>CM077009.1:128530412-131393586 GCA_039090855.1 Macrothele yani | reverse complement strand
TGCGCTTTTACTTACTTAAGCACTAAATATTTACATAACATGTGAAGTTATTAATAAATATTTCTCTTTTACTTGATTCATAGGCCTTAGACCTAGTTCAGTTCTACTTTAATACCCCCTTCAGGGCTTAGCTTGTTGAAATTATATTGAAGTGGTAGCGGACAAAACAATATGATCCAAACATCATGATTCAAACGAATTCTTAATGTATGAAAATTTCCCCCAATTACAGATGTGTACAAAAAACATCTGAAATGCTTTCGAAAGATTTGAGGATGGACTGGGGGTGACTATACCTTTTGCGGACTCCTCCTGAAAAAGGGAAAGAAATAAAAAAAATCACAAGGTAGTTTATTATTGTTTTCGCTGCGCTATCTGAAATTTTGTTTTGTAGAATATCAATTCTTCAAGCATCCTGCATAATTCTGGGCCCCTTCAGAATGCGAGGCCGGGGGCTTCAGCCCCCATAGGCCCCTTAGTAAATGGGCTCTTCTAATGTACACCGATGAACCATTACATTATGACAACCTACCTAATAAGCTGTAGGACCTCCTTTAGGCCGCAAAACAGCGGCCCCTCGGCGAGGCATCGATTCAATGAGGTGGCAATAGGCATCCATGTTCGATTAGGTTCATGTCAGGAGAATTTGGAGGACAGGGCATTAACAGAAAGCCACCACAGCATGTCCCCCCCTCCTTGACGATTCTGACAGTTGCCATGAATAGATGAACTTGGGCCGCACCGATGTTCAGATAACTGACAGCTGTCACGGATTGTGCTATTGGGATAATGGTGCCTAAAGTGTGCCAAGAAAACACCGCCCCCGACGGCCTGTTTCCTCACAACAGTGCTGCAGGTGTCATATAGCCTCCGTTGGCAATCGGCGTATCAGCGCTCGGCCGTCTACGTGATGCACCAGGAATCTTGATTCGTCAGACCAGGCCACTTTCTTCCAATCTCGATGATCTTTGGCCCATTTCATGCATTGTTGGCGATGACGTGCAGTAAGCATGGGGACCCGTCTGGGTTTTCGGCTACGCAGGCTCATGAGCAGAAGGCTGCGATGAACTGTATATTGTGACATTGTCCTGATCACCACTGTTGAGGCTGAGGGGGATTTGTCGCACTGTGGACTTGCGGTCTCTTTGAACAAAAAACAAAACAAAAAAAACCGGCCCTTTTAAGGGCAGAGCAAATTGTTGCCTAAAAGATTTATCTCTTTTGTACTGAATACCTCTCCCCCTGACAAACAAGGTGTTGTTTGTCTTGTCTTTTCTCTCCCCTGACAAACAAGGTGTTGTTTGTCTTGTCTTTTCTCTCCCCCTGACAAACAAGGTGTTGTTTGTCTTGTCTTTTATATTATTTATTTTTTCTTACGCCTTAGTTCTGACTAAAAAACAAATAAATAAATAAAAACAGGACGTAATTTCTTCCGCTGTAGCAGACAAGTAGCGAAAAAAAAAACTGATTGGCCCTTATTCTACCGGCTCCTTAATTAAGGAATGAAAAAAATAAATTATAATAATTATAATAACCCTGATTGTGGCCGTTTTTATACTTTTGTTTTTCTGTTATTTACTCAAAATGAGTAACTTAAACCTGGATCGGTGTAATCTTGTGATCACACCACCTCAGCTATGGTTACTCTGACATGTCAGGCAAGAATCAGCAAAAGTAAACCTGAGAAAAAAATTTGAACCAATGGGGAAAAATCTTTTCTCTCATTGGCTGACGAGTAACGAAGCAATTGTGGACCAGTGAGGAACACTGAGCAAATGGCCAGTTTTTGTTTTATCCGGTGTTGAACGTCGATTTTCCTCTGGGAAACTTATTCTGTGTGTGATGTCTTTTTTTTTTTTTTTTTTTTTTTCAGGTTCTACCTTTCCCGTGTCCTTCACTTCGTTTCTCCCTGTGCTCATCTGTGGCAGCGGTGTACCGGGCATTTTTCTGCAGAGAGAAATATCGCTCAGAACGGCTTGCTGTTGCAGGTAAGTATGTAGGGCAGCTTACAACTTCACTACTTAACGGGAAACCGTTTACTCCTTGTGCTCTAATATTTCCATAATTTTCTTTCGTGCCATTCTATCAAGGCAATCTGCTCCTAACTCTCTTAGATTCTCTTTCACCTGCCAAAAGGCGCAAAGCGCTGTGGATTCGGGGTCTCTCAACCTAGATTAGGAACTCCTTGTTGCTAGAGAGGCATTTTGCGTTTCACTAGCGTGCGTCGGATGGGGACCGTCAGCCCCCCCGTAACAAATAAGGGCGTCTTTCTCCCCTTTATATCTCACTTCCGTGTCGCTTCCCTATCGGGCACTCTAGCCCAAATCTCCTAGCTTCCTAGACCTGGGGTCAGTTACTTCCTGCTTAAAATCCTCTACATATGATCAATTACGCGTTTCACCTTCCACAGAGTTGGACGTCGTGTTTTACGCAGAGAGTGTCGGTTAGACCTCTCTGGTTTTTTCGTTTTCACTGACGGAGTTGTCAGGGTTTTTCGGCGATAAGAGAACGGCCGGGGTTTTAGACGGAACGACTCAAGTCCACGTGGCGGAGGGTTTACCGGGATATCGGTGAGATAGTGAAGTGTTCTCTAGCTGGAAACCTGTTGGCACGTGGAGATAGCCAATCGAACGGAACTCATTCTTTCATCTATTAAATTGTGTCTCGTCTAACCAAGGACTTGTTATTGGAGTGCCTCATTATCGTAGATCTTAAGAATTGCTGACTACACGTTCCAGTATTTCAGCTGTCGAGTTCAACTCATCGACACTCAAAAGAACCTACGTCAGGCCCGTTTGAGAAATTCGGATTCCGTAAGGCCTAGTGGCAGATCGAACTCAGCGGGACTTGTCACAAACATTCAAGTTTATTTGTTCCAGAAAGATCTGGTACGCTCTTTAAACAAAAAATAATTATATAGTAGCAAATTAATGTAAATATAGTACTTAAAAATTATATACAGCATATGCACAATCGTATCGGAATAATATGACCACTTACCTAATAACGGGAATAACCACCCTCGGCCCGGATGACAGCTGCGAGACATGGACGCAATGAGGCCCTGGAAGGTTTCCCCGAGGCACACGTACCCATTCGGACTGCAGCAGAGCACGAAGGTCCCGGAGATGACATGGTTGTGGGTCGGCATGTCGAACCTGTCGATCCACAAGTGCTCTATGGGATTGAGGTCGGGCGACTCGCCAGCCAAGGGAGAACGGAGACATCGCTTTCGTGTTCCTGGAACCAGTTACGCAGCTCCTTAGCTACGTGGCACGATGCATTGTCTTGTTGGTAGACACCATCACCGCCAGGGTAAACGACCAACACTAAGGGATGCATGTGGTCAGCGAGGATGGACAGGTAGCCATTGGCGTTCAGGGACCCATCAAGTGGTATCAGCGGTTCCAGATCATACCAGGAAGATGTCCCCCAGACATGCATACTGCCACCGCCGGCCTGAACTTGACCGACAAACGTGTCCGTATGTTGGTTCTCGTGTGTCTGACGCCATATCCGCCACCGCCCGTCACATCTGTGGAGTAGAAGCCTCGATTCGTCGAAGAAGGCAACTTTTCCCACTCTTCCACTGTCTAATGACGGTAGTCCCATGCGAACTGCAGGTGTCATTGCCGATGGACCTGAGTTAACATGGGCGCCTTGACGCAGCGTCTACTCCGGAGACCATGCGTAACATGGTTCGCTCTACTATTATCTGGGATCCGTACCTGTGTGCCCTATAGCATTCATTTGCGTGGTCAATTTGTGATGTATACAAAGGTTAAAGCACATGTGAAGAGGACAAATCTGCAGCAATTCATTCCGTCCGTGTAGCTTAGTTGGGAGAGCAACTTACTCAGGAACGAGGGGGCGCGGTTATGATCCTGTCACGGACAAACTTGTGTTTTCATATTGGCGTACGAACGTAAAAATGAATGTACTGGCAGTTGGGTTCTTCGAAAAATGTGTGATGTTTGTTCTACACATCGGCTAGAATTAATAAAAATTCGTTCTTCGCTTAAAAAAAAAAACAGATTAAGAAAGAGATTATGTGACGTACTACAGAGGTTAAAGCATGTGCCAAGACGACAAATCTGCAGCGATACATTGCGTCCGTGTCGCTTAGTTGAGAGAGCAACGTACTCCGGAGTGAGGGGGCGCGTTTTCGATCTCCGTCAAGGACAAATTTGTGTTTTCACAAATTGCTGCACTATTGCTCGTCGATTGCTCTTTACCAATCGACAGAGGCGACGTTCTCCTTTGGGGCTTCACAGTTATGATGTCAGAAGGTACTCGGTGTGCCAGCGGTTCATTCTTAGTACAGCACCTCGTGAACAGCACACGAAGTCTGCTGTTTCTGAGATGCTTCCACCATTGGCGGGGTAGCCGATGATCATTCCTTTTTGAACGTCCATCAAATCACTACCTCTGCCCATTGTGCTCACGTTACGCACTGCGGCTCATCTGTCCTGGCTGGCCGCTTACATCTCCGTGTGGCCGACCTTGTCACGTGCACTCTGAGACGCGCCTGGGCGGGTACAGTGTGATTCCAGGAATGGTCATATTATTTTGACACGACCGTGTATATGGCAAATGGAAAACTTGCCCCAACTAAGGTTCCATCTACCCCCCCACCCCCACGGTCAAAAAGTTCTGAAAGAAACACCGGGCCTTGCACGCGGGAGGCAAATGCCCTTTTAGCATCCTTGCATTGAAGTATCAGGAAACATTATTTTCCGACTGTGGACACAATTCCAAAATACGGGAAGTGTTCGAAGAAACCAAGGCCAAGGCCGTCCACGTGAAACTATAACCAGGAACGACAGTTATCTTTTGTCAATAGTCCGTCAAAACAGACGGCAAAATGCTACTCAGCACCAGCGAGAGCTTCTTGTGTCAACAGGGTACAGGTTGTCAACAGGCCGTCGAAACAGACGGGAAAATGATACTCAACTCCAGCGAAAGATCTTCGTGTCAACAGGTCACAGGTTGTCAACTCAAACTATTAACAATCACCTTCACCAATGTGCCCTTTATGCACGTAGGCTAATGGTGTGAGTTCCTTTAACCGGACGATGCCATGCGGTTCGTAGAAACTGAGCTGCGGAACTTCGTGGTTGGAGTCACGACGAGTGGAGTCAAGTCCCCTTTTCTGAAGAGTCCAGATTCAGTCTGGAGTCCAACAATCGACGAGTTCTTATCTGAAGAGAAACTTGCACGCGAAATAATCTAGCTTCTATGCAAAACACATCACATTGCGGCAGACATGGATTGATTGTCTGGAAAAGCCTAAGTATTGATGGACGTACGGACCTGTATGTCATCCGAAACTGTAGTCTGGCAGCTCAGCGATAGAGAGACGAGATTTTCAGACCTGATGTCATTCTGTATGCTGCAGCCGTCGATGATTCGTTCCTTTTCGTGGACGATAACGCTCGACCTCATACAGCTCGGCTAGTGAACAGCATACTTAAAGAGGAGGGAATCCATCGTATGGGGTTGCCAGTATACTCAACTGACAAATCCAATTGAACATGCCTAGGACGCACTTGGAAGACGTATTGCAGCTCGGCCGGCGGTACATCTGTTGACTCTTTGTAGATTGGAGGCTGCCCTGGTTAAGGATTGGCGAAGATACCCCCAAAATCTCATCAGGTCCATGCCCCACAGGTGTGCAGTGGTCTTAGCCGTTCGAGTGGAACACACACCCTGCAATAGGTCAGTTACCACCTTCAACAAGTCATTTTTCTTGTTGTGCAGATATGCGTATTGTTCTATACGTATAACATATCGCATGATGTGCATTAAATGATAATATTACATAAAAATTCGCTAATGCGCTTTTTCTTGCCTATATCATTGAATATTCTACGGTATCTTACATAAAAATAATATTTTGCGTTCAACAACGTGAGTCGCACACATGACTTTCCTTACAATATCTCTTGGTCTCCTAATTCTTTTGAGTAGGGTATTTATTTTTTTAGTTTACTCTTTTGGTCCTTTCTTTGGATCATCGTAACAGCATCGGAGTTACTGATGTCGTATTTTGAATCTTTCAACTCCCTTTCTTCGGTTCTAATTTTTTCTCCACTTTTTCCACGCGTTCTCCTTCACTGGTGCTCTGAGATATCCTCTTCTTACGGTGGTAAACAGCCAAACCTCCTCCCTTAACCACTCAGAAACGAAGAGCCCTCAGATTCACGCCATCAAACCATTTTTCTCCCTCACACGCATCGTAAAACCATCCTACTGACCGCAAAACAATAAATACGAAGTTGAAAGATCTCCCTTTCTTACATAAAGATTTCCTTTATCACTATTTTCTAACCCCTAGAGAAATGTATACGCAGGTAAATCAAAAAGTAACTGAAATTTGGAAGTTACATGTATCCGCAACGGATAGAAGCTGACGGAATACAACATCTTCACAATGGCTTATGGGTAGTTCAAACACACACAGCGCAGCGCTCTGCCGTTAGTCCAGTTGAGACCAAGGTGAAATAAATATGGATGCTCTGCTGCGGGATTGCACCAGTGTTGAACAAAGCGCCGTAGTGAGATTTTTTCGGGCAGAGGGAGTGAAACCTGCTGAAATTCACCTAAGTATATTAGCTCAATACGAAAGTGAAAACACCATGACTTAATGAACAGATTTTGAATGAGTAGAAAGGTTTAAAGCGGGAAGTACAAGTTCAACTGATGAAGCTCGATTTTGTTGGCCGTCAACATCGTGCACACCAAAAGAACAAATTCAAACGACAGCCCTCCGGCAAGAAAATCATACCGACCTTCTTCTGGGACATGAAGTGTCTTATCCTGACGCATTTTCAGGAACACGGACAAACAGTGATCAGTGCAACGTACTGTGCTGTGCTTAGAGAGAAACGGAAACCTCCAATTTGCAGAAAAATAAGAGGAATGCTGTCAAAATCAGCCTTGCTGCACCATACAATGCACGTGCCCATTTAGTGGCCGCAACAGCGGAGGCAATGCAACAACTGCGGTTTGAACGTCTTCCACATCTCGTTTACAGTCCTGATCTGGAACCATGCGATCATCACGCTTTCAATCCACTTAAAGAGGCCCTACGCTGTCGCAGGTTCACCTATGATTATGAGGTTAAGGAAGCGGTGCAGACCTGGATTTGGCAGCAGCCGAAAAGTTTCTTCTTCCAAGGAATGAAGAATCTAGTTGGACGTTCAAAGAAGTGCATCGACCTGCAGGGGGACTATGTGGAGAAGTGAGATAACCGTTAAGTTCATTTGGTCCCAGTTATCGCTATTAAAGTGTATGTGGTCTTAACTTTCTGATTATCCTTCATATTCAGCTCTTCCTCTCAACATTACTTGCAGGCAATTAACTACATAGAAGTTTCATGACAGCAGCTTTGCATCTCATAGTCACTTGAGTTATATCCTTCTGTGCAACTACTTATCCATTTTCTATCTCCGCCTCTGCTTACCCCCCCCACCCCCAACCCTCCTGTCTATCTTTTTTCCCGGGGGTTGGGTGGGTGGTATGGTCACGTTCTTCGATATTTTACGTTTCTTCGAAAAAGAAAGGGGCATTTCTCTCTTTTATTACCTTTAACACCGACAAGTCATGTGCCTCAGAATCATTGGCGCAACTCTTCCTACAGATTCAGCCCGAGAAGCTTTTTTCGGTCATTCATCGTTCGTAAAGCCGTACCGTATCACTTCGATTTTGCTTTTCCAAAAATGTTCAATACACGAATAAATAAGGTATGTATGCTTGTAATGGAACACAAGAGTAATTTTTACAAACCACCAAAAATAAAAGTTCAGAGAATTTACAACAACGTCCATCTTCCATGAGTTCTTGCTTGCCTTTCAGGGGGATGAGCCCCACCTGCCCCCTAAAAATTTTTTAATTTTGCAAAACCTCTTCAGAGTTGCAGGTAGAATATTTTAGTCAAAATTTTTGCATGCATCTATAACTTTCCTGGCCCAACCCACACTCGATAAAATCTTTAATCTGTTGTTTCTTTTTTTATGGCATTTTAGGTAAAACTTTTGTTCACCACAAAGAATAAGACTTAGTAGTGCATTTAGTACTGTTCTTAAAGTTTAAATTCTCTCTCAGATGACTTTGTTGCTCAGCAACGTGTTATAACTGAATAATTCTGATGATTTGTTCAGACCCTCTCACAACTTGTGATTTTGTAATCGTTATTCTGGTTTTTGTGGCGGATGACGAGTGTGGGTTGGGCCAGGAAAGTTATAGATGCATGCAAAAACTTTGACTAAAATATTCTACCTGCAACTCTGAAGAGGTTTTGCAAAATTTAAAAATTTTTGATGGGCTTAATTCTTGCATCTATGGCTTTGCAGAAACCCATTTCCAACTAGGTCTTTGTGGAAGTGAGAAAATGCAGAGTTTTTGCTGGTCCTTGATAAAGCCAAGGCTTGGCATTCTCGACACTTTCTACATTCAGTTTTGCTATTTCTTTAATTTATTGTTTACTCATGCCTGTTGGGTTTTGAAGTTTTTCTTTACTTTTTTTGTTCTTGTTAAATATTTTTTTATTTTTTAACAGTCTATACTTGGTCGTGTATATATATATATATATATATATATATATATACCCAAGAGCAGAGTCAAAGACTAAATTTTACACCAAAGAATTTAAAACTAAATTTGCTTAAAAAACAACCTGAAGATCATGACGCGCAACGCAGCAGTTATGAATATTCAGAACTCACACACTACTAAGTAGAGACATTAAAAAAAATATTTAACAAGAACTAAAACAATATAGAAAACTTCAAAGCCCAACAGGCATGAGTAAACAATAAAATAAAGTAATAGCAAACCTGAATGTAGAAAGTGTCGAGAATGCCGAGCCTTGGCTTTACCAAGGAAAAGCAAAACTCTGCATTTTCTCACCTCCACAAAGACCTAGTTGGAAATGGGAGTATGATCCAGGAACTTGCCGACAAGAGTAAAAATGTGGGATTAAAAATGAACTTTCAGAAGACAAAAGTGATGTACAATGCTTTTACAAGAAATGAAGATTTATCGATTGATGGACGAAAAGCTGGAGATAACAGACACGTACGTTTATCTTGGACAGCAGATATCAAGTGAGGGTCACATTGATGAAGAAATTAATCGGCGTACAAAACTTGCATGGAGAGCTTTTGGAAGAAACAGCATAATTTTCAAGAGCAATATGTCATTTTGTCTTAAAAGAAAAGTATTTGATCAATGCATCCTTCCAGTGCTTATGTATGGTGCAGAGACGTGGACCTTAAATAAAAGAGACATACAAAGGCTGCAGACAACTCAAAGTAGCATGAAGAGGTGCATGCTTGATGTAACCGGGAGAGATAAGAAGAGGAACTCGTGGATCCGAAAAATGACAAGAGTGGAAGACATCATGATCAGAGTTAAATCCCTGAAATGGCAATGGGTTGGACATACTGCCAGAAGGACAGCCGAAATTTTAGATTGGATTCCAAGGGACAGGAAAAGACCAAGAAGAAGACCACATGGGAGATGGGTGGATGAAATTCGAAAGTATGCGGGAGTGACATGGAGGAGACTGGCACAAGACAGACCGTTGTGGGGAGACCTTCGTCCAGCAGTGGATTGATAATGGTTGACAATGAGGATATATATATAAAGGTGGCTGTATATATATATATACAGCCACCTC
Source organism: Macrothele yani (assembly GCA_039090855.1). Taxonomy (NCBI): domain Eukaryota; kingdom Metazoa; phylum Arthropoda; class Arachnida; order Araneae; family Macrothelidae; genus Macrothele; species Macrothele yani. The sequence goes on along the minus strand of CM077009.1, from coordinate 131,383,904 downwards.
CAACGAAAATTCTTGTTATATAAACTATATATACAGCCCCCACCAACAAAAATTCATGGGTGCGTCACTGCAAGGGACTGTTATTCATTACGGGAATACTATAAAAAGTTCTCATTTTCTTAGTCTTCGGATGTGAAATGTTTTATTTTTTGTTAAATTGCTTTGGCACTTCATGTTTGGAAATTTCAATAGCCATTGACTGTATAATTTGTTGAAGTAAGTTTCTAAGCTATCATTTTTGTTGAAAGGATATGCTCTTTTTTTTTTTTTTTTTTTTTTTTTTTTTGATTGGAGGTTTAACGACCACCGTGAGCAACTCAATGGGCTATAATATGCTCTGAAATTATTAAAACTTTAGCGTACTTTTAGTTTCTTTTCTAGGAGGAAAGCAAAGAGTTTTTTTTTTTTTCCTTTTTTTTTCGCAGTAGGTGTTTCGAATAGCCTTTTAATTTCATGACTAAACTTAACAAATTGATACGGATGTATACGTATTTTTTAATGGCAGGAGATAATTCCTTGAATTTTAAAATGAGATCTTAATGTACTCGAGATCACACACAATTATTGGGTTCGTCAATGTGTAAACTTATTTATTGTTGATTTTTAAAACTTATTAAATAAAAGACTTTAATGTTTCTTATCGATATTCCTGCTCATTATGAATTAACAAAAATGTGAATATTTCGTCAGGAGATATTTTTCAAAGAAGCTAAATGCTTCAAATCCAATTTTTTTGCATCAGATTTTTTTTTGCATCAGGTAAGCTCTGATAATGGAAGCAACTGTGATGCTCAGAAACATTATGCATGGCAAATATTACGAAAAAATTGTATAGAAAAAAATTGAAGAGCTTTACAAAATCTGTGGAAAGCAATTAAATTTATTGTCATTTTTAAACAAATTACGTAAATATGCAAACTAGTGATGAATAGCGTACTATCGAATCACCAGTTTGTCATTGTCGCCTAATAAAAGCAGAACCGACCTTTGTCATTGTCGCCTAATAAAAACAGAACCGACCTTTGTCATTGTCGCCTAATAAAAACAGAACCGACCGCCGATCGTATTATGTGTATGTTTAATTCAAATGGTCTTCCTCATTCAATTTTTTCCATTCCAGTTTTTTCGTAGAACTCTTGCTTCAAAAATTTACCTTCAGATTCACCTTCTCAATTTTATACACAAAAATATTCAGTTCAAATTAATTAACAAATAACGTCGCTCGCGAAAGTATAAGCAAGTCTATAAGTGAACTACGACAGTTTGTTTTGGGCGAGAAACAGGCTCAATGCGCCATCTAACGACGTGAATTTAAAAAAAAAATTTGGAAATGTCAGAATTCAAGCGGGGCCGGTATTGGTTAATGCGCCAAAGCAGGAACCGCCCAGACCACGCCTGCGAGATCACAGTGACTAATCACAGAAGGAGCGTGAACCTAGTCTGTGGGCTAAATTCACTCATAGCGTGAATATAGCCTCAGCCTATTAAAGCCGCATTGGCCGCCATAAGTCACCGCCCGCGCTGCGTGTGACGTCACAATCAGGCGAAAATCAGCTTTGAAACTACCGAAATCAGTTAAGCTACAAAGCGTTTAGACAGATCAAATGAGGGATTTATTAATTATCAATTATACAACCTTACTGTAAGAAAAAAACATTCTTATTTACACAGTTGCTTAAGCAACTGTGTAAATAAGAATGTTTTTTTCTTCTTAATTTCACAAGATTTCTAAAAAGAGAAAAAAAAAAAAAAAAAAGAAAGAAAAAAAACCAGCATTTCGGGAATCTAAACTCGGAGACGTTACGAAACGAAAATCGGAATGCGATTCTTTCACAGAAGGTTAGGTGCTGAAATAATAGAATTACTTGCCTGATATTTTTTTTTTTTTTTTTTATTGGAGGTTTAACGACCACCGTGAGCAACTCAATGGGCTATAAGCAGTCGCCCGTCCCTAATTTAGGGTCACTGGTTCCAGGGAAGGGAGAGAGCCAGTGCCGTAAGACAAACACAACATCCATGCCTGACCGGGATTCGAACCCGGACCCCTTACGGACGAATGATCAGAGGCCAGCGCCTTAGACCACTGCGCCACCGAGGCGGCTTGCCTGATATGTGCAGATAATTTAATATTTTCAGTAATCTCACTAATTTAAGTTTCTGAAGTCGAATATATTTCCTTACATCAAATTTTACAGAAGTGAAGGGTCGCTATTAAGAGGTCATATTTTAAAAATCTCGCTGCTGTATTAAATCATTCAAAATGTATTCAACCAAAATAAGGGGAAAATAGAGAAATAGAAAACAAATAATAAACAGGCAGGAACAATAAATATAAATAAGGAAAACAGCTTAAAAAAAACGATTCAACACTTTTGTGTATACATATGTGACATAAATATGAACTCCACGTTTAAACAAAAAAACAAAAAAACAAAAAAAAAAGCCATCCAAAACACAGCTCCTAATATAAAAAAATTATACATATCACTCCAGAGTGGACCCACAGTGCGTAATGGGCATATGTACCCATGCAGGATATAGTTATTATATATCCAAAAATCATTACATTAAATTCCACCACAGTTCAACTACAATAAAAAAAATAACATAGCCAGAATTACCCTTTACAAGAAAACCAAATAATAAGAATTGTTTTACAAAAGTATGTTCAGTAGTTGGGTCAAACTATTGAACCTGTAAGTGTTGGATCCAATATAATTGTCCCCAAGGTAACTCTCATTCAAGATAGCATTAAGGACATTCTGTGTCCAACTAACTCGTATTATAACTACATACAGTTGTAACAGCACTTTCAGCTTATTCTCTTGTTTATGATATCTGGTTTTGAGCTACCCTAGTGTAAACGCTGGCTTACGACCATTCGTCCCACTGGTCCCAGGTTCGAGCCTTAGATATGGCATGGACGATGTGTCTGTCTTAGGGATTCCACTCTTTCTCCTCCCTGGAACCAGTGACTCTATATGAGTGACGGGCGACTACTCATAGCCCATTGAGTTGCTCATGGTGGTAGTTGACACTCCCCAAAAATCTGTGGCCTTGTTTTTGCTTGGATATACTCTTCAGGAACTGCATCGATATGTGAACTTCAAATAATAACAGCTCCACGCAGTAATTTTTTCCTTTTTCGCATTGCCCAAAGACTGGTAGCGCGGTGGTCTAACGCTGGATCCCAATCATTTTTACATGAGTCTCGGTTCGAATCCCGTAAGGCAGGGATGTTGTGTTTTGCCTTACGGCACTGGTTCTCTCCCTTCGCTTTAACTAGTGACACTAAATTGGGGACGGGCGACTGCTTATAGGCTAGCCCATATAGTTGCTTAGGTGGTTCATCGAAAAAAAAAAGGAGGGGGAAGGGGCGATAGCTGAAATTTCTTTTGATTTTTAATGCTTGGACTTTTTGCCGTTAAGGTTATGATCATATTCTAGCTGCGACTGAAATATTTATTCATTAATTCGCTTTAACAGTTCTCAGGAACAAAAGAGCCGACCGGTGGCGAAGTGGTCTAAGTCCTGGCTTCTGAACATTCATGTAAGATGCTAACCCATATATACTGTATATACACTGAAGGGCAATTGGCCGCCCCGGTGGCGCAGTGGTCTAAGGCGCTGGCCTCTGATCATTCGTCCGTAAGGGGTCCGGGTTCGAATCCCGGTCAGGCATGGATGTTGTGTTTGTCTTACGGCACTGGCTCTCTCCCTTCCCTGGAACCAGTGACCCTAAATTAGGGACGGGCGACTGCTTATAGCCCATTGAGTTGCTCACGGTGGTCGATAAACCTCCAATCAAAAAAAAAAAAAAAAAAGAAGGGCGATTGAATTAGAGACAGTTGGCGTTATGCAAATGTGGCGCTGTGGGCGGCCCTGTAAACGAAAACGACATGACGTATGCAGCGATCCGACAATTTAAGGAATGATGCGACGGGAATTAGTAAGAGTCGGACGTAGTATTGGTAAGACGAAGGATCTAAGCGCATTTGATCGTGGGCAAATTGTCGGGGCCCGACAAATGAGTCACTCCATCTCGGAAGTCCTGCAGGCACTGGGATTTTCACGAGCCTTTGTGTCACGGGTGCACCGCGAGTACATCGAGTCCGGTAAAACCATCCTTGCAAGGGCCAACTGCCGTGGGCAACAGCGTGTGGATGAGCGGGGTCATCGTCGGCTAGCTCGCATTGTAACAGCGGATAGACGGGCCATAATGCAAGAAATCACTTGGTAATTTAACGCTGGTGCACAAAAACGCGTAAGCAGCCGCACCATCCAGAACTATCTCCTCGCTATGGGGTACAGCGCAAACCACATAGAGCGATGGATCCTTCTTGCCAGCAGGGTACTCTTCATGCTGGTATTCTCGTCTGGGGACTGTTTATGTGGACTGAAATTGGACCCGTGGTACGTGTGACATCATCCCTCATAGGTCACCGTTACCGTGATATCCTGGACGATTATTTGCTCCCGTTTGTGCGCCTTCAACATCCCACTGGGGCCCTCACTCTGCAACAAAACAATGCACCGTGCCATCGCTCCCGTATGTGCGTCTTCAACATCCCACTGGGGACCTCACCTGCAAAAAACAATTCACCGTGCCATCGCTCCCGAATTGTATCCGAATGGTTGGATGAACACTCCACCGACGTGACCTCGCTTCCTTGGCCAGCTAGGTCACCTGACTTCAATCCCATCAAGCACATCTGGGATGCCATCGAGAGAGATGTTCGAGGTTCTTACCCTCCTACATCAAATCTTCGTGAACTGTGGAAGCTTGTTCAGGGGACGTGGATCCGCATGGCTTCCCAACGCTTCCGGTGTCTTGTCGAGTCCATGCCGAGACAAATCGCCGCCGTCATCAGGGCGAAAGGGGGTGCTACACGTTACTAGACAGGTATCTCTAATTCAATTGCTCTTTAGTGTATGTATGTGTGTGTGTATATATAAATATACAGAGAGAGAGAGAGAGAGAGGACGACATCAAGACTATATATATTATATATATATGTAATTTTTTTAAGGTTCAACGACCACCGTGAGCAACTCGATGGGCTATAAGAAGTCAAAGTCCCTAACTTAGGATTACTGCTTCCAGGAAAGGAAGAGAGCCATAGCCGTAAAACAAACACATCCAAGACTCACGGGAATACGAAACCGGACACTTCTCGGACGAATGGTCAGAAGCCAGCGCTTAGACCACTGCGGCGGCGTTCTTGATTTAAAGGAGACTTTGCCGCCCCGGTGGCGCAGTGGTCTAAGCGATGGCCTCTGATCATTCGTCCGAACGGGGTCCGGGTTCGAATCCCGGTGAGGCATGGATGTTGTGTTTGTCTTACGGCACTGGTTCTATCCCTTCCCTGGAACCAGTGACCCTAAATTAGGGACGGGCGACTGCTTATAGCCCATTGAGTTGCTCACGGTGGTCGTTAAACCTCCAATCAAAAAAAAAAAAAAAAAGGAGACTTTTAAGACAGGAACGATAGGCATGCAAATCCATCAGTCCGAAAGTCTGCTCATGCCACTCTTAAAGAGTGACGCTTCACTGCTCTGAACAGGTAGCTGGCCGGAAATCATCCGTCCTACTTCTCTCAAATGGTTAGTATACGATATATATATATATAAATATTTGAAGGTTTAAAGACCACCGCGAGCAACTCCATGGGCTATGAGTCACCCGTCCCTAATTTGGAATCACTGCTTCCAGGGAAGGTAGAGAGCCAAAGCCGTAAGACATACACATCTTTGTCTTACGGGAATTCGAACCTTCTCGGACGAATGGTCAGAAGCCAGCTTTTCAGAGCACTGCGCCACCTGGGTGGCATCAGGAAGTACTCTGTTTGGCAAATATCTTGCAGTACATTTTGCATTGATGGAATTTCTTGCCTGTATGCCTTGAAAACTACGTTTCACCGCCCTGGTGGCCAAGTGGTCTGAGGAGCTGGACTGACCATTCGCCCAAGATGTGCCAGGGTTTGTCTGCAGGAGGCATAAGCGAAATGTTTGTCCAATGGTAATTTGTTTTTGATTGGAGGTTTAACGACCACCGTGAGCAACTCAATGGGCTATAACCAGTCGCCCGTCATTAATTTAGGGTCACTGGTTCCAGAGAAGGGAGAGAGCCAGTGCCGTAAGACAAACACAACATCCATGCCTGACGGGATTCGAACCTGGACCCCTTACGGACCAATCACCAGAGGCCATCGCTTAGACCACTGCGCCACCGGGGCGGCCCCAATGGTAATGACTTTGTCTCTTCTCTGGAACCAGTGTCCCTAACTTAGAGATGGGCAACTGCTTTTCATGGTGGCTTTTTTGATTGGAGGTTTAAGGACCGCAACTCAATGGGCTATAAGCAGTCGCCCTCCCTAATTTAGGGTGACTGGTTCCAGGAAAGGGTGAGAGCCATTGCCGTAAGACAAACACAAGATCCATGCCTCACCGGGATTCGAACTCAGACGCCTTTTTTTTTTTTTTTTTTTTGATTGGAGGTTTAACGACCACCGTGAGCAACTCAATGGGCTATAAGCAGTCGCCCGTCCCTAATTTAGGGTCACTGGTTCCAGGGAAGGGAGAGAGCCAGTGCCGTAAGACAAACACAACATCCGTGCCTCACCGGGATTCGAACCCGGACCCCTTCCGGACGAATGATCAGAAGCCGTCGCTTAGACCACTGCGCCACCGGGGCTTCCTGAAAGTTTTTACTTATGAATAACTCCATGTATTCACAAGTGAAGCCAATTTTTTTTTTGATTGGAGGTTTAACGACCACCGTGAGCAACTCAATGGGCTATAAGCAGTCGCCCGTCCCTAATTTAGGGCCACTGGTTCCAGGGAAGGGAGAGAGCCAGTGCCGTAAGACAAACACAACATCCATGCCTCACCGGGATTCGAACCCGGACCCCTTCCGTGCGAATGATCAGGAGCCATCGCTTAGACCACTGCGCCACCGGGGCGGCGTGAAGCCAATGATGGCATACGTTGATAACATCAGTTCACAAAGACTCTCCCAACAAAAGTTAATTTGCTGTGTCAGTACAGCAACAACGTGCCCTTTGATGCTAACGTCAACGAACCATAGCTTCTAGCGTGAGCTCTTTCTCAGATACAGTGGAACACACATTGAATCTGATATGTGACTAGTTCTTTTAAATTTCCCAAATATATAATGGAAAATATAAGGTATCGATAAATTTACTCGAGCAAACAAAAGGATGCTTAAGAGACTGAAACATTATTGTATATTCGAAAAAAAAAAAATAGTTACACTTGATCATTAAAACTGCTAGTACAAGGGATAGTGGCTGCAAAGACATGTATTTATTCATTATATTTTCAAAGGACATTTTTACAGAACATAAACTGACGGACCACTACATATAGTTATCACATACTATTCCTTGGTTGTTTTTCTCTTGTTCAATATAAAAATACACAGCATCTGCCTCTACCCAACACATACACATTTCATGATCTCTGCATGGTTTACACTCTCATCTCATCCAAGAAATTGTATGCCAGGGCTGGAAAAACAGGTTTTAGAACTAAGAGCCAGCATCAAAATTTAGAAGCAAGGTGGAATGAAATAAAATTTCAAAGAATAACACAACACATGATATTGGAACAAAAAGTAATTAATGTATTTGCTGCCATTTTTCATAAACTACACCAGGTCAGGACAAATACTTTCCAGATCTACAAGCCAGGTGAATTACAATTTCAAAGAATAGTACACAAACATAATATGTGATGATGCTGCTTGACTGCAACCACAAATAAGTACGCAGAGGCCCCAGGGCTGGACAGTATTTTGGGGGCGCCAGCATTAGTAGCACATCTAGGATTTCACTATGGCTAGATGAATAAAAAATACCCAGAGAAAACATTCCCAAAATATGATGAGGAAGCCATAAAAATATCCCCGCCACATTGAAGTATGTATCCAATGACTCATGGATGAATCAGTGTTAGCAAGAAAATATAAAATGGATACATGTTCAGTTCTACTTTAAATCCCCCCCCCCTCCCGGTTCAGCTTGTTGAAATCATATCTAAGTAGCGGGCAAAATAATATGATCCAAAATATCATGATTCAAACGAATTCGTTATGTATGAAAAATTTCCCCAATTGTAGATGTGTACAAAAAGAAAAAAAACAACATCTGTAATGCTTTTGAAAGATTTGAGGATGGACTGGGGCAACTATACTTTTTGCAGACTCCTAAAAAAGTGGAAATATAATTTTTTTTCACAACAGTTTCCTAGTTTTTCTGTGCTATCTGAAAAAAACCAAAATAAAACTGTAGAACTCTCTCAATTTTTCAAGCATCCTGAATAATTCTGGAGCCCTGGGATGCAGTCCCCCTCTTAAATGGACTCTCTGTAAGTAATATAATATATTTGCTGCTATTTTCTCCCCACCAAACCACTTACTGCTAAATAAAATTCCAATTCTGTTCATATTTTTTTCCCTGTTCTTCCAGTCACTGCTCTAAAAAAAAACCTAAGCTAAAATTTTATTTTTTTATTTTATTCAAGTGCAATTTGTTGAAATTGAATTTTGCACATAAAACTCAAAATATCGTATTTTTCTTCATATAATCTACAAACAGTAAATTCAGATTTTTTTTTCTTATTCGTATAACGTGCAGTGGTATAAAAATCTAAAAGCTGTGAAATTTAAAAACATATAAAGCAAAAATTTTCATGCATAATCTGCTGCTGTGTAATCCTGTAGATTGTGAAATTCGGAAGAATTTTTTTTTTTTATATGATCTATAGCAACATATTTCTTTTTCTGAATTTCACTGGAGTATCCACAGACAGTGAAATTCAGAAGGAAAATATATATATATATATATATATATACAAATTTGTAGTACACTGGCGTGCAAACATTAAGGACAAGACGGTTTTTCGAATGCAACGTCGTGCAGAAGTTCTCCACATCGACTCAAATCATACCATAAGATCCCCAAGATGTAAGAATATGGGACAAGTGAGCAAAGCCGTCCAAACAAGGAATCCAAAGGATACAAAGGCACTTTATTGAAAAGATAGCTTCGAGCACAACTGGTCAGAAGACAGAAACGTCCATGTGACAGGCGGCTGCCAAGAAAAATCCAGTCTTTAGTAGGGGACATGATCACCCCTGACTGCGTTGTAGGATTTACGTCTGTCCATGCTGAGGACGAGGTTGTCAAGGAGCTATTGAGGCATCGCGGCCCATTCCTCTTGTAGCGCCAATCGCGGCTGTGGAATCGTTGCTGGTGGCTGGTGACGTGCTGCCGAGCGTCTCCCGAGAAGGTCTCACACGTGTTCGCTTGGATTTAGGTCCGGGGACATTGCAGGCCAATCCATGCGTTGAATATCTTCACTCTCCAACAACCACTGTATGATGAGGTGTAGCGTTGTCATCCATGAAGAAGAACTAAGGACCCACAGCACCTCTAAACAGACGCATGTAAGGCAGGAGAACCTCGGTACAATAGCGGACACCAGTGACTGAACCTCCTTGGAAGATGTGGAGGTCAGTATGGCTACCAAGCATATCTTCCCAAACGTGAACTCCGCCACCTCCAAACCGGTCCCTTTTTTTTTGATTGGAGGTTTAACGACCACCGTGAGCAACTCAATGGGCTATAAGCAGTCGCCCGTCCCTAATTTAGGGTCACTGGTTCCAGGGAAGGGTGAGAGCCAGTGCCGTAAGACAAACACAACATCCATGCCTGACCGGGATTCGAACCCGGACCCCTTACGGACGAATGATCAGAGGCCAGCACCTTAAACCACCGGTCCCTTTCGATGATGTTGGTGTGATTACGTGTTCCCTGCTCTCTCCAGATGTGTATACGTTCAAAATCGCTCGTCAGACTAAATCGGCTCTCATGCGTAACGGGGAACTTGACCCCATTGCTGATGTGTCCAGTTCTTGTGTTCCTGGTACCACAGAAACCGCAGTCTCCGATGAGCAGGCGTTAATGACACACACCGTACTGGCGTGCAAATAAACCACCTTAGTGCAGCCTCCTGGCCACGGTAAAACGCGATAACGAACTTCCAGTTGTCCGTTGCACGTGCCTTGCAATTTCTCCCTCTGTCTGCAGTCTGTCTCTTCTCGCCTGTAGGACAATATACCGGTCGTCCGCCGCCGTGGTTGCTCGTGGACGACCACTGCTAAACTCTTGGACAGCTGTTCCTGTCGTTTGAAATGCTCTCCAAGCTCGTGAAACGATGCTGTGAGCGATCCCGAACTCCTCAGCCACACTTCGACCTTCTTCCAACTTCCCAATGACACGACCTCGGGTAAAGTCATCCAGATGTCGTCTACTGGATTGTCTGTTGGCCATATCACACGCTGGCAGCAACTCGACGTTGTTTAAACCGATGTACACCGTGCAATAGCTTTCACCGAATTGCTGAGCGTGCACCGCCCCTGTGCTTTAAACTCTTCCGACCCCCCCCCATCATGCTGCATGAGTTGTCTTTCGGTCCGTTCTGCCTGCTCGTTCCGCTCTTATGCTAATTTCTCCTCTTCGTCCTTAATTTTTGCACACCAGTGTATAATCTATACCTGTTGTGTTGATTCTGAACTCCAATTTGATGCAGAAAAATGATTCACATGACCAAAAATTCAAAGTAAAAGAACCAATTTTATTGCAATTATCCTTTTAAAAATATTTTTTGATGTTTTCAATTGAATACAGAAAAAAATCCCTAGTTTTTCAGCATTACCATAGTTCATTACTTAGTTATCTGCGGTATTTGGCATTTTTGAAAACTGAAGAGTTAACAAAAGTTTTAACTAATGCAATCAGCACAGCAAAACGAACGAGCACAATTCGTGAAGTGATTGCACTACCAATGGCATTGATGATGTGTTGTGAGAATAGTTCAGCAAGCTTTCCATAATATATAGCCTTCTGCAAGTACAAATATTGGAACCTTCATTGCATCATATTTTCTGACAAAATGCTTGTAAAAAAAGAAAAAAAACATTTCCATCATATTTGTGGTCCATTCCCTTGTATTGTTTCTGTTAATGCATTTTCAGTACTTTTCCAATATCACCAATTTCTTGATATTCGAAATTACAAATGCAAGTGCTGCAAAAACTTTTTGTTGTTTTTTTCTTAGTGGTGCATTATTATCCAAATAGCATAGGATTTTTTGATAGATAATCTGCAGATTATATGATGAAAATTACAGTATTCACTAAAAATTCTGAAATCTGAAGAATTTTTTTTTTACACTGGTTTTTATGGATCTGTTTTATTCATTCAAAAGTTTGATAAATGTATATTACACATCATTCTTATAAAACATGTTAGAATTCTACTTTGTTTAGGGAATCATTTGTGGGTTGCAGTTTTTTCAAGATATTAATATGAATATATTCAAATTAGAAGATATGGTACCTCATGGGAATATATATGACTTGTTTAGCACCTTATTTCAACAAGACTGGTCGATAATCTGTTTTGCTCTTAGTAGACCATTTCGCATTATTTATAACATTGTCATCACCTACTTTCTAATCAGTAGGTTATAAAAATAGTGGAAGAAAACTTACCTTAGTGTTCTTTCTAAACGTGCCTTTTATGGGCAATAATTTCATGCCAAGCTCCAAAATGTTTTCCTGTACTTTTACTTTTTTTAATATGGTAATTTGATTTGATTTTTTTAAATCCTTGGATTGAATACTTTTACAAGCTACTGTTCTTTTGCATATGGAAAGTTCATTGGACACACAAAAACTACTCCAAGAGTCAAACATAAAGATATGTTGCATAGTTTGACAGTGTAATAACCCTTAACAATAAAGGTGCAAAATTAGTGACAAGAATATGTGAACCCCAAACTGCGATGCAGCTCTCATAACATCACAACATGCTGAACACCAAATGATCCAGGAGCTCCCGAGGCAAACTGGCCCAATCCTCCCTCAGAGCATGGATGAGGTTCTGCTCGTTTTCTGGGGTTCTGGAGGGGTTTCGAGAACCAATGCATCGCTCCATTGCATTCCAGAAGTGTTCAATGGGGTTGAGGTCTGGGGAGTGTGCTGGGCAGTCAATGTGATGATCATCTTCAGTATCAAGAAGTGTCTGTACTGCTCTCTACAATGAGATGTTGCGTTGTCATTCATGAACAGAAAGCCTTCACCTACAGCACCAAAACATGATGTAGGACTTCCTTACAATGTTGTTCACCTGACATAGTCCCATTTTCCAGCATCTGTAGTTCGGTGTGTCCATTAATCATGATGCAACTCTACACAACGACCCAGGCACCACCATATCTGTTTCTTTCCTGAACACTCTTGTACTGGTACGCAGTACTACTTCTACACCAGATTAACGTACGTCTAGAATCAGAGGACAGAATGAAAGGACTCTCATCTGTGAAAAGTACACTGGCCCATTGATGATGTGTCCAATTTATGTGGATATGACACCACTGAAAACATGCACTACACTGAGCTCTGGATAGAGGGACACAGACTACAGGTCTTCAGGCATATAGCCCTATATGTCGCAGACGCCTTTCCACAGTTTGTCAGGATATCCGGGTTCCTCTGCTGCAATGGAGGCAACTTGCAAGCTGACCAGCGATGGTTCGGCAATTAAGTTTTGCTGTAAGAAATGAAAATCTATCTTCATGTGTTGCAGCAGAGTGAGGGAGACTTTCTAGTATGCGTCTCAAACACATTCCATTGCTTTAAAACACTGCCCAGAGCCTGGATACCACACTACAAGCAATTCCAAACTCCCTGGCAACACCACTCCTTGGCAGCCTTCTTCAGCATTCTTCTCGGCATGAAATCATCTAGATGATGACTTTGAGACATAACGCAAATTTCGCCTTCAGAACTTTATGCCTTCATGTCCAGATTTCACATTCATAACTGTTGCCTCTCATCAGGGGCGTATGCAGAAATTTTTTTTCGGAGGGGGGCGAAAAATTGGAAGTTTCTGAAATCCACCAGGATAAAATGGAAGTTGATAAAAAAAGAAAAAAAACATGATAATAATAAAAAAAGGTATTTCTTTTTAGTTTTTTTAGGTATATAACATACATATATACCTAAATTAAGCTGATGAGTACATATTAAAAAAAGAGTGACAAAACAAATTTCTCCTTGAGAAATAATGAAATTGATTGGATTCACCAACTTAAAAACTGAGATTTATTCTTCTAGGTACATTTCCAAATTTGTCAATGACTTCTTCATCTTCAACTTGAATGTCTCCATGAATAGATAATAAAGCTAACCCATTCAGTCTCGACTCTGATGTACTGTTTCTCAAATAAGATTTCAATCGACGAAGACTGGAAAAGCTTCTTTCCACTGATGCTGTGGTTACAGGAAGATTTGCCAAGATGTGAAGCAAAATATAAATGTTGGGAAATAAGTTCTTATTGCATGATGCCAAACTTTCAACTGCGTTTTTGGGGCGCACGTCTGCTTTTTCCCTTTCCCATTTTTGACACCATAATTGATAATCGCTTTCTGTTACATCAGAATATCCTAAATCAGATTCATACATTTTCACTGCAGATAATATTTGGGAATTATCATTCTTCACAGCAAAAACTGGTAGAATGTTTTATAATAAAGTTAGTGCTTCTTTTTGTGATTGAAACCCTTCATTTAATGATTCAATTATATCATCCACAAAGGGTATAAATATACTTCTGCAGAAATATTCTTCTGGAGTTGAATATGGGACATTGCATCCATTTTTTTTTACACTGCATCTACGTGGAACTTCTTCTGCTACTTTGGGGCCTTCAGCCAATGTTTTTACAGCATCATAAATTAAGCTGAAGGATTTTTCTGCTTCAGTTCTCATGCTGTTTTGCAGTGTTGTAACTTCTGATATTTTTTCTAATGCATCGACTAATTCGATTTGCTTGTTTTGGAAGTTTTCAGATAGCTTGTATGTGATGGACAATATTTTACTAAGGACAAAAGTTGCCACTAGAAATGAAAACTGACATATAGAGTTGAGCAAAGTGTGTGCTTTGACAGATGATTCTGCTGACTCTTGCTCAATCGCTTCTAAGGATGATATAATAGGATGCAGAAATTCTTTAAACATAAGAACGGCATCATGCCTTTGGATCCATCAAGTTTCACATACAGTTTTCATCTTAACTTTCCTGCAATCAGGTAGCAGTCGCTGGATACTTTCTTTCAAAACACTGGTACGTTTAGCAGAAGCGTGGAAAAACAAAAATGTTTCTGATATAACTCCCATACAGTTCCTTATGCTAGGCATTTTGCTAGCATCCGACAAACATAAGTTCAAGGAATGGGACATGCAATGAGTATATATTGCTTTGGGATATTTTTTTCTAATACAGTCCTGCACTCCACGAAACTGTCATCGCATTGCTCCAGCCCCATCATACCCCTGCCCTCTCATATCGTTCAAATCAAAACCCAATTTCACTACATTTTCCATTATTGTTGTTGCAAACATTTGAAATCAGAAACTTTTCTCATAACACAAATTTTGATTTAACATACATATATAAAAATTATATTGGAAAGCACAGTTTGATTATTTAACCTTATTTTGACAGATAACATAAAAAATGAAACAAATTTCGGGAGGAGCCAAGGCCCCTTTGCCCCCCCCCCTCTAAATACGCTCCTGCCTCTCATATTCAATATTGTATTCATGTTGTTTAGATGTCTGACGACTTGATTCAAATAAATAGAATAGCGCTAAAAAGAATAAAACATACCTTTAGAATAAAGATGACTTCTTTTAATGGACCTAAATAAGATGGTTGAAGATATGAATTGCTGAATATATAATTAATAACTGAAGGTAATTAGAAAAAGAATGATAGTTCACTTTGTAAACAAAAGGCACATTCCACAAACTGTTTGGTTCTCCGGGTGAGAAGCGAATGCACGACCTTCACTCTCAGTGATTTAAAAGAATCACCAAGAAATAGTTTCTTCTTGAAAAACGAAGGGAACATTTAACACCAGGAACATAACCTCTGTAAATTCGAGAGTTGCATCGTCTGTTGAGTAAGAAACAGAATAAATACAAACACTTCCAGAAAGATGCATAATCACACGTCTTTTCAGGACAGGAACATCACTCACATCTGTGTAGCTTGTTTTTGTGGAGAGAGAGTTGCTGTTTGTTGTTTCTGCCCGACAGCGAGAGCTAGTTGCATCGGAGCCCCCTCTCTTAACTTATAAAATAAATAATGTTTATATTTGAGTTTTTCTTTCCTTTTGGACGTCTGTCAGAGCATAAGTCGTGGTCTTACACTGACAATAACATTATGCCTTCATGTCCACAAACAAATGATGTCTACCACACTTTTCTCTTTTATCTGTTTAAGTGATACCATGACCCCTGTGCACACGATTTGACATTTTGCATGAGCAAAGCTTTCTAACAAACATCCCCAGTTCTGCAAATTGCTACAAGCTGCTGTGTCTGATCTTGTGGCTGTAACCTTTTGAAATAGTGTTTGTCCTTAGGTCTTGGACACCAGCATACACAAATTTATACCAGATGGTGTAAAAATTGTAGAAATAAAATGCTATTTAAAAGCTTTCACTCAAAGATTTACTTGTAAGTGTGGTGCAGTCAATATAGGCTAGACTGTTGTTCTACCTAGGAGACCATGGTTGATGTCCATTCCCATTAATATTATGCTTAGTGCATCATGGCAATGACTAATGTCACTACAGCAAAACAATTATTGGATGAAGGAAAAAGCCAGATAGCCATGTGAGTTAACATCCACGTCGTGCTGACTCCTAGAATCAAACACTTAGCAAGATAGAGATGGACACCTCTAGGTAGTACTGAAACCCAGTGATAAAGTAGCTATCTGCTACAACTGCTTTTTTGAAAAAGTAGCTACTTTCTCTACTTTTTCTTCATTTAGTATTAATTAAAAAAATAAAATTCTGAAGATCTTTATATGTACATTTTTAAATAAGGAATTCAGAGCAAAATACCAAAATAAATTACACAAGTAACATATCTTTGCATTTACCTCAGCTCTGATAACCATACGTAACACATTTTATCACATTCAGAAAGGTTATATTCCAGGTTAGCTGATATGCTCAGGGAATTCAAATAACAACCCAATCTCTCTCTCACACACAAGTACCAGCAAATTCATTCTCTTTACAAGAGTATCGAATCTCGCTATTGTCTGTCATTAACAAAATTGCTAGCTTGATCAACTTGTGTGTGCTGTCTTCTCAAGGTGACTGAGAAAACTTCCCTGTTAATAGCATCAAGTAAGGAAGATAATACTTTATGGTTAACAGTTTGGCTTAACTTTCAGTTAAGCCAAGTAGGCAGGGCACACCTAAATCCCTCCTCCAGCCAAATGTTCCAGGAATTCTGGAAATGTCATGTGATTTCAAGATTATTTTTTTTTTACTTTATTTTTTTAAAGTAGCACAATTTGTAGCTTAACTTTCCACTTCAAGCTACTTTATTTTGTAGCGTACTACTTCTACATTTTTCTATCTATTTGTATCTCCGCTCCGTGTTAATGCAAATGTAGTGAGCTACTTCCATTCACTGCTGAAACCAAATAATGCATTGCATTTTGCTTGCAGATGAGAATGACACGTTTCAGACATGTAAGCCTGTTTGCAGGTAAGACTGAGGGGGCAAGAAGTCAGTATCATCATACATCCTTATATTCCCATACGCAAAAAACGTATGGCGCGATATTACGTGGCCAAAGACTTCAAAGCAAAACTGCTATATTAAGCAGCAACAATATTGTTCGTCATTTATATTTTGTTTAAGTATGCAGAGTGGAGTAGTAGGTCCATATAACGATATGAAAAATACAAAACGAACATTAATGGTAAAAATTTTTACTTACTCATAATAATTTCGGCATTTTTGTCATTGTTGCAAATCCTCTGCTCGTAGAACGGACATTTGCTTATTTTCATGAGATACTAGATCTGCCTGAACGGAAGATTCACGGATTAAAAATACCATTTCGAATTAAAATTCTATACCTTTGTATAGGTGTTTGCAAGGAATGATGTTTAAATAATGAAAGTTAAAAACTTTCATTTGGGTTTTTAACTTTCATTATTTAAACATCATTCCTTGCAAACACCTATACAAAGGTATAGAATTTTAATTCGAAATAGAATTTTTAATCCGTGAATCTTCCGTTCAGGCAGATCTAGTATCTCATCAAAATAAGCAAATGTCCGTTCTACGAGCAGAGGATTTACAACAGTGACAAAAATGCCGAAATTATTATGAGTAAGTAAAAATTTTTACCATTAATGTTCGTTTTGTATTTTTCATATCGTTATATGGACCTACTACTCCACCCTGCATACTTAAACAAAATATACATGACGAACAGTATTATCGCTGCTTAATATAGCAGTTCTACATTGAAATCATCATGCATCGTTGAAATATGGCTGTCAGCCACTATTTTTGTAGCCAGCGAAGCAATGGTCACTGAGGACTACTGAGACTCAGGCAAGCATGGAACAGGGGTGCAGAAAATTTTCAGAGCCCGATATTTAGAGCCCCACAACACAATTTTTTTCGTCTGAAATTTCTCCCAAAACTGTAGTGGATTTTCATACAAGTTTAAGCGATTATTAGAAAATATGTTGATGATTAAAAACTATCCTTTAAAGCCTATTACTTATAAATTTGAAAAAACAACAACTAAACTGCATGTAAACAACGGTAAAAATAACATGCGTAGCACGTAAACAGTAACTGAAGAACCATGTGCATCTCGGGTGAAATGGTCGCCAATAGAACTCACTGCGTATGCACTTGAAGTTGAAGCTTGGCGTAGCCCGTCTAAACTTATAAATATAAATACAGTAGAGCGTCCAAAATTCGAACTAATTGGGACCACTGGAAGTTCCGATTGGAGGACGATTCGTTTTTACTTTTCGTCTCTTCATTCCATACTTCTGACTTTTAGATCTAAAGACAGAGTTGCGTCCTGTGTTTACAAGAAAGGCCTCCAGGTCAACCTTTTAACGACGCAGTAGGGCACCGCATTTCTGCAATCCTCTTCCTTCCAGCCACCTGGCTCTGAGTGATTTATTGCTTCTCCCCTCTTCCCAGTCTACAAACTGTGGCACTTCCAAACAGTTGCGTTCTTCTTCCTCTCTGACAATGCAGGCAAAGAAAGCTGGGTGGTTCCCTCCACTCCAGTCATTCCAAACAAACGTGATGCAGTCCCGGGAATAGAAAAACGAAACTTAGATTCAAAATGTCTGAAACATTTTTAGGTCTAGGTGAAAACAATGGCGAAAAAGAGAGGCTGAAAAATGAACAGCTAAAAAAAAATCTGTGATTAACTATAATTTATTTCATTCTAGCATTTCAGGCATCTAATTGTGCCAGATAATTTCACTTAAATCCTTTGAAAAATGCATGGGTCATTCAGTTTTAAATGTCCGGAACGCCCAATAATTTTTCAAATCTGTGCCTATGACACCTTCGCTGCCATTAGTTTCGGAAACGTTTATTAGCGTGACTAGTGGTTGCGCCATACTTGCGACTCACACCACTCTGTCTCTGCCTTGGCATCAGTAAAGTTGTTTGGGCTCAGTGAATTGTCTGCCAGCAGCTGCTGGCAGTACGTCACTGCGCTCTTACCTCTTGTATTCATAATAATACAACAGTTTTCAAAATGACTACCCGATTACCGTGTAGAAAATTACTCTTATCTCTCACATTATATAA
The DNA here is from genome assembly GCA_039090855.1 of Macrothele yani. Lineage (NCBI taxonomy): Eukaryota > Metazoa > Arthropoda > Arachnida > Araneae > Macrothelidae > Macrothele > Macrothele yani. The sequence goes on along the minus strand of CM077009.1, from coordinate 131,365,146 downwards.
GTTGTTAATAAGTAAATTTTTCATTTTATTATTATTATTATTATTATACCCTCAAACAAAAATTTCTTCAGAGCTGCCTTAATTTCCCCCAAACCACATTCATGAGTGCGGACATATTCTGCACCTCTGGCATGGAGGTATTGTATGGTAAAAATCTTTATTAAATCACCCACAAAATTAAAATATTTTTACAAACCAAAACTGACAGTTATAAATACATTTATATCAAGCATGTACATACTTTTAATTTTTGGGGTTTAGCAGCTACCGTGAGAGCTATAAGCAGCTGTTCATCCTTAGTTTAGGACAACTGTCCAAGGGAAGGGACAGAGCCATCGGCAAAACACACCATCCATGCCTCACCAAAGACTTGAAACCAGATCTATCTGGAATGAATGGCCAAAAGCCAGCACCTCAGACCACACAGTCACAGGGGCAGCTCAATAATTTTGCATCCTATCCTAAAGGATTAATTTTAGAAAATACCATTTTTACTAAAAGCTGCCTTAACTTTTTTTAACTGGATGGAGATTACCAAGTATGTTTTCATGTAATGCTGTACCACAATAGGCATTGATAACAGTCATTCTCAATTTTACAGTTCTACACAAGATCCCGATTAATCAGTATTCTGTAATTCATAATGGCTTACTCTGAACTTGAAATACCCAAATATGTGTAAAACACATGCCAATGCATCAGTGAAAAAAATGTCTTTCACATGCAAAGGGGGATATAAAATAACTACCGTATATACTCACGTATATACGGTAGTTATTTTATATCCCCCTTTGCATATTTTATATCCCCCTTTGCACTTCATCGGAACCCTTCAAAATCCGATTCCGAGTCAGACTCGCCAAACAGTTCAAAAAAGTCTTTCTCCGTCATCGGTGCGTCATCATAAACATCAGTATTCCCATCTATGCCTGTGTCATCAGAATCACTGTCATCATCACTCATAAAAATCTCATCATCCTCTGTGCCATCAAGTTTGTTACTAAGGCAACATTTCTTGAATGGTTTCACGACCATTTCCGCAGGTATCGCATCCCAAGCATCCTTGACCCATCGCGCAATCAAAATGATATCCGGCTTCTTTAGATTTCCGCCCTTGGTTTCCGTCGGCAAATCGGAACTTATCCAATCTGCCCAATACCTCCGCACATTGTCCTTGAAAGGCTTATTAAAGCAGACATCTAGTGGTTGAAGAACAGATGTCAACCCACCTGGGATGGCAGCAAGAGTTGTTTTTGAATTTTCTGCAGTTTTTTTCACTTCTGCACAACGGTGTGCAACAAACATATCCCACACCAAAAGAGGTTTCCTCAAAAGTGCACCTGGCCTTTTGTTCCACACATTCTTTAACCGTCAATTGTTCCGGATTCGTTCATCCATCCTTTTTCGTGGGCACGAACGAGCACACCAGACAGAAAGACAACGCTTTTCGGCAGAGTTTTGCATTTGAAAATAATTACCGGAGGTAGCTTACTGCCGTCGGCCAAACAGGAAAGAACAACCGTGAAACTAGATTTTTCGTGGCCAGTCGTTTTGATCAAGATATTTTTTTCACCCTTTTGGTTCACAGTCTTATTTCCAGGAAGGTCGAAACATATGTCGGTTCCATCCTTGTTCCCTATTTGGGAAAGTTCAAAAGCAGTCTCTTTTCTCTTTTGAATTACATACTTTTGAAATTCCATTATCTTTGCTTCGAGGTCACGAGGTAACTTTTGTGCAATTTTGGTGCGCTGGCGTAGACACAACCCATAGCGGTTCATGAACCTTGTGCACCAACCTGGTGAGGCACGAAAAGTGTTATTTGCGGCTGCAAACTTTTCATCTTTTGCGAGCTTCATTGCTCGCAAACGTATACCAGTTCACGTTACAATGTAACCATTTTGTCTGCAGCCCACAATCCAATCATTCAAGACACTTTCCAGCTCTGGGAAAGATGTCGTTCCACGGCGCAGAGCCTTTTGCGATTTTGGGATTTTCACTAAGTCTGTTTTTTCTTACGCCAATCTCGAATCAGTTTTTCGTTAATGCCAAATTGACGTGAAGCAGCACAGTTGTTAGTATTTTCTGCAAAAGAAACCACTTTCAACTTGAGTCCTGCGTTATAGGATATCCGTTTCTTTACACAATCTGTGTCACCCATAATAGGAGAAGCGAGACACGTGCGATTAAGAACAAGAACAAGAAAAACACGTGCGATTAAGAACAAGAAAAACACGTGCGATTAAGAACAAGAAAAACACGTGCGATTAAGAACAAGCAACACCTAACACTGGCTGTCGCATGGCTCCGTTACGTTGATGGTCAGCGCAATCAACTGGTAGTCGGAAGCGCGGAGCTTTCTATGCGCGGCTGTGACTGCGCTGTGGATACGCAAAGCCAGGAGAGAGGAGACTTTTCAAAGCGCGGAGAAATTCGGAGGGTCGCGATTTCGTAATTCTACCACATCAGTCTTTTTTCTTTCTTTCTTTTTTCTTTTCTTTCGGAGTGTTGCGATTTCGTAATACCGCATCGGCATTTTTATTTCTTTTGGGATGGATTGCCTTTTGCCTCATGGGAAGAACTTTTGGACTTACAATTTTTTGGACCCCGCGTATAAGTCTGCCCCATTACTTTGAAGCTCTCACTTTGTCCCAGATTTCTCGACTTATACGCGAGTATATACGGTACTTATCTTCACCAAAAATTAATTTAAAACTTATTTAAATAAAACCAAAACCATTTAAAATTGATAACTTACTATTTAAAACCAACAACAAAACTGCCGTACTATGTGGTATGCTGTCCAGTGCATGATTTTTTTTTTTTTTTTTTTTTTGTGGGAATGTTTGGTTTAACTGAATTTGTGTTAGTTTAAAAACCTTAAATTCAATGACAAAACCTTTAAAAAGGCCAATTTCATGTACTAAATGAAAAACTTGCACCACTGAAGATACTTTCACCCACTTCTCAGATCATTATCAAATTATCAACATCATGTGTAACCGCAGTGTAAACTTTCCTCAATGTGAAGGCTTCCTTTTCTGAGTCATCGTTATTGTGCAAGGAAGCAAGCACATCATCAAATATTTGTGATGAAACCTAGGAGCATTGAACTTCAAAGAAAAAACATTTATTCTCATAACTTCTATATCTCAAACTAGTTGCTTACACAATTCATCTCTTATTTTATATACAGTAGATTCCAGTTAACTAGGCCATCGGTTAATAAAGGAAACTGTTTATTTAGGACAATTCCTAGAATATACGTATATATACACATAAGTGTGATCAAAAAGTTCCAAGACTAGGTATGCAGCATGCCAACAGATGACATGATGCACGAGCAGCGGTCGAGGGCAGTGACCTTCATGTGTCATTGTGCCAAGTGGCATCACTCTGTGAACATCGGGAGCTGCGCTACACGATATTTGGTGACCACATGCAGAACACATCTGTGATTTCGGTATGGACTGAAAACTAGGGCAGCAAGCAAACATCAAATTCTGCGTAAAACTTGGAAAATCGGGAACGGAGACGCACGAAATGTTCCTGTCGCAGGTCATTACTGGGGACGAGACTTGGGTCTACGGTTACGACTTGGAGACCAAACAACAGTCGTCATGTGAAAGTGTCATCTCCATGACTGAAGAAGACCCAACAGGTCCGGAGCGCAACCGAAAGCAGGCTCATCATGTTCTTCGACATTCGCAGGGTAGCGCACCGTGAATTCGTCCCACGGGGCCAAACCGTCACCGCCCTTTTTTTTTTTTTTTTTACTATGATGTTTTGTGGCATCTGAGGGAGGACATTTACAGCAAACAACCTGAAATGTTGCACAGGGGCGATTTCCTGCGCCATCACGACAATGCAGCAGCTCATAGACCGTTAGCAACACGCCAGTTTTGCAGCAGAAACAGCATGACTACCCTTTCTCACCCGCCTTACTCACCAGATTTGGCCCCCTGCAACTTCTATCTGTTCCCGAAGATTATGCTGAAGCTCAAGGGTCACCAGTTTGAAACTGTGGACGAGATCCAGTGCAAATCGCAGACAGTTCTTGACACAATTTGTGAACAGGACTTCCAGGGAGCGTTCTAACAGTGGCAAAAATGCTGGCAGCGGTGTATTGCTGCCCAAGGAAACTACTTTGAGGGAGATCATAGCCAGACTTAAGTAACATAAGTACTTTGTTGTATATCGGCCTAGTCTCGGAACTTTTTGATCGGACCTCGTATATATATATATATATATTATTGCTGATCACATCTCAAAAGGTAATCTATTCTTTCTATGATTAATTTCTATGGGTCTGCAGTGGTTGTTCAATCATGTATATCACAAAGTGAAGTGGGTGGCTCAAAAATCTGTTGAAATTTCAAAACTTTGTAACAAAATAATAAATGTACATACTGAATGAATAACATTAGCAAGTAGAGGGATTTCATTTAGCAATAGAAAAACTTTTAGTTCACATAAGACACCAACGAGAGCAATAATGGCTAAAAAGTTTATAAATACAGTGAAAATCAATGAAAATACATACATTGCATTAATTTGGTGACACTATCCCAATATTAATTGTTCAACATGCCTTCCACAACAAGATATCACAGCATTCAAGCACAGCAACTCAACTGACTGTTGAATGTAGCATGTTCGGGTGGATGGCAGGGCCCGATTTACTACATGCGAGGCCCAGGGCACAAAACATTTCCGGGGCCCCCTCCTTATTCTCTATCGACCAAATAATAGTCACTGTGTGCAGAGTAGCAGAATGTAGACGTACATGCGTACGCTGATAGTTTACAAATCATTAGCAGGTTTGCAGATAGTTTTTGCATGTAGATTAAAAAAATAAAAATGTTAGGCCTATATACAGCAATTAAAACACTTACTCAACACTTTACTCAGATTAATATACTTAACTCTATTTCAACTGAAGAACTTAATTATTTTTCACATCTTATGAGTTCTTTTGTTTTTACAGACATTTCTGGCCTCTAGATTTTATCAAGGCCTGTTCTCAATGTATACGAACTGTATTAAAAGTTTTGTTTACACAGAATTTAAATTTTATTGCCAGGTTCCTCTTTCAGTTGCCAATTAAATACAAATATTTCCTTATGCATTTTGCAAGTCCAGTATTTTTGAATTAACTTGTTGAAAATCATATTTATAATTTTTGAAGGTTCATTGATAGAACTGTTTTTCTGGATATAAAAACTTTCTTTAATTAATCTCTTGTTTTTATGAGGTTCGTAGTCCAATATTTTAATATTTTGCCATAAAAGTCCATTTTACACACATTGCTGCACATTCAATTAGATACTATTTTGTCCTCATTGGAATCTGTAATGTTCTAATAATTATTTGTTTTATTAATTTTCCTTTTAATTATCTTATTCTATTGTTATCATGGTTTGCGGGTTGGCAGCGAGTTTTCTGTTTCAATAGCTGTGTACGCAAATACATTTTATTTTTATACAACTCTGGCAGTGCGGGGACAACTGGTTGATCTGTAGTTTGTGGTGTTAATGACTCCCATAGACTCTAACTATAACAATATATCTATGACAAAATGGATGGACATCTTAATTTTAGTGAATATTGTGGTCTTGCAATGTACTGATTCTTGCATCTAGAACATGAGAACAATGCATCCTACAAAAAATGTGAACTAAAACAAGAAAAAAAAATCCATGGGGACCTCCACTGGATTTCCTCATAAATAGAGATGTGAAACTGCATAAACAATTGAAAAAGTGCTATGGGAACTCCTACTTCCACTTCCTGGTTTCTACCAAGATCAAATCAGTGCATCATGATCAATATATCAGAAAACTGCAAAACATAAAATTTTGTGTTGATGACGAAGAGTCTGAGTTACACAAAAAAAAAAATAATAATAATAACAAAACAAAAAACCATAATAATAATAATAATCTGAAAAGCTGAGGGGAACACCTAGTCCGGTTCAATTTTTGGTAAATGTGTTGTACTTCGGCGTCCTAAATTATTTGGTCAGAAAAGTTGTAAAATTAAAAAAAAAAAAAAGCATATTAAAGATGTTTACCGAAAAACTTACCTCCAAGTAGTCCAAGTAGGATGAGTAAACACACGCTGCGGCGACGACCTGAAGCTTTGCTCCGTTGAAAGGAAGGTTTGCTGCGGCTGGGAATTCATGGGCAGAAGTGTACAACAGGAATCAGGTACACACTCTTGTCAGGAAAGAGTAACAGAATATATTGCTACGCTAAAGAATGTAGTTTGTAATTTCTGTCTCACTTTTTAAAGAAACATGCAGAGACTGTCTTCGTTCTTTGGCATATAATTTCGTGATACGAAATAGTAAGTATGCACATGCCTTTCTTGTTTCTAGAAAAGCGTTTGAGTAGGTGTCACATTCTCTTTAACGGAAGTTAGATGGCAAGTCTCAAAGTGAAAGTTTGATTACTAAATATAAAAAAAAAAAAAAAAAGCTTCCACGGAGAAATGAGTTCATACATTCAGCATCAAAGAATCCCATGTGAAAAAAACAAGAAACTGTCCGATTGCGATGTCAAGACCTGACACCGAAATTAACTATTTTCTGTAGCATAGCACTACACTCTTTCCTGACAACAGCGTACCCGGTTCCTGTTGTACTATTCCGCCCGTGAATGTCCTGGCTGCAGCGATCCTTCCTTTCAACGGAGCACAGCTTCATGTCAATGCCTCGGCGTTGTTTAAGGTCTCCCGTAGTGTCCGCTGACTCGTCATACTTGGAGTTCAAGTTTTTCGGTAAACATCTTTAATATTCCTTCTAACCATGAAATTTTTTCACCATTTCCCCTTAAATTGCATATTTTAGAACCTGTACGTCACACTTTTTAGAAATTTTACAACTTTTCCGACCAAATAATTTACCACGCTAAACTACACATTTACCCAATTTTTACCAAAATCTAATGAGCACATAATGACATGAACGTATAAATTGTCCAATGTCAAACAAAACTGACAATACAATGACAAAGTGCTGTGTTTGGGCACCAGATCTTTTTATTTGTAATAACTCAGTTACTATTCTTTATTTTTAGGAATGAATAAAAACAATTGAAAATTTACCTCCTATATCAGGACGAAACAGTTGGGTTGAATATTTTTCTTTTACATTTCCTAGATGCAAAGTCATGTATCAGAGAATCATATTTTAAAGACTGTGTCACATCACTCTCCAAAGACAGCAGAGCTAATGATGCCAGTTTCGTTTGTCGCATGGTTGATCGTAAGGGATTTTCAAGTCTTTTCAGCAAAGAAAATGATCTCTCACTTGTACAATTTGAAATCAGTAATGTCATGAACATTCTAAGTGCAGTCTCAGGGTTCGGAAATGTGGGTTCTAAATTGTTTACCTTCAAAGTTTGCAGCATCTGGGGAATGGTTGCATGCTCCCCCATCATTGAGGAGAATTGCAAAAACTCATCTGCAAACTGGTCATCAAGGTCATTGTTATAGTATTCCTGCAATGAATGCTTTTGCCCCTTCAAAAATTTCAGATCTTGATTTTTTTGTAAAAAATTCAAATTTTCTCATTATATTTTCATAAGCACTTTTTCTGCTTGAAAGCTGAGTGACTAAAGCATCACAAAGCACATAATAAACTTGAGTTCTAAATATATCCCTTGCACTGAGTTCTATATGTTCAATGTTACATTCATGTAGGTGTTTATTCTTGGGCACCTTCTTTCTTCGGGAATCATGACCATGGTATTGCACATTTTCAGACACTAATGTTTGAGCTTCCTGTTCATAGACTTAAAAAATTTCCCTAATGAACTGAATGAATTCAATTAACGACTGGAAAATTTTAGGTACTTCAGAAATATTTCCTTTTGGATTCTGGCAAGTTTGATTTGCACAGTTTAATCTCTGAAGTATTGTGTCCCAAACTACTGTGCTGATCGATATTTCCATTGTTCGCATTTTCTTCAGCAGTGATTTTGCTTCATCTCTTGTCTGTGGAGAATCATCTACATTTTCTGACAGAAATACTAAAACTTTCTCTATTTCACGATAATTTTTCCTCACTGATCGTGTAGCTGCAGCATCTGCACACCATCTGGTAACTGACCGACTCTTCAGTGTGAGTGATGAATTTCCATGTGCTTCCTGGACTTTCTCCTGAATCATCTTCCAACGGTGAGTTGATGCAGAAAAAAGTATAGAGTTTTTGCAAAAATGTGAAAAAAGAGAGAACTTTACCACAACTATCTATGCTATTCACACCAACTAAATTTAAAGTGTGAGCAGAACGTGGCACATATTCCGCTAGCGGATTGATTTCCCTAATGCGTGTTTGAACACCAGAATACTTCCCAGACATGTTGCTGGCATTGTCATAGCTTTGGCCTCTGACATTCATAATATCTAAGCCAGCCTCCTTGTAGAAAAGATATCATGGTATTTGTAATGTTTTCTGCAGTATGTCCATGGAATGGAATAAATGTCAAAAACTATTCTTTTGCTTCACAATCTTTGTTGACATACCTTATGATAAAAGCCAGTTGATCTATGTGTGTAATGTCTGGAGTAGAGTCAACTATGACAGAAAAATATTTTGACATTTTTATTTCATCAGTGATGGCATTAAAAACACGTACAGCCAACAAATTCATCCACACATGTTCATCCACACATGTTGAAGATAAGACACGTACAGCCAACAAATTCATTCAACAAATTCATCCACACATGTTGAAGATAAGTAACTGGTGTTACAACTTCCTAGATTCCCACATTTTTCCAAGTGTTGAGCTAAGAATAGATCAAATTCTGCAATTAATTCTAAGCAGCTCAGGAAATTTCCATTCTGAACTGATCCAATTGCTTCATCATCACCACACATTGGCAACCCACGAACTGAGAGATACTTAACTGTTGCAACAACTCTATGCAAAACATCTTGCCAGTACTTGGATTCATTCCGATACTGCATAACTATCTGACAGTCAATGCGTGCAGAAGCATTCATGCGTGATGAACAGTCACATACTGCTTGCCTATGTATGTGTGAATTTTCATGCTCTGTAAGACATTCACTTGCATACTTCCAGTCAGAAAAACCTGTGGATCCTATTGCTGTAGTGCTCCTAGAATACAATTTGCATATCCAGCAGAATAGTAAACAAGTTGATGGGGATAAAAGAAGCCAGTCGCATTTTACCTTTTCATTATTTATTTTTTTTATTCTGAAAAAATTACCTTCTGTTAGAAAACGTTTTTTACCACATATATCCTTCCCTGTGAATGCCGGCAACTTCAAATCTTGGACTGGTGGATTGCTCAAAAAGCATTCGCGCATTTCTTCTGTAATTTCTCCCCATAAGGCAGGATCCACTGCATTCATTGTGGAACTTGTGCTTTCTCCATTAGATGAATTCAAAAGATTTCCCAAATTAGGAGCATCTGTGATGTTAGATGATTCTGAAGTCAGATTACTGGCTTCCAAAGACAAATTACGCTCAAGAGACTCACCAGTAGTAAAAGTAGATGAATTTGTAGAACTTTTGGGACCAAGTGAAATATCCAATTTTTTAATGGCAAAACGTTCAATGCTACCATGCTGCAGGTCATCGTCCTTCAGTTTCAATTGTTTGGCTTTCCGTTTAGCACTGCCGGATAAATATGTACATTTTGACATAATTTAACTGTTAAATAATTCAACTTAAATATATTGTTACAGCTAACTAAATTTGATTATATATAAAATTAACAAATATTCAACATTCCATCAGACTACAAGAAACACAACGCAAAATGCAACCAAGCCTTCGTGGTTACAGTTACGACAAGGACAAGCCATGTGCAGGAAGTTGAAGGATCAGTTGAGTTTAGGTGCGTTCGAAAAAGCAAGAAAAGGCACGTGAATCAATGGAAGCGATCTTCCTTCTCAATGGCCACCTGAAGGTTATTAAACCACTGAAACTCATTAATGGCCACGTGTTTACATGAAATTCGAAACTCAAACTCACTGCGTGTAAGTACCACATCTACAAACACATGACTCATGAGCATGCAAAAGTAAAAATAATAAATTTTGAATATACACACACAAAATTCCCATTAACTAAGTACACATTTAATTCAAATTTGGGGCCCCCCAAAATCGGGGGCCCTGGGCACATACCCCGTGTGCCCTCCCGTAAATCAGGGCCTGGTAGATGGTGAATGGCTTACTTCCGTTTTGACAGTGAGAAGGTATTTTCTGGTACAAGAAAGTTCTTTACTGGAGATGCTGATTTGTCCATTTGGTATGACACAGGATTTGAACAGAACTCCCTTACGCCTGGTCTCCCAAGTCGGGGGTGATCAAGCAAACTTCCAGTTTCTTCAAATTGTCTCACAAGGCATTGAAAATCAGCACAGGTGATAGAACTTTGGCCCTTCTTCAGTTCTTTCTGTGATCAGAAATTTCAAAAAGCTTCTTTTTTTTTTTTTTTTTTTTTTTTTTTTTTTGAGGTTTTAACGACTACTGTGAGCAACTTAATGGGTTATAAGCAGTCACCCATCCCTAATTTAGGGCCACTGGTTCCAGGGAAGGAGGAGAGCCAGGGACATGAACCCATACCCTTCTCAGACAAATTGTCATAAGCCAGCATTCAAAAGGCTTCCGCTGCCAATTCTTGGCTAACATAAAACAGCTTTACTAACAAGGCTTTATCTCGCAAAATTAACATCATAGCAACACTACTCTTGAACACTGTTTTTGATAATAAGAGGGATGAAGGCAATTCATAGACAATTAATAGCAGCAGCTTCTCACTTAGGGCAGGCATCACATTTGCATATCTTTTATGGTTTGCCCGTCTTGCCGCACTTTCGAACTAAAAGCTTTACCATTGCCAAACAAAATCCTCCCACTCCCTGATGCTTTTCATGCAAACCATACAGTAACACATGAATTTGTTCTGTTATAAAGTTTTGAAATTTAAACGGACTTTTGAGCCACCCAATATTTTTGTTTTTTTAATTCTTACAATCTCAGACAAGTACAATTCTTGTTAATTTGCAAGCAGATCACAACCTTATAATGAATTTCCCAAATTTGACCAAAATCAGCTTATTATTTACTCAAAACGGGCCCTTCTAAATATTTTAAACTGAATTTAAAAAAAAAAAAAATCTTTATACAGTGAGAAAAACATGTGATGCAGTGGTCATATGAACAGGCGACGATTTTTAAATTGTTTTAGCTTTATTTACATAGGTTTTAAATTAATTTGTAGTAAGTAGTTATTTTATATTCTGTTGTGTTTGAAAAGTATTTTTTTTTTTTTTTGGAGGCACAATAGCATGTGCTTATGCATATGTGAATATTTAAAGCCCAAGTTGAGTTCTTATTAAATACACAGTCGAGTCACATTGTTGTGACCACCTCCTACTTTTGACATCAACAGTACATAGCCAATGAAACAAGGCATGTGTCACGAGCTAGCTTGGGGGGTACATAAGGTGTGCTGTAGGCAATCTGAAAACATATTGTGAACTCATTGCTGTCATGGATAAAAGGAGCGATGTATCAGATTAGTAAAAAAGGGTGATTATCAGTTTTCAGGCCAAGGGTGGAAGTATTTCTGAAACAGCGCAGTTTGAGAGCTGTTCGCATGCTACTGTGGTTAAAGTGTACGTTGATTGAAGAGATGGCACCATTGTGAATAAGCGATGTGGAAACTGTGGAGCACCACACGCCACTGATGCGAAAGGTGAATGTTGGCTTAGAAGTTGCACGAGGACTGATTGACTCACTACAGTGGAGCAATACACTGGCCGAATGAACCAGGGGGCTACCGTAAGTATGTCTATAACGACAGTTCAGTGAACCCTGCTGCGTATGGGGCTTCGACGCGATGGATGGTCACTGCGCCTATGCTAACAAAGGTGCATCGGCAGAAAAGGCTTACATTTGCAGGGTGGTATCGGAATCGGACCTCCACCGATTGGCAAGGTATTGCCTTCTCTGATGAGTTATGTTTTCTGCTTCTTCGAACGGATGGACGTTGGCGTATAAGGTGAGAAACATTGGAGAACAAACCCTCCTCGACCACTGCTGGAAGAACACAAGCTGGTGGGGGCAGCGTTATGGTCTGGGGAATGTTTTTGTGGCCTTCTCTGGGCACCCTCATACGTGTGGAAGGCACTATGGACTGAATTCATTACGAATCCATCCTTGCAGACCGCATACATGCTGATTATCTTCCCTGGGGCTGATGGGATCTTTTAGCACCACAATGATAAATGTCACACAGCTAGAAATGTCCAGAAGTAGATGGAAGAGATGATGAAGACTTCAAAGTACTTTCTTGGCCTCCTAATTCCCCACACTCAAACCCAATTGAGCATCTGTAGGACCACCTCGATTGTGTTGTTCGCTCTATGGATCCTCCACCACGCATCCTCCTGCAGCTGTCAGATGCACTGCAGTCAGCATGGCTCCACATACCTGTGAACACCTTCCAGCATCTTATTGAGTCACTCCTAGCTCATTTAGCTGCTGTCCGCACTGTACACGGCGGTTACTCTGGATATTAGCTGGTGGTCACGTTAATGTGACTCAACCGTGTATATCATAGAATACTGATTATTCAGGATGTTCCCCAAAACTACAGAATGGAACTTCTAAACAGAGACATTTAATATCAATGAGTTTAAGAGAACTCAATGTTCTTGAAATCTGTACTCAGTGCTTATCCACTGTTACAGGTATAGCATAGCCATTCAGGTAAAGAAAATTTAGCATCCATTAACTTTAATTACTGTCATTCCACATACTATGTCTGTCATGCATGTCAGTTAGTATATTAATTAAAATGTACTGTGAATAAATTTCAAAGGTTCTTTTCAATTTCATAATGCACAATTACAAGATCTTCGTGTATCACACTTGTCAGAACATGTTCAATGTCTGTGATTTTTTTTCTTGGATGAAGAATTGAATTCACTAAAAAGTCACTTCTTTCTCAAAATTGCCTGGACTCTACCACACACCTACTCAACTCTATGAGTCATCATGTGTTTTGAAAGATAGCCAACCCGTGAAAATTTCTTGTGGCACAGTTTGCACTCATGGGGTTTTTCACCTGTATGAATGTGCAAATGCCTTGAAAGATCACTTTTACGTGCAAATTTTTTGTAGCACATTTCACACTCATGAGGCTTTTCACCAGTATGAATTAGCAAGTGGCTTGAAAGAGACCTTTTTACAGCAAATTGATTGTGGCAGATTTCACACTTATAGGGCTTATCACCTGTATGAGTGAGCAAGTGTGTTGAAAGATGACTTTTCGATCGAAATTTCTTGTGGCAGATTTCACAATCGTGGGGTTTTTCGCCTGTGTGAGTGATCAGGTGATTTAAAAGATTACTTTTCCGCAAAAATTTCTTGCGGCACATGTCACAGTCATAGAGCTTTTCACCAGTGTGAGCGAGCAGATGTCTTGAAAGACGATTCTTCCATCTAAATCTCTTGTGGCAGATTTCACACTCAGGTTTTTCACCTATATTAATCAGTTGGGTATCTTTCTGGGTGGATTTCCTGAAGTGCATTTTGCGTTCTTCTTCAGGTCTGTCACTAGAGGAAATGTTTTTGTGATGTGTAGGAATATATTTCTCCTCAAATTTCATTGACAATGCTTTACATTTTGGTGATTTGTCACCAGCAGTCATAGACAAGGGATGCAAATTTTTATATTTACTGACAAGTTTTGTGGCCTGTCTTTCACAAGACATGGTAACAGTTACTTCTGCAGGAGCTAACATAATTTCATGATGCAAGAGATTATATGATAGGAAGAGTTTTTTGGCCAATACCTTTTAAATATTTCAACCAGGTTACCACCAGATCAACATTTAGAACAGAACTTAAGGTGATTTCGTATTTTTTTTTTTTTGTCTAATGCCAGGCAGGGCTGCCAAATCATCTTTTTACCAAATGTCATTTAAAAGTGCTTTAAAATGATCATGCAAAAAAAAAATCTGCAGCTGCAATATGAAATATTTGAAGAAATCTGTAGTATAATGTTACAGCTGACCCTTAATATGCAGCAAAGTCCAGTCCCTGTGCACACATCCTAACCTTCTGCTAATCCTTAAAAATAAAAAAAGAAGAAATAAGGTAATCATATTTTTATGCAACTATAAGTTATCATATGAACCTTTTCTATTTAGTTTTGCTACACATAAAATATTTGTCAGTGATGAAAACACATTAACCACAAAAAGCTGAATTAACATACACTGAAGTGCCAGAAAAACTGGTACACCAGTCTAATACTTGGTTGGTTCCCCATGGGAGCGCAGAACTACAGAAATACGATGGGGCATGGACTCCACTAGCTGCTAGAAATATGCTGTAGGCAATGCACACCATACTTCCTGCAGAGCGTTCCACAATTCGGGTGTATTTCCAGGACTCAGATTCCTGTGTTCGATAGCACGTTGCATGGCATCCCAAATGTGTTCTATCATGTTCAAATCTGGGGACTTGGGTAGGAATGACAACACCCCAAACTCAGATGAATGCTCCTCTAACCATAATGTGGTGTCCTGACACTTGTGTGGAGGTGCATTGTACTGTCGGAACAGGCCCAACCCATCAGCATGAATGGAGGACATGAATAAGTGTACCTCGTCAGAAAGGATGTGCACATAGCGTTGGCCGGGTGTCACAGATGTTTGTAGATGTACCAGGGTCCCAGTGAAGTCCAGCTAAACACACCCCATACCATTACGGACCCCGCACCAGCGGTACAGTTCCTTGTTGACAAGCGGGATCCATGGCTTCATGGGGTTTGTGCCACACACGAATCCTTCCATCTGCCCGATACAGTTGGAAACACGACTCGTCAGACCAGGCTACTTGTTTCCAGTCATCAAGTGTCCAGTGGTGTTGTTGCTGTGCCCAAGCGAGGTGCATAGCTCTGTGTCGTGCACCCATCAAGGGGACTTGAGGTGGGCCTCGGCTCCCAAAGCCCATATCGTGCATGGTACGTTTCACTGTCCGGACACCGATGCTTGTTGAGGCTCCAGCATTGAATTCCGATGATACCTGCGAGAGTGTTGCATGCCTATCACGTGAAACAATTCTTAACAGCCGACGATGGTCACGTTCACCCAATGTCTTTTTACGGCTATACTGGAATCATAAGTTGGAGGTTTTGCCGGAATTCTTGTAGTCACGGTACACCCTTGCAATGGTCGTCCATGAAAAACCGAACTTCGTTTCTACCTCCAAAATACTATGGCCCATCTCACGAGCGCCAAGTACGACACCGCATTGAAAATAACTTAAATCATTATTTCTTGTCATTCTCATGCCGAAAACAGCTCTGACAGCTGGCAAGGATGTCTATCGCTTTATATAAGCACTGGCGGATGCAATTGAATATGAGCATAGGTGACGTTGCTATGTATTTTGCATAAGCACATCTGTACCAGTTTTTCTGGCACTTCAGTGTATACTACAGAAGTGATACATCAACATGAAAATTCTGCAGACATTCAGGGGTGGTACACCTCTGACAGGGCTTACCCAAATTGGAGATAACCTTTTAAAAAATCCTCTAAATTGCCCATGGGAATTTTGAGCAGCAGATTACGGGGTTCATACATATTTACAGAAAATAAATTCCAGGACTTTTCTAGGAGTTCATCAAACAATTCTAGGAGTTCATCAAACAATTCTAGGAGCTTAAATTTCTGTTAGAGTCACAGTACAGTAGCCGCCGGTAATATCGCTCTTGTCTGGAGACAAGAAGAATGCGCGATATAACTGAGGATACGTACTACAGTACACTTACAAGGAACACCTCTCCCCCCCCCCCCCCCAAGTTCAAGCAAACAAAACAGCACCAAACTTCGGTTACAAGTCATTTACGTACCTCCGAACTCGAGGCTGATATTCATTTTTCTGTAAAACTCCGCAGTTGTTCGCTAGAGGGCTCAGTTTAGTCACCCGTCGCTCGCCAGCTGCTACGACAGTCGAGAGTGTGCAGGTGCTTGTATCACATACCTTGTTTGTCTGTGTACGTAGTGAGATGACCTTTTTTTGCATCAGTTTTGAATAATATTAGGTGTGCAATTTAATTCTCGGCCACAGGCACGACACGTTGACAGCAAATTATAGCAAATCGAATACATACCTAATCAAGGAAATAATCTCCGTTGTGTAGGATACATTTGAGCCATTGGTCAGGGAGCTGCCGAATGCCACTGCGGAAAAAAGAGGGCTGTTTCGAGTTGATAAAGTCAACAATACTTGTGTGGACCTCCTCGACAGAAGTGAAGTACGTATCACTCAGTGATGTTGCAGGGAGCGAAAGAGGTGATAAACTGATGGGGCGAAGTCTGGAGAATACGCAGGGTGGGACAAAATCTCCCGTCCCAGGTTGGTGATCATGTTTAAAGTTGTTTTCGCTGTGTGAGGACACGCGTTATCCTGAAGCAACAGGACCGATCTTCTACCCTTGCCGGTGTATGGCCTTTTCACCTCCATTGTGTCACTCATACGAATGTGTTGCTGACAATAACGCTCAGCATTGACCATTTCACCAGGTTTGAGCAACTCATAGTGTACAACACCGCGCTGATCCCACCATATGCACAGCAACAACTTCCTGGCATGGATATTCGGTTTGGCGGTACTGGTGGTAGGCTGACCTGGGTAAACACCCACGATTTGCGCCGCTTAGGATTATCGTAGAGGATCCACTTCTTATCACAGGTCAAAATCTTGTGGAGGAAATCCTTCTTGAATCTGGAGAGCAAGGACACAGCAACATCTTATCGCCTAGACTTGCTCGCAGCTGTGAGTTGGTGGTGCACCCAACAGCCCTCCTTGTGAATCCATCCAAGCTTGTGCAGGCACTTTGCAATGGATTGCCGTGCTACTCCGAGTTCCTGGGCGAGCTCTGACTGTGTGCGACAGGGATCTGCGTTCAACAGTTGTTCCAGTTCCACATCGTCAACTTTCTGTAGCTGTCCCGGATGTTCTGCATCACGGAGATTGAAATTTCCCTTTTTAAATCGCTGGAACCACTTCTTACACGTACTGTAGGACACAGCAGCCTCACCCAAAGCAGCACAGATCATTTGCTGGGCTTCCGCAGCACTTTTTTCAGCTGAAACACAAACAGGAGGCAGCGGCTCAAATGTTGCTTCTCAAACGACATAGCTTTCACAGTCAACTTTCGTCCCTTCTGTCACTACAGCTGTGAGTGGTTATGGTTGCCTGGAAAGCTGTTGGATGCCGCTGTGATCAGCCATTATCGCACACAGCTATTTGCATTTGTCAACGTTCTATGATCACTTGCGATTAGGGGCCGAGAATCAAGTTGTACACCTAATACACCTGTCTGACAAATCACTTGTATTTTGTGATTCTGGTCTGGACACAAGGATGAATGAATACTTCAGGAGTCCTCAGGGGAAAAACAAGTTCATTTAAAAATCATTCCACCAAAAACTGGGAACCCTTCGATGTTCATTTTTTCAGACAATATGAAATTTACACAAAGAGAATTACAGCCTACACAAAACTACGATCCAACATGCTGCAACCAAAATTACATGACATAATATTCCTTCTGAAGATGCATTCTGTGATCTACAATCAACTGTCTGCGGAGATCTATAGACCGATACCTCGTAATGCATGGCAGAAAGCTGGCTACCATTGTGGTGAACCGTGTGCAGAATTTCAGAAGTCTCATCGACATGGCTTTCAACACTAATGTTCTTCGTCCGTGTGCATTCTGTGGGAGTACCGATGTCGCATTTATTAATTGTTGTGCATTTTGCGGCAATGGTTATTGCTTTGGTCATTTTATAGACAGCTCTCACTTGAATTAATCTTTTGACACTTGCACACTCTGACGCTTCGTTATGAAATTACGGATGTTAACAGTCCTGAGTCCTATGTACGTCATAATTATTTTCATGCAGATCCGCTCTTTACACTTCGACGTGGCACCTATCTTCAGAAACATCTACTGGTCAACTGCAGAGTTTTACAAAAAAAAAAAAAAAAAAAAAAAAAAACGAATATCACCATTGAATTCAGAGGTACGTAAGAGACTTATAACGGAAGTTTGGTGCAGTTTTGTTTGTTCGACCCCAGGGGTGCTCTTGTTAGCATAGGTAGAAAAACAATTACAGTTTGCAAATAAAGTTTCTAAGAACAAAATATGAACATATAGTGTATTTTGTTCTATGTTTAATCAAAATAGAATTTAGAAATACAGTAAAATGCTGAGTTCCCAATTTAATGTAGGTATGTAAGATGCACCTCAACACTAAACTCGAACATAGCAAGCTCATAAGACAAACAAAATGTATTGACATAACCAGGGCGCGATTTCACCGACTAGCAAATAGCAAATAGCTAGTGAAAAATCAAATTTGCTAGTGAAAAAAAAATCGCAGTAGCAAATATTGCTAGTAAGGTAATTTCTTTATTTAAAGTAACCAAAAATCATTATTAATCCACGAAGTTTACATAACAGTTTCTATTATCACTTGTTAAAACAGCGACGATCAGCGATTCTCTTTCGCCAATTTCCTTTCGACACTTAATACCCATCCTCCCCATATCTTTCATCCCTTCCAAACTGTCGTAAAAGCGCATTGAAACTCCTCTCCATCGTGCCCTCATTGGTCTATTACAGAAACTGAACGTGACGTTGGCAATGGTTGCTGTGGCAACCCAGAGCTCTGGGATGGATCGGTTGTTTGACCACCTGCTCTGCCACCCTCCCTTCTTTTGCCCAACGAACTTTGTCCTCAACTCCTGTCATACCCTAAGCCAAGCGATCGCCTTTATGGCGTGGCATAGATAGACGCTTTTTTATGAAACGTGTTCGTGGAGGGAGTAAACGATTACGGAAGAAACTTTTGCTTCGTCTGACTTCTGGTTTTGGAAATTTTTCTTGCATTTTCAAGCTGAAATACAAATATTTATCCAGTAAAGTGTTAATGAGCAATAATACTTGACAGAGGCAACATCATGAGAAAATAAAATAAAATATGATTACGGAAAAAATCCGAATTCCGTCGACCTTCCGTTTTCTAGTTTCGTAAAGACGGAATTCCAATAATAACGAAAAGAGCCGGAATTCCTTGAATTCGCGGAAGAATCTCATGCCTGAAGATTACAGAAAAATTTTGCAGCGGCCAACTTCCGTTTTTGCAAATTGTTCTCCACAGTTTCAAGCTAAAATGCAAACATTTATGCAATAAAATGATATTTAACAAGAAAAGCGGACACAAAGACAACATTGGGAGAACAATTTGCGATTACGGCAAAATTTTCTTACTCCGTTTCACTACTGTGTTCGAAAGAAATATCGATCTTCAGAATGATCTGATGACAAAAAAAAAAATAAAAAAATAAATAAAGCGGTATTCCGCGAATCCCTGTAAGAATCTCGTGTATATCATAAAAATAATAGCAAAAGAAAAATTTTAAACAAAATGAAAATTTGTAGAATCCGTAGTTTTGATAGCGAGTTCCGTAGTCAGACAACTAATTCAGTAGAAACTACGGCATTGTGTGGTAGTTGGCAGATATGAAGTGTGTAGAAGTTTAGCAGAAATTTGTGCAATACTTCCACTTAGTACTGCATGTTGTGAGGTGGGATTCAGTTTTTTAAAAAGAATGCAAGGGGATTGGAGGAACAATTTGTCTGTTGAAACTTTAAATGCTCTGATGACAATTGAAATACTGTAGAAGGGCCACAAGAAGAGATTTTTAATCCACGGTCAGCAGTTATAAAGTGGTATGATGACAAAGTCAGACACCCTGAGCGTAAACCATATGGGAAGAAATCTGAATTAGAATGTCAGTGAAATATATTCATGTGGTATGAGAATTTGTTAGAAATTAATAATAAAGATAGTCACTAAAGTTATCTAAGATTCTATTCATTATTCAAAAAGGTAAGTCAAAATATTTATACACATATTTAAATTTCTGTGTAACTTTATTAGAAAATAAGTTACGATGGGATTTAGTTTTACTTGCTAGTCATGCAAATGTTTTGCTAGCAAACTATTTGGTCACTAGGAAAATTTGCTAGTGAGCAAAAAAGATGAAATCTTGCCCAGGACATAACCAACCTTAAAAAACACCATAATACCTTCAAGTTGGAACTGAAGAACAGATTCTCTGCTTTAGAAGGCCTAACATCGGAAGAAGTGGATATTTCTGAAGTTAACAGAAAAGTTACCAAAGCTCTTATGGAAACAGCAACAAAATTAGCTGGGTCTAAGAACAAGTTGCATGTGAACAAATTATCAGGAAAAACCAAAATGTTGATGCAAAAAAGAAGAGAGATGAGGACAACTAAAGAAGATGTGACTTCCAAAGTGGAATATATAGAGCTATGCAAGACAGTACAAAAAAGTATCATTGAAGACGTAAGGAAATTCAACTGTGAACTAGTAAGGAAAGCAATTGAAAACAACCAAAGCCTAAAGATAGCAAAGGGACATCTCAGTAAGGGAAGAAAACAGATTATGGCACTGAGAAAAGAAGATGGTTTTGTAACAAGAAATAGAGGCGAAATTTTGACAAGAGTGAAAGATTTCTACTCCAAATTATATGAAAAAGATGATACATGTACTCCAGACATCATGAAAGGTACCAGTACCAGAGTTCTCCCAGTCATCCCAGCAGAAGTTGCACATGCAATCAAGAACATGAAGCGTGAAAAAGCTCCAGGAGAAGATGGAATTACTGTAGACATCATACAAGAAGCAAGTGGAGAAATCGAAACAGTACTCGCCCAAATTTTCACTCGATGCCTTAATGAAGGGAAGATTCCTGAGGATTGGAACAACGCTACAATGATCTTGCTACATAAAATAGGCGACATTGAGGATCTCAGGAACTACAGACCTATCAGTGGTTTATAAAATCTTCACTAAAGTTCTTTCACACCGTTTGAAGGTGACACTGGACATGGCTCAACCGAGAGAACAAGCTGGATTCAGGAGTGGCTACAGCACAATAGATCATATCCACGTATTGAGAGAACTAATTGAAAGAGCGAGGGAATATGAACTTCCATTGTGCATGGCTTTTATTGATTATGAAAAAGCCTTTGATTCGGTGAAACCATCAGTAGTTACAATGGCGCTGAAATCCTGCGGTATTGAAGATGCGTACATTAATATTATTAATAACATCTATGAAAATGCAAGTGCAAAGATTCGGCTGTTTGAAAATACAACACACATAAAAATTGGAAAAGGAGTGAGACAAGGTGACACCATATCTCCGAAGCTCTTTAATGCCACATTGGAAAATGTCTTTCAATCACTGAACTGGGAAAACAAAGGGATAAAGATTAATGGAAATTATCTAACCCACCTTCATTTTGCTGATGACAGTCATTTTTGCAACTACCCCATCAGAGCTGCAGAGTATGATCCAGGAACTTGGTGACCAGAGTAAAGAAGTGGGATTAAAAATGAACTTTCAGAAGACAAAAGTGATGTACAATGCTTTTACAATAAATGAAGATTTATCGATTGATGGAGAAAAGCTGGAGATAACAGACACGTACGTTTATCTTGGACAGCAGATATCAAGTGAGGGTCACATTGATGAAGAAATTAATCGGCGTACAAAATTTGCCTGGAGAGCTTTTGGAAGAAACAGCACAATTTTCAAGAGCAATATGCCATTATGTCTTAAAAGAAAAGTGTTTGATCAATGCATCCTTCCAGTGCTTACGTATGGTGCAGAGACGTGGACCTTAACTAAAAGAGACATACAAAGGCTGCAGACAACCCAAAGCAGCATGGACAGGTGCATGCTTGGTGTAACCAGGAGAGATAAGAAGAGGAACTCGTGGATCTGAAAAATGACAAGAGTGGAAGACATCATGATCAGAGTTAAATCCCTGAAATGGCAATGGGCTGGACATACTGCCAGAAGGACAGACTATCGATGGACAGCCGAAATTTTAGATTGGATTCCAAGGGACAGGAAAAGACCCAGAAGACCACATGGAAGATGGGTGGATGAAATTCGAAAGTATGCGGGAGTGACATGGAGGAGACTGGCACAAGACAGACCGTTGTGGAGGAAACTTGGGGAGACCTTCGTCCAGCAGTGGATTGATAATGGTTGACAATGATGATGATGACATACACAGTACAGTACTGTAATAGAACAATTAATAGGGTATAAATTGATAGACATGTACATAGTGAATAAAATAATTTTGCACAAAAGATTCACTTATACCTGCACTTTCGCTAAATATGGTAGACACATCCAACACAAACACAACATCCATGCTTCACCGGGATTTGAACCCCAGCCCCTTTCGGACAAATGATCAGAGGCTATCGCTTTGACCAGTCTCCTGTCCCTAATTTAGGGTTACTGGTTCCAGGGCTTATCTTCTTTCAGTTTATATCATATTTGAACTGACCAGCCAGGGAACCCACAACTTTGAGGCTGAACCGTTTCATGTTTGTAGTAAAGATGGATAAAATTCCCAGCCAAGTTGTAATTTCGTAGGAGCCAGTGGCGGCGTAACCGCCCGGACCGCGTATTTAACAAGTGAATGTACGGAATTGCGATTAAGGCAATTTCCGCCACACGATTGGTTCAAAGATACTTTGGAGATTACCAGTAGGCGGGGCCTATGAGCAGAGTCATGTGACGGAGGAATGATCAGAGGCCAGCGCCTTAGACCACTGCGCCACCGGGGCGGCACAGAAGTTTTACCCTTCGAAACATAAGGCAGAGATTTTAGATGGAACCACCTAAAGGAAGTTAAGGTACAAGCAAGGAGGTTAGAATAGATGGAGTACGGAGCCATCGTTATACTTTATCGAACCTTAATCTGTGGCGCTGGTGTCGGGTGTGACGTCAAAGTAATAGTCATAACAACAAGCCGGTTGGCCCGGATTTGACAGGACACAGCTCACAGTGTTTCTGGTATGCGAGAACGTTGTATTTGAAGGTTTTATAAAAGAGGATTCATTAGCGATTACCTTCGATAAACGTAAATTGAATTTGTGATTAATCGAAAGTTCGTAAAAGGTAAGTTCTTTTCCTGTTTTAATTCATAGGCTTCGAACACAATTCATGCATTCGTTTCGTAACACGTGGAGAATTTTAACACGTGTAGAATCTTAACACGTGAACACATTCGTGTATTCGTTTCTTAACAGCTTTATATATCAACTGCATTTTAAACTAGTAGGAGTAAATAGTTTGTTACATTTTCGAATATATAGCTATTCCTTTTTTAATATCCACAGGACAAGTCTGGGTGGACTTTAATAGACCATTGAGAGATATGTTATTGCTCACGCAAGTTGTTTTAAACATTTTTACTGTTTTATTTGATACTTATTTAAGGTTAAGCCGCTATAACTTTGGAAAAGTGTTTGATATTCCATACCTATCCCCAACTAACCGACGAATCCTTGCCATTGGGTTGTTTGTTTTTGTGAAGTGTTTTACTATTTTTGTATTAGCTTATATTTGAGTGTTGGAGTTTTTTTATCTTCGTATTCTTTTCTATATGGTATTTATCACCCCATTCAAATTTGTTAAGCTACAGGATCATTTCTATTTCTTCATTATGCGATTACATTATTTGTTTTCCTTTACTTGGCCTCAATTATTTCAACTTTTCACTCAATAAACGTACTTTTGTAACTATTTCGCTGACGGTGCTGCGGTTTTTTATTTCATGATACATTGATATATGCTATTTATCATCCAGACCACTGTTCGTTAATGTTCTAGAGCACCAAGATTTTATTTAAGACTAACGCTTACTACTGCAGAAAAAAATTCCATTTTTGTCTATGATATGGCCCAAAGTTTACTTTTGGTGCTACAGGTTTTGAATTTTGTTGCTGTTTGTTTCCAAAAGGAAGAATAAGAGACCAATTTTTGTATTTGCTAGTTGTTTATTTAATTGTAAATTCCCATTTTCCACTCCTTGGAGGCTGTTGTTGTCGGAGCTCGCACACCATGTGCTGTATTGTCATGATGCTAATTTATGCTGATAACTTATCTTCAGTACTCACAAACTTCATCATCATTAACAACCAATATCAATCCTAACGATAACTTATCTTCAGTAATAACATCATCATCATTATCACCCATTATCAATCCACTGCTGGACGAAGGTCTCCCCAAGTTTCCTCCACAACGGTCTGTCTTGTGCCAGTCTCCTCCATGTCACTCCCGCACACTTTCCAATTTCATTCACATATCTCCCATTTGGTCTTTTTCTGGGTCTTTTCCGGTCCCTTGAAATCCAATCTAACATTTCGGCTGTCCATCGATGGTCTGTCCTTCTGGCAGTATGTCCAGCCCACTGCCATTTCAGGGATTTAACTCTGATCATGATGTCTTCCACTCGAGTCATTTTTCGGATCCACGAGTTCCTCTTCTTATCTCTCCTGGTTACCCCAAGCATGCACCTCTCCATGCTGTTTTGAGTTGTCTGCAGCCTTTGTATGTCTCTTTTAGTTAAGGTTCACGTCTGTGCACCATACGTAAGCACCTGGGATGCATTGATCAAACACTTTTCTTTTAAGACATAATGGCATATTACTCTTAAAAATTATGCTGTTTCTTCCAAATGCTCTCCAGGCAAGTTTTGTACGCCGACTAATTTCTTTATCAATGTGACCCTCACTTGATATCTGCTGTCCAAGATAAACGTACCTGTCTGTTATCTCCAGCTTTTCTCCATCAATCGATAAATCTTCATTTTTTGTAAAAGCATTGAACATCACTTTTGTCTTCTGAAAGTTCATTTTTAATCCCACTTCTTTACACTTGTCAGCAAGTTCCTGGATCATACTCTGCAGCTCTGGTGGGGTAGTTGCAAAAAATGACTGTCATCAGCAAAATGAAGGTGGGTTAGATAATTTCCATTAATCTTTATCCCTTTGTTTTCCCAGTTCAGTGATTGAAAGACATTTTCCAATGTGGCATTAAAGAGCTTCGAAGATATGGTGTCACCTTGTCTCACTCCTTTTCCAATTTTTATGTGTGTTGTATTTTCAAACAGCCGAATCTTTGCACTTGCATTTTCATAGATGTTATTAATAATATTAATGTACGCATCTTCAATACCGCAGGATTTCAGAGCCATTGTAACTGCTGATGGTTTCACCGAATCAAAGCTTTTTCATAATCGATAAAAGCCATGCACAATGGAAATTTATATTGCCTCGCTCTTTCAATTAGTTCTCTCAATACGTGGATATGATCTATTGTGCTGTAGCCACTCCTAAATCCAGCTTGTTCTCTCAGTTGAGCCATGTCCAGTGTTACCTTCAAGCGGTGTGAAAGACCTTCAGTGAAGATTTTATAAACCACTGATAGGTCTGTAGTTCCTGAGATCCCCAATGTTACATTTTTTCTGTAGCAGGATCATTGTAGCGTTGTTCCAATCCTCAGGAATCTTCCCTTCATTAAGGCATCGAGTGAAAATTTGGGCGAGTAATGTTTCGATATCTCCACTTGCTTCTTGTATGATGTCTACAGTAATTCCATCTTCTCCTGGAGCTTTTCCCCGCTTCATGTTCTTGATTGAATGTGCAACTTCTGCTGGGAGGACTGGAAGAACTCTGGTACCTTTAATGATGTCCGGAGTACATGTATCATCCCTTTCATATAATTTGGAGTAGAAATCTTTCACTCTTGTCAAAATTTCGCCTCTATTTCGTGTTACAGAACCATCTTCTTCTCTCAGTGCCATAATCTGTTTTCTTCCCTTACTGAGATGTCCCTTTGCTATCTTTAGGCTTTGGTTGCTTTCAATTGCTTTCCTCACTAGTTCACAGTTGAATTTCCTTACGTCTTTAGTGATACTTTTTCGTACTGTCTTGCATAGCTCTATACATTCCACTTTGGAAGTCACATCTTCTTTAGTTGTCCTCATCTCTCTTCTTTTTGCATCAACATTTTGGTTTTCCCAGATAATTTGTTCACATGCAACTTGTTCTTAGACCCAGCTAATTTTGTTGCTGTTTCCATAAGAGCTTTAGTTACTTTTCTGTTAACTTCCGAAATATCCACTTCTTCCAATGTCAGGCCTTCTAAAGCAGAGAATCTGTTCTTCAGTTCCAACTTCAAGGTATTATGGTGTTTATTAAGGTTGGTTATGTCAATACATTTTGTTTGTCTTATAAGCTTGCCACGTTCGAGTTTAGTGTTGAGGTGCATCTTACATCTCACCAATCTATGGTCACTACCTGTGTTGAACTTGTTTAGCACACTACAGTCTTCTATGACGAATATTTTGTTACACATAATAAAATCAATTTCACTTGTCCCATTTGGATGTCTCTATGTCCATTTCTTTTTTATTTTTTTTGATTTGAGGTTTAACGACCACCGTGAGCAACTCAATGGGCTATAAGCAGTCGCCCGTCCCTAATTTAGGGCCACTGGTTCCAGGGAAGGGAGAGAGCCAGTGCCGTAAGACAAACACAACATCCATGCCTCACCGGGATTCGAACCCGGACCCCTTTTGGACGAATGATCAGAGGCCATCGCTTAGACCACTGCGCCACCGGGGCGGCTATGTCCATTTCCTGTGTGGCGTTTTCTTGAAAAAGGAGTTCAAGATGAAAAACCCTTCTGCCTCTGCAAACACAGCGAGAGTATTTCCACGCTGGTTTCTGTTGCCGTGACCGAATTTACCTACTGAAGTTTCATTCTGCTGCTGTTGCCCTATTTTTGCATTGAAATCTCCCATAATTATCTTCAAGTGTTGCTTACCTTTATTATTTAGATGACGAATTTCCTTATAACATTCTTTAATTTCTTCTTTAGGATGACTTGTGGTTGGTGCATAAGTTTGAATAATCTGAGCCTGGTATCTTCCCGAGAGTTGGATAACGAGTCGTGCAGCTCTGTCAGAGGAACTTTCAACTTCTACAACTTTATCCTTCAGTTTCTTGTTTATTATAAATCCAACACCACTAGTTCTGCCAGTATCAGTCCCACGATAGTAGAAGAGATGTACACTTTTCAGTTCAATGAGATCTTCTCCTTTTCTCCTTACCTCACTGAGCCCGACGATGTCCCACTTGATCCTTTGTAGTTCCTCTTCCAATTCAAGAAGCCTTGAATCAGAAGATAGGGAGCGTCCGTTATATGTAGCCAAGGTCAGCATCAGATGGCAGCCTAGTCCGGTCCTCCGGGGATTCTTAGCACCCTCTGCCTTCATGTCGCACTGGCCGATGCCTTGGCCAGGTACATTCCAGCTGCCGGAGACTGAGGGCCAAGATTTAAGTTGTGGAGTCATTTTGGAGGGGTTTGGCCATAACTCACCACGCTGGCCAAGCGGGTTGGTGAGTGTAGGATAGCATTTCCTCTAATCCCGATGGTATAGTCATACCGCTATTGGCGGTCGTCAGAGCCCCTTTAGTGGGAACAGGATGCACCCCGAGAAGGCGGGGTTGACTTTTGTCAAGGAGAGGCTATATTATGTTGCGCATCATCTGACCTTACACTATTGAGAAGCGATAAAAATATCTCCCCCATATTAAAGTACGTTTTTAATTATTCGTAAAATACGAGTATATACAGTATGTTTAAAAATATGTACAAATATACACTGCTATCCATATACAAACATAAAATATATTTTTAAATAAGCAGCCAATAACGAAGGACCATGTGATACCTTATGGGGAGGGCCCGGGCTCGCGGGCCAGCCACTGGTACGTCACAATTATCTTCCCTCCTTTCCGGTAGAGGCAGCTGTGATATCTATCACATCGCACATGATCTGAAGTTTTTATCGTATATACTCTTGTATAAGTTGAAAGTTCTTGGAAGAAAGCCTGCTCTCAAAGTAGGGGAGTCAGCTTACACACAGGTCAGAAAAAAAAAAAAGGAAAGTTGGATTTCCGTGAATTCTCATGCGAAGTTTACCGATAGGTTTGTTTACGTTTTAGACTGGCTTTTCGCGTGCACCTTTTGAACACTATCGGCATGGATGTTGTGTTTGTCTTACGGCACTGGCTCTCTCCCTTCCCTGGAACCAGTGACCCTAAATTAGGGACGGGCGACTGCTTATAGCCCATTGAGTTGCTCACGGTGGTCGTTAAACCTCCAGCAAAAAAAAAAAAAAAAAAAAAAAAGAACACTATCGCGTGATGACACGATCATATCCTCAGCTGTGCGCCTTCACTTGTAAGTTTAGATTCGGCGGTGTAACTGAAACGTTTTCTTTTCGAAGACATCATAAATATCAATGAAGGAAAATATCAGGAGCAAAGACGTTGGTCAAAACAGCGAAGGAAAACTAAAATACAAGGCACAGCACACATAAGATCCATGGAACTTTCAAAGGAGGCATGCATGTGTAAGTTCATGCAGCAAGCGCTATACGTACATTTTTACTGGCAGGTTGACAGAGAGAGGGCACACACACACACACACACACACACACAGTCAGCATTTTGTCTTCCTCAACAATATATAGACAAAATGACTCGCACCACCTCTCCATACAACTTTCCTGGTCTTTCATTATGACACCCCTTCCCCGTCCTCTTCGCTTCGTACAAACTACTAAACTGAGAAAAAAAATTCCAAGAGAGTTCCTTTTCCAATTATACTCCCTCTTCTGCACAATTTTCGTGCAAATTTTATTAAAAATCAAATGGCTGCAAAAACATTTTTGTTTTTATATCGGCGTTTATCCACATCAGCATATAATCTGAAGAACCTAAATTTAAAATTATTTTAGCAAATAATCCGTGGATTATTTGACGAAAATTGTGGCACATGTTTTCCGTGGAGGCCTGGAAAAATTTTTTTGGGTCGCAATGGGCAACCAAGTGATCGTATTTTTCGACCCCTGGTTGTTGATGTTACAGATTGTATAAACGCTTGCTGCATGGGGAACTGATTCGTGTATGCTATGCACATTTTGAATTATGCAATGAATGTTTATCACAATCGTACAAAACAGCTATGAAGTGTGAAATCCTGGTAATGCCCAATTATCTGGAAGAAAGGGTTTAAAGTGGTTAAAGCAGTTCAAAAAATTATAAACTGAGCGGCAAAGCTTTTGCGGTCACACTCGAACAAGATATCTGATTCAAGTAATTTGTAACTCCTTGGAAAGGAAAGATTGTATGAGGAGGCCTTCTGCAATTAATTCAGGTGCCTTGCTCACTGCTGTTGCAGCAAATTAAACAAACAACACTTACGAATTGTCAGATGTATTGGTAATATCAAAATCAGCCATCACTCACCACATGCACAAGCTTGCAGAAGTCTATAGATGGCATGAGGTGCAGAATGTATTCACCTCAATTCAAGCTCAACAATGTGCTAAGGTCAATATGGGACTGCTCATGAATCCACAAGACACTCAGTTCATCAAGAGGACAGTTCTTAAGGATGAGAAGTGAATCTACCTGTGGCGCAGTGGTCTAAGCGATGGCCTCTGATCATTCGTCCGAGTTGGGTCCGGGTTCGAATCCCGGTGAGGCATGGATGTTGTGTTTGTCTTACGGCACTGGCTCTCTCCCTTCCCTGGAACCAGTGACCCTAAATTAGGGACGAGCAACTGCTTAAAGCCCATTGAGTTGCTCACTGTGTTCGTTAAACTTCCAATCAAAAGAAAAAAAGAATCTATCTGTGTAACCCTAGTGTTTTTGATGTGGCAACAAACATTCCCCAAAATATAACGTTCTCGATGTAGCAGCAAAGAATTTCTCAGTTTGCCACTTCTCCGCACCTGGGGGAAAATATCTCTCAAAATATTGAGAAGCGATAAAAATATCTCCCCCATATTAAAGTGCGTTTTCAATTATTCATAAAATACGAGTATATACAGTATGTTTATAACTATGTACAAATATACACTGCTATCCATGTACAAACATACACAAATATATTTTAAAATAAGCAGCCAGTAAGAAAGGACCATGTGATACCTTATGGGGATTGCCCGGGCTCGTCGGCCAGCCCCCGGCGAGTACGCTACTTGTACGTCACAATTTTCTTCCCTCCTTTCCGGTAGAGGCAGCTGTGATATCTATCACATCGGACATGATCTGAAGTTTTTACCAGAGAAGCGGACATCCGTAAATCGACAGAATGGAAGATTTTACGGTCGCGTTTATGAAACCAAAGTTTGTTTTTTATTTTAATTTAAGGGTAACAGAAAATGTTGTTGAAGGTACTTACTTCTTACAATTTTTAAAATGAATAAACATTTAAAATTTGTTCACTCATTTTGGAGGGAGGGGCGGCAAGTGCCCTTGGCGCGTCCCAGCTCCCACGTAACTTCTATTATTTTTTCCCCCATCATGATATAACAATATATCTAAATTTTCAGTTTCGTCTTGATCAAGGAGGTTAGAAGAAGAGGAGGTGAAGGGACCCGTTTTGAGTGAAGCCAAAACAGATCAGCTGTTTCTGTCCTTTCTCTGAGGTGGTGGGAGTCTGCGCTGCGAGAGTTCGGGAACATGACGTGACTTCCTCTGGCTTAAGCAGTTTTGCTTAGCGCATGCAAACCAAGGATGGAAAGAAGGCATATTTCGGACTTCTTATTTCTTAACATCAGGCTTTTGGTTATATTTTAAACATGGTTACTTGCACATGGGCAGTATGCATGGTTACTTGCACCTGGGCAGTAAGTAACCATGCGCACTATGCACTTCCGCTCAAAAAATCATTATTTTGTTCAATTTTTTAAAGAAATAACAACACATAATTTCCTGTTTTTTCTGGAATTTTTTTATTATGGGAATGAATATTTCAGCCTGAATTTTTTTCATGCCTGTATGGGTAGAGTAAGGGTCCGAAAAACCCGTTCAAAATCGTGATTTCCCCATAGAGATATACAGGAGATTCTTAGGTTGGGCGCATTGGCGTAGTCAGCTGATAAAAAGTGGCGTCACGCCAGAAGCACAGAGAAAGGGACTGTTGCCAACTCCTCTTACTTTTAACCTCCTTGGTCTTGATAGATATAATTGATTTTTAATCATGGCTGCATCAAACCACAGACGCTACGATGAAATCAGTCAAGTCATGTTCGAGAGAATCAAAATAGGAATTTCTGTCGAAACCTCGAAGTCGATTTTTTCTTTTCGATTACAATATTTGCTCATACATTAATATTAAAAAGAAAAAATTCGGGTAAGGGGACAAGAAAAAAAAATTGAATAATTGTGGAAAGGCGAGGATAACCCCAAAACCGATTTTGTACCCCGGTGTTTCATCAGTATCCGCAACCGGGGACGATTTAAGAACCTACGAGGCCCCCGACGTGTCATGGCAAGAGGCCCTCCCGCACGCCTATAATTCCATTCGATCATCTAAAACCTAAAAATATTGCTTGGTATTCCTTTTTCCTGCACCCACGTACAATCCGAAACATATCAAGTTGTGCTTTGTAGAGCATGAGGTACAATGTATTTTAGCAATGCATTTCCATATGTAATTGATATATACTATTACGTTTACGTAAAAAGTCCGTCATATAAATAAGATGGGGAAAAGAGAAAATAATTATACGAAATTCAAGTCCGTCATATAAATAAGACGGGAAAAGAGAAAATAATTATATGAAATTCAAGGTATTGTTCTGATTTTCAGTAGATCCACAATAAAATAATCAATTTAAGCATTTATTATAAATAAATCAAATAAAGAAATAAATCAATTTCTAAAAAAATATTGAAAGTACTTCTCTCAACAAAAACATCTGAATGTCTTAAAATGTGGCACATCGGTGGTATGATTAATTTAGTGACCCAGACTAAAGCCACAAGTTTTTTATATTGGAGGTTTATAGGACCTGGTGGTACAGAGACATTACAAACGGGCAGACAGATATTTCACAGCAACAAGTATATATTATACATGTTTACAACATGCCAATAGATCAATTTCCACAGAGATAGCCAGCATTGATCATGTAACACATTGTGAACAAGTATACATCAAACATGGTTTTACAGTATGCTAAATGACCAATGTACACAGAGAGCCAGTGTTGATCAAATAACACAGTGAGAGCGGTGTCGAAAGAGAAACAAAAACATCCATGACTCACCGAGATTCGAACCCACGCCCAACTAGGGTGAATGATCATAAGCCAACGCCTTAGACCACTGCGCCACAAGAGGTTTTGAGGAAGGAGAATCATGTAAGGTTCAAGAATTGCTTTAAACTTACTGTTTGTGCTCATTTTGTTTGTTTGTTTTATTGGGATTAATGGCACAAGAGCCAGGGCTGACCAAAGAGTGCTTTTGTTTTGATTGAAGGTTTAAAGACCACCGTGAGCAACTCAAAAGGCTATAAGCAGTCACCTGTCGTTAATTTAGGACCACTGGATCCAGGGAAGGGAGAGAGCCAGTGCCGTAAAACAAACACACCATCCATGCTGACCAGGATTCGAACCGGGACCCCTACCGGACAAATGGTTATAAGCCATCGCTTAAACCACTGCGCCACTGGTGCGGCAAAGAGTGCCAAGTACAGTCAAAAAACAGTTACACGGTCAGCTAGGGCCATGCGGCAGCAACCCCTCAATCAGCTGGAGCTCACTTTCTACAACCACCCATTGGGCAATAAGCTTAGTTACGTTGCATCTTTTTTACGGGAAAGAATCCCCTGTAGGCCTACGAAAAACCTGAGCACCGTGTTTAGATTTGCTTTAAAGTGTGTGCTTCATTTTATTTCCTTTCTCTCCCCCTCTTTTAGATTCTAAAGGAGAAATAGAAAATACGCACTCTGCACTGTGAGTCGGAGTGGGAAAATGGCGTAACAGAGATATCTTGGCCGACTCAGTCAAAACAATGTTTGATGAAGGCCCCCACCCCACCCAGAGCCTGAGGCTCCCTGCAAATGCTGGGTACGCCCATGCGATAAAACATCTCTGTCTGCAACTACGCTTCGCCGCCCCAGTGGCGCAGTGGTCTAATCGATGGCATCTGATCATTTGTCAGAACAGGGTCCGGGTTCGAATCCTGGTGAGGCATGGATGTTGTGTTTGTCTTACGACACTGGCTCTCTCCCTTCCCTGGAACCAGTGACCCTAAATTAGGGACGGGCACCTACTTATAGCCCATTGAGTTGCTCACGGTGGTCGTTAAACCTCCAATCCAAAAAAAATCCAACTACGCTTCCACCTCCCTATCTCTCTTTCTTCTTCCTTTTTTTTTATGTTCTTTTACAGTTTACGTTTCTCAAAAGCAGATGAAATAAATAATTTTTTTTTTGTTATTGAAGGGTTTTTTTTTAGAAAAAAGGCAGACATAAACAGGATACAGATATTTCACATCAAGTACATATCATACATGGTTTACAGCCTGCCAAATGATCAATTTACACAGATATAGCCAGTGTTGATCAAGTAACACGTTGTGAACAAAGTATACATCAAACATGGTTTTTACAGTATGCTAAATGACCAATGTACACAGAGAACCAGTGTTAGACAAGTAACACATTGAGAGCCATTGCCAAAAGAAAAACACAAACATCCATGCCTCACAAGGATTCGAACCCGGACCCAGCTAGTGCAAATGATCATAAGCCAGCACCTTAGACCACTGCGGCACACATAACTTCCACTATTTCTTCCCCAGCATAATATCACAATGTACCTAAATTTTAAATTTCGCTCTGATAGATGAAATTGCTTTTTCGGTTATGGCAGCATCAAACTATATACACACAGACACCACTGTGAAAACAGTCGCATCATTTTCGTGAGAATCCAAAACACGTATTTCTGTTCAAATCTCAAAGTCGATTTTCTTTTGTGATCACAATATTTTCTCATAGATTAGAATAAGAAAGTAAAAATTAGGCGGAGGGAAACAATAAAAAAAACAACAACTTTTGGATGATGGCAGGAAAAACGAGGAGACCCCAAAACTGATCATGTGCGCAGCGCCCTGGTGTTTCAGTGGCGTGCACAACTACACTTCCACCTACCTCTCTCTGTTGTTGTTTTTTTCGTTTTTTTTATGTTCTTTTATATTTTAAATTTCTCTAAAAAAACAAGGAAAGAAAAATGGACGACAGAAATTAAAAAAGATTTTCATTCTTTCCTGACCTCAGCATCCATAAGTCCAGTGCCTATGTGGCCGAGAATCATTGGTGCAGGTGTTCCTATTGATTTGAACCTAGAAGACACAGAGGAGGAAAGACAGAGGTCCAACTCTCGTGTTTAAGACAACGCCCTAGTGGTCGGATATGAAATTACGATAGTGTCTGTTACGTGATACGGAACCAGTGGCTATATATATATAGCACCACGGAGAGAGTTCGTCTGGTGGTTAACGCATCAGCTTTTCAACCAAAACGCCCAAGTTCGATCCTACCCTGATCCACTTAGCAATTTTATTTACTTTGAGCTGCAGTGGTCTAAGCGCCCTAGTGGTCGGATATGAAATTACGATAGTTTCTGTTACGTGATACGGAACCAGTGGCTATATATGTAGCACCACGGAGAGAGTTCGTCTGGTGGTTAACGCATCAGCTTTTCAACCAAAACGCCCAAGTTCGATCCTACCCTGATCCACTTAGCAATTTTATTTACTTTGAGCTGCAGTGGTCTAAGCGCCCTAGTGGTCGGATATGAAATTACGATAGCGTCTGTCACGTGATACGGAACCAGTGGCTATATAAGTAGCACCACGGAGAGAGGTTGCTCTTGTGGTTAACGCAACAGCTTTTCAACCAAAACGCCCAAGTTCGATCTTACCCTGATCCACATAGCAATTTTATTTACTTTGAGCTGCAGTGGTCTAAGCAATGGCTTCTGATCATTCGTCCGAAAGGGGTCTAGGTTCAAATCCCGGTGAGGCATGGATGTGCTTGTCTTACGGCACTGGCTCTTTCCCTTACCTGGAACCAGTTGCCCTAAATTAGGGATGGCCGACTGCTTATAGCCCATTGAATTTCTCACGATGGTCGGTAAACCTCAAATAAAAAAAAAATCCTTTGAAAGAAAGTTTCCCTTGAATCGTGATGCCATCCAGTAAAATTTCCTGGTGAGGGCAAAATAGCATCGACTAAATCATGACATCATCCAATATAGCCTAGTTACCCTGCCACGTGGAGGGAAAATAAAATGCCCGAGGGGGCATCATCAGCAGATTGGGCAGCGAATGGCCTAGTGATCAACTTTTGTGACTGCCACAGAGAAACCTCAGGTTCGAACGCTGAAACCACTAAATATCCTTGGCGCGTCGGATGGGCACATTAGGCCGTCGGACCCCGGGTACTCCCCCTCCCGGTAATAAATAAGGGCGTCTTCCTACCCTTTTTTACCTCACTTCTGTGTCACTTTCCTATCGGGCACTCTAGCCCAAATCTCCTAGAGGCAGTCCCAGTGGCGCAGTGGTCTAAGGTGCTGGCTTATGACCATTCGCCCTAATTGGGTCTGGGTTCGAATCGCAGTGAGGCATGGATGTTTGTGTTTGTCTTGTCTTTCGGCACTGGCTCTCACTATGTTACTTGATCAACATTGGTTATCTCTGTACATTGGTCATTTAGCATACTATAAAATCCATGTTTGATGGGGTTTTTTTTATTGGAGGTTTAACGACCACCATGAGCAACCCAATGGGCTATAAACACTCGCCCGTCCCTAATTTAGGGTCACTGGTTCCAGGGAAGGGAGAGAGTCAGTGCCGTAAGACAAACACAACATCCATGCCTTACCGGGGTTCAAACCCGGAATCTTTCCAGATGAATGATCAGAGGCCATCGCTTGACCACTGCGCCACCAGGGCGGCTGTTTGATGTATACTTGTTCACAATGTGCTACATGATCAACGCTGTCTATATCTGTGTAAATTGATCATTTGGCATGCTGTCAACCATGTATGATCTGCACTTGTTGCTGAGTAATTTCTGTTCCCTGTTTATATCTGCTTGTATGTCTTTATACCACCAAGTCCAATAAATCATTTAAAAAAATTAAACCTCCAATAAAAAAACAAAATTAGCTTCCTATTTCTAAGGGTTGTTTAAAATCTGGGGTCAGACACTCCCTTCCTAAAATCTACATATGATCTGATGAGTTGTAAATTCTTGAAAGCCCCCAAAAAAAAAAAAAAAAAAAGACAGAGGGTTAATGGTTCAACATTTTAATTTCATGTCCGTCTGCTGGCGCGCTGTTCATCTTGTGTCTCTATGGAAGATTAACCTCCGAATCTCCTGCTCTGTGCTAGAAGAAATCTCTTTTGAATTACCCATCACCCTTGCTGTATCATTTCAATTTTGCTTTAAAAAAAACGTGTAAAACACGTCTAAATAAGGTAAAGTATTTATGTTTTTAATGAAAGACAAACAATTTTTATTAATCATCGAAAAAGAAAGTTCAGCAACAACGTCCATTTCCCAGGGCGGGTTGCTTGCTTTATGGGGTGGGGCACACATGAGCCTCTACTAGCTACAGCCCTGACCGTATTTCCTGTTTTTGTTTGGATGAGAGTAATTGAACATGATTTATACTACCATAACAAGGTATGTGAATGGCTGTTGCCCACTTCTTGAAATGGCAAAACAGATTTGATATCTCAGCAAGATTGTTCCAGTGCCTTCCTACTCTGAAGGAAGCGATTCCTGTAAGATTGATAGCAGGAAGTGTTGCGCATGACTTGGCACTCTTCAAATGGATCCACAGATTCAATGGTATCCTGTAATTCTGTATCAAGAGGGGGAAACAACAAAACATTTTGTGCATTTTCCAGGCAAACAAATGAATTACAAAGGAGAACCATAGATATTGTTACAAAGACCTCATGTGGTCAGGAACTAGGTGAAAGTGGAACGCAGGATTGATATATTCAAGATCACCACTTATGGCATAGTGTGAATATGGAATGTCAAATCAAAACTTTGAGAACTTAATTATCAACCAACACTATGAACGTATAGTTACTAAAAGATTTATTGGAACAAATTCTTGAGCATATTTTATCATTTACAAATAACTATATTAAAAAGTAAAACAAATGTTGCCAAAAACAGCTGACACAGAAGTGCTTGATTAATTTACAATTTATCAGTAAATCAACAAACAATTATACTTATTTGCACACACAAACGTCTTTTACAATGTGTCAGATCGTTTAACAAAAGATTACATTTTTTAAAACTTGAATACCTTTTTCTTGTTCAAATCACAGCAAATATGCAATAAAAATACAAGGAGTGCGATGAGTTGCTTGACAAACCCTAAACAATTCTGTGAAGAGCCAATTACATTTAGCGTAGTATTTTAGCGTAGTAACTCCAGTGACAAAACTGGTTTAGCAAGTGTACACTTTTGAACACATGTATTTAAAGGTGATAATTTTGATCACTTCCTGTTCAACTGCTAGGCATATAACCAGTCCGTCGATATTTATGTGCATACAATTGCTAAGATATTTTTACTTTACTTTCAACATATTAATCAGCAGCATTTGCTTGCACAAACATACAGTACATTTCATGATCTCTAAATATCTTCCAAATCTTCATATCACCAAACTCACATTATGTGCCCACAGTATTAATAAATCACATAAGACATATCAAGTATGATACATTTTTGCTGGGAAACATAAACACACTCATTTGTTCAGATATCAAAATGTAGATTCCAAATCCACCATGACACTGAGTTGCCCAGGGACAAAATTCCAAACTAATTACTATAGTTTCAGAAGGATAAGTTGTCGATGTTACAGACTGTACAAACGCTTGCTGTATGGGGAACTGATTCATGTATGGTATGGGTATTTTGAATTATGCAATGAATTAATAACGAGGAACAGTACACCATTTATGTAGGAAATAGTAACACTATACTAGTGATCCGATTTATTAGCGTAAGAAATATACAGATAAGCATTTCCAAGCTTTCGCACATAAACCAGTTTTTGTTTGGATGAGAATATTTAACATGATTTATCATAACATATCATGGTAATTGTATGGTTTAGGCAGTTTCTGTCTAACATCCTTGAAAAAGCCATCTGGTTGATGTGCGAAAGCATGGAAACGCTTATGCGTATATTTCCTACGCCAATAAATCGGATCACTAGTATAGTGTTACTATTTCGTATGCAATGAATGTTTATCACAATTGTACATAATGGCTATGAAGTTTGAAATTCTGGTTGTGTTGCACTATTTAGTGGAAGCAAGGGTTTAAAGTGGTTAAAACAGTTCAAAAAAATTATAAAGTGAGAGGCGAAAATGTTGCAGTCACTTGGACAAGGCAAATCTAGGTCAAGTAATTTGCAACTCATTGGAAAGGAAAGAGAGTATGAGGAGGCCTGCAATTATTTCGGATGCCTTTCTCACTACAAATTAAACAAACAATACTTACGAACAGTCAGATGAATTGGTAGTATCAAAATCAGCTTTCACTGACCACACGCGCAAGCTTGCAGAGGTCTATTTATGATGGCATGCGGAGCAGCATGTATTGACCTCAGCTCAGGCTCAACAATGTGCCAAGGCCCACATGGGACTACTCATGAATCCACAAGACACTCAGTACATCAAGAGGACAGTTCCTAAGGATGAGAAGTGGATCTACCTGTGCAACCCAGACACCTCCAACCAATGGTTGGACCCATGTGGGCCAGTTTTACCTGACCCCAAGCAATGCTGTTTTGAGAAAAAACTCTCTGGTGGAATTACAAGAATGGGATCTACTTTGTGCACATTCTCGATAGCCCGGCTATAAATGCTGAACTGTATTCCAAACAGCTGGATTGTATGTATGGCAAACTGAAGTTATGTTTCCTTGCTTTTGTCAACTGAAAGCGAGCACTCCTTCAATAAAACAATGCAAAGCTTCACAAAATTTACATAATTGAGTTCCTGTCACACCCAACACACAGTCCTGACCTAGCCCCTTCTGATTATCAGTTATTTTTTGGGAATTGCGCACCTTCTATGCGGTAGGCACTTTGCTGAATTCTGATAACAAATACATGTGTCAAGAGTTCTTCATCGCCAAGCCAAAAACATTGTATAATGCTGGGATTGAATGTCTTTGTAGAAAGATGGGTACAAATTCTTGAACAAAATGGTATGTACTGTGAAATATAGGCACTGATTGTTACATTGCAAAGATGGCTACAAAATCTTGAATGTGAAATACAAGCACTGATTTTTACAACATTGCAAAGATGGGTACAAAAACTTGAACAAAGTGGTAGATACTCTGAAATACACTGCTCAAAAGAATTAGGGGAGCATGTGACTTTGACATGATGCAAGCAAATCATGTGATATCTTACCAAAAGATGTAAAACGAAAGTGGAGTGTGATGTTGACGGTTGAATCATGCATAT
This sequence comes from Macrothele yani, assembly GCA_039090855.1. Classification (NCBI taxonomy): domain Eukaryota; kingdom Metazoa; phylum Arthropoda; class Arachnida; order Araneae; family Macrothelidae; genus Macrothele; species Macrothele yani. The sequence goes on along the minus strand of CM077009.1, from coordinate 131,325,771 downwards.
CATTATGCAAATTAGCATCTGTGATGTCAGAATTCAAAACTCACAGATTGGGATAAAAACAAAGGTTTTCCGGAAGCTCCCTCATTCTGTCGCTTTTATAGTAAAATTTTATTTCATGCAGTTTTTAGTTCAAACAATGTCTCTACAGCGCGATTTGCCGGAATCGATGGCGTGGAGAGCTATTGGCAGGCTGGAAGCAGGTCAGACACAACGGGTGGTAGCAGAAGCCACGGTGAGTGTCACAAAGTGTAATTTCCAGATTATGAACACTATTCCAGAATAGAAGAAGTGTTCTAAGGCAAAGTCAAGGCTGCCTATGAGCAATTATACCAAACGATGGCCATTATCTATTGTTAACTGCACCTCAGAACAATCAGCAAAATGTTATTCAGCTAGAGCAAACGCTTCTTGTGTCAACGTGACACAAGTTATCAACTCAAACTATCTGCAATCGCCTTCAACAAAGTGACCTTTATGCGTGTAAACTAGTGATGTGTGTCACTTTAACTGCACAACTGATATCATATAGCCTATAGAAACTGGGCTGAGGAACATCGTTGTTGAGAACGCAAGTGGAGTCAAGTTCTCTTCTCTGACAAGTCGAGATTCAGTCTAGAGTTTGACAACTGACAAGTTCTTATCTGGAAGGAACCCGGTACATGAATTAACACAGATTCTGTGTAGGCAGCATCACACTGTGGCAGACATGAATTAATGGTCTGGGCGGGCATAAGTATCGGTGTCTATATGGACCTATACTGTACGTCATCTGAAATGGTAGTCTCACGGCCTAGAGATACAGAGAAACGATCTCACATCAATTATCATGTCGTATGTTGCAGCCATTATTGATTCAATTCTTTCAATGAATCTTCACCTTATAGAGCTCAGCTAGTGAATAACATGCTTCATGAGGAGGGAATTGAGCATATGGAGTGGCCAGCATGCTCCCCTGACTTAAATCTAATTCAGTACGCCAGGGACACACTTGGCAGACGTATTGCAGCTCTGTAGACACCTTCATTGACTCTTCGTAAAGTACAGACAGCTCTCATTGAGGAGTGGTGAAGATACCCCCAAAACCTCCTCAACAACCTCATCAATTCCACGCCACACAGGTGTGCAACTATCTTAGCACTAGACAGGACCACACACCCTACTAGAAGTCAGTTGCCACCTTCAAAAATTCTTTTTTCTTGTTGTACAGATATGCATATTGTTGTATAACACATCCCGTCGTGTGCATTAAATGATAATATTGCATAAAAATTCACTAATGTGCATTTTCTTACCCATATTACTGAATATTCTACTTTATCTTACATAAAAATAACATTTAACGTTCCACAACAACATTCAAACATGATTTTCCTTACAATATCTCTTTCTCTATAATTCTTTTCAACAGTGTATAAGAATTGACTGACGCATTACAAGATGGGTACAAAATTTTGAACAAAATGGTACATGCTGTGGATTATAAGCGTTGATTGCCACATTTTTAACAAAATGGTACATAAGCATTGATTGTCACAACATTCCAAGTGCATTTCCATATCAGTAATGCAGCCTGTTTTTTTGTGCGGACACCCCAATATCCACAAGTGAAATGTAACCATATGATCTGTCTGAATCACACTGCATCTTCATGCTGCTTTTTGCCAATGTCATCAAGTTCAAAACGATTTTTTTCAAATGACCCACTTTGAATATTTATTACATTTTTATCAACTTCTGATGTTACTATATAAAAAATATAATTAAAAAAGCCTAGCAACTTTCCTGTTGGAATACCAATAATGAAATATTTTGCAGTGTTTTTAAGTTACCATTTGCATATATAATTATGTAAGTTCAAAGTTTGCATGCTATTCTGTAATTTCTTTACTATAGTGTGCAAACCTTCAACATACTTTCGATATATAATTATATTCTCAAACTTTTTCTAGTAAAAATTTCTACAAAAATTTTTAATTAAATTTTGAATCCTATAAAAAATTCAGCTGGTGTTGATCTAGATATGCAAATTTTAGATGCACACATTCTTATAAAAGCATGTTTTATTTCTCTCCTTACTTCATTTCTTTTTCAAAAAGTTGAGAAGTTTTGGCATGCAAATAATATTTAGCTTGTCCCTCCATTGCAATATTTCTAGAACATCAACAAGTTTCACAATGTTAGATAGCAGCAGTAACAGGAGCTTGTTCTGTGTTGATGTTGGGTGTAGTAAAAAAATTGCAATGAGATACATTGGCAACAGAAATGCATTCTTGTTATCTGTATTCTGAGTGTGGGTACTTTAAACTTCAGAAGTGACAAAACACTTGCTGTGGTTTACAGTGGACTACCTCAGATTCACCTAATATCAGTGCAGAATGGACCCTGCTCACTCCTCATATCAAAAGCAGCAGTGCTTGCAGAACACTAAACAGAGCAAACAATTTATTGACATGATAACGAGTGAATAGGACACTCGTGGAAGGTACTGAATGAATATGGTGTTACTGGGAATCTACTTAATAGTGTAAAAGCCATGTATGCGGGTAGTAGAGTTGTGTACGAGTGAATGGTGTTTTATCAAAATGGTTTTCTATTGGTGCAGGAGTTAGACAAGGTTGTGTAATGTCACCATGGCTGTTTAATATATTTATGGACGCATGCATGCACGATGCCAAAATAGATAATAGTGGTTTCTGTCTTGGTGATATCCGTGTGTACAGATTGCTGTATGCTGATGACTGTCCTGTTGGCAGAGAGCAAAAGTGAGTTGCAGAGTATGTTGACTCGGATGCACGAAGTTTGCATGAAATTCAAACTGAGTATTAATAAGGGAAAAACCAAAGTTATGGTGTTTGAGAGAGGAATGGGTAGCACTGAATGTAATGTAAGTATAAATGGCACTGTGATTGACCAGGTGAGTGAGTTTGTGTGTTTAGAAAGCATGTTTGACAGAGAGAACAAAGTGGACGGTGAAATTAGTAGGCGAGTGAATTCTTCATTGAAAGTCATAGCTATAGCTGCCTTGGGAGGTTTTCACAGGAATGATGGGTTCTCTAGAGAGTCCCGCATGGCTATGTATGAAACTGTAATTGTTCCTACTCTGATGTATGGCAGTGAAACCTGGGTACTGCAGAAGAAACATAGGAGTCGTTTGTGTGCTGGAGAAATGCATTACTTACGGGGGAGTTTGTGGCAAGACACGGTCTGATTGTGTGAGGAATGAAGATATGTTGCAGTTGTGTGGTGTGAAGCAAAATGTTAGAAAGGTAGAGAGCAATATGCTTTGGTGGTTTGGCCATGTTGAAAGAATGAGTGATGAGATGCTTACTAAGAAATTTTTTTAGCCCAAGTGGCAGGAAGGAATGGCAGAGGAAGGCCAAGAAAGACATGGGTGGATGAGATTCAGGAGTGTCTGCAAGAGAATAAGATTATGAGTATGAAGCATAAAAGATCTTGTGTATGGCGTGTGATGGGTATCAGTGAAGCCCGAGTTGTATGTCAAGATCGTTGTAAATGGAAAAGTTTGATACGACAACAGTAAGTAAAAATATCTGGTAGTTTGCATTTCTTTTTGGAGCTAACCTCTGAATCTCAGAGAACAGCTTAGTGATATGTAGGTATGTATGTATAAAGATGTTTTGGTTATCCTTTTGAAAGTGATCTTTGTAACTTTCATAAACTGTAGTGAAAACAATGGAATGCAACATGCCTGCTCTTTCGACTTGGGAGGAGCTTCACATGCCGCAAACCCCACTCAGCTATTGGGTTGGTGCGAATTAAATGTCCGGCACGAACGACCAATGGAGACAGGCCCCCATCACAGCAGAATAGAACCACCCACAGGTGTTGCGGGTATTAGGTCACAGAGTTACTATAAATAGCTAGCACATGTGTGAAGCACAAGGTTCAGGCGTGGTTTGTTTGGATGTAACGTCACTTGCAAAGGAAACATGCAGATGCTGGATTTGAGAGTCATCTTCCTATATGAATTTAAACTGGGCCATTCTGCAGGAATTGCTGCTCGAAACGTTAACAAAGCGTTTGGGGAGAACACAGCCAACGAACGAACCATTCGGCGATAGTTTGTGAAGTTTCGAAGCGGAGATATGGACCTGCAAAATAAAGCACCAACCTGTTTCTGTTTATGTTCTGTTACGTGTGGTTGAAGCGAAATCCCGAAAAACATGTCCTGAGATAGCGGCAGAGGTAGGTGTTCACCACACAACAGTTGTTCGGCATCTGGTTGTAGTGCGTAAAGTAAAAAAGCTGGACATGTGGCTGCCGCATGAGTAGACAACAGCAAACAAGACTAGGTGTTTGGAAGTCTGCATGTTGCTGCTTGTCAGGAATAAACAGGAACCTCTACGGCATCGAACCGTCACCTGCGACGAGAAGTGGATCTTTTATGATAATCGGACACGATCTGCACAATGGTTAAGGAAGGCACAGCCTGCTGGATGACATCCTAAGCCACCCCTACATACCAAGATTTTCCTTGTCTGGTTGTCCACAGCTGGTATAATTCATCAGAGTTTCTTGGCAAGAGGCCAAACCATCACTGCAGAATGTTATTCAGTTGAATTACACCAGTTGTACCCGAAATTGCTGCAGAAACAAGCGGCTTTGGTCAACAGACATGGTGTTCTTCTGCTCCATGACAACGCCCGCACTCATGTCGCACAACAAACGATGCCTTGAGCTATGAAGCTCTGCCTCATCTTGCGTATTCCGGGGACTTGCCTCTGACAGACTATCATCAGTTTCGTCGCCCGGATCACTACCTATCGAGGAAACAGTTCATGACAGACGAGGTTCAACGTGCAGTTGAATGACTTCTTCGGATCCCAGCCACAAGAATTTTTTTAGTTCTGGGATTACAGCCTTGCCGAACAGCTGGCAACTATGTGTCGATGCCGAGGGGGATTATTTGCCTAGGTAAGTTGTCCTATTTTTCCATTCTTGCCATCCATATGTGCTGGTCCTTTGCCAGACATTTCATTCGTACCGGCCCAATACCTGTGGTGACATGTTTATTATTTTGTTATAATATTGTTAATAATATTATATACATTAATAATATTATTATGAACATAATACTAGTAATGCGATACAGCCAGCTGAAAAAGGGCTATGTTTAACTCGGCAAATGAGGCTTTACCCCTTCAAGAGAGTGAACATACTGTCACCTAACAATACTAAAAGCCACAGACATTTTCTAAAGGATAATTCATACTTATTATTTTTCAAGAGGATTAACAAACAATAAAGTGTCGGCCAAAAAAAAACCATTAACCATTTACCTACTGCATATCTGGTAAACATACAGTTATGTGAGGAAGAAAAACACTCAAAATCCAATAAAAATGTCAGCTAGAGTTCATTTACATAAGCAAATTTTAGTATTGCAATTTATTTTGAACAAGTATTATTATACACAACAAAGTCCAAGAAATGCAAAGCACCACACAATTCAAAAACGGCAAGCAGATCAGAAATGATTGATGATTTTTACCTCAGATTACACTGTTGGGGAAAGGCAAATGAATATCAAAACAATGTAAGTTAAATGCTACCTACATTTGCCATTTCTTCCTTCATGCAGGAAAGCAGGAATTATTTCCCCCTTCTTAATAATTCCCAATCACATCATTGACAAAATGCTTCCTTTGTTATCAAGAAATATTTCTCTATTAATTTTGCACATTTTATCCCAATAACTACATCTCTTATTTACACAATACTGTAAATTAATTGCACTCTAAATTTATTTCACCTATTCCATGAGGTTCTTTACTTAGTTTCATGTTCAAACAAGTTGCTTGATTAAGTACCTGCAGCAGATCTACTGAAACACACCCATCACAGATCATATAGCACACCCATCACAGATCTTTTGCATAAATTCTCTAAAAGCTGCTTTGTCCTCTTAAAACATACTGGCATCAACAAACACTTACTGATATTTAGGAGTCACAGAATGCCTTGAAAACCTAGATTTTCCAGTACATTTGTTAGAGCCTGTTTCAATCATGGGGGTTTGAACTGTGTAAGTATGAAAGCGGGTAAATGTATACTTTATTTCCTAAATTATTTGGCTAAAAATTTCAAAAAAATGAAACATATTTTAAAGTATGCAATTTAATAGCAAATGGTAAAAAATAATTCATCTTTAAAATGCATTTTAAAGATTTTTACCACAAAATTTACCTCCAAGTACGACAATGTCAACACACTTTTGGCAGTCCTAACGCAATGCCGCAGTGGCGACGGCAAGCTTGCCTCCACTAAAGCGGTCATCGTGTGTCTCGCTCCGGTGGCCAATTCTCTGGCGTAAGACTACAAGAGGAACCGGGTACATTCTTGCCAGCAAAGAGTCACATATTGTAGTACTATGTTACAGAAAATAGTTCATTTCTGTCGCAGTTTTTCAAATCACATGCTGGGAATGACACCATTCTTTAGCATATGATTCCCTGATATGAAGTAGAAAGTATACAGATGCTTTTCTTGCTTCTAGAAAAGCATTAAAGTAAATGTCATGTTCTCTCCAACAGAAGTTAGATGGAAATTCGGAAAGTGAAAGTTTTGGTTCTGGTATTGACGGCGTGGTTCGCAGCTCACTTTGTATCCCAGTTATACGCAGCTTTTGCGTCTACTTTTTATCCTGTGAAAAATTCAGACAGAAATGATGAGCTACTTTTGGTGGCATAGCACTACAAGATGGAATGCTTTCCCAGCAAGAACGTAACCGGTTCCTTTTGTAGTCATCAGCCAGCGAATTGGCCGCCGGAGAGAACCTTCGTTTCAATGGAGCCAAGCTTGATATGGTCGCCGCAGCATTTATTGACAGCATCGTACCTGGAGCTAAGTTTTACGGTAAAAATATTTAAAATGCATTATAAAGATGATTTTATTTTCACCATTTGCTAATAAATTACATACTTTAACATGCACTATATAGACAAAAGTCCCCGAACACCCCTTCAAAAGCAAATTAATGGATCCGCTGCATTGTTAAGGTGCACAGTACAGCTGCAAATGGTATAAAAACAAGCTTGCAGCTGACCGCGATCATATTGCACTGTCAGGTCAAGGCTGAAGTCAATGAAGAACAGGCTATAACATTAACGTTGAAGACAAAAGACTTTTGGTGATTGGCCAGTGAACGTTAGGGACGATTTCAGATGTTAGATGGCACTGCGTCCCAAGGTATAAACAACTTATTTCTCACGTTGTTTGAATTGCTGGATTGTGTATGCTCGTCATTTTTTTTTTTTTTGTGTTGCTTTTAAAAAAGCTTTACAGTTTTAAAATCAAACTGATGCTTTCACAACAAAATCTAACCCATTTTCAAAATGGTTTACTGTTGTGTGCCGATGTGCACATCTTCTGAGAAGAAAAACGTGGGATTTTCATTCCACGAGTTCCCCTCAGATTAGAACCTAAAGCAACTATTGCTGAAAGCAATATCTCGTCAGGATTTTGCTCCAAATGACAAGTCACCTTCAACTGTTGTTTATGGTAAGCATTTTCATTCTGATACTTACATACCTAATTCAATTTTTAGAAAAAACTTCTGCTATATTAACTGATATTAAGTAAAATGGTAGGTAAATGTGTAGATTTTCGTTTTAAATTATTTAATCGGAAAAATGTTAGTACCTGGGAAAAGTGCGACGTACAAATCTTAGATTATGGAGATTAATGGCAAATGGTGCAGAAAATTCCTGTTTCAAATGTCTTTTAAAGATTTTTATCATAATATTTACGTGTAAGTGCAATGCCGTGAATATTACGATAAAAATCTTTAAAAGACATTTAAAACAGGAAATTTGTGCACTATTTGCCATTAATTTCCATACTCTAAAACCTGTATGTTGCACTTTTTCCAGGTACTAACATTTTTCCGACGAAATAATTTAAGACGCTAATCTACATATTTACCAAACTCTCAGCCCTAGATCATTGAAGAATAAAGGAGGAATGAGATTTACACATCAATTACACTAGTTCTTACAGAAAAATTATCTTGCCCAAGTACTAAGAATGCAGAATGTAAATATTCATTTGTTCACGTGAAAGTGAATATAAATAAAATCTCAAATGTAAATAATGATACGGAATCAGTTTGTTTATGCGAACTGCGTCAATAGATGGCGCTGCGTCCCAACTCATCTTTTCTGTCCTCGCTGTTTTTGCTTAATGTTACAGCCTGGTAGGATCCAGTTCAGCCTTGGCCAGGTAGAGTGATGCCGCGATGGGAGAGAACTGACTTTGAGAAAGGAAAGATTGTTGGTTGCATTGTCCATAAAAGAAACCAAGACGCATTTAAACATATCCAAGTCAACTTTTTTGGATGTACTGAATAAGTGGAAGACACGTGGCGTGCCTGAAGAAGCAAAACATACCGGGAGACTAAAGAAAATCAGTGATAGAGGAAGTCGAAGCCTCGGGAGAGTCGTTACAGCTAATCGACGGAGTATTGCACAAGTGAGTAAAAATGCTGGAACCTTGGTTTGTACATGTACAATTCGCAGAGAACTTCATTCCATGGGTTACTGTGGCTGTGCGGCTGCTCATAAGCCTTTTATCTCAGCTCAGAATGCTACACGTCTTTTAACATGGTTTAAAGAACATTTATCGTGGAGATCAATGGAAATGGGTCCTATGGACTGATGAATCTAGATACATGATCCATTAGTCTGATGGCTGTGTGTGGGAATGGTGGCACCCAGGTGAACGCTCTTTACCACAGTGTACTGTTCCTACAGTGAAGTTTGGAGCTGGCATTGTACTCATGTGGGGGTGTTTTTTGTGGTATGGTCCCGGCCCATTGATAACGAGGACAAACCTGTTAACCAGCACATCTACCTCGATATTCTGGACAATTATGACCTACCAGCTCTGTGGCAATACTATGGAACCGAGCCTTGTTGGCACCAGCAGGATAATGCACCGAACCATGAAGCAAGGACTGTTATGGCATGGTTTGATGATAATTCCATATCATTTGTGGACTGGCCAGTACAGAGCCCTGATCTTAATCTCACAGAGCACCTATGGGATGAATTAGAGCGCCGCACAAGAGGTTTAGAACCAAGGTCCTACTCTTTATCTCAACGACTACAGTCTTGTCGATTATATATAGGTTAAGATAATACAACGTAGTTGTCACAAATGTTTATTATTTTTTTTATTTCTCAAGCCGACCATGGGTTTCGCTGGGTATTGACCTAGCTTCATCGGGACGAAAGGATCAGTTTATGCATTAAGGCCAAAAGTGGACCGACACTGTACTAATGTATGTCAATAAATGCTACGTTGTGTTTCTCTTCTAGGTGTCTGGTAATTTTTGCCATATAGTGTATGAATATCTCATTTTTTCGAAATTTTTAACCAAATAATTTAGGATGCTAAAGTATCATTTTTTCGAAATTTTTAACCAAATAATTTAGGATGCTAAAGTATCATTTACCGGAAAGTGCTTTGAAAGAGCACTTTGTAGTGCAAATTTCTTGTGGCACATTTCACATTCATGAAGTTTTCCACTTGTATGAGTGGGCAAGTGCCTTGAGTCTTGAAAGATTATGTTACTGTGAAAATTACCTGCGGTAGATTTAACATGCATTAGGGTTTTCACTTGTGTGAGTGAGCAAGTGTCTTGAAAGATTACTTTTTAATGAAAATTTCTTACCGCACATTTGACAGGCATTGGTTTTCTCACCTGTATGAGTGAGCAAGTGCTGTGAAAGATTGCTTTTTCGTGAAAATTTCTTGTTGCACATTTCACAGACATGGGGCTTTTCACCTGTATGGGTGAGCAAATGCCTTGAAAGACTGCTTTTTCGTGAAAATTTCTTGTCGCACATTTGACAGGCATGGCTTTTCTCACCTGTATGAGTGAACAAGTGCTGTGAAAGATTGCTTTTTTGTGAAAATTTCTTATTGCACATTTCACAGGCATGGGGCTTTTGACCTGTATGAGTGAGCAAGTGCCTTGAAAGTCGGCTTTTTGGTGAACATTTCTTGATGCCCATTTTACACTCGTAGGTTTTCTCACTTGTATGAGTGAGCAAGTGGCTGGAAAGATGGCTTTTTCGTGAAAATTTCTTGTCGCACATTTGACAGGCATGGGGCTTTTCACCTGCAAGAGTGAGCAAGTGCTGTGAAAGATTGCTTTTTTGTGAAAATTTCTTGTTGCACATTTCACAGACATGGGGCTTTTCTCCTGTATGGGTGAGCAAATGCCTTGAAAGATGGCTTTTTCGTGAAAATTTCTTGTTGCACACTTCACAGGCATGGGGCTTTTCATCTGTATGAGTTTGCAAGTGCCTAGAAAGATGGCTTTTCTGTGAACATTTCTTGCTGCCCATTTTACACTCGTAGGTTTTCTCACTTGTATGAGTGAGCAAGTGGCTGGAAAGATTGCTTTTTCGTCAAAATTTCTTGTCGCACATTTGACAGGCATGGGGCTTTTCACCTGTATGAGAGAGCAAGTGCTGTGAAAGATTGCTTCTTTGTGAACATTTCTTGTCGCCCATTTGAGAGGCATGGGGCTTTTCACCTGTATGAGAGAGCAAGTGCTGTGAAAGATTGCTTCTTTGTGAACATTTCTTGTCGCCCATTTGAGAGGCATGGGGCTTTTCACCTGTATGAGAGAGCAAGTGCTGTGAAAGATTGCTTCTTTGTGAACATTTCTTGTCGCCCATTTGAGAGGCATGGGGCTTTTCACCTGTATGAGAGAGCAAGTGCTGTGAAAGATTGCTTCTTTGTGAACATTTCTTGTCGCCCATTTGAGAGGCATGGGGCTTTTCACCTGTATGAGAGAGCAAGTGCTGTGAAAGATTGCTTCTTTGTGAACATTTCTTGTCGCCCATTTGAGAGGCATGGGGCTTTTCACCTGTATGAGAGAGCAAGTGCTCTGAAAGATTGCTTCTTTGTGAACATTTCTTGTCGCCCATTTGAGAGGCATGGGGCTTTTCACCTGTATGAGAGAGCAAGTGCTGTGAAAGATTGCTTCTTTGTGAACATTTCTTGTCGCCCATTTGAGAGGCATGGGGCTTTTCACCTGTATGAGTGAGCAAGTGCCTTGAAAGACTGTTTTTTTGTGAAAATTTCTTGTCGCACATTTCACAGACATGGAGCTGTTCACCTGTATGAGTGAGCAAGTGCCTTGAAAGATTACCTTTCTGTAAAAATTTCTTGCCGCACATTTCACACTCATAGGGTTTTTCATCGGAATGAATATGCAAGTGGCTTAAAAAATTACTTTCCTGTGCAAATGTCTTATGCCCCATTTTACACTCCTGCGGTTTTTCACCTGTATGAGGGAGCATGTGTGTTGAAAGACTGCTTTATCGCGAAAATTTCTTGTTGCACATTTCACAGGCATGGGGCTTTTCACTTGTATGGGTGAATAAGTGCCTTGAAAGATCACTTATTTGTGTAAATTTCTTGTAGCACATTTTACACGTGTTTTTTTTTCGCTTGTATGATAGATGCTTTACAAGAGAATTCTTCGTAGTAAATTGTTTGAAGCATATTTAACACTCTTCATAAATATTACAAAAGGAAATTGCTTTGTGATGCAAAATATTACACTTCTGTACACATTTAACAGAGGATAGCTCACATTCTTCTTATCTCACCCCACTGAGTACGGACAGATGCTTGAAATGTCCAAGTTTCCTGGTGAATTTTGTAATCTGTTCTTTACTGGACGCTGTAGCAGGTCCTTTCATGGGAGTTCAGATACTTGGTTAAAATGAGGGATTAGGCAATTGTCAAAATTTTTATCCACTTTCAATTCCAGTACCACCATCCACAAGAGTTTTACAATATTTAATTTCAAATATTTCCTTTATTAGCTATATATTCAAATGTAATCTGTATTCCTCTTTTGACAGATATCAGTAGACAATGCCCTAAAAATCAGATCAAGAAAAATCAGTAAATGAAAAATCAGAGGAATTCAGTAGCAGAATGCTGCAACACTTGATATAGCAGATTTTTCCAGATCATACACTTTCTACCAACAAGTAATTGGACACCCCTGCAATCGACGATATCTGCGGTCCTGATACACGTCACGGCCGCCGCCGTTAAATATCGTGTGGGAAACTACAACGCAACCAGTCGCATGCAAGATGCCACGCAGTTCGGAGCTCTCTGATTTCGAGAAAGGTGTAATTGTCGGGTATCACAGAAATAGCCGATCCATACGTGACATATCCAGTGAGTTGAACAACCCAAAATCGACAGTGGCCTACGTGATTGGCAAGTGGAAGATGAGAGGTGACTGTCGGAATGTGCCCCGACCCGTCAGACCCACAAAACTGGGAGTTAGAGACCGACGGGTGCTGGCCAGAGAAATTCGGAAGAACCGCACCAAATCGATGGGCTACATCCGCGAGGAGTTTCAACAGGCGTCCTGGAGTGTTCTTTCGATGAATACCATCCGTAAGGAAGCCCATCTGCTCGGTTATCATGGACGTGCTGCCGCCCATAAGCCTTTGATCACCAAGTACAATAGCGCTGCTCGGCTAACGTGGTGCAAAGAACGTCGACAGTGGACCGTTGAACAGTGGAAACAGGTTCTCTGGAGCGACGAATCAAGGTTCACACTCTACCGTTCGGATGGCAGGGTCTGGGTTTGGCGTCTGCCTGTAGAACGCCTCATGCCGGAATGTATTGTGCCAACTGTGAAGTTCGGCGGCGGTGGAATTATGCTATGGGGGTGTTTCTCCTGGTATGGCACGGGACCTGTGGTCGCAATTCCTGGTAGACTCAACACCGAGACCTACTGCACCATTTTGGATGACCATTCGCTTCCTGTGTTGTGGCAGTTTTACGGGGTGGACCCATGTTACTTTCAGGATGACAATGCCACCTGTCATGTTGCGAGGTCCATCATGGCTTAGTATGGTGACAATGGGGTTAATCGAATGGACTGGCCTGCGCAGAGTCCAGACCTTAACCCTATCGAGCACCTCTGGGACGAGTTGGAGCGTCGACTTAAGGGGTGCCCCCACCGTCCGAAATAAGTGAAGGAACTGACCTGTCTTCTCCAAGCCGAGTGAAAGAAAATACCGCTAGCCGTCGTACAACGCCTGGTTGAGAGTATGCCCCGGATGGTCGCAGCTGTAATCGCCGCTCGTGGAGGCTCCACCAATTATTGAAGGTGAATAAACTTCGTTTTCCTTGCTATCACAGGTGTCCAATTACTTGTTAGTAGATAGTGTATAATGAAAACCTTTGGTAATCTTTAAAAAATAATCTTAATAACAATGCCATTTTTCAGAAATTATCACTTTTTTCATATTTGACCATGCTTTAAAAATGAATTTAGCAAATCCACAAAAGAATTAAAAAAAAATTGCTATGCATATTGTTTTCACACTAAACACAAAGTTCAAAACTATGTAAATTGTGATGAATCTTCAACCATGGACATTGTTATGAAATTTAACACTTGATCTCTTCCATCTTAAAAAAGTACCGCATATACTCACATACACATGTGTATAAGCTGACCGGCTACTAGCTAAAAATTTGCCGAAAAAACCTTGACCAGCATAGAAGCCGATCTTTAATTTTAAGATTTTGGAAAACATTTTATTGAAACATGAATTATGGAAATTTCTGAGATTTTTATCTGACTGTAAAAATCAAAGTACAATTGACTATGGGAGTTTCCAAATAATTCCTGTAATACCCATGACATTACTGCAGAATTTTTTTGAAAAAAACTCAACCATTTCTGGTGAAATTGCGTCCCACAATTCTTTCACCCAAGAAGTAACACGACCAACGTCTGCCTTTTTCTAGTTATCATTTTTCATAAGGAACACCATGTCTTTGGCATTGCTAACTGCGCTGATCACGCACACGCTTGCTGCAAAAACTCGCGAGAAGAGAGATGCCCAACTGGTTGCGTGTGGGTCCACAACACCTAAGTGATTTATCTGCTGTGTAACTCACTGAGTGCCCAGTTTGAAAGATGGTGCCCTGCAGTGGATAGGGAAAGGAAATAATGAGGTATTCCTTCATGTTTACAAGCAAGAAATATCACAGTCTCAGTTTGAAACAGTAATAAATTTTGCACTTATCACATTAGCAGCACCTATTCCCATAGGAATCCTACTCCGGATGAAAAAAAAATTCATAATTTTAGTTTTTGGAAATACTTCTGAAGAAGTGTTATGTGAAGTGAACAGTTGTTTGGCAATTTTTTTTACTTTGAAACCATAGCTGTGTGTGCCACGATGTGCCATAAATAATGAAATGTAACATGCAATGCAAAACAGCGTCAGATTTATTTAAGAATATACACTGCTGGCAACCCGCAGACATCAATAGTTCGTGTGGCCCCCATGGCTGGCAATAACGGCCGCTACACGCCGCTGCCTCGAACGAAAGAGGCTTTGGATGTGTGCTTTGGGTATGTCGGTCCAGGCTGCTTCCACACGTTGCCACAGTTGATCAGGCGTAGCCGCGGCTGGTGCTTGCTGGGCCATTCGGTTGCCGATCAGCGATTAGACGTGTTCGATGAGCAACATGTCGGGAGAGCAGGCGGGCCATGGTAGTGACACCTGGTGGGCCGTGAAGAATTTTTGCACGATGCGTGCCACGTGCGGGCGCGCATTGTCCTGTTGAAACGTGGCCGCTGGCAGGTAAGGGAGGACTACAGGCTCCAAAGCGTCGGATATGTAGCGGTGACTGTTGAGTGTACCGGCGATGTGTACCAGAGAGATGCGGGTGTCATATCCAATTGCGCCCCAAATCATAACGACAGACGACGGGCCGGTATGGCGATGCATAATGCAGGCGTCATCTCTCGCCGCGGTGCCGCCATACACGAATCCGACCATCGTGGTGTTGCAGACAGAAGCGGGATTCTTCGGATAAGACAATGTCGTGCTATTCCGTAGTCCAGGTGCGGCGTTCAACCACCCACTGCCGCCACACTCGCTGGTGGTGTAACGTCAATGGTAATCGGAGCAATGGGCACCGTGCGACAAGTCCCCGCTCCTGCAGACGACGTTGAACGGTACGTGCTGACACAGGTTGTTGCACAACACACCCTAATTCTTGCGCTAAAATCCGTGATGTGTCGGTGCGAGCCGTCAATGCCTGCCGCACTACATGCCAGTCCTCTCGTTCGGTGGTGTGCCGCGGCTGCGACAATCGCTCACGTCTGTACGTCCTTCCTCCTGCACCCACCGAATCCATACTCGCCTCACTCTGGCTAGATGTCGTCTCACACGGGCGCCGATGTCTCGGTACGATAAACCGCTGTAGTGATAAGGCACTATTCGTCCTCTGTCGAACTCCGAAACGTGCTGGAATGACAGCCGTATTCTGCGACGAGGCATCAGGAAGCTTCCCATGCACAGTTCCGGCAGCACAACACACTTCCACTACTTACACCCCACCTTCTGTGCATCATTCTTATAGTGCTTCTCGGTGGCGTTCCGGGCGCACATGATTTGCGTAAGCTCTGCAATGCTAATCGTTCGCATGTCCTCTCGCGGGCGACGCATGCAGCGAATTTCAGGCCAATCGGATGCTTCCTTCTTGGCGTTGCATTTTGGGTGGCCAGCAGTGTACATATGTAGGATGTCTGCTTATTCAAATGGACTGACGGGCTGTGAAGAATCGACAATTCTACGTCATAGATGAGACGACGCAAGTGAAGAGCACTGACTAACGAGCGTGCGTGTAGAATAGAGCAGCAGAAGTTCGTTGGGGGAAGAAAGTTGTAGATGGAAGTTGTCCGTTATGGAATATTTACGTTTTCAGTTGTTAATTACCGTCTTACGCTTCTCGTGTTGTGTGTTCATCTAATAAAGATGTTATAGCTATGATGACTGACTGTATCAATAGTGCAGCATTTAATTCCTCTAGACATTATATATATATATATATATATATATATATATATATATATATATATATATATACTAAAGAGCAAAACTGAAGACTAAGGAAAAAATTTTAGAATTTAAAACGTAGGGTGCAAAATAACCTGAAAATCAAAACGCGCAACGCAGCAGTTTTGAAAATTCAGAATTCACATTTTATAAAGAAGATACCTAAGCAAAAAAATACATATATAATTTTGACTCACACCTAGTACAACATAGAAAAGGTTATGTATCTACCTGTGTGATCAAAAGGAAAAAAGATAAAAAAATAAAATAAAACAACTGAATGTAGAAGGTGTCGAGAATACTGAGCCTTGGCTTTATCAAGGACCAGCAAAAACTCTGCATTTTCTCACTTCCACAAAGACCTAGTTGGAAATGGGTTTCTGCAAGGCCATAGATGCAAGTAACATTCCCACCTAAAATAGTTTAAAAAATATATATATATAAGTCATGTCCTCCTTAGAGTTGCATGACCTAGCACTAGTTAACAATTTCGCTTGCATCCATTAACCTTCCTGGCCCGACCCATACTCTTCATCTGTTACTATTAAACAGAGAGAAGAAGATTAAAGAGAACTCAAGCTGTGAGAGTGACATAATAATTAGAAATGATTTTCAGCCATAACGAAATTCCAAGTTCGTTAGAGAGAGAATTTAAACCTGAAAAACAATGCAAAAGAAATCCAAATTTTACATTGCAATTAAAAAAGGAAATGTTAATTTATAACGAACAGATTTTTGAAAGAAAACTTGAGTCTAAAACCCCTACTCTACAACTTATGACAACACGAAAACGAGAATAAGTTAAAGATAATAATTAACTAAAGAAAACTTTGTGAAAGTTATATACCTTAAACAGTTAGTTGCAATATGTACAAAGTATTTTGTTGAAAATGAAAAGCTTAGGAATTTATTAGAGTATGGCTCTAAATTCAGACCTTCCTTCACAATTTCCAATGAAAGGATTCTTGAGAGCTTCACTCAAGATGTAAATAAATACATACGTAAAAACCAGTTTAACGTACAATCAGCCTATTGAGGCCTTCGCAGAATGGAAATATAATATAATCAATAGCTTCACCGGTGAGTTGGCAGGTCTGGACTTTTGTTTCGACAGAAATCTCTTTTTCTCTGGAGAAGCTAAAAGGTCACTCTCCAAACTGCAAGACCAATTTATTTTTACCACTACGGATAAAGCTAGCAATAATTTTGCAATTATCTGTAAGAAGTTCTATTTTGAATTGTTAACTATGGAACTCAATAATAGAGTAACATACGAGCCCGTAAGTTATTCTACCAAGCAGTTAGAAAATCGGTTTAAGGCATTCTTCAAGAAACTTAAAATTCCACAAACTAGAAGATATGAGCCTGAATTTCCATTTCTTTTTGCAACGGTTAAGTTTCATAAGGATCCTGTGAAGTTCAGGTTCATAGCTAGTGGAGTAAGGAGTCATAAAAAGAAAATAGATCTTGCTTTTGAAGATGTCTTAAAGAAGGTTTTGAAACACATTAGAAACTGTTCTAACTTGATGTACAGAGATTTTTGGATAATTAATAATAATGCAGAAGTAATTTCTACTATACTCAAAGTTTGTCCCCTAGATATTAATAGTTATGATTTTGAAAACCTATATACTAATCTGCCTCTATCAGATATAATCACTACCTTTAAAGAGCTGTATGCAGAATTTAAACTTAACCAATTTGTTGATGTAGGAACTTGGAACTCTTATCTCAATTGCTGCATAATAAATAACCATATCTTATATAATAATACTCTCTATAAGCAAGTGAACGGTATTCCAATGGGAACATCAACGTCCACGAATATCGCTAATCTATTCCTGTTCTTTAAGGAATATAAATTCATTAAAAATCACCCCACCTGCTCAGATAACTACCTTTACACTTTTAGATATATTGATGATCTGCTGTGTATCAATAATTCCGAAGTTATAGAGAGTGATTTTGATAATATCTATCCTAGCTCTCTTAACTTATGTAAAACCAACCACAGTAATCAGGAACTTGAGTTCCTAGACTTAAGCATTAAGCTCAACAGAGGTAACCCATCTATTAGCCTCTTTGATAAAAGAGTTAATTTTCCTTTCAAAGTAATTAAATATCTACACTGGAATAATAACATTTCAACCAAAGTAATTGAGAATGTACTAATTTCTCAGGTCCTAAGAATTTCAAGAATTTGCAGCAACAATTTGGACTTCAATTACCACATTAATATACTATTAGAAAGTTTTCTAGAGAACGAAATTCCTTCTTCTTTCATCAAAAGAACTTTAAGAAAAATTATTCTGAATAATAGAGTAAGGTTGGCAGATCTGCTTTAATTTTCTACACAGTTAATAATATGATTCTGACCAATCAAAGCCGTAAGGAAGTTGGCTAGAGGATGCCTATTAACTACCTAAAGGAACCTTAGTGCTATGGATATGACGGTCCTATTAAAACAAAAAAAATTAAATAATATAAACAAAATCACAAAAAAAGCTTAAAAATCTGTTTATAAAAGAAAATAAAAACAAATAAAAAAGAAAACCAGTTATTCATCACTAGGATAGCTATACTAAAAATAGTAAAACCAACATTAAAATTAATAAGATTCTGATTAATCTATAGAAGCTCACTAAGGTGATTTAATACATGCAAAGATTATTAAATAAACTGCTCGTGTATTTTATAATATTTCTCATGTATTCTGGAGAGTTAATTCTGCTCATTCTGATCATACAGATCCACAGTCTTAAGTTTATATATTTTTTCTCTGGTTAAAATCTCCGCGCGTTGGTTTCTTGCTGTATGAGGAGGCCATCAGCCCCACCCTCACTGCCCCCCAGCGTCTAGGGAGTGGCGGAAGAGGTCAGCCATGTTCTCCTCTTGTGAGGAGAAAAGTTTTTGTAACTCAAGAGGTAAGCTCTCTTCCTTGTTTTTGGGTTCTAGGTTTTATAAGTTCAATGTTTGTACTTCATGTACCTTTCTCTGTCGTTTTTTAGCTTTTCAGCTTTTAAGCATTGGTTTGTCTGTTAACATTTATGCGGGTTTTAGCTCTTACTTTTCTTTGTAACTTTGAGCGTCTTTTGTGGTACCTAGGAACAGAAGATGGCTAAGCTTGTTCCTTTTCTATGCGCTGTCTATGCGCTGTTTTTTCAAAGTAGTTAAGTTCTTAATAACTAATTAATTATGCACTTAAAGCACTGCTGAAATACTTTGTACATATTGCAACTAACTGTTTAAGGTATATAACTTTCACAAAGTTTTTCTTTAGTTAATTATTATCTTTAACTTATTCTCGTTTTCGTGCTGTCATAAGTTGTAGAGTAGGGGGTTTTAGACTCAAGTTTTCTTTCAAAAATCTGTTCGTTATAAATTAACATTTCCTTTTTTAATTGCAATGTAAAATTTGTTTTTCAGGTTTAAATTCTCTCTCAAACGAACTTGGAATTTCGTTATAGCTGAAAATCATTTCTATTTATTATGTCACTCTCACAGCTTGAGTTCTCTTTAATCTTCTTCTCTCTGTTTAATAGTAACAGATGAAGAGCATGGGTCGGGCCATGAAGGTTAATGGATGCAAGCGAAATTGTTAACTAGTGCTAGGTCATGCTACTCTACGGAGGACATGACTTATATATATATTTTTTAAACTATTTTAGGTGGGAATGTTACTTGCATCTATGGCCTTGCAGAAACCCATTTCCAACTAGGTCTTTGTGGAAGTGAGAAAATGCAGAGTTTTTGCTGGTCCTTGATAAAGCCAAGGCTCAGTATTCTCGACACCTTCTACATTCAGTTGTTTTATTTTCTTTTTTTCTTTTCTCCTTTTACTCACGCAGGTAGATACATAACCTTTTCTATGTTGTACTAGGTGTGAGTCAAAATTATATATGTATTTTTTTGCTTAGGTATCTTTATAGTATGTGAATTCTGAATTTTCAAAACTGCTGCGTTGCGCGTTTTGATTTTCAGGTTATTTTGCACCCTTCGTTTTAAATTCTAAAATTTTTTCCTTAGTCTTCAGTTTTGCTCTTAAGTAACTAATTTCAATTTATTATTTAGCAGCTCATGCGCAAATTCTAGTTGAAATGTTTTATTATTGTTTTATTATTTTTTATTATTATTATTTTTTATTACTATTTTTTTACTTGAGGTTTTTTTCATTTTCTAATTTTTCTTTTTAGTATGTTTTGGATGCAGCTTTTTGGAGTGTAGTTTATACTCGAGTTTGGTCTTTTCTTGGACTGCTTATTTCTAAAAAGTTTTTCCTAGTTGGTTTGCTCAGAATTTGTATGTTTTGGCCCAAGTGGAGTTCTAAGGACGATGAAAGGATTGGAGGTCAGCTCAGATATTTTAAGTCCTCCCGCTCGGTTAGGCTAGCACCCTTTCCCATAGTGTATGAACTCGCTGGCAAAGGTAATCTAAAGTTATGAAATGACAAACGTTGTTTGACATGTAAATCTGCAGATCCTAACCTGTATTCTTCTGTTGAGGATAATTGCTCCAACAAGTTTTGCAAAGCCTACAATACCATCTATAAGCTCACCTGTACTGTCTGCAACCTTAGCTATATTGGCCAAAGTAAAAATCCTCTTCATCTTAGGATTAATGGTCACAGGTCTCTAGTAAACAAGTTCTCTAATTCAGGAGTGAACCCCTCCACAAACGCCAACCAGTACTCTACCTTTGAATTAGAGCATTTCCATACTCATGGTTTTGACAAAGTGAAAATAGAGGTACTACATATTATCCCTGACCTCTATGCTCGGCTAGAAACTGAATCCCTTGAAATTTTGCAGCATCAGTCTCTTTATCCCTATGGCCTTAATTCCACTCTATCTGACAATAAGCATAATCAGCATAAATTTTCAATTCGTGAACTCTTCTTTCTTGTTAATAATAAGAGCTGCTCTAGAGGTAATAGAGGACAGAGGTTATTTCGCACATCAAGCAAAGTTGATTTTGCTAACTTGCTAAAAACTCTGGAAAGCTTTAAAACTGGCACTAATTTTGTTAAAAATACTTACAAAATTCTCAAGTCCTTCAAGCACTCTGTCCTTAAATGTTTTTTCAAATTCTGGAATGAAACTGCTGACCATGTTGATAAGCATGTTTTTGCTTTGGTTCTGGACATTCTTAAACATATTCTTAAAGATAAAATTTCTCTTAAAGAATTTTCCAGTAATTTTGTTACCATCAGGTTCCTAAATAAAGCCTACGATAATCTCAATGTAAGGAAGCTGTTCTACAATAATGCAATTTTTTTTCCCATCCACAGGCACCAGTCTATTGTAAGTTTTAAATATGTTAAGACCTTAGGGTCAATAGTTAAAAACTACAAACTTAACTCTTCGAGCTACAATCCTGTAATTACTACTTGTTCTTGTGATGAACATAAAGAAACAGTTCACTATGATAAGAATTACAACCATATTATCACCGGAAACTTGAGTTTTGTTGAAAATGAAAAGCTTAGGAATTTATTAGAGTATGGCTCTAATTTCAGACCTTCCTTCACAATTTCCAAAGAAAGGATTCTTGAGAGCTTCACTCAAGATGTAAATAAGTACATCGTAAAAACCAGTTTAACGTACAATCAGCCTATTGAGGCCTTCGCAGAATGGAAATATAATATAATCAATAGCTTCACCGGTGAGTTGGCAGGTCTGGACTTTTGTTTCGACAGAAATCTCTTTTTCTCTGGAGAAGCTAAAAGGTCACTCTCCAAACTACAAGACCAATTTATTTTTACCACTACGGATAAAGCTAGCAATAATTTTGCAATTATCTGTAAGAAGTTCTATTTTGAATTGTTAACTATGGAACTCAATAATAGAGTAACATACGAGCCCGTAAGTTATTCTACCAAGCAGTTAGAAAATCGGTTTAAGGCATTCTTCAAGAAACTTAAAATTCCGCAAACTAGAAGATATGGGCCTGAATTTCCATTTCTTTTTGCAACGGTTAAGTTTCATAAGGATCCTGTGAAGTTCAGGTTCATAGCTAGTGGAGTAAGGAGTCATAAAAAGAAAATAGATCTTGCTTTTGAAGATGTCTTAAAGAAGGTTTTGAAACACATTAGAAACTGTTCTAACTTGATGTACAGAGATTTTTGGATAATTAATAATAATGCAGAAGTAATTTCTACTATACTCAAAGTGTGTCCCCTAGATATTAATAGTTATGATTTTGAAAACCTATATACTAATCTGCCTCTATCAGATATAATCACTACCTTTAAAGAGCTGTATGCAGAATTTAAACTTAACCAATTTGTTGATGTAGGAACTTGGAACTCTTATCTCAATTGCTGCATAAAAAATAACCATATCTTATATAATAATACTCTCTATAAGCAAGTGAACGGTATTCCAATGGGAACATCAACGTCCACGAATATCGCTAATCTATTCCTGTTCTTTAAGGAATATAAATTCATTAAAAATCACCCCACCTGCTCAGATAACTACCTTTACACTTTTAGATATATTGATGATCTGCTGTGTATCAATAATTCCGAAGTTATAGAGAGTGATTTTGATAATATCTATCCTAGCTCTCTTAACTTATGTAAAACCAACCACAGTAATCAGGAACTTGAGTTCCTAGACTTAAGCATTAAGCTCAACAGAGGTAACCCATCTATTAGCCTCTTTGATAAAAGAGTTAATTTTCCTTTCAAAGTAATTAAATATCTACACTGGAATAATAACATTTCAACCAAAGTAATTGAGAATGTACTAATTTCTCAGGTCCTAAGAATTTCAAGAATTTGCAGCAACAATTTGGACTTCAATTACCACATTAATATACTATTAGAAAGTTTTCTAGAGAACGAAATTCCTTCTTCTTTCATCAAAAGAACTTTAAGAAAAATTATTCTGAATAATAGAGTAAGGTTGGCAGATCTGCTTTAATTTTCTACACAGTTAATAATATGATTCTGACCAATCAAAGCCGTAAGGAAGTTGGCTAGAGGATGCCTATTAACTACCTAAAGGAACCTTAGTGCTATGGATATGACGGTCCTATTAAAACAAAAAAAATTAAATAATATAAACAAAATCACAAAAAAAAGCTTAAAAATCTGTTTATAAAAGAAAATAAAAACAAATAAAAAAGAAAACCAGTTATTCATCACTAGGATAGCTATACTAAAAATAGTAAAACCAACATTAAAATTAATAAGATTCTGATTAATCTATAGAAGCTCACTAAGGTGATTTAATACATGCAAAGATTATTAAATAAACTGCTCGTGTATTTTATAATATTTCTCATGTATTCTGGAGAGTTAATTCTGCTCATTCTGATCATACAGATCCACAGTCTTAAGTTTATATATTTTTTCTCTGGTTAAAATCTCCGCGCGTTGGTTTCTTGCTGTATGAGGAGGCCATCAGCCCCACCCTCACTGCCCCCCAGCGTCTAGGGAGTGGCGGAAGAGGTCAGCCATGTTCTCCTCTTGTGAGGAGAAAAGTTTTTGTAACTCAAGAGGTAAGCTCTCTTCCTTGTTTTTGGGTTCTAGGTTTTATAAGTTCAATGTTTGTACTTCATGTACCTTTCCTCTGTCGTTTTTTAGCTTTTCAGCTTTTAAGCATTGGTTTGTCTGTTAACATTTATGCGGGTTTTAGTTCCTAGGAACAGAAGATGGCTAAGCTTGTTCCTTTTCTATGCGCTGTCTATGCGCTGTTTTTTCAAAGTAGTTAAGTTCTTAATAACTAATTAATTATGCACTTAAAGCACTGCTGAAATACTTTGTACATATTGCAACTAACTGTTTAAGGTATATAACTTTCACAAAGTTTTCTTTAGTTAATTATTATCTTTAACTTATTCTCGTTTTCGTGCTGTCATAAGTTGTAGAGTAGGGGTTTTAGACTCAAGTTTTCTTTCAAAAATCTGTTCGTTATAAATTAACATTTCCTTTTTTAATTGCAATGTAAAATTTGGATTTCTTTTGCATTGTTTTTCAGGTTTAAATTCTCTCTCAAACGAACTTGGAATTTCGTTATAGCTGAAAATCATTTCTATTTATTATGTCACTCTCACAGCTTGAGTTCTCTTTAATCTTCTTCTCTCTGTTTAATAGTAACAGATGAAGAGCATGGGTCGGGCCATGAAGGTTAATGGATGCAAGCGAAATTGTTAACTAGTGCTAGGTCATGCTACTCTACGGAGGACATGACTTATATATATATTTTTTAAACTATTTTAGGTGGGAATGTTACTTGCATCTATGGCCTTGCAGAAACCCATTTCCAACTAGGTCTTTGTGGAAGTGAGAAAATGCAGAGTTTTTGCTGGTCCTTGATAAAGCCAAGGCTCAGTATTCTCGACACCTTCTACATTCAGTTGTTTTATTTTCTTTTTTTCTTTTCTCCTTTTACTCACGCAGGTAGATACATAACCTTTTCTATGTTGTACTAGGTGTGAGTCAAAATTATATATGTATTTTTTTGCTTAGGTATCTTCTTTATAGTATATATATATATATATATATATATATATATATATTCTATTAAGAAGAGACCTAAGCAAAAAATATTTTGACTCATACCAAGTACAACATAGAAAAAGTTATGTATCTACCGGTGTGAGTAAAAATAGAAAAAAATAAAAATAAAATAAAACAACTGAATGTGGAAAGTGTCGAGAATACTGAGCCTTGGCTATCAAGGACCAGCAAAAACTCTGCATTTTCTCACTTCCACAAAGACCTAGTTGGAAATGGGTTTCTGCAAAGCCATAGATGCAAGTAATAAGCCCACCAAATTTTTTTTAAATATATATATATATATATATATATATATATATATATATATGTCATGACCTCCACAGAGTTGTATGACCTAGCTCTAGTTTACAATTTAGCTTGCCAGGAAAGTTATGGATGCAAGCTAAATTGTAAACTAGAGCTAGGTCATACAACTCTGCGGAGGTCATGACATATATATATATATTTTTCAAAAAAAATTTTGGTGGGCTTATTACTTGCATCTATGGCTTTGCAGAAACCCATTTCCAACTAGGTCTTTGTGGAAGTGAGAAAATGCAGAGTTTTTGCTGGTCCTTGATAAAGCCAAGGCTCAGTATTCTCGACACTTTCCACATTCAGTTGTTTTATTTTATTTTTATTTTTTTCTCTTTTTACTCACACCGGTAGATACATAACTTTTTCTATGTTGTACTTGGTATGAGTCAAAAATATTTTTTTGCTTAGGCCTCTTCTTAATAGAATGTGAATTCTGAATTTTCATAACTGCTGCGTTGTGCGTTTTGATCTTCAGGTTATTTTACAACTTTCGTTTTAAATTCAAAAGTTTTTCCTTTGTTTTCAGCTTTGCTCTTCAGTATATATATATATATATATATATATATACCAACTGTGGAAGAAATTTGGGGAGACCTTCATCGAGCAGTGGATTGATAATGGTGATGATATAATACTACATGCATTTAGGCAGTCACTTATATACATTGACACACATGATAGAATTGAAATTAAAACCCTAGTATAAAGGGAAGTATAAAAGTAAAATGAAATGATATGTGGGATGCATTCTAAAAAGTTAACTTTTCAAGAACTGCCATTAAAAAACAGCAATACCTGTTAAATTCCTGGAGAAGTCTCAAGTAAATGAAAAATTGCTTATTCGGACATTTGACTTCAAAAACTTATTTACCTTCATAGACTTGAAAGACCTTAAGAATGTATGCGACTCACTTTTTCGAGATTTTGAGAACCTTTTGACGATTGAGAAGAACTATTGGACAAACTTAATAGCCCTATGTGTTTTAAACAACTATCTGGGAATGGGCAAACACTTGTTTCTTCAAGTTCGAGGTATACTTATGGGTATCTCGTTTAGAAGTCTTCTCGCCAATATATACCTGTACACATGCGAAAAAAACTTTGCAACCTCCATTGTGAACTCAAACCAAACAATGTTCCGATGCATTGATGATATAATTACCTTCAAACTACTATGATTTTGAAGCCCAAGCATTGGAAATATACCCAAAGTGTCTTACTCTTAAGACAACGAACGTAACGAAAACGGGATACAATTCCTGGATTTGGATATACGATACGCCGAGAAGTCGCTGGTTGTATCAATATATGACAAAAGACGTAACTATAACTTCAACGTCAATACTATATCCGCTGGAACTCAAATATATCAAAATGTACTGAGAAATTTAATAATTTCTGTATTTTGTAGAAGTATTCAAATATGTAATAACTCAGAGGTTCTGTTAACAAATTTGAGACTATTTAAGAAATTTTTATCCAATTACTATCCTCCAAAGTTTCTGCTAAAGGTTTTTCGTCAATTGTTGAACAGTGAAGTATCCAGGCAATTTTTTTGACAAACATTCAGCTATAAATATTTGGCACATCACTAACCAATGACCCTACAATATTAAATTATCTTCCTTTTTCGCAAGTGCCACATGGTGGGTCACATGTGGCTGAAGATTTCTGATTAATACTTTCTCGATTCTACACTTACTGTCACCTCAACCGTAACCAAACTCCTCTGTGGGTTATCTTGTGGGATTACGTATCTAGTATTTTCAGTCAGGGTGGTCAGGGGGATAGGAGGACATGCTGCTCCTTACCTGTTGGATTGTTCTTTTGATCTTTTCGGATACTTGTGACTGTCAAAAGGTAAGAAGGTTGAACAAGTTTGATTTTTTTACTGCTTTATATTCCTGAACATTTAGTTTTTCCTTCATTTGGTCTGTCATTGATTTTCATTCATCATTGTAATTCGATGACCTAGGGGACACATAGGTAGTTTTTGTCTATTACAAATCGGTTTCCTGTTTCAAAAGGTCATCCTTAGACTGGTGTTCCCCTGATGAGAACAGTCTAGTTTGACAGGTATTGCTGGGTTTTTTTACCGGGAGTTCCTGAAAAGAACTTTTTAGAATGCATCCCACATATCATTTCATTTTACTTTTATACTTCCCTTTATACTAGGGTTTTAATTTCAATTCTTTCATGTGTGTCAATGTATATAAGTGACTGCCTAAATGCATGTAATATTATTATAGAACCCAATTTTGATATGCTGCTATAGCGCTGTCTTATGGTACTTCTGTATATTTTCATTAATTCATATTTTGTGATTCTGATTTTAAATAACTTTATTACACGGCTGGCCACCCAAAATGCAACACCAAGAAGGACACGAGATAGTAAAGCCAAATTTACTAAGATGTAGTAAAGCCAACAGATACAAAGATGAAACGATTGAGCTTACAGGCCCGTGCAACTTGCGGAACATGCAGATATCATCAGTTTGTATGGCTCCTATGGCTGGCAATATCGGCCGCAACAGCCGCGGCATCGAACGAAAGAGGCTTTAGATGTGGGCTTGGGGTATGTCGGTCCAGGCTGCTTATACACGTTGCCATAGTTCATCAGGCGTAGCCGAGGGTGGTGCTTGCCGGGCCACTCGGTTGCCGATCAGCGACCAGACATGTTCGATGGGCGAAATACCGGGAGAGCAAGCGGGCCACGGCAGCAGTGACACCTGGTGGGCCATGAAGAATTGTTGCATGATGCGTGACACGTGCGGGCGCGCATTGTTCTGTTTAAACGTGGCCGCTGGCAGGTCCTGCAGGTAAGGGAGGACTACAGGCTCCAAAATGTCAGAGATGTAGCGGTGGCTGTTGAGTGTACCGGCGATGCATACCAGAGGGGTGCAGGTGTCATATCCAATTGCGCCCCAAACCATAACGCCAGGCGACGGACCGGTATGGCGATGCATAATGCAGGCGTCATACAGTCTCTCGCCACGGTGCCGCCACACGCGGATCCGACCATTGTGGTGTTGCAGGTAGAAGCGGGATTTGTCGGAGAAGACAATGTCGTGCCATTCCGTAGTCTGGGTGTGGCGTTCAACGGCCCACTGCAGCCGCACTCGCCGGTGGTGTAACGTCAATGGTAATCGGAGCAATGGACGCCGTGCGACAAGTCCCCGCTCCTGCAGATGACGTCGAACGGTACGTGCTGACACGGTTGTTGCGCAACACACCCTAATTCCTGCGCTAACGTTCGTGATGTGGCTGTGCGAGCCGTTAATGCACGCCGCACAACATGCCGGTCCTCTCGTTCGGTGGTGTGCCGCGGCTGCGGCAATCGCGCATGTCAGTCCGTCCGTCCCTCCTGCATCCACCGAATCCATACTCGCCTCACTGTGGCTGGATGTCGTCCCACACGGGCGCCGATGTCTCGGTACGATAAATCGCTGTCGCGATAAGGCACTATTCGTCCTCTGTCGAACTCCGAAACGTGCTGGAATGACTGCCGTATTCTGCGACGAGGCATCAGGAAGCTTCCCACGCACAGGTCCAGCAGCACAACACACTTCCACTACTTACACCCCGCCTTCTGTGCACCCTTTTTAGAGTGCTTCTCGGTGGCGTGCCGGGCGTACATGATTTTCATATGCCCTGCAATGCTAATCGTTTGCATGTCCTCTCACGGGCGACGCATGCTGCAAATTTCAGGCCAATCGGATGCTTCCTTCTTGGTGTTGCATTTTGGGTGGCCAGCAGTATATATATATATATATATATATATGATTTAGTCGCCTTTCATTATCATACAATTTCTGGAATAGATATTTGCTGTATCCTTTTTTATCGATACATAATCTAACTCGGATTAACAGCAGGCCCTTGGACATTATTGTTCAATTACAGTTTTAGAATAATGTGTCAGTTTAGCCCGAGATGAATATTTTGAATGTTATGTAAAAGTGCATTGTACACTGTAGTGAGAGCATTTTGAGTGCTCTCATTTATGTCATGAGTAATGCTTTCATCACATCGTAAGCAGCAAAGAGCTTGTTTGGCGTTGGCAGAGAGAGGGATGACACTTTCTTCGTAATTACTGTCACTGCTATTTTCACCATCTCTCATTTTAATCAGTTCATCAACTGTCAAAAGTGATGGCGTTGCAAGTTCCGAATCACAGCTGGCATAATCCTCAAAAGTTCCTGCGCTTAAATTCGACCAAATTTTGGCTGGTATCCTGGGTTCTGAATTTTCCAGTTGCAACGGACTTTCGTTCGAACGAAATCCAGCCTGGGAAAAGCAGTTTTTCATCATTTGTGATAAAGCCTTTTGCCAAGCCATGACTACAAAGTTCATAGCCTTCAAAATATAAATTTTTGTTTTTACCAACTCGCCCTGTTCGAAGTATTCTACAACAAATTGAACCAAATTTTTGTGGTTATAATCCTTCATATTTTTGATGACCCTTAAATCTAGGGGCTGCAATTTGTTGGGGATAATTTCATGACAGCATTTTGCAGAAACTCTTCATTCGGTGAATGAGCTGGGCAATGATCAATGAATAATTAATAAAATGTGATGTTTCTGCTTAAACATTTTTTCGTCCAATCCCTTCAACTACTTGATGAAAATTTCCCAGGTCATCTATGCTCTTTTGTTGGCAGTATTTGCACAGACAAGGTTTTGATGTTTTTAAAGCATCCGGGCTTTTTGATCAGCCAATGACATATGGTTGCAGTTTCTCTGATCCATCAGAGTTGGAACACAATAGAACCATTAATCGCTCTTTTCGGTGTTTTTCCTCTGTGACAGGGATCACCTCCCACTGCAAGTCTTTGATGTAGCAAATTAGAGAACAGACCAGTCTCATCAGCATTATGCATGTTTTGGGGTTCATATTCGCCGATTAAATCTGGAAGCACATTTTCTTTCCACAATCATTCACAGTTTCGGAATTTACCTCTCCAGATTCTCCACTCATAGTTTCTCCAGAGATGCCATGTTGCTTGAATTTGTGAAGCCACCTAATTGAAAATGATGCTTTGCAATCAATATTCAGTTCCTGCAAAATTTCTTCAGCTTTTTCCATAAGCATAGGGTCACTGATTGGTAAATTCGCAGAATGACATTGATTAAAAAATTGCTAGAGCAAATTTTCTACCTTGGCAAATTTCCACTTTGCACTCTCAGCTTTTACTTTGATTAAGAACCACTTGTCATTGCATTTTCCTCAATTTCTTTCCGCTCGTAAATTATAGTGGTCAGCATGAAACAGGCATATAAGTTTTTTTTTTAGCAAGTTCTAGCTTTGTTAAATGCGGAATGACATCTGCTTGGTTTAAAATTTGCATTTTATCGCTTGGCGACAGGACTTTTCTTTTACAAGAAGCCATATTGATTTGAAGAGAAGGGGGGGGGACGTCTAAGACAAACAACAGAACGAAGGCTAAAGGAGCTACTTTTCTAGTAAAAAAAGTTTGGCAAAGAACCCCGAACGTAAGTCAAATTGTGAAGGTCACACTAATTACAGAGGTCCGTTTTTGCCCAAAGAAAGAATGGTATTGCAAACAAACAAGAAAATGCTTTCACCACACTCCCCTCATAAAGATGACATGGGTTATAGGTGCGGATGCTTCACAAATCTCTGTCCTCCTCACTAGATGTCTGTAGCACTGATTAAGGGAACAGAAGAAACAGAGGTTTACAGTACAAGGCGCACGTGGTTCTCGTTACACTTCTAAGGCTCAAAAAGAGGAATTTTTCCTTTTCCCCAGAATACAAAAACCTATAAACAAAGCTTACATACTGACGTATAATTAAAATAAATTAGCGTTAGCACCTATTGGAGTCTGCTGGGACTGCAGCAATTCAACATATAAATGATATAAACATATGATAAAGAAACATCTCTCTGTATATCATAATTTCTTTCTTCAGTGTGAAATCAATGTCTGTTTTTGCATCATATGCATGCAATTAGCTGGTGGAAGAAGTGCCATTTCTCTATGATGTCATGAGAGCAGAATAACCATACCTACCAGTTATTACCCATATCACATGTTGTGCCCCCCCCCCCCACCAAATGCGGCACAGCTGAGGACATAACTGACAGAAGGTAAAAAAAAAAAAAACTATTCAGATTTCCTAAGCTACATCTGCATTGCTTCAGTTCCTTGTGCTGGGTGGTGTAACAGTTAGCATGCTCGAACAGAAATCGGGAGATGGGGGTTCGATTCCCGCTCCAGGTGAGAGCAGGGCAATGTAATTTTCAAATTTCCTGAAGTGCCAACAGTTACATTTGTAATGCCTTCCATGTATTTGTGAAGAATTATTCATTCTGGGAGATTTTTTCCCCACCTATATGTGAGAGATTTCAGAGTTTTACAAACCTCTTCCCTTGAGATCCCTGTTGCGCTTCTGTCTCTCACTGAGCATCATCTGCTTCTGCCTCAAAAGCCTTTGCTTTTATGTTCTAATGATTCACAGAAGTATTCATCCACCTTCTACTTAAATCATTAGGCTCTCCTATTATTTCTCCAATCCTATTCTTCACACAACTTCGAACTTTATTCCCCATAGTTTTCCTAATCTTACGTACTTCCAGAATGTTTTCTTATATTTTCAAAAAGCCAATTCATTCCTTTCCATTTTTTCTTTTCTATCTTTTGTCTTACTCTGACAAACCAGCATTGCTGCTTGGTACTTTTTACAGTGATATTAATTCACAGAAACTATACCCTGCAACATCCCCAATTAACAATGTGTAATTTTTATTGACAACACAGTTCTTGAAACATGATCACTTCTTTTCCTCATTCTTTTCACACACCTTCAACTCATTCGGTCATTCACTGAATATTTCAAAGTAACACACCGTGTTCTTCAGGAAGACTTCCAAGCCTTTATTCTTTTCAACACAGAAACCTTTTTATTCCATTTTCTCCAACCAACATACAGGTTTCACTTGTGACACCAAATGATCAGAGCTAATACATCTGCACCTCTCATCCACTAATTCTGCCCTAGGGTCATTCCATGTCAAATCAACCAAAAAAAAAAAAAATGAAAAATTTACCTGACCCTATTGTATTTTCTTCAAAATTAACAAACTTGTAGACCTGAATGAGAAATGAAATTTCGCCGAATCTTAGCTTACTCCATTTCACAGTTCAAAAGTACTGTGTGGTCAAAAAGTGCCGAAAACAGCAATTTTTATCAATTTGGATTACACACAAATTAGTGTAACTCCCTTCACAATTGTCGTAGGAAGAAAATTTTTGCGTCATACGACAGCTCTTGAAATGCTCTTTTATTTGATATATTACACAAAACATTTTGCGCAAAAAAAAAAAATTCAAGGTCAAAGTTTATTTTTATTTGACCTTGAATTCCAAAAACTAACTTTTTTTTTTGGAGAGTCAATTTTTTCTACATAACCTTAAATATTCCTTAGTATGTTCACCAATTTACAGAATGAGGTTTCTAACAGTTCAGGAGATGTGTATTTTAATGTACCTATGTATAAACTAGTGGCCAAAATTCATAACTTCTCACCATTTCTGTTATTATTTAGTCATAACTTTTGATAAGAATAAAGATATTTCAACATAGTTTGTTGCATTACATTCTGCATTAAATTTTCTTTTTAATGGTATATAATTTTATGATATTATTCTAAAACAGACTGATGAACGAGCCATCAAACCTCAGAAATACAAATTTTCCAAAAGGTTTCCACAATTTTGATCAGTTGTGTATGTTATGTCTCATGTCCAGCTGTATTCAACCTTTACTTCAAGCAGCTGACAGTCAGAAAAACTACAGCAAAGATCATATGAAGCTGACAAGAGATTCCAACCCCACTTTTATTGGATTGGTGGGAGTGGCGAGAGTCATAAAATCCACTTCAAAGAGAAGGTGAACTAAGTGGATTTTTATTACTGAGTTTTATTGCTCTCCCTATACCCAACCCTCACACTGCACTGTCTCCTCCCAAATGGAGGCTGCTGAATATTGCTGCAATCTCTTCATTCTTAGTCTGCCCTCTGCCAACTAAAGATACCGAAGTAAAACAAGCTTTAAGCTTAAGTGTTAGATAGCTGTGTTAAGGAGAGTTAGAAGAAATTAACTCTGAATATAACTTACTCAGGCTGTAATGTCTGTTCTTTAAGTTCTAATTTTTAATCACAATGATTTCATCATTTTCAACTAAATGTTATCATTATTTTAATTCGAAAAGCCTTTCAGCACGATAAGATATCGATAAGATATCTTATCGTGCTGAAAGGCTTTTCGAATTAAAATATTGTTTAGCGCACGAAGAATCCTTATTAAAATTAAATGTTATCATAATGGAATTACACAAAGACAATGCATTTTAATTAAGTCAGCTCAGAACACCAGAGCGGTTTTTATTTTTCAAAACACAGGAACTGTGATGACTACTCTAGACCAGTTTTTTTTTACTTTTAACGAACAATCATTGAAGTAGACATAACTTTTAGTAGAGTATAATCGTTCATAATATGCTCTCATTAAATAAGTTTGTTTTTCAAATTTTAACTGTTCCAATATTGATTAAAAGAGCTGAACGGTTTAATAAATTAATCAGGACATTTGCATATTTATATAATCTGATATTGTATATTTACATGATCTTATATTGTATATTTACATATTCTTGAGGAACGGTGCATTGCTGGCTGTTTTCATTCTTTCCTTAATCCTCATGAATTTGACTTCTGCCAAATCGATTGTTAAAAATATCCGAAATAATGTTGGTCCTAAAGGATGCCTAGAATTTGTAATTATGGGTCACAAAAAATGCCTAAAATTTTTAATTATGGGTCCTTTTTTTTTTTTTTTTGGATAATTTATTAATTTATGTGCTACAGTGCGTCAGTGGCAGCGCTGGGATATAAACACATACACCGGCTGATCGCTGAATAGGGGTTTTCTGACATAACATATACTATATCTAAGGCATGAGTGGAGCAGTAGGTACTTAAATTTGGAGCGTGGTGGATAAATGGAATGATTTATCGGACTTTGAGAAAGGGCAGATTATGGGAGCATAGAACTATTCAACTTGGCATCGATTCCATAAGGTGCCGGAACCAGTTTGGAGATACGGCCAACCAAGCTGTGTGTAATACAGCCCTAAATGCAGGTACAAAGATGGTTGGTGCATTGCGACACCTGATATCCCACTCCGCAGTGTCCCACAAGTGCTCTATGGGATTGATATCAGGGGAGTTCATAGGCCAATCACTTTGCTGGAAGTATGAACTGTGTTCCAAAAACCATTCCTGCTCAACATTGGACTTGTGGCTTGGCACATTGTCATCTTGGAAGACACTGTTGCCATTCTAGAAA
The DNA here is from genome assembly GCA_039090855.1 of Macrothele yani. Classification (NCBI taxonomy): domain Eukaryota; kingdom Metazoa; phylum Arthropoda; class Arachnida; order Araneae; family Macrothelidae; genus Macrothele; species Macrothele yani. The sequence continues at coordinate 131,291,641 of CM077009.1, read as the reverse complement.
AAAGTGTAATGCAACATTGCTGGGTAGAGTCAGCAAGCAATTCATTACAGTGGACACCAGTCATATGTTGTTCCACATGCACCGGGGTTGCAAGTTCTGCCAGGTAAACATGCCACACACCATATTACGTACTACCTCCACTGGCTTGCACTGTGGAGACAATGCAGGATGGATTGAATGCCTCGTGTTGTTTGCACCAGAAACTCGTACATACACAACCATCCACAAAGTGGAGGTGAAAATGTGATTTGTCAGACCAGCACACTTTTTCCCTGTCATCCAACTTGCATGATCTTTGCACCAGGTAAGTCTTCTGCGCTGATGAACCGTGGTTAGGAGAGGACATCGTCTGCTGTTATAACCCATATGTGTGATGCATATTCATGACAGATACTGTTTCGGGTTGGCATCTGTTGTATTATATAGCCAACTGTATAACAGTGCTGTGCATGTTGGCCTGTACGAGTCGTTGTACCAGGCACCTACTTCTCACATCAACCTTTCCCTGTTCTGTGCAGTTTTGCTTCCAGCTCGTTGTTTGACCAGTTTTACACCAGTCACGAACATCCCCTCCCCAGTTTAGCTGCTTGGGAAATCAAGGCACCAGCTATCCAAACTCCCACAATCTGCCCCTTCTCAATGTCTATCTTTCCTTTTACCCTTGACACACCAAATTTTATTACCTACTGCTCCACTCACCCCTTGTATATGCTAAGCTAGTTAACTAATCACGCCCTCTCGGAAATCACGTAGTCAATGTGCTGCATCCACTTTGGTAGGGGTGGTCATAATTTAGCGATCACTCGGTGTCTAAGCCATTAAGATGCATAAATGCCATGTAAAAAATTGGTGCGATAAGCTTTGCAAATCAGAGCAACTGAGGTGATAATGAAATAACAGAACTGATGTATCTTAGCATACACACATGTCCAGTGTCTTGAAAATTATAGCAGATGAAAGGACTTGATGATCGTAATACTGATCATGCATGGACAACTCACAGACCACAATGGTTCCACCACTGCCTGCAATCAGTGGCAGGCAGATTTATTTCTACAGGATTATTAACACAGCAAATAGAATATCTTCAATTGTTTACTCTTACTCTTCAGCATGTAACATCACCATTGAAAACAGCAGGCTTCGTTCAACAATAACCACCATAGAATTAAGTGAGAACACAGAGTTATGTACAGTAATAAAATTAATTAAGCAGAGCCTTTTGACCGATCTACAGTCTTGATCACCCATGATTAATCCTTTGATTCAGTTTATCGCAGGTGTTCAAAACTATTGAATAATCAAAAGCTTTCACTTAAAGAATTTTAACTCTGTGTTCTCACTTAATTCTATGATAGTTTGTTAGCAACATACTTCAGGAAACTTGAAAATTATATCGGTCTGGAGCATGAATCAAATCCACATCTTCTGATTTCCTTCGAGCATACTATACGTTACATCACTGAGGATAAAGTTCCAAATACGCTCATCATCAAAAAACTAGTTGCACTCAGAAGGAAGCAACTGACAGGAATGAAACTAGGTAGGTAGGTTGGACATCGTGAGATATGCAAATGATTCCAGTATCACGCTCGGCCGCGCATGTGACGCCAGCAAGGAGGGGTCATAGCACTGAATTTGTCATTTTCATGTAGGACTTCCGTCCACAGGTAGTAAAGTTTAGGTCCCAGCCACCTACAGCGAGATCGCCTTTTGGGCAGGACACAGAAACGGAAGGAATGAGAGCAAGTCTAGCGACTTTTGACAGAACAGTTTGTAGTGAGATTAGAGTACAGTAGATGGCGCCACCGTACAAGTACGATATTGCACATAGATGGGTGAGAGAATTTCAGGGAAGACATAGGAAAGGATACCCATTTAGCCAGTGGGTCCAGCCTGGGGGCCGTCACTTTACGTGCTCGTCCGATGCACGGCGGATATTCAGCGATTGTTAGTAAATCACACCATCTCTGAAAGATCAGCCCAGGCTTGAACCTGGGGACCCAGCATCGATAGTCTGAAACACTAACCACTAAGCCATCCGCGGCTTGGGTCATAGCACTGGTGTCTGACCAGCTATACATGTATGACCGATATGGTGCGCAATACGGTGGCAAGACCTTCCGTCCCGTGGCGCGTGCTTGCCATTCTGACCCCTGTTGTTGTGTTGGTTGCATCCTTTGCAAGTGAAATATGCCTAGCAGTTGGAGTTCGAGAGGAGCCACATCATTGGGCTCCGAGAAGGTCTATCGCCGTATTGCGCACCATATCGGTCATGCAGATATCACCATAGCACATTGTTGGTGGCAGTGGATAGAACAAGGCATGCAGCAGCAACGGGAAGGGTCTGGGAGACCTAGACGAACCACGGAGAAAGAGGACCAATGTGGTCCTCCGACGTGCGCAGAGTGACCCAACAGCCACGATTGCGGATATCCAGCGACCAGTGGAGCCTTCCATGCATCGTCCGATTAGTGCCAGCACCATTGGCAGATGGTTGCTCAACATAGGACTACATGCACGCAGATTGTTACGACGACTGCCCTTAACATCATTGCATTGTCGCCAAAGACTGCACGGGTGTTGTGCCAGATTGTCAAGGAGCCACTCAGAATGGCAGTGGGTGATCTCCAGTGATGAGTCCTGCTTTTGTTTTGGAGACGACGACCAACGAATCCATGTGTTGAGACATCGTGGTCAGCGCCAAGATGAACAGATTGTTGTCGAGTGTCACACGTCCAGAAGGCCTGGTGTCATGGTGTGGGGTGCAATTGCCTATGATGCCAGATCACCTTCGGTGTTCATTACAGGCACTTTGACAGCCCAACGTTACGTTAATGAGGTCCTGCAACTAGTGGCCCTACCTTTTCTTTACATTCACTCCGGTGAGATTTTCCAACAGGACAACGCTCGAGAGCTTGCCTTCAAGGCACCGACACTCTGCCATGGCCAGCCGCATCGCCAGACCTATCGCCAATTGAAAATGTGTGGGATGCTATTGGACGTGCTATCCACACTCCACTCCAACAGCACTATCTGCAGGAACTGAGTGAGAAGATTCAAGCTGCATCGGATGGGTTATCGCAGAACGCTATTAGGAACCTGTACAACTCCATGCCGAGACATCTGGCATGCTGCGAGAGCAAACATAGTGACCCGATGCCATACTGAAAGACACTATTTATTGGAGTGTAGCTCAATAAATATTGCCCATATCAGTCTCAATGTTTAATCATTTATCGTTCCTGGTAAACTTTACCATCCTCCTAAATATCATTGCAATCCGACACGTCCTTCTGGTGCCTCATTGCAGGGTGATGCGATTTAATTTTTAAGTTTTCTGATGTGATGTTAGACAGTAAACCTATGCAATTCAGGATGTTCTGATTGCTGTGTTAATAATCTCATAGTTGTTCTATGCATTTGCGAAGTGCATTTCTTCCATGGTTCCCTGATTTATCTCTAAATTAGCAACATACGTTTTCGTTAGATTACGGGTGTCACCACCAAATGTTGCTACTTGAGAATAACATAATCAGAGTAATGGGGTGGTCATTGTAAGTCTGATCATGGTCATATCTAGGTCTCAGAACATTGGGAGAGGGGAGAGAAAACATGTATCTTGGGTATCGTGGGAGGTTTTGTGTTTAATGACAAAATATATTCATCCATGAATACAGATGCAAGTTTTGCTTTAATATTTTCAGTACTACTTTCCATTAACACTTAGTATAATTTACTTGAGTTTCTTCGTGAAAACCATGTTTACCAGTTATTTGTGGTCTTCTGATGCTCTATCAGTTCCTTGGAGCATGCACTTCACCATTTAAATTTGTTGAAATGAAATTTCAAAATCGGTAGCTACCCGCTGCGATGCTTCAGCAAGCACCATTTACAAAAACACATATAGTCGTTTTCAGGGCAGAGATGTCATCTGCTACATGGAACTTCTGGTTGCCAACTGCCACAGGAGAATGGATTGTGATGCTTCCAGTTGTATGTTAATCTATATATTCTGGTTTTTATATATTCTTCTTTCCTTCTGAATTGTGTAGTGAGATTGTGTCGTCAAACCATAGAGCCAAAAACCTATAAAATTCAGTTCAAAAGCACATATGACTTTGACTTATCAACAGCATATTGAGAAATTTAGTAAAATGCAATGAATTTTTCATTATAGGGAGAAATATACCTTAAACTTTGATAATCCAAATATACTTCCATACGAAGGACTTTTGTCCCTCATTAGTCTTGTGAAGCCAGGAAAAGGAATATATAGATTAACATACAACTAGAAGCATCATAGTTCATTCTCTTGTGACATTTGGTAGTTGAATGTTTTACCGCTCGGCTGAAATATGAGAGCATGGAGCTCAGACTTTTACCAAACCTCCGCTTATCAGTTGGCAACCGGAAGTTCAACATACCAGATTACACCTCTGCCATGAAAACAACTTTACATTAAGGTAACCAGATGTCCTCATTTTCTGGGGGATAGTTCTCAAATTCTTATTTTTGGTCCTCAATTTTTGAAATTTCCTAAACAAAATTGAAATAGGAAAAAATGTACTAAACAAAAGTGGTTGAACTCAACTGAATCTACCAAATGCAACCAAATTCAGCATCAATTACTTAATTGCAATAAAAGGAACGTATAATGGTATGGAACTACTTTCTGAAGCGGATTAATTTTTCCTCGAATTAAGTCAGAAATTGTACAATATCAATGGGAGACATGCCGAAACATAAACAAAAGTCACCTCTATAATCGTGGTGTTATTTCGTTTCTGCTTTAAGCGGATTTAACGTATTTATAAGATGGGAGATAAAGCTCATCTTTTTCAGCATGCACTTTTTGCAATGAAGTAAGTGATTGATGCTAAATTTGGTTGCATTTGTTAAATTCCAATGAGAGTTCTACAACTCTTGTTCAGTACATTTTTTATTAAACAGTTTCTTCAAGAGAAGTTATTGGACTTGAAACATTCCTTCTCATAGAGAAAACATACATATATTCATGAATAAAGTACAGGATTGCACTATATAATTACAATAATTTGTATACACATATTCTACATGAATTCTGTCTGCTCAGTGGGGCCACTGGTAGCCTAGTGGTGAACGTTTATGACTGCCATGGAGAAGAACTCGGGTTCGATCCCAGGCAGGTACGAACGCTCAAAGCACTAAACATCAGCCGTGTGTCGGATGGGCACGTTACGCTGTCGGACCCCGGGTACTGGCCCCCCGGTAATAAATAAGGGCGTCTTTCTCCCCCTTTCTACCTCACTTCCATGTAACTTTCCTATCAGACACTCTAGCCCAAATCTCCTAGCTTCCTATTTCTAAGGGTTTTTTAAGACCTGAGGTCAGACACTCCCTTCCTAAAATCCTCTAGAACTGATCTGATCTATCCGCTCAGTGTATCGTAATTTTTTTTTTTTTTACAGAATCACAATGAAAATTCAGTACAATATCAAAATGTAGCTTTGTTTGCATATGCTGCCCCTATGATTTTTTTTTTTTTTTTTTTTTTGGCTTCAGATATTTGTCCTTTTACAGAGTCCATGAAATTTTAGTACAAAATCAAAATGCTGCTTTGTTTGCCTGTGCTGCCCCCTATGAATTACATTTAAAATTTATCAGAACATTCCTCACGATAGTATTTTATTACTTATTTCACATGAAAGCCATCCTTCAGATTCATCGTATGTTATCCCATGAAACTGGGCAATTATGGTACAGTTCCTAACATTCTTTGTTAATCATCGGTTTTACCATAATGTGTCAGATGTTATCCTCAATCATGTTCTTATTTTGAAATGAAACTATCCTCAATTTTGCATCGAAATTGAGGACAACATGCCATTTTGTCCTCACTTTCATTCTCAAAAATCTGGTTACATGCTATTGCAAATGGCAGTTGCCAAAGCATCACAGCAGGTAGGTACCAATTTTGAAATTTCATTTTGACATATTTGAATGGCAAAAGTGTGTATGCCAACAACCAATATAGCATAAGACCACAAATAACGGTAAAACATGGGTTTCATGAAGAAACAGATAAATTATACACTGGCGTGCAAAAATTAAGGACGAGACGGTTTTTCAAATGTAACGTTGTTCAGAAGTGCTCCACATCGACTCAAATCATTCCATAAGATCCCCAAGATGTAAGAATATGGGACAAGTGAGCAAAACCGTCCAAACAAGGAATCCAAAGGATACAAAGCCACTTTATTGAAAACGTAGCTTCGAGCACAACTGGACAGAAGACAGAAATGTTCATGTGACAGGCAGCTGCCAAGAAAAATCCAGTCTTTAGTAAGGGATATGATCACCCCTGACTGCCTTGCAGGATTTACAACGTCTGTTCATGCTGAGGACGAGGTTGTCAAGGAGCTTCCTCCTGTAGCACCAATCGCAACTGCGGAATCATTGCTGGTGGCGTGCTGCCAAGCGTCTCCCGAGTCCAAATGTCGTTTACTGGATTGCCTGTTGGCCACATCACACTGTGGCAGCAACTCGACGTCATTCGAACCGATGTACACTGTGCAATAGCTTTCACCGAATTGCTGAGCGTACATCGCGCGTGTGCTTTTACCCTTCTGACACTCCCACCCTCCCTTCCATGTCATGCTGCATATATGCGCATGCCCTACCATACTGGACCCTAGTCTATCTCCTGAGTGGTCTTTCGGTCATTCTTAATTTTTGCACACCAGTGTATGAAACCCTTAATGGAAACTAGTACTGTAGTTTCATTACTTTAGTTAATTTACTCCATTAGCCACATGACAGCATTGAATTATTGATGTCAGACTTTGGCTCTTTTTTCATCTTTAATTTCACATTCTTCTTTGTTGGTGATCAGAGACTGTCTCTTCTTACTGCAGTCAACAGCCAAACCTCCTTTGCCAAATCAAAAACCAAAACCTCTGAAATTCCATCAATAAACACTTCTTTTTCCATGACAAAACCACTCCTACTGACCACAAAATAATAAAAAAGAAGTCTTGAAAGCTGTATCTCTTTTTATAATGTCTACATCTTTTACTTTCTCCCAAAAAACAAAGAAAATAAAAGAGATTTCTCCCTTTCCTGACTTTTAGCAGCAACAATTCCATTGCCTACATGCCAGAAAATCATTTGTGCTGCAATTCCTACTGATTCACTTCGAAAAGTACCATATTTCCCGGTGTCAAGGATGCTCCAACACATCCCAATTTTAAAATGCAAAATTTTGAGAAAAAGAATAAACATAAAAATGTCTCAGCACTTTCATAAATATTAAAACCAATAGAAATTTTACCTCTACGTAGATATAAGGAAAAAATTTCAGTCATCCATATCCTCAAATCCAGAAAATTCACTGGTGTTATTCATATCACTGGCATCATTGTCATAATTAGGGTCATCAATACTGTCCGAAGTGTCACTACCTTCAAACAGAATGTTATCTTCTGTGCCATCTACTGCATTACTGATGCCACATTTTTAAAAAGATTTTACTACTATTTCAGTTTTCACAGCATTCCATGATTTTAGGACCAACTTGCACACCTGAGGAATTGTTGGCCTTTTCAAACAACCTGTTAGGATTAGGTTGAAGTCTGTGCCTGCATTCACTGATTCCACTTTTTTTTTCATAAATGCCTTAAAAGGCTTGTTGATGAAAAAAAAACAGTCTTCCCTGGCGTTTCACGACGAAGGCAGTCTTGTTATTAATAAGGTTTACGGGTAAATATCTTAACATAGATAACCTTTCTCTGGGGTTAGCATAGGCCTAAGAAAAATGTAACCTTTCGTCTCCAGGACGCATGGTAAATTTTCGAGACTTATTTCAGGAAAAAAAAAATAGCATCCACGATGCCAGGAAATACAGTATTTTCTTTTGCATTATCCACCATTCGAACTATATCATATTAATTTTGTTTTTTGCTTTTTTTAAAACATGCACTACATGAACAAGTAAGGTAAAGTATTTATGCTTATAATGAAATACAAAAGAAATTTTCAAACACCACACAAAATAACGGTTCACAGAATTTATGTCTGCTTTCCAGGGGGCTTGCTTACCTTTCGTGGGAAGGGGGCCTAAGCTCCCTCCAGCCCCCTGCTAGCTACAGCCCGAGTCTGACTGGTCATCATAAGTCAAGGAGTACCAATAATTCATAACCTCATATATATATATATACATGGTGCATCAAAAGTCGTAGAACACCCTTGTATTTCAGTAAAGGGAGGGGAAATAAAATATCTGAATACCCCAGCACAGAATCCATGAGGTGGCCTATCTTTTAGGCTATTTCCTGAACATGGTCGCCATCTTGAAATCCTCCATATTGGATCAAGGTCAAATTTTTCAAATGGTAAGGGGGTCAATGTTGCATACCAAACAAGACCAGAATTTTCTCAGAAATTGATTGCTTTAATCAGATTTAACATGTGTTTTGGTTCACAAGTTATCAACACAGAAAGTTGAAATAACTGTTTGTTGCAGGGATACTAGGGGGCCGTCCATAAAGTACGATTGAGATTACAGAGGGAGGGGTTCCTGCCAACCGGACCAAATGTGACATGGAGGAGGTTTAGTAATTCAGATGTCAGCAGCAAAAATATAGTGGATGGTATGTCTTAGTTTTGTTTTCTCTTTTATTGTTCCTTTAATAGTTAAAAAAAGGTATAAAATATTCCAGATTTCTGATGATATTTAGTTAAATCAGAATATTAAGTTTTCATATTTGTACTACAAAATCTATCGTGTTTTGTACATGGTATGATCGAGAGTGTTACAACCTTGAATGTGTGCGTTCATTTGTAGATCTTTATTTCAGAATATTAAAGTTCAGGTAGCATTTGGGAATAAATTAATTCTAAATAATAAATATTTTCTGAAGAAAAATATGGAAGATTCCTTTAAATAATTACATGTTTTCTTTCTGTTTCTCAACGGACTTCTAAAAGCAGTTGTTAAAAATAAAGGGGGTTGCGGGAATTAGGACATACTTTGTAGGATGGGGGTCCAACCATCGGACAAAATGTGACATGGGGGAGGGGGTCACGGACGTACTTTATGGATGGCCTTTAGTTTCTTTTAGGAGCTTCATATAATTTACCCAAATTTCTTTATAAAACTTATCTTTTCCCATTATTTGTGAGTTTATGATACCATATGTGTCTGCAGAGCATGCACTTTTGGCATTTAAATTGATCAAATGAAATTCGAAAATCCGTACCTACCCGCTGTGATGCTTTGGCAACAGCCATTTGCAATAGCACGCACAGTAGTTTTCACAGCATAGGTGTCATCTGCTAAGTGCAATTTCTGGTTGACAACTGATAAGCAGCATATGGGTAAAACTCTAAGCTCTATGCTGCTGCAAGTTTCCACAAACCTTGGCAAGATGGCATAATGAAGCAGAATTTCCAAAAGCTCAAAACGAAATTTAGCTGAATATACAGCCCATAAAATACAAAGCTTTTGGCAGGAAGCAAGAATTACCCGATCAAACTGCACTATGTGATAGCACAAAAAAAAAAAAAAAAAATACGTGGGGATGATCTTCTTCACAACAACAATTCCCGAGGCAACCGGAACTTCCGGTATTTTGTTAGAGAATCCCACGCCCTTTTTGCAGTTGGAAGAAAATATGTAATGATTTTTAAAAGCATTGATTCTATCTTACTTAATCTTCGCAAGAACTATTCATAAAGTCAAGCAGACAGTCAGATGTTGCAAAGAAAAAAAAAAATGAATATAGAGATTAACATTCAGCTGGAAGAATTGCAATCCATTTTCCAGTGTCATGTGACATTTGGTAGTTACATGCTCTTTCCGCTCATCTGCAATATGATGATATGTAGCTCAGAATTTTACGCATTCACAGCTTATCAGTTCGCAACCGGCAGTTCCACATAGCAGACAACACCTACACCATGAAAACAACTATGTGTTATTGCACATGGTGGTTGCCGAAGCATCACAGCGAGTAAGTACCAATTTTAGAATTTCATTTTTACCACTTTAAAAGCCAAGTGTGTGTGCTCCGCAGACACATGACACCATAAGCTCACAAATAATAGGGGAAACGTTGAGTTTTTATAAATAAATTTGGGTACATTATATGAAGTCCCTAAAGGAAGCTAATACCCTGGCAGCTAACTGAAGATGGCGTTGATGAAAGAGGTGAGAATTGAGGTGATCCTAACGTCTGGGGAATGCAGAACAAGTTGTTGAAGTCTGCGACTATGAACGCAGCTGTTGTATCACAGCCGCAGACTTCAAAAACTGACACTCAGAAAGACTACCAATATCACACAGCATTGTTGCGTACATTCCAAGAAGCTGGGACTGTGCAAGACAAGCCACGCAGTGGTCAGCCAAAAACTGCTACCAACAAGGGAACCTCAACAATGGTCTTGGAAACCTTTGCAAAGATTCCAAAATGTCTTGCAGCAGAATGTGGCATCAGCAAATCAGCCATTGTACTGACTCTTCACAGCACTCACTGGCATCTGTTCAAGATTCAGATGCAGCAGCAACTATCAGAGGATGACCTTGATAGAAATGTTGAGTTCTGCACCTGGGCTTTAGACCAACATCAACAGGATCCCTCATTTGCACAGAGCATTTTGTTCAGTGACGAGGCTAATTAAATTTATGTCAGTGGTGAGGTTAACCATCAGAACCACAGGTACTGGAGTGACAGGAACCCTCATGGGACGGAACCATCCGACGTTCTTGGTAATGCAAAAGTTATGGTGTGATGTGCAATATGGGGCACCCATGTAATTAGACCCATTTTCGTCAACAATAACCTAAATACAGAAAAAACATTCATGCACATGAACCATTAGGATGAATACCGTCTTAACACGATTTTAATAATCTCTTAAAATATTAAATATATATACAATTAAAATACTCTAAAACACACTAGCACTTTCAGGGCGACAGTCGCCCCATCATCAGATGTTATCGGATTTCCCAAACCGTTCAGTATAAATATTAGAAGTGCACCACAGCAGAAATCGATGCAACAGAATCTTATCCCACCTCCAGGTTACCGCGTGCTTTATATGTTTGGTCGCATTAAATTGCATAAGAAGGGGTACCCATTTCGTCCTCTGGTATCAGGCTATGTTAGCCCCACCAGAACTTTAAAAAAGCCTTGGCCAATTATCTTGCCAAATTTACCGGGAGTTCACTTTACTCGATTACGAGTCCCGTTGAGGCTTTAGATAGGCTTAGGGTACTTCAGCCACACACCCAAGGCCTCTCATTTTGGCACCAATAGATGTTGTAGCATCGTACCTTAATGTACCCATAGAGGCTACAAATAAAATTATTGAGGCTAAACTTGCTGATACTCACGTCCCCCCCCCTGAAATTTCAGCTATTATGAATGATTTGCGATTTGTCAAGCAACATTCATTTTTTAAGTTCCAAAGCTGCATTTATCAGTAGCTTGAAGGTTTCCCTCTTTTAGCAGTTCTTGCTGAGATCCTGATGTAGGATCTCGAGAACAAAGTTATTAGAGAATTTCGCCTTACCCCCTGCTTCTATTTTTAAGGTATGTTGATATCTTGGTAGCGTGGCCTCACTCCCAAGATGATTTATTTTGTTTCGCCGACGTACTTTCTTCAAAGTATCCCACTATCAAGCTCACGGTTCAACTTGAGTCTAATAGTGAAATCCCTTTTCTAGATTTTTGTATTCACAGGCACCCAATTTCGAATCACTTATCTTTTTCGGTCTATCATAAGCCTTCTGCCCTGGGTTCCTTAATCCCATTTGTCTCCTTTCATCCTATGCAACATAAAGTTGCTGTGCTTTACTCTTTGTTTCATAGAGCATTTACACATTCTTCCACTAAGTTTTTCTTAAATCAGGAAATCAGTTACATTTTTGATTTAGCCCACTCATTTGGCTATACCCGAGAGGCTGTTTGTAAAATTTTTTTGCCGAGTTTACGCCTCCAGTCAACCTCTTTCAACCTTGGTCAGTGATCCCCATGTTGTTAAAAGTTTGTTGGAAAAATGGATTTCCTACCCGGTTTTACCACCTTAATGTCTAAAATTTGCTCTAAATACCAGCTACATTTTAGCATATTTTATATTTTAAGATATCTATTTTGAGGAAAGACCACCCAAGAACTGATGATTTCCAGAGGTGGGGTGTTTATTGCATCCCACTATTGGACAATGAATTGCATGAGCGTATTAACTATTACATAGGCTCCACTCATTGGAAACTGTGCCTCAGGCTGCAGGAACATAAATATAGTTTAAAATCAAGCCATATCTGTACAGCCCTTACCAAGTGCATTGATTCAGAAGATTTAATCCCAGATTGGGACAATGCCAAAATTTTGATAACCCCAGCTACTGGCGACTGAGAGTTTGTTCATTTCTGCGTTCAAAGGAAGTCGCTGTAATGATAATTGCCCTTGGGATCCACCTGATATTTGGAGACGTTTTTGTCTACAAGTGTTGGACAATCCTTAGAAGTACATTCCTTTTTTAGACTTTAATACTTAATATTGCAATTATAATAATCTTTTTGATTTGTGATGTAATGTCACTCTGATCGTGGTTTAACCGCCTGGATAGATGGCACATATATCGCAAGATTCTGTTACTTTGATTGCTGTTGTGGTGCACTTCTGATCTTTATACTGAAAGGTTTGGGAAATCCGATCACACCTGATGAAGGGGTGACTGTCGTCCTGAAAGTGCTAGTATGTTTTAGAGTATTTTAATTGTATAAATAGTTCATATTTTAAAATAATTAAAATCGTGTTAAGACTGTATTCATCCTAATAATAACCTAAATGCTCAGCAATACATAGAAATGCAACAGGAAACAGTGTTCCCTTCCCTTCTGAATAAAGATGGCAGTTTCCCCTGTTATTTCCAACACGACGGGGCTCCACCACACTGCAGAGCAACTGTTCATCAACAGCCAGATGTTCAATTCCCTGGTCATTGGATTGCACATCGTGGTCCTATGGAATGACCACCCAGATCCCACAACCTCACACCATTCAACTTTTATCTGTGGGGTCCTCTGAAACACATGCTGTATGCTGAGAAAATCCATGACAAACACCACCTTCAGTAACATATCCTAGAGGCCTATAACCACATTTACCCCAATATTCTTGTGTGAGTGCATAATGTCTGGATCAAGCACCTTCAGCTGAGAAAATCCGTGACAAACACCACCTACAGTAACATATCCTGGAGGCCTATAACCATATATATCCCAATATTCTTGTGTGAGTGCATAATGTCTGGATCAAGCACCTTCAGCTGAGAAAATCCACGACAAACACCACCTTCAGTAACATATCCTGGAGGCCTGTAACCGCATTTATCCAAATATTCTTGTGTGAGTGCATAACGACTGGATGAAGCACCTTCAGCTGTGTTCAGGAACAACTTACATCAAATAGCTGCAGATCCGTGACAAACACCACCTTCAGTAACATATCTTGGAGGCCTGTAACCGCATTTATCCCAATATTCTTGTGTGAGTGCATAATGACTGGATCAAGCACCTTCAGCTGTGTTCAGTAACAACATACATCAAATAGCTGCAGATCCGTGACAAACACCACCTTCAGTAACATATCTTGGAGGCCTGTAACCGCATTTATCCCAATATTCTTGTGCGAGTGCATACTGACTGGATCAAGCACCTTCAGCTGAGAAAATCTGTGACAAACACCACCTTCAGTAACATATCATGGAGGCCTATAACCACATATATCCCAATATTCTTGTGTGAGTGCATAATGTCTGGATCAAGCACCTTCAGCTGAGAAAATCCGTGACAAACACCACCTTCAGTAACATATCCTGGAGGCCTGTAACCGCATTTATCCCAATATCCTTGTGTGAGTGTATAACGACTGGATCAAGCACCTTCAGCTGTGTTCAGTAACAACATACATCAAATAGCTGCAGATCCGTGACAAACACCACCTTCAGTAACATATCTTGGAGGCCTGTAACCGCATTTATCCCAATATTCTTGTGTGAGTGCATAACGACTGGATCAAGCACCTTCAGCTGTGTTCAGTAACAACATACATCAAACAGCTGCAGATCACAGACTTAAAACCTCATACCATTCAACTTCTATCTGCGGGGTCATCTGAAACACCTGGTGTATGCTGTGATTATCCGTGACAAACACCACCTTTAGTAACATATCCTGGAGGCCTGTAACCGCATTTATCCCAATATTCTTGTGTGAGTGCATAATGACTGGATCAAGCACCTTCAGCTGTGTTCAGTAACAACATACATCAAACAGCTGCAGATCCGTGACAAACACCACCTTCAGTAACATATCATGGAGGCCTATAACCACATATATCCCAATATTCTTGTGTGAGTGCATAATGTCTGGATCAAGCACCTTCAGCTGAGAAAATCCACGACAAACACCACCTTCAGTAACATATCCTGGAGGCCTGTAACCGCATTTACCCCAATATCCTTGTGTGAGTGCATAACGACTGGATCAAGCACCTTCAGCTGTGTTCAGTAACAACATACATCAAATAGCTGCAGATCCGTGACAAACACCACCTTCAGTAACATATCATGGAGGCCTGTAACCGCATTTATCCCAATATTCTTGTGTGAGTGCATAACGACTGGATCAAGCACCTTCAGCTGTGTTCAGGAACAACATACATCAAACAGCTGCAGATCACAGACTTAAAACCTCATACCATTCAACTTCTATCTGCGGGGTCGTCTGAAACACCTGGTGTATGCTGTGATTATCCGTGACAAACACCACCTTCAGTAACATATCCTGGAGGCCTGTAACCGCATTTATCCCAATATTCTTGTGTGAGTGCATAATGACTGGATCAAGCACCTTCAGCTGTGTTCAGTAACAACATGCATCAAATAGCTGCAGATCACAGACTTAAAACCTCACACCATTCAACTTTTATCTGTGGGGTCCTCTGAAACACATGGTGTATGCTGAGAAAATCCATGACAAACACCACCTTCAGTAACATATCCTGGAGGCCTATAACCACATTTATCCCAATATTCTTGTGTGAGTGCATAATGTCTGGATCAAGCACCTTCAGCTGAGAAAATCCAAGACAAACACCACCTACAGTAACATATCCTGGAGGCCTGTAACCGCATTTATCCAAATATTCTTGTGTGAGTGCATAACGACTGGATGAAGCACCTTCAGCTGTGTTCAGTAACAACATACATCAAACAGCTGCAGATCACAGACTTAAAACCTCATACCATTCAACTTCTATCTGCGGGGTCGTCTGAAACACCTGGTGTATGCTGTGATTATCCGTGACAAACACCTCCTTCAGTGACATATCTTGGAGGCCTGTAACCGCATTTATCCCAATATTCTTGTGCGAGTGCATACTGACTGGATCAAGCACCTTCAGCTGTGTTCAGTAACAACATACATCAAATAGCTGCAGATCCGTGACAAACACCACCTTCAGTAACATATCTTGGAGGCCTGTAACCACATTTATCCCAATATTCCTGTGCGAGTGCATACTGACTGGATCAAGCACCTTCAGCTGAGAAAATCCGTGACAAACACCACCTTCAGTAACATATCATGGAGGCCTATAACCACATATATCCCAATATTCTTGTGTGAGTGCATAATGTCTGGATCAAGCACCTTCAGCTGAGAAAATATGTGACAAACACCACCTTCAGTAACATATCTTGGAGGCCTGTAACCGCATTTATCCCAATATTCTTGTGTGAGTGCATAATGACTGGATCAAGCACCTTCAGCTGTGTTCAGTAACAACATACATCAAATAGCTGCAGATCCGTGACAAACACCACCTTCAGTAACATATCCCGGAGGCCTGTAACCGCATTTATCCCAATATTCTTGTGTGAGTGCATAACGACTGGATCAAGCACCTTCAGCTGAGAAAATCCGTGACAAACACCAACCACCTTCAGTAACATATCCTGGAAGCCTGTAACCGTATTTATCCCAATATTCTTGTGTGAGTGCATAACGACTGGATCAAGCACCTTCAGCTGTGTTCAGTAACAACATACATTAAGTAGCTGCAGATCACAGACTTTAAACCTCACACCATTCAACTTTTATCTGTGGGCTCATCTGAAACACCTGGTGTATGCTGAGAAAATGCACAACAACCACCTTCAGTAACATATCCTGGAGGCCTATAACCGCATTTATCCCAATATTCTTGTGTGAGTGCATAACCACTGGATCAAGCACCCTCAGCTGTGTTCAGTAACATACATACATAAAATAGCTATGGATGATAGACTTTTGAGGTTGTTATTTCAACTTTCTGTGTTGATAACTTGTGAACTACAACACATATGTGAAGTATGATTATGGCAATCAATTTCTAAGAAAATTATGGTCTTGTTTGATATGCGACATGACCCCCTTACCATTTGACCTTGATCATACATACATACATATCACTAAGCTATTCTCTGAGATTCAGAGGTTAGCTCTAAAAAGAAATACAAACTTCCAGATATTTTTACTTATTGTTGTCGTATCAAACTTCTTCATTTACAGCGATCTTGACATACAACTCGTGCTTCACTAATATCCATTACACGCCGTACACAAGATCTTTTATACTTCATACTCATAATCTTTTTCTCATGCAAACACTCCTGAATCTGATCCACCCATGTCTTCGTTGGCCTTCCTCTGCCTTTCCTTTCTGCCACTTGGGCTGAAAAGATTTTCTTAGTAAGCATTTCATCACTTATTCTTTCAACAAGGCCAAACCACCAAAGCATATTGGTCTCCACCTTGCTAACAACATTTTGCTTCACATCACACAACTGCAATACATCTTCATTCTTCACACAATCAGATCGTGTCTTGCCACAAACCCCACGTAAGTAACGCATTTCTCCAGCACACAAATGACTCCTATGTTTCTTCTGCAGTACCCAGGTTTCACTGCCATACATCAGAGTAGGAACAATTACTGCTTCATACACAGCCATGCGGGACTCTCTATAAAATCCATCATTCCTGTGAAAACCTTCCAGAGCAGCTATGACTTTCAAAGAAGAATTCACTCACCTACTGATTTCACCATCCAACTTGTTCTCTCTGTCAAACATACTTCCTAAATACACAAACTCACTCAACTGGTCAATCAGAGTGCTATTTATACTCACATTACATTCAGTGCTACCCATTCCTCTCTCAAACACCATAACTTTTGTTTTTCCCTTATTTATACTCAGTTTGAATTTCATGCAAACTTCGTGCATCCGATTCAACATACTCTGCAACTCACTTTTGCTCTCTGCCAACAGGACAGTGTCATCAGCATACAGCAATCTGCACACACTGATATCACCAAGAAATAAACCACTATTATCTATTTTGGCATCACGCATGCATGCGTCCATAATTATATTAAACAGCCATGGTGACATTACACAACCTTGTCTAACTCCCGCACCAATGGAAACCATTTTGATAAAACACCATTCACTCGTACAAAACTCTACTACCAGCATACGTGGCTTTTACACTATTAAGTAGATTCCCAGTAACACCATATTCATTCAATACCTTCCACAAAAGTGTCCTATTCACTCGGTCGTAAGCTTTCTCTAAATCTATGAAGGCAGTAAAAACTTTCTTACCAACAGCCAGATACTTTTTCAATCATCATGCGTAATGCAAAAATTTGGTTAGTGCATCCTTTACCAGGCATAAAACCACTCTGAACATCCCACACTTTCAATGATGTAAGACCCCGTACTTTTTCAATAACAACCTTACCAAACACTTTCCCTGGCACACTCAGTAGGCTAATACCACGATAGTTCTTTCATTCTATCTGATCACCTTTTCCCTTATATAAGGGAACAATGATAGCATCCTTCCAATCCCTAGGGACCATTCCTAACTCCCAGCAGAACTGACAAATTTCAGTTAACCAGTCAATTATAGAGTCACCACCATATTTCAACATCTCTGCAGTTATACCATCAACTCCTGGAGCCTTACCATTCTGAAGAGATTTTACAGCTTTACACACTTCTTCTCTTGAGATCCCTCCTGTGCTTTCATCCCTCATTGTGACATCATCTGCATCTGTCTCAGAATCATTTTTGCTCTCCTGATCTAATAACTCACAGAAGTATTCACCCCATCTCTCACTTAACTCATTGGGCTCCCATATCATTTACCCAATCTCATTCTTCACACAACTTACAACTTTGTTTCCCCTATTTTTCCTGAGTCTCATGTACTTCCAGAAGGACTTTCTATCTTTCCAAAATGCCAGTTCATGCCTTTCCACTTTCTCCTTCCTATCTTTTGAGTTACTGTGGCGAACCAGCTTTGCAGCTTCACGCTTCTTACAGCGATATTCACCCACAGAGACTCTACCTTGCAACATTCCCAAATAGGCTTCCTTCTTTCTCTTTACGGCCTCTTCAATCTCACAATTCCACCAAGCATCACCTCTATTGTTGCCCACTATTGTGGTGCCACAGACCTCTTTAGCAGCAGTGACAACACAGTTCTTAAAACATTCCCACTTCTTTTCTACATCCCTCTCACCAGACTTCAGATCCTTCAGTCGTTCTCCGAGTAAGTCAGAATACCACTGATGATCTTCAAGGAGCCTATCAACCTTTATTCTTTCTATCCTGGGTCTCTTCCCATTCCTTTTCCTCCAACCAACATTAAGTTTCACTCGTGACACTACCAAGTAATGATCAGAACCAACATCCGCACCTCTCATCACACGGGTGTCAACAACTAAGTGTTTCAAACGCTGATCGTAGACAACAAAATCTATCACACTCTTTTGACCAAGAGTACGATTTTCCCAAGTATATGTGTGGATATACTTGTGGTTGAAAAATGTATTAGATACACACAAACCATTCTCAATGCAGAGTTCAATTAATCTTTCACCATTATCATTCACACAAGGATCATTAAACTTACCCAGAACATTGTCAGAAATTGCATTCTGCACACACCTACTCTAGCATTGAAATCCCCTGCTATTATAACTTTTTGTTTAGCACCAAACTGGCTCAAAACAGCTTTTAGCTCATTCCAGAAATCTTTTTTCTTATCAGAAGGTTCCGAGTCACAAAGAGCATACACTACAACAATTACAATTCTCTGAAGTTTCACTTTCAAACGAATCCAGAGAATTCTCTCACTTATGCAACTATAGTGAATCAAGTTGTTCTTCATCTATTCACTTAAAATCACACCTACACCAGCCTGTCCTCTTATCCAATACTCCAGACTACACACTCACCGTGCCATTCACTTCTTCTACCCCAATTTCCTTCTTTTTGGTTTCACTTATACACAGCACATCCAGTCTATACTTATTCATCTCCTCAATCACCTCACTCATCTTGCCATTTATACCTCCAGTATTCCATACACCAATCTTACATTCACTCAGCCAAGATCTCTTTCTCATACGCCGTTTAGGAAGTCCAGGTTGATTCTGTGGTGGACTGTCATTCTCAAGTGTGGTAGGTCCACCATATCCCTCACTTGAGTCATTCTTAATATTTCTTTTTGTCTTTTTAATCATGTAAGTACATCAGTGTGGGGGATCAGCCCACAGCTGAGGGTTCCAGTTGGTCATTCAATCTAAGGATTCTGGAACAAAATCCAGTGAGTTGGGGTCTTTTTGCCAATGTCACACAGAACTAGCTGGCACCTCTCCAAGATTCACAGAGGCCCTAGTTGCTGTTGTGTGGCCACGTTCTGGAAATAGCCTAAAAGACAGGCCCTTCACCGATTCTTTGCTGGGGTATTCAGATATTTCACTTTCCCTCCTTTTTTCTAAAATACAAGGGTGTCCTGCAACTGTTGACTCACCTTGTATATATCTCTCATTCCTTTGTAATTTTCTAACTTCTATTGAACAACCCCAAAAACGTTTGAAAAGAAAGGGGTGGAATTGATGCCTGGGTTAGTAGTAAAAACAGAATTACAAAATTATTCAATTCATGATGGAAACCTTAAGGGCTGTCTTATGCTATAAATCTGCTTTTGATTAAAAATACATAATATCTAAAGTATTGTTTACCTGATATTGTCAAAGTATTTTGCATGTTGTTGCTCTGCGAGACACGTGCTCCCCACCAGAGAGGTCTTTTTGTTACGGGTTTTTGGTCAGTTATAAAAATGTTTTTAGAAATAAAACAATTAGGTGATATATTTTCAGTTCTACATTCATTCATTCATTCTCACAATCAAACGTTTTAAATTTACATTAATTAAAAGATTTTAGTAGAAAGAGTTATACTTATTGGATCAGGAGGTAAGTATAACTCCTTCTACTAAAATCTTTAATTAATGTAAATTTAAAACGTTTGATTGTGAGAATGAATGGATGTAGAACTGAAAATATATAATCTAATTGTTTTATTTCTAAGAAAATTTTTATAACTAACCAAAAACCTGTGACAAAATGACCTCTCGGGCCGTGAGCACGTGCCTCACAGAGCAACAACATGCAAAATACTTTGACAATATCAAGTAAACAATACTTTAGATATTATGTATTTGTAAAAACAGATTTATGAAGCCAAGTAATCACTCAGCTGATGTATCCACTACTTGGATAAACATTCTCCGGTGGAGCATACCACAGCGTCAATGCAAAACAAAACCATTTTCCATAGGCTACAGAATTTATTTCCCACAAGCAATATAGGAAATATTAAATTCAACAAAAAGAATGAAATTTCATTATGATTTTTTTTAATACAGTGCTATCATTCCTAAAAGATTCAAGCCACTTTTTCCTTATTGCCATTGTCACAAGCCAATAAAACAAATTCCTCAATTTTAATTTGTTTCATGGGTGGAAGATTTGACAAATTAAAGGAACATTATTTACCTATGGTATGAATCTCCAATAATGAAAAATATGGTAAAGTGTACTTTAGCGTCCTAAATTATTTCGTCGGAAAAATTTAACTGTGTGGGAAAAGTGCGACGTATTAATTTTTAAGCATGCAAAATGATGCAAAAATATAGTATTTGTGGGGAACAGGAAAGAATTTTACCGAAGAATTTACCTGGGAGTACGATGGTTTGGAAGAGTATGTGTGGTAGGCCTAGGACGACAGAGCGGCGACGGCGTCAAGGTGTAGTCCGGTGAAAGGAAACTTTGTTGAGAAGGGGGGCAAGTTGCGGGCGGAAGAATACAACAGGAAGCTGTTAAGCAGTACGTAGTCATTGAAGTGTGTTGTAGGAATATGCTGAAGGAAAGAGGTCCACTTTACGCAGCATTTTAAGTGGTGTTAGTAGCTTTTTAAACAGCGTTAGTGGCTCTTTCCAAAGTCGTGAGTCTCCATATTTCATTTCGGATTTCGTCAGGGCTTAGAATTTCATTATCTGGCACAATACGACAAGCTCTTAGGCTCCCTGCCATACTACAATTTTTGAATCAAAGAAAACTCCTTCATTTTCAAAAATATCCGTTTCAGGATGAATAAATGTGAGCTATGATGTACGCAATAACAGCACAACTACAAAATGAACTTGTTGAATAAATCAACTACCCTGTACATCTTCGAAAGCATAATCAAAATTTGTGATTCAACCGGAACCAAAACTTCTAACTCAAGACTTCTGTCGTACATGGAAACATTTACATGCTTTCATTTCTTTCCATTCGGAGACATTGTGAAACTAATAACAACAACATTCCGCACATTTCTTTCTCAAAAATTAATAAAACATCTCTGAAGTACTACTTGCACATGATTACACGAAGCATCCAACTCCTCCGAAAAATACATCCCACTCTTGTTGTATTCTTCTGCGCATTCACTACCAACTTTTACTCCCTTCTGACACACGGAACCTTCATGTCGTGGCTGTTAGCATTACTTCACCCTCCTGCATCAACTGCTGCAAACCATCGTACTAAACAGGTAAATACTTCCAAAAATTTCTTTCCTTTTATCTAAAAAATACTATATTTTTGCACCTTTCCCCATTACTTCGCATGCTTAAAAAATTGTATGTTACACTTTTCCCACACAGTTAAATTTTTCCGACGAAATAACTTAGGACGCTAAAGTACACAGTTACCAATAATATGACATGTAACAGGATTCACCCCCAAGATATTTGAAATTTACCATTTGATTATTGCTTCCATGAGTTTTCACAAACTGAAATTAGAACTGGTGTTCTTAGTTCTTCAAGCAGACAAAGCACTCCTGTGGTTATATATATATAGGGATGTAAGGTCAGTTGATGCGCAACATCACAGCCTCTCCTTGAAAAGTGTCAACCCCGCCTTCTCGTGGTACATCCCGTTCCTACTAAAGGGGCTCTGACGACCGTCAATAGCGGTATAACTATACCATCGGGATTAGAGGAAATGCTATCCCACACTCACCAACCCGCTTGGCCAGCATGGTGAGTTATGGCCAAACCCCTCCAAAATGACTCCACAACTTAAATCTTGGCCCTCAGTCTCCGGCAGCTGGAATGTACCTGGCCAAGGCAGCGGCCAGTGCGACATGAAGGCAGAGGGTGCTAAGAATCCCCGGAGGAACGGACTAAGCTGCCATCTGATGCTGACCTTGGCTACGTATAATGGACGCTCCCTATCTTCTGATTCAAGGCTTCTTGAGTTGGAAGAGGAACCACAAAGGAAGAAGACCACATGGAAGATGGGTGGATGAAATTCGAAAGTATGCGGGAGTGACATGGAGGAGACTGGCACAAGACAGACCGTTGTGGAGGAAACTTGGGGAGACCTTTGTCCAGCAGTGGATTGATAATGGATGATGATGATATATATATATTCTTTAAGAAATGCATGCTTTGAAAGATTACTTTTCTGAGCAAATCATTTGCAGCATGCAACACATTCATGATGCTTTTTACCTGTGTGGTGAAAAATATGCCTTCAAAGATTACTTTTGTGGGCAAACTCTTTGAAGCATATGCCCCATTGCTAAGGATTTCAAAACACCTATGTGAAAGAGCATTTGCCATGAAAGATGACTTTTCTGAGTAAATTGTTTGGAATATACAACACAATGGTGATGCTTCAAAACTGTGTGACAAAGCAGATGCACCGAAGGAACATTTCTGTCAGTAAATTGTTTACAGCATCATATTACGGTGGCTTTTCACCATTCCCAAGGAGCTCATTCATTGGAAGAACACCCATATGAATTCTCTGAAGCATACATCACATTGCTAAGGCTTTACATTGGCATGAATTATCACATGCTTTGAAAGATAACTTTTATCAGCAAATTTTTTGGAGCAGACATTACACTGGTGAAGCTTTTCACCTGTGTGAGTAAGCATATGCCTTGAAAGATGACTTTTGTGGGTAAATTGTTTAGAACAGACACCACACTGGTGAGGCTTTTCACCTGTGTGAATGATCATATGCTTTGAAAGAGTACTTTTCTGCGTAAATTGTTTCGAGCATATATCACATTGGTGAGGCTTTTCACCTGTGTGAAGAAGCATATGATTTGAAAGAACACTTTTCTGCCTAAATTGTTTGGAGCAGACATCACATTGGTGAGGTTTTTCACCCATGTGAATAAGCATATGCTTTGAAAGAATACTTTTCTGAGTAAATTGTTTGGAGCATATGTTACAATGGTGAGGCTTTTCACCTGTATGAATGAGCATATGCTTTGAAAGAATACTTTTATCTGTAAATTGTTTGGTGCATACATCACACTGGTGAGGCTTTTCACCTGTATGAAAGAGCAAATGCCTTGAAAGATTAGCTTTCCGAGCAAATTGTTTGGAACACACAACACATTGGTGAGGCTTTTCACCTGTATGAAGGAGCATATGCCTTGAAAGATCAGATTCCCAAGCAAATTTTTTGGAGCATACATCACATTGGTATGGCCTTTCACCTGTGTGAATGAGCATATGCTTTGAAAGATGACCTTTCTGTGTAAATTGTTTAACGCATACATCACATTCGTATGGCTTTCTACCTGTGTGAATGAGCATATGCTTTGAAAGAGAACTTTTCTGAGTAAATTGTTGGGAACACACATCACATTGGTATGGCTTTTCACCTGTGTGAATGAGCATATGCTTTGAAAGATGACCTTTCTGGGTAAATTGTTTGGAGCATACGTCACACTGGTGAGGCTTTTCACCTGTGTGGATGACCATATGGTTTGAAAGATAACTTTTCCGAGTAAACTGTTTAAAACATATATCACATTTGTGTGGGCTCTCTCCTGTATGCATAAGCATATGCTTTGAAAGCTGTGCTTTCTGTGCATATTGCTTACATTGTACACTGCATTGGTACCATTTTTGATCTGCATGTTTTGAAAGATAGCCTTCTTCACAATGTTTCAAGCACTGAAAAGATTTCTCACTTGATTGAAGGAGCTTATGCCTTGAGAAGTTGGCTTCTTTGCTGAACTTCTTGCAACTTATATCAGAATCATCCCCTCCCTCTGCATGCCTTGAAAGACTAACTTTCTGTGAGAACACTTTGGGATGCACATTATGTGGGACACATTTTCTTTGTGTGTGAAGTTGCTTATGTTTTGCAAAGCTGGATTGATCTGTGAATTTTTGGAAGCATATTTCACACTCCAAAGTATCTTCACTTGTATCTGTTACATTGTGTATTAATTCTTTTTTCACTTCCTTTATACTCAATTCTTCAGTGACTTCTCCAAAAGAATTTCTCAGTTCTACTGTCTCCATGCCGATAAATTTACAATTTCCGTTTATTCAGAAGACAGCAAACCAAGTTATTTCCCTTTTCATGTATTTTGTACACACAGAAAAACCCTTAACACTGGTATGCTTGATATCAAAAGGAACATTAAGTATACTTTAAAACACCTCATAAATTCAAACATATTGCCGGAGAAGTAGAAATAACACCGTATCTTTGTAAAGCAGATTTTATGAAATCGCGGAGCAAAATAAATACATAACCTTTTCGTCCCTGCAAAATTTTGAGTGCTGAAATTTATTTCTCCACAAAAATAAAACATTCATGGAACTCCTGTTTACCTGCGTTACTCATTTTCCTTAAGAACATTTCCCTAACTTTCCCGAAAAACCGCTAAAACACAAATTTACAGGACGCCATCAATACAAGAAATTTTAATGACGAATATATTACCTCAGAGGCCTGACATCATGAATTGCAGTCTGGTCCTCTACTTTTCATCTTTCGAAATAATTAGATTTTCGTTACATAGTAAATGAGGCAGTGTTTCCCTCCCCGAAAGAATAACTCAAGTCTTGCTTCGCCGAGGCCGATTTGTTTGGAGAACAGGCTACATTAACCTTGACTATAGTGGCTAGTATACCTTGGCTTTTAGAGATTGAACAATGGTGGAACATGGGGGGACTCCATTTCGGTGCTGAGATCAAGGAGGTTAGAAGGCTGAGATGCAATCTCCGTTTTCTCCGATCTGCGCATAACTTCACACACGAAGCAAACACGACGCCCTCAATGTTTGTCCTCGAGTTTACACTTCCTCATTAGCTCGTTAGATTTCTAGTGAAAAATGTTCTTAAAAGTAGTTTTCGTTGTATTAATTTTTCGACATGCTTCTTGTGAAAACAAATTTTGACTTCTTTTTTTTTTCTTCTTTCCGAGTTTAACGCCCACCGAGAGCAACTCTAAGGACTATAAGCAGTTACCTGTCTCTAATTTGGAGACATTCGTTCAAGGGAAGAGAGAGAGAGAGACAGCAAGTGCTGTAAGACAAACACGGCATCCATGTCTCAGTCGGGACTCGAACCCGCGTGCGGTCGTACCCACTTGTACCAGGGTCTGATTTACGCCTAGGCACACAAGGCACATGCCTAGGGCCCTCAAATTGAAAGGGCCCCAAAATCTTGGTTAAAAATAAAAATAAAAAAAATTCCCTTTTTCAAAATATTTATACGTGGGTAGATGTGATGTGGAGTAACTATATATAAATCGCTGGGAAAACACAAGCAAGTACTGGAAATATAATATGTTATATTTCTAGTTAATATCGGTAACATTTTCCAGATAATTTGGGGAGGGTTTTTGTGTGAGATTAAACAAAAAATTGTCGTGTTGTGTAATAAAAACTAGCAGTATATGTATGTTTGTAATTATGGCTCACTAAGATCAACTATATACTTCAATTTCAAATACTGCATGGTTCTGAAGCAATTTTTAAACATTTTGACATTTTAGCTCCCAAAAGTTATATTTGAAAAATCTTTGGACTTAATTCGGGCAGGGTTTGAATCTCCCCAAACCTCTCTCTTAAATACACCCCTGGTTAATATGTTAATAGTATAGTTTTGACACACCTGGCAAAAAATCCAATGTCCAATTGAATTTTACCCGTCATATGACTTTGTCACACACAACTGTTTCATCGATGAAGGTTCAAGTCTTTTTCGCCGCCCCGGTGGCGCAGTGGTCTAAGGCGCTGGCCTCTGAACATTCGTCTGTAAGGGGTCCGGGTTCGAATCCCGGTCAGGCATGGATGTTGTGTTTGTCTTACGGCACTGGCTCTCTCCCTTCCCTGGAACCAGTGACCCTAAATTAGGGACGGGCGACTGCTTATAGCCCATTGAGTTGCTCACGGTGGTCGTTAAACCTCCAATCAAAAAAAAAAAAAAAAAAGTCTTTTCAGATGCAAATCAGTAGGACAGCATAAAAATCTAGGAGAAAACAATATTTTTACCAGGTACTACCGTAATTTAATGTCAGTCTTATAAATGTATTGTGTTTATTAAATTATTACGCTGGATTGTAATACAGTCGCCCAAAATGGTCACACTACCTACTCGACTCCGTAAAGTAAATGTCGAGAGGGCCGAGGGGGCCTCGTTTTGGGTTGTGCCTAGGGCCCAATTCTGTGTAAGTCGGGCCCTGACTTGTACGAATGGTCAGTGGCCGGCACTAGGACACTGAACTACTGGAGCGGTCAAATTCCTACTGTGCTTGATATAAGTTTCTCGAAAAACTTTGGCAAAATGGAAAATTCGCCATGCAATTAGTTTGATGTGCAGCTTGATTTTAATTCGGCACTGTACAAGGTAAAGCATTTCATTTTTCCTAATATGTACTCGCTGTCATAATTCTACTTTGTCAATACAAATTACCAACATTCTACAAGATATATCCTTTTAAGACACAAATTTTCATATGTAATATCACACTTATTGAAGCAATGTAGTTTTGTGACAAAAAGACTTGCATATTTATTTTGAGTACGAATATGTCCACAAATGAACTGCCGATTTGGGAACGCCACGCCCTTTTGTCCTCAAATCAGTGTTCCGATATCTGGTCACCTTAGTTTTATTCCACATATTTGCTTCCAAGCATCCGATTGAAAAAATTATTTTATCTTTCGATTCCATTTATGTCGAAGAGTACTTTAAATATAGTTACTTTTTAAAATTACGCATAGATTTTCCGCTAGGAGGCGTAAAAGTAAATTACATTTTTCCTGATAACCTTTCTTCTAAAACTCCGATTTGAAAAAAAAATTCTTCAGCGGATGCACCTCCTGATGGAAAATCTTTTGCATATAATTTCAAATTTTTGGGAAATAATAGTTTGGCCACCAATGGGCGTAAGTATTAATTTTTGCTTCTGATGTATTTGCCATAAAATCTGAGCTTCTAAAATATCGATTGAAAAAATTATTTCGTGCACTGATACCACTCACATCGATAAACCTTTTCGGAATATTTTCTTCTTAAAATATAACCCACTTTCTCCGCCAGGGGGCGTAGAGGTATATCTTACTTTTGTCAATATCTTTACTTCGAGGAGTCCGATTTGAAAAATTCCTTCTTTGTTGGATAGTGTTTTTAGTGTGACATGTTTTTCATATAATTTAAAATTTTTCAAGTAATTTATAGACTTTCCGCTAGGGGTCGTAGGGGGGAATTGCGTTTATTCCTATATCCCTGCTTCTAAATCTCCGATTTGAAAAATTCTTTCTGCACCGGATACAGCTCCTGATGGGAAATTGTTTGCACATAATTTCTAATTTTTGTAAAAAAAATAGTTTGGCCACCAGGTGGCGTAAGTCTTAATTTCCGCTTCTGATGTATTTGCCGCAAAATATGAGCTTCTAAAATCTCGATTGAAAAAAAAAAAAAGCCGCCTCGGTGGCGCAGTGGTCTAAGCGATGGCCTCTGATCATTCGTCCGAACGAGGTCCGGGTTCGAATCCCGGTGAGGCATGGATGTCATGTTTGTCTTACGGCACTGGCTCTCTCCCTTCCCTGGAACCAGTGACCCTAAATTAGGGACGGGTGACTGCTTATAGCCCATTGAGTTGCTCCTTTTAGGAAAATTTTCTTCTTGAAATAACGCATGGTTTCTACGCCAAGAGGTGTAGAGGTACATCTTATTTTTGTCAATAAAGCCTTTGCAGCGACGTCACGGTTACTTCCGGGTGGTTAAGAGAAAATTCGGCTGCTAAGGTTCCCATAGGCTTAACATAGGGAAGCGATTTCTGGACCCTCTGTCACTCGATTGTTTGCAGTTTTAGAAATGGTTAAAAGTTGTGTGGCGTATGGGTGTGCTTCTCAAAGTACGAGTAAGGTAGTGGAATTTCCTTTTATCGCTTTCCAACGGCAAAACCGCCTGATTATGTGGAAAATGGCAATAAATCAGAAGCCATGGTCACCCAGGCCGACACGATCTGCAGTAAACACTTCATTTCAGGTATCATAAATCTGCCTATTTTACTACGTTAATAGTCGAATTTTTATCGGTGCATTTTCTTGATCACTCTTATGTATTATTTTCAAGTTTTTACGTAAATCCTTGTTATTCTGTTTAAAATGCTCTGAATGCACGATGGATTAACTTTGCTATCGAATCTGAAATTGTTAAGCTTTCGTGAACTTTCAAGATTTTGTACTGTTACTGATTTTTAAATACTGAAACAGATGCCTTTTTTTTCGAACCGAAATTTAAGGATTTACGTCCACATAGAATTAAAAGGTGCTGTCATACATTATTGTGTCGTCCGTCTTCCCGAATCTATTTTCTTTTTTTCTTTTTTTTAGTGGAAAAATAGTCCGTTTTTCAGGATATGATAAGTCCTTTCTTTTTTTTTAACTGCAATCCACACTGGAACCAGTCAGAAATATAACAACTTACCTTATACCAGGTAAGAAATTTTTCGTTTTCAGTCTTCAGAATTAATACATTTCTAACCCACCTATTGGTAAAATATTTATATGCATCAAGGCTTTTATAAGCTTTTAGAGCTTTACCGGTATAACACGAAACACTGCCTATTAAATAGTTATAAATATCGTGATAGTTCAGATCAGGGAGATCCGTAGCAACACAAACTTCCAGACGATAAAAATATCTTTCAGGTATGTCATATGGATCTTCTATGCCATTATTTCTAAACTTTTCTTTGTAACGTTGCTTTTCCACCACATTAAGATGACAAACTTTGCCAGAAAGAACAGTTTTTTTAACTCTATTTACAGCAGTAGCAGCCATTGAAAAGCATGGAGAGAGACCAGCTCGGGTACTTTCTAACCACTCGGAAGTCTAGCAGACAGTTTTGTGACGTCACGTGCAAAGGCCCTATATCTCTACTTCTAGGAGCCTGATTTGAAAAAAAAATGAGCCGCGGATGGCTTAGTGCTTAGCGAGTCAGACTATCAATGCAAGGTCCTCAGGTTCGAACCTGGGCTGATCTTTCAGGGATGGTGGGATTTACTAACAATCGCTGAATATCCGCCATGCATCGGACGAACACGTTAAGTGACGCCCCCGGGCTGGACCCACTGGTTAAATTGGTATCCTTTCCTATGCCCCCCCCATGAAATTCTCTCACCCCTCTATGTGCAACATCGTACTTGTACGGTGGCGCCATCTACTGTACTCTAATCTCTCTAAAACTGTTTTGTCAAAGTCGCTAGACTTGATCTCATTCCTTCCGTTTCTATGTCCTGCCCAAAAGGCGATCTCGCTGTAGGTGGCTGGGACCTAAACTCTATTCATTGTGGACGGAAGTCCTACAAGAAAATGACAAATACCTTCCGATTTGAAAAATTCCTTCTTTGTTGGATAGTGTTTCCGATGCAAACTGTTTTTCCTATAAATTCAAAATTTTCAAGTAAATCATAGACTTTCCGCTAGGGGGCACAAAGGTAAATTGCGTTTTCTGCGTTATTTCTGCTTCTAAGACTCCGATTTGAAAAATTCTTCCTGTGTCGCATACAAGACCTGATGGAAAATATTTTTCACATAATCTCTAATGTTTGGTTAAGAATGGATTTGCCACCGGGGGTCATAAGTGTTAATTTCTGCTTCTGATGTATTTGTAGCAAAATCTGGGCTCCTGAAAACTCGACTATTTTTTTCTTGGACCGATACCAAGGGCGCCTATAAGGGGAGGCGGGGGCTAGAGCCCCCCCCCTAGCCTTTGGTATAGTCAAATTTTTGATATATTTAAAACATGAAAACAGACGAAACCTTTTTTAAAGCATTTTTAAAGTAAGATATTAATGATTGATTGCAATTATCAAACTTCTTTATTCTAAAAATTTGATTTGCCCGATTGTGCTATGCTTTTACTTTCAAAAGTACGACGATGAAATGTAGGTGACAGTTTCGACACACCTGATAACGAAGTACGAACCTATGAATCAGTAACGCTCTTAGGAGAGGGAGAGTGGCTGAGTGGAGAATGCGCATGCGCGGATTTGCGCACGCTCCGGCTGTGCCTGTGACGTGTTGATAGAACTGACTGCCCATTGGTCCGTTCTAACCAATAGTTTCCCCAGACCGCAGGGCCCTCGAACCCAAGGTATATAGATTACAGAGAGGTAGGCCCGTCCGTAAGTCAACTGGTATTTGCTGACCTCCACGGCGCACCCGTGACGTCAACGGTGCGCTGGCTCGGAGCAGGAGTGGTCCGACTGACCTGAGAGAAGTTTCTGTAAAAACGTATTCACAACACCACGCAGTTTACCACCAAGGTATATTGATTAGTTTACCACTACCACCAGTGTTTACCCATAAGAATTTACATTTATTCTGAGTGATTAAAGCAAACTGCATAAATGAAATAAAAAGGAAATGTAGTAAATGAAAATAAAAATATGAAATAAATAGGGGATGTAGTAAATAACGCCCAGAAGACATCGCGACTCGTTCGCAACAAAAAATAATAATAACCAGTTTCATTCTGTTGATAGCTAGCCAAAGTTTTTGATTTGATGCCATGTCTATTTAGCAAATAATCAAATGGCGGCAACAACTACTCATCGCTTTTTTTAGTTAATGCTTATTTTTATTTAATTAACTTTTGGACACTAACACTAGTGTAATGAAAGTAAAATTGTAATGAAAATAAAACTTGTTTAAAGTTTCCGAAAAGTTTGAGTAGTAAACAATATAAATGGAAACGTACGTTGAATAAGAATTCTTGTTTTTCCTCATGTACTTTGCTTCTCATCCACTAAAGCTGCACTTTTCATCCCCTGTTTGGCCTTTTTCCTTGTTTTATTTGCCACTTGCGTTTTTAAGGTCTGATTTAAGAACTTCACTCGGATGAAAATTCGAAGCCTTGAATACAACTTTAAAGCTTTCTCGTCAACATGAGGATACATTTTTTTAATTCTTCGAATAAGCATTTAACTATTCCGTTCTGTTTTTTTAATTTGACTCCGTGAATTCTCGTAAAGTGCTCCTCAAAACGTTTGATTAGTTCAAACCACTGAATAGATGGCTCTATAAGTCCTCTTCTGTTCACTGCTTGTAACCATGACGATAAATCTTTCTCTTCAGTTGCTTCTTTAGCCAGTATGGGTAATTTAACGCGAAAGGATATGTATCCTGCTATGTATTTCAAAGCATCTTCCTCTTTTTCCCCCAGTGCCACATCCTGAATGCATTCGTTACTTGTTTGAACATTCATATTTTCAAATCCCAAATCAGTAGTTTCGGGAAATTCTGTGGCGACGTTTTGTTTCAAATCAGGTTGCAAACCTTTTAAACAAAGAGTTGTCATGAAAGTTTCGTCGCTCTTTTTTCACGTTTGAGTGTGGAGAAGGCCCAATGAGTTTGCCACTCAGTAACAAAAGGCGCAATCTATACTTAAATTCACTGGGCAAAGGATGATCATATTAGTACTGAATTTAGGGCACAGTTTCAGTTCTCTCTTTTCTTTTTCAAGGAGAGTTTGGAAAATATTTTTATTGATGACAGTTCCCGGTTTTAGCTTCATCCCACTGTCGAGTAAGTGTTTTTTAACAGCTTTAGAAGATGAGGCACATCAGCAAATACAAATATAGGCCTTGCATTATCCACTGGGTTCGCAAAAGAAGTTTTGTACAAGTTGATGCCAAGTGTTTTCCACAGTGACTGGTTACCGCCACCCAAATCAGATGTCATAGCTACAATCTGGAATATAATTTTTTCGATTTCTGTAATGATGTGAAATAAGATATCTTTCGTCATTCTGCAATCAAATTCATAAAAAACAGGTTGTTTCCATGAATATGTCAAGCCCCTTATCATGACAACTTGAACAGATTTATTAGGACTCATGACCGCATCTTCAGCATGATTGTACACCATCTTTCCATCAATACTCATTTCATCCATTAATAAAACGCAAAACCTTTCAAATCGAGTTAGATTTTTGGCATTCTCAGCCATTATTTGGAGGACCTCCCAGAGAAATCCTGGAGCAAACTTAACGTGAGACACGCATTTTTTTAAAGTACTTATACCAGACAACGGAATATGCATTTGGCTCCGAATGAAGGAATATGAACGCTTTGATAAGCCGCGCAGAGTCAGAGCCCTAACTATATCTTCTGGTGCCCAGTTAGTTCTTTTTCTCGTTAAAAGTGTTCGCACTTGGGTTTCAGAAAAAACTCTCCGTAACAGGGAAGTTACTTCATTTGAAATATTTTTCTTTTCTTCTGCTGTGTTATTTTTCTTGGGTTTTATCTTTTGTAATTTGGAAATTCTAGAAGACATCGTACGAATCTTCATATATAAGTGTTGTGCCCTAATTTGCCAAAATAAATACTGTTTCCTTAAACTGCCATTGGATTTAGTATGGTCATTTACTCGTGCATTCAGTTCAGCAATTTCCTGGGTTTTCATTTCAATATCCTCTATTGATAAAAATGGCAGATGATTACTATTATCTACTTCAGGACGTACATCTTCTGTAGGTGAACATAACTTTAGTCTTTTTGGAGGAATCTACCACATAACGTTTTAGTTCTCTGTTGTGAAGCCTTTTCATTTGTTTCTTGCATTCGGGTACAATCGGTGAAGTCGTTTTGCAAATACCTACATGAGATACAACACCTTTCTTCAATCGTTTCGTACTATTACCTCCCAATAACATACTTTTCAGATCTCTTATAAAGTCTTCATCCGCGAAATGCGATGAACATATTCTTGCATTTTCAACATTGAAAACATCTTCACAACGACACGCGTTCAACCACGCCTTTCTTTGAAGCACATCTTTCGGAAAACGATGATAGGTAACACCCGAAGCAGTTTTTTTCGTGGTTTTTACAATTTGCGACGGCGCTGCGTGGCATGGCTTTTAGAAAACGTTTATTTTGTTATCCAAGCAAACACGTACTTACACTATTTGTAAGATACAATGTAATTAAATATATTTTAACTACACGTTAAGATAACTATTTACAAAGATGTACAAAGAAAATTTAAGCAAAACCACATGCAATATATGTGTGTTAGCAAATAATCAACACGGTAACAAGCCAACGAGCAACGAGTATGACTAAACACAATGAAACACGAACGGCGATCTTTTGCTCCCAGCTCACCGCTGACGTCACAACAACAGCGCTCCCTCACCACAAGTTGCCACTGCATCCTGAAAACCGGTTCTCTGGCCTACCTCTCACTCTACATACCTTGCCTCGAACCGACCAAAAAAGAACCTTAGAAACGACTAGAATTTCTCCGCTGCTGTCGATCTCCGTAGAATTTTATTTTCGCTATAAAAAGCGAAGCATTGCTACTTGCTAGTCAGAGCCGCGGATGGCTTAGTGGTTAGCGAGTCACACTATAAATGAAAGGTCTTCAGGTTCGATCCCGGGCTGATTTTTCAGAGATGGTGTGATTTACTGAATATCCGCCGTGCATCTGACGAGCACGTTAAGTGACGGCCCCCAGGCTGGACCCACTGGTTAAATGGGTATCCTTTCCTATGCCCCCCTCCCTGAAATTCTCTCACCTTTCTATGTTAAGTTGACCAGACGTCCCCAATTCTTGAGGACAGTCCTCGAATTTAGTTTACTGTCCCCAAAAACGTCTGAAGCCTTTGGGGACGCAAATTGTCCTCAAATTTTAATGTTTGTACCCAAATATCCTCGAATTTTCACTTCCTCATTAACCCTTTAGATTTCCAATGATAAATGTTCTTAAGAGTAATTTTCGTTGTGCTAATTTTTCAACATGCTTCTTGTGAAAACAAATTTTGACTTTTTTTTTCTTTCTGGGTTTAATGACCACTACGAGCAACTCAGGATTATAAGCAGTCACCTGTTTCTAATTTGGAGACATTCGTTTTACGGAAAGGAGAGAGCAAGTGCTGCAAGACCAACACACCACCCGTGCCTCATTCGGGACTCGAATCTGTACCAACTTGTACGAATGGTCAGCAGGTCAATGCACCACTGGCGCTGTCAAATTTCGACTGTACTTGTTCTGAGTTTCTCCAAAAACTTTGGCAAAATGTAAAATTCGCCATGCAATTACTATGGTGTGCAACCTAATTTTAATTCAGCGCATGTATCTAAGGTAAAGCATTTCACTTTTGCTAATATGTTCTCGCCTCGCCATCATAGTTCTGCTTTGTCAGTACAAATTACCAACATTCTACAAGATATATCCTTTTAAGACACAGATTTTAATGTGTAATATCACACTTATTGAAGCAATGCAGTTTTGTGACAAAAAGATTTGCATATTTATTTTGAGTGCGTATGTGTCCTCAAATGAACTACCGATTTGGGGACGCCACGCCTTTTTTTCCTCAAATTGGTGTCCCGATATCTGGTCACCTTACTCTATGTGCAACATCGTACTTGTACGGTGGCGCCATCTACTGTACTCTAATCTCACTACAAACTGTTCTGTCAAAGTCGCTAGACTTGCTCTCATTCCTCCCGTTTCTGTGTCCTTAACTCGCTGTAGGTGGCCGGGATCTAAACTCTACTCACTGTGGACGGAAGTCCTACAAGAAAATGACAAATAACAGCGTGCTTGCCATTCCTTGCTAGTGAGTTGATTTTGAGATTTCTCAGTTTTGCAAATCGAATGCGATTGTTTCTGTAGCGATGTTTCCACGCTGCATTTATTAAAGTCTGTTATTGTTACTGTTCGATAGTTCTGTTAAGTGTTGAACTGATTCGTAGCTGTGCATACAGAACTGTGAATTATTATTTTAGTTCTGTAATTCTGTTTGACAATGGATACACGGTTTTTTTATCCGACCAGTGGGACAGCCGTGAAAAAGGCGAAGCTGGAGCAACAGCAATCTACTACAAGAAAAATACTTTCGTGTGGGATTGGTTTGAAACAAGTTTTGGTGCCTTCAAAAGGAACAGAAAACTTATTTACTCATCCTTCAACTTCAGCAGAAAGAATAGTCGGGCAAACACATTCCAGTGACGATAAAGACACTCCTTGTGGTGAAATTGTTGCAGTACGTTATGATTTAGGCCAATATTTGGATTATTCATGTTCATATGTTTCTGATTAGTAAAGTACTAACTGCAAACAAATCCACGGGTAAAGTTTTTTACTCACGATTTTAAGAAAGATGTTTTCAATTTTGGTAAAGATAAACGCCAATTTCAGAAGAGCCGGTTGGACGCATATTCCTGGTTGGCATATTCTCCTTCTTAAAAGGTGGACTTTGTAAGTATTGTGTGTTGTTTAAACCGACTTTAAAAAGAGGTGTTTTTGGTGCCTTCGTGGCTAATGAATGATCAAAAGGACTTTAAACATTTCGATGAAGATGCAAGGGCACGAGCCAAATCCCAGTGGCTCCAAGAAGCTGCGACTGACGCCAAACACTTCTGTGATTCCGTGGAAATGAAAAAAATGTAATTAAACATTTGGACTCAGTTATACTTCCAGTTAGACGGTACAACATCATCTGTAGTGGTCATCGTGTGTCTCAAAATCATATCCAGGTATTCTTCATATCTGGAGCCAATTGTGAACAAATTACAGTCTGCAGATTTTGACTTGCATTCTGTACATCGACACATAAAAAAGGAACTTTTGGAGGTTTTCCGGAAGCACAGGATAGAATAATAATAAGAATTTGCTGAAATTTTCATGGAAGTAGGAGATACATGTGATTTTCTGGAAATTGACATCAAAATGCCTAGAACGTCTACAAGACAAACACATCGTTCGAACATTCCTGTGGCCACTACACTTGCATACTACAGAGTAGCTGTTTTTATTCACTTATATTCTCTAATTATGTCGCTTGAATCAAGATTTAAATATCTCAATGAGACGCCATTCAAAGCAATTTTAATTCACCCCAACATGATGAAAAAAAATTTAAAAATTGTTTTCGTCAAAGCTATGAAGGAACTGTCTCAGTTTTATGACATAGAAAATGCGGAAGCTAGAACCTGGTATGATTTATGGAAATACAAAGACTGTGGTGAAAAAGTTAAGGTAAGTGATCTCCTCTCAGAAACTGCATTTTCCTCTTCAGTTAAGAGGGCTTTACTGAATTACATGATAATTCCGCCAACAACATGCTCTGTGGAAAGGTCATTTAGCACCCTCAGGCAAGTGAAGACATGGCTGAAGAGCACAATGAGTGAAGAGCGTCTTTCAAGTATGTGCTTATTAAGTGTTCACATAGACAGAATAAAAGAGAAAGAGCTGAATTTGGAAGAATTGGCTATAGATAAGTTTTCTAAAACAAGCCAAATCTGCAGTTTGCTTTCTTTTGAAAAGTACTAGATATCATGGTGAAAA
This sequence comes from Macrothele yani, assembly GCA_039090855.1. Taxonomy (NCBI): domain Eukaryota; kingdom Metazoa; phylum Arthropoda; class Arachnida; order Araneae; family Macrothelidae; genus Macrothele; species Macrothele yani. The sequence goes on along the minus strand of CM077009.1, from coordinate 131,254,560 downwards.
TAACTTTTTCCATCACAGTGTTCTAAACTGTAATTATAACTTTGATTGTGTAGTTCAGTTATAACCTCTGCGTTGACAAAAAAATTGCTACAAACTTTTAATTCATTTGAAATGTAGTTTTTACATACCATCATTACACATGTAATATGAAGTTGCAATGACAATTTTTAAAATCAGCTAAGACATTTATTGGTTCCATTTTTTTTATAACTTTATAAATAAATATAATGAACAGAACAGAAAAAAATTATGTGCGTTTTTGATAGACCTTTCACATGTTAAAATAAGGTACTTGTTAGCTATTTACCAATTGTCAAACAGTATCAATTATTTTTTGTTGTACTTTAGTATCTTGTACATTTACAAAGATTTTTATTGCCCCCCCCTCCCCCTGCAAAGTACTCATATGGGCGCCCATGACCGTTACCGCTCATATGGAAAATACTTTCTTCCTAAAATAATTCATGGTTTCGCCACCAGGGGACGTAAAGTCACATCTTATTTTTGTCGATATCTTTGTTTCTAAGAGTCCAATTTGAAAAATTCTTTCTGTGTTGGAGAGCGTTTCCGGTGCACAAGTTTTCAACCAGAAGGCGTAAGTTGACGATTCCGTTTACAGCGATATCTGAGAGATTAAAAACACGATTGAAAAACTTCTTTCTTCCGTCAGATACTATTGTTTTCTATACTGGTTCGATTGACTTTGAATAGCTTTGCTAAATTTAACTTGCGCCAGAACGGATTCAAAGACATGCTTATTACACCCGAAAATTCGGTGTCATCTTTCTTGTTTCTTTCTTTCTTTGATAGTTGCAATAGGCAGATTATGGGAATTACTTAGAAATAAAGGAAGTTAATTTTTAGCGTTAAATTTTCGGGTAGTAACCCTACCCTCCATCAGGACGAACACTACAGTAAGTAGTGTTCATCTTGATGAAGGGTAGGGTTACTACCCGAAAATTTGACGCTAAGAATTAACATCCTTTATTCCTAAGTAATTCCCATAATCTGTCTATTGTAACTACCATATGATCATCTGGGAAAACCATGACTTCATTTATTACTAAAAAATTTTATTTTCTTTTTTTTCTTTTTTTTTTATTGGAGGTTTAACGATTGAATTTATTAACGACATGCTTATCTTTTCTCATCGCATGGTTGTTCTAATAAATCCTGTCACCTAAATAAAATGTAAAAAAGGAATAACTTTCAATAATTTTCCTCTGAAAATGCAGAAACTGTTAAAGGAATGGCTGTGTAAGATGAAATGCGATGATTTACATCGTAATATGATTCTCGAATTTGTTCTGCACCGCTCCGGAGGCGCCGTGGTCTAAGCGATGGCTTCTGATCATTCGTCCGGGTTCAAATCCCCGTGAGGCATGGATGTTGTGTTTGTCTTACGGTGCTGGCTCCCTCCCTTCCCTGGAACCAGTGGCCCTAAATTAGGGACGGGCGACTGCTTATAGCCCATTGAGTTGCTCACCGTGGTCGTTAAACCTTGTAAATGTTAGTCCTGCAGCATATACATGTGTAGATTACATGAACGTGAAACTAAAAAAACTAACACTGGAAACTTTCACATTCAATAGGCTAGCATTCCTATTGTCAGGGCATCAAGTATTTCCACACATCTCGGGCGAATTTTTGTTTGATTAGAACGCTAATGAGTGAAATTCTGAAAAAATTATAAGATCTGTTTTGTAGAAATGAAACGTTGAATAATCACTCGGACAGAAATAAAAATAAAACGGTTTGTATTGACTTTTCGTTACTAGTATGTTAACACGTGTTCGTTCTTAGAGCTTTATTAACCATAAATAAAAATTAAAACGGTCCTTCGGATAGAACTAAAAATAAGACATCTGTATTTACTTTTCGCTACGTATATGTTAACATGAGTTCATTCTTAGAGCTTCATGCAGTTACCAGAAATGCGGATAGAAATGAAGCTTGGGATTTACGTAATTTCCCTGTAAATACGATTTCCAAAGTGCCTTAAGAAGCAGAATTAAAGTGGTGTGTTTGCGGGGACAGGAGCAATTTCCTTCTGCTCAGAGCACTGCTTGAACAGTATTCTCCTAAACACCTTTATTTCTGAAGATCCATAAATAATTTGAAAAAGCCTTTCTCAGAAGCTTGAGACAAACGTGAATTTCCTACTGCACTTCACAGGAGCTTGTCACAAAAGAGTATTTCAATAGCACGTGGAACAAAATATCTCTAATTTCATCCAATACAGATTCACATGGGAAATATTTGATGTAATAGGACGGGCGTACTTATGGACCATCGAGTAGCTCACAGTGGTCGTTAAAACCTTCAACCCAAAGGAAAAAAGAGAGGGAGAGAGAGAGAAACAGCTCACCATATGATGCACCAACTACAGGTTTTGGGGAAACTTATTAAAAACAATAATTTTTACCTTATGTTGCGAAATGAACATTTCTTTAGTATTACAATCAAGCTAACATGACAAAATAATATTAAATTACTGGATGTTATCGACATACAATTTTGACCAACATATGAATTCATTACTTCCGTATAAGGGGCCGATTTTTTATTTATTACATTTTTTTTTCTTAGAATTTTTACCTGAAGTTGAGAGTAAAGAAAACCAGGAGAAAGGAAAATAATTTCCGAAATTTGCCCTTTTTGAAGGCTAGTTGTTAAGGCTGAACCAATCAGTGGCGGCTCCTGGTTGAAAAAATAGGTAAAGGGCTACAACAGCAATATGAAAAGATATCTACTGTCTTCAATGAAAATCACTATATGAGGACTGACCTATTTTTTGTATATTAGATCAATTCTTCTTTCTTTTAAAGCTGCAAATTTGTCGATTATGCCGTCATAGAATGGTTGTTTCTTCGTGAGCATCAATAAAATATCTTTCTGAATAGAAATATTTGCCAAAGAAGCAAATCTGTCTTGAGAAATAGTGTTTTTGGAGTAAGTTTGCATTCTTTTAAGGGAAGAAAAACTTCTTTCCACTGACACACTTGTATATGGAATGGTTAAAATGAGGGAAACCAATTTATAAGCTTCTGTAAAAATGTCTTTATCTTCATGAAGCACTCGAAGAAGTTCTTGAGTCGATATATTCCTTAATTTTTCGTTGGCATATACAAGACTCAATTCATTTTTAAGGCGCTGGAGTTTAGTAAATATTTTTCCGTAAAAATGCTGTAGATTCTCAAAAGCGTGAGAGGGAAAGCTTGAATTAAATTGTTCGAATTTGGTTGTGTCAGCAAGACAAACAAATTGAAGTTTTTCACAGTCTTGAAATCTTATATCCATTTCCATAAGAATGTGGTCTAAAATTTCAAAATACAATTGTTTATCATTTTGAAAAATTGTTTCTTGTGCAAGAGCAGCATATTCCCGTTTACATTTTCTTATTTCTGTGATTTTGCGAGCTTTTCCAAACAGTGTTTCAAATAACTCATCGTTCCTTTTATGACTCAAAATTTCACGAGTTTTTTTATTTGAGTTACACAGAAGTTTATGTCTAGTGATTTTTTCTGCAAAATTTCGAATAATAGATCGGTGGAGCCAAAAATTTAATTAAATACTATTGCCAAAAATGTAAATTCAAAAGTGTTCATATCGTTTAAAAACCCCTTGGCAAGTTGAATTGATTTTTTGTCTGATTGCTCACTATTTGTCAGAAATTCGAATACTTCATTCAATTCATCCCAATCTTCAACAATTACACTTACTAACTTCGAAGTGGAGGACCATCGAGTTTCTGCTATGGTTGGTTTGCGTCTTGCGGTTGTAGATGTGAGTGTATAAGATCGCTTCACTGAGTGGTGAAAAAACGAAGGAATTCCAGTAAAGCTTGCATAAAATATACACTTTGAAATTTTAGAAAAACTCTGCTGTAATACAAGGTTCAAACGATGTACTAAGCAATGAACAAAAACAGCTTGAGAAACTTTATCCTTGATTTTTTTCTACAGCCCATTCAAGTGTCGAGACATTACACTTGCCCCATCGTAACATTGTCCTATTAATTTGTGTTGATAATCGAATTGCTACAAAATTTTGTCTAGCATTTTGTATAAAGCTTCTGACGTTCGATCTCCACTCACGTCGTGGGAACCCAAAAATCGCTCAGCCAATACACCCTCCTAACCAACAAATCTTATTATTAAAGAGCGCTGAGAAATCTGATTTATGTCTGTGGTGTCATCTACTTGAATTATAGGAAAGCATTGAACTTCATTTGTTTCATTTTCAACGTGATCTTTTATATATTCAGAAATACATTCAATTAATTCATTTTGAATATCTAAATGACTTCCTGATATCAACAATGAAAGTAATTCCTTGAAATTTCCACGATTTATCGAGTCCATGCTTTTGCCATGGCCACGGAATGCTAGTTCTTGTTTGCTCAAATATAATACTGCATCAATCACTGTCTGCAGGAAAAGTCTGTTTAAACGAACGTTTTCGTTGAAATGCATTTTCCCTCAGGGCAGCGGCAATGTTGACCTGATTTTTTCAAAATTCCTTAGCATTAACTCGCATTTCAGGTGTTCGCTAGAATCACCATGTTTATGAAGTGAGCGTGTTATATTTAATAAATATGAGAATCCGTCTTTATTCCACGCCGAATGTTTATTACTAAAAAGTAAGCAGGGTGAACAAAATAATTTTTGTAACACAGAAGTACTACAAAGCCATTTATATTCAGTAAACCAACAATTTTTAAAAGTAATATTGTGAGATTTACCGCTCTTCTTGATTTCTTTTTTGGCAACAATTGTCAGTGAATCCGTCGGTCATCCTTGAAGTAAAATGTCTGTTTTATCTTTATCTTTCCACCGATTAAATGGAGTTTGTAATAAATTACAAGCAATGTCGTTCACAGGATACATACTTTGATTAAAACTATCACTAACTGTTAAACTGTACACGAAACTACAGTAACAGCTAAACTTCTTGACAAATAATCACAAGCACGAAAAAACAAATTCCTTTCGGAAAGCATGTACCACAACACTGCAAGATACCCTGGGTAAACCGTTCCGTTTCACCGTGATCTCCTTCAAAGGTCACGATTCCATCTGCAGAGCTTCGACGCCGAAAGATAAAACACTTCACTTGCGCGCCAGATAGGGAGGTTGACGTCACGGTTACCATAGCAACACGGTCGAAAGCTGCAGACTTCCAAGGGTTTTCATTTCGGCTCTTCGCTTGCACTGTTTTGCGTATGATGACTTGTTTTCAGTATTGAACGCGCTATGTGAATTGATGTCTAATCAAAATTTTGAGTATTTTGTAGCACAATAGAGACAAAAAAGAATATATTATACAAATTACTGAATAAAACTTTATTCTAAGTAAAATAGGTGAAGAGGCACTTCACCTACTTCACCTGAAAAGCCGCCACTGGTATCAATGTGAAAGCAAAAGTTCTTGAGATTATATTCTATACATAGCATCTGTCTTGAACTGTGCTGAACTTGGCAGCGCCGTCCCGGTGGCTCAGTGGTCTAAGTGCTGGCTTATGATCATTCCTACATGAAGGGTCCAAGTTCGAGTCCCGGTGAGGCATGGATGTTGTGTATGTCTTCTGGCACTGGCTCTCTCCCTTCCATGGAACCAGTGACCCTAAATTAGGGCGGGCGACTGCTTATAGCCCGTTGAGTTGCTCATGGTGGTCGTTAAACCTTCAATTTTGAAAAAAAGACTTGACAGCCATTAGTAAAACAAGGTGTTTTTCGTGCTGAAGATAATCCAAATTAAAAGAAGCAATGCCATCTTACTCACGATTTTTATCACAAAAATCATTCGTAAGACTGCATTGCTTCTTTCAATTTGGATTGACAGGCATTGTTTGTTTGTTAATTCTTACTGGTGAATGTGTAGAAATTTTGAGGGGAAGAAAAAATCTGACTGGTTTATCAAGTATCCGTTCCAATCTTTGCCAAAGGAGTGAAGTGTTCTTATATAGTCTTTGTAATGCCATGCCTGATGTAGGCATCAGGGCGTGCTTTGTAGATAACCATCGTTCTCACCTATAGGCACAGAGCCGACTGGACCATAGGGGCAACCGGGACGGTCTCCCCAGGCCCCGCGTTTCACGGGGCCCCGCATCGTACAAAATAAAAACAAAATAATTTTTACTAGAATTCTCTATATTTATTGATAGGCCCGTAAAATTTATTTTTACAATGTTTTTTTTTCAGTTTACAATTCCCTCTCCACTGTTTTAGACCTTAAACTTTTCCACGTTCATGAAATAGCAAATTAAATTTCATCACATTTTATGACTCCCTACTGTATGCTCAACAATTTGTGTGTAAACCAGATACTGAAATTTAAAAAATTGAAAAGAACACCACTGACGTTGTTTTTGGGCTATATATGGACTCCAGTTGTTCAGTGACTTTAAAAACAGTATTAGAAAAAAAAAAAAAAAGAAATTTTCATACATGAGCGCATATGAAAGATGAAGAAAAGTACTAATTGATTTTTGATGCAAGGTAACTCACTAATTTGTCACTTATACCACCTTGCATAAAAAATCAATCACCAAACAAAATATGCCAGGAAAAAATATATACAGTGGTGTGCAAAAATTAAGGACGAAGAGGAGAAATTAGCATAACAGCGGAACGAGCAGGCAGAACGGACCGAAAGACCACTCAGGATATAGACTAGGGTCCGGTACGGTAGGGAATGCGCATATATGCAGCATGACGTAGGGGTGGTGTCGGAAGGGTATAAAGCACACGGGCGGTGTACGCTCAGCAATTCTGTGAAAGCTATTGCACGGTGTACATCGGTTTGAACGACGTCGAGTTGCTGCCACCGTGTGATATGGCCAACAGGCAATCCAGTAGATAACATCTGGATGACTTTACCCGAGGTCGCGTCATTGGGAAGTTGGAAGGAGGTCGAAGTGTGACTAGTGTGGCCGAGTAGTTCGGGATAGCTCACAGCATCGTTTCACGAGCTTGGAGAGCATTTCAAACGACAGGAACAGCTGTCCAAGAGTTTAGCAGTGGTCGTCCACGAGCAACCACGACGGCGGACGACCGGTATGTTGTCCTACAGGCGAAAAGAGACAGACGGCAGACAGCGGGAAAAATTGCAAGGCACATGCAACAGACAACTGGACGTCCGTTATGGCGTTTTACCGTGGCCAGGAGGTTGCACAAAGATGGTCTATTTGCACGACGACCAGTACGGGGTGTGCCATTAGCGCCTGCTCATCGGAGACGGCGGTTTCTGTGGTGCCAGTAACACAAGAACTGGACACATCAGAAATAGGGTCGAGTGCTCTTTACGGATGAGAGTCGATTTAATCTGACGAGCGATTCCGGACGTATACACTTCTGGAGAGAGCAGGGAACACGCAATCACACCTCCAACATCATCGAAAGTGACCGGTTTGGAGGTGACGGAGTTCTCGTTTGGGGCGGTGTCATGCTTGGTAGCCGCACTGACCTCCACATCTTCCAAGGAGGTTCAGTCACTGGTGTCCGCTATTGTACCGAGGTTCTCCTGCCTCACGTGCGTCTGTTTAGAGGTGCTGTGGGTCCTGAGTTCCTCTTCATGGACGACAACGCTACACCTCATCGTACAATGGCTGTCGCAGAGCTGTTGGAGAGTGAAAATATTCAACGCATGGATTGGCCCGCAAAGTCCCCGGACCTAAATCCAATCGAACACGTGTGGGACCTCCTCAGGAGACGCTTGGCAGCACGTCACCAACAGCCAGCAACGATTCCGCAGCTGCGATTGGCGCTACAAGAGAGAAAGCCTCAATAGCTCCTTGACAACCTCGTCCTCAGCATGGACATACGTTGTAAATCCTGCAACGCAGTCAGGGGTGATCATTTCCCCTTCTAAAGACTGGATTTTTCTTGGCAGCAGCCTGTCACATGGACGTTTCTGTCTTCTGACCAGTTGTGCTCGAAGCTATCTTTTCAATAAAGCGCCTTTGTATCCTTTCGATTCCTTGTTTGGACGGTTTTGCTCACTTGTCCCATATTCTTACATCTTGGGGATCTTATGGTATGATTTGAGTCGATGTGGAGCACTTCTGCACGACGTTACATTCGAAAAACCGTCTCGTCCTTAACTTTTGAACGCCAGTGTATATAAACGAATGTATTTAAGAAGGATCCTTATTATTTTCTATGTAAAAATGTTTGCTATAGAAAAACATTTGCTACGCAGATTAGTTAAATTTTTCGTTTTACCATTTTGTGGGGAAGTTTTTATAAAAGTCACAATACAACCTAAACCCCCTTCTACCCGGAAAGAAAACCATAGATGTTAGCACTCTTTACTCTCTCTCTCTCTCTCTGTTTGTTTCTGTGTTTCTCTGTATCTCCATCTTTCTCCGTATTTGTCTGTCTCTATCTTTATCTCTCTTTGCCAATCTGTTTGTCTCTACCTTCATCTCTCTTTGCCAATCTGTCTGTCTCTATCTTTCTCTCTCTCTCTCTTTGCCTTCCTGCCTGTCTGCCTGTCTCTCTCTCTCTCTCTGTGAACTTCAATCCATATTATGGTCTTTTTTTTAAGCTCGCGGTAATTTGAGATAATCATTTTCTTTATAGTAGTTTTCGTGTGTTTTCATATTTTACGTAACGATTTTATTAAACTATGAGATTTATTTTCTAGGGTGCTTAACGAAATTTTTGCTCAGAGCCTCGCTATGAAATTTTGCCCCAAGCCTCGCAAAAGTTCCATCCGGCCCTGCCTAGGCATGTCTTAGAAAAATGCTTGTTGCTCCTCCTTACCTTCATGAAAGCTCTAATACTAGTTGTATTGTGCCAATATGGCTTAATTTCTTCTGAGACTATGTTTCGGTAGCTCTGCTCACTACAAGTGCATCATAGATCTGAAAAATTTCTTTTGTTTTTAATCTTCTCACCAGAAGAGATTCTGAAGACCTCTGTGTCACACACTTTTGATAGTGGCCCACAGGCTTAATTGATAGGGCACAGGTAAGAGATATTTAGCAAACGTTGGCTTTGAATTTATGGCTAGCAGGATTCTCTAATAATGTCTCCTCTGGAGGCTTTTAAGAAAGTTCAAATAATAAAAAAACCCTTCAATTAGGCATTCTGGTAGGCAGTGGCGGCTCGTGCCTAGTTGATAAGGGGGGGGGGGGGCTGCATCCGAATTTTATGGATATCTTTCTCAAAGATAAATTTTTTTGCGTCTGTTCGTGCTTTGGTAAGGGTTACTTATTGCTGTGTTATGTACACATACAGCCAAATGTTTTGTGTGATACAGTTGAAATGAATAAAAAATATTATATGCTTAGAGCTTAATTTCACAGATACACTTCAGCTTTTTTCCCTCCCGATACTTACATTAACAGAGATGATTAATTAAAAGTTTAACAAGCAAAAGATATCCAGTTTGCACTTATTTTCCAAATGCAAGTAAATCACTCTGATGTTTTCTTTCACCGGTTGCCTGCTGGTTTATTTTCCATTATATATATAAAACATTATTAGCTGACCTCCACCGGTGATTATTTATGCTACACTGAGGGCTAAACGGCCCGGGCCAAACATCGGAGGATGGGAGTTAGGTTTATTTATAACGAGGAGTCATTACCCCGGTACCGCCGGCTTAACATCACTTCCGAACCACGACGGGTCTTCAGCGGCAACGAGACTCGAACCCTTCAAGTCGGGAGGCGAGCATGCTGCCACTGAGCTGCCTCGGCCCAGCGCACTCCGTATTGGAATACTGGCAGGTATGTAACTTTCCACTGCTCAAGGAATATCAAGAATACATTTTGTAACAAAAACACATAATTTGCGTAATATACTGATATTTAGCGGAAGCCGCGGAAAATTTGCAGTGCAAGCGGGAAATGTCAATAATGTCAAATTTAACAGTTTCTGATTTCCTTCAAGTGCTTTAAGAATTTTTAAACGTTTCTTAATTTTAATTAAAGTAATAAAAAATTTACTTCCTAGCGTTAAAATTGAGAAATGACTTGCAGTGATAGGGAGATAAAAATATTGTTTTTTTAATTGATTAATAAATATGATACAAAGGAATTTCGCCGTAATTGAAACTTCAGTACTGCTTAAATTAGTAAATTTATATTTTACGAAGTGCATGTTAGATGTTAACGAACTTTTAAAGCAACGAAGCCTGTTTAGAAACGTAAGTTTAAAGATACGAGTATGCAGGACTTTCATCACTCCTAGGGGGAGGGGGGCTTAAGAACTACTTGAAATGTTACCGTATCAACAACAAACTGTTATTGTGCTTCAGGATCAATCATACCGATAATTTTGGCTTCACCTAAAATACCTGTTCCAATGTGACTTAAAAATTTTCTAATTTCCCTTATGAAATATGTTGCAAATTTAATTGTACCTAAACATTACGATTTTTAAATGTTATCGGTCACAAAAGAATGTTTCTAAATTTTGGAAAAAAAAAGAGTTATTCTGTTTGAGATATAAGAAATTAAAAATAGTTTATAGTGATCAACACCAAACAGGGCACCACATAGGATCAAAAAATACACACAAAATAAAAATGTTAGCAGTTTTTAGCAAAGCGTGCAATTTTTTTAGCAGTGATAACATACATACCTGTCACTTGTAAATAAATTCCATGCGCCGATCTCGACGAGTAGCAAACATATCAATAACTTTTTCGTTGAATTTCTTGGTGCTAGCAATAATGTTTTTTTCTATTGACAACATTGCAAGTGCTGTCAGTCGATCTTGTCCCATACTGTTCCTTAAAAAATTCTTGATTCTCTTGAGGGACGAGAAACAACGTTCTGGCTCTGATGTGGTCATTGGGATAGTAACTAAGATGCGAAGAAGTTTCACTGTTTCCGAAAAGGATGCTTCCAAATTATTTTTCAGCATGAACTGTAACAGCTGAGTCGCACTTGTAATATTGTGGAAATCGCTTCGGTTATACAACACGCTGAGCTCCGAATACAGCTTTTCCTTTTCTAGCACTCCAAAACGTTTTACTGCAACGTCCATCTCATGGTTTGGAAACTTGCTTAGCATTACTGGCAAAATTTTCAGGTAAAAAGGTTTGGCAGCTTCAAGATGATCTGTGAAATGAAACCGTTCAGTGGCTTGAGTGGTAATTAGATCACATACTTCTTTTGCGGCAACTATTCTAATAGTGTTGTTCTGCTGGACCCGTCTCGTTTTCGGAGGGGGAGGCTGACCCGGAGTTTCGTCCTCAGAACAGTCTGTATTGTCAGTCGGCATATCAGCCCTTATGTTCTGCACAGCGTTAATGAAAGCTGAAACACAATGTTTTGTCTTCACTGCATCCGTGTGACGATTCTTCAATTGGTGGTACAATATGTCTATGTGAGGCATAAGATTATGAAAAAAATGTCAACCAGAATTTAAATTACGGATCTTTCGATAGCCGTTCAAGCCCACTTGCAGCATTTATTGTAACTGCTGGAGATGTACTACTTTCCTTAAGTGATCGAAAACATTCCAGTAGATTGGCTTGTTGTTCGAAGACAGCATTCACAGTAAGAATATTAAAATTCCAACGGGTCGTCACCGAGTGTGAAATTTTCTTTCCAACTACGGTGTTAAGAGCTGCTAATCTTTGCGGTGAACGTGAAAAAAAATGTAGGTATTCCAGATAAGTTTGAAAAAAAAAATCCTGGCTTTAGTGTTTTGTGATGCGGCTTTCTCCATCACTAAATTTAGCTGATGAGCATAGCAATGAATATAAAAAGCATTAGGATATATCTGTCTCACCCTGGCCTAGACACCTGAAGTTGCACCGCTCATCACAGCTGCACCATCATAGCTCTGTGCTATTAATTTCTGAAGTTCATTGGGAATTATTTCTTCCAACACTTTTAGAAGACATCCTGAAATGGAAGCAGCATCCTGCCCAGAAATATTATAAAAGCCCCAGAAACGCTCGACAGCGCAACCTTCTAACTCATATCGGAATACAATTGCTATTTGTGTTATTTCCGATACATCTGTGGTTTCATCTGCCATAATGGACAAAAACTGTGCAGAATCAATTTCCTGTTTTATTTGTTGGCGTGAAATTTCTAACATACAATCCAAGAGCTCATTTTGGACTGTTTTTTATGTGCCCTTGAAGACTGTTGAATTCTTCAAATGTTCCCTGACTGTTGGGTCTAACTGACTAGCAAAATCGAGTAAACCTCGAAATATTCCGGAATTAGAGGATTCCGATGTTTCATCATTTCACCTTAGTGCAAGCTCGTAATTTCCACAAAATTTGATGCAATCAATAATTTTTGAAAACACAGACCTGTTTTTCTTGACTTCCTTATTGTGGCGTTCAGTGCTCAATTTGTACGCACTATCCATTTGCGTAGCAATATTGACACTTCCCAACATCGCGAAATCCACTGAACTTTGTATGTGCTTCGTAGAATTTTCATGCTTTTTCATTTTTTCACGGAGTTTTTTTTTTAAGTCGTTTACACCTGTTTTGGTCCACACAGAGTCCCCACCATAAAACAGACATGGAAAGCAAAACAGGGAGTTTGAGACTTCGCATCCACAAATCCAGTCATTTTCCATGTACACCTTAGTGTTAAAATTACGCTGATAGCTTTTATTTCGGCTATGTGCTATCTGCGTTATTTCAAATCAGGCATCGGTCTACCAAAGTTTTTCAAGTCTAATTTTTCTTGAAATGTCAAATTGCTGAACTGAATCCGCTTCAGATATTCCACGGTTTGCGCCATACTAACTACAGAATTTGATGACACGAGGGACAATAACGTTTCGAACTGAACTCTCGAACAGCAAAAGCAAACTGACCGCAAATGCGAATGTCAAATAATCATTTCTTCTCCGGAGAAACACGGAAAGGAATATATTGGAGTGACCCCCTTCCCTTCTCTTTCATGTTCCCAAAGCTTAAGACGAATCGCAGAACGGGTTCTGAGGGGAAATTTCTCTATTCACCACCCACGCCCTATGCGCCCTACCCGTCCAGCTTACCCCTAGGCGATCGTCACCACGAGGACTGTTTTTACGGCAGCAAGTGAAAACGGATTTAGTACTAAGGGCTGCAGGAACTGCAGTCTCCGATGAAAAACAAGAAATGCTTTCGAGTGACCTCCCGCTCCCCCCCCCCCACACACACACCGTTCAGTCTTCCAAAGCTTTTGGGGAACGGGAATTGCAGAGGGGGTTCAGAGAGGGACGCTTCCCTTCATTAGATTTTCTGATCCCTGCACAAGTTATCCCCACCCCTAGGCGATCGACATCACGAGCCACGAAGTTTGTTTTAACGGCAGCCAATGAAAAGATATTTCGAAGCGAGGGCTGCAGAGATACCAGTCCCGGTGAAGTTGTATCCCCACCTTGTAAGTTTAAACACACAGATGTTACATACGGGAATTTCAGCCCCTCGCCACGCTCTTTAGATAAAGAGCTACGAATTTTGCAGTCTCGCGCATTGCGTTTGCGTATATTGCAGTTGTACAATGTACACGGAAACTAAATAAGGATAGGCCGTCAGGGAACTATGAACGGCAGGAAGGAGAGAAAAAAATTATAACATGTGCTTCGTAATATCTGGGGGGGCTGCATCCCCGCAGGCCCCCAGCAGGAGCCGCCCCTGCTGGTAAGAGATCAGATGTATGTGCGGGCAAGTTCTCGCAGAGTGCCTCTAAGCCCGGAATTGAAATTCCGGGCTTAGAGGCACCCTTCTAACACGTCCTTCTTCCTCATTTTCTGTTCTTAATGGTAGTCAAATCATTTGGATTTTCTGTCGCAATCTTTTGCATTTTCTGTTCAATCTGCATCACCTGCCTATGCAAAAAATTAAATTGAAACCTTTTTATTCTTCCCCTTCCGAAACAGCCAATAGTACCACTACCTTAGAACTGACTAATCGCAATCAAGGCAAAATTTTTCAGGGACAGAAAAGACATGGGACGGAGGGAAGGGGTCCCAGCAATGTATTTAGCTGTGTGAGATCAGCCTGGAACATTCCTAGAATTTATTTCAGTCCCTACGCAAGTCTATGGTAAGAATTTATTGGGACTCCACACTCTCTAGAGTGATAAATGGCTGTCTGGTGTTCTGGCAGGTCAGCTGCCTGAGAAATTGGGAGAATCTCCCAATATATACACTGAAGTGCCAAAGAAAAACAAATAAACAGGGACACTTCCCTCATAACGCGTTGGTCCTCCTCGCAATCAGATAACGACAGAAACGTGACGGGCGTGGATTCCACAAGCTCCCTGTAGCACAATGGGAAATGTGTATGCTATTCTTCCTGAAGAGTGTTCCATAATATTCACCGGTGGAGGATTACTGGTTTTGACGGCAAGTTGAACAGCATCCTAAATGTGCTCGATGGCGTCTAAATCCAATAAACGAGGGGGACAAGTTAGGATGCCGAACTCCGTGGAATGTTCCCCCAGCTATAACAGGACAACTGTGAACGTGTGCGGTATTATATTGTCGTGTAGCAAGAGGTCGCACGCTTCGGAGTGGTTGCGTGACATGAACGGGTGCAAATGATCCCCAAGCGTAGGCGTAGCTATGGGGGATCCTCGGATTAGGACCCCCTCCCCTCTTGAGGGTGCATTAAGGTGGTTCCACCTAAAATCTCTGTCTTATGTTTCCAATGGTAAAACTTCTTTACATATTTTCTTCGCAATTAATGTATTCCCATGGATGAAAATTTGTACATCGATAAAACTAACTTTAAGTTATAGCATGGGATGCTTAATGCTTGCTAAAACATAACCTCAATTACATTAAAAATCGATCATTTTTCTTTGAGTAATGTTCAGACCTCTTAATAGACGGCGCGACCTGTACATCGATGACGTCAGTATGCAAACAAATGTTGAATTTTATTATGGTTATGTTTTAGCAAATACTAAATATCCCATGCCGTAACTTAAAGTTAGTTTTTTTTTTTTTTTGATTAGAGGTTTAACGACCACCGTGAGCAACTCAATGGGCTATGAGCAGTCGCCCGTCCCTAATTTAGGGTCACTGGTTCCAGGGAAGGGAGAGAGCCAGTGCCGTAAGACAAACACAACATCCATGCCTGACCGGGATTCGAACCCGGACCCATTACGGACGAATGATCAGAGGCCAGCGCCTTAGACCACTGCGCCACCGGGGCGGCAAAAAGTTAGTTTTATCGATGTGCAAATTTTCATCCTTGGGAATACATTAATTGCGAAGAAAATGTGTAAAAAAGGCTTTACCATTGTAAACATAAGGCAGAGATTTCAGATGGAACCACCTTAAATATAAATTTAAAGCAGGATATATGTATATGCGAGGCTTTCACCAAGGAACCAAATCCATGAACCCTCCTTAAGAAATTCCTGGCTATGCCACTGTCCCTAAGGATAATTACGTAGCCAGCTGAAAACACCCCACACAATAACAGAGCCACCACCTGCCTGAAGTGTCCCTTACAGGCAAGGGGATCCATTGACAATACCCGAAGTCGTCCATTGGCCCGAAACAATAGGTACCGTGATACGTCAAATCAGGTTACACGTTTCCACTCATCTCTCGTCCAATGGCGGTGTTCCCGAGTCCAGGAGAGGCGGCGCACATCGTTTTGTCGTCGGGTCAGTAGTGGCGGCACACAGCCTTGTGTCGTCGGGTCAGTAATGGCGGCCCCCAGGTGGTCCGTCGGCTCAAAAATTCCATGAACACAGGGAACGTTACACTGTCTGAACACTGATGCTACTGCTGGCCCCGGCGTTGAATTCCGCTGTGATTTGCGGCAATGTAGCACTCCGGGAAGATGTTACCATTCGTTCCAGACCCCGCTATCCGTGATAATCCAGGGCTTTTTTATGGCCACACCGGTCTCGCACTCTAAATGTCCCCCCTGAGTTCGTGTAGTCCAGGTATACCCTTGAAATTTTTGACCGTGTAATTCTAAATTTCGTGGCAATTTTCGACATGGATTGACCCATCTCCCGGGCGCCGACTATCCTACTAAATTCAAAATCGTACAAATCCGGATAAACTGCAATCCGAACCGCGAATGCTACTACTTGATCGTGCGGAGATATCTGTCTTATATACATTGCTGGCCACCCAAAATGCAACACCAAGAAGGAAGCATCCGATTGGCCTGAAATTCGCAGCATGCGTCGCCCGCGAGAGGAAATGCAAACGATTAGCATTGCAGGGCATATGCAAATCATGTGCGCCTCTCATAGAGAAGCACTGTAAGAAGGGTGCACAGAAGGCAGGATGTAAGTAGTGGAAGTGTGTTGTGCTGCCGGATCTGTGCGTGGGAAGCTTCCTGAAGCCTCGTCACAGAATTCGGCAGTCATTCCAGCACGTTCCGGAGTTCGACAGAGGACGAATAGTGGCTTATCGCGACAGCGGTTTATCGTACCAAGACATCGGCGCCCGTGTGGGACGACACCCAGCCACAGTGAGGCGAGTATGTATTCGGTGGGTGCAGGAGGGACGGACGGACCGACGTGAGCGATTGCCGCAGCCGCGGCACACCACCGAACCAGAGAACCGGCATGTTGTGCGGCGGGCATTGACGGTTCGCACCGCCACATCACGAACGTTAGCGCCGGAATTAGGGTGTGTTGTGCAACAACCTGTGTCAGCACGCACCGTTCGGCGTCGTCTGCAGGACCAGGGACTTGTCGCACGGCACCCATTGCTCCGATTACCATTGACGTTACACCACCGGCAAGCGCGGCGGCAGTGAACCGATGAACGCCGCACTTGGACTACGGAATGACACGACATTGTGTTCTCCGACGAATCCAGCTTCTGCCTGCAACACCACGATGGTCGGATCCGCGTGTGGCAGCACCGCTGCGAGAGACTGTATGACGCCTGCATTATGCATCGCCATACCGGTCCATCACCTGGCGTTATGGTTTGGAGCGCAATCGGATATGGCACCCCCACCCCTCTGGTACGCATCGCCGGTACACTCAACAGCCACCTCTACATCTCCGACGTTTTCGAGACTGCAGGACCTGCCAGCGGCCACGTTTCAACAGGATAATGCGTGCCCTCAGTGGCACGCATCGTGCAACAATTCTTCACGGCCCAGCAGGTGTCACTGCTGCCATGGCCCGTCTGTTCTCCCGATATGTCGAACATGTTTGGTCGCTGATCTGCAACCGAGTGGCCTGGCAAGCACCACCCGTGGCTACGCCTGATGAACTGTGGCAACGTGTGGAAGAGGCCTGGACCGACATACCCCAAGCCCACATCCAAAGCCTTTTTCGTTCGATGCCGCGGCGTGTAGCGGCCGTTATTGCCAGCCATGGGGGCCACACGAACTATTGATGTCTGCGTGTTCTGCAAATCGCACGGGCCTGTAAGCTCAATTGTTTCATCTTTGTATCTGTTGTTATGTGTCCAATAAATCTGGCTTTGCTATCTCGTGTCCTTCTTGGTGTTGCATTTTGGGTGGTGAGCAGTGTATACGCCGTTTGCGGACGATACCATTTTCCGCACGGGAGAGGTGGCATGTAATGGAAATGGTAGCGCCTTTCACAGTTTTTTTTGGCACCTCTGTGTACATAATAGCGACCACCGTGAGTAACTCAGTGGACTATAAGCAGTCACCCGTCCCTAATTTAGGGTCACTGATTAAAGGGAAGGGAAAGAGCCAATGCCGTAAGACAAAAACATCCATGCCTCACCTGGACCCCTTTCAGAAGAATGCTCAGAAGCCATCGCTTAGACCATGCGCCACCGAGTCTTAGCCCTGGACTAAGGAAAGAAATGCACCTAGCAACAGGGGACTCCGGGTTAACACGCTATAGCGGACACGCGCTTTATTTTCTGCTCCGATCGCCGAGGTGCTGAAAGACAAGGGGCGAAAGCCACAGTTCGCGTCCGGTCTGTGACAGGCTTGAAAGACTGAAAGTGAAATAGCAGCAGGAACGGGCTGCGATAATCCGTGAAAGAATCATTCACTGGCAACTCCGGTGGCGCAGTGGTCTAAGCGATGGCTTCTGATCATTCTCCGGAGGGTACCGAGTTCGAATCCCGGTGAGGTATGGATGTTGTGTTCTGCTTATAGTCCATTGAATTGCTCACGGTGGTCGTTAAACCTCCAATAATAAAAAAATCCTTTCCTGGAAAGAGAATCTGAGCAGAGGTGAACGCACTGAAACCAGCTGTCCGATTCCAGTGTGCAGAAGCGGATCAAAGCTGCGCTCTCTTTCAAGCCGAAGCGTGTGAACAGCTCGGGAAAGAGTCGTTTACGGCAGATCAGCAGCTTGCCACGGGTCCAGAAGTGTCCGTTCTTGTACACCTCCCCCATCGCAATAAGCTGAGAAGAGCGAAGAGGAGGAAATCCACGCTACCTCCCCGAGAGAAAGATTCCTGTGCCAATGGAAAGAGGGTGATCACACAGGTGCTACACCGAGACTGTGTCATCTCACCGCCGGTTCTGTGCTGTGACGTACTGCAGAGGTGAAAACATGTGCCGAAACGACACATCTGCATTTGCAGCGAGATATTCTGTCCGCATAGCTCAGTTGGGGGAGCGACTTACTCCGGTGTGAGGGGACACGAGTTCGATGCGGAGAAACTTGTGCTTTCATATTGGCGCCCGACTGTGGAAAATGGATCCACTGGCCGTTGGGTTCTTCGAAAAATGTGTGACGTTTGTTCCACACATTGTTTGGAATCTATGAAAAATTCCTACTTCGCTTCAAAGGGGAAAAAAAAGGAGATGATGTGACGTATTACAGAGGTGAAAACATATGCCAAGACGACGAATCTGCAGCCAGACATTCTGTCCGCGTAGCTCAGTTGGGAGAGCGACTTATTCCGGAGGGAGAGGACACGGACAAATTTATATTTTCACATTGTGTCTTCAGAGTGTTAAATTGTGCTGAATTCAAGAACAGATTACCACGATGCCATCTAAGTACACATTTTCTTGACACTGTAAGCATTCGGTGAGGAGTCTCCGTGAGCCACCCGAGGCGATTGCAATTAAAGCCGGACAGATTATTTATGAAATACTTGCGCAGAATCATTCATCTGGTCAGAAATGATGAAGTTTGAGATCAGTTCATTCTAGATAATCCGGGTTAAATTAATTTCTTTTGTTAAACTCGCATCTAAGCTTTAAAGCGAATAACTAAATGTTGTGCTCGTGCTAAGCCCAAGGCTCCTTTTCGAGTCGTGCCAGCTGAAATACATAAGATTCTTAATGCTGTCGAGACAAGATTAATAATGGAAATAATTGTAATTTTTATGGCGATACTTTACTTATTTCAGATATGTTGATGACATCTTTTTGTTTGGCCTCATTCTGTAAGCGAATTATTTAATTTGGCTTCGAATCTATCCTCAATCGATAAATCTTCATTTCTTGTAAAAGCATTGTACACCACTTTTGTCTTCTGAAAGTTCATTTTTAATCTCACTTCTTTACTCTTGTCAGCAAGTTCCTGGATGATACTCTGCACCTCTGATGGGGTAGTTGCAAAAATGACTACGTTGTCAGCAAAACGAAGGTGGGTTAGATAATCTCCATTAATCTTTATCCCTTTGTTTTCCCAGTTCAGTGATTGAAATACATTTTCCAATGTGCCATTAAAGAGCTGGGGAGATATGGTGTCGCCTTGTCTCACTCCCTTTCCAATTTTTATGTGTGTTGTATTTTCAAACAGCCGAATCTTTGCACTTGCATTTTAATAGATGTTATTAATAATATTAATGTATGCATCTTCAATACCGCAGGATTTCAAAGCCACTGTTACTGCTAATGGTTTCTCCGAATCAAAGGCCTTTTCATAATCGATAAAAGCCACGCATAATGGAAGTTCGTATTCCCTCGTTCTCTCAGTTAGTTCTCTCAGTACGTGGATATGATCTATTGTGCTGTAGCCACTCCTGAATACAGCTTGTTCTCTCGGTTGAGCCATGTCCAGTGTTACCTTCAAGCGGTGTGAAAGAACTTTAGTGAAGATTTTATAAACTACTGATAGGAGGCTGATAGGTCTGTAGTTTCCGAGATCCTCAATGTCACCTTTTTCATGTAGCAGGATCATTGTAGTGTTGTTCCAATCCTCAGAAATCTTCCCTTCATTAAGGCATCGAGTGAAAATTTGGGCGAGTACTGTTTCGATTTCTCCACTTGCTTCTTGTATGATGTCTACAGTAATTCCATCTTCTCCTGGAGCTTTCCCCCGCTTCATGTTCTTGATTGCATATGAAACTTCTGCTGGGAGGACTGGAAGAACTCTGGTACTGGTACCTTTCATTATGTCTGGAGTACATGTATCATCCCTTTCATATAATTTGGAGTAGAAATCTTTCACTCTTGTCAAAATTTTGCCTCTATTTCTTGTTACAGAACCATCTTCTTTTCTCAGTGCCATAATCTGTTTTCTTCCCTTACTGAGATGTCCCTTTGCTATCTTTAGGCTTTGGTTGTTTTCAATTGCTTTCCTCACTTGTTCAGTTGAATTTCCTTACGTCTTCAGTGATACTTTTTCGTACTGTCTTGCATAGCTCTATATATTCCACTTTGGAAGTCACATCCTCTTTAGTTGTTTTCATTTCTCTTCTTGTTTTGCATCAACATTTTGAGTTTTCCTGATAATTTGTTCACATGCAACTTGTTCTTAGATCCAGCTAATTTTGTTTCTGTTTCCACAAGAGCTTTTGTTACTTTCCTGTTAACTTCAGAGATGTCCACTTCTTCCAACGTTAGACCTTCTAGAATAGAGAATCTGTACCTCAGTTATAATTTGAAGGAATTATGATGCGTTTTAAGGTTGGTCATGTCAATACACATTGTTTGTTTTATGAGCTCGCCACGATCGAGTTTAGCATTGAGGTGCAGCTTGCATCTCACCCTTCCATGGTCACTACCTGTGTTGAACTTGTTTAGCACACTGCAGTCTTCCATGAAAAATTTCTTGTTACACATAATAAAATCAATTTCACTTGTCAATCCATTGGGATGGCTCCATGTCAATTTCCTTTCCGGCTTTTTCTTGAAAAAGGAGTTCATGATGAAAAACCCTTCTGCCTCTGCAAACTCTACGAGAGTATTTCCACACTGGTTTCTGTTGGCGTTGCCCTATTTTTGCATTGAAATCTCCCATAATTATCTTCAAGTGCTGCTTGCTTTATTATTTAGATGACGAATTTCCTCATAAAATTCTTCAATCTCTTCTTCAGGATGACTTGTGGTGGGTGCATAAGTTTGAATAATCTGAGCCTGGTATCTTCTCGAGAGTTGGATAACGAGTCGTGCAGCTCTGTCAGAGGAACTTTCAACTTCTACAATTTTATCCTTCAGTTTCTTGTTTATTATAAATCTAACATTACTAGTTCTGCCAGTATTTGTCCCATGATAGTAGAAGAGATGTCCATTTTTGAGTTCAATGAGATCTTCTCCTTTTCTCCTTACCTCATTTAGCCCGACGATGTCCCACTTGATCCTCTGTAGTTCCTCTTCCAATTCAAGAAGCCTTGAATCAGAAGATAGGGAGCGTCCATTGTAAGTAGCCAAGGTCAGCATCAAATGGCAGCCTAGTCCGGTTCTTCGGTGATTCTTAGATATACATATATATTGCTTTAAATTCATACTAAATATCCCCTCAAGGGGGAGGGTGTCCAGACCCGAGGACCACCCCCTTGGCTACGCCTATGATTCACATTGGTGAGAAACCTCACCAATGCACAGATTGAATTTAACCTTACGGTATTTAAATACCTAATGATTTAATTTTAACGCGTTTTGGTAAATGAATTTTATCTTACAGTATTTTGACTTACAAAAATTGTAGTCGTATTGCTTTCCAATCAAACACACGTCACACAGTTTTCCACACTGGTGAGAGACTTCACCAATGTACAATAAGTAAGAAGTCATTTAAGCAAAAAAGTCATGTATCAGCTCATTTATGGGTTCACACTGGTGAGAAACCTTATCAGTGTGACCTTTGCAACAAGTCATTTACACGTAAAGGAAATTTGACAAGTCAGCTGCTAATTCCTGTCCATTTACATGCTTACATTGCAAAGTGTACATTTTATGGATGTCAACTGTGTCAATATATTTTAACACCTATTAGTGAAATTTATATTTTTGTGCAGGCTACGAAAAATCTCCCAAGGGCATCACATGTTATAACAACTTCGCATTTGTTTACCCGTAAATCGGTACGGAATTTGATATAACAGCCTCGAGGCAAAACCTAATGTTCTGAAAACGATAAACCACAAAGAAAAAGAGGGGTGGGGGGGTACCCAAATTAATATTTTACCGACTACAAAAAATATGTTTATTCACAAGAATACCAGTCAGTCCACAAATACTTACCTTGACATTTTAGTCCATAGGGCATGTTTCTCGGAAATCTATAAAATGAACACTGATTTTGGGCAGTCTGGTGATTACAGTATGCTGCAAAACATAAAACCATTTCTAATATACTATTCAGTTTCACCTTTTGAAATGAATTTTACAGAACTATAGACAGCCGTCAACGATAAAACTAATGTTAGCTAACATGTAAACAACGTGTGTTTATGCCCAGTCGTCATTCCATGATGTCACGGCTTAGTGCTTTACAAAAGCGTCATATAATGCTGGGGATAAACGGCAGGAGTCTCTTTCAGTGCAACATCGGGAAACGGCACGCCCGCTTTGAGGATAATTTTATTGATTGGAGGTTTACGACCAACGTGAGCAACTCAATGGGCTATAAGCAGTTGCCCGTCTCTAATTTAGGGTCACTGGTTTCAGGGAAGGGAGAGAGCCAGTGCCGTAAGAGTAACACAACATCCATGTCTCACCGTGATTCGGACCCTTTCGGACGAATGATCAGGGGCCATTGCGTCACCGGGGCGGCTTTGAGGATGCGATAATAGCGCTTCAAGACAAGGGATAAGAGAGAGACAAAAAGCCAAACCAAGTCATGGCATAATGATAGTTGAGAGGTAATAGTATTTAGAGACTTTCTATATTATATTACTGTTTAAAAACGTTTTAGCTTATAAACTTGGGTGGGGTTGGACCCCACTATCCTCTCGGTAAAAACCGCCGCTGCGTACTCGCTTTCGGTAGCGTTCAGATATAGCCTCTTCTTACCATGGTTAACAGACAAACTTTCCTGTCCCACTCAAAAACCATAGGATCTTATATTCCCATCGAAAAACATTTCTTCTCCCATGCATGAATCGTAAAAACCCTTCTATTGATTGCAGAACAATGATCAAAAATAAGTTGAAAGATTTCTCTTCAGTAGGGGTGGATTTACCAAGGACGTTAGAATAAGATATATGGAGATGCCCAGTATCCCTTTGCGTGAAGGCTATAACCGCGAACAACGGCCGACAAAATATGAGAAAGCTGATAGTTTTCAAGGCTATTGCAATGCATTTTGTGTTGACCGAATCGCATGCTTCCGTCGCAAATGTTACCGATTTCGCATCGCAAACTTCTGCTGATGTGTGCGAAAATGGTGAATTTATAAAATTCTCAAGTATTTTGAAATACACGAACGTTAGTGCGAATTCTAAACAAAACACCGTTAAAATTGAAAACTTCACTCGTGTAAGAAGAAAGTATAACACATTCCGGTTTGATATTAGCACTATTTCTGAACCCAAAAACGACGCAATTCCAAAATACACACGGTTGAAATTACATAGGTATCATGTAAACAAAGTCAAATTCCCGCACTTTTTTTTCTTGATTGGAGGTTTAATGACCACC
This sequence comes from Macrothele yani, assembly GCA_039090855.1. Lineage (NCBI taxonomy): Eukaryota > Metazoa > Arthropoda > Arachnida > Araneae > Macrothelidae > Macrothele > Macrothele yani. Next base: position 131,230,842 of record CM077009.1, on the reverse strand, counting down.
GTGAGCAACTCAATGGGCTATAAGCAGTCGCCCGTCCCTAATTTAGGGTCACTGGCTCCAGGGAAGGGAGATCCCGCACTTTGCGGCTTCACGGTTAAGAGACTCATGGCATCTCCAGAAGTATTATTCTAACCTCCTTGGGATTTACAGCAAAACCTCTGAGCCCCAGGCATGGGCTCCACAATGCTGGACGGACCCAGGAATGACGATTTTAGTCTTCGTTTTCTTCTCAAAAAAAAAAAAGAAAAAAAAAAGAAAAGGCATAGTGAGGTACAGATTCACTGTTCTAGGATTTATTAGTGTGTTTCGGCCCGAACTCTAAGAATTCCATCTACAAGTATTAATTTCCAGTACTAGCTTAAATGCATGCTGACTAATCTGTTTTGACAGTTATATTACCTAATACCGCAATACAACTGAGCTCAGAGATTGGGGTGTTACCTCTAGCATAGAAGTAACATTTCCTAGACAAACAAATGGATTACAGTGGGGAATTACAGAAATTGTCACAAAGACACGAAATCCTCTGACTAGGAAATAGGAGAAAGTGGAACACAGAATTGATATATTCAAGATCACCACTTATGGCATAGTGTGAATATGGAATGTCAAATCAAAACTTTGAGAACTTAATTATCAACCAACACTATGAACGTATAGTTACTAAAAGATTTATTGGAACAAATTCTTGAGCATGTTCTATGACTTACAAATGACTTTGTTGTATTCAAAAATAAAGCAAATGTTACCAAAAACAGCTGACACACAAGTGCCTGATGGGTCTGGTTCATTTGCCCGACGTTTACTTCACCGAAGGGTCACTTGACCGAAAATCACTTCACCGAAAAGATTGTTTCATCGAAAGATCACTTGATCGAAACGTTCATTTCACCGAAGGGTCACTTGATCGAAACGTACATTTCACCGAAGGGCCACTTGATCGAATAGTTCATTTCACCGAAAGGTCTCTTTATCTAAAAGTTCATTTCATCGAAAGGTCATTTTACCGAAGGGTCAGTCTATCGAAAACTTTGGATTTCATTACAGGATCTGTTGAAGCATGGTGCAAGTTCGGCAAACAGACCACCGAAACGTTAAGGGATCATACTCAAATTTCACTTTTGTCCGTGTCACAGAGAACGCAAAGATTTAGGATTAAGACTAAAGTAATTAATTTTAAGTCCCTAGGCCTCGGCTAAGGCCTTTTTAGCAAATTTTAATCATGTTCATAAAGTTTACATAAAAGTCATGTTCAGTGCTCATGTTCATAAGCTTTACATAAAAAGTAAAATTAGTAATGTTGCACATTTTTTCAGGCAAAAAGGATCAATTTTAGGTCCCTGGGCCTTACCTTAGGCCTTTTTACCCAATTTTAATCGTACGAACTCATGTTCATAAGGTTTACATAAAAAGTCAAGTTAATAATGTTGCACATTTTTTCAGGCAAAAAGAATCAATTTTGGGGCTCTAGGTCTCGGCTTAGGCTTTTTTAGCAAATTTTAACCATACAAAAGGCTTACATAAAGATACTTTACATTTTATGTAATGCTTACGAATATGAGTAGTTTGAAATCTGTTAAAATGGCCTGTATCTAGGCCTACGTTCAAAAAATTAATGTTTTGTGGTTAAGTAAAAGTGGAACATTATTTACTTGATTTACTATGTAACCTTTATGAATATGAGCTCAGAGGATTAAAATTTGACAAAAAGGCACAGATCTAGGCCTTATAATTAATGTTATACTTCGAAAAACCTATTCATGGGGAGATGTTTCATAGAAATTAAAAGTGTATTTTTTATACAATCCGATAATGTTTAGGTGGCCAGTTTTTCAAAACCCAGCACCACAGTCCAACACATCTCTAACAACAAAATTCTAAGTGTTCGATAAACTGACCATTCGGTGAAATGACCTTTCGATATAATGAACTTTTAGGTAAAGTAATCCTTCGGTGAAATGAACTTTTCGATCAAATGTCCTTTCGATGAAATGAACTTTTAGGTGAAGTGACCTTTCGGTGAAATGAACTTTTCGGTCAAGTGACCCTTCGGTGAAATGTACCTTTCGATCAAGTGATTTTCGGTGAAGTTATTTTCGGTCAAGTGACCTTTCGATCAAGTGAACGATACCCGTGCCTGATTAATTTAGGATTAAACAGTAAATCATCAAACCATTATGATGCTTATTTGCACAGAGAAATATCATTTACAATGTGTCAGTTCTTTTAACAAAAGAGTATGTAACACATTTTTAAAACCTTGAATACCCGTTCCTTGTTCATATCTCGGCAAATATGTAATGAAAAATACAAAGAGTAAAAAATGAGTTGCGTGACAAAGACCAAACGACTCTGATATTTTGAAGAGAATTACATTTGAATAGTAAGACTCCACTAACAAAACTGGCTTAGCAAGTGCGCACTTTTGAGCACATGTTTTTAAAGGCAATAATTTTAGTCACTTCCTGTTCCACTGCTAGGCATGTAGCCAGTCCATAGATCCTTATGTGTGTTTATTTTATCTTCAATATGTTAATCAACAGTAGTTACCTGCACAATCAATGTACATTTCATGAACTCTACACACCTTCCAAATCTTCACATCACCAAAGTCAGACCATGTGCCCACGGTATTCATAAACCATATAAGACATATCAAATATGACAGATTTGTGCTGGGAAACATAAACAGACTGCCTCATTCAGATATCAAAACACTGATTCTAAATTGACTGTGACATTGAGTTAACCAGTGAAAAAATTCATTTTTACATTTTGTTTTGTGTCACTAATTAGCATACTTTCAGAAGGATAGATTGTTGATGTTGCAGATTTTATAAATGCTTGCTGCATGGGGAACTGATTTATGTATGTTATGCCCATTTTGAATTATGCAATGAATGTTTATCACCACTGTACAAAATGGCTATGAAGTTTGAAATCCCAGTTCTGTTCAACTCTATTAATTAGAAGAAAGACAGCTAAAGCACTTCAAAAAATAAAGTGGGAGGCAAAGGTGTTGCCATCACTTGGACAAGACAAATCTAGTTCAAGTAATTTCATCACTATGAAAAGGAAAGACGGTTTGAGGAAGCCCTCTGTGATGAATTTGGATGGCCTGCTCACTGCTGTTAAACCAAATCCAACAAACACTTTCAAATGCCACATGAATTGGTAGTATCAAAATCTGCCATCACTGACCATGTGCTCAAGCTAGGAGAGATCCAGATGGTGGCACACGAAGCGGTGCAGCATGACATCAGCTCAGGCTCAAAAATGTACAAGGTCTACATGGAACTGCTCATGAATCCACTTGACACTCAGTTCATCAAGAAGACAGTTACTAGGGATCAGAAGTAGATCTACGTGTTTAACATAGACACCTCCACCAATGTTCGGAGCCATGTGGGCCAGCTTTACTTGACTCCAAACGAGGCTGTTTTGAGAAAAAACTGTCTGATAGAATTAAAAGATTGAAGAATTTGATCCACTTTTGCACACATCTCGATAGCCAAGGCTGTCAGTGCTGAACTGTATTCCCAACAGCTGGATTGTATGTATGACAAATTGAAGTTATGGTTCCCTGCTTTGATCAATTGAAAGTGAGCACTCCTTCAACAAGAAAATACCAATCCTTGCATTGCCTTTCAAATCAAGGTGAAGCATCACAAAATTTTCACAACTGAATTCCCATCACACCCAGCATACAGCCCTGACATCGCCTCTTCTGATTATTTATCAACTATTTTTGGCAATTGCGCATCTTCTCTGAGGTAGGCACTTCGCTAAATTTGAATAACGTGAAATGCATGTATCAAGAGTTCTTCACCGTTAAGTCAAAAACATTTTATCATGCTGGGATTGAATATCTTGTAGAAAGATGGGTACAAATTCTTGAACAAAATGGTACATACCCGATACATATGCATAGATTATTACAACACTACAAAGATGGGCACAAAATCTTGAACAAAATAGTCCACACTGTGAAACATAAGCATACATTGTTACACTACAAAGATCAGTAGAAAATCTTGGTCAAAATTGTGCATACCGTGAAATATAAACGTAGATTGCTACAACATTACAAAGATCGGTACCAGATCTTGAACGAAGTGGTACATACTGTGAAATACACTGCTTAAAATAATGAAGGGAGCATGGGACTTTGACGACATTATGGAAGTCAATTGTGTGATGCCTTACCAAAACGTGGAAAATGCAAGTCGAGTGTGATATTGACATCTGAATCATACATATTCTTATGCAAAATAGTGTCTGTGACACATCAGAATGCAGAGCTCCCTCATTCCATCGTGGCATTTTGTTTCATGAAGTCTTCGGTTCAAACGATGTCTCAACAGCACAGTTTACCGGAATCAATGGTGTGAAGAACTATTGGAAGGCTGGAAGCAGGTCAGACACAGCGGGTGGTAGCAGATGTCATTACGAGTGTTAATTCCTGACTGTGGACATAATTCCAGGGTATGGGAAGTGTTCTAACGCTAAGTCACGGCTGTCTATGAGCAATTACAGCAAAAGATGACCATTATCTATTATTAACAGCCCATTGGAACAGTCAACAAAATGTTATTCACCTCCAGCGAAAGCTTCTCGTGTCAACAAGATGCAGGTGGTCAAATCCAATTATCTGCAATCACCTTCACCAAAGTGGCCCTTCATGCATGTAAACCAGTGGTGTTTGTCACTTTAACTGCACAACACTGTATGGCATATAGAAACTGGGCTGAACAACATCGTGGTTGAGAGCACAAGTGGACTCAAGCTTTCTTTGGTTCTAGTTCCACTTGAAGAAATTTTGTTTAATCTTCCTTCCCTCAGTTCTTTTTAATTTTTACAGACGTTTCTGGCCTCTTGATGTTGCTCAAGGCTTGTTCTCAATGTATAGACCGTATTCATATGACGTCACAACGAGGTAAACTATCGTAGCAGACAACCTGGTGATCAACTGGTGTACAAGCACTGCTTGGATTTGCATGGTGGAGCGTTAAGGAAAGTGGTGTTATGTGCTTTTTTCATCTGAAGTAACCGAAGTGGGAGAGATAATTATGTGTCCTATTATAGATTACCATCTGAACGAACGAAGTGGGATCAGAATTGTAAAACTTTAATTCAGAAGTGCCAAAATTTGTGGTTATCACGTAAGTTGACATTGATGACCGGACACGAAGTAACACTGAAGTGTGCAGTTTACATTTTGGAACAGTTATGTTAATAAATTTACTGATGCATTATCTACAAAAACTCTATGATCTTTAACTAAAATTAACCTTTCTTATGAATAAGATTATGCTGTTCTTTACCGCGAATATATCCACTGCTCTAGGGGAGTGAATATCTTATGGAACCTTCATATGTTGGGTTCTCAGGCCGATTTTGGAAAAAATGATCTCATGATAACATCCACCAGTTTATTATTATTGTCATTATTTTATATATAAGGTAGAGAGACTTAGTGCTACTTGCCAGAATTATTATTATAATTATATACAGTATAGCCTTACCGGTATAAAGCTGAGAATTTTTACCTTAGCTTAAGTTTCAGGTTGGAAAATATCTAAATTATTGAAAAGTAAACTTTTAAATTAAATAATTAGCCAAAGATGAAAGAACTTTTTTATCTTAATTAACCGTGTGAATATGCTGAAGTTGGTTGGTGGTTGTGCTGGAATGCAGAATTTCCAGTTCCTTTCAAGCAAAAACATTCCTCTTCCTACAATATTGTTCAGGAAAATTGAGTATGGAATATCATATTGCCCAATAACTTTAATTTATCAGCATAAAGCTGTTTTTGAACACCAAATAACCCACTTAGGTTTCCCATGCAATGCATCTTTGATCTCATTTGTACACTAGTTGTTCTGTAAGAAAGCAGCAGACGAAAAAGTGACGTCAACCGCGGTTTCGTGACGTCAATGCATATGGTCAATAGAAAGATTAACAATAATTTTGTTTACTTCTGAAGAACTTGAATGTTGTTGCCAGGTTCCTCATACTGATTCCAAGTACCTCAAACTGTTGCCAGTTACCAAACTGAAATGTTTTCACTGTGTATTTTGCAGTTCTGTTGCTGATGTAATTAAATTGTTTAAAACACCACTTGTTAGTTTAGAAGGCTCATTGATGGCACTGCTTTTTTTTTATCTAAAGAAAGTTATTACACGTACATACCCCCCCCCCCAAAAAAAAAAAACAGTGCCATGAATGAGCCTTTTAAACTAACAAGTGGTGTTTTAAACAACTTAATTACAACATCAGCAACAGAATTGCAAAATACACAGTGAAAATATTTCAGTTTGGTAACTGGCAACAGTTTGAGGTACTTGGAATCAGTATAAGGAACCTGGCAACAACATTCAAATTCTTCAGAAGTAAACAAGACGTTTGTTAATCCTTCTATACATTGAGAACAGGCCTTGACCAACATCAAGAGGCCAGAAACACCTCTAAAAATCAAAAAGAACTCAGAGTGAAGGGAGATTAAACAAAATTTCTTCAAGCGGAACTAGAACCAAAGGAGTATATCTGGGTAAAGCCTTAAGTAAGTGATTTAACTCGAGCTTTCTTCTCTGACAAGTCAAGATACAGTCTGGAGTCTGACAATCAACAAGTTCTTCTATGGAAAGAACCCAACACACAAATTAACATAGGGTTTGTGCAGGAAACATCACATTGCAGCAGACATGGATTAATGGTCTGTGCAGGCATAAGGATTAGTGAACGTATCATTGGAAACAGCGATCTCATGGCCCAGAGATAAAAGAGATGTGATTCTCACACGTATTGTCATGCCCTATGCTGCAGCCATCATTGATGCATCCTTTTAATGGAAAATAACGCTTCACTTTATACAGCTCAGCTAGTGAATAACGAGCTTCATGAGGAGGGAAACAAGTATATGGAGTGGCCAGCATGCTTCCCTTACTCTAATCCAGTTGAGCATGCCAGGGACATACTTGGCAGATGCATTGCAGCTCTGCCGGCACCTCCATTAACTCTTTGTAAAATAGAGATTGCTCTCATTGAGGACTGGTGAAGACATTGGCGTAACCATGTTTCGAAATCGGGGGTGGTGGTGGTTCCGATCACACATATACACGTTATATATATATATATATATATATATATATATATACTATCTACCAACAAGTAATTGGACACCTGTGATAGCAAAGGAAAACGAAGTTTATTCACCTTCAATAGTTGGTGGAGCCACCACGGGCGGCGATTACAGCTGCGACCATCCGGGGCATACTCTCAACCAGGCGTTGTACGATGACTAGCGGTATTTCCTTCCACTCGACTTGGAGAAGACACGTCAGTTCCTTCACCGATTTTGGATGGTGGGGGCACCCCTTAAGTCGACGCTCCAACTCCTCCCAGAGGTGCTCGATAGTGTTAAGGTCCGGGCTCGAAGCAGGCCAGTCCATTCGATTAACCCCATTGCCACCATACCAAGCCATGGTGGACCTCGCAACATGACAGGTGGCATTGTCATCCTGAAAGTAACATGGGTCCACCCAGTAAAACTGCCACAACGTAGGAAGCCCATGGTTATCCAAAATGGTGCAGTAGGTCTCGGCGTTGAGTCTACCATGAATTGCGACCAAGGGTCCCGTGCCATACCAGGAGAAACACCCCCATAGCATAATTCCACCGCCGCCGAACTTCACAGTTGGCACAATACATTCCGGCAGGAGGCGTTCTCCAGGCAGACGCCAAACCCAGACCATGCCATCCGAACGGTAGAGGGTGAACCTTTGTTCGTCGCTCCAGAGAACCTGTTTCCACTGTTCAACAGTCCACTGTCGACGTTCTTTCAACCACATTAGCCGAGCAGCGCTATTGGACTTGGTGATCAAAGGCTTGTGGGCGGCAGCACGTCCATGATAACCGAGCAGATGGGCTTCCTTACGGATGGTATTCATCAAAAGAACACTCCCGAATGCCTGTTGAAACTCCTCGCAGATGTGGCCCATTGATTTGGTGAGGTTCTTCCGAATTTCTCTGGCCAGCACCCGTCGGTCTCTAACTCCCAGTTTTGTGGGTCTGCCGAGTCAGGGTACATTCCGACAGTCGTCTCCCATCTTACGGTAGAGGGTGAACCTTTATTCGTTGCTCCAGAGAACCTGTTTCCACTGTTCAACGGTCCACTGTCGACGATTTTTCAACCACATTAGCCGAGCATCGCTATTGGACTTGGTGATCAAAGGCTTGTGGGCGGCAGCACGTCCATGATAACCGAGCAGATGGGCTTCCTTACGGATGGTATTTATCAAAAGAACACTCCCGAATGCCTGTTGAAACTCCTCGCAGATGTGGCCCATTGATTTGGTGCGGTTCTTCCGAATTTCTCTGCCCAGTACCTGTCGGTCTCTAACTCCCACTTTTGTGGGTCTGCCGGGACGGGGTATATTCCGACAGTCGCCTCTCATCTTCCACTTGCCAATCACGTAGGCCACTGTCAATTTTGGGTACTTCAACTCGATGGATATGTCACGTATGGATCGGCCATTTCTGTGATACCCCACGATTACACCTTTCTTGAAATCAGAGAGCTCCGAACTGCTTGGCATCCTGCATGCGACTGGTTTTGTTGTTGTTTCCCACACGATATTTAACTGTGGTGGCCGTGATGTGCACCAGGACCGCAGATATCGTCGATTGCAGGGGTGTCCAATTACTTGTTGGTAGATAGTGTATATATAAATTATAAATGAAAATGAAACCATTTAAAACTGGGTACCAAACTATCAACCTTAGAAGAAAAACTAACCACTGTACTATGAAATTAAATAAAATAAAAAATATAATACTCTGCATACTCCGCATAAGCAGCAAACAATGACAGATACTCATATTAATTATGAATGAGAAAAATCAATCCTAACAAACCATCCAAAAATAACGTAAAACATACACACAACCTCAGTCACGGACATCAAGGCAAAGGACTACATCTATATTGCATAAAAACCAGGATTAGTCTCAATGGCTTGCACATTGCTATCCTGTTCGAAAGGTCACGATGGGACAGGTGCTTCCCTGACGAGAACTGTCCCTTTCTGGTTCAGATGGTCTTTCTCATTCCTTTGGGATCTGGCACCCAGTGATGTTTACCCTTTTTGTAATCACTGAAAAGGGGTTTCAGCATTAGTGAGTAGAGCTTTCGATTGTCTGTTTTTCCTAGGTTTCAAAAGTAAATTTAATATATATATATATATATATATTTAAAAACTTTTTATGCAATATAGATGTAGTCTGTTGCTTCGATGTCCGTGACTGAGGTTGTGTGCATGTTTCGCGTTATTTTTGGATGGTTTGTTCGGATTGATTTTTCTCATATACATATATATACAGTTACGTTATATATATATATATATCATCATCATCATTGTCAACCATTATCAATCCACTGCTGGACGAAGGTCTCCCCAAGTTTCCTCCACATCAGTCTGTCTTGTGTCAGTCTCCTCCATGTCACCCCTGCATACTTTCGAATTTCATCCACCCATCTCCCATGTGGTCTTCTTCTGGGTCTTTTCCTGTCCTTTGGAATCCAATCTAAAATTTCGGCTGTCCATCGATGATCTGTCCTTCTGGCAGTATGTCCAGCCCATTGCCATTTCAGGGATTTAACTCTGATCATGATGTCTTCCACTCTTGTCATTTTTCGGATCCACGAGCTCCTCTTCTTATCTCTCCTGGTTACACCAAGCATGCACCTCTCCATGCTTTTTTGAGTTGTCTGCAGTCTTTGTATATCTCTTTTAGTTAAGGTCCACGTCTCTGCACCATACGTAAGCACTGGAAGGATGCATTGATCAAACACTTTTCTTTTAAGACATAATGGCATATTACTCTTGAAAATTATGCTGTTTCTTCCAAAAGCTCTCCAGGCAAGTTTTGTACGCCGATTAATTTCTTCATCAATGTGACCCTCACTTGATATCTGCTGTATAAGATAAACGTACGTGTCTGTTATCTCCAGCTTTTCTCCATCAATCAATAAATCTTCATTTCTGGTAAAAGCATTGAACATCACTTTTGTCTTCTGAAAGTTCATTTTTAACCCCACTTCTTTACTCTTGTCAGCAAATTCCTGGATCATACTCTGCAGCTCTGATGGGGTAGTTGCAAAAATGACTACGTCATCAGCAAAACGAAGGTGGGTTAGATAATCTCCATTAATCTTTATCCCTTTGTTTTCCCAGCTCAGCGACTGAAAAACACCCTCCAATGTGGCATTAAAGAGCTTGAGAGATATGGTGTCACCTTGTCTCACTCCCTTTCCAATTTTTATGTGTGTTGTATTTTCAAACAGCCGAATCTTTGCACTTGCATTTTCATAGATGTTATTAATAATATTAATGTATGCATCTTCAATACCGCAGGTTTTCAGAGCCATTGTAACTGCTGATGGTTTCACCGAATCAAAGGCTTTTTCATAATCGATAAAAGCCATGCACAATGGAAGTTCATATTCCCTCGCTCTTTCAATTAGTTCTCTCAGTACGTGGATATGATCTATTGTGCTGTAGCCACTCCTGAATCCAGCTTGTTCTCTCGGTTGAGCCATGTCCAGTGTTACCTTCAAGCGGTATGAAAGAACTTTAGTGAAGATTTTATAAACTACTGATAGGAGGCTGATAGGTCTGTAGTTTCCAAGATCCTCAATGTCACCTTTCTTATGTAGCAGGATCATTGTAGCGGTGTTCCAATCCTCAGGAATCTTTCCTTCATTAAGGCATCGAGTGAAAATTTGGGCGAGTACTGTTTCAATTTCTCCACTTGCTTCTTGTATGATGTCTACAGTAATTCCATCTTCTCCTGGAGCTTTTCCCCGCTTCATGTTCTTGATTGCATGTGCAACTTCTGCTGGAAGGACTGGAGGAACTCTGGTACTGGTATCTTTCATGATGTCTGGAGTGCATGTATCATCCCTTTCATATAATTTGGAGTAGAAATCTTTCACTCTTGTCAAAATTTTGCCTCTATTTCTTGTTACAGAACCATCTTCTTTTCTCAGTGCCATAATCTGTTTTCTTCCCTTACTGAGATGTCCCTTTGCTATCTTTAGGCTTTGGTTGTTTTCAATTGCTTTCCTCACTAGTTCACAGTTGAATTTTCTTACGTCTTCAGTGATACTTTTTCTTACTGTCTTGCATAGCTCTATATATTCCACTTTGGAAGTCACATCTTCTTTAGTTGTCCTCATCTCTCTTCTTTTTTGCATCAACATTTTCGTTTTTCCTGATAATTTGTTTACATGCAACTTGTTCTTAGACCCAGCTAATTTTGTTGCTGTTTCCATAAGAGCTTTGGTTACTTTTCTGTTAACTTCAGAAATATCCACTTCTTCCGATGTTAGACCTTCTAAAGCAGAGAATCTGTTCTTCAGTTCCAATTTGAAGGTATTATGGTGTTTTTTAAGGTTGGTTATGTCAATACATTTTGTTTGTCTTATGAGCTTGCCACGCTCATGTTTGGTGTTGAGGTGCATCTTACATCTCACCAATCTATGGTCACTACCTGTGTTGAACTTGTTTAGCACACTGCAGTCTTCTATGACGAATTTTTTGTTACACATAATAAAATCAATTTCACTTGTCGTCCCATTTGGATGTCTCCATGTCCATTTCCTGTGTGGCTTTTTCTTGAAGAAGGAGTTCAAGATGAAAAACCCTTCTGCCTCTACAAACTCAACGAGAGTATTTCCACGCTGGTTTCTGTTGCCGTGACCGAATTTACCTACTGAAGTTTCATTCTGTTGCCGTTGCCCTATTTTTGCATTGAAATCTCCCATAATTATTTTCAAGTGCTGCTTACCTTTATTATTTAGATGACAAATTTCCTCATAAAATTCTTCAATTTCTTTTTCAGGATGACTTGTGGTGGGTGCATAAGTTTGAATAATCTGAGCCTGGTATCTTTTCAAGAGTTGGATAACAAGTCGTGCAGCTCTGTCAGAGGAACTTTCAACTTCTACAACTTTATCCTTCAGTTTCTTGTTTATTATAAATCCAACACCACTAGTTCTGCCAGTATCTGTCCCACGATAGTAGAAGAGATGTCCACTTTTCAGTTCAATGAGATCTTCTCCTTTTCTCCTTACCTCACTTAGCCCCACGATGTCCCACTTGATCCTTTGTAGTTCCTCTTCCAATTCAAGAAGCCTTCAATCAGAAGATAGGGAGCGTCCGTTGTAGGTAGCCAAGGTCAGCATCAGATGGCAGCCTAGTCCGGTCCTCCGGGGATTCTTAGCACCCACTGCCTTCATGTCGCACTGGCCGCTGCCTTGGCCAGGTACATTCCAGCTGCCGGAGACTGAGGGCCAAGATTTAAGTTGTGGAATCATTTTGGAGGGTTTTGGTCATAACTCACCACGCTGGGCAAGCGGGTTGGTGAGTGTGGGATAGAATTTCCTCTAATCCCGATGGTATAGTTATACCGCTATTGGCGGTCGCCAGAGCCCCTTTAGTGGGAACAGGATGTACCACGAGAAGGCGGGGTTGACATTTGTCAAGGAGAGGCTGTGATGTTACGCATCACCTGACCTTACATCCCATATATATATATCATCATCATCATCATTGTCAACCATTATCAATCCACTGCTGGACGAAGGTCTCCCCAAGTTTCCTCCACAACGGTCTGTCTTGTGCCAGTCTCCTCCATGTCACTCCCGCATATTTACGAATTTCATCCACCCATCTCCCATGTGGTCTTTTTCTGGGTCTTTTCCTGTCCCTTGGAATCCAATCTAAAATTTCGGCTGTCCATCTATGGTCTGTCCTTCTGGCAGTATGTCCAGCCCATTGCCATTTCAGGGATTTAACTCTGATCATGATGTCTTCCACTCTCGTCATTTTTCGGATCCACGAGTTCCTCTTCTTATCTCTCCTGGTTATACCAAGCATGCACCTCTCCATGCTTCTTTCAGTTGTCTGCAGCCTTTGTATGTCTCTTTTAGTTAAGGTCCACGTCTCTGCACCATACGTAAGCACTGGAAGGATGCATTGATCAAACACTTTTCTTTTAAGACATAATGGCATATTGCTGTTGAAAATTATGCTGTTTCTTCCAAAAGCTCTCCAGGCAAGTTTTGTACGCCGATTAATTTCTTCATCAATGTGACCCTCACTTGATATCTGCTGTCCAAGATAAACATACGTATCTGTTATCTCCAGTTTTTCTCCATCAATCGATAAATCTTCATTTCTTGTAAAAGCATTGAACATCACTTTTGTCTTCTGAAAGTTCATTTTTAATCCCACTTCTTTACTCTTGTCAGCAAGTTCCTGGATCATACTCTGCAGCTCTGATGGGGTAGTTGCAAAAATGACTACGTCATCAGCAAAACGAAGGTGGGTTAGATAATCTCCATTAATCTTTATCCCTTTGTTTTCCCAGTTCAGTGATTGAAAGACATTTTCCAATGTGGCATTAAAGAGCTTCGGAGATATGGTGTCTCCTTGTCTCACTCCCTTTCCAATTTTTATGTGTGTTGTATTTTGAAACAGCCGAATCTTTGCACTTGCATTTTCATAGATGTTATTAATAATATTAATGTATGCATCTTCAATACCGCAGGATTTCAGAGCCGTGGTAACTGCTGATGGTTTCACCGAATCAAAGGCTTTTTCATAATCGATAAAAGCCATGCACAATGGAAGTTCATATTCCCTCGCTCTTTCAATTAGTTCTCTCACTACATGGATATGATCTATTGTGCTGTAGCCACTCCTGAATCCAGCTTGTTCTCTCGGTTGAGCCATGTCCAGTGTTACCTTCAAGCGGTGTGAAAGAACTTTAGTGAAGATTTTATAAACCACTGATAGGAGGCTGATAGGTCTGTAGTTCCTGAGATCCTCAATGTCACCTTTTTTATGTAGCAGGATCATTGTAGCATTGTTCCAATCCTCAGGAATCTTCCCTTCATTAAGGCATCGAGTGAAAATTTGGGCGAGTACTGTTTCAATTTCTCCACTTGCTTCTTGTATGATGTCTATAGTAATTCCATCTTCTCCTGGAGCTTTCCCCGCTTCATGTTCTTGATTGCATGAGCAACTTCTGCTGGGAGGACTGGAAGAACTCTGGTACCTTTCATGATGTCTGGAGTACATGTATCATCCCTTTCATATAATTTGGAGTAGAAATCTTTCACTCTTGTCAAAATTTCGCCTCTATTTCTTGTTATAGAACCATCTTCTTTTCTCAGAGCCATAATCTGTTTTCTTCCCTTACTGAGATGTCCCTTTGCTATCTTTAGGCTTTGGTTGTTTTCAATTGCTTTCCTCACTAGCTCACAGTTGAATTTCCTTACGTCTTCAGTGATACTTTTTCGTGCTGTCTTGCATAGCTCTATATATTCCACTTTGGAAGTCACATCTTCTTTAGTTGTCCTCATCTGTCTTCTTTTTTGCATCAACATTTTGGTTTTTCCTGATAATTTGTTTACATGCAACTTGTTCTTAGACCCAGCTAATTTTGTTGCTGTTTCCATAAGAGCTTTGGTTACTTTTCTGTTAACTTCCGAAATATCCACATCTACCGATGTTAGGCCTTCTAAAGCAGAGAATCTGTTCTTCAGTTCCAACTTGAAAGTATTATGGTGTTTTTTAAGGTTGGTTATGTCAACACATTTTGTTTGTCTTATGAGCTTGCCACGTTCCAGTTTAGTGTTGAGGTGCATCTTACATCTCACCAATCTATGGTCACTACCTGTGTTGAACTTGTTTAGCACACTGCAGTCTTCGATGACGAATTTTTTGTTACACATAATAAAATCAATTTCACTTGTCGTCCCAATTGGATGTCTCCATGTCCATTTCCTGTGTGGCTTTTTCTTGAAAAAGGAATTCAAGATGAAAAATCCTTCTGCCTCTGCAAACTCAACGAGAGTATTTCCACGCTGGTTTCTGTTGCCGTGACCGAATTTACCTACTGAAGTTTCATTCTGTTGCCGTTGCCCTATTTTTGCATTGAAATCTCCCATAATTATCTTCAAGTGCTGCTTACCTTTATTATTTAGATGACGAATTTCCTCATAAAATTCTTCAATTTCTTCTTCAGGATGACTTGTGGTGGGTGCATAAGTTTGAATAATCTGAGCCTGGTATCTTCTCGATAGTTGGATAACGAGTCGTGCAGCTCTGTCAGAGGAACTTTCAACTTCTACCACTTTATCCTTCAGTTTCTTGTTTATTATAAATCCAACACCACTAGTTCTGCCAGTATCTGTCCCACGATAATAGAAGAGATGTCCACTTTTCAGTTCAATGAGATCTTCTCCTTTTCTCCTTACCTCACTCAGCCCGACGATGTCCCACTTGATCCTTTGTAGTTCCTCTTCCAATTCAAGAAGCCTTGAATCAGAAGATAGGGAGCGTCCGTTGTAGGTAGCCAAGGTCAGCATCAAATGGCAGCCTAGTCCGGTCCTCCGGGGATTCTTAGCACCCTCTGCCTTCATGTCGCACTGGCCGCTGCCTTGGCCAGGTACATTCCAGCTGCCGGAGACTGAGGGCCAAGATTTAAGTTGTAGAGTCATTTTGGAGGTGTTTGGCCATAACTCACCACGCTGGCCAAGCGGGTTGGTGAGTGTGGGATAGCATTTCCTCTGATCCCGATGGTATAGTTATACCGCTATTTGCGGTCGTCAGAGCCCCTTTAGTGGGAACAGGATGCACCACGAGAAGGCGGGGTTGACATTTGTCAAGGAGAGGCTGTGATGTTACGCATCACCTGACCTTACATCCCATATATATATATATATATATATATATATATATATATATACGCCAACGATGTTGGTAACCATGCTTAATCGATATCGCTGTTTTATTAAGTACACATATACACATGTTTGCATTCTACGAAAAATTACTATCTTATATTATTAAATTTAGTTGATTCACATCATAAAAAGCGTGCATTGTATCATTATATTTCCAAAAAATGGGGGGGGGGTCCTTTACATTGGGGATCCCCTACTCTGAAAATCTGAAGGGTGTGGTCTTGACCCCCTCCGCCCGACTCCCCAGTGGTTATGCCTATAGATGAAGATACCCCCAAAATCTCCTTGATTCCATGCCGCATAGGTGGGGAGCCGTCTTAGCCGCTGGAGAAGAATACGCACCCTTCTATAGGTCAGTTACCACCTCCAAAATATCTTTTTTTTTCTTGTACAGATATGCGTATTGTTAACAGTATAGCACATCGCACCAGATGCATTAAATGATAATATTGCATAAAAATTCATTAACATGCTTTTTGAAATATACATACTCGTATATCCACATATGGGATGTAAGGTCAGGTGATGCGTAACATCACAGCCTCTCCTTGACAAATGTCAACCCCGCCTTCTCGTGGTGCATCCTGTTCCCACTAAAGGGGCTCTGACGACCGCCAATAGCGGTATAACTATACCATCGGGATTAGAGGAAATGCTATCCCACACTCACCAACCCGCTTGGCCAGCGTGGTGAGTTATGGCCAAACCCCTCCAAAATGATTCCACAACTTAAATCTTGGCCCTCAGTCACCGGCAGCTGGAATGTACCTGGCCAAGGCAGCGGCCAGTGCGACATGAATGCAGAGGGTGCTAAGAATCCCCGGAGGACTGGACAAGGCTGCCATTTGATGCTGACCTTGGCTGCGTATAATGGACGCTCCCTATCTTCTGATTCAAGGCTTCTTGAATTGGAAGAGGAACTACAAAGGATCAAGTGGGACATCGTAGGGCTAAGTGAGGTAAGGAGAAAAGGAGAAGATCTCATTGAACTGAAAAGTGGACATCTCTTCTACTACCGTGGGACAGATACTGGCAGAACTAGTGGTGTTGGATTTATAATGAACAAGAAACTGAAGGATAAAGTTGTAGGAGTTGAAAGTTCCTCTGACAGAGCTGCACGACTCGTTATCCAACTCTCGAAAAGATACCAGGCTCAGATTATTCAAACTTATGCACCAACCACAAGTCATCCTGAAGAAGAAATTGAACAATTTTATGAGGAAATTCGACATCTAAATAATAAAGGTAAGCAGCACTTGAAAATAATTATGGGAGATTTCAATGCAAAAATAGGGGAAACAGCAACAGAATGAAACTTCAGTAGGTAAATTTGGTCACGGCAACAGAAACCAGCGTGGAAATACTCTCGTTGAGTTTGCAGAGGCAGAAGGGTTTTTCATCTTGAACTCCTTCTTCAAGAAAAAGCCACACAGGAAATGGACATGGAGACATCCAAATGGGACGACAAGTGAAATTGATTTTATTTTGTGTAACAAAAAATTTGTCATTGAAGACTGCAGTGTGCTAAACAAGTTCAACACAGGTAGTGACCATAGATTGGTAAGATGTAAGATGCACCTCAACACTAAACTTGAACGTGGCAAGCTCATAAGACAAACAAAAACTATTAACATAACCAACCTTAAAAACCACCATAATACCTTCAAGTTGGAACTGAAGAACAGATTCTCTGCTTTAGAAGGTCTAACATCGGAAGAAGTTGATATTTCTGAAGTTAACAGGAAAGTAACCAAAGCTCTTATGGAAACAGCAACAAAATTAGCTGGGTCTAAGAACAAGTTGCATGTGAACAAATTATCAGGAAAAATCCAAATGTTGATGCAAAAAAGAAGAGAGATGAGGATAACTAACGAAGATGTGACTTCCAAAGTGGAATATATAGAGCTATGCAAGACAGTAAGAAAAAGTATCACTGAAGACGTAAGAAAATTCAACTGTGAACTAGTGAGAAAAGCAATTGAAAACAACCAAAGCCTAAAGATAGCAAAGGGACATCTCAGTAAGGGAAGAAAACAGATTATGGCACTGAAAACAGAAGATGGTTCTGTAACAAGAAATAGAGGCGAAATTTTGACAAGAGTGAAAGATTTCTACTCCAAATTATATGAAAGGGACGATACATACACTCCAGACATCATGAAAGGTACCAGTACCAGAGTTCCTCCAGTCCTTCCAGCAGAAGTTGCACATGCAATCAAGAACATGAAGCAGGAGAAAGCTCCAGGAGAAGATGGAATTACTGTAGACATCATACAAGAAGCAAGTGGAGAAATCGAAACAGTACTCGCCCAAATTTTCACTCGATGCCTTAATGAAGGGAAGATTCTTGAGGATTGAAACAACGCTAAAATGATCCTGCTACATAAAAAAGGTGACATTGAGGATCTAGGGAACTACAGACCTATCAGCCTCCTATCAGTGGTTTATAAAATCTTTACTAAAGTTCTTTCACACCGCTTGAAGGTAACACTGGACATGGCTCAACCGAGAAAACAAGCTGGATTCAATAGTGGCTACAGCACAATAGATCATATCCGCGTACTGAGAGAACTAATTGAAAGAGCGAGGGAATATGAACTTCCATTGTCCATGGCTTTTATCGATTATGAAAAAGCCTTTGATTCGGTGAAACCATCAGCAGTTACAATGGCTCTGAAATCCTGCGGTATTGAAGATGCATACATTAATATTATTAATAACATCTATGAAAATGCAAGTGCGAAGATTCGGCTATTTGAAAATACAACACACATAAAAATTGGAAAGGGAGTGAGTCAAGGTGACACCATATCTCCAAAGCTCTCTAATGCCACATTGGAGGGTGTCTTTCAGTCGCTGAGCTGGGAAAACAAAGGGATAAAGATTAATGGAGATTATCTAACCCACCTTCGTTTTGCTGATGACGTAGTCATTTTTGCAACTACCCCGTCAGAGCTGCAGAGTATGATCCAGGAACTTGCTGACAAGAGTAAAGAAGTGGGATTAAAAATGAACTTTCAGAAGATAAAAGTGATGTTCAATGCTTTTACAAGTAATGAAGATTTATCGATTGATGGAGAAAAGCTGGAGATAACAGACACGTACGTTTATCTTGGACAGCAGATATCAAGTGAGGGTCACATTGATGAAGAAAGTAATCGGCGTACAAAATTTGCCTGGAGAGCTTTTGGAAGAAACAGCATAATTTTCAAGAGTAATATGCCATTATGTCTTAAAAGAAAAGTGTTTGATCAATGCATCCTTCCAGTGCTTACGTATGGTGCAGAGACGTGGACTTTAACTAAAAGAGACATACAAAGGCTGCAGACAACTCAAAGCAGCATGGACAGGAGCATGCTTGGTATAACCAGGAGAGATAAGAAGAATAACTCGTGAATCCGAAAAATGACAAGAGTGGAAGACATCATGATCAGAGTTAAATCCCTGAAATGGCAATGGGCTGGACATACTGCCAGAAGGACAGATCATCGATGGACAGCCGAAATTTTAGATTGGATTCCAAGGGACAGGAAAAGACCCAGAAGAAGACCTCATGGGAGATGGGTGGATGAAATTCGAAAGTATGCAGGGGTGACACGGAGGAGACTGGCACAAGACAGACCGTTATGGAGGAAACTTGGGGAAACCTTCGTCCAGCAGTGGATTGGTAATGGTTGACAATGATGATGATATCCACATATTACAGAATAAAATCATTTTAGTCCAAGTGTCAGGAAGGAAAGGCAGAGGAAGGCCAGGGAAGTCGTGGGAGGATCAGATTCAGGAGTGTCTGCATGAGAAAAAATGATGAGTATGAAGTATAGAAAGTCTTGTGTACAGCATGTGATGGATATCAGTGAAGCCCGAGTTGTATGTCAAGATCGCTGTAAATGGAGAAGTTTGATATGGCAACAGCAAGTAAAAATTATCTGATAGTTTGCATTTCTTTTCGGAGCTAACCTCTGAATCTCAGAGAACAGCTTAGTGATATGATGTATGTACAATACCTTATATAAAAATAATATTTTACATTCAACAACGTCATTCACTAACTTTCTGCACAATATCTCTAGTGGCGTCTTTTCAGGTGAAGTAGGTGAAGTGCCTCTTCAATTATTTGATTTGAAATAAGATTTTATTTAATAGTTTCGTATAATATATTATTTTTTTGCCTTTATTGAGTGCCAAAATACCAAAAATTTTGATTAGATATCACTTCACAATGCGCGTTCAATATGGAAAACAAGTCCTTATACGCAAAACAGTTCAAGTGAAGAGCTGAAATGAGAATGCCTGGAAGTCTGCACTTTTTGTCCAAGTTGCCATGGTAAGTGTGACGTCACCCTCCCCTATCTGCCGGGCAAGTGAAGTGTTTTATCATTAGACGTCAAGGCTCTGCACCTGGAGTCGTGACCTTACGAAGAGATCGCAGTGGAACGGGACGGGTTGCCAAGGGTTCTTTGCAATCCCCTAGGCAGTGGCGTAGGAACACTTTTGATTTAGGGAGGTACAAGCTCATGAACCTAACATCTCAAGGGTTAAGCCATCTATGGATGACCCCCTCCGAATTAATTTTTTTAGGGTGTAGTATATTAGAGTTTTTATAAAATACGTATATTTATCAGGAATTCATCCGAATGAACATTGTTATCATCATATTATTATTAATTATTACCATTATAATTTTTATTGTGTTTCTCACGGTGGTCGTTAAACCTCCAATAAAAAAAAATTATTGCTGACAAAAAGTTCACATTATTAATTTCTTATCAGAAAATGAATAGAGAAGGTTTTTTTTTTTTGTGTTCTCTCTTGTTAATTTTTTTTTTCTTTTCCCCATTAAAATATTGAGTAGGGGCAAGTCAACATTAGGATGAATTTCTGTCAGCAGGGTTTGGAAAAGAGGGATTTCTTAGGAAATGTTATATAACTCTTTACAAGAACGAATTAAATTTCTTATCATTTTTGTTTACGTTAATAAAGTAAAACCGCAGTATGATAAAAACTGCTCTACCCGCGAAGATAGTACCATTGAAGCATTATGAAGTCTATATTAAAAACTTTGAATGATACATAGGCTGACAATTGATGTAAAAAGCACATTGGTCTGGTGCAAAGCTAAATGATGGTGGAGATATCGAGGAATTGGAGTTCTATGAGTGGTATGTAAAATCCGTAATGCACTTGTTGTATTGCTACAGATCTTAAGACAGTTAAAACAGTTTTAGTGCCGGGGCCGCGGGCGCTGAAATGACACTCCGTTTCCACCCATCGCAATGTCATTAGCTGTAGGTGACTGACAGGTGTCATAATATCGGCGCCTTTCTTCTGCTCAAGCTGGCAGTCGTTTGAACTCGTTTCCCTGCACAGAACTAATTTGCTGGAGTTTCCCAGATGTTTGGCCAGTTTTTGGTGAATGAAAAGCCTCCCACTACAAGCTTCGTATATAGAAAAAAACCAGATGACCCGTGATATTTCTTTGAAAAAAAAGAGAATAAAAAAATAAATAAATGGTATGTAAATATTACATTTCACACTTTATGAATGATTGGTTTGTGTTTGTTCATATCTGGGGGTTGGGGGTGGGGAACCGTAGATATTAATGTACCCCTCTCCAAAATTTGGGGGATACATTGTACCCCTGTACCCCCCATTCCTACGCCACTGCCCCTAGGGATTTTTTCTTGTGGTGTTTTGGTACATACTTTCTGAAAGCGATATGTTTTTTCGTGTTTTGTGATTGCTTGTTAAAAACTTCATTAGTTACTTTAGTTTCGTGTACAGTTTAACTGATAGTGATAGTTTTAGTTTTCAGCATGTATACTGTGAACAACATTGTCTGTAATTTATTGCAAACTCGTTCAATCGGTGGAAAGTTGAAAATAAAAGAGACATTTTACTTTAAGGACGACCGACAGATTCACTAACAATTGTCGCCAAAAAAGAAATCAAGAAGAGCGGTAAATCTTACAATATTAATTTTAAAATTTGTTGGTTTACTGAATATAAAGGGCTTTGTAGCCCTTCTGTGTTACAAAAATTATTTTGTTGGCCCTGCTTATATTTTAGCAATAAAATTCGGCGTGGAATAAAAACAATTTTCAGATTTCTTAAATATAAAACGGTCAATTTACAAAAGTTGGGGATTCTAGCGAACATCTGAAATGCGAATTAATGCTAAATAATTTTGAAAAGAATCAGAACACCATTGCCGATGCCCTGAGGGAGAATGCTAGGCTTTTGAAAATGCATTTCAACGAAAGCGTTCGTTTAGATAGACTTTTCCTGCAGACAATGATTGATGCAGTACTGTATTTGAGTAAACAAGAACTAGCATTCCGTGACCATGACGAAAGCATTGACTCGATAAATCGTAGAAATTCAAGGAATTGCTTTCACTGTTTATATCAAGAAGTCCTTTAAAGATTCAAAATCAATACGGAACGATAAAAAATGTCTTCACAGGTGACTCAAAAACTATTAAAAACGAATTAATTGAATGTATTTCTGAATATATAAACGATCACGTCAAAAATGAAATAAATGAAGTTCAATTGCTTTTAGATTCAAGTAGATGGTAAGACATAACCAGACTTCCGAGTGCTCTTTAATAATAAGATCTGTTGATTCGGAAGGTGATTCGTTGAGCGGTTTTTGGGTTTCCATGGTGTGAGTGAAGATAGAACGTCAGAAGCTTTATAACAAAATGCTAGACAAAATTTTGGAACAGTTTGATTATCAACACAAGTCAATAGGGCAATGTTACGATGCGGCAAGCATAATGTCTGGACACTTGACTGGGCTCCAGAAAAAATTAAGCATAAAGCTTCTCAATCTGTTTTTGTTATTGCTTAGTACATCGTTTGAACCTTGTATTACAGCAGAGTTTTTCTGAAATTTCTAAGTGTCGAATATTTTTTGCATGCCTCAGTGTAATTCCTTTGTATTTTTAACCACTCAGTGAAGCGATCGCTTCACTAAGTGGTGAAAAACCATAATACACTCACATCAACAATCGCAAGAGGCATGCCAACCATAACAGAAACTCGATGGTCCTCCACTTCGAAGTTAGTAAGTGTAATAGTTGAAGATTGGGATAAATTGAAGGAAGTATTCAAATTTCTCACAAATAGTGACCAATCAGACAAAAACTCAATTCAACTAGCCCAAGGGTTTTTAAATGATATGAACACTTTTGAATTTACATTTTTGGGAATGGTATTTAATGAAATATTTGGTTCACTGATCTATTATTCGAAATTTTGCAGAAAAAATCACTAGACATATACTGTGTTATTCAAATTAAAAAAAATTATGAAATTTTGAGCCATAAAAGTAACGATGAGGTATTTGAAACACTGTTTGGAAAAGCTAGCAAAATCACAGAAATAAGCAGATCTAAACAGGAATATGCTGCTCTTACACAAGAAACAATTTTTAAAAATTATAAACGATTGTATTTTGAAATTTTGTACCACATTCTTATGGAAATGGATATAATACTTCAAGACAGTGAGAAACTTAAACTTCAATTTCCCTGTCTTGCTGACACAACCAAATTCGACCAATTTAATTCATGCTTTCCCTCTGACGCTTTTGAAAATCTACAACATTTTTACGGAAAAATATTTACGAAACACCAGAGCCTTAAAAATGAACCGAGTCTTGTATATGCTGATAAAAAATTAAGGAATATATCGACTCATGAACTTTTTGGAGAGCTTCATGGAGATAAAGGCATTTTTACAGAAGCTTATAAATTAGTTTCCCGGATTTTAACAATTGCATCTGCAAGTGTTTCAGTGGAAAGAAGTTTTTCTTGCCTTAAAATAATACAAACTTACTCAAGAAACACTATTTTTCCAGATAAACTTGCTTGTTTGGCAAATATTTCTATTCAGAAAAACATTTTCTTGATGTCACGAAGAAACAGCCATTTTCTGATGACATAATCGACAAATTTCCAGCTTTAAAGGGAAGAAGAATTGATCTAATATATAAAAAAAATAGGTAAGTTCTCATTAACTGATATTCATTAAAGACAGTAGATATCTTTTCATATTGCTCTTCATCTATTTTTCCTACCACGAGCTGCCACTGTATCTCTTGCTACCCTAATTCTTTCGGGCAGTGCATAAGCACTGATTGTTACATTACAAGTTAGGTACAAAATCTTGAACAAAATAGTACATACTGTGGAATATAAGCAATAATTGTCATAGTACTCCAAGTAAGTACATTTCTATATCAGTAAAGCAGATTTTTTTTTTTTTGTAGACGCACCAATATCTACAATTAAAATATAACCACAGTACCTGTCTGAATCATACTGCATCTTCATGCTGCTTTCCCCCAGTGTCATATGCATAGTTCATAACAATTGTTTTTCAAGTTACCCACTTTGAATATTTATTGCATTTTTATCAACTTCTTATGTAACTATATTAAAAAGCTAATTAAAAAGATATTTCTCCCCTCATTCATCATTAGCAATTTTCCTGTTGAAATACCAATAATTAAAGTTTTTTGCAGATTTTTAGTCCCAATTTGCATAATTATGAAAGTTGAAAGTTTGCATGCTGTTGTTCTGTAATTTCTTTGTGTAACTATAGAGTGCAAATCTTCAACTTACATACTTCCTATATACATAATAATTCTGTCTGCAAACATTTCGTAGTACAAATTTCTACAAAAATTTGAAATCAAATTTTGAATCCCCTAAAAATTTTTGCTGGTGTTGATCTACGTAAGAAAATTGTAGATGCACAAATTCTCACAAAAGCTTGTTTTATTTCTTCCTTTACTTCCTTTCTTTTTCAAAAAGTTGAGAAGTTTTGTCATGCAAATAATATTTAGCCTGACTCTCCACTGCAATATTTGTAGAACATTGACAAGCTTCACAATGCTAGATGACAGGTGTATGTTTTGCATTGGTGTTTGGTGAAGTCAAAAGAAAAAAGAATTGTAATGATACATTGGAAACAGAAATACATTCTTGTTATCTACATTTTCAGAATGGATTACTTAAACTTCAGAAGTGACAAAACACTTACTGTGGTTTATAGTGGACTACCTCAAATTTGCCTAACATCAGTGCAAAATGGACCCTGCTCACTCCTCATATCAAAAGCAGCAGTGCTTGCAGAACACTAAACAGAACAAACAATTTATTGATATAATAAAGATGCTTTGGTTATCCTTTTGAAAGTGATCTTTGTAACTTTCAAAAACTGTAGTCAAAACAATGGGAGGCAACATGCCTGTTCTTTTGACTTGGGATGAGCTTCACATGCCACAAACCACACTCAGCTACATGTGGTGACATCGTTTATTATTTTGTTATAACATTGTTAATAATATTATATAGATCAATATTATTATGAAAAAACTTTAAAAATGTGATACAGCCTGCTGAAAAAGTGCCATGTTTAACTCAGCAAATGAGGCTTTACTACTTTAAGAGAATGCACATGTTGCCACCTACTGTCACATAACGTTACTAAAAGCCACAGTCATTTTCTAAAGGACAATTCAAGTTTTTTTGTTTCTTTTTTCAAGAAGATTAACTAGTAATCAAATGTCAGCCAGCAAAGCATTAACCATTTACCTCTGCATATCTGGTAAGCATAGTTGTGAGGAAAAAAAAAACACTCAACATCCAATAAAAATGTCAGCTGGAGTCTATTTGCATAAGCAAATTTTAGTAATATAATTTATTTTGAACAATTGTTGTTATACACAATGATGTCCAAGCAATGCTAACCAGCACACAATTCAAAATCAGCAAACAGATGATGAACGATGATTTTACCTGAGATCACAGTGCTTGGGAAAGACAAATAAGCATCAAAACAATGTGAGTTAAATGCTACCTACATTTGCCGTTTCTTCCTCCATGAAGGAAAGCAGGAATTATTTTCCCTATTCTTAATACACTGCTGGACAATTGCTAAGGACGGATCATAAACGGCTATATAGCGCATAAAAAAGTAAGTGCGGTTGGATGCCAAGTGAAATAAAATAATGTCAGAATGCCAGGACATTACCAGAAAAACAATTTATGGTGCTCTGAAATCCAGAAGGCTTTGGAACGTGTTCAAGGGACAAACAGGCCATTTTGTGCAGAATACGCAAAAGTGAAAAAATTGCAATTACCGTCCGCAAGCGTTCCGGCGTAAGATGTCAATACGGGATATGGCCACCATGGAGGGCGATGCAAGATTTCACACTTCGTGTCATGCTTTGCACAACATTATCAAGCACCTGTTGGGGTAATTTATCTCATTCCTCTGTCAGTGTACGGATGAGGGTGTCCTTGTTTATTGGAGGGCATTGGCGACCAGCAAGACTCCTCGCCAAAGCATCCCACACATTTTCAATGGGATTCAGATCTGGAGAACGTGCTGGCCATACGAGGCGTTGAATATCCTCGCTCTCAAGACACTCCTGGACAGCGACAGTTCGATGACATGTTGCGTTGTCGTCCATGAAAATGAATCTATCACCGACAGCACCACGGAACATGCGAACATGAGGTAGCAGAACATCATTAATGTATCGTTGGCCAGTCATAGTCCCAGTTGGAAGCACATAGAGGGACGTACGGGCATTGATCATGATGCCAGCCTATACCATGACACTACATGTCGGATATCGGTCCCTTTCCTGCATGTTTGCTGGACAATATGCAGTACCACTATCACGCCAGATCAGTTGTCGTCGACAATCAGACGATAAACTGTATCTACTCTCATCCGAGAAGAGGACAGCAGACCAGTCGTTATCAGTCCAATTGCGATGTTGATGGCATCACTGCAAACGGGCGGTACGGTGACGTCTGGAAAATGGGATGCACACAACAGGACGGCGGGCGTATAGTCCTCCTTCATGCAAACGTCTGGCGACAGTTTTTCAGGAGATCTGCTTACCAGTAGCAGCCATAAACTCATTTGCTACCTCACTAGCTGTGCTGCGCCGGTGTCTTTTTGTTGATAGCAGTATGTACTGATCTTCTGCAGGTGTCGTACTGCGAACACGACCTCCCCCGTGACGTTTGCTACACTCTCCATTTGTTTGAAATGATTTCCAAAACCTTGAAACAACACTTTGGCTGACGTCGAACTCCCTGGCAACATCTGTTATTTTTCGCCCTTCTTCAATCTTGCCAATAATACGCTCACGCGTAAAATCATCTAGGTGATGTCGGGAAGACATACTGAAAATTGCAAGTTCGTCAATAGATTCTCTCCCTTTCAACTTTGCGTTTGAACAACAACGGTCAATACACGTCAAATCCTTTATATCTCTTATCAGCGCTATGACGTCACGAACAAGTTCGGCAATCCAAAATTTGCATACGCATAACACGTCTTACTGTATCCCGCACTTATGCTAATTTCCACATTTTCCTGCCTTCCATTTTATGGTTGCTATCGTTGCTATTGTCATCCGTCCTTAGCAATTGTCCGGCAGTGTAATTCCCAATCACATCACTGTCAAAATGCTTCCTTTTTTTATCAAGAAATATTTCTCTATTAATTTTGCATATTTTACATCACTACATCTATCATCCACACTGCAAATTAACTGCACTCTGTAAATTTATTTCAGCTATTCAATGAGATTCTTTACTTAGTTTCATGTTCAAACAAGTTGCTTGATTAAGTACCTACAGCAGATTTACTAAAATATATCCAATACACCCATCATAGATCTTTTGCATAAATTTTCCAAAAGCTATACTCAAGAAACGCATATGGCATATTAAATCCGTTTATTTTTATGGCGTCATAAGCACAAAGATTCGCCAAGCTTTCGCACTCTACTGGGAGGCTATGTCTACATTGCCTCCCAGCAATGTAGGAAGACTACTTGAAAAAGCCTCCCAGTCCAGTGCGAAAGCTTGGCGAATCTTTGTGCTTATTACGCCATAAAAATAAACGGATTTAATACACTATATGCATTTCTTAAGTATTCACATTGTGGTGTATTAAAAATAATGTTCTCTAAAAGCTGCTTTGTCCTCTTAAAATATATTGGTATCAACAAACACTTATTGATACTTAGGAGTCAAAGAATGCCTTGAAAACCTAGATTTTGCCAGCAAATTTCTTATAGTATACTTCAATCATGGGGTTTCGAACTGCACGAGTATGAAAGTGCTGTGAAAGATCACTTTTCTGTGAGAATTTCTTGTAGCACATTTCATATTCATGGAGTTTTTCACCTGTGTGAGTTAGCAAGTGCTGTGAAAGCTCAATTTTTTGTGAAAACATTTTACGGAGTATTTTACAGTCATGTTTTATTTTTTTTTATTTTTGCCTGTATGAGTGAACAAGTGCGGTGAAAGACTGTTTTTTTGGGGGGGCACATTTCACACTCATGGCTTTTTTTTCACCTGTATGAATGAGCAAGTGCTGTGAAAGTTTACTTTTTCGTGAAAATTTTTTGTAGCATATTTCACACTCATGGGGTTCTTTACCTGTGTGAGTTAGCAAATGCTGTGAAAAAACATTTTTTCGCGAAAATTTCTTGTGGCGCATTTCACACTCGGAGCTTTTCATCTGTGTGGGTGAGCGGATGCCTTGAAAGAATAAATTTCCGTTCAAATTTCTTGTGGCACATTACACACTCGCGGGGTTTTTCACCTGTGTGAGTGAGCAAGTGTTGTGAAAGATGACTTTTCTGTGCAAATTTCTTGTGACACATTGCACAGTCATGGGTTTCTTCACCTGTATGAATATGACAGTGGCTTAAAAATAACTTTTTTGTGCAAATTCCTTGTGGCACATGTCACATTCATGGGGCTTTTCACCTGAGTGAGTGAGCATGTGTGCTGAAAGACTGCTTTTTCGCAAAAATTTCTTGTTGCACATTTCACAGGAATGGGGTTTTTCACCCGTATGAGTAAGCATGTGTGCTGAAAGACTGCTTTTTCGCGAAATTTTCTTGTTGCACATTTCACAGGAATGGGTTTTTTCACCTGTATGAATATGACATTTGTGGCTTAAAAAATAACTTTTTTGTGCAAATTCCTTGTGGCACATGTCACATTCATGGGGCTTTTCACCTGAGTGAGTGAGCATGTGTGCTAAAAGACTGCTTTTTCGCGAAATTTTCTTGTTGCACATTTCACAGGAATAGGGGTTTTCACCTGTATGAATATGACAGTGGCTTGAAAAATAACTTTTTTGTGCAAATTCCTTGTGGCACATGTCACATTCATGGGGCTTTTCACCTGAGTGAGTGAGCATGTGTGCTGAAAGACTGCTTTTTCGCGAAAATTTCTTGTTGCACATTTCACAGGAATGGGGTTTTTCACCCGTATGAGTGAGCATGTGTGCTGAAAGACTGCTTTTTCGCGAAATTTTCTTGTTGCACATTTCACAGGAATGGGTTTTTCACCTGTATGAGTAAGCAAGTGCCTTGAAAGATCACTTATCCATGCAAATTTCTTGTGGCACATGTAACACTCATGGGGCTTTTCACCTGAGTGAGTGAGCATGTGTGCTGAAAGACTGCTTTTTCTCGAAAATTTCTTGTTGCACATTTTACACTCATGGGGTTTTTCACCCGTATGAGTGAGCATGTGTGCTGAAAGACGGCTTTTTCGCAAAAATTTCTTGTTGCACATTTCACAGGAATGGGGTTTTTCCACCCGTATGAATGAGCATGTGTGCTGAAAGACTGCTTTTTCATGAAAATTTCTTGTTGCACATTTCACAGAAATGGGGTTTTTCACCTGTATGAGTAAGCAAGTGCCTTGAAAGATCACTTGTCCATGCAAATTTCTTGTGGCACATGTCACACTTATGGGGCTTTTCACCTGAGTGAGTGAGCATGTGTGCTGAAAGACTGCTTTTTCGCGAAAATTTCTTGTTGCACATTTCACAGGAATGGGGTTTTTCACCTGTATGAGTAAGCAAGTGCTTTGAAAGATCACTTATCCATGCAAATTTCTTGTGGCACATGTCACACTCATGGGGCTTTTCACCTGAGTGAGTGAGCATGTGTGCTGAAAGACTGCTTTTTCGCGAAAATTTCTTGTTGCACATTTCACAGGAATGGGGTTTTTCACCCGTATGAGTGAGCATGTGTGCTGAAAGACTGCTTTTTCGCGAAAATTTCTTGTTGCACATTTCACAGGATTGAGGTTTTTCACCCGTATGAGTGAGCATGTGTGCTGAAAGACTGCTTTTTCGCGAAAATTTCTTGTTGCACATTTCACACTCATGGGGTTTTTCACCTGTATAAGTAAGCAAGTGCCTTGAAAGATCACTTATCCATGCAAATTTCTTGTGGCACATGTCACACTCATGGGGCTTTTCACCTGAGTGAGTGAGCATGTGTGCTGAAAGACTGCTTTTTCGCGAAAATTTCTTGTTGCACATTTCACAGGAATGGGGTTTTTCACCCGTATGAGTGAGCATGTGTGCTGAAAGACTGCTTTTTCGCGAAAATTTCTTGTTGCACATTTTACAATCATGGGGTTTTTCACCCTTATGAGTGAGCATGTGTGCAGAAAAACTGCTTTTTCGCGAAAATTTCTTGTTGCACATTTCACAGGAATGGGGTTTTTCACCTGTATGAGTAAGGCAGTGCCTTGAAAGATCACTTTTCCATGCAAATTTCTTGTGGCACATGTCACACTCATAGGGCTTTTCACCTGAGTGAGTGAGCATGTGCGCTGAAAGACTGCTTTTTCGCGAAAATTTCTTGTTGCACATTTCACAGGAATAGGGTTTTTCATCCGTATGAGTGAGCATGTGTGCTGAAAGACTGCTTTTTCGCGAAAATTTCTTGTTGCACCTTTCACAGGAATGGGGTTTTTCACCCGTATGAGTAAGCAAGTGCCTTGAAAGATCACTTATCCATGCAAATTTCTTGTGGCACGTGTCACACTCATGGGGCTTTTCACCTGAGTGAGTGAGCATGTGTGCTGAAAGACTGCTTTTTCGCGAAAATTTCTTGTTGCACATTTCACAGGAATGGGGTTTTTCACCCGTATGAGTGAGCATGTGTGCTGAAAGACTGCTTTTTCGCAAATATTTCTTGTTGCACATTTCACAGGAATGGGGTTTTTCACCTGTATGGGTGAGCAGGTGTCTTGAAAGAACACTTGTCAATGCAAATTTCTTGTTACACATTTGACAGGCATGGGACTTTTTACCTATATGAATGAGCAGGTGCCTTGAAAGATGACTTTTGGATGAAGATTTCATGCTGCACGTTTTACACTCATAGGGTTTTTCACCTGTATGAATGAGCAAGTGCATTGAAAGACTGCTTTTTTGTGAAAATTTCTTGTTGCACATTTCACACTCATGTCGTTTTTCACCCGTATGAATAAGCATGTGTGCTGAAAGACTGCTTTTCTGTGAAAATTTCTTGTTGCACATTTCACACTCATGGGGTTTTTCACCTGTATGAGTAAGCAAGTGCCTTGAAAGATCACTTATCCATGCAAATTTCTTGTGGCACATTTCACATGTGTTGGGTTTTTCACTTACAGGATAATGTAGATGCCTTACGAGAGAATTTTTCATAGTAAATTGCTTGAAGCATAGTTTACACTCTTCGTAAGGCATATTACGAGAGGTAATGTCTTTGTGATGCAAAATACTACACTTCTTAAGCATGAATTTAACAGATGATAGCTCACACTCTTCCAATCTCACCCCAGTGAGTACAGATGTTTGAAATGTTTAAATTTCCTAACGGATATTGAAATCTCTTCCTTACTAGATGCTGTAGCAATTTCTTTCATCGGAGCTGACATACTTGGTTAAAATGAAAAATTTTGTCATTGTCAAAATTTTATCCGCTTTCAGTTCCAGTACCACCATCTAGAAGAGTTTTAGAAGACTGAATTTCAAATATTCCTTTATTAGCGACACATCCAAATTTAATTTGTGTTCCTGGTTCACCAAATTGTAGACAACACCCTAAAAATCAGATCAAGCAAAAATCAGTAGATGCAAAACCAAAAATCAGAGGAATTCAGTAGCAGAACACTGCAACTCTTAATATAGCAAAATTCCAATGCATACAACAAAAATATTTGGCAATCCTTAAAAAAAGGAACTTAATAACAATGTCAGTTCTTAAAAGTTATAACTTTTCTTACTTGATCATGCTTTAAAATGAATTTAGTAAAACCACAAAGGAATATATATATATATATATATATATATATAAAAGGAAAATTTGCTGTGCATTTTGTTTTCATGCTAAACACAAAGTTCAAAACTATGTAAATTGTGATTAATCTTTAACAATGGACATTGTTATGAAATTTAAAACTTGATTTCCTCTGTCTTAGAGAAACTACTATATACTCACGCATAAGGTTACACCCCATACTAATTAAAGTTTTATAAAAAACCTTCACCAGCATACAAGCAAACCTTAAATTTCAGACTTTTGAAAAACCTTTTATTGAAATGAATTATGCAAATTTCTGAGATTATCTTCTGTAAAAATTTCAAAGTATGCTTCATTATCGTAGTTGTCAAATAATTCCTATAACATTCATGGCATTACTTATGCGGCATTTTTGAAAGACTTTATAATCATTTCTGGTGAAATTGCATCCTGCAGTTCTTTTGCTCAAGAAGTAACAAGGCCAAAGTTGGCCCTTTTGAAGTTACCACCTTTCACAAAAGTGTCTTTGCTCTTCAATAGTGCTAACCATGCCCCATGTTTGCATGTGGGTCCCCAACAGCTAAGTGATTTACCTGGTGTCTGACTCACTGCATGTCCAGTTTGAAAGATAGTGTCCCACGGTTGTTTTTTCTTTTTTTATTGGAGGTTTAACGACCACCGTGAGCAACTCAATGGGCTATAAGCAGTCGCCCGTCCCTAATTTAGGGTCACTGGTTCCAGGGAAGGGAAAGAGCCAGTGCCGTAAGACATACACAACATCCATGCCTCACGGGATTCGAACCCGGACCCCTTACAGACGAATGATCAGAGGCCATCGCTTAGACCACTGCGCCACCGGGGCGGCGTTCCACGGTTGAACAGGAAAAATAATGAGGTATTCCTTCATGTTTAGAAGCAAGAGATTCCACAGTTTCAATCGGAAACAGTTTTAAGTTTTGCATTTATCATATTAGCGGCACCTATTCCCAATGGGAATCCCACTCTGAGTGAAAAAAATATTTCATAATTCTTATTTTTTATTTTTGGAAGTGATGCTGAGGTGTTATGTGAGCCACTCCAGTGGCACAGTGGTCTAAGCGATGGCTTCTAATCATTCATCAGAGATGGGTCTGGGTTCGAATCCCGGCGAGACATGAATGTTGTGTTTGTCTTACGGCGCTGGCTCTCTCCCTTCCCTGGCACCAGTGATCCTGAATTAGGGACGAGCAACTGCTTATAGCGCAATGAGTTGCTCAATGTGGTAGTTAACCCCCCAATTTAAAAGAGAGAGAGAGAGAGAGAGAGAAAGTGCTACGTAGAGTGAACAGTTTGAAACCACGGCTATGTGTGTGCCACAACGCAATATATAAAAAAAAAAAGGAAATGCAATGCAAAACAGGGTCCTCCATGTTACTCTGGCATGCTTTTGAATTTCATCCATCCATCCATCCATCCATCTCCTATATGGTCTTCTTCTCGGTCTTGTGACGTGCCTGCACAACAGGACACGCATGAGATACAGGCCAAGGCAGAACTGGATCCTACCAAGCTGTAACATAAGCAAAAACAGCTAGGACAGAAAAGATGAGTTGGGATTCAGCGCCATCTATTGATGTGGTTTGCATAAACAAACATTGATTCCGTATCATTATTTACATTTGAGATTTTATTTATATTCACTTTCACGTGAACAGATGGATATTTACATTCTAAATTCGTGGTACGTACTTGGGCAAGAGAATTTTTCTGTAGGAACTGGTGTAATTTATGTGTAAATCTCAGTCTTCTTTTATTCTTCAACGATCTAGGGCTGAGATTTTCGTAAATGTGTAGATTAGCGTGTTAAATTATTTCGTCGGAAAAATGTTAGTACCTGGAAAAAGTGCGACGTACAGATTTTAGAGTATGGAAAATAATGGCAAATGGTGCAGAAATTTCGTATTTTAAATGCCTTTTAAAGATTTTTATCATAACATTTACCTGTAAGTGCGATGCTGTGAAGAGACGCTGCCGCAGGCCTAAAGCATCGCTACCGCGATTATGTTAAGCGTCGCGGTTGCGATGCGTTAGGTCGATGTCGTCACGGCAGCAATGCGTTAGGCCTATCGCAACGCCTCTTTACGGCATCTCACTTACACGTAAATATTACGATAAAAATCCTTAAAAGACATTTAAAACACGAAATTTCTGCACCATTTGCCATTAATTTCTATAATTTAAAATCTGTACGTCGCACTTTTCCCAGGTACTAACATTTTTCCAACGAAATAATTTAAGACGCAAATCTACACACTTACCCACTATTTTACTTAATATGAGTTTATATATCTGAGGAGTTTTTTTTTCTAAAATTGAATTAGGTGCATATTATCAGAATGAAAATGCTTACCACAAATAGAAGTTGAAAGTGGCTTGTCATTTGGAGCAAAATCCTGACGAGATATTGCTTTCAGCCACAGTTGCTTTATTTAGGTTCTGATCTGAGGAGAACTCGTGGAATGAAAATCCCACGTTTTTCTTCTCAGAAGGTGTGCACATCGGCACAAAGCGGTAAACCATTTTGAAAATGGGTTAGATTTTGTTGTGAAAACAGCAGTTTGGTTTTAAAACTAAGGTTTTTTTAAAAGAAACACAAGAAAAATTGACGAACATACACAATCCAGCAATTCAGACATGATCATATGTAGAGGATTTTAGGAAGGGAGTGTCTGACACCAGGTCTTCAACAACCCTTAGAAATAGGAAACTAGGAGATTTGGGCTAGAGCGCCCGATAGGAAAGTGACATGGAAGCGAAGTAGAAATGGGGAGGAAGACGCCCTTATTTTTTACGGGGGGGCAGTACCCTGGGTCCGACGGCTTAACGTGCCCATCCAATGCACGGCGGGTATTTTAGTGTATCGAGCGTTCGTACCTGCTTGGGATCGAACCTGAGACCCTTCCCGTGGCAGTCACGAACGTTGCCCACTCGGCCACCCGCGGCCTAACGCAATTCAAACGTGGGAACTGAGTTATTTATACCTTGGGATGCAGTGCCATCTAACGGCTGAAGTCGTCCCTAACGCCCACTGGCCAATCACAGGGCCGCGGGTGGCCTAGGGGACAACGTTCGTGTCTGCCACGGAAAGGACCTCAGGTTCGATCCCAGGTAGGTACGAACGCTCGATCCACTAAATACCCGCAGTGCGACGGATAAGCACGTTAAGCCGTCGGACTCTGGGTACTGCTCCCCCCGGTAATAAATAAGGGCGTCTTCTTCCCCCTTCCTACTTCACATCCGTGTCACTTTCCTAACGGGCACTCTAGCCCAAATCTCCGAGCTTCCTATTTCTAAGGGTTGCTTAAAACCTGGGGTCAGACATTCCCTTCCTAAAATCCTCTACATATGATCTGATCTGATCTGATGATCTGGCCAGTCACCAAAAGTCTATTGTCTTTTTTTTTTTTTTTTTTTTTTTTGAGGTTTAACGACCACCGTGAGCAACTCAATGGGCTATAAGCAGTCGCCCGTCCCTAATTTAGGGTCACTGGTTTCAGGGAAGGGAGAGAGCCAGTGCCGTAAGACAAACACAACATCTATGCCTGACCGGGATTCGAACCCCTTACGGACGAATGATCAGAGGCCAGCGCCTTAGACCACTGCGCCACCGGGGTGGCCTATTGTCTTCAACGTTGATGTAATAGCCTGTTCTTCATTCACTTCAGCATTGTACAGGCAGGCAACAGTGAGAGCACTCACTAGTGTTGTATAGTGGATAACACTCGGAGCTCCGAGTAGCAGGTTCGAATCCTAATTCTGGCATAAAAATGGAGAAATTTACTTCGTCATATTGGCACCCGAACTTCAAGGATGGCCTGGCCGTTGTAAGTTTCTCGCAATGATGTGATATTCTTTCCACACCGCAAGACAGGAAAAATGAGAATCCCTTCTTCAGTGCTTCGAAAAAATAAAATGTGTGTGATGTTTCGTTCCACACACCAACTTGTCTGGGATTTCCCAAATGCATGTTCTTCATAGGATGACTGCCTACAGCGTCACATGGGTCCTGGCCAGGGCTGGAAAAATAAGCTTCAGATCTAGGAGTCAGGTGAAACGAAAGCAAATTTCAAAGTATCATGCACAAACGTAATGCATGGTGAAGATGTCGGAACAAAGAGTAATAATATAAGTGTGTTAAGCACTGCCTATTACCCAAACTACTTACTGCTAAATGAAAATCAAATTTGGTCTATAAATCTCAGGGTTCTATAGTTTTGATAAAAATCTAAACAAAAAAAAAATGTGGGAAAAAAACAAAAACTTTTAACCTCATCAATTTGAGATGAAACTCTTTGGAAGAAAATAATAGCTAAAAAAATTGCAACCGTCGGCTTCCGGAGTGCCGCGTAATACTGCTTCGGAAACGAAGCAGGGGGCGTTAAAAAATACGTAAGGATGTGGTTTTAGAAAAAAAAAAAAATCGGAGATAAAGCCATCTGGAAGTTAAAAAAATAAAATAAAGTAAAATAAAATGCGACTGTCAACTTCCAAAATACCGCATGGCCGCAGAAACAGAAGGGAATGTTTGCAAACGCGCTTAATAAATATGGATTTTGTAAGAAAATAAAAAAAACAGGAGCAATCTAAATGAAATGAGCTATCTGAAGTCAAAATTGAAAAAACAACACAAACTGTGATCAACTTCCGGAATGCCTCGTAATGCAAACGTGAAAAAACGGACGATAAAAATGAGTAAAAATATGGTTTAAAAAAATAAAAATAAAGAGGAAGAACAAAAAAAAATACCTTTTCAATCTAACTGAATACTGAAGTGAAGGTATCTGGAAGCAAAAGAGGGGGGGGAGTTGCGACGTTGACTTACGGTAAGCCGACAGCCGCAAAAACGCTTTAAAAATATATGACTCTCGTAAAAAAAAAAAAAAAAAAAAAAAATCGCCTTAATTTAACTTTCAGTTAGATTAAAATTAAGGCCTACATGTGCCAAAAAGGAAACAAAGAGGAATGGTCCGAAATGTTTTTATGCCCTTTTAACCACCACGCACATCCAACGTGCGTGGTGCGTTAAAAGTGCATAAAAACATAGCTTCCGAGATTCAAAGCTCAAGAAAAACAATTATATCTCATCAAGTTGAAGATATCTGTTTGAAAAATATGGAAGAATGAAAGCTAAAATAAAATGAGGGGGTGGATCTATTGATTATAGTTGTCTGTGTGATCTATCGATTACCGCTTTACATCTTAAATGGGAGCCAACGTTTAAAATGCGTGAAAATTTCCCTTCCTTTGTTTTAAAATTTAAAAAAAAAATTAAAAAACAATTAATGTTAAGAAAATAGAAAAACGGTGTGTAAACCTTTCCAAGAATCTGCCACGGGCGTCGCCTTGTCTTGCTGTTTCTGCTCCCGCCCGGGCAGTTTAAACCCAAGGAGGTTAGAATAATACTTCTGGAGATGCCCTGGTCTCTTAACCGCGAAGCCACAATGTGTGGGCATTTGTCATTCTTTACATGATACCTATGTAATTTCATCTGTTTGTATTTTAGAATTGGAAAGAGCCTCAAAATAAATAAGAATTTTATAAATTCAGCATTTTCTCATACATTGTCAACAAGTTATGATGCGAAATCGGAAACATTTTTGATGAAAGAAGGCGATTCGGCCAACACAAAATGCATTGCAATAGCCTTGAACCATCAGCTTTCCGACACTTTGACGGTCGTCGCTTGCGGTTATAGGCTTCACGCAAAGTGGTACTGCTTCATTAACAAGGGCATCACCAGGTATCTTATTCTAACCTCCTTGTTTAAACCAAACAGTGTGATCTTCAATGCTTCCGCGATCTATCAGGTTATTCACGTGACTCAGGATTTCATTGCGTTTCCCTGCTTGAAACAAGATAAATGCTGAGAATTTATAAATGCGATCAAAGCAGAAAATTTCAGAGTTTGATTTTATTAAATTACAATTTTTTGAAGTTACATTTTGCATCTATGAACTCAAAGTAATGACTGCCAATTACAAAATTTGAAGTAAAATAAAATTAGGCGCCAGGACCAAATTTCTAGGCGCCCGGTAATCTTCCAGCCCTGGTACCGGCTTGACCCATTGGCCATGCCCTGGCCTTCTTTCGAGGAGGAAGGAGGGGGGGGGTAACTTTCCTGCACCACAGGATGTGCACGAGATAAAGGCAGATAGCAGTGAGAGCACTCGCCAGTGTTGTATGGTGGATAAAACTTGGAGCTCTGGAGCCGAGAGTAGCAGGTTCGAATTCTGCCCATGGCATAAAAATGGAGAATTTTTTTCATCAGTCTTTTTCAGTCCCTTGGAATCCAGTCTAAAATTTCAGTTGTCCATCGATGGTCCATTTTTCTGGCAACATGTCCAGCCCATTGCCATTTCAGTAATTGTACTCTCATCATGATGCTGTCCACTCTTGTCATTTTCCTTAATCACGAGTTCCTTTTACCTTTCCTGGCACCAAGCATGCATCTCTCCAAGCTTCTTTCAGTTGTCTGCAGTCTTTGTACGTCTCTTTGAGTTAAAGTCCATGTCTCTGCTCCATATGTAAGCACTGATTAAACATTTTTCTTTCAAGACATATTGGCATACTGTTCTAAAAAATTGTACTGCTTCTTCCAAAAGCTATCCATCCAAGTCTTATATGACAATTAATTTCTTCATCAATGTAACCCTTGCTTGATATCTGCTGCCCAAGGTGAATGTAGGTATTAGTTATCTCCAGCTTTCTCCCATCAATCGATAAATCTTAACTTCTTGTGAAAGTATTGTACATCAGTTTTGTCTTCTAAAAGTTCATTTTTAATCCCGCTTCTGTACTCTGTCAGCAAGTTCTTGGATCATACTGTGCAGCTCTGAAGTAGTTGCAAAAAATGACTATGTCATTAGCAAAACGAAGGTGAGTTAAATGATTTCCATTAATCTTTATCCCTCTGTTTTTCCAGTGCAATGATTGAAAGACACTTTGTGGCATTAAAGAGCGTGGGAGACATGGTGTCATCTTGTCTTACTCCCTTTTGAATTTTTATTGGTGCTGTGTCCTCAAATATTCAAACCTTTGCCCTTTCATTTTCATAGATGTTATTAATAATGCATCTTCAATACCGCAGGATTTTAAAGCCATTGCATCTTCAATACCGCAGGATTTCAAAGCCATTGTAACTGCTGATGGTTTCACTGAATCAAAGGCCTTTTCATAATCAACAAAAGTCATGCATAATGGGAATTCATATTCCCTTGTTCTTTCAGTTAGTTCTCCAAGTACATGGATATGATCTATAATAGTGCTGCAGCCACTCCTGAATCCAGCTTGCTCTCTTGGTTGAGCCATGCCCAGTGTTACCATTAGGCAATGTGAAAGAACCTTAGTGAAGATTTTATAAACCAGTGATAGGAGGCTGATGTGCATGTAGTTCCCGAGATCCTCAATACCACCTTTTTTACGTAGCAGGTTCATTGTAGCATTGTTCCAATCCTCAGGAATCTTCCCTTCATTGAGATATCTAGTAAAAACTTCGGTGAGTCTAGTTTCAATTTCTCCACTTGCTTCTTGTATAATGCCCATGGTAATTCCATCTACTCCTGGAGCTCATCAAAATTTCACCTCTATTTGTTGTTACAGTACCATTGTTGTTATTGTTACAGTATCTCCCTTCTCTTTTGCATTAGCATTCTTGTTTTTCCTGATATTTTCTTCAAATGCAATTTGTCCTTAGTGTCAACTATTTTTGTTGCTGTTTCCATAAGAGCCTTGGTGAGTTTTCTGTTAACTTCAGAAATGTCCACTTCTTCCAATGTTAGGCCTCCTAAAGCAGAGAATCTGTTCCTCAGTTCCAACTTGAAGGTATAATGATGTTTTTAAGGTTGGTCATGTCAATACATTTTGTTTGTCTTACGAGCTTGCCACGTTCGAGTTTAGTGTTGAGGTACATCTTACATCTCACCATTCTGTGGTCACTACCTGTGTTGAACCTGCTTAGCACACTGCCGTCTTCGATGATGAATTTCTTGTTACACATAACAAAAAGCAATGTGTGTGTGTTGAATTTGTTTAACTAATGAAACAAACAAGCAAGGATTCTTGACATTTAAAACAAGAAGGTTGTACGAAATAGTAATACTATACTAGTGATCCAATTTATTGGCGTAAGAAAGAGACATATAAGCATTTCCAAGCTTCCGCACATCAACCAGATGGATTTTTTAAGGACGTTAGACAGAAACTGCAAACTGAATATAAAGAAATATATTCATCTAACCATCTCCCATGTGGTCTGCTTCTGGGTTTTTTCCTGTTCCTTGGGATGTAGTCTAAAATTTCGGTGGTCCATTTATGTGGCAATTTCTTTATATTAACTGATAAAAAGAAATTAGCTACCTACTTTACCTCTAAATGATATAAAGAAATTAGCTACCTACTCTACCCCAAAATGTACTGCCATTCGGGAAACCTTGGAGATCATTGCCAACAGCGATACTTGCAATGACAGCGCCTCACTCGAGTTGCCACGAATTTGGAACCAGTTCAAGTAACGCCTTCTCCCTACCAGGACACCGCATGCACAAACTACGTGATGCCTCGTATCTTTGAATATAACGTCGTATATATTTATTGTCAAGTCAAGTTCCCACGTTCAAATTGTTAAAGCATTCTATTATTCAGCTTGCAGTTTCTGTCTAACTTCCTTAAAAAAGCCATCTGGTTGAAATGCGAAAGCTTGGAAACGCTTATATGTCTATGTTTTACACCAATAAATCGGATCACTACCATAGTATTACTATTTTGTACATAATTGGTGTACTGTTCCTCGTTATGAAAAAAAGGTTGGTTTATTCAACATACAGTAGATTAAAATACGAAAACAAACACATGTACATTAAACACCTTGCTTCTTCAATGCTCACTCAAAAACAACCAAATGTGAACTTTTATTAGGTAACTGATGCCGTCTTGATGTTGCCACATGCAGACTTAGTCTTGTTTGTTCCAACGTGCTTGCCTGAATGCATATTCTAAACTCCGTGAACACCATAATGGAATTGATAAAACAAAACACTCATAGAAAATTCTCTATATATATTATTATAAACCATTATCAATCCACTGTTGGATGAAGGTCACCCCAAGTTTCTTCCACAGCGGTCTGCCTTGTGCCAGTCTCTTCCAATCACTTCTGCATGCTTTCAAATTTCATCCAACCATCTCCCATGTGGTCTGCTTCTGGGTCTTTTCCTGTCCCTTGGAATGCAGTCTAAAATTTCAGTGGCCCTTCTTTGTGGCAATATGTCCAGCCCATTGCCATTTCAGGAATATATGTACAGTATATATACAGGGATGTAAGGTCAGGTGATGCGTTACATCACAGCCACTCCTTTGACAAATGTCCACCCCGCCTTCTCGTGGTGCATCCTGTTCCCACTAAAGAGGCTCTGACGACCGCCAATAGCGGTATAACTATACCATCGGGATCAGAGGAAATGCTATCCCACACTCACCAAACCCGCTTAGCCAGCATGGTGAGTTATGGCCAAACACCTCCAAAAATGACTCTACAACTTAAATCTTGGCCCTCAGTCTCTGGCAGCTGGAATGTACCTGGCCAAGGCAGCGGCCAGTGTGACATGAAGGCAGAGGGTGCTAAGAATGCCCGGAGGACCGGACTAGGCTGCCATCTGATGCTGACCTTGGCTACGTATAATGGTCGCTCCCTATCTTCTGATTCAAGGCTTCTTGAATTGGAAGAGGAACTACAAAGGATCAAGTGGGACATCGTCGGGCTAAGTGAGGTAAGGAGAAATGGAGAAGATCTCATTGAACTGAAAAGTGGACATCTCTTCTACTATCGTGGGACAGATACTGGCAGAACTAGTGGTGTTGGATTTATAATAAACAAGAAACTGAAGGATAAAGTGGTAGAAGTTGAAAGTTCCTCTGACAGAGCTGCACGACTCGTTATCCAACTCTCGAGAAGATACCAGGCTCAGATTATTCAAACTTATGCACCCACCACAAGTCAGGCTGAAGAAGAAATTGAAGAATTTTATGAGGAAATTCATCATCTAAATAATAAAGGTAAGCAGCACTTGAAGATAATTATGGGATATTTAAATGCAAAAATAGGGCAACGCCAACAGAATGAAACTTCAGTAGGTAAATTCGGTCACGGCAACAGAAACCAGCGTGGAAATACTCTCGTTGAGTTTGCAGAGGCAGAAGGATTTTTCATCTTGAACTCCTTTTTCAAGAAAAAGCCACACAGGAAATGGACATGGAGACATCCAATTGGGACGACAAGTGAAATTGATTTTATTATGTGTAACAAAAAATTCGTCATTGAAGACTGCAATGTACTGAACAAGTTCAACACAGGTAGTGACCATAGATTGGCGAGATGTAAGATGCACCTCAACACTAAACTCGAACGTGGCACGCTCATAAGACAAACAAAATGTATTGATATAACCAACCTTAAAAAACACCATTATACTTTCAAGCTGGCACTGAAGAACAGATTCTCTGCTTTAGAAGGCCTAACATCGGAAGAAGTGGATATTTCGGAAGTTAACAGAAAAGTAACCAAAGCTTTTATAGAAACAGCAACAAAATTAGCTGGGTCTAAGAACAAGTTGCATGTGAACAAACTATCAGGAAAAACCAAAATGTTGATGCAAAAAAGAAGAGAGATGAGGACAACTAAAGAAGATGTGACTTCCAAAGTGGAATATATAGAGCTATGCAAGACAGTACAAAAAAGTATCACTGAAGACATAAGGAAATTCAACTGTGAGCTAGTGAGGAAAGCAATTGAAAACAACCAAAGCCTAAAGATAGCAAAGGGACATCTCAGTAAGGGAAGAAAACAGATTATGGCACTGAGAAAAGAAGATGGTTCTGTAACAAGAAATAGAGGCAAAATTTTGACAAGAGTGAAAGATTTCTACTCCAAATTATATGAAAGGGATCATACATGTACTCCAGACATAATGAAAGGTACCAGTACCAGAGTTCTTCCAGTCCTCCCAGCAGAAGTTGCACATGCAATCAAGAACATGAAGCGGGGGAAAGCTCCAGGAGAAGATGGAATTACTGTAGACATCATACAAGAAGCAAGTGGAGAAATCGAAACAGTACTCGCCCAAATTTTCACTCGATGCCTTAATGAAGGGAAGATTTCTGAGGATTGGAACAACACTACAATGATCCTGCTACATAAAAAAGGTGACATTGAGGATCTCGGGAACTACAGACCTATCAGCCTCCTCTCAGTGGTTTATAAAATCTTCACTAAAGTTCTTTCACACCGCTTGAAGGTAACACTGGACATGGCTCAACCGAGAGAACAAGCTGGATTCAGGAGTGGCTACAGCACAATAGATCATATCCACGTACTGAGAGAACTAATTGAAAGAGCGAGGGAATATGAACTTCCTTTGTGCATGGCTTTTATCGATTATGAAAAAGCCTTTGATTCGGTGAAACCATCAGCAGTTACAATGGCTCTGAAATAATGCGGTATTGAAGATGCATACATTAATATTATTAATAACATCTATGAAAATGCAAGTGCAAAGATTCGGCTGTTTGAAAATACACACACATAAAAATTGGAAAGGGAGTGAGACAAGGTGACACCATATCTCCCAAGCTCTTTAATGCCACATTGGAAAATGTCTTTCAATCACTGAACTGGGAAAACAAAGGGATAAAGATTAATGGAGATTATCTAACCCACCTTCGTTTTGCTGATGATGTAGTCATTTTTGCAACTACCCCATCAGAGCTGCAGAGTATGATCCAGGAACTTGCTGACAAGAGTAAAGAAGTGGGATTAAAATTGAACTTTCAGAAGACAAAAGTGATGTTCAATGCTTTTACAAGAAATGAAGATTTATCGATTGATGGAGAAAAGCTGGAGATAACAGACACGTACGTTTATCTTGGACAGCAGATATCAAGTGAGGGTCACATTGATGAAGAAATTAATCAGCGTACAAAACTTGCCGGGAGAGCTTTTGGAAGAAACAGCATAATTTTCAAGAGCAATATGCCATTATGTCTTAAAAGAAAAGTGTTTGATCAATGCATCCTTCCAGTCTTACGTATGGTGCAGAGACGTGGACCTTAACTAAAAGAGACATATAAAG
The DNA here is from genome assembly GCA_039090855.1 of Macrothele yani. NCBI lineage: Eukaryota > Metazoa > Arthropoda > Arachnida > Araneae > Macrothelidae > Macrothele > Macrothele yani. The sequence goes on along the minus strand of CM077009.1, from coordinate 131,186,721 downwards.
GCTGCAGACAACTCAAAGCAGCATGGACAGGTGCATGCTTGGTGTAACCAGGAGAGATAAGAAGAGGAACTCGTGAATCCGAAAAATGACAAGAGTGGAAGACATCATGATCAGAGTTAAATCCCTGAAATGGCAATGGGCTGGACATACTGCCAGAAGGACAGACCATCGATGGGCCGCCGAAATTTTAGATTGGATTCCATGGGACAGGAAAAGACCCAGAAGAAGACCACATGGGAGATGGGTGGATGAAATTCGAAAATATGCGGGAGTGACATGGAGGTGACTGGCACAAGACAAACCGTTGTGGAGGAAACTTGGGGAGACCTTCGTCCAGCAGTGGATTGATAATGGTTGACAATGATGATGATGATATATATAGTCAAACACCTATTTAACGGACTGCGATTTAATGTATATTTATTTATGGTCCGGACGGAACCACATTGAAATTAATGCTTGGCATTCCACGATTTAATGAACACATTTCCTCAATTTAGCGAACATTTTTTTTTAAACCACCAAACTATGTTAACCAACATCATTTTAATGTTAAAAGTTAACTAGAAAGAGAGCCTCGCAAAATAGGAAACTTTTACTCATGCAGTTAACCAACGTTTCAAGAAACACAATCCGTGACACAGCTTGATGGAATCATAAATCAGTTCGCCTTTCGTCCGACTATCAAGTGTAACTTACGCTCCATAAGCTTCTTACAAGCAAGTGACCAAGAAGTTCCAAAGGAGCTCAATGTTTTCTTGCATAGGTGGGAAACAGGAAAAAGAAAGGTGGCATGGGGGGAAAAATCTACAGTACCATGGGGATTCTGCATTTCATGAGAGCATTTAAAAAAGTGGCTACTGAAAAAAAAAAAAAAAGCGCAAATTTTTCAATCAGTGAAAAAAATGGACATTTTGTCACAGCTCGATGTGAACTCAGGATCATAGACTGCTGTAGCAAAGAAACTCAGAATTTGCAAGTCGACGTCGTGTACCACAGCAAAAAACATAAAAGAAATTGAAAGCTGTGCATCAAAGTGTGAACAATTTTCGAGTAAGAGGAAATCTAAGAAAGCATCGCACCTGAGCGAGTTGGAAAATGCTCTTGTCACTTGGTTCTAAAAACATGGGCTAGTACGAGTAATTTGCCTATTAGTGGATCAGTTTTTGGAGGAAAAAGCAGTTCATCTTGCCCAGCGACTTCAAATAAAGGAATTCACCACATCAAATGGATGGATTGATTGATTGTTTTAAGCATAAACATAACATAGTACATATACAGTATATAACTCTATCTGGCGAAAGCAAATGTGTTGATCCTGTGATGGCACAAAGGTGAAAAAATGAAAAGCTGCCACAAATTATTGAAGGGTACATGCTGTGTGACATCTTTAATGCTCATGAAACTGGGCTATTTCATAACCTACAGTCAGATAAAACACTGTGTTTTAGAAATGACATCTGCTACGGAGGAAAGAAATCAAAAGACAGAATCACTGTTCTTCTAGCTGCCAATGCAGCCAGGTCAGAAAAATTGCAGCCATTAGTCATAGGCAAATCTGCTAAACCATGTTGCTTCAAAAATGTGAAATCTTTGTCCACCAAATATGAAGCAAACAAAAAGTTGTATGTTACCACAGCTCTGTTAAAAATTTATGCACAAGCCTTAGACACTCAGATGTAGGCAAAAAAGAGGAAAGTCTTCTTATTCATTGATCAGTGTGCTGAGCATCCTCAGGTAAACTCTGAAAAATGTTCAAGTAATTTTTTCCCAGCAAATTCTACTAGTGAATTACAACCTCTGGAGCTGGGTGCCATTAGCTCTTTTAAAAGCTCATTATCAAAAGCTCCTCATACGAAAAGCACTTTCTGTTATTGGTGCAAAAGATGATGCATCTAAAGTTAAACATTCTCGGTGCAATGCATTTCATGCGACAGTCGGGGAATGCAGTTACGACAGATACCATTAAAAACTGCTTTCACAAAGCAGGCTTCTCAGGTTGTGAACAACAAGAAAGTGAATCCAATACCAAAAATCCTGTGGATAATTTTGATAATGATGGTCTTGCAGAATGGAATGAAATTGCCTCATCAGGTATTGTGTTTTTTGATTATGTTGATTGTGAGGCAAATGTGTGTACCAGGCAAATGCGATCCCTTGACAATGTTTTGGATGAACAGATCAAAATAAACGCATCAGATTCTGATGAAGAAGATAAAGCAGAACTGAAAGTCAGCTGCTTTAGTGATGCTGCTAACGATATAGAATGTCTAAAACCTACTTGATGTGCTTCAATATTGATGATGTTTTTCCATGCACTTCAAAAAACTGAAGCTGCAATTCATAAAGCTAAACACGTTCAGAACAAAAAATTAGCAATCTTCTCTAAAGCATTTCTTTTCTAGTGTAAAAAGGTAATCAAGAAATATTCTGTTTGTTTCAAGTGAATTAATATTAATTGATGTTCTGTTTCATGAAGTTCATAACACTGAAATCATTCAAGAGGATAAATGCTTAGGAAAAAATCAACTATAGACACTCAGATGTAGGCTATTTTAAAGTATGCTTAAATTTTGATGCTACATATTGGTCTAATATCTATTTTTTTTTTTTTTTTTTGATTGGAGGTTTAATGACCACCGTGAGCAACTCAATGGGCTATAAGCAGTCGCCCGTCCCTAATTTAGGGTCACTGGTTCCAGGGAAGGGAGAGAGCCAGTGCCGTAAGACAAACACAACATCCATGCCTCACCGGGATTCGAACCCGGACCCCTTTGGACGAATGATCAGAGGCCAACGCCTTAGACCACTGCGCCACCGGGGCGGCGTCTAATATCTATGAATTATATATTTAATATTCAAAGTAAATGTGTACATATTATATCAGTTTTGATCATAGATTTCGTAATAAAAAGTACTATACATAATTTAAATTTCACTGAAAGAGAACTTAGCTGCTTACGTATTCTGTTATGAACACTAGCTTAATTTGAAAGGTTTCCTCGATTTAGTGAATTCCACAATTTTACATACAAGACTGTTGGTCCTTTGAAATTCGTTAAATCGAGGTTTGACTATATATATATATATGTATGTAAGTATGTATGTATATATATTTACGCTATTGGCTGATGGAAGGAGTGTTATTTCTCCATGACGTCTTGAGAGCAGAATAGCCATACCTACCAGGTATGATCATAGTGTGTGCTGTGCCCCCCCCCATCCCATCCCCCTAAATGGGGCATAGCTGAGAACATAACCGAAAAGGTTAAAAAAAAAACAAAAAAAAACTATGCACTGATCCATGGTCTAAAACTTAAACCAGCTGGCAAACTTAGTGGGAAAATTAACGTAACACTTCAGAAATCCAGCCCTATTTTTTACTGACCCATGTATAAGCTGACAACCTCCCCCCCCCTCCTACACATACACTTTGAAAGAAGGATTTCTTCCAAAAACTTTCAGTTTATACATGAGTGTTCATGGTATTTGTTGATAAAAAAAACATGTAAAAAAATAAAACAGTTGTGTAAAAATAAAATGTATCTGCATACACAGTTATTGAAACAGAAAACTTGCTGCAAACCCACGAATAACAATACAATAAGATAATTCAAAGAAAAATTAATAAAACAATAAATAATTATTAGAACATTACAGATTCCAATTAGCACAAAATAAGTAGGTACATTTTTTTGAAGTCGCAAGTGAAGTCAGGCATGTTGAAGTAATAGGTTCAGGGATCATAGCATACTTCTGGAAAATTTTAGGTAGGAATTTTTAGAAAAATTTTAGGAAAATTTTAGGAGTGTATTTCAATAAAAACTAGATGTATATTTGTATACATCTAGTAAAACAACTTTGTATACATTGTAAAGAGTTTGCTTCACACCCTTCAACCATATATACTGATAGACTGCGCATGACATCAAAATTTCTGGCTCCAACATAAAATCACATGACATCAGTCAAAAAGATGGGTTACACCTGCTGTGCTTATGGTTGCTCTGAGCGATATAGTAAAGGAAGTTCTATGATTTTTCATGGGTAAGAAACGAATTAAATACCTAAGTCAATAAAGTTCAATTACTTAACCAGAAACTTGCAGCTATTGATATAAAAATATAGTAACTTAAGAAAAAAAAATGGAATGCATGTTCCAAATTCTTCGCAAATGTTCATCACATTATAAATCACGAAATGTAAACAACAGGATCATGCATGTATATAGCTCATAAGTAAACTTACCTGAAGAGTTTTCATTATATATGAGGCGCATTCACATAATACACCGAAAACACTGAAGTTCTGCAGCGTAAATTAGTAATCATAAAAGCATTTTTACACGAAATTTGGAGTCTGATGATGATGTGCCCAATGTTGGAGCCATGGCGGCTTTGATGCAGCTATTGCCAATGAGCAGTCCATTAGTATATATGGTCGAAGTTCACACCCAAAATTTTTGCATAACGTCTAATGTCTAAAGTTTAAGTATGATTTACTTCTAATGTTCAGTTCTTATCTTTTCACGTGTTATTATCATATTCAAGTATATTTACCACATTCAAGTTTCACTTAGAACATTAATATGCTGTTGAACCAGAAGCAATTCACGATTTTCACAGTAAAGTTTTCAGGTTTCACATTAAATTATAATATCCTAAAAAGGTAATTGAAAACCAAGAACTATGTACAATTGTTCACTGAATTACTTTTTTCATATTATTGTTTTAACCTTTTCCTGATAAGCCTATCTTTTTCTGCTTCCACCACAACTAATTTACTTTCAGTTTTCTTTATTTCAGCTGAACCTTGTATGATCAAGTTAGAGGCAACTGCTATTTCAACAGTATTTTGTTTTTCTACAGCTTTTCTCATTCTTTCTGTTCCCTTTTGAATTACTGCTAGGGAGGCTTCTTTATCTTTTTTAAACCTATTTATTTCTGCATCATTTTCTTTTATTTTGTCATCAAACTCAGCTTTTCTTTTTTTCTCTAGCTGCTTTTCCTTATTTTCCCTCTCTTTCTGCTTCCTTTCTTTTACCTTTTTTGATTCTTCTTCCTTCAGCTTATCAACATACTCTTTATAAAATTTATGTGAATCACGAACACTATTTAACAAATTTCTTGTTATGGGAACTTTACTTACACATCCATAGTGTTTAATGGCCCCTTTAACTATTCTTAATGATGTTATAGTAGAGTCTTTTAAGTTAGCTTTGTCCTTCCTTAACAGAGCAGTGTTAACCGAAAATCCCCTTTCTACATCAGCATTACCATGAGGTAAAACTAAAATTGACTTGATGAGTTTAGCAAGATTTGAGTATTTTTCTTTTCCGCTAGAGTCTTTAATACTAAATATATTACGTCAGTAATGATCAATCCGCACTGGAATATGCCCTTCCTCTGAAAATTTCACTAGTTCATCTAGAGTTGGCTTATCGCAATTTAAAAGTTTCCACTCTTCTCTTACTCTATCAATTTGTTCCTCAGAAAGATTCAAAACACTTGAAATTCTGGTTATTTCTGAAAGTCCTTCAGTGACTGAAAGTTGAGTTGACTCTTTCTTTGGTTCTTTTACCTTTAAAACTTCTATGTCTCTTAGCTTTTGATTGCAGAATGGCAAATTTGACTTTAAATATTTTGTGGTTGCAATTAGTGATTATCTTACATCTAAGAGAAATAATTTCTGCCTGGTCTCCTGAACATTCCTGAGGAGATTTTTTTGTCTTCATACCAACTTCTAACTCCCCTAGTTTTTTCCATGAATTTTTGTTTTCAAAATCTACATTCTTTTAGGTCTTCTCCAAATTTCCCTGCAATAACATCATCTTGGATAAACTAAGCCATAACATTTCTCATTAAAGTATTTAAATCAGAATATAACTGGTGTATTTTTGGTTCTTCACTCTGATAACATAATGAAAACTTTTCAAAATTTTGGTGTGAAAATGAAATTAATGCTAAATAGCAAGGAGTTAGCTCATTTTTCAGGAAACAGTGAATTCTTTTATACCTTGCCGAATTGCGTAGTTGTTTTTCAAATATTTTTTGAGATGGCAAGAAGTTTAAAAAATATTCTGTAATATTTAGCCATTGATCAAGAGCCTCTGGGCTACAGAACAAACGGTTAACCATCTGTTGCTGACATGACGCAAAAGAAATTTGGCTTTGAGCAATGTTATATCCTCAACAGATTTATTATCCTCTTGTCTTGCAGCACTACTCTTTAAAAAGTAATGCATATCAGTAGCAAATTCGTCAAAATCTATATTTAAGCTTGTCAAAAAATTTTTAAATGCATTACTAACAACATGCAGGTTGCAAAAACCTAGTTCCAAAGATTTCTGGCCTGTTTCTTGTTTTACAACTTCATTGAATTTGCGTAAAAAGCACTTATTTACATTTGGGCTGTCCATGGATACACAAATAATTCTGTTCAACGAAATATTGAAGGATGATAACACATCAAGAATTTCTTTTAGCAAAATATCTGCTGTTGCATGACCCAGAAAAACGCTTGTTAGGTATCGGCAAGAAACTGAATTTATTTCTGAAGACCAGTACCTGAGATACACATCCAACTGCCGTTTCACTTGCGTATTTGTAGTTTCATCAAATGCTATAGTAACCTTTCCTGGGCTACTAGATGCAATGTCTTTTTTCAAATCCTCTTCAAAATATTTTGACAATCCATGTGAATCACATAAGCAACTTTTTTTCTTTAAGTTGCATTTTGGCTGCAATAACAGAATCAGGAAACATTTCTTTGAAAAGTTCAACTGTTTCAGTGCATGAAACAAAAGACATATTGTCCTTAGCAACTTTCATGGCCCATAATGCTTCGGCTTTAGCCAACTGTAAATCATGACTCAGTACTTCACTAATATTTGTTTTGGGCTGAAGATCCCATCCTCCAAAGGCTTTCAGGATGGACTTATTTTGAAATTTACTTTGAAATTTCTGCAAATGTTTTTTTCCTTTATGATGTGCTTTTACTTGTGAAAAGCCACTATTAGAAATATTGAAAATTTCTGAACACAATATACACTTAGCAGAAAATATTGTTTCAGTTGCAGAACACCATTCTTTCAACTTCACTCCGTCCAATTCTTTGGCGAGCCACGCATCTTGAAATTTCGTTTTGGATTTAGGCATCTTAAACACTTGTATTACTAACCAGAAAATGAAAGGGAAGTACAAAAACACGTTCCAATATTGCAAAACCAGACAACTTCCCGAAGTTTGGCTACGAGGATGTCAGAAGATAGAAAAAAAAAAAAAAAAAGCAAGTCACCACTAGAGAACTGAACCTGCACACAGCACAGAGAACAACATAAAAGACGCAAAACCAGAAACTATCATATGCATCTCACGCAAGTTCAGTCAAAGCGAGTCGGAGCCGAGATACATTGCGCATCGAAGGTCGCTCTCGCCGACGCACGATCGAAGGTCAATGATCACGTGCTCTACTGCCTGCCACGATAACACTCAGCTACCATCCCATCGTCATTACCGGAGGTTACGGAAGGAGACCACATGTTTCCTCTTTGCTTCCACCCACCTGCGGTTTACAATAACAAAACATCAGCAGAAAGAGGAGGTTCCACGAGGCATGTCCAAAATAAAGTACGATCTTCTGCGTGCCACGGAGTTCGTCTGCAAAGCGCAAACCAGGGGTGAAAATGACCCCTCCCCTTTTCCCTTACATCTCTTGTTACTCTCGAAAACTGCCCGAAGGCACAAAAGTGGAGCGCCCGCCCCGAAGCAAGTGCATCTCGATGGCGTCATTTTCCCTCCCTTCAGCAGCACAGCATATAGGCTGTGTTTCTACAATAACAGGTCTTTTTACCTTACCGTAATGGTAAATTTATTGGCCTTAATAACGGTTGTATTTTTAATAAATAAGCTTACGAAAATTTTAGGAAGAATAGCAAATTTTAGGTATAATTTTAGGAATTTAAGGAGGGTCACAAAATATTAGGAATTTTAGGAGGAATGCGATCCCTGTAGGTTGTGCTACCCTTGCTTGTCATGAAACAGCATATAGTAAATGATAAAATACATCATATTTTCGCTGTAATTATGTCAAGGATTATAAATTACTTTTAGAATGGTTCTTAGTGCTATATAACATTGACATAGATAATTGTGTGGTCTTCTTGCGACAGAATTGGACTTACAATATTTGGTGAGTTATTTATTAGCATATGTTGACATACGCAATTAATTATAATTAAATTCTGTGATTTGGAATTTCTGAAGACCAAACCATAAGGAATATAATTAACTCTGCCATCTATTTTATTGTGTTTTTTCATTATGACAGCCTCTCTAGGCATTAAAATTGAACTTACAGATTTCCACATACATCTTGATGGAGTGCTGCCATCTATCATAGATTTAAGAAGGCTGAAGTATTAATTTGGTTTTGAGGTCATATTATAATTTACTTGATGTATCAAGTTTGATATTGGTTTATATAGAATGGGGACTCGGAAAACTGGCGCTCATTCAAATGTATCTAGGACGAGTACACCACCTGCTGGAGGTGTATCTGATCTTAATATGGATGTACTATTGAAAGCATTGAGTGACATTAATTTAAAAGTCCAGGAATCAAATGTTAAGATCAGACAGGAATTGAAGAAATCACTGGATGAAATAAATATTAAGCTTGAGTCAATCCCTAAGCTTAAGAAGGAATTGGAAGAGTATAAAAAAAACTATTGAACTAGTATCTACTAAATATAATGAGATTGCTAGACAATGTGAATCACTCCTTAATGAAAACAAAAATTTAAGAACAACCCAGAATGATCTTACTCAACAGGTTCATATAAAACATCTCTAAATACAGAAATTAAAAAGTGATATTAATGAAATCAACCAATATCATCGCAATAAAAATTTAGAACTACATGGTCTGGATTTGACATTGATTCACAATGAGAATGAACTTAGAAACCATATTGATAAAATTGCAGATGCATTTGGTGTTTGTTCTTAACTGTCATCAAGATGATATGGATATTATTCAACCACTTAAAGTGAACTCATATCTAAAACCAAATGTAGCAGTAATTGTACAATTTAAGACTAGAACAGCTAGAGATAGATGGTTACTCATGAAAAAAATAACTGTTTTGAATTCAGATCTTGATGGAAATTTAGCATCATCCAAAATATACATTAATGAAAATTTGATACCTGATTATAAACACTTATTCTGGCAGGCTAGAAGACTATTACATCAGGAGAAAATTAAGTACGCATGGGTAAGTAATGGAAAAGTTTTTGTGAAAGGTGGTGAATCTGACCCAAAAAGGAAGATACTCATACTTGAAGACCTATCTGACTATGGTCTGATTCTGTGATTTTGACTGTCTTACTGGACTGACACAAGATTATTAATCGTTTCTATATCGGATTAATTTCTTCTGATTTGTCTATCTATTGAGGTTTTTCACTCTTATTGGTGAGAGAGAAGGGGTATATTATTATTTTTTTTAATCATATAAGATTATTGTGAATTAAATACTTAGTCTGTTTACTGACTTAATACTATGAGATAAGATTGAATTTGAGGGTGTTTACACTGTTGTGACTTGACTATGTTTTAATAGAGATAATATATGTGTAAAAATGTAATGGTTGATAGTGATTACTTTGTGAATTGTTTATTTCCTTGAGATTTTTCACTTACCTATGGTTTGATTGGTTAAATAATATGTTATGTTAATTTAGTTCTATGGATTATGATGGAGGGTGTAGAGATTAATTTATGTGTCAACTATACTTTGAAATTTATTTATTTTTATTTTTATTTTCTTATGGGTGTTTTGGTAGTTGGTTTTATTTTTTACAGTTTTGTTTATCATGCGTAATACTTATGCTTACCACTGTGATGTAATAGAAATTTTACCTCTTTAATTTTGATCTGATTGTTTAACTTTATATTCTTTTCATTTTCTTTTCTGAGTATGAGTTGGTGGCGGTGTTGTTATCTATTTTTGTTTTGGAGTGGTTAATGTAACCTGAATTTGGATTTTGGTCTGTCTTACTAATTTTGATTATATTTTATTGTTTTATAAAAAAAAAAGGGAAGGAAAGAATAGAAATGGGGAAAGAGGGTATAGAACAAAGGTGGGAAAATGATGTGAAGGGAAAAATAGGGGAGGGAAAGTGAAATGAGGGAGAAAAGGGGAAAGCTCTTATGAATAGGTATTCCATAGGGACATTTTATTATTCATAATACATGATTCATAAGATGATTATATTTTGGCAAATTTGCTGTTTATCTCTTGCCTAATAGGTATTTATTAGTCATCAGTTTTTGTCTTCTGTATTTTTCGGCTTATCATGTTCAATGTCATGTACTACCAATTGTGATTCGATTGAAAATTTTCTTTCTTCTATAAGGCTAGACAGTGATTGATTTGTTTATCTTCTGTTTATTATATTTCTATGTTTGGTGATTTATCATTTTGTAATTACATGTTAAATTTTTGTCTGGCATAGTGAATTGGACACCCGTTTACTAAAAAGTGGTTTGCATTTTATGAGATAACTTGACACCTTAAATTTCATAATCTTACTCTCTACATTTTTAATAATGATGAGATGGTGAGTAGTAGGATGTGGCTAGATACTGGGATGTATAATTTTAGTAAAATGTGGCAAGGTGTGGCATTTGATATTTTGTCTTTTGTTTTTGAATTAGGTTAATTCAAATAAGTTTTTTAATTTTTTATATAGTATATTATAAATTGTACTTGGAGGTTCTGTTTATTGATGTTTGGTCTTCATATGTGGCCTGTGATTATTAATAATAATGAGTGACATATATACACTACAGAAAGTTTCTAATCTTAATTATATCAACTTGACAGGTAAAAGGGGTTTCTTGTTGGGAGACCTCAATATTGATATTTCCCAAAATAACTTACAAACTCAACAATCTGGCGACTTTAATGATGGCTCGAAATTAATTCATATAAATGCCAGATCTCTTATGTCTAAGGTTACTCTTGTTGAGGCATTGATTCAGGTGACCGGATCGGGGATTGACATACTCTGTTTAACTGAGACATGGTTTCCGACTCAAAATTATAGTATTGATATACCTGGCTATAAAATATTTTTCCATAATAGAATTAAAACAAAGGGAGGTGGAGTGGCAATTTATGTAAATACTATTCACCAAAATTATTCTTTGATAACAGATTTAACTGTTATTGACCCTTATATAGAATTTTTTACAATTGAAAATGAATATTATATTATAATGGTTTGTTATCGCCCTCCGAGTTCTAACTCATCCTTATTTATTAATAAACTATTTGAAATTCTTAATTATATCAACTTGACAGGTAAAAGGGGTTTCTTGTTGGGAGACCTCAATATTGATATTTCCCAAAATAACTTACAAACTCAACAATTTATTCAATTGCTAAATACTGTTAGGTTTAGCAATACAATTACATCTCCAATGAGATTAACACCAGTAACTGAATCTACCATTGACCTATCTCTTACGAATGCTCCTTTAGAGTTGACTCTTTCAGGAGTTATAATTTATGATATTAGTGACCATCTACCAATTTTTACATTTTATAAACATACACATGCTGTAAATAAAAAAATAATTAATATAGCAACTCGATTAATAAACAATAATATGTTAAATAAATTCTATAATCTATTAAAACATATAAAATGGAAAAATGTTTTACAGTTGACTGATCCAAATCTTTTATATGGCAGCTTTGCAACAGTGCTAAATGAATTATACATCCAAGCCTTTCCAATTTTACTTAACAAGAAGAAAGCTAAAAAGCAACGTAAACCATGGCTCACTAGACATCTATTAAACCGAATTAATAAAAAAATCAATTATACTCGAAATTTATAAAAAGTAAACTACATACTGATTTTCAAACATTTAAAACATATAGAAATAAATTAAATTCTGATATTAAAAAATTTAAAAGAGAATATTATGCTAATATCTTTTCTCAAAACGATTCTAAATTAACTTGGAAACATTTAAACAGATTACTGGGTAAATCTTCAGGTTTAATTACACCACAATACCTAACTAATTTAACCCAAATAATTAAATCCAAACAAGATACAGTCAATGAAATCAATAATCACTTTATATTAACTCCGCAAATTCTTAAACAAAAAGTTTTACTTACAAATTCTCAATATCATCAGTACTTTCAGAATTCACACAAATCAAACATGTTTCACTTGCTTAAAATTACACGATCTGAACTTTTACACTTGTTGTTGCAAATTAATGTCAATAGTGGACCTGGATATGATGAAATTTCACCATTGGTTATCAAACATGTGGCTCATATTATTGTGGAGCCACTTTTGTTGATTTATAATGCTATATTTACTACAGGCATATTTCCAGATGCTTTAAAAATAACTAAAATTACTCCCAAATACAAGAAGGGTTCGGTAAATGAATCAAATAATTATCCGCCAATTGCAAATTTGACTATTTTTGCTAAATTGCTAGAAAAATTAATTTACATTAGATTACTTTCCTTTTTACAAAAATACAAAATATTTAACAAAAATCAATTTGGCTTTTTGCCAAATAAATCAACAGAGCTTGCAATTTCATTTACACATAATTTAATCCAACAAAATGCTATAAAAAATCAATCAACAATTGCAATTTTCTTAGATTTATCTAAAGCTTTTGATACGCTAAACTATGATATTCTACTAACCAAATTATTTTCTATTGGAATTAGGGGTTCTACATATAATTTATTAAAAAGTTATTTATCAGCTAGGAAGCAATATACTGTGATTGATATGACACGGTCCACAATGGGAGGTGTGATTTCTGGAGTGCCGCAAGGTACGGTCCTTGGTCCTATATTATTTAATTTGTATATTAATGATCTCTTTACAGTGGTAAAAGATAATGATTTAATTTTATTTGCTGATGATGCAACAATCTTATTCAAGGGTAATAATACTTCAGATCTTACATCCAGAATAAATGCACAACTTGTGTTGGTGACAAATAGGTTAAATAGCAATGAATTGATTATTAATGTAAACAAGACCAAGGCTATGATATTTTCGAAACTACAGATACTACAATCTATGAGCGACGTGGTGGTCTTGATTGGAGTTAAAATTGATTTTGTGAATAGTCATTCTTACTTGGGAGTATTGATTTGTAATGATTTGAAATGGAATATGCATATTGACAACCTGACTAATATAATATCTAGAAACATTGGGGTAGTTAGTATGATTATGATAAATTTGTCCCCTAAAATAATGATACTTTTATACTACACACTAATACAAACACATAAATTACTATACACTGACATGGGGGCAAACAACACAATATAACTTAAAAAAAATACAGGTATTACAGAATAGATATATAAGATTAATAGACCTAAAAACTCTTATTAATTATTCTATATCTAATTTTACCTTCAGGTCAGAAGTAAATCCCAATAAATATAATATACTTACAATAAAACAATTATTTGACTATAATCTTGGTAAAATAATGTTCAGAAGAATTAAAAATGATTTATACCATGACTTAATATCATTAAATATTCGTACTTATACTTATGAAACCAGGAATCGATCAACACTCATACCTAATTTCCCTTCGACAGGAACAATTAAAATGAATATTAATTATTCTGGTCAAACTTTGGAACTCCTTGCCTTATGACATAAAATTTATTAACAATTTTGACCTATTTAAAAAAAAATTCAAGCATCACCTTATTAACAAGTCTCAATTAGTGCTGAGTTGACCTGATCTGGTAGCTGGATTGATTTCACGGCTTATGAATAGACCTTGCATCTACATACACTTATGTATTTATTTAATCTTTCAGTTATATTCAGTGTGTCTTTGACTTGTCTTTTGTATTGTTATTTGTTGTTTGTGTCCTTTTTTTTTTTTTAGTACTAGGGGTGGGAGGGCTATGTCAGGCCTTACGGTCTTTTCCCTCCTCCTCCTGGTTGCTGCATTTTTTGTAATTGATTATATTGTTTGTATTCTGAATTGTAATATGTGGCAACTGAAAAATGAATAAATGAAATAAAAAATTGAATTTGCAGCAATGTGTGTAAAATGGACCTTTATGGTAAAATATCAAAATATTGGACCATGAACCTCAAAAACAAAGAGACTAAAGACAAAAATTATAACCAGGAGAAACAGTTCCATTAATGAACTTCAAAAATTATAAATAGCATTTTCAACAATTTAATTAAAAATAGTAAACTTACAAAATACAAAGATTTTAATTTAATAACTGGCAAATCCAAAAGGAACCTGGCAATAAAATTTAAATTCTTTCTGTGCAAACGAAACTTTAGATACAGTTCCTATAAACTGAGAACAAGCCTTGATAAAATCTTGAGACCAGAAATGTCTGTAAAAATAAACAAACTCAGATGTGAAAGATAATTGAAAGTTCAAGTTAAAATAGAATTAAGTATATCAATTTTAGTAAAGCCTTGAGTAAGTGTTTTAATTGCTGTAAATAACATTTCATTTTTTGTTTAATCAGGGATCATAGCATACTTCTGGAAAATTTTAGGTAAGAATTTTAGGAATTTTAGGAATTTTTAGAAAAATTTTAGGAAAATTTTAGGAGTGTATTTTAATAAAAACTAGATGTATATTTGTATACATCTAGTAAAACAACTTTGTATACATTGTAAAGAGTTTGCTTCACACCCTTCAACCATATATACTGATAGACTGCGCATGACATCAAAATTTCTGGCTCCAACATAAAATCACATGACAACAGTCAAAAAGATGGGTTACACCTGCTGTGCTTATGGTTGCTCTGACCGATATAGTAAAGAAAGTTCTATGATTTTTCATGGGTAAGAAACGAATTAAATACCTAAGTCAATAAAGTTCAATTACTTAACCAGAAACTTGCAGCTATTGATATAAAAATATAGTAACTTAAGAAAAAAAAATGGAATGCATGTTCCAAATTCTTCGCAAATGTTCATCACATTATAAATCACAAAATGTAAACAACACGATCATGCATGTATATAGCTCATAAGTAAACTTACCTGAAGAGTTTTCATTATATATGAGGTGCATTCACATAATACACCGAAAACACTGAAGTTCTGCAGCGTAAATTAGTAATCATAACAGCATTTGTACACGAAATTTGGAGTCTGATGATGACGTGCCCAATGTTTGAGCCATGGCGGCTTTGATGCAGCTATTGCCAATGCGCAGTCCATTAGTATATATGGTCGAAGTTCACACCCAAATTTTTTGCATAACGTCTAATGTCTAAAGTTTAAGTATGATTTACTTCTAATGTTCAGTTCTTATCTTTTCACGTGTTATTATCATATTCAAGTATATTTACCACATTCAAGTTTCACTTTGAACATTAATATGCTGTTGAACCAGAAGCAATTCACGATTTTCACAGTAAAGTTTTCAGGTTTCACATTAAACTATAATATCCTAAAAAGGTAATTGAAAACCAAGAACTATGTACAATTGTTCACTGAATTACTTTTTTCATATTATTGTTTTAACCTTTTCCTGATTAGCCTATCTTTTTCTGCTTCCACCACAACTAATTTACTTTCAGTTTTCTTTATTTCAGCTGAACCTTGTATGATCAAGTTAGAGGCAACTGCTATTTCAACAGTATTTTGTTTTTCTACAGCTTTTCTCATTCTTTCTGTTCCCTCTTGAATTACTGCTAGGGAGGCTTCTTTATCTTTTTTAAGCCTATTTATTTCTGCATCATTTTCTTTTATTTTGTCATCAAACTCAGCTTTTTCTTTTTTTCTCTAGCTGCTTTTCCTTATTTTCCCTCTCTTTCTTCGAAAATAAAAGCATAACAAACAGCGCGAAAACTAGCTCATAAATAGAATATTTGAAACACTCTCAATGTATGCACTCTCAATTATTAGGGATGGTAGAGTTCGTTTATCTGCTGAATATTGCTTAAATCCATTGAAAACTTTTTAATTATAGATGATTTTTTTATTAAAACAGTAACTCAGACGTCTGAATAAAAACGTGTTTGTAATTCAAATAGAGTCCATATCATCACAGAAAAAAATTTAAGGATCACTCTGTTTAAATAAACCATGGCATCTAAAAAAAATAATTCACTTGCTTTTTCCCGTAATTTATAATTACTGTTTCTTTTTTTTTCAATCCGATTATGCAACGTTTTTTTTTTTTTTTTTTTTTGCATCTGCTAAAGTTCCTAACGGAATTTGGCGAAATTTGCACTAGAACTTTATTGTGATGTATCTTAACTACTGTAAAAATTTTACTGTGTTATTTTCAAAATTCAGAAAAATGGATTTCTGAAAATATTCTCCTAGTCCTTTTGTGCTGTGGAAGTGATAAACAGGTGTTTGCTTTCTTCCCAACCAAGGGCTTCAGATCAGCGCTCCCAGCTGTCAATCAACCGTTGCTATGGTAACACCCTTTCTGCTGGAGGCTCACTCTGTCCAAAGAGGCACACATACTTGTCCATAATAAAAATTACCAATGCTAACTTTTAAAGTTTTAAACCGATTCAACTGGAATTTTGGAAGTGAGCTTCTGTAATCCAATTACAGTGAATGTAAAAATTTCAGCCACTTTCGTGAAAAATTCGCAAAAGATAGTTTTCTTATTTTTTATCATAAGTAGTGGAAGTCTCTTGAGGGGAGGGAGGGTGGCATGCACATAAACAAGAAGAAGATTAATGTGTTGTTCAGGCATACTCCTCACTGGTGGATGCCAGCTGACTTGGTACATACGCGACCCCCTGCAAATACTAAATGCCTCTTCTTCCCCTTCTGTTCTCAATTGTCGGACGGACATCAAGCTCCCCTTCGACCTACTAGTAATCATGTAGTGCTTTTTTTTTTTTTCTTTTTTCTCCCCAGCCAAATTAGGATTTGGTGCACATCGGAAACCGCTGCCGGTGGTTTCTTTGAGAACAGAGAAAAGGAACTTTAAAAAATGAAGGGGTAACAGTAACACGATTTCCTAAAAGGGCATTTTTTAAGCACTAATTTCAAATTTCAAGGCTTTTCAAGACGGCATTAAAAAAACACCGTTTTTCCAGGATATTCCAGGCCTTGAAAACGTAATCATGATTTTCCAGGACTTTCCAGGTTTTCAAGCACGCGTGCGAACCCTGCGTAATGGTAAATTTATTGGCGTTAATAACGGTTGTGTTTTTAATAAATAAACTTGCGAAAATTTTAGGATGAATAGCAAATTTTAGGTATAATTTTAGGAATTTAAGGAGGGTCACAAAATATTAGGAAATTTTAGGAATTTTAGGAGGAATGCGATCCCTGTTTAATCTACAAGCATAAGTTAAACACCTGATTCACATGTACTGATGCATTTTGACAATGGTGAAAAAAAAAAAATTGAACTTTTCAAAACTGATATACTGAACTCTTTTTATAATTTAAGACAAAGTTTTGTGAACATAAAGAAAAAAACAAAACAAGTAACAGTTAATGACAGACCATTCCATGACTGATTAATGGACATTAAAAGCAATTTCAATTATTTAGAAAAAATCATATGGAAGAAAATAAAATACACAAAGGTAAAAAATGGCATTCCCAATATTGTTGTTTTCTGAAAGGAACACTGTTATTGAATACACTCTGTGCCCCAAACATAATTACTACATACACTCTACCTAAAACACTGTTATTACATGCATTATTAACAAATTTTAGGAAAACAGAAAATATCAGACAAATACAGCATAGCTAATGTGTTTGTAAAACTTCCACTTCAATATAATGTAAAATAAAAATAATAAAATATCAATATCAGATATGTTATTTAATTATGATGTACACAAGGAACCCTTTACTGGATCTTTCAAACTCATACTATTCCAATAAATAAATAACTACACTTAACTGGAGCATACTAGAGTGCATTCTAAAGTTACAAATCATAATGAATGATAAGTTTAAGTATGTTTAGCAGCTTCACATAGGTCTGTTTAATTATATGGGGGGGGAGGGGTACTTACAACAGCAGATGCAATTTCAACAGGAGTAAAAACAATTCAAAAGAAAACATCAATGCAAACGAGCAGGGAAAAGGCAAGCAGAAATGCAGAAAGTTTTGAAAATGCTGAGTTTTGGCTTTATCAAGGACTAGCAAACCTCAGCATTAGCTAACTTCTACAAAGACCTAGTTGAATATGGGTTTCTTCTATGTCATGAATGCATAATAGGTAAAAGTCTCCCAAAAAATAACCAAAAATCAAAGCCGCCTTCAAAGGCTCAGAAACGTAAAATAAAGAAATTTAAATTTAGCACTACATTTATGACACATCTGGCTGAACCCACAACGACTCATCATGCACAAAACCGAAAAAATAAAATATTGCAAAACATGCAGTGAATTTAGACCAAAGAAGCGTAACACAAAACCTGGGGAAAAAACTGCAAATGAATTTTTTTAAGATATACATAGCAATGAATATGCTAAAAATGAAAAAAACTTATACCTACAAAGAAAAAAAAAACTTTATTGGAAGGCACAAGTTCCAGAAATTAAGACAGTAGAGCTACATGGCATAAAACATGTGGCTTGCAACCAGAGGTAAAACTCAACTAGGAAGCAAGACAAAAAACACAAAATCAGGAAGCGAAGGAGGAAAAAAATAAAAGAACGACGCCTGTGCTGACAAACAGCGACCGAAAATTCAAGCAAACTAGCACAGAGAACAGGAGCGTAAAACTAAAAAATTTTTTAGACAATTCCTACGATACACTGCATGACATTAGACAAAAGAAATGTAATATAAAACTTTGGAAAGTTACTTAAAAATAAAAAAGTAAACTTGTACTATGTACAGAGTATTATAAGAATGCTTTACAACCAAACATAAATACAGCAAATGTGCCTCCGAACAACGAATGTAAGGTCAGCAGAGCCACAAAGCCAAAAACGAAGCATGCAACCTGAACAGAGCACAGCACAAGACCAAACCTAAAAGAAGCCAAAGGCAAGAGAAAACTATGCCAGTTTTAGAATAGCCAAAAAAGAACACAAATTTCAGCAAGTACATAAACATGAAAAAAATCCCAAAATCCTCCAAAAAGAAAAACGAAATCACATACCTGTGAAACTGCAGACCATAAGAGCTGTCAGGCAAGACAACATGGCCGTCAAACTTCCCGCAAGTGAGGAGAAGCTACAAATGGCAGCCCCACATACAAAATTGAACTCTGCAGTCCACGAATCAAAAAATTCCCAAGTGAAAAAAATAAACTGTTTGTCTGGAAAGAGCAGAAACTCACTGGAATACAAGAAAAATATCATCAAATACACCCAATGTGTATTTAAAATTATTCATCTGTATTAAAATACCTTAAAGTAAAACTACAGAAAATTTACAGTTTCTTAATTTAGCTTTTTTTAATTTTTACTATTTTTGTTAGTTATTCCTGATATCGAATAACTATTTTACATTTTATACTTTTTTTTGGCACTTTTTAATTAATATTTTATAATTTTTATTTTCAAAATAAAACTGTTTTATCCATGGCACTAAAGGTTCGAAAAAGTTAGTTAATAATATCCTTTAGACCAACTTCCAAAAAGGCTGTCGTTGGCCAGAATCATTTAACTGTGATGCAATTAAATTAGATCTGCTAACCTAACTCTATTTTTGAGAACTATTTTTCTTAAGGCTGTTTTAATAAAATAAGCTGGTACTTGGTTATCTAGAAATCTATTTGAGAGGAGGCTAATGTGTTCATGGAAATCAAAAGTATTGTTGCATATTCTGGAAATTCTAAGTACCTGTGAAATAAGTACATTCTCTATTACTTTAGTGGAGATATTATTTGTCCAGTGTAAATACTTAATTACTTTATAAGGACAATTCTTTCTTTTATCAAATAGGCTAATGGCAGGGTTACCATTATTAAGTTTTATGCTTAAATCTAATAAATCAAGCTCCTGGTTATTTTGGTTAGTTTTACTTAATTTAAGACAGCTAGGGTTGATATCTGTAAAACCATTCTCTATTATTTCAGAGTTATTAATACAGAGCAAATCATCAATATATTTGTTAGTATATAAGTAGCTATCTGAGTTCAAGGACCTATATTTTATAAACTTATACTCTTCATAGAACAGAAATAGATTACAGACACTGGTGGAGTGGGACCATCCCATAGGAATACCATTAATTTGCTAATAGAGAGATTGATTACAAAGAATATGGTTATTATTAATATGACAGTTAAGTAAAGTATTCCAAGTATTGGCTTTAACAATTTGGTTAATTTTGAATTCAACAAATAACTCCTTAAAAGTGGAAATAATATCTGAAAGAGGCAGATTGGTATATAGGTTCTCAAAATCATAACTATTAATATCTATAGGCCTTAAACTAAGAATAGAGGAAACCACTTTGGAATTGTTATTTATAATCCAAAAATCCCTGTTCTGCAGATTAGTACTGTTTTTAATAAGTTCCAAAACTTTTTTCAGAAGTGCTTCAAAAGCCTGGTTTATTTTTTATATGACTTCTAATACCACTGGCTATGAACCTGAATTTCACAGGATCTTTTTGAAACTTTGCAGTAGCAAAGAGAAAAGGAAATTCAGGCTCATAACCCCTAACCAAGGGAATCTTAAGCTTTCTGTAGTAGGCTTTAAACAGATTACCAAGTTGTTTGGTACTGTAACTGACAGGCTTATAAGTTATTCTATTATTAAGTTATTGATTAATTAATTCAAAATAGAAAATTTTTCAAATAATTGCAAAATTATTGCTAGCTTTATCAGTGGTGATAAAAATATATTTCTCTTGAAGTTCAGAGAGATACTTTTTGAAACACTGGAGAACTGCAGATTGTTGTCAAAGCATATCCTAAGACCAGCCAACTTTTCAGAGAAGTTAAAAATAATATTGCACTTCCACTTTGCAAAAGCCTCAATTGGCTGATTGAATGCCAAACTAGTCTTAATAATATACCTATTAACATCTTGAGTTAAGTTTTCAAAAATCTACTTTTCTGAGATACTGAAAGGCCTAAATTTGGTACCAAACCCTAATAACTTATGAAGCCTGACATCCTCTACAATATTAAAGTTTCCAGTAATAATGTGTTTGTTAAAACTATTAAAGTACCGTATGCTGCGTATATGAGTTCAAAATGACATTTTCGGCTCGTGTGGCTTATACAGCATGGCGGCATATAGTTTTTTTTTTTTTTTTTTTTTTGCGGAGCGAAATTATTTAACAAAAAACTTTTTGGCTTGTTCCATTTTTTTTCCCTCGGAAGGATATCTCAATAGAGAGGGAATGGGAAAACAATGTTACAGCCACGTGCGATAAATTCCACCCACCCCTTCTTAAAACAAGACATGAAAATAATAGGTTATAGGATTGAGGTGAGACAAGCAAGAGAGAGGTGTCTCCAATAAAACTCGGAAAAAATGCGTGGCTGAGGTAAACTTTCCAGGGAGTCAATCTTGTTAGCAAGGATCGCCCTTGTTTCATGCTCCGAGCAACTAACTCTCTTTGAACTCGTGACGTCATCAGCTTCGCTCCAGGCTAACGCTCTCTCTCTCCCCTCTTGAAACGAAATATCCCACTATCATCCAAGATTGATTGTCATTGGTCAATGACAGAACGTGCGAATTTTGTCAGTGACATGGGCGTTCATTGTATTCAGTTTACCAAATTGCATTTTCTCGAGTACGCTGAGCGTAGTTCTACGTTATCATGGAAAGTAAAATGACAAAACGCAGAAGTTATACTTCTAGTTTTAAGCTAATGGTAAATATGTTTTCCCGAATTCTGAAAAACATCAAAACTTTGACGATTATTTTGGGCTTCACTGAATCAAACGTTATTTCTAAAAACTGTGGCGAAACGCCGGAAGACAGCGAAAGTGATGCGGACGACCCCAAAGTTTTTTTTAGATGATGAGCTTTTAAAACTTTTTAATTTGGACAGTGAAGTTTCCAATTTTGATGGATTTGATTGGAAAACTATGTGTACCAGATATTTTCAGAATGTTGTGCATGTATTTTTAAAATTCTTGAGGTATAAATGTTTTATAATTGGTTTAAGCACCTCATGAATTCTTCGAGTAAATTTTTATAAAATAGGTAGTAGGGCAAGTGTTATCCTTAGGATTGAATCTTGTTTAACTGATTTTTTTATTATTTGAAAGATCAGGTACTATATTTTTATCTACGTAATGTTTTTCAAGACTCCGCCGTGGTACTACCCCACCTTACTGCGAAGGTGCGCCGCTACTGGTGATTTTTTTTTCATTCCGCCCCTTTTTTTTTATTCTGCGGCGTATACGCCAGTGCTGCTTATTTACCCAAAATTAAGGTACTCTGAATCCTTATAATTCTTCACAAGAACACTCAAAAGCTGCAGGTAAAGAATATGAACCTGATTTATAGTTTTTAACCAAGGAACCTAAGGTTTTAATGTACATAAAACTAACAACAGACTTGTGCCTAGGGATAGGAAAATAACCAGCTGGTTATTTTTCTAATAATGCTGGCATTATTGTAAAACAATTTCCTGATATTGAGGTGATCATAACATTTATTGAGAAATCTGATAGACACAAAATTCTTAGAGAAACCCTTAAGAATGATTTTATCTTTAAAGCATATGCTTAATAATATCCAGAACCAAATCAAAAACATGTCTATCAACTCAATCAGCACAACTATTCCAGAATTTGAAAAAGCTTTTGATGGGTTCCATTTCAACTCGGGCAGGGTCGTATCATCATGGTCTCAGATTTCTCTAAAAAAATTGAGGGGTGTTCCTTGATTAAAATAAGGAGACCCATATTTTTTCTTTCGGCAAGAAAAAATTTTCCCTTCGAGATAGAGGGTTTCAAATCTTGCACCGTCAAACAAGCTCTCTAGAAAACGGTTATTTTTCCTAACTTCAGCGAGTCATTGCAGCAGAGTTAAAAAAGATCTTTTGTTCTGGTATTTTTTATTACATTGTGTGTATAACGTAAAATAATATTTGAAGCTAATATTTTTTACACATCGTATGATTAAAATTTTTAAGATTTTTTTTAACTGGTTCAAATGGAGTTTTTGTTTAATAAATTCGTTTTTTTGTTAAAGACATACAAATGTGCACTTTATTTGCAATTTTTTATGTGTCTGTGAAACTGCTAGTTTCTGCAGCGTTAAAAACAGCCGATTTTGAAAAATCTCCAACTTTGACAACGATTTTCTCAAAAAAGCCCTTTTTTTATTCTGAAAATTAAATCCCTGTTTTATTATCAACAGGAGAATATCTGTGTAAATTTTCACGGACCTAAAAACGTCCGTTTCCGAGTTAAACACGTTTGAATTTGATTTGAAAACCTACGATTTCTTCGTGTTCTAAAGGCGCAATTTTGGAAAAATCTCAGGCGCAAAGTACGTATTCTCTTACCCGAATGAGAGCGTTGGATCCGTCCACCTGACCCTACCCTGGGCGATAACATGCCCAAAAAACGGTCTTGGAAAAAAAAATAACAAATCTATATATATATATATATAGAATTGAATGTATGTCTGCTAAACAAATTTACAGTTTTCAATTTAGAACCACCAAACTTGGTATACTATCTCATGGTACCCTAACTTAAACCGTAGACGGTTTTTGGAAGGGGTCGGAGCCCGGGGTCAAGGGGCTCCACACGAAACTTCCATAAAATCTAGTTTTCAATTTAGAACCACCAAATTTGGAATACTATAGCATGGTACCCTAACTTAGACCACAGACTGTTTTTGGAAGGGGTCGGAGCCCTGGGTCAAAGGGCCCCCACACAAAATTTCCGTAAAATATACTTGTAAACTATAGTGCCCTAACTGAGACCGTAGATGGTTTTTGGAAGAATGTAGAGCCCTGGGTGGGTGGGATCCCGTGGTCAAAGGGCCCCACGCAAAATTTCCGTAAAATCTAGTTTTCAATTTAGAACCATCAAATTTGGTATACTTTTTCTTGGCACCCTAACTTTGTAAAATATTTTACGAAAATTTTGAAGGAGAGGAGGACTTGACCCTGGGTTACGACCCCTTCCCAAAACCGTCTAGTCAAAGTTAGGGTGCCAAGAAAAAGTATACCAAATTTGATGGTTCTAAATTGAAAACTAGATTTTACGGAAATTTTGCGTGGGGCCCTTTGACCCGGGCTCCCCCCTTCCAAAACCATCTACGGTCTAAGTTAGGGTACCATGAGATAGTATACCAAGTTTGATGGTTCTAAATTGACATACATTCAATTCTCTCTATATATAGATTTGTTATTTTTTTTTCCAAGACCGTTTTTTAGGCATGTTATCGCTCAGGGTAGGGTCAGATGGACGGATCCAACGCTCTCATTCGGGTAAGAGAATACGTACTTTGCGCCTCAGATTTTTCCAAAATGGCGTCTTTAGAACACAGAGAAATCGCAGGTTTTCAAACCAAATTCAAACGCGTCTAACTCGGAAACGGGCAGTTTTAGGTCCAGGAAAATTTACACAGATATTCTCCTGTTGATAATAAAACAGGGATTTAATTTTCAGAATTTTAAAAAAGGGCTTTTTTGAGAAAATCGTTGGCAAAGTTGGAGATTTTTCAAAATCGGCTGTTTTTAACGCTGTGGAAACTAGCAGTTTCACAGACACATAAAAAATTGCAAATAAAGTGCACATTTGTATGTCTTTAACAAAAAAACGAGTATAGAAAAAAAAACTCCATTTGAACCAGTTAAAAAAATCTTAAAAATTTCAATTTTTTAAATCGAAGTTTACTTTTTTTAAATTTTAATCATACAATGTGTAAAAAATATTAGCATCACATATTATTATACGTTATACACACAATGTAATAAAAAATACCAGAACAAAATATCTTTAATTCTGCTGCAATGACTCACTGAAGTTAGGAAAAATAACCGTTTTTTAGAGAGCTTGTTTGATGGTGGAAGATTTGAAAACCTCTGTCTCAAAGGGAAAATTTTTCTTGCCGAAAGAAAAATATGGGTCTCCTTATTTTAGTCAAGGAACACCCCTTAATTTTTTTAGAGAAATCTGAGACCATGATGGTACAACCCTGCCTGAGTTGAAATGGAACCCATCTTTTCAGGACAGAGTTCCTAAAGGATTTAAGAATGCTGAAAGCATTTTTAACAAAATTAGAATTATTTTTAAAACTACAAAGAGATTGCTGCAGATTAGCAAAATCTACCCTGTTAGCCGTGCGAAAAAGCATCTGTCCTCTTTTACCCCAAGAGCAGACTTTGTTGTTCACAAGAAAGAATAGCTCACAAATGGAAAATTTGTGATGAGCACTCAGAGAAAGTAGAATTAAGGCCATAAGGATACAGAGACTGATGCTGCAGAATTTCCAGAAATTTTGTTTCTAGTCTAGCAAGCAGGTCAGGGATAATACGCAAAACTTCAATTTGAACTTTGTCAAAACCATGATTATGGAAATGTTCCAACTCAAAGGTAGAATTAGTGGGTTGCACCCAGGGATGGATTGACCTTGTTGGAAGTTAATTTGTTTACAAGAGACCTGTGACCATTAATCCTAAGATGAAGCAGATTTTTGTTTTGGCCAATATAGCAAAGGCTGCTCACACTGGGAGGTTTTACCACACCAGGCTTAACCTCCAGACATTGCCCCCTCAGACTTTCATCTGTTTCGCTCTATGCAACATTCCCTTGCCCAACAGCAGTCTACCACAGTTCCAGAGGTGGAAAAATTCATCACTGTGTTCTTCAGCTCAAAATTTGGTCCTTCTATCACAGGGGCATTCATTTGTTGCCTGAAAAATGGCAAAAGGTCATTGATGCTAACGGCCAATACTTTGTTGAATAAATGTGTACTGATTTCCTGATTGTTCATGTCTCCTTAAAACAGCGGAAAAATTTTCCATACCCCTAATATATTCTGTAGTGTACGAGTACAACGTGGTTCGCGCTTTTGGCAAGAACGTGTGCCGATGCACTTGTAGTCATCAGCGCGAGAATTATACACAGCAGCGAATCTGCCTTTCAATGGAGCAAAGCTTCACATCGTCGCCGCAGCGATGCATTAGGCTTACCACAGCTTCTCTTCACAGCATCGTGCTTACAGGTAAATATTACGATAAATATCTTTAAAAGACAATTCAAATATGAAATTTCTGCACCATTTGCTATTAATTTCCTTACTCTAAAATCTGTACATCGCACTTTTCCCACATATGAAAATATTTCCAACTAAATAATTTAGAATATTAATCTACACATTTAAACAAATTTTTTGGAGCAGACTTAACACTGGTGAAGCTTTTCCCATGTATGAAGGAGCACATGATTTGAAAGAACACTTTTCAGTAAATGTGTAGTTAGTGTCCTAAATTATTTCGTCGGAAAAATTTTAGTACCTGGAAAAAGTGTGACATACAGATTTGACAGCATGGAAATTAATGGCAAATGGTGCAGAAATTTTATATTTTAAATGTCATTTAAGGATTTTTATTGTAATATTTACCTGTAAGTGTGATGCTTTTGAAGAGACGCTGCGGTAGGCCTAACGCATCGCTACTGTGACGATCTCAAACTTTGCTCTGTTGAAAGGAAAACTCACTGCGTCGTGTAATGCACGCACATATGACTACAAGTGCAGCCCTGTATGTTCTTGCCAGAAGAGCAAAGCATCATGTACTCATACGCTACAGAATATAGTTCCGTCATGCTTTGTTATTGTTTTTAAAGCAAATGTAGAGAAATGTTTCATTCTTTTGCATATGATTCCCTGATTACAAAGAGAAAGTATGAATATGCTTTTCTATGTTGTACAGAAAACTGTGGAAGAATAACTTTAGGTTCTACTTAGAACAGCTGCCACTCGTAGTTGATTTGCTGTAGAACTGAACTTTTGGTTCTCCTGTTAATACCTTGTTCGCAGGCCATTTCCTATCTCACTGATACGTGTCTTTTGCAAATCTAAGAGGTTTTTCCTGCCAACAACATACAGGATACAATAAAATAAAGGGTGGATAATGTGGACATATCACTACAACATTTATCACTCTCCTGCCAACAACCATACAAGAGACTGACAAAGGAAAAAAAAAAGCTGAAATTTTTAACCGCACGGGTGAAAAATAAGAATGTGCAGCGAAACACAGCGTGAATATAACGCGGCATGAGCAAGACAACATTATTCACTGAAATTTATTATGTAAATATTAAGGTGGAGCACATCACTATATTCAATACATACACTGAAGAGCAATTGAATTAGAGATACCTGTCTAGTAACGTGTAGCACCACCTTTCGCCTTGATGATGGCAGCGATTCGTCTCAGCGTGGACCCGACAAGACAACGGAAGCGTTGGGAAGCCATACGGATCCACGACCCCTGAACAAGCTCCCACAGTTCACAAAGATTCGATGGAGGGGGTCAGAGCCTCGAACATCTCTCTTGAAGGCATCCCAGAAGTGCTCGATGGGATTGCGGTCAGGTGACCTAGCTGGCCAAGGAAGCGAGGTCACGTCAGTGGAGTGTTCATCCAACTATTTGGATACAATTCGGGAGTGATGGCACGGTGCATTGTCTTGTTACAGGATGAGGTCCTCAGTGGGATGTTGAAGATGCACAAACGGGAGCAAATGGTCGTCCAGGATATCCAGGTAATGTCGACTTGTCAGGGACGATGTCACACTTATCAGGGGTCCCATTTCAGTCCACGTAAACAGTCCCCAGACCAGAATGTCATCCCCACCAGCTGGAAGAGTATCCTGCTGGCAACAAAGATCCATCACTTCATGTGGTTTGCACCGTACTCGTATCCTGCCATCCGCATGTACCAATGTGAATCTCGACTCATCAGTCCAGGCAACATTTTTCCACATGTCTAGGGTCCAGTGGCAATGTTCCCATGCCCATGCTAATCTTTGCACCCTGTGGTGTGCGGTCAGCAGTGGTACCCTCGTGGGAAGATGGCTTCTGTACCCCATAGCGAGGAGATGGTTCTAGATGGTGTGGCTGCTTACACGTTTTTGTGCACCAGCGTTAAATTGCCGAGTGATTTCTTGCACTGTGGCCCGTACATCTGCTGTTAGAATGCGAGCTAGCTTACGGTGACCTCGCTCATCCACACGCTGTTGGCCCTTGCAGGGATGGTTTTACCGGATTCGATGTACTCATGGTGCACCCGTGACACAGTGGCTCGTGAAAATCCCAGTGCCTGCACGACTTCCGAGATGGAGTGACCCATTCGTCGGGCCCTGACAATTTGCCCACGATCAAATGCGCTTAGATCCTTCGTCTTACCCATACTGCGTCCGACTCTTATCGATTCCCGTCGCATCACTTCTTATATTGTCGGATCACTGCATACGTCATGTTGTTTCCGTTTACAGGGCCGCCCACAGCACAACATTTGCATAACGCCAGCTGTCTCCAATTTAATTGCTTTTCAGTGTGTGTGTGTGTATGTGTGTGTGTATATGTATACATATTCTATAAAGAAGATACCTAAGCAAAAAATTCATATATAATTTTGACTCACACCTAATACAACATAGAAAAGGTTATGTATCTACCTGTGTGAGTAAAAGGAGAAAAGATAAAAAAATAAAATAAAACAACTGAATGTAGAAGGTGTCGAGAATACTGAGCCTTGGCTTTATCAAGGACCAGCAAAAACTCTGCATTTTCTCACTTCCACAAAGACCTAGTTGGAAATGGGTTTCTGCAAGGCCATAGATGCAAGTAACATTCCCACCTAAAATAGTTTAAAAAATATATATATAAGTCATGTCCTCCGTAGAGTAGCATGACCTAGCACTAGTTAACAATTTCGCTTGCATCCATTAACCTTCATGGCCCGACCCATGCTCTTCATCTGTTACTATTAAACAGAGAGAAGAAGATAAAAGAGAACTCAAGCTGTGAGAGTGACATAATAGATAGAAATGATTTTCAGCTATAACGAAATTCCAAGTTCGTTTGAGAGAGAATTTAAACCTGAAAAACAATGCAAAAGAAATCCAAATTTTACATTGCAATTAAAAAAGGAAATGTTAATTTATAACGAACAGATTTTTGAAAGAAAACTTGAGTCTAAAACCCCCTACTCTACAACTTATGACAGCACGAAAACGAGAATAAGTTAAAGATAATAATTAACTAAAGAAAACTTTGTGAAAGTTATATACCTTAAACAGTTAGTCTTCAGTTTTGCTCTTATGTATACATATATATATATATATATATATATATATATACATATTTTTACGTTTAGCAGCAACTCTGGATAAAAATAACATCGCGGAGAAAAAAATTACGACAATTACGACTACCGGCGAAATCTACGCTCTGTCCGACTACCGTTTTAGGAAAGTTTTCCTCCAGTTTGAAGCTTCAAAACAAACATTTAGGGAATAAAATTATATTTAACAATACACTGCTAGGTAGAAGAAACATTGCAAGAAAAAAAGGGATTACGATTACAGGAGGAACCTTCACTCCATCTAACTTCCGTTTCCAAAAGTTTTGAAAGTCGAAATTCCGCCCACCGACGGAAAACAACCCTACTACCAATCCGTTCCAAATTTCTGTTCAGTTCTGCAGTGATCTCGAGAACCATCGAAAAGACGATGGAAATGGCGGAGTTCTTCGAATCCCTTTCATGCCTGAAAGTCACAGGGAAATTTTCGCGCCAACTTCCGTTTTCGAAACTTTTGTTCCACTTTCAAGCTGAAATGCAAATATTTATGGAATAAAATTATACTTAACAATAATACTGTGCAGAAGAAACATCACGAGAAAAAGAAATCATGATTACGGGAAAAAATTTCACTCCATTTAACTTCCGTTTCTGAAAGTTTTCAAAAAACAAAATATCATCCCCAGATCAAAAAACAACCCCCCTCCCCAACCAATCCTCCAAAATTTCTATTCAGTTCTGCATCGATCTCAAGGAGAACCCAAATGATGACAAGAGAAGCTGAATTCCACAAAGCCGCAGAAGAATTTCAGGTATGAACAACGTAACCGCTTTCTCTTGTACTCTTCCACACGTCATTTCCATAGAGCAACGATCCTTCCTTTTTAACGGAGCAAAGCCAGACATCATCGCGGTACTAATGCGTTATGCCTACTGCAGCGTCTATTCACAGCATCGCACACCCAGGTAAATATTACAGTAACAATCTTTAAAGGCATTTAAAATATGAAATTTGTGCGCCATTAATTTCCATACTCCAAATCTGTACGTCACTTTTTCCAGGCAATAACTTTTTTCCGACGCAATAATTTAGGATGCTAATCTACCCATTTATTCACTTTTCTGCCTCAAAGGTTGGGAGCAGACATCACATTAATGAGGCTTTACACCTGCATGAATAAGCCTATGCTTTGAAAGATGCCATTTCTGTGTAAATTGTTTGAAGCATACATCACATTGGTGAGGTTTTTCACCTGTATGAAGAAACATATGATTTGAAAGAACACTTTTCTGCCTAAAATGTTTGGAGCAGATATGACATTGGTGAGGCTTTTCACCTGTGTGAATGAGCACATGCTTTGAAAGATTACTTTTCTGTGTAAATTTTTTTGTGCATATATTACATTGGTGAGGCTTTTCACCTCTGTGAATGAGCATATGCTTTGAAAGGTGACTTTTCCGTGCAAACAGTTTTGAGCATACATCACATTTGTGAGGCTTTTCACCTGTGTGAATGAGCATATGCATAGAAAGATTACCTTTCAGCATAAAGTGTTTGGAGCATACATCACATTGGAAAGGCTTTTCAGCTGCATGAAGAAGCATGTGATATAAAAGACCACTTTTATACCTAAAATGTTTGGAGCAGACATCACACTGGTGAGGCTTCTCACCTGTGTGAATAAGCATATGCTTTGAAAGAATATTTTTCTGAGTAAATTGTTTGTAGCATATATCACATTGGTGAGGCTTTTCACCCGTATGAATGAGCATATGCCTAGAAAGAGAACTTGTATCTGTAAATTGTTTGTTGCATAGATCACATTGGCGAGGCTTTTCACCAGTGTGAACAAGCATGTGCTTTGAAAGATTAGTTTTCCGGGTAAAATGTTTGGAACATACAACACATTGGTGAGGCTTTTCACCTGTATGAAGGAGCATATGCCTTGAAAGATCAGTTTCCAGAGCAAATTTTTTGGGGCATACATCACATAGGTATGGCTTTTCACCTGTGTGAATGAGCACATGCTTTGAGAGATTACCTTTCTGTGTAAAATATTTGGAGCATACATCACATTTATATGGCTTTTCACCTGTGTGAATGAGCACATGATTTAAAAGAGTGCTCTTCTGAGTAAACTGTTTGCAGCATACATCACATTGGTATGGCTTTTCACCTGTGTGAATGAGCATATGATTTGAAAGATGTTGTTTCCGTGTAAAGAGTTTGGAGCATACATCACATTGGTATGGCTTTTCGCCTGTGTGAATGACCACATGATTTAAAAGATGACTTTTCCGAGTAAATTGTTTGAAACATATGTCACATTTGTGTGGGCTCTCTCCTGTGTGCAGGAGCTTATGCTTTGAAAGCTCAGCTTTTTGGGCAAATTGCTTACAACAAAGATCGCACTGGCAGAATTTTTCATCTGCTTGAAACAACTTATGTTTTGAAAGATGATCTTCTCCATTCAGGCACTGAAAAGGTTTCTCACTTGAGTGAAGGAGCGTATGCTTTGAGAAGTTGGCTTCTTCACTGAACTTCCTGCAACCTGAATCATGATCATCCCCTACGTCTGCATGCCTCAAAAGATTACCTTTCTGTGTGGATTCCTTGGCATGCACATCGTGCGAGACAAGTTTTTTGCTTGTGTGAAGTTGCTTATGTTTTGCAAAGCTGGATTCTGCTGTGAATTTTTGGAAGCATATTTCACACTCCCAAGTATCTTCATTTGTATCTGTTAAATTCTGTATCAAAGTATTTGATTCTTTTTTCACTTCCTTTATAATCAATTCTTCAGTGACCTGTGCAAAAGAATTTCTCAGTGCTGCTGTCTCCATGCCAATAAATTTACAATTTCCATTTATTAGAAGACAAAAGCCCAGTAATTTCACTTTTAATGTTTTTCGTAGATACTGAAAAACACGTAACGGTGCATGCTGGATATCAAAAGGAACATTAGGAATTCGTTAGAATACGTCGTAAATTCAAACACATAGCCCGAGAAATAGAAATAACACCGTAACACCATACATTTGTAGAGCAGATTTTATGAAATAGCGGAGCAAAATCAAAATAAATATATGACCTTTTCGTCCCTGTAAAATTTTGAGTACTGAAAATTATTTCTGCAGAAAAATGAAACATTCATGGAACTCCTGTTCACCTATGTTACTCAATTTCTTTAAGAACATTTCCCCAATTTTCCCGAATAACTGCTAAAACACCAATTCCTTTTTTTTTTTTTATTGGAGGTTTAACGACCACCGTGAGCAACTCAATGGGCTATATATAAGCAGTGCAGCCACCGGGGCGGCAAACACCAATTAACAGGACGCCATCTGTACAACGAATTTTAATAACGAATATATTACCTCAGTGACCTGACTTTATGAATTGGGGTCATGTCCTCTACTTCTCGTCTTTCCAAATAATAAGATTTCTATTACATAATAAATGACGCAGTTTCCATGGAAAATTTGGTTGAAACAAAAGCTACATTTACCTCGAAATCAATAGACTTCACGAGATTCAACAATGGTCGTTAGCAGTGATGCCATATTTCATAACAAAAATTCACTCATTATCTGCCGGGTTTTTTTTGGGTTTTTTTTTTTTTTTTTTGGTTGAAAACGATGAGGCCTTTAGACATGTTTATGCCTCACAGCAACTAGTTCGCCATGTGGTAATAGCGAAAATGTCTCCTGACCACTATGAATCTCGAAGATGCACGACCAGCCAAGGAGGTGAACCTCCTTGCGACCAGCACATGAAGCCACGGCAGCATCACAAAAGTCCATCATAGGACACGCTCATGAGAAGGAAGGTTAGAAATGGAGCGTTCCCAAGGAGAAGCGTCTTGAGAGAGTTATAAATTTCTCCAAGGCCCGAACTTTACGTTTTGCCAGAGAAGCGTCCCGAAAGTCTAACAAGGAATATGTTTGAGCAGAGACGGAAGTTGTGGAAGGAGGGGTTGTCACATCAAAATAAACACTCCGATATGCGCTGTACGCAGGGCAAGAGAGGAGGAAGTGAGGAACGATCTCAAGCCCGGAGCCACAGAAGCACATCGGGGAAGGATGTTTCCGAATCAGAAAGAGGTAGCTGTTTAAAGGTGCCATGTCCGTGCGTAATTTCTGAATGATGACCGCTGAGGAACTTTGATAACGATGTTCGATAGGCCATCTTTTTTTTTTTGTTTTTTTTTATCGGAGGTTTAACGACCACCGTGAGCAACTCAATGGGTTATAAGCAGTCGCCCGTCCCTAACTTAGGGTCACTGGTTTCAGGGAAGGGAGAGAACCAGTGCCTTAAGACAAACACAACATCCATGCCTGACCGGGATTCGAACCCGGACCCCAATCGGACGAATAATCCGAGACCATCGCTTAGACCACTGCGCCGCCTAGGCCATCTGTGACGGAAGCTGATGAAGGATATCGCTCTGCCCACCCGGACGAAAGCCAGGCTGGATCAGAAGCTGAGATGATCATGTTACCACTGTGCCGAGCAGCGTCGGAGGCTGCAACAAAGGGAGGGGGGGGGACAGGGCCGGGCCCTCAGCATGGCCCCGTCGGGCGGCAGCTTCAGCAGCCTCATTCGCTGGTAGACCTACACGAGCTGGGCACCAAACGAGCACAATGTCCTCGTAGAAAGAGCGGAGGCGTTGAAGAGAATCATGCAGAAGAACGATAATGTCTTGAGATTTGCGATTTAATGCCAACAAAGCCTGTAGAGCAGAACGACTATCAGTAAGCAGCAAGAGGCCACCGCACGGGCCGGGAGCAAATTCAAGCGCTGTTATTAGGGCTCACGCTTCAGCCGAGAACACTAAGGAAATAGTCGAGAAGGACAACGAACGGCTGGATTTGTTCCGTGGAATAAAATGCCGGACCCCACCGAGGAGTTAATCTTCGAAGCGTCAGTTGCAATGATGAGATGCGACGCTGAGTACTGGGCCAAGAACACCCCAAAGCGATGTCTGAGAAGCATCGGATGCAGATATCGGTGATGAAAAGGGAGACCCGAGCAAATAATCGAGTAGCAGGGTGCAGACGAAACAGGAGGGGCCGGCAGAGCCTGAAGAAGATCGCTGTTGACGAAAAGCGGTTCCTGTCGGAAGCGACTGAGCACGATTCCAAGGGGAAAGCCATGAGATCTCCAAGCGTAGAATGTTTGTTGTTTGTTGTTTTTGGAGGTTTAACGACCACCGTGAGCAACTCAATGGGCTATAAGCAGTCGCCCGTCCCTAATTTAGGGTCACTGGTTCCAGGGAAGGGAGAGAACCAGTGCCGTAAGACAAACACAACATCCATGCCTGACCGGGATTCGAACCCGGACCCCGTTCGGACGAATGATCAGAGGCCATCGCTTAGACCACTGCGCCACCGGGGCGGCAAGCGTAGAATGACAAGGCGTCCTCTTCCAGAAGATTAGCGATAGGCGAACGCTGACCCATCGACAGGTGGCTGCACAAAAATCGGACTGTTAGGAGGGGGATTCGAGAACGAACGCTAGCGATTTTTTTATTTGATTTGATTGGAGGTTTAACGACCACCGTGAGCAACTCAATGGGTTCTAAGCAGTCGCCCGTCCCTAATTTAGGGTCACTGGTTCCAGGGAAGGGAGAGAGCCAGTGCCGTAAGACAAACACAACATCAATGCCTCACCGGGATTCGAATCCGGACCCCGTTCGGACGAATGATCAGAGGCCATCGCTTAGACCACTGCGCCACCGGGGCGGCAAGCGTAGAATGACAAGGCGTCCTCTTCCAGAAGATTAGCGATAGGCGAACGCTGACCCATCGACAGGTGGCTGTACAAAAATCGGACTGTTAGGAGGGGATTCGAGAACGAACGCTAGCGATTTTTTTATTTGATTTGATTGGAGGTTTAACGACCACCGTGAGCAACTCAATGGGTTCTAAGCAGTCGCCCGTCCCTAATTTAGGGTCACTGGTTCCAGGGAAGGGAGAGAGCCAGTGCCGTAAGACAAACACAACATCAATGCCTCACCGGGATTCGAATCCGGACCCCGTTCGGACGAATGATCAGAGGCCATCGCTAAGACCACTGCGCCACCGGGGCGGCACCTAGCGATTCCACATTCAGCACGCAAGACCGCTTCAGGCGTCGAACGAGGGAGGCGAATGGCTGCAGGTAGTTCATGGTTCAGCAGAATTTCTAGAGTCGTAGAGATAGTTGGGGGATGCTAACAGGACCGGATCCGCATATTCCAGAATTGGCCGAATTAGTGTAACGACAAAGGCAAGAGCGTTGGGGAAACCAAGACCCCACCGGCGATGACAAACAACTTCAACAGTAGAGAAGGCTCGGAATACTGACTTCTTGACGTGAGAGAGGTGGGAAGACTAAGTCAGGGAGGAGTTAAACCAGACTCCTAAAATCTTGATGGAGGACTGCCAAATCCGCTTAGTCGGAGCCCAGCCGGAAAGGAGGGGCCTTTGACCGGCGCTTGCGTGAGAAGTCAACCGCGAAGCCTTTAGAAGGGGAGAGACGTAAATCCTAGGAAGATGCCCACTGAACAATGGAATCAAAAGTGAATTGCATATAGCTAAGAGCCGCCGCCCGGTTGGGACTATAGGAAACAATAAAAATGCCATCTGCAAATAAGAACATATGCGCATTCGGATGACAGCAATACACCACATCATCATAGCCGCCCCGGTGGCGCAGTGGTTTAAGCGATGGCCTTTGATCATTCGTCCGAACGGGGTTCGGGTTCGAATCCCGGTGAGGCATGGATGTTGTGTTTGTCTTACGGCACGGGCTCTCTCCCTTCCCTGGAACCAGTGACCCTAAATTAGGGACGGGCGACTGCTTATAGCCCATTGAGTTGCTCAAGGTGGTCGTTAAACCTCCAATAAAAAAAACAAAAAAACCACCACATCATCAATGGATAAGTTAAAAAAGATAGGCGAAATGGAGCTACCCTGAGGGACACTGCGGAAAGGAGTATGACACCATTCCCCGCCAACGAACGTGAAATCTGCGCCGAGCAAGGTAGTCAATAAACCAACGGAGAAGACGTCCACGAACACCCAGAGACGCCAATTTTCCCAGGAGAGCAGGATGACAGACCGAATCATATGCCTCCTGAAGGTCCAAAGACACCACAAAAACATAATTATGTCTAGCTCTACCCACCAGAAGATGACGTTGGATCGACAGAAGGCACGCTGATGTGGAACGTCGTGGCAAAAATGCGAACTGCAGCTTGCTGATCCGTTGGTGAGAGAGAATAAAGTCTGTGAGGCGAGAGACCAGGACTTTCTCCAAGATCTTCGAAAAAAACGATTTGAGGGTGATCATTTGGTACGATGATAAGTCGAGAGCAGATTTGTTAGTCTTCTTAATTGGTATCACCCAGGATTGCTTCCAGCATGAAGGGTGAACGCAGGCAGACCAAAAGAGGTTAAGGAGGTCAACCAGCCATGACTACGTCTCACCAGTTCGTAAGTACACCCATCAGGACCGGATGCACAGCGTCGGGGAGATCCATTACTAGCCCTGGCAACTTCACCGGCTGTAAGTAACGCATCCATCACTAGGGAAGAGTCATCATGGTCAATAGAAAAAGACTGCACCGAACAGCCTGAGGCTGTGGAAAAGAGATCGCCAAACGCCGAAGCCTGCTCTACCGGATCAGCAACCAGGGAATCGTCAATCCGAAGCAGGTGATCCGGGCTCCATCCAACATGAGATTTCAGACAACGCAAGAGGGAAAAACGAAGCCTGGCCTCGAGGTGTCGTTGCATTGGGCCTTCCAGTAGGCACGTCTCTTAAGTATGAGGAGGTGGCGAAGAATCCGTTCTTCCTGCCGATATAAAGTCCAAGCGAAGAGGCAGCCGGACGACTTGGCACAGCGAATGAGGCAACGTTTCTTGCGAAGCCGCTGAGCACAATCAAAGTCCCAATAAGGAGACCAACGTCGACCGCTGGGCCGACGAGAAGCATGTAGAATCTGGGAATTCCGGTCGAGGATCAGAGCGGCACCGTCAGGAGTGGAAGTAAGTTCACCTCGGATAATCTTCTGGATGGAAGGCCAAGCCACTGACCAAGCAACTGGCTGCAGACCCAGTGAAGGAGGGGGAGGGGAGCCAAACATCCCTGCCACCAATGTTGTAATGACAGAATGATGGGTGCTACCGTAGAGGTCACTATCCACTGACCAGGAGCAGTACGGAACTAGCGGAGGATAATCGCGATTAAGGCAATTTCCGCAACGCGATTGGTTCAGAGCCACTTTGGAGATTGCGAGTAGGCATGTGAGTGAGACATGTAAACTTTGCTGCACACGCCATATGCCATTTTAATGTTCGGGTATTTTCATCATTGAGACAATGGTTAACCCCAGTTGTTTTACCCGTACATTCGGAATGCGACAGGAGGTACAGAGAGTGTACTTTATTGGTAGGGGAACTTTTGAGTTTTTATATCAACATGACTTCATGGACTTGTAACTTATCTTTGATTAATCGCAGAAAGCCATGCTTCAATTTATATAGTTGTCAAAGAGCCGATAGATGTCAGCACGTCAGTGCGCACTGCTGTAGAACAGGATTAGTATGATGTGCTTTGTATGGAGAACCATAAGCTGTTTAACGGGTTTTTTTTTTCGGGGAGAAGGCGGGTTGAAATGTGGAATTGAAGGCATTTTTTATTAGGTTTGGAGGGACAAAAATATGAGCAATTTCCTAAATATTAGAAATATATATATATGACAGATCACTTACTATCTTATAAGATACAATATATGGCAAATTACATTCTGGAGTATTTATTCCAACGGAAGTGTCTTATTTCAACAGAACACTGTCTTGACGTCGTACTCAGCGTTACATTCAACTTATTATTTGTTATTTATTTATACATTAATACATATTATATTATTTATATATACATCAATACATATAACAAATTTTCTGAAATCTACACATGCAAGTGATTAAAAATGTAAAAAAAGTTATACCTTTACTTTAATTCAGTAATGCACGCACCACGGGTTTCACCATGCTGCGGTGGTGTAAAATATTAAGGATGCTAGTAAGATAACGGTGCTGTGCTGGAGAAAATTCTTCCCCCTCCGCCCCCTAAACATTAGGAGTGGCAAAAATATTTTAGTCTTACAACAAGCGTTTTTCTGATTATTAAGGAATCATTACAGTGTTACCTGAAAACATATGGTGCAAACCATTCCGCTGCCACTTGGTTTCAGCCCCTTTAGATTATTTAGGTTAGCACATAGTAGTAAAAAACAACTAATTAATCGTTTGAAATTCCTGGATTTTCTTTTTGTCACAGAGCGTAAACCACATACAGCCAGGAAAAAAATATGGGAATGATTTTTAGCAATTTGCTATCGTTAAAAATTAGGTAGCGCAAATATTTTGTAGTATTGGAAGTCCTAACGTCACGTTAGCTACATTGAGGCTTACTTAAACATATACATGGGAAGTCGGCATCCAGAAGACTGAAATAAAGCTGAATGCCAGCTTCCAAAATATGATGATGTATTGCAGTACAAGCAGCATGCCGTTGGTGATTACAAATCCACAGTAAACTTAACTATCAAATACAAAGGCTCTAAAAAATTTAACGAATTGTGAAACAATGCTTGGTTTTCTTGTTTGCCCCTCTTGCATATGTGATCAAAATGAACTGGTCTTCTTCTACCCTCCTGATTTTTATCAGGAGAAAGTATTGAGTAATTTTGGTAGGACTTCATAATAGATTTTTAACATGGACAATTGTTCCATTTATAAACAAATTTACAAAAGCATTCTCATCTAGAGCAACAAATTTCTCTATAGAGTATATATATTTTCATAACTACTTTGATTTCAGAGCTACATTTAAAAAAGTTATTTAAAGTGTTAACACTTTGTGGGAAGTCATTTATGGCTCTATTTAACAACGGAAATTCCGTTTTTTTTGGTTTTTTTTTCTCGAGGTATTGTACACATTATTGGCTACATTGACTCGTCGGATTTAGAAAACGTAAATATACATGCCGATGGCAATTAAATTTTAGTTTTGTGTATGAAACAAAGCAATTAATTTAATACTTAAAATAATCTTAATGCTACTGAGATATGAAGTCCATGTGAATTAGTTTTTTTTATTATAATATATTCCCCCGTTTTCTTAAATTTTTAAAATTCATTTCTCCGAATTTTCATCTAGAAACAAAAAATTAGACTAAATATAAAGGGTGATCACTCAAAAACCTACGGGGGGGGGCGTCCATAGATTTTCTGGGGGGCTAAGACCCCCGAAAAGATACCTGAATACATCACTGGTCGTGCCAGTAGGTAGTTCTTTGCTAATACAAAATCACTCTCTTTGATTTTATTTTCTAGCTAGACCTCCTCACATTCATGAGGAAAAAAACTTGATCGTCAGAATATTTGTTGTGGAGACATACTTCTCATTGTTAAAGGTCCTTTTAACGGTAATAGAAAGGACATTTAAAAGGATACTTTTTAGTATCCTTATAAACGCACTTTCACAACAGCACCTCGTGATGGGTAGTTGACGTGCTGCCATCTATTGGCTGATATGGAGTATGGTATTCAACTAGTTAGTTTTTAAAGTCGTCCTCAATTTTAATATTAATATAGATTTCGACTTGTATTCATCTGAGAAACTGCAGATATTCTTTATCGTATTATTCAATATGATCATTTGCCACATTTGTTAAGTAACCTCACTGAATTTCTTAGGAAGCAGAACTTCTCACGATATAATTCAATATGATCATTTCTCACATATGTTAAGTAACCTCACAGTGAACTTCTTAGGATGCAGAACTTCCCACGATATAATTCAGTATGAATTATTTGTCACATATGTTAAGTATCCTCACAAGGAATTTCTTAGCAAGCAGAACTTCCCCAGATAAAAAGACAGTGTTCCTGTGACATGACTCTCCTCATAGGTCCCGCCCACTCACAATCTCCAAAGTAGCTCTGAACCAATCGCGTGGCGGAAATTGCTCTAATCGCAATTTTGTACATTCACTTGTGAAATACGCTCCCCGGCTCGGAGAAGCAGAACCCCAGCTAGGGTGATGATGTTGAAATCCTCAAACACCATACAACAATCAGTGAGCAGTTGTTCGAATCCGAGCTGAAGATGTCCACAAATCTGGAAAAAATATCCGACCTGATTGCAGTAAGGAGGCCACCCTCCGACCCTCCCCCGATCACTTCTATACACCGTACGGCCTGGGAGGGAAAAAGAGATACCAGGAGATAGCCAGGATTCTTGGATAGTCAAGATCGTGGCTGTAGCAAAAATCGAACTGTCGGTGAAATAAGGTCTTTTGGAGCGAAGGGACTGCGCATTCCATTGGACCAGCGACCAACTATTCATGAAGAGAAAAGTGATCCGCTAGGCCAGATGCCGTCTTGAACCGCTTGGAACAGAGACTACAAAGAAACTTACCATCGTCACGATGAGCTTTCAGGTGAGACAGCAAGGCTGGACGAGAAGAGGACATGGCGCATGGAGGACACAAGAAGGTTCTGGAGTGAGAGAGTTTGGCGGATTCCGCAGCCGACTCCACATACGGTACCAGATTCTTCGCATAACAGGAATTCATCGGCGCTTTGGCCAGTGTCAGGAGGTTGCTCAGCAGGCAGTGAAGAAGCTCGGCTAGCTGCAACTGTAGTGGGAGGATTCTGCAACACTTCAGCATGTGCAGTGGTTGAGGTGGGACCGGCATGTAAGGAAGGAGGTCAAAGAAGACTCGTCAATGAGTCCAATCTACTGGTGAATTTGGAGATGATGTCCAGAAGCTGAGGGGAAGGCAGCGGAGCAAGCACACGGAGGTTGAGCCTGTGTCGCCGCCGCATGAGTCCTGGTGGACTTGACGCACACAGTCCCGAGTTTCTGGATAGCTGAAATGCTTCGAAGCCATAATATCTAGTAGCCGCTTTTCTTGGAGGTAAATTGGGCAGTTCGTGTCAGAAGCAGGATGAGAGCCCTCGCACAATACGCACAGGAAGCTCGACGCCGAACATACCGAAGAGTCGTGTCATTCACCACAACGAGAACAGAGAGCGGCACTACGACAGGTTGACAGCAGATGTCCATAACGCTGACAATTTTTACACTGCCTAGGCGAATCCAAGAAGGGTCTGACCGCACATCTTGAATACCACAGATAGATAGTGTCACGGTTAGTAAAGCCCAGTTCCTCCACTAGGACCGAAGAAGTAGGGACCCTCGAGGAATTTACTCAACCTCGGAACCGAACAACA
This sequence comes from Macrothele yani, assembly GCA_039090855.1. NCBI lineage: Eukaryota > Metazoa > Arthropoda > Arachnida > Araneae > Macrothelidae > Macrothele > Macrothele yani. The sequence goes on along the minus strand of CM077009.1, from coordinate 131,145,172 downwards.
CGAAGACAGTTCACACCACGGTCCAACAATTCCGTAGTAATCTCATCTACAGGGGCTTCAATGTCCACATCTCGAACTAAAAACTTAGTTCGAGATGTTGACACTAAGCTATGACAAACTGTTGTCATAAGCTTAGTGAGGACCTGAGTTTTGACTGGGACCTGAAGAAAATGAGAAAGTTGACAAATTTCCAGCAAGCAAATGAGATTCGAAGAGCGCGCCAATAAGTCATCCGAACGTAAAAACTGAACGACTGAAATAGAGTCGTGCATTGAAATATTGTCCACGAAGAATCTCTGCAACAACATGGGACAGACTCTGGATAGCTTCCCAAAAGTTGCGGAAAGAAGTATTTCACCACGAGTCACTCCGCTCGCAAATGCCCTAAGCAGCAATTCCTGAGAAGTCCATTGAATCGAACAAAATCATTAACTGGTACTAGCAAACCACCCAGCTGAGGAAGCTCATCACCCGGTGAAGAACGCATCATTTTAGCCGGAGTCGAGGAATCAGAGTCAACCATCCCAGCCGGACCCACCGGTGGTAGCTGGGGACCGCCCACCCCGAATCAACTGACCACAGCGAATAAGAGCATGCAAACTAAAATATCCTACCGCCCGCAAAACAACCTACCGCCCGCAAAACCTTAGCAGGCAAAGAAACCAAAATAAAAGAGGAAACAACAAGTCGCTGTCTCAAAAAAGATACAAAACAAGAACGCTTTCGCCAACGACGACACAGCCAAAACGCACGGTATCCTACGGGGTTCACCGACTAGAAACAGGAGAGCCAACTTCACACCAGCCAACCGTTGCCAATCAGCCCACAACTTCTGCTGAAATTTCTTCACGCAGACAATACTTTACAGTTTTCCGTGAGTACGTTCAAGACGCAAAATCGGACGACTATATCAGTGATATAAAATTACAATTTTTAACGAGCCTCAGTTGGGAATAAGCAATCAGTTATTCCCAATTGAGGCTCGTTAAATGTACTCTATTTCCAAAATCGACTACAACCTAGTTGTGGGCAGGTGGTGGGTCGGTACTTCCGTACTCGTTACAATGTAACGAGTCCAAAAGATCGGTACTTTCAAATTTCAGTCGTTACTCGTTACTTTTTCTATCTCGGGACAAGTACCGATTTACAGCAGTCGTTCCTTGAACCTGGTTACTAGTGATAAGTCGGTACTTTGTAACCGTTACAATGTAACGAGTACAGAACATCGGTACTTTTCTATTTCGTTACTCGTTACAGTCGTTAGATTTTCTTTCTCGGGACAAGTATCGATTAACTGCAGTCCTTCCTTGGACCTGGTTATTAGTGATACGTCGGTACATCCGTAACCGTTACAATGTAATGAGTACAGACGATCAGTACTTTCCATAGAGGTATGAATAAGGGGAGAAAGCACTCTCCGTTGGCTCAATGCAATCAAAGTGAAGCCAACGAAACGTCACGCCTACAGTGCTTCTTTCAGGACTTTTTGAGCGGGGGGGGGCAAATGGAACCTTTGAGGGAGCAAGTTTCCATTTGCTATAAATATAATTTTTAACTACTATATCTACATATATAGAAGTAATTATTATATACAAGTACAGGGGCGTATTTAGTAATGGGCGGGGGGGGCTTGCTCCCTAGAAAGACCCGGATTATTATCTCATAAAGTTTTGTGCTTTTTGGTTTGTAGTCATCTACGATGTATCCACAGTGTTTTATCATAACTTTTCTTATTTGAACATGCTTTAAAAAGAATTTAGTAAAACCACAAAAGAAAAAAATGAAAATGTGCTATGAATTTTGTTTTTACATTAAACAAAAAGTTCAAAACTATATAAATTGTGGTCAATCTTCAACAATGGACATTGTTATGAAATTTAGCACTCACAGAGAAAGTATTTATCAGTGACAAATATTAGATTGAGCATTACTGAACTGTGTTATATGTCAATGATAAAATTCTAAGGACATTCTTTTTTTTATTGGAGGTTTAACGACCACCGTGAGCAACTCAATGGGCTATAAGCAGTCGCCCGTCCCTAATTTAGGGTCACTGGTTCCAGGGAAGGGAGGGAGCCAGTGCCGTAAGACAAGCACAACATCCATGCCTGACGGGATTCGAACCCGGACCCCTTACGGACGAGTGATCAGAGGCCAGCGCCTTAGACCACTGCGCCACCGGGGCGGCAAAGGACATTCTGTGTCATGGCTATGGAAAATCTCAATTTTGTTTATTTTACATAGGATAATTCATCAAATTAACTTCACTGAAGAACAGACATAGGGCATGAAATACATAAAAAGTGTCTAAATTTTACATTAGTTAAGCATCTGATGCACGCACAGTGGAACGAACCTCAGTTATGTCTCACTTATAAGTTTTTCACTTTTATACATACACTCATCAACGAAAAAATAGTTTGCATCCAGAACGAGGCAACAGACAGGAATGAAACTTGGTTGGTTGGTTTGACATTGTGAGACATGCAAAGAATTCAAGTATCATGCTCTGCCTCGCATGTGATGCAAGCAAGGAGAGGTCATAGCACTGTGCCTGACTAGCTATATAAGGTCGTCCCATTGCACATGCTCACCATTTGGACTTGTGCTGTTGTGTTGGTTGCATTCTTTGCAAGTGAAGTCTGCCTCGGAGAAAAGTTTGGAAGCAATTCGAGCAGTTGGAGGAGTTTAACAGGGGCCAGGTAGTTGAGATCTGGGAAGCGGAATTGCCTTATTGCCATACCAGTCGTATAGATATCACCATAGCACGCTGTTGGTGGCAGTGGATAGAACAAAGCACGCAGCAGTGACAGAAAGGGTCTAGGCAACCTAGATGAACCACAGAGGTAGAACCAACGGGTTGTCCGACATGCACGGAGTGACCCAACAGCCACGATTGCGGATATTCTGCTAGCAGTGGTGCCCTCCATGCATCGTCCGATTAGTGCCGGCACCATTGGCAGACGGCTGCATGACGTAGGACCACACGCATGCACACCGTTATGATGACTGCCTTTAACGCCATTGCATTATCGCCAAAGACTGCAACGGTGTCGTGCCAGATGGTCCTGGAGCCACTCAGAATGGCAGCGGGTGATCTTCAGTGACGAGTCCTGCTTCTGTCTTGGAGGAGACAACCAACGAATCCATGTGTGCGGTCACCATGGTCGGCGCCAAGATGAACGGTTTGTTGTCGAACGTCATATGTCCAGAAGGCCTGGTGTCATGCTGTGAGGTGCAATTGCCTACGATGTGCGATCACCTTTGGTGTTCATTATAGGCACTTTGACAGCCCAAAGTTACGTTAATGAGGTCCTGCAACCAGTAGCTCTACCTTTTCTGACCGCTCACTCCAGTGCGATTTTCCAACAAGACAACGTTCGTCCGCCCACTGCTATTGTCCCGAGAGCTAGCCTTCAATGCACTGACATTCTTTCCTGGCCAGCCGCATCACCAGACCTATCGGAGATTGAAAATGTGTGGGATGCTATTGGATGCGCTGTCCACACTCCACCCTTAACTGCACAATCTGCAGGAACTGCGTGAGAAGTTTCAAGCTGCATGGGATGGATTATCGCAGGACGCCATTAGGAACCTGTAGATCTCCATGCCGAGATGTCAGGCATGCTGTGTGAGCAAACATGGCGTCGGGATGCCATACTGAAAGACAATACTTATTGGCGTGCAGCTCAATAAGTATTGCTCATATCAGTCTCAATGTTTAACCATTTATTGTTCCTGGCAGCATTCATTTACCTTTCTCCTGAATAGCATTGCAATCCGACATGTCCTTCTGGGGTGAAACTGTTTTTTGACGATGAGTGAAACAGAGCATTAGTCTTGATATTTCACTATAGTAAAATACCGCCCCCTCCCCCGGGCACATTTCGTAAGGTAGGGCCTTAAAAAAACGGCCGTACATTTCCTAAGGTAGGGCCGTTTTTTTAAGGCCTTACCTTAGGAAATGTGTCACTGTATATTAATGCATTTGACAATTGACAATGCTGAAAGAAATTGGAAAAAGGAAAAAAAAAGATGAACTTTTCAAAATCGATGTACTGAACTTGTTTTATAATTTAAGGCCTTAAAGTTTTTCCAACATAAAAAATAATGGTAGTTAATGACAGACCACTCCATGACTGATTAAATGGCCATTCATTACACCTTTTTTTCCAAAAAGAAAAAAAAGAAAAAACTGTATGGAATTAAAATATATATATACTTTATTGCAAGGAAATGTAACAACTGCAATATCAAGTTAGTATGTCATCCTCCTAGGGAAAAGGGGGAAATTTTCATTTGCAATGTTTTTCTTTTCTGAAAAAGAACATTTATTGCATACACTCTGCGTCCCAGTTATTACATACATTAATACCTAAAATATTATTACATGCATTGTTAATAAACTTTAGGAAAATAGAAAATATCATAGACAAATATAGCACAACCAATGTTTGTTTTTCGTACTTCCACTTCAATGCAATGCAGGATAAAAAAAAAAATCAGTATCATTAAGACGTACACAAGGAAACCTTTGCTGGATCATTTCAAACTGATGCCATTCCAATAATTAAATAACTGACTCCACTTAACTAGAGCATAGTGGAGTGCATTCTAAAATCACAAATCATTATGATTGATAAATTTAAGTATGTTTTGCAGCTTCACATAGGTCGTTTAATGATATACGATGAAACTATATACAGATTATCCCCACTTTATTTTGTTGCATGCTGTACGTTGTTGGCAGGAAAAAACGAAAAAAAAAACCCCTTTGATTTGCAAAAGATACGTATCAGGGAGATAGAAACTGACCAGCGAAGAAAGTATTGACAGGAGAACCAAAATTACAGTGGCACAGCAAATCAGCTATGAATGGAATCCGTTAAAAGCAGACCCAAAAGTTATACTTCCTCAGTTTCCTGTACAACATAGAAAGGCATATTCATACTTTCTATTTGGAATCAGGGAATCATGTGTAAAAGAACAAAACATTTCTCAACATTTGCTTTAAAAACAATGACAAAACATGAATTCACTATATTCTGTAGTGTGTAAGTACAACACGGTTTGCTCTCCTGGCAAGAGTGCATATGGTTGCACCTGTAGTCATACGAGCGTGAATTACACGGCATAGCAAATCTTCCTTTCAATCGAGCAAAGCTTCACACTGTCGCCGTACCGATGCGTTAGGCCTACCACAGCGTCTCTTCACAGATCGCACTTAGAAGTAAATATTACGATAAAAATCTTTAAAAGACATTTAAAACATGAAATTTCTGCACCACTTGCCATTAATTTCCATAATCTAAAATCTGCATGTCGCACTTTTTCAGGTACTAACATTTTTCCGACGAAATAATTTAGAATGCTAATCTACACATTTACCAAATATTTCTTCCATGGTTACACAAGCATCTCTAAATTAGCAGCATATGTTTCCTTTCGGTTAGGGATGTTATGATCAAAATGTTGTTACTTGAGAATAATTTAATCAGAGTAATGGGACGCCCATCACAAGTTTCACTGGTCATCATACACAGTCGAGTCACATTTTGACCACATCCTACTTTTGATATCAACAGCGTGTAGCCAATGAAAGAAGGCATGTGTTGTGAGCTGGCTTGGAGGGTATATAAGGTGTTCTGTTGGCATTCTGAAAACATATCACTCGTTGTTGTCATGGATAAAAGGAACGATTTATCAGATTTGCAAAAGGGGATGATTATCGGCTTTCGGGCCAAGGGTGGCAGTATTTCTGAAACAGCGCAGTTTGTGAACTCTTCGCGTGCTGCTGTGGTTAAAGTGTATCGTGATTGAAGAAATGGCACCACTGCGAATAAGCGATGTGGAATCTGCAGAGCACCATGTGCCATTGATGTGAGAGGTAAACGTCAGCTTCGAATGTGCATGAGGGACGATTGACACGCTACAGTGGAGCAACTCACTGGCCGAATGAACCAGGGGGGCTACCGGAAGTGTGTCTAAAATGACAGTTGACCCTTTAAGCGGCCGAACCAAATGGTTGCCCAAACATTTTGCGCTCCCCGAAGAGAAAGTTTCACAAAGAGACTCAGTTGACGAAAGATATAGCAAAACAATTTCTCTCTCCCTTTTTACTCCCTCCATCTCTCTCTCTCCCTTTCTTTCACTCTGTTCTCTCTCCCTTCTTTCTCCGTCTCTCTCCCACTTTTATCTCAGCAGAGCCAACCATAAACCTCTGTTTGATGATAAATGTTTTCTTCTAGTCCTTTATTCTGTGTTCCATCATGGACCAAGGCATGATGGAGAAGGACTAGTCCCCCTGACACGAACATCCTGCTACTCGCTACAAATAAGTGGCTCAAATCTCTCTTTTCTTAGATTCGTCCCCATTGTTTTAACCCCTTTTACTGCAAATCAGTCAGAAAGGACGTGTCCCAAATGACCAAACGGTTTTTGATGCTCAGGTTCACTCGTCCTATCACTAGTCGCTTCACTTCTTAGACAGCTATCATATTAGTTTTAGTTGATCTCATCCCATTTTGTTAACTCAGACTTAATTCGTTCCAGCCGGTAAAAGGGTTAAGTGAATCCTTCTGCATATGGGGCTCCGATGTAGACGGATGGTCACTGCACCTCTGCTAACGAAGGTGCATCAGCAGAAAAGGCTTACAAAATGCATGGCAGTATCAGAATTGGACCTCTGCTGATTGGCAAAGGATTGCCTTCTCCGATGAGTCATGTTTTCTGCTTCATCAAACGGATGGACGTTGGCGTATAAGGCGAGAAACATCTGAGAACAAACACTCTTCAACCATTGCTGGCAGAACACAAGCTGCTGGGGAGAATGTTTTCATGGCATTCCCTGGGTCCACTCAAACCAGTGAAAGGCACTATGGACAGAATTCATCCTTGCAGACCACGTCGTACACCCATACAGGCTGATTGTCTTCCGTGGGGCAGATAGGATCTTCCAGCACGACAATGTGGTGTGTCCCACAGCTAGAAATGTGTCCGAGAGTGGTTGGAAGAGCATGATGAAAACTTCAAAGTACTTGGTTTAAACTCAAGCTTCACGTGACAATAACACATAAACATAGAAAACGAGCAAAAACACACAGTCACATATGGTAAAAGGTTCGTTTAGCGGACTGACCTTGAATCTCTTCCTGAAAAGTTTTCCCTAAAGTTCCCATCTATAAAATTCACTATCATTGAAGAATCACAGTAAGGCATTGACTTCTTGGATGTCCATGTGAGAAGGCAAGGGAATCATCTCAGCAGATCTGTCTACAGAAAACCCTCTGCAATAGCAAACATAATCCCATTTTCATCCCACTCCCCAACTGCTCAAAAATTTGCCACCTTAAAAACTTATGTTAATCGCACCAGGATTGTCTGCAACACTGAATCTTCCTTCAATGAAGAAATTGACACCATAAAGAAAATTGCTGAAGCCCATCAGTTTCCACCTTCTACAATTGAAAAATTCCTTCAAAATTCCCATTTGAAAAACCTGTCTGCTCTCTCCCCAATACTAATGGAAAAACCACCATTCTTTAGTTCCATCCCTTTCCATAGATCCTTCTCTAAAATAATCCCTTTCCATGGATCCTTCTCTTATAAGATGAGTAAACTATGGGCTGCACTCTCACAGTGAAACAAAACCTTTCTGCAATAATGTGCCTGCTTAAAGACAGGGATCCTGTCTCACCCCTGGAGTATATGCTATTAGCATTTCAACTTCCTCTGGTCTCTTAGTGTATATGGGAAGCACATGATGAAGCATCAATACAAGGCAGTGTAGATAAAGCTGTCTTTGGAAGATCATTGAAAACCATTTTTTTTTTTTTGGTGAACACAAAAAAGATGTTTCCAATGGTCTTCCAAAAACAGCTTTATCTGCACTAATCCTTGAAGACACCTCTGCAGTTCCCATTTGGAAAAAAACTAAAAAAGTTGCCTCATCTCTGCATTTCCAAGAAAGTATTGAAATTTTATTTACCAAAAACTGCAATTCAGAGACCCCTCACCAAATCCCATTTATTTGGATCTCTCTACTAAAATCTGGCAACAGTTCCAACACCCAAACTTCAAATTGTAGTTTTGGCAACCAGCCCATTCAGTTGATCGTGGGTGATCAAGGTCGTAGGACGACCGAAAGCTACCGCTAAACGAACCTCTTACCATACGTGACTCTGTGTGGTTTTGCTCGTTTTCTATGTTTATTCAAAGTACTTCCCTGGCCCCCTAATTTCCCAGACTTAAACCCAATTGAGCATCTGTAGGACCACCTCGATTGTGTTGTTCGCTCTATGGATCCTCCACCACGCACCCTCCAGCAGCTGTCAGATGCACTGCAGTCAGCATAGCTCCTCATACCTGTGAACACCTTCCAGCACATTATTGAGTCACTCCCAGCCCGTTTAGCTGCTGTCCGTGCTGCACAGGGCGGTTACTCTGGATATTAGATGGTCACAATAATGTGACTCGACCGTGTATGTTGTAAGTCAAGGAGTACCCATAATTTATAAGTTGATCATTCCTTCATTTGTCATATTTTTGCTTCTATTGAACAACTCCCAAAACATTTAAAGTAACAAAAAAAAAAAAAAAAAAAACAGGCAGGCACACACACACACATTTGACACCTGGGTTAGTGGTAAAAATGGGTTTGGGAAGTCAAAGAATCACTCAGCTGATGTATCCACTACTTGGGTAAACACTCTTCTGTGGAGCATACCACAGGGTAAATGCAAAACAAACCCATTTTCCAAAAAGGATGTATTTCCCACAAACAAATAATCTAGGAAATATTAAATTCAAGGAAAAGAATGAAATTCAATAGTGATTTTCTTAATTCACATCAATCACTCTAAAAAGATTCAAGCCACTTTTCATATATGAGACTGATGAAGAGAAAAAAAAAAAAGCTGAACTTTTTAACCGTATGGGTGAAAAATAAGAACATGCTGCAAAACAGCATGAATATAATGCAGTGTGAGCAAGACAAAATTGTCCCTGAAATTTATTATGTAAATATTAAGCTGGAGCACATCATTGCATTAAAATATATATATTTTACATCTAATGGCAACACAGGATAAATGTAACATCATGCAGGAAATACACATGACCACCAGTGAAATCTATGCTCTATCCGACTTCCAATTTAGGGAAATTTTCCTCTATTTTGAAGCTGCAAACAAGTATTTATGGAATAAAGTTATATTTAACAACACTACTGTGTAGAAGAAACGTCGTGAGAAAAAAGGATTATGATTACGGGAGAAACCTTCACTTCATCTAACATTCTTTCCGAAAGTTTTGAAAGTCGGAATTCCGCCCATCGACAGAGAACGACCCCATCACCATCACCAACAATCCCTCCCACATTTCTGTTCAGTTCAGCATCAATCTCACAAACCATCGAAATGACAATGGAAAAGGTGAAATTCTTCGAATTGACTGAAAAATCTCATGCCTAAAATATCTCTGGGAAATTTTCACGCCAACTTCCGTTTTCGGAATTTTTCTTCCATTTTCAAGCTGAAATGCAAATATTTACGGAATAAAATTATATTTAATGATAATACTGCGCAGAAGAAACATCTCAAGAAAAAGAAATCATGATTATGGGAAAAAATGTCACTACTTTAACTTCCATTTTTGAAAGTTTTGAAACACTAAATACCACCCCCAGACCAAAAAACGACACCCACCCCCCAACTAATCCTCCAAAATTTCTCTTCAGTTTTGCATCGATAAGAGAATAACCCAAATGATGAAAAAAAAAGCGGAATTCCGCGGAAGAATCTCACGTATGACTTTTTCCTTGTCACTGTCACAAGCCAATTAAAAAAAATCCCCACTTTTAATTTGTTTCACAACTGGAAGATCTGACAAATAACTGCACGACACTGGTAAAAAGAACATTATTTAACATATTGTACATATCTCTGGGGATGTAAGGTCAGGTGATACGTAACATCACAGCCTCTCCTTGACAAATGTCAACCCCGCCTTCTCGTGGTGCATCCTGTTCCCACTAAAGGGGCTCTGACGACCGCCAATAGCGGTATAACTATACCATCGGGATTAGAGAAAATTCTATCCCACACTCACCAACCCGCTTGGCCAGCGTGGTGAGTTATGGCCAAACCCCTCCAAAATGACTCCACAACTTAAATCTTGGCCCTCAGTCTCCGGCAGCTGGAATGTACCTGGCCAAGGCAGCGGCCAGTGCGACATGAAGGCAGAGGGCGCTAAGAATCCCCGGAGGACCGGACAAGGCTGCCATCTGATGCTGACCTTGGCAACGTACAATGGACGCTCCCTATCTTCTGATTCAAGGCTTCTTGAATTGGAAGAGGAACTACAAAGGATCAAGTGGGACATCGTGGGGCTAAGTGAGGTAAGGAGAAAAGGAGAAGATCTCATCGAACTGAAAAGTGGACATCTCTTCTACTATCGTGGGACAGATACTGGCAGAACTAGTGGTGTTGGATTTATAATAAACAAGAAACTGAAGGATAAAGTTGTAGAAGTGGAAAGTTCCTCTGACAGAGTTGCACGGCTTGTTATCCAACTCTCGAAAAGATACCAGGCTCAGATTATTCAAACTTATGCACCCACCACAAGTCATCCTGAAGAAGAAATTGAAGAATTTTATGAGGAAATTTGTCATCTAAATAATAAAGGTAAGCAGCACTTGAAAATAATTATGGGAGATTTCAATGCAAAAATAGGGCAACTGCAACAGAATGAAACTTCAGTAGGTAAATTCGGTCACGGCAACAGAAACCAGCGTGGAAATACTCTCGTTGAGTTTGCAGAGGCAGAAGAGTTTTTCATCTTGAACTCCTTCTTCAAGAAAAAGCCACACAGGAAATGGACATGGAGACATCCAAATGGGACGACAAGTGAAATTGATTTTATTATGTGTAACAAAAAATTCGTCATAGAAGACTGCAGTGTGCTAAACAAGTTCAACACAGGTAGTGACCATAGATTGGTGAGATGTAAGATGCACCTCAACACTAAACTTGAACGTGGCAAGCTCATAAGACAAACAAAATCTATTGACATAACCAACCTTAAAAAACACCATAATACCTTCAAGTTGGAACTGAAGAACAGGTTCTCTGCTTTAGAAGGCCTAACATCGGAAGAAGTGGACATCTCTGAAGTTAACAGAAAAGTAACCAAAGCTCTTATGGAAACAGCAACAAAATTAGCTGGGTCTAAGAACAAGTTGCATGTAAATAAATTATCAGGAAAAACGAAAATGTTGATGCAAAAAAGAAGAGAGATGAGGACAACTAAAGAAGATGTGACTTCCAAAGTGGAATATATAGAGCTATGCAAGACAGTACGAAAAAGTATCACTGAAGACGTAAGAAAATTCAACTGTGAACTAGTGAGGAAAGCAATTGAAAACAACCAAAGCCTAAAGATAGCAAAGGGACATCTCAGTAAGGGAAGAAAACAGATTATGGCACTGAGAAAAGAAGATGGTTCTGTAACAAGAAATAGAGGCGAAATTTTGACAAGAGTGAAAGATTTCTACTCCAAATTATATGAAAGGGATGATACATGCACTCCAGACATCATGAAAGATACCAGTACCAGAGTTCCTCCAGTCCTTCCAGCAGAAGTTGCACATGCAATCAAGAACATGAAGCAGGGAAAAGCTCCAGGAGAAGATGGAATTACTGTAGACATCATACAAGAAGCAAGTGGAGAAATCGAAACAGTACTCGCCCAAATTTTCACTCGATGCCTTAATGAAGGAAAGATTCCTGAGGATTGGAACACCGCTACAATGATCCTGCTACATAAGAAAGGTGACATTGTGGATCTCGGAAACTACAGACCTATCAGCCTCCTATCAGTAGTTTATAAAATCTTCACTAAAGTTCTTTCACACCGCTTGAAGGTAACACTGGACACGGCTCAACCGAGAGAACAAGCTGGATTCAGGAGTGGCTACAGCACAATAGATCATATCCATGTGCTAAGAGAACTAATTGAAAGAGCGAGGGAATATGAACTTCCATCGTGCATGGCTTTTATCGATTATGAAAAAGCCTTTGATTCGGTGAAACCATCAGCAGTTACAATGGCTCTGAAAACCTGCGGTATTGAAGATGCATACATTAATATTATTAATAACATCTATGAAAATGCAAGTGCAAAGATTAGGCTGTTTGAAAATACAACACACATAAAAATTGGAAAGGGAGTGAGACAAGGTGACACCATATCTCCGAAGCTCTTTAATGCCACATTGGAGGGTGTTTTTCAGTCGCTGAGCTGGGAAAACAAGGGGATAAAGATTAATGGAGATTATCTAACCCACCTTCGTTTTGCTGATGACATAGTCATTTTTGCAACTACCCCATCAGAGCTGCAGAGTATGATCCAGGAACTTGCTGACAAGAGTAAAGAAGTGGGATTAAAAATGAACTTTCAGAAGACAAAAGTGATGTTCAATGCTTTTACAAGAAATGAAGATTTATCGATTGATGGAGAAAAGCTGGAGATAACAGACACGTACGTTTATCTTGGACAGCAGATATCAAATGAGGGTCACATTGATGAAGAAATCAATCGGCGTACAAAACTTGCCTGGAGAGCTTTTGGAAGAAACAGCATAATTTTCAAGAGCAATATTCCATTATGTCTTAAAAGAAAAGTGTTTGATCAATGCATCCTTCCAGTGCTTACGTATGGTGCAGACATGTGGACCTTAACTAAAAGAGACATACAAAGGATGCAGACAACTCAAGGCAGCATGGAGAGGTGCATGTTTGGTGTAACCAGGAGAGATAAGAAGAGGAACTCGTGGATCCGAAAAATGACAAGAGTGGAAGACATCATGATCAGAGTTAAATCCCTGAAATGGCAATGGGCTGGGCATACTGCCAGAAGGACAGACCATCGATGGACAGCCGAAATTTTAGATTGGATTCCAAGGGACAGGAAAAGACCCAGAAGAAGACCACATGGGAGATGGGTGGATGAAATTCGAAAGTATGCGGGAGTGACATGGAGGAGACTGGCACAAGACAGACTGTTGTGGAGGAAACTTGGGGAGACCTTCGTCCAGCAGTGGATTGATAATGGTTGACGATGATGATGACATATTTCTGATAATGAAAAATATAAACTGCAACGGGACACCCCCAGGGCATCTGCAAGTTACCTTTTGATTGCTGCTTCAATTAGATTTTACAAATTGAAATTAGGACTGGTGTTCTTCAAGCAGATAAAGCACTCCTGTAGTTATGCATCTTCCTGAAGAAACATATACTTTGAAATATTACTTTTTTGGGAAAATTATTTGCAGTATGCAACACATTGGTGAGGCTTTTTACCTGTGTGGTGAAGAATATGCTTGGAAGATTACTTTTGTCTGCAAACTCTTTGAAGCCTATGGCCCATTGGTAAGTCTTTTAATAAAACACCTGTGTGAAAAAACATATGCCATGAAATATGACTTTTTAAAGTAAATTGCTTGGAGCATCATATTAATTATGGTTTCTCACCTGTCCCAAGGAGTAGATGCATTGAAAGAACACCTGTCTGAGTAAATTGTTTGAAGAATAGATCACACTGCTAACATACTTTGAAAAATAACTTGTCAGCAAATTGTTTGGAGTAAACATCATATTGGTGAGGATTTTCATCTGTGTGAATAAGCATAAGCTTTTAAAGAACACTTTTATCAGTAAATTATTAGGGGTATATATCACACTAGCGAGGCTTTTCACCTGTATGAAAAGAACATATATATGCCTTGAAAGATCAATTTTCCGAGTAAATTGGTTGCAGCAGAAATAACATTAGTGAGGCTTTTCACCTGTATGAATGAGCATATGCTTAAAAAGATGCTTTTTGTGTGTGAATTGTTTGCAGCATATATCACATTGGTGTGGCTTTTCCCCTGTGTGAAGAAGCATATGATTTGAAAGAGTACTTTTCTGTGTAAATTGTTTGGAGCACACATCACACTGGTGAGGCTTTTCACCTGTGTGAATGATCTTATGCTTCGAAAGAGTACTTTTCTGAGTAAATTTTTTGGAGCATACATCACACTGATGAAGCTTTTCACCTGTGTGAAGAAGGATGTGATTTAAAAGACCATTTTTCTGTGTAAATCGTTTGAAGCAAACATCACATTGGTGAGGCTTTTCACCTGTGTGAATGAGCAAATGCTTTGAAAGAACACTTTTATCAGTAAATTGTTTGTTGCATATATCGCATTGGTGAGGCTTTTCACCTGTATGAAGAAGAATATGCCTTGAAAGATTAGCTTTCCGAGCAAATTGTTTGGAACATACAACACACTGGTGAGGCTTTTCACCTGTATGAAGGAGCACATGCCTTGAAAGATCAGTTTTTCGAACAAATTGTTTGCAGCATAAATCACATTGGTGTGGTTTTTCCCCTGTGTGAATAAGCAGATGCTTTGAAAGTTGACTTTGGTGTGAAAACTGTTGACAGCATACATCACATCGGTGAGGCTTTTCACCTGTGTGAATGATCATATGCTTCGAAAGATAATTTTTCCGAGTAAATCGTTTGAAGCATATATCACATTTGTGTGGGCTCACTCGTGTGTGAAGGAGCACATGCTTTGAAAGATAACTTTCCCGAGTAAATTGTTTGAAACATATATCACATTTGTGTGGGCTCTCTCCTGTGTGAGGGAGCCTATGCTTTGAAAGCTGAGCTTTCTGTGCATATTGCTTACAGCATACGTTGCACTGACAGCATTTTTCATCTGCATGGAACAACCTAATATTTGAAAGATGGTCTTCTCCATTCAGGCACTGAAAAGATTTCTCACCTGAGTGAAGAAGATTATGCCTTGAGAAGTTGGTTTCTTTGCTGAACTGCTTGCAACTCATATCAGAATCATCCCCTCCCCTGCATGCCACAAAAGACTACCTTTGTGTGTGAATATCTTGAGATGCACATCACATGGGTCACATTTTTTTGTGTGAAATTGCATATGTTTTGCAAAGCTGGATTCTGCTGTGAATTTCTGGAAGCATATTTCACACTCCCAATTATCTTCCCTTGTTTCTATTACATTGTGTATCGATTCTTTTTTCACTTCCTTTATAATCAATTCTTCAGTAACTTCTCCAAAAGACTTTTTCAGTGCAGTCTCCATGTCGATAAATTTACATTTATTCCGAAGACACCAAGCTCTATAATTTCACTTTTTGATGTTCATGCAGTTTTTTGTACATACATTTCCCGAGTAAATATAATAAGCTCTATAATTTCACTTTTTGATGTTCATGCAGTTTTTTGGACATACATAAAAACACTTAACAGTGTCATGCTGGATGTCAAAATGAACATTAGGAATACTTTAAAACATCTCATTAATTCAAACATGTAGCAGGAAAAATAAAAATAACACCATACCTTTATAAAGCCGATTTTATGAAATCCAGGGGCAAAATCAAAATAAATGCAAGACCTTTTTTTTCTTCCCTGTAAAATCTGGAGTGCTGAAGATTATGTTTGCAGAAAAATAAAACATTCATGGAACTCCTGTTCATCCATATTACTCGATTTCTTTAAGAACATTTCACCAACTTTCCCGAAAAACTTTTAAAACAGAAATTAACAGAACACTATCTGTACAACGAATTTTAATGACTATTACCTCAAAGGTCTAATATTTTGAATTGGGAGGGGTCTTGTCCTATAATTTTCATCTTCCCAAATATAATTATGTTTTTCTTCACAAAATAATAACCCGACACGTCCAGCGAAAGCTAATATAAATTGAGAAAAAGCTACGTTAACCTTGAAAACACATATACTTTTGGTGATTTTGAAGAACGGACAGTGTTGCCAACTATTCGCCAGAGCAATTAAAATTCAAGCAGTGTGTAAAACAATTATCTTTATATCAATATATATTTTTAATTGATTTCGTACATGGAGGTAGGATTCGTAGAACACATGATCATGATCATATGTAGAGGATTTTAGGAAGGGAGTGTCTGACCGCAGGTCTTAAACAACCCTTAGAAATAGGAAGCTAGGAGATTTGGACTAGAGTGCCCGATAAGAAAGTGACACGGAAGCAAAGTAGAAAGGGGGACGAAGACGCCCTTATTTATTACCGGAGGGGGGGTCCAACGGCTTAACGTACCCATCCGACGCACGGCGGATATTTAGTGGATCGAGCGTTCGTACCTGCCTGGAATCGAACCTGAGGTCCTTTCCGTCGAGTGGTAGTCCCGAACGTTACCCACTAGGCCACCCGCGGCCTGGTACAACACAGTATAACCATCGAGCTTTTATTAGATGGAGACACCATTCCTATCCACGCAGCATTGGCCACCATAAGTCACCGCCCGCGCTGCGTGTGACGTCACAAGCAGGCAAAAGGTGCTTTAAAACTACGGAAACCACTGAAGCTACGAAGCGTTTAGACAGATAAACTGAGGGATTCAATAATTAGCAATTATAGAACCTTACTGTTCAATCAAATGTGTAAATAAGAATGGTTTTTTTTCTTCTTAATTTCACAAGATTTCTAAAAAGAGAAAAAAGAAGGGAAAAAACAGCATTTCGGGAATCTAAACTCGGTGACGTTACGAAACAAAAATCGGAATGCAATTTTTTCACAGAAGGTTAGGTGCTGAAAGAATATAATTACTTGCCCGATATGTGCAGATAATTTCATATTTTCAGTAATCTCACTAATTTAAGTTTTTGAAGTCGAATATATTTCCTTACTTCAAATTTTACAGTAGCGAAGGGTTGCTATTAAGAGGTCATATTTTTGAAATCTCGCTGCTGTATTAAAACAAATAAACATGTATGCACATATATTCTTTCTCCATACAAAGGTCATTCTTATGCTCACATCACATCAGCTTTCTTTTTTTTTTTTTTTGATTGGAGGTCGACCACCGTGAGCAACTCAATGGGCTATAAGCAGTCGCCCGTCCCTAATTTAGGGTCACTGGTTCCAGGGAAGGGAGAGAGCCAGTGCCGTAAGACAAACACAACATCCATGCCTCACTGGGATTCGAACCCGGACCCCTTTCGTACGAATGATCAGAGGCCATCGCTTAGACCACTGCGCCACCGGGGCGGCCACATCAGCTTTCAGAGATATCACCTTATAACACAAAATATGCATAGGTGTCACAACAGGTCACTTATTTTTCATTACATATAAAATTTCATTCAGTATGTACGAACATAGAATCAAATCTGTTTATGTCCACTGATATACTTAAAATAAATAAATATAAATAAGGTAAACAGCTTTGAAAAAAAAACCGATTCAACACTTTTGTGTATACATATGTGACAAATATAAACTCCATGTTTTCACAAAAAAACATCCAAAACACAGCTCCTAATATCAAAAAAGTTATGCATATCAATCCAGATTGGACGCACAATGCGTAATGAGCATATGTACCCATACAGGATATAGTTATTATATATCCAAAAAGCATAACATTAAATTCCACCACAGTTCAACTACAATAAAAAAAAAAAAACATAGCCAGAATTACCCTTTACAAGAAAACCAAATAATAATAATTATTTTGCAAATGTTGGCTCAATAGTTGGGTCAAACTATTGAACCTGTAAGTGTTGGATTCAATGTAATTGTCCCCAAGGTAACTCTCATTCAAGATAGCATTAAGGACATTCTTTGTCCAACTAACTCGTATTATAATTACATACAGTTGTAACAGCACTTTCTGTTAATTCAACAATTAAAATACAATGACAGAAGATTAATACTGTTAAACCATAAAACTTTGCCAACCATATTAGTTTTAAATAATTAATATTTCCTTTTTAATTGCAATGTAAGAATTTAGAATACTTTTGCATTGCTATTCAGGTTTAAATTCTCTCTCAGGCGAACTTGGCATTTCGTTATTGCTGAACATTATTTCTAATTATTATGTCACTCTCACAGCTTGAGTTTTCTATAATCATCTTCTTTCTGTTTAATAGTAACAGATGAAGAGCATGGGTCGGGCCAGGAAAGTTATGGATGCAAGCTAAATTGTTAACTAAAGCTAGGTCATACAACTCTGCGGAGGTCATGACATATATATATATATATATATAATTTTTTTTTTTTTAAATATATATTTTTTAGAAAAAAATTTTGGTGGGCTTATTACTTGCATCTATGGCTTTGCAGAAACCCATTTCCGACTAGGTCTTTGTGGAAGTGAGAAAATGCAGAGTTTTTGCTGGTCCTTGATAAAGCCAATGCTTAGTATTCTCGACACTTTCTACATTCAGTTGTTTTATTTTATTTTTTATTTTTTTTCTCTTTTTACTCACACCGGTAGATACATAACTTTTTCTATGTTGTACTTGGTATGAGTCAAAATTTTTTGCTTCGGTCTCTTCTTAATAGAATGTGAATTCTGAATTTTCATAACTGCTGCGTTGCGCGTTTTGATCTTCAGGTTGTTTTGCAACTTTCGTTTTGAATTCAAAAGTTTTTCCTTTGTTTTCAGCTTTGCTCTTCAGTATATATATATATACATTTTTGACAAAAATTAGCACAATATAAATATACATATGTAAGTGCATATAAATTTTTATTAGCAAAAAATAATTAAATGACGATGCTCGATATATTTTTTCAGTTTAAAAAAATAGCATAATAACCGTAATATTTGGAATGTTTTCAGGATCAGAAATAGCTAATTATTATCCTGACAAAAATTTCGGAAAATTTCGCTTTCGTAAAAATCTTTTTTGACACTTTATTTTAAACTTATTAAAATTATAATCATTTAAAGGCAAAAAGTAACGGCATTTGGTAGTTATATGGTTGTCGGTAAAAAAGGTAAATAGAAATGTACTTACCATTAAAAATAAATAATCCGAATATATCAGCAGAAAAAATTGTTCAAAAAACACAGCAGGAAAACATTAAATTTGGTCTGCAAACGTGGATTTTGGTGGTAACATATATATATATATATAGATTTCAGTGATAAATAAAAATTCGCTTATCACTAAAAATAAGTAACTCGAATAAATAGGCACTAGGCAGAAAGAAAAGTTTAAGAAAACAACCATGACGTTTTTGTAGGAAAACTTGAAACATATTTTGGCAAGGCGAAACTTGTTAGATTTCAAAATTTAACTTTTCCAGCCATTTTTGCCGCAGAAGTTTTTACGGCATCCTCATAACTGATTGTATTTGTTATGTCACTCTCTATAGATAATATTGATAAGCGATCTTGGAGCATTGTTGATCTGAGATATGATTTTATAAACTTCATTTTGCTAAAAGTCCTTTCACATGTTGCTGACGTTGTTAGCAGAGTAGCATATACTCTTAATGAAAAAGTTAGGGAATGCATTTTGTAACCCATCCGTATAAATCACAGATAGTAAATCAGTGCAAACTCAACTGATCTATATTTTTACAAAAATACTGTGCTTGATCTTTAAAAGTGATTCAAGTTCCAAAAAATTCCAGCCCATTTAAATCTTTGTATTGCGCACATTTTAAGGTCTCCACTGTTCATTTTCATTATTTTCTCCCCGCAAAGAAAAGATAAACCTGTGTTTAGGGTTTTGGTGCTTTCAGTTTGATTAGCATTCGGTCAAAAATATTTATGTCTTGCTTGAACAGTTCTGACGAAAACAAGCAGGATTCATCGTTCCCAATTTCGCCGGCCATCTTCTTCTACTTAGATTTCTTTCTTTCTTGTAACGCTGCCTCAACAGATATTACAGTTGCAATATTTGTTACTTCTTCAAGCCAACCTTCAAAGTTAGAATTTCGTATTCTCTGCAAAGTATAGCGATCAAACCTTCCATTAAACAGATTGATCTGCTTAATATTATGTCCCTTTTTTGAATTTTGATATTTATACGATTAACTTCTCTCAATATACATGTAGAATTTCATATAACAAGATTCAGGATGAACTTAAAATCTGTTATAGCGCGAAAAGACTTTCTTCATCAGACTTAACTTCTGGAGGGAAATTTCCGCTTTTTATTTTTTCAAGTCCTTGAGTCACTTTAGTCAAAATCCTTTACAAAGCACCCACAGATTCTCGTTTGGCAGACCATCTTGTATGGCTGGTTCCTTTTAAGTTACTTCGGATGTATTTCTTCATAATTTTCCATCGTGCAGTCGATGATGCAAAAAAGCAGAATACCCTTTGCACAATACCGAAAAGATACGACGCTTTTCGGCAGCAAGAAGCAGCATGCGCATCCACCAGATTGAGTGAGTGCGCTATGCCGGCTATGCAAGGCACAAACACCGCAAACTTGTTTTTTCTTGTATCCTTGCCTGGACTCCTTTGTAAATACCAGCCATGTTTGATCAGCTGTCATAAGATTGTCCTCGACAATCGGCTATCTTAAGGCGATCTCTCCCTAATTTACTTAGAATTGTATGAGATATATATATTCTCCAGTTTTACCGTGTAAGTCTATGAAGTTAATTAAACTTTCTTTTACATATTTCGCATTTTCCACTTCAATTTTTACGTTCCGAATGACCTCACTCATCTGCTCACAGTGAGATACATCACGTGTGGCACCAAACATAATAGTGAAGTATTTCCCAGATAATCTCTCTTTTACTATTACTTCACATACTTTTTCGGCCATGAGTTCTATTATTTTAATTTTAATGGTACTGGACAAGTAATTTACTTGCTCCTTTTTCAAATTTCCCAATGTGTTTTGTAACGTAGAGTTGTGCTTTGATAAAACTGTTATCAGGTTAAGGAAATTTCCTTGTCTTTTTGAACGACAAGCTGTAGTTAATGTGCGTCCTTCTCATTCTCCAAAGGTAACAACTCGTTTCTTGAAGTCCTGAAGTCCCTGCTGTTTAATCCTATAATCCCAGACACAATTTTTATCGATCTTGGTAGTTTTTTTTTTTTTTTTTTTTTTTTTGTGAGAATTTAAATGTGGAAGCTAATATGTGCATGATGATGATGATGAATTTCGCCTTTTTTTATTCCACTCGGCGATTTAATATTGCCAAAACGTTTCCTGGTTAAAGTTATGATCGGCTAGAATTGCTGTGCCGCCCCCTCCGGACTGTCACCCGGGACAGTTGCCCACCTTCGCCTCCCTTCCCCCTAGACCCGGCTCTGCACACACAGTATATAAAACTATGCAAGATAAAATGAGGAACGCGTGGGTAAGGAAAATGATAAGAGTGGAAGACATTATGATCAGAGTAAAATCCCTGAAATGGTAATGGGCTGGACATATTGCCAAGAGAACGGACCATCGATGGACAACCGAAATTTTAGACTGGATTCCAAGGGATAGGAAAAGACCCAAAAGAAGACCACGTGGGAGATGGATGAATGCAATTCGAAAGCATGCGGGAGTGAGATGGAAGAGACTGGTCCAAGACAGAGCGTTATGAAAGAAATTTGGGGAGACCTTCATCCAGCAGAAAAATTGATAATGGTTGAGGATGATGAAGATATATATGTAATATTAAACATGACGGACGTCTCCTTAACTATTCTAACCAAAATATCTAATACCGTGAAATACATCGAAATTGTACGTACCTCAGTGCTCGTTGCCCGTATTGCATCGATCCTATATTTTCCCATCCTGTTTTACGGTCAACGCTGGAAGCTCTTTTTTGAAAATTTGCCAACGATAAGGTAATTCAGAAAAGTAAGCATATATTTCTTGAACAATGCTGAAAGTGTTCACAATCTGTAAAGAAATTTTTTTGTCGGCATTTACGACCAGATTTAAAGTATGAGCCGCTCAAAGTACATAAAATGCGTAAGGATCTTAAGTCGACAAATTATGCTTTTTGAAGTCCATTGTGTTTTTCCTACAAATTTGCCCCATTTGTCATAACGCTGGCCACGCATTCATGAATGCTTAAATCTTCAAGATTTAAAAAAATTAGAAAAAGAATTTTCAATCCTTTGCCCGCGGTATCTGTTACTAAACAAAACAGTAAAAATTATTCTCTGATTTCAAGAAGTTTTCTGTTGAATTATAAATGAGCTATTTTTATTAAAAAAGTAAACGTTCTACTTAGCATTACGATTTCTCACAGTATAACATTTTCATAGCTTCTCCCACGTTACTGATATTAATTTATCAACCGAAAAAATTGATTGTGGGTCTTTCTGCCCCCAGAATCTGGCGCCCGGGTGCTTAGCACCAGTTGAATCCCCGCCAGTGGCGGCTTTTCAGGTGAAATAGGTGAAGTGCCTCTTCACCTATTTGATTTGAAATAAGGTTTTATTTAATAATTTCGTATAGAGTGCCAAAATACCCAAAATTTTGATTAGATATCAATTCACAATGCGCGTTCAATACGGAAAACAAGTCCTTATACGCAAAACAGTTCAAGTGAAGAGCTGAAATGAGAATGCTTGGAAGTCTGCAGTTTTCGTCCGAGTCGCCATTGTAACTGTGACGTCACCCTCCCCTATCTGCCGGGCAAGTGAAGTGTTTTATCATGAGACGCCAAGGCACTGCACCTGGAGTTGTGACCTTACGAAGAGATCGCAGTGGAACGGGACGGATTGCCAAGGGTTCTTTGCAATCCACTAGGGCTTTTTCTTTGCGGTGTTTCGGTGCATACTTTCCGAAAGAGATTTGTTTTTTCGTGTTTTGTGATTGTTTGTTAAAAACTTCATTAGTTACTTTAGTTTCGTGTGCAGTTTAACTGATAGTTTTAGTTTTCGGTATGTATCTTGTGAACGACATTGTCTGTAATTTATTGCAAACTCCGTTCAATTGGTGGAAAGATGAAAATAAAAGAGACATTTTACTTCAAGGACGACTGACGGATTCACTGACAATTGTCGCCAAGAAAGAAATCAAGAAAAGCGATAAATCTTACAATATTAGTTTTAAACATTCTTGGTTTACTGAATATAAATAGCTTTGTAGCCCTTCTGTGTTACAAAAATTATTTTGTTGGCCCTGCTTATTTTTTAGTAATAAAATTCGGCGTGGAATAAAGACAATTTTCAGATTTCTTAAATATAAAACGGTCACTTCACAAACATGGTGATTCTAGCGAACATCTGAAATGCGAATTAATGCTAAATAATTTTTAAAAGAATCAGAACACCATTGCCGATGCCCTGAGGGAGAATGCTAGGCTTTTGAAAATGCATTTCACCGAAAGCGTTCGTTTAAAAAGACTTTCCTGTCGATAATGATTGATGCAGTACTGTATTTGAGTAAACAAGAACTAGCATTGTGTGACCATGACGAAGGCATTGACTCGATAAATCGTAGAAATTCAAGGAATTGCTTTCACTGTTGATATCAAGAAGTCCTTTAAAATTCAAAATCAATGTGAAAAAGTAAAAAATGTCTTCACAGGTGACTCAAAAACTATTCAAAACGAATTAATTAAATGTATTTCTGAATACATAAACGATCACGTCAAAAATGAAATAAATGAAGTTCAATGTTTTTCTATTCAAGTAGATGACACCACAGGCATGAATCAGACTTCTCAGTGCTCTTTAATAATGAGATTTGTTGATTCGGAAGGTGTATTGGCTGAGCGATTTTTGGGTTTCCATGGTGTGAGTGAAGATAGAACGTCAGAAGCTTTATACAGAATGCTAGACAAAATTTTGGAACAGTTTGATTATCAACACAAGTCAATAGGACAATGTTACGATGGGGCAAGCGTAATGTCTGGACACTTGACTGAGCTCCAGAAAAAAATGAAGCATAAAGCTTCTCAAGCTGTTTTTGCTATTGCTTAGTACATCGTTTGAACCTTGTATTACGGCAGATTTTTTCTAAAATTTCTAAGCGTCGAGTATTTTTTGCAAGCCTCAGTGTAATTCCTTTGTTTTTTTTACCACTCAGCGAAGCGGTCGCTTCAATGAGTGGTGAAATAACAATACACTCACATCAACAACCGCAAGATGCATGCCAACCATAACAGAAACTCGATGGCCTTCTACTTCGAGGTTAGTAAGTACAATAGTTGAAGATTGGGATAAATTGAAGTATTCGAATTTCTCACAAATAGTGACCAATCAGAAAAAAAATCAATTCAACTTGCCCAAGGGTTTTTAAATGATATGAACACTTTTGAATTTACATTTTTGGGAATAGTATTTAATGAAATATTTGGCTTCACCGATCTATTATTCGAAATTTTCCCGAAAAAATCACTAGACGTAAACTACTGTGTTACTCAAATAAAAAAAAAAAACTTATGAAATTTTGAGCCATAAAAGGAACGATGAGGCATTTGGAACACTGTTTGGAAAAGCTAGCAAAATAAGTAGATCTAAACGGAAATATGCTGCTCTTACTCAAGAAACAAGTTTTAAAAATATAAACAATTGTACTTTGAAATTTTGTACCACATTCTTATGGAAATGGATACAAGATTTCAAGACTGTGAGAAACTTAAACTTTAATTTGCCTGTCTTGCTGACACAACCAAATTCGATCAATTTAATTCATGCTTTCCCTCTCACGCTTTTGAAAATCAACATTTTTACAGAAAATATTTTACTAAACACCAGCGTCTTAAAAATGAACTGAGTCTTGTATATTCTGATGAAAAATTAAGGAATATATCGACTCATGAACTTCTTCGAGTGCTTCATGGAGATAAAAGCATTTTTACAGAAGCTTATAAATTGGTTTCCCTGATTTTAACAATTGCATCTGCAAGTGTTTCGGTGGAAAGAAGTTTTTCTTGCCTTAAAAGAATACAAACTTACTCAAGAAACACTTTCTCCAGATAAAGTTGCTTCTTTGGCAAAGATTTCTATTCAGAAAAACATTTTCTTGATGTCACGAAGAAACAGCCATTTTATGACGACATAATCGACAAATTTCCAGCTTTAAAGGGAAGAAGAATTGGTCTAATATATAAAAAAATAGGTAAGTTCTCATTAACTGATAGTTCTCTTCACCTATTTTTCCTACCACGAGCCGCCACTGATCCCCGCTTGGCGCATCCTTGTTTTTGATGACCAACAGTGATTTTCTAAAATTTAATACAGCTTGCTATCATGGTATTTACAGCGTTAGCAAAGAAGCCACTGCAGTAAGTAAGCATTACTGGTGACTATTTTGTTAAGGAATTTCTCCCGCCACCTGTGGATAAGTCAATTTCTACGAAAGATGTTGCTGATTGTTAACACCCCCACCCCCAGTTATAACGAAGTAAATTTCTCCGTCATTTTCGGTCTACGCCGGGATTCAAACCCGAGGCCGCTTATTCCGGAACAAGTCGCTCTACCAACTGAGCTACGCAGACGTTTATTCTGATTCCTATCTGCCTTTATGTCGTGTGTGTCCTGCTGGCAGGTACGTCACATCTCCTGGTACGTTACACAGTATACAAAGAACCAGTATTCTCAGGTCATATTGCCATGGTCTTCCCACAAATGTGGCAGCTTAGAATCCACGGAAAGACCCATTGGTTTTAGCACAGTGTGTAGGGAAAAGTTACTCCAATTTTTAAAAAATCGCATGCAAAAGAACTCACAATCCCCATTAGGAAATTGTAGTTTTTAGTGACAATTTAAAGGCCCTAGATTACAATGATGCATTTCTCAAAGAACATATTTTTGAAATTTTACTTCTCTATTAGTCAGATTTATCACATTAATGCATAGTCCCTAGATTTATGTGTTTATAAAAAAAACACAACACATTAATTAAAAAGAGCAAGTTTTTTTTTACTAACATGAATTTTCATTATTATGGACAAAATTACACCAGAATGGACAGATAATGTATAATCCTTAAGACAATGACCAGTTATTTTTAATAATTTTACATTGGTTTTACCATTAATAATGGTGCAGCTCATGTGTTTGGAGTGTAATTTATTCTGTATATTCCCCCATTGTAGTATTGCATTAAAACTATATATACGATACCAATGTGTACCTAGTCTACATTTACCAGTGCCAATAAACAAAATGTTTTCACACAAACAAATAATAGTAATAATACACACGATACATGGTTTAAATGTGTTCCACGTTAATTTAAAGCAGGTGAAACTTGGGAGGGAAAAAAGAACTGATCCTAAGATCTAATTAAATGTTGTTGTTTTCTCAAGTTTGTCTAAAACTAACTGAAACACTATTAAATATACAAAAGGTAATGTATCCTGAAAATCATAATAAACTATGATTTTCAGTGCACTCCATACAAAACCAACCTATATAGCAGTTACTAAAGAAGGTAAGTATGAATGTATTAATTTACTACAAATCTTCACTTTCATACCATACAATATTTCAAATACAGAATTTATACATATCAATATGCACTGAATCAATATGTACCAGTACTATATATGTTATTCCATGAATAGGATCCTGATAATTAGTAAAAAAATGAATCCCAAATTTGTCAAACAAACTGACTTTTCCCTGAAATTGTTCTTCACATTAAAAAAAATATTAAGTACAATATACAGCAATTTTTCATTATGTCTTAAAAGAATGTTTTATAAATGCATCCTTCCAGTTCTTACTTATGGACCAGTGACATGGACCTTAACTAAAAAGGACATACAGATGCTGTGAACAACGCAAAGAGCATGGAGAGCTGCATGCTTGGCATAACCAGGAACTCATGAATCCAAAACATGAAGATCAAAGTAAAGTCTATAAAGTGACAATGAATGGAGCACATTTCTAGAACTGACCACCGTTGGACAACTGAAATATTAGACTGGATACCAAGGGACAGAAAAAGACCAAGAAGAAGACAATGTGGGAGTTGGGTGGATGAAATTTGAAAACTTGCTTAAGTAACAGAGGAGACTAGCTTACGACTGAAAATTGTGGTAAAAACTCGGGGAGAGCTTCATCCAGCAGTGGATTGGTAATGGTTGATGATATACATACTCGTATAGGGGTGGAAGCATTTACAAAACAAAAAATCTCATATAAATCAACATGTCCATCATGCCTACATTAACTGGTTTTTGTGCAATATAAGTTTTGTTAGGTTTGAGCGTACTTTTTCTTTTCTGTGTAGCTTGTTTAGCTGCATGGTGCAATCTAATAGTTGCATATTCTCATATAATTAATTTTTTTTGATGTCGTGACGTGATTAAAAACTTTTTTAATGTTGTGACATTAATAAACCTCTCGCACTTCCCCACTTGCAAATGTATTGTTTTTGTGGCATCAGAAATGGGAAAAAAGGTTCTCCCCACCCACCACACAGTTTCATTTCCAGCTGGAGAACGGGTTGGCGAGACAACTTACTATATAAGATGCTCATAACATATGCAGAGGTGTATTCTTCTCGTTTCCCCATCCTAGTTACTGAATAAATGTCTCACCTATTTGCTTCCTTAAAACAATGGCAGTGATTATGGGTACCCTAGCAAATTTGATACCAGTGTGGACTAGTAACTTTATTTACATATAGCCCCAAGTACAACAAAAAATATGGAGTTTTGCGATTAAATGCCAACACCCATGTCATGCTTTAAAAATAAACTGATGCATGGCTGTAACTAAAAATTGAAAGAGTAAGTTTCAGAAATGACTAGCATGTTAGGTAACATGAGCAATTCGGTTAAGAGTGTAGTAAATATTAAGAAATATATTGTTTAATGGGCTGCACACAACTTAAAATAAGTCAGAAAAGCAGATGGACAAAATTATTCAGAAAGAAAATACAAGTTTATAAGTTTTCTATATTAAGTGTTGCTCAAAAACATATAAAACCAAGTGCAATTTTAAATGTTTTCCTTCCTGGTATCACAGCTTAGAAGTAAAATAAATTATGTGTTGTAGCTTTCAATATGCAATTGGTGTATACATTTGATTTCAATTTAATGTGTTTTTCAACGTCTGGTTTGGTTTCAGACAACTAAATTAAGAAATGAAACTATTAACAGTTTACACAAGTTCTGAAAGTTTACGATTTCAAAGACTTTAAAAAAATCACCCATTTATATGTTGAAGTGCTTTTGAAGAGAAGCCGCAATGAGGGAATGTTACTTGCATCTATGGCCTTGCAGAAACCCATTTCCAACTAGGTCTTTGTGGAAGTGAGAAAATGCAGAGTTTTTGCTGGTCCTTGATAAGGCCAAGGCTCAGTATTCTCGACACCTTCTACATTCAGTTGTTTTATTTTATTTTTTTATCTTTTCTCCTTTTACTCACACAGGTAGATACATAACCTTTTCTATGTTGTATTAGGTGTGAGTCAAAATTATATATGTATTTTTTTGCTTAGGTATCTTCTTTATAGAATGTGTATTCTGAATTTTCAAAACTGCTGCGTTGCGCGTTTTGATTTTCAGGTTATTTTGCACCCTTCGTTTTAAATTCTAAAATTTTTTCCTTAGTCTTCAGTTTTGCTCTTAAGTATATATATATATATATATATATATATATTCTATAAAGAAGATACCTAAGCAAAAAAATACATATATAATTTTGACTCACACCTAGTACAACATAGAAAAGGTTATGTATCTACCTGTGTGAGCAAAAGGAAAAAGATAAAAAAAAATAAAATAAAACAACTGAATGTAGAAGGTGTCGAGAATACTGAGCCTTGGCTTTATCAAGGACCAGCAAAACTCTGCATTTTCTCACTTCCACAAAGACCTAGTTGGAAATGGGTTTCTGCAAGGCCATAGATGCAAGTAACATTCCCACCTAAAATAGTTTAAAAAATATATATATAAGTCATGTCCTCCTTAGAGTTGCATGACCTAGCACTAGTTAACAATTTCGCTTGCATCCATTAACCTTCCTGGCCCGACCCATACTCTTCATCTGTTACGATTAAACAGAGAGAAGAAGATTAAAGAGAACTCAAGCTGTGAGAGTGACATAATAATTAGAAATGATTTTCAGCCATAACGAAATTCCAAGTTCGTTTGAGAGAGAATTTAAACCTGAAAAACAATGCAAAAGAAATCCAAATTTTACATTGCAATTAAAAAAGGAAATGTTAATTTATAACGAACAGATTTTTGAAAGAAAAACTTGAGTCTAAAACCCCTACTCTACAACTTATGACAGCACGAAAACGAGAATAAGCTAAAGATAATAATTAACTAAAGAAAACTTTGTGAAAGTTATATACCTTAAACAGTTAGTTGCAATATGTACAAAGTATTTCAGCAGTGCTTTAAGTGCATAATTAATTAGTTATTAAGAACTTAACTACTTTGAAAAAACAGCGCATAGACAGCGCATAGAAAAGGAACAAGCTTAGCCATCTTCTGTTCCTAGGTACCCCAAAAGACGCTCAAAGTTACAAAGAAAAGAAAGAGTTAAAACCCGCAAAAATGTTAACAGACAAACCAATGCCTAAAAGCTGAAAAGCTAAAAAACGACAGAGAAAAGGTACATGAAGTACAAACATTGAACTTATAAAGCCTAGAACCCAAAAACAAGGAAGAGAGCTTACCTCTTGTGTAACAAAAACTTTTCTCCTCACAAGAGAAGAACATGGCTGACCTCTTCCGCCACTCCCTAGACGCTGGGGGGCAGTGAGGGTGGGGCTGATGGCCTCCTCATACAGCAAGAAACCAACGCGCGGAGATTTTAACCAGAGAAAAAAATATATAAACTTAAGACTGTGGATCTGTATGATCAGAAAGAGCAGAATTAACTCTCCAGAATACATGAGAAATATTATAAAATACACGAGCAGTTTATTTAATAATCTTTGCATGTATTAAATCACCTTAGTGAGCTTCTATAGATTAATCAGAATCTTATTAATTTTAATGTTGGTTTTACTATTTTTAGTATAGCTATCCTAGTGATGAATAACTAGTTTTCTTTTTTATTTGTTTTTATTTTCTTTTATAAACAGATTTTTAAGCTTTTTTTTTGTGATTTTGTTTATATTATTTAATTTTTTGTTTTAATAGGACCGTCATATCCATAGCACTAAGGTTCCTTTAGGTAGTTAATAGGCATCCTCTAGCCAACTTCCTTACGGCTTTGATTGGTCAGAATCATATTATTAACTGTGTAGAAAATTAAAGCAGATCTGCCAACCTTACTCTATTATTCAGAATAATTTTCTTAAAGTTCTTTTGATGAAAGAAGAAGGAATTTCGTTCTCTAGAAAACTTTCTAATAGTATATTAATGTGGTAATTGAAGTCCAAATTGTTGCTGCAAATTCTTGAAATTCTTAGGACCTGAGAAATTAGTACATTCTCAATTACTTTGGTTGAAATGTTATTATTCCAGTGTAGATATTTAATTACTTTGAAAGGAAAATTAACTCTTTTATCATAGAGGCTAATAGATGGGTTACCTCTGTTGAGCTTAATGCTTAAGTCTAGGAACTCAAGTTCCTGATTACTGTGGTTGGTTTTACATAAGTTAAGAGAGCTAGGATAGATATTATCAAAATCACTCTCTATAACTTCTGAATTATTGATACACAGCAGATCATCAATATATCTAAAGGTGTAAAGGTAGTTATCTGAGCAGGTGGGGTGATTTTTAATGAATTTATATTCCTTAAAGGTGTAAATGGGAGGCCATCAGCCCCACCCTCACTGCCCCCAGCGTCTAGGGAGTGGCGGAAGAGGTCAGCCATGTTCTTCTCTTGTGAGGAGAAAAGTTTTTGTTACACAAGAGGTAAGCTCTCTTCCTTGTTTTTGGGTTCTAGGCTTTATAAGTTCAATGTTTGTACTTCATGTACCTTTTCTCTGTCGTTTTTTAGCTTTTCAGCTTTTAGGCATTGGTTTGTCTGTTAACATTTTTGCGGGTTTTAACTCTTTCTTTTCTTTGTAACTTTGAGCGTCTTTTGGGGTACCTAGGAACAGAAGATGGCTAAGCTTGTTCCTTTTCTATGCGCTGTCTATGCGCTGTTTTTTCAAAGTAGTTAAGTTCTTAATAACTAATTAATTATGCACTTAAAGCACTGCTGAAATACTTTGTACATATTGCAACTAACTGTTTAAGGTATATAACTTTCACAAAGTTTTCTTTAGTTAATTATTATCTTTAGCTTATTCTCGTTTTCGTGCTGTCATAAGTTGTAGAGTAGGGGTTTAGACTCAAGTTTTCTTTCAAAAATCTGTTCGTTATAAATTAACATTTCCTTTTTTAATTGCAATGTAAAATTTGGATTTCTTTTGCATTGTTTTTCAGGTTTAAATTCTCTCTCAAACGAACTTGGAATTTCGTTATGGCTGAAAATCATTTCTAATTATTATGTCACTCTCACAGCTTGAGTTCTCTTTAATCTTCTTCTCTGTTTAATCGTAACAGATGAAGAGTATGGGTCGGGCCAGGAAGGTTAATGGATGCAAGCGAAATTGTTAACTAGTGCTAGGTCATGCAACTCTAAGGAGGACATGACTTATATATATATTTTTTAAACTATTTTAGGTGGGAATGTTACTTGCATCTATGGCCTTGCAGAAACCCATTTCCAACTAGGTCTTTGTGGAAGTGAGAAAATGCAGAGTTTTTGCTGGTCCTTGATAAAGCCAAGGCTCAGTATTCTCGACACCTTCTACATTCAGTTGTTTTATTTTATTTTTTTATCTTTTTCCTTTTGCTCACACAGGTAGATACATAACCTTTTCTATGTTGTACTAGGTGTGAGTCAAAATTATATATGTATTTTTTTGCTTAGGTATCTTCTTTATAGAATGTGAATTCTGTATTTTCAAAACTGCTGCGTTGCGCGTTTTGATTTTCAGGTTATTTTGCACCCTTCGTTTTAAATTCTAAAATTTTTTCCTTAGTCTTCAGTTTTGCTCTTAAGTATATATATATATATATATATATTACACAATATCGGATTTTTATTTCAATGACAGCAGTTTCGTGTCTTTTACATACCCATTAAATTCAGTGTAATCCTTTTATTTTATATTGTGATTGCACAACACGAATGTAGTACACTCACATGTATCTTTTCAACCAGAGAGTTTTTTCTACCTGCTTGTGACGTCACGCCACAGATTAGCTGTGACTTATGGCGGCAGAGCCAGTGGTGTCTCCACCTAATACAAGCTCCATGAGTATAACCTAAGGACTACGGTATAACAGCTATGTAAGGCATGGGCTGAAAGCAAGGAGGTTAGAATAAGACTTCTGGAGATGCCCTGGATTTCTTAACCGTGAGGACACAAAGTGTGGGAATTTGACGTTGCATACATGATACCCTACGGAGTTTCATGCAGTTTCAGCTCTATGTATTTTGGAATTGCGTAGTTCGGGTTTGCAGAAATTATGATAATATAAAACCGGAATGCATTATGCTTCATAGACGAGTAAAGTTTTCAATTTTAATTATGTTTTGTTTTGAATTGTCACTAAGGTTTCATGAATTTCAATTTAAAATAGAAATGGGAAGGTGCCTCAAAATACGAGTAATTAAGTATCGTATATATCCAGCATTTTCTCACACATTGGCAGCAAGTCGCGATGCAAAATTAGAAACATTTTCGACAAAAATTTCTGCCCCTTACCATTTTCTTTATATTAATTACTAAGGATTCAAATCCAGTTTTCATAATTACAAAAATCGTTTTGTTAATATAACAACCTAAAATTGGTTATAAAACTTATCGAAACAGTAGCAGTATGTTAAAAAGTTTAAATGCTTTTTTTAATATATTTTCTTACTAAAAAGTTAACAAAACAATAATAACAAAAATATGCTTTTCTTATGAATCTTTAAAAACAAGGAAAGGAATTTCTCTGCCGTTGAAACATTTTCAAAACGAATTCATCAATTTAAATTTAATAATAAAAATGAGTTATCACTATACAGGTTTACAAAGAAAGTATTTGATCAGGCGAATATCTCACAAACCTATGGTAGTTAGCGATTTAATTGTGCATTTGCATAGAAAACCTCCTATGGCGCACACAATAACACCACGAGGGACCCCCTCACCCCCTTTTTTTGGAAGGATGAGGGCGCTATCACGCCCCCTTTTGCAGATAGGGCAAAAAAAGTCAAGTACAAACTTTCAGCGAGGCAAAAATACAGTAGTACATAAATGTAATTGTCCCATAACAAAAGTTGGAAGGGAACCGGGAATGTAACCCCAAGAAAATCACAACATCCGGAAGCAACAACAGAGTATTTAGACAAAGCTACAAGATGTAAAAGCATAATACTGTAGAGATTTTTAGTTTAGAAAATATAATTTACACGTTTGCATACTCAAAATGTTGCCCTTCAGCAACGATGCATGCCTGCAAGCGTTCTACGAGCTGACCGTGCATGCGTTGCAGCATATCCCCATCAACAGAGACACAAGCGGATGTTATACGCTGTTGCAGTTCTGCTTCATTTAGCAGTGGTGTTGCATACATCTGTGATTTAAGATGGCCCCAAAGGAAAAAGTCCAGAGGGCTAAGGTCTGGCGAGCGTGGAGGCCATGCTACGGAACCTCCTGGTCTTATCCATCTCCGGTCAAACACATCGTTTAGCCATCTTGATACGTATGCACTCTTATGTGGTGGTGTCCCGTCAAGCTGGTACCACATGTTCAATAAAGGTTGTAATGGTACATTGTCCAAGAAGTCTGTTACATCCGTTTGAAGCAGATGTAAATACCTTTCACCATTCGGTGTTGCGTTGTAAAAGAAAAAAAAAGGTCCTACAATCTGGTTCCCCCATATGCCACACCAAACGTTAGTGAGCCACCTCACTTGATGGTGTGTGTGTGTGTCTCTCGTCCAATAGGGATTTTCCTGTACCCAGTAGTGTACATTATACGTATGCACAACGGTGTCTCGTGTAAAGCGTGACTCACCTGTCCATAAAATGTTTGACAGAAACTCTCGGTCATCTTCTAATGATTTCAACATGACATTACAAAAATCAGGTATTTTCTCCGCATCTCCATGCCACAGTGCCTGCTGCGAATGAAATGAATACAGATGCATATGGTTCCTGTGCAAAATTTGTAGTACACGCTGTTGGTTTAATCCACATTCCCGGGCAACTTCATTTGTGCTGCTGTGGGGATGTGCAGATACGTATACCAGAATATACGTATCGTCAAGCTTTGGCCTGCCTGTACCTGAGCTGTGGCTGACAATACCCGTGTCACGCATGCATTGGCCTACATGTCTGATGGTCCTATAATACGGATGTCTGGCATTGAGAAACCGCTGAACGAGCAATCCTGTTGCACTCGCCATAAATCAGGGAAATTTCGAACAATTCCTCGTTCGTAAATGCCGATATTAGTGTTTGTACTTTATGTATAAAGTTTACAGATTGACGTCAGCTTCTCGCTAACCTTCTAAATTGGTAAGTTCTAAGTAAATGAAAGCACAAAGGAAAACTTTTCCTACAAACTTTATCAACAGATCTTGTTCTGAAACAAAACGCAGTTCCTTGACATATTCAATATCAAACTCTGATGTCCAATACATTAAAAAATACACTGAAACAAGGAGAAAGAGCATAAAGTGGCGAAACACTCATCCAATAGGAAAACTGTATGCACATCTAATTGACTTGCGTACATGGCAAAGCGTTCGACTTTCCGTCACCGGTTCACGAAATGTTGGCATTACGGACAACGCATGTCTTTTTTGTATTCTGACGACGGAGCAGAAAGCACATTTGAGATCCATGCAAATATGCTTCCCACGCAGCGACTCAGGTAGCTTTTCGCAACCGACTTTTGTTATGGGACAAAAACATTTATGTACTATTTTTGACTCGCTGAGCCCTCCCCCCAAAGGGGAGGGGATCCCTCATGGTGTTACTGTGTGCGCCAAAGGGTTTACCTATACAAATGCACAAGAAGTAAATTGCTAACTGCCATAGTTCTCGAGATATTGGCCAGATCACGGACTTTCCTTGTAACCCTGTATATTAAATTTACAATAGTCTAATGGTTATACAGTATTATTAAAACATAGTTTAAAAATATTAACTTACATATTTATGCCACATTATTTTCCCTTGCTTTTGGTGCTGAAAATTCATCAATTCGATAGCCAGCAGCGACAACGCATTTACCATATTTTGTTCAATGGAGTTTCGCAAATAATTTTTAACTCTCTTAAGAGCACAGAAAGAACGTTCTTCTGAACAGTTGGTAGACTGCACTGATAAAAAAATGCGCACAGCAATGTCAGCGTTTGGATAAATATCACGTAAATCCTGGTTGAGAAAAACGGGTCACAGTTCTAAAAGTGATATTCTCTCCTCTTTCGTCAAATGTTTTAAATGATCTTTCGCTGACAAAGGAATTTTCTGAGTCATCGGAAAACTAAACAACTAAATTTTCTGCAAACTTTGAGATGTCAGATATATCCATTGATTTGAGATTTTCCAGAAAGTTGAAACGATTATACAATAATATATCAACTTCACTTCGGCGTTTCAATTCTGAAATAAATTGATCAATCACAACATTAAATATGGTTATCTGAAAACGTCTTTCCTGCTTTTAAGTGATCAATTTCATCTTCAATTCGTTGATTTTCAGCAGATCTTTTGCGTTTTTTAGCCTCTTTTTGTCATACTGATATTCAATTCTGTATCCATATTTGGAGAATTGTGACTTAGCAATTCCTTCATAGTAATCAAACCAATCTCTCTTGTTTTTGATGAACTCTGTTAAAGAGTTATATAATTCTACAACTTCACCAAGATGAATATAGGCTTTTTGTAGTATTATGCTAACAGCATTGAAGCATTCTAAATAGTGGCCCCAGATAGTTGACAATAAAATAAACTCAAAGCGAGTGATATGATTTAACAGACCCATAGATTAACTTCGTGTGTCAGACTTTCCCTGAGAATCACTAGAAATATCAGTGAAAGCTTGGATTATTTCTTTCCAGTTCTGTCGTACAGCTTTGCATGCATCTTGTCTTTTAGACCAATGTGTTTTCCAGAGGTTTTTTAGAGTCAATGAGCCAGAAGTTATTTTCTGACAAAGAATTTCCTAACGTAGTGTGGATTTGGAGAAAAAATAAACAATCTGTGCAGTACACCAAAAAATATAACTGCATCGTGCAGCCGCAGGCAGTGCAAGATCATCTTAGTTTTAAAGTGTGTGCCGAACATGGTACATATATTGCTGATGGGTTTATTTCCTTGATATTGGGCTGTAGTCCTGAATACACATCGGACATATTGTTTGCATTGTCGTAAGACTGACCACGGCAGTCTTTAATATCTGGATCGTGTTCATTTAAAGTGTTTAGAACAGCTTTTGTTAGCTGATCTGATTTATGCCCGCTCTTACGAATGAAGCACAGAAATCTTTCAACCGATTTTCCACTCTGTTTTACGTATCTTATAATTGAAGTTAGTTGGTCACAATTAATGTGCTATATCAGGTGTTGAGTCCTCACTAATTCCAAAATATTTTGCTTTTTTCACTTCATTTAAGATAATTTTAATTAGTTTGTTTTTCATTACTTGAATGAATTCTTCGCAGCTATATAGTTTTGGACAAATACGATGTGTTTCCGTTTCTCCATAATGCTGCAGGTGTTCATCAGAGAGGAACGGATCAAATTGCGCAATTAGTTCTAAAGTCCCTAAAAATTTCCATTTTGTAAGCTACCTACACGCTCATCTGAACCACGAAAGGGTAATCCTCGAATAGCTAAAAACTTGATTACTGCTGTCACCCGTCTCCAAATATTTCTCCAATATTGTGTCTCATCTTGCAGCTGTTCCACAAGGTCTGAATCTGTACGCCCTTTAGCGGCACCTTTTATTTTAAGTACGGTGACAGATGACTTATATGATCTGACGAATTTTCATGAAGCTCTAATCGGGAAATTGCATTTTCCCAGTCATTAAAAGTCTGTAGAAAATACAGGGGTTTTTTTCGAAAAAGAAGACAAGGAGCACAAACGACATATCCTTTACTATGGGAATAAACCTACCATGATCTGGGTTTAAATTCGCCGTTTTTCATTTTTCTACGAAGAAAATATCCTTTGACACCTATCGGACATGGTTTCCATATTGTCGTTTTGAGGTAAGAAAGTCAACGTGACAATTTTTACACGCATTTTGCCGAGTAGCAACATAGTCGCGCGTTTCTTCGTTAACTCTCCATTCTGCTGGATTTTCGGAAACAACACGGATAAAAGGGTTTACGCTTTCATTCCTGATTGCCCGTTCATCATCATTGCATACTCTATCGAGGTTGCGAGCACCTGCACACATGATTTTTTTCTTCAGTTATGCAGCTGTCTTCCTCATTCACAGCATAACTGTCACTTATTTTTTTTTAATCGCAAGCTGATCAACCCCAGGCTGGTCGCAGCTGGAAGGTACTCCAAAAACATTTGTGATATCAGGATGTTTTTTTAGCAATTTTTCATGTCGATTACCTTTTCCTTCCTAATTTTTCCTATAACTACAACCGCTCTCTTTTTTTCTACTACTTCTATTGTTATTCATCTTAAACCGCCTATTGACAATTGACACCTACCCTCTGAGACACCAACTGAAAACTGACTAAACACCCAGCACACTCCTGAGGCCGACCCTACCCTTTTGTTTATCGTGAAGTGAGGGAGGGTGAGGCATGGAATTTTATTTCATTTGTTTACTTTCTCATCTTCCGCTTGCTACCGAAGAGATTTTGCTCCTTGTGGGAACTTACCCTCCCGGGACGCATTTAGAAATTCCCTTAAATATCGCCTTCGCGATCTTCCTCGTCTTGCTTCGCCTCGAGCCCCCATCCCGAGATACTCCTTATTTGCCTTCATAAAACAATAATATAACAAGTGCCCAGCTGCCCACAAATCCTCCTTCCGAGAGTGTTCTCGGAGCAATGCTATTAGCTTTGGCCCCAGCCCCCCCCCCCCCCTACCCAACAACAGTATTATAAGGAACTGGATTTGATTTCCGGCGTTTCCCCCAAATCAACATTCTTTTCTTTCAGGCATTTTTTTTTTTTTACCGAAAACGTCTTTTGGCAAAAGGAAAGGGGATAACAAGAAATCCACCAGCTTCCCAAAGTTACTAAAAATCAATATTTTTTAAATGAAAAATTTGAATGTAAAATGAAATTACGACCGCCCTTAGCAACTGCCTATCGTGCCTAATTATAAATCCGGACACGAAGACGAGCGAGATCGCGAAAGGGATAGATAAGGGAATTTTAAATGCGTCCCAGGAGGGTAAGTCCTCACAAGGAGCAAAATCTCTTCGGAAGCAAGCGGAAGATGGGTAAGCAAACAATCAAATAAAAGAAAATTCCATGCTTCACCCTCCCTCACTTCACCATAAACAAAAGGGTAGGGTCGGCCTCGGAAGTGTCTTTAGTGTTTAGTTAGTTCTCAGTTGGTGTCTTAGAGGGTAGGGTTCAGTTGTCAGTAGGCGGTTTAAGATGAATGACAATCGAAGTAGTAGAAAAAAATACGAGAAAGTCGCTGTAGTTATAGGAAAAATAAAGAAAAAGATAATCGAGATACAGAATTGCTAAAAAAAAAAAAAAATCCTGCAATCACATTTTTTTTGGAGTACCTTCCAGCTGCAACCTGCCTGTGGATGATCAGCTTGCGATTGAATCAAAAATAAGTGACAGTTATGCTGTGAATGAGGACTACATCTGCATAACTGAAGAAAAAATCATGTGTGTAAGTGCTGACAACCTCGATAGAGTGTGCAACGATGATGAACGGGGAATCAGGAATGAAAGCGTAAACCCTTTTATCCATGTTATTTCCGAAAATCCAGCAGAATGGATAGTTAACAAAGAAACGCGCGACTATGTTGCCACTCGACAAAATGCGTGTAAAAATTGTCACGTTGACTTTCTTACCTCAAAACGACAATATGGAAACCATGTCCGATATGTGTCAAAGGATATTTTTTTTTGTAGAAAAATGAAAAACGGCGAATTGAAACCCAGATCATGGCTGGTTTATTCCCATAGTAAAGAATATTTCGTTTCGTGCTTCTTGTCTTCTTTTCGAAAAAAAAAACCTTCTGTATTTTCGACAGGCTTTAATGACTGGGAAAATGCAACTGCCCGATTAGAGCTTCATGAAAATTCGTCAGATCATATAAGTCATCTGTCACCGTACTTAAAATAAAAGGTGCCGCTAAAGGGCGTACAGATTCAGACCTTGTGGAACAGCTGCAAGATGAGACACAATATTGGAGAAATATTTGGAGACGGGTGACAGCAGTAATCAAGTTTTTAGCTATTCGAGGATTACCCTTTCGTGGTTCAGATGAGCGTGTAGGTAGCTTACAAAATGGAAATTTTTAGGGACTTTAGAACTAATTGCGCAATTTGATCCGTTCCTCTCTGAACACCTGCAGCATTATGGAGAAACGTAAACACATCGTATTTGTCCAAAACTATATAGCTGCGAAGAATTCATTCAAGTAATGAAAAACAAACTAATTAAAATTATCTTAAATGAAGTGAAAAAAGCAAAATATTTTGGAATTAGTGTGGACTCAACACCTGATATAGCACATTAATTGTGACCAGTTAACTTTAATTATAAGATACGTAAAACAGGGTGGAAAACCGGTCGAAAGAATTATGTGCTTCATTCCTAAGAGCGGGCATAAATCAGATCAGCTAATAAAAGCTGTTCTAAACACTTTAAATGAACACGATCCAGATATTAAAGACTGTCGTGGTCAGTCTTATGGCAATGCAAACAATATGTCCGAAGTGTATTCAGGACTACAGGGCAATATCAAGGAATTCACCCATCAGCAATATATGGTTAGTTATCGAGCGATCTGGGGTTCGATCCCAGCGGTGTCGGATGAACAATTTTTCAGTTGCTACGCGTTGTTTATAAAATAACGTGGACAGAGCGATGACATCGTCTATTTATATGGGCCATGTTCGGCACACTCTTTAAACCTAACAGGGTCTTGCACTGCCTGCTGTTTCACGGATGCAGTTGTTATATTTTTTGATGTACTGCACAGATTTTTTTTCTCCAAATCCACACGACGTTGGGAATTTTTTTCTTTTGATTGGAGGTTTAACGACCACCGTGAGCAACTCAATGGGCTATAAGCAGTCGCCCGTCCCTAATTTAGGGTCACTGGTTCCAGGGAAGGGAGAAAGCCAGTGCCGTAAGACAAACATAACATCCATGCCTCACCGGGATTCGAACCCGGACCCTTTCGGACGAATGATCAGAGGCCAACGCCTTAGACCACTGCGCCACCGGGGCGGCGACGTTGGGAAATTCGTTGTCTTCTGGCTCATTCAGTGGCATAGCCAAAAATTTCTTGGAGGGGGGGTCCATAAATTTGGTTCATTGGTGAAAGCCCCGTATACACGCATACGCATATATAGCTTTAAATTCGTGCTCAGTCTCCCCTGAAAGGAGGGTTTCAAACCCCGAACCCCCACCCTGGCTACGCCACTGGGCTCATTGACTTTAAAAAGCCTCTGGAAAACACATTGGTCTAAAAGACAAGATACATGCAAAGCTATACGACAGAACTAGAAAGAAATAATCCAAGCTTTCGCTGATATTTCTAGTAATTCTCAGGAAAAGCCTGACACACGAAGTTAATCTATGGGTCTGTTAAACCATATCACTAGTTTTGAGTTTTATTGTCAACTATCTAGGTCACTATTCTAGAACGCTTCAATGCTGTTAGCATAATACTACAAAAAGCTTATATTCATCTTGGTGAAGTTGTAGAATTATATAACTTTTTAACAGAGTTCATCAAAAAAATGAGACATGGATTTGATTACTATGAAGGAATTGCTAAGTCACAATTCTCCAAATATGGATACACAGCTGAATATCAGCATGGCAAAAAGAGGCTAAAAAAACGCAAAAGATCTGGGGAAAATCTAGGAATTGAAGACGAAATTGATCACTTAAAAGCGAGAGAAAAGGATTTTCAGATAACCATATTTAATGCTGTGATTGATCAACTTATTTCAGAATTGAAACGCAGAAGTGAAGTTTACATAATATTGTATAATCTTTTCAACTTTCTGGAAAACCTTAAATCAATGAATATATCCGACATCTCGAAGTTTGCAGAAAATTTAGTTGTTGAGTTTTTCGATGACTTAGAAAATTCCTGTCAGCGAATGCATTAATCTGAGTGGCCATTTAAAGCAAGAGGAGAAGATACCACTTTCAGAACTGTGAGCAGTTTTGCGCAACTAGGACTTGCATGATATTTATCCAAACGTTGAAAAAGCAATAAAATAACAAGTGCCCAACTGGCAGCTACTCAACCAGCTGCCCACAAATCCTTCCTCCGAGAGTGTTCTTGGAGCAAGAGCTTCAGGCCCCCGCCCCCTACCCAACTACCACAAAGAACTGGATTTCTGGCGTTTCCCCCAAATCATTCTTTTCTATCACGCTTTTTTTTTGTGTGCCGAAAACGTCATTTGGCAAAAAAAAAAAAAAAAAGAAAAAAAAAATCAAAGGCGGATAACAAGAATTTAACCAGCTCCCCCAAAGTTACCAGTAATCAATTTTTTTAAAGAACAAATTTAATGTACAATTAAATTACTGCCGACCCTCCCGGATGACCGCCGTTAGGCAACTGCGTATTGTGCCCAATTATGAATCCGACCCTGCATGCCCCAAACATGTATGTTTTCAACAGAGCAAATAGAGATCTATTATCTGATTTACTAACCCTGCTGTATCACTGCATCCATCAATTTCCCCCTACTTTTCTCACCTCCTTGATACTAGTCACATCTAACCACCTAATCTATTTATTTAGTTTGTTGTTTTTTTCAAAGTATGCATAGCATGGTATTGATAGGGCATCCGGTGACTGAAATCCATGCTCATGGTTAATTTTTCAATAAACTTTACAAACTACATTGCCCTACAGCCTTGTTCATTTGGATTATAATACAGTCATGCCGCTAACAACGGAAGTCAACATTGAGAATTACTGCTCAATTAGCTTGGTTTGTATTGCGCTGGATCGCACTTCAACGTGTTTCTGTCTACCTATGTAATCAACATAAATTAGAACTACGGAAAGTTGTGTATTAATTAAACTAATAAATGCCATCCACATAATTTTTCCCTCTGGGGTTTAACAACTATACCATGAGCAACAATGTGGGATATAAGCAGGTGTTGTCCCTAATTTAGGACCACTGGTTCCAGGAAAGGGACACAGCTACCAGACACACACAACTCATATCCACCTCAGTCAATGGTCAAACGATAGCATCTCACGTCATATGGCCACCAGGGCAGCATATAAAATTGAAGTTATAATTCTTGTCCTGCAATGATGGAGATAATAATGCAATTCAAAGATGGCATCTTTGTTGTATGGCATAATTCAAATTAATGCTTCAATTTACATATTTATTAATTTCATTTTTTTGGAAATGACTCCACATGAATTGCTATTAAATTAACGGAAAAATTGGGTAGGTATACATCAGTAAATACTAACAAAACATTAAAATCCCTTTTTATCGGTGTAATATTACAAAAACTACAACAAACGCTAACTTTCGACAACACGGTGGCTTCTTCTGGCAGAAGTATTATTTGAATAACACTTCTGCCTGTAGAAGCCACCCATGGTGGTGAAAGCTAGCATTTTGTTCTAGTTTTTGTAATAATACACCAATAAAACCGGATTTCAATGTTTTGTTATTAAATTATTTGCAGAAAGAGCTGCTCCATATCAATTGGTCCAGACTGCTAATTTAATCATAGTACAGTTAGTTGGGATGATTACATTTTAAAGAATTAACATTAGAGACGAATAATGATTCCAAATATAAAATTTCACAGTAGTGTAGGGTGATTATGGACATCTGGGACTCAGCCCAGCATGAAAATGAGAGAGAGAGAGAGAAAAAAAAATCTTTTAATTGCGAAACTTCCAAAAGAAAAAAAAATGTGTATTACTAACCAGGTTTCAGATTTTCTGAATGCAAAGGTGAGCCACTACAATAGTGGAGTAACTGGGTAACACATTACAGCCTTCCTTATCCATTTATTGGAACGCAATGAATACCACATGGTGGCAGAGGCTACACTCATCAACTCGTCACTTTGATGAAGCTTCGGAGAACATTAATGAATGAGCAGATGCGAGCTGAACTGCGCATGTGTAAAACTGTCATTCGGGGCTAGTGACCTTTCTGTTTAACAACAGTAACACTGCTTCTGCATTGTCAGACAGTGAGTGGCTGATTTCCATTTGTGGAGTTCAGCTGGAAAGTTAGTTTGTGTAAGTAAGTAAAATGAACTTTTTATTGGAACACCCTTATAATTGAATAAGGGATAAAAAAAACAACAACATTGGACTTGGGCCTGCATCAACCAAATATTTGCTTAATGCAAAAACATAAGAATCAGTCTAGAACTTTTAATGTGGAGATCTAGCAAAATATCCTGGTTAGCTGGAGGCAAAAGCATACATACTTTGTTTAGTTTCTACTATTTACTACTGTTTGGTTCTTACTGCTTTTTTTTCAAGTTATACAGCACTGCATATACACTATATTGACAAAAGTCACCGGACACCCCTTCAGATAGCAAATGAACAGATCTGCTGCGTTGTTAAGAAGCATGGTACAGCTGCAAACGGTAGAAAAACAAGCCTGCAGCTGACCATGATCATATTGCAGTGTGAGGTTGAGTGAAAATGTCACGGCGGGAGAGAACTGACTTTCAGAAAGGAAAGATTGTTTGGTGTTATATTAGTGGGTTGTCCATAAGAGAAACCAAGAGGCGTTTAAACATAACCAAGTCAACTGTTTTGGATGTACTGAATAAGTGGAAGACACATGGCATGCCTGAAGCAGCAAAACATACCAGCAGACCAAAAAAATCAGTGATAAAGGACGTCAAAGCCTCAGGAGAGTTGTTACAGCTAATCGATGGAGACCTCAGTGTACAGGTGAGTAAAAATGCTAGAACCTCGGTATGTACACATACCATTCACAGAGAACTTCATTCCATGGGTTACCGTGATCGTACGACTGCACATAAGCCTTTCATCTCCACTCGGAATGCTACTCGTCATTTAGCATGGTGTAAAGAACATTTATTGAGGACCGTAGATCAATGGAAACTGGTCCTATGGACTGATGAATCCAGATACACGATCCTGGTTAACACGTTTGTAGCTGGCAGTGTACTCGTGTGGGGTGTTTTTCGTGGTATGGTCCTGGCCCATTGGTTATCGTGGACAAACCTGTTAACTAGCATGTCCACCTCGATATTCTGGACAATTATGCCCTACCAACTCTGTGGTAATACTATGGAACAGAGCCTTGTTGGTACCAGCAGGATAATGCACCGAGCCATAAAGCAAGGACTGTTACGGCGTGATTTGACAATAATTCCGTATTGTGTGTGGACTGGCCAGCACAGAGCCCTGATTTGAATCCCATAGAGCACCTATGGGA
The DNA here is from genome assembly GCA_039090855.1 of Macrothele yani. Classification (NCBI taxonomy): domain Eukaryota; kingdom Metazoa; phylum Arthropoda; class Arachnida; order Araneae; family Macrothelidae; genus Macrothele; species Macrothele yani. The sequence goes on along the minus strand of CM077009.1, from coordinate 131,100,811 downwards.
TGAATTAGAGTGCCACATAAAAAGTTTGGAACCAAGGCTTACTACTAAGCAACAGTTAGTGGCAGCATTATGTACTGAATGGAAGCGCATACCTATCGCTGTGCTCCAAAACCTTGTGGAAAGCATGTCTCGAAGGGTCAGTGCATGCACTAAGGCCAAAAGTGGACCGACACCTTACTAATGTATGTCAATAAATGTTATGTTGTGTTTTTCTTCTAGGTGCCCAGTGACTTTTGTCAATATAGTGTATATAAAATGAAATTTATGCTTCATTCAATGTGATTAAGTATGATTTTAGAAGGTGGTGTTTGTAAACCACACAAACCACTGAAATTATATTCTGCACTATGGAAGAAGGTTGAGAACAATTTAAAAAATATTTAGCCCTGTATAAATTTTAGGTCACCCTACGCCACTGAAATTTCCCCTATTTTGTCGTGCAGTGTTTATATATGCTATTTGTTCCTATCATCACTTTGATCTACTGAGAGTATCATTACTGCCATATATTTAGAGTTCCCCCTAGATTTTTTTTTACAGCCAGGTGGCAAGAAATTTTAGCTGGGTGGTAATAACGACCTGTATTTTTCTTCGTTCCCCAATCGAAAAAAAAAAGTTTTGCTTAACATTATTATACTTATTAAACATCTTTAGTGGTGTGGTAGGCATTAATGTAACATAACATGATAAACAAAGTTAGAAAATTTTACAAGAATGATTTAAAAAATTTTAAAAATTAGTATTTACTAACAAATTATAGACAGATCTTTTCTATTTTTTTTAATAGATTGAAGGTTTAATAACAACCACCGTGAGCAACTTAATAGGCTATAAGCAGTTGCTCGTCCCTAATTTAGCGCTACTAACTTCAGGGAAGGGAGAGAACCAGTGCTGTAAGACAAACACAACATCCATGCCTCACCAGGATTCAAACCTGGATCCTTCTTGGATGAATGATCACAAGCCAGTGCTTAGATCACTGCACCACCAGGGTGGTGACACAGATTTCATCAGCACTGATGGTGTATGTGAGAATAAGTTTTCCATTCTTACTATTCTGTGCATTGTGAAAACGTTCATTAAAGGAAATACAGCTGGGTGGCGGACAAAATTATTTGGGCGGGGTGCCCAATAAAAAGGCTCTAGAGAGAACACTATATATTAAAGATGGACAGAAATGGAGTCGATATTTGTATACCTGTGGGCAAATAAAAATAAGTATTTTAGTTGTGATTTCACTTTTTTAAACACAAGTCACATTTCCTGGTAGAAATGCTTATTGTTTACTATGTTAATATTTGCCACTGTGACCAACCATTGAACATGTACTGATAATGTAACAAAAAAACATTATACCTTTTCCCATATCAGCTGGTATTTTCTTCTAAATCAACAGACAATAATACGATATAACACACTAATGTGTGTTTTTTCTTCCGTTAATAGGCGTAAAATTACAAAAGTTTCGCAAGCTTTCACTAATACCTTTATACACTGAAGAGCAACTGAATAAGAGACAGCTGGATCGTGGGCAAATTGTCGGGGCCCGATGAATGGGTCACTCCATCTCGGAAGTTGTGCAGGCACTGGGATTATCACGAGCCACTGTGTCACGAGTGCACCGTGAGTACATCGAATCCGGTAAAACCATCCCTGCAAGGACCAACTGCAGTGGACAACAGCGTGTGGATGAGCAGGGTCATCGTCGGCTAGCTCGGATTGTAACAGTGGATAGACTGGCCACAGTGCAAGAAATCACTCTGCAATTTAACACTGGTGTACAAAAACGTGTAAGCAGCCACACCATCTAGAACCATCTCCTCGCTATGGGGTACAGAAGCCATCTTCCCACGAGGATACCGCTGCTGACCGCACATCACAGGGTACAAAGATTAGCATGGACGCGGGAGCATCGCCACTGGACCTTAGACATGTGAAAAAATGTTGCCTGCACTGATGAGTAGAGATTCACGTTGGTACATGCGGATGGCAGGATACGAGTACGGCGCAAACCACATGAAGCGATGGATCCTTCTTGCCAGCTGAGTACTCTTTAAGCTGGTGGGGGTGGCATTCTCGTCTGGGGACTGTTTACTTGGACTGAAATGGGACCCCTGGTACGTGTGACATCGTCCCACACAGGTCAACACTACCGGGATATCCTGGACGACCATTTGTTCCCGTTTGTGCGTCTTCAACATCCCACTGGGGACCTCATCCTGCAACAAGACAATGCACCGTGCCATCGCTCCCGAATTGTATCCGAATGGTTGGATGAACTCCACCGACGTGACCTCGTTTCCTTGGCCAGCTAGGTCCCCTGACCTCAATTCCATCGAGCACATCTGGGATGCCATCGAGAGAGATGTTCGAGGCTCATCGAGCACATCTGGATGGTTCTCTGAACGCCAATGGCTACACCCCCTCCATCAAATCTTCTTGAACTGTGGGAGCTTGTTCAGGAGTCGTGGATCCGTATGGCTTCCCAATGCTTCCGGTGTCTTGTCGAGTCCATGCCGAGGCGAATCGCCGCAGTCCTCAGGGTGAAAGGTGGTGATACACGATACTAGACAGGTATCTCTAATTTAATTGCTCTTCAGTGTACAATCCTCTGCATAATATACCTTGATACATGGTCGTATCAGAATAATATCACCACCCTTGAATCACAGTGTACCGGCCAAGACGCATCACAGAGGTCATGTGACAAGGTTGACCACACGGAGATATAAGCAGCTGACCAGAACAGATGAGCCGTAGTACGTAATGTGAGCACAATGGGCAGAGGCAGTGATTTGACAGATGTTTAAAAAGGAATCATCATTAGTTACCGCACCAAGGTCAGAAGCATCTCATAAACAGCAGACTTTATGGGCTGTTCGCATGGTGCAGTAGCAAGGGTGTACCAAGAATGGACCACTGGCATACCAAGTACTTCCTGACATCGTAACTGCTGAGCCCAAAGGCCATCGACCCCAGAGGAGAACATCGCCGCCACTGACTGGTAAAGGGCAATCGACGTGCACCAGTGCAGCAATTGACCACAAAAATTAATGCTGGGGCACCCAGGTACATGTCCCTGATAACAGTAGAGCAAACCCTGTAACGTTCAGATCTCTGGAGTCGACGCTGCACAAGACACCCAAGTTAACCCAGGTCCAATGTCCATCGTCAACGATGTCTGCAGTTCACATGGGACTACAGTCATTGGACAGTGGAAAAAGGTTGACTTCTCCAATGAATCAAGGTTTCTACTTCACAGAAATGATGGGCGGTGTCTGATACGGCATCAAACACACAAGAATTAACACCCAGACACGCTTGTTGGTCAAGTACAGACCGGCAGTCACAGTGTGCATGTCTGAGGGATGTTTTCCTGGTATGATCTGGGACTGCTGGTACTGCTGGTTGGTTCTCTGAACGCCAATGGCTACACGTCCATCCTTGCTGATCACGTGCATCCCTTCACACTGGACGTTCAACCCTGGTGGTGATGGTGTCTACAAATAGGACGATGCACCGTGCCACGTTGCTAAGGAGGTGCATGACTGGTTCCAGGATCATGAAAGCGATGTCTCTGTTCTCCCTTGACTAGGAAAATCGCCCGATCTCAATCCCATAGAGTACTTGTGGGACTATTTGGATCGACAGGTTCGACGTGGTAACCTACAACCACATCATCTCTGAGACCTCAGTGCTCTGCTGCAGTCCAAATGGGCAATGTGCCTCTGGCAACCTTTCAGGGCCTCATTGCACCATGCCACGCAGTCTTGCAGCTGCCATCCGGGCCAAGGGTGGATATTCATATTATTCTGATACGACTGTATATATACATGTGATTAGAGCAGGAGAGAGGCACTAAACAGTCTCCAAGCTATTATGTGCGAATGTGTGTGCATAAACGAGTATACACAAACTAGTAAATTTTAATAATACAGAAAGAAACCAGTTTTTTTTTCTTCCCACACACCAGGTTAGTTGTTTAAAATGTAGAGACCATATCGATTTAAATATTTCAGTACTAAAATTTCAGGAGCTCTTAAAAATATGCAAGGACAAAAACATACACTAGGCCTTATGAAATGTGTATTGTTTTCAGATGAAATGGACATTTTTGGTCCATTACATCATCAAACTTCTAGATCACACTGTACAATATTTACCGATTTTATATGACCACTCAGAAATTTCTTATCTGTTGCCTTTGAAAGTTACTTTTCACACAGTTGAAAGGCAATGTCCTCTCTGTTCAAATATTTATCTACACTACTGGCCACCCAAAATGCAACACCATGAAGGAAGCATCCAATTGGCCTGAAATTTGCAGCATGCGTCGCCCCCGAGAGGACATGCAAACGATTAGCATTGCAAGGCATATGCAAATCATGTGCGCCCGGCAAGCCACCGAAAAGCACTATAAGAAGGGTGCACAGAAGGTGGGGTGTAAGTAGTGGAAGTGTGTTGTGCTGCCGGACCTGTGCGCGGGAAGCTTCCTGATGCCTCGTCGCAGAATACGGCAGTCATTCCAGCACGTTTCGGAGTTCGACAGAGGACGAATAGTAGCTAATCGCGATAGCGGTTTATCGTACCAAGACATCGGCGCCTGTGTGGGATGACACCCAGTCTCAGTGAGGCGAGTATGTATTCGGTCAGTGCAAAAGGGAAGGGCGGACTGACGTGAGCGTTTGCCGCAGCCGCGGTAGACCACCGAACGGGAGGACCGGCATGTTGTGCGGCGGACATTGACAGCTCGCACTGCCACATCGCGAACTTTAGCGCAGGAATTAGGGTGTGTTGCGCAACAACCTGTGTCAGCACGTACCGTTCGACGTCGTCTGCAGGAGCAGGGCCTTGTCGCACGGCGCCCATTGCTCCGATTACCATTGACGCACCTGGATTACGGAATGGCACGACATTGTCTTCTCCGACGAATCCCGTTTCTGCCTGCAACACCACGATGGTCGGATCCGCGTGTGGCGGCACTGCGGCGAGAGACTGTATGACGCCTGCATTATGCATTGCCATACCAGTCCATCGCCTGGCGTTATGGTTTGGGGCGCAATTGGATATGACACTCGCACCCCTCTCGTACGCATCGCCGGTACACTCAACAGCCACTGCTACATCTCCGACGTTTTGGAGCCTGTAGTCCTCCCTTGCCTGCCAGCGGCCACGTTTCAACAGGACAATGCGCGCCCGCACGTGGTACGCACCGTGCAACAACTCTTCACGGCCCACCAGGGTCACTGCTGCCGTGGCCTGCCTGTTCTCCCGATATGTCGCCCATCGAACACGTCTGGTCGCTGATCAGCAACCGAGTGGCCCGGCAAGCACCACCCGCGGCTACGCCTGATGAACTGTGGCAACGTGTAGAAGCAGCCTGGACCGACATACTCCAAGCCTCTTTCGTTTGATGCCGCGGTGTGTAGCGGCAGTTATTGCCAGCCATGGGGGCCACACGAACTATTGATATCTGCATGTTCCGCAAGTCGCACGGGCCTGTAAGCTTAATCGTTTTATCTTTGTATTTGATGTTATGTGTCCAGTAAATATGGCTTTGCTATCTCGTGTCCTTCTTGGTGTTGCATTTTGGGTGGCCAGCAGTGTAATATGTGCACATATTAGAAGTGCCTCCTTATCATAGTAATACCTTGACGTGTTGGTCAATCACAGAAAATTTTTAGCATAAATGCCAGCATGTGAAAATGTTAGTGCCTCTTTGTGGCAGCAAAAATCCTGAAAATACAGTTTTTATGGAGCTAAATGGTAGATATATTCATTGTACATAGTGTCCCAAAAGTTCTTGGCTTGACCACAAAGAATAATAATAAGTTTCAGATTTTTTTGGACGTAATAACAACTCTCTACATTGCTATAGACCAGTTTTTAGCTTCATAGCTTTTTTTTTTTTTTTTTTTTTTTTCAGTTTTAAGTCCTTGATAGTGACCAAGTGAACCAAGGAAAAAAATGGGAAAGCAAGAGCTCAGCTGTGATAAAGTACAGCCAAACCTCGATTTAACGAACTTCAAGGGACCAACAGTTTTGTACGTAAAATCGCGGAATTCGTTAAATTGAGGAACCCTTTCGAATGAAACATTCAAATTAAGCTAGTGTTCATAACAAATTTGTAAGCAGTTAAATTCTCTTTCTTTCAGTGAAATTTAAAATATGTATAGTACTTTTAATTACGAATTTATTATCAAAAATGTTATAATACATACACATTTACTTTACATATTAAATACATAATTCGTAGATATTAGACTTCAATATGTAGCATCAAAATTTAAGTGTACTTTAAAATTGCAAGAAAAATACGATAGTTGTTTTTTGCCCCGAGCATTTAGCTTCTTAAATAATGATTCCAGTATCCTAAACTGCATGAAACAAAACATCAATTAGTACTAATTTAACTTGTAAAAACAGAATATGTGTTGATTACCATTTTACACTGGAAAAGAAATGCTTTAGAGAAGATTGCTTATGTTTTTTCTGAACGTTTAGCTTTATAAATTACGGCTTCAGTTTTATGAAGTGCATGGAAAACATCATTAATATCGAAGGACATCAAGTACTTTTTAGCACATTCTATACTGTTACCAGCAACACTAAAGTAACTAACTTTTAGTTCTGCTTCATCTTCTTCATCAGAATCGGATGCATTTAGCCCAATCTGTTAATCGAAAACATCATAAAGAAATTGCATTTGGGCTAACTTTTAACGTGAAAATGCTGGTTAACATAGTTTTGTAGTTTAAAAAAATAAAAAAATGTTTGCTATATTGAGGAAAAGTGTTCGTTAAATCGGGAAACGCCAAGCATTAATTTCAATGTGGTTCCGTCGGGACTATAAAAAATTTACATAAAACAGAGGAATGCGTTAAATAGCAGTCCATTAAATAGGGGTTTGACTGTATCTGCATAAAAAAAGGGTTGGAGCAAAGGACATTCATGAAGATATAATGGCAACACTGTGGAAGGATGCCCCTCCATACAGCAGTGTGAAGAAGTGGACAGTAGAATTCAAGCATGGGAGAATAAGTATGAAAGGTGACACTTGCTCAGGAAGACTCCACGAGGTCATTAACTCAAGAAAATGTGAACAACAATCACAAAACAGTGCCACAAGATTGACATTTAATTGCCAGTCAAAATCAACAGTCGATCACATTCTGACAGAAGGTTTGTCAACGACTGCTCTCCAATGGGTCACAAAACACCTTACGCAAAGTAAACAGTGATCAGATGGAACAAGTCATGCGGCAATCTTGCACTATTTGAAGTCAATTCAAAAGAATTTTAGCAACAATCTATAACAGTGGATATACTAAATGTAGGCACAGCACTATATTCAGTGTTTGTACACCTTTACAGAAAATAAATTCCAGTTCACCAAAAAATTCCAGGAGTTTAAATTTTTGCTAGAATCTTTGTTTTATATTTGTTTTATATTTTGAAAACTGGGGTGAAATTTATTATGCATTTAGAATTCTTATGAAATCCTAGGAGTTCCACTGTTAGTGTTCTTCGGTGTGTTAAATCTTCAATAAAGTGGCAAAATTTCTCTTTATGAAAATTGCTCTGCATAAAACTTGTGAGAAGCAATCTGGAACTCATTGATAATGATATAAAACAATTTTGTCATGGTACTGAAGATTCCCAATTTCATAGTATCTATTTCCATGTGCATGGGGGCCAGAAAGGCCAGATAAATGCATGCCAGAAGGAACGGATATCATCGCCTCATGGAAAGGTTTCCACATACTGTTGTGAATCGAACTGTATGCAACTACTATACCAAAAACCAAAGTTCCTGGAAATATGGCACTCAAACCCCTAGCACTGCAACATGACATGAGCTGAAAGAGAAGACATCACATCTCCACACTCCATTGAAGAGATGCCATTACAAACAGATGCAGCAGGGAGCTAGAACAAGGTGACACAATCAATTCAAACATTTTGATCAAAAATAATTGAATTTGTATAAATGGAGCAGAAGATGCTCATTGTCATTAAAGCCTGCATAATTACAAAATTTATGTAAAAAAATAGACAATGCTCTTTGCATAACAAACCTTCACTGTCAAATTGAAATGAAGCTATTTGGGATAATAAAAAAGAAAATTTACAATCATGAGCTTCTGGAGTCTGCAGTGATACAACCATAAATAGTCATGGAGGAAGTTAAAAATTGGTAAATATAACTTAACACTTTTTAATTTTTTTCTTTTTAATGGTAGGTTTAACGACTAACGTGAGCAACTCAATGGGCTGTAAGCAGTCGCCCGCCCCTAATTTAGGGTCACTGGTTCCAGGAAAGGGTGAAGAGCCAGCGCCATAAGACAAGCACAACATCTCACCAGGATTTGAACCCTGACCCTTCACAGACGAATGATCATAAGCCAGTGTTTAGACCCTGCATCACCGGGGCGACCACATTTTAAACTCAAAACAGTTAATCTATTGAAGTCAATACTATCTGATAACAAAAAATAAAAGAACTACAAGAAAATGAAATAAAACAATTACTTTTGTCATCCATGCATTATGTTGGAAAAATAGGTGGGGCGCAACATAAAATTTGCCCTCAAAATTTACTTTTGCTTTAAAATTGAAAGGAATCAGTAAGCCTAACCAAGGGTAAGCTACTTGAATGTTAAGTATTTGGGAAAATATCTCCTAAGTACCATGTTACACAACTTGAAAATGAAGGGAAAAGTTAAGAATGCATGAAAATTTCAATTTCCAACTTCAAAAATGAAAGAAAACAGAATATCTAATCAAGATTGAGCCATTGAACTTAGCAAACAAACAAAAATAACTGCATTCTCAAGCTTTTGTTGGGCTTCAAATGCCCTGGAAACAGAGAGGAGTGCAAAGAGTGTTAAAATATGAAAATTCCACTTTCCATCTTTCATATCTGAAAGAAAACAATACATCTAATTGAAACATAATTATTCGTGATCAAAAAAATGGGAAAAAAATTGTATCTGCAAGATCCCTCACAGCTGTTTTGTACAATAATTCCAATAACTTTTTTTCACCACCTATACATTATGGATCTAAGATAATGAAAACAATAAAATCACATGATGAAGATATTTGGGATATCTGTATATTGCAGGGCTACAGCAAAATTTTTAGTTTGGAGAGACTTGGGATGACCTTTTTTGTAGCTTCCAGTGCAGATATTTAATGTGTTCACCTAATTGCCATTAACAAGATATGAAAAACTTTGACCAACATTGTGAACAAAAAGAAAAAAAAAAAAACACTTCAGATACTAAAAAATAAAAAATAAAAATTCTACACATAGCTGCTCATTAAAACATAGTTTTTATTCTTTCTTTCTTTCATTTTTTCTTATGGAGTATGGCAGAAAAGTTTACTGAGAATGAAATCCTTATTGAAATCAATGCTTACTTTATAAATCAACACATCTTTTGATATCAAGTCTATTATAAAACAGCAAATATAATTTTGTCCTACTCTTTATCATGTAAAGTGCATGGCACAGCAGATGTTATTTGCCAAATATAGTAGAAATAAGATAGCTAAAATGAAGGTGAGATGCCCAACCTGCTATTGTACAGCTACAGCACATCACCAAATCTGCAGTGACTCAAGGGTGCCCGAGTGCCCCCTCCCACAATACATTTCAAAGGGGGGCACAGTGTCTCTCCAGATGTGGAAAATATATACCGTACTTTTCATTGTATTATCTGCGCATCAACATATAATCTGCAGACCGTGAAATTCACACAATATATTTTTTCCTTTGTGTAATCCACAGACCATGAAATTCACACACAAAATATTTTTTTTCTTCGTATAATCCGTAGACTGTGACATTCAGAAAAAAGAACACCATATAATCCGCACATCACAGAAGATGATCTGGAAGAGGAATTTCCGACAGGAAAGTCGGTCACATAATGACCTAGGAGTCCGAAGAAGAAGACAAAAAATCTTGTTAAATAAAGAAAACTTCTAAAGGTTACATTTTTTATATTTTTATCTCCGGACAAATAAAGTTCAGTGGCGTGGCATCCATAGATCCCGCTAACGCAGCTCCAGAGTATTTGTATTGCACTTTTTGAAAATAATGAAACGCTGATACAGAACAAGTCATAGAAATACTGTATGTACTCGCATATAACTCAAATGTTTTCAGAGTTGGGGGATCATTTATATGTGAGTCAATAAAAAATAGGGCTGGACTTTTGTAAATTCTACAGCGGAATTTACTGGTGAACTTGTTAACATTTTAGACCACAGCACAGCCGCATTCACCATGCCACTGCGCAATTGTTTTCAGACTTTAAAACTATCGCGCAGTGACACGATCATATCCACAACTATACCCCGCCCCTCCCACACACACACTTTAAGTTTAAATTCAGCACTAGAGAATAAGCAAGGGCTGGCTCATGCTTTTGTCTTGCGGTCTCAGTTTCGTGCTATGACCGAGGAGCAATTGGAAGGCGCTGTGATGTCACTGCGAGGACATTCGGTGACCCCTGTGCCAACCCAGGGCTGGAGTATGGTGATATTCCAGTCATTCTGTGACGTCCATTTCTGTTGCTCTCCATTTACTGGCAGTGGCTTATGTAGTTGCTTATTAACATCTGTTTTTTACTGATGTAAGTTTTATTTTAACTAAAATTCAGCATCTGTTTTTTTTATTATTTTTTTCATTCAAAGTAATATGCAATATGCATTCATCCTGTGCTGTCGCTAATTGTACAAATACGCATAAGAAAACAAAAGAACGTGGCGTTATTTACCATGTTTTCCCTTCAAATGTTAATATGATGAAAGAATGGATTGTTAACTGACAAGTTTAAAGTTGGAAGTGCAAGAATATGTAGTGACCATTTCCAAAATTCAGACTACAAAGATGGCATGCGAAATCCACTGCTTGGGCTTCCCGAAAAGAAAATTCTGAAATCCACAGCTGTTCCCAATTTGAATTTACCGAATGAAAAATCAATACTACATACAAGCCGAGAACATAGAAGAATTAAGAGAGATTCCTGTATAAGGGCATTGAATCAAACTCCTGAGCCAGGTCCTGAAAAGTTACACATTGATGAAGTTGCTTGCAATTCTGATAATAGATATTCAGAAGAAAAGTGTGCATCTGTTCAGTGCATGTCTTGCTCAGAGGTTAGAAGTCAGAACAAAATTCTCACCGAAAAGCTTGACGTACTGGAACGAGAGTACATAGCTTGAGAAGCAAACACAAAAATACTGTTCAAGTTTTGCGTCAAAAAAATATCAGCATACAAAATAAGAGAGCAGAAATTCTGCTAATACGAAAAGCCCTGTCAAAAGCTAATATGAAAAATAAAATACTTGAACAGATGGAAATGAACCTCAGGAAATTTTTTGCACCAACACAGATAAAGTTCTTTGCAGCACAAAAAATTATTAACAAATGGACAGAAGATATATCTAGAGGAATAGTAACTAGAGCTATTTCAAGAAAAAATTATGAATTTTGGAAGTGTAAAATTGGCATTCCTTTGCTAAGTGCTAGCACGTCAAAGCGATGTTGTTCTAAATTTAGTTTTCATCCCGGAATTCTGCATAATGTTTAGCTTATGCGGAAAAATAGCGAAACCTTTTCTGAAAATGACAAAGTTTGCGTCTTAAGCTTTGATGAAGTACACGTTGATAGCAAAGTGTGTTACGATACAGGAATGGACCATATTTTAGGTCTGTACTCAAAAGTGCTAGTTGTTTTGGCTGGAGGAATAGTCTTCCTGGAAACAACCCGTGTATTTTGACTTTTAACGTACAATGAATAAAAAGCTTCTGTTTGAAATAATTGTAAACCTTGAAAAAACAGGAATTATAGTAAAAGCAATTGTTTCAGATTTAGGTGGTTGTATGACCTTGTTGAAGGAACTATTAATTTCTCCTAAAAACTCATTTTTCAACCATCCACTGGATGATAGTTCTAAGATTTGGGTTTTTGCAGACCTTCCTCACTATTTAAAAATTTTATGCAATCATTTCATTGACCATGGATTTATCTTGCAGGACGGATCTGTGCTCCAAACTGGCATCATCAAAGAAGTTTTTGAGAAGGATCCTGGGGAGATAAAGTTGTGTTCTAAATTGCTGTCGTGCTATATAGCAATCAAAGGGAATGAGAGACAAAAAGTAGGCCCAGCAAAAACTTTTGTTTTTAGCCAACACTGCAAAGGGTATTGAATATCTAACAGAGAAAAAACGCACTAGATTTTTCAATTTAGTAGATTCATTTTTTGACATTATGAATAGCAGTTACCCACACATTGACAAAAGCAAACCACTAACAGCAGGTTTTGGTATTAACTCCCTTTTTATGCAACAAAAAGAAATTCTGAACAAAATGAAGTCAGAAATACTGAATCTCAGAGTAATGGGGAGAAAACATATGCTGCCTTTCCAAAAAGGCATTCTTGTATCAAATTCTTCTCTTCTCGGTCTCTACGAGGATTTAACGCTTCGTGGAGTCAGTTACATTTTAACTACTCGTGTGACTCTAGATGCCCTGGAGAGTTTGTTCAGTCAAATAAGAGGCATGGGTGCTTTTTATGACCATCCCTCACCTACGGAATTTATTAGTCGTTTAAAACACATATTGCTGGCAAATAAATTGCCCAATTTGTTGAAAAAGTTAATACACAGTTTCAAGAAGGTAAAACGCTCCAAACATATTTGACAGCAGAGCTACTAAAAGAAGCTTTCACTACAGCTGATATCAAGAAATTCTGGATGAAGTATCTAGAGAAATAAAGACAGATGACTTAGAAGATTTAGAAAAAATTTGCAATGAGCCATGGCCGCAAGATTGGGACAACAACATACTTAAAAACATTATATTAATTCATCAAATATTTCTATTTGTCGAATTTATTACGTGGCAATGATTTATTTTATTCATATGTCAACAAACTTGTCGTCATATCATTCACTGTTTCTCACGTTATTGTCAGACATTGGTGAAACATAAACCTGGAATTTCTTTTACAAAACGAAATATTGAGAAGTCCGGACAAATAGGTAATATGGAAACAAACTGGAGTTAAAAAACAACTAAAATCTTCCCATGTCGCACGCTAGGCAATCAACTTAAAAAGAAAATTAATGCGCAACATTAAATAAAAGAAAATTAATGCGTCACATTAAATAAAAGAAAAATTGTAGATATGTTTCACCCTTTGGGAAAAAAACGTATAAGTTAATTTGCAACTTAGCAATCCAGATATGCAGTTCGTTTTCCCTTTTTCACACTTTTTTTGGAAATTAAATATCGAAGGAATACTACCAGGTTTTAACCGCCTTCTATTCTTAGATCCATAATATTCAAAATCTCCCTTGTTAAAGTGGGCAGAACATATTGGAGAATGCACATTGGGATGGAAATCATCACATTTCATTTTACACAGCCATTTCTTTAACAGTTTCAGCCTTTTATTTGATTGTGGGTTTAATGACCACAATGAGCAACTCAATGGGCTATAAACAGACACCCGTCCCTAATTTAGGACCACTGGTTACAGGGAAGGGAGAGAGAGCCAGTGTCACAAGACAAACACAACATCCATACCTCACCAGGATTTGAATCCGGACCCATCTCGGACGAATGATCAGAAGTAATTGTATAGACCATAGCGCCACCGGGTCAGCCCAGCCTTTTCAGAGGAAAATTATTTCATCCTTTGTACATTTTAGGTGACAGGATTACCACAACCATACGACGAGCAAAATTTATGCATGTCGTTAATAAATTTACGAATATTGCGATTTTGATGAACCGCTGCAAAGTAACGCCTTGTTAAGCAATGGGAAAATGGGTGTAAACAAACTATCCCTGGTCCGCAGTCACGAAAAGTTTTCCCATGATGCAATGCGAGGTGAAGTTCACTTATTCAAATCTCCCAACTTCCAATGTCTTGTAAACGTAATTTTGACAGATGCTGTCGATAGTCCAATCCCTATCAGTATTTTTAGTTCAGTGTAATTTTAGAAGTGTGTCTGTGCCTGTCAAGTGAATAATACGATTTTAGTTCATTGTATTTTTAAAACTGTGTTTGTGCCTGTCAAGTGACAATACTTTCAACCGAGTTTCCCGCGGGTATCTCTTTCAATATGATTTACCGTGATACTAGAGAAGTTTAATGTCTGCTTTTTAAACCAAGGAGATTTAGCTTCTATTCTGCTGCAATGAACACAGCATTTCAAAGCACTTAATCCTATATAGGTAAGTTTTATTGTAGTTGCGTGGAATCGTTTTTTGCTTCTTTGTACAACTGCCAAAGAATAAAAATTCGTTTTCGAAGAAATAAAATAATCTGGAATGCAAGTGATAACATGAAATGTTACCTGCTGTGTTACCGATTGATATTGCTGGTCAGCTTTGAAAAAATTCTGCTTTTAAAATCAGAGTTATAGAATAAAAAGTTATATATGAAGAATGTAACCTAAGCCTCAGCATTACACAGGAACTTGAATTATTCTCAAGAGGCAAACTATCAAACCTTGAATAAGTAACAATCTTATTAAACAAAAAGGGTAATAAATAAAATTTACACAGTGAACCAAGAAGTTTTGAAAATATAGAACTGGAGATAGACTAAAATTTGTATACTTACAAATTATATCTGGAACACTTGATTATTGAAATTATATATCTCTTTTGAACTTATTGACTGAAATATTCATTTTTACTTCATATTGCAAATCAATTATGTGAAATAGTAGTGAAAATATCATTTTTTGGGAAGGTCGTAATTGCTGAAGATGACATGCCCATAACTTAAGCATCTGACTTAATATTCTTCATACAGATAATGATGCCTCACTTCTGATAGTGTTCTATAAGCTGCCCTCTGACCACTGGTCACAGTAGAACTGGTCTCTGACCAGGCATAGGTAGAGCAAACTGAAAATGTATCATTTTTTCTTTATTGAAGCATTTCTTTAGTGGAGTAAATGTTCTTAGAGAAACTGAGCAATGTGGTCCAACAGAAGTTTACATGCATATTTAATTTTTTTGCAAACATAATTTCCAGTGCTCAGCATTTTATAGGAGTTCTAAAATTGCTTTAAAACTTGCTCAGTCATTCAGATGATATGCATTAAAACCCATGTGATTTTTTGTGCTATATATTTGAATTCATGAGAAGAAATTTAAGATACCATTTCTTGAGGTGTCAGAACATTTGTCTTCTTATGTGTAGACAATACAATTTATGATTGGGGTCTGAACTAATGTAAGTTTATCAGTATGGAATCTGCACCAGAATATTCTTTAAAGGAAGTCAATCAAGAATTGATTATGAAGGAAGTGAAAAATGAAGCTGAGGTTTCAACACATGTTGCTGAAGATATAAATGACTATCTTTTTGAATGTGAAATATGTTTCCATAAATTCAAAGCAGAATATAACCTTGCAAGACATGTGCAACTTCATAAAAGTGAAAAAAGTTTTGAGTGTGATATCCGTCACAAGAGATTCCAAAAGAAAAGTAGTCTTATAAGTCATGTAAAGGTCCATGATGGAGAACATAACAATTCTGATATACTTTGCAAGCAGTTCAGTGAAGAATGTAACATCTCAAGTCAAAAGCAGCTTCATTCAGGTGAGAAATCTTAACGTGAGAAACAGTGAATGATATGACGACAAGTTTGTTGACATATAAATAAAATACTGAAAACAGTTCAAGATGAGCAATGTAATGCTGAGAAACAAGCTCTTAGTTATGTCGCAGGTTATATTGCTTATCGCTTACGCGATAAAGATCCCTCCCTCGGAACAATTTCTGGAAATGCCGAAGATTTTCCATCTGCTCAATGGATTAAAACTTTATAACTTGGGTGACTAAGGGTGCCTTTTCCAAAGTGGATAAGAATGATAGATCAATTTGAAATCATTTTTAAGTCAATTCATGAGACAGAGATTTCCCAAGAGAAAGGCATAATTTGAAAATAAAAACTGTAATGGAAGAGAGATTTTCAAACACCTGCAAAGAAGCTGTGAAAATTTATTGCTGCATATGAACATTTATCAGAATTTGGTATATTAATCACAACAAAGATTTAGTGTCGAAAATCAAATCAAAAGAAAACCAAATGGATAAAGTCTACCGTTAAAAAACATAGCACGACACTGTCAATATCTAAACCTGGTGAATATCTTTCTCCTTTTTAGCTATATAGGTATGCTAATAAATTTTTCTCTTTCTATTATTTACGCCTTCCGATAAAATAAACAAAAACGTTACTTGCTATGATACACATATATACACTGCTGGACAATTGCTAAGGACGGATCGTAAACGGCTATATAGCGCATAAAAAAGTAAGTGTGGTTGGATGCCAAGTGAAATAAAATAATATCAGAATGCCAGGACATTACAAGAAAGACAATGTATTGTGCTCTGAAATCCAGAAGGCTTTGGAACGTGTTCAAGGGACAAACAGGCCATTTTGTGCAGAATTCGTAAACTTGAAAAAAATGCAATTACCGTCCGCAGGCGTTCCGGCGTAAGATGTCCATACGGGATATGGCCACCATGGAGGGCGATGCAAGATTCCACACGTCGTGTCATGCTTTGCACAACATTATCAAGCAGCTGTTGGGGTAATTTATCCCATTCCTCTGTCAGTGCACGGATGACGGTGTCCTTGTTTATTGGAGGGCATTGGCGACCAAAAAGACTCCTCCCCAAGCATCCCACACATTTTCAATGGGATTCAGATCTGTAGAACATGCTGGCCATACGAGGCGTTCAATATCCTTGCTCTCAAGACACTCCTGGACAGCGACTGTTCGATGACATGTTGCGTTGTCGTCCATGAAAATGAATCTATCACCAACAGCACCACGGAACATGCGAATATGAGGTAGCAGAACATCATTAATGTATCGTTGGCCAGTCATAGTCCCAGTTGGAAGTACATAGAGGGACGTACGGCCATTGATCATGATGCCAGCCCATACCAAAACACTACATGTCGGATATCGGCCCCTTTCCTGTGTGTTTGCTGGACAATATGCAGTACCACTATCACGCCAGATCAGTTGTCGTCGACAATCAGACGATAGACTGTATCTACTCTCATCTGAGAACAGGACAGCAGACCAGTCGTTATCAGTCCAATTGCGATGTTGATGGCACCATTGCAAACGGGCGGTACTGTAACGTCTGGACAATGGGATACACACAACAGGATGGCGAGCATATAGTCCTCCTTCATGCAAACGTCTGGTGACAGTTTTTCGGGAGATCCGCTCGCCAGTAGCAGCCATAAACTGATTTGCTACCTCACTAGCTGTGCTGCGCCGGTGTCTTTTTGTTGATAGCACTATGTACCGATCTTCTGCAGGTGTCGTACTGCGAACACGACCTCCCCCATGATGTTTGCTACACTCTCCATTTGTTTGAAATGATTTCCAAAGCCTTGAAACAACACTGTGGCAGACGTCGAACTCCCTGGCAACATGTGTTATTTTTCGCCCTTCTTCAATCTTGCCAATAATACGGCCACGCGTAAAATCATCTAGGTGATGTCGGGAAGACATACTGAAAATTGCAAGTTTGTCAATTGATTCTTTCCTTTTCAACTTTGCGTTTGAACAACAACGGTCAATACGCGTAAAATACTTTATATCTCTTATCAGCGCTATGATGTCACGAAAAAGTTCGGCAATCCAAAATTTGCATACGCACAACACGTCTTACTGTATCCCGCACTTATGCTAATTTCCATATTTTCCTGCCTTCCATTTTATGGTTGCTATTGTCATCCGTCCTTAGCAATTGTCCGGCAGTGTATAACATTCAGAGTTGTGTAAAAAAAATATACGTGCAAAGAGGTTCTGCTTACTGCGAAAGCTATGCCTTCTGCCCTCGGAAGCAGCATCCCTAATCGTCATTGTACTCGCAGTGAAGTCACATCCTCCCCGGCAAAGTGACTTGCTTTTGACTGCCTGGTGGGGGCCAGCCCTTCCTTATTCTCTAGCTCTGAGTGTAATTAAAATGCTTTTCTTTTTGAAGACATCATGAATAGTTATGAAGGAAAACATCAGGAGCAAAGATGTTCATCAAAACTGCAAAGGACACCCTAAATACAAGGCTCAGCAAACATGAGATCTGAAAAAAGGAACTTTGAAAGGAGGTACACATGCAGCAAGCACTGTGCATATGTTTTCACTGGCTGGTTGACAAAAACAGAGACGGCACAACAGTCAAAGTGGTCCTCTTAACAATACAAAATGGCACCGCCATCTCTCCCAACTTCCCCAATCTTTCATAATGAAACCCGTCCCCATCCTCTCCACACAAACTCCTGAACTCAGAAAACAATTTCTGAGGAAAAGTTCCTTTTCCAATTACACCCATCTCCTTGCACAATTACCCAGTGGATTTTTTTAACAATCAAAGGGCAAAAATTTTTTTTTAAGATAGCCGTATAATCTGCAGAACTTATATTTTTAACAGAAAGTTCAAGCTTTAGCCAGGGACAAAAATATACTGGGAACTATTAGAATATCAGCAAAGCTTTCTCCAGGCCCTACAATTCCACCACTCTTTGGACGACTAAATAATCATAAACCTGGATCTGCCCTTAGACCTATAGTAGCAAAAAGCAAATATCATAAACTCGTGTTAACACTTCCAAACTGACAAAATAAAATCCTCAATATTTACACGATTCTTAAAAGCCGTAAAAGTAAAAAAATACTTCAACAACTTTATTTGCAATTAAAAAGACAAGATCTTTCGTAGCCCCGTTGGCCACATCCTTAAGGTCTGAATAGTCAAGAATACGAGAGTCCCACAATTATATATACCCAAACCCAAGTGTTCAAAAGGCAAGGTGGTTGCCAGTTTACAAAGTAGCGTGTACTCGCCCAGATCTGCATATTTCCCTGGTCTCTGGTTATGGTGGTGCTGTGGTGCTGGTAAACTTCAGACAAGTCTTTTCCAAATATTGTGAACGCAAAAAGATGTTTCCTCGTTACAACTTCTCGCTTCATAGTAGGTGATCCACAATGACTCCATAAATAATAAAGTTTGATGAGACATTAAAGGTGGTACAATAGTTGATCAATCCTAGTCTGGAAAGTGTCCTAATCTCAGAGTTCTTGTTAATGAGGCGTAAATATTAGGGTGCCATTAACAAGAACTCTGAGATTGGGACAACACTTTCCGGACTGGGACTGCTAAACTATTGTGGCACATTTAATGTCTCTTCAGGCTTTATTAATTATGGAGTCATTGTGGATCGCCTACTATGAAGTGAGAAGCTATAACAATGAAACACCTTTTTGCCTTCACAATGTTTGGGAAAGACTTGTCTGGAGTTCACCAGCACCATAATAACCAGAGAAATATGCAGATCTAGGTGAGTACACGCTACTTTGTAAACTGGCAACCACCTTGCCTTATGAACACTTGGGTATATATAATTGTGAGACTCTCGTAGTCTTGACTATTCAGACCTGAGGATGTGGCCGACGGGGCTACGAAAGATATTGTCTTTTTTAATTGTAAATAAACTTGTTTTAAACTTTTATGGATTTTAAGAATTGTGTAAATATTGAGGATTTTATTGTCAGTTTAGCAAATATCCTACATACATATTAGGAAAATCCATAACTTTTAACCTTTTAAGCAGATAACTCACTGATTATTCTATGGAAATTACAGCAATAAAGGATCTCTGTTCCTTACCATCTGAATCAACATGCTTTACTGAAAGATTTTTCTTTAATTTAGCCTTAGAAGGCTTAATTCAATTTCAATAGACATAAATGAAACAGCAAATGCATTTATTATGAAAGCAGAGATACACTGGTAAACATCGCATCAAAATGAAATTTTAAAAAAATCACGAAGAGAAAAAGTATAAATTTGGGACACCAAAGAATTTAATTTTTTTCATAACTGACTTGTGCCATCAACAGGTCTGCATTTTCACAGTAAAACATAAAAAAAGGTTAGTATTAATTTCACAAAATGACAAAAGTTTTTAGTTTTCAAAGTAACATTCAAAAAAGAAAAAGGAACAAATTGAGAAGAATCAGAATTCCATCACCAATGACTGCAGAGGTTTGTCCTTGCCTAACTAACATCTGGCAAGATTTGGTGAAAAACAACTGTAACCATCAAGAACCATAACTGTAATAGCGAAAGAGTGATAACAAGGGACTGGCTGATGAAGGAGACTAGTTTTCTCCAAAAATTTGCAATTTAAAATAAAAAATTCCTAGGAAAAAAATATCCATTTAGAAGTTTAATTAAGTGTCTACTTTTCTTATTGAGTTTTCGATTCTGAACTCGTGCAAGAGGAAGAAAATTAAATTTAATATGTGTCACAGTAATGGCAAATTGGTCATTCACAACAGTGAGAACAAACCATTCAGAGTGAAGAATTACTTGTGAAATATTGTAGTTACTTGCATGTAAGCCAACTCCCCTACTTCAACAGCTAGAAAAATTTCAAAACCTTGACCCACATATAAGCCGACCTTAAATTTCAAGATTCTGGAAGACATTTTATTGAAATCAATTATGCAAATTTCTGAGATTATCCTCTTTAAAAAACTTCAAATTACGATTCACTATCGGAGTTTCCAAATAATTCCAGTAACATTTTTTTTTTTTTTTTTAATTGGAGGTTTAAAGACCACCGTGAGCAACTCAATGGGCTATAAGCAGTTGCCCGTCCCTAATTTAGGGTCACTGGTTCCAGGGAAGGGAAAGAGCCAGTGCCGTAAGACAAGCACAACATCCATGCCTCACCGGGATTCGAACCCAGACCCCTTCCGGACGAATGATCAGAGGCCATCGCTTAGACCACTGCGCCACCGGGGCTGCCCAGTAACATCCATGGCATTACTTATGCACAGGGCTCGCCAAAGGCGACCAAAATATTTTGGCTGGTGACTATGTTTTCAGCAGTTTTAATTAGTATTTTTTTTTTTTTTTTTTAATGTAATGAAGCAAATTTTGGAATGGTGTGTTTTTATCTTTTACGGAAATTAGTAAACCGAGAGGCGTGTGTGCGGCCGCACAAATTGCAGTCTCTCTCCTATCTGCCTATCCCCCCACCACACATCACGTGACCGGTGGGAAAGGCTTGTCCTCGTGGTGCTCTCTGTTGCGATCTAGGAAGGGTAGGGGCCCCAGAATCCTTTGTGCTGAACGAATCTTAAACTGGGAAGCATGCTTGCTGGCTGCTATGCTGCATAACACAAAATATTTGTGATAAAGGAACTTCTGTCCCAGTCGCAACTTTCTTGACCTACTTAAAAAGGTCAAAAAAATAATTACGTTAAGAGAGTTCGATATAGAAATAAACTGTGTTTACTGTAAAGAAAAAAGTGTTTTAGTGATTATGTAATTCTACGTAAAATGCTTTGATTTATCACTTTAATTTCTGAGTGCAAGATGTTTTTGTAAACAACTCCGTACTTTTTTTTGTGCACTGTTAAAGTAAATCAGCTCTCCATCTTCCGAAGTGGGATATCATCGGAACTTGTGTCATTGCTTTGTTTCAAGTTAAAAGTTTTGGCTGTAACGGCATAGCCTCAGTACGCTACGTATAGCACAGGTAGCCATCTCGGAACCCATCGCCATTTTTTTTTTTTACCTTGGTGGGAGTGGGGCATGGAATGGCGAAGTAAAAGGGCGTTTTTTTTAATCATAAAGAAGCATGCGAGCGCTTCAAAGGGAGGACGAGGTACAAGTTTTTTTTTTTAAAGTAAATTTATGACGGTAAGATTATGTAAACAACGTGCGTTGATTTCTGGAACTCCTTTCCAGACGTTCACACCTCAGTATATATTTATACAATGTATATATCTGTGTGTGTTAATTATTTATTTGAAAAAGCTAAAAATACTTTTCTCCGTAATTTTTAAGTATTTATAATGCATTCATAAATTGACTTTTGCACCATATTCTGTTCTTGATTTTTGAAATATCTTCAGGATGTTTTTAGGCAGTTTTCTAGATTTTCACTAAAAGTAACTGGCAGGTATGCAATTAGGAAATTCACTTCCTTCATCAACTCTATTATTTTAGAGCACCGAGACTTTTGCAGATCTTTGAAGTTGAATGTTTTTTGTTTTGTTTTTTGCGTAAAAACGCCGTCGTGACACAGCAGGAGGAACAAGAGATTGAGAGTGTCATCATTCTTCGGTGTCATCTCCCTCCTCGTCACAGGTGTGCCATTTTTTTGTCCCACTGGACTTCGGGTGCCAATACCCATGCCTGTGACGGTCAGAGGTGTGCGATCTTTGTCGCACTGGACTTCGGGTTCTGTGCTGCTTATGTGCTCACGGAGAAGCACGAGTTACTTGGCTGTTCTGATGCTTTGGAAGGATTCCAACTGTGATAATAAAAATTTATAACCAGCTTCATGTGACTTAAAAAATATTTGATGCTATTTGCTTCAAATTAAAAGTACTTGACTTCCTCAGCTCACTTCGAGGCATGGTTCTTTCACGCTCAAGTTGTTTTTTTGATGGAACAAAAGTCCATTTTCATTTTTTCAGAAGCGACCGGCATTTGGAACTCTGCAAAATGATGACAAAGGCCAAATTGAACAAGTGCCTCAGAAAAACAAACTTGGATTGTCTCAAAAGACTACAAGTGAGAATAAGAAAGATGGCAAGAGAAAATTTCAGAAAACATGGTGTGAAAAATTTCCATGGTTAGTGTTTGAAAACGAAAAAGCTTCATGCAAAATATCCCAATATTTCAGATAAAACTCAAAATTTGTTCGTGGTTTCCAGTGGCCTTTCAAAATTGAGACTTTCAAGATACACCAGCTATCAAAAATGCACAGAAACTGCATTGAACATGATCTTGCTGTAGAAAAACCAGAGTGTACACCAATAGCAGTGTGTCACAAAAAGATGGGTGAAAAGATGTTTAACCATCTTGAAAAGCTCTTCAACACTGCATATTATGTGGCAAAATATGATAAGCCATTTACAGATTTTTTAAATCTGATTGTGTTATTAAATAAATTTGATGTAAATGTGAGTCTTGAACAATATCAGAATGATATGAGGTGTAAAGAGTTCATATTGCAGATGAGGTTAGGCAAGCACTAATTGCAGAAGTTAAACAGTGTAACCATGCAACTATCGTTCTTGATGCATCAACTGGTAAGTCCACAGTAGAAGAGTTACTTATTTATATTTGCTGTGTCAAAGACAAGAAAGTGAAAGAAGTGTTCCTGTCAGTAGTACCTCTTCAGTCATCTACTGCTGAAGGGTACTACAAGGTCTTGGATGAAGAAATGAGAAATTTGGGAATTAGTTGGTTAGAAGGACAGTGGTTGGTCGGGCTTGGTACAGATGGTGCGGCAAACATGATTGAGAAAGAAAATGGGCTAACTACAAAAATAAAGAGAAGTATCCCAGAAGTTTCCCAACACTGTGTTGCTCACAAATTAAATTTGAGTGTTCTGAGCTCAATAAAAAAATTTAAATATCTAGATGAATTAGATACTGTTCTCAAAAAGCTGTACAAGTTTTATCGGAACTTGCCTAAACAAATGGGACAGTTAAACAGTATTGCTAAAATTCTGGAGTCAAAGATTCTGAAATTTCAGTATCTACACAAGGTTCGGTGGGTTTCAAGCAAAGTAGGTGCTCTTACTGCATTAGTAAAGAATTATAATGTAGTTATAGCTCATTTAGAAGATGTATCAAATGAGAAGGGGGATAATGCTGCTGTAGCCAGAGGAATTGTAAAAAAAAAAAAAAAAAAAGAAAAGTTTCAGATTTGTTGCAATGCTGCACTTTTTACTGGATTTTTTGCTAATATTTAAAGAAGTTTCATTGATTTGTTTCATTGATTTTTCAAAAAGAGCAGTTACTTTTAAGCCAAGTAGAGCTACACGTTAAAAGATCACTAAATGAACTTAAGTACTGGGAATCTAGGCCTGCCTCATATGAAAGCCAGTTCACAAATGTGACAACTGTCAATGGAAACTACTTGGGCATTCAACTTACAAACATTGACAGTAAAAGCTTTGAGTCAGACAAGAACAAAATGATCAGCGATGGGATAAGATACCTTCAGGGACGATTTTTAGAGTCTGAGACTACTTTACAAAAAGCTTCTTCAGTGTTTGACACCTTTGTCCAGCCAGAAGAAAACCTGGAAGATATTGGGAAAAGTGAAATTGAAGTTCTTGCCAAGCACTTTCAAAGACATCTTTCCTTCCATAATGAAATATCATGGGGAAACTAAAATGAAGTCTCTAACGAGTGAGTGGTATGGATTTAAAGTTTTAGGGTGAAGTTTGTAGATTTACTCCAAAAAACACTATCTAGCCAAGAGAGATTTCTAGTTCTTGGCCACCTACTAGAAAT
The DNA here is from genome assembly GCA_039090855.1 of Macrothele yani. Classification (NCBI taxonomy): domain Eukaryota; kingdom Metazoa; phylum Arthropoda; class Arachnida; order Araneae; family Macrothelidae; genus Macrothele; species Macrothele yani. Next base: position 131,076,411 of record CM077009.1, on the reverse strand, counting down.
TGTTCCAGTTCTACCAACATGTACTGCATCATGTGAACGTGGTTTCAGTCACATGAATTTGATAAAAACCAACAAGAGAACATACATGGAAGCATCAACTTTGAATGATCTCATTATTCACTTGAATGGCCCTCCACTTAAAGACTATAAACCACAGAAAGCTATTGATAGGTGGTTCTTTGGATCCAAAACTTCTAGACACACACAAGGACATATGCCAGTAGTTAAGAAGCAAAAATTAGGAAACGCAGAATTTGAAGAACTACATCAGAAATAGAATGTTAAAAGAACTTTTTTTTCCTAGTGGGATGCCCTTTATAAGGCATACTACTACTGCACAAACATTTGAGAATGTGTTAATGCAATTTTCGTTTACAATTTCTTGAACCTTGTGTATGCGACAAATTCTTATTGACATTTTTTCAAAATCCCTATTAATAACTGTGAACACATTTGAAGTTACCAAATGCAACATCTGAATTCACCGTCCATATTACTATATTAGCAATTACTCTTTCTTAATCAATACAATAAAAACATGCTTTTTCGAAAATGCACAGTTAACAAAATGTGCCCCACAAAATTCAAGAAATGGACCAGACCACCACCCGTTTTTCTTGCAGAATTGTATTCAGTCCTGATCAGTATGCAGTACTTTTTTAGTTAATGCCAGAATATGAAAAGTGTAACTTTGGACATAAACATTTCAACTTATGTATATTGTTGTACAATTTCTTATTAATTTATTCAGCATATTGGAAACATTCTATGATCACTTACTGAAACAGTACAGTCTACTTTATATAATTTACGATTTCCACATAAATAAATGTAGGTAATTTATGTAAAAGAATATACAGTAATTTATACTTGTAACTAGGGGTCCACAAATATGTTTGCCACCAGAAACTATGGTTTCAGCAGTTTTATTAGTATATCTTTTCTGCCTTGCAATGAGCTATAGCTAAAAAAAAATCTGTGCTATTGATCTACAACGAATCCTCAGTCTGCTAAAAAATAACTTCATGTTTATTTTCTTCCATCAGATTTTTTTCAATAATGCTTTCGGGAATCTAGGGAAAATGATGCAGGTGTTTCATATCTGCACCCGAGACCTGTTTCTTTTGCCTTTTACAAAAGGGACTGAAAATAAATAAATTCTGTAGACTGATTTTTGTAAAACTTTTTAGATATGTTTGTAACAGTAAAAAAAAAAAAGTCCAGTCAATGAAAGTTAAGCCAAGTCCTGCCCTATTTATGCTGGAAGAATCGCATGAACAGCGATTCTCTGGAAAGTGGGGCTGGCCACTGAAAACTTTTGCTAGCTACCAGGTTTTTTTTCAATTTGTGGAGGCCTGCTTATGCAGCATTTTTTGAAAGTCCTTATAACCATTTCTGGTTAAATTGTGTCCCACAATTCTTTCACTCAAGAAGTGACAAGACCAATGTTGGCCGCTTTGAAGTTACCACCTTTCATAAAAGTGTATTTGGTTTTCCGCAATGGTAACCGCGCTGATCACAGCTCATGCATGCATGCATATGGGTCCCCAACAGCTAAGTGCTTCATCTGGTGTCTGACTCACTGCATGTCCAGTTTGAAAGATGGTTTCCCACGGTTGAACATGTATACATATCATTAAGCTGTTCTCTGAGATTCATAGGTTAGCTCCCAAGAAAGACAAAGTGCCAAGTGCACATTTAACTGATAGAGCTACAATTTACTTACTGTTGGTGTGCCAAATGTCTCCATTTACAACGATCTTGGCACACAGCACGAGCTTCATTAACATCCATCGCACGCCACACACCAGACCGTTGGTACTTCATACTCAATCTTTTTCTCAAGCAGACATTCCTGAATCTGGTCTTTCCAAGATTTCTCCTTGGCCTCCTCTATCTTTCATTCCTGCCACTTTGGCTGAAAAAATTCTCTTAGTCAGCACTTCAACACTCATTCTTTCAACATGGCCAAACCACCTAAGAACATCAGTCTCCACCTTACAAACAACATTTTGCTTTGCATTACACATCTGCAACACATTTTCATTCCTCACATGATCACCACGTGTCTTACACAAACTCCCCTGAAAGTAATACATCACCCCAGCACACAAACGACTATGTCTTTTCTGCAGTACCCAGGTTTCACTGCAAGTGAGTTGCAGTGTATGCTGTCCCGAACAAATCAAGTTTCTATAAAATTCAAACTGACTATAAATAAGGGAAAAACCAAAGTTACAGTTTTTAAGCATTAAAGTAAATGTTCATACTGAATACAAGATAAGTCTTAATGACATGGAAATGGACCAGGTGAATGAGTTTGTATATTTAGGAAGTATGTTTGATAGAGAGAACAAATTAGATGGCAAAATTAGTAGGAGAGTGAATTTTTTAATGAAAGTCATAGCTGCTTTAGGAGGATTCCACAAGAATGGTGGGTTCTTAAGGAAGTCCCGAATGGATGTGTATGAAAGTGTAATTATTCCTGCTCTCGTGAATGGCAGTATGTATGTCCCACAATTGAACAGGGTAAATAATGAGGTATTCCTTCATGTTTGGAAGCAAGAAATTTCACAATCTCAATTTGAAATAGTATTAAGTTTTACACTTATCATATTAACGGCACCTATTCCCATTGATTGGTAAATGTGTAGTTTAGTGTCCTAAATTACTTGGCTAAACATTTTGAAAAATTGAGATATACAAATTTTAAAGAATGCAAATTAACAGCAAATGGTAAAAAAGTTTCATCTTTATACTGCATTTTAATGACTTTTAGTGTAAAACTTGCCTCCAAGATGACGATGTCAACACATGCTGCGGCAGGCTTAACGCAACGCGGTGGTGATGACATCACGCTTGGCTCTACTGAAACGAAATTCATCATGTCTCGCTTCAGCAGCCAATTCACTGGCAGAAGACTACAAGAGGAACTGAATATGTTCTTCTCAGGGAAGAGTTATATATTGCCTACAGAAAATAGTTCTTTATTTTTGTCTTAGTTTTTCAAAACACATGCTCAGAATTATATTGTTCTTACACATATGATTCCCTGATATGAAATAAAAAGTATGCAGATGCCTTTCTTGTTTCTAAAAGAGCATTAAAGTAAATGTCACATTTTCTTCAACTGAAGTTAGATGGGAAGTCGGGGAAAAAAAAAGTGTTGGTTCTGGTATTGACAGCGTGGTTTACAGCTCAGTTTGTATCCCAGTTTTACGCATTTTTTGCATATACCGTTTATCCAGTATTTTTCAGCTATGGGAAGAAGGCCTAAGGTTCCATGTTGTACTGTTCCAGAAAATGAAATCCTTACAGCTGCTGCAGTTCGGAATGAGGTCTGGAGGCCAAGTACTTCGGCAAGGGAGACCAACGCTGTGGACAAAGCTATGAAATGGTTCTGTGCAGTGTGGTGAGCTATGTAGACTGGTCCACTATCCCCAAGGAATTGATAAGAAATGGTGGAAATGCAGTAGATTCCAGTTTAACTGAAACATCAGGTATTCATTTTCCAACGTAGCCATTTGCCGCTAAACCTTTAACTGCCCAGGTCTTATATTTGTCAAATATATCAACCCATGCTTGGTCTCTCAGTCCACCACATTTTTATCATTTACTTCATGTTAATGTTTTATTTTTTATATTTTTTAATGCTTTAGGGGATCGTTTATTTGTAAAATAATACAATACATATAAAAACAACCTTGATGAAACCCGTGAGACCAGACCTGGGTTGTTAAGGGTTAAGAAGGTAGCTCTCGTGGTCTACTGCTGGTGTCTACATTATTCACAAAACCTCATTTGCCACGAAGTTGTTGTTGGAAGGAAGTAAGTCATCGATTGGTTCATTTTCTGTCAGGAAGAATGCGATACATACCTTCGCTAAAATTGGGCACCGATACGAGGATTTCATGACAATGGCGATCCTATCATTCTGGAAATAGAAAAGACCTATTTCTTTCATATGAAATATCATTAAGGCTGTTACAGGAAAGGATATTGGGCTTTTGGTGGCATTGAGACAGAACTGGGGATATGTTTCTTGCTAGAAGTGTCCAATTAGAAATCAAGAACATTGAAAGGCTTAATTCTAGAACATGAAGTCACATAATTTCTGATGGCTGGGCAGCATATGCTGAAATAGACACTTTACAAAATGGTATTTTTTTTTTTTTTTTTTTTTGATTGGAGGTTTAACGACCACCGTGAGCAACTCAATGGGCTATAAGCAGTCGCCCGTCCCTAATTTAGGGTCACTGGTTCCAGGGAAGGGAGAGATCCAGTGCCGTAAGACAAACACAACAGCCATGCCTCACCGGGATTCGAACCCGGACCCCGTTCGGACGAATGGTCAGAGGCCATCGCTTAGACCACTGCGCCACCGGGGCGGCCAAAAATAGTATTTATGACCATTCTATTGTAATCCACAGTAATTTCTATTGTAATCACGACATTCGTACACAGAATGTGGAAAACTTGTGGACGAGACTGAAAAGGAAGCTGAGGTGCTAGTTTGGCACCAGCAGAGGACTATTTAGCTCCTACATGAACGATTCTGAACTCACTTCCCTGACAGAAGTTACATTCAGTAACTTCTTAATCATGATTGCACAAAAATACCTTTGAGGAGAAAAAAAAAGTGGGGGGTTGCAGTCCTGTTTTAACACTTTTCTAGAAACACATACGCTGTTCATTTACTTTTTCTTTAGTATTTAACACTCACCATGAACAACTTCTTTTTTCCAGTCACCCGTCCCTGATTTAGGGAATCTGGTTCCAGGGAAGAGAAAAAACCACTGCGTAAGACAAACGCAACATCTATGCCCTACTGGATTTGAACCCAGACCCATCTCTGACAAATAGTCAGAAGTGAGTGCATGAACCACTGCACCACCAGGAACATCTCACAAGCAAAGTTCTGTAAAGGTTGTAAGTGGTCACCCATCTCTTGTTTAAAGCAACTGTTTTATTTTTAATTCAGGGCTTAATGACAACAGATGGCAACTGTAAGGGTTATAACCAATCACCCATTCCTAATTTAGGGATATTGGTTCCAGGAAAGGAGAAAAGGCAGTTTTGTAAGATAAACACACCACCCATGCCTCATTTGGGCCCACTTGGGAGAACTGTTAGAAACCAGCGATAACAACACCAGTTTGCACAAATCAGAAGCCTACACCTCAGACCACTCACTCACCTGCTCGGCCATGTATCTTTACTGTCATTGACAATGAATCAAAGCAAAACTTTGCCTTTTCACATTACAGCAGTTAGCTCTGAAAAGAGCTTAATTGGCATTTTTCTAAAAATATGCTAAAACACAGTTAAGTTCACATTGGATTACAAAAATAAATAAATAAAACCTTCGAGGGAGAAATGAGTTCATACATTCAACATCAGAGAATCATACACACAAAAAACCAAGAAATTATCAGATTGTGATGTGAAAAAACAGACAAAAATGATGAGCTATTTTCTGTAGCGTAACCCTACAAAATGGGACATTTTCCTGGCAAGAATGTAGCCGGTTCTTTTTGTAGTCTCTTGCCCGTGAATTGGCCACAGGATCGAACAGCATACATTCATATCAATGGAGAAAAGCTAGACATTGTCACCGCAGTGCAGTTTCAGGCCTGCCGCAGTGTTTATTGAAGTTGTTGTACTTGGAGGTAAGTTTTAAGTTAAAAATCTTTAAAACGCATTTTAATGATGATTTTTTTTACCATTTGCGATTAAATCATATACTTTAAAATATGTATATCTCGTTTTTTGAAATTTTTAGCTAAATAATTTAGAACACTAAAATGCACACTTACCCATTGATTATCTGGCAGGAAAGAGCTGTCTGATATAACTGACAGGTCTGAAAACTACTGCTGAGAGCAGCTGTCTAAAATGCACACAAACCAGCCTGTAAATTTTGTGAATTCAGAAGTCCTGCCTAATTTTTTACTGATCTGCATATAGGCTGACTCCACCACTTTGAAAGCAGGATTTCTTCCAAAAACTTTCAGCTTATATGCGAGTATGTATGGTAATCGTTCATGAATGGTCAATCACTAATTCCTAGCAAATTTATTGTGGGATATTTCACACTCTTGGTGTATCTCACTTGCACCAGTGCTTTGAAAGAGCACAGACAAGCCAGCAAATTTCGGCAAATGTGTAGATTAGCGTCCTAAATTATTTCATCGGAAAAATGTTAGTACCTGGAAAAAAGTGCAACAATACAGATTTTAGAGTATGGAAATTAATGGCAGATGGTACAAAAATTTCTTATTTTAAATATATTTTAAAGATTTTTACCTGTAAGTGCTATACTGTTAAAAGATGCTGCGGTAGGCCTAATGCATCGGTATGGAGACAATGCGAGGAGGCTTTTTTTTTTTTTTTTTTTTTTTTTGATTGGAGGTTTAACGACCACTGTGAGCAACTCAATGGGCTATAAGCAGTCACCCTTCCCTAATTTAGGGTCACTGGTTCCAGGGAAGGGAGAGAGCCAGTGCCGTAAGACAAACACAACATTCATGCCTCACCGGGATCCGAACCCGGACCCCGTTCAGACAAATGATCAGAGGCCATTGCTTAGACCACTGCGCTGGCCAATGCGAGGCTTTGCTCTGTTAAAATGAAAGTTCGTTGCTGAACCGAAATGATAGGCAGAAGAATACAAGAGAAAGTGGTTACGTTGTTGGAAGGAGAGCGATAAATGTTGTAGTGATTGGCTACAGAAAATAGGTCCACATTATCCACCCTTTATTTTGTTGTATCCTGTATGTTGTTGGCAAGAAAAACCAGATAACACCTGTTTGCTTTGCAAAAGATATGTATCAGTGAAATAGAAAGTGACCTGCGAACAAGGTATTAAGAGGAGAACCTAAACTGCACTGGCACAGCAAATCAGCTACGAATGGAAACCGTTCAAAGCACAACCGAAAGTTATACTTCCCCAGTTTTCTGTACACCATAGAAAGGCATATTCATACTTTCTATTTCGAATCAGGGAATCACATGCGAAAGAACGTAAAATTTCTCAACATCTGTTTTAAAAACAATGACAAAACATGAATGAACTATATTCTGTAGCGTATAAGTACAACATGGTTCGCTCTCCTGGCAAGAACGTATGTGGTTGCACTTGTAGTCGTCCACGCATGAATTACACGCCACAGCGAATCTTCCTTTCAACGGAGCAAAGCTTCACATCGTCACAGTACCGATGCATTAAGCCTACTGCAGTGCCTCTTAACAGCATCACACTTGCAGGTAAATATTACAATAAAAATCTTTAAGAAACATTTAAAACATGAAATTTTTGCACGATTTTCCATTAATTTCCATACTCTAAAATCTGTACGTCGCACTTTTCCCAGGTAACCAACATTTTCCCGACAAAATAATTTAGGACGCTAATCTACACATTTACCCAAATTTCTTGCAGAACATTTAACACTCGTGATTTTTACCTGCATGGGTACGTAAGTGCCTTCTAAGATCCCATTTCTGCGAAAATTTCTTGTCGCACATTTCACAATCGTAGGGTTTTTCACCTGTGTGCGTTTTCATGTGCCTTGAAAGTGCACCTCGTAGTGTATACTTCTTGGTGCATATTTTACACTCATGGGATCTTTCACCGGTATGAGTAACCATGTGCTTAGCAAGAGTACTTCGGTCTGCAAATTTCTTCTGGCAAATTTCACACTTGTGGGGTTTTTCGCCAGAATGAGTCAATAAGTGTCTTGAGAGCACACTGTGCCACGAAAATTTCTTGCAGCAGATTTCACACTCACGGGGCTTTTCACCTGTGTGACAGAGCAAGTGGCTTAGAAGACTACTTTTCTGCGAAAACTTTTTGTGGCACACGTCGCACTCATGGGGTTTTACACCTGTATGCGTAATCAAGTGTCGCACAAGATTATTTTGGTGGGTAAATTTCTTTTGGCAGATTTCACATTCGTGGGTTTTTTCACCTGAATGAGTCAGCAAGTGCTTTAAAAACCCATTCCGCAATGCAAATTTTTTGTGGCACGTTTCACACTCGTAGTGCTTTTCACCTGTATGAATGAGCAAATGGCGTGAAAGATGGTGACCGAGTAAAAACCTTTTGCGGCACACATTGCACTCGTGAGTTTTATCACGAGTGTGCGTAGCCAGATGCTTCGATAGGGCACTTCGGTCTACAAATTTCTTGTGGCACATTTCGCACTCGTAGGGTTTTTCACCTGAATGAGTCAGTTTGTGCCTTGAAAGCCCACCATGCTGTGCAAATTTCGAATCACATATGTCACATTTGTATGGCTTTTCACCTGAATGAGTTCGCAAGTGCCTGGTAAGTGAATTTTTCAAAGCAAATTTCTTGTGGCACATTTCACATTCATGGGGCATTTCACCTGTGTGACTGAGCATATGACTTGAAAGATGACTTCCATGTGCACACTTTTTGTGGCATATCTTGCACACACGTGTTTTTTTGTCTGCATGGATATCCAAGTGCTTTGAAAGAGCAGTTTGGCCTGCAAATTTGTTGCTGCATTTTTTACACTCATGGAGTTTTTCACCTGTCTGATTCAATAATTGCTTTGAAAGGTCAGTTTGCTGAGCAAAATTTTTATGACACATTTCATCGGTATGTAAATGCTTCACAAAACGTTTTTGAGAGAGTTCTCTTAAGGACATTTCACAATCTTCTGGTGGACTGTTACTAAAGGAAAAAGTGTTTGTTATGCAGAGAATTATTTTTGCATTCCATAGATGAAAATTCGTATTTTTGATATCCCAGCAAGTTTTTTGGATTGCCCTTCGTATGTGGTAGCAGTTTCTTTCACAGAAACTGGTAAATTTGGATAGGGTTTATTCAAAAGTAATTTATTCAAAATATTTTAACCATGTTTCTCTTCCAATATTTAGAACAGTGCTGAAAGGCAAACTTTCCACATTTCTTTCATTCAATCGCAATTAAAATGTACTTCAATGCTATTTTTAGCTTCACTTAAGAAAATTCGAAATTTAATGTGTTCACTGATACAAACGTGCACATAACCAGAAAGTGTCGCCATTTTGTTTTCTGTATAATAATTAAGAGTTTTACTGACTGCACTGACAAACGGAATTCCGAAGAGCTTTTACTTTACGTCCGCTAAATAATTTTTCTTAGCCGAAATGTTGATGTTCCCCTTAGAAAACTGTGAATTAATTTCCACAATTCGACACCAAAGGTTTGTTCACATATTTGTAGAATTCAGAAGTGATACGGACCACTGGCTTGGAATTATGGTGAAAACCTTTGAAACAAAAAAATTTGCTTGTTTTTAAACACGATTGAAGGCAAAGAAATTTTTGTAAAGATTGTTTTGACGATAATTCAGTGCATAACATATGGTAACCAGCTCCCTTTAAGTAGTAGACTTACCAAGACGTGTAAATGTGAACGCAAACTACAACCTGAAAAGTAATTTAATTCATTTTTTTTAATTTAGTTCGAACAGAAATCCAAATTTTAAAACTAAATGCTGCTTGTTAGGTAAATACAAAACTGGTAAACTCACAGAGAATGGAGAGACAGAGCGTGCACAAGCCACAGTTATGGTAATTGGTGGGCGGGGAAAAAGAACGATAGCAGAGCACCGTCGGCGCTTTGTGGAACTAAACCCCACGTGCTCTCTGACGTAACGTCCCTACTGTAACGCTCATAATTCAAAATTGGTTACTTTGCTTCTTATTACTACCGTTACCACTGGTTGGTTGGTTGCTTGATTTTTATGGCGCAAGGGCCATGGTTGGCCAAAGAGCGCCCCGTTACCACTGTGTGATTCTATGATTATAACAACGCTTTTCGTTATTTCGTAGAAGTTATTTTCGGCGGATAATTATTTCATCTTTTATATGTAGGAAATCTTTGTCTATTTTTTTAACTGTTAAAAATCGATATAAGTAAAATTTATATCAGAGTAGAGCCCTTACTGTATTTTGTTTTTCGTAATTCCATTTTTTTTTTTTTTTTTTTTTGTTTGGAGGTTTAACGACTACCGTGAGCAACTCAACGGGCTATAAGCAGTCGCCCGTCCCTAATTTAGGGTCACTGGTTCCAGGGAAGGGAGAGAGCCAGTGCCGTAAATCAAACACAACATCCATGCCTCACCGGGATTCGAACCCGGACCCCGTTCGGACGAATGATCAGACGCCATCGCTTAGACCACTGCGCCACCGGGGCGGCAAATTAATTCCATTTGATCCTTCGAGCAGATGTTTGATTCGTGATACAATTATGTCAGTTTGTTACTTTTTATTTGCCATTGCTTTGATATTTTTCCGTTGTTTATTTTCAAATTCCGGCAGTAGTATGTTGCGTTGACGAAAGTCTGCATTTTGAGAACGAAAGCTGCTAAAGACTTATTAGTTTCTTTTAAGTCAGAGTTAGTACTTTATTTCTCAGTATAATTCCCGACTGCAAAGTGCTGTTCTTACGATTAAGAAGATACGCCTAATTCCGTTACACCTACCGCAAAATTCCTCGGTCAATCACGCTACAGTGAACCTAACCAACTCGGGAAGTAAGGAAAATGGCGGCTCTCGCAGAGAAGGAAAGTCGAGAGAGACATTTGTAAACAAGTGGGAGGAGCGTAGTTGTGACGTCACGTTTAGTTCTCATTAACAGGCCGTGGGGCCGCCAACGTCTATGTGAGTTTAACATTATGCTGTTGCCATCTGACAAAGTGGAGAATTTCCTTTACGATCTTCTAGAGTGTACACTCTGTACCTCTCTTCTCTGCAGGGCTTGGGAGATAAGGGCTGGTCCTTAGCTCTCCACCCCTGAAACACGCAGGTATAGCGTCTAAAAAGGGGAAGTGTGCCGTGCGAACTCAAAAACTGCGTTCGAAATATGTCCCACGCCGCATCGCGGCGCTGCAGACGGTATCTGTGTCAGAGAATGTGTGTAGCGATGTGCATGTAATACAAACAACGGGGGTTGAATTAGGATGTAAGTGCACGATTTTCTTAAGTGTGCGATTATGGAAACACCTTTACGGTTCAGTGAAATGTCTTAAGTCTGCCATAGAGTGCAGCGTCGTCGTCAATTTAATTTACAATAGAATTCTACATGATTTAAATTGATATGCAACCTCCTCGAAGAATGCCTACTAAAACGATAACAAATGGCGTGGATGTGCCAAGTAAAGACGTGCTGTTTGGAAAATTTAAATATATCACTCAGTAGCGGCTAGTGGTAAGCTGAGATGGAGGGCCTGCATTAAAATTTTGTAGATATCACTTCGAAAGCTAAGTTACTGAACCTGCTGATGCTGTCCCTTTAATAATAATTTATATATGTACTCGTAGAAATTAATATTTAGTTTTATATTTAGCAACTGATAGGGAAATTCTAGAGATAACCGATACCTGAATTAGGGAACAGATATCAAGGAGTGGCCATATTTATGAAGAAAATAATCGGCGTATAAAACTTGGTTTGATGCATTATTTCTTAAAAGAAAAGTGTTTGGCATATTTTGTAGTCACAAATCATTTTAATGTGAACTTCGGAATCATAGTGCTATCCAGTATTTTCGTGTATATTTCCTCATTTTTTACCTTGTGGAGAGGTACCCATGCATACAGCATACACCGGTACTGCCGGTACTGGGTACTGGCCTCCCGGTAATAAATAAGGGCGTCTTCCTCTCCTTCCTACTTCGCTTCTGTGTCACTTCGTATTGGGCGCTCTAGCCTAAATCTCATAGTTTCCTATTTCTAAGGGTTGTTTAAGACCTGGGATCAGACACTCCCTAAAATCCTCTACATATGATCATTTGATCATCACCCACGCATACACCATTGCACGTCAAAGAAATTAGTTCCACATACATTCCATGCAGGACCCTTATCCTAACGATCTTAACATGATGCTAACGATCCTAACATGACGCTCATTAATCAGTGCATCCTTCCAGTTGTTACGCATAGAGCAGAGACATGGACCTCAACTAAAACAGATATACCGAGGTTGCAGACAACAGAAAAAAAGGATTGAGAGATGCATGTTTGATGTAACCAGGAACAGGAAAGATACAAAGAGGAACTCGTGGATCGGGAAAATTACAAGGATGGAAGACAGCAATGATCAGAATCCCTGAAATTGCAATGGGATGGACATATTTCTAGAAGAAAGAGCCAGCGAGAAATATTAAACTGGATAGCAAATGACATAAAAAAAAAGGACCCAGAAGATGATGTGGGAGATGGGTGGATGAAATTCGGGAGCAAGAAGAAAACTGGCTCTAAACAGACTTTTGTGGAAGAAACTTGGAGACTGTTATCCAGCAGTGGATTGAGATAGTGGTTGTAAATAATATATAAATAGATACTGTAAGAGCAACACACACTCAGTTAAGGGAACCAGTTTTAAAGATTAAAAAAAATGCGTGTGCCAGTGACAGCGGACACGCACCCAACGTCATATACGCATTTTCAGGTGTCAATTATGACCCCTAGTAGAAATATAATAAATATTTTTCTTCTGATATGCTCCCTTTGGAATTTTGACTTACAGGCATTCTCTTTAATAAATACGAATTGCAAACATATTCCCAGTTTTAATTTTCAAGCTATGATTACAATTTAGTGTAGAACAATTTGTTTTCAAAATTTACCAACTTCGTAAATTTTCTAAACAATTGTGTTTGATTAAATGTTGTGTTTAAAGTAATAAAGTATAAAGCACTACCTCAACTCAAATGTTCAGCTTATTTTTTTTTTGGGGGGGGGAGGGTATGCATATGCAGCAGAAAAGTGAAATATGGCCAATGGAGCAACTTCAATATTTTTTGATGAATAGAAATGTACATGAGTTTAAAAAGCGAAAATTTTGGCTGTGCCCGGTAAGTGAAAATATTAATTTTGTGCAAGTATTTCGCTGCAGAAATTAGTCATTTTTTTTTTCATTTTTCAATTTATTCATTACTGAACTTTATTCTTAATCGCAATTTGTTCACATGCCCATTTTGACCAGAAGTAAAACTTTTGGCAAAAATCTCGGCAACTGAGTATTTGTTGTTAGCAAACACGAATAATCTCTAGTTGTTAGAATTATCATGTTGAATAAAAGTAGGAACAAACAAAAAGTTGAAGTCCCGGCGTTGCATTTGCAGCCAACGAAAGACTGCATTGTAGCTACGTCACTCGCAAATAACTCCGAGGACCACTTATATCTGCTGTACCAGCGAGAGCTGCAGCCCCCAGGGACGTTTTATTCAAGGAAATGAACTGATGTGGGAATAGGCAGAGTTTCCCACATAAGTTGGTTTCAATAGCAGTCAGAGCAGCGCAAAGCGTTCTTTTGGCTCCCAGTGGCGTTGTGCAGGAAAAACTTCCAGCCGAGTTCTGATAAACTTCTCTCTTGATGTGGCATGAAAAAAAACTGCTTTGGATTATTGCAGGAGCCGCTCCTGCTGTATATACAAAAATTGCAAGGCTTTTTTGTATGGGACATTATATTGAATGCTTAAGTGTCAGCGTCGGCGATGTTGGCCAGTGACCATCAGGTACAGTGGCATAACTGTGCTGTGTTTCAAAATTTGGGGGGGGGGAATTGGGGGGTCTGATCACATAATGTATATACGCCAGCGATGTTGGTAACCATGCTTAATCGACATCACTGTTTTATTAAGTACACATTATACACGTGTTTGCATTCTATGAAAAATTACAATCTTATATTATTAAATAATTTAGTTGGTTCACATAAAAAGTTCATATCATTATATTCCCGAAACATTTGGGGTATCATTTACATTGGGGATCCCAGACTATGAAAATCTGGGGGTCCTGATCCCCCAGTGGTTAGGCCTATGATCAGGTATAAGTAATACCGTGGTTCAACAAATTTAATGCTGCCAGTCAGATACAGAGCCCTCCTTAAAAACAATTTAGGGACAGCGGGCAAAATTTGCTGTTTGAAGTAAATACGTAGGGGCATGTAAATATAAAGTGCTTCCATGTATCTACTCTTCAAACAGTTATACAGAAACAGCTGATATATAGCATAGAAGGGGAAGTGTGCCGAGCACCCAGCGTATGTATATATTAGCGTGGATATAACAGATATATATAAACGTTGGGTAAGCTTTTCGTATTATTAAGAGGCTTAACAAAAATTATTTTTGTCTGTTACTGACTGGTTTAAAAAACGGTGTGTATCACCTTATTTAAGCACACGCATTTATAATGACATTCCTCTCTGACTGAAGCATAATTTTGGTCATAATGCATGCATCAGAAAATATTTACCAGTAATTGTTCAGAAAAAAACGAAAAAAAAAAAAAAAAGGGCTGATTTAGAGGGATTTTTTTTATACCGTTAGATAAATTTTACTATTAAATGAAGAAATATTGTGGGGGAGCAAATAATTGACAAAGACATTTATTTGTTCTTAATTTCTGAAATTGGAATTATTGCAGTCTCATACTGATATCCCCTCAGTAAATCCAGAAAGGTTTGTCGTCCCAGTAAGGTGCGCGCAGTGACACACTGTGTACAATGTAAACATGTAACATCGTTGTGTAATGCCCCTAATAGTTGGTAATAGGTAATACAGATATAATTTACACCAACTGAAACAAATGTTGAAGCACATGTGTAAAAACTGACCTCTGACGTGGACCGGTGTGGAATATTGAACTCTCATCAGCACGGGGACCAAAAGCTTGCTGATGAGAGTTAATTATAAATGACTTTAGGAATTTCCATACAGAAGCCACGTGTAGTTTGTAATAAAGCAATGTTTTAATCTTACATTGCTTGTAGCATTATTTATTACAATATTACTAAACCTCAGCACATTGGTTAAGCTTTATTCAATTTATACAGTGAGGCAAAAGTAAGCATCCCATTTTAAATGATTTTTTTTCGTTTTTATTTTTTATAAAGTAGAAGCTTGATTAATTCATTGTGGGCTGTTATATGTCAAAGGCTAGTGCAGCAGTTGTTGAAATTTTTTATCAAAAACCGTTTCTCAATTGTATAGCGACAGAGAAATTTATCAGCAACAGAACTTGGGAGGGGGATTTAAAAAGTAACATTACACAAAAAATAAGTAACACACAACTTGATTTTTAGGCATCTTAGGAAATGCAATTGAATCAAAGAGCAAGAATTTGTGAATGCAACTATTAGATGTTTTCACACACAATTAAATTTCCAGAAATAAATTTTATACCTGTTTAGTTTATTTTTATTACTTTTACACCACCTTGTAAAGAGTAAATTAGTCACACTTAATCACTCATGGCATTTTACAAGTTTTCTTCAAAATACTGAATTTTGTAATATGTAATTCCATCATGGAAGCCCTAGTTAGCAATGCTGAAAATGCCAAAGCTAAATGTTGATTGAAAAAAAAAAGTGTGTTTATATCAGATTACCACCAGTGGTTTTGGGATTTGAACATTAAAAATAAAAAAAGATGAAGGGGTGGGGCAGCTTGCTAAAAGAATCCCACAGTTCTAAACATTTTTAATGAAAAATAGTAACTCTGCAATATTATTACCACCACACATGTTCCTTAAAATCTTTTTGTATATTAATATCTTATCTGCTGAACTATTCAGTTACTTGGTGGGAGGGGAGGGGATTAATTTTTTAAAAATAAATACATTTAAAGAAATGAATTTTGAATCTCTAAATAACTTACCAGTTTTTGTAACTTTCTTTTCTAAGTTTGTTAACAACCTGGACATTTCTTGACCTCATTATAGGCTGGAAAAATTCTTAATGAGTTTGGGTTAAGTTTCTAGGATCACTTATTTGCATATGCATTAGGCTTACTGTCTGCTATGTGCATACATATCATATTTAATGAAGGAAAAGTTAACTAGCCACTGCTACATACTCCCAAAATTATCCATTCTTTTTAATACAGTCATATGCTTATATATGGTAATATATAGTAGATCAGTAAACACAGCAGTGGCTGCTCTGCTTGCTACGGAGTTGAACATTGGTAATGTGACTAAGTTCAAGCCCCTGGGTTTGAATGACGGAACCTGTTCTGTTGCAAAGTTCTTATTAGCTGTTAAGGTAGTTTTGAGGAAGAGCGTTGAGGGTTTGAGCTGTAGCATTACTGTGGAGTCGGTATATATTTACTGACTCCACAGTAATTATAAGTGAGAGCTATTGACTGACTCCACATATATTTTCTCTCTCCACAGTAATAAAAAACCTGTCTCTCACTTGCTTCCTCATAAAAAGAACCTCAACACCCAAATCCAGGAACTTCATATTTATTTGCAACGTCTCAGCTTAAGGTACTTCATTTTTTTCTCTATTATCATTGTGAATCTTATTAAGTCCCTTTATATAGAAATGCAACCGAATCAGTAAATAAAATTTTGCAATCTTACATGTCACATCTTTACTGTGTTCTGCACAACCAATGAATTTAATTTTCTTTATCAACAAGATAGCTAGAATATCAACGATACTATCTCTGTGTAGTTTTTCGGTGCTGAAATAATGTGTAACAATACCTTCCAGTTGACTGACAAGAACTAGGAGTTCCTTTGATGGATATAATAAGCCACCTTTATCAAATTCTCGTATCAGTGTTCCAGAAAACCTGGCCTTTTCTTCAATACTGCATGTTAAACACATTTTGGTGCAATCTTTGCATTTAGTTATTGCAACACATTTCCTAGCTACATAACCTGCAACATAAACTAGCAACTGGTTATGGGAATTATGTGGGAAAAGGGAAGCACAATCAGAATATGCAGCACTATTCAAGGTATCTTTCACATTATCTAGCATTTCATCGCTTAAAAGTTCATTTAAATTTAACAAAACATTAGGTTTGCAACTGATGGTGTCACTTGGCCCAATAAGGGAATTGATGATTTCTGTTGTGCAGCTAGTACCACACTTTACAGGCTTGGCCAGATTATAAAACTTAAACACTGAATGGTCACTAAAAATTCTGCTGCAGTGGGGTGGTCCTTGCAGCCTGACAGTTGCCGAATAATGCCAAAAATGTTTTCTATTAAGTCTTGTCTCAAGCGCGATGTCATTACATACTTGTAGTTCAAGGTTTCTGTTAGATATTTTAGTAGAGAGATAGTACTGCTTATAGTGACTCGTAATCCTGCAGCTGTGCTAGCACTTAAAAACCCAATCTTCTTATCTCCTGCAAAAGCTTCCCATTTATCTAAATATAACAGAAAATCATTAAGTACTTTGCCTCCTCAGAATCTATGCGGAGACTACTTGATGGACTCCTAGAGGTCATTACAGTTATTAATTCCATCATCAACTTTATGAAAAATGCAGTTGCATTAGTGCTTCCAAACTGTATTTCAATATGATGCTTATAGAGAAAAAGGCCTTTTAATACTTCGTTGCTAAAAAGCTGCAAAGCATAGCTTGCCCTCATTTTCTCAAAGTTATTCGGGTGAATATGAACGCGTGTAATTTTTGGCATGGCTTTTAGAGTAGTTATGTCAGAGTCCTTCCTCCATGCTGCTTCAACATGCTCTGGTCTTGCTTCTCCTTCGGGCAGAAGAAAACCTCTGGTAACAAATGCGTTCCGTACACATTTTATTAAGTGAGGAAAATCTGATATGAAATGTAAACTTCTAGAACAATCGGTAGGATGCATAATGCTGTATTTAGTTCCAGAACAATCTGCTGATATACCAAATGTCTTCCACATATTCCTGTTCCAAGAAGCCCCATCACACGTAATGAAATCAACAAACAGACCTGCATTTTCAGTGAGAATAACAGCTTCAATAATTAATTTTGCAAGCACAGTTCCACTTATATTGTTACTTGTGGCAAAAACACCAATTATTTGGGTCCAATCTCCATTTAATGGCTGAAACACCATTACCAGTCCGTGATTACATGGGGTATGCTTAACAGTTTCTGAAGTGTATGGCCCAATATCAACAAACCCTAATATTTCACCAGATGATTTTGCTTGCAGTTTTTCTGTAAGCTTCACTTCATCTATTAATATACCACCATGTCTTGCAAAAGGCTCCATTTCACTTGTTTTCTTTGAAATAGTTTCAAACGTCAGTGCATTGAATCCAAAACCACTGTTGTAATTTGAAATATACTTTCTAATAGTTGTTCTATTAGGTAGGATCATGATTTTGTGTTTCCGTATGTGCTCGTACAATTTTGGACTTTTTATGTGCATTAGTAAGCATTCAAGTAACCATTCCTTGGTATATGACATACCTCTTGCAGATTTCCTTTTTGCTGCCTTATAACAATGAATAACCATTTGCTGCTGCTTAATGGGTAATTCAGCTATTTTTTTCATTAATGGAAAGTTCTGTAAAATTCTTATTTTTGTTTTGGATTTTTTTTATGTAATCAGAGAGCGAAATAACTCGTTTCTTCAGCCTGTTGATTTTCCGAACTTTATTCTGATACTTATTTTTAAATGTAGCCTTTTTTCTATGATAAGCTATTTTGTGCAAAAGTAAGCGCAGCAGATACTTACATTTGAGGCAAGTCGCTGTTGTTCCTTTCCTTACACATTTTTTGCTGTACAAATTATTCTCAAAAATAACTCCACTTTCAAGGTACTTCCTGTTATTTTCAAATTCTGAAATGGAGCCTGCACCATGACATATTGTTAGCCTATCAGTGTCTCGAATAATGGATTCTAATTCATCTTTAGAAGTAATATTAGAAACTGTGTTCATTTTTAATCCACGTAAATACACTTCACAGGTAAACTCTGGTTCACTTTCGGTTACAACAACCAGTTTTTCAGTTATCAATGAATTTGACAATTCACATTTGAATGAATGAACATGGAAAATTATGCACTTTGAATTATTAGCAGGTATTTGCTTACCCCAAAATTCTGAAGGAAGGTTGATATTCAGAAGGCAGTTCAGTGTAACTCTATGGGAAGTAACTTCCAAGCTATTTAAATTACTATCAGGCTTATCATCGGTTTCCCTAACTTTCCTCTTTTTTGCCAGAGGTTTTGATAAATAATGGGGAAGGTTTGGAAATATTGTTGGAATTGCATCTGGTGTCAAGATGGGCCGATCTCTGGGTATTAACACAGTCTCCTCGTTTATTTTATGCACAAAATTTTGAACCACAAATCTCTCATCAAAGTGCAGTTCACATACAGCACTACATTTCTCTAAGTTTTTATCTGCACGGGGAATCAATTTTTGCCATTGCTGTAAAAGTTTATCATTTTTGGGTATTCCAAAAAGCGACAGCTTACTGTTTTTGTACTGAGTATTGCAACCTGGCACAAAACAATGGTTATTTCTCTTCCGCATAATGAACTAAGTATAACTTATATACAATATTTAGGTAATCCACATTCCTTCTAAAACCTAAAACATAACACGTCTTCGTCTAAATCGCCGCTCTTTTCACAGTAAGCAACACGAATTTAGTTTCCCGCTTCGCTCACATTAAGAAAGAGGGAAGGAAGGCGATCGCAGCGCCATCTACGAAGGAGACAAATTTCGGTATCCACGCCAATCATTACGCATGCTAGGCGCTCGGCACACTTTACCTTCTAGACGCTATAACGCAGGCGAAGTTGATGACGTACTGCGCTGGCTCTTCGGAAGCCAAGAGCCACGAGGAGCTGTGCTCTAACGGACCACCGTAGGAAAGGCACCTTCAGTTAATGTTATTACCGTATTTAACAGAATACAATGTATCATCTATTGCAATGCTCACTAAAATATTAGACTCTGCCTTTTTCGGAAATAAAAGTTAAAGATTTTGAGTCTTAAAATCGGAAAACATTGATGTAATAGTATAAATGCGATAATTTTAAATGAACAATTTCTGTCATGCATGCGTTTTCTTTAAAAAGTATTTTGCTTAATATACTAACCCTATTTTTCTGATGTCGAAAACTCAGTGTATATTTCCTTTTTTCTTATTTTTTTAGTAATTCCATAGAATTAGTGGTTTAAAAACTTACTCTCTCACAAACATTAGTTGTTTAAAACCTGTAAGACACGGAAAGCTACTGAGTTCTTCAAACTCTGCAAAAGTAGTTTTTTTTTTTTTTTTTTGATTGGAGGTTTATCGACCACCGTGAGCAACTCAATGGGCTATAAGCAGTCGCCCGTCCCTAATTTAGGGTCACTGGTTCCAGGGAAGGGAGAGAGCCAGTGCCGTAAGACAAACACAATATCCATGCCTCACCGGGATTCGAACCCGGACCCCTTACGGACGAATGATCAGAGGCCAGCGCCTTAGACCACTGCGCCACCGGGGCGGCAAAAAAGTAGTTCAAACACTCTGTTAATGTATAAAATCAAAATTATTTACTTACATTTTATATCCATCATGATTTCTGAAGTTCACTGTGTTTAAAAAGGGGTGAACAAAATTTACTTTATGAAGTGAAGATATGTTCCTTATTGCACGAACTGGAAACTGTTTTCTTCATTGCACCAAATGTGAAACTTTTTTTCTTCATTGCACAAACAGGAAAAAAAAATACGTTTTTTTCACTGCGTTTGAGTCAATCAATTTTTTCATTTTCTGCAGAGCTTTCCTGCGCGGCACTAATAGTGAATTTCTGTTCAGAAAACGAATTCGAATAAATGTTCGGATTCTGCAAAACAGACGAATAGCATCTTTGTTGACAGATGGGAAACGTTTTTCTAGCTCATTTATGAGTTCCCGAATAACAACTTTTCCTTTTCTAAATGTCCTGCCATGAACTGCGCAGAAAATCTGTTTTAAACTGTTTCACAGTATTATTCCAAGAACATGATGGTACTGTCAAACCGCCAACAGATATTAGTTTTGCCCAATTATCTTGAACAGAATTAGTATCGGGGCTGTTTTTAGAAATAGTTCCTGAAGAAGGATCTTTATCGCGAACGCGATATGCTATGTATCCAGCTATGTAGGTCATGGCTTCCTGCTCAGAAATGGAGAGTTCTCTTGACTGCTCGTTCAATTAAATCTCCCAAGCAATTGGAGATGCGTCTTCAAAAAATTCAAAGTTCATATCCTCACAGCTGTTTTCGGTCGAAGTCATTGTCACCAGATCCTCTACTTCTTCATTTCAGAAAGCATTTTCCAACAGTTCAGATGTTAAATAAACACCCAGGCTCTTAGGAGTTTCTGCTTGGGATTCAGTCGTATTAACTTTTTCGTTAAAAAAACGGAAATAAAAATCAACACTCAGTGTAAAACTTAAATAAAACACAACGTGAAACAAATATTATAAACCAAGAAAAGAAAAGACGTGGACGTACAAAACCAATAACAGAGGAAAATTGGATCCTGTAGGCAGGTTGACAAACGAACTCGGAGAGCAGGCCAGCGCGATGACGTAGAAACAAGTGACCTACCCATTTTCCACCCTCCCTTCCAGACACGGGTCGGCATTCAGTCTCTCAAAGGGACGGACTAGCCTTTCCTCTGTAAAGCCCTGTCTTCTCTGTGGGTAAACTATTAGCAACACTGACGTTCGAATTGCAACGGCTACGGTTTAACAAAAAGTGGGATACTTCTACAAAAATGTAAATTCATATCATTACCTCACGAACGTTCCTACAGTTTGACGAGAAAGTAAAACACATTCCTCTATTTTTCGTAGTTTGGGAGCTTAACTACCACCGTTATAGATCCCACGGTGAGCAACTCTGTGGACTATAAGCTGTCACTCTTTCCTGATTTAAGACCAATGGTTCCAGGGAAGGGAGGGCCAGTGCTGCAGGACAAACACACCATCCAGGAATTCGAACCCATGCCAAAGTGATTAAAATAAGACCTGGATATGCTTCGAGTCTCTTGTAGTTCTGAATTACGTGTTGTTTGGTTGCAGAAATCGTGTCAATATCAAACCGGAATAAATTATATTTCATAGACGAGTGAAGTTTCTAATTACAGCGTTATATTTTGCTTTGAACTTGCACTAACGTTTTATGAATTTCAATTTGAAATAGAAATGTTGCCTCAAACTAATTAAGATTTTTATAAATCCAGCATTTTCCTACACGTACTGCTGTCTTGTCGAGGGCATCTCCAGATATCTTATTTTAACCTCCTTGGCCCTTGCGCCAGCACTTGGACGTACGCTTAAAAGCCAACTCTTAGAGCACTACCACCCTGACTGACTGCTTGACAACGAATGACGTCACTATATCGGCGTTCCTAACTTCTGGCACAGAGGAGCTAAGGCAAAGCTGTCTGGAGCAAAGACCTTTGAGATGCATAGACTGGAAACTTCTAGTCTATGTATTTTAAATGTCTTTGGCTGCTGATTAGGGAACGCCGCGTCCTCAAGTCAGTGTCCCAATACCTGGTCACCATAGTATTAGGTCTTTATTAAACATATGTATAACCCAGGCCTCTTTGTATAAAAAATCTGGCAACCCTGTGCTGGTATTGCAATCCCACATTCATTATTTTTTATTTAAGACCTGGAAAACTGAAATCAACACAATTCAGTACTATAGAATTTTAGAAGTGCAGATTAGATAAATGTAAGTGACTTAGCATTTTGAAACGAAAAAATTTCTTATGCGGATTTGTGTACATAAAAATAATAATAATAATAATAATTCTGGAATGTAAGTTTTTAACCCCAGGTATCACATTCTGTAGAAAGCATCCTGTTGCTGGTTCGCCATGAAAAATATTTGTTTTTATAACCATAAGGTTATGGAAACAGGATCTCCAATGGGAAGTGCGCATCCAAAGAAGGGAAATGTGTGTTTTTCTTTTCCGAGAAATAAACTCCCAAGTCTAACATTTAACAAAGTAATAAAAATATTAGTGGGAAGGTGAAAATGCGGCAGAACGTGCGGCCAAAGATAGCCTGTCAAAGTAACTTTCGATTTTAAAATTCGTTATTTCTGTGAATTTATTTTTGTATCCGTTCTTCCGAAAAGTTGAGGAAATGTTGTGTAACGTAGGTCTACAAGAGTTTTCATATATGTTTAATTTTTTCGAAAACATAATGTTTAGCATTCAACATCGTACAGGGATCAAGAGGTCATATTTGCTTTGACGAGAAAATGTGGGAGACATCATTCCATAGGTGTCAAAATTACAGAACTAGCGATTTTTTTTTCTTCTATTCTAAAATTTACACAACCATCACACAAAATATGCCTTTAAATCATCTATGGTGTTATTTTGGTTTTACATAATAGATGTTTGAGTTAATTAGATGTTTTAAAATATTGGTATTATGCACAGACAACACCTTTGTTCAGTTCATGACTGCAGTATGTAAAAATTATGAGATCTGCTGTGTTTTGAATAAATGAAAATTGTAAGTTCATCAGCATGGAATCAGTGATGACGCATTCTTTAGAAGTTGCTCAAGAATTAATTATCAAGGAAGTGAAAAAAGAAGCTAAAAATTCAACATGTATTAACATTGCTGCAGATAAAAGTGAAGGTATGTGGAATTGTGAAATATGCTGCCAAAAATTCACAACAGAACCCAGCTCTGCAAAATGTGCACAACTACATACAACTGAAAAATATTTCCAGTGTGATGGGTGCCTGAAGCAATTTCCACAGAAATGTAGTTTTTTAAGTCATGTAAAGGTTCATAAAGGGGAACAACCTGACACTTCTGATTTATGTACCACACAGTTAAATGAAAAATGTAACATCTTAACACATAGTCTTCATTCAGGTGAGAAATCATACCAGTGTGTTCAATGCTTCAAACACTTTGGAGCAAAAGATGACCTTTCAAAACATATGATGGTTCATGCAGATGAGAAATATTACCAGTGTAATATATGTTCCGAGAAATTCACTGAAAGTGGTGGCCTTTCAAAGCATATATGCCTTCACACAAGTGAAAAACCTTGCCAATCTGATATAAGCTGCATAGAATTTCCACATAAAGCTGATCTTTCAACTCATAAACACATCCACATAGATGTGAAGCCTCTCCAATGTGAAACATGCCTCAAGCAATTTGCTAATAAAAGTGCTCTTTCAAAGCACATGCTCCTTCACACTGCTGAAAATCACCAATGTGATGTATGCCTCAAACAATTTGATCGGAAAAGTCATCTTTCAAGGCATATGCTTGTTCACACTGGTGAAAAGCCTTACCAATGTGCAGTCTGCCCCAAACAGTTTTCTCGGAAATATCGTCTTTCAAAGCATATGCTCCTTCACACAGGTGAAAACCCTAACCAGTGTGGTGTATGCTCCAAACAGTTTGCTCATAAAAGTCACCTTTCAAGGCATATGCTCCTTCACACAGGTGAAAAGCCTCACCAATGTGATATATGCTCTAAAATATTCAGCGTGAAAGGTCATCTTTTGCAGCACATGCTTGTCCACACAGGTGAAAGATCTCACCAATGTGATGTATGCTCCAAACAATTTGCTCGGAAATATGATCTTTCAAAGCACATGCTCCTTCACTCAGGTGAGAAATCTCACCAATGTAATGTATGCTCCAAACGTTTTGCTCATAAAAGTCAACTTTCAAGGCATATGCTTCATCACACAGGAGAAAAGCCTCACCCATGTGATGTGTGCCTTAAACAATTTGCTGGGAAAAGTAATCTTTCAAGGCACATGCTTATTCACACAGGTGAAAAGCCTCACCAATGTGATGTATGCTCCAAACAATTTACTCAGAAAAATGATCTTTCAAGACACGTGCTGCTTCACACAGGTGAAAAGCCTTACCAATGTAATGTATGCTCTAAACAATTTGTACACAAATCACATCTCTCAGGGCATATGCGTATGCACACAGGTGAGAAACCTTTCCAGTGTGATGTGTGTTCCAAACAATTTTCTCAGAAAAGTAATCTGACAAAGCACATGCTGCTTCACGGGGATGAATAACTGCGACAGTGTACTGTATGCTAAAAGAAATTTATATTTAATTGCAACAACAATCACACTAAGACGTTCTCTGAGATTCAGAGGTTAGCTCCACAATGAAAGAAAATCCGGTACTTGTGTAGATTAGTGCCGGAAGAGTGTGCCATACAGATTTTAGAGTATGGAAAATAATGGCAAATGGTGCAGAAATTCCGTGCTTTAAATGTCTTTCAAAGATTTTTATCATAATATTTATCTGTAAGTGGGATGCTGTTAAGAGATGCTGTGGTAGGCCTAGCGCATTGGTATGGCAACAATGCGAAGCTTTGCTCCGTTGAAAGAAAGATTCACTGCAGCATGTAATTCATGCATGGATGACTACAAGTGTAACCACGTACGTTCTTGCCAGGAGAGCAAACCATGTTGTACTCATACGCTACAAAATATACACTGACTGAAAAAAAAATCCCAACATCAAGAAGGGGTTGTGTTAGATAAACGACAGTTGGTAGGCGGTGAGAGTACATCTGTAAGATGATGTCTATGCAAATTTCGCGCTCGGCGCATACATGTGGCGCTAGTAGCCCCCTCGGAACATGCAAAGCAGGTTTGCTGTAAATACGCGTTGTAACGTTCGTGAGCGTTAGTTATCCTTGAGATTCGATGTAGTGTGTTGATGTTAGTCAAGAATGCCTTTAAGAAGACGAAGAAGCCATTATCAATAGCTCACGGAGTTTGAACGAGGTCGTGTAATAGGGCTACGAGAAGGTGGATTTTCTTTCTGCAATATTGCAGAACGACTTGGCAGGAATGTAGCCACTGTGCATGATTGTTGGCAGCGGTGGTCAAGGGAAGGTACTTCCTCAAGAAGACCGGGTTCCGGCCGGCCACGTGGCACTACTGTGAGGGAAGACCGCAGTGTAAGGCGTATGGCCGTGGCGCATCGTACCGCGTCTGCGGCAGCAATTCGAACTGCAGTTGCCACCACAGTGACACAACGAACTGTTACAAATCGGTTACTTGAAGGACAGCTCTGAGCCAGACCCCCTGTAGCGTGCATTCCACTTACTCCAAACCACTGCCGTTTGCGACATCAGTGGTGTCAAGGTAGGGCTCATTGGAGGATGGAGTGGAGATCTGTTGTGTTTTCTGATGAAAGCCGGTTCTGTCTGGGTGCCAGTGATGGCCGTGTGTTGGTTAGAAGGAGGCCAGGTGAGCGCCTGCAACCAACCTGTCTGTGGCCGAGACACACTGGACCTACACCTGGAGTTATGGTCTGGGGAGCAATTTCCTATGACAGCAGGAGCACTCTCGTGGTTATCCCATGCACCCTGACGGCACAGTTGTATGTCGGTCTGGTGATTCAACCTGTTGTGCTGCCATTCATGAATAGCATTCCAGGGGTGTTTTCCAACAGGATAATGCTCGCCCGCATACCGCTGTTGTAACCCGACATGCTCTATAGAGTGTCGACATGTTGCCATGGCCTGCTAGATCACCAGATCTTTCACCAATTGAGCACGTATGGGACATCATTGGATGACAACTCCAGCGTCACCCCCAACCAGCATTAACCATCCCTGTATTGACGGACCAAGTGCAACAGGCATGGAACTTCATCCCACAAAATGACATCAAGCACCTGTACGACACAATGCATGAATGTTTGCGTGCTTGCATTCAACATTCTGGCGGTTACACTGGTTTTTAATATACCAGCATTTCACATTTAAAATGGCTCTTCTCGTGCTTACAATAAGCTGTGATCTTGAAACCTTAATCGATTAAATATGTTACCTATACAAATGTATTGCCGCTATTTCATTCCTGTACAACTATTTTTTCGTGGTGTTGGGATTTTTTTTCCCGTCAGTGTAGTTCATTCACGTTTTGTCATTGTTTTTAAAGTAGATGTTGACAAATTTTTCGTTCTTTCGCATGTGATTCCCTGATTCGAAATAGAAAGTACGAATATTCCTTTTTATGTTGTACAGAAAACTGGGGAAGTATAACTTTCAGTTGTGCTTTGAACGGTTTCCATTCGTAGCTGATTTGCTGTGCCAGTGCAGTTTAGGTTCTCCTCTTAATACCTTGTTCGCAGGTCACTTTCTATTTCACTGATACATATCTTTTGCAAAGCAAAGATATGTTATCTGGTTTTTCTTGCCAACAATGTACAGGATACAACAAAATAAAGGGTGGATAATGTGGACCTATTTTCTGTAGCGTATCACTACAACATTTATCGCTCTCCTCCCAACAACGTAACCACTTTCTCTTGTTCTCTTGTTCTCTTGTATTCTGCCTATCATTTCGGTACAGCAACGAACCTTCCTTTTAACAGAGCAAAGCCTCGCATTGTCGCCGTACGTATGGGTTAGGCCTACCGCAGCATCTTTTAACAGTATCGCACTTACAGGTAAATATCACGATAAAAATCTTTAAAAGATATTTTAAATAAGAAATTTTTGCATCATTTACCATTTGCCATTAATTTCCATACTCTAAAATCTGTACGTTGCACTTTTTCCAGGTACTAATTATTTTCCGACGAAATAATTTAGGATGTTAATCTACACATTTACTAAAAATCCATCAGATAAATGTTTAACTGAACATTTACTTACTGTTGTCATATCAAACACCTCCATTTTAAAGTGATCCTGGTGCACAGTTCAAGCTTCACTGACATCCATCGCACGATGTACGCAAGACCTTCTGCACTTCATACCCATAATCCTTTTCTCATACAGACATTCCTGAATCTGGTCCTCTCATGACTTCTTTGTCTTATCTCTGCCTTTCTTTCCTGCTACCTGGGCCAAAAAAATTTCTTAGTCTGCATCTCATCACTCATTCTTTCAACATGGCCAAACCACCTAAGAATATTAGTCTCCACCTTACTGACAACATTTTGCCTCATGTTACACATCTGCAACACATCTTCATTGTTCAAGTGATCAGAGAGTGTGTTGTCACCAACCCCCATAAGTAATGCATCTCTGTAGCACACAAATGACTCCTATGTCTCTTCTGTAGTACCCAGGTTTCACTGCCATACATCAGAGTAGGAACAATTGCACTTTCATACACAGTCATTTGAGACTTAAAAAGACATCATTCCCATGAAATCATCCTAAAGCTATGACTTTCAATAAAAAATTCACTTGCATACTAATTTCTCCATATACTGTAATTTGTTGTCTCTGTCAAAAATGCTGTCTGAATACATCACTGTGCCATTTAGACTTATATTACATTCAGTTTTAACAGTTCCTCGCTCAAAAACCATAACTTTGGCTATAACGTAGTTCAAGCTAAAGGTTGCTTAAACCTTCACATTACGTGGCTTATATACTTATAGCTTGTTAGAAGTCTAACGTTGAAATTACTGTTCTCACGTTATACACCGGCGGAAAGTGAAAAAAGAACACCAAGAAGAAATTGGCGGACGATCATGAAATTTACATATGTTAATGGGGTCGAGTTTATGTAGGTGTGATGTTAATTTCGGGACCAACCGGTGAGTGCTTACACCACAGCATGGCATAATATGCAAATTATCGTCGGTGGTATTTAAGGAGTACGGGCCGCCCCGGTGGCGCAGTGGTCTAAGCGATGGCCTCTGATCATTTGTCCGAAAGGGGTCCGGGTTCGAATCCTAGTGAGACATGGATGTTGTGTTTGTCTTTCGGCACTGGCGCTCTCCCTTCCCTGGAACCAGTGACCCTAAATTAGGGACGGGTGACCGCGTGTCCATTGAGTTGCTCACGGTGGTCGTTAAACCTTCAATCAAAGAAATAAATAAATAAGGAGTACAGCTAAGTGAATGTAATCAGTCGTTGGCGTACGGACACGTGCGAAGACCCTGAAGAAGCTGCAATGCCTGGACATGGAAGACGTGTATGATTTCAACAGTTATCGGACTTTGAGAGAGGTCGTCTAGTCGGATTCCTTGAGGCCGGGTGGTGGTATCGTGGTGGTACGATGGTGTCGTAGATGGTCCGAGGAACATTCCCACAGGAGAAGACGTGGAACCGGGAGTCACAGGCGGACTGATGAGCGGACTGATCGACGCATAAGAAGAGCGGCGTTGTCAAGCAGAACATCCACTGCAAAGCAAATCCGAGCTGCCGTTGCACCTGAGGTGACTGTGCGAACAATCCGCAACCGTCTACTGGATACAGGACTACGTGCACGTGTGCCTCTGGCATGTGTACCTCTGACTCCATCCCACCATCGGGAACGGCTGCAGTGGTGTTCCCAACGTCTGCACTGGAGAACGCAATAGCGATCTGTCGTGTTCAGCGATGAAAGCAGATTCTGCTTGGGAGCCTCCGATGGCTATATGCATGTTCGCAGATGCACAGGAGAGCGTCTCCACCCTTCTTGCATCCGCCAGCGACACACAGGGCCTACACCTGGTCTCCTGGTGTGGGGAGCGATCAGCTATCACTCCCATATACAACTAGTGTTTGTACCGGGTATGTTAAACAGCACCTCCTACATCAACAACATCATTCAGCCCGTTGTGCCATTTGTAAGGTCGGTCCATCGTGGTGTTTCCCAGCAAGATAATGCACGCCCACACACGGCATGTGCAACGCAACATGCACTTCAGGGTGTGAGACAACTTCCATGGCCTGCACGTTCACCAGATTTGTCCCCCATTGAGCACGTGTGGGATTTTATGGGACAACAACTTATCCGGTCTCCACGACCATCCCCGATTTACGCGTCCAGGTTGAGGATGCTTGGAACTCAATACCCCAAACTTACATCCAACATCTGTCCGACAGACTCCATGCCAGAATTGCACAGTGTGACGCAGTTCATGGCGGTTCAACCTCGTACTAACCATGTTACATGGAAATGTTATTTTTCAGTTTACCAGCAAATACAGCTGTATTTTGCCATAACGTTTTGATCACATTATCCTCTGTATTCCATTATTATGCTGTATAAATTTCGTTGGTATCAAACGTCTCCTTCTTGGTGTTCTTTTTTCACTTTCCGCCAGTGTGTAAATCTTGAATGGATAGGTTACCCCTAAACATTGACAACATGTGATAGGTAATATGAAAAGGAATTTTGTTAATAATACAATTCACTGAAACAGTAGGTAAAAAGTATAATTTTTACCTTCTGAATTTCAGTGAATTGTATTGTTAACAAAATTTATTTTGTTAATAATAAACAGAAGGTAAAAAGTATAATTTTTACCTTCTGAATTTCAATGAATTGTATTGTTAACAAAATTTATTTTCATATTACCTACCACATGTTGTCAATATTTAGGGGTAACACGTCCATTCAAGATTTATATAACGTGAGAAACAGTAATTTCAACGTTAGACTTCTAACAAGTTATAAAACCATAACTTTGGTTTTTCCCTTAATTGTACTCAGTTTGAATTTCATACAAACTTCGTGCATCTGGTACAACATACTCTGCAACTCACTGTTGCCCTCTGCCAACAGGACTGTGTCATCAGCGTACAGCAGTCTGCACACACGAATATTATCGAGACATAAACCAGTATTGTCCATTTTTGTAATACACATGCGGAATATATTAAACAGGGTGACATTACAGAACCTTGTCTGACTCCTGCACCAATAGAAAACTATTTTGATAAAACACCATTTACTCATACACAAGCTCTACTGCATATAAGAAAACTCATGAAACAACATGGAAAATTCATCTTTGAGGTACCTGGGGTAAAAGGTATTTTGAAGTTGCACTTTTTCATTATTGGTTATGCAGTCAAACCCACATATAACAAGCTCAAGGTATGTAGATAGAAGTGAGCCAGTCGAGCGGTACTGGATATTTGATACCACACACCTGTGATGTTAAAGGTGCAAAGCAGGTAAGGACGCAAGTTTTATGTATAGCATTTTACAAACTTTTGAAAGAACACTCTGGAAGTAAAGCATTCAAAACTTTTTATGGCAAACACCTAAATAAAATATTTCAGAATATATTTCATGACATCAATGGGTGACATCTTCAAATACAAGGCAACAAAATATATTTCAATTTCCAAAATAAATATATACACTATATTGACAAAAGTAACAGGACACCCCTTCAAAAACAAAGGAACGGATCTGCTGCATTGTTAAGATGCATGGTACAGCTGCAAACGGTATAAAAACAAGCCTGCAGCTGACCGCAATCATATCACACTGTGAGGTAGAGTAAATATGTTGTGATGAGAGAGAACTGACTTTGAGAAAGGAAAGATTGTTTGGTGTTATATTAGTGGGTTGTCCATAAGAGAAACTGAGAGGCGTTTAAACATACCCATGTCAACTGTTTTGGATATATTGAATAAGTGGAAGACACCTGGAGTGCCTGAAGCAGCAAAAAGTACCGGCAGACCAAAATAAATTGCTGATAAAGGACGTTGAAGCCTCAGAAGAGTCATTACAGCTAATTGACAGAGTACTGCACAAGACCTCAGTGTACAGGTGAGTAAGAATGCTGGAACCTTGGTATGTACATGTACCATTTGCAGAGAACTTCATTCCATGGGTTACTGTGGTTATGCGACTGCTCATAAGCCTTTCATCTCCACTCGGAATGCTATTCGTCGTTCAGCATGGTGTACAAAACATTTATCGTGGACCGTAGATCAATGGAAACGGGTCCTATGGACTGATGAATCCAGATACACGATCCATCAGTCTGATGGCCGTGTGTGGGTATGGCAGCTGTCGGGGGAACACTATTTACCACAGTGCACCTTTCCTATGGTCAAGTTTGGAGCTGGCAGTGTACTCATGTGGGGGTGTTTTTCGTGGTATGGTCCCGGCCCATTGGTTATCATGGACAAACCTGTTAATCAGCATGTCTACCTCAATATTCTGGACAATTATGCCCTACCAACTCTGTGGCAATACTATGGAACCGAGCCTTGTTGGTAGCAGCAGGATAATGCACCGAGCCATAAAGCAAGGACTGTTACGGCGTGGTTTGACGATAATTCTGTATCGTATGTGGGCTGGCCAGCACAGAGCTCTGGTCTTAATCTCTTAGAGCACCTATGGGATGAATTTGAGTTCTGCGTAAGAAATTTGGAGCCAAGGCTTACTACTAAGCAACATGAAAATGAAAAAACCATGAGGAATAATCACTCACCATAAATATCATGGTAACCTCCAATGGACCAAACACTTCCAACACGTCAATTCATCGTGATGTAACTGGGCTTCCACAGGTTTACAGACCTCTTGCTTACGCTTCTTATTTTCGGGTGTGAAACATCGTTTTTTTTTCTTTTCCTTTGCCTTATAGTATGTTACTATAATGCTTGTCAATTCGATAAAAATCATACATACAACTCATTCATACAATTCAAGTAAAAACTATGTACATAAACCTTACATTCACAGGTGATTAAACCTTAGTCAATTCTAATTATGGAACTCCTCCTTCTGTTTCACAACCTCTGCTACTCCCACTGCAATTGTCACACCCATTCAGCCCCGCACATCCAATCCTCTAGTACTTTCGACAGATCCCTGTCATCTTCAGGAGGCAGGTGTGTCTCATCCGCCCACCGCAGCTCAAGTGAGCAGAGCCATCGAGGCCTGGGCCCCAGTCGCTATCTCTGAATCGTTGTGTCTCTGGCGCCATCTATTGTCCCTGCTGCTCTTTTTTCTCTCTTTCTTTTTACGCTGCTGTTCAATTTTTATTATGGCTTTCCATTGTTCGTTTAAGTTATTTGGCTCATTAATGTTGCATAATCTTGATCTGTTTTTTTCAATTAACACTGATTCTGCAATTCTTAACTGCTTTTCGTTTTTATAGCTCTTAATAATTTTAATATCTTCAAACCTTGGACATTTTTGATTTTCCATACAGTATTGGGTCAATGCTGTCTTAGCCTCTTTTGTTCCAATTATTAATATGCTGATTCAATCTATATTTTAATTTGTTCTTGGTGCTGCCTATATATGACACAGGTGGTTGCTGGTTTATTGGGATTTCATAAATTCCTGCTCTATCTAATTGGCTAATTTTTTCATTTTTAATCACTAAATTTTTTACAGTAAGTACCTGATTTCCTACCTGTATGCCATACTTGCCACAAACTTTATTAATTTCTGCTGAAACATTTTCTATATATGGTATTCCTCCCACATATTTTACAAGTTTTTTATCACTCTTGACCTTATTGTAACCTTGAGTTACTTCATAAATCCATTTTTTTAATACCTGTTTAGGGTATCCAAAAGCATATGCAATTTTTTCAATATATTCAATTTCTTCTTTTCTATATTGTTCAATTGATGAATGTGTTAAACTTCTTTTAATTAGTGTTTTAATACTATTTCTTTTATGTGTTAATGGATGTGATGACTGAAATGGTATAAGTACTGGGATATATGAAGATTTTCTATGCACTCTGAATTGTAAACTCTCCTCTGTTTTAATAATCAAAACGTCCAAAAATGCCAAAGTATTGTCATGTTCTTGTTCTACTGTCAGTTCTATAGATGGATAAATTTCACTATACTTTTTTGTCAAGTCCTCAAGTTCATCATTTTTTAGCCTGGATAACAGAAAAATGTCATCAACATATCTGCAGTATATCAGTGGTGGATCCTCGAGTTTACTTATTATTTTTTCCTCAATGTCACTCATTATAATTTCAGCAAATAAAGTTGACAGTGGTGACCCCATAGGTCCACCATGATTTTGTTTGTACATCTTGTTGTTAAACTTAAAAATGTTATTTTCATATATGTACAATAAAATTTCTCTTAACTCCTCTATTTGTATTGCCTTCATTGTCTGTAGCGCATACAATTTTTCAATAATTATTTCTATTGCCTGAGGTACTGGTGTGCTAGGAAAAAGAGCTCTCACATCCATACTAGCCATATGATATTCACTTAAATCTTGTTTAATTACTTTAATTTTCTCAATAAATTCGTATGTATTCTTCACAGTGAACCTTGTCTTCATGAACACAGGTGCCAAAAATTTGTAGATATTCTTTTCTAGTTTTATTAGTGGGGAATTCCTTTTTGATACAATCACTCTCATAGGTGTATCAGGCTTATGAGTTTTTATTTTTGCAATCATTTTTGGTATTCCAGTACCCATTGGTGGGTATGCTTTCTTTATTTCATCAGGCAAGGTGCTGTGATTTCTTATTCTAGCTAAGTACCTTACTTGAGATTCTGTTGGGTCTTTTGTCAGAATGCTGCAATTTAGTTCTTCTATAGCTCTATTCATCTTTAGATCATATTCAGTTGCGTTTAATATTACAATTTGCCCTGTTTTATCAGCTTCACAGAATTTAATTGTTGGGTCATCTCTTAATTTAATCAGTTGTTCTTTCTCATACTGAATTTTATCTATATGATATTTCTTTTTCTTACTTTTTCATTAAATTCTTTCAAAACAATTCTATACAGTTTACTTCGAAAATTTTCACGTTCTTCTGCTGGTACACTGCGTGCCATTTCTTCTAAGTTGGGTATTAATTCCTCCGTCCTCGGCAGGCTCCGTGGAAACGCAAATTTTTTACCTCTCTGCAAAATAGCTCTTTGCGTGAAGCTCAAGGTCAAGTTGGAGTTATTCTGATATACCTCATACATATTCTCTCGTTGTTCTTGTACACGTTGTCTGTCAATCATCACGTGCAACTTTTTTTCCATGACTGCTCTTGAGCATTTTTTTTCGTATTCCACGATGTCAAAAATTTCTCTGAAGGTTACATCCAAAATCTCATCTCTCCAATTACCGTCGAACTTTCTATACTTTTTATAACATATCAAATCGATTAAATGTAAACATTTCATATTCAAGTTAAAAATCAGTTTCCTTTTATTGACAATTTCAGCTCTTAATCTCTTTTTTTGGCATTCCTGAATTATTCTATTATCCTTAGCAGTGACTGGGCAATTCCGTATTTTTAAATACTTTGGTGTTATTTCTAGGTCACGGCACGTCACCAAAAATTCTTCTTGATTTTCTGACTTTACTAATTTAATTTTAGCCTTCTTAAACGCCTTAATATCTCTCATCTCGAAGTTGTGAAATTGATTCCTATAGCGCATAATACCAGAGTATGATAGCGACTGCAAACCCCTCACCTCAACTATCCCAGCTCAGAATTTTGCGTGTAATTCTCAATTATTATATTTGCACTTTTAAGGTATTAACCTCTTGCAAAGTGCGCATAGTTTACGTGCAATTCATAAATGAAAAAACCATGAGGAATAATCACTCACCATAAATATCATGGTAACCTCCAATGGACCAAACACTTCCAACACGTCAATTCATCGTGATGTAACTGGGCTTCCACAGGTTTACAGACCTCTTGCTTACGCTTCTTATTTTCGGGTGTGAAACATCGTTTTTTTTTCTTTTCCTTTGCCTTATAGTATGTTACTATAATGCTTGTCAATTCGATAAAAATCATACATACAACTCATTCATACAATTCAAGTAAAAACTATGTACATAAACCTTACATTCACAGGTGATTAAACCTTAGTCAATTCTAATTATGGAACTCCTCCTTCTGTTTCACAACCTCTGCTACTCCCACTGCAATTGTCACACCCATTCAGCCCCGCACATCCAATCCTCTAGTACTTTCGACAGATCCCTGTCATCTTCAGGAGGCAGGTGTGTCTCATCCGCCCACCGCAGCTCAAGTGAGCAGAGCCATCGAGGCCTGGGCCCCAGTCGCTATCTCTGAATCGTTGTGTCTCTGGCGCCATCTATTGTCCCTGCTGCTCTTTTTTCTCTCTTTCTTTTTACGCTGCTGTTCAATTTTTATTATGGCTTTCCATTGTTCGTTTAAGTTATTTGGCTCATTAATGTTGCATAATCTTGATCTGTTTTTTTCAATTAACACTGATTCTGCAATTCTTAACTGCTTTTCGTTTTTATAGCTCTTAATAATTTTAATATCTTCAAACCTTGGACATTTTTGATTTTCCATACAGTATTGGGTCAATGCTGTCTTAGCCTCTTTTTGTTCCAATTATTAATATGCTGATTCAATCTATATTTTAATTTGTTCTTGGTGCTGCCTATATATGACACAGGTGGTTGCTGGTTTATTGGGATTTCATAAATTCCTGCTCTATCTAATTGGCTAATTTTTTCATTTTTAATCACTAAATTTTTTACAGTAAGTACCTGATTTCCTACCTGTATGCCATACTTGCCACAAACTTTATTAATTTCTGCTGAAACATTTTCTATATATGGTATTCCTCCCACATATTTTACAAGTTTTTTATCACTCTTGACCTTATTGTAACCTTGAGTTACTTCATAAATCCATTTTTTCAATACCTGTTTAGGGTATCCAAAAGCATATGCAATTTTTTCAATATATTCAATTTCTTCTTTTCTATATTGTTCAATTGATGAATGTGTTAAACTTCTTTTAATTAGTGTTTTAATACTATTTCTTTTATGTGTTAATGGATGTGATGACTGAAATGGTATAAGTACTGGGATATATGAAGATTTTCTATGCACTCTGAATTGTAAGCTCTCCTCTGTTTTAATAATCAAAACGTCCAAAAATGCCAAAGTATTGTCATGTTCTTGTTCTACTGTCAGTTCTATAGATGGATAAATTTCACTATACTTTTTTGTCAAGTCCTCAAGTTCATCATTTTTTAGCCTGGATAACAGAAAAATGTCATCAACATATCTGCAGTATATCAGTGGTGGATCCTCGAGTTTACTTATTATTTTTTCCTCAATGTCACTCATTATAATTTCAGCAAATAAAGTTGACAGTGGTGACCCCATAGGTCCACCATGATTTTGTTTGTACATCTTGTTGTTAAACTTAAAAATGTTATTTTCATATATGTACAATAAAATTTCTCTTAACTCCTCTATTTGTATTGCCTTCATTGTCTGTAGCGCATACAATTTTTCAATAATTATTTCTATTGCCTGAGGTACTGGTGTGCTAGGAAAAAGAGCTCTCACATCCATACTAGCCATATGATATTCACTTAAATCTTGTTTAATTACTTTAATTTTCTCAATAAATTCGTATGTATTCTTCACAGTGAACCTTGTCTTCATGAACACAGGTGCCAAAAATTTGTAGATATTCTTTTCTAGTTTTATTAGTGGGGAATTCCTTTTTGATACAATCACTCTCATAGGTGTATCAGGCTTATGAGTTTTTATTTTTGCAATCATTTTTGGTATTCCAGTACCCATTGGTGGGTATGCTTTCTTTATTTCATCAGGCAAGGTGCTGTGATTTCTTATTCTAGCTAAGTACCTTACTTGAGATTCTGTTGGGTCTTTTGTCAGAATGCTGCAATTTAGTTCTTCTATAGCTCTATTCATCTTTAGATCATATTCAGTTGCGTTTAATATTACAATTTGCCCTGTTTTATCAGCTTCACAGAATTTAATTGTTGGGTCATCTCTTAATTTAATCAGTTGTTCTTTCTCATACTGAATTTTATCTATATGATATTTCTTTTTCTTACTTTTTTCATTAAATTCTTTCAAAACAATTCTATACAGTTTACTTCGAAAATTTTCACGTTCTTCTGCTGGTACACTGCGTGCCATTTCTTCTAAGTTGGGTATTAATTCCTCCGTCCTCGGCAGGCTCCGTGGAAACGCAAATTTTTTACCTCTCTGCAAAATAGCTCTTTGCGTGAAGCTCAAGGTCAAGTTGGAGTTATTCTGATATACCTCATACATATTCTCTCGTTGTTCTTGTACACGTTGTCTGTCAATCATCACGTGCAACTTTTTTCCATGACTGCTCTTGAGCATTTTTTTCGTATTCCACGATGTCAAAAATTTCTCTGAAGGTTACATCCAAAATCTCATCTCTCCAATTACCGTCGAACTTTCTATACTTTTTATAACATATCAAATCGATTAAATGTAAACATTTCATATTCAAGTTAAAAATCAGTTTCCTTTTATTGACAATTTCAGCTCTTAATCTCTTTTTTTGGCATTCCTGAATTATTCTATTATCCTTAGCAGTGACTGGGCAATTCCGTATTTTTAAATACTTTGGTGTTATTTCTAGGTCACGGCACGTCACCAAAAATTCTTCTTGATTTTCTGACTTTACTAATTTAATTTTAGCCTTCTTAAACGCCTTAATATCTCTCATCTCGAAGTTGTGAAATTGATTCCTATAGCGCATAATACCAGAGTATGATAGCGACTGCAAACCCCTCACCTCAACTATCCCAGCTCAGAATTTTGCGTGTAATTCTCAATTATTATATTTGCACTTTTAAGGTATTAACCTCTTGCAAAGTGCGCATAGTTTACGTGCAATTCATAAATGAAAAAACCATGAGGAATAATCACTCACCATAAATATCATGGTAACCTCCAATGGACCAAACACTTCCAACACGTCAATTCATCGTGATGTAACTGGGCTTCCACAGGTTTACAGACCTCTTGCTTACGCTTCTTATTTTCGGGTGTGAAACATCGTTTTTTTTTCTTTTCCTTTGCCTTATAGTATGTTACTATAATGCTTGTCAATTCGATAAAAATCATACATACAACTCATTCATACAATTCAAGTAAAAACTATGTACATAAACCTTACATTCACAGGTGATTAAACCTTAGTCAATTCTAATTATGGAACTCCTCCTTCTGTTTCACAACCTCTGCTACTCCCACTGCAATTGTCACACCCATTCAGCCCCGCACATCCAATCCTCTAGTACTTTCGACAGATCCCTGTCATCTTCAGGAGGCAGGTGTGTCTCATCCGCCCACCGCAGCTCAAGTGAGCAGAGCCATCGAGGCCTGGGCCCCAGTCGCTATCTCTGAATCGTTGTGTCTCTGGCGCCATCTATTGTCCCTGCTGCTCTTTTTTCTCTCTTTCTTTTTACGCTGCTGTTCAATTTTTATTATGGCTTTCCATTGTTCGTTTAAGTTATTTGGCTCATTAATGTTGCATAATCTTGATCTGTTTTTTTCAATTAACACTGATTCTGCAATTCTTAACTGCTTTTCGTTTTTACAGCTCTTAATAATTTTAATATCTTCAAACCTTGGACATTTTTGATTTTCCATACAGTATTGGGTCAATGCTGTCTTAGCCTCTTTTTTGTTCCAATTATTAATATGCTGATTCAATCTATATTTTAATTTGTTCTTGGTGCTGCCTATATATGACACAGGTGGTTGCTGGTTTATTGGGATTTCATAAATTCCTGCTCTATCTAATTGGCTAATTTTTTCATTTTTAATCACTAAATTTTTTACAGTAAGTACCTAATTTCCTACCTGTATGCCATACTTGCCACAAACTTTATTAATTTCTGCTGAAACATTTTCTATATATGGTATTCCTCCCACATATTTTACAAGTTTTTTATCACTCTTGACCTTATTGTAACCTTGAGTTACTTCATAAATCCATTTTTTCAATACCTGTTTAGGGTATCCAAAAGCATATGCAATTTTTTCAATATATTCAATTTCTTCTTTTCTATATTGTTCAATTGATGAATGTGTTAAACTTCTTTTAATTAGTGTTTTAATACTATTTCTTTTATGTGTTAATGGATGTGATGACTGAAATGGTATAAGTACTGGGATATATGAAGATTTTCTATGCACTCTGAATTGTAAGCTCTCCTCTGTTTTAATAATCAAAACGTCCAAAAATGCCAAAGTATTGTCATGTTCTTGTTCTACTGTCAGTTCTATAGATGGATAAATTTCACTATACTTTTTTGTCAAGTCCTCAAGTTCATCATTTTTTAGCCTGGATAACAGAAAAATGTCATCAACATATCTGCAGTATATCAGTGGTGGATCCTCGAGTTTACTTATTATTTTTTCCTCAATGTCACTCATTATAATTTCAGCAAATAAAGTTGACAGTGGTGACCCCATAGGTCCACCATGATTTTGTTTGTACATCTTGTTGTTAAACTTAAAAATGTTATTTTCATATATGTACAATAAAATTTCTCTTAACTCCTCTATTTGTATTGCCTTCATTGTCTGTAGCACATACAATTTTTCAATAATTATTTCTATTGCCTGAGGTACTGGTGTGCTAGGAAAAAGAGCTCTCACATCCATACTAGCCATATGATATTCACTTAAATCTTGTTTAATTACTTTAATTTTCTCAATAAATTCGTATGTATTCTTCACAGTGAACCTTGTCTTCATGAACACAGGTGCCAAAAATTTGTAGATATTCTTTTCTAGTTTTATTAGTGGGGAATTCCTTTTTGATACAATCACTCTCATAGGTGTATCAGGCTTATGAGTTTTTATTTTTGCAATCATTTTTGGTATTCCAGTACCCATTGGTGGGTATGCTTTCTTTATTTCATCAGGCAAGGTGCTGTGATTTCTTATTCTAGCTAAGTACCTTACTTGAGATTCTGTTGGGTCTTTTGTCAGAATGCTGCAATTTAGTTCTTCTATAGCTCTATTCATCTTTAGATCATATTCAGTTGCGTTTAATATTACAATTTGCCCTGTTTTATCAGCTTCACAGAATTTAATTGTTGGGTCATCTCTTAATTTAATCAGTTGTTCTTTCTCATACTGAATTTTATCTATATGATATTTCTTTTTCTTACTTTTTTCATTAAATTCTTTCAAAACAATTCTATACAGTTTACTTCGAAAATTTTTCACGTTCTTCTGCTGGTACACTGCGTGCCATTTCTTCTAAGTTGGGTATTAATTCCTCCGTCCTCGGCAGGCTCCGTGGAAACGCAAATTTTTTACCTCTCTGCAAAATAGCTCTTTGCGTGAAGCTCAAGGTCAAGTTGGAGTTATTCTGATATACCTCATACATATTCTCTCGTTGTTCTTGTACACGTTGTCTGTCAATCATCACGTGCAACTTTTTTCCATGACTGCTCTTGAGCATTTTTTTCGTATTCCACGATGTCAAAAATTTCTCTGAAGGTTACATCCAAAATCTCATCTCTCCAATTACCGTCGAACTTTCTATACTTTTTATAACATATCAAATCGATTAAATGTAAACATTTCATATTCAAGTTAAAAATCAGTTTCCTTTTATTGACAATTTCAGCTCTTAATCTCTTTTTTTGGCATTCCTGAATTATTCTATTATCCTTAGCAGTGACTGGGCAATTCCGTATTTTTAAATACTTTGGTGTTATTTCTAGGTCACGGCACGTCACCAAAAATTCTTCTTGATTTTCTGACTTTACTAATTTAATTTTAGCCTTCTTAAACGCCTTAATATCTCTCATCTCGAAGTTGTGAAATTGATTCCTATAGCGCATAATACCAGAGTATGATAGCGACTGCAAACCCCTCACCTCAACTATCCCAGCTCAGAATTTTGCGTGTAATTCTCAATTATTATATTTGCACTTTTAAGGTATTAACCTCTTGCAAAGTGCGCATAGTTTACGTGCAATTCATAAATGAAAAAACCATGAGGAATAATCACTCACCATAAATATCATGGTAACCTCCAATGGACCAAACACTTCCAACACGTCAATTCATCGTGATGTAACTGGGCTTCCACAGGTTTACAGACCTCTTGCTTACGCTTCTTATTTTCGGGTGTGAAACATCGTTTTTTTTTCTTTTCCTTTGCCTTATAGTATGTTACTATAATGCTTGTCAATTCGATAAAAATCATACATACAACTCATTCATACAATTCAAGTAAAAACTATGTACATAAACCTTACATTCACAGGTGATTAAACCTTAGTCAATTCTAATTATGGAACTCCTCCTTCTGTTTCACAACCTCTGCTACTCCCACTGCAATTGTCACACCCATTCAGCCCCGCACATCCAATCCTCTAGTACTTTCGACAGATCCCTGTCATCTTCAGGAGGCAGGTGTGTCTCATCCGCCCACCGCAGCTCAAGTGAGCAGAGCCATCGAGGCCTGGGCCCCAGTCGCTATCTCTGAATCGTTGTGTCTCTGGCGCCATCTATTGTCCCTGCTGCTCTTTTTTCTCTCTTTCTTTTTACGCTGCTGTTCAATTTTTATTATGGCTTTCCATTGTTCGTTTAAGTTATTTGGCTCATTAATGTTGCATAATCTTGATCTGTTTTTTTCAATTAACACTGATTCTGCAATTCTTAACTGCTTTTCGTTTTTACAGCTCTTAATAATTTTAATATCTTCAAACCTTGGACATTTTTGATTTTCCATACAGTATTGGGTCAATGCTGTCTTAGCCTCTTTTTGTTCCAATTATTAATATGCTGATTCAATCTATATTTTAATTTGTTCTTGGTGCTGCCTATATATGACACAGGTGGTTGCTGGTTTATTGGGATTTCATAAATTCCTGCTCTATCTAATTGGCTAATTTTTTCATTTTTAATCACTAAATTTTTTACAGTAAGTACCTGATTTCCTACCTGTATGCCATACTTGCCACAAACTTTATTAATTTCTGCTGAAACATTTTCTATATATGGTATTCCTCCCACATATTTTACAAGTTTTTTATCACTCTTGACCTTATTGTAACCTTGAGTTACTTCATAAATCCATTTTTTTAATACCTGTTTAGGGTATCCAAAAGCATATGCAATTTTTTCAATATATTCAATTTCTTCTTTTCTATATTGTTCAATTGATGAATGTGTTAAACTTCTTTTAATTAGTGTTTTAATACTATTTCTTTTATGTGTTAATGGATGTGATGACTGAAATGGTATAAGTACTGGGATATATGAAGATTTTCTATGCACTCTGAATTGTAAACTCTCCTCTGTTTTAATAATCAAAACGTCCAAAAATGCCAAAGTATTGTCATGTTCTTGTTCTACTGTCAGTTCTATAGATGGATAAATTTCACTATACTTTTTTGTCAAGTCCTCAAGTTCATCATTTTTTAGCCTGGATAACAGAAAAATGTCATCAACATATCTGCAGTATATCAGTGGTGGATCCTCGAGTTTACTTATTATTTTTTCCTCAATGTCACTCATTATAATTTCAGCAAATAAAGTTGACAGTGGTGACCCCATAGGTCCACCATGATTTTGTTTGTACATCTTGTTGTTAAACTTAAAAATGTTATTTTCATATATGTACAATAAAATTTCTCTTAACTCCTCTATTTGTATTGCCTTCATTGTCTGTAGCACATACAATTTTTCAATAATTATTTCTATTGCCTGAGGTACTGGTGTGCTAGGAAAAAGAGCTCTCACATCCATACTAGCCATATGATATTCACTTAAATCTTGTTTAATTACTTTAATTTTCTCAATAAATTCGTATGTATTCTTCACAGTGAACCTTGTCTTCATGAACACAGGTGCCAAAAATTTGTAGATATTCTTTTCTAGTTTTATTAGTGGGGAATTCCTTTTGATACAATCACTCTCATAGGTGTATCAGGCTTATGAGTTTTTTTTTTTTGCAATCATTTTTGGTATTCCAGTACCCATTGGTGGGTATGCTTTCTTTATTTCATCAGGCAAGGTGCTGTGATTTCTTATTCTAGCTAAGTACCTTACTTGAGATTCTGTTGGGTCTTTTGTCAGAATGCTGCAATTTAGTTCTTCTATAGCTCTATTCATCTTTAGATCATATTCAGTTGCGTTTAATATTACAATTTGCCCTGTTTTATCAGCTTCACAGAATTTAATTGTTGGGTCATCTCTTAATTTAA
This sequence comes from Macrothele yani, assembly GCA_039090855.1. Lineage (NCBI taxonomy): Eukaryota > Metazoa > Arthropoda > Arachnida > Araneae > Macrothelidae > Macrothele > Macrothele yani. Next base: position 131,032,916 of record CM077009.1, on the reverse strand, counting down.
TCAGTTGTTCTTTCTCATACTGAATTTTATCTATATGATATTTCTTTTTCTTACTTTTTTCATTAAATTCTTTCAAAACAATTCTATACAGTTTACTTCGAAAATTTTCACGTTCTTCTGCTGGTACACTGCGTGCCATTTCTTCTAAGTTGGGTATTAATTCCTCCGTCCTCGGCAGGCTCCGTGGAAACGCAAATTTTTTACCTCTCTGCAAAATAGCTCTTTGCGTGAAGCTCAAGGTCAAGTTGGAGTTATTCTGATATACCTCATACATATTCTCTCGTTGTTCTTGTACACGTTGTCTGTCAATCATCACGTGCAACTTTTTCCATGACTGCTCTTGAGCATTTTTTTTCGTATTCCACGATGTCAAAAATTTCTCTGAAGGTTACATCCAAAATCTCATCTCTCCAATTACCGTCGAACTTTCTATACTTTTTATAACATATCAAATCGATTAAATGTAAACATTTCATATTCAAGTTAAAAATCAGTTTCCTTTTATTGACAATTTCAGCTCTTAATCTCTTTTTTTGGCATTCCTGAATTATTCTATTATCCTTAGCAGTGACTGGGCAATTCCGTATTTTTAAATACTTTGGTGTTATTTCTAGGTCACGGCACGTCACCAAAAATTCTTCTTGATTTTCTGACTTTACTAATTTAATTTTAGCCTTCTTAAACGCCTTAATATCTCTCATCTCGAAGTTGTGAAATTGATTCCTATAGCGCATAATACCAGAGTATGATAGCGACTGCAAACCCCTCACCTCAACTATCCCAGCTCAGAATTTTGCGTGTAATTCTCAATTATTATATTTGCACTTTTAAGGTATTAACCTCTTGCAAAGTGCGCATAGTTTACGATGCAATTCATAAATGAAAAAACCATGAGGAATAATCACTCACCATAAATATCATGGTAACCTCCAATGGACCAAACACTTCCAACACGTCAATTCATCGTGATGTAACTGGGCTTCCACAGGTTTACAGACCTCTTGCTTACGCTTCTTATTTTCGGGTGTGAAACATCGTTTTTTTTCTTTTCCTTTGCCTTATAGTATGTTACTATAATGCTTGTCAATTCGATAAAAATCATACATACAACTCATTCATACAATTCAAGTAAAAACTATGTACATAAACCTTACATTCACAGGTGATTAAACCTTAGTCAATTCTAATTATGGAACTCCTCCTTCTGTTTCACAACCTCTGCTACTCCCACTGCAATTGTCACACCCATTCAGCCCCGCACATCCAATCCTCTAGTACTTTCGACAGATCCCTGTCATCTTCAGGAGGCAGGTGTGTCTCATCCGCCCACCGCAGCTCAAGTGAGCAGAGCCATCGAGGCCTGGGCCCCAGTCGCTATCTCTGAATCGTTGTGTCTCTGGCGCCATCTATTGTCCCTGCTGCTCTTTTTTCTCTCTTTCTTTTTACGCTGCTGTTCAATTTTTATTATGGCTTTCCATTGTTCGTTTAAGTTATTTGGCTCATTAATGTTGCATAATCTTGATCTGTTTTTTCAATTAACACTGATTCTGCAATTCTTAACTGCTTTTCGTTTTTACAGCTCTTAATAATTTTAATATCTTCAAACCTTGGACATTTTTGATTTTCCATACAGTATTGGGTCAATGCTGTCTTAGCCTCTTTTTTGTTCCAATTATTAATATGCTGATTCAATCTATATTTTAATTTGTTCTTGGTGCTGCCTATATATGACACAGGTGGTTGCTGGTTTATTGGGATTTCATAAATTCCTGCTCTATCTAATTGGCTAATTTTTTCATTTTTAATCACTAAATTTTTTACAGTAAGTACCTGATTTCCTACCTGTATGCCATACTTGCCACAAACTTTATTAATTTCTGCTGAAACATTTTCTATATATGGTATTCCTCCCACATATTTTACAAGTTTTTTATCACTCTTGACCTTATTGTAACCTTGAGTTACTTCATAAATCCATTTTTTTAATACCTGTTTAGGGTATCCAAAAGCATATGCAATTTTTTCAATATATTCAATTTCTTCTTTTCTATATTGTTCAATTGATGAATGTGTTAAACTTCTTTTAATTAGTGTTTTAATACTATTTCTTTTATGTGTTAATGGATGTGATGACTGAAATGGTATAAGTACTGGGATATATGAAGATTTTCTATGCACTCTGAATTGTAAACTCTCCTCTGTTTTAATAATCAAAACGTCCAAAAATGCCAAAGTATTGTCATGTTCTTGTTCTACTGTCAGTTCTATAGATGGATAAATTTCACTATACTTTTTTGTCAAGTCCTCAAGTTCATCATTTTTTAGCCTGGATAACAGAAAAATGTCATCAACATATCTGCAGTATATCAGTGGTGGATCCTCGAGTTTACTTATTATTTGTTCCTCAATGTCACTCATTATAATTTCAGCAAATAAAGTTGACAGTGGTGACCCCATAGGTCCACCATGATTTTGTTTGTACATCTTGTTGTTAAACTTAAAAATGTTATTTTCATATATGTACAATAAAATTTCTCTTAACTCCTCTATTTGTATTGCCTTCATTGTCTGTAGCACATACAATTTTTCAATAATTATTTCTATTGCCTGAGGTACTGGTGTGCTAGGAAAAAGAGCTCTCACATCCATACTAGCCATATGATATTCACTTAAATCTTGTTTAATTACTTTAATTTTCTCAATAAATTCGTATGTATTCTTCACAGTGAACCTTGTCTTCATGAACACAGGTGCCAAAAATTTGTAGATATTCTTTTCTAGTTTTATTAGTGGGGAATTCCTTTTTGATACAATCACTCTCATAGGTGTATCAGGCTTATGAGTTTTTTTTTTTGCAATCATTTTTGGTATTCCAGTACCCATTGGTGGGTATGCTTTCTTTATTTCATCAGGCAAGGTGCTGTGATTTCTTATTCTAGCTAAGTACCTTACTTGAGATTCTGTTGGGTCTTTTGTCAGAATGCTGCAATTTAGTTCTTCTATAGCTCTATTCATCTTTAGATCATATTCAGTTGCGTTTAATATTACAATTTGCCCTGTTTTATCAGCTTCACAGAATTTAATTGTTGGGTCATCTCTTAATTTAATCAGTTGTTCTTTCTCATACTGAATTTTATCTATATGATATTTCTTTTTCTTACTTTTTCATTAAATTCTTTCAAAACAATTCTATACAGTTTACTTCGAAAATTTTCACGTTCTTCTGCTGGTACACTGCGTGCCATTTCTTCTAAGTTGGGTATTAATTCCTCCGTCCTCGGCAGGCTCCGTGGAAACGCAAATTTTTTACCTCTCTGCAAAATAGCTCTTTGCGTGAAGCTCAAGGTCAAGTTGGAGTTATTCTGATATACCTCATACATATTCTCTCGTTGTTCTTGTACACGTTGTCTGTCAATCATCACGTGCAACTTTTTTCCATGACTGCTCTTGAGCATTTTTTTCGTATTCCACGATGTCAAAAATTTCTCTGAAGGTTACATCCAAAATCTCATCTCTCCAATTACCGTCGAACTTTCTATACTTTTTATAACATATCAAATCGATTAAATGTAAACATTTCATATTCAAGTTAAAAATCAGTTTCCTTTTATTGACAATTTCAGCTCTTAATCTCTTTTTTTGGCATTCCTGAATTATTCTATTATCCTTAGCAGTGACTGGGCAATTCCGTATTTTTAAATACTTTGGTGTTATTTCTAGGTCACGGCACGTCACCAAAAATTCTTCTTGATTTTCTGACTTTACTAATTTAATTTTAGCCTTCTTAAACGCCTTAATATCTCTCATCTCGAAGTTGTGAAATTGATTCCTATAGCGCATAATACCAGAGTATGATAGCGACTGCAAACCCCTCACCTCAACTATCCCAGCTCAGAATTTTGCGTGTAATTCTCAATTATTATATTTGCACTTTTAAGGTATTAACCTCTTGCAAAGTGCGCATAGTTTACGTGCAATTCATAAATGAAAAAACCATGAGGAATAATCACTCACCATAAATATCATGGTAACCTCCAATGGACCAAACACTTCCAACACGTCAATTCATCGTGATGTAACTGGGCTTCCACAGGTTTACAGACCTCTTGCTTACGCTTCTTATTTTCGGGTGTGAAACATCGTTTTTTTTTCTTTTCCTTTGCCTTATAGTATGTTACTATAATGCTTGTCAATTCGATAAAAATCATACATACAACTCATTCATACAATTCAAGTAAAAACTATGTACATAAACCTTACATTCACAGGTGATTAAACCTTAGTCAATTCTAATTATGGAACTCCTCCTTCTGTTTCACAACCTCTGCTACTCCCACTGCAATTGTCACACCCATTCAGCCCCGCACATCCAATCCTCTAGTACTTTCGACAGATCCCTGTCATCTTCAGGAGGCAGGTGTGTCTCATCCGCCCACCGCAGCTCAAGTGAGCAGAGCCATCGAGGCCTGGGCCCCAGTCGCTATCTCTGAATCGTTGTGTCTCTGGCGCCATCTATTGTCCCTGCTGCTCTTTTTTCTCTCTTTCTTTTTACGCTGCTGTTCAATTTTTATTATGGCTTTCCATTGTTCGTTTAAGTTATTTGGCTCATTAATGTTGCATAATCTTGATCTGTTTTTTTCAATTAACACTGATTCTGCAATTCTTAACTGCTTTTCGTTTTTACAGCTCTTAATAATTTTAATATCTTCAAACCTTGGACATTTTTGATTTTCCATACAGTATTGGGTCAATGCTGTCTTAGCCTCTTTTTTGTTCCAATTATTAATATGCTGATTCAATCTATATTTTAATTTGTTCTTGGTGCTGCCTATATATGACACAGGTGGTTGCTGGTTTATTGGGATTTCATAAATTCCTGCTCTATCTAATTGGCTAATTTTTTCATTTTTAATCACTAAATTTTTTACAGTAAGTACCTGATTTCCTACCTGTATGCCATACTTGCCACAAACTTTATTAATTTCTGCTGAAACATTTTCTATATATGGTATTCCTCCCACATATTTTACAAGTTTTTTATCACTCTTGACCTTATTGTAACCTTGAGTTACTTCATAAATCCATTTTTTTAATACCTGTTTAGGGTATCCAAAAGCATATGCAATTTTTTCAATATATTCAATTTCTTCTTTTCTATATTGTTCAATTGATGAATGTGTTAAACTTCTTTTAATTAGTGTTTTAATACTATTTCTTTTATGTGTTAATGGATGTGATGACTGAAATGGTATAAGTACTGGGATATATGAAGATTTTCTATGCACTCTGAATTGTAAACTCTCCTCTGTTTTAATAATCAAAACGTCCAAAAATGCCAAAGTATTGTCATGTTCTTGTTCTACTGTCAGTTCTATAGATGGATAAATTTCACTATACTTTTTTGTCAAGTCCTCAAGTTCATCATTTTTTAGCCTGGATAACAGAAAAATGTCATCAACATATCTGCAGTATATCAGTGGTGGATCCTCGAGTTTACTTATTATTTGTTCCTCAATGTCACTCATTATAATTTCAGCAAATAAAGTTGACAGTGGTGACCCCATAGGTCCACCATGATTTTGTTTGTACATCTTGTTGTTAAACTTAAAAATGTTATTTTCATATATGTACAATAAAATTTCTCTTAACTCCTCTATTTGTATTGCCTTCATTGTCTGTAGCACATACAATTTTTCAATAATTATTTCTATTGCCTGAGGTACTGGTGTGCTAGGAAAAAGAGCTCTCACATCCATACTAGCCATATGATATTCACTTAAATCTTGTTTAATTACTTTAATTTTCTCAATAAATTCGTATGTATTCTTCACAGTGAACCTTGTCTTCATGAACACAGGTGCCAAAAATTTGTAGATATTCTTTTCTAGTTTTATTAGTGGGGAATTCCTTTTTGATACAATCACTCTCATAGGTGTATCAGGCTTATGAGTTTTTTTTTTTTGCAATCATTTTTGGTATTCCAGTACCCATTGGTGGGTATGCTTTCTTTATTTCATCAGGCAAGGTGCTGTGATTTCTTATTCTAGCTAAGTACCTTACTTGAGATTCTGTTGGGTCTTTTGTCAGAATGCTGCAATTTAGTTCTTCTATAGCTCTATTCATCTTTAGATCATATTCAGTTGCGTTTAATATTACAATTTGCCCTGTTTTATCAGCTTCACAGAATTTAATTGTTGGGTCATCTCTTAATTTAATCAGTTGTTCTTTCTCATACTGAATTTTATCTATATGATATTTCTTTTTCTTACTTTTTTCATTAAATTCTTTCAAAACAATTCTATACAGTTTACTTCGAAAATTTTCACGTTCTTCTGCTGGTACACTGCGTGCCATTTCTTCTAAGTTGGGTATTAATTCCTCCGTCCTCGGCAGGCTCCGTGGAAACGCAAATTTTTTACCTCTCTGCAAAATAGCTCTTTGCGTGAAGCTCAAGGTCAAGTTGGAGTTATTCTGATATACCTCATACATATTCTCTCGTTGTTCTTGTACACGTTGTCTGTCAATCATCACGTGCAACTTTTTTTCCATGACTGCTCTTGAGCATTTTTTTCGTATTCCACGATGTCAAAAATTTCTCTGAAGGTTACATCCAAAATCTCATCTCTCCAATTACCGTCGAACTTTCTATACTTTTTATAACATATCAAATCGATTAAATGTAAACATTTCATATTCAAGTTAAAAATCAGTTTCCTTTTATTGACAATTTCAGCTCTTAATCTCTTTTTTTGGCATTCCTGAATTATTCTATTATCCTTAGCAGTGACTGGGCAATTCCGTATTTTTAAATGCTTTGGTGTTATTTCTAGGTCACGGCACGTCACCAAAAATTCTTCTTGATTTTCTGACTTTACTAATTTAATTTTAGCCTTCTTAAACGCCTTAATATCTCTCATCTCGAAGTTGTGAAATTGATTCCTATAGCGCATAATACCAGAGTATGATAGCGACTGCAAACCCCTCACCTCAACTATCCCAGCTCAGAATTTTGCGTGTAATTCTCAATTATTATATTTGCACTTTTAAGGTATTAACCTCTTGCAAAGTGCGCATAGTTTACGTGCAATTCATAAATGAAAAAACCATGAGGAATAATCACTCACCATAAATATCATGGTAACCTCCAATGGACCAAACACTTCCAACACGTCAATTCATCGTGATGTAACTGGGCTTCCACAGGTTTACAGACCTCTTGCTTACGCTTCTTATTTTCGGGTGTGAAACATCGTTTTTTTTTCTTTTCCTTTGCCTTATAGTATGTTACTATAATGCTTGTCAATTCGATAAAAATCATACATACAACTCATTCATACAATTCAAGTAAAAACTATGTACATAAACCTTACATTCACAGGTGATTAAACCTTAGTCAATTCTAATTATGGAACTCCTCCTTCTGTTTCACAACCTCTGCTACTCCCACTGCAATTGTCACACCCATTCAGCCCCGCACATCCAATCCTCTAGTACTTTCGACAGATCCCTGTCATCTTCAGGAGGCAGGTGTGTCTCATCCGCCCACCGCAGCTCAAGTGAGCAGAGCCATCGAGGCCTGGGCCCCAGTCGCTATCTCTGAATCGTTGTGTCTCTGGCGCCATCTATTGTCCCTGCTGCTCTTTTTTCTCTCTTTCTTTTTACGCTGCTGTTCAATTTTTATTATGGCTTTCCATTGTTCGTTTAAGTTATTTGGCTCATTAATGTTGCATAATCTTGATCTGTTTTTTTCAATTAACACTGATTCTGCAATTCTTAACTGCTTTTCGTTTTTACAGCTCTTAATAATTTTAATATCTTCAAACCTTGGACATTTTTGATTTTCCATACAGTATTGGGTCAAAAAAATAGGGCACCGGCAACAGAATGAAACTTCAGTAGGTAAATTCGGTCACGGCAACAGAAACCAGCGTGGAAATACTCTCGTTGAGTTTGCAGAGGCAGAAGGATTTTTCATTTTGAATTCCTTTTTCAAGAAAAAGCCACACAGGAAATGGACATGGAGACATCCAATTGGGACGACAAGTGAAATTGATTTTATTATGTGTAACAAAAAATTCGTCATCGAAGACTGCAGTGTGCTAAACAAGTTCAACACAGGTAGTGACCATAGATTGGTGAGATGTAAGATGCACCTCAACACTAAACTGGAACGTGGCAAGCTCATAAGACAAACAAAATGTATTGACATAACCAACCTTAAAAAACACCATAATACTTTCAAGTTGGAACTGAAGAACAGATTCTCTGCTTTAGAAGGCCTAACATCAGAAGAAGTGGATATTTCGGAAGTTAACAGAAAAGTAACCAAAGCTCTTATGGAAACAGCAACAAAATTAGCTGGGTCTAAGAACAAGTTGCATGTAAACAAATTATCAGGAAAAACCAAAATGTTGATGCAAAAAAGAAGAGAGATGAGGACAACTAAAGAAGATGTGACTTCCAAAGTGGAATATATAGAGCTATGCAAGACAGCACGAAAAAGTATCACTGAAGACGTAAGGAAATTCAACTGTGAGCTAGTGAGGAAAGCAATTGAAAACAACCAAAGCCTAAAGATAGCAAAGGGACATCTCAGTAAGGGAAGAAAACAGATTATGGCTCTGAGGAAAGAAGATGGTTCTATAACAAGAAATAGAGGCGAAATTTTGACAAGAGTGAAAGATTTCTACTCCAAATTATATGAAAGGGATGATACATGTACTCCAGACATCATGAAAGGTACCAGAGTTCTTCCAGTCCTCCCAGCAGAAGTTGCTCATGCAATCAAGAACATGAAGCGGGGGAAAGCTTCAGGAGAAGATGGAATTACTATAGACATCATACAAGAAGCAAGTGGAGAAATTGAAACAGTACTCGCCCAAATTTTCACTCGATGCCTTAATGAAGGGAAGATTCCTGAGGATTGGAACAATGCTACAATGATCCTGCTACATAAAAAAGGTGACATTGAGGATCTCAGGAACTACAGACCTATCAGCCTCCTATCAGTGGTTTATAAAATCTTCACTAAAGTTCTTTCACACCGCTTGAAGGTAACACTGGACATGGCTCAACCGAGAGAACAAGCTGGATTCAGGAGTGGCTACAGCACAATAGATCATATCCACGTACTGAGAGAACTAATTGAAAGAGCGAGGGAATATGAACTTCCATTGTGCATGGCTTTTATCGATTATGAAAAAGCCTTTGATTCGGTGAAACCATCAGCAGTTACCACGGCTCTGAAATCCTGCGGTATTGAAGATGCATACATTAATATTATTAATAACATCTATGAAAATGCAAGTGCAAAGATTCGGCTGTTTGAAAATACAACACACATAAAAATTGGAAAGGGAGTGAGACAAGGTGACACCATATCTCCGAAGCTCTTTTAATGCCACATTGGAAAATGTCTTTCAATCACTGAACTGGGAAAACAAAGGGATAAAGATTAATGGAGATTATCTAACCCACCTTCGTTTTGCTGATGACGTAGTCATTTTTGCAACTACCCCATCAGAGCTGCAGAGTATGATCCAGGAACTTGCTGACAAGAGTAAAGAAGTGGGATTAAAAATGAACTTTCAGAAGACAAAAGTGATGTTCAATGCTTTTACAAGAAATGAAGATTTATCGATTGATGGAGAAAAACTGGAGATAACAGATACGTATGTTTATCTTGGACAGCAGATATCAAGTGAGGGTCACATTGATGAAGAAATTAATCGGCGTACAAAACTTGGCTGGAGAGCTTTTGGAAGAAACAGCATAATTTTCAAGAGCAATATGCCATTATGTCTTAAAAGAAAAGTGTTTGATCAATGCATCCTTCCAGTGCTTACGTATGGTGCAGAGACGTGGACCTTAACTAAAAGAGACATACAAAGGCTGCAGACAACTCAAAGAAGCATGGAGAGGTGCATGCTTGGTATAACCAGGAGAGATAAGAAGAAGAACTCGTGGATCCGAAAAATGACGAGAGTGGAAGACATCATGATCAGAGTTAAATCCCTGAAATGGCAATGGGCTGGACATACTGCCAGAAGGACAGACCATAGATGGACAGCCGAAATTTTAGATTGGATTCCAAGGGACAGGAAAAGACCCAGAAAAAGACCACATGGGAGATGGGTGGATGAAATTCGTAAATATGCGGGAGTGACATGGAGGAGACTGGCACAAGACAGACCGTTGTGGAGGAAACTTGGGGAGACCTTCGTCCAGCAGTGGATTGATAATGGTTGACAATGATGATGATGATGATTGGGTCAATGCTGTCTTAGCCTCTTTTTTGTTCCAATTATTAATATGCTGATTCAATCTATATTTTAATTTGTTCTTGGTGCTGCCTATATATGACACAGGTGGTTGCTGGTTTATTGGGATTTCATAAATTCCTGCTCTATCTAATTGGCTAATTTTTTCATTTTTAATCACTAAATTTTTTACAGTAAGTACCTGATTTCCTACCTGTATGCCATACTTGCCACAAACTTTATTAATTTCTGCTGAAACATATTCTATATATGGTATTCCTCCCACATATTTTACAAGTTTTTTATCACTCTTGACCTTATTGTAACCTTGAGTTACTTCATAAATCCATTTTTTTAATACCTGTTTAGGGTATCCAAAAGCATATGCAATTTTTTCAATATATTCAATTTCTTCTTTTCTATATTGTTCAATTGATGAATGTGTTAAACTTCTTTTAATTAGTGTTTTAATACTATTTCTTTTATGTGTTAATGGATGTGATGACTGAAATGGTATAAGTACTGGGATATATGAAGATTTTCTATGCACTCTGAATTGTAAACTCTCCTCTGTTTTAATAATCAAAACGTCCAAAAATGCCAAAGTATTGTCATGTTCTTGTTCTACTGTCAGTTCTATAGATGGATAAATTTCACTATACTTTTTTGTCAAGTCCTCAAGTTCATCATTTTTTAGCCTGGATAACAGAAAAATGTCATCAACATATCTGCAGTATATCAGTGGTGGATCCTCGAGTTTACTTATTATTTTTTCCTCAATGTCACTCATTATAATTTCAGCAAATAAAGTTGACAGTGGTGACCCCATAGGTCCACCATGATTTTGTTTGTACATCTTGTTGTTAAACTTAAAAATGTTATTTTCATATATGTACAATAAAATTTCTCTTAACTCCTCTATTTGTATTGCCTTCATTGTCTGTAGCACATACAATTTTTCAATAATTATTTCTATTGCCTGAGGTACTGGTGTGCTAGGAAAAAGAGCTCTCACATCCATACTAGCCATATGATATTCACTTAAATCTTGTTTAATTACTTTAATTTTCTCAATAAATTCGTATGTATTCTTCACAGTGAACCTTGTCTTCATGAACACAGGTGCCAAAAATTTGTAGATATTCTTTTCTAGTTTTATTAGTGGGGAATTCCTTTTTGATACAATCACTCTCATAGGTGTATCAGGCTTATGAGTTTTTATTTTTGCAATCATTTTTGGTATTCCAGTACCCATTGGTGGGTATGCTTTCTTTATTTCATCAGGCAAGGTGCTGTGATTTCTTATTCTAGCTAAGTACCTTACTTGAGATTCTGTTGGGTCTTTTGTCAGAATGCTGCAATTTAGTTCTTCTATAGCTCTATTCATCTTTAGATCATATTCAGTTGCGTTTAATATTACAATTTGCCCTGTTTTATCAGCTTCACAGAATTTAATTGTTGGGTCATCTCTTAATTTAATCAGTTGTTCTTTCTCATACTGAATTTTATCTATATGATATTTCTTTTTCTTACTTTTTTCATTAAATTCTTTCAAAACAATTCTATACAGTTTACTTCGAAAATTTTCACGTTCTTCTGCTGGTACACTGCGTGCCATTTCTTCTAAGTTGGGTATTAATTCCTCCGTCCTCGGCAGGCTCCGTGGAAACGCAAATTTTTTACCTCTCTGCAAAATAGCTCTTTGCGTGAAGCTCAAGGTCAAGTTGGAGTTATTCTGATATACCTCATACATATTCTCTCGTTGTTCTTGTACACGTTGTCTGTCAATCATCACGTGCAACTTTTTTTCCATGACTGCTCTTGAGCATTTTTTTTCGTATTCCACGATGTCAAAAATTTCTCTGAAGGTTACATCCAAAATCTCATCTCTCCAATTACCGTCGAACTTTCTATACTTTTTATAACATATCAAATCGATTAAATGTAAACATTTCATATTCAAGTTAAAAATCAGTTTCCTTTTATTGACAATTTCAGCTCTTAATCTCTTTTTTGGCATTCCTGAATTATTCTATTATCCTTAGCAGTGACTGGGCAATTCCGTATTTTTAAATACTTTGGTGTTATTTCTAGGTCACGGCACGTCACCAAAAATTCTTCTTGATTTTCTGACTTTACTAATTTAATTTTAGCCTTCTTAAACGCCTTAATATCTCTCATCTCGAAGTTGTGAAATTGATTCCTATAGCGCATAATACCAGAGTATGATAGCGACTGCAAACCTCACCTCAACTATCCCAGCTCAGAATTTTGCGTGTAATTCTCAATTATTATATTTGCACTTTTAAGGTATTAACCTCTTGCAAAGTGCGCATAGTTTACGATGCAATTCATAAATGAAAAAACCATGAGGAATAATCACTCACCATAAATATCATGGTAACCTCCAATGGACCAAACACTTCCAACACGTCAATTCATCGTGATGTAACTGGGCTTCCACAGGTTTACAGACCTCTTGCTTACTGAAGATGACAGGGATCTGTCGAAAGTACTAGAGGATTGGATGTGCGGGGCTGAATGGGTGTGACAATTGCAGTGGGAGTAGCAGAGGTTGTGAAACAGAAGGAGGAGTTCCATAATTAGAATTGACTAAGGTTTAATCACCTGTGAATGTAAGGTTTATGTACATAGTTTTTACTTGAATTGTATGAATGAGTTGTATGTATGATTTTTATCGAATTGACAAGCATTATAGTAACATACTATAAGGCAAAGGAAAAAGAAAAAAAAACGATGTTTCACACCCGAAAATAAGAAGCGTAAGCAAGAGGTCTGTAAACCTGTGGAAGCCCAGTTACATCACGATGAATTGACGTGTTGGAAGTGTTTGGTCCATTGGAGGTTACCATGATATTTATGGTGAGTGATTATTCCTCATGGTTTTTTCATTTATGAATTGCACGTAAACTATGCGCACTTTGCAAGAGGTTAATACCTTAAAAGTGCAAATATAATAATTGAGAATTACACGCAAAATTCTGAGCTGGGATAGTTGAGGTGAGGGGTTTGCAGTCGCTATCATACTCTGGTATTATGCGCTATAGGAATCAATTTCACAACTTCGAGATGAGAGATATTAAGGCGTTTAAGAAGGCTAAAATTAAATTAGTAAAGTCAGAAAATCAAGAAGAATTTTTGGTGACGTGCCGTGACCTAGAAATAACACCAAAGTATTTAAAAATACGGAATTGCCCAGTCACTGCTAAGGATAATAGAATAATTCAGGAATGCCAAAAAAAGAGATTAAGAGCTGAAATTGTCAATAAAAGGAAACTGATTTTTAACTTGAATATGAAATGTTTACATTTAATCGATTTGATATGTTATAAAAAGTATAGAAAGTTCGACGGTAATTGGAGAGATGAGATTTTGGATGTAACCTTCAGAGAAATTTTTGACATCGTGGAATACGAAAAAATGCTCAAGAGCAGTCATGGAAAAAAGTTGCACGTGATGATTGACAGACAACGTGTACAAGAACAACGAGAGAATATGTATGAGGTATATCAGAATAACTCCAACTTGACCTTGAGCTTCACGCAAAGAGCTATTTTGCAGAGAGGTAAAAAATTTGCGTTTCCACGGAGCCTGCCGAGGACGGAGGAATTAATACCCAACTTAGAAGAAATGGCACGCAGTGTACCAGCAGAAGAACGTGAAAATTTTCGAAGTAAACTGTATAGAATTGTTTTGAAAGAATTTAATGAAAAAGTAAGAAAAAGAAATATCATATAGATAAAATTCAGTATGAGAAAGAACAACTGATTAAATTAAGAGATGACCCAACAATTAAATTCTGTGAAGCTGATAAAACAGGGCAAATTGTAATATTAAACGCAACTGAATATGATCTAAAGATGAATAGAGCTATAGAAGAACTAAATTGCAGCATTCTGACAAAAGACCCAACAGAATCTCAAGTAAGGTACTTAGCTAGAATAAGAAATCACAGCACCTTGCCTGATGAAATAAAGAAAGCATACCCACCAATGGGTACTGGAATACCAAAAATGATTGCAAAAATAAAAACTCATAAGCCTGATACACCTATGAGAGTGATTGTATCAAAAAGGAATTCCCCACTAATAAAACTAGAAAAGAATATCTACAAATTTTTGGCACCTGTGTTCATGAAGACAAGGTTCACTGTGAAGAATACATACGAATTTATTGAGAAAATTAAAGTAATTAAACAAGATTTAAGTGAATATCATATGGCTAGTATGGATGTGAGAGCTCTTTTTCCTAGCACACCAGTACCTCAGGCAATAGAAATAATTATTGAAAAATTGTATGTGCTACAGACAATGAAGGCAATACAAATAGAGGAGTTAAGAGAAATTTTATTGTACATATATGAAAATAACATTTTTAAGTTTAACAACAAGATGTACAAACAAAATCATGGTGGACCTATGGGGTCACCACTGTCAACTTTATTTGCTGAAATTATGATGAGTGACATTGAGGAAAAAATAATAAGTAAACTCGAGGATCCACCACTGATATACTGCAGATATGTTGATGACATTTTTCTGTTATCCAGGCTAAAAAATGATGAACTTGAGGACTTGACAAAAAAGTATAGTGAAATTTATCCATCTATAGAACTGACAGTAGAACAAGAACATGACAATACTTTGGCATTTTTGGACGTTTTGATTATTAAAACAGAGGAGAGTTTACAATTCAGAGTGCATAGAAAATCTTCATATATCCCAGTACTTATACCATTTCAGTCATCACATCCATTAACACATAAAAGAAATAGTATTAAAACACTAATTAAAAGAAGTTTAACACATTCATCAATTGAACAATATAGAAAAGAAGAAATTGAATATATTGAAAAAATTGCATATGCTTTTGGATACCCTAAACAGGTATTAAAAAAATGGATTTATGAAGTAACTCAAGGTTACAATAAGGTCAAGAGTGATAAAAAACTTGTAAAATATGTGGGAGGAATACCATATATAGAAAATGTTTCAGCAGAAATTAATAAAGTTTGTGGCAAGTATGGCATACAGGTAGGAAATCAGGTACTTACTGTAAAAAATTTAGTGATTAAAAATGAAAAAATTAGCCAATTAGATAGAGCAGGAATTTATGAAATCCCAATAAACCAGCAACCACCTGTGTCATATATAGGCAGCACCAAGAACAAATTAAAATATAGATTGAATCAGCATATTAATAATTGGAACAAAAAAGAGGCTAAGACAGCATTGACCCAATACTGTATGGAAAATCAAAAATGTCCAAGGTTTGAAGATATTAAAATTATTAAGAGCTGTAAAAACGAAAAGCAGTTAAGAATTGCAGAATCAGTGTTAATTGAAAAAAACAGATCAAGATTATGCAACATTAATGAGCCAAATAACTTAAACGAACAATGGAAAGCCATAATAAAAATTGAACAGCAGCGTAAAAAGAAAGAGAGAAAAAAGAGCAGCAGGGACAATAGATGGCGCCAGAGACACAACGATTCAGAGATAGCGACTGGGGCCCAGGCCTCGATGGCTCTGCTCACTTGAGCTGCGGTGGGCGGATGAGACACACCTGCCTCCTGAAGATGACAGGGATCTGTCGAAAGTACTAGAGGATTGGATGTGCGGGGCTGAATGGGTGTGACAATTGCAGTGGGAGTAGCAGAGGTTGTGAAACAGAAGGAGGAGTTCCATAATTAGAATTGACTAAGGTTTAATCACCTGTGAATGTAAGGTTTATGTACATAGTTTTTACTTGAATTGTATGAATGAGTTGTATGTATGATTTTTATCGAATTGACAAGCATTATAGTAACATACTATAAGGCAAAGGAAAAGAAAAAAACGATGTTTCACACCCGAAAATAAGAAGCGTAAGCAAGAGGTCTGTAAACCTGTGGAAGCCCAGTTACATCACGATGAATTGACGTGTTGGAAGTGTTTGGTCCATTGGAGGTTACCATGATATTTATGGTGAGTGATTATTCCTCATGGTTTTTTCATTTATGAATTGCACGTAAACTATGCGCACTTTGCAAGAGGTTAATACCTTAAAAGTGCAAATATAATAATTGAGAATTACACGCAAAATTCTGAGCTGGGATAGTTGAGGTGAGGGGTTTGCAGTCGCTATCATACTCTGGTATTATGCGCTATAGGAATCAATTTCACAACTTCGAGATGAGAGATATTAAGGCGTTTAAGAAGGCTAAAATTAAATTAGTAAAGTCAGAAAATCAAGAAGAATTTTTGGTGACGTGCCGTGACCTAGAAATAACACCAAAGTATTTAAAAATACGGAATTGCCCAGTCACTGCTAAGGATAATAGAATAATTCAGGAATGCCAAAAAAAGAGATTAAGAGCTGAAATTGTCAATAAAAGGAAACTGATTTTTAACTTGAATATGAAATGTTTACATTTAATCGATTTGATATGTTATAAAAAGTATAGAAAGTTCGACGGTAATTGGAGAGATGAGATTTTGGATGTAACCTTCAGAGAAATTTTTGACATCGTGGAATACGAAAAAAAATGCTCAAGAGCAGTCATGGAAAAAAGTTGCACGTGATGATTGACAGACAACGTGTACAAGAACAACGAGAGAATATGTATGAGGTATATCAGAATAACTCCAACTTGACCTTGAGCTTCACGCAAAGAGCTATTTTGCAGAGAGGTAAAAAATTTGCGTTTCCACGGAGCCTGCCGAGGACGGAGGAATTAATACCCAACTTAGAAGAAATGGCACGCAGTGTACCAGCAGAAGAACGTGAAAATTTTCGAAGTAAACTGTATAGAATTGTTTTGAAAGAATTTAATGAAAAAAGTAAGAAAAAGAAATATCATATAGATAAAATTCAGTATGAGAAAGAACAACTGATTAAATTAAGAGATGACCCAACAATTAAATTCTGTGAAGCTGATAAAACAGGGCAAATTGTAATATTAAACGCAACTGAATATGATCTAAAGATGAATAGAGCTATAGAAGAACTAAATTGCAGCATTCTGACAAAAGACCCAACAGAATCTCAAGTAAGGTACTTAGCTAGAATAAGAAATCACAGCACCTTGCCTGATGAAATAAAGAAAGCATACCCACCAATGGGTACTGGAATACCAAAAATGATTGCAAAAATAAAAACTCATAAGCCTGATACACCTATGAGAGTGATTGTATCAAAAAGGAATTCCCCACTAATAAAACTAGAAAAGAATATCTACAAATTTTTGGCACCTGTGTTCATGAAGACAAGGTTCACTGTGAAGAATACATACGAATTTATTGAGAAAATTAAAGTAATTAAACAAGATTTAAGTGAATATCATATGGCTAGTATGGATGTGAGAGCTCTTTTTCCTAGCACACCAGTACCTCAGGCAATAGAAATAATTATTGAAAAATTGTATGTGCTACAGACAATGAAGGCAATACAAATAGAGGAGTTAAGAGAAATTTTATTGTACATATATGAAAATAACATTTTTAAGTTTAACAACAAGATGTACAAACAAAATCATGGTGGACCTATGGGGTCACCACTGTCAACTTTATTTGCTGAAATTATAATGAGTGACATTGAGGAAAAAATAATAAGTAAACTCGAGGATCCACCACTGATATACTGCAGATATGTTGATGACATTTTTCTGTTATCCAGGCTAAAAAATGATGAACTTGAGGACTTGACAAAAAAGTATAGTGAAATTTATCCATCTATAGAACTGACAGTAGAACAAGAACATGACAATACTTTGGCATTTTTGGACGTTTTGATTATTAAAACAGAGGAGAGTTTACAATTCAGAGTGCATAGAAAATCTTCATATATCCCAGTACTTATACCATTTCAGTCATCACATCCATTAACACATAAAAGAAATAGTATTAAAACACTAATTAAAAGAAGTTTAACACATTCATCAATTGAACAATATAGAAAAGAAGAAATTGAATATATTGAAAAAATTGCATATGCTTTTGGATACCCTAAACAGGTATTAAAAAAATGGATTTATGAAGTAACTCAAGGTTACAATAAGGTCAAGAGTGATAAAAAACTTGTAAAATATGTGGGAGGAATACCATATATAGAAAATGTTTCAGCAGAAATTAATAAAGTTTGTGGCAAGTATGGCATACAGGTAGGAAATCAGGTACTTACTGTAAAAAATTTAGTGATTAAAAATGAAAAAATTAGCCAATTAGATAGAGCAGGAATTTATGAAATCCCAATAAACCAGCAACCACCTGTGTCATATATAGGCAGCACCAAGAACAAATTAAAATATAGATTGAATCAGCATATTAATAATTGGAACAAAAAGAGGCTAAGACAGCATTGACCCAATACTGTATGGAAAATCAAAAATGTCCAAGGTTTGAAGATATTAAAATTATTAAGAGCTGTAAAAACGAAAAGCAGTTAAGAATTGCAGAATCAGTGTTAATTGAAAAAAACAGATCAAGATTATGCAACATTAATGAGCCAAATAACTTAAACGAACAATGGAAAGCCATAATAAAAATTGAACAGCAGCGTAAAAAGAAAGAGAGAAAAAAGAGCAGCAGGGACAATAGATGGCGCCAGAGACACAACGATTCAGAGATAGCGACTGGGGCCCAGGCCTCGATGGCTCTGCTCACTTGAGCTGCGGTGGGCGGATGAGACACACCTGCCTCCTGAAGATGACAGGGATCTGTCGAAAGTACTAGAGGATTGGATGTGCGGGGCTGAATGGGTGTGACAATTGCAGTGGGAGTAGCAGAGGTTGTGAAACAGAAGGAGGAGTTCCATAATTAGAATTGACTAAGGTTTAATCACCTGTGAATGTAAGGTTTATGTACATAGTTTTTACTTGAATTGTATGAATGAGTTGTATGTATGATTTTTATCGAATTGACAAGCATTATAGTAACATACTATAAGGCAAAGGAAAAGAAAAAAACGATGTTTCACACCCGAAAATAAGAAGCGTAAGCAAGAGGTCTGTAAACCTGTGGAAGCCCAGTTACATCACGATGAATTGACGTGTTGGAAGTGTTTGGTCCATTGGAGGTTACCATGATATTTATGGTGAGTGATTATTCCTCATGGTTTTTTCATTTATGAATTGCACGTAAACTATGCGCACTTTGCAAGAGGTTAATACCTTAAAAGTGCAAATATAATAATTGAGAATTACACGCAAAATTCTGAGCTGGGATAGTTGAGGTGAGGGGTTTGCAGTCGCTATCATACTCTGGTATTATGCGCTATAGGAATCAATTTCACAACTTCGAGATGAGAGATATTAAGGCGTTTAAGAAGGCTAAAATTAAATTAGTAAAGTCAGAAAATCAAGAAGAATTTTTGGTGACGTGCCGTGACCTAGAAATAACACCAAAGTATTTAAAAATACGGAATTGCCCAGTCACTGCTAAGGATAATAGAATAATTCAGGAATGCCAAAAAAAGAGATTAAGAGCTGAAATTGTCAATAAAAGGAAACTGATTTTTAACTTGAATATGAAATGTTTACATTTAATCGATTTGATATGTTATAAAAAGTATAGAAAGTTCGACGGTAATTGGAGAGATGAGATTTTGGATG
Organism: Macrothele yani; assembly: GCA_039090855.1. Classification (NCBI taxonomy): domain Eukaryota; kingdom Metazoa; phylum Arthropoda; class Arachnida; order Araneae; family Macrothelidae; genus Macrothele; species Macrothele yani. The sequence continues at coordinate 131,013,047 of CM077009.1, read as the reverse complement.
TAACCTTCAGAGAAATTTTTGACATCGTGGAATACGAAAAAAATGCTCAAGAGCAGTCATGGAAAAAAAGTTGCACGTGATGATTGACAGACAACGTGTACAAGAACAACGAGAGAATATGTATGAGGTATATCAGAATAACTCCAACTTGACCTTGAGCTTCACGCAAAGAGCTATTTTGCAGAGAGGTAAAAAATTTGCGTTTCCACGGAGCCTGCCGAGGACGGAGGAATTAATACCCAACTTAGAAGAAATGGCACGCAGTGTACCAGCAGAAGAACGTGAAAAATTTTCGAAGTAAACTGTATAGAATTGTTTTGAAAGAATTTAATGAAAAAAGTAAGAAAAAGAAATATCATATAGATAAAATTCAGTATGAGAAAGAACAACTGATTAAATTAAGAGATGACCCAACAATTAAATTCTGTGAAGCTGATAAAACAGGGCAAATTGTAATATTAAACGCAACTGAATATGATCTAAAGATGAATAGAGCTATAGAAGAACTAAATTGCAGCATTCTGACAAAAGACCCAACAGAATCTCAAGTAAGGTACTTAGCTAGAATAAGAAATCACAGCACCTTGCCTGATGAAATAAAGAAAGCATACCCACCAATGGGTACTGGAATACCAAAAATGATTGCAAAAATAAAAACTCATAAGCCTGATACACCTATGAGAGTGATTGTATCAAAAAGGAATTCCCCACTAATAAAACTAGAAAAGAATATCTACAAATTTTTGGCACCTGTGTTCATGAAGACAAGGTTCACTGTGAAGAATACATACGAATTTATTGAGAAAATTAAAGTAATTAAACAAGATTTAAGTGAATATCATATGGCTAGTATGGATGTGAGAGCTCTTTTCCTAGCACACCAGTACCTCAGGCAATAGAAATAATTATTGAAAAATTGTATGTGCTACAGACAATGAAGGCAATACAAATAGAGGAGTTAAGAGAAATTTTATTGTACATATATGAAAATAACATTTTTAAGTTTAACAACAAGATGTACAAACAAAATCATGGTGGACCTATGGGGTCACCACTGTCAACTTTATTTGCTGAAATTATAATGAGTGACATTGAGGAAAAAATAATAAGTAAACTCGAGGATCCACCACTGATATACTGCAGATATGTTGATGACATTTTTCTGTTATCCAGGCTAAAAAATGATGAACTTGAGGACTTGACAAAAAAGTATAGTGAAATTTATCCATCTATAGAACTGACAGTAGAACAAGAACATGACAATACTTTGGCATTTTTGGACGTTTTGATTATTAAAACAGAGGAGAGTTTACAATTCAGAGTGCATAGAAAATCTTCATATATCCCAGTACTTATACCATTTCAGTCATCACATCCATTAACACATAAAAGAAATAGTATTAAAACACTAATTAAAAGAAGTTTAACACATTCATCAATTGAACAATATAGAAAAGAAGAAATTGAATATATTGAAAAAATTGCATATGCTTTTGGATACCCTAAACAGGTATTAAAAAAATGGATTTATGAAGTAACTCAAGGTTACAATAAGGTCAAGAGTGATAAAAAACTTGTAAAATATGTGGGAGGAATACCATATATAGAAAATGTTTCAGCAGAAATTAATAAAGTTTGTGGCAAGTATGGCATACAGGTAGGAAATCAGGTACTTACTGTAAAAAATTTAGTGATTAAAAATGAAAAAATTAGCCAATTAGATAGAGCAGGAATTTATGAAATCCCAATAAACCAGCAACCACCTGTGTCATATATAGGCAGCACCAAGAACAAATTAAAATATAGATTGAATCAGCATATTAATAATTGGAACAAAAAAGAGGCTAAGACAGCATTGACCCAATACTGTATGGAAAATCAAAAATGTCCAAGGTTTGAAGATATTAAAATTATTAAGAGCTGTAAAAACGAAAAGCAGTTAAGAATTGCAGAATCAGTGTTAATTGAAAAAAACAGATCAAGATTATGCAACATTAATGAGCCAAATAACTTAAACGAACAATGGAAAGCCATAATAAAAATTGAACAGCAGCGTAAAAAGAAAGAGAGAAAAAAGAGCAGCAGGGACAATAGATGGCGCCAGAGACACAACGATTCAGAGATAGCGACTGGGGCCCAGGCCTCGATGGCTCTGCTCACTTGAGCTGCGGTGGGCGGATGAGACACACCTGCCTCCTGAAGATGACAGGGATCTGTCGAAAGTACTAGAGGATTGGATGTGCGGGGCTGAATGGGTGTGACAATTGCAGTGGGAGTAGCAGAGGTTGTGAAACAGAAGGAGGAGTTCCATAATTAGAATTGACTAAGGTTTAATCACTTGTGAATGTAAGGTTTATGTACATAGTTTTTACTTGAATTGTATGAATGAGTTGTATGTATGATTTTTATCGAATTGACAAGCATTATAGTAACATACTATAAGGCAAAGGAAAAGAAAAAAAACGATGTTTCACACCCGAAAATAAGAAGCGTAAGCAAGAGGTCTGTAAACCTGTGGAAGCCCAGTTACATCACGATGAATTGACGTGTTGGAAGTGTTTGGTCCATTAGAGGTTACCATGATATTTATGGTGAGTGATTATTCCTCATGGTTTTTTTCATTTATGAATTGCACGTAAACTATGCGCACTTTGCAAGAGGTTAATACCTTAAAAGTGCAAATATAATTACTAAGCAACAGTTAGCAGCAGCATTATGTGCTGAATGGAAGCACATACCTATCGCTGTGTTCCAAAACCTTGTCGAAAGCATGTCTCGAAGGGTCAGTGCATGCATTAAGGCCAAATGTGGACCAATGCCGTACTAATATATGTCAATAAATGCTGTGATTGTGTTTCTCTTCTAGGTGTCTGGTGATTTTTGTCAATATAGTGTATATATTAAAAAAAAAGTCAAAAATCAGAATTTCTGGAAGCAGAATTTCTTGTGAAAAAGTTAGTCTCGTAATGAGCTGTCCAAAAGAGTAAAGAAAAAAAAAATTAAATTAATTAATTTTTAATGGTTACTTTCTTATATTTTAAAGATGTAATTCTCCAAAGTACTGTATTACACCTTGCCAGTGATGAAAAGCTGGTATAGAACATGTCATAGAAATATTGTATATTCATGGAAGAAACTTTCTGGAAGAAATCCTGCTCCCAAAGTTGGGTGGTTTGCTTATATGCAAGTCAATAAAAAATAGGGCTGAACTTCTGTGGAATTTACTGACAGATTTTTAATGTTTTAGACCATGGCTTTCTACGTGTCACTGTGCGATAATTTTCTGATCTGAAAAATATCACACAGTGACACAATCATATCCTCAGCTGTGCCCCCATTTTAAGTTTAAATCTGTCAGTGTAACTGAAACATTTTGTTTTCAAAGATGTCGTAAATAACAGTGAATAAAAAATATGAGCAGCAAAGACATTGGTTGAAACAGCAAAGGGTGAACTAAATGCAAGCAAGGCTGAACTAGATCACATACCAGCTTGTAACATTAAGTAAAAACAGCGAGGAGAAAAGTTAGGAGTCAAGATGCAGCACTATCTATTGACGTGCGATTCAAAAACAAGCACATTGTTTCTGTATCGTTATTTACAGTGTTCGATTTTATTTACATGCTGAACTTGTATCATTTCAACAAGGGAATTTTTCTATGTGAAAAGGTTTAATCTGTATGTTAACATCAGTCCTCATTTGGTAGGTCATAAAATTATTACACAGTTTGCAGACTAAAATACGCAAACTGGTTACTTTTTCTTCAAAATCCATTACCATGTCCAGCTAAGCTTAACATGGCTACAGATGAAACACGCGATAAAATCTATCATTGAAGTAGTTCCTGACAATATTTACAAAATTAACTAATAATTAGGTATTATCTAAGCATGTTATAAGTTATAAATGTTTTCTTTTTTGTACTGTAATTTTCGTCTTATTATTCGCACCAGTCTATAATCCGCAGACCGCAAAATTCACGTAATTTTTTTCCTTCGTATAATCTGCACCAGCGTATAATCCACAGACTGTGACATTCAGAAAACAAAGATTGCCGTATAATCTGCACATCATAGATGTTGAACAGGAAGTGGAATTTTCGACAGAAAAGTTGGTCACACAATGATCCAGAAGTCCGAAGAAGTAAGAAAAAAATGATTTTATTAAATGAAGAAATTAATTTTTAAAGGTTACTTTTTCATATTTTTATCTCCGGACATATAAATCTCAGTGGCATGGCATCCATAGATTATGGCGATGCAGCTCCAGAGCATTGCATTACACCTTGCCAATGACGAAAGGCTGATACAGAACAAGTCATAGAAATATGGTATGTACTCGTGTATAAGTCGAAAGTTTTTGGGGGAAATCCTGCTTTCAGAGTTGTGTATATGTGGGCCAATAAAAAATAGGGCTAGACTTCTGTGAATTCTCCCGCAGAATTTACCAACGTATTTGTTTATATGCGCACTTTTCAGGGGTTTAATACCTTAAAAGTGCAAATATAGTATTTGTTTATGTTTTAGATCGTGGCAAAGCGGCTTTCTGCGTGTTACTGCGCGATTGTTTTCTGAACTCAAAACTATTGCGTAGTAACTTGATCATATCCTCAACTGTGCCCACCACTTAAGTTTAAATTCGGCAGTGTAACTGAAACGTTTCCTTTTCAAAGGCATCATGAATAGCAATGAATGAAAACATCAGCTGCAAAGGCATTGGTCAACTCAAAACGGCAAAGAATGAACTAAACAGAGGGCACGGCCCGTATGAGATCTGAAAGGAAGAATGCATAGGTTCGTGCAGCAAGCGCTGTGCATACTTTTTGGCTTGTTGTCAAAAATAGAGACAGCACAACAGTCAGAGCTGTCCTCAACGATACAAAATGATCCCTGCCGTCCCTTCCCACATTTTTCCCGATCTTTCATTACAACACCCCTCCTCTCTGCTCCGTACGAACTCCTGATCTGAGGAAATTTTTTTCAAGGGAGTTTCTTTTCCAATTATACGCCTCTTCTGCACAATTATCTTGCAGATTTAAAAAAAAAAAAAAAAAAAGGACCACAAAAACTTTTTTTTTCAAATTGGTGTATTATTTGTATCAGCATATAATCCGCAGAACCTATATTTTGAACTTTTTTAACAGATATTTCACGGATTATATGCAAAAATTATGGTACTAGTATAATTAGTCTGTAGCATCATTCGTTCTCTTAAGAACACGTCTGCTATTTTTTACAGTCAGTCTGGAACATCATTCCTTCTCTTAGGAACACGTCTGCTATTTTTTTGTAGCCGTCACTTTCTATATAATGTGGATAACCTGGAAATATATAGATGGTACAACATCTTCCTTCAGCCACTTGTACTTCATGTCAGGTATGTAATTATCAGACTGAAAATGCTTACCACAAACAACACTTTATGGTGACTTGTTGTCTGTTTGAAAATCCTGCTGAGATATTGCTTCCAAGCGCAGTTGCTTTAGGTTCTGATCTGATGGAAACTTGTGAAATGACATTTCTACAATTTTCTCTTTAGAAGACGTGCATGTAGGCAAAGAGCAGTAAACCGTAAGGAATTTAGATCATATTTTGCTGTAAAAACAACGGATTGCCTGTAAAATTATAGTGTAATTTTTTAAACAAACATAACCCAGCCATGCAAATAGCAGAGAGAATGTATATCCAACAGCAACACGTCGTCGCAATGGGCACAATTATCTTGTTTTTGTACACAGGCATGTTGCCTCGACAAACATAGAAGTACGGCCATTAAAACACACTCCTTCCCACACCAGAACTGAGACAGCCAAGTAGTAAGGGCTGATGGAATGTAGTTGCATTTGTGTGCTGGATCTGCAGTCTTGTCCTCGTTGAATATCAAGATAAAGAGCAAATTAGGATTCGTCTGTGAAAAGTACGTTGTGCCACTCTGTATTCCATGATATGTATTGTTGGATGCGGGTACATCTTTGATGACCGTAAGCTGATGTAAATGTTATACATCTTGGCAGCCTTCTTGCTCTGAAACCATGAGCATGGACAGAGTAAAATAAAATGTATCTGTGTACACAACCACCAAAACAGAAAACTTACTGCAAACCCGCAAATCACACAATAACAAAAGAATAGAGAAAAATTAATAAAATAAATAATTTTTAGAAAATTACAGATTCCAGTGAGGACATAATAAGTGCATTACAACTGAACATGCAGCACAATGTGTGTAAAATGGACCTTTATGGCAAAATATTAAAATATTGGACTACAAACATAAAAACAAGATACTAATTAAAGAAATTATACCCAGAAAAACAGTTCGATTAATGAACCTTCAAACATTATAAGTAGCATTTTCAACTTAATTCAAAAATAGCAAACTTACAAAATACATAAGGAAAAGATTTTAACTTAATTACTGGAGAATGCAAGAGGAACCTAGCAAAGTTTAAATTCTTTCTGTGTAAATGAAACTTTTGATACAGTTCCTATACATTAAGAACAGGCTTTGATAAAATCTAGAGGCCAGAAACGTCTGTAAAAACAAAAGAACTCAGAAGATGTCAAAAAAATTAAAAAATTCTTCAAGTTAAAATAGAATTAAATATATTAATCTGAGTAAAGATTAACATATTGAGAAAGGGTTTTAAGTGCTGTAAATTTCATTTTTTTTAATCTACAAGCAAAAACGATCTGCTAATAATTTGAAAACTATCGGCGTATGGCTACATTTTGCTGCTCTGGTCATGGAGCTGAGAGCAAATATCCAGTTCTGTTCGAAACTCAGTAAAACTGCATTTGAGACATTTGAATTATTGTGTGATGTGTATGGGGGCTAATTATCTTGTGCACAAATATTATTGTGTGATGTGTATGGGGGCTAATTATCTTGTGCACAAATATTATTGTGTGATGTGTATGGGGGCTAATTATCTTGTGCACAAATATTATTGTGTGATGTCTATGGGGCTAATTATCTTGTGCATAAATATTCCGATGGTATGGGTGTTTTAAGGATGGATAAGATTTGGAAAATGATAAAAGACCCAGACGCCAGATTTCAATGTGCATGTCTGAACTCGTTGAGAAAGTTCGCAAAAGCATAAAAGGTAATCATTGTGTGACATTGAGGAAGCTGAAATATAAACTCAGTGTTAATAAGAAGACAATGGGTAAAATTTTAGTGCAACATTTGGGGGAAAGTGTGTACTCATCTTGTTCAGCATGCTTTGTCAGACGACCAGAAACTTCCACATGTGGACTATGCAAAAGACATCCTGGAGACTGTACAGACAATGTACATTTTTCTCCAAAGCATAGTGGCAGGTGCATAGGCGTAACCACCGGGGGAGGGGGTCTGCACCCCCCAGATTTTCAGAGTCGAGGATCCTCATATGCATTTATATATATCATCATCAACCATTATCAATCCACTGCTGGACGAAGGTCTCCCCAAGTTTCCTCCACAACGGTCTGTCTTGTGCCAGTCTCCTCCATGTCACCCCTGCATACTTTCGAATTTCATCCACCCATCTCCCATGTGGTCTTCTTCTGGGTCTTTTCCTGTCCCTTGGAATCCAATCTAAAATTTCGGCTGTCCATCGATGATCTGTCCTTCTGGCAGTATGTCCAGCCCATTGCCATTTCAGGGATTTAACTCTGATCATGATGTCTTCCACTCTTGTCATTTTTCGGATCCACGAGTTCCTCTTCGTATCTCTCCTGGTTACACCAAGCATGCACCTCTCCATGCCTCTGTGAGTTATCTGCAGCCTTTGTACGTCTCTTTTAGTTAAGGTCCACGTCTCTGCACCATGCGTAAGCACTGGAAGGATGCATTGATCAAACACTTTTCTTTTAAGACATAATGGCATATTGCTCTTGAAAATTATGCTGTTTCTTCCAAAAGCTCTCCAGGCAAGTTTTGTACGCCGATTGATTTCTTCATCAATGTGACCCTCACTTGATATCTGCTGTCCAAGATAAACGTACGTGTCTGTTATCTCCAGCTTTTCTCCATCAATCGATAAATCTTCATTTCTTGTAAAAGCATTGAACATCACTTTTGTCTTCTGAAAGTTCATTTTTAATCCCACTTCTTTACTCTTGTCAGCAAGTTCCTGGATCATACTCTGTAGCTCTGATGGGGTAGTTGCAAAAATGACTACGTCATCAGCAAAACGAAGGTGGGTTAGATAATCTCCATTAATCTTTATTCCTTTGTTTTCCCAGTTCAGTGATTGAAAGACATTTTCCAATGTGGCATTAAAGAGCTTCGGAGATATGGTGTCACCTTGTCTCACTCCCTTTCCAATTTTTGTGTGTTGTACTTTCGAACAGCTGAATCTTTGCACTTGCATTTTCATAGGTGTTATTAATAATATTAATGTATGCATCTTCAATACCGCAGGATTTCAGAGCCATTGTAACTGCTGATGGTTTCACCGAATCAAAGGCTTTTTCATAATCGATAAAAGCCATGCACAATGGAAGTTCATATTCCCTCGCTCTTTCAATTAGTTCTCTCACTACGTGGATATGATCTATTGTGCTGTAGCCACTCCTGAATCCAGCTTGTTCTCTCGGTTGAGCCATGTCCAGTGTTACCTTCAAGCGGTGTGAAAGAACTTTAGTGAAATTTTATAAACCACTGATAGGTCTGTAGTTCCCGAGATCCTCAATGTCACCTTTTTTATGTAGCAGGATCATTGGCACATTGTTCCAATTCTCAGGAATCTTCCCTTCATTAAGGCATAGAGTGAAAATTTGGGCGAGTACTGTTTCGATTGTTCCACTTGCTTCTTGTATGATGTCTACAGTAATTCCATCTTCTCCTGGAGCTTTTCCCGCTTCATGTTCTTGATTGCATGGGCAACTTCTGCTGGGAGGACTGGAAGAACTCTGGTACGGGTACCTTTCATGATGTCTGGAATACATGTATCATCCCTTTCATATAACTTGGAGTAGAAATCTTCACTCTTGTCAAAATTTCGCCTCTATTTCTTGTTACAGAACCATCTTCTTTTCTCAGTGCCATAATATGTTTTCTTCCCTTACTGAGATATCCCTTTGCTATCTTTAGGATTTGGTTGTTTTCAATTGCTTTCCTCACTAGTTCACAGTTGAATTTCCTTACGTCTTCAGTGATACTTTTTCGTACTGTCTTGCATAGCTCTATATATTCCACTTTGGAAGTCACAACTTCTTTAGTTGTCCTTATCTCTCTTCTGTTTTGCATCAACATTTTGGTTTTTCCTGATAATTTGCTCACATGCAACTTGTTCTTAGACCCAGCTAATTTTGTTGCTGTTTCCATAAGAGCTTTGGTTACTTTTCTGTTAACTTCAGAAATATCCACTTCTTCCAATGTTAGGCCTTCTAAAGCAGAGAATCTGTTCTTCAGTTCCGACTTGAAGGTATTATGGTGTTTTTAAGGTTGATTATGTCATTACATATTGTTTGTCTTATGAGCTCTCCACGTTCGAGTTTAGTGTTGAGGTGCATCTTACATCTCACCAATCTGTGGTCACTACCTGTGTTGAACTTGTTTAGCACACTGCAGTCTTCTATGACGAATTTTTTGTTACACATAATAAAATCAATTTCACTTGTCGTCCCATTTGCATGTCTTCATGTCCATTTCCTGTGTGGCTTTTTGTTGAAAAAGCAGTTCAAGATGAAAACTCTTCTGCCTCTGCAAACTCAACGAGAGTATTTCCACGCTGGTTTCTGTTGCCGTGACCAAATTTACCTACTGAAGTTTCATTCTGTTGCTGCTGCCCTATTTTTGCATTGAAATATCCCATAATTATTTTCAAGTGCTGCTTACCTTTATTATTTAGATGACAAATTTCCTCATAAAATTCTTCAATTTCTTCTTCAGGATGACTTGTGGTGGGTGCATAAGTTTGAATAATCTGAGCCTGGTATCTTCTCGAGAGTTGGATAACGAGTCGTGCAGCTCTGTCAGAGGAACTTTCAACTTCTACCACTTTATCCTTCAGTTTCTTGTTTATTATAAATCCAACACCACTAGTTCTGCCAGTATCTGTCCCATGATAGTAGAAGAGATGTCCACTTTTCAGTTCAATGAGATCTTCTCCTTTTCTCCTTACCTCACTTAGCCCAACGATGTCCCACTTGATCCTTTGTAGTTCCTCTTCCAATTCAAGAAGCCTTAAATCAGAAGATAGGGAGCGTCCATTATACGTAGCCAAGGTCAGCATCAGATGGCAGCCTAGTCCGGTCCTCCGGGGATCCTTAGCACCCTCTGCCTTCATGTCGCACTGGCCGCTGCCTTGGCCAGGTACATTCCAGCTGCCGGAGACTGAGGGCCAAGATTTAAGTTGTGAAGTCATTTTGGAGGGGTTTGGCCATAACTCACCACGCTGGCCAAGCGCGTTGGTGAGTGTGGGATAGCACTTCCTCTAATCCCGATGGTATAGTTATACCGCTAATGGCGGTCGTCAGAGCCCCTTTAGTGGAAACAGGATGCACCACGAGAAGGCGGGGTTGACATTTGTCAAGGAGAGGCTGTAATGTTATGCGTCACCTGACCTTACATCCCGCATGTATATATACATATATGTATATATATAAAATGTGTCACTCACCAACCCGCTTGGCCAGCATGGTGAGTTATGGCCAAACCCCTTCAAAATGAATCCACAACTTAAATCTTGGCCCTCAGTCTCAGGCATCTGGAATGTACCTGGCCAAGGCAGCGGCCAGTGTGACATGAAGGCAGAGGGTGCTAAGAATCACCAGAGGACCGGACTAGGCTGCCATCTGATGCTAACCTTGGCTACATATAATGGACGCTCCCTATCTTTTGATTCAAGGCTCCTTGAATTGGAAGAACTACAAAGGATTAAGTGGGACATCGTCGGGCTAAGTGAGGTAAGGAGAAGATCTCATTGAACTGAAAAGTGGACATCTCTTCTATTATTGTGGGACAGATACTGGCAGAACTAGTGGTGTTGGATTTATAATAAACAAGAAACTGAAGGATAAAGTTGCAGAAGTTGAAAGTTCCTCTGACAGAGCTGCACGACTTGTTATCCAACTCTCGAGAAGATACCAGGCTCAGATTATTCAAGCTTATGCACCCATCACAAGTCATCCTGAAGAAGAGATTGAAGAATTTTACGAGGAAATTCGTCATCTAAATAATAAAGGCAAGTAGCACTTGAAGATCATTATGGGAGATTTCAATGCGAAAATAGGGCAACGGCAACAGAACGAAACTTCAGTAGGTAAATTCGGTCACGGCAATAGAAACCAGCGTGGAAATGCTCTCCTAGAGTTTGCAGGAGCAGAAGGGTTTTTCATCATGAACTCATTTTTCAAGAAAAAGCCACAAAGGAAATGGACATGGTGACATCCCAATGGATTGACAAGTGAAATTGATTTTATTATGTGTAACAAGAAATTTGTCATGGAAGACTGCAGTGTGCTAAACAAGTTCAACACAGGTAGTGACCATAGAATGGTACGATGTAAGATGCACCTCAATGCTAAACTCGAGCGTGGCAAGCTCATAGGACAAACAAAGTGTATTGACATGACTAACCTCAAAAAACATCATAATACCTTCAAATTAAAACTGAGGAACAGATTCTCTGCTATAGAAGGTCTAACGTCGAAAGAAGTAGACATCTCTGAAGTTAACAGAAAACTAACCAAGGCTCTTATGAAACAGCAACAAAAATGGCTGGTACTAAGAACAAGTTGCATACGAACAAATTATCAAGAAAAACCAAAATTCTGATGCAAAAAAGAAAGATGAGGACAACTAAAGGAGATGTGACTTCCAAAGTGGAATATATAGAGCTATGCGATACGGTATGAAAAAGTATCACTGAAGATGTAAGGAAATTCAACTGTGAACTAGTGATGAAAGCAATTGAAAACAACCAAAGTTTAAAGAGAGCAAAGGGACATCTGAGCAAGGGAAGAAAACAGACTACGGCTCTGAGAAAACAAGATAGTTCTGTAATAAGAAATAGAGGTGAAATTTTGAAAAGAGTGAATGATTTCTACTCAAAATTATATAAAAGGGATGATACATGTATTCCAGACATTACAAAAGGTAAAAGTACCGGAGTTCTTCCAGTCCTCCCAGCAGAAGTTGCACATGCAATCAAGAACATGAAACGGGGTAAAGCTCCAGGAAAAGATGGAATTACCGTAAACATCATACAAGAAGCAAGCGGAGAAATTGAGACTGTACTCACGCAAGTTTTCACTCGATGCCTTAATGAAGGGAAGATTCCTGAGGATTGGAACAATGCTACAATGATCCTGCTACATAAAAAAGGGAACATTGAGAATCTCAGATACTATAGACCTATCAGCTTCCTATCAGTGGTTTAAAAAATCTTCACTAAAGTTCTTTCACATCGCTTGGTGACACTGGGCATGGCTCAATCGAGAGAACAAGCTGGATTCAGGAGTGGCTATTGCACTATAGATCATATACACATACAGAGAGAACTAATTGAAAGAGTGAGGGAATATGAACTTTCATTATGCATGGCTTTTATCGATTATGAAAAGGCTTTTGATTCTCTGAAACCATCAGCAGTTACAATGGCTTTGAAGTCCTGCGGTATTGAAGATGCATACATTAATATTATTAATAACACCTATGAAAATGCAAGTGCAAAAATTTGGCTATTTGAGAATACAGCACCCATAAAAATTGGAAAAGGAGTGAGACAAGGTGACACCATATCTCCGAAGCTCTTTAATGCCGCATTGGAATGTCTTTCAATCACTGAACTGGGAAAATAAAATGATGAAGATTAATGGAGATTATCTAACTCACCTTCGTTTTTCTGATGATGTAGTCATTTTTGCAACTACCCCATCAGAGCTGCAGAGTATGATCCAGGAACTTGCTGACAAGAGTAAAGAAGTGGGATTAAAAATGAACTTTCAGAAGACAAAAGTGATGTTCAATGCTTTTACAAAAAATGAAGATTTGTCGATTGATGGGGAAAAGCTGGAAGTAACCGATACCTACATTTATCTTGGACAGCAGATATCAAGTGAGGGTCACATTGATGAAGAAATTAATCAGTGTATAAAACTTGCCTGGAGAGCTTTTGGAAGAAATAGTATAATTTTCAAGAGCAATATGCCATTATGTCTTAAAAGAAAAGTGTTTGATCAATGCATCCTTCCAGTGCTTACGTATGGTGCAGAGACGTGGACCTTAACTAAAAGAGACATACAAAGGCTGCAGACAACTCAAAGAAGCATGGAGAGGTGCATGCTTGGTGTAACCAGGAGAGATAAGAAGAGGAACTCGTGGATCCGAAAAATAACAAGAGTGGAAGACATCATGATCAGAGTAAAATCCCTGAAATGGCAATGGGCTGGACATATTGTCAGAAGGACAGACCAGCGATGGACAGTCGAAACTTTAGACTGGATTCCAAGGGACAGGAAAAGACCCAGAAGAAGACCACGTGTCAGATGGGTGGATGAAATTTGAAGGTATGCAGGAGTAACACGTAGGAGACTGGCACCAGACAGACTGTTGTGGAAGAAACTCGGGGAAACCTTTGTGTGTGATCAGACCCCCCCCCAGATTTTGAAACATGGTTACTCCACTGGGCAGGTGATGAGACCTGATGTTTTTGAAATGATCTTGAAACAAAGCATCAGAGTACTCAGTGGAAGTCACCCAAACCAAAGATCAGGTTCAGAAGTCCAAATTCAAGACATTACTTGTGTGCTTTTATCACAACAAAATAATTCTGTATCACAAGTTCATTCCTGAAGGTACAACTGTCACTGGCGTGCGTCATCTTTGGAATGATGGATGACTTACACATCCATTTTGGAACAATTGTGGAAGAGGGTTGTTCATGTGAGGCCTGAGTACAAAAATAGGCAATGGTTCCTCCTTCGTGATAATGAACCTCAAGGCTTAAAAAATACCATGCCCGAGATGCCCGGGGTATGTAAATTATTGGCCTAGGCAAGTAAAAATGAAATCTAGTTGCCCGGGCGGGCAACTAGGTTTAAAGAAAAAAAAAGTTTGGAATGGAGAATTTTCTACTCTAGAAAAAAAAAAAAAGACTCGCGTGTTTTTCATTTTGCAGCAAATCACTGGAAGTTGTATTATTGTTACAGAATGAATGCCAAGGCCAGGAGGATAGTGCTTCTTCAATTTTATTATGCTTTACATCCAGAAATTGGGGCCATACGTAGTTTTGCTCCAGATGTTGGTTACAGTTAATGACAGGATGCATGCCTCGGATGAAACTAGCCTCCGGTGTTTAGTGACAAAATGCATAAACTGCCATGCAACACGAGGATGCAGACTGATGGGCAAAACAGCTGTGCTTTATGAGGAGGTAGTGAAAACGGAATATTTATTGCCACAGCCCCGGGTGGGGTTGGGTTGGGTCTCTGATACAACTTGCGGGAGTGAGGGAGTGGAAATGGAAGCTTCTGCCACCCCCTCCACACACACACACGCACGCGCACGAACAGCAGCGGTACTACTGAAACAAAGCCTAAGTTTCGTTTAAGATTTAAGAACAAGCCTGTACACTTAGCCAGGAGAAGAGCGAAAATTACCGGCACCGATAATGTACCTAGTTTGTCTGAGAGAACAGTAGTTTGTGTTAGCTGCAGATATAACTTGTATTTAGTAATGGATATGATTATTTTTTTATTTTTGGAAAAAAATCCAGCAACGAGAGTAATATCTCACAGTAAGCAATTATGTGAAATTCCCGATCTGTCAGCGGTTGTTACAAATTCGTCTTCTGCATTGTTGAGTGACGTAATTTCAGAATCGGAATCTGCGTCGTTGGCAAAATTGAAACTTACGCAAGCGGACTATGATCAAGCGTACGCAAAAAAAAAAAAAAAAAAAAAAATACGTTAGACAGTTCAGGAATCTTGGATAAAAACATTTAATTGGCTAAAGTCAAATGACGACAAGATCATGTGGTGCACTGCTTGCCAAAACCATCCTGAAATTGCTGATGCCACCAGCAATTTTTTCAAGGAATGTGTGTGTGTGTGTGTGGGGGGGGGTCCAGGTGATAATATAGTTTAATTACTATAAGTGCACACAACAGTTGTTGAAAGCGTAAAGATTGCCTTTGTTTCTAAACAATTCTTGGGATATTTTATGATGCAAATTCACTTCTGTTTGCACAAGAGAAAAAGGTAAATAATTTTTACATTCAAAATTGTTGAAAACTACTTAAACTGCTGTACAGTTAACTATTATTATTATTATTATTTTTATTTTTTTTGAAAAACACAGGAAGTATATTAAAAATTCTTGAACATGTCATAATCACTAAATTTCTCAAATGCCATAGATTACCTTTCTTAAAACTTGAGATATATGCTTTTGTGCACTTTGAGCAGAGACACTTTAAAATGACGATGCAAAAGATGTATAAAAAGTTTAGCATAATTTTTAACTTTAAAAAAATGAGGCTTCTGCTTTGTTATCTTAAAAGATACATTTTTCTGGGCAAGTAAACATTTTCTGCACTTGCCCAGCTGGGCATGTAACTTTTCAGATATTTTTCACACCCTGCACCTGCACACAAAAGTCAGTAGATCAATTTCTGGCATGAAAAAAAGTGCATCTCCCCAACCATTCCCCCCGTTCTCCAGATTTGTCACTGGGTGACTACGTTCTATTTCTTAAATTAAAGATTCCTTTAAAATTAAACATTTTTTAAGACACTGAAGACATACAAAGAACTTTCACACCAGCTCCACTCCATACCAAAAGATGACCTCTCCAAGTCCTTTCTTTCATTGGCTGATTATGCCACTTCATGTATTAATGTAGGAGAAACATACTTTGAATAAATTTTCATAAATCTTCGTGCTTTTCCATGAAAAAGAACTGGCCTCATTACTTAGTTGCCTCACTGTGATGATTTAGTCTCCTTTATTTTGCAGTGGTCTAAGTGCTGGCTTCTGACCACTCATTCGAGGTAGGTCCTGGTTGGAATCCCAGTGAGGCATGGATGTTGTGTTTTTATTACTGTACTGGCTGTCTCTCTTCCCTGGAGCCAGTAGCCCTAAATTAGGAACGGGCAACTGCTTGTAGCACACCGAGTTACTTACGATGCTTAGTCTACTCAGCTTTGCACTATTTCAAGTTCTGGTGTTTCATGTGTGAACTGATCAAATCATTTAATTCTTTATATTTCATTCTTCAACATATGATTAAATGAAACAGTTTGAAGCAAAGTGTTATTTAGTTGTGGGCTGAAATTTTGTATTATAATTCACGTGATTTAAAATTCCATTTATATACGGAATAAAACCAACTATAAATTTGTGGATTGTTTCTAATATGGTTTATAATATATATTATTGGTAACTTTTTTTAAATACACCAGACTTGAATAATCATGAAACGCGTGTAGCATATTAAATCCGTTTATTTTGTGATGTAGTCAGCACAAAGATTTGCCAAGCTTTCATACTCCACTGGGAGGTTTTTTCAAGGCAGTGGTAGACATAAAAATGCCGGGAATTGGAACATGTAAAGAACGAAGATAATTTTTGAAAATAGCGTGAATGACACCATGAGCATATTCCATGAATTTTTATCATGCAATTACATGCTGCGCTGCGATGTGTTTCCATCTTTTAATAATATTATTTCCATCTTTTTATTGCATTATTAAAAGATGAAAACACATCATGGTGCACCATATAATTGCGTGATAAAAATTCATGGAATATGCTCATGGAGTCATCCACGCTATTTTCGAAAATCATCTTCGTTCTTTACATGTTCCAATTCCTGGCTTTTTTATGTCTACCACTGCTTTGAAAAAGCCTCCCACTGGAGTACAAAAGCTTGGCAAATCTTTGTGCTGACTACATCACAAAAATAAATGGATTTAATACGCTACATGCATTTCATAATATATATTATAGTAACATACTATATGACTGTTCTTCACGTATATTGTTTGTATCAACAGCAGATATGTATGGGATAAACTTTAAAAACCTTCAGACAAAAAGTTGGTTGACCTGATTTCTCATTGTTTGCACATTTCTAAGGTTTTCATTAACATCGGTCCTTTTCTATCCTTCCCAACATTCAAAATGTATAGCCGCCCCGGTGGCGCAGTGGTCTAAGCGATGGCTTCTGATCATTCGTCTGAGATGGGTCCGGGTTCGAATCCCGGTGAGGCATGGATGTTGTGTTTGTCTTACGGTACTGGCTCTCTCCCTTCCCTGGAGCCAGTGACCCTAAATTAGGGACGGGCGACTGCTTATAGCCCATTGAGTTGCTCACGGTGGCCGTTAAACCTCCAATCGAAAAAAAAAAAAAAAAATGCATTTATAAGAGAGGGCAATTAGTTTCATTTCATTCTGGTAATATATTTTCCCCAAGTAATTACTTTTTCAGTTTTCTGCAGATATATGTTTATATTTAAAAATCATAAAATATACACACAATCTATGCCTCACTCTACTATTTGCAAATGTTTCCTGATTTTCACTCCACAGAATATAAAGTTCAGGTCATCATAAATTTTTTTTTTTTATGAATCTCCATGTAGGCAAGTCATTGCAGATGGCATTTTTTTTTTTTTTTTTTTTTTTTTTGATCGGAGGTTTAACGATTACCGTGAGCAACTCAAAGGGCTATAGGCAGTCTCCTGTCCTTAATTTAGGGTCACTGGATCTAGGGAAGGAGGAGAACTAGTGCCATAAGACAAACACAACATCCATACCTCACCGGAATTCGAACTGGACCCCTTTTGGACGAATGATCAGAGGCCATCGCTTAGATCACTGCTCCACCGGGGCGGCCATGATGGTATTGCCATTTACTTAATAGCTGGTATTTTGCACTGCTGTTTTCTATGTAGTCAAGAAATTTTGTATCTCTCTTGGCTTTTCCTTGATCATCAGTCAAATGTTTCAATGGATACAGAATGTTTAATGTTACAGCATTACAACTCACAGAGAACGAGAGCAGTGGTGGCTCATGACCAGAGAAAAAAAGTGAAGTTTACAGAAAAAAATCTATTTCTTATAAAGAAGGTCGATTCTATCTTTTAAAGAAGCATAGCAGTCAATGATATCATAAAAATGTGTGTTTAACAAGTTCGGAGAGGTTTTTTTCGTATTCCGATATTAGATAACGATGATAGTCTTTGCTGTGAAATAGTGCTCTTTAAGTAATTTTTTATTAGTTTCAAACAGGAAAAACTTGTTTATGCTGGCACTGTGGTTGAGAGTAAAGTAAGAACTAGAGAAAGAAATTTATACACTTCTTGGAATACATCCTTATGCACATTATATGTCTGCAATGATATGCACACCATGTTATTCTCTGGGCTCACTGTTTTTTAAAACAAAAGCATGAATCAAGAACATCTGGAGAATAATAAGTGAACAGCACTAAAACTGAAGTTCACACTTGCAGTTATTACATAAACACAATGGACAAAACCAGAATCACCTAACTCAAAAAATTACGCTTTTTTTTTTTTAATTGAAGGTTTAACGACCATCGTGAGCAACTCGATGGGCTATAAGCATTTGCCTGTTCCTAATGTAGGATCACTGGTTCCAGGGAAGGAAGAGAGCCAGTGCTGTAAGACAAACACAATATCCATGCCTCACTGGGAGTTGAGCCTGGACTCTTCTCAAATGGTCATAAGCCATCGCTTACACGACTGCACCACTGGGGTGGCAAAATTATGCTTCACTCGATATAGGTGAAGTGAAAATCAGTGGTATGGGCTATCACTTCCCCTTGATCATTGACATCATTAGTTGTCATATCCTCCCTCCTTATCCAATGAACTTCAGGTTCCTACATCATCAGTCTCCATGGTGCCAGAATGAAGCAATTTAGAACTGTGGCTAGTATCTCATCACATGGCCTACGCATAGTTACAAGGTTGTCTGCTTCCACTTTGTAGGGCCATTTGAAATACTGTGAGCTTGGCATTTCAAATGGCAACTACTTCTAGCCTACTTTTAGAAACAGAACTTTCGTTTCATAGATACATTCTTCAGAAATCATTCTTGTAAACAAAAATGTGACTTAAGAATCCACCAAATGACTTGAATTTCTTTTCTCTCATAAATTTTAGGTGAAGTGGTGCTTCACTTGATCAGCCACCACTGAATGAAACACAGGAGAAACTCCTACAGCAGAAGTTAATGGAAACTATCTGGCTCTGAAATTCTCAATAGAACAGTATGTAAAGCTAATGTGCTGCAAACATTAAGGCATAACTGCACCTTTTTTTTTTTTTTTTTTAAAGAGTGTTGACTCTCCCAGTGACACAGCTTTATAACATCTGAAAGTCCTTTCACTGTAGAATAGATAAGAAGGCTCATCTCTCTGCATTTTTAAGTGTGATGGCATATTTTCCCAATAATTATTGTTGTGGATTATTTAACATCTGACTTATGTCATGTTGGAACATTATTTTAGTATAACTATAGGTAGATTCTAGGGCTGTTTTTATATATATATAGTATTGTGCAACAGCTGTGTTTCTTCAATTGTGAATCTAGCAGGAGTGTACCACGTGTGTGCTGCATACCCACAGAATATTCATGTAACTGGCATATTTTTTAATCTATTCCTATTAAAAATTTACTTAAGTTTTTTTTTTTTTTTTTCCTGTAAGGCTTTATGTGGTTCCTTAAATTAAACCCCATATACATTTTCATGAATACAAAATTTGATATATAAGCATTGTATCACATTCACATTAAGAGTGCAAACCTAACCATGGACACCTTCGATACCATTCAACAGATGTGCAGATAGTACTGCAGGTCCGATTCTCGGCCTTCCTGTAGTACCAAACCAGTGACACTATAGCACCTGGGCGAAGCAAAGATCAGTATAGTATAGTAACAGTACAATACAGTACCCAGGAGAATAAAGATCAGTATAATATAACACCCAGCAGAAGTAAAAATCAGTATAGTGACACTACTAATAGTATAGAGTATTTGGGTAATATCGACAGTATAGGATATTTTGGTAATAGTGGCAGTATAGCCCCCAGGAGAAGCAATTGGCTATTACATGCACCGATCCAAGCTTTGTGTCCCTGAGTTTTTTTTGTTTTCTCTGTGCGAGTCTATATCAGAACTAGTGCATAAATAAGTTTCATTGTTTTAATCAGGAAATACACCCCCCCCCCCAAGTGATTATCATTTTAATTTTCTGCATGTATTTATTTGGTTGTATTTAAAGACTTGCTCTAGTATTTGCAAACAATTTCTATTTTTCACTCAACAGAGTGTAAAGTTCTTCATTCTCAGTGTTTCTCTTGTTTAAAAGGCACACATAGCTGCTGTTTAACAGGTAACCTCTATGCCACCCATGTTTGTGGATTGAATAGTTAGAATTATTTTAGTATATTAACTTATTCAGAATTATTCTACAATTTATCACATGTTGGAGTAACTGAGAAGATGCATAATTTTGCTGTAAGAGCTTTCACATGCTAATAAAAATACAATTGCATATTTAAATTAATAAGTAAATTTTGTAGTGCAGATTGTACAAAACTTTAGCACACTCAATGTAAATGTGCATGCAATCTAGTTCATGTGATTCCAAGTATTTGTGTGGTCAGGAGAGTGCTAGAGAAAAAATACTTTGAAATGGAACAAAAAAGATGGATGAAGCTTGACAAACAGTTTATTTTCTAAGTAGAATACAATGAAAAATGCTTAGGCACTCTGGAGATACAAAACAATGTAAGTATTTTGCACTGTACACTGCATATCATAAAATGATTTAAAATGTCTTAACTTCTAAATATTCTTGTTACTGTTTGATACATTTCATTACAAATATTTTCATTTGCCAGCTACAACTTCTATAGCAGTAGTTCAAGACATTCTTCCACACTGCCCACAGCTACAGATGAAACAAAATCATCCACACTGCCCACAGCTACAGATGAAACAAAATCATCCACACCTTACTCTTCTTCTCTTTAGTATTTTTCTTTTATGAGAGTTAGACAAGACAGAAAAATTCACTGTATAAGTATTATTTCATCAAAGTAAGTCAGATAAATATAGAATTGCAAAAATGTACGTAACAACGTTTTTAGCTGTAAATAAACTTCATTTTTTAAATATGGTTTGGCTAATTCTGCATTGGTGAATCGTGCTTAGACAGCTTTATCTCTTGCCTACTATTATTGCAGCACAAATCGTCTGCTACCTCTTCAAATACTAACCCCAAAGAAGACAAACATGTCAATGGTGTTTCATTTAGAATTGTAAGTTTTTTCATGCTGAATAGCTTATTACTTCAGTGTATTAACTTCATGAAAAGTGAAAAAAATAATTATCACCAAATGCCATCCATGATTGCCCAACTCAAACCGTGCTAGTTACCTAAAAGTAAAGTGCAGTCAATATGTTACTGAATTAGAGATAGAAGTTGTGAAAATGCTTGGCTGCAGCTCCAC
This sequence comes from Macrothele yani, assembly GCA_039090855.1. Taxonomy (NCBI): domain Eukaryota; kingdom Metazoa; phylum Arthropoda; class Arachnida; order Araneae; family Macrothelidae; genus Macrothele; species Macrothele yani. The sequence continues at coordinate 130,991,563 of CM077009.1, read as the reverse complement.
CAATAGTGATTTATTACAGCCCTTGCAAAACTGCTGAAATTTCTTACTAGCCAATGTGGCTAGTGGAATAAAATTTTTACTAGCCAAATGACAAAATCTGCTGGCCATGCAAAATTAAAAAAAAAAGTTTCTATATAATTAAATGGGCGATTTTTTTTTCTTTCTAATAAGAGACCCATTAACTCCATAAAAACAGATGCAGAGCAGTTACTACATAGGATCATTAGATTGACTCCAAATATTGCATATGCTTTTGTTCCAAAATGATTGATTTTTCGACAATTTATTTTCAGTGCTGTAATATCATTACTGTTACTATCTTAATTTACACAAACATAATTTATTTTCAAGAGGCCAATGGAGTTAGATGTCTAATTTCTTTAATATTTAAAGCAAAGGAACAAAAGCTAGCATATGCATACATAAAGTGGCACGAGAAATGTTGACACAGTTTACCGCTGATATGTACTGTGTCTGATCTTCCCATCAGAGTATCTGCCCACCACAATTGAATAGCATTTTGAGGATCAAAATCTTCAATTGAAGGGCCATTGCATCTAATCATCAAGTCATTAAAGTGTTACTATTCAGACATGCCCAATTACTCATTTTTATGAGGTTCATTTCTGAAAAGCCACTCTCACAAGGAGCAGTACTACATGGTATTAGATGGAGCAGCTGCATCATCTTAAAAACATTGCCATAACAAGTTTGTTTCCTTTTGTTCAGCATATATGCTGCTAAACAGATTCAAAGATAATTCTTTTACCTGTAGATGGCATTATACTTTGTGCAAGGTATACCATGGCAAAGGTTGCTTTAGTAACCTTCACCCTTTGGTCGCTCCAAGCTGACCCGTCAGCAGATTAAGTTCCTCTCAAAGCCCACATTCACTTCCATTCATTTTTGAAGCAGCTGCAGGAACATGGGTGAGAAAACTGAACTCAATATTCATTTGCAAATGGGTGTGGGGGTGGATGGGAGTAGTTGGACAAAATAGTTGCTCACTTGGGGAAAAAAATCCTCTGGCCATCATTGGTTACTACATTAAAAAAATTACTAGCCACTACAAAATATCTGGTCACCATTTGCAACTGGTTACTGACACAAATTTGCAAAAACTGATTACAGGTGCGATGGGCAATACACATGATTTGGATTCTTTTTTGACACAGATCCCTACCTATAGAAAAAAGTGCGTATAAAATTTCATGAAGTTCATCCTCAAAAGATGTTTGTTCACTATGGCACACCAAGAGTTTGAAGACATGATAGTCGTTCATGATGATGAGACATCAAATGAATGAAAAACAGTTGTATAAACTTTAACTATTAGTAGAAAACACTTAACATAAGGGTCATCCTACGAAAAATTGTCCAATTTTCAAAAAAGTGGTTGCTGACATGTTTAAAAAGTTTCATTTTTTGTCCATCTGTAAAGACATATTTTATTGGTTCAAATCTGAGGTTTATTCTTTTAACATCTATAATTTGGGATTTACAAGCCAAAATGGTCACCATGACATGGAAAAATCACACCCAAACAGCATTTTTTTAACTGCATAAAACCATAAATGGCAGAGAGCTCCAACTGGTCTCATTTTAAAAAGCACAGGTTCATCTTTAAAGTAAATACACAATAAGTATTTACTAAAAACTAATATAAGGAAGAGAAATCCCCAACTCAAAGTCAATTTTTTTTTTGATCCATTACAGTTCTTATAAGGGATCAAAAGAAAAAAACAAATATGGTCTATATGCAAGAATTCAGCTGTCTACCTGTGCGATAAAACACCATACCATAAGTTGCAAATTAAAATCATTTTATTTACAATTTAAAAGTAGGTTAAAAAACTGACTAGCGCTTTCGGGGATCCCGTTGTCCCCCTCTACGGATCCAAAGCACCACAGGGACACGATAGAGGCGGTCATTATATACAGCCACCCCCACCCGTACACCATGTCACCAACATTTTAGTGATGCCAACATTTAAACAGAGTCCCTGTGGTGCTTTGGACCCGTAGATGGGGACAACGGGATCCCCAAAAGCGCTAGTCAGTTTCTTAACCTACTTTTAAATTGTAAATAAAGTGATTTTAATTTGCAACTTATGGTATGGTGTTTTATCGCACAGGTAGACAGCTGAATTCTTGCATATATCACTTCTTGTGCGAAATTGTTTTCTGGTTATATATCACATTATAGCTGCAAACTTTTTATGACAGCATTGCTAGTAATAGCCGCTCTGTCTTTTAGCACACAGGATATGGAGAGTGCGGTTACATCCTTCTGTGCACTTCGTAAAAAACTTTCCATCAATCAAGCCCATTTGTATTTTCTCGTCAACTGTAAATCTCTAAAAGTGATGCCCAGTTTTCTCGGGATACTTACCCATTTGATATCTCAGCGGGATCTGCTAGTTATCACCAACGCTGAGTCTAAGTGCCCGAGTGCTGAAATTAGAAGAAAACATGCCTATAGTGACCTTCTCAATCGCAAGTCTCTTGATGCTTATTTGCTCATGGCAGGGTTAACACATGTCATTTTGGGTAAGACTTTAGTGATATTTTTTACCTCATTACAAACTCAACTCAATGTCATCAATCAACGACACATCAAAAAACTTTGTGAACTTGTGTCAACTAAACCTTCCAAGTACCAATCCTTCAACCCTTTGGTTGCACCTGTTAACAGATCTCATACTTATCAACCTTACTTGAACCTTAGTTCTGTTCAAATTACAGAAGGCCAGCATATAACCTTGAATAGAGGTCTCAAGTACAGCTATCCCATTACGAAGTTTAACCCTCTGCACTCTGTCCCTCAGATTGAGAACATTATAAATGCTTTACCGGATGATGAACGGGATTCTACACGTTATGCTTTGATTAAATCTATTCCAAATTCCACCAATTCCTCAAAGTTTTTCAAGTACGAAAGGGAACAGCTGATTTCTTTGGCTAATAACCCTAATCTTTCTATTGTAGGGGTGGACAAGTCTCAGCAAATTATTATTTTGGATAAAACTAATTATTCTGCCAAAATGGCTCAGGCTGTTAATCTAATTCCACACCAAATTCTTAAGTCGGACCCTACTGCAGCTACGGTGGTGGAACTGAGTAAACTCGGAAATCAGGGTTTCCTTCCCGTTTCAATATCCTTTAAAATGAAACCTCCCACTGGACCCAGAGTACCAGAACTTTTTGGTAAGCTAAAATTACATAAACCAGACCATCCCCTAAGATTATTAGTCTCGGGCCATGCTAGCCCTACATGGCCTCTTGAGTCTGTGCTGGCTACTTATTTGAGACCCCTCACTTTGGACTCAATGTATCAATAAAAAGTTCCATACAGGCTTTGGAACATATTAAAGGCTTTGACCCACCACAAACTGGATTTATTATGGCCTCTCTGGATGTGGTGTCGCTTTTCCCGAATGTACCACTAGACACGGTACATTCCATCATTGCTGACAGATTGCAAGAAAACTATCCCATATTTAGAAGTGCATGCTATTCTCACAGCTCTAAAATTAGTAGCCAAAAGATCATATTTTAAATATGAGGACATAATCTATCAACAGAGAGAGGGTGCACCCATGGGTTCCCCACTCTCTCCGGTGCTGGCAGAAATACTTTTGCAGTTTCTGGAAGACAAGGTCTTGCGTGGTTATCCGTTTCAACCCTCATTAATCCTTAGGTATGTTGAAGATGATATGCTGGTCTTCTGGCCACATTCAATTCACCAACTTGATGATCTCATTTCTTGTTTATCATCACAGTATCCTACAATAAAATTCACCAAAGAAGTTGAACAAAATGGGAAGTTACCCGTCCTTGATTTCTTGTTATGTAGAAACCTAAATACTCAACAGATCAAATACTCTGTTTATAGAAAACCCACTTTCATCCCCTGCATCATAACGTTCAACTCATCTCCCCCCCCCAGAACATAAATCTGCAGCTTTTCGCTTCTTGATTAAACGTGCTTATACACATTCTGCATCAGGCAAAGCAAGACGTGAAGAACTTTCAAGAACCTTGTCTTTGGCTCGCAAATTCGGCTACCCGGAACAACTTTTTCAGAAGTTGTTAAGAAGATCTACTAGACTGAACTTCACCACTTTGTCTAGGGAAATTCGGACAACTAGATTTGTAGGTAAAATAGATTACCTCCCTCCTATAGTCTCCACACTCAGAAAAATCTGTCAGCGACATGACATCTCTTTGGGATTATGCACCAGAAATATCTGATATGGTCAGGAATGACCGGGACAGAACTCCTACCCTCAGGAAACATGGGGTATACTGCATCCCTCTTACCCATGGAGACCAGAATGTTACTGAGAATTGTTATATAGGTTCTACTCTCAGGTGCTTAAATGCCCGCCTGAGAGAACGCCAGTACACGCTTCGAGTTGGCACTACTCATACTGCCTTTACGTTTGCTGTCACACAGGGCGGTTACTGGTTTTCACATTGGGAAAATGTGAAAATTCTGAAAACAAATCTCAATAAAAGTACTGTTTTCCTTTCCGAAAGCCTGTATATTCTTGCTTATGGTGATAGATGTAATTTGGACTTGCCCGCATATGTACCGGGACCTTGGCGTAGATTAGTTGCCCCGACAGAGACTTTGTCCAATGGCTAATCTGCACTTCTTGCCTAGTGTCATTTGTAATTTCTTATACTTAGTGTAATATCAGCTGTTAATAACATGTACACCTTTTTCTGTTTAAATGTTGGCATCACTAAAATGTTGGTGACGTGGTGTACCCGGGGGGGATTATCTGTATATAATGACTGCCTCTATCATGTCCCTGTGGTGCTTTGGACCCGTAGAGGGGGACAACGGGATCCCCGAAAGCGCTAGTCAGTTTTTTAACCTACTTTTAAATTGTAAATAAATTGATTTTAATTTGCAACTTATGGTATGGTGTTTTATCGCACAGGTAGACAGCTGAATTCTTGCATATATCACTTCTCGTGCGAAATTGTTTTCTGGTTATATAACAAATATGGTCTTTGACTAATTTTTAGTCTACAAGGATTAAGCTGAGATAAATAACTGCTGGTTTGAACAATCTTTTCATGCTAAAGATGGTCTGAAGTTGCTGATTTTTCAAAAATCACAGAATCAGAAGCTATTTGAATAAAGTGGAAGGTATTAGAAAAGGTAAAACTTGCTTTTTAAAGTACATTTTTAGTTACCAAAACAAATTTGCAATTCACTTAAAAGAGTGATAATGATTATATTGTTTTCAATTAAAATCCAATAATTATGGTATACAAAATAAGTAAAACAAGATTAAAATAAATTGGATAGTAAATGTAGTATTTTCATTTTAAAATAACTGAAAAATTTAAATGTGTACAGAAATTTTCTAATAAGTTGAGGTTACAGCACTAGCAAATCACACACACACACAAATTTATTAATGTACTGTACATTTACTGCATACACATATGGTTGGATGCATAACAACTTTAGATAAATAAACATAATACAGTAATTTGAAATTGGAGCATACATATCATTTGATAATATTACACACAATATCCTCCTGTTCTCAATAACAGATGATCATAGTAGTTTTCAATGAATTATACAATTAATTTCAGCAATTTATATTGTCAATTTAACATAACCAACTTTGTCCCTTTCACTGTTTTTGGAGTAACAAAAGACTTATTTCTTCACTTAATTTAGAACTAATGTAACTTCAACTACTCATTGTTGTGTGTTAGTTCTAGGAGGAAGAGATCATTCTTAGTACATTTTTTTTTCTTCAATCTAGTGTCTTTTTTTTTCTGTTAATTTAAAAAGGTACATGGTCCTGAAGGTTGAAAAAAATAATGTTGTATTCCTTCACATCATTTACTGTTGCTATTTCAAGAACTTTGCCTAAACCACCAGTTGCCATAAAAATAATCATAAATAAATAGAAATCAATTTCAATCTTGAATGTAAGGATTTCTCCTCCTTAATTAATTTTTAGTAAATATTTATAGATGGACCTTTGTTCTTTAAAATGAGACCAGTTGGAGCTCTCTGCTATTCATGGTTTTTGTGCAGTTATCAAAAAGGCTGTCTGGGTGTGATTTTTCCATGTTGTGACCAAAATGATGGATATTTAAAACTAAATATCCTAATTTGACCCTCAAAATATGACTTGCAGACAGCCAATTTTTTCTTTTTTTAAATGTTTCAGTAACTATTCCTGACCAGTTGATTTTCTACTGAATGACCCATGAGCAAAATTAAAAATGCATCACAGGTCATTTGTTGTTATCTTATTTCTTCATGAGATATCCCATTATACTGTACTATCCAAGAGAATACATGTGGCTTTTGTACTTAAGTCCACAGTACCTTCCACATACATTCTACTTTTCTTTTGTTGTGAAACTTGATGCTGCAAATTGGTGGTTAATGTTATCTGCAAATTAGTGGTTACTGTTATCTGCCCATTTTGCAAATGAAATGTTGCATTTCTTTTGCATTTCACACACACACACACACACACACACACACATATATATATATATATATATATATATATGTATAAATTGCATTTCTGCAAACAAAAGACATTCCACATACATACAATAAATTGGCCATTACAAAATCTACAGTTATGCAAACAGGAGGACAGTGTAAAACATGAAGGGTGAAGTTGGAAGTCTGTTGGAAAAAAAGGCAAAGTAGTATTTCAAAGTACACAAATATTGTAAGGGATGCATGTAGTTCTCACGAATTTACTACATATAATATAGTAGTCTCACATTCTTACATATTTATTGCATTTTCTAATATTTTCAAAATCCAAAAATATTCTAGGTTAGTGTATTAGGAATGCATTAAGTTCTGAATGTACAAAATATAGAGTAGCCTCACATTCTTATTTCTATGGCATTTTAAACCACTTTCATGTTCCACAAACATTCATTCACACTGATGTGCTGTGCATAAAAAATACAAACATTCTAATTCTTATGAAATTTTGTTAAACAAACTTGTACCATGTTTTCCAATTGTAGTGCCATGGTACTATACTTGATTTTACAAACATGCAGCTTACGATTGTTTACAGTAACAAACCGTCATTCACAATATTAAAACAAATTGTTTTGCGAACCATTTATAGCCGACACTGAGCTATAAAGAATTTGGAATGCCAACTCCTCACTCATTAGTGAGGAAGCTTAGTGGTCGTGCAAATTAAGTCTTAATACGTGCACGATTACATTTGAATGGGTGATTTGGAGTATGGGAAGAATTTTAATCTGGCCTTTGATTTTCAACGCTAGTGGTTTGTTTTTCACTGTTTGAATCTTTATGAAAAATAAATTATATTCCAGCACTTTTTTTTAATCTTTTAGTCAAACGAGCTGATACAAACACTGCCTTACTTGGTCAAAGCGCAAGGCACCAATTGCTCTGGCTTTTGTAAAGTTCTTGCCAATACATTTACCAAATTATTTTTTTTTTTGCCAAAGTCTTATAATAGCTATATATAACACTTCAGTAAGAGATAGGTGTTCCTATTACGTGGTATATTGATTTTCATGCTATGGCATATACTGTCAAATTATTCTGTTCATCACGTTTCTTAAGCCTTCATTAGAAGAGCTTTACACATTTTGTTAGTTCTTATTATTTTTATGTTGTTATTTGGTTCAAATAAAGATGTTTGTTTAGCAAGACTCAAGGTAAACAAACATCTTTATTTGAACCAAATAACAAAAATAATAAGAACTAACAAAATGTGCCAAGCTCCTCTAATGAAGGCTTAAGAAACGTGATGAACAGAATAATTTGACAGTATATGTCATAGCATGAAAGTCTTATAATAGTACAAAAAGGTAATCACCAAAACTTTTTTTCCATCACCAAAACAACTTCTTTTTCGCAAATTGCGAAGGATGCGATCGGCAGCATGACCCCTACAGAGGGTAATGCCAAGTGACACAGCAGCACAAGAACTGCACAAGACTCATCCCACTTTCTCTGATTTCAAAGCAAAATTATCTGAACAAGTCATCCAATCACCATGGTGAGCCTGAGAGAAGACAGAGCAAATGTCAACACTACAACTCCACACCCTGCAGGTTGTGATTAGGGGGATTGAGAGGCACCATACCTTCTATAGCAACATTATTTAATTCGTTTTTATTTTATTCTGCATCTGTGCTCCTTACCTACCAATTAGAACATGGAGAGCTGTTCAAATTCTCCACAGTGGAGTTACACATTGAAATTCCAAGCATGATTTAGTCAAAATAGTTGAAAAATGGGAAATTGTGCTGCAGAAAAAAAAAAAGTAAACATAAATGAGAAGCAAATCAATGCAAGTCAGAAACAGGAGGACTCGTTATAGAAGATGCCCAGTTAGAATTGTGTGTGACATCCAAGACTACAAAATTAATAGGAAGAGTTAGAACAAGAACTTCACCAGTGGATATCCCAGTAGAGAGCAACCAGAAGGTCTATTTCTTTGGGTTTCATTTGACTAGAAGCCAAGCAGATGTCTGCAGAACACAGCATGCAGGATGGCTGGGGTGGCTTGCTATGTTGCAGCCATTTCTTAAAAGGAAACAAGTTAGGAATACGTGCAAGAATGACCATCAGAGAAAAATTTCCAGATGATGGGAAGAAGAGACTTGAGTCGTTCTCTGCCCCTGTTCAAAAAGCAAATGAAAAATGTGGATTCCAACTCTGAAATGAATGCCAAATTCAAGGACAACACATAGATACTATTGGTATATAATTTGTCCTGATTCTTACCACAGGAAATGAAAATAACTGTTTTACAGTTCTGTTGTGCTGTGCTGCATGGCATCAGAATGAAAACTGCTACCCAGGATAATTTTTAAATAAGCCATGATACCACAGAGAATTGCTGTTTGTTGCAATAAATGTACAATGGCAGATATAGCAAAAGTGTGAGTGCAGAAATGTTGGATGAAATGGAGGACAAATTCTTTATTTCAAAAGAAGGCTCTTCTGGTCATGGATTTGATCAAGACCCATCACACAAAAGAAACAAAGGTTTACTTGAATGCAGAGAAGACTGAAATCACTGTTAAACCAAGAGGCTTAGTAACAATTTTTCAACTCCACATATCCCTAAATTGACTATTTAAAGTATGAATCAGGCAGTCATGGGAAACATGGATGGCATGGGAACCGAGAGCACTTCTCGTTAGTAAAGGGCACAAATGCCTGGTCTGATCACAGGGAACATCCAAACGGAGCGCGGCTCTAACGAGCTAGCGCTCGCAAGATGCAGGGAAGAACAGGTGCGAACAGAAACAGATTGATAGAAAGGGGTCAAAAAGCGGAAATGTGTTTCGTTTGATGGGATGGGGCATCAGACTCTGACAGTCGCTTGCTGTCTGTTCATAGCCTTAGCTGACACCATAGTTCAACCATAAATTATTGGCAAATCAAAGGGTTCAAAATCACATCGTGCATCCTGTCTTGCTGCTACTGTACTACATAAGGTGAGGTAGATTCGGGCGAGTTAGTAGCGATTCATTTGTTTTATTTCTAATACCGTAGATAGATCCTATGATGCATAAAATTTGAATATTAACAGCTGAATCTAATTATGTCTGAAACTCGTAAAAGTTTATCTGGATCTGAAAATTTAAAACGAAAATTCAAGAAGCAAATGAGGAGAATGCGAGGAAAATGGCAACATTTTTAATTCGCCAACATAGAGACGAAGGTAAAGATTTGTGGAGGAAACTCATACAGAAGTTTCTTTCTAAAATGATCAGCCAATTATGAAAGATGGAAGCATTCAGGTTGTGGATCCATCAATGCATTCATTTCATCAAAATATATAATATGAAGATATAGCAAGTTGGCCAAGTTTGAACCCTGCTGCAAGAGATGAAGTCATCGTTTGTGGACCTATTAATGGAGAAATTTTTAATGAGAAATATCCCCGAAATAGCGATGGGCGTCATTTTTCTAACAATGACCTTTCAAAGAGTAAGTGCCAACGGTAAAATTTTTAATCGGCAATGGCTCATTTATTCAGAGACAGCAAATAAAGTTTATTGCTTCTGTTGTAAGTTGTTTTCCCGAAACTCTCAAACCAAGTTAGGCAATGAAGACTGCAATGATTGGATTCACTTATGCTTGTCTAAAAAGTCATGAAACTTCTTCAGATCATTGTAGAAACATGGAAAACTGGATAGACGCCTCAAATAGGCTTAAAGGATTTAGCGGAATTGATAAAGTGTTGCTCAAGCAAATAGAAGACGAAAAGTCTTGATGGGTATCAATTTTGGGACGCTTAGTAGCTATCACTATTTCCTTAGCAAAACATAATTTACCTTTCAGAGGAAATGCAAACTCTTTACTCATGGAAATGGTAATTTTCTTGGTTTAGTTCTCAGGGAAATTTGATCCTGTAATGATGAAGCAGCTTCGTCGTTTTGTAGAAAAGGAATCCAGTGTCAGCTACTGCAGTAAAATAATTCAAAATGAATTAATCAGTTTACCTGGAGGAGAGGTTCGGAAAAGAATCAAAGTACTTTTTCATTATATTGGATTGCATTCTGGATGTAAGTCACACCGAGCAACTTTCTTTTACGATTCGATTCGTTGATACAGAAGATGAAGTGAAGATTCAAGATTGTTTCATAGGTTATAAACCTGCAAATGATTCTTCAGGTAGGCTTACTGGCCTTTTTCTAGACGAAATTATCAATAGTTATAGTTTAGATATGAATTTCTGTCGTGGCCAAGGATACGACAATAGTACCAATATGGTAGGAATAAAAAAAGAAGTTCAGTCTAGAATTTTAGACAAATACCCTTGCACTTTCTTTATTCCTTGTGGATGTCATTGTTTAAATTTAACCATTTCAGATGCTGCAAAATCTTCATTGAAATCAGTGTCATTGTATGGAGTGCTACAAAGATTATTTGTATTATTTTCAGGATCACCAAAACGGTGGGACATCGTCTCAAAACATGTAAGTGAACTTTCAGTGAAAAAAGTTTCCAAAACACGTTGGGAATGCAGAATTTCTAGCCTTTGTTCAGTTCATTACCAGTACAACGAAGTTTATTGGGTTGTTAGAGAATACTACGAAGATGCTACTCACTCTGTAGTAGCATCCGAAGTGAAATCGATCATGCAATTCTTGGAACAATTTTAATTTATAGTTACATTAGTCATTTGGTATGATGTTTTATTTGAAGTTAACATTGTAAATGAAGCAATGCAATCAGAAAGTATGCACTTATAAAATGTTTCTGAGTTATTAAAAAAGTGCTAAGATTTTGTGAAAAATACAGAACTTCGGGTTGTTCAACAGCTTTAATAACAGTGAAAGAAAGCACAGACAAGTTGGAAATTTTTTTTTTTTTAGTTGGGAGGTTTAACGACCACCGTGAGCAACTCAATGAGCTATAAGCAGTCGCCCGTCCCTAATTTAGAGTCACTGGTTCCAGGGAAGGGAGAGAGCCAGTGCCGTAAGACAAACACAACATCCATGCCTGACCGGGATTCGAACCCGGACCCCTTACGGACGAATGATCAGAGGCCAGCACCTTAGACCACTGCGCCACCGGGGCGGCAAGTTGGAAATCAAACCAGTGTTTAAAGAAACGCGAAGCCGAAAGAAAAAAGATGTTTTCTTATGAAACAAATGATGAATCACCAACAAATGCCGAATAATTATTTAAGGCAACAATATTTTATCCCATGATAGATACAATTCAAAATTCATTGAGCACACGATTTGAACAGCTCTCGGAAATATTGGGTTGTTGGAAAAGTCATGACGTATTTTTGCACCCGATGGCGGTTGGGCGATTTTGGAAGTACTAGAGGAATGCACAGCTCTGTTATCACTATGGCATTCGACAGGTGCCAGTTCTAGCTGCAGTCTGAAAGGAATAGTGAGCGATTTGGTTGATTTGCGGAGATTTGACATCAAGCTGAATATGGAAGACCAAACTGTGCATTTTCGCCATATTTTACTGTTTTACTTCCGTAACGGGAAGAACGTGCATCAAGCTTGTGAAAAGTTGCGTAAAGTGTACGGTGATAATGCTCTACAAGAACGTCAGTGGTGGTTCGCAAAATTCTGTGCTGGTGATTTTGACCTCAACGATGCTCATCGTCAGGGTAGCCCACCGAGGTTGATGACGACCAAATCAAGGCATTGATCAAGTCAAACCCATGTTACATGACATGAGAGATTGCAGACACATTGCACATCTATCATTCAAGCATTCACGACCACCTGAAGAAGCTGGAATACGTAAGCAAGCTCGATGTGCGAGTTCCTCATGAACTCAAAGAAGCTCAATTGACGGCACGTATAAACATCTTGCAATATGCTCATTAAACATGAGGAAAATGATCCTTTTTTGAAGCGACTGATAACTGGTGACGAAAAGTGGATTGTGTACAACAATGTGCTGCGCAAATGGTCTTGGTGCCGACATGCTGCTTCGCTTCAAATGACATCCAAAGCAGACATTCATCAGCAGAAGGTTCTGGTCTCAGTGTGGCGAGATTTTAAAGGTGTCTTGTTTTTCGAGCTCCTACCACGGAACCAAACAATCAATTTGAATGTGTACTGTCGGCAATTTGACAGTTTGAACGAATCCATCATCCAGAAACGTCCAGAGCTTGTTCATCATAAAGGTGTTGTGTTCCATCATGACAATGTGAGACCACACACAAGTTTGAACACCAGCCAAAAATTATTGGAGCTTGGGTGGAATGTGTTGCCACACCCAGCATACTCTCCTGACCTTGCGCCATCAGACTTCCACTTGTTTTGCTTTCTTCAACAGTCCTTGCATGGTATAACGTTCAATTCAGATGAGGCTGTAAATCAGTACCTTGTACAGTTTTTCGCCATGAAAGGCAGGTCCTTCTATGAACGAGGCATTCTGCAGCTCACTGCAAGATGGCAAAAGGTTATCGAACAAAACGGGCATTATATCATTGATTGATCTTTGTTCTTTCTATCAATACATGACCTTTGCAAAACATGGCTAAAATACGTCATGACTTTTCCGACAACCCAATAAAACATATGTGGTCATTTTAATATGATGTAAGAGAAAATTTGGAGAGAACACACCTGAAAAAAGTTTGCGAAAATTTAAAAGTATTTTTGATAGACTGAGATAAATGCGACATTTCATCAGAATTAGTCTAAGAAATTTTAAGTATACAATCATTTTTAAAAGACTCGGGAGAACCACTAAAAGTAAATGAGTGGTAGGCAATGCACGTAACTAACAAACAAATTAGGAAGAAGGTAGTGTAGAACACGCTAAGTTACGTATAAAAAAAGTTTAATGCAAATATATTTCAGCCATTACTATGGCCTTCATCAGTATTGTAGCAGAACCACTAAAAGCATTTCCAAATTTATTTATGGACTGCACTTTGAATCATGTTGACAATTTTTATCACAGTAGCTACGTGTGCACCAAGTTTTAGTAAACTTAAATTGATCAAAACCTTTTTATGTTCAACTATGTTAGAAGAAAAGGTTATCAGATTTAACAATTCTGTCCATAGGGAATGACTCTGTCCAGTCGCTATACTATTCAGACTTAATTACAAAATTTGCGAGTACAAAAGCAAGAAAAATACCTATTTGAGAAGCTATCGCAAGCATTTCCTGTTTTGCGGTACTCATAGTTTATATAGCTCAGCATCATGATGCCCCTACCTTCCCAATGGATTCTGTTTACAAACACGGTAAGCAGTTTGTCTTTGTTATGTTTTGTTTCTAAAATACACTTTTGGATCACCTGTTCTCTCATGATTTTGCATAATATTAATTTAATGGACAGGTTATGACAAATTAGATGAACTTTTCCTGAATCATTGTAATTTAAAATATCTGGTCATTAAATTCGAATTAAAGAAGTTTCATTCCATTAATTTAAGACGTATTCAGAAGGTCCTATCATTTTTTTCTTATCTTACTTTTTCTTCGCTGTGTAAATTAGTTTTAATTATGACATATTTTTACTCAATGAAACAGGGTACAGTCAAATGCCGATTATCTGCAACCTTAATCATTTGAAACTTATTTGGTCATTAAAAATTAAGGTCTCAATCATACATCACTATTTGAAACCATATCGTAACAAGAATGAAAACAATGCGTTATTAGTTGAGAAGCTAGTTTTGTGCCGCCTGCCGTCCCGAATCAAACAAAAATGTTTAGCAGTAAAAAAATGGAAGCAAGTAACTGATTATTTTAAGATTGAAATTATAGTAGTACATATATATATATACAGAGTTAGAATTAGAAATCAATCTGACGATGATGGAAAAAACACGTAACAATAATAACAAATAAAGGTCACTTGATCACGCTAGTTACGTTACATGAAAAAAAATTTTACAAGAAAGTTCGTAGGTTGGGAGCTTTCAACCTTATCTTAGGTCTTCATCACGCCAATGGAAGACTAAGATTGTCGCCAGATTCTACATTTGAATTTTTTCTATTTTTGTTGCCAAAACTTGGAATTGATCTCTAGATCATCAGAATGTAGAGAGAAGATTCGGAATTGCAAGCCATTGAGTTGAAAATAATTTCCAGGCTTTCGCAGTAATGGAGAGTGAAACGATTGTCTAAAGAAGCTATTCGTTTTGCTTCGTTCCAGCGGGGAACTGCAGATGTGTCTTCCATTGTCAAAATAGACAAGGCTGTATTAGGATTGGCTTTCAAAACATCTTTTTTATGTTCTAAAATTCTGTGGTTAATGCTCCTGTATGTTTTTACTCCAATGTATAAGTTATCACCTGTTGAAGAAGAGATGGGAATGCAGTAAACTCCTGGGAGGGGCAGATTTTCAACTTTGTCTTTATCCCTTTGTAGAAGTTTCCAGATGTTTGGGGTGGATTTAATGGCAAGATGGTAACCAAAACTTCTAAAAAGAATTTGTAACTTATAAGCATAGGATGCATGGTAAGGAACAGAACCAGAGATTTTCAGGTTTCCTTTCTTTTTAGGAAGGAGGCATTCAATTTTCGAATTGTTTTCATATTTCTTTAAGAGGGAGTTGACTGTAAGAGCAGGGGAACCATGAGAGGGGGCTATTGTAGAAATTTTGGAGAATTATTCTTTAAGAGAAAGTTGGTTGTTGCAAATGATATGAGCCCTGTGGATGTAAGACTTCAATGCTCCAAGCTTGTAGAGATGCAGAGTGAAGGATTTATAGGGAATGATGTTAGTGGCCGCAGAAGGTTTACGATAGACAGAACGAGTGATGGAGAGATCAGCGTTTCTGCAGATGGATACATGCAGGAAATCAATTTTGTTGTTTACTTCCTTAGATATAGTGAGATTAATGGAAGGAAATCTTTCCGTAGTGGAGTTGATCAGTGTCTGTAGTTCAGACTCTGTATGTGGCCAGCTAATGAAAATGTCATCTACATATCTTAACCACAGGGAAGGTTGAAAAGGGTGGTGAGGAATGATGGAAACTTCAATATGTTGCATGTAGATTTCTGCAAAAAGAGGGGGAAGAGGTGAGCCCATAGGGAGACCAGATTGTTGCTTGTACACAATTTTGTTGAAAACAAAACAACTGTGTTGATGAATAGTGTGGAAACAATCGTAAAGATATTTGATAAGAGTACCGGGTAGTTCAAAATGAAAAATCGATTTCTTCATGAGGAGCAAGTAGGACTCAAAATATGGTACAGAGGGGAACAAAGATCCCACATCAAGAGTACATAGATTAACACTTGGAGAAAAGGAATTAGGAAGTTTGTGGATGAAGTCTGAAGTAGAGAGAACAGTATGAAGATGGTTGGCTGCCAGGGATTTGCATTTGAGGACCAATTTCTTTTCCAGGTTTACTGCTGGTGAAAAAGAATATTCAACTAAAGGTCTGATGGGGTTACCAGCTTTATGCAGTTTAACTTGCAGGAAAAGCCTTGGAGTTCTAAAGAAAGGAGGGGGCGAGATATCTCCAATGAAGGATTGAAGAGTTTCTTTCTTAGATAATCTGTCAACTGAGTTTTTGAGTGAGTTGGTGGTGTCTGACTGCAGAGGGATGCAGTAAGCAGAAGTAAGAAATGAATGCACTTTTTGGTTTAGTATTTCTTTACCAATGATGACTGGGCAACCAACTTTATCTGCTTTGCATACAGCAAGGTCATTTTCTTGAATAAATGACCTGAATTCTTTCAGACAAGAAGAGTACTTGATTGGCACAGAATTTTGCTTGGATAGGATAACAGCAGCGTTGGCACAGAGGATAGGTTGGTGAACAGTCTCAGTTCTATGGATGTCTGATTCTATAAGAGAAACAGTTTGTGGAAGATTGATAGGAAGAGCTGGTGAAAATGTTGGGCCTAATGATAAGAATTTATCCAAGCTAGGAGGAATAGTAACAGAAGAAAGATTTACATACTTTGGCTTGTCAGTAGAGGCTGAAGACGGAGTAGATGTAGCTTGACTGTTTAGCTTGGAAAGAAGAAAGTTAAATTTCTTTGTAAGGCGAGCATATTCATTAACTTCTATTGTTTAAAGGGTTTGGTTGATACGAACCAACCATATCAACCAAAATCTTTCAACAATAGAAGTTAATGAATTGTTATCTACTGGATTGCCTGTTGGCCATATCACATGGTAGCAGCAACTTGATGTCGTTCAAACCGATGTACACCGTGCAATAGCTTTTACCAAATAGCTGAGCATACACCACCACCCGTGTGCTTTATTACCCTTCCGACACTCCTCCTCCCCCTATGTCATGCTGCATATATGTGCATGACCTACTGTACCAGACCCTAGTCTATTTCCCGAGTGGTCTTTCGGTCCATTCTGCCTGCACGTTCCGCTGTTATGCTAATTTCTCCTGTTCATCCTTAATTTTTGCACACCAGTGTACATACCTCATCAGCCACACCTTGCCCCATGTATCGGATTCTGGGAATAACAATTCTGCAAAACAAAAATATAGAAACCGTGTTAGTAATATGTGACATAGAAAAACAGACAATGCTCATAGGTTTTTTTTTTTTTTTGTACATAATTTTGTAACGTGTCCAATAATTCTTGGACATCCTGTATATATATATATATCATCATCATCATCATTGTCAACCATTATCAATCCACTGCTGGACGAAGGTCTCCCCAAGTTTCCTCCACAACGGTCTGTCTTGTGCCAGTCTCCTCCATGTCACCCCTGCATACTTTCGAATTTCATCCACCCATCTCCCATGTGGTCTTCTTCTGGGTCTTTTCCTGTCCCTTGGAATCCAATCTAAAATTTCGGCTGTCCATCGATGATCTGTCCTTCTGGCAGTATGTCCAGCCCATTGCCATTTCAGGGATTTAACTCTGATCATGATGTCTTCCACTTTTGTCATTTTTCGGATCCACGAGTTCCTCTTCTTATCTCTCCTGGTTACACCAAGTATGCACCTCTCCATGCTTCTTTGAGTTGTCTGCAGCCTTTGTATGTCTCTTTTAGTTAAGGTCCACGTCTCTGCACCATACGTAAGCACTGGAAGGATGCATTGATCAAACACTTTTCTTTTAAGACATAATGGCATATTGCTCTTGAAAATTATGCTGTTTCTTCCAAAAAGCTCTCCAGGCAAGTTTTGTACGCCGATTAATTTCTTAATCAATGTGACCCTCACTTGATATCTGCTGTCCAAGATAAACGTACGTGTCTGTTATCTCCAGCTTTTCTCCATCAATCGATAAATCTTCATTTCTTGTAAAAGCATTGAACATCACTTTTGTCTTCTGAAAGTTCATTTTTAATCCCACTTCTTTACTCTTGTCAGCAAGTTCCTGGATCATACTCTGCAGCTCTGATGGGCTAGTTGCAAAAATGACTACGTCATCAGCAAAACGAAGGTGGGTTAGATAATCTCCATTAATCTTTATCCCCTTGTTTTCCCAGCTCAGCGACTGAAAAACACCCTCCAATGTGGCAATAAAGAGCTTCGGAGATATGGTGTCACCTTGTCTCACTCCCTTTCCAATTTTTATGTGTGTTGTATTTTCAAACAGCCTAATCTTTGCACTTGCATTTTCATAGATGTTATTAATAATATTAATGTATGCATCTTCAATACCGCAGGTTTTCAGAGCCATTGTAACTGCTGATGGTTTCACCGAATCAAAGGCTTTTTCATAATCGATAAAAGCCATGCACAATGGAAGTTCATATTCTTTTGCTCTTTCAATTAGTTCTCTCAGCACATGGATATGATCTATTGTGCTGTAGCCACTCCTGAATCCAGCTTGTTCTCTCGGTTGAGCCATGTCCAGTGTTACCTTCAAGCGGTGTGAAAGAACTTTAGTGAAGATTTTAAAAACTACTGATAGGAGGCTGATAGGTCTGTAGTTTCCGAGATCCTCAATGTCACCTTTCTTATGTAGCAGGATCATTGTAGCGGTGTTCCAATCTTCAGGAATCTTTCCTTCATTAAGGCATCGAGTGAAAATTTGGGCGAGTACTGTTTCGATTTCTCCACTTGCTTCTTGTATGATGTCTACAGTAATTCCATCTTCTCCTGGAGCTTTTCGCTTCATGTTCTTGATTGCATGTGCAACTTCTGCTGGAAGGATTGGAGGAACTCTGGTACTGGTATCTTTCATGATGTCTGGAGTGCATGTATCATCCCTTTCATATAATTTGGAGTAGAAATCTTTCACTCTTGTCAAAATTTCGCCTCTATTTCTTGTTACAAAACCATCTTCTTTTCTCAGTGCCATAATCTGAGAAAAGAAGATGGTTTTGTAACAAGAAATAGAGGCGAAATTTTGACAAGAGTGAAAGATTTCTACTCCAAATTATATGAAAGGGATGATACATGCACTCCAGACATCATGAAAGATACCAGTACCAGAGTTCCTCCAATCCTTCCAGCAGAAGTTGCACATGCAATCAAGAACATGAAGGGAAAAGCTCCAGGAGAAGATGGAATTACTGTAGACATCATACAAGAAGCAAGTGGAGAAATCGAAACAGTACTCGCCAAATTTTCACTCGATGCCTTAATGAAGGAAAGATTCCTATATATGCACACCAAAAATCAGAAAAATACCTCCTCTTCTCCACAATACCCAAAGGAATTTTACTACATGAATGTCCTACATGACCATGAAATGGCCAGAAATAGTTTTTGTTTGGACATAAAATTAAAAAATATATAAAATGAAGTGCTGAAAAAAAATGGTACCTTTTTATGCTCATATCACACATTTTATAAAAAGGCTATCAACAGTTTCCAAGGTAAAACAGGTTTTGCAGCTAGGTATATAATTATGAAGGCTAGCAATGGCAATGAGATGGCTGCAAATACATCAGACATGCTCCCACACCGATTGAAATAAATTGATTTCCTGCTTTTTGACTGGTGAATTCATATATCGAATGTTTCACTACAAAAGTGGTTCCAATGTTCACATTCAAAACCTAGCTACCAGAATTAAACTGCAGGCAAACATGGCAAATTTAAATGTGTTTATGCACACAACAGAGTAAAACAGATAAAAACTAAGCACCTGGTTTGAAAAATATGGACTTTTCATGCACCTTTAAGTGCCTTAGAAAAGCATATTGAAAATAAGAGGTTCTTAATGACTTTTAAGCATCATAAAGACCCTGTCACTTGTCTAAAATTACAGAGATGTCACTTTCTGTTTGAACATAAACTGCTGTGATGCTTACCATAAGTGAAACAACATTCACCTTCCACCAACTGATTAGCTGCCCCAGTTTGGTAGGATTGATAACAAATGCACTTCAGTGAAGCATTCACTGTGTTTCACATCATACCCTTTCCAGTAAAGGTGTGAAGCCTATTTACTAGAGAGGGTAAATTTGTGCAATTGTTTCTCCTAACCCATTAGAAGGAACAATTACACAAATACAGCAGGGAAATAGTGTCAACAACTGCAATTTTAATACGAGGTATATTCAGAAAGCAAGTACTGTTAGGCTATTTAAAATCAAATTCAGAAAGCAAGTACTGTTAGGCTATTTAAAATTAAATGACAACGTATTTGTAAAAAATGTTAATTTTATTTGCCATACCTTAAACTACTTTACTATGTAGTTTCCGCCATTACCGAAGCATTTTTTTGTAATGAAACACCAGTTGTTGTATCCCCTTGTTGCAGAACGACGTCACCCGTGAAGACATCCAGTTGTGCACTCACTGCTCCTTTGACTTCACTGTCGAAGAAATACTGATCATCAAGGAACTTCAAGGAATACTTTACAAAAAATATGCCTCATGTCACTTGCTGCACATCTACAGCACTTTCATCTCCAATATTATTAGATGTGAGACATGCAAGGGTGTCAAAGTGTATAAAAATAAATATTTTTTTCTAACAATCCCAAACCCCATTCACCTCAAATGCGAGGGGTATGCATCATACTCTGCTATTGCTGTCAGGAATTGTGCTTTCATCTCAATGAACAAGATATCATGAGGTCCTCAAATTTATACCAGCAGACTGCATTTTAGCATCAGTGGGAGTGGAGAAATGCATTACTTATGGGGGGGGGGGGGCAAGGCACGTTCTGATTGTGTGAGGAATGAAAATGTGTTGGAGTTGTGTAATGTGCAGCAAAATGTTGTTAGCAAGGTGGAGACTAATAAAATATGCTTTGGTGATTTGGACATGTTGAAAGAATGAGTGATGAGATGCTTACTAAGAAAAAAAATTCAGCCCAGGTGGTAGGAAGGAAAAGCAGAGGAAGGCCAAGGAAGTCAGATTCAGGAGTGTCTGCATGAGAAAAATATCATGAGTATGAAGTATAGAAGATCTTGTGTGCGTCGTGCAATGGATGTCAGTGAAGCTCGAATTGTGTGCCAAGATTGCTGTAAGTGGAGGAGTTTGATATGGCAACAGTAAGTAAATAATCAGATAAAAATTATCTGGTAGTTTGTCTTTTCTTTGTGGAGCTAACCTCTGAATCTCAGAGAACAGCTTAGTGATATGTATGTATGTATGTATGGGAGTGGGGTAGGAATGGTTTTTAAACAATTCCTTTGTGGTATGCTCACCTATGGTTTTAAAAACTTGGTATGCCATTAGGCTGCACTGTTTCTGAGGATAACGCCATTGTGGCGTTGAAAGTTCTTAAACATATTTATTTTATGAAAGAAATACGGGATTACGCCATATAATACAAATTTTGAAGATGATAATCCGATTTTTGGCGTAAATGTGACAAGGATGGTAAGTCAGATAATATTTGAAAACTTGAAAATTTTCATCGTCCTGGAGCGGGACTCGAACGCGTCTCCCAGAAAACGCCTAGGTATGCTAACCACTACACCACCCAGAACGACCAAGTTTCAAGTTTCCGATCAATTTGAATTTAACCATCACAGGGTTCGCTAGTCGAAGCAACCGGCATTCATGTTTAGCGAATCTGGAGGTTAATAATCCTATCCCGTGATTGCCCGGAGAAGCAGATAAATCATGAAAGAAATACGGGATTACGCCATATAATACAAATTTTGAAGATGATAATCCGATTTTTATGGCGTAAATGTGACAAGGATGGTAAGTCAGATAATATTTGAAAACTTGAAAATTTTCATCGTCCTGGAGCGGGACTCGAACCCGCGTCTCCCAGAAAACGCCTAGGTATGCTAACCACTACACCACCCAGAACGACCAAGTTTCAAATTGATCGGAAACTTGAAACTTGGTCATTCTGGGTGGTGTAGTGGTCAGCATACCTAGGCGTTTTCTGGGAGACGCGGGTTCGAGTCCCGCTCCAGGACGATGAAAATTTTCAAGTTTTTAAATATTACCTGACTTACTATCCTTGTCACATTTATGCCAAAAATCGGATTATCATCTTCAAAATTTGTATTATATGGCGTAATCCCGTATTTCTTTCATGATTTATCTGCTTCTCCGGGCAATCACGGGATAGGATTATTAACCTCCAGATTCGCTAAACATGAATGCCGGTTGCTTCGACTAGCGAATCCTGCGATGGTTAAATTCAAATTGATCGGAAACTTGAAACTTGGTCGTTCTGGGTGGTGTAGTGGTTAGCATACCTAGGCGTTTTCTGGGAGACGCGGGTTCGAGTCCCACTCCAGGACGATGAAAATTTTCAAGTTTTCAAATATTATCTGACTTACTATCCTTGTCACATTTACGCCAAAAATCGGATTATCATCTTCAAAATTTATATTTATTTTAATTGTACATAGTTTTATATCAGTAAAGTGTATTGTGCAGGAGACTGCATTTGTTTTCTATTTAATAGCTTTTGGTGCACGAGTTAATTTCTTCATATGCCATTATTTCCAATAACAAACCAGGAAAATAAAAGTGACTGCAGCATTTACACTTGGTCCATTACTTTGGAAACAAGTTAGTAAAATCATGCAATGCATTGATTATGATACGCTTTCCAACATACCAGAAATTATTACTCAAGTTATGTGGATAATGGCTGTGGAATAAATCTCGCTCCTGTGTCCTGACCTATGACCCCATTTCGATGATATTCAACAGAACCGATTCAGTATACCTCAGGAATAGCATACTAAAGGTTTGTCGCAATAGAAGCAGTTTTACGCAAGTTATGAGAATAATGGCTGTGGAATAAATCCTGTTTTTGTGCAATGACCTTTGACCCCATTTCGTTGATATTCAACAGAACCGGTTCACTATACCTCCGGAACAACACAATAACGTTTTGTCCCAATCGAAGCATTTTTAGGTAAGTTATGTTGCACAAGGGTAATGGAATGGATCCTACTCCAGTGTCCTGACCTTTAATTCCATTTCGCCCATTTTCAAAAGGGTTTGTGCCCAGGTGGTTTCCTACCACATCTAAAATTTCATCGAAATCGAACCATTTCTACGCAAGTTATGCAGCATAAGGGGCAATAGAATAAATCCCGCTCTTATGTCCTGCCTGACCTTTGACCCCATTTCCAATGGGGCTCGTGCCCAGGTGGTTCCCAACCACATACTAAAATTTCATCGAAATCGAACCATTTTTACGCAAGTTATGATGCATACAGGCAATGGAATGGATCCAGCTCCTATGTCTTGACCTTTGACCCTATTCCACCCATTTTCAATAGGGTTCGTCCCCAGGTGGTTCCCTACCACATATTAGAATGTCATTAAAATCGAACCATTTTTACGGAAGTTATGATGTATAAAGGCAATGGAATGGATCCAGCTCCCATGTCCTGACTTTTGACCGTATTTCACCCATTTTCAATAGGGATCGTCCCCAGGTGGTTCCCTACTACATACTAAAATTTCATCGAAATCGAACCATTTTTACGTGAGTTATCATGCCAACAGACGGACGGAAAAAGCTGGAGCATATACGCTTCTTCAACCTACGGTTGGAAAGCGTAAAAAAACAGTTACTACAATATGGATTTTATAAGTCAATTTTTCAAACATATCATACACATACTGAGGGTTTCTCACCAGCATAAATATGTTGTGAGCAGACCATCTAAGATGTTTCGTGAAAAAAAACCACAAAAAAAAAAACCCCCCACCATGCTCCGTTAGTTTTTTTTTTTTTTTTTTTTTTAATTCAATGAATTCCATAGAGTACAAAACCAATTTACATGAGAATATCTGATGACACTTACTGTATTCCTAAGCTCTCTCACCTGCGTGAGAACTAAATGACGTGAAATGCTACGTCTTAAGAATTTTCAACTGCATACTTGACACATGCATTTTTTCACCACAGTGAGTGAGCAAATGACTTGAAAGGCTGCTTTCCATTGAGAATTTCTTATGGTATACTTTACACTTCGTGCGGTTTTACACTTGCGTGAGTGCGCACATGCTTGGAAAGATCACACTTCCGTAAGAATTTCGTGTAACACATTTTGCATTCGTGTTGTTTTTTGCCCGAGTGGATAAGCGTATGAGTTGTAAGACTACTTTTTAGTGAAAATTTCTTATGGCACACTTTACACTCGTGTGGCCTTTCACCTGTGTGAGTGAGCAAATGACTTGTGAGGATGCTTTTCATTGAGAATTTCTTATGACACATTTCACACTCGTGGCGTTTTACACCTGTATGAGTCAGAAAATGATTCGAAAGATTACTCTTCAGTGAGAATTTCTTGTGGCACACTTCACACTCGTGTGGCTTTTCACCTGTGTGAGTGAGTAAATGACGTGATAGGATGCTTTTCAAAGGGAATTTTTTGTGGCACACTTCACACTCATGAGATTTTTCACCTGTGTGAGTAAGGAAATGACTTGAAAGGCTACTTTTCTGTGAAAATTTCTTACAGCACACTTCGCACTCGTGTGTCTTTTCACCTGTGTGAGTAAGCAGATGCTTCGAAAGATCACTTTTCCGTAAGAATTTTGCATGGCACATTTTGCATTCATGTGAGGTCTTTTGCCTGAGTGGATGAGCATATGCTTCGAAAGATTGCTTTTTGTGTGAATTTCTTTTCGCATATCACACACTGATGTGGTTTTTCACCTGTGTGAGTTAATATATGATGTGAAAGGCTACGTTTTGCTGTGTATTTTTTATGACACACTTCACACTCATGTAATTTTTCACCTTTGTCAGTGAGTGGATGCTTTGAAAGATCACCTGTAAATAACAATTGTGTAAGATACATGCTGCATTCATGTGGTTTTTCACCTGTGTGAGTGAGCAAATGACTTGAAAAATGACTGTTTATTGAAAATTTCTTATGGTACACTTCCCGCTCGCGTGGGTTTTCACCTGTGTGAATGAGCAAATGATCTGAAAGACCGCTTCCCATTGGGAACTTCTTATGGCACGTTTCACACTCGTGTGGTTTTTCACATGTATGAGTGGGTGAATGTCTGGAAAGACAGTTTTCAGAAAATGGTTCGTGGCACATTTTGCATTCCTGTAGTGCACATTTATCTGAAATCTCACAGGAATTTTCTTTAGGGTGAATATTTTGAAACATATTTCACTTTTTCACACAATCCTTAAGGCTCTGAATTGTGGAAATGATTGTCTGCCATATGGAAAATTTCCATGGAAGATATTCAGCGCTTGTGTGATTTTTCATCAATACGCATAATGCCGTAGTCTTGTGGATTACCCTAAGTAACAGATCACACTGCCGGCCTTTTCTTCTGTACAATTTTACACGATCGGGTATCTGTTGATAGGAAAAGAAAAGTTTAGTATGAATTTGTAGGCATACTGCACATACAAATAGTACTACTCAGGTACATTAGAAAATAAGGGCTATACTTCCAAAGTGCAATGGGTTAGCGGTTTGTTTGCATCTTCCGTTTTGACTCTCTGTGTGCCACTACGTGATCTAGTTCCACAACGAAATGTAAACAAACGTGTGCATTCGAGTAGAATAATAACACACTTTTGAAAAGCCAATAGCATTCTTTGTTCACTTGAATGATCTTTAATATACAGTTGAACAGACTTTCAAAACTTGCTTGGGTTTAGAAGGAGACAGCGTTAGCCAATAGCATTTTCTGTCGGATCGCATTAAATAGTTTTTCGCTAGACCAAAACTTTTGTTGTTGAATTGGATGATGCTATTGAGCAAGTATTCATTTGTTGGCCCCCTTGTTATATCTGAGCCACAATCTCAAACATAAATATATGCACTGGTGAATGCGATGGAGGGATACCCTGTCGCACTTTGGAAGTACTGCCAAAATAAACTATAATCCAAAAATCTCTCATTTTTATTCTAAAATGTAATATTTTATAATATATTAATTAATGGTTAAACGCTTTAACTTAATTGTAACATATACTGTACATATTTTTGTATTCCTAAGGTGGTTTCACCTAAAATCTGTGCCTTATGTTTCCAATAGTAAAACTTTACATATTTTCTTTGCAATTAATGTATTCCCAAGGATAAAAATTTGCACATTGATAAAACTAAATTATAGCATGGGATACTTAATACTTGTTAAAACATAACCACAATTAAGCAATCCAACATTTGTTTGTCTACTGACATCATCAATGTACAGGTCTGAACATTACTCAAAGAAAATGATTGACTTTTAATATAATAGTGGTTATGTTTTAGCAAGTATTAAGTATCCCATGCTATAACTTAAAGTTAGTTTTATTGATGTGCAAATTTCCATCCTTGGGAATGCATTAATTGCAAAGAAAATATGTAAAGAAGTTTTACCATTAGGAACATAAGGTAGAGATTTTAGGTGAACCCACCTTAAGTAAACTTCATAGAAAACCACCATATGTTTCTGTAAAAATTCCCATATCATTGTGAAACACCCTGTGAATCACAAGATTAGAATGAAAATACCAATAACCACGACTGTCAGAACTCTGATGATGTCACAATGATTTGAATGTTTACGCTCCATTAGTCCTGATGATGCCGAGCGAAAAGCTCTGTGAAACTAATAATCGATGTATAATAAACCTTTTATTGTGGTTAACATTGGTATTTTTATTCTATCTCAACACCAAAAGTCTGTAGTCATAAATTATAAAAAATCACAAGATTAGCAGTCTGAAATGAAAGCTTAGGTGATGAGAGCATTTACACATACTTCAAACAGGAAATTTACAAGAGTTACAATGGATGAAGCACACTGGAAAGCAATATGGTCGCAACAGCAAAATGATAAAGAAGTTAACTGTAGAAACCAAAAATAATGTAATAAAAAATGAAAAAAGAACGATAAGAAGTAAAGAATATGTCAGTTATTTCCCATACATCAAAAACTTTCGGGACAGTTAACAAGAATTGGAAAGAAGTTAGATTGTTTGTTCGGACATTCCATCAGTGGCATTACTAGCACAACTTGTGCCCCCCCCCCCACAAAATTTGCCTCAGCACCCCTAAGCACACTAGTTTTCCCAGTAATTTTGAACATGAGGGAGGATGTTTTTCGTGGTGTGTGTGTGGAGGGAGGGGGGGGCGGGGGTTGTCAGAAAGTCATTGAGAGTGTCAGAAAAAGTAAGGCGGGTCCTTACAGCCCTGTCGTTTTAACTTTTTAAATAACTTTTGGAACAGAAGTACGAAATGCAAAGTTATTAATCAGCCAATCAGGATTAACACGGTGCACAGACCGATGCACGAACATGAATATGCATTTTGATCACATTTATTTATTTTGTTCAGTAATTTTATGCGATAAACCCTTCCAGTCACAAATACCTTCTGCCTAATTGTGGTTCCTTGGTTTTGTCCGACGAGCAAAAATCCAGCAGGGTTCACAGTAAACCATATTTTGGGGGGCAGAGCAACATAGCCATGTTCTTGGTACTTTCGTTCCAGTTTTGGTTGTTATTTTGTATTAGGATGAGGAAAAACAGTGGTTGTTTTTATTTCACGGAAATGGGCAAGAATCGCTTTCAATAATGAAGGACTTAACTTTTGAATCAAGAACACAAGCATCATAATGCTCAATGTCAATCAGGTATTTTGCAGCGATGGTAAGCAGTGAACACCATGTCCAACAGTATGGGTGTCGCAGGAAGCAGTCCGCACACAATAATTTTCACTGGGTTTTGCAAATTTCATAACTGCCCATTTTACTTTTACCTGCTTCTGAAGTTTTTTATTTTTGTTACATGTCTGCTTCTAAACTTTGAACAGTAGACGTGCTAAACAAATCATCCCTTTCATCAGAAATGGAATTGACTCAGCAGCAAAAATAACTGGTTGAGTTTTGGAAGTTTCTTCGTGTGCTCTCCTTTTTTATTTCCCTGATACTGTGCTCCGCTTGGACAATTTTTTAACATTTTGCAAATGGATGTCATTTTCTTGTATATTAAAATTTTCACTCAATGAATGAGATAGATATATTGGGTTGGCTAAACAGTTCGTTCGGCTTTTAAGTAAAAATAAGAGAATCATTTTTCACTTTCACCAATAACTTTATTGAACAATGTATTCACCGTTTTGTTCCACTACCTTCTGCCATCTTTCAGGCAACCTCATAATGCCATCTTCCCAAAACTTTTTATCTCTTTGAGCAATGAACCATTCCAGGTGCCTTTTGGAGTCTTCCAGAGAATTGAAATTTTTTCCATTAAAAGAATTTTGTAAAAACCGGAATAAATGGAAATCTGAAGGCGCAATGTCTGGTGAATACGGCAGATGAGTTAGAACTTCCCAGCCAAGCTATTTTGCCTGGTCATCAAAGAAACATGCGATCTGGCATTCTCCAGATGGAAGATTTCTGTTGACTAATTCTGGACGCTTTTCATCGAGTGCTGCTTTCAGTTGGTGTAATTGGGAGCAGTACTAGTTGGAATTAATCATTTGGTTGTCCAGAAGAAGCTCATAATAGAAGACTCCCTTCTAATCCCACCATATACACAACATCACCTTCTTTGGATGAAGACCGGCATTTGGTGCAATTGGTGGTGGCTCATTTCGCTTGCCCCACAATCTCCTGTTCCACATTATTGTACAGTATCCACTTTTCATCACCCACAATTTGTTTTAAAAATAAAACATTTTTGTTGTGTTTGAGTAGAGAATTGCATGCAGAAATATGGTCAAGCAGGTTTTTGGTTTTTTTTTTGCTTAACTTATGTAGAACCAAAACATCAAAGCGATTAACATAGCCAAGCTGGTGCAAATGAATTTCAACGCTTGATTTGGATATTTTGAGTATGTCAGCTATCTCCCGCATGGCATAATGTTGATTGTTCTCAATTAATACCTTAGTTTGATCACTATCAACTTCAACTGGTCTACCCGATCGTGGAGCATCATCCAGTGAGAAATTTCCAGCACGGAACTTTGCAAACCACTTTCGATGCATTCGGTCAGTCACAGCATTTTCTCCATACACTGCACAAATCTTTTTTTACATTTTTGTTGTGTTTTTACCTTTCTTGAAATAATAAAGCATGATATGCTGAAAATATTACTTATTCTCTTTCATCTTTAATTTTAAAATGACTACATAAAAATTCACCAATTTTGATATGTTTTTGTAAAATGCACGCTGATATGACAGCTGTCACAATACAATCTAACAAAATTGTTTCGAATGAAGTTCAAGACAACTAAGAGCTACTAGCGCCATCCTACGAAAAAACCAAACATACTTTTTGGCGAACCCAATACTTACTTTTAAGAATTAAATGCATTAGCAATGTGTAATTGTTTTGTCCAAAACTAAAATAAATCACTTGAAGAAATCACCCTCTTAAACATGGCAGATCTGCAGCTGCTGTGAATGAGTGTTGGCGCCTGTCGTGTATGTAATCCCAAGTGTTTGAATGTTTTTCCACTTCCTCTGCGGAGAAATCCCCATGTGGTTCTCGTACTTTTCCTCAGCAGTGCATTACATCTCATTGCAGAGTGATCGTATTACAACATAGAGCCAAAGGGCCGAACAGCTTCAATCTGTAGGACATCCAGTGTTTTAAAAGTGAAAGCTGACATTTATTTAGGTAAAAACTAAATATGCCTTAAAGAAAAATATGAATCTTTGGGTTAATTATTTGTTTGTTTATTTTTGTGTGTATTCGGATTTTTTTTCATAAATCTATAACTGGCAGATGCAGTACGTCCCCCTCCCCCAGCTGTGAGAAAGATTGTTATGCCACTGCATTCCATCACTAACATTGGCGATCTTATCATCAACAGTAAAAATTCACAAAGAAATATTTTGAAGTCCGCAGGCATGTACAAAATACCATTAGAGGCAAGTAATCCCCAAATATCTTGGAAGCACCATGAAAAGATTAAAAAAAATTACAATATAATATAAAAAAAATTAGAAAAAGGAAGATGAAGAAAAAACTGATTTGATACAGCATTGCTTTAGTAATTACCAATATTGTAAATTCGAAGACATTAAATTACTTACATCTCATACAAATGAAAAAGACTTGAGATTATCAAACTGTTTTAATAGAAAAGAAAAAGGATAAAATTTATAAACTACATGACCCAACTATTCTTGATGAAACTAATGATAAAAAAAATGTCTGGGAATTAAATAAAGAAAAATATATGTAATTCAATGAAATCAGTAGATCATTAATACAGAAAATGTATTATTTGTTACCAAAATATTTTAATAAAATTTAAAAAATTATTATTATTAATCCATAGATGGCAGCACATCTACCCAAACTCTGATGTTAACAACCCAGTAATGAGACATGTGCACTCAAAAATTAATAGAGACTGCACATTAATTATCCTATTTAGAAAGAGGCCACTTCAAGTACAATGTTGGTGTGGATTCTGCCTATTTGTTTGGTAGACATATTCGCTCCTTGAAAATGGTGACCTGAGTTGCTGGAAGTGCACTAACTGAAGGTGCAGTATGGAACTAAATCTGAAGTCCGTTGGTATCAAAATTTTAACCTTTCTTTTTAAATGTCAATAAATATTGTTAATCAAAGTATCACATTTTTAACATTATAAATATTGATATTTTAGTTTCAAATGTAATTTTATTGGTTGCTAAGGGAATAATTGACTTCAGGGTACAAAAATACATACAGCATACACCAAGTGATCACTTAATTTTGACCACCCCTATTAAAAGTGGATGTGGCCCATGAATAGGGATCCCAGATACATTGGAAAAAAATACGGGACACTTACGACTGAGGGTGAAAGTTTAGTATGCAGATCCATCACATATGCCAGTCTTACAAAATGAATCTAACAGTTTTTAAAGCATCTGTAAAATCACACTTCCTTTTCAGCATTTTCAAAGTTCAGCAGGGCCACAGGATAATTGAAAACCCATACATTTTAACAGCAGCCATACAGTAATTAATATTCTACAAGCATCAACCTGTTTCTCACGGAGCAAGCTACTAAAATGGCGTGGGCCAAGCGGACCGTTCCGCTGCGGTAAGATTACTGACTGCATCCACCAGGTGTCGACGTCACGTGCCCTCCCCCGACATCAATCTTCCACGGACGGCTGTGGTTGCCTACGTAATAAGAGCATTGACCACAGAGTTAGATGCGGGAGATAGCGTCCTGGGAGACAAGAGTCAGCTAGGGGGAAGCTTGGCGTGCAGGTTAAAAAATACGTTTGTAAAAGAATAGAAATTGTAACTCGTCGATTTTCTTTTTCAGTCTTGAACTCTAAAATATAGGACAAAAAGCTGTCCCAAGAAGTTTTCTTGGAACAACAGGACACATTAGCCAAATACGGGATGAACCTGTATTTCATGGGACGTCTGGGATCCCTGCCCATGGACCACGTGATTTCCGAGAAGGCGTGATTAGTCAACTAACATAGCATGCATAAGGCGTGAATGGAGCAGTAGGTAGTAAAATTTGAAGTGTGATGGGTAAACAGAAGGATTTATTGGACTCTGAGAAAGGACATACAGCGAGAGCTTTGACAGAGGCCGTCTTGATTTCCCAAACAGCTGAACTGGTGGGTTGTTCACAAACTGCTCTCATTAAAAGCATATCACGACTGGTATTGAAATGGTCAAACAATGACTTGGGGGTGAAACTGCACAGTGCAGCAAATGGTTGATGCGAGAGGTGAATGCCAGGTCTAACAACTTGTACAGGCCAACAGAGGCAGCACTGTTCAACAGTTGACTACCAAATACATCAGAGGTCAACTTGGAACAGTATGTCATGACCATGTGTTGAACGTATAGGCCATAACGGCAGATGACCCTAATGACATCCTCTCCTAAACCACGGTTCAAAGATGCAAAAGACTGTCTTGGCGTAAAGATCATGCAAGTTGGAAAAAAATGTGCTTGTCTGACGAGTCACGTTTTTACTCCACTCTGTGGATGGTCGTGCACGTATTTGGCGAAAATAACGAGGCACTTAATGAGGCATGGTCTCCGCAGTGCAAGCTGGTTATATGGTGTGGGGTATGTTTATCTGCCAGGAATTTGGACCCCTGGTGCATACGGAACAACGTATGACCGGTGCCCACTATCTTGAACTGCTTGCTGACTCTGTACTCCCAGCAATGTTGCATTTCCCCCGAATAGCGACAGTGTCTTCCAAGATGACAATGTGCTGAGCCACAGGTCCAATGTCATGTAGGAATGGTTTGTGAAATACAGTTCAGACTTGCAGCATATCGATTGGCTTCTGAACAACCCTGATATCAATCCCATAGACCACTTATGGGACACTATGAAACATCATATCAGGTGCCTGGATACACCAATCACCTTCACACTTGCACTGAAGGCCGTATTACACACAGCTTAGTTGGCCATACCTCTGAACTATTTCCTACATCTTCTTGAATCGATGCCACATCAGATAGCTGCTGTACTGGATGAAAAGATGAAGGTGATTCTTACAATATCTATCAAGTAACATGTCCAAAGGACATATACACTGAGTGGCCACTTTATTATGACCACCTGACAGTTTCAAGCAAATGAGCTATGGCTGCACGCTGTTGCCACCAGAGGGCAAGGCTAGTATAAAAAGGGAAAGCTTAGTGCTTGCAACAGTAGTAGAAGTGATTTTCGGGTGACGAGATGGGTAAAAAATGCGATTGGACAGACTTTCAATGTGGAATGATTAGGAGCTCGAAGCCATGGAGCGAGAATCACCAAAACCGCTGCATTCGTGAAATGTTCTAGAGCAGCTGTTGTTAAAGTGTTTAAAGACTGGACTGTCAGCCAAAAAACTGAGTCTCTACGTGCAACGTGTGGTTCTCATCGACTAGTGACTACTCGAGAGTAACAGAGAGTGTCCAGACTGGTAACAGACAACATAAGGGCAACAGTGCAGCAAATTACAGACCATCTTAATCAAGGATCCCCTCAAATGATCTCTGCATGCACTGTTCGCTGTACACTGCATCGGATGGGGTATGGCAGCCGAAGGCCTGTTCAAACACCTTTGCTGTCTGCAGTTAACAAGAGAAAACGTCTGCAGTTCGCACAGGAGAACAAGGATTGGACAGTCAATAATTGGAAACAAATTATGTGGTCCGATGAATCACGTTTTCAGTTGCACCATGCCGATGGCCGAGTGAGAATTTGGCAGAAACAGCACGAAAGCATGGATCCCAAATGCATTGCTACAACTCTTCAAGCTGGTGGAGGCAACGTTATGGTTTGGGGAATGTTTTTCTGGCATGCTTTGGGCCTTTAATTTGTGTTGATCAACGTCTGACTAGCACATCATATCTAAACATCGTTGTGGACCAAGTGCATCCTGTCTTGTGGATGGTTTATCCCAATGGCGATGACTACTTTCAACAAGATAATGCGTCCTGCCATAGTGCTCGTATTGTACAGGATTGGTTTCAGGAACATGTCGGTGAGTTTACTTTGCTTATGTGGCCCCCACAATCTCCAGATCTCAACCCCATTGAGAATTTGTGGGATGAAGTTGAACGAGCCATCAGACAGCTAGATCCACAACCCTGCAATCTCACACTCCTGGAAAGTGCTATTCATCAAGCATGGTCTAAGATCCCACAAACCACCTATCAGCATCTCGTGGAGTCCATGCCACAAAGAATCGACGCAGTATTAAAGGCAAAAGGTAGCCCAACGAAGTACTGAGAGGGTGGTCGTAATAAAGTGGCCACGCGGTGTATAAGAATGCTGTCTATGTGCGATAATTGTTTTATTTTTACAAATATACACCAATTGCATTTAAAAAATGATTTTTATTTACAACTTTAAAACCTACAGGCAAAATCTTTCGGTATCACAATGATCTCATCATCAGGCAGAGTGCCAGTCGAAAAAGAGTCCGCCAGAAGTTCAGTGGTTTATATAATGTTCACTCATGCGTCAAAGACGCTCTGGTGTTGTCAACAGTCACAAGATAAATATGAGAATTATTATTATTTTTATTTATTTTCACAACATAAATAAGATAATTATTTTTTTTCTCATATTTATCTTGTGACTATTGGCAACACCAGAGCGTCCTCGATGCATGAGTGAACATTATGAAACCATTGAACTTCTGACGGACTCGTTTTGACTGGCACTCGGCCAATGATGGGATCACTGTGATCCCAAAAGATCTTGCCTGTAGGTTTTAAAATTGTAAATAAAAATCATTTTTTAATTGCAATTGGAGTATGGTATTAAAAATAAAACAATTATCATACATAGACAGCATTCTTATACACTGCTGCTCATAATTATAAGGACAGTATAAATACTGGTGATGCACAATACAAAATAACTGCAGGAACAGGAAAACCTGATATCTCTGTAATTGATGACACAACATAGCAGAAACATTATTCTGGATTTGTTTTTTTCATTATAATTACAAGAAACAAAGCAAATGCCATTTGGGCACAGGTCCAAAATTATAAGGACAGCTTGCCCTTCCATGTGTAAACATAATTAATTTTACAATATTATTACCTTTAATAGGTAGTATGGCAATTTGTTCTCTAGACAATGAGCCTTTCTGTTAGGCATACTTTCAATGAGTTTCCGAAAAATACTTGGGAGGGATCTTGTTCCATGCTGCTATGACTTCGTTTTCTAACTCAGGAACAGTGGAAAATTGTCTGCCATTAGCATATACCAATCTCCATTGCACCCCAAACATTTTCAGTGATGTTCAAAGTCTGGTGAATTGGGTGGCCATTTCAGAACACGGATGTTATTGTCCGAAAACCATTGTTTACAAACTCTCGCTGTGTGCGATGGGGCATTGTCCTTCTGAAAGATGAAATTATCACCACCTAAAGACCACGAATATGCTAACAGTTATTGATCTAACACTTGGATATATCGTTAAGAATTCACACTTGACGGAATCAGGACTAAATCGGTCTTTCTATTATAAGAAACACCACCCCAGAACATTAACGATGGACCACCTAGATGTCGCCGTAATGTCACATCTTTTTCTTTGCGGAGATCATGCCAGTAATAATGTAGGACATCTAGGCCATCCAAATTAAAACGTTTTTTGTCCAAAAAAATTATTGTATCCCACCTGGTGTTATTCTGCATTCACTGGAGTACAGCTGCTTTTCTCATCTCTTCATGTCTTCTGGCGAGGGCGGGTCTCGCTTTTGTTTTCAAGTATTTGGCGACAGTTGAGTTGTGCAGCACACGTGAAACAGTTTGACAGGAAACACTGACGGGTATGGAGCCAGCAATTTCTTTACAAGACAATTTTTTCCTGGTTGCCATGGCCATGATGCGTCGAATATCTGTTTACAACAGCTTTCGTGTGTGACCGGAACACTTTGTAACAGATCCCTTGATACCTCTTTTCATAGCATTTTCTACCGCACCTTTTTACTTTTTAATCGCAACAGCTATCTCATGACATGATTTGCCTTCACCACGAAGTTTCCATATCTTTCGAACCTCTACAGTAGTCAACTCCTTTCCACGAGGCATTCTGTTATTACACAAAACAACATATGCAGTGTCTTCGAGAACACGTTCACCTACGCAGACATTGCTCTTATTTGCACAACACATGCACGTCATAGATGTTTATTCGTTTTTCTTTAAACTTCTTTTCGTGTCCTTATATTTATGGACACCTTAAAAAAATGTAAAAGTTACTTTACTACTTTTATAAAAGTTGTCCGAGGTTCCAAATCTCACGTTTGAAACTCATGTAGGTTCGGTACTCCACGTCATGTGCATAATGCGTCAATGTGCGATTCCTGTGTACTTATCTGCAAAATACGACTGTCCTTATAATTATGAGCAGCAGTGTATATGTCATTTGGACACATTACTTGAGCTGATGTACTAAAGGTGAAAGAAGGACTCAATGAAGCATTAGGTAGGTGATCATAATTCAGTGATCACTTTGTGTATGTTGATATGTAATGGGTAAGTTAAAGCTTTTAACCATTAACTCAGTACATATTAACTAATTTATACAAAATCCAAAATTTTCTTGTAAGGCTTAAGATTCTGCATATTGATTCATTATGCTTATCACAAAGAGGAAAAAGACGTGGAAAAAACATATTTCTGAAGGCACAGAATTGTAAACTACGGAACACAGCATTCAGTTTTGGTACTTACCTCAGGGAATCAGTTTACTCTCCTTTACCATGCTCAAATAAAACACAAATTTACACAGCACCTATATGTATTATTTGAAGGTCAACAAAGTAGAGATGGCATTAATCATCCATTTTTGGGAGTTGATGCATCATTCACACAAAAGTCATTCGTAAATGCTCAATCACTTTCAATCCACTCCCTGCAAGTTATCTCACTACACTTGCTGAGCAAATCATTCTTTGTTAGAAAGCATCAGCAAATGAAAGGCCAAGTAGAAATTGGTGAACTGCTCAAAAGAGCAGGAGATCTCCACCATTCACCATGAATGATTCAGCATGAGACAAGCACATTTACGGTTCTCTTTGGCAAAATGCCCAACAGAGAAAAAGCTTACGAGACCAATTCACTAATTTTTCACGAATTAATCTCCACTTGTGGTGTGAATGATTCAGGCACACCATTCAAATGAATGGTATTCACATATCCATAGGCATATCATGACAAACTACCCCATCAGAGCTGCAGAGTATGATCCAGGAACTTGCTGACAAGAGTAAAGAAGTGGGATTAAAAATGAACTTTCAGAAGACAAAAGAGATGTACAATGCTTTTACAAGAAATGAAAATTTATCGATTGATGGAGAAAGCTGGAGATAACCAATACCTACATTTATCTTGGACAGCAGATATCAAGTGAGGGTCACATTGATGAAGAAATTAATCAGTGTATAAAACTTGCCTGGAGAGCTTTTGGAAGAAATAGTATAATTTTCAAGAGCAATATGCCATTATGTCTTAAAAGAAAAGTGTTTGATCAATGCATCTTTCCAGGGCTTACGTATGGTGCAGAGACATGGACCTTAACTAAACGAGATATACAAAGGCTGCAGACAACTCAAAGAATCATGGAGATGTGCATGCTTGGTGTAACCAGGAGAGATAAGAAGAGGAACTCATGGATCAGAAAATGACAAGAGTGGAAGACATCATGATCAGTAAAATCTCTGAAATAGCAATGGGCTGGACATACTGCCAGAAGAACAGACCATCGATGGAAAGTCGAAATTTTAGATTGGATTCCAAGGGACAGGAAAAGACCCAGAAGAAGACTACATGGGAGATGGGTGGATGAAATTCGAAAGTATGCAGGAGTAACATGGTGGAGACTGGCACAAGACAGACCGTTGTGGAAGAGGCTTGGAGAGACCTTCGTCCAGCAGTGGATTGATAATGGTTGACAATGATGATGATGACCAAAAAATTGGAAGGGGGAGCTCGAATAAGTGTAAACTGATTTTATTCTTTTAGGGTGGCAGCCATTCTTGGAAACAGTTTCTCCATAAATGTCACAAAATTTGAGTCTTAAGCGCATAACAAACATTTTTTTGCTATGTATTACTCTTCAATTACTGCTTATAAAGAACAATGATTAACAGTCTACTGTATTTTTGACAATATTCTAAGTTTTCTGAACATAGAGTTCTCTGGTTTTGTTACACATTCCTTTACAAATCTTTCAGCTGATACATGAATAATGTTACACAATGAGTCCTCTACACTGATAGCATTTTTCCAGGGTTTTACTTCCACACAAAAACGAATCACAGCCAAATCTAAAGGTGAGCAAAAAAAAAATTAGGTGTTTATAAAGTTCTTCCTCTGAACAACATTAAGCCTCACATCCATATTTGCTGCCCCATCATAGCTTTTTCCAAGCATTTAAAGTTTCTAAAGATGTAGAAACACGCCCCTCAATGCCCCTACTAATATGCTACGCACATATCATTCCCATTCCTAAGTTCTACCATTATTTCCCAGTGACTGCTAATTGGTCACTCCCATAATGGTTGACACTTCTTAGTTCTTGACATTACTTGAATTTGTTTCCAAACTCATTGGGACAGAAGTTAAATGTTCTGAAACTTTTGTGTGTGCGCCACAGTAATGGTCGGTTGGACGATCATTTACAATGGAAGAAGAGGGGGAGGCAGATGATGCCCTCATAATAATGTAATAATGTGGAATGGAAATGTATGCTAGGCAATGTACCTCTGAAAATACTCAAGAGCTCCAAATGCAACTTTCGGGTATTTCGTGGGGGCCCGGAGATGGCATGCGTCCAGTTTGTGTTTTTCGATCGTGACTGATTCTGAGTACTGCAACTCAAATTCGTTGCTTAAAGTGTAAACCAGAGCCGCCCTTAGGGGTGTGCGACAGGTGTGATTGTACAGGGCCCCATGCTCACATCCTAAGGAAAAGAGAAAGAAAATGAGAGAGAAAGAGAGCGAGGGAGAGAATTTATTTTCAATTATTCTATTTTTTATTTTTATTCTCCATCTCATTTAATTCTTTTTTTATACCGATTGCTGAATTCATATTTACCCAAATATCGGCTGCAAACTACAGTATTATGTCTAGCGAAACATTAGTATTGAAGCCATATCTTTCAACGTGCACCGATAGTTATAAAGAAAGTTGTGCTACGCGAGTTACTTCCATCTGATGTCAAAACTGCAGCCGGTGCTTTAATATACATGAATAAAATTCAGAATCCTTTCCCTACTGCCTTCATTGCCTAGAGGATATTACTTACTATCCCAGTAACTGTGGCAAGCGTAAAAAGAAGCTTTTCACGTTTGAAGCTGATTAATTCTTATTTAAGATCTGTCATGTCTCAAGAAAGATTGATGCCTTTGGCACCTTTTTTCCATTGAACAGGATAAAGCAAGCAAAATAAATTTTGATGATTTAATAGCTGACTTTGCTGGGATAAAAGTACGAAAAGTCCAGTTCTTATAAGGTAAGTTCAATAATTTAAGTACTGTCCCATAACAGGTAGAGATGGAGCCATTGTGAGGGAAGGACGTATGCTGGTGTGTTTGTTTTATCTATATCATTTAAGGCATTTACAAAATATCAGTAGTATTCATAAAATTTTAAATGCAGTCTTTCGTTATTGGCTAATTTTCAAAAGTCTTGAAGTTTCATTAAACTGTAAAGATAACTGTAATAAACTATGTTTTAAGTCCAGTGTAGGGGGAGGGTTAAAGCAAGGGACCCACGGCTAGGTTCGCACCCAGCCCCATGGCTGCTAAGGACGGCTCTGGCGTAAACTTAACATTAAGTGTAACCTTAACACTAAGAAGTGTCTTACGACATATTCAAGTAAAAACATAACTTAAGCAATTTTATTGGGAGCATACTATCCATGCATTGCTAAGGTACACTGTCTACCAGTCTGAAGCCTATAGCAAAGCCTTGCCCCCATAACAATGGCAAGTGTACTGTCATTGCCCAACTTGGAGTGTGTGGGCATTATTATACCTCTTCAGAAAGTTAGATAACTTACTGTGTAACAGTTTGTGAAAAAGTGTACTATATTGCTTGCTTGGTTCTATGTTGTGTTCCAAACAAAGCTTAAATTACTGAATCTCTTAAAATTATCATGACCGGGGTAGACAAATCCAAAGCGCCTAGTCACCTGAGTTTTCAAATGCTTTTTTGAAAATTTTATTTTTCAAAATTTGGGTTTCTTTTAGGAAGCTTCACCTCTTTAATAAAGGAACAAGTACAATATATGGGCTTTTACTTTTCTGTTTGCTCAGTTTTTGTGGCCTACTTGCTGTAAAATCAGAATAATGAAGATATCAAAATCTATTTTTTGCACTATTAGAAGTAGTGGTTCTGGCCGAAGTTCCGTGGAGCAATCTACGACAGATATGTGCATGCACACATAGTAACCATCAGAGATGTTCATATCTATTGTCCAGGGGTAAAAAGTATGTTACTTGTCCACCAGCTAGCAGAAAATGTCACTAGTCGGAGGCAAGCACTAACCAATGGGTTAATGCTTGCCTTGTAGTGTTACTCGTCAGCTATAATTTTTCACTTGGATCCCTGGCTATGGCACTGATTTTGCATTGGGTATTTATAATTATATTTTTTCATTAGAGGTTTTATTGAAAGTTATACATCATAAGAAAGGCTGAACTTTGTGAAATGAAAACCTATTCTGAAATGCAACTATTAATAAAAGTGTACATATAACATACTCCCTAGTTTTAGTTGTAGATGTTCCACTAAATTATTGAACAGTATATACAAAATAATACATTAACTTTGACTGTTGGTGACAATTC
Organism: Macrothele yani; assembly: GCA_039090855.1. Classification (NCBI taxonomy): domain Eukaryota; kingdom Metazoa; phylum Arthropoda; class Arachnida; order Araneae; family Macrothelidae; genus Macrothele; species Macrothele yani. Next base: position 130,951,453 of record CM077009.1, on the reverse strand, counting down.
TGTATGTATAGTTTGCATTTAGATCACTCACGGCTTTCTCCTTTTATCTCTTGGAAAGATGACACCAAATTTTTGGTTGTAATGAGCGCATCTTTTGAATCCTTTCAGACCCGAATTAAATTTACCAAACTTATTCAATGTTAGTGCAACCAGTTGGAAAAAAATCAACCGGATTTCTACAATCGACGAAACATCCAAAAATAGAAACAGCTACTTACTTCCACCACCAGCTAAAAAATAGGATAGGATAATTAATAAATGCTGCACAAAGGTTTCTCATAGCAGAAGGAAGATAATGGAGACATTTTTTTAAATATCTAACAGTTCAAATAAAAAATAAAAAAAAACACTATAACTCTATGCCTTCTAACGGAAGAATTTTGCATAATGGGAGAGTTGAAAATAGGTGAAAAATATTCATGGAAAAAGCTATGCTAAGGAAAAAGAATTTTTCAAACATGTCTCCAAGAAGCAGAGATAGTGAAAAACAAGTTAGTAAAATCATGCAATGCATTGATTATGATATGCTTTCCAACATACCAGAAATCATTACTCAAGTCATGAGGATAATGGCTGTGGAATAAATCTCGCTCCTGTGCCCTGGCCTTTGACCCCATTTCGATAATATTAAATAGAATTGGTTCAGCATACAACCGGAACAACATGCTAAAGTTTTGTGGTAATAGAAGCATTTTTAGTCAAATTATGAGGATAATTGCTGTGGAATAAATCTCGCTCCTGTGCCTTGACCTTTGACCTCATTTCAATGACATTAAACAGAATTGATTCAGCATACCTCTGGAACAAGATGATAAAGTTTTATCACAATTGAAGCATTTTTACGCAAGTTATGATGTATAAGGGCGATGGAATGGATCCCGCTTTTATGTCCTGACCTTTGACGCCATTTTCGATAGGGTACATCCCCAGGTTGTCCCCTACCACATACTAAAATTTCATCGAAATCAAACCATTTTTACGCTAGTTATCGTGCGGACTGACAGACGGATAAAGCTGGAGCATATACGCTTCTTCAACCTATGGTTCGAAAGCATAAAAAAGGAACTGAACTTTGCATTATTTAAAGAGGATAATACTCCACATCTCTATTTTAGCAAATGGCATATACCTAGTAAAAAGGAAATTTCTCAATCGGGTTTCAAGAACAAGAGATACAGTAGTGGTCAAAATTGTGGAAACCTTTTGGGAAAAGTGTATTTTTGAGGCTTGATGGCTCATAACACCACTTTTTTTGGAGTAATACCCTAATTACATATCAATGGAAAGATAATTTCATCAAGAATGTAATGCAACCAAGTTTGTTCAATTATCTGCATTCTATGAAAAGTTATAGCCAAATAACCAGAAAAAGGAAGCACAACTTGCTTAGGTTGATATGAAGTAACTTTCCTTCATTTGAATGTAGCCAATGAGCATGAGTGTTTAAAGGGCCAATCAGGTGTCATCTTGTTTTGGCAATGAGCCAATCAGGTCACAGTAGGATTCAGCTATTGATGTGTATTGGAGCTGAGAGGAGGACATTTGTCAGTGTGTTATGTGATTGCTATCAAGTTGGGGTTTTGTGTGTGTATGTGTGTTCTTTCATTTAGTGAGCTTGTAAAACATGATAAAATTAAAGAAATGGTGCAAAGAGTTGACTGGTTATCCAGAAAGCTGTGTAAAATAGTACTATTAAGTGAACAAGGCTTCAGTTATGAAGAAATTAGAAGAAAAATTGGTGGAAACTTAACCAAAGGTGGCATTTCTAAATTTTTGAAGAGGTATAAGGAGACTCAGTCACTACAAAACCAGACTGGTAAAGGCAGGATAAGGTGCACAACAGCAAGTGATGATAGAAGAATTAAGAGACTGTGCCTAGGTGACAGAAGAAAATCCTCTGGGTATATACAAGATGAAATCGTGCAATGCAATGTGAAGTTTAGGGCAAGGACTGTTTGGCGCAGACTGCAGGAATTTGGTCTAAAAGCTAGAATTCCACGAAAAAAGCCATTTTTCTCTCTCAAACACAGGTTGAAAAGATTAAACTAGGCTAAACACATGTTAACTGGACAGCGGAACAATGGGACAGTGTTATTTGGAGTGATGAGACCAAAATCTCTGTTCGGTAGTGATGGCATAAAATACATAACAAGAAGAATCGGAGATTGCATTACATGTACCGTGAAACACCCAGTTAGTGTTATGATCTGGGGTTGTACATCAAAAGGTGTAGGCAGAATTTGTGTGATTAATGGGAATATAAATGGCCAAAAATACATTAATGAAATACTTGAGCCCAAACTGAAGCCTTCTGCACGTGATCTTTCCCAAGATAATGAAGCATTTATATTTCAACAGGATTCAGCTCCATGTCATGTTGCTGCTGTGTGCGAAAAGTGGTTTCAAGATAATCATATTCCACTGCTGGAATGGCCTGGGAATAGCCCAGACCTTAACCCCATCGAAAATTTATGGAGCCGACTAAAGAAACTTGCTAGTCAGAAGCAACCCAGCAATGAAACCCAATTGATAGAAGCAATAATTCAATCTTGGTTTCACATTACAGGGGTCGATCCAGGCGGGATTTGATACCGTTAGACGGTATTTTCACAAAAATATTTTTTGTTCAAATGGTGTCTTCACAAAAATATTTTTTGCTGAAATGGTATCTTCACAGAAATATTTCGAAACTAATGGCATATTCATTTCCCGTAAAATTTTAATCTAGAAAAAAATATTTTTGTGTGAGAGTCATCTTGAATAATATGTTTAACTATTATGTCTTCTTGTTTTAAAAAAAATGTTTTCAGTAAAACGGATGCTGATGGATGCGTATCAAAAACTGCATCATTGTTACCGGCGACTTATGCAACGCTCGCTGAAAGGAATCCCAAAGGATTTTGGGAGTATCTTTTAATGAGAACGCGATCGGTGCTGTATCCTTCCTCCCTTGCTGCGATTTATAAGTGTTTCACCTTAGATTTCTGTCTCCAACTCCCCAAACCGAATCTCCTTGTGCTAATCACTTCAGAAGGTTTGGTTCCTGCAGTTCTTGCACACAGGGAGGAAAGTTGGGAAGTTTATTTATTTGACTTTACCGTACCAAAAGGTATTCTGTGAATCGTGTAACTTATAATGAGGAGAGGAACATGGTGAGGAGTGGCTGACTGTGCACTTTATGAGGGATCGGTGACATATAAGCGACTTTTTTTTTAATACACTGGTGTGCAAAAATTAAGGACAAAGAGGAGAAATTAGCACAACAGCGGAACGAGCAGGCAGAACGGACCGAAAGACCACTCAGGAGATAGACTAGGGTCCGGTATGGTAGGGCATGCGCATATATGCAGCATGACATGGGGGGGTGTCAGAAGGGTATAAAGCACACGGGCTGTGTACGCTCAGCAATTCAGTGAAAGCTATTGCACGGTATACATCAGTTTGAACGACGTCGAGTTGCTGCCACCATGTGATATGGCCAACAGGCAATCCAGTAGACGACATCTGGATGACTTTACCCGAGGTCGCGCCATTGGGAAGTTGGAAGGTCGAAGTGTGACTAATGTGGCCAAGGAGTTCGGGATCGCTCGCAGCATCGTTTCACAAGCTTGAAGAGCATTTCAAATGACAGGAACAGCTGTCTGAGAGTTTAGCAGTGGTCGTCCACGATCAACCACGGCGGCGGACGACCTGTATATTGTTCTACACACGAGAAGAGACAGACGGCAGATAGCGGGAGAAATCACAAGGCATATGCAACAGACAACTGGACGTCCGTTATCACGTTTTACCGTGGCCAGGAGGCTGCACAAAGGTGGCCTATTTGCACGACGACTAGTATGGTGTGTGCCATTAACGCCTGTACATCGGAGATGGCGGTTTCTGTGGTGCCAGGAACACAAGAACTGGACACATCAGCAATGGGGTCGATTTCTCTTTATGGATGAGAGCCGATTTAGTCTGATGAGCGATTCTGAATGTATACACATCTGCAGAGAGCAGGGAACATGCAATCACACCTCCAACATCATCGAAAGGGACTAGTTTGGAGGTGGCAGAGTTCTCGTTTGGGGCGGTATCATGCTTGGTAGCCGTACTGACCTCCACATCTTTCAAGGAGGTTCAGTCACTGGTGTCTGCTATTGTACCGAGGTTCTCCTTCCTCATGTGAGTCTGTTTAGAGGTGCTGTGGGTCCCAAGTTGTTCTTCATGGACGAAAATGCTACACCTCATCATACAGTGGCTGTCGCAGAGCTGTTGGAGAGTAAAGATATTCAATGCATGGATTGGCCCACAAGGTCCCCGACCTAAATCCAATCGAACATGTGTGGGACCTTCTTGTGAGATGCTTGGCAGCACATCACCAGCCGCCAGCAACGATTCCGCAGCTACGATTGGCGCTACAAGAGGAATGGGCCACGATGCCTCTACAGCTCCTTGACAACCTCGTCCTCAGCATGGGCAGACGTTGTAAATCCTACAACGCAGTCAGGGATGATCGTATCCCCTACTAAAGACTGGATGCTTCTTGGCAGCCGCCTGTCACATGGACGTTTCTGTGTTCTGTCCAGTTTTGCTCGAAGCTACCTTTTCAATAAAGATCCTTTGGATTTCTTGTTTGGACGGTTTTGCTCACTTGTCCCATATTCTTGCATCTTGGTGATCTTATGGTATGATTTGAGTCGATGTGTAGCACTTCTGCACGACGTTACATTCGAAAAACCGCCTTGTCCTAAATTTTTGCACGCCAGTGTATATATATTGCGTGCTCCCCAGAAAACCAACCTCAACGTCCTCATCGTGGGGTGGTGGAAATAGGTGGATTAGGTGCTGTGATTCACAGTAGCTCCTTTTTGGAGCGTCCGAAACATGCTGGCTAACTGAGGCTCTGGTCTACCTAAGCCAAGGTGTGAGGTGTCGTGCTGAGAGCTGAATGATACTGAGGTAGTAAAATATCAGTATCGTTAACGATCCCTTCAGGGCAACAGGCGAAACCCTGTCGTAATTAGCCTTCCACTCGGGATAGGAGGATTACCGGGTGGTGACTTTTTATTTTCCTCCAGTTTTGTGGGACCAAATATGGAAACTTTTTTGACACAACAAACCCTAGGTTAGGGTCTGACTTAGTCAGTACCCAACCTAAAAAAACAGCATCTTCCCAGCCAAGGCCAGGATCTGTTGATCCTGAGGTGAGGCCCAGGTGTTCTGGGAACAACTCTCAGGCTAAGGCGGGGGAAGTTGTTTCACAAAAGCAAACAAGACATCTGGAGGCAGCAGGTAATACCAGGTTGCCAAAAGAGTCTGTGGTTGCTAGTGGGGATGGTAGCAGCAAGGAAGGGTTGCGACTTAGCAAGACTGCTAAGCGCAACATCAGGAGAAAGTTAGCAAGGCAGATGAAGGGTCAAACAGACAAGGAGTCGAGTTCAATGGGACCCACATCTGTAGATACTTCTCCACCGGTGGTGGACAAGAAAGGCAAGAGGCAGAGATCTGTTCTCTCTACCCCTTCTCCAGATGTGAGGAAGCCGACCAAAAGGAGTAGGGACAAGTTTCGTCCCAGCACTTATGGTGAGGCTGTCTCCACTATTAGGATGGCCATCGTAAAGGAAAACTTCCCGAACGAGTGGCTTGATGACAGTGAGATTGGGAATATTCAGGAGATTTTGAGGCGGGTGGACGGTTCTCAAGTAGGAGAGCCTTTACCATGCACCAAGAGCTTTTCCCTGAACTCTGGAACTCTTGTTTACCTTTGTAAGAACGAGGGCACAGGGCAATGGCTAACATCAGCCTTTGAAAAAAATGATAAGATTTTGAGGGGCACTGGGCTCAAGGTGATGAGGGCCAGTGATCTTCCAAAACCAATCAAGGTTGCGATATTTGGACCAAGGATCCAAATGTCCTTTGCAGGAGGTTGTGTGCCTACAACAGCAGTTTGCACACAAACCACTGGAGGGTGTTGGATCGGATACAAGATCCTAAGGCCGTCAGGTGGATTTTCCAGGTAGACAGGGAATCTGCTAAAGCCATTGCTGAAGCTAGGTTCACCACCTACACTGGAGTCTATGAGGGTCAATTTACAGTACTACATGACCCTCAGGGCCCTAGCACTTCAAAGGAGGACACAGAAATGGAAGGGCCTCATTCTGCAGTTGTGAAGCCAGAAACAACTGCATTGTCTTCCCCAGGCCATGGTCTGGAAGCAGGGAAGGACTCGGGTCCAGTTGTGATTGGGGAGGGAGGGGGGAGACTGAGGAGGTGGATGTGATGGGCCTGGGTAGTGTCCATGAAGGTGTGGAGCTGGCTTCCAGCACCCACCGGGTGGATTCTGACCCGGCTGATCCTTCTACCACTTAGTCACCATGCCTATCTCACAATGGAGAACTGCATGAAATGTATCCAGATCAATCTTCACCATAGTCGGTCTGCATCTGCTGCTTTGTGCTGCAGACTGGCTGCGGATGATGTTGATCTGGCTTTCATTCAAGAGCCATGGATACATAATGGGAAGATCTTGGGCTTATAAGGAGCAGGCTTTACCATCTTCTATAATACATCAAGTAGGAGACCAAGGACCTGTATACTGGTGAGCAAAAGACATCATGCTATGCCACTTCCTGAGTTTACCACAGGTGACACAAACGTGATTAAACTTTTTATGTCATCTGATAGTGGCAGAGAAGAGCTGTTTCCCGTCTCTGCATACTTACCATTTGATGAACCTGAACCACCTCCTTCTCAGGAGGTAAGAGACATTGTCCACTTCTGTGAGTCAGGTGGAAGACGCCTCATCATCTGCTGTGATGCCATCATATCACGTGGGGGAGCAGTGACTGCAACAGACGAGGGGACAACCTATTGGAATATTTGGTAAGTACTAAACTTTATATTCTTAATCGAGGCAATGAGCCCACTTTTGTTTCTAATAGAAGTGAAGTCATTGACCTCACCCTCTGTAGTGCTAACATGTTTGACCACATTATTAAATGGCATGTATCTAGTGAACCTTCATTGTCTGATCAAAGATATATTTGCTTTTCAGTTGCCGTTGTAAGACAACAGCTGGTGCAAGTCAGAAATCCCAGAAGGACCAATTGGATTGGCTTCAGGGAAGATCTGGAGGCACATATTGGAGGCATTGAATTTAACATGCGTTCGGTGTTAGATCTCGAGTTAGCCGTTTGACCAGTTGCAACGGTCTATTCTCGAATCTTACCACCAAAATTGTCAGGCCAAGACTGCTAGCTTACCAAGGCAAGTTGCTTGGTAGAATAAACAGCTTAGCAGTCTTAAAGGCAAAACTAGAAGGCTTTTTAATAAAGCCAAATGTACTGGTGAGTGCATGGTATATAAGACTACCCTCACACAGTACAACAAAACAATTAGAGAGGCAAAAGAGCCTCTTGGAGAGATTTCTGTGGAAGTATTTCAGATACTCCTAGTACTGCCAGATTTATGAAAAGTACTGCCAGACAATGCAAATTGCCTGAACACCATCAAATTGGTTGATGAGAGCTTCACAAAAACAGGTAAAGAAACACTAACAGAAATGCTAGGTGAACACTTTCCAGATTCAAGTATAATTGACCCCACTGGCGTACACACAGCTGGCCTTGAGCACCGACGTGCAAAAAAGGAGGACTGGAGGGTTGCCAGGGATGTGGTAAATTATTCTAGGATTAAGTGGTCCATTAATTCTTTTGAACCATTTAAATCACCTGGCTGTGATGGAATTGTTCCTATCTTGATGCAGCAAGGACTGGAGATAATTACTCCACTCTTGTGCAAAATTTATCGGGCCTGCCTTGCTCTTGGTTATATACCAAGTGCTTGGAGACAGGCTAGGGTAATATTTATTCCCAAGACAGGCAAGTAAAATTACCAGGAGGCAAAGGCCTTTAGACCTATTAGTCTAACATCTTTCTTTCTCAAGACTCTTGAGAGGATGGTGGATAGGCATATTAGAGAGGTGGTTTTACTTCCTAAACCCCTCTCAAAATTTCAGTTTGCCTATCAACAAGACAAATCAACAGAAGCAGCTCTCCATGGCATTGTTTGTTGCCTGGAGAAGGCACTAGAATTTAAGGAGGTGGCATTAGCCACTTTCCTTGATATTGAAGGTGCCTTTGACAGGATTCTATGGAGACCATTGTGGGAGCTGTGGAAAGACACAGTGTTGATAGAACCTGTTGTCAATGGATTAAGGCCATGCTCACAAGCAGAAAGGTCGTGGCTTCGCTACTCGGGAGACTGTCGGTCTCCACCAGCCGGGGTTGCCCTCAGGGAGGAGTTTTCCCTCCCCTGTTGTGGTGCTTGGTGGTGGATGAACTGCTAGGGATCCTGGAGGGATCTGGTTGCAACTGTTTTGGCTATGCAGATGACGTGGCCATAATTGTCAAGGGAAAATTCCCTAAAACAGTCTCTAGCATAATGCAAAGAACTCTGGGACTTGTTGAGGATTGGTGCAGGAAGGTTGGTCTATCAGTAAACCCTGACAAAACCACCCTTGTGCCTTTCACTAGAAAGAGGAATCTTGGAGACCTTGGAGATATTGCTCTCTTTGGGAAAACAGTTCCTCTCAGTACACAGGTTAAGCACCTAGGAGTCATTTTGGATGGAGGCTTAACCTGGAAACAGCACCTAGATTACTGTATTGCCAGAGCCAAGAAAGTGTTCTGGTCATGTAGAGGTGCTATTGGAAAATCCTGGGGTCTCAACCCGAGGATCTTGCACTGGATATATACTATGGTCACTTATGGCTCAACAGTGTGGTGGCGCAGAGTTAACCTCTACACGGTGCAGGCTGAACTTAACAAGTTACAAGGGCTGGCTTGCATAGGTATATCAGGAGCAATGAGAACTACTCCAACAGCTGCATTGGAGTTCCTTCTTGATATTCTGCCACTTCATCTTCATATTGAGGGTGATGCCATTATGGGGGCATATAGATTATGCTGCAATGGCATGTGGAGACCTTTGTTGTGGGTTGGCAGCCATACCAAGCCTAGTCAGGAGTATTTATGTAAGGAGCCCATCTTTCAAATGGGAACCGACAATATGCTAGTAAAATATTTTGATAAAGCATTCAGTGTGAACTTTCCCAGTCACAGTGAATAGGAAATGCCCTTTGTCCCTGGGTGCAGCAGTGAAACTGTTTGGTTTACTGATGGCTCCAGGACAAACATAGGAGTTGGAGCAGGGGAATATTGCTTATCCAGAGGTTATGGTTCATGCCAAAGCCTTGGAAAGCATGCTACCGTGTTCCAAGCTGAGGTGTATGCTATTGTAGCATGTGCCTCAGAATGTCTGATCAAAGGGTATCACAATGTGCGTATCCAGATTTGTTCAGACAGCCAGGCGGCTTTACTGGCAATTTGTCATTGCCGCATTTCATCCAAAATTGTTTGGAACTGCCTCCAGATTCTAACTGAACTGGCAAACCGGAACAAAGTGCAACTGTTTTGGGTTCCAGGACATAGGGGTTTTTGAAGGTAAAGAGAAAGCTGACCTTCTTGCTAAAGAGGGGGCAGAGCAGGCTTTTTATGATCCAGAGCCTGCATTAGGGCTTGCCTCTGGTGTGGCCAGAGGTCTAACCAGCTTGACATCTGGCATGCTACCAGGGGTCAGAGGCAGGCAAAGGAACTTAATCAAGGACTCTTGCCTCATAGGGCTAAGGAACTCCTTAAACTGCCAAAAAACGATATTGGACTGATTGTTGGTCTACTTATAGGACACTGTCGTCTTAACAGGCACCTTAATTTGATTGGGGTAAAAGAGGATCCACTTTGTAGAGGATGCCATTTGGAAGAGGAGACTTCCTTGCATTTTCTTTATGACTGACTTTTTTGCAGCACTCAGGCTTGAACACTTTGGTACTCACAAATTGAGACCAAGCAATCTCTCTTTAGTACCAGTCAAGAGCATTCTTGCTTTTGCTCATGCATCTGGTCTCTTTTGAGATTAGGGCTGGGGATGCACAATAGACCTTAGGTCGCGGTGCTGGGTCAATTTAGTACACCCCCATTGATACAAGTAACAAGCATATATTGTGTAATGAGTTATTTCATTTCCACCAGCACTTAAAAATGTTTGACATTTGATAACTTTCCTTTTAATACAACCTGGAGTGGGGTAAAAAAAAATACACTATAACTTTCTGTTCCATTATCTTGACACATTACTTTTGAGTGTGATTCTTTAAAATTTGAATTTACTTCAGCTGGCACCTAAATTTTGGGAACTGTCTCCTAGATGTGAAACCTATTTTTCCAGCCCTGGCATGCACAATCATTGAAACAGAAAACTTTCTGCAAAACCAGAAAGCGTGGACCACAATTAGAAGTAAAATTAAATTAAATTCTTAATTTCATCTTATTTTATTCCTAATAATATCAAAAAAATAACTGAAATAAGACAATTTTTACTTTCAGAATAATAGTTATAAAGGATTAAAATTGCTCTAAACACAAAACAATTTCTCAAAAATAGGCGAAATTTCACAAAATTGGGTATCATCTTTAAAAACCTGGATCAACCCCTGCATTATAACAGCTGCAGAACTAAAAAACTTGGTTCACTCCATGGGAAGGCGTTGTAAGGCCGTAATGAATGCTAAAGGTTATCCAACTAAGTATTAACTGACATGGTGAGAATTTTTGTACATCTCATTTTTTTTAAAAGTGATTGCATTGCATTCTTGATGAAATTATCTATCCATTGAAATATAATATTATGGTATTACTCCAAAAAAAAAAAAAGTGGTGTTATGAGCCATCAAACCTCAAAAATACACTATTTTTAAAAGGTTTCCACAATGTTGGCCACTACTGTGCAGTTGCAAACAGAAGTACACCAACACCACTTAGTGACAGAACTATGAACTATAAAACTCCTCAAATACTAACTTAAAGTGTTTAACAAGGTAAATGACATATGGTGTTGAAAGGATTTTTTAAACCACACACTTAGGAGCAAAGATATTAAGAAAAACAGATTAAACATTGGTGTCCCTAGTGGTGAAATTGTGCATTAAATTTTGGGAAGAAAATACATACAAAGTTTTTTATAGTTGGTATCTAACTGGAAAAGGATTTTTTTATATTGGGTTTTTGTCCTGCATATATTGTTGTAAACGGAAACTTGCATTTATGCCCTCTTGTGGCAAACTTGCTCCTTAATAGTATAGGGGAAACATTTTGTAGTAGAAACGCTCTCCAACAAAGAATTTTTCAAATCAGATTCTAACAACCAGAGATAGACAAAAATATACATCTATGCTCCTTGACAGAAAAACTACACATTATTTTAAGAAATATTCTGAAAAGATTTTGGTCCATGAATGAATTTTTCAGTCGACTTTCTAGAAGCTTAGATTTTTTTTTGCAAATACACCAGAAGCAGAAATAGACACTTACGCCCCCTGGTGGCCAAAGTATTCCTTATCAAAAATCATAAATCATATGCAATAACATTTCATATGAAGAGTTGTTTCTGCTGCAAGAAGGATTTTTTAAAACGAACTTTTAGAAGAAATACTGATGAAAACGCAATTTACCTTTAAGCAGAAAATCTACATATTACTTGAAAAACAAACTGTGCCTAAAATAATCTTCGTTATAGATGGCATCAAAGGAAGAAATAATTTTTTTCAATAGAATATTTAGAAGCAAATATATGGAATAAAATGTATTTTGAATTTGATATCTGCATTTACACCCTCTAATGGCAAAGTTGTGCACAGAAAACTGGAATGCATAGATCATTCTCACATTTCAAGCTTTCCAATACAAAAATTATTTTTCAAATCAGACTAATAGTTGCACACGCATGATATCCACAGACAGACAGACAGACAAACTGATAATATAAGCATGGTCTATTTTTACAAAAGACCCCATGGGCTGGCACCTGAAACTCTTGGGGTTTTGTCTGCCCTTGATTGTGACTGAATCACCTTCAAACCAATTTTTATCTTACTCTGCTACTATATTTGTAAACCATTGAGCTAGTTTACAACAGCGAAGCACAGGTTTCACTTACTCATTTGTGATTAAATGTTTGAGGTTCTACAGTATCACCAGCAAAACTCTTGTAACTGGTATGAACATCCCACAGAGCCATCAATAAATGTGACCATTCGATGACATTAATTAACACAGGGTAGTGAAAATAAATTGTGTTGTTAATCCACACAAATACATTAGAACTGCTTTGTGTGTTGTTGTTTTTTTCTTTTCTTTTCAAAATTCTAGTGAAAAGCATTTTAAAAATTTTAAGCAAGTGAAGAAAAATGTTTTTTGTTCCTTGTTGGCAAGCCTGATAACAAAAAAAAAAAAATAAATCCTAGTGCCAAAGAAAAAAAAAAAAAAGTGCATTACACACACACACAAAAAGACAACCTGCTTCCCAGATAAGGAAAAGTATGTTCCAGGTTTCACGCAAAGAAAATTAACTGATAGGTCATTCCATGAAAAATCACCCAGGGGTGGTTACTGACCCATTTTTAATTTTTTTTTTTTCATTTTTTGTCCATCTGTAAAGCCATATTTTCAGAGTTCAAATCTGGGTATTATGACATGAAAAAATTACACCCCGGCAGTCTTTTTGCTGTTTTCAACTGAACAAAAACCATAAATGGCAGAGAGATCCAACTGATCTCATTTTAAGGAGTACAAGTCCACCTCATAAGTGCCGACTGTGGGGGGCAAGGTAAATCTTGCCCCTCCAATAATTTTACGGGGGGGGGAGCAGTGCCCACTCAATATTTTTGTTCCTGTTTAACTCTAAATAATTGCTTTAACCTCACTCACAAGGTGGACCCTAACGTGATTAATTTCCAAAAAATTAAAAATAAAGTAAGTTAACTTTTTTCCCATATTCAACACTTGTTCATTTGATAAGAAACTGGACTGTCAGCCCCATGTTGTGTTTGACATGTTCTCGTGATGAATGTTTAAAACATTTTTTTTTCCCTTGATTGGAGGTTTAACGACCACCGTGAGCAACTTAATGGGCTATAAGCAGTCGCCCGTCCCTAATTTAGGGTCACTAGTTCCAAGGAAGGGAGAGAGCCAGTGCCATAAGACAAACACAACATCCATGCCTCAATGGGATTCGAACCCCGAACCCCGTTCGGACGAATGATCAGAGGCCATCGCTTAGACCACTGCGCCACCGGGGCGGCTTAAAACAACTATCAAAACCAAAATAAAAATACAGAAACGTATAACCTCTAGCACCTTTATTTTTTGTTCTTTCATTTAAGTAACCCAGCAAATTTCTCATTTTTTTTTTTTTCATAACTGTTTGGAAATAAAATCTGGATGTTTTTCATAAAATCACAGGCTGAATTATTTTTAAATATTAATATTCTGCAAAAAAAATATTTCTCTTGCCTTGTTCATTTGCTGATGAGCAGTTACAGTTGCGTTTTAAAATATACATTGAACCTCACAGTTTATCCTCCCCCCCCTTATTTTCTGACAGTGAAAGACACATGCTCCTCCCATGTCTGATCTCTTCATGCCTGCCCCCTCCACCCCCAATAATTTGGTGAAGTTGGCACCCCTGGCCCACCTATAAAGGGAACATATAAATATTTACTAAAAATTAATATGTTCGTCCAGCGCTTCATTCGCTACGAATCGCTGGACGAATTGTCATTGGACATGACCCGAGTAATAAGACAGCTGAACAAAGATGGCATACTACGAAGCATCCAGGACCTGCCTCATCACTGGCAAGGTGTCATTAGCAGCGGGGGAGTACATTGAACAGTAAAAAAGTTATGTTTTGTCCGTTACTTCACACTTTTCTCAAAAATGGACAGCGTGCAGAATTTTTATTTTGACCCCCATAAATTAAACAAGAAATTTAAAAATAGTAAAATATTTGAACAAATTCAGATATCTCTTGTTCAGGAGTTGTTAACTATTCCACAAAGTTTTTATTTCTAATCACTAAATACTTGGTGAAAAAGGCTCAAAAGTTACTGAATGAAGGAATTTTGGGTGAAGTTGACAAAAGGAAAGGCTATATAATTTAAGACTACGCACCTGTGATGTTGAGATAGAATAAATTAGCAACATTTATTCACAATTAAATGTTTTATTAACACTGACTACACTGAAGAGCAATTGAATTAGAGATACCTGTCTAGTAACGTGTAGCACCACTTTCGCCCTGATGATGGCGGCGATTCGTCTCGGCATGGACTCGACAAGACACCGGAAGCGTTGGGAAGCCATTCCGATCCACGACCCCTGAACAAGCTCCCACAGTTCACGAAGATTTGATGGAGGGGGTTAGAGCCTTGAACATCTCTCTCGATGGCATCCCAGATGTGCTCGATGGGATTGAGGTCAGGTGACCTAGCTGGCCAAGGAAGCGAGGTCACGTCGGTGGAGTGTTCAACCATTCGGATATAATTCGGGAGCGATGGCACGGTGCATTGTCTTGTTGCAGGATGAGGTCCCCAGTGGGATGTTGAAGACGCACAAATGAGAGCAAATTGGTCGTCCAGAATATCCCGGTAATGTTGACCTGTGAGGGACGATGCCGCACGTACCAGGGGTCCCATTTCAGTCCAAGTAAACAGTCCTCAGACGAGAATGCCACCCCCAACAGCTTGAAGAGTACCCTGCTGGCAAGGATCCATCGCTTCATGTGGTTTGCGCTGTACTCATATCCTGCCATCCGCATGCAAGGTATGTAGAGAGAGAGGTAGGCCAGAGAACCGGTTTTCAGGATGCAGTGGCAACTTTGTGGTGAAGGAGCGCTGTTGTTGTGACGTCAACGGTGCGCTGGGAGCAAAAGATCGCCGTTCGTGTTTCATTGTGTTTAGTCATACTCGTTGCTCGTTGGCTTATTACCGTGTTGATTACTTGCTAACACACACATATTGCATGTGGTTTTGCTTAAATTTTCTTTGTACATCTTTGTAAATAGTTATCTTAACGTGTAGTTAAAACATATTTAATTACATTGTATCTTACGTATAGTGTAAGTACGTGTTTGCTTGAATAACAAAATAAAAATTTTCTAAAAGCCATGCCAGGCTGCGCAGTTGCAAGTTGTAAAAACTACGAAAAAACTGCTTCGGGTGTTACCTATCATCGTTTTCCGAAAGATGTGCTTCAAAGAAAGGCGTGGTTGAACGCGTGTTGTCGTGAAGATGTTTTCAATGTTGAAAATGCAAGAATTTGTTCATCGCATTTTGCGGATGAAGACTTTATAAGAGATCTGAAAAGTGAGTTATTGGGAGGTAATAGTACGAAACGATTGAAGAAAGGTGTTGTACCTCATGTAAGTATTTGCAAAACGACTTCACTGCCTGTACCCGAATGCAAGAAACGAATGAAGAGGCTTCACAACAGAGAACTAAAATGTTGTGTGGTAGAAGTTACTGAGAATATTCCTCCAAAAAGACTTAAGTTATGTTCACCTACAGAAGATGTGCGTCCTGAAGTAGATAATAGTAATCATCTGCCATTTTTATCAATAGAGGATATTGAAATGAAAAACAAGTATATTGCTGAGCTGAATGCCCGACTAAATGACCTCACTAAATCCAATGGCAGTTTAAAGAAACTGTTTATTTTGGCAAAATAGGGCACAACATTTATATATGAAGATTCGTACGATGTCTTCTAGAATTTCCAAATTACAAAAGATAAAACCCAAGAAAAATAACACAGCAGAAGAAAAGAAAAGGATTTCAAATGAAGTAAATGCCCTGTTACAGGGAGTTTTTCTGAAACCCAAGTGCGAGCACTTTTAACGAGAAAAAGAACTAACTGGGCACCAGAAGATATAGTTAGGGCTCTGACTCTGCGCAGCTTATCAAAGCGTTCATATTCTTTCATTCGGAGCCAAATGCATATTCCGTTGCCTGGTATAAGTACTTTAAAAAAATGGGTGTCTCACGTTAAGTTTGCTCCATGATTTCTCTGGGAGGTCCTCCAAATAATGGCTCAGAATGTCAAAAATCTAACTCGATTTGAAAGATTTTGCGTTTTATTAATGGATGAAATGAGTATTAATGGAAAGATGGTGTACGATCATGCTGAAGATGCGGTCACGCGTCCTCATAAATCTGTTCAAGTTGTCATGATAAGCGGCTTGACATATTCATGGAAACAACATGTTTTTTTATGATTTTGATTGCAGAATAACGAAATATCTAATTTCACATCATTACAGAAATCGAAAAAATTGGATTCCAGATTGTAGCCATGACATCGGATTTGGGTGGCGGTAACCAGTCACTGTGGAAAACACTTGGCATCAACTTATACAAAACTTCTTTTCCGAACCCAGTGGATAATGCAAGGCCTATATTTGTATTTGCTGATGTGCCTCATCTTCCAAAGCTGTTAAGAAACCACTTACTCGACAGTGGGATAAAGCTTAAAACGGGAACTTTCATCAATAAAAATATTTTCCAAACTCTCCTTGAGAAAGAAAAGGGAGAACTGAAACTGTGCCCTAAATCCAGTATTACTCATGTCAATGTCAGAGGTGCTGAACGAATGTACGTTTCATTTGCCCCCCAACTTTTTTCGCATCACATTGCCTCAGCGATTAGGTACATTTTCCCGAATGAAACAGAAGTAGCAAACTTCGTTCAACTTGTGAACGACTCATTTGACGTACTAAATTCTCGTTGTTCGTCGGACGGTGTTCGTCTAAGGCGACCTTATGGTACTAATGTACAGGAACAGAAAAACATTCTGGAAAGCATGAAAGATTCGATAACGCAAATGCGAGTGTGCGGAAAAAAACATCTTTTGCCATTTTAGCAAGGTTTTATTGTTTCCATAACATCTTTAATCAGCATTAATGAGCATATAACTGAAAGTGGTGTAGGCATTCGTTTCCTCCTCACCACTAGATTAAACCAAGATTGCCTGGAAAATTTATTTTCACAAATTAGAGGTATGGGACATGCATATGATCATCCTTTGCCCAGTGAATTTAAGTATAGATTGCGCCTTTTGTTACTGAGTGGCAAACTCATTGGGCCTTCTCCACACTCAAACGTGAAAAAGAGCGACGAAACTTTCATGACAATTCTTTGTTTAAAAGGTTTGCAACCTGATTTGAAACAAAACGTCGCCACAGAATTTCCCGAAACTACTGATTTGGGATTTGTAAATATGAATATTCAAAGAAGTAACGAATGCATTCAGGATGTGGCACTGGGGGAAAAAAGAGGAAGATGCTTTGAAATACATAGCAGGATACATATCCTTTCGCGTTAAATTACCCTTACTGGCTAAAGAAGCAACTGAAGAGAAAGATATATCGTCATGGTTACAAGCAGTGCACAGAGGAGGACTTACAGAGCCATCTAATCAGTGGTTTGAACTAATCAAACGTTTTGAGGAGCACTTTACGAGAATTCACGAAGTCAAATTAAAAAAACAAAACAGAATAGTTAAGTGCTTATTCGAAGAATTAAAAAAGTTGTATCCTCATGTTGATGAGAAAGCTTTAAAGTTGTATTCAAGGCTTCGAATTTTCATCCGAGTGAAGTTCTTAAATCAGACCTTAAAAATGCAAGTGGCAAATAAAACAAAGAAAAAGGCCAAAAAGTGGATGAAAAGTGCAGCTTTAGTGGATAAGAAGCAAAGTACATGAGGAAAAACAAGAATTCTTATTCAAGGTATATTTCCATTTATATTGTTTACTACTCAAACTTTTCAGAAACTTTAAACAAGTTTTATTTTCATTACAATTTTACTTTCATTATACTAGTGTTAGTGTCCAAAAGTTAATTAAGTAAAAATAAGCATTAACTAACAAAAGCGATGAGTAGTTGTTGCCGCCATTTGATTATTTACTAAATAGACATGCCATCAAATCAAAAACTTTGGCTAGCTATCAACGAATGAAACTGGTTATTTTTTTGTTGCGAACGAGTCGCGATGTCTTCTGGACGTTATTTACTACATCCCTATTTATTTCATATTTTTATTTTTATTTACTACATTTCCTTTTTGTTTCATTTATGCAATTTGCTTTAATCACTCAGAAGAAATGTACATTTTTAGGGACACTGGTGTTAGTGGTAAACTAAGTGGTGCTGTGAATATGTTTTTACAGAAACTTCTCTCAGGTCAGTCGGACCAGTCCTGCTCCGAGCCAGCGCACCGTTGAAGTCACGGGTGCGCCGTGGAGGTCAGCCAATACCAGTTGAGTTGCGGACGGGCTTACCTCTTTCTAATCTATATACCTTGATCCGCATGTACCAACGTGAATCTCGACTCATCAGTCCAGGCAACATTTTTCCACATGTACCAACGTGAATCTCGACTCATCAGTCCAGGCAGCATTTTCCCACATGTTTAGGATATAGTGGCGATGTTCCCGCGCCCATGCTAATCTTTGCACCATGTGATGTGCGGTCAGCAGTGGTAACCTCCTGGGACGATGGCTTCTGTACCCCATAGTGAGGAGATGGTTCTGGATGTTGTGGCTGCTTACACGTTTTTGTGCACCAGCGTTAAATTGCCGAGTGATTTCTTGCACTGTGACCCGTCTATCCGCTGTTACAATGCGAGCTACCTGACGATGACCCCGCTCATCCACATGCTGTTGTCCACGGCAGTTGGCTCTTGCAGGGATGGTTTTACCGGATTCGATATAGTCACGGTGCACCCGTGACACAGTGGCTCGTGAAAATCCCAGTGCCTGTACGACTTCAGAGATTGAGTGACCCATTCGTCGGGCCCCGACAATTTGCCCACGATCAAATGCACTTAGATCCTTCGTCTTACCCAAACTGCATCCGACTCTTACTGATTTCTGTCGCATCACTCCTTATATTGTCGGATTGCTGCATATGTCATGTCGTTTCAGTTTACAGGCCCGCCCACAGCGCCACATTTGCATAACGCCAGCTGTCTCTAATTCAATTGCTCTTCAGTGTATAGTTTTAAAGAGTGTTTGGCTCGGCATAAAAAGAAAGCCTGTATTCTTGAGTGTTGAAGTTGTTCACGAAGGAAGGGATTATTATTATTATTAAGATGAGATCAGTAAAATTTCAGCTAATAAACTTTCTTTACAAACAGAACAAGGTAACAGAGTTGAGAATAAAGACCAATAATGCATAATTTAAAAGATTTCTACTTTATCATTCAAGGAGAAGTAGACATCTTTAAAATTACGATCCTGAGGGGAAATGGTTTTAAAGCTTTGTGAATTGTGTCCTATAAAGTGTAAATGTAAATAGTCATGAGATTCATTCAGAGTTACCCTATATACTCGCGTATAAGTCGAGAAATTTGGGACAAAATGAGAGCTTCAAAGTAATGGGGTCGACTTATACGCGGGGTCTCCCCAAAAGAAATAAAAATGCTGATGCAGTATTAATTACGAAATCGCAACCCTCCGAAAAGAAAAAGAAAGAAAGAAAGAAAAAACACTGATGTGGTAGAATTACGAAATCGAGACCCTCCGAATTTCTCCGCGCTTTGAAAAGTCTCATCTCTCCTGGCTTTGCGTATCCACAGCGCAGTCACAGCCGCGCATAGAAAGCTCCGCCCTTCCGACTACCAGTTGATTACGCTGACCTTCGACATAATGGAGCCATGCGACAGCCAGTGTTAGGTGTTGCTTGTTCTTAATCACACGTGTCTCGCTTCTCCTATTATGGGTGGCACGGATTGTGTAAAGAAACGGATGTCCTATAACGCAGTATTAAAGTTGAAAGTGGTTTCTTTTGCAGAAAATACTAACAACTGTGCTGCTTCACGTCAATTTGGCATTAACGAAAACCTGATTCGAGATTGGCGTAAAAAAACAAAACGGACTTGGTGAAAATCCCCAAATCACAAAAGGCGCTGCGCCGTGGAACGACATCTTTCCCAGAGCTGGAAAGTGTCTTGAATTATTGGATTGTGGGCTGCAGACAAAATGGTTACATTGTAACGCAAACTGGTATACGTTAGCGAGCAATGAAGCTCGCAAAAGATGGAAAGTTTGCAGCCGCAAATAACACTTTTTGTGCCTCACCAGGTTGGTGCACAAGGTTCATGAACCGCTATGGGTTGTGTCTACGCCAGCGTACCAAAATTGCACAAAAGTTACCTTGTGACCTCGAAGCAAAGATAATGGAATTTCAAAAGTACGTAATTCAAAAGAGAAAAGAGACTGCTTTTGAACTTTCCCAAATAGGGAACATGGATGAAACCGCCATGTGTTTCGACCTTCCTGGAAATAAGACGGTGAACCAAAAGGGCGAAAAAAATATCTTGATCAAAACGACTGGCCACGAAAAATCCAGTTTCAAGGTTGTTCTTTCCTGTTTGGCCGACGGTAGTAAGCTACCTCCTGTAATTATTTTCAAACGCAAAACTCTGCCGAAAAGCGTTTTCTTTCCGTCTGGTGTGCTCGTTCGTGCTCATGAAAAAGGATGGATGAACGAATCCGGAACAATTGACTGGTTAAAGAATGTGTGGAACAAAAGGCCAGGTGCACTTTTGAAGAAACCTCTTTTGGTGTGGGATATGTTTGTTGCACACCATTGTGCAGAAGTGAAAAAAAAACTGCAGAAAATTCAAAAACAACTCTTGCTGTCATCCCAGGTGGGTTGACATCTGTTCTTCAACCACTAGATGTCTGCCTTAATAAGCCCTTCAAGGACAATGTGCGGAGGTATTGGGCAGATTGGATAAGTTCCGATTTGCCGACTGAAACCAAGGGCGGAAATCCAAAGAAGCCGGATATCGTTTTGATTGCGCGATGGGTATGCGATACCTGCGGAAATGGTCGTGAAATCATTCAAGAAATGTTGCATTAGTAACAAACTTGATGGCACAGAGGATGATGAGATTTTTATGAGTGATGATGACAGTGATTCTGATGCCACAGGCATAGATGGGAATACTGATGTTTATGATGACGCGCTGATGACGGAGAAAGACTTTTTTGAACTGTTCGGAGAGTCTGACTCTGATTTTGAAGAGTTCCGATGAAGTTTTTGGATATGCAAATTAAATTCAGTATTATATATATAATTTTTTTCGTTTTCAAATGTTTTTGAATAAATTCATTGAAATTTTTTTCTCATTCCGTGATCGACTTATATGCGAGTTGCCAATTTCTTACGGATTTTTTCCTCTGAAAGTGGGGGGGGTCGACTTATACACGTGAGTATATACGGTAAGTATGCGCTTATTATCAAAACAATAAACTCATGATGCAGAGTATTCATTTAAACATGCCATATCAAATACTCCTATAACTAGTGTGTAACCTGAAATCTGAAGAATGCAGGCTTTACTTTTTACTAAAATGCAGGCATTCTTCAGATTCCAGGTGTGTAACCTGGAATCTGGAGAATGCAGTCGTGACGAGTTTGCACTTCGAGATTTCCTTACGGGGTTAGAATACTTTGAAACTAATAAAACAGTTGTGTTTAAATTGTGGCTCCAAACTGACTGATCATTTCTTGAAACTGGTAAAACCAGTTGATGAATTTGCAGGTTGCAAAACTAGTTGAGTTAATAAAATAATATTAAATATATAGACAAAACAGAGTCAATACTTAAAAAGCAACTGAAAGTGGATTTGGGTGATCAATCTAGTTTGATTTTAGCAGAAATTACACCTGCGTTCTGCAAGATGCTGCTCAACGTTTTCACTGGGATAACATTCAGGTTACATCACACCCATCTGTAATCTACTACAAATGTGACTTTGGAGTGAAGTCTAAGTACATATGCTTCATCAATGCCTACTTTAAACATGGTGCTATAGCTTTTTTAACATTCTAGAAGTCAGTTTTTCAATACTTAAAAAACTCCCACATTTCACAATACATGTAGTATATTATTTTGGTGATAGTAGTTCAGCACAATACAAGAACTTTATCAATTTGTGCTATTATGAAAAGGACCATGGCATGCTGGTTGAGTGGCATTTGTTTGCTACTAGGTATAGTAAAAATGCATGTGATGGAATTGGCAATCTCAGCGATCCACTCTCCCTCTAGCGGGAAAAGGAAGAATTACTATAGTACGGATAACATTCTTAGCTGTTGTTAGATCGTTGCTTAGGTTAGGTTGGCTTGTTTTGGGGTATTCTTGCATACATTCTGGAATTAGAGAGTAATATAATGGAGAATTCGGTGAAGAAGAAGAATTCATTTTGTGGCATCCCGCAGTGTCATTCTCAAGGTTCCAGCTGTTTTTCACAAGAGAGTATAAACATTTGTACCTTGCATTTGAAATCTTTTCAGTGAAATGCTACTAACTCAGTAACGTGTTTGAATGAATAATAAACAAGACCACATTGTTTTATTGAATAATAATAATGTAAAATTCCATATTTCTACATGCTCTTTAAAACAAGTAATTGCTGTTATCCATATTAATTTAAACACCCCATTAAGGAACAAGATTTGCAATGTTCTATCAACAGTCACTTTGACTTTACAGATCCATTTTTGTCTAATTACAGACGAAAAAAAAAAACCCTAATCTGCCAGTATACCTACTAGTGGTGAGCAGTGGGAGAAGGGGGGCACCAAAATGTGACTTTTCCTGGGTCCCACTAATTCTTGCTATACCCCTATCAGTATTACTACATCACTTGTCTGAAAATGTAAAAATAAAAATTATCCGTTACAGTAAAGCAAAACTGCCACACAGTGCTTACACATTCCACTTGTGCCTGCTTTACAAGAGCCCTCAAAAGACTTTACAGAAATTTCACAATTATTTCTGTCTAAAACCCCATTGATCAAATGAGGTGACAATGTTATTATGGTGGATTGAATGTAATGCAAAACTATGTGGATTTCTTTTCCATCTTCCTCCTTAATTCCGCATGAAATTATATGACCTGCATTAAGAATCACTTCCCCTTCTTAGATTCATCGTGAATTTTTTGTAGCATCCACAAATTTTATTATCTTAAGGAGTGTATTAAACCAGCCATTCCTACATACAACTTTACGGAAACACGTGCAACGTTACCTGTACTAAAAAAAGTTTGTTTACATTTGTGCAGTGCCCCCTATAGTTCCTTCAGGTTGCCAATAAAGGGAACCATAAGGCATCTTGCCACGAGAACAAGTCTTCAGAAAACTGTTTAAGGAAAAATTTTGAGTGTACAACATGTTTTGGAATTTGCTTTCAAAAACAAAGGGAATTCAGATTTTTTTCACACTGCCAATTGAGATTGGTGCAAATTAAGACTTTATGAAAGGATGAAATGATAATTCATTATCATTAGTGTACCAGTGAAAATCATTTCTTCAAAGCATTGGAGACATTCAAACATTTTTATGAAATGTGTTTCAGTCTCTGAAAAATCTTTTTCAAAGCAACTATTAGTGGCAAAACCAAAGAACTGATCAATATTATTCCAGAAAAGTTGTGTGCATTTATTCACGATAGTGAGTGGTGGATTGGGAAGATGCCAGACAACTGTGGAGAGAAAGGGACACTAAAGTTCAGCTCATACATCCGCCTGATCCTTTGACATATTTTTGGCCAACTAGGAATGACTACTGTTAGGCTGTGTGCATTTATTCATGACACTGAGTGGTGGATTGGGAAGATGCCAGATAACTGTGGAGATGAAAGGGACACCAAAGTTCAGTTCATACATCTGCCTGATCCTTTGACATATTTTTGGCCAACTAGGAATGACTACTGTTAGGCTGTGTGCATTTATTCATGACACTGAGTGGTGGATTGGGAAGATGCCAGACACCTGTGGAGAGAAAGGGACACTAAAGTTCAGTTCATACATCTGCCTGATCCTTTGACATATTTTTGGCCAACTAGGAATGACTACTGTTAGGCTGTGTGCATTTATTCATGACACTGAGTGGTGGATTGGGAAGATGCCAGATAACTGTGGAGATGAAAGGGACACCAAAGTTCAGTTCATACATCCGCCTGATCCTTTAACATATTTTTGGTCAACTAAGAATGACTGCTGCTAGGTGCCCCGACGAAAACGTACTCGGAGAAGTTCCTTTATCATTGTTTGTATCAGGGACATAATAGTTTTTCGTGTTTGAGGGTTTAATGACCACCATGAGCAACTTTATAAGCAGTTGTCCATTTCTAATTTAGGGCCACTGGTTTAAGGGAAGGGAGCCAATGCTGTAAGACAAATCATCCATGCCTCACCAGAATTTGAACCCAGACCCACCTTAGACGAATGGTCAGAAGCCAGCGCTTACACCATTGAGCCACTAGGGCAGCATTATAAAGCTAACATACAAGAGCAGAAACTAGCAAAAAGTATGATTTTAACATGATAACATTTGGACATAAGTATGCAACCATAAATAATAAGTACTACAAGTTTAAAATACAAGTTATGTAAAAAGTTTAATGTAATGAAACTTTTGGCTGATAACTTTGGTTCTTCGTCAGTCTTATGACAGACAGACGATGGTTTCCAGATCCATAAAGTCATGTGCATTATTCCTTTTTAAAATTGATTTCAATATTAATGAAATGATAGGAGAATCAGAACTCCTTTGATCATTCCATTAATATGAAAATTAGTTTTCAGAAAGCAATAATAAATACAACTTTACAGAACTGGCAACCACTTGTTATCCATCTATCACAAGGCTGATGAAGACTAAAGTTATCAGTTGAAAGCTTTCTTATACACTATAAATTTCCCTAAATTATGGGTTTTACACAGGAATAAAGGAAATTACTTACAGTCAAATTTTCAGGTAGCACCCCTACCTTTCCTCAGGACTACAGTATAGTAGTTGTTGCCATTCATACATCCAGTTACAGGAAAGAGTGGTCTACAACATGTGTGGTCTCAGCTATGTGGAAGAAACAGGCAGATGGCTTAGTTGGTTGGTTGGTTAGTTGATTTTAATGGCGCAAGGGCCATGGGTGGCCAAAGAGCGCCAAACAAAAGACATCAAAATAGAACAAAATCAATAAAACATGTAACAAGGGTAAAAACAGGATGAAACAGTAAAAGTGAAAGATGGAAATGAAAGCGGTAAAACTAAATGAGTTTTAAAAAGTCAATTTCTTTAAAAAATGAGAACACTGTGGTCAGGTCGCAGTCCTCACCAATGAGAGTCTGCAGCGTAGCTGCTCCTTCGTCCAACAAATGAGAATGAAAATAACGAAAACGATGATCACAAAAACGAACACAAGTACACAAAACATGAAGGACAGTGAGACGACAGTGGCACGCCTCACACATCGGGACACTGTCGCCACACAGCAAAAAGCGGCGAGTAAAACGACAGTGCCCAATGCGGAGACGAGCAAGAACAACTTCCTCGCGACGGTTCTTCCGCAAACTAGACTTCCATAGTCCGATCTGTGGTTTGATGGCAAAGAGTTTATTGCTGCCCTGCTGAGACCACAGGGACCGTCTCTCGTCCATAACAAATTTCCGGATCAATGGGCAAAAATCTCGGAAAGACAGTGGCAGCTGAGCTGGTGACATGGAGGAAACAGACCTGGCAGAGAGATCTGCCAGCTTGTTACTCCGGATCCCAACATGGCCAGGAACCCAACAGAAACGGACCAGGAATCCAGCACCTTCCGTAGTTCCAAGACGACGACGGACATCACGGATGACCGGTGCGGTCACCGAAGATAGGACTTGGATGACGGACTGGGAATCGGAGCAAATCGTAGCGTGACGATGAGATCTAGACTGTATGTGAAACAAAGCGTGGTGTACCGCACGCATCTCAGCCAAAAAGATGGTGGATTCAGGCGGTAGCCGCACAGCATGGGAGGCATCGCCACACATGAATGCGGATCTAACAACCTCACCGGATTTCGACCAGTCAGTAAATACAGGCACGAAATCCGGGAAGAGAGACAGTTTCTCGGCAAAGAGCTGCTGGTACACCAGAGCAGGAGTGGATGACTTTGGCCACACACAAAGAGAAAGGTCAGCCGTTGCCTGAACCGACTGCCAAGGCGGCTCATTGTAGAACTGGGTCAAACCAATCCTTGACAAGTCTAGACCAGCATCGCGAACCATGTTCGACCTCCGAATCCCAAACATCGGAACACAGGAAGGGCGGTGTGAGAAGAGGCGGACATATTGCGGTTGGAAAATGGAACCGTGCAGTGGATGATCAGGAAGAGACTTCAACTTGGTGAAGAATTGAAGAGACAGCTGCTTACGTCGGATGCACAACGGCGATTCGTGGGCCTCGGCATACAGGCTATGCATGGGAGAGGTACGGAAAGCACCGGTGCATAGCAGCAGAGCCAGCCTGGTGATGGACAGGATCCAGAGGTCGTAACACGGAAGGACGTGTGGAACCGTACGTTATGCATCCGAAGTCTAACTTTGACCGAATCAGAGAATGGTAAATGCGAAGCATTGAGCACCTGTCAGCCCCCAAAATGTTCGAGAGAGGACCTTCAGGATACTCAATGACTTCGTGCACGACACCTTCAAAGACTGGATGTGAGGCCGGAAGGTGAGTGCTCGGTCAAAAGTTAGTCCAAGGAACTTGGCTTCTGACACCACAGGAATGGTGGTACCATCCAGACGGAGACTGGGGTCTGGGTGAAGGCCCCGTTTGCGGCAAAAATGCACGCAAACGGTCTTCTGGGTCGAGAAGCCAAATCCATTGTGGGAGGCCCAGGTAGAGATCTTATTAATGGCCGACTGCAGCTGTCGCTCAATGGTGTGCATGTTGACAGATGCGCAAAAGATCTGCAGATCATCCACGTACATGGTGTCACGGACCGTCGGAGGAAGTAGGGTGAAAAAAGATGATTAACACGAAGGATGAACAATGTCACAGAAAGAATGGAGCCTTGAGGGACACCCTGCTCTTGTGGGTATAACGCAGAGAGGGTCGATCCGACGCGCACATGGAACATCCGGTACTGGAGAAATCCGGCAACGAAGGTTGGCAAATTTCCCCGCAAACCGCAGTCGTGCAGATCACGGAGAATGCCGTATCTCCAGGTTCGATCGTAGGCTTTTTCCATATCGAAGAACACGGAGACCAAGTGCTGGCGCCGGACAAACGCCTCCCGGACAGATGACTCAAGGCGAAGATGATGATCTGAGGTGGATCGGAATTTCCGAAAACCACTCTGATGAGGTGAAGGAAGGCAACGTGATTCCAAATAGAAAACCAAACGACAATTGATGATGTGCTCTAGGACCTTGCAGAGGCAGCTCGTCATAGCAATGGGTCGGTAGTTCAACGGGTCAGCAGGATCTTTACCAGGTTTGAGAACAGGAATGACAACGGCAGTGCGCCAAGCCTCGGGGAAAGTCATGCTCGTGCCAGATCCTGTTAAACAGAACTAGCAGACACTCAAGAGAGGACGGAGAAAGGTTCTTCAGCATGTCATAATGGATCTTATCCGGTCCAACAAATGTTCGGCCGTACCGATTTAGGGCAATCGTCAGTTCGACGGCAGTCAGCGGGCTGTTATAATCGATGGCGAAAAACGGGCCAAAGTAAACCTGGGACCGCTCAAGCCGCGGCTGTAACTGCCGGAACAAAGCAGGGTAATTGCTGCTGCTGGACACCGAAGAAAATGCGGCACCCAGACAGTCAGCTACACCCTGAATGTCAGCAACCATTCCCTTATCACTCTCTAGAATGGAGATTTCCCCAGAAGGGTACTTACCCGAATCTTACGGATCCTGTCCCAAACGATCTTAGAGCTGGTAGTGGTGTAATCCCGGACATGTAGCGCATCCAAGATTCCCGTTGACTATGACGACGTACCAATCGCGCGTGAGATTTGGCATTCTTGAAAGCAAGTAGGTTTGCGTCGGTGGGGTACCGACGAAACCTACCCCAAGCCCGATGTTGGGCCTGACGAGCTGCCCTGCAAGTGGAATTCCACAAAGGTCTCGGGCAACGTGGAAGTTTAGTCGATGTCTTAGGGATGGTAAAGTCTGCCACATGCACAATACAATCCGTCACCACCGCAACAGCGTCATCAATCGTACCTGAGGTCACCATGTCTGGAGTAATGGTCGCTGAAGCCGTGAATGAGTCCCACTTGGCTCGATCGATAGCCCATCTAGCAGGGCGAGTAGGATGACAGTACCCATCACCTGCTAGACGGAGAAAGATGGGAAAGTGATCACTGCCAAGGGGATCATCAGACACGCTCCAGGACCAGTCAGGGTATAATGATGGGGAACACAAGGACAGATCAATGGCTGAGTATGAGCGGGTGGGTTTATGGAAGTAAGTTAATGCCCCAGTATTGTGGAGACAGAGGGACGTGTTGCAGAGAAGAGACTCAACAACACGGCCCCTGGAGTAACAAGAGCTAGAACCCCACAACGGATTGTGTGCATTAAAATCTCCGAGGATGAAGAAAGGAGGCGGTAACTGGGTGACTAAATCTTCCAGATCTGAAAGGCTCACGGCTTCAGCCGGTGGCAGGTAGATGGAACAGACCGTGAACAGGGTGTTCACCGAAAGTCTCACTGCCACAGCCTGCAAAGCCGTCCGAAGGGCAACTGCAGTGACAGGAACACCATGAGGAACAACAACGGCCACTCCTCCGCAGGCAATAACACCGTCGTCATGATCCTTGCGGAAAACAGAAAATCGCCGCAGCGGAAGAGCGTCTATTGGGCGAAGCTTTGTCTCCTGGAGGCAAACGCACACAGGTGTGTGCGAAGATAGTAAGCCCTTCAGATCATCAATTCGTGGTCGCAGACCTCGGCAATTCCACTGAAGAAGCGTAGCCATAAAGAAAAATAAAAGGAAAGGATGAAAAATGAAAAAGACAGACGACTAGAAGGTCTCCGAGTCGTCCATCAGCTCCTGACCATCTGCAATGTCCGGAGGTAACACAGGGCTGTGCTTACTCACACAGGGCTGAGCTACCTGGAGTTTTTGGTGGTTTTGCCCTGCTCTGTTTCGGGGGGGGGAGAATCCGGGTTTCCCCTTTTCCGGCTTCTTCCGAGTTACGCCCTGGACCTGGGTCCCAGTGCTGGCAGAGGATGTTTTCTGCACAGAGGATGTTTTAGGCGTCGATGTTGATGGCGCCTTGGATTCAATGTGGCGAGACTTCAATACCTCCAATCTGGCAGCAACGATGTCCTCAAATTCATAAGGACACTGCGCTGGAATGGTCACCTCAGTCTGCACCACAACCGAGGCATAGGAGCGCCGGCCTGGTGGTAGAGGAGCAATCCGCCGTCTAGCTTCAGGATAAGACAGATGTTCAGTCGTCTTCAGGCATTGGATAGCCTGCTCCTCGATCCACTTTGGGCACTGCTTAGAAGAAGCCGGGTGAGATCCCTTGCAATTGACACAGTGATCCGAGTCAGCGGAGCATTCCGCCAAAGAGTGTTCAGGCGACCCACAGCGCCCACACTTTGCTACATTACGGCAAGACTGCTGGGAGTGACCATAATGCTGGCACTTGAAATATCTCAAGGGGTTCGGGATGTATGGCCGAACATTGAGACGCAAGTACCCCGCCTTGATGGAAGTTGGCAGGGTAGGGGAGTCAAATGTGAGCACGATGTTCCAGGAGGGAATAGACTTCCCATCCCGTCGGAAAAGAATACGCAGAACCCCAGTGACATGTTGTTCCCCAAGTTCTTCCAGCAATTCCTCATCGCTGCACTCCAGCAGGTCGCGGGATATTTGTACTGGAATGTCCAGCAGGTCGCGGGATATTTGTGCTGGAATGTCCAGCAGAACGGTCGTCTCCAGCAAGGTGGCACTGTGGCGTGGATTTGATGTCTCCAAAGAAGATCCCCTGACGGGAACTTCTTAACACTCTTTGGTGAGCCTTATTAATCCAGAAAGGACTCTTCGAACTGAGGGATTGTGCAGGATCAACAGAATGAAGTAGAAGAAACAGAGCATTGCAGTTGGAACTGAGTAGTTTCTTAGTGGAGGAGGGTGTCCCATCCTCCACACGGCACTTCAAAGTAACAGCTTGGAAAACACATTGGTTTGCCATGAGGGAGAAAAGAAGATTCGTCCGCCAACCTCCCCACCCACTACCGAGCCCAACAAGGGAGAGCGGGAAGTCCGCAAGCCCAAGCGGATGCAGGACACGGCTCTAGGGATAGCCAGCGGATATAGCAAGTTGATAGGGCGGATATAGCAAGTTGATAGGGCAGACATGCGCTCGGCGTGCACCCAGACTTTCCCATGCCTGAGGAACACCCCTTTGGCATGCCCACCTTACCCCAAACTCACCCTGCCGAACAGAACGACAAGCCGCTAGAAGTCTGGACGCCACTTGGCCACAGACTTCCTGACTAGGAGTGGATTAGCTCCCAGCCTCCCGATTAGAGTGAAGCAGAGGGCAAAGAGGAGTGTTGGCATCTGGAGACAACTACAACCCGGCCCCCAGATACCTCAGCCTCCAGCATCTTCTTTTCCACCTGCACGGGTCACCGCACACGGCAAACGTGCAGGTAGGTCTAAGCTAACCAGCTCCGGAAAAACAGAAAATGTAACATAAAAGAGAAAAAGACTGGGAAGGGAACGAGGAACAAAACCCGGAGCTGGCGTCTCATCACAACCTCAGCAGCCTACAACTGAGGCGGGCACATGTCAAGATATGAACTAAAGACGAAAAAGCAAAATTATAAGAGAAAATCAGCTCGGGCCATGGGGACGCCATCCCCCATCAGCTGGATGAACAGCTGTCCCTTCGGTAATGGTACCAATCAAGAGTAATCAAAATGTATTCCATCACAAGGTGAGCTCGGCCAGTGGGGACGCCGCTCCCCAAATAACTGGAAAACCAGTTATCCCCGTGCGGGCGCAAATGGCTTCAGACCAGATTAGCAGAACATAAAGCTGCACTTGGAAATTTGAAAAACAAAACAGGTTTGGACAGGCATGTTTAAAATACAGGACAGAAAGTGCTTTGGGACTCTGTAGAAGTTGACACATCAACAGCACTTTTTCAAGAGAAAATTGTCAGAAGGACTGGAAATTGAGAGAAGAGATACAACATTAAATGATGTTAAAGGTTAGAATTTAGCTAATGAATGCTATAGTGTAGTCCTGAGAAAGGGTATAGGTGCTATCCAAAAATTTGACTAAGTAATTTCCTTTATTCCAGTGTAAAACCCATAATTTAGTGAAATTTATAGTATATCAAGTCTAGGAATACACTATAGCATTCATTAGCTAAATTCTACACCAAGCTTCCTTACGTTAAACTTTTAACATAACTGAAGCATGTTTCAAAGTTTTAATACTTATTAAGTATGTGACCTTTTGACAACAGCGATAGCTAACAGTGAGATAATGTTAAAATAATATACATCAGATGACAATGTAATATAAGAAGGTAAATTTTAACTATCCTCACAAACAAGGTGAGTTATTGGAAGTTCAGAGACCTCACATCCTCAGAAAAAATAGTTGATTTTGAAGTTAAATTTTTACAAAACAAATTAGTTCATTTAATAACCACAAAAAAACAAAAAACAAAAAAAATCCTTTTTATTTTTTAAACATAGCGCATAATGGTTAACTCACTCTACAAACGAAAATGATTCACGTGTTAGTTACAGAACCTAAATGCTCACTGTGGAAGTCTTTCCTTCTGAGAGGCAATTGATGAAAACATCCTCCTCATTTTGGAAACTACTAAGCAGTGGCGGCTTTTCAGGTGAAGTAGGTGAAGTGCATCTTCACCTATTTTACTCAAAATAAAGTTTTATTCAGTATTTTTTTATAATATATTCTTTTTTGCCTTTATTCAGTTCCAAAATCCCAAAATTTTGAATAGATATTAATTCACATGGCGCGCTCAATACGGAAAGCAAAACCTTATACGCAAAACAGTGCAAGAGCCGAAATGAGAATGCTTCCGCCGAGTTGCCATGGTAACCGTGACGTCACCCTATCCAATCTGCTCGCTCAAGTGAAGTGTTTCAGCTTCACGCGCCTTACCTCTGCATCTTTCAGTTTTTTAGCGTAAAGTCGTGAGACATCACGGTGGAGTGGGCGAACTACCAGGGTACCATGCAATCTGCTCGGGCTTTTTCCTTGTGGTGCCGTGGGACATTATTTTCCGAAAGGAAGTTGTTCTTTCGTGCTTTGTGATTATTTGTTGAAAGCTTTAACTAATGTTTTAGGTTTGTGTACAATTTAAGTGGTAGTGATAGTTTTTAGTATGCATCCTGTGGATGACATTGTTTGTAATTTATTGCAAAATCCATTTACTCTGCCGAAAGATGAAGATAAAAAGAGACATGGACGACCAACGGATTCACTGACAATTGTTGCCAAGAACGAAATCAAGAAGAGCGGTAAATCTAACAATATTAATTTTAAAAATTGTTGGTTTACTGAATATAAATGGATTTGCAGCACTTCTGTGTTAATTTTTTTTTTTTTTTTGGGCCCTGCTTACATTTTAGTAATAAACATTCGGTGTGGAATGAAGACGGATTCTCAGATTTATTAAGCGCAGTAGCGGCTCGTCCATAAGAGCACAAGAGCACGTGAACCACCTATAAAAAATAGAAAAATAATTATACGATATAAATAATACATCTTTATTGATGCAGTACTAAATGGCTTATCTTCAGTAAGTTTAAAACAGCGGACAATGAAAAACAGCGTAGAACGCGCAAAGTGAGGTTAAGTGTAATGACGCGCCTGTGGCTAGGAGCGGACTGAATGTGCCGCTCTCGATACTGGACACACGGGATATGCGGCAGACGGGCGAGTCCATTTGCTCGCGGTAGGGAAATATGTCTACAAGCGGCATAACGGAGAATGCCGATGAGCGGCCTGTGACACAGCTCAGCTCAGCTCAGTTGTTGCACGGCTGTAATTGACGTCGGATGCTCCTAACCTTTGCGCGCGTGTTACATTTGTGTTTTGGAGTTTCCAGTTTCGATTATTTTTTGGTGATAAAGTTTTAGTTGAAATTACACTTATCACAGTTTATCGTAGTGTAGCTAGTGAACTGTTGCTTTTATTTACTGTACAATAATGGAAAGTACCTGTAAGTACTCAGTAATTTAAAGGAAGTAGCGTTTGGCAATTTACCCATAGAAGTTAAAATAGCAATAAAAGAGAGTGGCAGGCCAACGCCCCGACTTAATATAAGTCAAACACCGACATCAAAATCTAAAACTTTTAAAAGAGAATTTAAAGAAGAGCTATACGAAAAAAATTCCTTGGCTTTGTGGTTGTGAACAAACAAACAAAATATTTTGTTTTCCTTGTTTATTTTCTCGTGGAAAGGACGATCCAACTTGGGTGAAAAACGGCGTTTGTGACTTAGCTCATTTGACACAAAAAATTAAAAAAACACGCAACTTCTCATGGACACATAAGTGCTACATTGGATTTCAATTTGCTGGGAAAGGTTGACGTTCGTCAGCAGCTTGACAGTGCTTATCGACAAAATATTAAAAAGCACAATGAATAAGTGGCTAAAAATAGGTATGTCCTTTCTAAGCTTATAGGCTGTATTAAATTTTGCGGTGCATTTGAGTTGGCCCTTCGAGGTCATCGTGAGGATGACGATTCCTTAAATCCTGGCATATTTAAAGGGCTTGTAAACTTTTCTGCAGAACTTGACTCATCTTTGAAAGAACATTTGAGTACCGCTACTGTCTTTAAAGGTACCTCAAAAGAAATTCAAAATGAATTGTTAGATTGTATGCTTTTTGTATGTCAAGAAAACATAATAGGAGAAATAAAAACTGCACAGTAC
This sequence comes from Macrothele yani, assembly GCA_039090855.1. NCBI lineage: Eukaryota > Metazoa > Arthropoda > Arachnida > Araneae > Macrothelidae > Macrothele > Macrothele yani. The sequence continues at coordinate 130,917,779 of CM077009.1, read as the reverse complement.
GTTTCTTTGATTGCGGACGAAACATCAGACGTCTTGTCTGTATTTCAGTTATAGTTTTCCACTATGTTTTAGCTAATGGCCAACCAGTTGAAAGATTTTGGAAATTTGATAACCCTGAAGGGCACGACGCAGAATCTATAGCCAAATGTATTTGTACCAGTTTAGATTATGTTGTGCAAAACCCAGGAAAACTCGTATCTCAAAGCTATGATGGTGCGAATGTAATGAGTGGGCACCATGCTGGCGTGCAGACCATAGTGCAACAAACCTATAAACATGCTTTTTTCGTTCACTGTTACGCTCATCAGTTGAACTTGATTGTAGCTCAAGCAACAAGCCAAAACCAAGATGTCAGAATTTTTTTTTCGGACTTAAGTGATATAACACATTTTTTTTCGAATTCCCCTCAGAGAGTGTCTGTTTTGGACAAGATAGTTGGCAAGCGAATACCTCGGGCGTCAGCTACAAGGTGGAATTTTAAGAGCAGAACTGTTAATACTGTTTTTGAGTACAGAGAGAAATTAATTGAATGTATGGATCAACCTCTAAGCAACCAACCACCATAATTAAAGCTGGTGCTCTAGCTTGTCTCCTTAGAGATAATAAGTTCATATTTTGGCTTTCTGTTTTTCACAAATTGATGCCACATGTGGATATTTTGTACAACCAATTACAGCTAACTTACACTGATGCTGTGAGAACTAAAGCCAATGTTGAGCACTTCGTCAAAGCCTTTGATAAGGAAAGAGGTAACATGGACAAAGTGACAGAGCTGGTTAATCAGTACGCAGAAAATGCACCTAAATGATCGAGGCATGAAGAAGATTTTTACTTAAGTAGAACAGTGGCTGCCAAGGAAACCTGTGACATTATTACAACGCAAATAAAAACAAGATTTTCATTCACAACATCTTGCTCAGCTGTACCTCTTTTTGAATCACAAAAGTTTGAACAGAAATTCCCCGAGAAATTGCTTGAAGATACAGTAAATGTGTATTCATTTCTTGAAAAAAATTGCCTCAAGACAGAGCTTGAAATCATTTACAAAAGAACTGATTTCAGAAACATGCGTGGTGCTGTTAGTCTTTTACAGTTTTTTATGGAAAACAACTTATTGTCATCATTTTCTGAAAGTTATAAACTGTTATTAATTATTGCAACAATACCAATGATGACTACTGAAGCTGAAAGGTGTTTTTCAACCCTAAAACGGATAAAGACATTTTTGCGGTCTATGATGTGTCAAGAGAGGCTTACAGCTTGAGCCATGCTTGCAATCGAGAAGGAAATGATTTCTAACATCCATAATTTCAATGAAAGAGTTATTGATGTTTTTGTGTCAAGAAAAGATAGAAGGATGGACTTTGTTTACAAAAACTGTACTTAAAAAGAAAATATTTGTGTAAGCTACCATCCAAGTAAATTTGTGTAAGTAAATACTAGACCTTACCATCATATGCAGCAGCTTTGATTATTTTCCTTTTTCTGTGTGTTTAATAATCTAATAATTGAGAGCATGAGGCCTTATGACTATCTAAATATTTAACACTTAAAAACAAGTTTTCTGTTTTGCGTTTATTTTACTACTTTAAAATTAAATGAAAATAATTGTTTCAGTAAAAAAGAACAATTAGCATATTATAACAAGTATGATCAATAAAGTAATCCTTTATTATTAAGTTGTGAAACAGTTAAAGTACAGTAATATCTATAATAACATTTCGTTTCAAAATTAATACATTACATCAAGGTATAGCAGCGCCTAAATTATATGAATATTGTAAGCAACACACAAGTGTGTGACACAGTGTATCTCAAAAACTGCAAATTATTAATTGTGAACCCCCTGTAGATGTACTCACGAGCCGCCACTGATTAAGCGTAACACGGTCACTTCATAAACATCGGGATTCTAGCGAACACCTGAAAGGCGGAATAATGTTAAGGAATTTTGAAAAAATTCAAAACACCATTGCCGATGCCCTGAGGAAGAATGCTAGGCTTTTGAAAACGCATTTTAACAAAACCTTTCATTTAAATAGACTTTTCCTGCAGACAGTGATTGATGCAGTATTAGTCTATACTGTGTTTGAGCAAACAAGAACTAGCATTCCATGGCCATGACGAAAGCATGAGCTCGGTAAATCGTGGAAATTTCATTGAATTACTTTCCTTGTTGATATGAAAAAGTTCTTTAGAAATTGAAAATCAATACGAAAGGATAAAAAACTATTCAAAATGAATTATTTGAATGTATTTCTTAATACTGTATATATAAACGATCACGTCAAAAATTAAATAATTTTTTATTGTTGATTTGGAAGGTGTATTTGGTTTAGCGATTTTTGGGTTTCCATGATGTGAATGAAGATAGAACGTCAGGAGCTTTATACAAAATGCTAGACAAAATTTTGGAACAGTCCGATTACCAACACAAATAAATAGGACAATATTACGATGGGGGCAAGTATAATGTCTCGACACTTAAATGGGCTACAGAAAAAAAAGTCAAGGATGAAGCTTCTCAAGCTGTTTTTGTTCAATGCTCAGTTCATCGTTTGAATCTTGTATTACACCAGAGTTTTTCTAAAATTTCTAAGTGTCGAATACTTTTTGCAAGCCTTAGTGGAATTGCTTCATTTGTTCACCATTCTGCGAAGCGGTCTTATACACTGTTATCAACAACCGCAAGATGCAGACCAACCATAACAGAAGCTCGATAGTCCTCCACTTCGAAATTAGAAGTGCAGTTGTTGAAGATTGGGATAAATTGAAGGAAGTGTTTGGATTTCTGATGAATAGCGAATAATCAAACAAAAATCAATTCATCTTGTCAAGGGGTTTTTGAATGATATGAACACTTTCGAATTTACATTTTTGGCTCCACCGATCTATTATTCGAACTTTTGAAGGAAAGATAACTAAACATAAACTACTGTGTAACTCAAATTTAAAAAAACAAAACCTCGTGAAATTTCGAGCCATAAAAGGAACAATGGGTTATTTGAAACACAGTTTGGAAAAGCTAGCAAAATCCCAGAAATAAGCACGGGAATATGCTGTTCTTACACAGGAAACAATTTTTCAAAAATTATAGACAATTGTATTTTGATTTTTTAAATTTTGGACCACATTCTTATGGAAATGGATATAAGATTTCAAGACTAAGATACTTCAATTTGTCTGACTTGCTGACACAACCAAATTCGAATAATTTAATGCATGCTTTCCCACTCGCGCTCTTGAAAATCTACATTGGTACGGAAACATATTTTCTAAACACCAGCGTCTTAAAAATGAACTGAGTCTTGTATATGCCGATGAAAAATTAAGGAATGTATTGACTCAAGAACTCCTTTGAGTGTTTCACGGAGACAAAGACATTTTTACAGAAGATTATAAATTGGTTTTCCTCAGTTTAACAATTACATCTAGAGGTGTGCCAGTGGAAAGAAGTTTTCTTAAAGGAATACAAACTTGCTCAAGGAACAGTAGTTCCCAAGATAGACTTGCTTCTCTGGCAAATATTTCTATTCAGGAAAACATTTTATTGATGCTCACAAAGAAACAACCATCTAACCATCTTATGACGACAAATTTGCAGCTTTAAAAGGAAGAAAAATTGATTTAATATACAAAAAATAAGTAACTCCTCATTAAGGGATTTTCATTGTAGACAGTATATATCTTTTCATACTGCTCTTGTACTTCACCTATTTTTCCAACCATGAGCCACCACTACTACTAAGGTACAAAATTCACTTTGCTCAGTGACACTTTTCTATAGCACTTAGGGTGACCATATTTCTATGAGACAAAAATGGGACATTGGGATTAAAAAAACGGGACAAAAAAAAATAAGTTTTATTACTTAAACATATTTGAGCTTACCGTTATTCTTCAGTTAACAGTGACAGAACCCATACAAAAATTTAGGTATATTTAGCAGGCGACTGTATTTCCCCATGATTGTACCATGAATATTTCTCCGATGAAGTAATCTTATGTAGCAAACTTTGGTCTTTCAACACCTTATCATAAAACTTCTTACACTCCATGACATAATTTTGTCTTACAACTAACATAGCTCTCATTGTCTCAACACTTAACCTAGATTTCTCCATTGACCACATATTGTTCATAACAGAAAATATTTTATCCACAGGCATTGTACTTCCTGGAAGACAAAGAATAAACTCTACAATATCACAAAAGTCCTGAAAGTTTAGGCATTTTTTTCTCATTTCAGAAAAAAATTGTACCCATCTATCAGATAGAGAAATGTTTTTTAGGAGTTTTTGCTCATTTCAGAAAAAATTTGTTTGACCAATATATAAGTATATTTATAGATTTTATTAAAAATGGGACAAAATTGACATTTTTATTAAAACGGGACAGCCGGGAAATGTAAAAAAACTTTACTGTTCCGTTCAAAATGGTATGTATGGTCAGCTTAATACCGCTTTTATACCTTATTTTGAAAGAGTGAAAAAAAACAAAGTTTTCATTTGACATTAAAATAAGTCCAATTTGTTGAAAAATAAGTGAAATAGAGCCTTAGCTTGATTTTCATTACAGGAACTCATGTTTCTATTTGGGAAGACACCAGAATCCTTACAGCCCCTCATGTCAAATCTCGCCTGTTACTCGCAGAGAGCCTATTCATCGATAAATTTTCGGGTTCCTGTTGTAACAACAAGATGCTAATAAGTATCCCCAACCATGGAAACTTTTGCTGAAAAAGGACTGTATAGCTCTTTTTTTCATCTCCACGACATTGTACCTAGTGGTTATATTGAACATGCACTGTACATCATGTGCAAACTGACTGCGTCATCTTATGTTTCCTAGTATATTTTTCCTGACGATGATGGGCACAACACGTAACAATATTAACAATAAACGTTAAATGAAAACTTTTACAAAAAAGTTCGTAAAACTTTTTGTAAACTTTTAGAAAAAAGTTACGAACCTTTTTGTAAAAGTTTTCATTTACCGTAACTAGCGTGATAAAGTTACCTTTATTCCTAGTGTATTTACATGTTGCCTCATTGCACCTGATGATAGGTACTTGCTAGCTGAACCCGAAAGATCTAACAATTTTTAAATGTATTTTATCAGTAATTAAAGTTTTTATCTCATCATGACTTTTACTAGTGTATCGTGCTTTGACGGTTATTCTCCAGCGTTCTTCATGACATTTTAGCATGAGCTACTCATTCTTCTGGAAATAGAGTTTTTCCAAAAATCTATAAGCCTACTTTCGGACCAAACAACCTGAGGAAAAAAAAAAAAAAAAACATTTTCTCGGGCACAGACAAAAAAAAAAAAAAACAAAAAAACTTTGGAAAATATCAGAGCACAGTCTATTATTAAAATGAGGATTTGGCATGGAATGAGCAGTAGAGGCTGAAGACAACTGCAGAGAAATATGGGGGAATGCAATGCTTATTGAAACCAGGAAGAACTTATAAGATCAGGAAAATGAGTCAAGATCATGATCAAAGACCCTCAAGCAACAATGAGCCAAACATATAGCTAGAAGAACTGACCACCATTGGACAACTGAAATTAGACTAGACTGGATACCAAAAGAAAAAACCAGACCATGGAGGAGATAGGTCAATGAGATTTTAAAGCATCAGAGAGTCACATGAAAGAGAACAGCTCAGGACAGAGTTGTGTAAGAGTTAGGTGACATTCACCCAGCAGTCAATTAATGAAACATAAAAATAATTCCTTGTTTTGCCAACACAAAATACAAATCTACTGGAACCCGTGTCTTTCTACCTAAAAAAATCTTCCGCCGGACCCCTTCCAAATCCATACGTCAACCCTCCTAAACATTGATATGTGTAAGCCATAGTAAACACTATGTAACATCGCAGCATTACATAAGCCTTTTTCCCTACGCTAAAATTCTTGGAGCTAATTACGCAATGTTATCAGTTCCGAGAACAATAAAGTTAACTGCAAAAGTTCACATACATTTTCGTCAGAGCAGAAATATGAAAAACTTCGCGCGCGCACACAAATAAATATATACAGAGAGAAATATGGCTCACTTCTCAATTGATACTGCTACTAATAAGTGAAAAATTAGAATTCTTTAACTTTTGAAATGCTATATTAGCGCAGCTGGAAAAATCCGTTTACCGTTGGACGCTCCTAAAGATATAGACTGGCTTTAGAAAGTAAAACGTGAATCTGATAACAGAAAGCAATTGATAACGCAGAATCGTAGCCTTACAGAGAGCAGAATACATGATAACCTATTATCTGACCTATCTTGACTTGACTTAAATGATTCGAAAATTTAAGTTAACACCTGCTGATGACAAACCGTAGAATGAAAAAAAAAAAAAAAAGATGAAGAAAAAAGAAAACGCAGTAAAGCAATAACCACAAACACACGATAAAATAAAAATACAGAAACGTTCAGTTAAAGCAGTTGGGACGAAGCTGGTTGGGACTGTTCTCACAGTTTGGGGCTTACGTGGACTAACTCATCAAGTAGTTCGTTTTCGGGGAGGGGAGCTCAACGACCACCGTGAGCAACTCAGTGGGCTTGGCTAGTATGAGCAGTTGCCAGACCCTAATTTTGAGCCAGTGGTTCTAGGACTGGGACAGAGCCAGAGATGTAAAACAAATACATCCATACTCACTGGGATTCGAACCCGGACTCTTTCGGACGAATGGTCAGAAGCCAGGACTTACACCACTGCGCCGCCGGAGCGGCTATTTATCTGTGCAAGAGACGATTGGCTGTGAACCAAGTACTATATGTTCCCTGTTCAGTTCGTCGTATGCCTTCCATTTGCCGTTAAGGACAGTGGTTCCCTTCAGCACATATTCTTTAATCAGAAAAATGTATGCCTCGCTAGTAATTTTTTTTTTCAGCATGAAGCTGGTTGAAAGAGGTTATATTACTGGAGACACCACCCCTATCCACGCAGCATTGGTCGCCATAAGTCACCGTCAGTGCTGCAAATGACATCATGAGGAGGCACGACGCAGCCGCAGGAAAGGAGCTGCTTTGAAACCAATGGAACAAAAGCTTCTAAGCGTATAAACAGATAAAATGAGTAATTCAATAATCTTTATCGATGATACACAAGCTTACTGTTTTATCAACGGCATAATTTAGTTCGTTTTGCCTGCCTATGGCGGCAGAACCAGTGGTGTCGCCAGTAATATAACCTCCTCGAGCTGGTTATCACTTTCCTGCAATGGGGATACCAATCGGGCACTGTTACCAACAACGTTGCCCTTTCTGGAAGAAAAGAAATATTCCGCATGCCTGTCGTATAGTCAAAATCATGACCATGCCACTAAGTTAGTGTTGAAACCAACGAGATAGAAATACATAGAGTGCTTCTGCGATTGGTTCTCTGCCGTGACAGCAGAAGCCAACGCGGGGAGAGCCCGCCATCTTTGATGAGGTACAAATTCTGCGTGTGTCAAGGAGTCACCTCGGTTCTTTCAGCTGTTCGGCGATCGTGTTATGCTTCATTACAAATTTAGTGCTACAGTTTCGTGAATAATCACAATTATCAGCACATTGTTGATATTTAAAATGCCATATTACTGCGCAGCTTTTGATTGTAAGAATAAAAGGAACAAGGATTGTGGAACTACATTTCACAAGTAAGCATTTTAAAATAAGGTTGAGCTGTAAATGCTCAGTTAATCAAACACAAAAAATAAAACATCTAATCCGTGTAGCTGGTGATTAAACCAGCAGATAAGCCATTTCAATATCTGTGTTATCTTAAGACTTTTTATTTCTTATATTTTGTAAACAGTCGTACTCAATGTGAAAACTGAATGATGTTTACTCTGGGAAGCTGAGGTTAACTGTGGGTTACCAACTTTGAGGCTTTTGGGGTACAATTTCTACCTATGTAAATGTTTTGTTTTTTTTCAATATACTGAGGATGTCTTGCAAATGGCATTTGCATATATATTCTAGAGTCTGTACAGTGTACATGCAACTTGTCTGACAAGACAACAAATATTTCAAAATCTTAGGAAGCAGCAATTTCTTTTTATGTGATAAAGATCATGTACCCATGGCTAATGTCCATTAGATAGCAAATACTGGTAAAGCAATCAATTTATGGTTACTTAAATTGCAGAAGTAATAATTGTGATTGATAATATAAATTTATTGCTTGCTGACACCTGTCAGGAAACAATCTAGTATTTTATCTGAAAGCACAGGGTCACCCAGCTTGTGTTCTAGGCATTTGTCTCTGATTACTGATTAATCTGTAGTATTACTTCAACAAAGTGAGAGTGGGGAGCTTGAAAACTTCTTGACAGAATACTCTTTATTTGTGAATGTGTTAGTCAATGTGTGTGGTTTTTGGGTAGCAAAAATACAGGCAATATTGATTTAAAACTGAAAATAGGAAACAGGGAGTACAATGGTACCTCAAAAATGCAAACAAAATATTTATGAAAACTGGCACACACGATTATGAAATGACAATTGAAAAAAAATTATGGAATTATACAAAAGAAAGGGACTAGCAACATTTTGTAATAACTACTTGCATTTGATTTTTGCGTGATAGGTGGTGGTTTTTTTTTTTTTTTTTTTTTTGAAGAATGTGACCTCTGATTCATGATGAATGTACAGTCAGTATGTCCATGTATAAATTGCCAGTTATTCCTTTTGCATCAACCATATATATGAGAGGTTAGTATTGAACAAATATCACTCACGTAAATCAATCTTTCTTTGAATTGAACAAGTTGTGCCTGTATTTCTCTAAAATACAAATCAGACGCACTTGTATTTCCAGCAAGACTGCTGAAGGAACCCACAAAATAACAACACAAAACATAAACATTTGCTCGCCAAACTTTTTGCACATCATGAATGCAAATCAGTAGTTGTTAATTTCTCACTTCATATTAATAAGAGGTTGTGCCCTTAAAATTGAAACAAAAAAAAACTATGTGCAGTACATCTTAACAATTGCCAAAATGTGTCCAAATATCAGGTGAAAACTACAAAATTTCAGCTTTGGGACAACAAAAAACTAGGCTTCTCAAAAAAAAAAAAGTAAAATATGAAAGTGCAAATAAAAAATATTAAATACTTAATACTGAAACAAAAAAAAAAAAATACAATTATTTGTCCCATAAAAACATTAAAGTCCATAATCTGAATTTTTTGGTCACTCAGCCCAGAGCTTGAATAATATCTAAAATAATACATGCCCACAGAAAATTTACCTGCCCAGATATTAAAAGCAGGATGTGTAGAAAGATTTTTATACCAAAAATTATGTCTTTTTAGGTTGAAAAAGTACATAAAACTATTTTTAGCTACTCGGTACTGGTGTTGCTAACTGTAAATACCATTTGGAGAGAAACTTGGGGAGACCTTCATTCAGCAGTGGATTGATAATGGTGTATATATCATCATCATTGACAACTATCATCATTACAATATATGTATATTGTATATAATCAAAATATATATCATTATCATCATTGTCAACCATTATCAATCCACTACTGGATGAAGGTCTCCCCAAGTTTCTTCCGCAATCGTATGTCTTGAGCCTATCTCCTCCATGTTACTCCGACATGCTTTCGAATTTCATCCACCCATCTCCCATGGGATCTTCTGGGGTTTTTTCGGTAACACCTAAGCTATGATTTAACTTCGGGGCTCCAGATGTCTTTCCCTGAAGAGTGGTTTGGGGTTCCTGAGTTGTTTTATTCCATGTCATTTTTGTTTAGAACCATGAAAGTGGGTTACTTCTGGTTAATTCTATGTTTATTTCTACTACGTCTGATTCCTGCAGCAAGGTGCAGTGTTGACGTGGTCTAATTACTACATTAGTGTGCTTTTTTACTTCTTTTTACTGATAAATGTATAACATCAACCATTATCAACCCACTGCTGGATGAAGGCTTCCCCAAGTTTCTTCCACAGCTGTCTGTCTTGAGCCTGTCTCCTTCGTGTCACTCCTGCATGATTTCGAATTTCATCCATTCATCTCCCATGGGGTATTCTTCTGGGTCTTATATATACATAGAGAGAGAGAGAGAGAGAGAGAGAGTGAGAATTATATTGTGTTAAGTATTTAGTGTATGTGCTGGGAGATACCTTTATTATGGTCAAGTTACCACAATTGTCTTGCGTACCCACGAATAAGGCTTACAGATTTGTGTTGTTGAATGTCAAGACTAACAAACAGATTAGAAACATGCCCAGTGCTAAGGACTTTTAATTTTTATTAAATAAAAACCAGGTAAGTAGTAGTTTTCTTCTGATTATATAAGATAGGGGCAGTTGGTAAAAGTATTTTAATATTGGTACCTCTTGGCTGTGTAAACTCATTGTTTGTTTTCCGTTTTTCTTAGAACTTTTTTTTTTTTCATTTAAAACTCTCATAAAATATTTGGCGTCTATGTATTTGGAGTGATAAGCTGTGGGATGATTGAGCATTCTCATGGTGATTAACCACGAATATCTAAAATTTTTACCGAAATTGCGGATTGACTGCAACTGTATTTTTTATTTTTGTATTTCTTTTTTTTTTCGTTTGCTCTATTACCGCTGACTTATATTTCTCTGAAAATTTGCTCCAAAAAATTTGTTAAATGTCAAAAAATTACGGCATGCGATTTTATTCAACGACAGCAAGCTGCATCCATTAAAATATCATTTTTTTTAAAAACACTATTGCCGTCAACTAACAATGAAAATCGTTATTTGATACGTTAAAGTTTTAGTCTCATCCCCTAGGTGTTTATAACAACATTTCTGAGTTATATCCTTATTTAACATCAAACCATATATTACGAAAACTCCCTTGCTTAACACGGAACGGAAATCGTTCTGTACCTCATCAAACATGGCTGCCACTTGTTTCCGGTGGCTTCACCCGTTCCCCGACGTAAGCGCTCTACGTATTTCTATCTCGTTGGTTGAAACCATACCCTTCTGTGGTTAGAATTTTCTCTGGAAGAGGCAAGCAATGATATAAAGTGTTTCTTGTTACCCTACAAAACACAAGACCATGACCGGATTGGCCTATCGGGGCATTTCCCGGTGGACAACTAGAGAAATTTTCCACCCTTTCGAGTTGGTTTGGTTTTTTTTCGTATTTTTCTGGAACGAACAAATAACTATTTTGGCACTTATGAATAATAAGCATTAACCTCAATTGACCTTTGCGGTTTTTTTTTTTTTGGTTTTTTTTATTGCAAGTTTAACGACCACCGTGACCAACTCAATGGGCGATAAGCAGTCTCCCGTCCCTGATTTAGGGTCACTGGTTCCAGGAAAGGGAGAGAGCCAGTGCCGTAAGACAAACACAGCATCCATGCCTCACCGGGATTCGAACCCGGGCCCCTTTCGGACGAATAATCAGAGGCCATCGCCTTACACCACTGCGCCACCGGGGCGGCCCTTTGCGTTTGTCTAAAGTGTTATTACCTTAAAAAAATAGAGTTTTCTTCTATCTGTATGTTAGATGCTTACTCTGAAATAAAAAAGTAAACTTTTCTGCATTCATACGAAAAAAAGTTCCGCTCGGCCTAGCAGGAGGTTAAAGCTAACTACAGTTAAACGTAAGTTATTGGTCTTGGAGCCTAAAGACGTTGGTATGCTCTATTCTTCTTTTGTAATCTTTTTTTTTCTTTTTTCTCGAGGTTTAACGACCACAGTGAGTAGCTCAATGGACTGTAAACAGTCGATACAAAGGAAGGCGAAACAGTACTGAAAAAAAACCCCGCATAATGTTAATGAAACGTTGTTAAGCCTAATGATTCATGAAACATTGCTTAATTGCCGCCCCGGTGGCGCAGTGGTCTAAGGCGCTGGCCTATGATCATTCGTCCGTAAGGGGTCCGGGTTCGAATCCCGGTCAGGCATGGATGTTGTGTTTGTCTTACGGCACTGGCTCTCTCCCTTCCCTGGAACCAGTGACCCTAAATTAGGGACGGGCGACTGCTTATAGCCCATTGAGTTGCTCACGGTGGTCGTTAAACCTCCAATAAAAAAAAACAAAAAAACATTGCTTAAGCCTAATATACATTAAACTAATCTAGTATCTACTAAGTTGCTTAAACCTACTTAGTTTCGCGGGAACTGTTATGTTTGCAATAAAATAGTCTAATTTATAAGAAATGTGTAATCTAAATTAATAAAAATACTAACTTCTCTTCTGATCCTCATATCGCACATAAAGTTTTCAGCACACGCCGAGCAAACCAAGGAGCACCCATCTCGGACGAATGATCAGAAGCCATCGCTTAAGCCACTGCGCCACCGGAGCGCGTATTTCACAAGTGGATGTACGGAATTGCGATTAAGGCCATTTCCGCCACGCTATTGGTTCAGAGCCACTTTGGATATTGTGAGTAGGGGGGGGGCTACGAGAAGAGTCATGTGAGTGAGACATGTAAGCTTTGCTGCACACGCCATATGCCATTTTTATGTTCGGGGTTTTTCATTGCGACAACGGTTAACCCCAGCTGTTTTACCCGTACAGTCGGAATGCAACAGGAGATAAATAGAGAGTGTACTTTATTAGTAGGGGTACTTTTGAGTTTTTATATCAACATGACTTCATGGACTTGTGACTTATCTTTGATTAATTGCAGAAAGCCATGCTTCAATCTATATAGTTCTCATAGAGCCGACAGATGTCAGCGCGCACTGCTGTAGAACAGGATTAGTGCTGATGGTTGGTTGGTTGGTTGGTAGATTTTAATGGTGCAAGGGCCATGGTTGGCCAAAGAGCGCCAAACAAAAGACATCAAAACAAAACATAATCAATAAAAAACGGACACAAGGTTAAAAACAGACTGATGTGGTAAAAATGAAATATGATAGTGAACAAGGTAAAATCTAGATAAGTTTTAAAAAGTCAATATCTTGTAAAAACGAAAAAGCTGCTTTCATGTCGCAGGCTTCGCCAGTAATAGTTTGCAGCGTAGCTGCTCCTTCGTCCAACAGATGAGAGTGAAAATAACGAAAACGATGATCACAAAACCGAACACAAGTACACAAAACATGAAGGACGGTGAGACGACAGTTGCACGCCTCACACACCGGGACACTCTCGCCACACAGTAAAAAGCGGTGAGTAAAACGACAGTGCCCAATGCGGAGGCGTGCAAGAACAACTTCCTCACGACGGTTCTTCCGCAAACTAGACTTCCATAGTCCGATCTGTGGTTTGATAGAAAGCAGCTTATTGCTGCCCTGCTGAGACCACAGGGACTGCCACTCGTCCAGGTGAAATGTCCGAATCAAATGTCTAAAATCGCGGAAAGACAGTGGCAGCCGAGCTGGCGACATGGAAGAAACAGACCTGGCAGAGAGATCTGCCAGCTCGTTACCCCGGATCCCAACATGTCCAGGAACCCAACAGAATCGGACCAGAAAGCCATCACCCTCCAAAGTTCCAAGAAGACGACGGACATCACGGATGACAGGTGAGTCCGTGTCCTCTGGAGAAAATAAAACTTGGATGACGGACTGGGAATCAGAGCAAACCATAGCGCGACGATGTGATCGAGACTGTATGGGGCACAAAGCGAGGTGTACCACACGCATCTCTGCCGAAAAGACGGTGGATTCAGGCGAAAGCCTCTCAGAATGTTAGACATCGCCACACACAAAAGCGGATCCAGCGACATCCCCGGATTTCGAGCCATCAGTGAACACAGGCACGAAACCCGGGTTGACAGACTGTTTTTCAGCAAAGAGCTGCTGGTACACCAGAGCAAGAGTAGACGACTTAGGCCACACACAAAGAGAAAGGTCAGCCGTTGCTTGAACGGCCTGCCAAGGAGGTTGGTTAAAACATGTGGTTAAACCAATCCCAGACAAGTTTAGAATAGCATCGCGCACTATGACAGACATCCGAATTCCGAACGTCGGAACACAGGAGGGGCGGTGGGAAAACAAGCGGACACAGTCCGGTTGGAAGATGGAACCATGCAGTGGATGATCAGGAAGAGATTTCAGTTTTGTATAAAACTGAAGAGACAGCTGCTTACGACGGATGCATAACGGCGGCTCATGAGCCTCCGCATACAGGCTATGCACGGGAGAGGTACGGAAAGCACCAGTACATAGCCGCAATGCCTGGTGATGGACGGGGTCCAAAGGATTTAAAACCGATGGACGTGCAGAACCGTACGTAATGCATCCGAAGTCTAACTTTGACCGAATGAGAGAGTGGTAAATGCTAAGCATTGAGCACCTGTCAGCCCCAAGATGTTCGAGAGAGGACCTTCAGGATACTCAATGACTTCGTGCACTTCACCTTCAAAGACTGGATGTGAGGCCGGAAGGTGAGCACTCGGTCAAAAGTTAGCCCAAGGAACTTGGCTTCTGACACCACTGGGATGGTAGAACACCCCAGACGGAGGCTGGGGTCTGGGTGAAGACCCCGTTTGCGGCAAAAATGCACGCAAACGGTCTTCTGCGTCCAGAAGCCAAATCCATTTTGGGAAGCACAGTGAGAGATCTTGGTAATGGCAGAATGGAGCTGTCTCTCGATGGTGCGCATGTTAACAGAGGCGCAAGAGATCTGCAGATCATCCACGTACATGGTTCCACGAACCGTTGGAGGAAGCAGTTGGAAAATATGGTTGACACGAAGGATGAATAATGTAACGGAAAGAACGGAGCCCTGAGGAACACCCTGTTCTTGTGGGTACATTGCAGAGAGGGTCGACCCGACGCGCACACGGAAACTCCGGTCCTGGAGAAATACGGTGATGAAAGATGGCAAGTTTCCCCGCAATCCGCACTCGTGCAGATCACGGAGAATGCCGTATCTCCAGGTACGGTCATAGGCTTTTTCCATGTCGAAGAATACGGAGACCATGTGCTGACGCCGGACAAACGCCTCCCTGACAGATGTCTCAAGGCGAAGATGATGATCGGTGGTGGATCGAGATTTGCGAAATCCACTCTGCTGAGGTGAAAAAATGTGATGAAACTCCAGATAAAAAATGAGACGAAAATTAATGATACGCTCGAGTACTTTGCAAAGGCAGCCCGTCATAGCAATTGGCCGGTAGTTCAACGGGTTGGTGGGATCTTTACCAGGTTTGGGAACAGGAACGACAATGGCAGTGTGCCAAGATTCGGGAAAGATATGTTCTTGCCAAATCCTGTTAAACAGGATTAGCAGACATTCAAGAGAGGACGGAGAAAGGTGCTTCAGCATCTCGTAATGGATGTTATCTGGTCCGACAGATGTCCGGCCAGACCTATTTAGAGCGGTCTTCAGCTCCACGGCAGTCAGCGGGCTGTTATAATCTGTGGAAGAAAACGGTCCAAAAGAAATCTTGGACCGTTCAAGCCGCGGCTGTAACTGCCGGAACGAAGCAGGGTAATTGCTGCTGCTGGACACCAAAGAAAAAGCGGCGCCCAGATAGTCAGCAATACCCTGAGCGTCAGCAACCGTTCCTCCATCACTCTCAAGAATGGAGATTTCCCCAGATGGGTACTGTCCCCGAATCTTACGGATCCTGTCCCAAACGATCTTAGGGCTAGTATTGGTATTAATCCCGGATACATATTGTATCCAGGACTCCCGTTGACTACGTCTACAAACCAATCGCGCGTAGGACTTGGCTTTCTTGAAAGGAAGTAGTTTAGCGTCGGTGGGGTACCGACGAAACCTACCCCAAGCCCGATGTTGGGCCTGACGAGCTACCATGCAAGTGGAATTCCACCAAGGTCTCGGGCAACGTGGAAGTTTAGTCGACGTCCTGGGGATAGTAAGTTCTGCCGCTTGCACAATACAATCTGTTACCGCCGCAACAGCGTCATTGACTGTTCCTGAGGTCACCATAGCTGTAGTAATAAATGCCGAAGCTGTGAATGTGTCCCACTTGGCTCGATCAATATTCCATCTAGGAGGGCGAGTAGGGTAACGGTACCCGCCACTCGCTAGACGGAGGAAGACGGGAAAGTGGTCGCTGCCAAGGGTATCACCAGACACGCTCCAGGACAAGGCAGGATATAATGATTGTGAACTCAGAGACAAATCAATGGCTGAGTACGAGCGGGTGGGTTCATGGAAATAAGTGACTGCCCCGGTGTTGTGGAGACAGAGGGACGTGTAGGAGAGAAGGGATTCAACAACACGGCCCCTGGAGTCTCGAGTGGTAGAACCCCACAACGGATTGTGTGCGTTGAAATCCCCTAAGATGAAGAAAGGAGGCGACAGTTGGTCTACCAAATCTTCCAGATCCGAAAGGCTCACAGCTTCATCTGGTTGTATGTGGACAGAACACACCGTGAACAGAGTGTTCACAGATAGTCTCACTGCCACTGCCTGCAAAGTCGTCCGAATGGCAACCGCAGTGACAGGAACACCATGAGGAACAACGACGGCCACTCCTCCGCAGGCAATAACGCCGTCCTGGTGATATTTGCGGAAAAAAGAATGTCTCCGCAGCGAAGGAGTGTCCGTCGTGCGAAGCTTTGTCTCCTGGAGACACACGCACACAGGTGTGTGCGAAGACAGTAAGCCTTTCAAGTCATCAATGCGTGATCGCAGACCTCGGCAATTCCACTGAATGAGCGTGGCCAGAATGAAAGAATGAAAAAGACAGACGACTAGAAGGTCTCCATGTCGTCCAGCACCTACAATCCATCGGCAGTGTCTGGAGGTAACACAGGGCTGTGTTTACCCCCTGTGTTGAGAGGTGGTTTTGCCTGCTCTGTTTCGGGGAGGATGAGCCCGGTTTAACCTTTTCCGGCTTCTTCTTTGCAGTGCCCTGGGCCTGGGTCCCTGTGATGGCCGAAGATGTTTTCGGCATAGAGGAAGGTTGGGGCGACGATGTTGATGTTGCCTTGGATGCAATGCGGCGAGACTTCAGCGCCTCCAATCCAGCAGCAACGATGTCCTCAAAATCATAAGGACACCGCGCTGGGATGGTCACCTCAGTCTGTACCGCCACTGAAGCATATGACCGCCGGCCTGGTTGTAAAGGGGCGATCCGCTGTTTAGCTTCGGGATATGAGAGATCCTCAGTTGTCTTCAGGCGTTGGATTGCCTGTTCCTCTATCCACTTTGGACACTGCTTAGAAGATGCAGTATGAGTCCCTTCGCAGTTGACACAATGATCAGACTCTGCAGAGCATTCCGCCAAAGAGTGTTCTGTGGAACCACAGCGACCACACTTTGCAACATTACGGCAAGACTGCTGGGATTGACCGTAATGCTGGCACCGGAAACATCGCAAGGGGTTCGGGATATACGGCCGAACATCAAGCCGTAAATAACCTGCCTTGATGGAAGTAGGCAGGGTTGGGGAGTCAAAGGTAAGGATGATGTTACGGGAGGGAATAGATTTCCCATCCCGCCTAAAAAGAATCCGTCGAACACCAATGACGTGCTGTTCACCAAGTTCCTCCAGCAATTCCTCATCGCTGCATTCAAGCAGGTCGCGGGAGTTGACGACACCGCGAGAGGAATTGAGGTAACCATGGGGAGAAACCTGAACAGGAATGCCAAGCAAAACGGTCGTGTCCAGCAAGGTGGCCCTGTCGCGTGGAATAGAGGTTTCCACGAGAATATCCCCTGAAGGGAGCTTCTTGACACTCTTTGGAGAGCCAGCAACGACCTGCAGAGCCTTGTTGATCCAGAAGGGACTCTTCGAACTGAGTGACTGTGAAGAGTCACCAGATTTTATTAAAAGAAACAGAGCATTGCATTGAGTGGAGACAAGTTTCTTTGTGGAGGAAGGTGTACCATCCTCCACAGGACGCTTTAACGTGGTAGCATGGGAAACACTTTGTGTTGCCATGAAGAAGAGAAAAAATTCGTCCGCCAACCTCCCCACCCACTACCGAGCCCAACGAGGGAGAGCCGGAGGTCCGCAAGTCCAAGAGGACGCAGGACACGGCTCTAGGGATAGTCAGCGGATATAGCAAGTTGGTAGGGCAGACATACGCTTAGCGTGCACCCAGACTTTCCTGTGCGCGGGGAACACCCCTTTGGCATGCGCACCTTACCCCCAAACTCACCCTGCCGAACAGAACGGCAAGCCGCTAGAAGTCTGGGCGCCACTCGGCCACAGACTTCCTGACTAGGAGTGGGTTAGCTCCCAGCCTCCCGTTTAGGGTGAAGCAGAGGGCAAAGAGGAGTGTTGGCATCTGGAGACAACTACAACCCGGCCCCTAGATACCGCAGCCTCCAGCAACCCCGGGTCCACCTGTACGGGTCACCGCACACGGCAAACGTGCAGATAGGTCTAAGTTAACCAGCTCCGGAAAAATAGAAAATATAACAGAAAAGAGAAAAGGCAGGGGAGGGAACGAGGAACAAAACCCGGAGCTGGCGCCTCATCACAACCTCAGCAGCCTACAACTGAGGCGGGCACATGTCAATATATGAAAGAAAGACGAAAAAAGCAAAACAATAAGAGAAAATCGGCTCGGGCCGTGGGGACGCCATCCCCCATCAGCTGGACGAACAGCTGTCCCTTCGGTGATGTTATCGTTCCAGAGTAAACGAAATGTATTCCTTCATAACGTGAGCTCGGGCCGTGGATGCACCGCTCCCCAAATAACTGGAAAACTAGTTATCCCCGTGCGGGGTAGTACTGATGTGTTTTGGGAGGAGGTTATATTACTGGAGACACCACTCCTATCCACGCAGCATTGGCCGCCATAAGCCACCGTCTGTGCTGCAAATTACGTCATGAGCAGGCACGACGCAGTCGCAGAAGAGAAGCTGCTTGGAAACCAATGGAACAAAAGCTTCTAAGCGTATAAAAAGATAAAATAAGTAATTCGATAATCTTTATCAATGATACACAAGCTTACTGTTTCATCAACGGTATAATTTAGTTTATTTTTGTCCGCTTGTGATGTCACACCCCAGATTAGCTGTGACCTATGGCGGCAGAGCCATTAGTGTCTCCAGTAATATAACCTCCTTAGTGTTTTGGTTTTGTATGGAGAACCATGAGCTGTTTAACGTTTTTTTTTTTTTTTCGTGGAGAAGGAGGATTGAAATGTGGAATTGAAGGCATTTTTGATTAAGTTTGGAGGGACAAAAATATGAGGAATTTCTTAAATATTAGAAATATATAAATGCGACAGATTACTAACTATTTTAACAGACACAATATATGGCAAACAACATTGTGGAGTATTTATTCCAACGGAAGTGTCTTGTTTCAACAGAACACTGTCTTGAGGTTGTACTCAGCGTTACATTCAGAAAGTTTTTTCAATGAGTGAATCGCAGGGGGCTCAAACTTGTTATTTATTTATACATTAATACATATTAAATTATTTGTATATACATTAATACATATAACAAATTTTCTGAAACCTACACATGCAAGTGATTAAAAATGTAAAAAAGTTATACCTTTATTTTAATTCAGTAATGCACCACGGATTTCACCATGCTGCGGTGGTGTAAAATATTAAGGATACTAGTAAGATAACGCTGCTGTGCTGGAGAAAATTCTTCCCCCTCCCCCCACCTAAACATTAGGAGTGGCAAAAATATTTTAGTCTTACAACAAGCGTTTTTCTGATTATTAAGGAATCATTACAGTGTTACCTGAAAACGTATGGTGCAAACCATTCCGCTGCCACTTGGTTTCAGCCCCTTTAAATTATTTAGGTTAGCACATAGTAGTAAAAAAAACAACTAATTAATCGTTTGAAATTCCTGGATTTTCTTTTTGTCACAGAACGTAAACCACATACCGCCAGGAAAAAAAATATGGGAATGATTTTTAGTAATTTGCTATCGTTAAAAATTAGGTAGCGCAAATATTTTGTAGTATTGGAAGTCCTAACGTCACGTTAGCTACATTGAGGCTTACTTAACCATATACATGGGAAGTCGGCATCCAGAAGACTGAAATAAAGCTGAATGCCAGCTTCCAAAATATGATGATGTATTGAAGTGCAAGCAGCATGCCGTTGGTGATTACAAATCCACAGTAAACTTGACTATCAAATACAAAGGCTCTAAAAAATTTAGCGAATTGTGAAACAATGCTTGGTTTTCTTGTTTGCCCCTCTTGCATATATGATGAAAATGAACTGGTCTTCTTCTACCCTCCTGATTTTTTTCCGGAGAAAGTATTGAGTAATTTTGGTAGGACTTCATAATATATTTTTAACATGGACAATTTTTTCCATTTATAAACAAATTTACAAAAGCATTCTCATCTAGAGCAACAAATTTTTCAATAGAGTATTTATATATCTTCATAACTACTTTGATTTCAGAGTTACATTTAAAAAAATGTTATTTAAAGTGTTAACACTTTGTGTGAAGTCATTACGGCTGTAATTAACAACGGAAATTCCGTTTTTTTTTTTTTCTCGAGGTATTGTATACATTATTGGCTGCATTGACTCGTCGGATTTAGAAAACGTAAATATACATGCCGATGGCAATTAAATTTTAGTTTTAGTGTATAAAACAAAGCAATTAATTTAATACTTAAGATAATCTTAATGCTACTGAGATATGAAGTCCATGTGAATGAGTTTTTTTTTTATTATAATATTTTCCCCAGTTTTCTTAAATTTTTTAATTAATTTCTCCAAATTTTAATCTATAAACAAAAAATTAGACTAAATATAAAGGGTGGTCACACAAAAACCTACGTACGTGTGTGTGGGGGGGGGTCCATGGATTTTCGGAAAGATTACTGGTCGTACTTCGTGCCATTAGGTAGTTCTTTGCTAATACAAAATCACTCTATTTGATTTGATTTTCGAGCTAGACCTCCTCACATTCATGAGGAAAAAAACTTGATTGTCAGAATATTTCGTTGTGGAGACATACTTTTCATTGTTAAAGGTCCTTTTAAGGGTAATAGAAAGGACCTTTACAATGATACTTTTAGTATCCTTATATACGCACTTTCACAACAGCACGAATCATGATGGGTAGTTGACGTGCTGCCATCTATTGGCCGATACGGAGTATAGTATTCAACTAGTTAGTTATTAAAGTCGTCTTCAATTTATATATTAATATAGATTTCGACTTGTATTAATCTGAGAAACTGCAGATATTCCTTATCGTATTATTCAATATGATCATTTGTCACATTTGTTAAGTAACCTCACTGAATTTCTTAGGAAGCAGAACTTCTCACTATAAAACTTTTCACGATATAATTCAATATGATCATTTCTCACATATGTTAAGCAACCTCACAGTGAACTTCTTAGGATGCAGAACTCCCCACGATATAATTCAGTTTGAATTATTTGTCACATATGTTAAGTAATCTCACAGCCGCCCCGGTGGCGCAGTGGTCTAAGGCGTTGGCCTCTGATCATTCGTCGGAAGGGGTCCGGGTTCGAATCCCGGTGAGGCATGGATGTTGTGTTTGTCTTACGGCACTGGCTCTCTCCCTTCCCTGGAACCAGTGACTCTAAATTATGGACGGGCGACTGCTTATAGCCCATTGAGTTGCTCACGGTGGTCGTTAAACCTCAAAAAAAAAAAAAAAAGTAATCTCACAATGAATTTCTTAACAAGCAGAACTTCCCCAGATAAAAAGACAGTGTTCCTGTGACATGACTCTCCTCATAGGCCCCGCCCACTCACAATCTCCAAAATAGCTCTGAACCAATCGCGTGGCGGAAATGGCTCTAATCGCAATTTCGTACATTCACTTGTGAAATACGCAGCCGGGTCGCGTATTTCACAAGTGAATGTACGAAATTACGATTAGAGCAATTTTCTCCACGCGATTGGTTCAAAGCTACTTTGGAGTTTGCGAGTGGGCGAGGCCTGTGAGGAGAGTCATGTGACAGGAGCACTGTCTTTTTATCTGGGGAAGTTCTGCTTGCTAAGAAATTCATTGTGAGGTTACTTAACATATGTGACAAATAATTCATACTGAATTATATCGTGAAAAGTTCTGCTTCCTAAGAAATTCAGTGAGGTTACTTAACAAATGTGACAAATGATCATAATGAATAATACGGTAAAGTAATTTTGTGCACGATATCATAAGGAATATCTACAGTTTCTCAGATGAATACAAGTCGAAAGCTATCTTAATATTAAAATTGAGGATGACGTTAAAAACTAACTAGTTGAATACCATACTCCGTATCGGCCAATAGATGGCAGCACGTCAACTACCCATCACGGTTCGTGCTGTTGTGAAAGTGCGTTTATAAGGATACTAAAAAGTATCCTTTTAAATGTTCCTTCTATTACCCTTAAAAGGACCTTTAACGATGAAAAGTATGTCTCCACAACGAAATATTCTGACGATCAAGTTTTTCCTCATGGAGGTCTAGCTTGATAATAAAATCGAATAGAATGAGTTTGTATTAGCAAAGAACTACCTAATGGCACCAAGTACGACCAGTGATGTATTCAGACATCTTTTCGGGGGTCTTAGCCCCCGAAAATTCATGGACCCTCCCCCTTCCCCCGGGGTCCATGGATTATAGGGACTGAAACCAAGTGGCAGCGGAATGGTGCAAACCATTCCGCTGCCCCTTGGTTTCAGCCCCTTTAGATTATTTAGGTTAGCACATAGTAGTAAAAAAACAACAACTAATTAATCGTTTGAAATTCCTGGATTTTCTTTTTGTCACAGAGCGTAAATCACATACCGCCAGGAAAAAAATATGGATGGGAATCATTTTTAATAATTTACTCTTCGAGCTGACACAACGAACCGTTACAATTCGGTTACTTGACGGACAGCACCGAACCAGACGCCGTGCAGCGTGCATTCCACTTACTCCAAACCACTGCCGTTTGCGACGTCAGTGGTGTCAAGCTAGAGCTCATTGGAGGACGGAGTGGAGATCTGTTGTGTTTTCTGATGAAAGCCGGTTTTGCCTGGGTGCCAATGATGGCCGTGTGTTGATTCGAAGGCCAGGTGAGCGCCTGCAACCAACCTGTCTGCGGCCGAGACACACTGGACCTACACCTGGAGTTATGGTCTGGGAAGCAATTTCCTATGACAGCAGGAGCACTCTCGTGGTTATCCCACGCACCCTGATGGCACAGTTGTACGTCGGTCTGGTGATTCAACCTGTTGTGCTGCCATTCATGAACAGCATTCCAGGGGGTGTTTTCCAACAGGATAACGCCGCCCCGGTGGCGCAGTGGTCTAAGCGATGGCCTATGATCATTCGTCCGAACGGGGTCCGGGTTCGAATTCCGGTGAGGCATGGATGTTGTGTTTGTCTTACGGCACTGGTTCTCTTCCTTCCCTGGAACCAGTGACCCTAAATTAGGGACGGGCGACTTCTTATAGCCCATTGAGTTGCTCATGTTGGTCGTTAAACCTCCAATCAAAAAAAAAAAAAACAAAACAGGATAACGCTCATCC
The DNA here is from genome assembly GCA_039090855.1 of Macrothele yani. Lineage (NCBI taxonomy): Eukaryota > Metazoa > Arthropoda > Arachnida > Araneae > Macrothelidae > Macrothele > Macrothele yani. The sequence goes on along the minus strand of CM077009.1, from coordinate 130,894,424 downwards.
GCATACCGCTGTTGCAACCCAACATGCTCTACAGAGTGTCGACATGTTGCCGTGGCCTGTTAGATCACCAGATCTTTCACCAATCGAGCACGTATGGGACATCATTGGACGACAACTCCAGCGTCACCCCCAACCAGCATTAACCGTCCCTGTATTGACCGATCAAGTGCAACAGGCATGGAACTCCATCCCACAAACTGACATCCAGCACCTGTACGACACAATGCATGAACGTTTGCGTGCTTACATTCAACATTCTGGCGGTTACACCGGTTATTAATGTACCAGCATTTCACATTTAAAATGGCTCTTCTCGCGCTCACATTAAGCTGTGATCTTGAAACTTTAATCGATTAAATATGTTACCTATACAAATGTATTGCCGCCATTTCATTCCTCTACAACTATTTTTTCGTGGTGTTGGGATTTTTTTCCCGTCAGTGTAGATTGAAGCATGGCTTTCTGCGATTAATCAAAGATAAGTCACAAGTCCATGAAGTCATGTTGATATAAAAACTCAAAAGTTCCCCTACCAATAAAGTTCACTCTCTATTTACCTCCTGTCGCATTCCGAATGTACGGGTAAAACAACTGGAGTTAACCATTGTCTCAATGAAAACACCCTTACATGTCCCGTATGTTAAATAACCTCACAGTGAATTTCTTAGGAAGCAGAACTTCCCATGATATAATTCAATATGATCATTTGTCACATATGTTAAGTAACATCACAATGAATTTCTTAGCAAGCAGATGTTCCCCTGATAAAAGACAGTGTTCCTCTTACGTGACTCTCTTCATAGGCCTCGCCTACTCGCAATTTCCAAAGTGGCTCTGAACCAATCGCGTGGCGGAAATGGCCTTAAACGCGATTCGGTACATTCACTTGTGAAATACGCGACCCGGCTGCTGACGTCACAAACGGAACAATCGTGAAGACTTAGGCCTCTAGTACTCGAGACGGCTTTTTTTATTAATGGTTTAACAACCACCGTGAGAAGTCGTCCGTCCTTAACTTAGGATCACTGGTTCCAGGGAAAAGAGAGAACCAGTGCCGTAAGACATACACATCCATGCCTCATCGGGATTCGAGCCCCGATTCTTCTCGGACGAATGCTCATAAGCCAGCATTTAGACCTCTGCGCCACTAGGGCTGCTAAACGGCTTTGGTAGAACCCATTGTAATGTCCCATATCTACAGACTGACACAGAACACAAAGCGATTTTCCCTCAGAATATACGGAAATCCGTGTTCCACCTACATTTACCTTAAGAGAAACGATGATTTACTAGTACTATTTCACAGGGCAAAATAATACTTAGATTTAGAAAAGGTCTCTTTTTTTTTTTTTTTTGGATTGGAGGTTTGAGCAACTGAATGGGCCTGTCCACCTTGAGCAACTGAATGGCCCTGTCCTTAATTTAGGTTCACTGGTTCCAGAGAAGAGAGAGAGAGAGAGAGAGAGAGAGAGAGAGAGCCAGTGCCGTAAGACAAACTCAACATTCATGCCTCGCGGGATTCGAACCCGGACCTCTTTTGGACGAATGATCAGAGGCCATCGCTTAGACCACTGCGCCACAGGGCTGCAAAAGTTCTCTACTTAGGGAGGAAATACTAGTGCCATTGCGCAGTTTGCGATCACTGAGAAAATAATTATGCCTCCCTGGTTGCGCAGTGGTCTAAGCGACGGCTTCTGATCATTCGTCCGAGATGGGTACGGGTTCGAATCCCGGTGAGGCATGGATGTTGTGTTGTCTTACGGCGCTGGCTCTCACCCTTCCGTGAAACCAGTGGCTCTAAATTAGGGACAGACGACTGCTAATAGTCCACTGAACTGCTCACAGTGGTCTTATTTTTGTTGTTGTGTTTTCTTATTGGAGGTTTAACAACTACCGTGAGCAACTCAATGGGGTATACGCAGTCGCCTATCTCTAATTTAGGGCCACTGACTCTAGGGAAGGGAGAGAGCCAGTACCGTAAGACAACACAACATCCATGCCTCGCCGGGATTCGAACCCGGACCTCTTTAGGACGAATGATTGGAAGCCATCGCTTAGACTACTGCGTCAGGCCTGAACTTGTTAAATGAAACTATAAAGGAATTCCATAGTAGAAAAAAACGAAACATTTTTTACAATGCTCATAACCGATTGATTTTCCATACAAACCACGAAGCTTACATTTTATTGCGAAACTGTATTCACTTTTATTAAAAATATATAAGTATTTTTTTCAGCCTGTGAAATGTCATCAAATTTGTAGTCTCAGAGACAAACTGATGAGAACAATCAATATTTGAATGTGCTGCTTACTGCAGGTATTTTAACTTTACCATTAATCTCAAAAGGTTTGAATAACGCTTTTTTCTTTTAATGGAGGTTTAACGACCACGGTGAGAAACTGAAGTCTCCAGTCCCTAATTTAGAGTCACTGGTTCTAGAGAAGGGAGAGAGCCAGTGCCGTAAGACAAACACAACATTCATGCCTCACCGGGATTCGAACCCGGACCCCTTTCCCTTTCAGACGAATGATCAGAGGCCATCACTTAGACCACTGCGCTACCGTGGCGGCTGAGTAATGCTTTGGGGAAGAGATTTCATAACATTTATTTCACTGGGATTTTTAAGTTTATGCCATAAATTGCAAAAATAAAATAGTGGTTTTTTTTTTACAGATTTCAAAAGTTACAATGACATACAGGCTGTACTTAAAAAGAAAAAAGTCAGATCACCTCGTTTTTGTTCAGTGATAGGGTGATTTCAACGGTAAACAAGGAAAGATTGAAAGGTTTAACGATGGATTTGAAAATCCTGTTAAAAAAACTAAACTTTCATTGATTCAAAAGTAACACTTCCAGTAAGTGTGTTTTTTATGCAATATAGTATTAGTGTATACAGCCATTTGTGAATTGGGTGCGAGCTGGACACATCAGGTGCGATGATGCTATAGTTATGAGATTGAAATAGAGACAGCTGAAAAAGATTTTTTATTTCAAATGTCTCTCCAACAGTGTATATAAACACAAGGCAGCCCTAATTTCTGTGTTTGGAACGTCTTTTAACAGAAATATGTTAAATATAAGGTAGTTTCTTCCAGGAAGAACTACAGTTTCAGTTGCGTGCTTCTACAGTTCATCATTCATTCTTATCCATGAAGAAATTACTTCCAGTGAAAGTACCCCCCCCCGATTCAATATAGACACGATAGGCTCAGAGGGCGGTATTTTGATCCTAGTTATCGGTAGTTAGGGCGGTATTTTGATTTGATCCTAAGGTAAAATACGAAGTAGTCAGCCCCCCCCACTCCCTCCTGTAATTCTCCTCATGTGACATTTTTTGTTTTTGCCCAGAGTCGCTTCCTTGCCTGGGGATGAAAAGCCCCCTTCACGTTACTTTGTGGCACCATGGTAACCATCATAAAATGATTCGGAAATTTCTGCTGTAGAGAACTATACACAAAACATGAACGCGACTTCAACACTGAAATTAAAATCATCAAAGTACAAGAAAATAATTTCAACATAAAACAAATTACAGTGAAGTTTAAAATTGTATAAGTATAATTTTATGAAATTATGAATAAGAAACAATGGATATGTAGTTGAATAGTTCAACAAAAAGAAAACTGTGCATGACTGGTTAGTAGCAGGCAAGTGAAACTGTTTGGGAAAGCTTCGTTGGTACACGGTGTCGAAACCTGCCCATATCTTGACTTATGTTACAAGTAAAAATGCCAGATTTGTTGCCTAGAAAATTAGAATGATTTTCATGCACTTAATGGATGGCTGGACAGTTTTAGGAAAATATATGGGTACAGTTTCAAAGAAATCTGTGGTGACACTGCAGAAATATCTAACAAAACAATGAAATAAATGGACAGAAGTACTTCAAAACTTGGTTGAGCACAAAAATATTTCAAATGATGATGTAAAACTGCATTTTTTCTCTTTTTTTTTTTTTTTTTTTTTGGCTGCAAAGAAAACTTTCTGCACAAAATGGTATGGCTGGAAAACAGTCAAAAGAACACTGAGACCTCTGTCTTTTTCTGTACTTTTATGACCGGCAAGTTGGAGAAGCTATTGTATATCGACAAGTTTCCAAAAAGCCACGTTTTTTTTTTTTTTTTTTTGAGAAAATGGGCAACATAAAAAAAGCAACTACTGAGTGGAAAGCAAATAAGAAATTCTAGATGTGTATTGAAGGCATGTTTAATGGCTTTTAAATCTAGAATTGAGAAACGAAGAGGAACATTATCAAATTTCTAGAAAATGCAGTTTGCTATCTGCACATTCAAATATAAATTGTTAAAAAAAGAATGGTGGCCACAAAACAATACCAGTGTTATGCAGCCAATAAATAGATCAAAGAATCGTTCACCATGTGAAAATATATTACATATTAATAGAACTGTTCATGCAGTCCTTCCTAGAAAAAAAGAACTGCTTTAAATGATACAAATTAGAAAAATCTGTAACTGTTCTTGATGCTGTAATTGGTTCTCATGGGCATATTGCAAAATAAAGCCATACACGATATGACTGTGCTCCCCAAAAGCAAAGATTCCCTAGAGAAGGCAGTTCTGATGAAGATTATAGATGAATATGAAAGAAATTTTACAAACATCATCAAAAATTACAAAATTTAATGACACGAGTACAGATGAACATGTGGATTCCGATATACATATAGAAATTAGTCATTATTCAGACACATCAAATGAACGACAGTAACCACCAGGGGCGGTTCGTCACTAGGGGCCAGAGGGGCCGGGCCCCACCTAAAAATTTCTGTTTTTAAAAATAATTTCTTTTTGCCCTGATTCTTATTCTCTCTCTTAACTACATGGTATAACGAAGTAAATTTCTCCGTCATTTTCGGTCTACGCCGGGATTCGAACCCGAGTACGCTTATTCCGGAACAAGTCGCTCTACCAACTGAGCTACGCAGACATGTATTCTGATTCCTATCTGCCTTTATGTCATGTGCGTCCTGCTGGCAGGTACGTCACATCTCCCCCCGAAAGAGGGCCGGGGGCATGGCCCACGGGTCAGCCGTGACCATGAATCGTTGCAGGCAGCCATCCACTGTAGAACGTGCACTTGAGAACTCCCAGTCAATCTGCTGTGTGGAATGCAACGTCACACACATTTATTTTTCGAAGCGCTGGAGAAGGGATTCTATGATTTTTCCTATCGCGGTGTGGAAATAACATCACACCAATGCGAGATTTTGAACGGCCGGGTCATCCGGATAGTTCGGGCGCCAATTATAATGTATTAGCTTTATATTCTTTTTGCTAAGCTAATTATTATGAATGAATAATGCTCTAAGCTTCAAACTAATGAATTCCCAAAAGGGTGTTGTTACTCGTTAATTATGAACTTAAACAAAGTCTCAACGCTGGTTATTTATATTAAGTAATCAAAGTCATAAACCTCACAGCCAGACAGAGGTCTGACAAAACTAAGAATTGAGAAAGACTGAACTTACTGAACAACTATTTATTTCCCAGACTCGTGGTCAACTAAGGCACTCATACATCTTGTACATAATAATGAATAAACTTTCCTCTTATAGTACGCACACAACCAACACAACTCCAACACAACGCAACCCCTCAACAACACCTACAACACAACTCAACACCCACTCTCGATGAACGCGCCTATATACGAGCTACCACCACGTCATGACTTACACTCATTGCTAGATCTCATTCAGCGGGTGAAATAATATTCCGTTCAGTAGGAAGATAATTTACATAGTAAAATAAAATAACTAGAGATAGTAAAATCAAAAGGAAAGTGAATATAGAGTATACGTTACAATGGTGATAAACCTTTCCCTTCAAAAACCATTACCTAAGGGAAAAGTTTCCTTCAAAAACGAAAAACTATTCCCTGAGGAAAGACATCACGTTCAGAGTGTGAGGTTATTGGGGCCATCTCCAACAGGCCCCAGTAACATCCCTACGCAAGCGAAGACGAGACGATTTCCCCCAGTATCATTCAGTATGATGATCTACATAGAACACTGCCTTAGCGCGTGTGCAAAAAAAAATCTGTGGGGGCCGCTAATTTGATTGGTCAGGAGAGTATCCATTTCCTTAACGCCGTGGGTTGACAGAGAAGCTTACCCCGACCAAGCTCAAAGTTCAGTTAGTTGTTTTTTCTGTGTGTGTCTCTCTCGGTGATGTGTTGTTCCTTTGTGTCGTGACTTTTTTGCTTGTCGATTCAATGAATTGAGTGGATATTTTGTTAAAATCTCCGTTCTTTGCTTTAAATCAGGAAGAAAAGCTTCACTTAAAATAACTAAGTGCTTATCACCTCAAGAATTTTTAGTTTGAGCTTCACTTAAAAAAACACAGTGCTCATCAGCCCAAGAATTTGAGTTTCCAAGAGTATGAAGTTTTCAAAGCGCTTTGTAGAACTAATTTCAGTTTTAACTGAGAGGATTTTCTATGTTAAAAATAAATAAATAAATGAGAAAACCTGTAAGTATAATTTGCACATGAGTACATATATGTTTTTAGGTTTCACAAGTTCTTTAAAAAAAAAGGGTTAAAACTTTAAAATAATGCAAATGGTAGTATTGTACTCATTCTATATGGGACGAAATTCATGAAACGTTCCCTCCCTGCATATACACTGGCGGAAAGTGAAAAAGAACACCAAGAAGGAGACGTCTGATACAACGAAATTTATATAGCATAATAACGGAATACAGAGGATAACGTGATCAAAACATTATGACAAAATACAGCTGTATTTGCTGGTAAACTGAAAAAAAAACATTTCCATGTAACATGGTTATTACGAGGTTGAACCGCCATGAAGTGCGTCACACTGTGCAATTCTGGCATGGAGTCTGTCGTACAGAAGTTGGATGTAAGTTTGGGGTATTGAGTTCCAAGCATTCTCAACCTGGACGCGTAAATCGGGGATGGTCGTGGCTAGCCGTGGAGACCGGATAATTCGTTGTCCCATAAAATCCCACACGTGCTCAATGGGGGACAAATCCGGTGAACGTGCACGCCATGGAAGTTGTCTCACACCCTGAAGTGCATGTTGCGTTGCACGTGCCGTGTGTGGGCATGCGCTATCTTGCTGAAAAACACCACGATGGACCTCCCTTACAAATGGCACAACAACGGGCTGAAATATGTTGTTGATGTGGGAGGTGCTGTTTAACGTACCCGGTACAAACACTAATTTTGTACATGAGTGATAGCTGATCGCTCCCCACACCAGGAGACCAGGTGTATGCCTTGGGTGTTGCTGGCGGATGCAAGAAGGGTGGAGACGCTCCCCTGTGCGTCTGTGAACACGCATACCGCCATCGGAGGCTCCCAAGCAGAATCTGCTTTCATCTCTGAACACGACAGATCGCCATTGCATTCTCCAGTGCAGACGTTGGCGACACCACTGCAGCCGTTCTTGACGGTGGGATGGAGTCAGAGGTTCACATGCCAGAAGCACATGTGCACGTGGTCCTGCATCCAGTAAACGGTTGCGGGTTGTTCGCACAGTCACATCAGGTGCAACGGCAGCTCGGATTTGCGTCGCAGTGGATGTTCTGCTTGACAACGTCGCTCTTCTTATGCGTCGATCTGTCGGCTCATCAGTCAGTCTGTGACTCCTGGTTCCACATCTTCTCGTGTGGAAATGTTTCTCGAATTATCTACGCCACCATCGTACCACCACCGATACTTCTCGTCCAATTCGCTCTGCAATACGACGATACGACCACCCGGCCTCGCGGAGTCCGACTACACGAATTCCCTCAAAGTCCGATAACTGCTGAAATCGTACACGTCTTCAAAGTCCAGGCATTGCAGCTTCTTCAGGGTCTTCGCACGTGTCCGTACGCCGACGACTGATTACATTCACTTCCGCCGTACTCCTTAAATACCACCGACGATAATTGGCATATTATGCCGTGCTGTGGCGTAAGCGCTCACCGGTTGGTCCCGAAATTAACATCACACCTACGTAAACTCGACCCCATTAACATATGTAAATTTCATGATTGTCCGCCAATTCCTTCTATTTCTTTTTTCACTTTCCGGCAGTGTATTTGGAGTTATTATTTTTTCACATTTTTTTATCCTGCGAATCCTATGATTATTCCTCAGTTGAAAAATCTGAAGAAACACAACTAACATAAATTATAATTTTTTTTTTAAATTGCAGGTTTAACGACCACCGTGAGCAACTCAATGGGCTATAAGCAGTCGCCCGTCCCAAATTTTGGGTCACTGGTTCCAAGGAAGGGAAAGAGCCAGTGCCGTAAGACAAGCGCGACATCCATGCCTCACGGGATTCGAACCCGGACCCCTTTTGGACTAACGATCAGAGGCCATCGCTTAGACCGCTGCGCCACCGGGGCAGCACATAAATTAATGCTCATATGTTTCAAGGTGAAAATTTTATTTAAGGAGTTTTAAATTAACATTTTTCTGTTAATAAATTATGCATTCTATTCTGAAGAAATTTTTTTCGTGTGCAATACAATAGTTGACACATTCCTGCCTAATTTGGGCATTATTGTGAGCCAAGGGGGTAAACAGAGACAGAGTAAAGGGATCTTGGGGGTAGGGTGGGGGTCTGAATAGTTGGCCTAATAATGACAGTTTTTATTTCATTTCATTGTTTGACATCGGCTACTGGCCCCACCTGTTTCAGTTGCCAGGAGCCGCCACTGGTAACGACTGATGAAAATGCTTAAAAGCTGCAATATAGCCACAATTTTTTGAATTCCCTGAAACAAAAATATCCTTTGAATAAAGCTCATGTTGAAAATTGGCTTCCTTTCAAAAGAAAAACTAAAAGATGGAATGCAAATTGAGAAAAATCAGAATTCCATCATCAATGACTGCAGAGGTTTGTTCCTGCCTACGATCTGGCAGAATTTGGTGAAAAATAACCATAACCGTCAAAGTTGTTCATAACCGTGGTAGTGACGGAAAAAGTGACAAGACTGTCTCAAGAAGAATAGTTTCCTCTGAAAAGTTGTGATTAAAATAAAATATTTCCTAGTAGGAAATTCCCATATTAGTAGTTTAAGTAATTATTGGGGGGGGGGGGGTAATGTCGTTTTTGGAGGGTTAAGTTTGGGGAGCAGTTGTGAGGTGTTTATGAATGTTCAACGTAAAGTGAGTGCATGTACAAGTGAATGAACTATTCGCCTTAAACTTATGTAGGTGTTTTTGTCTTCCAGATTTGCAGAACAAAATGAGTGACAAAACCCGAGGAGAGCTATGTTCGTCATTGTATGCTGTATGAATTTCCCAAGGGAAATAATGCAACAGTGGCCACCAATAACATTTGCGCTGTTTATCCGAATGTGTTAAATGTCCGCAAGTCCCAGCGGTGGTTCGCTCAATTCTGGTCGGGCAATTTTGACCTCTCTGATGCACCTCGTGCAGGAAGGCCCATGGAGCTGGACAATGGCCTGCTGCGTGCCGCCGTTGAGACAGATAATCGTCAAACCATTGACGAATTATCCCAACATCTTAATGCATCATGGTCTACTGTTCAAGAGTACCTGCAACAGATAGGGAAGGTCTATAGACAAAGAGTTTGGGTCCCACACAAACTTTCACCTGACAACAAAGCCTAGCGTTCCACCATCTGCAATTCTTTGATCAGCTGACAGGAAAAGGATCCATTTCTTCATCGAATTGGCACTGGAGATGAAAAATGGGTTCTTTATGTGAACAACAAACACAAAAACCAGTGGCTTTCTCTAGATCAGACACCAGTTCCTACGCCAAAACCAGGCCTACACACCAAAAAGGTTTTGCTCTGTGTTTGGTAGACTACCACTGGCATAGATCATTTTGAGCTCTTGGAATCCAGACAAACCGTAACGGCAGACCTCTATTGTCAACAAGTGGACCATTTGAAGCAAGTTTTTACTGTAAAATATCCAGCACTGGTCAACAGAAAAGGTGTCATCCTTTTTCTACACACTGCGAGACGGACCCAGCAGACGATCAGAGATTTTGGTTGGGAAGTTCTGCCTATATTCCCCTGACACTGCACCATATGATTACCATTTTTTCAGTTCTCTACAGCACTTTCTTAATGGAAAAAGATTCCACATCATTGATGCCAAAACGGGACTCTTGGACTTCTTTGCCTCACAGCCATCATTTTATAAAGACAGCATTGAAAGTTTGGTTTCACGATGGGCAAGTGTGATTGATAATGATGACAATTATATAATTGATTAAGAAATAGTTTCTTCTGTTACAAGCAGTGTTTCTCATCTTTTCCAAAAACGACATTAATTTCCGGTTCCCCCAATAAAAATATCGTTATAAATGGAACAAGTAGAACCCTCTTATAACGACCCTGTATATGTAGCAAGATCCCATATTTAACAAGCAAATGGGAACTTTTGTCTCATTTAATGTTAATTCAAAGCTAATTTTGACGTTTTATTAAACAAACTTTAACGAGGGAGAGAAAAGCTAAGATAATCACTTTTAAAAAGCAAAGCATCAAAATTTAAGGGAATTCCACATTTAACGAGGCAAAGAAAATCTGAGTACTCACTTTCCGGGAATGGAGGAATAAGAATAATGGCATACAGGATGAATTGAAACAGCATAGGGGGAGGGGGATCTTGGTGTGTTAGCGGAAGAATGTTGATGGGAAAAGCAATGGGGAGGGAGCAAATCAAATGCTGAACAAGTGAGTTATTCAAGAGATCCTCTCTGCCACTCAGTCCAAGGGGCTACACCCAGTCTTTTTTTTTTTAAATGCTTCCACATGATATCTGCTTTATGATTTGTTTTTTTTTGTTTGGAGGTTTAACGACCACCGTGAGAAACTCAATGGGCTATAAGCAGTCGCCCGTCCCTAATTTAGGGTCACTGGTTTCAGGGAAGGTAGAGAGCCAGTGCCGTAAAACAAACACAACATCGCCGCCCTGGTGGCGCAGTGGTCTAAGGCGCTGGCCTCTGATCATTCGTCCGTCTGGGGTCCGGGTTCAAATCCCGGTGAGGCATGGATGTTGTGTTTGTCTTACGGCACTGGCTCTCTCCCTTCCCTGGAACCAGTGACCCTAAATTAGGGACGAGCGACTGCTTATAGCCCATTGAGTTGCTCACGGTGGTCGTTAAACCTCCAATCAAAAAAAAAAAAAAACACAACATCCATGCCTCACCGGGATTCGAACCCGGACCCCGTTCAGGCGAATGATCAGAGGCCATCGCCTTTATGATTTGCTCCTACTATGGTTTCATATAAATGTTTATTTTAATGTGTGGTACTGTAGTTACCCAATTAATTCTTTGAAGTCCAATTGTCATGGATATACTGTATAATTTATATGCATAATACAAATGTTCACATGTGCATATTTTTACTGCAAAACGGATTTAGCAAGCACACTGCTGTCCCAAACTCCTTGTTTTACGCAGGTTCTACTGTACGATACAAAAAATGCAATTCACGTGTAAAGAATAAATGTAGGTTGTAAGTAGCACCCAATAGTTATTAAAATAAATTATAGAAACTCAGAAGCACTTCTGACCTGAGGACTTTATCACCTGTAAACAACCAGAGCAAGATTGGTTGCCAACTTCTGATTTTTTTTTTTTTTTTTTTTTTTTTGATTGGAGGTTTAACGACCGCCGTGAGCAACTCAATGGGCTATAAGCAGTCGCCCGTCCCTAATTTAGGGTCACTGGTTCCAGGGAAGGGAGAGAGCCAGTGCCGTAAGACAAACACAACATCCATGCCTGACCGGGATTCGAACCCGGACCCCTTACGGACGAATGATCAGAGGCCAGCGCCTTAGACCACTGCGCCACCGGGGCGGCAACGTGGAGTTTTCCTGTGATTTTTTTTAACTTCTCCTTGGATTGATCGAGAATTTTTCTAGCATAATGCTTCATCACCTATGAACACAATGGGGGGGGGCTTGGATGTAAGTACGTGGTAGGAAGTTATCTTCAGGAATGTTAAAGCACACCCTTTTTCATTCTGTCATACAAGGCAGACTTTCTAAAAGTGCACCCATCACTTTGTTTTCCATAGGCTCCGACCTCAATGAAAATAAATTTACAGTGTACATCACTGACGGCTCGCAGAACTATTGAAAAGTAGTTTATAATTAAAGAACAGGGAGCTTGACTATTGAGGGTAAAGTATTCGGATGTGTTTTCCATAGATAGAACCTAGACAGTTAGGGAATCCCCATTTCTTGTAAAACATATCAGCAATTTCTTTGAATTCTTCTTTAGTTGGTGGCTTCATATGCAGTGGTTGTAAAACTTGCCATAACACTGGTAAAGACTGTTCGACAATAAGAGATACAGTCATGATTCCTATAATAATAAAAGCAATGTGAACAACTGCAGGGTAAATGCTCCATGGCGAGCATAGCATGTCCTCTCGCGGGCGATGCCTGAGCAAGCATCTAGGTGCCAGCAGCGAGGCTGCAGCATAAACGTACACTAAGAGAGATTTTCAAATGATGGGGATAAAATGAGGACTTTCGGTATTGCCCTCAAGAAAACGGAAAGTTCTTTTTGTTGATGAAAGGAGTGATTTTTTTCAGTATTTTTCCAGAAAGACACTGCTGAAGTGTCTGGGAGAGTGCATAAATCCAAGGAAGAATTAGGTCTTCCTTAAATAACAGTGGTGGATCCAGAGGATTTAACACCCCCTCAGAAACCGAGGAAAAGCTTCGATTTGTTAGGTTTTAATAACAAATTGAATATTTTTTACTTGAAAGTTGACATCCCATGATGAACTTAGCAATTTGTGGGAAATATGAGAAATTCACAGACATACTACGAACACACATTCACAGACATATTCATTTACGAGAAAATATCAGAAAGGTCCCCGGTTATTCACGACACTTAAACTTCCCCCTCATGAAAATCCTGGTTCCAACCCTGTTGAGTAACATCTTTTTTGTTCTCAGCCAAGTGTTTAGTACTGCAGCAAAGTTTTTGCTCAGATTGTCTGCAGGTGATCAAGACTTCAGCCACGTCTAAAGCGCTTTTGCATTTCCAAAATTTCTTTACAAAACTATTGCAAACAAGCTTACAATGTACATTACTATATGATATTTGTTTATATATCATATAAATAGTTTATACATAACAAAAAAACATCTATCTTTTCAATTTCTCATTTGGTAATGCTTTAAAAAATGAGTCAGAATGCTATTCTCTTCAACTATGTATGGGCTTGGGTAATAGCTATAGTAAGCAGGAGCTAAAGTAAGCAGTGTGTGTGTGTGTGTGTGTGTGTGTATCTAGAGAAATTTCAATTTCCTACAATTATTATTCTGACAGTTACTGTTTTATTATTTTTTCAGTTATTTTAATTTGTTCTTATTCTATTGCTAATCGTGGTACACGCCTTCGGGTTAGCAGCAAATTTTCTGTTTTGACGATTGTGTACGTAGGTACAGTTTTTTCTTTTTATACAACTCTGCAATTATGCTCCAGCTGAAACCTCCGAAATAACAATAACACTCCTGATTGTATTAAACCAGAAAAGTCATCAAAAGTTAAAATTGTTAAGTGCTGGAAGAAAAGAAATAACTAAAATAACATAAAAAATAAAAAGTTGCTCATATGTCACAACCTGATTCCCCATAAAGCAAACGTTCAACTTCCCCATCATGCTCCTTTCCTCATAATTGTAAAAACGACATTTTCCGGGATCCTGGCCGGTATGGAAAAGATCAATCTGAGTAGGAACGGGCAAAATAAAAAAACAAAACAAAACAAAAAAAAAACGATATTTTTGAACATCAATGTTTTGCAAGTGATAATCAATGTTTGGAACTGCAAAAGAATATTTTCCATGTGAAGTAGATGAATTTCTCTTTGTTGCATTCTTTTGAAGAGGAAGGAAATATAATCATCCTAGTCGTATGAATTAGCGATATTTCTCCCATTTTGTTCGATATTTCGTTGGCGAAAATTGAGTTCTTATCCTCTATGTTACAGAAACCAATACATCAAAGAAGCATCGACGTTTCTACTGATACATCAAGCATTTTAACAAATACTATTGGTTACTCGATGTTGAATTGGTGGGTTATCACTAACATACTAAACAGCGATTTTACCCATTGATATTCCCATTACTGCTGAAGATGGAAAAGATGTGAATTCTTTGGCTATTTAGGAAAATATCGAGGTTTACACTGATACATCGAAAATTACCACTGATACTACCAATGTGTGGAAGTTTGAGAAATGAGTATCTACCAATGTTTCTCACGGATGCACCTGCCCATCAGAGCTGAGTCTGGGCTCAATTTTAAGAGCCCGAGCCCGGTGGAGCTCAAATTATGTCAGCCCGAGCCCTAATTTTATATTCCAAGATACAGCCCGGGCCCAAAAACTATTATTAACCTGTTTAGGCATTAAAAATAATCTCTACTCCAAAACTTCCACTCTTTCCTTCTTGTGTAATTAACTGGTGCCTTTCTCAGTTGCGCAGTGGGGAAGGGATGTCCATCTATTTTTATAGTTTCTTTGACAATTTATTTCTTCCTGAAATGCTTCGGGGGCAGGTATCAGGAAAAATAGGGAAGTACAACAATCTGCGTCGTATGTTTTTTTTTTTTTTCTTTTTGGAGGCTTAACGACCACTGTGAGCAACTCAATGGGCTATAAGCAGTCGCCCGTCCCTAATTTAGGGTCACTAGTTCCAGGGAAGGGAAAGAGCCAGTGCCGTAAGACAAGCACAATATCCATGCCTCCCCGGGATTCTAACCCAGACCCCTTACGGACGAATGGTCAGAGGCCATCGCTTAGACCACTGCGCCCGTCGTATGTTGCTCAATAGAATTAGCAGGGAGCTGTCCCGTTGAGGTAGGGAGTGAAATTTCATCAGCTTGCTATCTACCATCTATAGTTCTTAGAGAAACTTTTCCTTCGCAGAAATTCATGGTCTATGGTATTTGTTACCCAAGCCCGGAATGAATTAGCCCTCCCGAGTTCCCACTCCCCATCTAGACCCAGTTGCAGAAGAATACTCTTTAACAACTAGAAAGTGTGAAAAAAGTCTCGTGTGCAACATCAAATTAAAAAAAAAAAGGAAAAAAATTATCTCCCTCTCTTAGAGCCTGAGTCTGAACTACAGTAAGTACTATGCAGCCCGAGCCCAGTTCAGGTTCGGCCCATCTCAGCACTCCTGCCCATCCCTACTTCTGAGTTAATCTTAGAAAATGCGTGTGAAGTGAGGCTGCCAGAGAGGAAAAAATGCTCCCATAATGTTTTGCAGTTCCTTTCAGCAAGGGTCGCCTCAGGTGCCAGTAGTAAAATGCAGTGATTGATTCGCAGTTCTCAGAGACTGTTTTACGGAAAACAGGTCATAATGACATATATATAAACACTGCTGACCACCCAAAATGCAACACCAAGAAGGAAGCATCCGATTGGCCTAAAATTCGCAGCATGCGTCGCCCCAGAGAGGACATGCAAACGATTAGCATTGTAGGGCATATGCAAATCATGTGCGCACGGCACGCCAGCGAGAAGCACTATAAGAAGGGTGCACAAAAGGCGGGGTTTAAATAGTGGTAGTACGTTGTGCTGCCGGACCAGTGCGTGCGAATCTTCTTGATGCCTCGTTGCAGAATACGGCAGTCATTCCAGCACGTTTCGGAGTTCGACAGAGGACGAATAGTGACTTATCGCGACAGCGGTTTATCGTACCGAGACATCGGCGCCAGTGTGGGACGACATCCAGCCACAGTGAGGCGAGTATGGATTTGGTGGGTGCAGGAGACACGGATGGACCGACGTGAGCGATTGCCGCAGCCGCGGCACACCGAACGAGAGGACTGGCATGTTGTGTGGCGGACATTGACGGCTCACACCGCCACATTACGAACGTTAGCGCAACCACCTGTGTCAGCACGTGCCGTTTGACGTCGTCTGCAGGAGCGGGGACTTGTCGCACGGCACCCATTGCTCCTATTACCACTGACGTTACACCAGCGGCGAGTGAGGCGGCAGTGGGCCGTTGAACGCCGCACCTGGACTACGGAATGGCATGACATTGTCTTCTCCGACGAATCCCGCTTCTGCCTGCAACACCACGATGGTCGGATCCGCGTGTGGCGGCACCGCGGAGACTGCATTATGCATCGCCATACCGGTCCGTCGCCTGGCGTTATGGTTTGGGGCGCAATTGGATATGACACCCGCACCCCTCTGGTATGCATGGCCGGTACACTCAACAGCCACCGCTACATCTCCGACGTTTTGGAGCCTGCAGTCCTCCCTTACCTGCCGGATCACGTTTCAACAGGGCAACGCCCCCCCCCCACACACACACACGTGGCACGCATAGTGCGACAATTCTTCACGGCCCGCTAGGTATCACTGCTGCCGTGGCCCGCCTGTTCTCCTGATATGTCGCCCATCGAACACGTCTGGTCTCTGATCGGCAACCGAGTGACCCGGCAAGCACCACCCGCGGCTACGCCTGATGAACTGTGGCAACGTGTGGAAGCAGCCTGGACCGATATACCTTAAAAGCCCACATCCAAAGCCTCTTTCGTTCGATGCCGCGGCGTGTATCGGCCATTATTGCCAGCGATCGGAGCCACACGAACTATTGATGTCTGCGTGTTCCGCAAGTCGCACGGGCCTGTAAGCTCAATCGTTTCATCTTTGTATCTGTTGTTATGTGTCCTGTAAATCTGGCTTTGCTATCTCGTGTCCTTCTTGGTGTTGCATTTTGGGTGGCCAGGCGGGCCACGGCAGCAGTGACACCTGGTGGGCCGTAAAGAATTGTTGCACTATGCGTGCCACGTGCGGGCGCGCATTGTCCTGTTGAAACGTGGCCGCTGGCAGGTCCTGCATGTAAGGGAGGACTACAGGCTCCAAAAAGTCGGAGATATGCCGATGATGCATACCAGAGGGGTGCGGGTGTCATATCCAATTGCGACCCAAACCATAACGCCAGGCGACGGACCGGCATGACGATGCATAATGCAGGCGTCATACAGTCTCTCGCCGCGGTGCCGCCATACGCGGATCCGACCGTCGTGGTGTTGCAGGCAGAAGCGGGATTCGTCAGAGAAGACAATGTCGTGCCATTCCGTAGTCCGGGTGCGGCGTTCAACGCCCCATTCGCCGGTGGTGTAACGTCAACGGTAATCGGAGCAATGGGCGCCGTGCGACAAGTCCCCGCTCCTGCAGACGACGTCGAACGGTATGTGCTGACACAGGTTGTTGCGCAACACACCCTAATTCCTACGCTAAAGTTCGTGATGTGGCTGTGCGAGCCGTCAATGCCCGTCGCACAACATGCCGGTCCTCTCGTTCGGTGGTGTGTCGCGGCTGCGGCAATCGCTCATGTCGGTCCGTCCGTCCCTCCTGCACCCACCGAATCCATACTCGCCTCACTGTGGCTGGATGTCGTCCCACACGGGCGCCGATGTCTTGGTACGATAAACCGCTGTCGCGATAAGTCACTATTCGTCCTCTGTCGAACTCCGAAATGTGCTGGAATGACTGCCGTATTCTGCGACGAGGCATCAGGAAGCTTCCCACATCAGGTGCGGCAGCGCAACACACTTCCATTACTTACACCCTGCCTTCTGTGCACCCTTCTTATAGTGCTTCTCGGTGGCGTGCCGGGTGCACATGATTTGCATATGCCCTGCAATGCTAATCGTTTGCATGTCCTCTCGCGGGCGACGCATGCTGCGAATTTCAGGCCAATCGGATGCTTCTTTCTTGGTGTTGCATTTTGCGTGGCCAGCAGTGTATATATATATATATAAACAGAAACATTTAAAACACAATATTCAAGATGTCTCTTACAAAAATATTTTTGTTAAGATAAAATTTGACTGAAAGTGAAGTTACCATCACAGTTCAAAATATTTTTGTGAAGATACTGTTTGAGCTCAAAATATTTTTGTGAAGATACTGTTTGAGCTAAAAATATATTTGTGAAGATACTGTTTGAGCTAAAAATATTTTAGTGAAGGCACCGCCCAACAATATCAAATGCCGCCTGGATCGACTAGTAATAACGATTTAAGCGATTTTCAACGCGGTGTCATAGTTGGCGCTCGTGAGATGGGCCATAGTATTCCGGAGGTAGAAATGAAGTTCGGATTTTCACGGACGACCATTGTACTGTGGCTAAAGAATTCCGGCAAAACCTCCAACCTACGATACCAGCGTGGCAGTAAAAAGACATTGGGTGAACGTGACCATCGTCGGATGTCAAGAATCGTTTCACAAGATAGGCGTGCAACACTCTCGCAGGTATCATCGGAATTCAACGCTGGAGCCTCAACGTACCCTGCACGATACAGGCTTTGGGAGCCGACGCCTAACTCGAGTTCCCTTGATGGGTGCACGACACAGAGCTATGCGCCTCGCTTGGGCACGGCAACACCGCCACTGGACACTTGATGACTGGAAACAAGTAGCCTGGTCTGACGAGTCGCGTTTCCAACTGTATCGGGCAGATGGAAGGATTCGTGTGTGGCACAAACCCCATGAAGCCATGGATCCCGCCTGTCAACAGGGAACTGTACCGGCTGGTGGGGGGGGGGGGAAGGGTCTGTAATCGTATGGGGTGTGTTTAGCTGGACTTCACTGGGACCCCTGGTATGTCTACAAACGTCTGTGACCGGCCAACGCTATGTGCACATTCTTTCTGATGAGGTACACCTATTCATGTCCTGCATTCATGCTGATGGGTTGGGCCTGTTCCAACAGGACAATTCACCTCCACCCAAGTGTCAGGAAGCCACATTACGGTTAGAGGAGCATTCATTTGAGTTTGGGGTGTTGCCATTCCCACCCAAGTCCCCAGATCTGAACGTGATAGAACACATTTGGGATGCCATGCAACGAGCTATCGAACATAGGAATCCGAGACCTTTTTTTTTTTTTTTTTTTTTTGATTGGAGGTTTAACGACCACCGTGAGCAACTCAATGGGCTATAAGCAGTCGCCCGTCCCTAATTTAGGGTCACTGGTTCCAGGGAAGGGAGAGAGCCAGTGCCGTAAGACAAACACAACATCCATGCCTCACCGGGATTCCCCTTTTGGACGAATGATCAGAGGCCATCGCTTAGACCACTGCGCCACCGGGGCGGCTCCGAGACCTTGGAATACACCTGAATTGTGGAACGCTCTGCAGGAAGTATGGTGTGCATTGCCTACAGCATATTTCCAGAAGCTAGTGGAGTTCATGCCCCATCATATTTCTGCAGTCCTGCGCTCCTGTGGGAGATCTACCAAGTATTAGACTGGTGTACCAGTTTTTCTGGCACTTCAGTGTATATATATATATAGGCTATAAGCAGTCGCTCATCCGTAATTTGGGGCAAATGGTTCCAAGGAAGGGAGAGAGCCAGTGCTATAAGACCAACACAACATCCACACCACACTGGGACTCAAACCCAGACTTATCTCAGATGATAAGATACAAAATAATCAAGTTTTTTTTTTTTTTTTTTTAATCGCTGGGATTTATTACCAAAGGAAGATAATTTTTATAGAAGGGCAGTTATCAATTAATATATCAAAGTATAGTATACCTTTATCTGCTGGACTTCCTGATAGCGCTTGACTGTTCAAAAAAGAAAAATACTGATTAAAGCATAGTCTAGTGAAAAATGATGGGAAAGATTTTTTTCAAGAAACACGTAGGAAGAAGTATGACTGAATCTGCTCACATTTACATATAGTGTATGTGTGTGTTACACTGGACGACAAACAGAGCCCTACTTATTTAATTTCGGAAGAGTAATTTAACTTTGTTTATTGAACATTTATTGTTATTGCAGTTATTTCAGGTAAACCAGTAAATCACTGAACAAAAAGGGTCACTTCACTGGTACACTTGTTGAAAAAAAAAAAAAAACATAAATCTGTAAGACCAAGCCATTTGGCATGTCAGGAATTACTTTATCTCAGTAAGAAGCAGCAGCTACACATGCCACATAATAGTACTATTGACAAGGCTCCAGCCAATGTTTGCAGAAAAGTATGAGTGGGCACATTAAAGTTTTTCAGAGGATCAGTATCACATTACATGCATTTACTTTCTACCTGTATGAGTAAGCAGATAATAAAAAGGTTATCTCATGTAATTTTTTATTCGAGGGAGTTTACTTGAATGAGTAAGAAAGTAAAATATGAGGTGAATTTTTTATATCAACTTTTTAGGCATATTTGTACATAAATTAACAATTCTTCATTTGTTTGGGGCAGTAAATATGTTTTGAGCAGACAATTTGCTGAGAATATAAAGTAAAAATTTATGCTCATGGGCTGCTTTCAGTTATGGAAGTCTAACATAGTATAAAAAAAACTACATCTGCATGATAATTTTATGTGGCACTTCAAGCATTCCTTGGCTTTTGCCCCTGTATGAGACAACCTAGTAAATCACTGGATCATTGTAAATTTCTTAAGGAATTTCATATTTACATGGCATTTCACCTGTTCAAGTGAGAAAATAGTGTGAAAGTTTGCTTTTCTGAGAAAAAGTCTAACTGCATATTTCACACTCAGTTATGCATAGCTTTTTGTGCATCTTAAACATTTCACACTCAGTCATGCACAGCTTTCCATACATTTCACTCTTTCGCACACAGCTTTCCATACATTTCACTCAGTTACGCACAGCTTTCCATACATTTCACACTCAGTCATGCCTAAGCATCTGAGCAGATGCTTAGAAAGATTTCCTTTCAAAGAAAATTTCTTATGACACAGTTCACATTCATGTGGTTTTTCACCTGTGTGCATCCGCAAGTGCCTAAGAAGGTTGCTTTTCTCCGAAAATTTCTTATGGCACACTTCACACTCGTGTGGCCTTGCACCTGTGTGAGTAAGCACATGTTTTGAAAGTTTGTTTTTCAATGCAAATTTCTTATGGCATATTTCACACCTGTGTGGTTTTTCACCTGTGTGAATGAGCAAATGATATGAGAGACTGCCTTTGTGTGACAATTTCTTGTGGCATATTTCACACTCGTAAAGTTTCTCACCTGTGTGGCTGAGCAAATGGTTTGAAAGATGGCTTTTCCACAAGAATTCCCTATAGCACACTTCACACTTGTATGGTTTTTCACCTGTGTGAATGAGCAAATGATATGAAAGACTGCCTCGGTGTGAGAATTTCTTGTGGCAGGTTTCACATTCGTAAAGTTTTTGCTGTATGAGTGAGCAAATGAGTTGACAGATTATTTTTTGAAAGTTCCTGGTGGCATATTTTGCCTTCTGGCAAGGCACACATACTTGTAGTAGGAGCAAATGCTTCAGGTGACTTTTTTCCAGGGTAAGTGCTTTGGAACATATTTCACACACACCTCTTAATGCCTCTGAAATACAGAAATGATGTGCTCAGTGGAATTCTACCTACAAAAAATTTCCATGGACGATATTTGATGCTTATGTGGTGTTTCACAAACATCGACACATAAATGCTTCTTATCTTGGCATTTCTTGATGGATCTTGTAGACTCTCTTTGCATGTGACTTTGGCTTCAACTTTTCTTCTGTACAATTTAACATTTTACATCATAATAGATAGATATCTGTGGACAAAAAGGGTTTGGTATGAATTTTCCAGCATATTTCACTTTCAAATCATATAACTCAGTGAAATGCAGAGATGTGCACATTCAATACAGTAATATATAAAACATATATGAACGCATCATGCAGTATGGTATCCACATATTATATATCTAGGCAGAGCTAGATGGAACTTTTGTGGGACCTGGGAAGAAATTTCATTAAGGGGCATAGAGCAAAATTTTTCACTGCCCACACCAGAAAATAAATGTCATTTTTTAAAATACCTTAATATAGTCATTATGTACAAAATATTGCCTGTAATGAACACACACGAAAACTACCATAAAGGAAAAATTAATTTATATCTCAAGTGATATATTTATGTCTCAACTGATTAATAGTTTTTAAGCTATGAATCACTTGAGATAATAATGATTAAACAGTTTTTTCCTTGGCACATGCTTTAGTGATTAATTTTTGATGCATGGCACAATAGCTAGAAATTAGTGACTAATACATGCTCATATGATTTTTTTTAATTTTCAGTCATGTTTTTAACACTAAGCATGTTGACATGAATCAGAATTTTGCCTTAATGGGAATCAGAGTAGTGCCTATGTAAGATGATTCAAGCATGAAAAATTTCATTCAAGTTGCTTAGTGACTACTGTTAAGCATTCGGTGAAGGTCATGGTTTAGAGCTGCATGTGTGCACATGACCTTGGGAACCCCCATAGTGTCAATGGTACAGTAAATGCTCAGAAATACATCTGGATATTTAGAAAACAAGATGCTACTATCAACTAGACTTTATGATGGCAATTTTATTTTTTAAGATGACAATGCTCCCTGTCATTGTGCTAAAGCAGCGAAAATGTGGTTTCAGAAAAAAGATGTTCAGCATCTTGATTGACCACTAGTTACTGGACTCAGATCCAATCGAAGATTTGTGGTTTTAACGTGTCGTATGAACCATCAAAAAAGAAGCCAACAACCAAAATTCAACTCATTGAAGATGTATTTCAAATTTGGAACCATATTGTTCAACCCAATCTTTTGTAAAACCTTGTTTACAGTGTGCCAGCAAGATACAAAGCTGTGATTAAAGCTAAAGGCTGGGCAACAAAATTTTAGGTACATTTTATAATTTTTCTTCATTATATTTCTGTATTTAAATGTTACTTCATTCCTTAAAAATTACAAAAACAATTTATTGCTGTAAACCTAAGTATTGGTTAAAGGATCCTTTTCACAATAATTTTGACTTGGTCATGGTTTTTGTAAAGTATCCTAAAAAAGAAGTAGCTCCAGGAAAAATTAAGAAATTTTTGAAATCTCCATTAAATTTTGCATATAAATGATGAAATAACTATGAAAATCAATCAATGTCTGTCTGCTTACCTACCTACCCACCCACCCACCTACCTAC
The DNA here is from genome assembly GCA_039090855.1 of Macrothele yani. Classification (NCBI taxonomy): domain Eukaryota; kingdom Metazoa; phylum Arthropoda; class Arachnida; order Araneae; family Macrothelidae; genus Macrothele; species Macrothele yani. Next base: position 130,871,442 of record CM077009.1, on the reverse strand, counting down.
CTACCTACCTACCTACCGGGTTGGCCAAAAAGTAATTGTGTTTTTTACACATAGATGGCAAAACATGTCTTAAATGTCAATAACATCATTTGAAACTGAAAGTTCATTATGTAACATGACAGCTGACAGTTAAAGCTTGTCTTAGGAACAGAAAGTGCATAAGTTTGTTAACAAGTGTTTGTTTGCCATCGATTTCAAAATGGACAATTAAAAGAAACATTTACGTCATGTTTTGCTGTATTATTTCTGAAAAGGAAAAAACACTGTGCAAGCTCATAAAAAGTTATGTGATGTGTATAGTGAAGATGCCTTAAAACCAAGGCAGTGTCAGAATTGGTTTGCGAAATTTCGGTCTGGGGATTTTGATGTAAAAAATGCACCACACCCAGGAAGGCCAATCGAGGTTGACGGCGACAAAATAAAGGCATTGATCAAATCTAATCAGCGTTTAATGACATGAGAGATTGCTGTGAATCTGAACATATTGAAATCGAGCATTGAAAACCATTTAAAGCAACAGGATATGTTAGTAAGCTTGATATGAGAGTACCACATGAGCTCAAAGAAATTCATCTCACTAAGCATGTTGACATCTGCGATTCGCTCTCGAAACTTGAAGAAAATGATCCATTTTTAAAACGTAAGATAACAGGTAATGAAAAATGGATCGTCTACAACAATGCCAAATGAAAAAGATTGTGAAGCAAGCGTGATTAACCTGCCCAAAGCACTTTTTTTTTTTTTTTTTATTGGAGGTTTAACGACCACCGTGAGCAACTCAATGGGCTATAAGCAGTCGCCCGTCCCTAATGTAGGGTCACTGGTTCCAGGGAAGGGAAAGAGCCAGTGCCGTAAGACAAACACAACATCCATGCCTCACCGGGATTCGAACCCGGACCCCTTTCGGACGAATGATCAGAGGCCATCGCTTAGACCACTGCGCCACCGGAGCCCAAAGCACTTCAAAAGCAGATATGCACCAAAGGAAGGTTATGCTGTCAGTCTGATAGGATTTCAAAGGTATTGTTAATTTCGAATTGCTTCCAAGGAACCAAACCATTAATTTGAACGTGTACTGTCGTCAGCTGGATTAATTAAGTGATGCAGTCAAACAGAAGCGTCTAGAATTGGTGAATCGCAAAGATGTTGTGTTTCACCATGATAACGCAAGACCACATACAAGTTTGGTCACTCGTTAAAAATTGTTGCAGCCTAGATGGGATGTGCTATGATGGCCTCTGATCATTGGTCTAAAAGGGGTCCGGGTTCGAATCCCAGTGAGGCATGGATGTTGTGTTTGTCTTATGGCACTGGCTCTCTCCCTTCCCTGGAACCAGTGACTCTAAATTAGGGACGGGCAACTGCTTATAGCCCATTGAGTTGCTCGTGGTGGTCGTTAAATCTCCAATAAAAAAAAAAAAAGTTCGGCTCAGGGTGGTGTGTGCTGAACTTTTTAAAAGGCTTGGCGTGGCTCTGCTCGACATTGTTCATTATTTTAAAAACAGTTACCAATGTACATGATAATACATGACTATTACTAACATACACTTTCTTCAAGAGCAGCATTAAATAATAATAATAGTAGTAGTAGTAGTAGTAGTGTTCTAGTGTAGGAAGTAGTAGTAATAGCATTAATCTATCATTTTCACAAATTATTGTTTTCTACATATTAGCCAAACCTTAATTAATTACACTTGAACCCCCTTGAAAAATTTCCTGCAGGCGCCCATGATGTTAAGTAAAAATCAACCAAAAATGGAGCTGCCCCCTTTTGCTGCAAACCCTCAATTGTTGAAAAACTTGGAGAGACTTTCATCCAGCTGTGAATTGATAATGGTTGATGATGATGATGATGATATATACATATACATCCCCAAAATAACTTTGATATTGTTTTTTTTTTTTTTTTTTTTTTAAATTTAATAGGTTTACACACAAATTCAATATGTAAAAGTAGGGAGCCACAAAATGCATTTAATTTCCTATTTCAGGAATGTGGAAAAAATTAAGGTAGTTATAATAATTGTTTGAAATCTGATTATTTAAAGAGGGGAGGAGGGGTAAAAGAGAAAAACCAAAACAAAAGCCATTACGAAGGGCATTGAGCCACGAAACTTTTTTTTTTTTAAAAAGAAGAAGAAAAACAATAAATGTAAAAAATTCTGCTGAAAATGCTTTTGTTTTTATTTCTTAAAGTGCAGGGCCCTGTGAAGGCATGGGGCCTGGGGTGACTACCGCTGTTGCCCCGATGGCCTAGCTGGCCCTGTGTTTAGGTTGTGTACACATTTAAAAACTACTTATCGTGAAGAACATAAAGAAAAATAGTTCTAAATTAAATAGGTTCATTATAACGCTGTTTAGTGTGACTGAACAGTAAGTTTTTGTATAACTTTGTAGTTGTAATTATTAGTAATAAGCTATTCTATGTTACATAAAATAATTATAAGCAGGCACATCTAAGGATTTTAAATATAGGGGCAGTACATATAGATTTATCAGTCAACAGGGGCACTGAAGGTTTACAATAACACCAGCAGTAGAGAGGGGTAACCTTTTTGATTGTGTTAACAGAATCTATAATCGTGTTAAAGTTTTCTTTATCAGTCTTTAAAACTGAGGGTTCCTTTCATCTGCAGGATTTTTTTGTATGTTGCTTCACTCCCAAGTTTTTTTTGGTGACAGGAGGAATTTATAGGCACAAATCTTCCTATTTTTATTTTAAAAAACTTTGTCTAGCTAAGAAAAAAGTGCAAACTACAACCACATAGCATATCATCATCATCATCATTGTCAACCATTATCAATCCACTGCTGGACGAAGGTCTCCCCAAGTTTCCTCCACAACAGTCTGTCTTGTGCCAGTCTCCTCCATGTCACCCCTGCATACTTTCGAATTTCATCCACCCATCTCCCATGTGTTCTTCTTCTGGGTCTTTTCCTGTCCCTTGGAATCCAATCTAAAATTTCGGCTGTCCATCGATGATCTGTCCTTCTGGCAGTATGTCCAGCCCATTGCCATTTCAGGGATTTAACTCTGATCATGGTGTCTTCCACTCTTGTCATTTTTCGGATCCACGAGTTCCTCTTCTTATCTCTCCTGGTTACACCAAGCATGCACCTCTCCATGCTCCTTTGAGTTGTCTGCAGCCTTTGTATGTCTCTTTTAGTTAAGGTCCACGTCTCTGCACCATACGTAAGCACTGGAAGGATGCATTGATCAAACACTTTTCTTTTAAGACATAATGGCATATTGCTCTTGAAAATTATGCTGTTTCTTCTAAAAGCTCTCCAGGCAAGTTTTGTACGCCGATTAATTTCTTCATCAATGTGACCCTCACTTGATATCTGCTGTCCAAGATAAACGTACGTGTCTGTTATCTCCAGCTTTTCTCCATCAATCGATAAATCTTCATTTCTTGTAAAAGCATTGAACATCACTTTTGTCTTCTGAAAGTTAATTTTTAATCCCACTTCTTTACTCTTGTCAGCAAGTTCCTGGATCATACTCTGCAGCTCTGATGGGGTAGTTGCAAAAATGACTACATCATCAGCAAAACGAAGGTGGGTTAGATAATCTCCATTAATCTTTATCCCCTTGTTTTCCCAGCTCAGCGACTGAAAAACACCCTCCAATGTGGCATTAAAGAGCTTCGGAGATATGGTGTCACCTTGTCTCACTCCCTTTCCAATTTTTATGTGTGTTGTATTTTCAAACAGCCTAATCTTTGCACTTGCATTTTCATAGATGTTATTAATAATATTAATGTATGCATCTTCAATACCGCAGGTTTTCAGAGCCATTGTAACTGCTGATGGTTTCACTGAATCAAAGGCTTTTTCATAATCGATAAAAGCCATGCACAATGGAAGTTCATATTCCCTCGCTCTTTCAATTAGTTCTCTCAGCACGTGGATATGATCTATTGTGCTGTAGCCACTCCTGAATCCAGCTTGTTCTCTCGGTTGAGCCATGTCCAGTGTTACCTTCAAGCGGTGTGAAAGAACTTTAGTGAAGATTTTACAAACTACTGATAGGAGGCTGATAGGTCTGCAGTTTCCGAGATCCTCAATGTCACCTTTCTTATGCAGCAGGATCATTGTAGCGGTGGTCCAATCCTCAGGAATCTTTCCTTCATTAAGGCATCGAGTGAAAATTTGGGCGAGTACTGTTTCGATTTCTCCACTTGCTTCTTGTATGATGTCTACAGTAATTCCATCTTCTCCTGGAGCTTTTCCTCGCTTCATGTTCTTGATTGCATGTGCAACTTCTGCTGGAAGGACTGGAGGAACTCTGGTACTGGTATCTTTCATGATGTCTGGAGTGCATATATCATCCCTTTCATATAATTTGGAGTAGAAATCTTTCACTCTTGTCAAAATTTCGCCTCTATTTCTTGTTACAGAACCATCTTCTTTTCTCAGTGCCATAATCTGTTTTCTTCCCTTACTGAGATGTCCCTTTGCTATCTTTAGGCTTTGGTTGTTTTCAATTGCTTTCCTCACTAGTTCACAGTTGAATTTCCTTACGTCTTCAGTGATACTTTTTCTTACTGTCTTGCATAGCTCTTTATATTCCACTTTGGAAGTCACATCTTCTTTAGTTGTCCTCATCTCTCTTCTTTTTTGCATCAACATTTTGGTTTTTCCTGATAATTTGTTCACATGCAACTTGTTCTTAGACCCAGCTAATTTTGTTGCTGTTTCCATAAGAGCTTTGGTTACTTTTCTGTTAACTTCAGAGATGTCCACTTCTTCCGATGTTAGGCCTTCTAAAGCAGAGAACCTGTTCTTCAGTTCTAACTTGAAGGTATTATGGTGTTTTTTAAGGTTGGTTATGTCAATATATTTTGTTTGTCTGATGAGCTTGCCACGTTCAAATTTAGTGTTGAGGTGCATCTTACATCTCACCAATCTATGGTCACTACCTGTGTTGAACTTGTTTAGCACACTGCAGTCTTCTATGACGAATTTTTTGTTACACATAATAAAATCAATTTCACTTGTCGTCCCATTTGGATGTCTCCATGTCCATTTCCTGTGTGGCTTTTTCTTGAAGAAGGAGTTCAAGATGAAAAACCCTTCTGCCTCTGCAAACTCAACGAGAGTATTTCCACGCTGGTTTCTGTTGCCGTGACCGAATTTACCTACTGAAGTTTCATTCTGTTGCCATTGCCCTATTTTTGCATTGAAATCTCCCATAATTATTTTCAAGTGCTGCTTACCTTTATTATTTAGATGACAAATTTCCTCATAAAATTCTTCAATTTCTTCTTCAGGATGACTTGTGGTGGGTGCATAAGTTTGAATAATCTGAGCCTGGTATCTTTTCGAGAGTTGGATAACAAGTCGTGCAGCTCTGTCAGAGGAACTTTCAACTTCTACAACTTTATCCTTCAGTTTCTTGTTTATTATAAATCCAACACCACTAGTTCTGCCAGTATCTGTCCCATGATAGTAGAAGAGATGTCCACTTTTCAGTATAATGAGATCTTCTCCTTTTCTCCTTACCTCACTTAGCCCCACGATGTCCCACTTGATCCTTTGTAGTTCCTCTTCCAATTCAAGAAGTCTTGAATCAGAAGATAGGGAGCGTCCATTGTAAGTAGCCAAGGTCAGCATCAGATGGCAGCCTAGTCCGGTCCTCCGGGGATTCTTAGCACCCTCTGCCTTCATGTCGCACTGGCCGCTGCCTTGGCCAGGTACATTCCAGCTGCCGAAGACTGAGGGCCAAGATTTAAGTTGTGGAATCATTTTATATTATATATATATATATATATATATATATATATATATATATATATATATATATATATATATATATATATATATATATATATATATATATTTTTGACACCAGAACCACTGTGATCAATCTCCAGACCAGGAATTTGAAAGGGGATAGGGAGATTCATGGGAGAAAGTGGGATCAAACAAAATACAGGGTGATTCATAAAGAAGTATGCAGTTTCCAGATGCTGTAAAACAGTAATGGTTGAAGGCACGTAACCACAGCTGCTAACCGTTAGGTAGATGTACTCATAAAGTTAGTGTCCCACTACAGAGGGAAGTGACATAGGAGATAGCACGTGTGTCACGTGACTAGTCAGTCAAAATGGCAGCGTCTGCAGTGGAGAAGGCAAGTTTTGTGTTCTTGAATTGAGTAAAACGGAATCTGTAACTGTTGTGCAACCGCATTTTCGATCACAATTCGGAAAAGAACCTCCAACCAGAAAATATATCTACGATTGGCATAAAAAATTTGAAACTACGGGCTGTTTGTGCAAACTTAAGTCCTAGATGACCGCGTGTATCCGAAGAAGTCGTCGATAGTATTTGCACCGCCATTCAATGAAGCCCGGGAAAATCAATGCGGAGAGCGAGTCGTGAAGTGCAGATTTCACAGCCCACTCTCTGGAGAATTTTGATAAAGAAGCTGAAAATGATTCCATACAAAGTGCAGATGTTGCAAAATCTCACTGACCTTGATTCAGATATCTAACCTCCCGTTTGGGCAGAAATGGTTTACCAGCTGGATGTGTGTTGTGCGACTTAGGGTGCACACATAAAACATCTGTGACTGTCTCTAAAAAAACTTGAAACATCCCCCTACAATTCTGTTACAGGTAACATAAAATATCTTACATTGTTCTTGCTTTACAGTGTGTTGAAACTGCATACTTCTTTATGAATCACCCTGTATTATTAATGGGAGTGTGAGCTCAAACAAAATTCTACTACCTAGTTTGTTTTTTTGTTGTTGTTTTTTTTCAAACTGAATCATATCATCAATGGAATTAACAAGTTCAGGCGATGTTTCAAGACTATGGAACTGTTTAAGTTGTACATACCATCTTCAGTCCAAGTGCTCGTTTTTGGAGGAAACAGAAGACATGACCAACAGTAAAAAGTAGTCTTCTCAGCCAGTGGCGGCTTTTCAGGTGAAGTAGGCAAAGTGCCTCTTCACCTATTTTACTTAAAATAAAGTTTTATTCAGTAATTTGTATAATATATTCTTTTTTGTCTTTATTGTGTTACAAAATACTCAAAATTTTGATTAGATATCAATTCACATAGCGCGTTCAATATGGAAAACAAGTCCTCATATGCAAAACAAGTCCTCATACGCAAAACAGTGCAAGTGAAGAGCCGAAATGAAAACCGTTGGAAGTCTGCAGCTTTCGACTGAGTTGCTATGGTAACTGTGACGTCAACCTCCCCTATCTGGCGCACAAGTGAAATGTTTTAGCTTTCGGCTCCGAAGCTCTGCAGACGGAATCGTGACCTTCGAAGGAAATCACTGTGAAACGTGACGGTTTACCCAGGGGTATCTTGCGGTGCTCTGGTACATGCTTTCCGAAAGGGGTTTTTTTTTTGTGCTTTGTGATTATTTGTCAAAAAGTTTAGCTGTTACTGTAGTTTTGTGTACAGTTTAACAGTTAGTGATAGTTTTAATTAAAGTATGTATCCTGTGAACAACATTGTTTATAATTTATTACAAACCCCATTTAATCGGTGGAAAGATGAAGAAAAAAAGAGACATTTTACTTCAAGGACGACCGACGGATTCACTGATAATTGTTGCCAAAAAAGAAATCAAGGAGAGCGGTAAATCTTACAATATTAATTTAAAAAATTGTTGGTTTACTGAATATAAATGGCTTTGTAGTACTTCGGTGTTACAAAAATTATTTTGTTAGCCCTGCTTACTTTTTAGTAATAAACATTCGGCGTGGAATAAAGACGGTTTCTCATATTTATTAAATATAACACGCTCACTTCATAAACATGGTAATTCTAGCGAACACCTGATATGCAAGTTAATGCTAAGGAATTTTGAAAAAATCAGAACACCATTGCCGATGCCCTGAGGGAGAATGCTAGGTTTTTGAAAATGCATTTCAACAAAAACGTTCCTTTAAATAGACTTTTCCTGCAGACAGTGATTGATGCAGTTTTATATTTGAGCAAACAAGAACTAGCATTCTGTGGCCATGACGAAAGCATGGACTCGATAAATCGTGGAAACTTCAAGGAATTACTTTCAGTGTTGATATCAAGAAGTCCTTTAGAAATTCAAAATCAATACGAAAAGATAAAAAAAATGTCTTCACAGGTGACTCAAAAACTATTCAAAATGAATTAATTGAATGTATTTCTGAATATATAAACGATCACGTTAAAAATGAAACAAATGAAGTTCAATGCTTTTTTATAATTCAAGTAGATGACACCACAGACATAAATCAGGCTTCTCAGTGCTCTTTATTAATAAGATTTGTTGATTAGGAGGGTGTATTGGCTGAGCAATTTTTGGGTTCCCACGACGTGAGTGGAGATCGAACGTCAGAAGCTTTATACAAAATGCTAGACAAAATTTTGTAGCAATTCGATTATCAACACAAATTAATAGGACAATGTTACGATGGGGCAAGTGTAATGTCTGGACACTTGAATGGGCTCCAGAAAAAATCAAGGATAAAGCTTCTCAAGCTGTTTTTGTTAATTGCTTAGCACATTGTTTGAACCTTGTATTACAGCAGAGTTTTTCTAAAATTATAAAGTGTCGTATATTTTATGCAAGCCTCGCTGGAATTTCTTCGTTTTTTCACCACTCAGTGAAGCGATTTTATACACTCACATCTACAACCGCAAGACACATACCAACCATAGCAGAAAATCGATGGTCCTCCACTTCGAAGTTAGTAAGTGTAATAGTTGAAGATTGGGATAAATTGAAGGAAGTATTCGAATTTCTGACAAATAGTGAGCAATCAGACAAAAAATCAATTCAACTTGCCAAGGGGTTTTTAAACGATATGAACACTTTTGAATTTACATTTTTGGCAATAGTATTTAATGAAGTTATAAACTACTGTGTAACTCAAATTAAAAAACTCGTGAAATTTTGAGTTATAAAGGGAACGATGAAGTATTTGAAACACTGTTTGGAAAAGCTAGCAAAATCACAGAAATAAGCAGATCTAAACGGGAATATGCTGCTGTTACACAAGAAACAATTTTTCAAAATTATAAAAAATTGTATTTTGAAATTTTAGACCACATTCTTATGGAAATGGATATAAGATTTCAAGACTGTGAAAAACTTCGATTTGTTTGTCTTGCTGACACAACCAAATTCGAACAATTTAATTCAAGCTTTCCCTCTCACGCTTTTGAAAATCTACATTTTTACAGAAAAATATTTACTAAACTCCAGCGGCTTAAAAATGAACTGAGTCTTGTATATGCCAACGAAAAATTAAGGAATATATCGACTCAAGAACGTCTTCGAGTGCTTCATGAAGATAAAGACATTGTTACAGAAGCTTATAAATTGGTTGCCCTCATTTTAACCATTCCATCTACAAGTGTGTCAGTGGAAAGAAGTTTTTCTTGCCTTAAAAGAATACAAACTTACTGAAGAAACACTTGCTTCTTTGGCAAATATTTCTGTTCAGAAAGATATTTTATTGATGCTCACGAAGAAACAACCATTCTATGACGACATAATCGAGAAATTTGCAGCTTTAAAAGAAAGAAGAATTGATCTAATATAAAAAAAATAAGTCTGTCATCATATAGTGATTTTCACTGAAGACAGTAGATATCTTTTCATATTGCTCTTGTAGCTTTTCACCTATTTTTTCAGCCACGAGCCGCCACTGTTCTCAGCCACAAATAATCAGAATATCAAAAACAATGGAAGTGGCTGACTATATTTTTAGATTGTTCTTAGCAGAGTTGGTATGTCTTTCTCAATTTCCTTTATTTTTAAGCATAATTTCTGGCAAAAAAACAATAAATTCACCCATTGGCGCACCTACGGAGGGGGCTTTGGGGGCTTAAGCCCCTCCAAGGAGATTAAGTGACGTAAGTCAAAATTAAACTTTCAAAAATATTATTTCACATGTTCAAAAGATTACATAGTGTCTTCTATTACATGGTGCCTTCTTCCCAAAGAGATTAAGAGCAAAAATTAAACATTCAAAAATATTATTTTACATGTTTGAAACATTACATAGTGTATTCTTCCCAAAAAAGCCAAAAATTAAGAGCGATGTATGGCAGAAATTACACATTCAAAAATATTTTAAATGTTCGAAACATTACATAGTGTCTTCTATTACGTGGTGTCTTCTTCCCAAAGCCCCAAAGAGATTAAAAGCCACATATGTCACAAATTAAACATTCAAAAATATTATATTGCATGTTAAAAATTACATAGTGTCTGGCATAGTGTTTATATCTCTCTATATTTTTTATACATATGTACACACATTGTGTACATATACTATATATATAGTCCCCTCCAACAGGAATCCCTGGGTGCACCACTCAATTCACCATAGTCCCACAAACACATTCACTCATGATTTTAATACTCGAATAAAGTGAAATAGACGAAGCACTGCTGTCCGTTTGGGTTATTTGAAAAAAATGTGACTTAACCATAGAAATAATCCACTGAGAAATAAAACAGTTGCCCACATGCAGTAGGTACCTAATAAAATAAACGTAAAAAAAAAAGCACTGAAATGAAAGTAAAAAATATAATAATAACTCGCCAGCTAACACACATGTATCCAAATACATCAACGGTGCAGTAACCAGCTGTACTTCTGAATGGTAGGTGGTTTGTTTACTTGTTTACACTTCCCATTTTGATCTTCCACATGATATAAATAGTTCCACAATGAAATTCACAAGAATGTATGCATGCTTGCAAGTAGAATAATAACACACTTTTGAAAGTTAAATAGTGTTATTTGTTTGTTTGTTTAGATGGTCTTTAACATTCAATTGAACTGACTTTCTAAATGTGCTTGTGTTTAGATGATGTCACACTTTTTACAAGTGAATTAGCATTCTGCTTTGGTTTGGATGGTCTCTCTCTCTCTTTTTTTAATTGGAGGTTTAACAACCACCATGAGCAACTCAATGGGCTATAAGCAGTCACCCGTCCCTAATTTAGGGTCACTGGTTCCAGGTAAGGGGGACCAGTGCTGTAAGACAAACACAACATCCATGCCTTACTGGGAATCGAACCCAGACACTTCACAGACAAATAGTCATAAGCCAGAGCTTAGATCACTGTGCCACCGGGGTGGCTGGATGGTTTTTAATGAATTGATAAATATAATAATTAAATCAACTGAATGAAATAAATTTCTTAAAATGTTATTTCAGATATATGTAGCATTCATTTAAAAAAATTTTATTTCAGATATATATTTCTTTACTTTAAAAATAAGATTTTAGCATAGGTTTCAGGCAGATGCTTTTTTGTTACATCCTCAGCTCAAAATGAAAAACCCGTGGTCCGAATTGAAAACTAAGCCACTGTCAACTGCCACGGGAGAATTACTGTGGTAGTGTTTACATTGCGCAAAGATGCCTGCAAAGTCAGGATCTCAAATGTAAACAAATGCATTGGTGAATGCTGCGGAGGAATACCCATAGCACTTTGGAAGTACTTCCCAGAAAACATATACTCTGTTGATTACAGAATCTCAGAGTTCTTATTTCCTCTTTAGATATGCACACAGTTGACAGAAGTCACAGTGTTTTGTAACCAGTACTGGAAGTGGAAATGTGTTTGATCTTTCCCCTTGCTAAATATTCCTTTACAAGGCAGACTAGGGTCAGTCACGGACAGTATACTGGGAGAATATGGTGGCCCACCATAACCTGGGTCAGTAGACCTTATGATGACTCAAGTAAAATCAGTATATATATACTTGTACTGCATTGGGCAGCTCGTCAGATGAGGCACCGCCTCACCAGACATTTTTCACCCATGAAGAAAATTTTTACATGTGCAAGATATAATATGCATATAATTGAGCAAGTTAAATGAAATTCTGAAATTCATATCGTGATTCGTAAATTTTGTTAAAAAAGGCTTCAGCCAGAGAATGAATCCTTAATTCATGAGCATTAAGTTTATAAAGTTTAAATACTGTTTGTAAAGAGGTTGAAACGAGCATATTTTGAGCGCCTAGAGAGGCAATTTCCTAAGTTGGCTCTATCACAACAGACCACGTGACGATGTGCAAAAACCGGTTCCCCAGATCACTTCCTGTAAGGAATTTGAGGCAAACCTTCTATCTGCTTAAAGTTGACTGGCATATGTGTTTTAATTGGAGGAAGGCAGGGATTTTGTCCAATGGGAGTAGGCAGACCAGAGCTGATGCCCTTGATGAATTATCCATCTGAGGCGGCAATACATTTCTCCTCAGCCATGGCCAGTGCAAGCGTGTCTGTTTCCAGCGTATTATAAACGTGTAGCTTTTTCGTCAGTGTATTCTGTATTTGTGTGCTGCCTTTTTGTAATGTGTTCCTTTGATATTTTCTGGTTAGGCAAAAAATGTGTGGAGTTTTATTACTATTTAAAAATAATTATTTTTAGAATTGAACTCATTAATAAACAAGAAAGATGACATCAAATTCTCGGGTGTAATGAGCACGTCTTAGGGAATCCGCTCGTGTGTTTTTTTTCGCACTGAAAGCATCGACATATCTTAATACCATTGATAATTGACTTTTATTTGTGTATATTTAACTTACTTTTATTTGTGTATATTTAATTTACTTTTATTTGTGTATATTTAATTTACTTTTATTTGTGTATATTTAATTCCCTTTCATTTGTGCATTCTCTGGGCTTCGTAGCCAGCCTAGAATATATGCCACTGGGTCACAGCATTATCACTTCTCAAGTTTTATTTACTGAAAATTCATAAATTACATCTCTGAAATCAATGATCAATGTGCAGCATTTAATTAGCCTCAATGTTTAAAATCACATATTGTTCAACGTACCATACTGTGATGATGTTGATCATAATTTGCAACAAACTTTTTTTTTTTTTTTTTTCTGAAAGTTCTCCCAGGGCTGGTTTCAGGAATAAATCCAAAATGCCAGCACTGGCACAAAGTTTAGTGACAACCTTAATTTTATCAAAAACTAAACTTTTAAACAGTCCTCAAATAAACAGCACAACATTTGGAAACACTGCACAATTATTTCTTACACAGAATAATTATTCAACTTTTTTAAATCTCATCAATGACTTCAATGTTAAATATATCAACAACTGAGCATAATAAATGTCTGGGCAACAGCAGCCAGATCATTTTCTTCTACATATACACCGAGTTACCTTTGGATTAGGAACACCTCCTGTTTTACACATTCGGAGCGATAACGAAGCACCATGTGATATCTACTTTAGATGCGGCTACTTTCTAGGTAGAGGTGAGCGGTGGGTGTCACAACTGGTATCTCACCTGCGATGTACAACAGTCACCTAACTCACCCGTCAGTACAATAGCAGTGCAGTTCAACCTGTTTCCACATGCATCGTACTTGCTTCACCTGGGGTTTCACAGCCAGAGAAGAACGAAAGTACCCACGATGATACCCGGTCATTACAAACGCCTCTAGTGCGATTCAAAGCGGATATGCTGTGTAGACAACGAGATAGAAGTACGTAGAGTGCTTATGTCGGTGAACGGGTGAAGCCACCGGAAACAAGTGGCAGCCATGTTTGATGAGGTACAGAATGATTTCCGTTCCGTGTTAAAAAAGGGAGTTTTCGTAATATATGGTTTGATGTTAAATGAGGATATAACTCAGAAATGTTGTTATAAACACCTAAGGGGTGAGGCTAAAACTTTAACCAGAGGTGTTTGCAAGGCAAGGCACGAAACCCTGAAATAATCGGCGTCTCCCAACGGTGCCAATGCATAAACTCGAGACATAAATGAACATGTGAGGGTAACTCTCCCCCACCCCGCACAACAAAAGTATTTCTGTTACTACTAGTACCTCTAATTATTATACTTATCAGCAAAGCTGTAACCGATACTTCGAAAGATAAAGTGGTTTCACTTTGCGAATTACTTACTACCTACCTATACCTTTTGCTCACAACAGTACATTATTTTGGGGTTGAGCTTGCAGTATTAATTTGTTGCTAAAAAATAAATTCCTTCAGTGAAATTTAAGTAACATTGATTTCGACAACAACATGATATTGTCTTTAATATATACCACACTAAGAACGTTAATAAAAATTTTGCATTTGTATAAAATAAACCAATTACACACATAACACACCTTTTAAAAAAAGTTTTGCCTTTCTTTCCAATTGCAAAATTACCCATTTGGCAAATAAATAAAAGAAAATTGGCAGTCAAATTTTTATGTTACTAGAAGGGCAACTCCTCTTTTTCATAGGATATTGATCTTTTTTTAACAGAAATTTTAGTCGTTAAGTTTCAGTCAGGTGGTATTGACCTAAAGTTCTATTTACTAATAAAATTACAGTATATTTAGCAAATTCGATGTTGATCTAAGTTCCATTTATTAATAAAAAAAAAACACATCAGCCTGGTGTGGTGTTATCTAAAGTTATATTTATTAATGAAATAACACTATTTCTTAAAAAAGTGTGCAATCTTCATTTGTTTTTTAGCGGAGACGCTATCAGGCTGACACTTACGTTTCCAACATCCTTCATTTGCAGTGTCTTGTTTGTGTACCGAAGAGGAGAAGAACCTTTACTATTAAAAGTAGCCATTATAATTGCTTTAACAGGTTTTGGAGGCAGAACTGTAGCACGTACTCCATTTATATATGCAGAAACATGACCCAGCTGTATGAATTTTCCGACACCATATCCCAGCTTTCTCCTTTTGGGGGTCTTTTTTTGCTAGCCAATCCCGCCGGAATTTATTTTTGACTGAAGCCTCTAATGTCTTAAGATCGTCAGTTTTGGATAAAAATTTCATCGTTGATGCCGAACTTAACACTTAAACCGTGTAAACTTTCAAATTCTTAAAAACATTCATACATCACACACACACACAAAAAAAAAAACCCCATCACTTTTGCCTAAACAAAAAACCACAAACGTTTTATCAGGGAAACAAAGACACCTCCTCTCCGTCACTGACTTACTAATACAATGAGGCAGGTTGCTCCCACGTGTAGGTGCAGACACGTGAGTGACGTACTTTATTTGCTTTAACTCGCTCCCTCCCCCGCCATCTCCAAGTTCCAATCCCACATCACTCATCAGAGCGAAAACCTGTGTGTTTTTTTTTGCATCGAGGAGCAGAAGCGCAGACGAAATGACTGAGAATTTGCACGCATGCCCTTCCCACAGAACAACGGACAACCACAGCACGAACTGCCGGCTTCGTGTGTCAAGCTCGAGTCAGCTTAATCGGCGAGGAAGACAATATTATTATCACATTAATTCATTGGTGAAAAGCAATTTTTTTTAGTAAATACTTTTGCCATGAATCATTTTAATTTTTTTTTTTTTTTTTTTGCTTTGTCGCTTATTAGAACTCAAAATTTAACAGTCTTAAAAATGTCTTCAAAGCTAAACATCCGGAATTCTGGGCATGAAAGATCACCCAAACCCGGAAATCCGGGTTAGACCCAGAACACAAACAGCCCTGTTTAACGTATCAAATAACGCTTTTTATTGTTTATTGGCGGCAATAGTGTTTTAAAAAGAAAATTATATTTTAATGGATGCAGCTTGCTCTCGTTGAATAAAATCTCGTGCCGTAATTTTTTGACATTTCACAAATTTTTTGGAAGTCACTGGTAATAGAGTAAATGAAAAAAAAATGAAGATGAAAAAAGAAAAACTACAGTTGCAGTCAATCCACAATTTAGGTAAAAATATTTGATATTCGTCGGTCATCACCATGAGAATAATGAATCATCCCACAGCTTATCACTCCAAATACATAGACCCCAAATATTTTATGAGAGTTTTAAACGAAAAAAAAAAGGTTGAAGAAAAATGGAAAACAAACGATGAGTTTACACAGCCAAGAGGCACCAATATTAAAATACTTTTACCAACTGCCCCTCCCTTATATAATCAAAAGAAAATTACTACTTAACTGGTTTTAATTTAATAAAAATTAAAAGTCCTTAGCATTTTGCATGTTTCTAATCTGTTTGTTAGCCTTAACATTCGACAACACAGATCTGTAAGCCTTATTCGTGGGTAGGCAAGGCAATTGTGGTAACTTGCCCATAATAAAGTTATCTCCCACCCAGCACATACACTAAATACTTCACACAATATAATTTTCTCCCTCGCTCTATGCATATCATTATCATCATCATCATCAATCCACTGCTGGATGAAAGTCTCCCCAAGTTTCCTCCACAACAGTCTGTCTTGTGCCAGTCTCCTCCATGTAACTCCCGCATATTTTCGAATTTCATCCACCCATCTTCCATGTGGTCTTCTTTTGGGTCTTTTCCTGTCCCTTGGAATCCATTCTAAAATTTCAGCTGTCCATCGATGGTCTGTTCTCCTGGCAGTATGTCCAGCCCATTGCTATTTTAGAGATTTTACTGATCATGATGTCTTCCACTCTTGTCATTTTCTGATCCACGAGTTCCTCTTCTCTCCTGGTTACACCAAGCATGCACCTCTCCATGATTCTTTGAGTTGTCTGCAGCCTTTGTATGTCTCTTTTAGTTAGGGTCCACGTCTTTGCACCATACGTAAGCACTGGAAGGATGAATTGATCAAACACTTTTCTTTTAAGACATAATGGCATATTGCTCTTGAAAATTATGCTGTTTCTTCCAAAGGCTCTCCAGGCAAGTTTTGTATGCCTATTAATTTTTTCATCAATGTGACCCTCACTTGATATCTGCTGTCCAAGATAAACGTACGTATCTGTAATCTCCAGCTTTTCTCCATCAATCGATACATCTTCATTTCTTGTAAAAGCATTGAACATCACTTTTGTCTTCTGAAAGTTCATTTTTAATCCCACTTCTTTACTCTTGTCAGCAAGTTCCTGGATCATACTCTGCAGCTCTGATGGGGTAGTTGCAAAAATGACTACTTCATCAGCAAAACGAAGGTGAGTTAGATAATTTACATTAATCTTTATCCCTTTGTTTTCCCAGTTCAGTGATTGAAAGAGCTTGGAAGATATGGTGTCACCTTGTCTCACTCTCTTTCCAATTTTTATGTGTGTTGTATTTTCAAACAGCCGAATCTTTGCACTTGCATTTTCATAGGTTATTAATAATATTAATTTATGCATCTTCCATACCGCAGGATTTCAAAGCTATTGCAACTGCTGATGGTTTCACCGAATCAAAGGCCTTTTCATAATCGATAAAAGCCATGCACAATGGAAGTTCATATTCCCTCGCTCTTTCAATCAGTTCTCTCAGTATGTGGATATGATCTATTGTGCTGTAGCTACTCCTGAATCCAGCTTGTTCTCTCGGTTGAGCCATGTCCAGTGTTACCTTCAACCGGTGTGAAAGAACTTTGGTGAAGATTTTATAAACCACTGATATGAGGCTGATAGGTCTGTTGTTCCTGAGATCCTCAATGTCACCTTTTTTATGTAGCAGGATCATTGTAGCATTGTTCCAATCCTCAGGAATCTTCCCTTCATTAAGGCATCGAGTAAAAATTTGGGCAAGTACTGTTTCAATTTCTCCACTTGCTTCTTTTATGATGTCTACAGTAATTCCATCTTCACCTGGAGCTTTTCCCCGCTTCATGTTCTTGATTGCATGTGCAACTTCTGCTGGGAGGACTGGAAGAACTCTGGTACTGGTACCTTTCATGATGTCTGGAGTACATGTATCATCCCTTTCATATAATTTGGAGTAGAAATCTTTCACTCTTGTCAAAATTTCGCCTCTATTTCTTGTTACAGAACCATCTTCTTTTCTCAGTGCCATAATCTGTTTTCTTCCCTTACTGAGATGTCCCTTTGCTATCTTTAGGCTTTGGTTGTTTTCAATTGCTTTCCTCACTAGTTCACAGTTGAATTCCCTTGTCTTCAGTGATACTTTTTCGTACTGTCTTGCATAGCTCTATATATCCACTTTGGAAGTCACATCTTCTTTAATTGTCCTCATCTCCTTTTTTGCATCAACATTTTGGTTTTTCCTGATAATTTGTTCACATGCAACTTGTTCTTAGACCCAGCTAATTTTGTTGCTGTTTCTATACGAGCTTTGGTTACTTTTCTGTTAACTTCAGAAATATCCACTTCTTCCAATGTTAGGCCTTCTAAAGTACAGAATCTGTTCTTCAGTTCCACCTTGAAGGTATTATGGTGTTTTTTAAGGTTGGTTATGTCAATACATTTTGTTTGTCTTATGAGCTTGCCACGTTCGAGTTTAGTATTGAGGTGCATCTTACATCTCACCAATTTATGGTCAACTACCTGTGTTGAACTTGTTTAGCACACTGCAGTCTTTGATGACGAATTTTTTGTTACACATAATAAAATCAATTTCACTTGTCGTCCCATTTGGATGTCTCCATGTCCATTTCCTGTATGGCTTTTTCTTGAAAAAGGAGTTCATGATGAAAAAACCTTCTGCCTCTGCAAACTCTATGAGAGTATTTCCACGCTGGTTTCTGTTGCCGTGACCGAATTTACCTACTGAAGTTTCATTCTGTTGCCGTTGCCCTATTTTTGAATTGAAATATCCCATAATTATCTTCAAGTGCTGTTTACCTTTATTATTTAGATGACAAATTTCGTCATTAAATTCTTCAATATCTTCTTCAGGATGACTTGTGGTGGGTGCATAAGTTTGAATAATCTGAGCCTTGTTTCTTCTCGAGAGTTGGATAACGAGTCGTGCAGCTCTGTCAGAGGAACTTTCAACTTCTACAACTTTATCCTTCAGTTTCTTGTTTATTATAAATCCAACACCACTAGTTCTGCCAGTATCTGTCCCATGATAGTAGAAGAGATGTCAACTTTTCAGTTCAATGAGATCTTCTCCTTTTCTCCTTACCTCAATTAGCCCGATGATGTCCCACTTGATCCTTTGTAGTTCCTCTTCCAATTCAAGAAGCCTTAAATCAGAAGATAGGGAGCGTCCATTATATGTAGCCAAGGTCAGCATCAGATGGCAGCCTAGTCCGGTCCTCCGGTGATTCTTAGCACCCTCTGCCTTCATGTCGCACTGGCCGCTGCCTTGGCCAGGTACATTCCAAGAGCCGGAAACTGAGGGCCAAGATTTAAGTTGTGGAGTCATTTTGGAGGGGTTTGGCCATAACTCACCACGCTGGCCAAGCGGGTTGGCGAGTGTGGGATAGCATTTCCTCCAATCCCAATGGTATAGTTATACTGCTATTGGAGGTCGTCAGAGCCCCTTTAGTGGGAACAGGATGCACCACGAGAAGGCGGGGTTGACATTTGTCAAGGAGAGGCTGTGATGTTGCGCATCACCTGACCTTACATATATATATATATAAGACCCAGAAGAAGACCCCATGGGAGATGAATGGATGAAATTCGAAACCAAGCGGGAGTGACACGGAGGAGACAGGCTCAAGGCAGACAATATATAGTAGTAAAAATAAGTAAAGCATACTCATGTAGTAATTAGACCACATCAACACTGCGTTCTGCTGCCGGAATTAGACATAGTAGAAATAAACATAGAATTAACCACAAGCAACCCACTTTCATGATTCTAAACACAAATGACATAGAATAAAACAACTCAGGAACTCCAAACCACTCTTCAGGGAAAGACATCTGGAGCCCCGGAGTTAAATCATAGCTTAGTGTTACAGAAAAAAACCCAGAAGACCCCATGGGAGATGGGTGGATGAAATTCGAAAGCCTGTTGGAGTAATATGGAGGATATAGGCTCAAGACAGATGATTATGGAAGAAAGTTGGGGAGACCTTATATATACAGTGGATACCGCTTAAGATGTTCTCGTTGGGACCTAGCGATGAAAACTTTTAAACGGAAAGTGTCTGATTCGGTTTTGTAGGACTTTAGCAATTAAAAATGTTGCACAGATTAAATCCAGAAACTACATTTTAGTTAATTTTAAAGTAACAAAAAATTTCACAACTTACCCATTTAAACTTGAATATGAGGATTGAAAGCTACATTTATTATGCTACAGGATTACAAAAACACTGATCTAAAAGCGTTTGTTTCTTCCTTTTTTCCGCTAGATTCACAAAGTATGTGTTTATTTCCCTCAAATTTCTCATTATGTCCACTGGAACACGTTCGTGGCTTTCTACAAAGTGGCAAAATTTTTCTAATGCTTTACCAGCTTCAGCTGAAGTTGGAACTGGCCTGCACTCATCTTCTTGCATTTCTAGTTCATCGTCCTCTTGCCTTTCGATGTCGCAAATATCATCGATATACGTTTACAAACTGTTCAAAGGAAGATTTGAAGTTTAGTTGTTTTTTGCAAACTTTCCCAAGCTTCATTGTTGTCATGACTGTTTTCTTCATCAGAAAAACTAAGCTCATCAGCGTTGAAACCAGCTTTCCTGAAGCAATTTGTGATCGTTGAAGACAATACCTTTTCCCCTGAAGAAACAATAAAATGCATGGCAAAAAAAAAAAAGTGTTCTTAACGAAACATAGATGGCGCCAGCTGGGCTTGATAACGAAATATATCCAGGAAAGTTTTTCCGACGAATGGCAACAAGGTAAGTATCGGACTCCATTAGCGCGAAGTTAACCACGAACATCGGTGGTAAAGTCGCCACGCTCCTGAAGATGCCCAGAGTATGGGCGAAAATTTCGAGTATAAAGAACGGTAAAAATTGATGTTTGAATCCTAAAGCAAAGATCCAATGAGTATACCCAGCGAATAAGTGTGAGAAGTAAAGCCAGTCATCGCATACAACGGACTTTAGGACAATAACCTCAACAAAGACCGGAAAACACGTGCGTGAAATGTCCCCGTCGCTAGAAAGGAATGCCAAGGTAAGCATTATCCGCTAGTTTTCTGTACAAGTTACTTTGAAATATCGCACGTAAAAGAGAATAGTACAATAATTAGAGCTATATAATAGTCAGAATTAGAACTACTAAGTGGAATTGCATAGCATCTATTATAATAAATTCAATTTCAGTGTACATCTGGTGTAACTTGAGACTGATTCAAGCTTCTGCAGTAGCCAATAAACTAAACGTTTCCTGTAGAATTGTTTCATGGTATGATTCCTTGGTCCATTGGTTGTAACATTAAAGTCGAGTTAGGTGGCAGGAAAACTACTTTTACATTTTCGAGATGATCCATGTTCTTTGGATGGGCTGTGCAATTATCCAAAAATAACAAAACTTTTCTATTTTCTTTGGCCATTTTCTTCTGAAACTCCATTAAAAAGTCTTCAAAAATCTGAACTGTCATTCATGCGTTTTTGCTATTTCTGTAATTGCATGGAAAAGTTTCAACATTTTTGAAGCACCTCGGATTCTTTGATTTTCCAATGACCAATAAAGGAAACTTTTCTGTTCCATCCATATTAGTTCCTACCAGAACTGTCAATCTTTCTTTATTTACTTTGACTCCGTAGGTCTTGTCAGGAATAAGGTTGTAAAACAAAGCACACTTGTCAGCATTGAAAACATCTTTTGCTTCGTATGCTGATAACAGTTCTGGTAAAACATTAGATTTCCAATCATCCACTTCTTCGACGTTAACACTTTTTGATTCTCCACAAAGCAATTTTATAAGTCAGTCCTGCTCTTTTCCTAAAATGGTTGATCCTTCCATTGGAAGGATTAAATTCAACATTTAATTCCTAGGAGATCTCGTCTGCTTTCTCACGAATTGTCCCGTTGATCAGAATGTTAGCGTTTCTTTGCTTGTTTAAACCACACAAGAAGTTTTTCTTCGACATTCTCATATTTACCCTTCTTAATCTTTTTGATTTTTAATAAATAGAAAGCATTTGCAAGTGCAGTTTCCGTTTTGCCAGTATAACGTTGAGAGTTGTAACTGGTAAATTTAGTTCTTTTGCTAACTGCACCTTAGTTAAATGTGGGTTTTCATCAACTTTTGTAATAATGTTTCGTTTCTCCACAGATAAAGCTTTTCTTTCGATGCCTTTAGACGCCATATTTCTAGCTATGCATTTCAACAATAAAACTAAACGTTTAACTCCAGGTATGTGAGGTGCAACATCTCAGCCTAACTCTGACAGAATGACTAACTTTTAGCAGGCGTTCCCTTTCCCAGCCCCAAAGATAAGGCGATTGTGATACACAAAGGGCAGGCGCAGAAGAAGTGGGGAGTGTAAACATGACACCCTGCGTTGACCATGGGGAGCCAGCAGGGGCTTCGCTTGCTACATGTACGGAGAGAACAAAGAAACGTTTCCTCCCAACTTATTTGACATGTGGACGAGTTCCAAAATCGTATGCTTTTACTTAGAAACTTGTGACACTTACAACTTCTTAAGTGGGAAAACTTGAAACATCGTTACTTCTTTAGTGGGAAAAATTAACATGAGCACTATGGAAAAAAATTGGGACTCTAAAAATAAAACTTCTTAAACGGAAAAACTTCTTAAGTGAGATCCACTGCATATATATATATATTTTAATTATTATACAGTATATATATATTGTAATGCTAATGGTTGTCAATGATATTGATATATATACCGTTATCAATCCACTGCTGAATGAAGGTCTCCCCAAGTTTCTTCCACAATTGTCTGTCTTGAGCCTGTCTCCTCAATGTTACTCCGGCATGCTTTCGAATTTCATCCACCTATCTCCCATGGGGTCTTCTGGGTCGTTTTCTGTCCTCCTTAATCCAGTCCAAAATTTTGGTTGTCCATCGATGGTCTGCTCTTCTGGCAACATGCCCAGCCCATTGCCATTTAAGTGGTTTCACTCTCTCTATATATATATATATTCTTTGAGTTGTCTGCATTCTTTGCATGTCTTTTTTAGTTAAGGTCATACATACAGTATATATATACATACCTCATCATGATGTCGCCCACCCTCTCTCTCTCTCTCTCTCTCTCTCTCTCTAAAACATTACGTATAAATATTACTTACCTTTTTCCTGTATTTTTTATTCTGTCGGTTTACTTTTTGATGTATTTTAACAGCAGGAATAGGTTAATCCTTTTTCGGATGAAAATTATTTTATTTATGCATCTATATGTGTTTATTTGCTATGTTTTATTTAACTATCTCCCAAGGTCTATCCGTAAGAAAAAGAATTGAAAAAAATTATTCTCAAGTGCAGTTTAAATAAACTTGGTGGCCTAATTTCTTATTTTATTTATGGAAAATTATTTATTTATGAAAATTATTTTATTTATGTATCTAAACATGTTTATTTGCTATGTTTTTTTAACTAACTTCTAAGGTTTATTCGTAAGAAAAAGAATTGAAAATAATTATTCTCAAGTGCAGTTTAAATAAACTTGGTGGCCTAATTTCTGTTGCGGTCAAAGATATATATGTATATATCACTTCTGTTAACTCCCCTGTGACCTAGGTATAGACAGACATTGAGGCAATATGATACTCCAAATGATATTTGGCTCCAAATGCTCTTTACAGTTAGCAATACCAGTACTGAGTAACTAAAAACAGTTTTATATACTTTTTGAAGCTAAAAAGACTTCTAATTTTTGGCATGAAAAGAAAAATCTTTCTACACATCCTGCTTTTAATACCTGGGCAGGTAAATTTTCTCTGGGCATGTATTATTTTAGATATTTTTCAAGTCCTGGGCTCAGTGACCATAAAATTCAGATTACGGACTTTAATTTTTTTATGAAACAAAAAATTGTCTTTTTTTTTTATTTCAATATTAAGTATTTAATGTTTTTTATTTGCACTTTCATATTTTACTTTTTTTAAGAAGCCTAGTTTTTTTGTAGTTCCACAGCTGAAATTTGGTGATTTTCACCTGATATTTGTACACATTTTGGCAATTGTTAAGATGTGCTGCACATAGTTTTTTTCTTTCAATTTTAAGAGCACAGCCTCTTATTAATATGAAGTGAAAGATTAACAACCACTGGTTTGCATTCATGGTGTGCAAAAAGTTTGGTGAGCAAATGTTTATGTTTTGTGTTGTTATTTTGTGGGTTCCTTCAGCAGTCTTGCTGGAAACACCGCAAGTGTGACTGATTTGTATTTTAGAGAAATACAGGCACAACTTGTTCAATTCAAAGAAAGATTGATTTACATGAGTGATACTTGTTCAATAGTAACCTCTCATATGATTGCTGCAAAAGGAATAACTGGCAATTTGTTGCATGGACATACTGACTGTTTATCCATCATGAATCAGAGGTCACATTTTTCAAAAAAAAAAAAAAAATAAAAAAACATCTATCACACAAAAATCAAATGCAAGTAGTTTAATAAGTAGGAACTGTACACCAAATTACACTCAAAATAGTATAATTATACTAAAATCCGAAATTTCTTGGCGTAGAATACAAATAAAACTTTCCAAGCTTTCGCACATCAACCAGATGGCTTTCTAAAGGAAGGTAGACACCTGTTAGCTGCCTACCTTCTTTGAGAAAGCCATCTGGTTGATGTGCGAAAGCTTGGAAAGTTTTATTTGTATTCTACGCTAAGAAATTTCGTACAGTTATGCTATTTTGAGTGCAAGTAGTTTTTACAAAAGTTGCCAGTCCCTTTCTTTTGTATTATTCCATTTGCTAAGAGTATTATACTTTTTTTTTTTCAATTGTCATTACATAATTTTTTGTGCATTTTCATAAATACTTCATGTTTGAATTTTTCAGATACCATTGTACTCCCTGTTTCCTATTTTCAGTTTTAAATCAATATTGCCTGTAGTTTTTTTGCTGAGAAAGATCACACACATTGTACTTACACATTCATAAATAAAGAGTATTCTGTCAAGAAATTTTCAAACTCCCCATTCTCACTTTGTTGCATAAAGTATTTATGAAAATGTACAAAAAATTATGAAATGACAATTGAAAAAAAAAGTATAATACTCTTAGCAAATGGAATAATACAAAAGAAAGGGACTGGCAACTTTTGTAAAAACTACTTGCACTCAAAATAGCATAACTGTACAAAATTTCTTGGCGTAGAATACAAATAAAACTTTCTAAGCTTTCGCACATCAACTAGATGGCTTTCTCAAAGAAGGTAGGCAGCTAACAGGTGTCTACCTTCCTTTAGAAAGCCATCTGGTTGATGTGCGAAAGCTTGGAAAGTTTTATTTGTATTCTATGCCAAGAAATGTCGGATTTTAGTATAGTTATACTATTTTGAGTATAATATGGTGTACAGTTCCTATTTATTAAACTACTTGCGTTTGATTTTTGTGTGATAGATGTTTTTTTATTTTATTTTTTTTTGAAAAATGTGACCTCTGATTCATGATGGATAAACAGTCAGTATGTCCATGCAACAAATTGCCAGTTATTCCTTTTGCAGCAACAGATTAATCACTAATCAGAGACAAATGCCTAGAACACAAGCTGGGTGACCCTGTGCTTTCAGATAGAATACTAGATTGTTTCCTGACAGGTATCAGCAAACAATAAATTTATATTACCAATCACAATTATTACTTCTGCAATTTAAGTAACTATAAATTGACTTATTTACCAATATTTGCTATCTAATGATTATTGGCCATTGGTACATGATTTTTGTCACATAAAAAGAAATTGCAGGTTCCTAAGATTTTGAAATTTTGTTGTCCTGGAAGACAAGTTACATGTACACTCTACAGATTCTAGAATATGTATGCAAATATCAGTTGCAAGACATGCTCAGCATATGTAAAAAAAAAAAAAAAAAAAATACACTTGCATAAGTAAAAATTGTTCCCAAAAAAAGTTGGGATCCAAGTTGGTAACCCATGCAGTTAACCTCAGCTCCCCATAGTCAGTAGTAATCATAATTCAGTGTCCGCACTGAGTACGACTCTGTTTATAAAATATTAGGAATAAAAAGTCTTAAAATTACACAGATATTAAAAAGGTGTATCTCCTGCTTTAATCACCAACTAAACAGATTAGATGTTTTATTTCTTGTGTTTGATTAACTGGGCATTTACAGCTAAACCTCATTTAAAAACGAAGCTTACTTGTAAACTGTAGTTCCACAATACTTGTTTCTTTTATCCTTACAATTAAAAGCTACACAATAAAACTGCATTTTAATGTTAATATTTTTCCAAAATGTGCTGATACTTGAGAATATTTACAAAACTGTAGCCTTAACCCTGTGACGGAACATAACATGATCGCCGAACAGCTGAAATAACCGAGGGGACTCCAAAGCGAGTACAAAATTTGGGTGACTTTCTGACACACACTGAAGTTGTACCGCATCAAAGATGGCGGGCTCTCCTCTCGTTGGCTTCAGCTGTCTCATCTGAGAACCAATCACAGAAGCACTCTATGTATTTCTATCTCGTTGTGTGTAGACGTTAACTTCCCGAATTCTAGTGGGCTAATCATAGGATGTCCTTTGAGTAACATTTCTATACAGAAAACTAAATACACCAAAGTTGACTGTAAGTGATGTCGTGAAGAGATGGAAGCAAGACATTGCAGTTACTTATTACAGCAAAAAAAAAAAAAAAAAAAAACATTCAGGAAGGCCAGACAAACTGATGTAGGGGAGAAAGTGGGGACGAATCCTATTGAAAATGGGCACCCAGTCATTACAAACGTCAGGACATAGGAGCGGGATCTATTCCATCACCCTTATGCATCATAACTTACATAAAAATGCTTTGATTGCAACAAAACTTAATCATGTTGTTCCAGAGGTATACTGAACCGATTCTGCTGACTATCATTGAATTGGGATCAAAGGTCAGGGCATAGGAGCGAGATTTATTCCACAACCACTATCCTCATAACTTGACTAAAAATGCTTCTATTGTGACAAAACTTTAGTATGTTGTTCTGGAGGTATACTGAACTAATTCTGTTTAATATCATTGATATGGAATCAAAGGTCAGGGCACAGGAGTGAGATTTATTCCACAGCCTATATCCTCATAACTTGAGTAATGATTTTTGATATGTTGGAAAGAGTATCATAATCAATGCATTACATGATTTTACTAACTTTTTTTTTTTTAATTGGGGGTTTAAATACCACTGGGCTATCGCCAAATGTTTAGATGTGGCGATAGCCCAGTGAACGATCTTATTTTCATCCATCTGACTGTGTTCTTCCAACTGTTAAGTTTCACACAGGCTCATCGTGTATAGGATTTGGCTCATTGGTTATTATACCACAAACCATGAACTCTGAAGTGTACCACAAAATTCTGGATAATTGTGCCCTACCAACTATGTGGCAATATTATGGAAATGACAGCTGTCTCTTCCGACACGATCCAGCTCCTTGCCAGAATGCACTGGTGCACAGGACTGGTATCTTGAAAATGAGGTGGATCAAGAACACCTCTGGTATAAACTGGAACGATGGATATGAAATTGATCAACCACAACGACTGTCTTGGCCTCCCTTCTGGCAAAGCCTTCCTGCCAAGACCTACCAGAAATTGGTTAATAGCATGCCTTGATGTGTTACTGCAATCATACACAGAAAAAGTGGACCTACTAACTTCAATAATAAAGCCATTTGTCCCAAAACACCAAAGAGAATTTGGAAGGTGTTTTGGGTACACAAATTCTTGGGGAAAGTTTTGGGGAGATCTTTGTCCAACAGTGGTGAATGGCACTGCAGATATATTTTTCATTTATTTTGCCTTTTATGCTTTTCTATACTGTACATGTGTACACTGTACAAAAATTCGATACTATCATTTTTGGCTGTAAATTCTCAAAAGTTTTCCTATTTCTACTAGATACACATGCATCCAGTTTAACAGAAAAACTAGCAGACATAATTAGTGTTTATACAAAAATCTTCGTAGGACCTTCCAAGGCAGAAATGTCATAGTGGCAACCAGGATGACTTGATTCTCCACCCCCCCCCTCTCCTGCACACCTTTATGCACTGTTACCTTTAGTGATATACACAGTCGAGTCACACTGACCACCTACTTTTGACCTCAACAGCACTTAGCCAATGAAAGAAGGCACGTGGCTTGGAGGGTACATAGGGTGTGTTGTAGACAATCTGAAAACCTATAACTCATTGCTGTCATTAATAAAAGGAGCGATTTATCAGATTTGTAAAAAAGGATGATTACCGGTTTTCGAGCCAAGTGTGGCAGTATTTCTGAAACAGCGCAGTTTGCAAACTGTTCATGTGCTGCTGTGGTTAAAGTGTATCATGATTGGAGAAATGGCACCATTGCGAATAAGCAAAGTGGAAACTGCGGAGCACCACGTGCCATTGATGAAAGAGGTGAACGTCAGCTTCGAAAGTGCGTGAGGACCGATCAACACACTACAGTAGAGCAACTCACAAGCTGAATGAACCAGGAGGCTGCTTCATCAAATGGATGGACGTCAGTGTGTAAGGTGATAAACATAGGAGAACAAACACTCTTGAACCATTGCTGGAAGAACACAAGATGGTGGGGGGCAGCATTATGGTCTGGGAAATGTTTTCATGGCATTCTCTGGGTCCACTCATACCTGTGGAAGGCACTATGGACATACCTGTGGAAGGTACTATGGAGCGAATTTGTTATGAATCCATCCTTGCAGACCACGTACACCCATACATACTGATTGTCTTCCCTGGAGTGGATGGGATCTTACAGCACAACAATGAAATATGTTACATAGCTAGAAATGTCTGACAGTGGTTGGAAAAGCATGATGAAGACTTTAAAGTTCTTCCCTGGCCCCCTAATTCCCCAGACTTAAACCCAATTGAGCATCTGTGGGACCATCTTGATCATGTTTGCTCTATGGATCCTCCACCATGCACCCTTCAGCAGCTGTTAGATTCACTGCAGTCAGCATGGCTCCACATACCTGTGAATATCTTCCAGCATCTTATTGAGTCACTCCCAGTCCGTCTAGGTGCTGTCTGCACTGAACACAGCGGTTATTCTAGATATTAGCTGGTGGTCATTATAATGTGACTTGACCTTGTATATACCACAACACCTGAGCACAATGCCAGGAGCCAAAGCAACGTCCCTAGCAATGCAGTTATTTTTCTTACTGGAACAGAAAAACTTTAAACGTGAAATACGTATAATGAGAGGGATTATTTTATAGTGGACACATGCCAGTGGTGATAATAGCTTATGCAACTTCTCAGCATTCACAGAGCGAGAATGTTCATCACTACCTTCACGAAAACAAACCAAGAAATTAGTCTTCAAATACTTCTCAGTCTGGAGTAAGGGCCAGCCGTTCCCCTCGTGTAATCAAAGTGAAGCCACCGAAACATCATGATCACGATGTCCCAGCCAATTACAGCCTCTGCCGCCATGTTGGTGAGACGACTGAGCATTAAAGTCATCTGCTCAAAGTGCTTTAAGTTTGTGATGTTATCCTTACTCCATCTATTCTAACCAAGGAGGTTAGAATGCAACAGGAGGTGCCCTAAGCCATTTCCCATAAAGCCAACTGTCTGTGCCCCTCAGCGGCCATCTTCTTTGGTACAAAACTTTCTGTTCTGCAACATGCGTGAGAAAATTCTGTTCTGCTACATCTGTAGAAAATCATCAATGTCCGAAATTCAAAGATATTGAAATTATTAAGGGCTGTAAAAATGAAAGGCAGTTGAGAGTTGATGAATTGGTGTTAATAAAAAAAAAAAAAAAAAAGATCAAGAGTATGCAATATTAACGACACAAACAACTTAAATGACCATTGGAAAGCCTTAATTATAGTAGAACAACAATTAGGGGGGAAGCACTGACAATAGATGACGTCAGAGACACAATGATACAGAGTTCGCGACTGAAGCCGGAACATCAATGGGTTTGCTCACTTGATCTGTGGTTAGCAGAGCAGAAGGATACATCGACCTCCTGAGGACGACAGCATAGCTGTTGAAAGTGCTTGGGTAATTGTTTGTGACTGGCCGAATAAGGCCAAGGTTTGCTGCAGGGTATTTACGATGTATGAGACAAATGGAGCGCTATGTAAAATCACAGTTGACAGTGGTTTGACTGCCGTAAAATGTAAATAGTGTAATTACGGAGATAGTGGTTTTTAACGTAGTGTATGAATGTGTTGTATATATAGTATGTAAATGTGTTAGTATGAGGTATGTAAATTGTATGATGTGAAATGAATATGGATCTGAGGTATGTGAGTATTTATTAGATGTATGGGTATGTGTTTTAGAATTGAGTACCATTTTTTGGAATTATGAATTTTAAGGGCAAGTTGCTGAGGGAGGAGTGAAGGAAGGAGAAAAATACAATAAAAAAATAAAAAGGGTGTAATGAAAGTCAACAATACTCACGTAATAGTGAGTATGCGTCTAGTGTCAGAATTCAGCGTTTTTTACTATCCTATGAATGAAAATATGAATGTTTCATGACCTGAGGAATTATAATAAAAACAACAACCTGTGAGCAGATATGATGCATAACAAAATGTTCTCGTTAATGTTCACAAAGTGTATAACAGGAATGATGCCAAGAACTTTTAGGTAAGTGTTTGGCCTTTCTGATTGTTAAGTCATTAATGACTTGCACGTAAATAGTGCACTTTTTGGTGCTTATTGCATATGAAGATGCAAATAATATAATACCATTGTCTCATGTTTTGATTATTTTGGGATCAAATGAAAGTTTTATTTGCAAAAAGCAAAGCTGTGCAGTTATAGACTGCATTAACAGATAACTTGGGGAATTAAGTTCAGGACGTTCTGATTTCTGGATAATTCTCAGGATCACGTTATAATGGCTTATCCGCAAAACGCCGGGTTGTGCTGCTATAGAATGCACAAATCGATCTTCCAAAAAAATGCCAGGGATTACCTTTCACATTAAGTACTCATATTTCTTATATTAGATTAAAATATGGTATGAATGTTTGGTATCATCTAGCATTATGTGTAAGATGATACCATATTGCAGCAAAAAAAAAAAAAAAACCTTTCTTCATGTTTGAATCTTAAGTGGATAAAAGAAGGATGCTTTTCTTGTCATTTTAATTTTGTTCATTACACTTGTGGTTGACTGCACTGTCATTAAAATTACATTTTAATATTCATTGTAATATACCAATTTCTTTTTAATTAAAATAAAATTTGCTGTTATAATGCTATTTATTGTAAAATTGCACTAAACTGGGTACAATTCCACAAAAAAAGTAGAATTTTATGGATGAAAACAAAATTCTGAATCGATCCAACATTTGTGCCAAACATTGATATCAAACGGTTTTTGTGCTAGAAGGTAAACAAATGTGTCGGTACTTTTGTACCCATTTCAAAGCAATAAGTACACAAGAAACAAGATGAATCTGTTGTCCATAGTCACTATCGTGATCTTGTTTTAATGTTATATATTCCATTCATTGCAGAACAAATAGCATTTTGCTATGGCATTGCAGAACAAATAGCATTTTGCTATGGCATTACAGATCTACAAAACTATTTCGATGCTAACTTGGAGGGACAGTGAGGTGTTGTAACTACAAAAAACTTTTTCCTGTGTTTGCAGGTGAAAACCAAAACATTTATACTCAATCACCCAAGCCGAGCACTTCGTATGGGAGTGTAGGGACACACAGTTATTTATCAAAAGATACCAATGCTGGGTAACCAGCATTGGTATGTACTCTACCTGTTAATGAGATAAAGCATCTTACTGTTTGATAGAGATTTAAAACCTTTTGCATAGTTGTAGAATTCTCAAATGCCCTAGTTTTCCAAATTCTTTGCATTTTATTATTTTTTTCTTTGATCCCCTGATATTAAAATTGTTTACAGGCTCTTTGGCTATTTCAACTCTTTAATAATAATGTTGGTTGGAGATCTAGAGTTACTTTTAAAAAGTTGATGTCAAATTCGTGCTAGAAGTACAGAAGCATTAAGTTATTATCTGTAACAGCACAATCTAGAACTGTGGATGAAAAATGCTAAAATCCATAATGTATTAACTGAATTTAATTCACATATCCCCAGTCATAAAACTACTACGCCATGTGCAGTGGCGTAACTACCACAACGTGTGTCCCCCCCCCCCGCTGCAAGATTTACTTCAGCACTTCTAAACAGTAATTTTCCCAGGATTTTGAACACGAGGGAGGATGCATTTTTTCGCGGTGTGTGTGTGGTGGTTAGGGTGGGGGTGGGGTGAGAGGTGGGGGGTTAGGAAGTCAGGGAGAGTGTCTGTAAAAGTAATAGTGGTACCTAGAGCCCTATAATTTTAACTTGTTAAGTAATAGATTTGACAATACATGTAATTGCTTTGCCCAAAACTAAAATAACACACTAGAAGAAATCACCTTTCTTATACATGGTTGATCTGCTGCTGCTGGGAATAAATGTTGACGCCTGTCGTGCACGTAATCCTAGGTAACTGCCTTTTTCCCCACATCCTCCACAGGGAGTCCCACTGTGGCCTCGCGCTTTTCCTCAGCAGCGCAGAGAGAGGGCGACTGGAGAGCGATCGTATTATTTACAACCCATTGCAGAGCCATTGTATTACAACTCGAAGTCAAAGAGCCGAACACTTTCAATCTGTAGGACATTCAGTGTTTTAAAAGTGAAACTAGGCATTTATATCTTAATGCAAAATATGAATCTTTAAGTTAATTACTGTGCGTGTTCGAATTTTTTCATATTATAACTGGCAACTGCAGTACGCCTCTTACTTACCTGTGTCCCCGCAGCTGTGGGGGCTGCAGGGGTGGTAGTTATGCCACTGGCTATGTGGGCCCCATGGACTACACACCTGAAGTCGTCAATGTCTTAAAAAACTGTTGCCGCAAGAACAACCTAGACATAGGCATACGAACAAGAAATATTGTATCCAAGATAAAGAACAACAGAGACAGGGTTAGCGCAGATAATAACTATGGGGTTTCCTACATCTTCTTAGTTCATTGATGGATATTTCCCTGATCAAGCATATATCGGTTCCACCATAAAATCAAGACAAGGCTGTCTGAGCACAGATATGAAACAAAAACTGGTTCTCAATCTATAGCTTTTGCTTGTATGGTCTGTCGAGGAACCTACCAACCACAGTGGGAACACACTACGATTTTATTAACGCCATCCACAAAATTTCATACACTGTTTGCTGAAAGTTTGTACATACATAAATTTGTAAATACTGTTTGTAATGATGATACTGTTCTTAATTCCACAACCTTGAAAACAAATTTTATAATTTTTTCCCCTGTTCTTCGTGTTTTATTGTAATTATGAGTGGTAGTATTGTTGTTATTATTATATTGTATAATTACCATCTCCTAGAGTTAAGGTATCAATGAAAACTCTGGTTTATAACAAATATTTTTTAATTGGTTTCACATTGAGTCGATTGCGTATGTGCTGACACATGACATGAGGTCAGTTGTGCTCTTAACTATACAGTATTTAGTTTGTTCCATGTGACTAGGTAAGCATTAATGTCTGATGATTTCCCTACAGTAAGATTGACAAAAGGTCTGACATGTATTGTTTTAATGTGTAAATATGTAGTTTTATGACTAGGAATATGTAAATTAAATTCATTTAATACACCATGGATTTCAATATTTTTCATCCACAGTTCTAGATTGTGCAATTATATAAAATAGCTTAATGCTTGTACTTTAGAAAAAATTGTAAAATCTAGTAAATGAAGGAAACACTAGATTTCATAGATTTGAAGGGGGGGGGAGTGTTAAAAACTGAATTAAGTTTAAAGGTTTCCTTTGCAGAGATACGAAGGTCCAGTTTTGATTGATGGCCAGTGATTGGGCAAGGGGGAGATCCACTAATCTTTAGTTTGAAACCTGTAAAAAAAAATATATATATTATATGCATTCATTGGTTCGTTTCTATTTTCACGTTTCTTATGCTAGATTGGTGTTTTGGTTAGCTACCATAAAATTCAGGGTAAAAATTCACGGAGCTGTAACACATACTGTAAGAAACTCTAGTTCATGATCTATAAATAACTGCTTGCAGAATTTGAATGGGCACAGTAATTTGGATTTTATAAGCCACTACATTTGTAAACAAACCACAGTTTTTTTAGCGTTTTCCAGTATTTTCACGTACACTGCTGGCTTTAATATGTCTCATTGAAATTCTAAACAACTGGAAACTTTCTGGCTGGACGTTATACATAAATACAAGTGAAGCTAAACACCATACCACTTCAATAAAATATGTGCAGATTGCTATTGACGTTGCAACACCAGCTAGAAATGAGCCAAACAAGGGTTGAGTACCAGTGGAAATGGCTGACACCGACTGGCAGCTGATGGTGGGAGGGAGAAGTGGCAAGTGGCTTCATCAACTTTAAGCAAGTTGCGCTTAAGGGACACGGCTAAGGTGACCATATTTCTTCGAGACAAAAACGGGCCAAAAAAAGTTTTATTACTTAAACATATTGAGCTTACCATTATTCTTCAGTTAACAGTGACAGAACCCATACAAAAATTTAGATACACTTAGCGGAGGACTGTATTTCACCACGATGAAGTAAAAATGTGCAGCATATTTCGGTCTTTCAACACCTTATCATAAAACTTCTCACTCCATGACACAATTTTGTCTTAGAACTAACACAGCTCTCACTGTCTCAACACTTCACCTAGATTTCTCCTTTGACCACATACTGTTCACAACAGAACATATTCTCTCAACAGGTGCTGTACTTCGTGGAAGACAAAGAATAAACTCTACAATATTACAAAAGTCTAAGCGTTTTTCGCTCATTTTAGAAAAAAATTTATACCCATCCATCAGATAGAGGAATATTTTCTAGCTGTTTTTGCTCATTTCAGAAAAAATTTGCATGACCAATATACAAGCATATTTATAGATTTTATTAAAAACGGGACAAATTGACATTTTTATTAAAACAACAGGAAATATGAAAAAAAACGGTACTGACCCGTTCAAAACGGTACGTATGGTAAGCCTAGACAGGGCGCAGGGGTGCATCGGTCCCCTGTTGTACTTACTTCCTTGGTATATTATTGGCTTTGCTTGGCTAATTGGCTTGCTCCTTGGAACCAAGGAGGTTAGAATATAACAGGAGTTGCCCTAAGCTGTTTCCAGTGAAGCCGATTGTCTGCAACTCCCCCACTCACGGCCATCTTCTTTGGTACAAAACATTCTGTCATGTTGCATGTGTGAGAGCCTGTTGTCTCATGAGTTTACACGTTGCGATTATTTCGGGATCGAGTAAAAGTTTTATTTGCAGAAAGCAAAGTTGTGCGGTTATCGACTGCATTAACAGATAACCCGGGAAATTAACTTTAGGACGTTCTGATGTATGAATAATTCTCAGGATCACATTTGAGTAGTTTATCCGCAAAATGCCGGGTTGTGTTGCTATAGACTGCACTAATCAATCTTCCAAATATAAAAAAATGTCAGGGATTACCGTTCACATGTATATACTCGTATTTTTTATATTAGACTAAAATATGATATGGATGTTTGATTAAGAGCAAGCAGTGGTGGGAATTTGGAAATGTATTTTTCATAATAAAAAATTCGTGGGTGTCCTCATGTGGATTTAATTTGAAGTTAATGCAAAATAAATCGACCGCACAAAGTTCTGCTTTGTAAGATTTGGCTGTTCGAGGGCCCAAATAATGCGCTAATGTACGAGTATATTTTTCCTTTAAAAGTTATCTTCCACAGCAAGCAGACTTGTAATTTATCAGCTTCCTACAAAGTGAACTTGTGTGCCCCCTAGCTTGATATTTTTTTCTAGAATTTTTTATTTCCTGCATCTCTAAATTCATAGCTACTAACATTAAGCAGATGGACCCAGGGTACAGATTCTTACTTATAAACCAGCTTCTTTTTTTTTTTTTTTTTTTTTGGAGGTTTAACGACCACCGTGAGCAACTCAATGGGCTATAAGCAGTCGCCCGTCCCTAATTTAGGGTCACTGGTTCCAGGGAAGGGAGAGAGCCAGTGCCGTAAGACAAACACAACATCCATGCCTGACCGGGATTCGAACCCAGACCCCTTACGGACGAATGATCAGAGGCCAGCGCCTTAGACCACTGCGCCACCGGGGCGGCATAAACCAGCTTCACCAAAATAAATATTGCTCGGTGAGCGCTACTAACCAACTAATCCAGTAATAGCTGCATTTTTTTTTTCTAGTTAAAAAGACAAAAATTGGTTGTATTACACATAAAGAAACTTCAAAAATTTAATTCAGGAAAGGAAAAAAGAAAAAGTTTTTTTTCTCTTCTAACACAGAAGAAAATGTAAAATCTAGTAATGAAAGAAATACTACATTTTATAGATTTTTGTGAGTGTGTGGGGAGGGGGGGTAAAAAACTGAATTCACTTTAGCAGCTTCCTTTGCCGAGATGTGAAGATCCAATTTTCATTAATGGCCAGTGATTGGGCAAGGAAGAGATCTACTAATCTTTATTTTAACAGGTTGAAACCTGTAAAATATATATACATACCTTAAAAATCGGAGTAAAAATCCGGGGAGCTGTAACATATACTGGAAGAAACTTTAATTCACGATCTTTAAATAACTGTTTGCAGAATTTGAATCGACCCAGTAGTTTGGATTTTATAAGCCACTACATTTGTAAACAAACCGCCGTTTCTTCGCTTTTTTCTGTGATTTCGCTTACACTGCAGGCTTTGATATGTATCTCATTTAAATTCTAAACAACTGGAAACTTTCTAGCTGGACGGTATACATAAATACAAGTGAAGCTAAACACCATACCACTTCAATAAAAGACGTGCAGATTGTTATTGACGGTGCAACACCAGCTATAAATAAGCCAACAGCGTTAAGCAGCACACGAAGGGTTCTGTTTTTGCACCAATACAAATGGCCGACACCGACTGACGGCTGATGGACTTACCAAGGAAGTAAGAGGAGGTGGCAACAGCCCCTCTCCAAGGAGGTTAGAAGAAGAGGAGGTGAAGGGACCCGTTTGTGGTGGGAATCTGCGCTGCGTGAGTTCGGGAACGTGACGTCACTTCCTGTGGCTTAAGCAGTTTTGCTTAGCGCATGCAAACCAAGGATGGAAAGAATGAATATTTCGGACTTCTTATTTCTTAACATTAGGCTTTTGGTTATATTTTAAATATGGTTACTTGCACATGGGTAGTATGCATGGTTACTTGCACATGGACAGTAAGTAACCATGCGCACTATGCCCTTCCGCTTAAAAAAAGTCATTATTTTGTTAATTTTGTTTAAAGAAATAGCAACACATATTTTTCTGCTTTTTCTGGAATTTTTTTATTATGGGAATGAATATTTCAGCCTCAATTTTTTTTCATGCCTGTTTAGGTAGAGTAAGGGTCCGAAAAACCCGTTCAAAATCGTGATTTCCCCATAGATATATACAGGAGATTCTTACATTGGGCGCATTGGCGTAGTCAGCCATCACCCCCTAGTAGCTTAGCAGGCCCGCGCACCGAACGCCGGAAGCTGCGTGACGTAGGGGAGAGTAGGTTGATGTCCGTGGTGGGTGGTCGAGCATGCATGAGTTTGCTCACTCTGTGTAAGCGTGACTACGGATGTGCGTGGTTGTTGTTGTCAAATTGTCAACTAAATTTATTTTCATAGAGGAATATTAAAAGTATTCAAATTCCCTACTAATAGGGAGGTTCTCAGAAAACGGATTACAGCAATAAAGCGTGAAATTTTTTTTTTTTTTTAGATTTAACGACCACCGTGAGCAACTCAATGGGCTATAAGCAGTCGCCCGTCCCTAATTTAGGGTCACTGGTTCCAGGGAAGGGAGAGAGCCAGTGCCGTAAACAAACACAACATCCATGCCTCACCGGGATTCGAACCCGGACCCCTTCCGACGAATGATCAGAGGCCAACGCCTTAGACCACTGCGCCACCGGGGCGGCATGAAAATTTTCAACTCTAAGGTACGTGGAAACCTTTTGTTAACCTTATTTTAAACTACTCGTAAAATAAAAATTTTGAACTAGAAAATTTAAATTTGGCTAATTTTATAATCTAATGCATCTCACAGCGGGAAGTCAAAGCACTCAAAATATTTTTGAAAAATGAAATTTATGTTTGTAATGGAAAGAATAGATTACTTGTGTTGTTTATAGTAACCCATAACATATTTTTGCCAATGTATAAAATAAGTTCAAAGTAAAATATGTATATTTAGGAAGGGGTTTTAAACATTATTATGGACACAGAATAATAAGGGTTGCATGTTTTTGATCCCAAGAGTAATATGTTGATATATTCGTACTTAGTTATTTAAGTGTTTAGGCAGCGCCAGATTAACTTTTTTGGGGTCCCTATTTCGGGGCACAAATGCTTGTAAAATACTTATATCCTATACGAAATATATGTATGTCATGCACACATCTAACATGCCTATGTCCTTCATATAAATGCTAAGGCCTTGTTGCCATGTGAAATACATCTTTTGTGTTTGCAGACATAGAGAATTGCATTGAATTATCATTTTTAATATTTATTACTAAAGGAACACAAACACTGAATCAAGTATAGACAGCAAAAATTAGATATGAATGCACAAAAACAGAAGTTCACACATAGTTCAGGAGTAAGTTTGCCTTTAAAATGACCGTTTAAAGATTTTGAAGCATTTTTCTACAAACCAACACATTGAAGAACTCTCGTGTGAGCAGTGTGTATGCTCTATCTGTGGTAGGATGGGAATTTATCAGAACCATTCAATTTCTTAAAAATTAGGTGAAATATATCAGTACTACCTGGGCAAAAAATTATTTACTTGCCGATGTAGCAAAAGCTGGATGCGCATGAAAATGTATCTTTTAAGATAACAAACCAGAACCCTATTTTTTTTTTTTTTTTTAAGTTAAAAATATGAACTGTTTTAACATGTTTGCACTTCCATTTTAAGGGTTTGTATTACAAATGTTCAATGCACAAACGTGTGTATATCAATTTTTAAGATGCTGATTCTAAAATTGGTATGAAATGGTACGATGATGAAACTGGTGTTTCGGAAATTTAGTGATTATGCCATGTTCCTTTTGTTAAAGCTATCTCCCTTTGTCACTAAACATGAGAGGACAGTTACGTCAGAGGCATGCAACTGTTGTTGATTATAAACAAAATTTGGAGCAAAACTAGGTTTCCGATTTCTGGGCGTAGAGCATAACATAATTAAAGATGTGATATTACTCTTTCCTTGGTACTTCGTAACAATAATACAACTTCCATTCATTAACAATGACATGAAACACGACATGTGATGACTGTCTTTTTTTCTTGTGTAGTAGGAAATTTTATTACAAACTTTTTTATTTCAAAATTTAGTTATCATGCACAGGCAGTTAGATGTTTTATTTACCTGCCCAGACGAATGATTTACATGCTCTGGGCATCTCGGGCATGGCATTTTTAAGCCTTGGATATTGTTATTTTTAAGAGACAAAAAAAGTACGTGGATCAACATGAATCCACATATTGTGGAAACTATGTTCTAAACAAACAAGATTTTTAAAATACAAGTAGAAATATATACTCGCTTCTTTTTTTTTTTTTTTTGAAAACGTTTGCTTAAAATGAGAGATCAACTTTTTATTCATTTATCTAGACTTATCTGTTTCCAGACTTCCTGCACTGTGTCTTCACAAGCTACAGCAATAATAACTGGAACTAATATATCTCATATTATCCGATAACTACTGGAAAGTGTGCTTCCAAACGTGAGGGTGGGTGTCAATTTTTGTATGGGGAAAAACTTCTTCAATCATTCATAGAATTTATTTTGAAACCAAAATCATAAAAAAAGGAAAAAACAATCTTTTTCAATAGCTTTAGCAATGACAAAACATTTGTGCAAAATTTTATACCATTGCTTTTTATAGTTTCTGAGAAAATGGTACATCAAGTTAGTCAATTTATAATGAAACATGTACATCTTTTAAAATACATCCTATAGTACCAAAACAATCGCTTTGATTTATTCAGTACAATAACTGCATGTGCATTTGTCACGTTCTCAAAAAATATAATAATTATCTGAAAAAATACTTTAAGAAATTATTGGAACAAATTTCAGATTTTCTTAGAAACGTGTCTTTGAAATTCTTCAAGGAACAGCTAACGGACACATAATCAAATTGTGCTTGTGATACACAAAGAACTACACAACCATAATTATATGTACATTGGCAGTTTTCCTGAATACTTCTTGAAAATCAAATTTCAGGAAATTTCTGCCAATAAGTTACTTGTATTTTTCCAGATAAAAAGAAATGCTTATATTGTGGATCCAAATAGTTTTGCTTCATGCTACTAATATACTTAATACATTGACAAGGTAACTTTTTTGAAATAGTGCTCTGGAAGACAAAAATTATAAACTTATATTTGCTTATCAAAATGAAGTTGTCCAAACACGTAACTAGATGGTACTAAAATTAGGAAAACTTGTTATGTCATTATTGTACGTTTAATAATGTAGCAATTGCACAATTTTCTTGAAATCTTAATTTATTTGATGCAATCAGTGGATCAAGCAGCAATTCACTGTATGTATGTTAAAACGCGTTTTATTGAGCCTTTGGTAATAATTAAAAAACGCAGAAAAAATTCAGTTTTTCTTGACCTTTTTTACATATATTAGTGATCACGGATTGCATATAAAATACATTTTCACTAAAGGAATTATTTCATTACTAAACTTTTCATAGTCATAAGTTTGCAATGAATGAAAAATCTGATTCCTTAAATATGTCAATCGACATCTTTTGAAACGACGACGATACTTCGTAATGGACCCTCAAACTAATCTTTCAAGTACAAGAACGATTTGTTCACAAGTACAGGAATCGTTCGGCTAACTATAAAGACACTATAATTTCAAGTGAAACTACGACAACAGTTTATAATTTCGATTATAGGAATGGTTTATCACTTCCAGTGAAATGACAGTGATGCTTTCATTAAGTTGACGAATCTGTCTTTCTTACCCTTTGAAGTCGAAATTATTGCTACGCTAAATTTTACGCTGTAATTTCTTTTTCTTCTGTATTTTAAAAGATTATTAAACAAACTTGTTAACTCTGCAGTTATATGAAAACTAACACACACGTTCTTATTTAAATGCAGTGAAACTAAAAGAACGCACGACCTGGTTAGTTGGTGTACGTAAAGACGCGTTCGTTCGCACATCGCCGTAATGCCCCTCTCCGCGACTACGGACTACTCTAGTGACGTCACAAATCGGTGCGCGGGCCTGTTAAGCTATTAGGGGGTGATGAGTCAGCTGATAAAAAGTGGCGTCACGCTAGAAGCACATAGAGATTGGGCAAGGAGGTGAGAAGTAAGAGGAGTTGGTAACAGCCCCTCTCCCTGTGCTTCTGGCGTGACAGTAGGGGCCCTAAATTAAAGACACTGACCTCTAAGCATGTGTCAAAGACTAGCGTCTCGAGGTAGAGACATCCACATGTATCGAGTTATCTCATTGGCAGCAATACAACTGGGACCCACCAATTGGCGAACGGCATCGTAACGGCTTTAACAGTTTGGCGGTAATAATGGTGGATAATTGCTACTGCTACGCTGCGAAGAGGTAAGTTTGAGAGAATAAGTAAGTAGTTTTCTTTAAAACTTCTATCTAGTCAATAATTATATTTGGATGGATACTGCGAACAGGTTAAGTTGTTCGATTTGTACTGTTTCATTCGGGTAGAAATACAATTTGAGCCAGATATACGTCGTCGAAGTCGTGACACAGGTTGTTTACATCTTAGTTAACATTAGTTTCTTCGTTGGCGGTTGTCGATAGTCCTGTACAATTGATATTTTAAGGTGAAATTGGATTTATTTGATGTGCTTTTATGTTTTGCAGCTTACTGTAATCACCAATCACCAGACTGTGAGAAATCAGTGTTCTTTTTATAGATTTCCGCCAAACTGTTAAAGCCGTTACGATGCCGTTCGCCAATTGGTGGGTCCCAGTTGTATTGCTGCCAATGAGATAACTCGATACATGTGGATGTCTCTACCTCGAGACGCTAGTGTGTCACTAGTACGAGGATGTAGCACGTGACGTCATCGAGAAGTTTCAGTGAAGTGGCAACAGCCCGTGAAAGTTCCTGAAGGACAATCATGGCTGGCTGTTCTGCACTTAATGTGTAAAGTGCAATCATTAGCGGACGATGTTTATAAAAATTTGAAGCCAAAATGTCTAGATTTTGTGGCATTATGAATTGCGGTAATAGAGGAAATCGAGACCGTAAGTCATTTTCAGGTGCTGCTGTCTCTAACGGCAGTACTGAAAAATTTCGCTTATATGCCAAACGAAGGAAGATCGCTTCCCAGAGCTCAGAAAACACTTTTTATTGAAGAGATAGACTCTTCAAAGGCAGAGAACTTTTTAAATGTTAGTTTTATCCAGAAAGCAGTGATTTCTGGTAAAGCAGAGAATCCATCTTTTACTTGTTCAAACGCTATTAGAGTGCAGTGCTTGCACTTATTGGGCCAGGCGTTTCATTCGCTGATTCAAAGTTTTCAAGTTGATTTAAAAGGTGTTGGCTGTTTTTTAGCGTAGGTTTTATTACTACTGACTATTTCCTTATAGAACATCTTTTAGAGTTTGTCTCTTAGTCAAAATATTTCTTAAACAAACGCTTCGGTCCCCAATCGGAACTTCTGTGCACGTGTTGTTTTTTTTCCTCTAGGGACTTATTTTCAAAAGGTTCCTAGTTGATCTAGGGATATGCTGAAACTTTTTATAGGGCTAAAAGTTAATTTGTTAGCAAATCTGACTTTTAGTCAGAATCAAATCTCTGGCTCTTCTGTAATTTTTAGATCTCGATCACACCGTTCCCCTGACTAACTTTTTTTCTTGCGAGTCTCGGCTTTTCACTTTTAAAGTTATTTGGCTGTCGGTATTAGGGTTTTTTAGTTTACTACTTTCTTCTATATATTTCCTGCACAAACTACCGTTGATTTTTATTTTTAGTACACCTGGATTTTTCCTGGAGCTGAAGCACACTTTTGCAGAAAAATGCAAATAATAGCTAACATTATTGTCCAAATAAAATCATTTTTAGTGTCTAGTTCTGTTTACAGGTCAATGTTATGCTGCTAAATTTTTTTTACGGATAAATAGATTATAGAGCACAAATTCCAGCAAAACAATTTTTTTCACCACAATTATACGAAAAATATATATATATATAGTTTGCTCATTTTTCTAAGGCTTGGAAATCGCTTCCTAGAGCTTAGAAAGCCACTTTTTGTTGGAGAGTTAAACTCTCAAAAAGGCATAGAACCTTTCAAGGGTGAGTTTTATCCAAAATTAGTAATACCTGGAAAGAAAGAAAACCTATCTTTTTTTACTCAGGTCTCCGCACCTGCGAGGGAAGAGAACCTTACTTATTAAGGCAGCGTACCTATTTTCTCCATAAATTACTGATTACTCACAAATTTGTGATCGTACTAAATTACCCTGTAAAAGAATACCGACCACGAGAAATTGTTATATGCTTCGAAATTTTTATATATACCTCGAACTGTTGTGCAGTAAAAAGTACTTCAACCAAAGACTGAGTAATCAAAAATATTTACTATTTGCACTTTCGGAAAACTTTTCGCATCACCTTCGAAGGTACTTGCACTCAGTACATAAGGATCTTTTCCTTCAATCTCTTTAATTTTTTCCAAATACCGCATTTTGTACTCGGAAGATAAAGTTTCAAAGTAAGAAGCCATCATTTCAACGCGGCTGGTTGTCCTTCACTTACGTTACTAAGGCTCGTTGCCATGCTGCGTCACGTGCCTGCTACATCCTCACGTCTGCTTTCGAAGCATGGATAGTGTGTTAGTCATACGGCACTGGCTGTATTCTTTCACTGGACCAAGTGACCTTAAATTAGGGAACAGGTGACTGCTTATGGCCCATTGAATATGTTGCTCACGGTGATCGCTAAACTCCCAAGCAAAGTCAAACAAACACAGGGACCCTAAATTAAGGACACTGACCTCTAACCATGCGTCCAAGGTACATCTTCGTTCGAATCCTGGATGGTGTGTTTGTCCTACGACACAGGCTCTCTTTCTTCACTGGACCAAGTGGCCTTACATTAGGGAACAGGTGACTGTTTATGGCCCATGAATAAGTTGCTCACGGTGATCGTTAAACTCCCAAGCAAAATCAGACGCACAATCAAACTTTGACAGTTTGTGCAGTTTTTTCCAATTATTTCGGATTTTCGCTACCACATCTAACAAATCGAATTCAGTTTGTAGTAGTGGCTCGCAGCCGCAGTAATGATAGAACAGACCCCAGAAAATCTTCAAGGTGAACGATCTTATCTTGCAATGTGCCGTGATTTCTGAATGTCAGTAAACTGATCAGAAGTCCGGA
The DNA here is from genome assembly GCA_039090855.1 of Macrothele yani. Taxonomy (NCBI): domain Eukaryota; kingdom Metazoa; phylum Arthropoda; class Arachnida; order Araneae; family Macrothelidae; genus Macrothele; species Macrothele yani. The sequence goes on along the minus strand of CM077009.1, from coordinate 130,827,190 downwards.
ATTCTTGAGGACAGTCCTCGAATTTCCTGTCCCCAAAAACATTTGCCTTTGGGGACGCAAATTGTCCTCCAATATTGATTGTTGCCCTCAAATTTAGACTTCACCACCCGGTTGTTACACTCGTCATTTTGTTGTACCCATTTCTATCTTTTATTATTTTTGTTTTCGGATTTTAACGACCACTGTGATTGTTAGTGGTCGTTGAACCCCCTCCCCCCCAAAAAAAACAGGGTCAGAGTACTTACTTTTGCCTAATTTAGGACTGCTGGTTCCAAGGAAGGGAGAGAGCCAGTGCCGCTAGCAAACACACCACCTATGCCTCATCCGGGAGTCGAACCCCAACCCACTCGGCTGAACTGTCGGAAACCAGGGCTGAGACCACTTCGCCGGCCAAATTTTGACTTTTATGAAATAAGAAAATTCTCCATGCATTTCGTTCTTCAAAAACATAAGAAATATGCAGCTTGCTCTTAATTCAGCAAGTGTATCTAAAGTAAAGCATTTCACTTTTGCAGAGTACGTTCTCCCCATCAAAGTTCTGCTTTGTCGGTACAAGTTACCAATATTTTAAAACTATAAACTTTTTATATTTTAAATTTTCTTATGTGATATATCAGTTACAGAGACAATACAATTCTGGATATTTTTTGTGTGTTCAGTACTAGTATATGTGTCCCCAAATGAGCTGTCGATTTGGGGACGGCGCGCTATTTTGTCCTCAAATGAGTGTTCAAATATCTGGTCACCCCAGATATGAGCAACTAATATCCCTGAATATTTTACGAATTTTAAGCTGCCAAGGCTACAGAAGTGCATTACAGTGAAATCTGTGTAAGACGTAATCCAAGTAACATGAATTATTTCCCGTTTTATTCAGGTGCATCCACGGAATCAATTGAAATGTAAACATTTGAATTTTTGTCAGCAAATAGCAGATTCTACATGCCACTTATACTTCGTTCCTTTTTCGTGCATTTAAATAAACCAGCTTTCGCATCCAAACCTAGAACGCTCTTCTTTGGCGCCACGGCAAGAAGCAAGCGAACGGACTCAACTCACAACCAGCAAAGGCTGTGAGTGACCATTACAAAGAATGAATGTTAAATCGGACAGTCTCATTGAAATCCGTAGGGAACAGTCAGCTGCGAAGACTTTGCATCCAGCAAAAAGAGCAACGCGATGGTCACATGGTCTAAATTTGTGTCGCGCTACGTGCTAAGGGGAAGCCAAACTGCGAGTGTGTGTAAATAACTCCTAAATAATCTCTCTCTCTCTTTAAGCTATCTTCAACTTCTCAAGCAAATTTGTTCCTTGGAAATTTATCTTTACACCTTGTTATGTAATGTTTCGTATTCAATCAAAATACTTGACGGTATGGGAACTTTCCGTTGTTAGAAGATTCACTTACTCTCTTGCAATTTCAGTTTCCTCGTTAGGTGGGTTTCGATTTAGATAAGCTAAATAGAAAGGAATTTTCTCTCTCTCATTTTGGGACCAAAAGAAAAGTTGCGCCTTATGCAGGTTCCGTCTCAAACAGGTTTTACTGCATAAACAATTTTTGTAAATGGACAAATGACAAAGTATGGCCCGAGAAAACTTTACCAGAAATTGTCGAAAAAGTTTCAATTCCAATTTTAATCAGATTGTAAACAGTGAGTTTCGCTCCCTCTCTTGAGCAATTGAAATGCAAACATTACATGTGAAAGTATACAAAAAAAAAAGAGAAAAAATATGCAGCAATCTTTTGTTTACATAGTGATTCAACCACCTTCATAATTTTGGGTCACTGGTTCTGGTAGGGGAAGCACCATCACACCTCATCCTGGGATTTAACTCCGCCTCGGGTGATTGGTCGAAGATCTTTAAGCCTCAGGCCAGTAGGCTAATGGGGCTACTGAATACTGTTGTAATGCCAAGATATTTTTCCAAGATTAAATTCACAAAAACAGTTGAAAGCAAGATCTTTCAACTTACCGTCATGCAATACCAAGGTACTATGGAATAAATTACGTTTAATACCAATGCAGGACAGAGGAACATCACGAGGGAAAAAATTGCGAATTCTGGAGAAATTATCGCTTCGTCTAACTTCCATTCTTCGGAAATTTTTGCCTGTTTTCAAGCTGAAAAACTAACCTTGTTAGAACAAAATGATATTTAACAAAAATATATGGCAAAGGAAACATCGCGAGAAGAAATCGTTACATGGAAATTTTCGCACCGTCCAACTTCCGTTTTCAGAAACTCCTATCTCTATTTTCAAGCTGAAATACGTACAAGCATTGCAAACGTTTATAGAGTAAAATGGTAGTTAATAATACAGGAAAGGCGGAACGTCGTGAGGAAGAAAAATACGAACGAAATCTTTCATTCAGTCGGAAAGTTATAGAAGATGGAATTTCGTCTCTAGCACCCATGAGTAGAGCAGGGGCGGATCCAGAAGTTTACTCTCGGAGGGGGGGGCAGAAGCCAGCCATTTTGAAATGTTTTTTTGATATAACATTAGTATATACATATAATCGTCAGCCATGATCAATCCACTGCTGGATAACGGTCTGTCTCGTGTCAGTTTTCTCCATGTTACTCCTGCATATATATAATGTTAGTAGCACGAGATGCCGAAAATTGCCCCATATTAGTCACGTTAAAACAAATCACTAAAAATATTCAGGCCCCGTAACGTTCCTACTGAATGAATGAACAGAAGTCTTTTTTTCATTTTGAAATAAGCGACACCAACAACTGGCAATGTTTATGTACTTCACGCTTACCCTGACCCTCCCCCATAAAATAAACAGGAGAAAAAAGATTTTCTGGCTGGACGCCGAAGAGACGAAATGCCTCCTATACTTTGGCTAATGGGTATTTTAATTCATGTCCCTTCCTCGTAAATCCATCAGCGGAGCTATAACCTTTTAATAGCCAGAGGATATTTTAACTCCCACGAATGGAGCCTGGTCCGCTCCGAAGTTTGTTGGAAATTTGTATCAGCAGCTTGAGAGGACAGAAGAGCTCACTATATCTCCATGACAATTGACAAATCAGTAAGCGTAACTTTTCTCTTCTGACCTGCAGCCGGCCTGGCCATTTTCGTTTTCCTTTGAATAGCAAGTAACAGTACAAATTATACTTCCTAAGGAGGTTGTAATGGGGTAACCATTGTAACCTCCCCGATTCTGTAGCCCGCATCCTCTCATAAGAAACAGAATTCGTTTAGATTTACATTACTCAAACGATCTACTGTAGTCAAAAGTGTGAGAACTGTAATCGGTTAAATTAGCAAATCTCAGATGATCTGCTTTTCACTCAACCCCGGAAACTTGTCTGCCGTTTTGTTTACTGCCTACACATTATTCCTTTGTTATGACCGTTTTATATGTAAAGCCGGAGGAAAAGAAACTAAACTTTACTGCAAAGCATAAAGAAGGGGAACAGCTGTTTTGATAAAGATTCACTTAGTGGCATCACCCCCAAAAACTAGTGGGACAAGAGAAAAGGCGTACTTCGACTGTTTATCTTTTTAGTGATTTTTTTTTTAAAGATAATACAGATTAAAAATTGAATGACAGAAAATTGATATACATATGATTAAAATCCGCGGCTTCTGGAATTGGCGGCCCTCGCCTATGCCAAAGGCCGGCGCTGAACCTGACAAGGAATCTCTCTCAATTTTTTTAAACTGTAATTACTAAAAAGGTGTGTTTCTACTATTCTCTTAGAAATTCGTTTAGACTCCCCTCCATTTTGCAGAAGTACAAACATTAAATTTAACAAAAAATTCGTTTTATATAAACTTATAACAACAAAATTTCAGTAAATTCGAAAAATTTACGTATATTTATCCAAGTTTTCTAAAATTTTAGATGGTTACACCCGCCATATGTTCCAACTGCTTAAATATATGGGGGGTAAGGGGGCGCGCAGAAAAGTTGTAGCGTCGCGCCTGTCGTGGAAGAAAAAAATGGAAGTTTTAGTGGATGGTAAATTTTTTCCATCTTGTTTCAAGGTTTAACGGAACCACATGTACGTCTAGAGGCATATGGAATCTCTAATCCGTAGTTCAGATCGAGTGCTTCAGGACAAACACATCAATCATAACAATGGAGGTTAGAATAAGATATCAGGTGATGACCATGTTAATGGAGCAGTACTACTTTTTTTGTTGTTGATTGGAGGTTTAACGACCACCGTGAGCAACTAAATGGGCTATAAGCAGTCGCCCGTCCCTAATTTAGGGTCACTGGTTCCAGGGAAGGGAGAGAGCCAGTGCCATAAGACAAACACAAGATCCATGCCTCACGGGATTCAAACACATCCATTAATGCCTCACGGGATTCGAACTCGGACCCCTTTCTGACGAATGATCAGAGGCCATTGCTTAGACCACAGCGCCACCGGGGTGGCCCTTCTTTCGTTCGAAATGTTTCTAATTTCGCAATCGTAACTTGCTGCCGATGTGTGAGATCATGCTAAATTTATAAAATTCTTAATTATTTCGAGGCTCTTTCCCATTTTTATTTTAAATTAAAGTACACGAACGTTTGTGCGAATTCTAAACAAAACATAACATAACATTAAAATTGAAAACTTCTTTCGTGTAACAAGTATAACTCATTCCGGTTTGATATTAACACGATTTCTGCAACCAAAAACCACGCAATTCCAAAATACACACAGTTGAAATTGCATAGAGTATCATGCAAACAATGTTAAATTCCTACAACCTTGCAGCTTCACTGTTAAGAGATTCAGGGCATTTTCAGAAGTATTATTCTAACCTCCTTGATCATAACGCACGCAGGCTCAAATCCATTAGCATGTTCATGGAGATTATTTTGAAAATTTGTTAGTAATTAATTGTAAATACAGTACATATACACCTCGTATATTTCTTTAAACAGCTAAAAATTTTCAGAATGCCCCTGGTATTAGAGGTGGAATATCTTTTAAATGGCAGAAACTAATGAACTAAGTCTGCTGCAAAAAAACTTCAATTCCCCACTGAAAAAATGTGTAAATACTAAATATAGATTTCTAGCACCAAAAAAAAAAAAAAAAAAAAGATTTTTGAAGATAATATTCTATCACATCTATGGACAATATTATAGGCAGAAAGTAAAAGCTTTTTTTTTTTTTTTGCTGGAAATTTATATGAATCTTTTTCTACATAAGTATTTCTAGGCAAAACATTTGATGCATTTCACACACAAAAGTGACAAAAGATGTGTGCCCAACATAGTGTTGTGTAAATACTGTTTTGATATCAAGGGTGAGATGATCACGAATACTGCCAACAAAGAGGTAAATGTAGAACCAAGTGGATCCAAAATATTAAATCAGGTATTAGTGAACTGGAAGTTAATTATATTAAAAGAAAAACATCTTACAATGGGCATAAAATGTTGGACAGTCTGCTGTATAGGAACTTTAATTCCCCACTCCATAAGTGGCTTATGCTGAAAAGATGTGTAAATACTATACTGATATTAGAGGTGAGATGATGCAAATATTTTAAGACATTGTACTACACATATTGAACTGACCCCCCCCCCCCCGCCACGGAAATTTTCTGTTTTTTGAATTTTGGCATATATCCTTGCTATCTTTGTTAATTAAAAATGTGCTAACTCCTTAGCTATGCTGTTATACACTGAGTGGCCACTTTATTCTGTCCACCCTCTCAGCACTTCATTGGGCCACCTTTTGCCTTTAATACTGCGTCGATTCTTCATGGCATGGACTCCACGAGATGTTGATAGGTGGTTTGTGGAATCTGACACCATGCTTGATGAATAGCCCTTTCCAGGAGTGTGAGATTGCAGGGTTGTGGATCCAGCTGTCTGATGGCTCATTCAACTTCATCCCACAAATTCTCAATGGGGTTGAGATCTGGAGATTGTGGGGGCCACCTAAGCAAAGTAAACTCACCGGCATGTTCCTGAAACCAATCCTGTACAACAATACGAGCGCTATGGCAGGACGCTTATCTTGTTGAAAGTAGCCATCGCCATTGGGATAAATCATCCACATGACAGGATGCACTTGGTCCGCAACTATGTTTAGATATGATGTGCCAGTCAGACGTTGATCAACATGAATTAAAGGGCCCAAAGCATGCCAGGAAAACATTCCCCAAACCATAACGTTGCCTCCACCAGCTTGAAGGGTTGTAGCAATGCATTAGGGGTTCATGCTCTCGTGCTGTTTCCGCCAAATTCTCACTAGGCCATCGGCATGGTACAACTGAAAACGTGATTCGTCGGACCACATAATTTGTTTCCAATTATCGACTGTCCAATCCTTGTGCTCCTGTGCGAACTGGAGACGTTTTCTCTTGTTAACTGCAGACGGCAAAGGTGTTCGAACAGGCCTTCGGCTGCCATATCCCATCCGATGCAGTGTACGGCGAACAGTGCATGCAGAGATCATTTAAAGGGATCCTTGATTAATATGGTCTGTAATTTTCTGCACTGCTGCCCTTCTGTTGTCTGTTACCAGTCTGGACACTCTCCGTTCCTCCCGAGCAGTCACTAGTCGATGACGACCACACGTTGCACGTAGAGACCCAGTTTTTTGGCTGAGAGTCCAGTCTTTAAGCACTTTAACAACAGCTGCTCTGGAACATTTCACGAATGCAGCGGTTTCGGTGATACTCGCTCCATGACTCCAAGCTCCTACAATCATCCCACGTTGAAAGTCCGTCAAATCACATTTTTTTACCCATCTCGTCACCCCAAAAAAATCAATTCTACTACTGTTGCAAGCACTAAGCTTTCCCTTTTTATCATAGCCTTGCCCTCTGGCAGCAACAGCATGCAGCCATAGCTCATTTGCTTAAAACTGTCACGTGGTCATAATAAAGTGGCCACTCAGTGTTTGCTTTTTTCTATCCTCTATCTTCTCCAATTGAATAACATAACACAGACATGGGCTTTCTTTTACAAAGTGAGCATAGAGTGAGGAAGAATGAGGTGCATAACATGTAAAAAAATTTGCTCTGCAACTAGCAACAGTTGCTGAATGTTGGAAAATGTCATTAATGCAAATCAGATAATTACAGAAATTTTCTGTAATGGACACTACTTTGCAAATACAACAAGAAAAAATGCATCCTTTGTACCATGCTTCCCTTATTAAATTTCCTTTCTCCTGAAGAGATTATCTTAGCATGTTAATAATTAAATATTAACTTTGAAGGCATTCAACTGTTAACATTATGTATGCCTTCAAAGGGTAGAGATCGTTTGAAACTCGTGTTTCTTCTTCGTGTTAGTTATATGAAAGCAAGATACACTTGATGTATGACAACACACAGTGCTACAATTAAATAATGATACTGAAGCTTTTTTAAAATACACAGGTCAGGAAGGCATGGTTTTTTGATACACCTGATGTGTGATAACACACAGTGCTACAATTAAGTAACGATACTGATGTTTTTAAAACACGCAGGTCAGGAAGGCATGGTTTTTTTATGTCATTTATCAGACTTATAAAAAAAGTTGCCACCGTATAGCTGATGTCATTTATCAGCTATGCAGTGGCAACACTGTTTGCATAAGAATTGTGCAGTTGATTATTTAAACCATGCATGACGTCATTCGGTGGAAAAGCACAGCTTTGTCAAGCAAATAAATATCTACATCTGTTTGAAAATTGGTAAAACTGCATCTGTGATAGTTGAATTTTTACATGATGTGTATGGGGTACCTATCTCGTGCACAAATATTCAGATAGTATGCACATTTCAAGGATATGCAGGAAGATTTGGAAAACGATGAAAGGCCTGGATGCCCGATTTCAGCACTCAAATTTGAACTCATTGAGAAAGTTTGCAGAAGGATAAAAAATGATCACTGTGTGACCTTGAAGATGATGGAATGGGAGCTCAGTGTTAATAAGGAGATGATTTGTCAAAAATTAGTGCACAATTGAAGGGGGGGGTGTACTTGTTTTGTTCCACATGCTTTGTCAGATGACCAGAAACATGCACAAGTGGAGTATGCAAAAGACATCCTGGAGGCTGCATGCACAATTTTGTACAAAGCATTCTGGCAGGTGATGAGACATGGTGATGATATGTGGCAGGCGATGAGACATGGTGACGATATGGACAAGGTGATGAGACATGGTGACGATATGGACAAGGTGATGAGACATGGTGACGATATGGACAAGGTGATGAGACATGGTGACGATATGGATAAGGTGATGAGACATGGTGACGATATGTGGCAGGTGATGAGACATGGTGACGATATGGACAGGTGATGAAACATGGCGACGATATGTGGCAGGTGATGAGACATGGTGACATATGGATAAGATTTTATCACTCATTTATGAACCTGAAACAAAGTGTCAGAGTGCTCAGTGGAAGTTGCTGCAGTCACCCAATGGAAAGAAGATCAGGTTACACAAGTTCAAAATCAAGACAGAGCTTGTATACTTTTAGGACAGCAAGGGAATTCTGCATTACAAGTTCATTCCTGAAGTTACAACTCTCACTGGCAAATGCTTACACATCCATTTTGGAATGATTGTGGAAGAGGAATGTTCGTATCAGGCCAGAGCACAAAAACAGGTGGTGGTGGTTCCTTCTTCATGGCAATGCACCCCCACACAGAGCAGTCAGTGTACAGCAATTTCTGACATGAAAACAAGTGTGTACTCAACCATCCCCACCCATATTCTACAGATTTGTCACCATGTGGCTACTTTTTATTCCCTAAATTGAAGCTGCCTTTAAAAGGAAAAGTTTTTAAAGACCTACAAAGTACTGTGACATCAGCTCTTCATCCCATACCCAAAAATGCCAGCTGAAAGTCCTACCTTTTGTTGGCTGATCCTGCCACTTCTTGTATTAATGCAGGAGAACTATACAGGGTGTCCACAAAGTCTCTTTACAACTTTGCACATTTATTATGGATACACTCTATGAGATAGACAAATGTGGTTGAGCACATAAGTAAGAGCAAAAACTAAAGTTTTTTTTCTATCTCATTACAAAAGCTCAATATGGTTTAAAACTCAGGCTTCACGCGACAATAACACATAAACATAGAAATCGAGCGAAAATGCACAGTCACGTAGGGTAAAAAGGTTCGTTTAGCGGTAGCTTTCGATCATCCTACGACCGTGATCACCCGCGATAGACTGGATGGGCTGGTTGCCAGAACTACAATTTGAAGTTGGGGTGTTGTGTTTTCCAATTGTAGTTCTGGCAACCAGCCCTTCCAGTCGATCGCAGGTGATCACGGTCGTAAGATGATGGAAAGCTACTGCTAAATGAACCTTTTTACCATATGTGACTGTGTGTTTTCATTCGATTTCTATGCTTAAAAGCTCAATATGCACACCATTTGTTGAGTGTTGAACATCTAGCCAAAACTCCAATTCCAACCATGAGTGCTGCAGCATGTCCTCAGTAATTGTCGAAATAGCATTGTTGATCCTTGATTTCAGGTCATCGATATCCTGCACCTTTGTCCGATACACGATATCCTTTACATATCCCCATACAAAAAAGTCAACAGGAATGATGTTGGAGGAATGGGGTGGCCATGCAATTGGACCGTCCCGTTCAATCCACCTCCCAAAGAATGTTGTGTTTAAAAAGTCCCAAACATGTCGTCCCCAATGTGGTGGTGCACCGTCATGACAGAATATCACACTTGGTTGAAGGTCCTCCAACTGTGGCACAACATACGTAAAACATCCAGGTAAACATCTGCCATCACTGTTTTCTCACTGAAGAAAAATGGTCCAAGGACTCAGTTATGCATAACACCGCACCACACATTCACTTTAGGACTATCTCTCGCACGTTCCATAAACACATAACGATTTTCAGACCTCCAAATCCTGACATCATGCCTATTTAACTGCCTACAGACATGAAAAGTTACCTCATCTGTAAAATAAACATGTGCGAGAAACTCGGGATTTTCACTCAGTCTATCCAGCGTCGTTACTACGAATTCTTTTCACTGTGGTTTATTATTCACCGCAAGTGCTTGTAACAGTTGCACTTTGTATGCATATAAGCATAAATATCTATGTAGCACCATGTGTACCGTGGACCGGAGCATTTGTTGTTCTGTGGCAGGGAATGAATGAACTTCTTCGGGCTTCGTGAAAATAAATCGTGAACACGTTCGAAGTCTTCATTTGATGTTCGCGGGCGGCCACTACTATCTTGATTCAACAAGGGCCCAGTCTCCATGACTTTCTGGTGACATTGGTGGATACTAGGGCGAGATGGCGGCGTTTTCCCATTACTTAGTCCGGAAATGTTGTTGCACTTGTGTATCAGATTTTGTTTCGATGAACCAAGTGATGCACTGTGCTCTCTCTTATGGGGATCACATTTTCATAGAACAGCACCTGCTACATCAGTGAGAGACCTATAACAAAAAAAAAAAAAAGATGTCAATTAAAATTTTAGATATTTACAGTATATTATACAACAAATACCATGAACTTACATAGTACAGGGTGTCCATAATAAATGTGCAAAGTTGTAAAGAGACTTTGTGGACACCCTGTACTTTGAATAAAATATATTCATGTAAGTTTTCCTGCTTTTCCATTTTTTTAAAATTCAGTCTCATTATTTAATTGTTGCACTGTGTTGTAGACCATAATTCTTCAAATAGCACAATTTGTTAGATGTGAAATACAAAACTCTCTCTTTTCCTATCTGTAACAGGAATGAAACTATAAACAAGGTGTCAAACAATTTAAATTAATGCATGCCTCGAATGATGGCATATCATTAATATGAAGAATTTCCTTTAGATACCATATTCTGCATAATTATACAGGGTGCATAGGAAAGTCCCTTTAGCCTTTAGCCTGGAATAACTTGCGAACGGAGAGAGGTACAGTTATCTAAGTGAGATAACGGTATAATAAAGTGACTACGCCCGATCGAATGCAACCAATAGCACCTCCCCTAGCGGCGAAATGCGGAAGTTAGCCATTGCAAATCGAAAACGAAAAGAGATAGAGCAAAATTTCCAATTACAAAGTTGTAGAGCATCAATTAATTAGTACAAAACGACATTTGTTTTACATGGATAAGGCCCCGATTGAGATTAAAAAGAAGGTAAAGTCGGGAGACAGGAGACACGTGCTTTTAGTCTACCTGACAGTCGAGAGTGCGTCCTCAGAGGACACGAAGAAGACCCTGAAAACTGCAGTAAACTCAACTAAACTGCAGATAGGGGTCAAGAGCATTTGGAGCATCAGGAGAGGAGGGGTCGCAGTGGAATGTTCCCATCCCGGGGAGCTCGACAGCCTAGCCCAGGAGTTGAGAAGCAATCCGATGACCAAGGATTGCACATCTCCCACGGCCCCACGAAAGAGAAATCCCCGGTTGATAGTGTATGGGGTCGACGGGGATCTCTCAGGGAAAGAGTTCGAGCAGATGGTTTGTGGGCAGAACCCAGAGCTCGAGAACGGGTTCAAAGCCTGTTTTCCCATCAAGGGCAAGGGAGGTAGGGTCTACTGGGTGGCAGACGTGGAGCCCAAGGCCTTCAAGCACTTGGTGAGGCGGAAGACACTGAACTTGGGTTGGTCAGTGCTCCGTATAAAGGAATTTTTGAGGGAGGTCAGGTGCTTTCGGTGCAATGGCTTCGGCCATTTCCGAGGCAACTGCCCCGAGACAGATGCAAGGTGCGGCAATTGTGGTGAAGTTGGGCACCAGCACCACCAGTGTGCAGCCGCACCGAACTGCAGCAACTGCACCGCTGCGAATGCCAAGTTCCGCCTGAAACTGGACGTCTCACACTCCAGCTTCAGTAAGACATGCCCTAGTCTTATTAGGGAACTTGAGCAAAGGAAGAGTCGAGTCAACTATTGTTGACGGATGGTAGTACCCTTGGTGGTACGCAGCTCTCGATAAAGAGTTTTACGGTCTATTGACCAAGGTGTTTGAGTTGACCCTGGCCCGGGGTCATCACCACAGCACTGGCCCTAGTGCTGTGAACAATGTAAATATTTCAATTTGTGTGATTTTTGTTTTAGTGTCTGAATATTGTGAGAGGGGTGCATGAGACCCTCATAGTGAACGTGCTTGTACTTTGCTGAGTTTCGAAATAAAGGACAGTAGTCCCAAAAACTCGCGTTGGCGGGCGATCTCTCGGCCACGAGATGAGATTTTTGAAAAAGTTGCTTGCCCCAACTGCCCATAGCACGTCGCACACACGGGTTGCGACAGAAGGGTGTAAGGTACCGGTCCCGTGGCGGAGGCAGATCCCCACAGGTCTCTAGACCGAATCTGTCCGAGTAGAAGACTGTGGTTTCCTGTAACTGACAGGCTAGCTTTCGGAATGCCGTCAGGGATCCTATCAATCCCAAACTATTCGAGAGAGTTCCGCAATTCCCTGCGAAGTCAGCACTTTGACGGTGCAGGTAAAGTCATCAGCTAGTGTTACATGGATAAGATAAATTGTCACCTGAATACCCTAAAATGTCCGAAATCGATGCACGACGATTCGAATTTGCATATTCACATTTCGCAAATGTAGCCGTATGCAAATGCAGATTGTGACGTTGTACCATACCTACGATCAGGGTTGGCAAGGTAATTTACTCCTTACGTATTTTACGTAAATTGCGCGTAATTTACAGGTAATTTACTTGCCGTAGAAAACCAGTTTTTTTATGCAGATGTAAAAAAACTAATTTTCTTTCATGTGTGTGTATAAATAATATAATATAAAAACCACTTTAATTATATTACATTTTAAACTTAAAATTTCTTGTATATTTCACCACGAAATCATTATCTTCTTAAGATTGTTTATACAGCTCAGCCACCTATTAACAGATTTCTTTTTAGAAATTATAATGTATCTGTTCTTTCTTGTACATTAAAAATGGAGAAAATAATCTGCCTCTTGCACTAGCATTGATAAAAATCCCAATGTATATTGAATAGAATTCAAGATTTTATTAACAACTTCAAATTCGTCGAGCGTATTTTCATATGTATGTAATTCTATAAAATAAACAATTTTTTGTCCAGTTTGTTCACTAAAGATAATATTTTGACATGAATGCCTACGACATGTCTATAACACAAAATATTGTTCATTTTGATTTAATAATATTTGTGTTTGACATATTATCCAGGTGTACACTTCAAAATCATAATTTTACCCATGGTTTTTTTCAATTTTTTTACGTATTTTACGCATAATTTACATGTCACATAGGAAACCTTTTTTACATGTAACTTCACAACCCTGCCTACGATATAAAAACTAGTAGCAGGATGTACCCTGATCAGAAGTTTAGGTCTATGTACGCTGTGTGAGAATGGCGAGCTTGTCTTTCTGGGGTTATGTAAAAAATCAGGTGTATGCAACAGCGCCTACAAGTCTGCTGGATCTACGTCGTCGTGTTACATATGCTTGCAATAGCGTGACACCTTTCATGCTGACGAATGTGCATGCAGAGTTACTTTCACGAATACAAATGCGTATCGTGGGAAACGGTGAACTCTTCGAACATACTCGACATTAACCTTTTATCACTGTGCGCCAGTTTGCCTTTTTTGTTTTTGTTTTGTCTGACGTCATCAAACTGTATTGATATAAGTACGCATTCATGCAATAAATTGTGTGTATTTGCTCATACCTATGCCTGTTCCCTTCAAACGTTCACACAAAAGGTCACACATCGATTTTGGACATTTTAGGGTATTCAGGTGACAATTTATCTTATCCGTGTAAAACAAATGTCGTTTTGTACTAATTAATTGATGCTCTACAACTTTGTAATTGGAAATTTTGCTCCGTCTCTTTTCGTTTTCGATTTGCAATGGCTAACTTCAGCATTTCGTTGCTAGGGGTGCTGCTATCGGTTGCATTTGATCGGGTGTAGTTGCTCTACTATATCATTATCTCACTTGCATAACTGTACCTCTCTCCGTTCGCAAGTTATTCCAGGCTAAAGGGACTTTCCTATGCACCCTGTATATAGTCCACTCAGTTTAAAAAATTCCATAGAAAAAAGAAACTTCTATAATGCAGCATGTACTAAATTTCTTTATCATAATAAAATCGATGATGAAACCAGTCTACTGGTACAGCACTGTGGTCTAATTTTAACCCTTTCCAGCCCACTGTTGTTCAGAAACAAAATCTATTCTTTGAATTTTCGTAGTCCTTCTAACACAACAAATCCTTACTAAACCCACTGTAGTTGGTAGACAGCTATCCAAAACAACATTGTAAAAACTGCAAGACATGATTTTCCTATGTTGTGTGCTAAAAATATGATAATGTGATATGACTTTGTATTTCACAAGAAAAATAATAAAAAAACTGTTTTGTTGATTTCCATGTGAAGTGAAAAACATTCTATTGAACGTTTTCCTATATTCAGAGATAGGAGATCAAAACAGAATTTCCTTTTGAAAAGAACGATATGGTTTCATGTTCATGAAGGAAACAAAATAAGGAAAAGGAAGTCAAATTATCAGAAATTTAAACTTTTGTATCCCAATGTTGTTTACAAACGACATTTTGTATTTGAGAAATACAATGTTATAAAAAGTTTTCAGTGTTATTTGTACTTATTACAAGCCCCTCCCACCCACCCCAAAATTTTCCAATTTCAAAAATTAAATGTTGGGCTAGAAAGGGTTAATAACAATTTTTACAAAGCAAAATTTGAAAAAACCTTTCATCAATTAGCAAGTTCCAAATTACATTAAATCAACACATTCGGCAAAACAAGATACTTCATGTAAATGGCATCATGTGTTAGCATCAAATCCAATTGTTTGCATCTGATTCATTAAAGATCTGTAGCCTCTCTTCCTTAATTATTGCTCTCTAGGTCATCATATACGAGTCATTCAGTATAATACACTCTGACACCAAGGAAATGAAATTCAGGAACAGGTGAGAAAACAATTTCAACTACGGCTGAAGAATATTTTCAAGGTAACTCCAATAGTTGGCAATGACATGATCACACTTCAACTTTGCTGCCTTGTAAAGCAACATACATCGTAAGTACTCATACTGTCTTATACATCATACAGCACTGGGACTTGAACTGTGTTATACTTAAATTTCTTTTTAAAATGTTGGATCTTAGAAAGAAACAACCAACATTATAACATCTTAGAAACTAATGAAAAACATCATATTTAGGTCATAAAACAAAAAGGTGTGTGTTCTGTAAAAAAGGGAGGGGGAGGCATTAATCACAAAAGCCATTAGGAAAAGGGGTGTATTTATAATATGTACATCAAGAATTAGGAGATTGGAGGGTTCGAATTTCGACCATAAAATTACCATCATAAAGTACTTATTTCCTGAACCATGTTAACTACCGTATATGCCTGCATATAAGCCAACCCTCCTGCTTTAAGATCTAAAAATTTGTGGAAAACCTTGACCCGCATACAAGCCGACCATAAATTTCAAGATTTTGGAAAATATATTTATTGAAATGAATTATGCAAATTTTTGAGATTATCTTCTGTAAAAACCTTCAAAGTATAATTCACTGTCAGAGTTTCCAAATAACTCCACAAACATCCATTGCATAATTCATGCAGCATTTTTTGAGATAATTTATAATCATTGCTGGTAAAATTGTATCCCACAGTTCTTTCATCCAAGAAGCAACATGGCTGGGTCAGCCTTCTTTCAAGTTACCACCTTTCATTAAACACTATGCCTTTGTTATTCAATATTGCAGATGGCATTTGCCAGCACAAAGCACAAACACACACACCCACACTTGCTCTGAAAACTCAGGAGAGGAGAGATACCTGATTGGCAGTGGCCCACCCCACCAGCTAAGTGATTTACACGGTGTTGACAGCCTCTCGTGATTGCACACGGGAAGTAACGAGGCATCCCATGTTTGGAAGCAAGAAATTTCAGTCTCAGTTTGAAACAGGATTAGGTTTTAATTTATCATATTAGCTGCACCTATTCCCGTAGGAATTCTACTCTTGGTGGAAAAATATTCTTTTTTTTTTTTTTTTTTTTAAGCAGAAGGTCAGAAAACTATTGCATGGAAAGACGCCATTTGAAACACGGGAGAATTCACGGGAGTTGATTTCTAATATTTAGTGACCCGCATATAAACCAAATCCCAACTTTGAAAGCAGCACTTCTTTCAAAAAATTCTCGTGGATAAAGGAGCAATTGAATCTGAAATAAGATTCCACTGCAAAAGATTGCTGTCAAATCAGTCATACATCCATTATAAATTGCAAAGAGCTATTCCCTGGGAAATAAAGGAACAGAATACTTTGAGCCAATGATAAGAAATAAATTTGAGACATATGACCCACAGTAGACTCACCAACACAAGCATTTTTTTTTTTTAAATCCAGTGTCCAATATCCACGAGCATTTCAAGGTCTTGATATAAGTTATTAGAAAAAGCTTTTTGAGCCATGTAGTGTATTTAGACAGATTCCACTATGAGAGAGGAAATAGCCAGCAGTTCAACGTGCCTTTTTCACTTCTTTCTTTCTTCTTATTTATTTTTTAATTTCATGTTCAGAAATATGTAAAGTTTCTCACTTGTAAAAGTCACATTCAGTAAAAGGTGGCATCTCTGAATTTATTTCATGACAGACATAGGCGTAGTGTGACGAAAAAGAATTATGGGGGTGGGGGGGGGCATTCTCAGAAATAATTTTTCCACAAACGCTCCTTTTCAATTGCCATAACTTTGGTATTTACATGCCTAATATATCCAAAACTACAAAGTGTATCAGGCTTGGTTGTTTCATCCGAATGAGGATTTAAAAAAAAAAAAAAAAAAAAAGGCTTTCAAAGCACCTCATGCAGTCAGTCAGACAATCATCAGATGACTGCAAGTTATTGTGTATGGAATGACTGCTGAAAAGCAGTCATAGCAATGCTTGCTATTGTGTAACGTTGTTCCCTTGGCTATATGTCACACTTTGTAACATTTAAAAGGCAAAAACTAGCTATTATTTTTACCTATTTTTAAGTTGAGGGGGCACATGCCCCCACGCTACGCCTATGATGACGGAGGTTTTAGTCATAACGCAACTCGTCAGACTCTTACCCTTTGAAAAATATAATTCTTTTTGAACTTATATATAATGCCATTTCCTTTAGACACTTTTTGCATTACATAAATCACAAGTCTGTTTAACCCTGCAGTACTGTTCCGATATTTGGAGTGAAGACACACGTTAATCTAAAAACTTTCTGACGCCATGCATAAAAGAGCTCTTCACCTCATTAACAACATGGTACTTGTGTTATTCAGTTTCTTCCCAACTGGTGAACCAAGACAAATCTGTGTATCCTTTATTAGTACTGGCACAGACACTGCTCAGTGCTCATAACAGGTATCTCTTGTCTCAAATCCTGCTACACTAACAGGAACCTTTACCCTACACTCATTACGCAATCAGATGACTGAAAGCTACACCAATAACTTTGCCAATTCATTACTACTACAGTGAAACTTAGGAATTCTGCAGTGTATTACATCTCCCAAGAAAATCAAACTCTCCTGCTGTTTACAAAAATGAAGGGTAAACACAACAGTACCTATATTAATTCAACATTTGTCGAAATCATTACGTGGTTTCAGAAATTATTAACTATATGTCAACAAAATAGTTTCCATATCATCTACTGTTTCGCACGTTACTAGAAATTCGAGCACGGGAAAAACATCCATATAATAAAAAAATTTATTTCAACTTGTCACTAATATTCTTTTTTGATGTTCCTTATAATAGTTTAGAATTTTATTATATGAAGATTACAAATTTATATGAAATAATGTTTTTATATGTACAGTCATATGCATCATAAGTTGTCAAAGTCCTCCAATATGTACAGACAATATGTATTAAATGATTAACATTATTCCAGTTTTTTAACTCATGATTTACGAAATTAATACAATAGAAAATAACTTTCGAACCTCTTGATTATGATGCGTTGAATCTCTACAATAAGCCATCTTGTTATCGAAAAAGGCACAATTTTTCTTTCCTGTGGTATCAGCTTTCAAGTTGAACTTCGATCTTATAATTTTTTATTATAGATGATGGTTGCATGTTTCGTTTTCCGTGGCTCAATATCCCAAACTAGTTTTAAATCCTTCTTTTTGGAATCATCTTCAGTGGGTATTATGATCTACTTCTCATACAAGTTGTATTTCGGCCACTTACATCGATTTTACTGGCGGCGTCCGACATTCCACGGCAGTTGTACTCTTGTGCATGCTATTTTTGGTATTAATGCTCATTCTTAGTCGTGTTTTGATATAATTGGATGATATGAATTTCTGATTCGAAATTAATTGGTGTTGCCATTCGTTTGTTGAAAATAATTAATAAGGTCTTTTATTATATTTTTTAGCGTTATTTTCTTTTTCGATAAAATATTTCCAAGCGTACGGTAGACTCATTGGGTCATTATTATTACAATTTATTTCTTTAGTTTTTTCAATCATTACTGCTTCTGAGATTAATATTTGATTTTTAGTTTTATGTGAGGCTATTAATTTTGCATCATACCAATCAGGATAAGCTTCATTTTCAATACAATGATTTATTAATGATGTTTTGTTTTCTTTTTTATTCCAGTTGGATATATGTTCTATTAATCTGGTCGTAAACCTTCTTTTTGTACTTCCTATGTATACTTTATTTCTTTCATTTCTGTATAATATTTTGTTGGTATAGAATATACTCTGGCTTTATCAAGCATTGATCTTCTTTCATTTCCTGTAGTTAATATAGTTTCGTTATCTATGACGGTTTCTGCTAATATCATTTTTTCTTTAACGCATTCCTTCTTTAGGATATTTGTTATTGGAGGAATGTAGGGAATTTTACCAGCAAATTTTATTTCATTTTTTTGTTTATTTTTACTTTCATTTAAAGATTTCTTTGTATTTTCAAGTATATCATCTATGATCTTTTTCTTGTATCCAAATTTCATAGCAGTTCTTTTTATCCAGTTAATATCTATCTTTTCTTTGTGTTTATTACAGGAATGGGTTAATGCTCTTTTTATGTAAAATTGAAGTGTTGCCCTTTTATATTTCCAAGGATGATTTGAATTATCGTTGGAGTATAAGTTGGTTTTCGATATACTTCGTATTCAATCATATTATTTCGCCTGAATAAAGAAATGTCTAAATAGTGTAGTTGTCTGTTAACTTCTTTTTCCATATTAATTTGTATTGTAGGATACAAAGTATTGTATTTTTTTACAAATGTTTCAAGTTCTTTTTCAGACTGCTTCCAGAAGATAAGGATATCGTCAACGTATCTTACGTATAGTATTAGTTGTTTTTGATTGAATGAATCCAAGAGTTTATTTTCTATGTCTTGTAATATTATTTCAATATTTTTTCCCGTGCTCGAATTTCTAGTAACGTGTGAAACAGTAGATGATATGGAAACTATTTAGTTGACATATAGTTAATAATAACACAGTACCTCATAGTCCAATATTTTAAAATAGGAAACCAGAACAGAGGGTCGTGATGCACTCCAAAATATTTTCATTTTCCCAAAAAATTCTCCATAATATCAAATACAGTAAAACCTCAGAAATTTGGCATTGACGGGAATGGACGAGTGCCAGATTTCTGAAGCTACCTAAAGACTGCGTGACGGGTGTTACGTAAAGCATGTACTTACACGTAACAGGTCACTTTAACAAAAATTAGCGCGTCTACGCCTTATAAATATGCAGGGGTCGCGCTGCAGATCGCATTCTTCGTAATTTGCAAAAAAAAAAAATCATTTCGGCAATGGAAAAAAGATTTGGCAATTACCTTTCCGTACTATTTATTACAAAATTCTGTCGGGGAAAAATTGAATTTTGCAAATGATTATGCAAAAACTTGAAAAAAGCCAGAGCAACAGATAGAACTGGGCGATGTATCGACACATCGCAAAAACCCGACATGAATTTTACATCGATGTTACGGGCTTTTGACTGACGAAACTACGATACATCGCGAAGGCGATTACCGTGATACATCATGAAGGCTGATGATCACAAGATCAAATCAACATATTGCCACCACCAAGCACAGATCACGTTCGACACACATTTCAAACACACACACCGATTCGTCGCCTCATTGGTCCGCGTCACTTGAGCGCGGCCCAATGAGATGACATATTTGAGAAACCTACCTATGTTGCACGTAGGCGACAATCACACGCTGAGATCGAATAATATCACGATGTGTTGTTAAGATGGTATATTAGGAGATTTCCATGGTTATTGGTGAAACATCGGATGTTCTCACAAAAACGAAATCAGTAAAGAGCCGGATTTTTGAAGTTGCCGGATTTCGGGATGCCGGATTTTCGAGGTTTTACTGTAATAACAATAATAAATAAATAAATATTAGGGTGATTCAAAAGTCATAGGCATTTTGACGAGTCATCTTGTGTACTCGGTGTGCATGCTTTTATGCAGATAAGGACAACACATGACCGAAAAACTGGTATCGTTTAGTTGGTATAAATGGGAGCACACGCTGCTATCATTTATTGGAAAATTTTCTGCCATCAAAAACTATGAACGAGAAATACACGATCTGAGTTTCAAGCGCAGTTACGGGTTTTCTTTTTTAAAAAAAGTTGAGTACTGCAGTGAGGAGAATTTGTGCTGTGGAAAGTGAAAGAGCAGTGTCTGAAAGAATGGCAACATTTTGGTTTCAGCTATTTAAAAATGGGGGCTGCACACTTGAAGACAAAGCACATGCTGGAAGACCTACGGCAGTGAATTCTGAAGCTGTACACTAAGCCGTAGAGTCAACTCCATGCACAAGCACTAGACAACTGTCAAATGAGCTGGGAATGCCTCAGCCTACAATTGTTCATGAACAGCACAAGACACACAGAAACTGTTGACAAGTATCCCATGAAATATTATACACACACACACAGTGTTTTGTATATAGCTATTAAGAGTGAGCAAATGTTATAAAAACCTTTTCCTGAAATTTTTTTGTAGAAAATTAGACCTTGGGATTTGTCAGCTGCACACGCATATGCACATGGGACGGAAAATTACTTTTCTAAGATAATTTTTTGTGACACTTTTCATATTTTGTACACTTTCCATGAGTGTGAATAAGCAAATGCCTTGAGAGATTGCTTTTCCATGGGAATTTCTTATGGCATAATTCACACTCGTGAGGTTATTCACCTGTATGAGTGAGCAAATGATTTGAAAGACTTTTCTGTGGGAATTTCTTATGGCATGCTTCGCATTCATGCAATTTATTTCTTGCATGAGTGAATAAATGCTTTGAGAGATAGCTTTTCCCTGAGAATTTCTTATGGCACAGTTGACACTCGTACGGTTTTTCACTTGTGTGAGTGACTAAATGTTGTGAGAGATTGCTTTTCTGTGAGAATTTCTTATGACACAATTCACACTCACATGATTTTTCACATGTGTGAGTAAGTAAATGCTTTGAGAGACTGCTTTTCCATGAGAATTTCTTATGGCAGAGTTCACACTTGTACAGCTTTTCACCTGTGTGAATGAGCAAATGCAGAGAAAGACTTCTTTTTAGAGCGAATTTCTTATGACATAATTTACACTCTTGTGGTTTTTCACCTGTGTGAATGAACAAATGAAGAGAAAGACTTCTTTTTAGAGAGAATTTCTTATGACATAATTTACACTCTTGTGGTTTTTCACCTGTGTGAATGAACAAATGAAGAGAAAGACTTCTTTTTAGAGAGAATTTCTTATGACATAATTTACACTCATGTGGTTTTTCACCTGTATGAGTGTACATGTGATTTAGAAGACTTACTTTTTGTGAGAATTTCATGTGGCACTTTTCACATTCATGGGGTTTTTCACCTGTATGAGTGTACATGTGATTTAAAAGATGTACTTTCTGTGAGAATTTCATGAGGCACTTTTCACATTCATGGGGTTTCTCGCCTGTGTGAGTGAGCAAATGGTTTAAAAGATTACCTTTTTGTGAGAATTTCATGTGGCATTTTTCACATTCATGGGGTTTCTCGCCTGTGTGAGTGAGCAAATGGTTTAAAAGATTTCCTTTTTGTGAGAATTTCATGTGGCACTTTTCACATTCATGGGTTTTTTTGCCTGTGTGAATGAACGAATGGTTTAAAAGATTCCCTTTTTGTGAGAATTTCTTATGGCACTTTTTACATTCATATGGTTTATTGCCTGTATGAGTGAGCAAATGATCTGAAAGATTCCTTTTCTGAGAAAATTTCTTATGGCACTTTTCACATTCATGGGATTTTTCATCAGTGTGAATATGCAAATGATTCGAAAGACTGCTTTTTCGTGTGAATTTCTTGTTACACTTCTCACATTCATGTGATCTTTCACCTGTGTGACAAATCATGTGATTTAAAAGACTGCTTTTCACCGAGAAAGTTTTGCAGCAAATTTGACACTTGTGAGATTTTTCTTTTGTATGAGTGAGCAAATGATATGAAAGATGACTTTTCCATGAGAATTTCTGGTGGCATTTTTCACATTCGTATGGTTTTTCACCTGTGTGAGTGAGCAAATGACTTGAAAGACTCTGTTTTACTGCAAATTTTTTGTGGCAGACTTCACACTTGTGGAGTTTCTTCCCAGTATGAGCAAGCAAGTGATATGTAAGATGACTTTTCCAAGAAAATTTCCTGCAGCATTTTTCACATTCAAAGGGTTTTTCATGTGTGTGAGTCAACAAATGTCTTGACAAAGTGCTTTTCAGTGAGTATTTCTTATGGCACTTTTTGCATTCAAAAGTTTTTTTATCTGTGTGAGTGTGCAAAAGATTTGTAAGACTACTTTTCTGAGAGCATTTTTCATCACACATTCTGCTTTCATGAACTTTTTTACCTGTGTGAATGAGCAAATGCTTCAAAAAATAGATTTTTTTTTTTCAGAAAACTTCTTGTGGCACAATACATCCTACCAGTATCAGCAGTGTGAGCAAATAACTTGGGAGACTTTTCTTCACAGTAAATGTTTCAAAACATGTTTCACAGACTCCTCAGGTCCCTGAAACAATCAATTTTCCATTGTACAGGATTTTATTTCTGAAAAAAATTATCACAGTTCTTGTCCAAGAGATGTTTCACTGTGACTTAAATCTTGGACGAAACCCACAAGGAACCCTTCAGAAACTATCATGACGCTGGATGCTGGCAGCATGTTTTTTCGCACGATTTGACATTTTGCATCTTAATCAAGAATCTGTTAATAATGAAAAATAAAATGTTACTAACTTCTTGGCATATTTTACATTCATTTCTGCAAATAATATAATTGAGACAATTGCAAGAAAGAATTTCTACAATTTTGCAAAATGTATTACTAGATTATAAGAAAAATAATTGACATAAAAATATTCTAATTAGGTGAATCACATTTGTGTACTGTTTTTCACTATGCTAGTCAATGACAGCTAATTGAAAAAGAATATATTTTTAAATGCAAACAATTCTGAACTATAAAATATGACACATGGCATTTTTGATTCTGGTTGCAGGAACAAACTCCACCTACTTCCAGTTTCAATAGCATTGACTTGCAACAGCACTATATCTTAATGTAATGCCAACCATCTGCTATGGACAATTAACGAGATACGGCTGTGGAACTGATAGTGCCTTGAAAAGCAGGAACAGAAGGGCCTGCAAGTTCAATAGGTGTCATTCATGTGACATCAGAAGTGGATTTCTGTGGACCAATATGGCTGCTGATTCAATGTTGTCGCTATTTGATTATCCCGTACTGTTGGCTAATTTTTGCAATCTTAACGTCATGTAGTTTGCCAACGAATTAATAGAGCTACAGGGCAAAGAAGAAGAAATTAATTTCTTAGAAAAAAAAATCAAGGTTGCAAAAATATACCAAGTCATTTTTGTGTTCGATGTTTATTCCGCACGATGCAGGAGAACATCGCCATTAGTCGTCTTGAAGTTTTTAATGGAGCATTTCTCGAACATGGTACATTAATTTTTCATTTTTCTTACATATGGACATCTTTCATTATCTTCAGCATATATTAAAAACTCTAAAACTCTATACAGAATTCTCTCGTTATTCATTATACAGAACCCTTTCATTATTCTTCAAATACATTTTAACCCTAACTCTCTTGGTCGTTAAATACTGTCCACGTCTTATTATTATTCACAACATCCGTATATACACATACATGCATTCATATTAAAAACTGCTTGTTATACACACTATTTACAACACCCACAGTGTATATAAAAGACAGTTTTAAATATGAATGTATGTATGTGTACATATGGACGTTGTGAATAATAAGACATGGACGGTATGTAACGACCAAGAGATTTAGGGTTAAAATGCATATGATGAATGACAAAAGGGCTCTGTATAATGAACGACGAGATAATTCTGTATGAGTTTTCAATATATATGCTGAAGATAATGAAAGATGCCTATATGTAAGAAATATCTGAATGTAGTTGTAAGATGTTGGCTCAAAAACAAAAATAGCAAGATTACATGTAAAGACACAGGAAAGTGATACGACGACCAGGTAAGGCCTATCGCACAGTATGACAAGTCAGCTGGAAGGATACGTGCAGTAAATGTGCCAAGAAGCGACAACCTTCAGGCGAGTTTCTATTAACGACGTTAATAACAATTTGCGCGTAAAATACAAGAACAGTTTTCGAGAATATGTATGTATTCTGAGGTTGTGTCTTCTGTTAAGAATCACATTGGTTGAACTATAGTGCAGTTTTTTTTTACACTCGTCTACGTGGGGAAAAAGAGGTGTTTAGGACTGCAGCAATCAGGGCCTGATTAAGACACTCGGAGCCAGAAAAATGCGGACCGTCGAAAACAAAATTTCTCACCAATGCACAGTACTGAAGATGTCTCGTGATACGCACGATATGTACGGATATACTCCGAGTTAAGCTTTGCGTTAGGAACACCTATCTAATAATGCGTCGGTCCAACTTTCTGCACAAGTCATGGCTCGCGCACCTAGGGAACAGAAAAGGTGTCGAACATCCTCTACGCATAACTTGACCCTTGTCCACTGAGGCAGGCAGCCCTGTCTGTTCACGCTCATCCTGTGGAGGAGGACCAGCAGTTCTCGCACCCCATTCTAGCATATCCCACATATGTTCGATCGGGTTACGGTCGGGGAAGTTTGGGGGCCAAGGCAATGTGGTGAATTTGTTGCCGTGTTTCTCCAACCACTGAGTAGTTGTATGAGCCCGATGACACAGAGTTTCGTCCCGTTGAAAGATGGCACTGTGGGCCGGGTAAACCTGCAGACACAGATGGTCGGCTAACAGGTCCCTGCAGCATCTACCAATCAGTGTTTGTAGGATGATAACCAATAAAAATAGGGCTCTCCAGAAAAAAAGCTTCCCAGACCAGAACACCATCTCCACCAATCTGTTGAAACTCCAACTGTGCAATCAGGGGAATAGGGATTCATAGTGAAAATCCTCCAAATATGTGAATAAACAAAGACACTGCTCTCTTTGTGTTTTATCAACACATAGCAACCGAAAAAACTGTTTCCAGTCACTGCTGGAAATCCACACCCCAGATCTCTCAATATCTAGCCGAGTGTGTTAGCGTTACGCTACGGTGGCCAACCATAAATGGCACTACGTGTGTTTTTCTGTCGGCTTCTGACATCGGAATTTTTGATGTCACTATTTTTCGGTTGCTATGTGTTGATAAAACGTGGAGAGAGCGATGTCTTTGTTTATATCACTGATGCCACATATTTGGAGGTTTTTCCACTTTGGATCTCGCCCTTTGGATTTAACTGCTATAATTAATACATAGCCAGTACCGTTAATGTCCACCAGATGGAGATGTCTCAGAAGCTGAGCCCATCTTATGGATTTTGATCTCAGAAGCTGACAGAAAAACACACATAGTGCCATTAATTGTTGGCCGCTGTAGCGTAAGGCTAGCGCGCTCGGCTGGATATCGAGAGATCTGGGATTCGGATCCCCGGCGGTGACCAGAAACAATTTTTTGTTTGCTGTGTGTTAATAAAATGTGGAGAGAGTGATGTCTTTGTTTATTCATGCTGTTACACCACATGCAAACCCGGCCCTCAGCATGGTACAGCAGGTAATGGGACTCGTCACTCTAGATGACCTTCCGTCTACTGAGGGTTGATTGCTGACATTCCTTGGTCTATGTGAGGTGTTTGCAATGAACGGGCGTCATCATGAGTACCCTTGTTGGTCTCTGGCTGTGGAACCCCAGGCAAAGCAAGGTACAGCACATGGTGCATGGGAAAATAGGTCCAACTGCACTGCTGTAGTACTGGTGGGCGACTGTTGCATGTTGTTGCCGAGACACCAGTTGTGACACCCAACACTCACCTCTCCGATCAATTGCGCCTGGCTGACCAATGTGAGCACTTCTTCTCGATCTCTGTGCATGGTTAATCCATTTCTAGTACACCCTTCATACAGTAGTATGAAAGCAGCCAACAAGTGAGGCTGTTTCCGAAATGCTGGCACCTACCCTGTGGGTGCTATCTAGCCACAGTCAAATTGGCTTAAGTTGCCATGTTTCCCCATTACTGGAAAGCATTTACTGATTATATGCAAAAGATATGTGTGCACAATTTATAGTAACCGCATGTGACGTTGATATCACATGGTACTTCATTATTGCTCTGAATACATAAAACTGGGGGAGTTCCTAATGCAGAGTTAACTCAGTGCATATTTACTGTATTTCATCCTTAAAATAGTAAAACTATACTAGTAATCTGAACTTCCAGCCGTAAAATAGAAATAAAAGTTTCCAAGATTTTGCACATCAACCAGATGGCTGACTTTTTCAAGAAAGGTAGACAGCAAACTGAATAATTGAACATGTCAAATAGGCAAAGTCATCGCTCTTTCCACATCTTTCTTTAATTAACACACAGCAACCGAAATATTGCATTTCGACACCGCTGGGATCGAACCCCAGATCTCTCGATAACTAGCCGAGTGCGTTCGCCTTACGCTATGGTGCCAACAACCCATGGTGTTATGTGTGTTTATCTGTCAGCATCTAACTTCATTTATTAGCAATAATTAAATAGTTTGTGCCAATAAACCCCACCAGATGGAGACGTCTCAGTTGCTGAGCCCATCCCTACGTATTTGTGAAGCCAGATGCTAACAGATAAACACACTTAGTGCCGTGGATTGCTGGCACCGTAGTGTAAGGCAAATGCACTTGGCTAGTTATGGAGAGATCTGGGATTCGATCCCTGTGGTGTCAAAATACAATTTTTTGATTACTGTGTGTTAATTAAATAAAAACATGGAAAAAGAGATGTCTTTGTCTATTTACCTTGTCTCCACGTATTTGGAAGATTTTCACGAACATGCCAAAAATTAACGTGGTGGCTTGATTGGATAATAGACAAATAGATGCAAATGTAATTATGCATTCAAAGACATGAGGCATCATGTTGGTTGGGCAGGCTGTATCTTGGAAGGAAAACTACTACGTACTAAAACGTCATTGAATTGACCTTTGCGGCAGGATGCACCTTGTACATGGTACATAACTTTTCTAAACAAAATACCGAACCAGTCATGTTAATCATTCTATGCTGCACCTATACACCAAATATTTGCTATCAATTCAAGAATGCATTGAAGATGACCCCCTTTGGTGTTGCCATAAGGTCCCCACCATCATTATGCACCAAGATTAAGAGAAATACTGACAAGTGGGGGGGGGGGGCATAAGCCTTCTCTTTACAATGAGGCAGGCATTTATGCTATGCTATCCCTCTACAATACCAGGATGGCTCCAAGTGACACTACATTGGAATGACCAAGTGTTCATTTAAAATAACAATTAATGAGCATAAAAGAGATACAAAGGACAGTAAAGTAACCACTGCCCTACCCAGAGAAGTCAAGTTCAAATCTGCTGTTCCTGTAGGATGATATAAAGAAATTAGCTTTCTAATCCACCCCTAAATGTACTGCCATTCAAGACACTTTAGGAATCATTACCAACAGTGAGCTTGCAATGAAAGTCTCTCTCTAGAATTGCCATGAATTTGGAACCAGTTCTTCAAATAATGCCTTCTTTTCCCTTCCAGGGTATCGCATGCCCAACCAACATGACACCTTGTATCACTGAATGAATAATCATATTTGCATATATTTGTTTATTATCTAACCAAGTCCAATGTTCAAGTTGTTGAAGCATTCTATTATTCAGTTTGCTTTCTGTCTTCCTTGAAAAAGTCATCTGGTTGATGTGCAAAAGCTTTGAAACTTTGATTTCTACACCAATAAATTTGGATTACTAGTACACCTAGTAAACCCCCGATTATCCATCACTCACAGGACTGAAGGTGTGACAGATAAGAGAAAGTGTGGCACAATGCCATATACTGTAGTAAAAGTTAATATATTCATTTGTCAGTTCATAAGTCAGTATGTTTACATGCTTATTTTTAAAATCATATTTACAAATAATTTTTTTCTTATATTACAAAAAGTCAACAAAACAGTTTTGCAATCTTTTTGAAGTTTAAAACCACTAGCGCCTTTTTCACAACCTGATGCAAGTGTGTTTGTAGGAAGAGCTTTCCAGTTAAGGCTGGACTCATCACAATTATAAACTTGACTCCATGTTAATCACAGCTCTTCGAATGTCTCCGAAAACTTCTTTCGAAATTCAATAATGCATTCACTATTAGCACTGAGTTTTTCACCAATAACTGATAGTTGTTGAATTCCATGAAAAGATTTAAACTGAGTAAGTCACCTTTCACAGGCTTTGAAGGATGCTTCACAATCAAGTTTTCTATTCATTTCTACAGCCTTTTTGCAAATCATGGGTCCAGAAATTGGATTCCCTTGACTTCATTTTAGCACAAACCATTGGCAAAGAGCACAGCCCAGTTGTTGTTGCTTGCTTGCATACCTTTCGATTTTTTCAAAATCTCTCCTCAAGTCATTTACTGTAGATTGTCCTATTCTATACTCTTTTGATAAATAGGAAGCAGTTTCCTCTTTCTTTAAACACTTTATGATTGCCAATTTTTCTTTTATGTCAAGAATAACTTGTTTTCTTTTTGCACTCATTCTGTCTGCTTAAAATCTAGAATGAAATGTACCTCTTAACCGTGGTGTGATCTAGGTCATAGTGCGAATGTCCAATCACGCATCTCCTTACTTAGGTTACATCACTGCCTCAGAGCATGGGGGAGTCAGTTCAGGAAGAAACCATTTGTTTGGGGGAAGGTAGGATTGGGGAATACAAGACAGAAAAGGACTGATGCTAGTAACATAAAGTATAAGGAAAAAAGAATGGAGTGAGGGGTGACAGCTAACTGAGGGTGGCAGATGATAGAGTGGCAGATAAACGGGAGTTAACTGTAGTCTTACTCTTTTAAGTATTTGTGTACAGTTTTTGTCATTATTAATTATATTTTTTGATCTATGTAACTTTTACATGAAATGAGGGAGCTATTTCATCCTATACAGCAAAATTGATTGTGTAATGGTTGAACACTCATAGCTCATAGAAATTGCAATAGTAATTTTCAATAATCTCAGGCAATTTGTAATAAACTCTAAAGCAGAAATATTTCCAATAAAATGGGACTAGACAGCCATTAAGAATATTTGCAATAAAATGGGATTAGGCAGCTATTAGGAATATTTTTAATGAAATGGGACCAGGCAACTATTAGGGATATTTCCAATAAAATGGGACTAGGCAGCTATTAGAAATATTTCCAATAAAATGGGACTAGATTGCCATGATCAACAACAAACAGGCCATAAAAAAATGGCCTAGGACTCAAAATTACATATAAAGTGTCAAGCCAGCCCAATTATCTGAAAGCTAGAAGAATCACTCAAAATTTCTCACTCAAAAACTGGCAGTATCAACAATCATACAGATTGGCAGATCCATCCCATGTGGTCACTAGTTCAAAGGAAATACACCTGACAATGAATGGGGATCTCATTTCAAAATTTGAGGCATCAAAAATACATTTTTCTTTGTAGTACCCATAGAGATTATTTTATAAAAGGGTTTTGTGGAAACCGATAAATGAATAATTAGAAAAGCAACATAAGTTAGAGACTATGTATTTCTTGGCCTTGCTTACCAACCAACAATCTATAATGATAAGTTTCATAAATTTGTAACACCTCTTTTTTCTCATTATTTTTTATTCATGTTCTATTACACCTCTCTTAGAATACCGATGACCAGGGCGTGATTTCACCGATTAGCAACTAGCAAATAGCTAGTGAAAAATATAATTTGCTAGTGAAAAAAATCACAGTAGCAAATATTGCTAGTAAGGTAATTTCTTTATTTAAAGTAACCAAAAATCATTATTAATCCACGAAGTTTACATAACAGTTTCTATTATCACTTGTTAAAACGGCGACGATCAGCGATTCTCTTTCGCCACTTAATACCCATCCTCCCCATATCTTTCTCCCTTCCAAACTGTCGTAGAAGGGCATTGAAACTCCTCTCCATCATGCCCTCATTGGTCTATTACAGAAACTGAACGTGACGTTGGCAACCCAGAGCTCTGGGATGGATCGGTTGTTTGACCACCTGCTCTGCCACCCTCCCTTCTTTTGCCCCACGAACTTTGTCCTCAACTCCTGTTGTACCCTAAGCCAAGCGATTGCCTACTTCCACAAGTCTTGATAGTCGTGCATACATCAAATACTGCGCTCTAATGATCAGTGATGAATAAGCAAAAATAATTCCACTTATTCGGATGGTAGACAAAACGAAAGAAGCAAACCAAAATGTTACTGGAAAATAGCCTGCCAACACTGGCAAAAGTCTTATCCATAGTAACTAGCCTTATTGCATGGCATAGATAGACGCTTGTTTACGAAACGTGTTCGTGAAGGGGGTAAACGATTACGGAAGAAACTTCTGCTTCCTCTGACTTCTGGTTTTGGAAATTTTCCTTGTATTTTCAAGCTGAAATACAAATATTTATCCAGTAAAATGTTAATGAGCAATAATACTTGACAGAGGCAACATCGTGAGAAGAAAAAAAAAAATTATGATTACGGAAAAAATCCGAATTCCGTCGACCTTTTAGTTTTCTAGTTTCGTAAAGACAGAATTCCAATAATAACGAAAAGAGCCGGAATTCCTTGAATTCGCGGAAGAATCTCATGCCTGAAGATTACAGAAAAATTTTGCAGCAGCCAACTTCCGTTTTTGCAAATTGTTCTCCACAGTTTCAAGCTAAAATGCAAACATTTATGCAATAAAATGATATTCAACAAGAAAAGCGGACACAAAGACAACATTGGGAGAACAATTTGCGATTACGGAAAACTTTTCTTACTCCATTTCACTACTGTGTTCGAAAGTTTTGATGCACGAAATTTCGTCTCCAGATGGAAGACGACCCCCCCCTCTCCCAAATATCGATCTTCAGAATGATCTAACTGATGACAAAAAAATAAAGCGGTATTCCGCGAATCCCTGTAAGAATCGTGTATATCATAAAAATAATAGCAAAAGAAAAATTTGAAACAAAATGAAAATTTGTAGAATCCATAGTTCTGATAGTGAGTTGCGTAGTCAGACAACTAATTCCGTAGAAACTACAGCATTGTGTGGTAGTTGGCAGATATGAAGTGTGTAGAAGTTTAGCAGAAATTTGTGCGATTCTTTCACTTAGCATGTTGTGAGGTGGGATTCAGTTTTTTAAAAAGAATACAAGGGGATTGGAGGAACAATTTGTCTGTTGAAACTTTAAATGCTCTGATGACAATTGAAATACTGTAGAAGGGCCACAAGAAGAGATTTTTAATCCACGGTCAGCAGTTATAAAGTGGTATGATGACAAAGTCAGACACCCTGAGCGTAAACCATATGGGAAGAAATCTGAATTAGAATGTCAGTGAAATATATTCATGTGGTATGAGAATTTGTTAGAAATTAATAATAAAGATAGTCACTAAACTTATCTAAGATTCTATTCATTATTCAAAAAGGTAAGTCAAAATATTTATACACGTATTTAAATTTCTGTGTAACTTTATTAGAAAATAAGTTATGATGTGATTTAGTTTTACTTGCTAGTCATGCAAATGTTTTGCTAGCAAACTATTTGGTCACTAGCAAAATTTGCTAGTGAGCAAAAAAGATGAAATCTTGCCCTGCCGATGACAATGCTAATAGCCTAAATTTTATATTATGAGTAAGAAGTTTTAAAAAATGATTCCTGTTAATAGTTAGAATGTTACCGCCATGAAGTAAGGCATTTCCAAATTTATTTTTTTTCAACTGTTTCTTTAGACTTGGTTCACTACTTTCTATGCTTTTTAACCTGACATTCTACAACCACTTGCATTCTGCTTATTACTGAATGAGCCCCTATGTATGGTACATTTTTGCTTTTGTAATTTGAATTGTTAAAAAAAACTCCAACAAAACATCACGCAACACACCCAAATTTGCCAAGAACACTAATGATTCTAAAACCTTCTGTAAACCTTGATATTTTCTTCCAAACCCACAATATATGCATTGACAGATACAAAAAAGAATTAAATCTTTAAGATACTGTGTTGGAAATCCTGAAGTTTTACGACCGTTTAAAAAAGAATCATTTTTATTTTTATGTTGCACCACAATGTATATGTGCAAAATCAAAATCAAATAAAACCAAAAAAATCACCATATTCACCAACAGAGGTTTTTAAGCAAATTACAATAACAGTTTTCTCACCAATTATAGTGGCTCATCGAACATGACAGAAAGTGTCAATTTTCTTTCAATAATATTTTAAACTACTATTGTCCTATATGGCTTGCATTATCTACACACGGTTTTTTAGAATGTGAAACTAAATTCCGTTGATTTCTTGCAGTTCAGTCTGCTTTCCTGTATAACATAAACTGTTCGAAATACTTTGCATGTTTTCCCTCCCTACATCTAGGACTCAAACATTGTTTGTTCCATTATTTGTTAATTTGCTGTGCATTTAATTGTTTCACATGCAATGTAGGATTGACTATTTTTGTGTTTGTGTTTGATTTTTTTTTTTTTTTTTGTTGTTGATTCTCTCAGCCGAATTATTTACAGGGTTCTCCCTAAAAGTGAAAAGACTGGTGCAAGATAGATCATTGTGGAAGAAATTTGGGGAGGCCTTCATCCAGCAGTGGATTGATAATAGTTGACAATGAATGAATATATATATACATGGTTGAGTCACATTGTGACCACCAGCTAATATCCAGAGTAACCGCCGTGTGCAGCGTGGAGAGCAGCTAGACGGGCTGGGAGTGACTCAATAAGGTGCTGGAAGGTGCTCACAGGTATGTGGAGCCATGCTGACTGCAGTGCATCTGACAGCTGCTGGAGGGTGCGTGGTGGAGGATTCATAGAGCAAACAACATGATCGCGGTGGTTCCACAGATGCTCAATTGGGTTTAATGCTGGGGAATTAGGGGGCCTGGGAAGTATTTTGAGAAATCTTCGTCATGCTCTTCCAACCACTCTCGGACATTTCTAGCTGTGCGACACGTCATACTGGCATGCTGGAAGATCCCATCCACCCCAGGGAAGACAATCAGCATGTATGGATTTACGTGGTCTGCAAGAATGGATTCATAACAAATTCGCTCCATAGTACCTTCCACAGGTATGAATGGACACAGAGAATGCCACGAAAACTTTCCCCAGACCACAACGTTGCCACCACCAGCTTGTGCTCTTTCAGCAATGGTTGAAGAGTGTTTGTTCTACGTTGTTTATCGCCTTATACGCCAACGTCCATCAGTTCGGTGAAGCAGAAAACGCGACTCATTGGAGAAGGCAATCCTTTGCCAATCAGTGGAGGTCCAATTCCAATACTGCCGTGCAAGTGTAAGCCTTTCCTGCCGATGCACTTTCGTTAGCATAGGTGCAGTGACCATCTGTCTGCATCGGAGTCCCAGACACAGCATGGTTCGCTGAACTGTCATTTTAGACACACTTCCAGTAGCACCCTGGTTCATTCTCCCAGTGACACGCTCCACTGTAGGGCTGATCGGCATGCTCCACTGTAGTGTGTCGATCAGACCTCATGCACCTTCGAAGCCAACGTTCACCTCTCACATCTATGGCACATGGTGCTCCGCAGTTTTCGCATCACTTATTCGCAATGGAGCCATTTCTCCAATCACGATACACTTTAAGCACAGCAGCGCGTGAACAATTCACAAACTGCGCTGTTTCAGAAATATTGCCGCCCTTGGCCCGAAAGTCGATAACCATTCCCTTTTGCAAATCTGATAAATTGCTTTTTTTATCCATGACAGCAACGAATGATATGTTTTCAGAATGCCTACAGCACACCTTATACACCCTCCAAGCCAGCTCACGACATGTGCCTTCATTTGTTGGCTATGCACTGCATGGTGACATCAAAAGTAGGAGGTGGTCACAATAATGTGACTCGACTGTGTATATATATATATATATAAGGGACAGTCAAAAAGTTAGTTGCATTGCACCCACAACTGTTTTTGTTTAAGAGATATTTGGATGCGACGTGGGGCGCTACTTGTACTTTTACCTCGAAGCCGCCGTGTTAACTTGGTCAACGTGGCGGGAACAGTTCGCCTGTTATCACTCATGAAAGATGTCATATCCATTGGAAGTAGCATCCAAATTTGAAATCTGTGCAGTGATCCGTTTTGGTAGGCCAAAAAGTTGAACCTCACTGAAATTCAACGCCAATTAATCGAAGTGTACGGCGACAAATCATTTTTGCACTAGGCGATCGGAAAATGGCATTCATTGTTCAAGAAAGGATGCACATATATCGAAGATGGTTACTGAGAAAAAAGGCCATGAACTTCGACGACGAACGAAAACGAGAACCTCGTTAACGAATTGATTCACGCAATGAGGTGAATCACAGTGGACGAGATTGTGGAAGAACTGAATATTTTGCATAGATATGTGCACCACATCATCACTACCTAACAGTGGTGTAGGAAGGAAGGGGGAGGGGGTTACTGATGTACAATGTACCCTCCCAAATTTTGGGGAGGGGTACATTCATATCTACTGTAACCCCCTGATCATAGCAAGCACAAACAAATCATTCCTAAAGAGTGAACTTTAAAATATATGCTGCTGACTTTTTTTTTCTCAGAAATATCATAGGTCATCTTTTTTTTTCTTTTTTTTTAAATCCGAAGCTCATGGTCAGAGGCCTTGTGGTGGATGGTAAAGATTAAAATTGTTGATTTTTTCAAGTGGCCATTGGCCAGTGGGTAGACAAAATCTAGTGGCCACTTTCCTTACAGCTATTTCATGTTACATACACATTTTTTCACTGCACTGTATACCTTTCACTTATTTAGACATAGTTAAATTTAAGCTTAGTAGTTACAACGGCTCGCTGTCCAGTGCAATTAAATGAATAAATATAATCTTAAAAGTTACATTTTTCTTCAACCACATCAACCAAATTTTCTAGACAGTTTTTATTGGAAAGATAATTTTATCATTTTTATTTGGTCTCTCGCTATGTTCACAAATAAAATCTCTCCACCATAAATTGATAGCAGTGGATGGGTCAACATTTTCAAACAGTACTTACTTAATTGCTTACGTTATTTAATTTGCTGTATTTTCTAAAGTCTTTGCATGAGCATTGTCTTATCAAGAACATTGACCACAATACTTGCATTCTCTTAACTTCTGCATTGTTTGGCATAACAGTCAGCAGTATTGGGTATTTCAACAATTTGTGCTATGACCTTCATGAACTTAAAATTGCTTGTTTTTTGTTTCTCTAGCAGTTTTTAGTGAGTTATTGGTCAATGGTCAAAAATGTTCAGACATTATGTTTCAAACCTGCTTCCATTCTGCTAATTTTTTCCTTTCATTCCATTTATTTTTGGTTAGGTTCTTTTTGGTGTCAAAATGAAAACTGGCTGTATAGCTTTCAAAAATGAATTTGATATATAATAGTAGAATCATTTGTGGTACAGCAGAGATTGGGAGAAATGTGATACCAACCTGGTCACTTTATTTTACAGACTCACAATGATTCCTGACCACTAACAGAAAATATTCAGTAATTTCCTGGGTTGTTCTAATAAACATTACATTAAAAACATTGATAAACCTTAACAGGTGTTGAAAATATAGTCATGACGAAATAAGAACACATGCAGGGTATCCTGATTCCATCGGATTCTGTATGGTTTTCAAACCCAGTGTCATGTTTTCATTGGGGTTTTTTTTCAGAAAACGTTCAGTTTTGGTAGAATTTTAATGATTTGTCATTTTTCATGTTTGCCCACCACAGACCTTCCAAATACTATGAATTCTCCATAGTCACTACGAAAATCGTCGATCCCTGCGGAGTATAGGAAACATCGAATATACTACGGAAATAAAAAATCTGATTGTCAGGGGTTATTTTTTTTTTTCCTTCAGAAAACGTTGTTTTGGTGAATTTTAATGATTTGTCATTTTTTCCCTGTTTGCACACCTCAGACCTTCCAAATGCTACGAATTCTCCATAGTCACTACGGAAATCGTCGATCGTTGTGGAGTATGGGAAACATTGAATATACTACGGAAATAAAAAAAATCTATGAAATAATGTTATTCAATCATTTGTTCAAAGTTTATTTTCATGCTTCCAAATTCTAACATTCATCAAACATTTTTGGGATTGTTTATTGGATGTTTTTAATGTCGCGACATTTGTTCGATATAATTTGAGCATCTTCATGCCGTTCGTTGCCTGAAAATGATTGTTTTAGCACGGATGAAAATGTTCTGTAGTTTTCTAAATTTCGAATTTTTCTTACCCCAAGATGCACATTTCTTTTCACTTTCTGGTTATATTCTTATGTTATATTTTTTCTGATTATGTTTTTCATTTTTAATATAGCTTCAGTAATAGTGAAAAAGAACAACTTCGTATTTTAAAAGGTTTTTTTCTAGTGAAGCGCAGTTTTTGTTATTTTTAACAGCCTGTTCTTCAAAACCAATCAATACGGAAAGTGTTTTTTCTTTTCCGCTTTTTTAAAGCTAAATTAAATTTCAAAATCGGTACTTATTCCGCCAGTGATGGAATCAGCCTTTTCCGTGACCCATAAAATGACTATCACGGCAGTGATACAGTACTGATTTTTGATATATAATTTCGCTAAAAAACTTGTGTTTACCCATTCATTGGTAACATTTTACCGTATTAAGGGGCAGACAAAAGATTTTTTTTTATTTTGTTTAAAGCCAACTTCACACGTGCAAAGGAAACGCGACTCTGCCTGGAATGAAAGACTGCGCGCGGTAGCGAAAGTGAAGTCCCGATTTTCTACCTTAGATTTCTTTTTGTAAACATAGGGAAAATGCTTGCCCATTTGTTTGATGGTAAGCAAAAAGTGCCTAAGCAATAGAAAATCGTGCATTTTCAGAGAAACAAAACTTTAAAAAACGAGCTGCTGAAGACGAGTTGTGATGCCACAGTTCCATCTAAAGCCACAGGTGTCCGTCCATTCCCGATATGGTTACTTTGCGCACCAACTGAAGTGGAAAAACAAACAACCAGGGTGAGCCATCCCCGTTCTTGAAGTGTGAATCTATAAATAGATCGTACCCACTTATTTGCGGAGGAAAGGGCTGTTTTTCACAGCGCGCGAGTTGGATGATTTAAAAATGCATTTCCTATTACAGGAGCGTTTTAAAAATGCAAATAAATTCTTTAGCAATGGAAAAAAGCCAAATTTTCGAGTGTGGCGACTAAAGTTATTTTTTCTACTGGCCATTTTATTTTACCCAGTCGCCACGTGGCGAGTGGCGACCGCTAATTTTAATCTTTAGTGGATGGCCAACCATCTGGACAACTCCAGCAAATTAGCTTAACAGGGAAACTACTGCTGACTACAGAAGAAGAAAGGCGCTGACATCACAGCACCTACAGCTACTGACACTCCGACAGGTTGAATGGGAGGGTCGAACCGCATGGCAATTTCTTTCATCGGTACCCTTCTTTGCCTTTGGCTCAACTTTGACAGAAAAGCTGTAGCACCTTTGTATTTCAGTGTCCAAATTCCTCGGGAATTCTTGCATCTTTCTCTACTCATTGGTGCTTGGTCATTGCGCCCTCCCTCCAACAGTACTTGCCTTCATTGTTTTTTCATTTATGACATGTTTTCTTCTATACATCTGCAGTGTTCGCACGTAGCTTATGTAACCGACCTCTTGGAAGACCTCCGTTTAGTCTGGACTAACTGTTGTTGAGTTTTGAGTTCAATTTGAAACTGGCATAAAGCTATGGCAAAAGAACTATTGTGATTTTTTTATTTTTTTTTTTTACTTTTAATAACCCAAAGGAAGCATGTTTTAATCATGGAAATGTGACTGAAAGTAATGTTGGTTTCTCTGGGGGCAAGATCTGTCCAGGAACAGGAAGATCAAAATTTAGGGAAATATTTGCTTGTGCCTAAGGCTAATGGCAAGTCTATTCTCTGTAGATGAGTGAGATATCACATTTAACTATTCTAATAAGATAAAATATTTGTATGTTAAATTCTTGTGCTCTTACTTGCAGTCACAATTTCAGTTTATTGAAATCCTTGCATAATTATCTCACAAGCTTCTAAACACAAAAGCTTCCACTGCTTAGAGTTGGAGAAGAGAGCATTGAGGAAGACCTTTTGCATCCGGGATTGAAAAATGCTACTCAATGTGAGGCAGAAATTATCATATTAGCTTACTGATATATCCTTGGAGAAGGTAATTATCCACAGATATTTGGATGTAGCTAATTTAATGTTACTTGGCAGTTTTAGAAATGATACTATGTGAACTTTCATTTGCATTCTGCCTTTCCTCTAAACAAACAAAACACTGAAATGAAAAAAATAATACATTTCTGATTTTTAAATTTTAAAAGTTCTACATTCTAATGCTTCATTTGATATAGGTTCCCTTGGAGCATATTTACAGGAACAAAAACTTACCTAATTCAAATTGTTTTTATATAATTCCTTAATTAATAAAAAGTAACATTGTCAGCCATCACAGAGCAAAGAAAATAGTGCCACCACTATCTTTTGTGTTAAGTATTTTTTTTAATTAATCTGTATGCTAAATAAATAGCAATTTTGTAAAGAAAAATATGATTTGTTTTATAGAAATGAAATGTGGAACAATAAATAAAGATAGAATACCAAAGAGTTATGTGAATCCTCTTGCAGCAGTTGCCAGCTGGTCTGTTTACGTTTTAGACCATGGCTCCTTGTGAGCCACTACACAATAGTTTTCTGACCTTCTGTCCATTATATATCCTCAGCTGTGTCACTTCCAATTAAGGAGGGCCGTGGGTGGCCTAGTGGGCAACGTTCATGATTGCAATGGAAAGGACCTCAGGTTCGATCCCGGCAGGTACGAACGCTTGTTCCACTAAATATCCGCCGTGCGGCGGATGGGCACGTTAAGCCGTCAGACCCCGGGTACTGGCTCCCCAATAATAAATAAGGGCCTCTTTCTCCCCTTTTCTACCTCGCTTCCGTGTCACTTTCCTATCGGGCACTCTAGCCCAAATCTCCTAGCTTCCTATTTCTAAGGGTTGTTTAAGAACTGGGTTCAGACCCTTCCTAAAATCCTCTACATATGATCATTTGATCCCAATTAAGGAGAGGAGACACAGGGCTATGAATAATAACTGATGCATATTATTATTCTGTTCTTGGAATATCAGAGGAATGCCACTCCTTCCATCACAAAGTGGAGAATGTGCACTGCAAGAGGAGATATTGATTTCACACCAAAGAAGGACATTACAATTTCAGAGATGTTTCACATTCCATTCAACATATTTTATTTGTGTTCATCACGGCTGGTAAGTTTTTATGGTGTTAAACTGTCACATCAAAAATCTATGTCAAAAATGTTAAATACCTCATATATACCATTTTAATTTAAAATTAGCCTTTTAAGACAGCATGTATGTAATATTTGATATTAACATGTACACTGATGAACCATTATATTATGACCACCCCCAGCCTAGAAAAATGAGTGCGCCTGGAGGCTGAACAGTGACGCAGGTTAAGTTCACAGAGCAGTGTATATACAACCCGAGGACCGGCTTTTGGTTAGTAGGGTGTTCGGAGTGCGAATAGATAAAGCTGCCGATTTATCGGAGTTGGATAAAGGACAAATTGTGATGGCACGGCGTCTCGGAACTACGAAGCTTGTGGGTTGTTCACATGCTGCTGTAGTGGTGAGTATGTATCAAAAGTGGTGCGCAGATGGCCAAACGATGAACCGGCGTCCAACCATGTGTCGTCCGCAGTTCAATGATGCCAGAGAGGAACGGAGACTGTCGCACATTGTTTACAACGACCGCAGCGCTACAAATCACGTGCACCTACAGTAGTGGTGATCAGCGCAATGTGTCACAGCACACAGTTCATCGCAGCCTTCTGTGCGTGGGCCTGTGTAGCCGAAGACCCATCCAGATGTCTGTGCGTGGGCCTGTGTAGCCGAAGACCCAGCCAGATGTCTGTGCGTGGGCCTGTGTAGCCGAAGACCCAGCCAGATGTCTGTGCTCACTGCATGTCATTGCCAACAATGCATGGAATGGGCCCAAGATCGAGATTGGACCCTGGATTATTGGAAAGAAAGTGGCCTGGTCTGACGAATCAAGATTCCTGATGCATCACGTAGAACGCCGAGCATGGGTATGACGATCACCAATGAAGGTTATGGCACCTGGATGCACTGTTGGGTGGAAACAGGCCGGCAGCTGCGTTGTTATGCTGTGGGCGATGTTTTCTTGGGGCACTTTGGGCTCCATTATCCCAATAGCACAATCCCTGGCAGTTATCAGGTAACTGAACATTGTTGCAGACCAAGTTTCATGGCAACTGTGTTCCTTGCTGGTGATGGCCTTTGGCAACAGGATAATGTGCCATGCCACACCACCAGCATCATCAAGGAGTGGTTCGAGGAAAATGCTAGTGACTTTCTGTTAATGCCCTGGCCTCCAAATTCACCTGACATGAACCCAATCGAACATTTGTGGTTTGACTTAGATTCACGCTAAACCACCACCACCGAAACTTAGAAAAACTTTGTGGTTCGACAGCGGGTTCATGCTAAATCCCCCCCCCAATGTACGGGAACTTTTTTTTTTTTTTTTTTTTTTTTTGAGGTTTAACGACCACCGTGAGCAACTCAATGGGCTATAAGCAGTCGCCCGTCCCTAATTTAGGGTCACTGGTTCCAGGGAAGGGAGAGAGCCAGTGCCGTAAGACAAACACAACATCCATGCCTCACCGGGATTCGAACCCGGACCCCTTTCGGACAAATGATCAGAGGCCAACGCCTTAGACCACTGCGCCACCGGGGCGGCTGTACAGGAACTGGCAGACCTTCTGTTTACATTATGGTATCAGATACCCCAGGATACCTATCGCCACCTCATCGAATCGATGCAACGCAGAGCGGCAGCTGGTTTGAGGGCTAAAGGGGGTACCTACAACTTATTAGGTAGGTGGTCATAATGTAATGGCTCATTTGTGTAAGTAACTTATTGCCTGAATAAGGTTTTTAGATAGCATAACTTTCTGTTATGCTATATTAAATATTTTAGCCCCATAGATTGTTGATACATGATGCTATGTTTCGCTTAGTCTCTTGACAGAAAGTTCCTTAGACCATATACTAAAAAAAGTGAAAGAAAAATAATAATAATGGCAAATACTGATGCCATTCCATTATTTAACTTATAAATTGTACCCTAAACATAGGGGGCAGGGTTAACCATCATAAGAATAGCATGACCAAACATTTGGGGGGAAGACACAAATAAGTGTAAACTGATGTTTTTCTTGGGGGAGGGGGGGCATTCTCAGAAAGTTTCTCCGAAAAGGCTCCTGTTCGATTGTCGTAACTCAGGATTTTTACTTTTACATGCCTAATATACCCGAAACTACGACGTGTGCCAGGCTTGAATTCACCTTAATGAAGATGAAAAAGAACATGCCTTCAAAGCACTTCATGCAGTCATCTGGTAATGCTGCATGCTATTGCGAATGAAATGACTGCTGCAAAGCAGTCACAGCAATGCTTTCTATTGCGTAGCATTGTTCCCTTGGCTGTATGTCCCACTTTATAATATTGAAATGGCGAACGACCAATTAGCTTAAATTCCAATTTTTAAGTTGGGGGAATGTGACCGCTCCAACTATGCATATATTAACCAAAATACAAAAAGCATCTACCTGCACATGGGTGACAAACTAGCTATTAATGGGTGTTCGTCTCTGCTGATTTCTTATGAAGATGAGGAAATGCCATTCCCTACACCCTATTTTAGCGGAAGTAAAAAGATAACTAATCCTGCGAACTGGCGAAAAGGAATTTCTGAACGCTAAGATTTTGTGACTGATCCTGTTTCTGAACATGTTCAAATAACAATTATTTTGCTGCAAAGTCCTACCAGCTCTGCCTCAACAGAAAAATTATTTCCCAACTTCACAGTACTCTAAGCGATGACAGTGTTTAGGTATTAATAGATGTTCAAACTTCATGATGTGCTATTATATGCTACGAGGGGAAAAACGCCAGATTATTATATTTCTAATTGATAATAACTCTGCTGGTTTTATGTTACAAAAATTAATTATGTGCATCTGAAAAAAACTTGCTGACAAAAGCAGCACATTTTTTTCACAATGTAACAATATTTATAAAAAATTTAAAGGTAAATTTCAAACTTTTAATAAATCTATTAATACATACATACACTAAGCTGTTCTCTGAGATTCAGAGGTTAGTTCCACAAAGAAATACAAACCACCAAATAATTTTTTAACTGATTATTATTTACTGACTGTTGCCATATCAAATGTCGCCATTTATAGCGATCTTGACACACAACTTGGGCTTCACTGACATCCATTGCACAACATACACAAAACTTTCTATACTTCATACTCATAATCTTTTTCTCATGCACACAATCCTGAATCTGATCCTCTCATGACTTCCTTGGCCTTCCTGTACCTTTCCTTTCTGCAACTTGGGCTGAAAAATTTTTCTTAGCATCTCATCACTCATTTTTTCAACATGCCTAAACCACATGAGAATATTAGTCTCCACCTTACCACCAACATTCTGCCTCATATTACATAACTACAACATATCTTCATTCTTCACATGATCAGAACCTGCCTTGCCACAAACACCCTGTAAGTAAAGCATTTCTCCAGCACACAAACGACTCCTATGTTTCTTCTGTAGTACCCAGGTTTCACTGCCATACATTAGAGCAAGAACAATTACACTTTCATACACAGCCATTTTGGGATTCTCTTGAGAACTCGTCATTCCTGTGAAAACCTAAAGCAGCTATGACTTTCAATGAAGAATTCACTCGCCTACTAATTTTACCACCTAATTTGTTCTCTCAGCGATACATGCTTCCTAAATACACAAACCCCGTTCCTCTGGTCAATCACTGAGGCATTCAGATTTATCTTGCATTCAGTACTAACAGTTCTTCACACAAAAACCATGACTTTGGTTTTTCCCTTATTTATATTCAGTTTGAATTTCATACAAACTTCGTACATCCTGGACAACATACGCTGCAACTCACTTTTGCTCTCTGCCAACAGGACTGTGTCATCGGCATACAGCAATCTGCACACACTGATATTACCAAGACATAAACCAGTATTGTCCATCTTGGCATCACGCATGCACACATCCATAAATATTTAAACAGCAATGGTGACATTACACAACTTTGTCTGACTCCTGCACCAATAGAAAACCATTTTGATACAACACCATTCACTCGTACACAAGCTCTACTGGCAGCAAATAAATCTATTAATGCTAACAATATATTCAAAATATTTTCAAGCATAAACAAACTCACCCGCAACTGAATTGAAAGGATTCACATAACACTTCAGCTCAGGGGTTGTTTTTTTATTTGTCTTGTAGTTTCAGACAGCTTTACCTAGTTTTTGATGGTTTAAAGTGGTTCCACCTAAAATCTTTGCCTTATGTTTCGAATGGTAAAACTTCTTTACATATTTTCTTCACAATTAATGTATTCCCAAGGATGAAAATTTGCACATTGATAAAACTAACTTTAAGTTACAGCATGGGATACGTAATACTTGCTAAAACATAACCATAATTTTATTAAAAATCAATCATTTTTTTTACTAATGTTTGACCTGTTAATAGATGGTGCGACATGTACATTGATGACATTAGTAGACAAACATTGAATTACTTAATTATGGTTATGGCAGAGATTTTAGAGAGTAGACAAACAATGTTGAATTGCTTAATTACAATAAGGCAAATATTTTAGGTGGAACCACTTTAAACCAGTTTTTTAGAGTTCAAACACATCTTAGCCACACTGGTGATGCATTGGTCTAAGCACTTGCTGCTGATATTTCTCCGGTATGGGTCCAGGTTTGAATTTTAGAGAGGCATGGATGTGTTTGTCTTATGGAACTGGCTCTTTCCCTTCCCTGGAACTAGTGGCCCTAAATTAGGGAACAAGGACTTGTTTACAGAGCACTGAATTGCTCACGGTGGTTATTAAACACTAAAAAATAATAAAAATGTTTTA
This sequence comes from Macrothele yani, assembly GCA_039090855.1. Classification (NCBI taxonomy): domain Eukaryota; kingdom Metazoa; phylum Arthropoda; class Arachnida; order Araneae; family Macrothelidae; genus Macrothele; species Macrothele yani. Next base: position 130,782,513 of record CM077009.1, on the reverse strand, counting down.
CAGTTTTATACTCTCCTCAAGTCAAAAACTCAATCCTAGTGTCATTGAAATAAATATAAAAATGTATTCTTAAAAATATCTGACCCTGTTTTATATTTCACTTTGGAACTATTTATATCATGTAGTGAAACATGGAAAGCCACCATCTCAAACTTAAACAAACTCACCCGCAACTTTTTTTTTTTTTTTTGATTGGAGGTTTAACGATTACTGTGAGCAACTCAAAGGACTATAAGCAGTCACCCGTCCCTAATTTAGGGATGCTGGTTCCAGGGAAGGGAGAGCCAGTGTCGTAAGACAAACACAACATCCATGCCTCACCGGGATTCAAACCTGGACCCCTTTTGGGCGAATGATCAGAGGCCAACGCTTAGACCACTGCACCACCGGGGCAGCCAGGGCCTGATTTCTGCACATGCACAGGGCCTCAGAATTTGGGGGGCCTCCAAACTACCTCTAAAAACCAAATATATTTTTAAGTCTATTCATGCCAAATTAATGAAAAAAGAGACTGCTTTGTTAATGATTATATTGCAACGAATCAACAAAGTGACAATATTGCAACGAATCAACAAAGTGAGCACTTCCCTTTCAATCTTCCATGGGCAATCTGTAGTTAGTTTTACCATTATATGAGTCAATTATTGACTTCATCCTGAATTTCATGAGAAAAAATTTCTAACTGTTCGAGAAAGAATACAACTAGTTGTTAGGGAGAGAAATGGATTATGAATCCTTGAGAAAGAAGAAAATACCCAAGAACCAACTTCTAGATGATTCAACTCCAGACGTTGTTTTTAATAATAGAGATTCCTTCATCACTCAAACGTTTTAGGTAATGTGTGACAATCTTGTTTCACAGTTGCAAACTAGAAAGAAGTCATATGAGGAATTGGACTCTAGATTTGGATTTGTCTACAAGAATAACCTAAGTGATGTGATGGAAGCAGCTGAATTGTTGCAAAAGCAGTTCTCAAATGAACTTGAAGAAGACTTTGCTAAAGAGTTCATTCAATTTCGAATCCTGATGAAACAATTCCTTCACTGAGAGCACAGATCCTCTAACTTGCCTTGGGAAGTTAAGGGACTTGAATTTAGTTCATATTTTTCCCATTGTTGACACATGCCTCAAGATTTGTTTACCAATACCAATGTTCAAATGAACGCTCATTTACGGTTCTGAAAAGAACAAAGCATAAAGTTTAAAAGAAGAGTCAATTGATGCTCTTCATATACTGTCCATTAAAAGTGATGTAACAGAAGATTTAAGTTTTGATGACATAATTGATGATTTTGCAGCCACGAAAGTTAGAAAAAGCCATTTTTTAATGCCCTGTTGCCAAATCAACAGTTAAAAATTATCAAGTATTTTTTAAATTATTTTTATTCATACATTTTTAATGGTTTGTTTAAAAATGGGGTGTGACTTATAATCACGCTCCTGTAATAACATGTAGGTATGGTTGTTTTTCCTTGAGGTCTCATATCACGGGTGAAGCCTATATTTGCAGCAATATGGTATTATTATACATGAAAAGCATTTCAGCAAAACATGTAGAATTTTCTAAAAATATCTTTATTAATATCAGTTTTGTGTGAACAAAATTTGTGAATCAATATTCATAATTATGTTGGGTTTACTTTCACATAAATGAAAATACCAAAAAAGTTCAAATGACACTACTTTATTTAAAGACTCATAATAATTTACATGGACTGTTACAATAATTTATCCCACAATGTGTTGTCACTTGTCAGCTGTAACAACTTGTGAGGGATTACTTCTTACAGCTTAAACTACCATCGGTTCATCATTTCCATTAAATTTATGGTAGACTAGAGGTTTTAAATTATATCTCTGAAAGCATAGTTATTTGTTTTGCAAATACCATAAAACAAAAAAAAAGAATTCCAGAGAAATTAATGTTACAGATGCAAGCTCAGTGGATGCGGGGAAGTACAAGTGGTATGAATGCTAGTCTATTACAATCCACATTGGCTGTAAAGATAACTAGCATGTGGGATGTACTACTAGAAAAATTGCTTGCAAAAAAAAAATATTTACCAGCAAATATTCTTCTCAACTGTTAGCAGATAATTTTAATCAAGGGGGCAGAGACATAGGATGTGCACAGGGCCTCCGCTGACCTAAATCGTGCCCTGGGGGCGGCTCATAGATTTCTCAGGACAGTTTATCTTTTTTTTTTTTTTTTTTTTTGATTGGAGGTTTAACGACCACCGTGAGCAACTCAATGGGCTATAAGCAGTCGCCCAGTCCCTAATTTAGGGTCACTGGTTCCAGGGAAGGGAGAGAGCCAGTGCCGTAAGACAAACACGACATCCATGCCTGACCGGGATTCGAACCCGGACCGCTCACGGGCGAATGATCAGAGGCCAGCGCCTTAGACCACTGCGCCACCGGGGCGGCGTTTATCTTTTTCAAGGCTCACACTATGACATGTGTACAGAGGCTTTAAACGCTGATGTCTGGGTAAGTTCTGTGGAACACTTTTTGCTGTGACTTGTAAAAATCACTTCCTTAGGTGCTGACATGCTTGTTTAAATTGATGGATCCTATATAAATTTTGTGTTATGCCTTTTAAAAATACTTTGTTTCTGGTGGCCTACAATGGCACACTTTCTGTATCTTTACCTCGCGCATACATTGAGTTTTTGTTAAATGTTTTACTTCATTTCACATTGGTAAATTTCCTAATGTAGTCCCTGTTCATGTAATATCAGTGTGTAATTTATTATCCTTTACATATCACCCTAGTCTGAATAAAATTCTAATTACGGTTGGGAATAATGTTGGGTATCAGCACTGGACTTTCTAGTTGTTTTTTTTTTTTTTTTTGTTTAAGGCCATTCTGAAACATTGCACGCCTTATGACTGTTGGAAGCCATGATCGCATCATAATATTAGTGTAAAAAAAGAAAGAAAAAAAGAAAAACATACCCAGCACACCTCCAGATCCGCAGAAAATAATTAATCGCCGTTCTTTTTGTCTTCCTTTTAGTCAGACGTGCAGACGCATTCCCAATTATTTGATTTTGTTGACTTGATCTCTCACAAGAATCCTTAACCATATTTCACAAGCACCTAATCATGAATTTTTCACTAGGACTTTTATCGATTAATCATATAATACCCAACGGGTATGATCAAGCAAGGAGCGGTCAAGCCCCGTGATGGGCTTTGGGTCTGATTGGCGAACTAAAGCACCACGTGTTCAGTGGCTGCCCAACTCAAACACATTTCATTGTTTTCGACAGCAAAACAGTTCTAAATACAATTCCCGTTCTTTACCCTCTATGCTAGAAAGGCGGCAATCCCGAAACTTCCAAATTACTACACTTTCTAAATATGCACCGCTCGGACATCGTGACTCGCTAAAGGTAACTCAATGCTTTTCACGGCGCAAGCTATGCCGGCCAAAGAAGCAAAAATTGGCAGCGTTTAAAACACTAGCATAGACATTTAATGTAGATAAGTATTAACATAAACTAATTGGTAGATGGTAATTAACATAATCTTTGACTTGTGATTGGATAGAAAGTTAAATAAGTTAGTTCCTGAACTTCAGCCTCCACTTCTCGAAAGTCCAGGATGACAAACCGGACTTACTCACTTGGTCTCTCGAAGTTTTTAATCCACGGCTCTTCTCCGGCATTTATCCTGGGGAGCAGTGAAGTAGCCAGGGAAGGGGTCGGGGTTTGAACCCTCCTCTCCCTTGAGGAGATATTGAGCACGAATTTAGAGCGATACGAGGCTTTCACCAATGACCCCCTCCCCCGCCGTAGAAATTCCTAGCTACGCTAATGTTGGGGAGAGCCGAATTTTAATTACACCCCTTTCTATTGCTCGCCCAGATTAAAAACATTGTCACACTCTAAACACAACGCTGATGACCATCAATCATAAACGGTTCCTCCGCACGTCCATACCACAGCAGAAACTTCGTCGTGACCAGTCTCTCACTCTCACCACCACTCCTCTGCAGTCGGGGCGGGAGTGAAAGGAAGTCGTGCCCCGTGAACAAGATGCCGTCTGTGGCTCCCAAAGACATTAGCGGTACAGAATCGAGCAGCCATGTTCGGGTCAGTCAACAGCTACTTTCTTGGCGAAGTCGGAGGGGAGTGTGGGCCGAGAGATGAATCCCTTTTCCCTTGAGTGTTCCTTCCCCCACAGCAGCGATGTCCAGCCAGGTAATTTGTGGATTTTCCTTGAGTGCGTGCGAAAACGTTCAGAGGCTCCAGTAATCGTTGTGCGAGTTCTTTCTATAGATGGAGTCTCCAAGATTTATACGTAGTAACAAATCCATTTTAGGTTGTCTATTCGCTTATTGCTCAGCTTCTTCGTAGGAATCACTCGTTCCTTCTATTTTCTCAACTTGTCACCATCAGTTCAATGTGACTATCAGGCCAGAATTGGAATGTTTTCAGTAAAAACTCTCGTCCCAGTGGTTTCAATAATCGAGAGTCAACAGGATCCATCTTTTCTTGGACGCCCGGCCTCTTCGATGGTACCCAGTAACTCTATTTCCTTCTTTGATCTCTCCCTCGACTGACTGATCTGTCAATAACAAATCACTTGAGACTTAGTTTATTACCGCCAGGCCACATCACGGGCCGTCTACGGCACTGCAGACAGAATTCCAAACACATTCTGTCTGAGTGAAGGGGCGAAAAATTTGGGGTTGTACGTAGAATGTGTTTCCTACCATTAACTAGACGTTCTTAAAAATCACCTCAAAAATACAACTTTGTCCAATAATTTTTGTAAAATTAACCCCCCCCCCTCAAAATAAGCAAATGTCCTCATTCGTCCCACAGGACTGCTTCTGTCATCTTCGGGGCCCACTTGGCTGGCCTCTTCTCTACCGGGTGGAACCTAGTTCTTTTCCCAAGCCGAGAGCTAGTTTACATACAGCGGAATCTCCCCTAATGTCTATCGGCCCTCGCTAATGCTTAACACCTGGAGGACCCTCCCCTTTCTTGCAACATGCGCGGAATTTCTTAAAATTTGCTATTCACAACGGCATCTCAACTTAGGAGAACGCCCCTTTCTCTGAATTAAAGTATATATACATAATTATTCTTTCTCTCACTCCTCAAAATACCAAACATGTGCTATACTGTACAAAAAACGAACAAAACTAATCTACATTCCACAAATTCCATGAACACCGCAATACATGTAAAAAGTGGACAAATCAAATTCCGTGATTTTTCTAATTCACGTCCGTACGCTCGAAATACCATAGAAATGGGCTACTCTACATAAAAATAACAAAACTAATCTACATGCCACAAATTTCATGAACACCAAGCATTTCACAACAACACCGCGATATATGCAAAAAACTACACGCCGCAGTGGTCTAAGCGATGGCCTCTGTTCATTCGCCCGAAAGGGGTCCGAGTTCAAATCCCGGTGAGGCATGGATGTTGTGTTTGTCTTACGGCACTGGCTCTCTCCCTTCCCTGGAACCAGTGACCCTAAATTAGGGACGGGCGACTGCTTATTGTCCATTGAGTTGTTCACGGTGGTCGTTAAACCTCCAATAAAAAAACTAGACAAATCAAATTCCGCGGTTTTATTTACCCACGCCCTCACGCCGGCCACAAAACTCAATGACCAATTCACACTTGATCCTTAAATTCATCCCCTAGAAATCATAGTACTTAGAACTTTCTACAATGCAAGCTAACTAGAGCTCACCTTCCATGGCTCGCAAAATCTCACAGGCTCTTTCGGCTCCGGGTCCACCTCCTGAAACTCACGTTGTTTTTTTTCCAGCTTATAAAACTTCGACTCTGGTTTTTACCCGTGCCTATGTTACCAACGCCGGTCTGGCAGCCTCACTAACATACCGGTAACTACGTGGAAGGCCAAAACAAATTGAAACATTCAATTTCTTAAATTTCATAAATTCCAAATTTTCTTCAAGGACAACATTCAGACCATGCAATTATCCATGCGCAAAAACACGCCACTGAAGTGGGTTCTGACACAACACAAAAACATTTAGAGATCGCTGGATGTGCCACGCATATTCGTTAATTATCCCCCGGAAAATCTCATTTTCCACTGGAGAAAACACTGTCTCCGTGACCTCAGCAACCATACGGCAATGGAATTTAACGCTGCCGGTCACCGCATCTCAGCATCTCGTTGGAGAGAAAACCTTGACCAGCACGTTGGCACGGTAGATGGATGTTGCTTCCCTGTAAACCTGAAGCTTTTTTACCTCGACTGGAACTTTTCCTTCGAGCTAAGCAACCATCCATCAAGGCCTATTGGCAGGTCATGTTGCAGTCCGTCCTACAGAAGGATGCAGCTGCGTCAACTAGAAAACCGAAACCAAATGAAGCTTATGTCGTCCGTCGCAATCTGTTCTCCCGCATCCAGCTACGTCTTCCTACCGCCATGTAACCGCACCTCCCACGGTAAACACAGTTTACCCACTCCGATAACCAAATCTCGTCTTTTCTTTTTTTCATTCTGAAAATTTCACCGTTGTCCTTTCCCAAAATTTCTTCGGAATTTTCTCGTTTCCCTTTTCCGTTACATATGCAATACATTTTTATCGCAAACTCGACGTGCTATTAACAATTCAAAAGAACAAATTATGTCTGTCTCCTATTCCCGTCCGTAACCTGAGGTCTTGTCGAATGAAAAAAAAATTGTCATTCAACTGCTGTGGACACCTTTCAAGTTGCACAGCAAAAACTGAAAGAACCCAAGGGTTATTCCATTAAACACCTGTTGCAGAAACATATCTGAAACACAACATAGCGAGATCAAATTTTCTTCAGTCCCGAGTTCCAGTAAAGAAACCAAACTCCTGCATCTTTCCTTCTCACAGAACTCGTTGCTTTCCCACATCTGAGAACCTCCGTGCAAAAGCACACGCACCACTTGCTTTCGCACACTCAGTTGATTTCCGTTTCTCCCACAACCATCTCATTCCCCCGTTTCTCATTCTCATCCGTGCCAAAATCCCTTTCTTTTTCTTCCCTGCACTCCACTCGGAGCACTACCTCATCATGTAGTCCCAACTGGGGATCCCGTTCCACCTCACATGTGCTCTTTTTTCTAATTCCCGAAGCCTCATCAGTTCAAGATTACAACCCTTGCTATCTGACCTGCATCGTGCACGATCACTTCTGACTTCAGGCTCCATTCCTGTGCCGTTTTCTACAACTTTGTGGCAATACTTTGTCACAGCTCCTTAATTTCAGCTCACATTGCAGTTTCCATCTTTCGAGACTGAACCTGGAGCTGAGTGGTAAAATTCTGGGCCTGCGTATTAAACTGGGTGGTGACATTTCTAGCCTGATTCTCTTGTGCAGCTTGAAACCTTTCCGTCTATGCTTGTAATTGGCTGGTCATTTCATCTTGTTTTTCTTTCTGGTCGTTCAATTTGGAGTCGATTTCGTCTAACTTCCCTGTCAAAACTTATCTCTGTATATCTGTACTATTTGCTAAAACTTTTCCTTGTTCATCTATCTTTTCTGCTAGAAATGTTCTGTGTTCATCTACCTTTTGTGTTAAGGCCATTAACATTGCTATCAGTTCTTCCATGTTTCTACAATCTTACTTCTCGTGAGTATTAACAATTACCCAGATCCCATTTAAGGCCACAGGGGGCCCGGGGGCTGGGTTGGAATTACAAAATATGCTCTCCGCAATGCTTCATCTATGGGAATTAAGCCTTGCTTTTTATTAAAATTCCAAAGTAACGCTATTTTTTTATGAATAAATTCTAATGCTGATGTGCCTAAAAAAACCACTGAGTATCACTAAGAAAGGAGTCATTATTAATGGGAACAAAAATTCAGTATTTGTGGAAAATTGAAACGTTTTAATTGCAGCTATACAAATGACAAGGGTGAAAAACATTTTTACAAGTTATATTGTATTGAGAATGACTTTTTAAGGAAATCATAGCAATATTTCTTGACTACTAAAAAGTTTTGCCTTAGAAACACTTTTTTCTTATCTTCATTGCAGCAAATTTCGCGATTGTGTCAGTGAAATTCAGTGCCGAAGTTATGTCATTTTTGGACGACAGTATAGCAAGATAATTAAGTTTATCTTCTCTCAGTGCTGTTCTTCGAACGTTTTTCACAAGAGCTAACTTTGAAAATGACCTTTCAGCTTCACAGTTTGACACAGGCAAAGTCAAATATATCCTCATGGCAATAAACATATTTGGAAAGATATCAAATAATTTCTGATCATGCATGTATTTGTAAATCTCAAAAGGTCTTTTTCTTTTAGATTGCATTCCTTGATAAAATGAGAAAAGTGCACTGCTTCACTTTCTATGCTATCTTCTATGTCAGCAGGATATTTGTCAAGTAGCATTTGTACACTGTTTTTTTCTAACACTTCCTTACCTAGTTTTGATACAAAACCAAATATTGAACAAATATTGTCATATGCAGCAATTCTTTATTTCGGTTCTACATCCAGGCTATCGATAATCACATTTAAAGTTTCAACTTCAAATTTTCTTTCACCAGTTAAAATGAAATCATCACTACCATCAAGGATTTTCTTCGTTTTGACTCTCTTTTCAAATGCGAATTCCATAATTTTAACTGACAGACTTTGCATTTCTTGTTTTACGTCTGTGAATTTCTCTCTTAATGTGGACACAAATGCATTCAATGATTTCAATAAATTAACAGCAGTGAATAAATCAAGCCCTGGTTCTTGGAGGTATGCACTAACGTGGGCGAATCTAGCCAGTATTTTGCTCCAAAGTACAGCCATAAATCCAGTGGCGGCTCGTGGTTGGAAAAATAGGTGAAGAGGTACAAGAGCAGTATGAAAATATATCTACTGTCTACAATGAAAATCCCTTAATGAGGACTTACTTATTTTTTTATATTAAATCAATTTTTCTTGCTTTTAAAGCTGCAGATTTGTCGATTATGTCGTCATAAGATGGTTAGATGGTTGTTTCTTCGTGAGCATCAATAAAATGTCTTCCTGAATAGAAATATTTGCCAGAGAAGCAAGTCTATCTTAGCAACTAGTGTTTCTTGAGCAAGTTTGTATACTTTTAAGAAAACTTCTTTCCACTGGCATACTTGTAGATGGAATTGTTAAACTGAAGAAAACCAATTTATAATCTTCTGTAAAAATGTCTTTGTCTCCGTGAAACACTCGGAGTTCTTGAGTCAATATATTCCTTAATTTTTCATCGGCATATACAAGACTCAGTTCATTTTTAAGGAGTTGTGTTTAGTAAATAAGTTTCCGTAAAAATGTAGATTTTCAAGAGCGGAAGAGGGAAAGCATGCATTAAGTTATTCGAATTTGGTTGTGTCAGCAAGTCAGACAAATTGAAGTTTCTTACAGTCTTGAAATCTTATATACATTTCCATAAGAATGTGGTCCAAAATTTTAAAATACAATTGTTTATAATTTTGAAAAATTGTTTCCTGTGTAAGAGCAGCATATTCCCGTGCTTATTTCTGTGATTTTGCTAGCTTTTCCAAACTGTGCTTCCAATAACTTATCGTTCCTTTTATGGCTCAAAATTTCAGGAGGTTTTTTTTTTTTTATTTATTTGAGTTACACAGTAGTTTATGTTTAGTTATTTTTTCTTCAAAAGTTCGAATAATAGATCGGTGGAGCCAAAAATGTAAATTCGAAAGTGTTAATATCATTCAAAAACCCCTTGGCAAGATGAATTGATTTTTTGTCTGATTATTCGTTATTCGTCTGAATTTTTTTATTGGAGGTTTAACCACCGTGAGCAACTCAATGGGCTATAAGCAGTCGCCCGTCCCTAATTTAGGGTCACTGGTTCCAGGGAAGGGAGAGAGCCAGTGCCGTAAGACAAACACAACATCCATGCCTGACCGGGATTCGAACCCGGACCCCTTACGGACGAATGATCAGAGGCCAGCGCCTTAGACCACTGCACCACCGGGGCGGCATACGTCTGAAATCCGAACACTTCCTTCAATTTATTCCAATCTTCAACAACTACACTTACTAATTTCGAAGTGGAGGACCATCGAGTTTCTGCTATGGTTGGTCTGCATCTTGCGGTTTTGCCGCCCCGGTGGCACAGTGGTCTAAGCGATGGCCTCTGATCATTCATCCGAACGGGGTGCTGGTTCGAATCCCGGTGAGACATGGATGTTGTGTTTGTCTTACGGCACTGGCTTTCTCCCTTCCCTGGAACCAGTGACCCTAAATTAGGGACGGGCGACTGCTTATAGCCCATTGAGTTGCTCACGGTGGTCGTTAAACCTCCAATCAGTCAATCAATCAATCATCTTGCGGTTGTTGATATAAGTGTATAAGACCGCTTCGCAGAATGGTGAACAAACGAAGCAATTCCACTGAGGCTTGCAAAAAGTATTCGACACTTAGAAATTTTAGAAAAACTCTGGTGTAATACAAGATTCAAACGATGAACTAAGCAATGAACAAAAAGAGCTAGAGAAGCTTTATCCTCGACTTTTTTTTCTGTAGCCCATTTAAGTGTCCAGACATTATACTTGCCCCATCGCAACATTGTCCTATTTATTTGTGTTGGTAATCAGACTGTTCCAAAATTTTGTCTAGAATTTTGTATAAAGCTCCTGACGTTCTATCTTCATTCACATCATGGAAACCCAAAAATCCCTCAACCAATACACCTTCCGAATCAACAATAAAAATTATTTAATTTTTGACGTGATCGTTTATATATTCAGAAATACATTCAATTAATTCATTTTGAATAGTTTTTTATCCTTTCGTATTGATTTTCAATTTCTAAAGAACTTCTTCATATCAACAATGAAAGTAATCAATGAAATTTCCACGATTTATCGAGCTCATGCTTTCGTCATGGCCATGGAATGCTAGTTCTTGTTTGCTCAAATGCAGTATAGACTAATACTGCATCAATCACTGTCTGCCGGAAAAGTCTATTTAAACGAACGTTTTCGTTAAAATGCGTTTTCAAAAGCCTAGCATTCTTCCTCAGGGCATCGGCAATGGTGTTTTGAATTTTTTCAAAATTCCTTAACATTAATCCGCATTTCAGGTGTTCGCCCGATGTTTATGAAGTGACCGTGTTACGCTTAATAAATCTGAGAATCCGTCTTTATACCACGCCGAATGTTTATTACTAAAAAGTAAGCAGATCCAAAAAAAAAGAGATTAACATCCGCTCCACCGTGATCTCTCACGACTTTACGCTCAAAAACTGAAAGATGCGGAGGTAAGGCGCGTGAAGCTGAAACACTTCACTTGAGCGAGCAGATTGGGGAGGGTAACGTCACGGTTACCATGGCAACTCGGCGGAAAACTGCAGACTTCCAAGCAGTCTCATTTCGGCTCTTCACTTGCATTGTTTTGCGTATAAGGATTCGTTTTCCGTATTGAGCGCGCCATGTGAATTAGTGTCTATTCAAAATTTTGAGTATTTTGGAACTGAATAAAGACAAAAAAGAATGTATTATAAAAAAATACTGAATAAAAATTTATTTTGAGTAAAATAGGTGAAGAGGCACTTCACCTACTTCACCTGAGAAGCCGCCACTGCATAAATCCTGTCTCAAACTTAACCATTTTCTTCTTGAGGGATTTAGCTTCTGTTCTGCTTTCTGCATGTTCATTTTCATTGTCGGCTATTTCCTCAAGGCTGTCGATAATACGTTGGTAATTAACGTTAAATGCTTTACATGCTTCAGCATGGCGTGCCCACCTGGTATCACATAAGGATTTTAAGACTAGTAATCGGCTGCTCTCAGAATCTTTTAAATTCCTGCAGAGGATATCCCACCTATGCGTTGACGCAACGAAAAATGAATACAACTTTTGTAAAAACCGAAGAAGTTTACAGCTTCTAAGCAACACTGTACAGCACGAACACCACAAAGATTTAACGAATGACCGCTGCATGGTGAAAACAGTGCGACATAGCTGATCCTCTTAATGTGAGCTTGCAAGCCTTCATATTCACCTGACATGTTTTTGGCATTGTCGTAACTTTGCCCTCTGCAGATTGTCATGTCAAGGCCCTTGTCAACAAGATACTTAGTTACATAGTCACAGAGCACTTTACCCGCATGGCTTTGAATGGGTATAAATGTCAAGAATCGTTCATAAACATGTCCTTCAAAACAATACCGTAGAACAACGGAGATCTGATCAACATGTGAGGCATCAGGAGTTGAATCTAATATCAGTGCAAAGTATTTGGTGCATTTTATTTCACTAATTATTTTATGAAGAACTTCTTTTCCCATTACTTCTATGCATACCGTTTGAGAAATGTAGGACACATTACCTTTCCCTTTATTTCCGAGATTCTTTAAATGCTCCTTGAGGAAAGGATCGAACTGTGCCAATAGTTCCAGCATCCTTAGGAAATTCCCATTATTTGGAGATGCAAGAAAATTACTTTCACCCTCAAACGCCAGACCTCTTTGGGCCAAAAGCTTTATAACTGCAACTACTCTTTCTAAGACAGTTGTCCAATATTGTTTTTCAGAAGCTAATTGTTTTGCAATTGTTTTCTTTAAAGTTAAGTTAACATTTGTGCGTGATAACCAGCACATCATATATTTACGATGAGAGGAACTATTTTCATGTTCTGATGTTTTTTCCTCAGCGAGTTTCCAGTTATTAAACCCAGAACCAACAAATGGTGATTCATTATTGTCACTAAACAATTTACATACATAACAGTACAGAGAACCTGTGCTTTCTGAAAACATTTACGTTCTTGAACTTCTCCATTTGGACGCTTGTGTTCGAAAAGGGTGTTGCATAGATATCTGTTCTGTGTTTTAAATTGCCTCTGTGACAAATAAAAGTTATTGGGCTTACGATTTTGAAAGAACTCAGGCCCACTGTTCAGGCATAAATCTCTAAAGTTATTACTTAAAAAATTTGGCCATTTGCCAGGATCTTTGTAATTTTCCAAATTAATGTAATTATTGCTTTGGAAATTGGCCGATGCTTGCACATGCTCTGCACTACAAGTTTTGTGCCCTAAATCGCAGGGCTTACTTTTCACACTATCATTCATACTCACATCAGTTCCATCTGTATGCTCCATGCTGCCACATTTTTCATCATTTTTGATAGGAGCTGATTCGTTGCATTTGGGTTCACGTTCAGGTTCAAGTTCTGTTTTCCGAAATTTAGGGCTATCAGGACTTTTCTCAGAAAATAAATTATCATAATTCTGAAGCTCATTCTCCGTTTCCTCAATTACGGGATTGGATTCTACTATTTGAAGCTTAAAGAAATTTGTAAGTTTCCTTACCTTGCTTAATTCTTCTTCTTTCTTTAATCTCAGTTTCCGCTTTGTAGCGCCACTAAGGTATTGTCTTTGAGACATGACGTAAGAACTATTTTCAAAACTGGATCGTGATAAAACTGTTACTTTAACACAAGCATATCAATTTTCTTTTCGTACTCTACTCCAAGTAAACGTCAAACCACTGTTATGAAAAGAGCACCAGACAACAATGACACACCAGATCTGGAATGTCAGTGTTGCCAAACGGCAAACCCGATCCAGAAATTCAGTGTTGCCAAACCGGATCTTGAAAGTTCCAAATAAATAGAATTTGAACAAATTCCACTAGATGGCTGTGATCATCCAGAGAATTACTGGCGCCCTACAACTGGTTTTTTTGGTGGATATCATCATCATCATCATCATTGTCAACCATTATCAATCCACTGCTGGACGAAGGTCTCCCCAAGTTTCCTCCACAACGGTCTGTCTTGTGCCAGTCTCCTCCACGTCACCCCTGCATACTTTCGAATTTCATCCACCCATCTCCCATGTGGTCTTCTTCTGGGTCTTTTCCTGTCCCTTGGAATCCAATCTAAAATTTCAGCTGTCCATCGATGATCTGTCCTTCTGGCAGTATGTCCAGCCCATTGCCATTTCAGGGATTTAACTCTGATCATGATGTCTTCCACTCTTGTCATTTTTCGGATCCACGAGTTCCTCTTCTTATCTCTCCTGGTTACACCAAGTATGCACCTCTCCATGCTGCTTTGAGTTGTCTGCAGCCTTTGTATGTCTCTTTTAGTTAAGGTCCACGTCTCTGCACCATACGTAAGCACTGGAAGGATGCATTGATCAAACACTTTTCTTTTAAGACATAATGGCTCCTCTGTGTTTGGTGGATATATATAACATTTTATAGATTTTGGACGTGTTTGTATGTAAGAACGTCCCTATGCTGGTAACTATATTTTTGACTGTCAAATAATTTTTCTTCTTAGACGCTGTCAGTAGATGGCGCCACAATACTGGTGATAAGATTTCCGCTCGCACACACTCTCAGAATCAGAGCAGAGCGACGCTACGTATGTATGACGTCACCGACGAATGACGACGTGGAGTGCGTTCATGTTTTTGACGAGCTTTCTACTCTTTACCTTAAATATTGATTGTTTTGTTTTTTTGAAATGAGCGCTCTTTAAGTATGTGAAAACATTTCTGCCCCTCCTCTGTGAAAACAACCTACGCATTCTCAGTATGTGAAAACGTTTCTTCTCGTCCTCTGTGGAAATAAACGCATTATGTCCGAAAAAAATTGAAACACTCAGCAGAAATTGGGGCCCCCTTCAAAGTGCGGGGACCGGGGCTCCAGCTCCCTTAGGCCCCACCCCCTAAATGGACTCTGGAGCACTGCGTTTTTTTAAGTGAAGCTCAAACTAAAAATTCTTGGGTTGATAATCACTGAGTTTTTTTAAATGAAGCTTTTCTTCCAGATTTAAAGCAAAGAACGGAGATATTAACAAAATATCCACTCCATTCATTGTACTCGACAAGCAAAAAAGTCACGACACAAAGGAACAACACATCACCGAGAGAGATACACACAGAAAAAAACAACTAACTGAACTTTGCTACGGCATTTGAAAATCTTCCGCCACCCTTGAGCTTGGTCGGGGTAAGCTTCTCTGTCAACCCACGGCGTTAAGGAAATGAATACTCTCCCGGCCAATCAAATTAGCGCGGGGCCAGATAGATCTGGCCCCACAGCTTTTTTTTCCACACGCGGTTAAGACAGTGTTGTATGTAGGTCTTCATACTGAATGAGACGGGGAGGAAATCGTATCCTCTTTGCTTGCGTACTTATGTTACTGTGGCCTGTTGGAGCTGGCCCCAATAACCTTACACTCTGAACGTGATCTCTTTCCCCAGGGAATAGTTTTTCGTTTTTGAAGGAAACTTTTCCCTTAGGTAATGTTTTTGAAGGGAAAGGTTTATCACCATGTAGTTAAGAGAGAGAATAAGAATCAGGGCAAAAAAAATATTTCTAGAAATAGACATTTTTAGGTGGGGCCCGGCCCCTCTAGCCTCTAATGACGAACCGCCCCTGACAATTACTCTTTCCAGAAATTAACTTACGCACGGAGAACTCAGCGTCTAACAAGAGTCAAGGAAAAAATTTCAGCACTGTCTCTTACAGACATCAAATTGATGCAGCGATATCCCACCGCGCACCACTAAATAAAATGATACAAGCAGGACTGCCAATTGGTCGCAGTCCGGGTTCTTTTATGGGTACTGCAGGTGAGACGACTGAATAATTAATACTTAGCCAGCCAGAGAAGCAAAAATTGATAGCGTTTAAAACACTAGCACAGACTTTTAATGTAGATAATTATTAACATAAACTAATTGGTAGATAGTAATTAACATAAACTATGACACTAGACATCATAGGTAAGGTTGGGCTGGATCTTGGTTACTTTACATTCCTAGTTGGATTCCACAGTCAATCGTTATGTCATGCAAATTAGGATTCCTGAGCGTCAGCCTCTGGTACCCGAAAGTCCAGGATGACAAACAGGACTTGCTCACTTGGACTCTTGGAGTTCTTAATCCACGGTTTTCCGTCGGTATTTATCCTGGGAAGAGCCGACTTTTAATTACACTCCTTCTACTGCTCGCCCAGGTGAAAAACATTATGACACTGTGAACACAACGCTGATGACCATCAGTCATAAACGGGCCTTCCGCACGTCGATACCACAGCAGACATTTCGTCATGACCAGGTATCTATCTATCTCTCTCACTCTCACCACCGCTCCTCTAAAGGGGGGAGAATGGAAGTCGCGTCCCTTGAACAAGTTTCCCTCCGTGGCTTCCAAAGGCACTAGCGGAACGAGATCAGCCGAAATGGAGCAGGCATATTTGGGTCAGTCAACAGCTACTTTCTTGGCGAAGTCGGAGGGAGGGCCGAGAGGTGAATCCCTTTTCCCTTGGATGCTCCTTCCTCCACGGCAGCCAGGTCACTTGTTGATTTTCTTGAAGGGCGTGCGAAAAAATTGAGAGGCTCCAGTAGTCGTTGTACGAGTTATTTCTATACACGGAGTCTCCAATATTTATACGGAGCAAAAACCCATTTGCGGTGGCCTATTCGCTTCTTGCTCAGCTTCTTCGTAGGAACCACAGGTTCCTTCTATTTTCTCAAATTGTCACCATCAGCTCAATATGACTATCAAGCCAGAATTGGAATGTTTTCCGTTATGCAGGGAAACCAACTCTCCTCAGAGTGATTTCAATAATCGAAAGTCAGCGGGATCCCTCTTTTCTTGAACGCCCGGCCTCTTTGAGGGTACCCAGTAACTCGATTTTCTTATCTGATATCTCCCTCGACTGACTGACTTGTTAATAACAAATCACTTGAGACTTGGTTTATTACCGCCTGGCCACATCACGTGCCGTCTACGACACTGCAGACAGAATTCCAGACGCATTCTGTTTGGGTGAAGGGGCGAAAAATTGGAACTTCGTTCGTCGCCGAAGGAGGTCGTATTATGAACACCTGACGGGCTTTGAGTGAAGAAAGATTGTTGCGTGGGGTAAGAGGAGCTGGATTTTCCTACCGCGAAATTACCACTTGTATGGAACGGAACGCCAGTACAATGATGCGAACATGCGTCAGTGGGCAGATGAGGCTCGGAAGCACAGAAATCCGAGAAATGGACCGCAAAATCGCACGACTGCACGGGATGACAAACCACTTTACCGTACGGCAGTGACCGAACACACAATGACATCCATGTGTTAGCGCAGCAGTCGAGTACTGTCAGAGGTCAGGCTTTTGTCTCGAGCATAGTTCGACATCGTCTGCTTAACAGAGGACTGGTCACTAACAGTATATTGCTGCGCATTCCTTTGATCCTCAAGTACTGACGCCTCAGCCTGCAGTGGAGCCTCAAACACAGACATTAGAGCGCTGATTGGCAACATGTGTGTTTTCTGACGAGTCACGATTAAACTTAATGCACCATGATTGTCACATATATATTCGAAGATATCGTGGTGAACGGCACCTTGCTGCCCCAGTAGTGCAGTGGTCTAAGCTATGGCTTTTGATCATTCGTCCGAAAGGGGTCTGGGATCGAATCCCGATGAGGCATGGATGTTGTGTTTGCCTTATGGCACTGGCTCTCTCTCTCTTCCCTGGAACCAGTGACCCTAAATTAAGGACGGGCGACTGCTTATAGCCCATTGAGTTGCTCACGGTGGTCATTATACCTCCAATAAAAACTAAAGGCACCTTGCAGCTCCATACGGGCCCAACGTCATGGTTTGCGGCACCATTGGGGGAAAATTCAACAGCCACCGATAGATCAGAGATGTTTTACAGCCAGATGAGATACCCTCCCTTCAGAGTTGTCCTGGCGCTATATTCCAGCAGCACAATGTTTGGCCACATGCGGCACGAATTGTCCAACACCTCTTCCATGCACTGCCGTTACCGCTTCTTACCTGGCCTGCACGTTCGCCAGATATGTCCCCGATCGAACATGTCTGGGACATGGTAGCTAAGCGACTGGCCAGTCAAGCGCCTCCGCCAGAGACCACAAATGAACTTTTGTCTGGCATAGAAACAGGCTGGCATGCTATTCCACAGGATGATATTAAAAACCTCTTCCATTCAATGCCACGCCCTGTGGAGGCTGTTATTGTTGTTTGAGGTGGTTTCAAGCAACACTGAGTTTTGAAGCAAAACTATGCCGCCCCGGTGGCGCAGTGGTCTAAGCGATGGCCTCTGATCATTCGTCTGAAAGGGGTCCGGGTTCGAATCCCGGTGAGGCATGGATGTTGTGTTTGTCTTACGGCACTGGCTCTTTCCTTTCCCTGGAACCAGTGACCCTAAATTAGGGACAGGCGACTGCTTATAGCTCATTGAGTTGCTCACGGTGGTCGTTAAACCTCCAATCAAAAAAAAAAAAAAGAAGCAAAAATATCTTGTGCAGCTGTACAAATATAATCACCTATCTCCTGTAACCTGAGGATTCTATTTATGAATTTCATTTGAATACCGCGATTCTTTCTTGGTGGTGCAATTTTCACAAACAGCACTGCATTCGTGCTTTTCGGTTTTACTATGTACGTTGTTCCAGTGCCTTGAAAAAGCCACCCACTGGTGAGAGAAATTTTGACAGATCCTGAATAATCCCGTTTACACCTATGAAAAATGAATTATTATCTTTTTAATGGCTTGCACTTACTTGTTTCTAGTTAACTATGGTTTATCCACACGATGCCTCATTTTAACCTATATTTTCAGTTAACACCGCTATACTTTATTTTGTTAATAGTATACAATATCCAAAAATTGTGGTGGTGTTAACTGAAAATATAAGTTAAAATGACCTATGTTTACCACTTTTTTCCGGTGGTGGAATTCGAATCTGCATCTTACTCTGGAGCGGCTGTTCTCCCAAGTAAACTAGGCTTCTCGTTTCTTCATTGTCGATTTGACTCCTCTGTCACCTCAGTAGTACGTCAAGTACGTCATGACATGTTGTTCGTTACAATTGTGTGAATGTCACCTGTTGATATTGTTGGGAATGCCATTTGTTGATATCGTTAAGAATGTTACTGTTGAGATAAAGGACAACAATGGTGAGGCGCCCGGCAATTGTTGCAATAAAAGAGAACAGTTGCCGAAAAAACGTATAAATATAGCAATCGTTTTCTTCCGTGATCATTTCTAAAACAGTATTCAAGCGCGCTAGTTCATCGCTTTGTACCGAGGTAACTTTGCGTATCATTTCGCTTTATCAACTTTTTTCAGAAATTTCATTTTCCAATTTATCGATACAAATTCTCACACACTTAGGGAGTAGCACATGATCACCTCTACGGTGCTTAATTACATGAAATACCAACAACATTCTCTACTTAATTGTAACGTGGATTTTTTGCTTGTAGTTTGGACGAATCAATGAAAAGGGTTTCACTTTCTTTATTTTTTTCATATTAACTATAAGCAGAGATGTTCAACCAGTGCACGCAACATTAGGTTGAGCACTTCAACTTTCATTCCAGTTATAGTCTTTCTCTTTTTCTTTTTTTTTTTATTGGAGGTTTGACGACCACCGTGAGCAACTCAGTGGGCTGTAAGCAGTCACCCGTCTCTCATTTAGGGCAACTAGTTCCAGGGAAGAGAGAAAGCCAGTGCCGTAAGACAAACACAACATCCATGCCTCACCAGTATTCGAACACGGAATCATCTCGGACGAATAAGCAGAAACCATCGCTTTGACCACTGCGTTACTGGGGCGGCGGTTATAGTCTAAATGTACAGAATGTAATACTTTAATATTTTTTTGCATATATCGATTAATTTATGCCTACACTTGTGCAATATTCAGGCATCGACATTACACACAGTATGTATCGAAAGGAATTAATCTTCCTGAATTCACGGTAACTGAATCGGATTATTTTTTGATGGCATGCCCCAACTAAACTACTTCGTAATTTTTCTGCTTTTGAAACTTATTTCTAAAACCATGTAATTTTTCTGCTTTTGTGTCTTATTTCTTAAACCGCGTAATTTTCCTGGTTTTCAGCTTTATTTCTGAAACAACCACAACATATCACAATTTACCAGTGCGTACAGCAGAGTTTGATTAGCACAGTTGATAGAAATTGAAATATTTTGAAACCTATCAAAAATTATCATGGAAGTTATATTGTTCCAGATCTCTTTTGAGAAAGATCCTGGCTTCCATCTGATATTTAAAGAAACAAATGTAGCAATTTAAGAGATATTTAACGAAATCTTTCCTTGGAAAGTTGTTTACCGTGAGGAAATTACATCATCACGGCAGTCGCATCCAAAAGGTTCAGTAATTCCTATCTACATTGCATTCTCAATTAGTTTCCGCCAAACCCGTCAACGACAAAAAACACTAAAAAATTGACATTTTACACTCTACCGTTATTCAACCCCAAAACATTAACTGCAGAGGTCAAAATGCATTGTAGGATTCTAATCGTATTGAGTTTACGGTGAAAACTGAATGCCATTAGAGAAAAATTGTAAGTAAAGCCCACATAATGGAGCTGGTTCAGAATAATGAACAGAAATCGGCTGTGATATTATGCATTTCGTCTGATGATATATGAAGTACATTACGTTTAATCACCACACATCCAGTGGTTTGATAATAAAATTTCCAAATTGTTTCTCTGATCTCGGCTCCTATAATTCTCACTGTTTTTCTTATTTTTTCTTGAGAATGGAAGAAAACAATTAGAAAGTTTTATTGACAGATTAAAGTTAGGCAATGGATGTGTCCAGTCCCCTTTGGGCTGGAGAAATCTTTAGGACGAAAGTACGCAGAATACAACAGGTGTTATTAGCTTCCATTAATATTCTTTAGGTAGAGTCCGGTACACGGCGAAAGGTTGGTAGGGATTAGGTCGACACATAAAAAAACATTAGTAGCCGTTGGTGTCCCCGGAGCAGGAGGGTCATCACCGGATGATCACCGTACGCATCTCATCCCTTCGTGGGTGTGAACCAAAGTTCTTGAAACGTGTTTAAGCATAGTTGAGCCAATTCAACTGATGAGATCGGGGATATATTATTGGAACTAATAAAGACGCACAGAGGAATATTTTGATAGTTTTAACATTCGCCTGTCCGATAAGATATAATGAATGTAAGGGCAAGAAATTATCTATCGGAGGGTCATGTAGGAGAGTCATTATCTTAATTATATTGATGCTATGGAGAAAAACTCCTAAATTTTGCATTTGGAGGAATAAATAGGTGATGGCTCCGCATTTCTGCTGATGACTGAATCATTGTCAAAATCTTTGAACACTGAATTTACTAGGAAAGTGTGCTGGAAATAACTGACTTTGTAGTCTTTCCGCTTCACATCATTTTCAAAAATATCCAGGAAATGAATAACGGTTTTATTTCCCCTTCACATCATTTTTTTATTGGAGGTTTAACGACCACCGTGAGCAACTCAATGGGCTATAAGCAGTTGTCCGTCCCTAATTTTGGGCCACTGGTCCCAGGGAAGAGAGAGAGAGAGCCAGTGCCGTATGATAAACACAACATCCATGCCTCACCGGAATTTGAACCCAGACCCCTTTCTGACGAATGATCAGAGGCCATCGCTTAGGCAACTGCGCCACCTAGGCATTTCACATCATTTTCAAAAGTATCCAGGAAATGAAAAAAGACGGGAAATTAAACCTCGAATTTTACACTGCCTAATTGTACTCTTTATGACTTGCTGCTTAATACACTGCCGGACAATTGCTAAGGACGGATGACAATAGCAACGATAGCAACCATAAAATGGAAGGCAGGAAAATGTGGAAATTAGCATAAGTGCGGGATACAGTAAGACGTGTTGTGCGTATGCAAATTGTGGATTGCCGAACTTGTTCGTGACGTCATAGCGCTGATAAGAGATATAAAGGATTTGACGCGTATTGACCGTTGTTGTTCAAACGCAAAGTTGAAAGGGAAAGAATCAATTGACGAACTTGCAATTTTCAGTATGTCTTCCCGACATCACCTAGATGATTTTACGCGTGGCCGTATTATTGGCAAGATTGAAGAAGGGCGAAAAATAACAGATGTTGCCAGGGAGTTCGACGTCAGCCACAGTGTTGTTTCAAGGCTTTGGAAATCATTTCAAACAAATGGAGAGTGTAGCAAACGTCACGGGGGAGGTCGTGTTCGCAGTACGACACCTGCAGAAGATCGGTACATAGTGCTATCAACAAAAAGACACCGGCGCAGCACAGCTAGTGAGGTAGCAAATCAGTTTATGGCTGCTACTGGCAAGCGGATCTCCCGAAAAACTGTCGCCAGACGTTTGCATGAAGGAGGACTATACGCCCGCCGTCCTGTTGTGTGCATCCCATTGTCCAGACGTCACCGTACCGCCCGTTTGCAATGGTGCCATCAACATCGCAATTGGACTGATAACGACTGGTCTGCTGTCCTCTTCTCAGATGAGAGTAGATACAGTCTATCGTCTGATTGTCGACGACAACTGATCTGGCGTGATAGTGGTACTGCATATTGTCCAGCAAACATACAGGAAAGGGACCGATATCCGACATGTAGTGTCATGGTATGGGCTGGCATCATGATCAATGGCCGTACGTCCTTCTATGTGCTTCCAACTGGGACTATGACTGGCCAACGATACATTAATGATGTTCTGCTACCTCATGTTTGCATGTTCCGTGGTGCTGTCGGTGATAGATTCATTTTCATGGACGACAACGCAACATGTCATCGAACAGTCGCTGTCCAGGAGTGTCTTGAGAGCGAGGATATTGAACGCCTCGTATGGCCAGCAAGTTCTCCAGATCTGAATCCCATTGAAAATGTGTGGGATGCTTTGGGGAGGAGTCTTGCTGGTCGCCAATGCCCTCCAATAAACAAGGACACCCTCATCCGTGCACTGACAGAGGAATGGGATAAATTACCCCAACAGCTGCTTGATAATGTTGTGCAAAGCATGACACGACGTGTGGAATCTTGCATCGCCCTCCATGGTGGCCATAACCCGTATTGATATCTTACGCCGGAACGCCTGTGGACGGTAATTGCATTTTTTTCACGTTTACGTATTGTGCACAAAATGGCCTGTTTGTCCCTTGAACACGTTCCAAAGCCTTCTGGATTTCAGAGCACAATAAATTGTCTTTCTTGTAATGTCCTGGCATTCTGACATTATTTTATTTCAGTTGGCATCCAACCACACTTACTTTTTTATGCGCTATATAGCCGTTTATGATCCGTCCTTAGCAATTGTCCAGCAGTGTATAATATTGGGTAAAATCTGTGATTCATTTTCCAATTCCTTCCTCGTTACACACATACGTTCACAAGAACATTTAATCATACATACATTCCACTAATTTATGCTAAGAGAATATCTTCCGAACGGCAAATTCTCAATGTTCAATTTCATTTGTCCTTATGACATTGCATCCAAAGTCGATGGGGTAGCATGGACTGGTAAGCGTGATGCTAGTGGTTCTGAAACGACGTAGACCAATTTTCATTTTTTTCATTTCATTTATTGCATTTTAGTTGTTACAGACATGGTATTACATAATCATAAATATATAACACAAATAATATACTTTTGTAACAACAGGGAATGTGGAGGGAAAAGGCCTAATAGGCCTAATAGGCCTCTTCTCCCACAGCATCGAAATTTTCATGAAAATAAAAAAAATAAAAAAACATAAACAATTCAAGTCCACACAATATCAAACACAGCTAGGGTGGTACTATCAATGAATAAATGTAATAATACATTATGAGCTTTTGGTCAGTAAGAAATGTCTCAATTTTCGTTTAAATATATTAATATTATTAAGTGATACAATATCAGTAGGAAATGTATTCCATAATGCCGGACCAGTATAATTAACAAATGATCTAAATCGTTCTGTTAGTGGAAACATGGGGATCAGTGTTGTTTTTTGTCTCGTGGAGTAATCATGACTATGAGTACTTATTGTAATTAAATCTTGGTAGTAACCACTTTTAATTTTCAAAAACATTAGTTTACCTCTACTATAGATATGCAATTATTGAATAGTTAGTATATTAAAATCATTTGGACTGAGTCTAGCCTGAAAGTCTGTATTTGAAAATTGAGTATTTTGTAGTTTAAATTATAATAGTCTTATGAATCTATTTCGGCCGCCCCGGTGGCGCAGTGGTCTAAGGCGCTGGCCTCTGACCATTCGTCCGGGTTCGAATCCCGGTTAGGCATGGATGTTGTGTTTGTCTTACGGCACTAGATCTCTCCCTTCCCTGGAACCAGTGACCCTAAATTAGGGACGGGAGACTGCTTATAGCCCATTGAGTTGCTCACGGTGGTCGTTAAACCTAAAAAAAAAAAGAATCTATTTTGTAACGACTGAAGTTTGTTCATATTGTATAAAGTAGTCGATCCCCAAACAGATATAATTGAAAGTACGGCGCCAACTATTAATGAGGGGAGAATTGAGAGAGACTCTTATTGGAAAGTAAAAACGTCTGATTAAATTCATAATGTACTGCAGAAATTACGTAGAAAGAATGTCGCGTTCGACCCAAGAACATTCAATATCACATTGCATTTAGCAAACACTTATATCCGAGAAAAAACAAACAAGACTAGTAAGCTGTAAAGTATGAGGCTATATCGCGGTGGCTATATACACAGAGAAAGAAAAAAACTACTAAACAGGAAAATTTTGAGTCCCATCCATTTAAATTAGAGGTGAGACGAATCCTAAATTTTTCGAATCTGAATCCTAAAAGATTCTCGAATCTCTCAAATCCTTCATATAAGAATAGATATAAGAAAAAAAAGGGAAAGAGAAGATTTCTTAAAAGTAAAAGTTTTTAGTTGAAGCAAAATTTGAAATCTGTGTTTAATGAAAAACAAATTAAAGAATACAGTTTTCAAAAAATATACTCATACTTATTAAGAAGATACAAATGAAATTAGCAGTTTACATTTACTAAATGAAGTACATACCTCTTGAGTCTTGAGGTTCATTTCCATTTTCTGGACATAATTTGACAAAAAATATTTGAGTAAAAATTCACATTTTTGACATTTTTCTTTAATAACAAAATTTCCGAAACCTTTTTAAATCAGAGCAAGTGTAGAGGTGGGGAGGATTATTTCAAGAGTTAATGTATATAAACACTAAATATGGAACACTAAATTGAGTAAATTATTTCCAGCAAATTAAGAAAACGGAAAAAAAATATTTGTTTTAAGAGTTAATAAAAACACTAAACACTTGAATTCTTCCAGAGCAACGTGTAAAAAAAATCAAACCTTTCTATGGAGATTTTTATTTAAAAACACTGGCATTCAAACTAGCTCTGGGTCCAACCTACTTTTTTATCAGCTATGACAACTGATGTGTCGAATAGTCTTTCTGACATTACTGTCGATGGTGGTGTGATGAAAAACTTTTTAGAGAGTTTCCTGAAATTTTGATATTTTTTGTTGTGCTTCCAGTATTTAAAGATATCCGCAGATGGTGGAAGCAGTGTTTCTGCTAAGTAGGCATTTATTTCTCCTTCAGGAGACAAACCGTAACTCTTGTGACTGTAACTCTCTCTGTTATCTGCCTTTATGTCGTGTGCGCAGGACGCACACGACATAAAGGCAGATAACAGCGAGAACGAACGTCTGCATAGCTCAGTTGGTAAAGCGACTTGTTCCGGAATAAGTGGACTCTGGTTTGATCCCCGACGTGTACCAAAAATGACGGAGAAATGTACTTCGTTATAATGGCGCATGAACTTCCCGGATGACCCGGCCGTTCAAGATCTCGCAATGGTGGGATGTTGTTTCCACACCGCGAGACGAGGAAGATAAGAGAAACCCTTCTCCAGCGCTTCGAAAAATAAATGTGTGTGACGTTGCATTCCACACACCAGACTGACTGGGAGTTCTCAAGTGCACGTTCTACAGCGGATGGCTGCCGGCAACGATTCGTGGTCATGGCCGACCAGTGGGCTATGCCCCGGCACTCTTTCAGAGATTGGAGATGTGACGTCCCTGCCCGCAGGACGCACACAACATAAAGGCAGATAGCAGCGAGAACGAACGTCTGTGTATCTCAGTTGGTAGAGCGACTTGTTCCGGAATAAGTGAACTCTGGTTCGATCCCCGGCGTGGACCAAAAATGAGGGAGAAATTTACTTCGTTATACTCTGCTCATTGCTGGTAGATTGTGTCATCAATTGATGATAGTAACTCCACATGCTTTGAACTCCTTGTTGTTGAATTAACGATTTTTGAGTCCACAAAGATGATGAAATCCACATGTTTGTTGTGACTGCAATAAACTCGGTTTTATCTAAAAAATTCTCAAATTATATTTATTAGTCTCACATCTCTTCAATTATCTTTTAGGCAAAGTGTTTCCTGTTTGGGATGATATATCTTGGCTCAAGGTGGTTTATCAACTTTTTAAAACCTCTATCTTCTACTATGGACAATGGTTGGTTATCTTTGCAGATCATTTCGGCTACTAATCTGGTAATTGTTTTAGTTATTTTGTCTCCAAGTTTTAAACCTGAAGACAAAATAACTTTGCATTTTATTAACAAATACTTTCAGAGTCGGCTGGTTAGAAGGTAATGCTTTGCGTTTTACTGGGGGTGATTCGAGAGGGCTTTGTTCTCCATAAGAAGCTGTTTTTTTTTTTTTTTTTTTTTTTTGATTGGAGGTTTAACGACCACCGTGAGCAACTCAATGGGCTATAAGCAGTCGCCCGTCCCTAATTTAGGGTCACTGGTTCCAGGGAAGGGAGAGAACCAGTGCCGTAAGACAAACACAACACCCATGCCTGACCGGGATTCGAACCCGGACCCCTTACGGACGAATGATCAGAGGCCAACGCCTTAGACCACTGCGCCACCGGGGCGGCCCATAAGAAGCTGTTGAACCTAGACTAGGAGTTGAACTTACTAATGCAAGACTTGTGACGTACCTGCCAGCAGGACGCACACGATATAAAGGCAGATAGGAATCAGAATAATCGTCTGCGTAGCTCAGTTGGTAGAGCGACTTGTTCCGGAATAAGCGGCCTCGGGTTCGAATCCCGGCGTAGACCAAAAATGACGGAGAAATTTACTTCGTTATAATGGCGCCCGAACTATTCGGATGACCCGGCCGTTCAAAATCTCGCATTGGTGTGATGTTATTTCCACACCGCGAGACAGGAAAAATCAGAGAGTCCCTTCTCCAGCGCTTCGAAAAATAAAAATGTGTGATGTTGCATTCCACACAGCAGATTGACTGGTAGTTCTCAAGTGCACGTTCTACAGTGGATGGCTGTCTGCAACGATTCATGGTCACGGCTGACCCGTGGGCCATGCCTGCCCCCGGCCCTCTTTCGGGGGGGAGATGTGACGTACCTGCCAGCAGGACGCACACGATATAAAGGCAGATAGGAATCAGAATTATCGTCTGCGTAGCTCAGTTGGTAGAGCGACTTGTTCCGGAATAAGCGGCCTCGGGTTCGAATTCCGGCGTAGACCAAAAATGACGGAGAAATTTACTTCGTTATAGACTCCCAATGACAGCTGAATCATCTGGGCCATTACTGTATTCCAATCGAGAGTCTACTCTGAGGGTCAAAGGGCTTGAGGTTCAGTAATAGGGATGGTGAATTTCTATCTTTCAATTCTTGAAATTTGGATGAATGTTTGGCTTTCAAATATTTCCATATTGCTGAAGTAGTATGTGACCCTTTTCCTCTAGAAATTTTTGCAGACCACAGACTGCAATTCGCATAATTTTCATTATCCAAAATTTGGAAATAGTTAAAGATATTAGAAGATGCTTGAGATGATGTCATCTCATGGGCTGACATTCGTTGCAGGTTATAGGAGATGCGATGGTTGTGTGACAGGCACAAGATAAATCGCTCCTAAGTATGCGTAAATGTTGTGGTTAGTGATAGAAACTACGTAGTAACAAAAACAATAAAGCGTGAGAAACGCTGAGAGTGAGGCATAAAATACAGACCGGATAACGACGAACGTATACTGATAGCGTGTGCAAATGAGACGCTTCAGAGAATTGAATAGAACTAGAAACGCTGAGCTACAGACAGAGTAACTTGAGTCATGTGCGTTACGCGGCTCAAGGTCACACTCTCCCCTCCGTTCTCACGCTCGTTGTCACGATAACGGCTGCCAGGAAATAGATAAAATATCGCTAAAACACTTTTCCCACTATAAATGAGGTATGGTAGCGAAGACACTGTCCGATGGAAGACGTCAGTCGCTTCGGCGGTTGCTCTCTATGTTTGGCTGAACAATTCCTTCACTGTTGCATCCAGTTTGGAAGTAACGAGCTATTTGAAATAGCTGTTTTCACACTCTAGACGATCTTCTTAGATTGTTTTCTAAAGTCAGAACTCGTCATGATGACAAAGATTCGAACAAATATCGCTCTAAAACAAGCACTAAACGCCAAGTTTTTTAGGTTAAGATTCGGAAAATTCATATGACGAAAAATGCGCAAAGATTCGAGTTTTTGAATCTCGAATATTTTTCAAGATTCGCGGGATTCGAAGATTCGAATGTCCCATTCCTAATTTAAATCCTAGATACATCAAAAGCTTAAAGACTTAGAACTGAAATACTCGCACAAACACGTCAACACACTAGCTACTACTTACAATGGCGGCTTTCTATGTATGCCAGAACTAGCATGCTCGTTGACAGTCTGTTCCTCTCCAACGTATTTGATTGTACCGCTGAAAAGAAGTTTGTTAGCTCTCGAGTTAAAAAACTTAAATTTTGTTAGTTCAGGAAAATACCACGAACTAAGAAATTCCAAGAATAAGTAAGCCGGCAAAATCATTCATATCGCAGTCAACTAGAAAAATATTCGATATTTTTTTTCTTTATTTAAGGGTTTAACGACTACCGTGAGCAACTCGATGAACTATTTTCCGTCACCCGTCCCTAATTTAGGGACACTTGTTCCAGGAAAGGGAGACAGCCAGTGCCATAAGTAAAGCTGATGAAAATAACTGTTCTGTCCAAATCAGGGCTCTGCAAGGATAGACAGAACTCACTCAAGAATCGATAGAGGCGTTGCACGAGCAAACCTGCTAGGATCCAGCAGTCTTTCACCCTGACAGGATCGGCCCAGGGACTCACGGGACCAACAATTCCCACCCTTTACCATAGCCCGTGTGTGTGTGACGCGCTAATGGGCCGGATTTCTGGTTTTACGACTGGCTGGGAGATTCGTTCGCCAACGCGATGGGTTTTGGGAACCGAAGTCTTCTGTACTTATCATTTTGTCTAGGCAGACACATATATGCACTGAGGGTCTTATGCTATGGGGAATAAATCTTTTATTTTTATGAGCCCTCTCACAGAGATGAAAAGTAAGAATATTTACATCGTTATTTACAAAGTGCGCAGCACTAGGGCGTGTGCTAAGGTAATGACTCTGGGCCGGAGTCATCATTCTCCTCTTTAATCTGCAGTCTTCTTTCTTCAGTCTTGAACTCTTCCGGTCAATCGACCATGAACTCTTCCTGCCTCGTGACGAAGTCTTTGACCAGCTCGATAAGTCCTTGTCTCGCTCTAGGGTGATCGAGCAAGATCGAGAGGTCCCTCGTCTTTTCCAGATCTGGAACGAAGACTTTTCTCCTACCTGAAAGATAATCACATTCAAGAATCATGTGGGACTGGGCCCCGCATCCATACTCTCGTTTCGTTACCGCAAAGTGGCGTAAGTACTTCGGCGATACGCCATGGCCGGTGGGTACCTGGTTTAGGAACCCGTCTGATTCTACTCTCTTGGTGGAGACTCCGGAAAATGTGAAGTTCGTTTTCCTTGCCATTCCACCAACGTGGCTTTATTCATTTGGGTCCGCGCGATTTGCAGCGGCGTTCTGAGATGAAAATCAACGACCCTTTTCCCAGCTGCTTTCTTCGCTTGCTGGCATGGTTTCGAACCCATTGAAAAGAAGCCACCGTGTGGCCTGAACTCTCAACTGGAGACTTTATTTCTCCGTCAAGGAGGAAACTTGCACCTGAATTGGCCAAGCGCCTTTAAGGCCGCTTGGCTGTCAAAGAAAATCTCTAGTTTTCTCGCGGTGCCCACAACAACATCTGTCTGATCGCCAACAACTCTGCTTGGAAGACAGAAGAGTTGGACGATAGTTTGATCTGTTTCGCGAACGTCTCGTTGCCATCCGAGAGCTCGTAAACCCCTGCACCGACGCATCCACATATCTTGTCTCTAAAAAACTCCCTTCCCAACCCCGAAGGGAGTTTCTTGTCCCATGAGAGACAGATATCTTTGGCCGGGTGGCAAGCCCAGTCTGTCCTTGGCAGTTCTAACTTTGACAACCGAAATCGTTCTTCTAGTAGCTCAACATCGTTTCCGAACCTGAGGGACTGCATTGCTGCCTCCTTCGCAACCACTAGGTCCGCCGGTTCGCGCACAGCTAGCACTTATAATGCAGCTGTGTACGTTGTGCGGAAACAGCAAGTGATCCCTAACAGCGCTCTTCGTTGAACTTGATTGAAACCAATGCGCATCCTAACGGTGTCCAACCACCATGCGGAACACGCATACGTTAGGATTAGTTCTACTCCTAGCCTATAGATTATGTTTTTGGCTGGCCCAGACAGCCGCATTCCGCTGATCCTATTCAGGATCACCGTACACCTGTCTTTCAGGTATCTAAGGTGAGGGAGTCCTAATAGCTTAGCATCTAGGATTACTCTTAGGTACCGCATTTCTCTCGCCGCCTTAATTGTATGCCTGTTGAATCGACACTTGGGGAATTGACCACCTCCCCCATTTTCGCAATTACTAGAAGTGTCGTATTTTCGGGAGCGAAGCAGAGCTTACACTCCTTGCTCCAATTGTCTAACTGTGCTAGAGCAGTGTGTACCTTCTGCTCAATCCCATGCCTATCCGATGTAGATATTATGAGGATGAAGTCATCCGCATATGCCGTCATCCACACTCCGTCTTTCAGAGGAGTGCAAGTGCTGCGTCCGCAATGAAATTACACCATAACGGGCCCGAGCAAGAGCCATGCGGACATCCTTTCTCATAATCCCTTCTAAAGCTTAAGTCATCTACATCGAAATCTACCTTCCTGTTTGAGAGAAGGTCACTAACCAACAGGAACAAATTCTTTGGAAAACCAAGTCTTTTCAGACGGTCCAAGACCAGTGTGAACGCCCTCCGAACGTCCAAAGAGACAAGGCAGGTGCATATTTCTCTTTCTCTCTTTAGCTTTGTATGCTGTGTAATGCTGACCAGGGCCTGGCTGGTACACCACTCGGGTGTGTCAATAAATTGTTGGTTGGAGAGCATACCTTGGCCGACAAGGAAGTAAGTAGCTCGGATCACAAAGACGTTTTCCAACATCTTACTCCATGCTGAAAGAAGGCAAATCGGCCTATCCGCCGCTGTGTTCCACGAAAGCAAATTTTTCCGAGGCTAAAAATGTTTGTAGTGAAATATTTGTTTTCTCACCTTGGAAAAAAAAACGATGGAACATTCAAAAGTGAGTACTATTGATATTTTATAGTTAAGAATAGTTACAGATGAAAACGTTTTTGCAAAGCTTCACATGGTTATTTTATTTATTAATCTGGGTTCCTGAAACAGTAGATTTCGCAAATCTTGTTCATGGTGATATGATTCAAAAGTACTGTATAATTGCGAAATTTGTAGCAGGGTAAAATGAAGACACACGTATATGTGTTTTATGGTTGCAATGACTGACTTAAACAAAAAAGCTAAAAATGAAACATTTGATTGCTATATACATATATATATTTTTAAATTGCCCACTAATAAGGGGTACCACATTCCATAGTGGGAGAAATTATATCCCCTATCTGGGAACAGAAGCGAGGAGTGTGTGAGCCAAACGATCTCCCAAGGAAGATCAGAATGAGAAGTGAAAAAGTTTATAAAATAGATAATAGTCAAGCTTCGGCTAACCCTCACTGTGGATGACCGTCCTGGTCGATCCTGTCTCTCACGGTTTTCTGAAGGGAACTGATGGTATGCATAGACTTTGAATTAAAAAAAAGTAAAATTGTTGCATTATGATAGAAAATACGGAATGTGAAGCTGATGATTCATGTAACTGCTACTGACCAGTTTGCTTTATGATAACAAAAAGGTTCTAATACCTAAATACTAAAAAGGAAACTTTCCCATTTATATAAAGTAGTAAAAGGCCGTCCCGGTGGCGCAGTGGTCAAAGGCGCTGGTCTCTGATCATTTGTCCGTAAGGGGTCCGGGTTCGAATCCCGGTGATGCCGCCCCGGTGGCGCAGTGGTCTAAGCGATGGCCTCTGATCATTCGTCCGAACGGGGTCCGGGTTCGAATCCCGGTGAGGCATGGATGTTGTGTTTTGCCGCCCCGGTGGCGCAGTGGTCTAAGGCGTTGGCCTCTGATCATTCGTCCGAAGGGGTCCGGGTTCGAATCCCGGTGAGGCATGGATGTTGTGTTTGTCTTACGGCACTGGCTCTCTCCCTTCCCTGGAACCAGTGACCCTAAATTAGGGACGGGCGACTGCTTATAGCCCATTGAGTTGCTCACGGTGGTCGTTAAACCTCCAACCAAAAAAAAAAAAAAAGAATCCCGGTGAGGCATGGATGTTGTGTTTGTCTTATGGCACTGGCTCTCTCCCTTCCCTGGAACCAGTGACCCTAAATTAGGGACGGGCGACTGCTTATAGCCCATTGAGTTGCTCACGGTGGTCGTTAAACCTCCAACCAAAAAAAAAAAAAAAAAGAATCCCGGTGAGGCATGGATGTTGTGTTTGTCTTATGGCACTGGCTCTCTCCCTTCCCTGGAACCAGTGACCCTAAATTAGGGACGGGCGACTGCTTATAGTCCCTTGAGTTGCTCACGGTGGTCGTTAAACCTCCAATCAAAAAAACAAAAAAACATAAAAAAGTAGTAAAAGCACTTACTTACCCTTTAGTTCCTTGTCAGTTTTTATGAGTAATATTATTGACTACTGATCGTTTTTACAGTTGTTAGAATGTTAAATTCGTAGCCTGTGCTTTGTCATAGTTGATTGTCAAAGGAAATGCCAAATGTAAAACATAGCTATGACACAGCATTTTTTTTTTTTGATTGGAGGTTTAACGACCACCGTGAGCAACTCAATGGGCTATAAGCAGTCGCTCGTCCCTAATTTAGGGTCACTGGTTCCAGGGAAGGGAGAGAACCAGTGCCGTAAGACAAACACAACATCCATGCCTGACCGGGATTCGAACCCGGACCCCTTACGGACGAATGATCAGAAGCCAACGCCTTAGACCACTGCGCCACCGGGGCGGCCCACACAGCATTTTGTATAATAAATGTCATTTTTCCATGTTAAATGAGGTTAGCTTCTGCTTAACAATTTTGTCGCATTCATTCACTTAATAATTTAAAAAAAAAACAATTACAGTATTTCTTAAAGAGATAAAACAATTCTTTGGTTGTCTGACATTTTTAACGTTTTTATCTTTTACATATTTCGTCGTGCCTTTTGAAGCCATTTTTAATAATGAAGACGGTAAAGTGTTACCATTGTACACTTTACCATCTTCATGGTAGTATCAAGGAGGTTATATTACTGGAGACACCACTGGCTCTGCCGCCATAGGTCCCCGCTAATCTTTGGCGTGACGTCATGGACAGGCAAAAACAAACTCTTGATACTAAACAGATAGATGTGATTATGGTAGCTTCATGTTCTGCTTATGGTTGTACCAAACGCTATACAAAAGAAAGTAATTTGACATTTCATAGGTATGTAAAAGACACGAAAATCCTGTCATTTAAGTAAAAATCAGATGTTATTTAATATACACTGGCGGAAAGTGAAGAAAGAACACCAAGAAGGAGATGTCTGATACCAACGAAATTTATACAGCATAATAACGGAATACAGAGGATAACGTGATCAAAACATTATGGCAAAATACAGCTGTATTTGCTGGTAAACTGAAAAATAACATTTCCATGTAACATGGTTAGTACGAGGTAGAACCACCATGAACTGCGTCACACTGTGCAATTCTGGCATGGAGTCTGTCGTACAGATGTTGGATGTATGTTTGGGGTATTGAGTTCCAAGCATCCTCAACTTGGACGCGTAAATCAGGGATGGTCGTGGCTGGCCGTGGAGACCGGATAAGTCGTTGTCCCATAAAATCCCACACGTGCTCAATGGGGGACAAATCCGGTGAACGTGCAGGCCATGGAAGTTGTCTCACACCATGAAGTGCATGTTGCGTTGCACATGCCGTGTGTGGGGGTGCGTTATCTTGCTGGAAAACACCACAATGTACCGACCTTACAAATGGCACAACAACGGGCTGAATAATGATGTTGATGTAGTAGGTGCTGTTTAACGTACCCGGTACAAACACTAGTTGTGTACGGGAGCGATAGCTGATCGCTCCCCACACCAGGAGACCAGGTGTAGACCCTGTGTGTCGCTGGCGGATGCAAGAAGGGTAGAGAAGCTCTCCTGTGCGTCTGCGAACACGTATATGGCCATCGGAGGCTCCCAAGCAGAATCTGCTGTCATCGCTGAACACGACAGATCGCCATTGCGTTCTCCAGTGCAGACGTTGGCGACACCACTGCAGTCGTTCCCGACGGTGGGCTTGAGTCAGAGGTACACATGCCAGAGGCACACGTGCACGTAGTCCTGCATCCAGTAGACGGTTGCGGATTGTTCGCACAGTCACCTCAGATGCAACGGCAGCTCGGATTTGCGTCGCAGTGGATGTTCTGCTTGACAACGTCGCTCTTCTTATGCGTCGATCGGTCCGCTCATCACTCCGTCTGTGACTCCCGGTTCCACGTCTTCTCGTGTGGGAATGTTCCTCGGACCATCTACGCCACCATCGAACCGCCACCGATACTTCCCGTCCAATTCTCTCCGCAATACGACGATACGACCACCCGGCTCGCAGAGTTCGACTAGACGACCTCGCTCAAAGTCCTATAACTTCCTAAATCGTACACGTCTTCCATGTCCAGGCATTGCAGCTTCTTCAGGGTCTTCGCACGTGTCCGTACACCGACGACTGATTACATTCACTTCGCCGTACTCCTTAAATACCACCGACGATAATTTGCATATTATGCCGTGCCGTGGCGCAAGTGCTCACCGGTTGGTCACGAAATTAACATCACACCTACGTAAACTCGACCCCGTTAACATATGTAAATTTCATGATCGTCCGGCAATTCCTTCTTGGTGTTCTTTTTTTCACTTTCCGCCAGTGTATATTTAGCACGATGACCGCTCATTATGACACATCTTCAAAACTACATTGTTCAAGTAACAAATAGGGATTTTAAAAGTCTCCTTTGAAATTGTAGACTTTCAGAACTTGTGTAAACTGTTAATAGTTTCATTTCTTAATTCAGTTGTCTTAAACCAAACCAGACGAAATCAAATGTATACACCAGTTGCATTTTGAAAGTTACAACACATTTAATTTGTTTCTAGGTTGTGCTACCAGGAGGAGAAACATTTAATAATGCACTTGTTCACATGTTTTTGAG
Organism: Macrothele yani; assembly: GCA_039090855.1. Classification (NCBI taxonomy): domain Eukaryota; kingdom Metazoa; phylum Arthropoda; class Arachnida; order Araneae; family Macrothelidae; genus Macrothele; species Macrothele yani. Next base: position 130,747,102 of record CM077009.1, on the reverse strand, counting down.
CAATACTTAACACAGAAAATTTATAAACTTTCATTTTTCTTCTAAATTTTAATGTTCATTTGCTTTTTTGAGTTCTTTTTAAAGTTGAGTTTTTAAGTAATGGAGACAAAAATCAAGGGTCTATCCATTTTTCAGAATTTTTCCAGATTTATGGAGGCTATAAAAGGCACCTCTTCACAGTTAGAGAAACGTGTGTATATATAAATGTCCTCTGTACGAATATTAGTCAAAAGTGTTTATGCTTGTAATTATATCATTTTGAACAGTAATTATCAGTAGAACCATTCTTATTTTCAGTATATATATATATTTATATTTTAGGTTTGCTCACAAAAATAAAAAGCTGATGAAGATATGGCTACACAACGTGCGAAAAAAAGATTGGAAACCGTCAATTAGAAGTGTTCTTTGCTCTGCCCATTTCACTGAAGATTGTTTTCCCAAAAATCAGTCTATTTACAAAACCATGTGTCAAGGAAGCAATTTATGATTGATGATTAAGGAAGCAATACCCGATTAAATGAGGATGCTGTGCCTACTGTGTTCACTTTTTCAAGTAAAAATCGTGATGCACCAGAAAGAAAAAACCACCAACTTATAGAGAAAACCCATCAGCAGAAGTAGAAAGGCCACTGCCAAGTACCAGCAGCACACAAGCTGAAAACAATTCTGATCACACTTACTGTATTGCTGAAAGCCCTGGAAAACTAAAAAGAAAATTGGATTTAGCAACTAATCGTACTGTTGCTTTATTTAAAAAACTATAAAGTTCTCCACAACAACTACAGCTAAGCAAGCAGCGTAACGCTCATGCAAAATAAATCTTACAGTTGCTTCTTGAGCGCAATTTTTTGAGGAAAGAGGAGTTCCATTTAGTAGAAGACACTCTTCCTGACACATCTATCGATTTTTTCAGAAATGCAATGAAGAATGCAAAGCGAACAAACGGTAGATCCTACAATACTGAAATTAAGTTATCTGCATATAAAATATTGTTCAAAAAGTACACATAATACTGACAAGCTAGGTATGTGTCATAGAAAGATGTGCATTTTTGTCGTCCTACCTGCCTGAAAAGCGATGTGACATCCGATGGCAGCGCCATCTACAGTTTTCATGATTCTGGGCAGCAAGTTTTTCTGCGAGCAAGACACACTATCTCTTCTAGGCACTTTTTTTTATTGGAGGTTTAACGACCACCGTGAGCAACTCAATGGGCAATAAGCAGTCGCCCGTCCCTAATTTAAGGTCACTGGTTCCAGGGAAGGGAGAGAGCCAGTGCCGTAAGACAAACACAACATCCATGCCTCACCGGGATTCGAACCCGGACCCCTTTCGGACGAATGATCAGAGGCCATCGCCTAGACCACTGCGCCACCGGGGCGGCTTTCTAGGCACTGTAGTGTAAGCCATAAAGATTAGGTCTTAAAGGAAGGATATATAGAGAAGACACTGGCTGTATTGAGCTGAAACTCATGAAGTCGACTACAGCACACCCGCGACGTAAAACAGAACTACAGTTTATTGCCAGCTGGACTTCCCAATAATGACCACGAACCACATGACCTTTTCCTTTGTAAATTCCAATACTTAGGTATCTACGTGTTTTTTTTGCACATTTCATTCACGCATACTTTGTCATTGCTTTCTTCACAATAATGGCTTTACGTTCAATTCTCATTTGTATTCCATTATCATCTGTTTCGATATCTACGTGTTTTTGTTGCACATTTCATTCACACATACTTTGTCATTGTTTTCTTCACAATATGGCTTTACGTTCAATTCTGATTTGTATTCCATTGTCATCTGTTTCGATATCTACGTCTTTGGCTTCAATATCTATGGATATCTCGTTATTGCCATCTTTCCGATGCCTCACTTGGCTTAGATTGGGACAGCAGTTGAGGACAAAGGTGGGGGAGGGGGTGACGGAAGGGTGGCGGAAGGGTGGCGGAAGGGTGGCGCAGAGCAGCTGCTCCTCACCACCACAGCACTGGAATGAGGTTGCCATAGCAACCATTGCCGACGGGATGGATTCATGTCACAGTTTGTTTCTGTTTTAGGTCCGTGGGGGCGCCACTTTCTATGGGAGGAGTTTCCATGGGCTCCTATGTCTGTTTTCACTCTTTAATCCTTCCTTTATGGCATGGGTGTAAGCCAAGGAGGTTATATAACTGGAGACACCACTCCTATCCACGCAGCATTGACCGCCATAAGTCACCGTCCGTGCTGCAAATGACGTCATGAACAGGCACGACGCAGCTGCAGAAAAGAAACTGCTTTGAAACCAATGGAACATGGAACAAAAGCTTCTAAGCGCATAAATAGATAAAATGAGTAATTCAATAATCTTTATCAATGATACACAAGCTTACTGTTTTACCAACGGTATAATTTAGTTCGTTTTTGCCTGCTTGTGACGTCTCACCACAGATTAGCTGTGACCTATGGCGGCAGAGCCAGTGGTGTCTCCAGTAATATAACCTCCTTGGTGTAAGCGGAGTCGCAGGAGTTTGGTGCTGATTGGCAACGGTTGGCTGGTGTGAAGTTGGCTCTCCTGTTTCTAATCGGTGAACCCCGTAGGATACCGTGTGTTTTGGGTGTGTCGTCGTTGGCGAAAGCGTTCTTGTTTCGTTGCATTTTTGAGGCAGCGGCTTGCTGTTTTCTCTTGTATTTTCGTTTCTTTCCTGCAAAAGTTTTGCGGGCGGTTGGTTCTTCCGATATCCAAGGTAGGATATTTTACTTTGCATGCTCTTATTCGCTGTGGTCAGTTGATTCGGGGTGGGCGGTCCCCAGCTACCACCGGTGGGTCCGGCGAGGATGGGGACTCTGATTCCTCGACTCCGGCTAAAAGGATGCGTTCTTCACCGGGTGATGAGCTTCCTGAGCTGGGTGGTTTGCTAGTACCAGTTAATGATTTTGTTTGTTCGATTCAATGGACTTCTCAGGAATTGCTGCGTAGGGCATTTGCGAGCGGAGTGACTCGTGGTGAAATACTTCTTTCCGCAACTTTTGGGAAGCTATCCAGAGTCTGTCCCATGTTGTTTCAGAGATTCTTCGTGGACAATATTTCAATGCATGACTCGATTTCAGTCGTTCAGTTTTTACGTTCGGATGACTTATTGGCGCGCTCCTTGAATCTCATTTGCTTGCTGGAAATTTGTCAATTTTCTCATTTTCTTCAGGTCTCTGTCAAAACTCAGGTCCTCACTAAGCTTATGACAACGAAGTTTTTAGTTCGAGATGTGAACATTGAAGCCCCTGTAGATGAGATTGCTACGGAATTGTTGGACCGTGGTGCGAACTATCTTCGTGTTGTTCGGTTCCGACGTTCAGTAAATTCCTCGAGGGTTCCTACTTCTTCGGTCCTAGTGGAGGAACTGGGCTTTACTAACCGTGACACTATCTATCTGTGGTATTCGAGATGTACGGTCAGACCCTTCTTGGATTCGCCTAGGCAGTGTAAAAATTGTCAGCGTTATGGACATCTGCTGTCAACCTGTCGTAGTGCCGCTCGCTGTTCTCGTTGTGGTGAAGGACATGACTCTTCGGTATGCTCGGCTTCGAGCTTCCAGTGCGTATTGTGCGAGGGCTCTCATCCTGCTTCTGACACGAACTGCCCAAATTACCTACAAGAAAAGCGGATCCTAGATATTATGGCTTCGAAGCATCTCAGCTATCCAGAAGCTAGGGACTCTGTGCGTCAAGTCCACCAGGCCTCATATGCGGCGGCGGCGGCGGCCACACAGGCTCAACCTCCGTGTGTTTGCTCCTGTGCTTTCCCTCAGATTCTGGAAATGGTCTCCAAACTCACCAGTACATTAGACTCATTCACGAATGTTCTTTCACCTCCTTCCCTATATGCCGGTCGCACCTCAACCGCTGCACAGGTGCCACAGGCTGAAGTTTTGCAGAATCCTCCCACTACAGTTTCAGCAAGCCCAGCTTCTTCACTGCCTGCTGAGCCACCTCGTGACACTGGCCAAAGCGCCGATGAATTCCTGTCATGCGAAGAATCTGTGGTTTCGAATGTGAATTCTGCTGCGGATTCTGTCAAACTTTCTCACTCCAGAACCTTCTCGTGTCCTCCATGCGCCATGCCCTTCTCTTCCTGTCCAGCCTTGCTGTCTCACCTGAAAGCTCATCGTGACGACGGGAAGTTTCTTTGTAGCCTCTGTTCCATGCGGTTCAAGACGGCATCTGGCCTAGCGGATCACTTTCCTCTTCATGAATAGGTAGTTGCTGGTCCAATGGAATGCGCAGTCCCTTCGCTCGAAAAGACCTTATTTCACCGACAGTTCTATTTTTTCTACAGCCACGATCTTGACTATCCAAGAATCCTGGCTATCTCTTTTTCCCTCCCAGCTCGCACGGTGTATAGAATTGATCGGGGAGGGTCGGTGGTGGCCTCCTTACTGCAATCAGGTAGGATATTTCTTCAAGATTGGTGGACATCTTAAGCTCGGAATCGAACGAACAGCTTCTTGCTACGGATATCTTCTCTGGCCACACCACGATCAGGATTATTAGTTTATACATTCCCTCTCCTCTTCTCTCGGCACTCTTGCTTGGACGGATCGAACAACTGCTCACTGATTGTTGTATGGTGGTTGGGGATTTCAATATTCATCACCCTAGCCGGAGTGCTGCTCCACCGAGCCGGGGAAGTACTGAGTTCGTGGACTGGCTTTGCTCACAGGATCGCTGTCTCCTAAACTCGGGGGCCTCTACCTTTTGCAGGGAGCCAAGTTGCTCTGTCTGCAGGGGGCCAAGTGGCTCTGTCACCATGTGCTCTCTTCAGCTGGTTCCGTACTGCTCCTGGTCAGTGGATAGTGATCTCTACGGTAGCACCCATCATCCTATCATTACAACATTGGCGGCAGGGATGTTTGGCTCCCCTCCCCTCCTTCACTGGGTCTGCAGCCAGTTGCTTGGTCAGTGGCTTGGCCTTCCATCCAGAAGATTATCCGAGGTGAACTTCCTTCCACTCCTGACGGTGCCGCTCTGATCCTGGACCGGATTTCCAAGATTCTCCATGCTTCTCGTCGGCCCAGCGGTCAGCGTCGACGTTGGTCTCCCTGGTGGGACTTTGATTGTGCTCAGCGCTTCGCAAAAACCGCCGCCTCTTTCGCTATACCAAGTAATCCGGCTGCCTCTTCGCTTGGACGTCATATCGGCAGGAAGAACGGAATCTTCGCCACCTCCTCACACTTAAGAAACGTACCTACTGGAAGGTAGAATGCAACGACACCTCGAGGCCAGGTTTCGTTTTCTCCTTCTTGCGCCGTCTGAAATATCATGTTAAATCGAGCCCGGATCACCTGCTTCTTCGGATTGACGATTCCCTTGTTGCTGATCCGGTGGAGCAGGCTTCGGCGTTTGTTGATCTCTTTTCCACAGCCTCAGGCTGTTCGGTGCACTCCTTTTCTATTGACCATGATGACTCTTCCCTAGTGATGGATGTGTTACTTACACTCGGTGAAGTTGACAGGGCTGTTAATGGATCTCCGACGCGGTGCACCCGGTCCGGATGGGTGTACTTACGAACTGGTGAGACATATGGAGGTGGAATTCGTCATGGCTGGTTGACCTCCTTAACCGCTTTTGGTCTGTCGGCGTTCACCCTTTATGCTGGAAGGAGTCCTGGGTGATCCCAATAAAGAAGCCTAACAAATCTGCTCTCGACTTATCATGGAACGGAATGATCACTCTCACATCGGGTTTTTCGAAGTTCTTGGAGAAAGTCCTGGTCTCTCGTCTCACAGACTTCATTCTCTCACATCAACGGATCAGCAAGCTGCAGTTCGCATTTTTGCCAGGACGTTCCACCACATCGGCGTGCCTTCTGTCGATCCAACGTCATCTTCTGGTGGCTTGAGCTAGACATAATTATAGTTTTCTGGTGTCCCTGGACCTTCAGGCGGCATATGATTCTGTCATATGCCGCCTGAAGATCCAAAGACACCAGAAAAACATAATTATGTCATCCTGCTCTCCTGGGTAAATTGGCGTCTCTGGGTGATCGTGGACGTCTTCTCCGTTGACTGGATGACTACCTTTGCTCGGCGCAAATTTCGCGGTCGTTGGCGGGGAACGGTGTTATCCTCCTTTCCGCAGTGTCGAGGTGTTCCTCAGGTTAGCTCCATTTCGCCTATCCTTTTTAACTTATACATTGATGAAGTGGTTGATTGCTGTCATCCGAATGCGCATATGTTCTTATTTGCAGACGACATTTTTATTGTTTCCTATATAGTCTCATCCGGGCGGCGGCACTTAGCTATATGGAATCCACTTTGGATTCCATTGTTCAGTGGAAATCTTCCTGGGATTTACGTCTCTCTCCTTCTAAAAGCTTCGCGGTTGACTTCCCTCGTAAGCGCCGGTCGCCGGCCCCTCATTTCCGGCTGAGCTCCGACTCAGTGACCTGGCAGTCCTCCATCGTCCTGCTGTTAAAGTTGTTTGTCATCGCCGGTGGGGTTTTGGCTTCCCCAACGCTCTTGCCTTTGTCGTTGCTGTGATTCGGCCAATACTAAAATATGCGGCTCCTGTCCTGTTTGCATCCCCCACCTATCTTTACGACGCTCTAGAAGTTCTGCTCAACCATGCACTCCGTGCAGCCATTCACCTCCCTCGTTCGACGCCTGTTGCGGTCTTGCGTGCTGAATGTGGAATCGCTAGCGTTCGTTCTCGAATCACCCTCCTGACAGTCCGATTTTTGTACCACCACCTGTCAATGGGTCAGCGTTCGCCTATCGCTAATCTTCTTCTGGAAGAGGACGCCTTGTCATTCTACGCTTGGAGATCCCATGGCTTTCCCCTTGGAATCGCGCTCAGTCGCTTCCGACAGGAGCCGCTTTTCGTCAACAGCGATCTTCTTGAGGATCTGCCGGCCCCTCCTGTTTCGTCTGCACTCTGCTACTCGATTATCTACTCGGGTCTCCCTTTTCAGCATCGATATCTGCATCCGATGCTTCTCAGACATCGCTTTGGGGTGTTCTTGCCCCAGTACTCAGCGTCGAACCACATCAATGCAACTGACGCTTCGATGATTAACTGCTCGGTGGCGATCGGGCATTTTTTCCCACGGAATAATTCCAGCCGTTCGTTCTCCTTCTGGACTATTTCCTCAGTGTTCTCGGCTGAAGCGTGGGCCCCAATAACAGCGCTTGAATTTGCTCTCGGCCCGTGCGGTGGCCTCTTACTGGTTACTGATAGTCGTTCTGTTCTACAGGCTTTGTTGGCATTAAATCGCAAATCTCAAGACATTATCGTTCTTCTGCATGATTCTCTTCAACGCATCCTCTCTTTTTACGAGGACATTGTGCTCGTTTGGTGCCCGGCTCGTGTTGGTCTTCCAGCGAATGAGGCCGATGACGCTGCCGGCCGACGGGGCCATGCTGAAGGCCTGGCCCTGTTCACCCACCCACGCCCCATCCAGTTACAGCCTCCGACGCTGTTCGGCACAGTGGTAACATGATCATCTCCGCTTCTGATTCAGCCTGGCTTTCGTCCGGGTGGGCAGAGCGATATCAGTTCATCAGCTTCGTCACAGATACCCTAGCGAACATTGTTATCGAAGTTCCTCAGCGGTCATCATTCAGAAATTACGCACGGTCATGGCACCTTTAAACAGCTACCTCTTTCTGATTCGGAAACGTTCTTCCCGATGTACTTCTGTGGCTCCGGGCCTGAGACTGTTCCTCACTTCTTCCTCTCCTGCCATGCGTACAGCGCTTATCTTAGGGTTTGTTTTGAGTGACAACCCTTCCGTCTCTGCTCAAACGTATTCCTTGTTGGACTTTCGGGAAGCTTCCGTGGCAAAACGTAAAGTTCGGGCCTTGGAGAAATTTATTACTCTCTCAAGACGCTTCTCCTTGGGAACACTCCATTTCTAACCTTCCTTCTCATGAGCGTGTCCTATGATGGACTTTTGTGATGCTGCCGTGGCTTCATGTGCTGGTCGCAAGGAGGTTCACCTCCTTGGCTGGTCGTGCATCTTCGAGATTCTTAGTGATCAGGAGACATTTTCGCTATTACCGCATGGCCAACTAGTTGCTGTGAGGCATAAACCTCAGTCTATAGACTTCATCGTCTTCTATATAAAAAAAAAAAAAAGAAAAAAAAAGAAGTAAGCGTTTTCATCCACCTTAAGTCAACTGAACTTCAAATGAAGAAATGGAGGACAGGTTAAGTTACTTCTGTTAACCATTTTTTGGTATAAATGTATTGTGTTGCGTTTGAAATTGTCATATGCGTTTTTCTTTCCTGCGTTGTGAAAAGCGAAGGAATTGCTTTACTGAATGATTTAAATTGTAAACTAGTTTGATTTGAGCAAGTCCAATTTGTTACTGCGTTGTGTGCTGTAAAATGCCCCCCCCCCTCACTCCGTCCCTTTAGTTTGAGCGAATCAATTCTACTGAATATTCCGCCTGATGGAAACACATACAGAAAATCCTGTTCAGCCTGAATTATTCCACATGTCGACGGCAACGATTTTCTTCTGTTATCATTAATTTCTAGAAACGAAAAGGCTGTCTTGGGAATCAAACCCACCAGGATATTTTGTAGAATTTCCCCAAGGAACTTCGGAAAATACCATAGGCAGTCGCATTGTATACAGAATTATAAACTGCTTTTTCCTCACGTAGATTACATGTATATCTGTCGTAACATTGTGACTGAGAATTTCGCTTTTTGTACCTTCAATAAAATAAACATTTAAAATTCAACCTGATTCACATTAGATAAGGAAAATATAAAAAGCTGTCTGTCATTGTTGGTACAGAAAATAATGTGAACAATATTTTGTAGTCGGATTGGATTAAAGCATTTTTATAAAGTGGAACATTGTGAAAAAGTGCATTAACTCCATCGAAAAAGACTGCCATTGCTTCATGGGAAGAATGGTTCACAAAAAATACTCTTGATTGTAGACATTTAAAACATTTGTGCACATGTTCTGATGGCAAATTTAAGTATCGGGTAAATTCTTGCAACAGTTCCCAAAAGTGTGTAAAATATGTTCCAGGAAATATCAAGGACATTTTCTGAGTTGGGGTGGTTGAAAAATACTTTGGGTGTGAAATTTGCCAGAAGAAATTTGCTTTGAAACAGTATCTTTAATAGCACTTATTCACTCATACAAGTAAATGGAGCCATGAATGTGAAATATGTTACAAGAGATTTGTGGATAAGGATAATCTTTCAAGACATCTTCTTCATACCCATAACAAGCCCCATCAGTGTGAAAAGTGCCACAAAGAATATTCAGATAAGGATGAACTTTTAAAGCACTTGCTTACTCATACAGTTGAGAAGCTGTATGACTGTAAAATGTGCCTCAAGAGACTTGCGCGTAAAAAGTCTCTTTCACAGCACATCCTCATTCGCACAGGTGAGAAGCCCCACGAGTGTGAGATTTGCCACAAGAAATTTACGTACAAAAGTAATCTTTTACAGCATATGCTCATGCATACAGGCAAGACCCCTCATGAATGTGAAATGTGCCACAAGAAATTTGTTCTGCAAAGTACTTTGTCAGTGCACTTGCTCACTCATACACGTGAATTCCCCCATGCATGTGAAATATGCCACAAGAAATTTGCTAAGAAAAATACTCTCTTAAGCCACTTGCGCACCCATACAGGTGAGCAACCCTATGAAGTGTGAAGTGTGCAAGAAGAAATTTGCAAGGAAAGGAAATCTCTTGCAGCACAGGCTCATTCATACAGGTGCAAGGTCCCATGAATGTGAGGTTTGCCACAAGAAATTTACGTACAAAAGTAATCTTTTACAGCATATGCTCGTGCATACAGGCAAGACCACCCATGAATGTGAAATGTGCCACAAGAAATTTGTTCTGCAAAGTACTTTGTCAGTGCACTTGCTCACTCATACACGTGAATTCCCCCATGCATGTGAAATATGCCACAAGAAATTTGCTAGGAAAAATACTCTCTTAAGCCACTTGCGCTCCCATACAGGTGAGCAGCCCTACGAGTGTGAAATGTGCCAGAAGAAATTTGCAAGGAAATGTAATCTCTCACAGCACATGCTCGTGCATACAGGTGAAAGGTCCCACAAATGTGAAATATGCTATAAGAAGTTTGCACGTAAGAAGACTCTATCGCAGCACATACTCACACATACAGGTGAAACCCCACATGAGTGTAAAGTGTGTCACAAGAAATTTACCCAGAAAATTCATCTTTCAGTTCATTTGTTCACCCATACAGATGACAGGCCTCATGAGTGTGAAACATGTCACAAAAAATTTACACAGAAAAGCAACCTTTCAAAGCACTTGCTCACCCATACAGGTGAAAAATCCCATGAGTGTGAAATGTGCCGCAAGAAATTCACCCAGAAAAGTCATCTTATGAGACATTTGCAAACTCATATAGATAAGTAACCACCTTTTATTCTAAGGATGGGGGGGGGGGCAACTTTTTGAGGAATGGGAAAGGGTTTTTTTTCTCTTTATAATATGTTATGTCCATGTTTACTCTGAATATAACTTCAAAACATTTGAATTGTCAAATTGCCACTCCAGGGATGCTGTGTTCTACACACTAGCTTTTGGTCATTCATCGAAGTGGATCCTGGTAAGGCATGAAGGTATCCACACTAGCTTTTGACCATTCATCAAAGTGAATCCCAGTAAGGCATGGAGGTACTAGTTTACTTTTGACCATTCATCAAACTGGATTACAGTAAGGAATGGAGGTATCCACACTAGCCTTTGACCATTCATCAAAGTAGATCACAATAAGGCATGGAGGTACTAGTTTACTTTTGAGGCTTTGTATAATTTATCAGAGTTTCTTCATGAAGCACATGTTATATACAATTTATGACTACTAAACTTGCAATGTTAATATAGAATAAAAATCTCCAACATTTCACAAAATAAAATGCCTATTATACATCGACTATAGTTTTGCAGAGCGTTTGGCTCGGCATCATCAGGATGAATGGAGCCATAAACATTTAAATCATTCTGACATTATCGAAGTTCTGATGGTCATGGATTTTGGTGAGTTGTTTCCACCTGCTTGAAAGAAATGGAGTCGACATTATGTCATTGACAACTCGTGAAGAGTTCCATGCTGCCCCGGTGGAACAGTGGTCTAACCACTGTTTTATGAACATTCATCCAAGAAGGGTCCAGGTTCGAATCCCAGTGAGGCATGGATGTTGTGTTTGTCTTACGGCACTAACTCTCTCCCTTCTCTGGAACCAGCGACTCTAAATTAGGGACGGGCAGCTGCTTATAGCCCATTGAGTTGGTCATGGTGGTCATTAAATCTTCAATAAAAAAAAAAAAAATTCCAGTATATGTGGAAAGCTACTAATATATTAAGCTTGATTGTCGAATCAGGTTTATCGATAAGCGTGGCATTTCCAAACAAATATTCATTGTTATTTTCGTGACATTGTTGGGCTATAGACAACTCTTCAGTTCATAGTTCCATACATAGGTCTTGTGTTCCTTCACATAGATACTTAAAGCCCTGCAGGTCTGTCCTACATATGAAAGTCCATATTCACAAGGTATCTGATAAATTCCCCAAGAATTTGTCTTTGACGTAGTCTTTTGATCCGTCATCTTGTTTATGGGCTTGAAAATAACTTTGAAATTAAAACTTTTGAGAATTTTTGAAATTCTGAAGCAAATCTGAGGAGCAAATGGAATAACCACCCAGTTCTTTTGTATTGGGAGGTCTATTGGCGTGAGTGAGCACACAGGCTTCGGTTTCCTAAATTTTTGGACAGCTTTGTCTGTAATGAGAGGGCTATATCCTCTGCATACTGCAATTTGTTTAAGGGAATCGAGCTTTTTCTGTAAGGAATCCTCAGTTGAGCATATGTGTATTGCACAATGCACGTATGTGTAGAAGAAGGCAGAGATCTTTTGTTTCCATAGGTGATTTGATTTTGCATGTGGGAGAAACTATATGCTATAGTTTCTCCCACATAAACTATAAACTAAACATGTCTGCAAAACTATAGTCGACGTATAATGAACATTTTATTGTGAGAAACAATGCAATTTTTATTCTATATCAAAGCGCATATTTTCCAGTTCCTCGTGTTCCTATATCAGTCGATGGAGCATGCACATTGGTACATAAACTTGTTGAAATTACCTACCGATTTCAGTGCTTCACCAATTGTCATTTGCAATAGCATGTCAAGTTGTTTTCACGGCTGAACTGTTGCCTGCTGCCAGAGGTGGATTGCGATGACCAAAGAGGATCAAGAATTTTTGTTTTAAGGCCCACTATATAAAAAAAAAAAAAAAAAAATTTCCTGGACTACTATAAAACACATATCAATCTATAATAACACACTTATGTACACATATCTATAAAAGCACATGTGCCTGTCTATAAAACACACGTATAAATCTATAAAAACACATATAATTCTATAAAAACCACACTTATCTATACCTCATAAATTCCCTCCTCAAAAAGTACTGTTGGATCCTGGACGAAAGAGGACTGTGTTAAAATATGCATCGTAAGACGAATTCAGCTATTAAAAAAATTAACAATTTAAAAGTGAAAGTTTATATATCCGCTCATGATTAGCACAAACAACTCTCAAAATGAGGTGTGGCAGATAATTATTTTCCTTCGAGAAGTTTAGTGCTGACAAAAAAAAAAAAAAAACCTGAATCTCGTGAAGACCTCATTTCCTACTAAATCATAAAATTATTCTGAAAGTTTGTATGTGCACATTCCATATGGCAATTTTTCCAGGCACTTAATTTTTATACTTATTTGGTCCCTGATTGCCCAGTGGTATTGCTATTTCCTCCTTGAGTACATGCTTTTTTAGGTAAATGTGTACTTTAGTGTCCTAAATTATTTGGCTAAAATTTTTGAAAAAAATGAGATATACATATTTTAAAGTATGCAATTTAATAGCAAATAGTGAAAAAAATCATCTTTAAAGTATGCAATTTAAAGATTTTTACCGTGAAACTTACCTCCATGTATCAACACACCTGCGGCAGTCTTAACACGTCGTCGTGGCAACGACATCAAGCTTAGCTCCGCTGAAACAAAGGTCATCGTGTGTATCTCTCCGGCAGCCAATTCACTGGCGGAAGACTACAAGAGGAACCAGGTACATTCTTGTCAGGAAAGAGTCACATATTGTAGTGCTATGTTACAGAAAATAGTTCATTTCTGTCTCAGTTTTTCAAAACACATGCTGAGAATTACATTGTTCTTTTGCATATGATTCCCTAACACGAAACAGAGAGTATACAGATGCCTTTCTTACTTCTAGAAAAGCGTTGAAGTAGATGTCATGTTCTCTCCAACGGAAGTTAGATGCCAAGTCGGAAAGTGAAAGTTTTGGTTCTGGTATTGACAGTTCTCAGATTGTGGTTCTCAAATTGTGATGTGAAAACTGAGACAGAAATAAACTATTTTCTGTAGCATAGCAGTACAAAATGGAACACTTTCCTGTCAAGACCATAACTAGTTCCTCTTGTAGTCTATCGCCTGTGAATTGGCTGCTAGAACGAACATTCGTTTTAACGGAGCAAAGCTTGACATCATTGTGTTATGCCTGCCGTAGTGTTTATTGACAGCTTCATACTTAAAGGTAAGTTTTACAGTAAAAATCTCTAAAATGCATTTTAAAAGTGATTTTTTTTTATCATTTGCTATTAAATTGCATACTTTAAAATGTGTATATCGCATTTCATCAAAATCTTTAGCCAAATTATTTAGAATGCTAAAAGTAGACATTTGCCCTTTTTTTATGTCTACCCATTATTTTGGCCCATGAATTAGTACAGATAAATCATTATCTTTTTAAAAGGCAAGTGTGGGTAAAACATATATTTCAAAATATCTGTATGGAATAATTGCCACTCCCCCCCCCCCCCCATTACCCACAGTGTCACTCTGTGGATACGGGGCCGATGAGTCATACAATCGATACTAGAGTATCCTTCACAACTGCAAAAGAGGTATAGGGCATACCAATGACACTGGGCTCTACATCCAATGACCTATGTCTAACTGTAGGACAACAATATTTAAATTCTTCAGAAGCAAAAAAAAACTTTTGACAATCCTATACATTGAGAATAGGAAGTTTGTTTTCAAGTAACAATGTAAATTGCACTATAAAAAACATTCTACCATCGATCACGATGTTCGGTTGTCTCACTCGCTTGAAGTAATTTTACTTTCTTTGCTTTCAGCTGAACTTTTCTAATGAGTTTGTTTTTTGTTTTTTTTGGGAGGCATTTCACCACACTTGATGAAAAGAGCACTTCAAAATTATTCACCACACTGAATCACAAAGCGGTACTTTATTTGCACCTGCCATTCTGACAACACCTTATCACAATTTATAATGGCCATTCTGAGCCCTAAAAACTCGAAATAGCTAACATGTACAACAATGCACTTCCTGCACTCCACATTCAGCTTTCTAGAGTGTAGATAAGGCACTTTCTAGTAAATCGCTTAGAAAACCATTGAGAATGATGCTTAACCATTCGGACTCTTCCACATATGCCTGAACCGAGGAACCTTACAAGGAATGGGGCATCACCTGATGACTGTTGTTCTGACACGCAGAGTAATACCCCAGCAGCTAACTTCACCCAGTCTATAGAGCGCCCCGTAAAAACACATTTGACATTTTTTGATCCCCTTACAGATAGAACTGTGCACTTTAACTCACCCTAAAACCTCTAAATAGCAAACATGTACAACAATGCACTTCCTGTAGCCCCGCATTGGGGAAATGTGTGGGATTTTTTTTATGAATTTTCCAAAATCGGACCTCGGTCATTGGTTACATTCTTTCAGAAATCGATTTCCTGGCTTTTTTAACATACATTGCTGGGAATAATAGGGTTTACATATCTTCCGCTGCTAACCGTATGTCCCGCAGGTTTTATGTTTTTTTAAGGATTTTCAAAAATCGGACTCTTCCCCATTTGCCTGAACCACAGAAGCTAGCGAGGAGTGAGGCGTCACCTGATGACCGTTGCGCTGACACGTAGAGTAATAATACCCCAGCAGCCAACTTTCACCCACTCTATAGACACTCGTATATAACTTTCACCCACTCTATAGACACACATATATAACTTTCACCCAGTCATACATTTGACCCTTTAGGGATGGAATTTCTAAAAATCACCATGACTATTTTAATCTCGGTGATGAAGAGTACATATGCCAATTTTAGTGCAAATCCATCAAACCATTTGGGAACGTATGCGGAACAAACCTACTTTCACTTCTATATATAGGGAGATAATACAAAAAGGTAATCGCCAATATTTTCGCCAAAACTTTTTTATTTTTTCACAAATTGCGAAGAATGCAATCGGCAGTGCGACTCCAGCATATTCATGAGGCATAGATGCACACATTTTCATTAAATTTACGTGTAAGTACATGCTTTACGTAACACCTGTTAAGCAGGTTTTGGATAGCTTCAGAAATCTAGAATTTTCATAAATCTGGCACTCATCCGGTCTCTTTGATGCAGGATTTTCGAGGTTTTACTGTATATATATATATATATATATATATACTTTCTTTCCATTTAACGAGTTGAACAAAATATAAAATCGCTGAAATTGTTGATTAAAAAAGTTACTGTTACAATACTCCGCAACTTTCAAACGGTTGTGATATATATTTTTTATTTTATGTGGCAATTGTGCTGTAATTCTGAGTAATTCTTAAATTACATCAACAACTGAAACACTGATTTCAGGCCCTAAATAATTTGTTATGGTGTCAAAGTTCTCCCCTTCAGTCTTGGAGCTGTAGTGCCAGTGGCATTCTCTTTGAAGTAGAGCAAAATAAACAAGTGGGGTTGAAACCTTAGGAAGAGTGTGTGGGGGGTGGGGGTGGGGAGTGATGTTACGGAGGTCAGGGGTCAAAGAAGCATGGAATGCAAACAGCACTTCCCTATTTAAGGTCAAACTTTACTTTTACAAAACACAATTGGCAGAGAGAAAATGTCTACACACACATACACACAGACGTTTGTGTCAAAACCAAGTGGGAGGGGGAGATATGTTGATGCAGTTACACTGCTCATTACATTATCATCGAACACGTGGCATTCTTAAAACTTTGATGTGATTTTTCTCATCATTATAGGCCAGGGTATACAACTGCTTCATTTTTGAATTTTGCGGAAACTTGGTATTATCCGCAGTGGCTAAAATTTAAACTTTTAGGAACAGATAATCTGCGGATTATGATGTACCAGAAAATACGGTAATGATTTTTTCCTTCCAAAAAATCTAAATAGGAAAAATACTAGAAAGTGTGCAATTTCTCGAGTGGTTCACCTTAATGTCCTGGTGGGCCAATATTCCCCTGCCTGCTACACAGAACTTCGAGTTGCCAAGTAAGAAAGTGGAGGTTTGTTATGAGCTCCATGCTCTTGTATTACAGAGGAGCAAAAAAACATTTGGTATTAGTTTCCTTTAGCGGCTTCACATAATTTACCCAGGTTTCTTCATGAAACTTCTTTTTCCTGTTATTTGTGTTCTTATGATACCATATCTGTCTGCGGAGCATGCATTTTTTTGCATTAAAATAAGTCAAAATGAAATTTGAAAATCGGTTGCTGCAATGCTTCGGCAACCCCCATAGCAATAGCATGTAAAGTTGTTTTCATGGCATAGGTATTGTGTTCTACGTTCAACTTGCAGTTGCCAACTGATAAGCAGTGGATGGGTAAAACTCTAAGCCCCATGCTGTGGTATTACAGCCGAGCAGAAAAAGCATTCAACTAACAAACGTCACATGAACAGGACTACACTGCTTAATAACACAAAACAAATCACGCTGGACTGATCTGCATAGCAACAATTCCCCAGGCCAGGGTCTAATTAAAGCCTTAGTGAGCCCCTAGGCTAAGACATCTGAGTGGGCCTCAAAGAACTTATGACTGGGAATTATTATGAAGTCTGTTAAAACACAAAACTGTAGCAATATGCTTTTGTAATAACTAATATGTGTAGTGCATTAATTTTTTTGTTTAGACTTTTTCTCGTACGTAATTCACATATATGCATACCACTTAGCTGTTCTATGAGATTCAGGGGCAGGGATCAATTTCGACTGGTAGTTAGTAGCAAATTGCTAGCAAGCAAATGCATTTTGCTAGTGATAAAAAGTGGTTCTAGCAAAAGTTGCTTGTGGAAAATTTTTTAATGTTTTAGTGTGAACTGTAAAATGCCACTGCATTGTGCATGTGGAATATTTTAGACACATACAAAAAGGAACAACTGCTTTCTGGAAACGAATGTTTCTTGAAAAGCACAAACATTTAAAAAAAAAATTGGCACTAGTACAAATATGCAGGTATTTCCCTTATCTACTTCTGCATGTGAGGTTGGGTTCAGTTTCATGAAGAGAATCCAGGGTGATTGGTGGGGAAGTTTAAACTTACAAACATTGAATGCTCTCATGAGTATTAAAGTTGAAGATACATCCGAAAACATGAAATGAATGTTTCTTGAAAAGTACAAACATTATAAAAACATTTTGGCACTAGTACAAATATGCAGGTACATTTCCCTTATCTACTTCTGCATGTGAGGTTGGGTTCAGTTTCATGAAGAGAATCCAGGGTGATTGGTGGGGAAGTTTAAACTTACAAACATTGAATGCTCTCATGAGTATTAAAGTTTGAAGATACATCCGAAAACATGAAATGAATGTTTCTTGAAAAGTACAAACATTATAAAAACATTTTGGCACTAGTAGAAATATCCTGTACATTTCCCTTATCTACTTCTGCATGTGAAGTTGGGTTCAGTTTCATGAAGAGAATCCAGGGTGATTGGAGGGGCAGTTTAAACTTACAAACACTGAATGCTCTCATGAGTATTAAGGTTTGAAGGTACATTCCGAAAACATGAAATGAATGTTTCTTGAAAAGTACAAATATTATAAAAACATTTTGGCACTAGTAGAAATATCCAGTATATTTCCCTTATCTACTTCTGCGTGTGAGGTTGGGTTCAGTTTCATGAAGAGAATCCAGGGTGATTGGAGGGGCAGTTTAAACTTACAAACATTGAATGCTCTCATGAATATTAAGGTTGAAGGTACATTCGAAAACATGAAATGAATGTTTCTTGAAAAGTACAAACATTATAAAAACATTTTGGCGCTAGTAGAAATATCCAGTGTATTTCCCTTATCTACTTCTGCATGTGAGGTTGGGTTCAGTTTCATGAAGAGAATCCAGGGTGATTGGAGGGGCAGTTCAAACTTACAAACACTGAATGCTCTCATGAGTATTAAGGTTGAAGGTACATCCGAAAACATGAAATGAATGTTTCTTGAAAAGTACAAACATTATAAAAACATTTTGGTGCTAGTAGAAATATCCAGTGTATTTCCCTTATCTACTTCTGCATGTGAGGTTGGGTTCAGTTTCATGAAGAGAATCCAGGGTGATTGGAGGGGCAGTTTAAACTTACAAACATTGAATGCTCTCATGAGTATTGAGGTTGAAGGTCCATCCAAAGACAAGTTTGACACAGGCCTGCTGTTTTAAAGTGGTATGATTAAAAGACCCGAAACCCAGATAGTAAAACATGTGGAAAATAACTTAAGGTTTTGAATAGTGTTCTTGAATTTTGTGAATAAAAAAATATTTTCTGAATATTTGCATTCGAATTAAATTGTTAAAATTAATCTGTCAGGTCATGAAAAGATGAGTTATATCTAAGTGGTATTTGTAATCTTTTCAATATTACAATGTGACAGTTACAG
Source organism: Macrothele yani (assembly GCA_039090855.1). Lineage (NCBI taxonomy): Eukaryota > Metazoa > Arthropoda > Arachnida > Araneae > Macrothelidae > Macrothele > Macrothele yani. The sequence continues at coordinate 130,728,302 of CM077009.1, read as the reverse complement.
GGGTGAAATCAAAATTTGTCTTGATTGACTAATGGAGGGGGACATGTTAAAGTTTCTTTAGTATAATGTTAATAAACTTTTGCTAGTAGATAATGCAATTTGCTAGTAAAAAATAAGGCCACTAGCAAGTGTAGCTACTGCTAAAAAAAAACCAAAATCAAGGCCTGTTCAGAGGGGTGGCTTCTCAGGATTCAGGATGGTCTTCCACTTATGATCTTTCCAAGTAGTTTCATGTGTTGCACTACTCTGTGATCAACACCCACTAGAATGGGGCAAAGAAACTAGTGCCGCTGCAACATTTCATGCGAAGTATTTTTTGTAAGGAATAATTTCTATGCTAGTTGCAGCTCTATAAAGAAAGATAAGATTTGTGTTATGGAAATGAAATGTTAAATAATAGAAAAGCTGGGGGTTTTTTTTTTTTTTTTTTGAGAATTTTATGCAAATTTTGATTTTCTCTCCTGGCTTAATGATAAGCCAGGAGACTGACCAGTAAGTGCACACAATCCAAGAAAAAGAAACATAAAAGTAAGTTGTAAAGATATAATTTTCCATAAAAAAAAGTATTCAGGTTCATTTTTGTTGTTTCCTTGTTTTTCTACAGCAGCAGTGCTGGCTTCTTTCTACCGTAATGGTGGGTGTCTGCAGGTGTCATGTGAACAAAGTGGAACGACACATAGAACTACTTGAAAAGCTGATAATCTGAAGCCTACCTGCTGCTCAAATCAAAATTACTGATGGTGATAAATTTTACTGTTGATAAGCTTTTTCTGTAGCTTTTCCAGGTCAAAGTGTCAAATACAGTATTTAGATGTCCTGCTAAATGGTTGATCAATGTGCTTATTTATGAAGGACAATGCGTCAAGTAATAAAATGGCTACACCTTCAATTTCCATTTTTGTTATATTAACGAAAGCAGAAAAGTTCAGTTTGCTCTTGTGGAGCAGTGATCTAAGTGCTGGAGCTTTTGACCATTTGTCTGAGGTGGGTCTAGGTTCGAATCCCGGCGAGGCATGCATGTTGTGCATGTCTTACAGCTCTGGCTCTCTCCCTTCTCTGGAACCATTGGTCCTAAATTAGATATGGGTGACTGTTTATAGCCCATTGAGTTGCTCACGGTGGTTGTTAAAACCCTTAAACAAACAAACAAAAAAGGAAAGTTTGATTTTCCCGTTTTCCATAATACCAAGAATGAGATTTCCGTAGATCCTCATTTGTCCGAGTCATTTTCTTTCCATGAAACAAATATCACATCTTTATTTTTATATAATGTCCTAGCTCTTGTTCTCTAATTTTTCCCAAGAACCCTACTCCATCTAATTTTTTTTCTCTAATTCTAAATATGTGTACACTGCTTATTAGGATAAATCCTTATTGTGTCACCTCATATGCTATGCACTTTTAACATTCGTTATTGATGTTTGAACTGATGCTCCTTGATTTGGAGCATGTTGAGACATTTTAACTAAATGTAAATCTGTATTGTAAGTGCTGTTCTGTTTGAGTGTGAAAATCAGATTTGTGCTTGAGGTAGTTATAAGGTTCTGGAAACTTCCTTTTTCTCATTTTTACTTTTTGCTAAAATGGTGTCATTTGTTCTCAATTTATGTTTATTTTGTTATTAAATGTTAAAAAAAATAGATTGATATTCCCTAAATGTAGTATATCAGTGGCCTTGAAAATCCTGGAGCAGTTTCTCTTTAAAATGCCATCTGGTGTTATTGAAATCAGTAACGCAATGAGAAATGCTTCTGTGTTTCTTCTGTTCTTATTGAAACAAAGTATTTTGATGGACCTGTACAGGGCTCTTCTAAATAAACCCAATGTGAAAAGTAAAGATGTGAAACTAAACTCCTTAGCAGTGTTGTAACATTTGATAACTGGTTAGTTTCAGTTCTGGTAAGTTGAAAGTTATGCATATATCTGGAAATCTAACACCACTTACTTGGTACAATAAATATTGTTCGAGTTTCAATATTTGTTAGTTATTTTAATCATTCACAAGTTAAACTTTACAAAATAATTGTTTTTTTACTTGAAAACTAGTAATATTCAGACAACTGCAGGGTTGGCTTAGTTTGGCAATATTTCTCTTTCTGAAAGCATAAAAAAGATACTTACTAAAAGTGAAAATCATATCGCCAACTTCCTATTTCAAACATTTAAAGCACGTAGTTTGAAATGCTGTGTGTAGTTCTCCCCATGGTAATATGATATTAACTTTTCAAACTTTATATATAATTTATCAAAATGCCTATAAACTCTTTAATTAATCTATAAATCCTCCATTCTTATTAAAAAAAATGTATTTAGTATATTTAGAATCAGGCACAGCATTTCAAACCATGTGCTCTAAATGTTTGAAATAGGAAGTTGGCAATATGATTTTTGCTTTTAGTAAGTATTCCATTTTTATGCTTTCAGGATTAAGATGCACATTTATTAGTGTATTAAAGGACAAAAGTATTTGTTCACCCAATATATCTCAATTTCGATTTCTGTTCCTCTTTTGTGCTTGTCATTTTTTTTTACTTTTTTAATTTGATGAAAGAAGAACATACAAGAGTGCAACCAAAAATTGAAAAATAAGTGGAGAAATAATATATAGTGCAGTAAAGTGAATGCATTCATAAGGGTTGAACTGCTGTATACTCATATAAGCGTAGAATGTTGTTAATGCTGCAGTCACACACACACACACACACACACACACACAGCCTGATTTGCCAGAGGGCATTCAGAACATGAGCCCAAACAGAGTCCCAACCTTTGAGGGGCCCCCAAAATATAGTTATATATTATTTGCTTTAAATCAAACTGATTTGCAGTGTTCATCCACTGAAAAAAGTTAAAATGGTAATTTCAGAACTGTATCTTGAAACATGTGGAAATGACAATTATAATTTCCACAAATAAATAGAACATGCAGTCCTCAACCATACATGCATGCACATAACACGGAGTATTTGGGGGAGGAGCCCAAAAGCCTCTTGTGCAGGGCCCCAAATTAAGTTGGTCTCTACACACACACACACACGCACACACACACACAGGGCCTGGTTTATGGTAGGGCATTCGGGGAATGTGCCCAGGGCCCCGAACTTTGAGGCCCCCCAAACAGTCTTGGCGAAACTGCTGAAATTTCTACTAGCCAATGTGGCTAGTGGAATAAAAATTTTACTAGCCAAATGACAAAATCTACTGACCATGCAAAGTTAAAAATAATAATAATTCAGTAACTTTTCTATTTACATTTCTATGAAATTAAATGGGTGAATGTTTTTGTTTGTTTTTCTTTCTAATGAGAGACCCCACTCCTATTAATTTCTTAATAACAAATGCAGAGCAGTTGCTGCATAGGATCATTAGAATGACTACAAATATTGCATATGATTTTGTTCCAAAATGATTGATTTTTTGATAATTTATATCCAGTGCTGTAATATCATTACTCTTTACTATCTTAATTTACACACACATAATTTATTTTTGAGAGGGCATTGAAGTTAGATGTCTAATTTCTTTAATAATATTTAAAACAAGGGGACAAAAGTTAGGATATATATGCATAAAGTGGCATTAATAATGCTGATGTAATTTACCACTGATACTGTATGTACTGTGTCTGATGTTCCTATCACAATTGAATAGCATTTTGAGGATCAAAATCTTCAATTGAACGGCTATTGCATCTAATCGTCATTAGTGTCATTATTCAGACATGCCCGATTACTCGTTTTTATGAGGTTCATTTCTGAAAAGCCACGCTCACAAGGAGCAGTACTACATGGCATTAGATCATCTTAAAAACATTGACATCATCTTAATCTTAAAAGCATCGCCATAACAATTGGTTTCTTTTTGTTCAGCATATATGTGGCTAAACAGAGATTCAAAGATAATTCTTTTACCTGTAGATGGCATTATACTTTGTGCAAGGTATACCATGGCTAAGATACACATATACCATGGCAAAGATCAAATATACCATGACAAAGATACATTATACCATGGCAAAGGTTGCTTTAGTAAAGACCTTTTGGTCACTCCAGGCTGATTGGTCAGCAGATTAAGTTTCTCTCGAAGCCCACCTTCACTTCTATTCATTTTCCAAGCAGCTGCAGGAACACGGGCGAGAAAACTGAAATAGACGATATTCATTCACAAGGGGAGGGGGGGGGGTTGGACAAAATTGTTGCTCATTTGGGAAAAAATTACTGGCCATTGTTGGCTACTATATTAAAAAATTTACTGGCCACTACAAAATATCTGGTCACCATTTGGCCACTGGCTACCGACATTCATGAGGGCTTCCCCCAATATAGTTATATATTACATGCTTTACGGCGAACTGATTCACAATGCTCTTCCACTGAAAATAGTTAAAATGGTAATTTCAGAACTGTACGTTGAAACACATGGAAATGACAATTATAATTTCCTCAAATAAATAGAACACCATATTACTGGCAAATTAATGTCTTAATCTGTCATTTCGTTTGTATAGCTATGTACCCAGTTCTCAATCATATGTGCATGCACATAACACAGGATACTGGGGGTGGCCCCAAACTAAGTTGGTCTCTGCATGTGCACACGCACACACACACACACTTCAAAAAAATGTGAAAGTGTGTTTCAAAAGAACACACTTTCACATTTTTTATATTTCAGTAGGAAATTAAACATATGGAGACATAAACAAAATTTTTTTTTAAGTAAACTGAGGATCATTTGTAGTTAGAGAATAAATAACTCATTTTATTATAATTAATAATAATAGCCTTTATTCTGCTGTTGCCATATAACAGAGATGGAGACAGTGCCCAAAAAGGGCAACAGTAGCTGGCATTGAACTGCTGTTGGAATGTGTAAAATGTGTGTTAAACCAATTTGAAAGGTTTTACTTGTACAGAAATTCCCGAATATACAAACGAAAGCTGAATTTTAGACATTTCAGAAATGTTGATGGCAGGTGGGAACATACATCATTTACTTTAACAATTATACAGGTAAAAGATATACACAAGTACCATCACTGAATCTGTCTGTTTGCATTAGTGAGCAGTTTCATTTGTTCAACAAACAAAACATATGGAATATACAGCAGTGTAAAATGTAGAAAACAATTTGCCCCTGTTTGAGTTCAAAGAGTGTTCATTGAGTTCTAATTATGACATATGTGTGCTTTGTACCATTTATTGCTTTTTGGCTTAGGTCCTTGTGACCTCAATGCACTTAGATCTTTGTATCAGCAGTGGTAATCTTATGCAATGAAAGTGTATTATGTCCTGCACTCTACCTATATGTCTTCTGGTAGATCTTTATCGTCTATGAAACTTGTCTGTTAGAGATGTCTCCAGATTCTAAGAAAGCAAAATTGAAAAATCACTAAGGGCCAAGATATGAAAGTTAGCAGAAGTTGGTTTGATACATCATAAGATCTGACTACTGTCATTCAGTTTGTTTTTCTCCACTTCTGTAATAAACTTTCTTTGGGACTTATCTTGTCCACAATTAGGCTGGCAGACCTTTTCGGGTAAAATTGTTTCTGTGATTTCAAAACCCAACTTTTATCTTCATCAGTGCATACAATTGTCACATGGTTATTATTTTAAGCTTATTTTATGGCAATGTATCACAATTCTTTTCATGTCAACATGCTGACACATATGAAGATTATCTTTCAGGGCCACTGTGCTTTTTTTAAACCATGAAAGCCATCTCTTAAACATAGAACTGTTCTATGCTTAAGAGATAACTTGGTAGACTAACCAATTTATCTGTTAACCATAGGACAGAATTATTTTCATGGACTAACCAGCACAATTCTTACTTTTGTCAAGAGTCTGACCAGTACCTAATGTTTCTCATGCAGAATTTCCCCTACCATTACTAAAACAAATCAATTTGCCAAACCCCAATAACTATGCTGCTGAAGAAGACCGCAGTATTCACAAGTGTTATCACCAGCAATAAATTATACAAGGTCTTTCATTTTGCTGAATGTCCTACTCATTTCCTCAGACAGATATATGGAATATGCATTTCCCTGCTAGATCCCATTTTAACTTCTCTGGACTTCATCAGGTAACATACATAAATTGCAAGCATGAAAAACATACAAAGGCTTTACTTTTTTTTTTTTTTTTGCATAGCATGAATTAGAGAAATTTACCAGTCGCCAAAAAGTTTTTTTACGACTTCGGTCACTATAAAGTTTTTTACATATTTTTTACAACTTCCCAAACTAGTACAGGAGTACAAAAACCAGTGAAAAATTTATTTTGTCTTTGAGTTATGTAGATGTTTTTTGGTAAGACCGAGCAGCATAAAAAAGAAAGGAACGAAAGAAAAGGTAATAATTAGAAATCTCATATTTGTATATTTCTCTTCCAATGTACAATGTATAGGCTTAAAATTATCTTGAAAACAGAATGAATGTTTTCGGAAATGTAGATATTCATAAGGGAATCATCTTTTCCTATTATTATTTTTTTTATATAAAAGATCCCTATTGTACTGTTTCGATTACTAGAATTTAAATTTTGCGATTTGAAATTTCAGCTTTCTCGTTAGGTAGCTGTTAACTTTGAACAAGAAGCTATGTCTGTTTTCATGCTCTCATGACTAACCCTCTCTATCTGAACTTTTAACTAAGTGGATGTATTTATGTGCAAAAAATATTATTTTACTTTCAGATGTTGATGTCAGAAAACAAGAAAATTTGTGGGTTGGGTGAGATGCATTCTCAAAATAAAAATAGCAGCATTTGGGATGGAATTAAATTGCTTAAAATATTTTCCATTGCCCTCCCTTCAACCAATTTAATTCTGTGAGCTAAAGGGCTATATACCAGAATTTTTGTATATGTATTTGGATGTACCACTGAAGTACGTTATGAGAAGTGCAAGTGTACAGCTGATTTTCATCATTGCAATGTCCAAAATGTTTTGATGCAAATTATCAAAAGTGTTGAAACTATCTCCATCGGGAATTGTTCTATTGTGATGATGTTCCCTGTTGCACTGAATAGATTTTAATAATGCAGTGAAATCAAATATTCAGTTGACATTCTGAAGACTCATTAGAAGTTAAAGAAAGTATTTGACACTATCAAAAAAGAAGAAATTTGTCTTCCTTCCGGCAATGGAAGAATGAGTACTAGACATGAATGGCCAAAAGAAGTATAATATTTTGAGTAGTAGTTTCCTTTAAATTTCCAAACTTTTAACTGACTTAGCAATTTGAGGAAAGTTCTTGAAAATGTCAACCATGTGTTTATTTAAAAAAATGAAATAAGGTTTTCCCCTCCCTTTTAACGTATCATTTTATCAGGAAATGGACATGTTCTGTCTTTGTTCTTCAAGAGAAAAAGAAGCACTTTACAAACTAGCTTGAAATTAAGTAGATGACAAAGTCATACAGATCCATAAATCAATATAATAAGATTTACTTTATTGTGCCAAGCTTTCACCTTCCAACTGGAGTCTTTATCAAGGCGAACATACTCTAGAAATTTGTTAAAACAAGTGAAACAAATTAAAACAAGAACATAATATTTTTCTTTAAAAAAAAATGTAAGGGTGATTTCATTTGCTTGATACACACTACTTCACTGTGGTCAATATAGCCAATTCCAGAGCGATATGTTCCTTCAGACGCCGGTTTATGTTGCGATAAGTACAACCAATATAGTGGGTAACGCCTGTGGGTTTTTTTTGGATTGGAAGTTTAACGACCACCGTGAGCAACTCATTGGGCTATAAGCAGTCGCCCGTCCCTAAATTAGGGTCACTGGTTCCAGGGAAGGGAGAGAGCCAGTGCCGTAAGACAAACACAACATCCATGCATCACCAGGATTCGAACCCGGACCCCGTTCGGACGAATGATCAGAAGCCATCGCTTAGACCACTGCCACCAGGGCAGCGTCTGTGGAAGTGCTGATAGGGATAGAGTAGACACCTTGTAAATCTAGGGGTTTATTGAGATCTCTGTCCTTAAGGATGAGTTTGTTTCTCGATGGCTGCGATATAGTGGCTAGAAGCAAGAGTGTGCCGTGCGTTAATACCTAACTGTTTAAATTTTCACAACTTATGTTTAATATTTACAGCTTATGTTAATAACATATTTCACTGTGGTCAAGATATTTGTACAGCAAATGCTCACTTAAAATAATAAGATTGTTTCAGGTCTTCACAGATGTTAGCATTTTCATAACTCCATGAACTGTTTTGGGAGTCATATTTAGTAACTTCATTGTGAAATAACACATGTTCAGCTTAAGTTTTTGCAACTTCAGGATAGACGATATGCTTTTTTAATTAAACGTTAACACGTTTCAGTATTTATATTGAACTATTTGAAGGTTCTAGCATATTTATGTTTAAATTTTAGTTCTCTGTTTTTATGAAATCACGAGTTGGCTCTTCTGCTAGTTTCGAAGCTATGATTTCCAAACAGCCAGTAGCGGCTCGTGGTGTAAAATGCTGGTGAGGCGAACGGTCTTGATGTAAATGTAAAACAGTAAAACATATGTTATTGAAAAATATATAAATTCGTATAACGTTATACGAATATATATATATATATATATCATTGGCGTAGCAGGGGGGGGGGTCGTGGTTTGCACCCCCTTATTAGGCGAAACAGTTAGCTTTTTCTAAGTACGTTTTATAGATAATTTCCCTATTTAAATTCTTTGATTTTTATATAACTCGGAAAGCAATGTAATTTCTTGATAATAGAAGAGAAAGTAAAGCAAAGCGGCCAAAGAAGTTGCTTTATTAATTTTTTATTAAAACAACTATAATTTATTGCATTTTCTTCATTTTATTAAATTAGCTTCATTTTGTATTAATATTCAAGATGTGCGTACGTACCAATAGGAAAATATTTGTCGAAGCGCCCCCCCAAATTGTTATATGTACTTATACACAGTTATACAGCAGAAGTGCAGAACCCCCCCCTTCAAAAGGTTTCATGTCAAAGGCAGTATCCCCCATTGGATATCTTTGAAGTCCTGGGTTCGAGTCTGCTGAATCATTAAAATCCGCTGAGATTCGGAAGTCTCGTTAAGCCATTGGTCCAGGGTAGGCGGCGCCTTGTTATTAACAGCTGTAAACCCCATCCCTTAGGGCTCCATCCCATGTCATTTAGCCCTTATATACAAATATTATTCAACAGTAATGGAATAAAATTATAGAAATATATGAAACACGGCGTGGGGAGTCTTTCTTCACGAAAAAATCCAAATATTTTAGAGGAAAAATGTACATATACCTCTCTATATATGTGTGTGTGTAATATACGCTACTTTTGCAACAATATTTTTATGAAAACAATTATTCGATAATTTTACAACAAAGAAAGAAATATTTCACCAGTATTCTTTTATGTAATACACTTGAGCGAAAATACGCAATTTGCGCGGTTTCTTTAGCTAGTCAATGCGTCACTCACATCCCAACGCCAATCGGAGATCCACTTCTTAAAAAATTCAAAGTAAATCATTTGAATATATTTTTTTTTCTCACGAAGTGTTTCTTGAGCTTGAATAAAAGTCACAGTTCGATTGGCCTATTAGTGAAGGTGCATTTAGCACGGGTCACAAACTGAAGTCCAGGCTCGTGATAACTATGTACAGGAGAAGTTAAGCTAAGGAAGCACATTTCTATATAAAAAAAGTATAAAATAATTTAAACCTGGAATTAAAAACAGAGGAATACGATATTAATTTGCTTTGGTCTCGAACAGAATGCTTTCAGTTTATTTTTTATAAATAAGTTCAATTCTGCGATCCTTTTCGGCTGCAAATTTGTATATGATCAGATCATAAAATGGTTGAGTGGACATTAGATGGTTCAGCAATTCTTTCTCGATTGAAATTTTAGCGAGTGAAGTCAAACGATCTTGTGCCGTTGTATTACGGAGGTAAGTCTTAATTCTCTTCAAACAAGAAAAAATTCCTTTCAGCAGAAGAACTTGTTGACGCCAGTGTCAATACAAGAGAAAATAATTTGTAGGCTTCTGGTAACACATCTTTCAGCTCGTTTTCTTTCATTGTTTTCAAGGTTTTCTGAAAACTGAGTTCCCTGAAGTTGTGATCATTATATAAAAAATCTAATTCGTTTTTTAGTCGTTGTGTGTCTGTAAAAATGTTTGGATAAATTTTTTGAGAGTGTTAAGGGCACTGGATGGAAGTGACTCTGAATAACTATGGTATTTTGAGCTGTCAACTAGCTGCAGAACTCGAGCTTTCCCATATCTTCAAATCTGGTATTTATTTGGACTTTTATATATTCATGAATACACTCCATTAAATCATTCTGTATCGTTTTAGATTGTCCAGAAAATAAGCTTCGTATTTCTTCAAAATGTGCTTTTAATTCTGTGGTGCTCCTACGAAGCAACATTTGGAACATTTCCTTGAAATTACCTTTATTTAATGAGGAAATAGATTCATCATGTCCTCGAAAAGGCAGTTCTTGCTTGCTTAGAACGACAACTAAATCGATTATATGTTCCATAAAAAGCCTATTTAGTCTGACCTTTTCATTAAACTTGACTTTATGAAGAGCAGCATTTTCTTTGAGCATATCAGAAATAGTGTTTGTTTTTTTTTCCATTCGTTTTAGACCTAGGTGGTTAGTTATATGCTCTTTAGAGCTTTCGTGCAATTTTGCACTACGAGAAAAGTTTTTTAGATCAAAATAGCCCGTTGTATTCCACACATTTTTCTTATTGCTCAAAAGTAAACATGGCCAGCAAAAGAGAGTTTGCTTGTAATAGCACCAGAAAGCCAGGGGAAATCTCGTACTATGATTTATTGAAAGACCTAAAAAACGATTTGCCGCACTTCTTATCTTTAGATATTGAACTTATTATAGGTGTCGGTCTTCCAGATATGAGAACATCCTTGTTATCATAATCTTTCCAGTGTTTAAAAGGAATTTCTTCCAGAACACAAATCACGTCGTTTGTTGGGCCATTCATATTTTCCAACCAAAATCAAAATATGCTGTTTAGTAACAATAACAAAATAAAAAAAGAAAAACTCAACATTACTATGAACTAGCAAACACCCGCAGAAGAGAGGATTGAAAACACACTACAAAAAGTTAGATTCAAATACACTCTGACGAATAGTTAAAGCTACGTAGAAATCTTCGTACTCCAAAGCGTATAGAGGCGAACGGCGTCATCGCCTGTGAAACCACTTTCTCACAAGGGTCATCTGCTCATTTTCCCGCGCCCATTGGATACACAATCCTTGGGTTCTCCAATAACAGCGGAGATGCGATTCCAGTTTAAGCGAAATGGAGGGTCGTCTCAGAAATTTCCTTTCTCTTACTGGAAGTCCGGCACCTCTTTAGGTAGACCTCGGACCGTGGGGGTGGGGGAGTTCAGTCTGTAGGGCTCTTCTCTGATCGCCAGTTCCCAAAACCGGCTTCTCATCGAGACGATTCAGCCGGTCGCCTCTAAGTGCTTTAAAACATGCAGCTGCTTTGCAAAAATAATGATTCATTCCTCTTCTCGAAAGCCTTTCTTTAACCTAATTCATGAATCACAATGTGAATTTCAGTGTTTCATTTATCCTGCAAAGTTCTTATATCTTTGTTACTGACAGAAGGTTTTTTTTTTCTTTCATTTCTCATTCTGCGGAATTTCAGGTGAGGCGGCGCCTCACTTGCCTCATCTGACGGGCCGCCACTGCAAACAGCATGCTTTTCTATGGCGTGTTTGGTGGATAGCGTTTATAAAAGTAATTCATTTGTTAGATCGATCATGAAAAGAAGCATTAATAAGTATGTAACGTTGAGAACGTGTGCTGTATTTGGATGTAACAGTGATTACTGATTACAGATCTTGTAAGCAAAAAGTCAGTCTGTTTTCCATGCCGGAAGATGAGGCAAGGAGGGAGGAATAGAGCAAGGCAATTCTTCGTACTGACAAATAGCTAGAACAGAAGTGTGTGGTATGTGAACGTCCTTTTTATGAACGTAAGATTAATTAAAATGTAAGTAAACAAAGTAAAATTAAGATTCCGCTCTTGCTGTGATCAGCAATGGCTCAGTGTGATTCACTTATTGCTGAGATTTTATTTAATAATTTCTTTTGGCGTATTTCACATCGCTGTGGGTTTCCCTGTGGTTCATATCAGGGGGCGTATGTAGAAATATTTTTCGGGAGAGGGGCGAAAGAGGGGAAGTGTTTAAAATTCACCAGTACAAAAAAAGATCTTTTTTTTTTATCTATCTAATGTAAGTTGATGAGTACATGTATTAAAGTAAATAAAAAAAAAATCAAATTTGGGGTTGTAAGGCTCCATGCTGCTTATCGATGGTATTATTCGATCCAGGGTTTAATAAAATTGGATCTCAAATAGTGTTTTTTATGTTTCAGTTTACCAATAAATTTTGTTTGGGAATATCAGTGGATTTCATTACTTTTATGATCTTTTAATCACCAACGAGATACGAAAGGCAGGCCCGTAGTCAAGATTCTAGAGGTGGTTGTGCGACTATTTTTTCAGGGTGGGCAAATCAGATAATATGTAGAGGATTTTAGGAAGGGAGTGTCTGACCCCAGGTCTTAAACAACCCTTAGGCCGCCGCGGTGGCGCAGTGGTCTAAGGCGCTGGCCTCTGATCATTCGTCCGTAAGGGGTCCAGGTTCGAATCCCGGTCAGGCATTGATGTTGTGTTTGTCTTACGGCACTGGCTCTTAATGGGCTATAAGCAGTCGCCCGTCCCTAAATTAGGGACGGGCGACTGCTTATAGCCCATTGAGTTGCTCACGGTGGTCGTTAAACCTCCAATAAAAAAAAACTTAGAAATAGGAAGCTAGAAGATTTGGGCTTATATGCCCGATAGGAAAGAGACATGGAAACGAGGTAGAAAGGGGAAGGAAGACGCCCTTATTTCTTACCGGGTGGCCAGTTCTTGGGGTCCGACGGCTTAACGTGCCCATCCGACGCACGGCGGGTATTTAGTGGTTCGAACGGCGGGTATTTAGTGGTTCGAACGTTCTTACATGCCCAGGATCGAACCTGAGGTTATCTCGGTGGCAGTCGCGAACGCTGACCACTAGGCCACTTGCGGCCCTCAGGGTGGGTAATTATGTCTGGTATACTAGAGCGCGGCTGCCTTTTACGTGCCCCCGCCCGTAAATGTGAGGGTGGGCAAACTTCCGACTCAGGCCCTGGCCCCCACCTACCTACGGGCCTGACGAAAAGGACAGCAATTTAAAATCCTTACTGAGAGAGAGAGAGAGAGAGATGTTTCCTGGGGTACTCATGAACAATCGAGTGTTCTAAGGGTCATATACTTGCTAACATTTTATAGAAAAGTCGCACAAATTCAAGTGTTTATTGGAGCAATCTTTTTGCGTAATTATGTGTCTAAGTAATGTATTTGTATTTATCAGCCGTCTAATGCGTACATTCAATGCGAGATTACGCATTTCCTGAATAAAGTTGACGAAACTTCCCCAAAACGCCCCATTTGGAAAAATATTCACTTACACTTATCCATTCATGACAATCACTTTTAGTACGTACACCATGGTATTTTTTTTTATTGGAGGTTTAACGACCACCGTGAGCAACTCAATGGGCTATAAGCAGTCGCCCGTCCCTAATTTAGGGTCACTGGTTCCAGGGAAGGGAGAGAGCCAGTGCCGTAAGACAAACACAACGTCCATGCCTCACCGGGATTCTAACCCGGACCCCTTTTGGACGTATGATCAGAGGCCATCGCTTAGACCACTGCGCCACCGGGGCGGCACACCATGGTATAGCCGCATGATACCCCCCCCCCCAAAAAAAAAAAGGATTCTTTGGTAAAATTTTAGAATATCCATCAGCATAGTTTACAGCAATAGCATCGACGCTGTCTTCAGCGTCCTTTGTGATTTAATAAGTTAGTAAAATCATGCAATGCATTGAGTATGATACGCTTTCCAACATACCAAAAATAATTACTCAAGTTATGTGGATAATGGCTGTGGAATAAATCTCACTCCTGCGTCCTGACCTTTGATCCCATTTCGATGATATTTAACAGAACCGGTTCAGTATGCCTCCGGAACAACATACTAAAGTTTTGTCGCAATAGAAACATTTTTAATCAAGTTATGAGGATAATGACTGTGGAATAAATCTCGCTCCTGTGCCCTGACCTTTGACCCAATTTCGATTATATATATATATATTTTTTGAAGGTTTAACGACCACCGTGAGCAACTCAATGGGCTATAAGCAGTCGCCCGTCCCTAATTTAGGGTCACTGGTTCCAGGGAAGAGAGAGAGCCAGTGCCGTAAGACAATCACAACATCCATGCCTGACCGGGGTTCGAACCCGGACCCCTTACGGACGAATGATCAGAGACAAGCGCCTTAGACCACTGCGCCACCGGGGCGGCGTCGATTATATTCAACAGAACCGGTTCAGTATACCTCCGGAACAACATACTAAAGTTTTGTCACAATAGAAGAATTTTTACGTAAGTTATAATGCATAAGGATGGATCCCGGTCCGCCGCCCCGGTGGCGCAGTGGTCTAAGGCGCTGGCCTATGATCATTCGTCCGTAAGGGGTCCAGGTTCCAATCCCGGTCAGGCATGGATGTTGTGTTTGTCTTACGGCACTGGCTCTCTCCCTTCCCTGGAACCAGTGACCCTAAATTAGGGACGGGCGGCTGCTTATAGCCCATTGAGTTGCTCACGGTGGTCGTTAAACCTCCAATAAAAAAAAAAAAAAAAAAAAAGATCCCGGTCCTATGTCCTGACCTTCGATTCCATTTCACCCATTTTTAGTAAGATTCGTCCCCAAGTGGTCCCGTTCACATACTAAAATTTTATCGAAATCGAACCATTTTTGGATGGATTGGAGATTTAACGACCACCGTGAGCAACTCAATAGGCTATAAGCAGTCACCCGTCCCTAATTTAGGGTCACTGGTCCCAGGGAAGGGAGAGAGCCAGTGCCGTAAGACAAACACAACATCCATGCCTGACCGGGATTCGAACCCGGACCCCTTACGGACGAATGATCATAGGCCGGCGCCTTAGACCACTGCGCCACCGGGGCGGCCGAACCATTTTTACGCGAGTTATCGTGCGGACAGACGGACAGACAGACTGACAAAGCTGGAGCATATACGCTTCTTCAACCTACGGTTGGAAAGCGTAAAAAACCCTGTTTGCAGAAGCGCACGGCACACTATCTGAACCAAACTATATCTGCAAGCTGCGTTGAGCGTTGAGGCTGAATCAAGTATAACGATGGCTCTTTGCCTCCACAGGGACGTGAAATGAAAGAGCCAATGAGAGCGTTGATAGCTAAGGGACCCAACCTAAAGAGATATCTTAGAATATTGGCATAACCAATACTTTTTTTTTTATGGGCGAAGCCGCGAAAGAGGAAGGAGAATTCGTTTTTTAAGAATATTTTTAAGAGAGATTCTGAGGACCTTGACAAGAAACGAGAGTTAAGCCCTCAAAGAGAACATGTAATGATCGCAGCTTTAATTTCCAAAAAAACGTGCCATAAAAATAGTAATTTTCTTGCAAAGTTAAATTCCCTTATGCACGTTAAAGTTGCCTAAAAAACTGTTTATAGGTGTCTTTGACTTCGTGTCATCCAGTCAAAGAGAACAATAACTAGTTTAACTTCCATATTCACCACCAGGTGCAGCTCTTTTCTTTCGGTAAAATGAAAGCAACGGGAAAGAAGCCATCCGACTGAACTGTACCCGGGCGAAACGGGAACCTGGTTGTTTGTTGATCATGGATGAAGCTTTGCTAACGTAGGTCTGTGTAGGCTAAAAGAATGTGCATTTTTAGGTTGTTAGTATCATAATTTCATTGTATCATTTGAGAGGTAAGCGACGTTTTTATTTTTGTGTTTACATTTTTTTTATTCTACCAAAAACATTACTGTTTCAGGACCGATGAACATTGTAGGTGGACAGTGATTGCTTACTTGGAGTGTGCTGTGCCATAAAAATTGAAAACCACAAGCTTGACTAAGGCAATTTTTAAGAAGGGTTGAAGTAGAACTCAGCATGGGCTTTAATTTCGCGTTCCGTTCGTGTTGCACTTCTGTTTCACTAGGTGATTTCGGTCACACCCCCACTCACACAAACGCACACCCAAATTTCTTCAGAAAAAAATTTCAACACCCCTCCATTTAGAAGGTATAGCACACTTGTCAGTAGAAGTTAGTATTTGCTTGAATTAATCAGCTTTACCTTGAAGTAACTTCTACCGTAATAGATATATATGTATTTTTTTTTATATAATTGAAAGCTGTGTATAGCAGTCTTAAGTTTTGATTTTAGTTTTCCATGTTTAAATCATATGTATGGGTGAGGCATTGATGTTGTTCGAATCCTGGTGAAGCATGGATGTTGTGTTTGTTTTACGTCACTGGTTCTCCCCATTCTCTGGAACCAGCGTCCCTAAAGTAGGGACGGGCGACTGCTTTATAGCCCATTGAGTTGCTCACAGTGGTCGTTAAATCTCCAGTAAAAAAAATCATATGTTTAAAGTTGTTCGTTGCACTCACAAAGCGTATGTATGCCAGTGGCATATACTTGAAGGGATTGAGGGAATCGGAGATGAACCATCTTTTTTTCTTACATCAATTGTTCATGAAATTTTCTGTGACACATTTATTCTTATTCATTTAAATATCCACTCAACTCGGGGATGGTGAAACTTAAGGCTTCCATTTCAATGTGAAGCAAACAGATATCTCTTGAAGAATGAGTATGCACAATAACTTTGTTTCTCATCCCTCGGGAATGAGAAACAAAGTTATTGTGCATACTCGACTTCAAAAAGTCACTTGAAAGCGGAGAGGCAAAACCATCTCTTGATTGTGAGATGGCCTAAAGTAGACTGCGGGTGTTTAAAAGTTTGTAAGACACAACTTTACCACCCTTCATCATCATCATCATTGCTCAACCATTATCAATCCACTGCTGGACGAAGGTCTCCCCAAGTTTCCTCCACAACGGTCTGTCTTGTGCCAGTCTCCTCCATGTCGCTCCCGTATCAGATGGCAGCCTAGTCCGGTCCTCCGGGGATTCTTGGCACCCTCTGCCTTCATGTCGCACTGGCCGCTGCCTTGGCCAGGTACATTCCAGCTGCCGGAGACTGAGGGCCAAGATTTAAGTTGTGGAGTCATTTTGGAGGGGTTTGGCCATAACTCACCACGCTAGCCAAGCGGGTTGGTGAGTGTGGGATAGCATTTCCTCTAATCCCAATGGTATAGTTATACCGTATATATATATATATATTTTTTTTTTCATCGTTTCAGTTAAGTTGAAATTTTGGTAAATTGAGCATGCATTTTTGTATTAAGCATGATAAGAGTCACACAAATGTATTATAGATGATTTGAAGGGATGCCCTTTCTGAAAAAAAGATTATGGGAAGAAACCAAATCCTGAACGAAATCTTACTGCAAAATACAAAGATAAAAATTGGGAATACACGAGGCACTTTTCTGATTCCGTTTATTCTAAATCTCCTTAGTTAGCAGGATGTTCAAATGCAAATAAGTTTTGTTGGTCATGTTGGCTCTTCAGCCCTGAAAAAACTGGGTGAAAAAATGGGTAAACCTTCCAAATGTAGCCCAGAAATAGTTTTCTGAAGCGGCGATAGATGGTGACACGTTATCACTACATCGTAAAGCGTTGCGTTACGTTGTGAAAGTGGCAAAGGAAGTAAATAATATGGATTAAAGGTGGCCCATGAAAAAACCTTTATTAATCTACATTGTGGCATATGTGTGAAATATTTATTATGACGAAAGAATAAGTTTTCCTCGTAAATATGAAACTGTCTACCGTATATACTCGCATATAAGTTGACCCCCCCATTTTTCAGAGGAAAAATCGTAAGAAATTGGAAACTCGCGTATAAGTCGATCCGGGAATAAGAAAAAAATTCAATGAATTTATTCAAAAACATGTGAAAACGAAAAAAATTATATATATCATACTAAATTTAATTTGCATACCCAAAAACTTCATCGGAACCCTTCAAAATCCGAGTCAGACTCCCAAACAGTTAAAAAAAGTCTTTCTCCATCATCGGCGCGTCATCATAAACATCAGTATTTCCATCTATGCCTGTGTCATCAGAATCACTGTCATCATCACTCACGAAAATCTCATCATCCTCTGTGCCATCAAGTTTGTTACTAATGCAACATTTCTTGAATGATTTCACTACCATTTTCGCAGGTATCGCATCCCAAGCATCCTTGACCCATCGCGCAATCAAAACTATACCCGGCTTCTTTGGATTTCCGCCCTTGGTTTCAGTCGGCAAATCGGAACTTATCCAATCTGCCCAATACCTCCGCACATTGTCCTTGAAGGGCTTATTAAGGCAGACATCTAGTGGTTGAAGAACAGATGTCAACCCACCTGGGATGACAGCAAGGGTTGTTTTTGAATTTTCTGCAGTTTTTTTCACTTCTGCACAACGGTGTGCAACAAAAATATCCCACACCAAAAGAGGTTTCCTCAAAAGTGCACCTGGCATTTTGTTCCACACATTCTTTAACCAATCAATTGTTCCGGATTCGTTCGTTCATCCTTTTTCATGGGCACGAACGAGCACACCAGACGGAAAGACAACGCTTTTCGACAGAGTTTTGCGTTTGAAAATAATTACCGGAGGTAGCTTACTGACGTCGGCCAAACAGGAAAGAACAACCGTGAAATTGGATTTTTCGTGGCCAGTCGTTTTGATCAAGATATTTTTTTTGCCCTTTTGGTTCACCTTCTTATTTCCAGGAAGGTCAAAACACATGGCGGTTTCATCCATGTTCCCTATTTGGGAAAGTTCAAAAGCAGTCTCTTTTCTCTTTTGAATTACATACGTTTGAAATTCCATTATCTTTGCTTCGAGGTCACAAGGTAACTTTTGTGCAATTTTGGTGCGCTGGCGTAGACACAACCCATAGCGGTCCATGAACCTTGTGCACCAACCTGGTGAGGCACGAAAAGTGTTATTTGCGGCTGCAAACTCTTTATCTTTTGCGAGCTTCATTGCTCGCAAACGTATACCAGTTCACGTTACAATGTAACCATTTTGTCTGCAGCCCACAATCCAATCATTCAAGACACTTTCACGCTCTGGGAAAGATGTGGTTCCACGGCGCAGCGCCTTTTGCGATTTTGGGATTTTCACCAAGTCCGTTTTTCTTTTACGCCAATCTCGAATCAGTTTTTCGTTAATGGCAAATTGACATGAAGCAGCACAGTTGTTAGTATTTTTTGCAAAAGAAACCACTTTCAACTTGAATCCTGCGTTATAGGACATCCGTTTCTTTACACAATCCGTGTCACCCATAATAGGAGAAGCGAGACACGTTCGATTAAGAAAAAGCAACACCTAACACTGGCTGTCACATGGCTCCGTTACGTCGAAGGTCAGCGCAATCAACTGGTAGTCGGAAGGGCGGAGCTTTCTATGCGCGGCTGTGACTGCGCTGTGGATACGCAAAGCCAGGAGAGAGGATACTTTTCAAAGCGCTGAGAAATTCGGAGGGTCGCAATTTCGTTATTCTACCACATCAGTATTTTTTCTTTTCTTTCTTTTTTTTCATTCGGAGGGTTGCGATTTCGTAATTAATACCGCATTGGCATTTTTATTTCTATTGGGATGGATTGCCTTTTGCCTCACGGGAAGAACTTTTGGACTTACGATTTTTTAGACCCCGCGTGTAAGTCGACCTCATTACTTTGAAGCTCTCATTTTGTCCCAAATTTCTCGACTTATACGCGAGTATATACGGTAGCTATAACGCATTTCACTTGAAAACGAAAAGAGCGGAAGAGAGGTAAGGTGCTACCGTGGCGCCATCTACGAGCGGACCACTTTTGGAAGGTTAGCCAAAAATCACTGGATCCAAGAAAGACTTAATGGCTAAGCTTTCCTCAGTCAAATAGCCTTACTGAAACAGCTGAGAAATAATGAGAAATGATCTCCCATTCAGTTTTCATAACGCTGTAATATAATTTTTTTTGGCCCAAACAAGACCTTATAGAATTTATGTTTAAGTTAACTGAATGCAATTATATAATTAGTTATGTATAATTATATTATTATGTACATTGCCTAAAATGCTCTTAAATCTACAACTGCAATGCAAATTTTAATGTGGTAAAATGAATTTTTTAATGTGTGTTTGTATCTGCATTCCTTTGATTTATAACTAAATATAGATCACCCACTTCTTGGAATCAGCATACACCATTGATGTATGCATCTCTTCATGTTAGTCTTCTATGAGTTTTTCATACATATTTCTGAAAAATTTCAGCATGCATAATTTTTTTTTTAATATTCTTATGTACTCTTCCTGCTATTTATGTTAATACCTGGTTACTTTTGCCTTGTTTAGGGAAACCAGGGATGTCACCAAGGGGGTGTGAGGATGGGCTTCAGCCCACTATAAAAATTTTCTTTCCCACCCAGTTCAAAATGTGCCATTTCTCATTTTTTTTTAGCTTAAAAAAATAATCTGGACTTTGCCGAGAAATAATGAATCTCATATTTTTTGTCATTTAGCTCCAGAGCTGCCGTTGTATTGTTATCAAGCTGGGTTCTAGGGATACACAGATTTTTAAAAAAGTGGGTACTTTGTAAGATATTCTGGGCCCTTTTAAAAAAATCAAAAGAATCAGGAGATAATGAGTATTTATACTTACATAAGCAAATGAAAAATAAATGTAGTGTATTGGGTTGCTGAATCATCCATTCATGACGTTCTTTTCACTGCACTACAGGAAAGTATTACATCAGAAGGGAAAAGGGAATCAATCAACTATGTATTCCCTCCCATTGTTTTTGATGGTGACCCAATGTCTGGATAGGTCTGCAATGCCGTTCTTGAAAAAAACATGCAGGTTTTGCTGCAAAGAAATCTTCATTCTGGAGATCGTCATTGTTGCACGTTCTGCCATGGAGTGCATTTAACAGAGGTTAGAACAGGTGATAGTCTGGAGGGGAGACATCTGGGGAATAGGCTGGATGTGGAAGGATCTCCAATTTCATGGCCATTTTTGTCGTGTTCGCACTGTGAGGGCGTGTGTTATCATGTTGGAGAAAGACACCATGGTGCCAATGTGGTAGTTTCTGCTGAATTGCTCTCTTCACACAATGGAGTTGCTCACAACAGCGTTGATGGTCCGATTCCTCGGCAGCATTTCCTAGTGAATAATATTTTCCATGTCCCACCAGACACACAACATGATCTTCGCAGGATGAAGGTCATGTTTTGGACATGGTGTGGGCGTCTTCTTTGGGCTTAACCATTCCTTCTGATGCCTGAAATTCACATACAGGGACCTCTTTTCATCTCCAGTAACAATACACAACAAAGGGTTTGTGTTTCTAAGAACATTCACGATAAAGGGTGAGCAAGGAACCACATATGGTAACACGCTAATTCTTGTTGCCCTCGGTGACAGTGTGAGGCACCCAAGACCCTAATTTCTGGACCTTTCCCATATGTTCCAGGTGTCACACCACTGTGGCCTGATAACAGTCCATCTCAGTGGCCAATTCATATGTGGTTTGATGCAGATCCAAGTGGATGGTTCAAATGATCCTCATCAAAGTTAGATAAACGACCTGAGTGGAGAGTCATTTAGGTCAAAATTACCACCTCAGAACCGCTCAGACCATTTGCGGACTGTCCTCTGAGCAATAGCATCCTCCCCATACACAGCACAAATTTGTCGAGTGGCCTCAGCAGCCGTGTATGCCTTGTTAAACTCGTAGAGGAGCAGATGTCGAAAAAAATGTTCATTCCTCTCTACTTGACATTCCATACTTCCAGACCAGCGGACCTGAAAACCAAGAAACCATTAGCCACAATCACAACGCAATATGATTTAGATACACGATATTACTGGCTACATTTTGATATGCAACTGGCCATCTGCACTGTCACTACTGACCTGGGAAATACTCGTGAAATAAAAAAGCATAAACTTATGCATCAACCCATATATATTGTTTGTCACTTTAATTTATACTCTTTGAAAGCAGTGTTAAAAAAAAAAAATCAGGTACTGACAAAATTAAATTTTGTCATTTTCAACTTAATTTTATCATAATGGAACTACACAAAAACAATGCATTTTAAGTCAGCTCAGAACACCAGAGCAGTTTTTATTGGGTTGTCGGAAAAGTCATGACATATTTTAGCCATGTTTTGTTAAGGTCATTTATTGATAGGAAGAACAAACATCAATCAATGATGTAATGCCTGTTTTGTTAGAGAACCTTTTGCCATCTTTCAGTGAGCTGCAGAATGCCTCGTTCATAGAAAGACCTGTCTCTCGTGGCGAAAAACTGCACAAGGTGCTGATTTACAGCCTCATCTGAATTGAACGTTATACCATGCAAGGACTGTTGAAGAGAGCGAAATAAGTGGAAGTCTGACAGCACAAAGTCAGGCGAGTATGCTGGGTGTGGCAACACATCCCACCCAAGCTCCAATAATTTTTGGCGGGTGATCAAACTTGTGTGTGGTCTCGCGTTGTCGTGATGGAACACAACTCCTTTACGATGAACGAGCTCTGGACGTTTCTGGATGATGGATTCGTTCAAACTGCCCAATTACCGACAGTACACATTCAGATTGATTGCTTCGTTCCGTGGTAGGTGCTCAAAAAACAGGACGCCTTTAAAACCCCACCACACTGAGACCAGAAACTTTCGCTGATGAATGTCTGCTTTGGATGTCGTTTGAGGTGAAGCAGCACGTCAGGACCAAGACCGTTTGTACAGCACATTGTTGTACACAATCCACTTTTCGTAATCAGTTATCAGTCTCTTCAAAAAAGTCCTATCGCAGATGTTTATACGCGCCGTCAATTGAGCTTCTTTGAGTTCTTGAGGAACCCACACATCGAGCTTACTTACGTATCCCAGCTTCTTCAGGTGGTCGTGAATGCTTGAATGATGGATGTGCAATGTGTCTGCAATCTCTTGTATCGTGTAACGGGGGTGTGACTCGATCAACGCCTTGATTTGGTAGTCATCGACCTCGGTTGGCCTCCTGGACCGAAGAGCATTGTTGAGGTCAAAATCACCAGCACGGAATTTTGCGAACCACTGCTGGCACTGACGTTCTTGTAGAGCATTATCACCATACACTTTACGCAACTTTTCACATGCTTGACACGAGTTCTTCCATTTACAGAAGTAAAATAGTAAAATATAGCGAAAATGCACAGTTTGGTCTTCCATCTTCAACTTGATGTCAAATCTTCGCAAATCAACCAAATCGCTCACTATTCCTTTTAGACTGCAGCTAGAACTGGCGCCTGTCGAATGCCATAGCAATAACAGAGCTGCCATGCCTCTAGTACTTCCAAAACCACTCAACCGCCATCGGGTGTCAAAATACGTCATGACTTTTTTGACAACCCAATATCTTTCAAAACACAGGAACTGTGTGATGACTATTTGAACAGTTTTTTTTTTACTTTTAACGAACAATCATTGAAGTAGATGTACAACTTTTAGTAGAGTATAATCGTTCACAGTGCTCTCATTAAATGTAAGTTCGTTTCTCCATTTTTTGAATTTCAACTGTTCCAATATTGCTTGAAAGAGCTGAAAGGTTTAATAAATTAATCAGGACATTTGTGAATTTACATAATGTCATATATTTACATAATCTTGGGGGACGGTGCTTTGCTGGCTGTTTTTCGTTCTTTCCCTAATCCTCATGAATTTGACTTTTGCCAAATGGCATGTTAAAAAATTCTGAAATAAAACGTGGATCCCAAAGGACGCATAGAATTTGTAATTATGGGTCCTTTTTTTTTTCGTTTTTGGGTAATTTATGCACCACAGTGTGTCAGTGGCAGCACTGAGTCCTACATATTCTTCGCTAGAAAGTGCATTGTTTTCTTTTCTGCAGAAAGGTCATCAAATTGGTATCCTCAGGGCCAGAAAAATTGTTCTCTATTCTCCCAAATCCTTAGTTAAAGCCGTTTTTTCGTGTTAGTATGGTCAGGGACAAATGAGGTGGGTGGATATGAATTCACTTATAGGAGTCATTTCTAATTCTTGTACTGTTTGCTCTACTAAGTAGAGGATCTAACATGGAAAGTACCTAAAGCTATACCAGTGCTCATAAGCCTGGCCAGGGGAAGTGCAGGAGCAGGATCTGTTGGGTTGGCCAAAAAGTTTGTTTGTTTTTTAAGTAAAAATAAAAGATGTATTTTTAATTTTCACCAATAGCTTTATTGAACAACGTATTCACCGTTTTATTCCACTACCTTCTGCCATCTTTCAGGGAACTTCATAACGCCATCTTCACAAAACTTTTTATCTCTTTGAGCAATGAACCATTCCAGGTGCCTTTTGGAGTCTTCCAGAAAATTGAAATTTTTTCCATTAAGAGAATTTTGTAAAGACCGAAATAAGTGGAAATCTTAAATAAGAATTCATTGTGCGCTAAACATTATTTCAGTGAGATAAACACTTCATAGCATGGTAATACTTTTATTATTAATGCCTGTACTTAGAAAATAAACATTTTATAAAGCACAGCAATGTACGAGATCTTTCAAAACACCAAGTGCTCCATCACCAGGTACTTCAATAAATACATAACCAACATAAATAAAAAAACAACTGATAAAAACAAGAAGAATTTTATAATTATGTGAGCACATAACAGTAACAAAGCATACAATAAATATATTAGAAATGTGGGCTCATGTTAAAGGATTCAACAAAATAATAAGAAAATATTACTGAATAGAGGAAGAAATATATGCACATAGGTAATTAATAGGTTTTCATAAAGATTCAAACTGTAAATGAAGTAGTTGAAGTAGAGTGCTGGTGGAAGGGATCATGTCTACTTGTCTGGATTACCATGACCAAAGGGAACAAAACGTGGAGTTTCTTCGTTACAGCAGTCAGTGCTATGCGACAAAATACACAAACTTCCAGCAAATCGGAGGGATTGCCTTGTACGATTTTGATTTACAGTACAGGCATTAATAATAAAAATATTATCATGCTATGAAAACTTTATCTCACTGAAATAATAAATGGAAATCCGAAGGTGCGATATCTGGTGATTATGGCAGATGAATCAGAACTTCCTAGCCAAGCTGTAACAGTTTTTGCCTGGTCATCAAAGAAACATGTGGTATGGTGTTATCCTGATGGAAGATTATGCATTTTCTGTTGACTAATTCTGGATGCTTTTCATTGAGTGCTGCTTTCAGTTGGTCTAATTCAAATTAATCGTTTGGTTGTCCAGAAGGAGTTCATAATAGAAGACTCCCTTCCAATCCCACCATATACACATCGTCACCTTCTTTGGGTGAAGACTGGCCTTTGGTGCAATTAATGGTGGTTCAGTTTGCTTTCCCCATGAGCTCTTCTGTTCCACATTATTGTACAGTATCCACTTTTCATCGCCCGTCACAATTTGTTTTAAAAATGGAACATTTTCGTTTTGTTTAAGTAGAGAATTGCAAGCAGAAATACAGTCAAGCAGGGTTTTTACTTATGTGGAACCCAAACATCAAATCGATTAACATAACCAAGCTGGTGCAAATCAATTTCAACACTTGAAATAAGTACGGGATTACACCATAGTACAATACAAATTTGGAAGCTGTAAATCCATTTATTGGTGTAAATATGACATGGATGTTAAGTCAGATAATATCCGGAAACTTAAAAATTTTGTCGTCTTGGAGCGGGAAAGCGCCTGAGTATGCTAACCACACCACCACCCAAAATGACCAAGTTTCAAGTTTGATTTATTAGAATATAACTATCACAGTATTTTCTAGTCAAAGCAACCGGCATTCATACTGTATGTAGCAAAACTTCCAAATTTGTATTCAACACTTGATTTGGATATTTTGAGTATGCTGGCTATCTGCTATGTGGTATAACATTGATTGATCTCAATTTAATCGTTATCAACTTCAACTTGTATACCCAACTGTGGAGCATCCATCGTCCAGAGAGAAATCCCCAGCACGAAACTTTGCAAACCGCTTGTGACACGTTCGATCAGTCGCAGCACCTTCTTCATGCACTGCACAAATCTTTTTTGCGTTATAGTTGCATTTTTATCTTTCTTGAAATAATAAAGCATGATATATTGCAAAAATGTTGCTTGTTTTCTTCCATCTTCAATATTAAAATAGCTACACAGTAATTCACCAATTTTGATAAGTTTTTGTTTAAAATGCATGCTGATATGACAGCTGTCACAATACAATCTAAAAAAATTGTTTTGAATGAAGTTAAAGGCAACTAAGTGCTACTAGAGCCATCCTGCGGAATAAACGAAAACACTTTTTGGACAATCAAGTAGATGACTGCTCTGAAGGAATTAGTGCAGGGCAAGGTCACTGGCTTGAAAGGAGTTATGGGTGAGTACATAATGTGTCTGCTTGCCATCGCTAAAGTTTGATTAAAAAAATGCTAAATTTTGAGAAGAAATTGAAACAGTACATTCGTAGTGAGAAAAAAGTTGAAAGTGATGTAATACAAACACTTATATCTTACACCACTAACCCACTAGTCATTCTTATGTTACCTTGTTGGTTTACCAGTGGGGTAATTAGACAGATCCAGGTGCGTGTGTCTGTCTGGACGGGGTGGGGGCGTGAGGTTTCACAAAATCCTTCGTAGCCATAGTAAAAAAGTATTAAAAATATTTTGTGTTTTGCAAATAAAGTTGCTATCAAACTTGCCCCAGCAAAAATAATACACTGGCATGGCAAAAATTAAGAACAAGACGGTTTTTCGAATGTAACGTCGTGCAAAAGTGCTCCACGTCGACTCAAATTATACTATAAGATCCTCAAGATGTAAGAATATGGGACAAGTGAGCAAAACCGTCCAAACAAGGAATCCAAAAGATACAAAGGAACTTTATTGAAAAGGTAGCTTCGAGCACAACTGGACAGAAATGTCCATGTGACAGGTGGCTGCCAAGAAAAATCCCGTATTTAGTAGGGGTATGATCACCCCTGACTGCGTTGCAGGATTTACGATGTCTGTCCATGCTGAGGATGAGGTTGTCAAGGAGCTGTTGAGGCATCGCGGCCCATTCCTCTTGTAGCGCCAATCGCAGCTGCGGAGTCGTTGCTGGCGGCTGGTGACCTGCTGCCAAGCGTCTCCCGAGAAGGTCCCACACGTGTTTGATTAGATTTAGGTCCTGGGACCTTGCGGGCCAATCCATGCGTTGAATATCTTCACTCTCCAACAGCTCTGCGACAGCCACTGTACGATGAGGTGTAGCGTTGTCATCTATGAAGAGGAACTCAGGACCCACAGCACCTCTAAACAGACGCACGTGAGGCAGGAGAACCTCGGTACAATAGCGGACACCAGTGACTGAACCTCCTTGATAGATGTGGAGGTCAGTACGGCTACCAAGCATGATACCGCCCCAAACGAGAACTCCCCCACCTCCAAGCCGGTCCCTTTTGATGATGTTGGAGTTGCAGGTGTGATTGCGTGTTTCCTGCTCTCTCCAGATGTGTATACGTCCAGAATCACTCTTCAGACTAAATCGGCTCTCATCCGTAAAGAGAACTTTACCCCATTGCTGATGTGTCCAGTTCTTTGTGTTCCTGGCACCACAGAAACCGCCGTCTCCAATGAGCGGGCATTAATGGCACACACCGTACTGGTCGTCATGCAAATAGACCACCTTTGTGCAGCCTCCTGGCCACGGTAAAATGCGATAACGGACATCTAGTTGTCTGTTGCATGTGCCTTACGATTTCTCTCACTGTCTGCCTCTTCTCGCCTGTAGAACAATATACCGGTCGTCCGCCGTCGTGGTTGCTCGTGAACGACCACTGGTAAACTCTAGGACAGCTGTTCCTGTCATTTGAAATGCTCTCCAAGCTCGTGAAACGATGCTGTGAGCGATCCCGAACTCCTCGGCCACACTAGTCACACTTCGACCTTCTTCCAACTTCCCAACAATGACGCGACCTCGGGTAAAGTCATCCAGATGTCGTCTACTGGATTGTCTGTTGGCCATATCACACAGTGGCAGCAACTCGACGTCATTCAAACCGATGTACACCGTGCAATAGCTTTCACTGAATTGCTGAGCGTATACCGCCCGTGTGCTTTATACACTTCTGACCCCCCCCCCCCCCCCCAGTCATGCTGCATATATGCGCATGCCCTACCGGTACCGGACCGTAGTCTATCTCCTGAGTGGTCTTTCAGTCCTTTCTGCCTGCTCATTCCGCTGTTATGCTAATTTCTCCTCTTTCGTCCTTAATTTTTGCACACCAGTGTACTTGGTCACCTGCCATCTCATTCTGATTCCGAAGTCTAGCAACATCCCCAAGGTTAACATTTACACACAAGAGATTAAAATGAAAGTAGTACAAAAACAAAATAAGGGTGTGTACTTTTGGAAAAGATTGTTGATTTTAACCATTCTTAACTACAAGAAATTCAAGAGTGCCATTTGTTGAAGTTTATCCAAATTTTAATCCTAGGTTTAAAGCCTTAATATTTCACTATTGAAGTTTCAGCCTTCGAAAAATTCATTCGTTTTCATCTACCTCCCTCACCCGAAAAATAACTTTTCCAACACCGCTCCAGTTTGAAATTCCTGGATCAACTCCTACAGGGGTATGCGTTGATGGTGAAGAAAGTGGATAAATCTGCAACATTTCTATGAAACAAATAAATGCAATGTTAGAATTAGAAATAAATCTTTTACTGGCCCAGTGGACCACTAGAACTTGCAAATCACTGGTCCCATAAAAGGCCCACTGGTCTGTAAATAATAAAAAAAAAAAAGTGGAAAATAGAGGCTCCAGGTCAGTTGTCACTCACCATAGGTACAAAAATGTACATTTATGAGCAACCCTTTAGTTTTTTTTATTGTTTAGGATTTAACTTCTGTTTTTGTACTGCATTCTCACTATTTATCCGTCCTACTTTCCCATGAAGTTAGTTTTAGTCTTGCAGAGAACAAACACTGTTTTATGCAAAGGTTTTTAGTTTTTATTTACAAAAAATGACTTACACGCATCTATCACCCCCACCCCCCACCCCCCAGTATCTCCCTAGGACAGAAACAAAAGCTAGATTGCGTCTGGTGTCAGTAACCCAGAACTGCCGCATTCACCGGGGTGGATCAGGTGAAAAAAAAAATCATTTTCTACTAAATTGAAAAGGGTTTAGGTGCCTCAAAATCAGTAGTATTGGGTGAGGGAAGGCAAAGAAGAGGAGAACATTTATTGTGATTACTTCTGATCCTTAAGAGTGGCTGTCGCCCTTACAAGAGGAGTGGAGAAAATGTGTTTCTTTGTGTGCTGTTTCGTCCACTCTTTACTAAGCAAGTGGGATAAAAAAACACAAGTTAGCAAAATCATGCAATGCATTTATTATTATACGCTTTCCAACATACCAGAAAACACGCACAGACAAACCCTCCTCCCTACCCTGACTATTGATTTGTTCAGCATATCTCCGGAACAACATACTAAAGTTTTGTCGCAATACAAGCATATTTGCTCAAGTTATGAAGATTAATGGCTATGGAATAAATCTCGCTCCTGTGCCCTGGCTTTTGACCCCATTTCGATGATATTCAACAGAACTAGTTCAGTATACCTCCAAAACAACATAAAGTTTTGTCGCAATCGAAGCATTTTTACATAAGTTATGACACATAAGAGCGATGGAATAGATCCTGCTCCTATATCCCGACCTTTGACCTCATTTCGCCCATTTTCAATATGGTTCATCCCCAGGTTGTCCCCTACCACATGCTAAAATTTCATCGAAATCGAACCATTTTTGTGCAAGTTATCGTGCGAACAGACAGACAAAGCTCGAGCATATACACTTCTTCAACCTACCTTTGGAAAGCGCAAAAAATGCTGTTATCCAGTATCACATTAATCTATTTCTAGTTTGCAGCATAAAAAGAAAACATTATGACGGAAAAAAAAAAAAATAGAAATTCATGATTTAACATGTGACAAATTAGAAAAAAAAAAAAAAAACTTGCTGGCCATCCTGGCCAGTAATTATAAATGGTTCAGTGGCCCGATGGAATTTTTACTGGCCAATGGCCAAAGGACCACCAGGTAGTTGGAACGCTGTATGTGTATCTGAGAAAATCAATGTTTGAAATTAAATTTGGAATTTTATCAACCATTAATGATCCACTGCTGGATGAAGGTCTCTCCAAGTCTTTCCACAACTTTCTTCCTTGACCCAATCTCTCCCACATCACTCCAGCATGTTTTTGAGTTTAATCTCTCATCTTCCCTGTAGTTGTGTTTCTATGTCTTTTCTTGTCCTTTGGTATCGAGTGTAGTATTGAGTGCTCCATTGGTAGTCAGTTTTTCTAGCAATATGTCCAGCTCACTCTCATTTCAGGCTCCTTACATTTGTTAAATGCAACACAAGACTTACTTGCAGAAGAGCCTTTTGACACTAATGGAAATGTGTGATGATGGTTGCATAGAAAACTCTTAGAAAACTTTGGATATTGGCCCATATACTCTTCATTTTTTACAGCGATGTTTAAATAGTGAATATTCCGTAACTACATCATTAATTTTAAAAAAAAACTGGTTTGCCAGGCTTTTGAAAAACTGTACCAATACTTGTGTGTGTTGCTTCACAGATTCAGATTCTACACACTCAAACTTCAAAAAGAGTTCCATTGTGGAGGAAGGAAATCTACAGTCTATCTCAATCACAAAAGATAAAATAAACTTTCACTGGACATTGTGATGTGCAAGTTTAGTATTAGAAGGGTCAACTAATTTATTATAAATTTTTGAACATGTTTCCCTTCATTCTCTGAAAAAAAAATCTTGAATACTATGTATGAGATGTTTACAGTTCACATAATTGAGACTTGGTTGATTCAACCATTCTTCTGATATAAGGAATGTCCAGTCCCCCCCCCCCCCCGCAACTATTTATAGAGAGAAAATAACATTTAACAATAATTCAGGACAGTGGAAACTTTGTGAAAAAATATTATGATTACCAAAAAAATCTTCGCTCCATCCGACTTCCGTTTTTGGAAATTTTTCCTCCGTTTTCAAGGTGAAACACAATCAGTTATCAAACAAAGTTATATTTCACAATAACACTGAGCAGAGGGAATATCCCGAGAAAAAAAATTGTGATTACAGATTAAATCTGCTGTTCGTCTAACTTCCGAAATTCCGTCCCCAGCCGGAAAACGACCCCCCCCCCCCAAGAAATTTATCTTCAGTTTTGCATTGTTCTGGAGAATGACGCAAATGATGACAACAAAATCAGAGTTCCTCGTATCTGTGGAAGAAACTCATGTCTAAAGTTTACAAGGAAATTTTTGCTTCATCGAACTTCCATTATCGAAAATTGTCGTCTACACTTTCAAGCTGAAATACAAACATTTATGCAATACATTGATATTTAATAATAAAAAGGACAAGTCTTATCCTTTTTATCAGAATTCCATTGCAATCTCCTTCCTAAAAACTCCACTGAACTTCTAAAATCCTCGGTCAATAAACTCTCTAAAAAATGACCTCTTAAAACTTTCCTTGGTGATATCTCCCCCCACCTTTTCCTTCAAGTCAAGTTGCACAAAGAAGGTTTCGCTATTAGACCTCTGGTTGAATACACCCACTCCCCAGCAATCAATCTTGAAAAGAAATTAGTTCAGAAAGTTTCTTGCAGCCGATCACTCTACGTCCATAAATTCCACCAAAGAGTTTTTGCAAAAACTTCCCAGCTCCGTTGAAAACCATGACTTTTTACTAACCCTCGATGTTGTTTCCCTTTTCGCTTCTGTCCCCTTCTTTGAAGCATTTATTATCCTCATAAAAAACTTGATGGAAAACCTGGACTTACCTGGAGTACTCATTAAAGACCTCTATGACTGCCTTTACACCATACAAGAAAATAATTGTTTCACTTACGACAAACAGTTTTACCACCCACACCAAGAGGTACCCACGGGATAACCTCTTTCCCCTCTTCTTGCTGAAATATTCATGCAAAACATTGAAAATGGCATTGTAAAACTATCTCCCTTCCAACTCAAACTTTGATTTGCTATGTGGATTATATCTTTATAATCTGGCCTCATGACCTAAAAGACTTGCACAATCTCACCTCTTCTATCTCTGGAAAATTCCCCACCATTAATTTCACTTTCAATCATGAAAACAATAACTGCTTATTAATTTCTTGAATGTACAAATAACTAGAATCAATAACAAACTCCATACATCTGTCTACAGAAAACCCACCTCTTCCACAAACATCATCCCATTTTACTCTCATATGGCTCTTTCCTATAAGCTTGCTGCTCTAAAATCACTCGTTCACTGTGCCAATGTCACTTGCAATGACCCCCACTCATTACAGAAATTGCCAAAAACCATGTTTCCTCTTGGAATTGTCAAAAAACTTTTCAAAGAGTTTGATGCCAATTAATTTGTCTGTCACCTTTCTCCCATACAAAAGCCATTCTTTTCCTTTATTGGTTCAATCCCCTACCATCATTCTTGTTCTTACAAACTTGTCAAAATTTTCAAAAGTTTTGGTTACAAGCTTGCAATCAATTATCCTCCCACTACCATCCAATCAATATCTAATGACAGAGATCCTCTTGATCCTTTAGACCGTCCTTGGGTATACCTCATCCCTGTGTCCACTTCCTTGGGCAAAATTCTTTATATTGGTAGTACCTTTCATACAATAAACTGCAGAATTTTGGAACATAAAAGAGATGGCAGAAAAAGTCTTTCGACTTCTGCACTTTCTCTTCTGACTATTGAAGACTGCCTCTCCAAACTAGAATTATACCAAAAGGATTGCACCCTTCTCAAACAAATTTTCATTACGCTACAGAGAAAGCATTGAAATTCTCTTCAATAAAAGCCCTTGCAATTCAGATGCATCCTTCAGTATTCTGATAATTTGTAAATCTCTGGTGGCAACAGCTAAAGAAACTATGTCAACCACGTGAGTGCTTGTTTGTTGTGTGAACAAGGCTGATGCTGCAGCTGAAAGATCTTACAAATCTGAAGTTTAATACGTAATAAAAGATGCATGAAATTTTCTGCATTATTGGTTTCGTCATATTACGTGAAACATCCTTCCTACCAGCGTCACAGTTCACCACTGCCGCCCCAACGCCATTGACGATGCAGAACAGTCACTCAAAGACATCCTCGTAAGGTGATCGTTGTTCCTCAGTGTTGTCTGTGTACCTTGTCCACAGAACCTTCTCTTCTTGTTTTATGCCCTTCTTACTACTTCCTGCATGCTCTTGCCACAGTGGACACACTGCACCTTAACACAACTAACAATTTCCCAGAGGGAAGCATTGCAGTGTCTCATGCCGATAATGCGACCTCTGTTGAACTCACTGATGTGACTGTATGACTGTCTTACATGAAAATGAGGCATCCTTACTCACTGCTGACCAACTACTGACATGTAGACCAAATCGTGCAACACTTGTAACAGAAAAATGGCCAGTTTCCGATCTGCGATGTGTGATCTGATTTGCTTTGATGCAGTACGCATGCACCTATGATGCTGAAACGCTAATAATTAATGTGATATTGCCTTATTGCTATACCATATATACTCGCGTATAAGTTGAGAAATTTGGGACAAAATGAGAGCTTCAAAGTAATGAAGTCGACTTATACACGGGGTCTAAAAAAATCGTAAGTCCAAAAGTTCTTCCCGTGAGACAAAAGGCAATCCATCCCCAAAGAAATAAAAATGCCGATGCGGTATTAATTACGAAATCGCAATCCTCCGAAAGAAACAAAAAAGGAAAGAAAAAAACACTGATGTGGTAGAATTACGAAATTGCGACCCTCCGAATTTCTCTGCGCTTGGAAAAGTCTCCTCTCTCCTGGCTTTGCGTATTCACAGGGCAGTCACAGCAGCGCATAGAAAGCTCCGCCCTTCCGACTACCAGTTGATTGCGTTGACCTTCGACGTAACGGAGCCATGCGACAGCCAGTGTTAGGTGTTGCTTGTTCTTAATCGCACGTGTCTCGCATCTCCTATTATGGGTGACACCGATTGTGTAAAGAAACAGATGTCCTGTAACGCAGGATTCAAGTTAAAAGTGGTTTCTTTTGCAGAAAATACTAACAACTGTGCTGCTTCACATCAATTTGGCATTAACGAAAAACTGATTCGAGATTGGCGTAAAAGAAAAAACAGACTTGGTGAAAATCCCAAAATCGCAAAAGGCGCTGTGTCGTGGAACGACATCTTTCCCAGAGCTGGAAAGTGTCTTGAATGATTGGATTGTGGCCTGCAGACAAAATGGTTACATTGTAACGCGAACTGGTATACGTTTGCGAGCAATGAAGCTCGCAAAAGGTGAAAAGTTTGCAGCCGCAAATAACACTGTTCGTGCCTCACCAGGTTGGTGCACAAGGTTCATGAACCGCTATGGGTTGTGTTTATGCCAGCGCACCAAAATTGTACAAAAGTTACCTCGTGACCTCGAAGCAAAGATAATGGAATTTCAAAAGTATGTAATTCAAAAGAGAAAAGAGACTGCTTTTGAACTTTCCCAAATAGGGAACATGGATGAAACCGCCATGTGTTTCGACCTTTCTGGAAATAAGACGGTGAACCGAAAGGGTGAAAAAAATATCTTGATCAAAACGACTGGCCACGAAAAATCCAGTTTCACAGTTGTTCTTTCCTGTTTGGCAGACGGCAGTAAGCTACCTCTGGTAATTATTTTCAAACGCAAAACTCTGCCGAAAAGCGTTGTCTTTCCGTCTGGTGTGCTCGTTCGTGCCCATGAAAAATTATGGATGAACGAATCCGGAACAATTGACTGGTTAAAGAATGTGTGGAACAAAAGGCCAGGTGCACTTTTGAGGAAACCTTTTTTGGTGTGGGATATGTTTCTTGCACACCGTTGTGCAGAAGTGAAAAAACTGCAGAAAATTCAAAAACAACTCTTGCTGTCATCCCAGGTGGGTTGACATCTGTGCTTCAACCACTAGATGTCTGCCTTAATAAGCCCTTCAAGGACAATGTGCGGAGGTATTGGGCAGATTGGATAAGTTCCGATTTGCCGACTGAAACCAACGGCGGAAATCTAAAGATGCCGGATATAGCTTTGATTGCGCGATGGGTCAAGGATGCTTGGGAAGCGATACCTGCGGAAATGGTCGTGAAATCATTCAAGAAATGTTGCATTAGTAACAAACTTGATGGCACAGAGGATGATGAGATTTTTATGAGTGATGATGACAGTGATTCTGATGACACAGGCATGGATGCGAATACTGATGTTTATGATGACGCGCCGATGACGGAGAAAGACTTTTTTGAACTGTTTGGCGAGTCTGACTCGGAATTGGATTTTGAAGGGTTCCGTTGAAGTTTTAGGGTATGCAAATTAAATTTAGTATTATATATATAATTTTTTTCGTTTTCAAATGTTTTTGAATAAATTCATTGAATTTTTTTTTCTCATTCCGGGATTGACTTATACGCGAGTTTCCGATTTCTTTCCCTGAAAGTGGGGGGTCGACTTATACGCGAGTATATATGGTATCATCATCATCATCATTGTCAACCATTATCAATCCACTGCTGGACGAAGGTTTCCCCAAATTTCCTCCACAACGGTCTGTCTTGTGCCAGTCTCCTCCATGTCACCCCTGCATACTTTCGAATTTCATCCACCCATCTCCCATGTGGTCTTCTTCTGGGTCTTTTCCTGTCCCTTGGAATCCAATCTAAAATTTCGGCTGTCCATCGATGATCTGTCCTTCTGGCAGTATGTCCAGCCCATTGCCATTTCAGGGATTTAACTCTGATCATGATGTCTTCCACTCTTGTCATTTTTCGGATCCACGAGTTCCTCTTCTTATCTCTCCTGGTTACACCAAGCATGCACCTCTCCATGCTGCTTTGAGTTGTCTGCAACCTTTGTATGTCTCTTTTAGTTAAGGTCCACGTCTCTGCACCATACGTAAGCACTGGAAGGATGCATTGATCAAACACTTTTCTTTTAAGACATAATGGCATATTGCTCTTGAAAATTATGCTGTTTCTTCCAAAAGCTCTCCAGGCAAGTTTTGTACGCCGATTAATTTCTTCATCAATGTGACCCTCACTTGATATCTGCTGTCCAAGATAAACGTACGTGTCTGTTAACTCCAGCTTTTCTCCATCAATCGATAAATCTTCACTTCTTGTAAAAGCATTGAACATCACTTTTGTCTTCTGAAAGTTCATTTTTAATCCCACTTCTTTACTCTTGTCAGCAAGTTCCTGGATCATACTCTGCAGCTCTGATGGGGTAGTTGCAAAAATGACTACTTCATCAGCAAAACGAAGGTGGGTTAGATAATCTCCATTAATCTTTATCCCCTTGTTTTCCCAGCTCAGCGACTGAAAAACACCCTCCAGTGTGGCATTAAAGAGCTTCGGAGATATGGTGTCACCTTGTCTCACTCCCTTTCCAATTTTTACGTGTGTTGTATTTTCAAACAGCCGAATCTTTGCACTTGCATTTTCATAGATGTTATTAATAATATTAATGTATGCATCTTCAATACCGCAGGTTTTCAGAGCCATTGTAACTGCTGATGGTTTCACCGAATCAAAGGCTTTTTCATAATCGATAAAAGCCATGCACAATGGAAGTTCATATTCCCTCGCTCTTTCAATTAGTTCTCTTAGTACGTGGATATGATCTATTGTGCTGTAGCCACTCCTGAATCCAGCTTGTTCTCTCGGTTGAGCCATGTCCAGTGTTACCTTCAAGCGGTGTGAAAGAACTTTAGTGACGATTTTATAAACTACTGATAGGAGGCTGATAGGTCTGTAGTTTCCGAGATCCTCAATGTCACCTTTCTTATGTAGCGGGATCATTGTAGCGGTGTTCCAATCCTCAGGAATCTTTCCTTCATTAAGGCATCGAGTGAAAATTTGGGTGAGTACTGTTTCGATTTCTCCACTTGCTTCTTGTATGATGTCTACAGTAATTCCATCTTCTCCTGGAGCTTTTCCCCGCTTCATGTTCTTGATTGCATGTGCAACTTCTGCTGGAAGGACTGGAGGAACTCTGGTACTGGTGTCTTTCATGATGTCTGGAGTGCATGTATCATCCCTTTCATATAATTTGGAGTAGAAATCTTTCACTCTTGTCAAAATTTCACCTCTATTTCTTGTTACAGAACCATCTTCTTTTCTCAGTGCCATAATCTGTTTTCTTCCCTTACTGAGATGTCCCTTTGCTATCTTTAATCTTTGGTTGTTTTCAATTGCTTTCCTCACTAGTTCACAGTTGAATTTTCTTACGTCTTCAGTGATACTTTTTCTTACTGTCTTGCATAGCTCTATATATTCCACTTTGGAAGTCACATCTTCTTTAGTTGTCCTCATCTCTCTTCTTTTTTGCATCAACATTTTCGTTTTTCCTGATAATTTGTTTACATGCAACTTGTTCTTAGACCCAGCTAATTTTGTTGCTGTTTCCATAAGAGCTTTGGTTACTTTTCTGGTGATTTCAGAAATATCCACTTCTTCCGATGTTAGGCCATCTAAAGCAGAGAACCTGTTCTTCAGTTCCAACTTGAAGGTATTATGGTGTTTTTTAAGGTTGGTTATGTCAATAGATTTTGTTTGTCTTATGAGCTTGCCACGTTCAAGTTTAGTGTTGAGGTGCATCTTACTTCTCACCAATCTATGGTCACTACCTGTGTTGAACTTGTTTAGCACACTGCAGTCTTCTATGACGAATTTTTTGTTACACATAATAAAATCAATTTCACTTGTCGTCCCATTTGGATGTCTCCATGTCCATTTCCTGTGTGGCTTTTTCTTGAAGAAGGAGTTCAAGATGAAAAACCCTTCTGCCTCTGCAAACTCAACGAGAGTATTTCCAGGCTGGTTTCTGTTGCCGTGACCGAATTTACCTACTGAAGTTTCATTCTGTTGCCGTTGCCCTATTTTTGCATTGAAATTTCCCATAATTATTTTCAAGTGCTGCTTACCTTTATTCTTTAGATGACAAATTTCCTCATAAAATTCTTCAATTTCT
Source organism: Macrothele yani (assembly GCA_039090855.1). Classification (NCBI taxonomy): domain Eukaryota; kingdom Metazoa; phylum Arthropoda; class Arachnida; order Araneae; family Macrothelidae; genus Macrothele; species Macrothele yani. The sequence continues at coordinate 130,690,172 of CM077009.1, read as the reverse complement.
TCTTCAGGATGACTTGTGGTGGGTGCATAAGTTTGAATAATCTGAGCCTGGTATCTTTTCGAGAGTTGGATAACAAGTCGTGCAGCTCTGTCAGAGGAACTTTCAACTTCTACAACTTTATCCTTCAGTTTCTTGTTTATTATAAATCCAACACCACTAGTTCTGCCAGTATCTGTCCCACGATAGTAGAAGAGATGTCCACTTTTCAGTTCGATGAGATCTTCTCCTTTTCTCCTTATCTCACTTAGCCCCACGATGTCCCACTTGATCCTTTGTAGTTCCTCTTCCAATTCAAGAAGCCTTGAATCAGAAGATAGGGAGCGTCCATTATACGTAGCCAAGGTCAGCATCAGATGGCAGCCTAGTCCGGTCCTCCGGGGATTCTTAGCACCCTCTGCCTTTATGTCACACTGGCCGCTGCCTTGGCCAGGTACATTCCAGCTGCCGGAGACTGAGGGCCAAGATTTAAGTTGTGGAATCATTTTGGAGGGGTTTGTCCATAACTCACCACGCTGGCCAAGCGGGTTGGTGAGTGTGGGATAGAATTTCCTCTAATCCCGATGGTATAGTTATACCGCTATTGGCGGTCGTCAGAGCCCCTTTAGTGGGAACAGGATGCACCACGAGAAGGCGGGGTTGACATTTATCCTGTTAAATTTAGTCTTAGCTCAACTGCTTTGAGGTGTTCTGTTTTTTGTGGACATGAGTGTATTTCCTGGCTTTTCAAACTTTTCTATTCCTTGTGATTATCATCTGTTGTGTAAAAACATATATATATATATATATACAGTGTAACTTGGATAATTCAAAGCTGAAGGGACCACAAGAAAAATTCGAATTATCGACTTATTCGAATTAGGCAAGTTTTAATATGGGCACATTCAAGTACTGTAAAAACCAACATATTTATCCAAAACATACAAGAAAAAGTACAGTACGGTAAATTTAAAAACTTTTTGTAAAAAAATGTGAAATTTTGTCCTGCTTCTTAGAATTTATGTTATGGGTAAGTGTAAATTCCTCACGTTTATCGAGTAAATGAAATAGAGAGTCACTTACATTCTGCTGTCAACAAACTTCCTTAACTGTTGGAGGTGAACCAAGGCCTCTGCTGAATTTGGAAGGCTCTCTTCAGGAAATTCTGGTCTTTCTAGTTCTTCATCTGTAGATACACAGCAGGTCTTCTTATTCAAAACATTAGCCAAGATTTCATCATCTGTGAGCTCACCACAAACAGCTAAATTGTCATCAACTCTCACAAATCCTTATACGGTGCATCACAGCCTATGTCTTCCCAGTACTCCACATTAGGTATGATCTCCTCGCCACCATTAGCTTGATGTAGTTGAGACTCATCATCGGGGTGCTGGAAGCCTGCTTTTCCGAAGCAGTTGGCTATAGTTTCAGGTTTAACTTGTTGCTTCATCCAAAACTTGGAACTTCATCCAGAACAGTATGTACCCATTTTAAAAGATAATTGTTGAAAATACGAGAACACGAAAATGGGGTTTTCTTTGAATTAAACAAAACAGAAGTTCGAAATAAAGGGGTTTTTTTTTAACATTATTTATGTAGAAAATTCAAGGGACCAAATGAAAAATTCGAATTAAAAACGTTCGAATTAGACAAGTTTCACTGTTTATACACTAAAGTAACAATTTACAAGGAACCACTCAATGGCAATCAGACACATGCCGTCCTCACTTACACAGGGCTTGAAAAATATCTGACAAGTTACATGCCCGTCTGGGCATGTGCAGAAATTATTTACCTGACCAGGTAGTAAAAGTTGGATGCCCAGGAAAATTTACCCTTTAAGATAACAAATCAGAACTTTTTTTTTAAGTTAAAAAGTATGATACGGTTTTTTCATACGTTTTGCATTATTTTAAAGGTCTGTATTCAAAATGTTCAGTGCATATAAGCGTGTATCTCAAGCTTTAAGATGATGATGCTGAAACTGGTATGATGATAAAATTGGTATTTGAGAAGTTTAGTCACTCTGCCATGTTTTTTGTTAAAAAGTTATCGCCCTTTGTCACTGAACACCAGAGGCATGTGTCCCATCGCTGACTATAAACAACATTGGGACTGAAACTACATATGGTTCCAATTTCTGGAACTAGATAATGAAAGAGGTGATATTCTGTCCTTGGCACTCCATAACAATAATAAACTTCTAGTGATTAGCAGTAAAATGATAACGAAAGAGGTGATATTCTGTCCTTGGCACTCCATAACAATAATAAACTTCTAGTGATTAGCAGTAAAATGAAATGCGACATGTGATGACTCGTTTTTCTTGTAGTAGGAAATTTTATTCAGGACCTTTTTATTTTTAAATTTAGTTGCCCGCAATGGGCAACTAAATTTTTCATTTACCTGCCCATACCAATAATTTACATGCCTCAGGCATGGTAGTTTTGAAGCCCTGATATGCAGCTGTGGTGTTAAAGTGGCTTTATAAACAGCTCACTACTGGGGATTCAGATGTGTACGAAGTCTAGGTAGCAGCAATATTGGTAAAACTCATGATGAAATTGACTTTGAAAGAGGCATGATAATGGCCGCTAGGTGTGCAAGTGCGAGCATCTCTGGAACCACAAACTTTCTTAGCTATGCAAGAACTGTATTGAGAGTGTACAGTGATTGCTGCACAAACAACAAAACAAGTAGTCAGAAGTCTTCCTATTGGCAGAAACAAGTGGTCTGTGTTTGAGGGCATCGGTAGCTGGAGATGACTGTACAAGGTAATATTTTGTTGTCGGAAAAGTCATGACGTATTTCAGCCATGTTTTGCAAAGGTCATTTATTGATAGAAAGAACAAAGATCAATCGATGATATAATGCCAGTTTTGTTCGATAACCTTTTGCCATCTTTCAGTGAGCTGCAGAATGCCTCGTTCGTAGAAAGGCCTGTCTTTCGTGGCAAAAAACTGTACAAAGTGCTGATTTACAGCCTCATCTGAATTGAACATTATACCACGCAAGGACTGTTGAAGAGAACGAAACAAGTGGAAGTCTGATGGCGCAAGGTCAGGAGAGTATGCTGGGTGTGGCAACACATCCCACCCAAGCTCCAATAATTTTTGGCGTTTGATCAAACTCGTGTGTGGTCTCGCGTTGTCGTGATGGAACACAACACCTTTACGATGAACAAGCTATGGACGTTTCTGAATGATGGATTCGTTTAAACTGTCCAATTGCCGACAGTATACATTCGAATTGAATGTTTGGTTCCGTGGTAGGAGCTCGAAAAACACTACACCTTTAAAACCCCACCACAGTGAGACCAGAACCTTCTGCTGATGAATGTCTGCTCTGGATGTCGTTTGAGGCGAAGCAGCACGTCAGGACCAAGACCGTTTGCGCAGCACATTGTTGTACACAATCCACTTTTTGTCGCTTCAAAAAGGATCGTTTTCCTCACGTTTAATGAGCATATCGCAGATGTTTATACGCGCCGTCCATTGAGCTTCCTTGAGTTCATGAGGAACCCACACATCTAGCTTGCTTACATATCCCAGCTTCTTCAGGTGGTCGTGAATGCTTGAATGATGGATGTGCAATGTGTCTGCAATCTCTTGTGTCATGTAACGTGGGTTTGACTCAATCAATGCCTTGATTCGGTCGTCGTCAACCTTGGTTGGCCTCCCAGACCAAGGAGCATCGTTGAGGTCAAAATCACCAGCACGGAATTTTGCGAACCACCGCTAGCACTGACGTTCTTGTAGAGCATTATCACCGTACACTTTATGCAACTTTTCACAAGCTTGATGCGTGTTCTTCTCTTTACGGAAGTAAAAGAGTGAAATATGGCAGAAATGCACAGTTTGGTCTTCCATCTTCAACTTGATGTCCAATCTCCACAAATCAACCAAATCGCTCACTATTCCTTTTAGACTGCAGCTAGAACTGCCACCTGTCGAATGCCATAGCGATAACAGAGCTGCGCATGCCTCTAGTACTTCCAAAATCACCCAACTGCCATCAGGTGCCAAAATATGTCATGACTTTTCCGACAACCTAATAGATGAGCTCTGTTGCATCAAGTAACCGCACAGTACAACAGTGGTATCAAGAAGAGAATTTCAGCACACACAGCCTACCGCACAGTAGTGCAAATACATATAACGGCATATGTTTCTTTAATGTACCACTGGTCTCTGCTAAAAACTGACAAATTTGTCTGCAGTTGGCTCTGGATCACCAAAACTGGATTTTTCAGGACTGGAAAAAGGGTAAATGTGTAGTTCAGCGTCCTAAATTATTTGGCTATGTATTTTGAAAAAATGAGATATACATATGTTAAAGTATGTAATTTGATGGCAAATGGTGAAATTTTTTTATCTTTAAAATGAATTTTAAAGATTCTTACAGTAAAACTTTGCATCCAAGTACGACGACGTGAATACCGCTGCTGCAGGCCTAACACAACGCCGCAGTGACCATGTCATGCTTGGCTCCGCTGAAACAAAGGTCTCACTCCAGTGGCCAACTAACTGGCGAAAGACTACAAGAGGAAGTGGGCAGAGTAGCAGAATGTAGAAGTACACACGTATGCTGTACGCTGTACTTGCAGATAGTTTTTGCTTATAGATAAAAAAAATGCTATTTACATCAATTAACACTTACTGACGGCTTTACTCAGATTAATATACGTACTTAATTCTGTTTGAACTTGAACTTTCAATGTTTCACATTTTCTGAGTTCTTTTGTTTTTAGACATATTTGGCCTCTAGATTTTATCAAGACTTGACTGTTCTCAATGTATAGGAACTGTATCAAAAGCTTCTTTTACACAAAGAATTTAAATTTTATTGTGAGGTTCTTCTTGCAGTTGCCAGTTATTAAATTTAAATTTCTTTATGTATTTTGTAAGTCTACTATTTTTGAATTAACTTGTTTAAAATGCTATTTATAATTTTTGAAGGTTCATTGATAGAACTGTTTTCCTGGATGTAAATATTTTCTTTGGTATTAATACAGTTTAGCGGCCACATATAATTACCCCGAATATCTTCCTGAAATGAATTTTGTACAGCAGTCTGTGATCTCATGATACTAAATCAGTCTGCTGCGCAAGCACTTTTGCTGTTTAAATTGGTGAAAATGAATTTTATAAATTGTTACCTACCCACCGAGATGCTTCAGGCACCCGCCATTTGCAATGGCACGTAAAGTTGTTTTCACTGCAAGAGTGTCGTCTGCTACTTGAAACTTCCGGTTGCCAACCGAAGACCAGTGGATGAGTAAAAGTCAATTTCAGTTTGCCTGAGTGTATTTTTCGAGAAGTGGGCATTTATTCTAAAGACATTCTTTCATACATTAAAATTTTGGATGCCGTTCATAAGGATGCCTGAGGTCCTTTTTTTTTAACTAATACCAGAAATGAATTTTTGGTGCCGCATCCTATTGCTTCGAACCGATATGGAATTTTGTGTTGCCGATTTCACATTCGTCAACTTTTATGATCTTTCCTGTACTTTCCGAAGTTTGACTGGTCTTCTCAGCAAACTCCTTATGCATTTCACGGAAAAACAAAGACCAATCAGACATTGTTTTTGTAAATATTTCCATTTGTTTGTGAATAAAATCTGGATTTGAACCCGAATCCATAGCGGACGATTAGAAGACAGTGTCTCGTTCCACTTGGCCACTGGGACGACGAAATTTTTTGTGTACGGATTAAAACATTAATTTCCTAGTAACTGTTGGATGAAGGGGGCGCTAGCCCTATCAAAAAATCTGTTATATGCCTACCAAACATTTTGTGCGAAAGTGGAAATGTGTTTAACATATCAAAGTTCAGGGAATATTTTCTCCTTTATTTTCCGGAGATATTATGTTAACAAGATGATTTCGTTATACTTAACTAAATTTCTAAATAATGAAATGAGGAGACTTATTTTCCGGAGATATTGTGTTAACAAAATGATTTCGTTACACTTAACTACATTTCTAAATAATAAAATGAAATGTCGAGGTTGTGCACGTGACAATTGGTAGCTAAATGTTGAAAAATGTAGGTTATATCTGCTTTCCAAATTATTTTATTTGAAAAATCTACGTTACATCTGCCTTCGAACTGATTTTAGTTCTGAGTGTTGCGAAATATTGAAAACGAAATTTCCCTTCTTACCCAAACCCTACGCAAAATAGTAGTTGAACGCTCTTTCCGCTCGGCTGTCATTAGAGAGAATGATGATCAGACTTTTACTCATCCACTGGTCTTCGGTTGGCAACCGGAAGTTTCAAGTAGCAGACGACACTCTTGCAGTGAAAACAACTTTACGTGCCATTGCAAATGGCGGGTGCCTGAAGCATCTCGGTGGGTAGGTAACAATTTATAAAATTCATTTTCACCAATTTAAACAGCAAAAGTGATTGCGCAGCAGACTGATTTAGTATCATGAGATCACAGACTACTGTACAAAATTCATTTCAGGAAGATATTCGGGGTAATTATATGTGGCCGCTAAACTGTATTAATACCTTTTCTTTAATTAGTCTTGTTTTTCATGAGGTTCGTAGTCCAGTATTTTAATATTTTGCCACAAAAGTCCATTTCACACACATTGCTGGACATTCAGTCATAGTGTATTTATTTTGTCCTCATTGGAATGTTTAATGCTGCAATAATTTATTGTTTTATTAATTTCTTTAAATCATCTTATTGTATTGTTATCAGGGTTTGTAGCAAGTTTTCTGTTTCAATGGTTGTGTATGCAGATATACTTTATACAACTCTGGAAGTGGACACATTCCTGCCAGGAAAGCATTCAAATTTTTAATGCTACCTGACAGAAAATAGTTCATTTCTGTTGCAGTTTTTCAAAACACATGGTGACAATTGCTTCATTTGTATGCATATGATTCCCTGATACGAAATATGAAGTATGCCGATGCCTTTCTTTCTTCTAGAAAAGCGCTAAAGTAGATGTTGCGTTCTCTCCAATATAAGTTGCATGGCATCAGAAAGTGGAAATTTTGCTCCTGGTATTGACGGTGTGGTTCGCAGTTCATTCAAATTAGATTAAAAAAAAAAAAAAAAAAAAAAGCCCTTGAAGGAGAAGTGAGTTCATACTTTCCGAATCAAAGGATCATACATGAAAAAACAAAGAAATTGTCAGATTCTGATTTGAAAAACAGACGGAAATGATGAGCTAATTTTTGTAACGTAGTACTACAAAATGGAATGCTTTCCTGGCAAGAACATACCCAGTTCTTGTTGTACTGTTCCACCAGTGAAATGGCCGCCGGAATGAAACCATCGTTTCAGCAGAGCCCAAGCTTGATGTGCTTGCCGCAGCTGGTGTTCATGTCATCATACCTGGAGGTAAGTTTTACAGTAAAAATCTTTAAAATGCATTTTACAGATGAAATTTTTTCACCGTATGCCATCAAATTACGTACTTTAATATACGTATATCTCATTTTTTCGAAATACGTAGCCAAATAATTTAGGATGCTAAACTAGACATTTACCAGAAAAAGAAATCCTTGTCCAGTGAATCATATTTTCAATTAATACATGTCAACGAATAGGCCGGAATGTGGCGTTAACAGCACAATATCTTAACTGTAGCAGCAGACAGGGCTGTTTGTGTTCTGGGTCTAACCCAGATTTCCAGGTTTAGGCGATCTTTCATACCTGGAATTCCGGATGCTTAGCTTTGAAGACATTTTTAAGACTGTTAAATTTTGAGTTCTAATTAGCGACAAAGCAAAAAAAAAAAAAAAAAAAAAATTAAAATGATTCATGGCAAAAGTATTTACTAAAAAAAATTTCTTTTTACCAATGAATTAATGTGATAATAATATTGTCTTCCTCGCCGACGCAGCCAACTCGAGCTTGACGCATGAAGTCTTGACATGAAGCTGGCAGTTCATGCTGTGGTTGTCTGTTGTTCTGTGGGAAGGGCATGCGCTCAAATTCTCAGTCATTTCGTCGGCGCTTCTGCTCCTCGATGCAAAAAAACGGTTTTTCACTCTGACGAGTGATGTGGGATTGGAACTTGTAGATGGCGGGGGAGTAGCGAGTTAAAGCAAATAAAGTACGTCGCGTGGGAGCAACCTGCCTCATTGTATTAGTAAGTCAGTGATGGAGAGGAGGTGTCTTTGTTTCCCTGATGAAACGTTTGTGGTTTTTTTGTTTAGGCAAAAGTGATGGGTGTTGTGTGTGTGTGTGTGTTAAAAGTTTACACGATTTCAGTTTAAGTTAAGTTCGTCATCAACGATGAAATTTTTATCCAAAACTGACGATCTCAAGGCATTAGAGGCCTCAGTCAAAAATAAATTCCGGTGGGATTGGCTAGAAAAAAGACACCCAGAAGGAGAAAGCTGGGATATGGTGTTGGAAAATTGATACAGCTGGGTCATGTTTCTGCATATATAAATGGGGTACGTGCTACAGTTCTGCCTCCAAAACCTGTTGAAGCAATTATAATGGCTATTTGTAATAGTAAAGGTTCTCCTCTTCGGTACACAAACAAGACTCTGCAAATGAAGGATGTTGTAAACGTAAGCGTCAGCCTGACAGCGTCTCCGCTAAAAAAACAAATAAAGATTGCACAATTTTTTAAGAAATAGTGTTATTTTATTAGTAAATATAACTTTAGATTAACACCACACCAGACTGATGTGTTTTTTTTATTAATAAATGGAACTTTAGATCAACATCCAATTTGCTAAATAAACTGTTATTTTATTAGTAAATAGAACTTTAGGTCAATACCACCTGACTGAAACTTAACGACTAAAATTTCTGTTAAAAAAATCAATATCCTATGAAAAAGAGGAGTTTCTAGTAACATAAAAACTTAATTGCAGATTTTCTTTTATTTATTTGCCAAAGGGGTAATTTTGCAATTGGAAAGAAAGGCAAAACTTTTTAAAAAGGTATGTTATGTGTGTAATTGGTTTATTTTATACAAATGCAAAAAAATTTTTATTAACATTCTTAGTGTGGTATATGTTAAAGACAATATCATGTAGTTGTCGAAATTAAAGTTACTTAAATTTTACTGTAGGAATTTATTTTTTTAGCTACAAATTAATACTGCAAGCTCAACCCCAAAATAATTTACTGTTGTGAGCAAAAGGTATAGGTAGGTAGTAAGTAATGCCCAAAGTGAAACCACTTTATCTTTCGAAGTATCAGTAACAGCTTTGCTGATAAGTATAATAATTAGAGGTACTAGTAGTAATGGAAATACTTTTGTTGTGCTGGGAGGGGGAGGGGGTTACCCACACATGTTCATTTATGTCTCGAGTTTATGCATTGGCACCGTTGGGAGACACTGATGATTTCAGGGTTTCATGCCTTGCCTTGCAAACACCTCTGAGCAGAGTAATGGCGTGAGATCTGTTTTCATGGCAGGCATTGGTTTCCTTAATTCCTCTAAGCCAGCATTTGGATACCATGAGGTCCCTTAACATCACTGCAAACCAGGCACATCTATAAATGTGTGTTGTGTTTCCTGATGGAGATGGCTTCTTCCAAAAAGATAATGCAACATGCCACAAGGCTCAGGTCATCACATAGTGGTCCCAGGAGCACAACAGGCATCAAATTACTAAAATGGTCCCCACTGTCCCTAGATTATAACCCAATTGAACACCTGTGGGATGAGATTGAGAGAGCCATTCATAAATCAGTTCTCCAGTGAACATTTGGTAGTTGACGAATGCCACGACATCTGCTTGACTGAATGTACCTGTAGAATGATATCAACACTTCGTTGAATCCATGTCACATCGAATCACGAGTGCTTTCAGATATGTCTGATTGCTATGTTAATAGTTCAGAGGGGTTTTACTCCCCTGGGTAAGTGTCAAAAATACTAAATGATGTATTCCATTATTTAGAACTGTGTACCTTCAGATCATTGTGTGTGTGTGTGTGTGATAATCATATATTTAGTGTTGCAGTGACCACTATAGTAAAAGACACAGCTCTGTGTCATAAGCATGATTAGAAAAAATTTGGAATTTCTTAAAATTATTTGACATGTGGCTGAGTAAAATGGATTTAAATATGAAATATGTTGGCAAACTCAAACCAAACTTTTTCTCTTTTTTGGTTTCATTCACAGATATCTAATTATGATGTCAAATCATACAGAAGAAAAAGCTGTCAGTATGATGTGTTAACTTAGATGGTTCACATACCCACACAAATCATCAATAAAGGCAAAGACATACAGCATTTATATATGGATATTGGTGAGAAACCATGCAAAGACCAAATATCTTCCAAGAAAGTTTTGCATAAATTAAACCTTGCTTAGTAGAAAATAATCTGAGCATTTCAGAGACCTTAAGGAAGTGTATGAAATATGTTCCAAAACACACATATTCACACTGAACAAACACATTCTACTAGTGCAGATGTGTTGCAAGAATGCAAAATATGTCACAAGAAGTTTTCAAAACATTATTTCCCAAAGCATTTACTCATTCACTCACGTGAAAAACCCCACAACTGTGAAATATGCCACATGAAATTTTCACAGAAAAGCAATCTTTCAACTCATTTGCTTGCTCACACAGGCGAAAAAGTACATGAGTGTGAAATATGCCATAAGAAATTCTCATTCAAAAGTGGTCTCTCCGGTCATTTGCTTACTCACACAGGTGAAAAACCGTATGAGTGTGAAATATGTCTTAAGACATTCTCACTGAAATCCAATCTTTCAAGTCATTTGTTCATCCACACAGGTAAAAAACCCCACGAGTGTAAAATATGCCACAAGAAGTTCTCACAGAAAAGTAATCTTTCAACTCATTTACTCGTTCACAGAGGTGAAAAGGTGCACGAGTGCCATATATGTGATGAGAAGTTCTCATTCAAAATGGATCTTTCAAGTCATTTGCTCACTCACAGGTGAAAACTGAGATAGGTGTTAAATGTGCCCTTGCAAATGCTCAGACAAAAGTAATCTTTCAACTTGTGCTCACTGCTTATAATCATGGTTCATAATTTTGTTTTTTGCCTATTTTTACCTTATTTCTCAAATGCAGACCATTTTTAATTGTGTCACGCATTGTCTGATCACAAAGAATGTAAAAACTGACTGCTGATATTTGAATATGGAAAAGATGGTCCTAATTTTGCAAAATAGAATGACATGTCTACTGCTAGTTAAGATTTCAGGAGTATCGTAATTTATTCCTTTCTTTTGTAATGCTATAAAGTAAATTATGAAGTGCTTTGGGGGATTTTATGTGGATGAATTAAAGGTTCTTGTTTTGGGACTTTTCAATGGGGGAATATCGAAGCACTGATAGTTTTTTTTTTTTTTTCTTTCTTTCTTTGCTATATATTCATTTTAGGCAATGCGCATTTTAACTAGAGGTATTTGATAAAAATCTGAAAGTGGTTATATTTATTTGTTACCTTTTGGTGTGTAGCCAAAAATTACATAATGTAACATCTGTTTAGGTAATATTTCATTTCTTATGCAATGTGGTTTGGACATGTCCATAGGGTATGTGTGGACACATTGAAACAACATCAGCTGCCCTACTGACTAAGTGGTATGAAGCATTGGATTTTAGTAATTTGCCCAAGATGGGTCCAGGTTCAAATCCTGGGTAAGACATGGATGGTGTGTTTGTTTTACAGCACCAGCTTTCCAATCCCTGGAACTGTGGCCCTAGATTTGGAACAGGCAATTGCTTAGAGCCCACTGAGTTGCTCACTGCAATTGTCAAACTCCAAATAAAATTAATAAATAAATAAACTAGTTCAATATGTTTGTATCACAGCCTTTCTCTACTAGAAACATTCCCAGATAAGTTCTGTCTCACTTAGCCTTATTTGAAAATTTGTGTTTTGTATAACAGTAAAGTAATATCTTATCTGGCAGCCCAGGTCTTGAACCCAAGATATGTCACTGCTGCCTCCAGATAAAATTATTGGGTAAGCATGATTCTTGGTTCACAATACAGCAATCCTAACTTCAAACCGTACAGCAAGAAAACGTCAGAATGACAAAGGTTTGACTGGGAGGATAAAGCTAAGCATTTCAAACAAACTGGAGGAAACTGACTCTATTTGGGCCAATGAAAAGAAGAGGACTTAAGGTCTAGGAGAACACAAGGGATTATCTGCATCTGTAACTCCACCAGTAACCACCAGGGCAATTTCTTCCTCTGATGCAAAAATCTTTCAATTCAGGTAACGTGACCAGATTTCTGAGAACAAAATTGAGGACAAAATGACACATTGTCCTCAATTTCAATGCAAAATTGAGGACAATTTAGTTTTAAAAACACATTACGGTATAGTCGAAAATGAACAACCTGTACCATAATTATCCAGTTCCATGGAAAAACATACGATGAATTTAAAAGCTGATTTTCATGTGAAATAAGTAGAAAATAGCGATAAGCTACTAGCATGCAGAATAATCTGATAAATTTTAAATGTTACTCATAGGGGGCAGTACATGCAAACAAAGCTACATTTTGTTTTTGTACTGAAATTTCATTGTGATTCTCTACAAGAAAAAATATCTGAATCTAGAAAGTTGCTATACACTACACTGAGTGGACAAAAATCGTGTGATACCTTTATGTTATCTCTATGAGGAGGAATATTCCAAGTCCAATAATATCACATGAACGAACAGTTTAATGAAAAATGTTCTGAATAGAAGTTGTGGAACTCTCAAAGGAATCTACCAAATGCAACCAAAAACAAAATTTAGCTTTAATCACTTGTTTAATCGTAAGAAAGTGGATGCTGAAAAAGAGATTTATTCCCCATCCTTTAAATGATAAATGTTTTAGTTAAAAGAGAAATGCAATAACACCATAATTATCGAGATGGCTTTGCTTGATTCTGGTGATGATTATGTTCCAACTTTTCTGAGTATTCTGAAAGTGTGAATTATTTTTAATTGCCACTATTTCAGTTTTTTTCAAAAATTTCAGAAATTCAGGACATTTGATGTCCTCCATCAGTTTTTACGGAATTGCGGGCAAAGCATTGAAATTGGGAACTGTCCCCCCAAAAAATGGAGGACGTCTGGTCACTTTAAATTCAGGGTATCTTGAATACAAGCGGCTAGATCCAGCAGCTTGGCACACATCCAAGATTCTTCCATGCAGGAAGCCACCTATCTCATCCGTCATTTGGGCTCCAGCCTTATATCTTAAAAATGGAAAACACTTCTGTGCGGTGTATTTATTGCGAAAAGAAATTCAGTAGTGTAGGAAATCGAAATAAGCACGTTAAAGTGATTCACAAATCACAGAAATCCGGTGATTCACCTTTTAAACTTCCATGTGCAGTAGAAAACTATAATATTGCATTGTATTCTGAAGATTTAAAGGAACATTTATGCTCCACTTATGGATATAATTTAGAAGATCGTGTGCTAACATTCGAATCGCTGACAGGATTTGAAACATAGAAAGAGACTATTGAAGCAAAAGATAGTTTTTTTTTTTTGCCAAAGTCAGGGATAATCTAGAAACAACACAGAGCATCAAAATTTATTATAACTGTAATAGATCAGGGAGTTTCGTTAGTTACAGTTCCGGGAAAAGAGCGAAAATCGAGACTTGCAAACAAAGATTTCCATGTACCACTTACATGAATGTCAGAATTGACAAAAAAAAAAAAATAATAATGTGGTTGTCAATTATGTATCCCAGCACTATGGACATGCATTTCAATTAAAACATAAGATTGCCCAACAATTTTCGTAAAACTGTAGCAAAACAACTGGCAGCTGGTGTTTCTGTTGAGGCTATTCTTGATTCCATCAGAAGTACATTTGAAGAGGACTATGGAAAAGCATGTTTAATTACACGCAAGGACATTAACAATATTAAAGTTAGTTTTAACTTAGACCATGCAAAAAGACACGCAATAGGAAGTATAAGCATGAAACTAATACTGCAAGAATTCAGTAAATTGGGCTAAAAAAATCCAATTGCACATCTCAAATTGCAAGGTGAGCAGCCCGCTCCAGGGACCTTTCAAGGATTCAAAGAAGAAGATATTTTTATTGCTATCATTCATCCACTACAAATATCTATGCTGCAGAAAATTGCATCTAAAGTGATTATGATTGATTCCACCCATAGGACTACTGATTATGATTGTCTTTTAACAACAGTTATGGTTTAATAATCTAAAGCAACTTATGGGAATTTTACTAGGAAATTTTTTCATTAATAGCAAATTTTCGGAGAAAACTCTTCTCCTTCTTCAGGCTGTCTTGTTGTTGTCACTTTTTACTTGTCACTATCACGGTTACGGTTTAAAGTAATCAGTTTCCAAAGCAATTTCCAAAAAAGAAAACTGAAAGAAGGAATAGAGATTGAGAAAAATCAAAATTCCATCATCAATGACTGCAAAGGATTTTCCCTGCCTAACATCTGGCAGGATTTGTTGAAAAATAACCTAAACCGTCAAGGTTAACCGTAACCGTCAAGGTAAACCGTAACCGTGATAGTGACAAGTAAAAAGTGACAACAACAAGACAGCCTGAAGAAGGAGAAGAGTTTTCTCCGAAAATTTTCTATTAATGAAAAAATTTCCTAGTAAAATTCCCATAAAAGTTGCTTTAGATTATTAATTCAATTAAACTAGGAAGCCATTTCTCAACATGAGCTTTATTCAAACAGTTATGGTTGTTGATGAATTTGGTGAAGGAGTTCCATGTGCTTTCTATTTCAAACAAAGAAAGTGAAGTTGTGTTGACTCACTTTTTCAGAATTCTGAAGGAAAAAGCTGGCAATTCAAATGCTAAATAGTTTGAGTGATGACACAGAGCAGTTTTACACAGCTTGGACATCAATTTTTGGTATGCATTCCAAAAATTGTTATGCACGTGGCCCGTAGATAGAGCATGGCAAAGGAAATTGAAGACAATAAAAAGTAAGAACATACAGTGTGAAGCTTATTGTCAGGGAAGAAAGGGATGAAACAACACTAAATGAAATGTTGCAAGAGCTGCAGGATGATTTTGTTATGAATGAAGAAACTAAGGAATTTGGAAAATATTTTAGAACTGTATATGATAGAAGAGTTGAACAGTGGGCATTGTTTTATATGCAACATTCCTTTGTTAATACAAATATGTATGTTGAAAGTTTCCATCGATTGTTGAAATATGTGTACATGGATGGGAAAGTCAACAAGAGACTGGATGTGTGTATAAATATCTTAATGAACATCATTCGGGATAAGGACATAAAGAGAATAGTGAAGTGAGAGAAAGGCAAGATCAGTAGTCACATTGCTAAAATAGAGAAGCATCACAGGAATAGCTTGAACATGAGCTCAAGTCTTGTGACCAGAATTGGAGAAGACACATATTTGGGTACATTCAGAAGACAAAGATGATGTGACATATACTGTACAGCTCAACTTTGAGCTATGCCCAGTAGCATGCAGATTGATATGTAGCTACTGCCTGATATGTGTTCATACTTGTAGTTGTAACTGTTCTGATTTCGTAAACAAAAATTCTATATGCAAACACATCCATTTAACTGCAACAGCATTTCCTGATGCAGCAAATATTTGTAAAATAGGAGCAGATATCAGTCCACATGTTAGCAGTAGTGACATTTTGTCAGAAGTTGAAGTTATGCTTGATATTGGTTCTGCTCCGTCCAGTGTTCCAAACATGACATGGGAAAATACAATAACTGATGAGGTTAAAAACTTCACACACTATATTCTGCTTGTAAATGATGAGGGAAAAAAGGAAAGGGTTTTGGACATGTTCAGTCATTCACTGAAAGAAATGGAAGATGTATTGGTATCTGGTGAAAAAGTTCTACATAAAAAAGATCTAAATAATCTCAAAGGTCCTTTTTTCCACACGGAAAAAAAAAATGTAAAGCCAAAAACATGTCTTCAAAAGCCTACATTTTCAGAACAAAACTCTGTAAAGAAAAACTGGTGTGGTGGAAATACAGGTGACGCTCCAGTGTTATGACAGCTATGCAGCATTCACTGCAGACATTTGTTTCTATTGTCCAGTTGCATATATGCCCTGTGAAAAACAAAATATGTCATTGAGCACTTTGGATTATTTGCCTGCTATTGCTTTCCTAACTGTAATTTCGAACACCAGTGTAATATGATATAAAATGGCTAAAAATTTCAGTTATATACTGCATTTTAATAATTTTTACCATGAAACCTACCTGCAAACGCAAGGACGTAAACAATCACTGCAGCGATCATTCTGTAGCCGTGCCATTGCCGTCATCAGCTCTGCTGGGAACAAGGGTCATCAGGTCTAGCTGCACAGGTAGTGTTCATGGGGAGATTGCGCTTTGTAGAGCTGCTGTGAAACCAAATGACCTTTGTTCCTGGCTGCTACAAGACTATGCGACACTCACCAGGGATTTTGTTTCCTTCCTCGGGCTTGCAGGTAAGTTTGACAGTGAAATGCATTGTAAAGCTAAAACATTTTTAGCCATTTTACATCAAATCACATACTTTAAATATGCATATTCTTTTTTGGCCATATTTTTCACTATATACCTAATTTAGGTCACTTAGCACAGTGAATTTTTTATGAGTTCCTCTGGACACAAGTATGTATTTTGGGACACTGGTTTGCTTGGAAATTTAAAATACCATATGTTGTTTATGCAAGTTTCTTCTCATAGAAATACAGCTATATTTTTGCTTTAGTGAACTGCTAAAAATCAGAACTCAATAAAACATTTCCTTGCAGTTGAGCTTAATAATATACACCACACATATGGTATTCTATGAAACATGCATGTTTTTTTTTTGTTTTTTTTTTTTATGTAGCTTCATGAAAACTCACTTTAATATTTAATACATGTACAGTGTTACATATAAACTTAGGAATTTGGTCAACATTTTTCATGAAATGCACTATGTGGTGAAAACAGCAGAAGGATGAGGTAAGTGCTGTAGGAAAGCCAATTAGCTATCCTACATTATATTGTTTTTCAGTAAATTTCTTGAGTGAGTGTATGTGTTTACCTTATTTCCATTTTGATATAAAAAATGGAGCATTGTATTTAATTTTTAATTAAAGTTAATTCTTCGTAGTTTGAAGAGTGAATGTGTATGATTACAAAAATTCAACAACAACTCAGGTTAATAGATAATACTATAACACAATTATTGCAAAAGCTTTCAGTTGTAACTATGGTGTTGCTTGTTTTTTGTGGATAAGACTTGGTAAGCATTTTGTTCTCCATCCCGTACATAAACTTTGACTATCATTATGGTTTGCATGCTGTTTGGAACACACAAGTTACTTGATGTCATTTGTATGATAAACTTTTGCATGTATTCATTAAATGGTAGTGCCTGCTTTTATAATGAATTACAATTCTACTGAAATTGCTTTACAGAGCAATAGAAATGTGCTGAACACGATAAAAAAAAATTGGAGTGAATATTAGTGCTTTTATTTATTTGCATTGTGTGTCAATATTTTCTCCGTGTAAGCCTAATCTCATACAGTTTACACAGGGAATGAAATCACATTGTGATGAAAAATCAGGAGTGCTTGAAACGTGTTGCGTGTTTCTAACACATAAACATACTCAGAAAGACATCTTCATGGGTGGGTATTACTATTTTACATCATACTACTCTCCATAAAATTTAAGCACAAAAGTGATCATGTTATAAAAGCTCTTCAACAAAAGTGATTTGGACTGCAACATTTGACTGGAACATCTGTTTGGAATTGGAGCCATAACCTAGAAATAGCCATCCCGGTGGTGCAGTGGTCTAAGCGCGGGATTATGACCATTCATCCGAGAAAGGTCCGATTTTGAATCCCGGTGAAGCATGGATGTTGTGTTTGTCTTATGGCACTGGCTCTCTCTCCCTTCCCTGGAACCAGTGACTCTAAATTAGGGACGGGCAACTGCTTGCTCATGGTGGTCGTTAAACCTTCAATAAAAAAAATAAAAAAACCTAGAAATAAGAAATGGTTGACATCAAAGGATCGCGTCACTTGTGATTGACCAGCCTACAACAGGTCTGCACTGTTTTGAATCTTTCGAAACTACCTTTTAAAGTCTCTCGCACTGTTTCATTTTGTGGGAAGCTTGATTAATTGAAGAATAAGTATAGAATTACTTTTATAAAAACTTTAGTTGAAAAAATTGTAAAACAGCTCTCAACAATGCAAAACATAAATTGATATTTTCGTGATTTCTAATGGAATTTGTAAAAATTTTATTCATAATAGGAAAAAACTTAATGCATTTGAGGGGGGACATGTTTAGAAATAATGTAGGAGAGTATATAAGTAGTATGTACTTATTTGTCCTAATTTCCACTGTATATTCAAACCATTGAAAAATTTATAGCTTTAGAAATTAATTCTGGTATTTATTAGTATGTTGGTTTATCCGGAGAGTATAATGCATTTATACCTGTGCTATAATTCATTCAGAGAGGTGGGTGGGATAACTTCCTCTCTACACTGCATTGGCAGTTTTCAAAAAAACATCAGAGGCCCTGGAAGATATAATTTACAGCTTAAAATACTGACTTGAAATACATAATACTTGAATAATACTGAAAAATAAATTATTTGTGTAACACTCTCAGATCATCAAACATGCATACACCAACCTTAATTTATTTCATCAAACAAAGATCTTCGCTCTTTCCACGTTTATAATATATTTTATTTTATTTTTACATATATAAGTTTGCCGCCCCGGTGGCGCAGTGGTCAAAGCGACGGCCTCTGATCATTCGTCCAAAAGAGGTCCGGGTTCGAATCCCCGTGAGGCATGGATGTTGTGTTTGTCTTACGGCAATGGTTCTGTCTCTTCCCTGGAACCAGTGACCCTAAATTAGGGACGGGCGACTGCTTATTGCCCATTAAGTTGCTCATGGTGGTCGTTAAACCTCAAAAAAAAAAAAAAAAAAAAAAAAAAAAAAAACATATATAAGTTTATGAGTGGTACCTTTGCAAAATCAATCTTTTAAGATCATATGAGTTGTGTTGCTTAATATCAAAAATGTGGTTATAGGGTAGTCCATAAGTCCGTGCATTTTTTTTTATTGAAAATTCAAGCAAAAATATAACAACAAATAATATCTTCAAAGTTAAGACCATTGGAATCAATGGTTTGAATATCTTTCAGCAAGTTGTTTGATTCCACAGTGGTACCACGCTTTGTCCTTGGAGGCAAAAACTCTCAACACCCCGTTTCAACATTGTCCAAAGTTTGGAAGTTGTGCCCACACAAGAAATGTGCCATAATCTGAAAAAGATGAAAATCACATGCTGCAAGGTCCGGGCTGTATGCAGGATGCGGCAAAAGTTCGATGGTGTCGAGTTCTCGGAGCTTGGCCTTCATCTGCCTGGTGATTTCCCATTCTGTTGAAAGGAAAGTGGTACTCTGAAATAATTGCCCGCAGTTGTGGCACAGAGTTTTAGGATTAAAAAGAAAAATGCACTGGAGCCACATCATTTACCTAAACAAATCATCAATTAACTACTGTACATACTGTTTGTTGCATGGAAGTATGATTATTCATCATGCCAAAGTGCTCACTAATTACATTTTTATATTAAAAAAAAAAAAACGTTTGGTACTTTCAAAAACAAAAATCACCCACCTCTCTTTTGAAGCTTTTCCTTGATGTCAGTTTTCTCTAACAATTTTATCTAGTCCATCAGAAGGAGATAATTGGGTGTAACATATTTACTTCCTTACACCTCAATGATGTACTTCAAATAGAAATCAGCCGCCCCGGTGGCGCAGTGGTCTAAGCGATGGCCTCTGATCATTCGTCCGAAAGGGGTCCGGGTTCGAATCCCGTCGGGCTTTGATGTTTTATTTGTGTTACGGCACTGGCTCTCTCTCTTCCCTGGAACCAGTGACTAAATTAGGGACGGGCGACTGCTTATAGCCCATTGAGTTGCACACGGTGGTCGTTAAAAGTCCAATCAAAAAAAAAAAAAAAAAAAGAAACTAAGCACTCGTGGCCCATACAAACTTGGAGAGTTCCACTATCAAGCCTGCTGATAGCTTCAGTACGCTGAAAAATGAATCGACAAAGAGAAAATGCATCTGGAACAGACTACAAGTTACAAAGGTTTAAAATTCAGCCCGATCTTATAAGAGTAAAAGGAGAGTCAAGAAATGACACGGCCGCCCCGGTGGCGCAGTGGTCTAAGCGATGGCCTCTGATCATTCGTCCGAAAGGGGTCCGGGTTCGAATCCCGTGAGGCATGGATGTTGTGTTTGTCTTACGGCACTGGCTCTCTCCCTTCCCTGGAACCAGTGACCCTAAATTAGGGACGGGCGACTGCTTATAGCCCATTGAGTTGCTCACGGTAATCGTTAAACCTCCAATCAAAAAAAAAAAAAAAAGACACGCAACAGCAAATAATGATGCTATGCTCAATTAGCCACATATACCCAACCGTAGCCTACTGGGATCATTTACGCCGGAAACCTCACTAGGTGGCGCTTTTACCGAGGACAACAACGATTAGCCGCTGCTGGTAGTGGGTGGGTGTCAAAAACCTTGGAGAGAATAGTCTGGCAAATACTTAGCTACTTCCATGAGTTTTTAAAAACCGTATGTTCCGCCATTAGCGAGTAGTGAAAGCTGTTCCTGAGCATATGCTGGTTGCGTGCGTGTTGCAAATCATGCTTTAAATAGTTCTCATAAAAAATAAATATTGTCAGGTACTGATTTAGACATGTACACAACATAACGGCCGACATAAAAAACGACTATTTTCACAAGTAAGTTAAATGTTTTGCTCATTGTTGTTCATAATATCTTTGGCTGTAGTTCAAAATTGCTTTATGAAACTTAAAAGGTACAGAGAAATACATTGCAGTAACAGAGAGTAGAACAGGAAATATATAGCTGGGAATGAAGTACACAAACGTCAAGGACACAATCGCAGTAGTAAAGCAATTAACATTTTACATTAGCGGAGAAAAAGTTAGGAAAAAAGTCACCAAGATGGAGGAGAACATTCAGAGGACTTTTCAAATTAGGTGCAATAATACTCTATAAACACAAGCCACGGTCCGAGAGCTCGATATGCCGCCCCGGTAGCGCAGTGGTCTAAGCGATGGCCTCTGATCATACGTCCGAAAGGGGTCCGGGTTTGAATCCCGGTGAGGCATGGATGTTGCGTTTGTCTTACGGCACTGTCTCTCTCCCTTCCCTGGAACCAGTGACCCTAAATTAGGGACGGGCGACTGCTTATAGCTCATTGAGTTGCTCACGGTGGTCGTTAAATCTCCAATCAAACAAAAAAAAGAGCTGGATACGAAGACTGAGTGATAAAAGCACTTTGAAGAGCTCGTAAAGAAGCACAAACAGTCTTATAGTCAATAGTATAAAATGAGCAAAAACGGGCAAAGGCCGCTTTCGGATCACGTGCAAATCATAACCCGTGTAGGGGGTCACAAAAGCACGATAACGAGGATCAGCATTTGCGAGCATATAAATGTGTTCCACGGAAACCTCTGGAAGAGGAAGAAGAGCAGCACG
Organism: Macrothele yani; assembly: GCA_039090855.1. NCBI lineage: Eukaryota > Metazoa > Arthropoda > Arachnida > Araneae > Macrothelidae > Macrothele > Macrothele yani. Next base: position 130,668,657 of record CM077009.1, on the reverse strand, counting down.
TTTAAGGTCAAGTTTGCCGCCCCGGTGGCGCAGTGGTCTAAGCGATGGCCTCTGATCATTCGTCCGTAAGGGGTCCGGGTTCGAATCCCGGTCGGGCATGGATGTTGTGTTTGTCTTACGGCGCTGGCTCTCTCCCTTCCCTGGAACCAGTGACCCTAAATTAGGGACGGGCGACTGCTTATAGCCCATTGAGTTGCTCACGGTGGTCGTTAAACCTCCAATCAAAAAAAAGAAAAGGTCAAGTTTATAATCAGGATTTTTTTTTTTGGATTGGAGGTTTAACGACCACCGTGAGCAACTCAATGGGCTATAAGCAGTCGCCCGTCCCTAATTTAGGGTCACTGGTTCCAGGGAAGGGAGAGAGCCAGTGCCATAAGACAAACACAACATCCATGCCTCACCGGGATTCGAACTCGGACCCCTTACGGACGAATGATCATAGGCCAGCGCCTTAGACCACTGCGCCACCGGGGCGGCTAATCAGGATTAACCATAAAGTGATCCGGAAAATCCAGAGCAGCCGAGTCGGATATTTCACAGAAAGCTAAGACCTTTCGATATTTCTTACGAGGAGGGCGTCGTCGCTTCTTGGGAACAGCACCTTGAAAGTCCTGCTCAGATAACATCTAATCGTCGACTCCAGTTAGAACCAGAGATGGTGTTGTAGAAAGAGGTGCAGACGAAGCATCAGCAGAAACCAAGGACCAGAAAGCTTGCCACTAAACCTGGAGCCAATGGCAAGGACTTAAGCGAAACAGTAACACTTGAAAAGGCACTGGAACTCGACGAATCGAGCACTGGAGCAGTAGTAGGCAAAGTAGCACTTGCCTCTCCAACAGGAGACTCAGAAGAGTCAATATGCTGAATCGATAGCGTGGCAGCATCACTAGAAGAAGAAGACGCAAGTTCTGGGATGTCAAAAGGCTCCAAATGTGAAATATCCAGGGAGTCGTGGAGATGAGCAATAACTGCTATGAACAAGCCAGTAGACACAGGCGGTGGTGTACACGGTGGAGAAAGTAGAGGAATAGATATCGGTACTGCTAAAGGCAATTCAGCAGGAAGTCCAACGCTTCAACAGCAGATGAAACAGGAGTCAAGCAAGCAGCATCATGAGAAGTGGGCACAGGAGTTCCTGACGGAGTCTGAGCATAGTATAGTATAGTCTGAAGAAGACACAGGCACTTCCGATGTCGTTGCAGTAGAAGGAACAGTGACCGGAGGCACCAAAAACTGACGGGCATTTTGCTTGATTTTTTTTCCAAAACCAAGACAGGCGTAACAATGGAAAGGTGTAACAACATTTATGGAGTAGGAATGGTGACCAAGTTTAATCAGTAATTTGGTGGGAAAGGAAGAAATTGCAGAATCTGAGGGAAAAAAACAGGAGCGCCTGCCGGCGACACCCTGAGATAGGACTACCAAACGGATCAGTAACGTTTGAAGGAAGTGTACGCACCGACCCAACGGTGCGACCGCTATACGAAAGAAAGTACTGCAAAAGAGAATCGGGAATTTCAGCTGGAACCGGAAAGAACGAGATCAAAACTGGACGCTGGGAGAGAAGTTCAGCATAAATACACTCTTCACCAATCTTAATGGGAGTGGATAAAACCGGCGCTACATATTTTGAGGCAGCCAAATAAATAATGACGGATTGGGGTTTGCGAGCAATATGCGTAGTAGAATCGGATGGCAAAAAAGGAATACAGCGCTGATTAATATGCTGGGAGTTGAGTGTTAGGTAGGGCGTCAAAAACAATACCAATATGTAAAACAGAAAGCATTGACCTACCTAGAACCGAGGCTGGCCGCCCCAGCGGCGCAGTGGTCTAAGCGATGGCCTCTGATGATTCGTCCGAACGGGGTCTGGTTCGTATCCCGGTGAGGCATGGATGTTGTGTTTGTCTTACGGCACTGATTCTCTCCTTTCCCTGGAACCAGTGACCCTAAATTAGGGACGGGCGACTGCTTATAGCCCATTGAGTTGCTCACACGGTGGTCGTTAAACCTCCAACCAAAAAAAAAACAAAAAAAAAACCCGAGGCTGGAGGAACAGTAATGGTAAAATTGGTACCTGCACAATGAAACATTGAATTCAAAGCAGAAGGATATAATGCAGCAAAAGAGGAAGACGCCTGATCCACAGTACCTGTAGACGATCGGATGTCAACATTGACGCAGTCAGGAAGCGGCGCGGTTACAGAAGAGCCGAGCATAGGTGTAGAAGCCATGACGTCACAACAGTAGAGCAGTCATACCAACCGAGGCAACTACGCAGGCAACGCAAAAGAGCTGCCAAGTGAGAACCGAAGCAAGCAGCAGTTTCTGTTCGCAAAATACAAGCGCATCGGCACCCAGTCCAGGCAAGTTCGCAACGGAAAGGGTGACGGGCAGAAAATAAGCAAAACCAATGTACGAGCAAGTAAAAAAACGAAAAAATATAAAAAATAAGCAACTCACCAACCTGGTAAGTGAATTCAGAACATTAAGATGAACTTCATACAAGTAGCGGAGAACTTTTAGCTGGAAAAAGGGCTCAGAAATCGCAAAACTAGACGAAAACTCGGGAGCAACGAAGAAACGTGACTGGATGGAATTGCATAGATGATGCTTTTTCCCAGTATGAACGAATATGTGTTTTAAGTATGAAGGAATATATGGATATTACATCATATTCAAAATATAATAATTGTCTATAGAACAATTTTTTCTGGTTTTAATATAGGACTGTTAACAATTTTTGAACGCCCTTTCTTGTTCATTTCAATTTTGTGTATTCAGTGTTCAAAAAATCAAACCACGAAACACATATTCGACATCCAAATAGCTACATTTGGGGGCCTAAGAATTGTTTGCAATTGAGGTTTTTGAACATGGGATACTAAAAATTTCAAAAACTGCGTGTTTTGAGACATCAGAATTGCTAAATTGGGCCTGGGCGCACTAAAAATGCGAATACAGTTTCTCAACATCACCCCTGTAAAAAGCGGCTTTCTGTTCTTCCCCTGTGGAAAGAAGAAATATATTTATTGCCTCATATTCTTTTTTAATTTGCTGAAAAACACCAGTTGGAAACTATTCCCTCCTATGAATTTAAATTTTTAATCACGTTTTTTGAATAAGATTACCCAAAACATGGTGAAAAGCCTCCAAGGCTCTGCGTAAACAGCTATGTATGTGTGTTCCTACCCCGTGGAAAAATGAAGTATTTGCATTGCCTCACATTTTTTTAATTTGCTGGAAAACACCAGTTGGAGACTATTTCGGAGATGGCTGGATGCATTTCACGTGCGAAAAAAGCAGAGGATAGGTGAAGTGCTGCCGTGGCGCCATCTATTATGGCTTTCGGAACTAGCGGGACCGAACGTGGAAGTTTAGCCATTATTTCCTCCTATGAATTTAAATTTTTAATCACGTTTTTTAAATAAGATTTCCGAATAATGTGTGTTCCTACTCTGTCGAAAGATGAAGTATTTGCATTGCCTCACATTTTTTTTAATTTGCTTCCTAATAAAATTACTTTTGAATAAAACAATTTGAGGAACAAAAAGTGGGTGATTAAGGGAAACATGAAGGAACGATAATGCGGTGTATTCAAATTTGCATTGCTGCAACTTCAGGTATCAGGTGTTCGTTGAATGTAGCGGCGTATTTTCTATTTCCTAACTGATTTTCATCGAAATTGAGAACTTGCTAATTAAATTTTGATCTGGGAATTTGTTGGTTCGCATTCGCACTCGAATATTCTTTCTGTGCTATTTATACGATTTATTATGCGTTGAATCAAACACTGTATGTACCTTTCCAATAGCTACGAATTTCTCACCAACTCCTCGCGGTAACAGATGGCGCTGCTGTCTCATCTGCTCTTCGTTGCCTCCGAAGTCTCTCCAAGGTCTTTGAGAAAAACATTCATATCATGGTGTGAAAGATATGGTTGGCTACCCACCCTTGAAATAAGGAATCACGAATGGCAATATTAATACGTTAGTCATCATGATGAATAAAAAAATAGGAACAGAATGCAAAGATAACCACTTTGTCAATTCCCATAATGTTTGCATTCGAGTGTAAACAACAACAGATATGTTGCCAGATCGAAAACAGTAGATTGCTCACGGAGCTGTTATAGCGCTCAGCTGTGAGGAGTGCCAAAACCCACTTACTCTCCAGGGGGTTTGGGAGTGCGCCCGTTTGTGGAAGAATTGCCAATATATATATAATAAATAACACGAGAACATTTTTCAATGCTGTTAATAACCTTTTATTACAGCATTTTCGTGTTAATTATTTATTTCTTGTCCCTTCCCTTCGTATTTCAGTGGTGGTTGCTCAGCTTGTTTACTCCGGCCGCAGGGTTCTTTTTTTTTTTTTGTTGTTGTTGTTGGAGGTTTAACGACCACCGTGAGCAACTCAATGGGCTATAAGCAGTCGCCCGTCCCTAATTTAGGGTCACTGGTTCCAGGGAAGGGAGAGAGCCAGTGCCGTAAGACAAACACAACATCCATGCCTCACCGGGATTCGAACCCGGACCCTTTACGGACGAATGATCAGAGGCCAGCGCCTTAGACCACTGCGCCACCGGGGCGGCGCCGCAGGGTTCGCACCATCTTCGGGTGAGTTACAAGTTCCTTGTTTTCTGCAGGTTTTTTGCATTCGGATGTTTCTCATTCTAACTGCTCTGGATTTAGTGGCTTCGGGAGCAGGATCAGTCGACTATTGGTTTTTCCTAGTCGTACACTGATACCAGAAAAGCTTATATATTAGATAACCCTTACAGCAAATTCGAAAACACAAAAACGAACCAATGTTCGGAACGAAACACCCTAGATACACCCAACACGAAAAAACAGCAAAGGTTCAAACCACGGTGTATGATAAGTCAGGTGATACGACTCCCGGGAAAAAAATCGTCCGTTAATGTCACTTGTCACTAGATGGCGCAAGGATCGTGTGGGCCGATGATTTCAAACAACCTATGCTTTCTTATGGGAGAAAGCGACAGAAACATTCGTTTTTTACGAATGCTATTTTGCTTGGAATAAAAAAACGATCTGGAACGCTTTGCAGACATGTACTTTTGTCCTTATCACGTGGAAATATATCAAATAAGCCATATATATATATATATATATATATATATATATATATATATATAATTTTTTAGCCACGAAATGAGTATTCGAACGTGTAGATTTCTGAGCAGACGATGCTGAGTTTTTTTTTCGGAGGCAATAGGGAATAAATCTTTTATCATAAGAAAAACGTGTATTTCTTGCAAAATGAGATGGTACTGTATATTTGGAGAAGCAATTATTCACTTGGAATGTTAATTTTTCTATTATAAGTTTTGTTTTTGCTGCACTCATAGGAGCATCATTAACGGAAATTATTCGTTTTGAAACACAGAATTTTTCGCAAAAAATAATTTTTATTACTCTTCCCCAAGAAAAATCATTCATTAATGATGTTTTTACTTACTAATATTCAAGATGTCCTTCGCATGTGTGCTATTTTTGTACCTAATCATACTAATGAATAAGGGTCTTCATCTGTGCTGGCGATAGCGACAGAGAAAGTGCATCGCGGTGAAATGGTCGATTTTTCCCGGCGGAGCTTTTTCAGACCTGCGTGCATATATTGTAGTACGATCAGAGCCCATTTAAGAGGAAGGGGGACTAGAGGGTCTGCAGCCCCGGGCCCCGTATTTTCAAGGGGCCGCAGAATTATGCAGGATGCTTGAAGAATTGGCTGAGTTCTAGTTTTTTCTTTTTTTCCAGATAGCACAGCTAAATATATAAGAAACTACCTTGTGAAAAAAAAATTCGGTACTTACGTATTACGCCACCGCAGCTACAGATTTGGTGGTTTAAGTGCCGCCAATCTACACCTAAAATTTTTGCGACAAATCATAAAATAAAACACTTTATTTAAAAACAAAGTAGTCAATCGGATTTCGGTCGAAAATGGGCCGATATAGAGTTCAACATAGATTCAAAACAGTCTCTATTTTCTTTCACCTGATGCTGTCGCCATATGAACTCTGATAAATAAGATTCCAAATGATGTCTCGCTGTCCCCCTATGTCTCTTGTTCCTCCATTTAGCATTGCCCCACATTCTCTCAACTGTTTGTGTATGAACTCCTGTATCAGGATCAATAAAATTGTATTCATGATTAACTTTAGCATGTAGGAATCCTTCTATTTCTATTCTATTTGTTTGGTAACCTTTCCAACTGTCAGAATAAATTGTGCTACCATCTGCAATGTTTTCAATAATTTTATCAAGAAGGGTACAGCCAGTTCTATTAGGAACAGTGACAACAAACGAATCTTTTGTTTCTCTACATATACCACCAAACACCCACTGTTCGGGTAATACTCGACCACAATTATTTTTACGTTTAGTAAACAAACTTTCATCAATTTCCACAATGCAATCTGGTCCACCTACCTTCTTGTTTGGTTTATTCTCCATATCCAAGACACATAATTCACGCATGTAATTGTTCCAATCTATAACAGTTTTATCTGATAAATCAAGTTGCTTTTCACAAAATTTAATCGACGTCAACTCCTCGCATATGAATCTCAAAGCTGAACAAAATGGAATTCTGCTTCCCTCAAACCAGTTGTCTTTTCTAAGTCCCACTTGCTGATCACACTGTCTTAAATTACATTTCCAAAACTTACGTTTACCGAAATAAAGTTTCATGTCATGGGAATTGGTACATTTTCGTTCTTTTGGTAAAATATTTCGCTCCTGAAAAAATAAAATTGCATCTTGTTCTGTTTTTAGCAAATCCCAAATGCGCATTTTCGTAGCACTAAAAAATGGCGTCAAAAATCAGCAAACAAAAAGGCAACAAAGAATCCAAAATATAAATGCCTGCGCGTGCGAACAACAAGATTGCTCTTTATTGGCGCATTAGCACAACTTCTGCTGCGGTGGCGTTAATACGTAAGTACCAAAAATTCTATTTCTTTCTATTTTTTTAGGAGTGTGCAAAAAGTATAGTCGCCCCGTAGTCCATCCTCAAATTTTTTGAACATTGCAGATTTTTCTTTTTTTTTTACACATCTGCAATTGGGGAAATTTTCGTTCATTAAGAATTTATTTGAATCATGATATTTGAATCATAATATTTCGCCCACTACTTCGATATAATTTCAACAAGCTGAACCCTGGTGCTGGGAGGGATTAAGGCAGAACTGAACTGGTATCCATTTTTCTACCATGTACCTTTACATTTTCTTGCTAACATTCCCCCATGAATTATGGAATACACACTTCAATACAGTGGGGATATTTTTATGGCTTCCTCATCATATTTTGGGAATGTTTTCTCCTGGGTTATCTCCCGCTTAAGTAAAAAAAAAAAAAAGAAAAAGGTTGACGTACTCTTCCTCCATTGCAGAAACTTCGTTTCTGGAACTTCATACAATATAATTGCACAAAGTAATAAATTAAAAATACCTAAGATAAACACCAATTTAGCCCTGATGAAATGTTAACTACCATGTAAACCTACGACGGTTGGCATGAACTATCGGCCCACTACTCAACGCTCTCTGGTGACCTGTGACATTAACAGTCCGTTTTCAAACTTATAGCAGTACGGAGAGTTGTATCACCTGACTTATCATACACTGTGGTTCAAACCAAATCACAAAACGAATGAACCTGTAAGTAGACAAGCTGAAGTAACGTTCAGCAAAAATTGAATTCAGGCACCTTTGCAAACAACTACAAACAGGTCCCCCCCCCCCCCCATCAAATGCCCACCCATACCTCACAGAACAAAGCAAAATCCTCTTAAAGTAAAATATGCCTAAAAAAGTTAAAACTTACCACAACACAGAACAGGAATCAAAAACCATCGTATCGTACTCATCAGGGGAACACCCGACGTAAGCAGTGGCTTTTCGTAGATGGCAAAAAGTAACGAATCGCCAAAAAATCCGCCATCGTGTTCCTTAAGCCACTGGGAATGAAGACAATCAAACTACACAAATAGATCTGTAAATGTAGTCCTAGGCAAACCCGCTCTCAGAATGAGAACACGGTCATCACTGGAAGCTTGAGGACATTGAACCTCGAATAAAAACGGACGGCATCTAGCATAGAGACGGTTAAAGTTAGAAGTACATTACATTGCATTACATTACATTACATTACATCATATGTAGAGGATTTTAGGAAGGGAGTGTCTGACCCCAGGTCTTAAACAACCCTTAGAAATAGAAAGCTAGGAGATTTGGGCTAGAGTGCCCGATAGGAAAGTGGCACGGAAGCGAGGTAGAAAGGGGGAGGAAGACGCTCTTATTTATTACCGGGAGGCCAGTACCCGGGGTCCGACGGCTTAACGTGCCCATCCGACACTCGGCGGGTATTTAGTGGTTCGGACGTCCGTACCTGCCCAGGATCGAACCTGAGGTTATCTCCACGGCAGTCACGAACGCTGACCACTAGGCCACCAGCGGCCAAAATTTAGAAGTGTATTGAACTGAGAAATATAGGTGAAGCTGTGTGAAAAAAAGGGGTGGGTACAAGAGATCCGCCGAGTAGCACTTAGAAGGCTAATCTATTAATATGGTAGGATCTGGGGTTAGTTAAGTCTGAAATGTATATGTATTTAGATAGAAGCCGATTAGTATATGCATGATGAAGTAATTGCTGAAAAGATTTTTTAAGGAACTGAAATGGATAGTCTTGAAAGAAGTGTTTTGAATAACCAAGTAATGGCAGACAATTGAAAATCATATCTATTACAAACAGTGTTTTTCTTCAGGCATGCATCCAAGGGGCCCCCGGAATCGACCCCCCCCCCTCCGAAACATTTTAGGTTACCGAGCCAAATTTTAATAAATTCAGGTTATGATGAAAAAGGAAGTTTCGTTTCTTTTTATGATACAAATATTTTATTCAATTTTTTTAAATATTTATTCAAATGGTACTAGTTATAGTATATATTATTTAAAAGTGTGTTACGACGCATGGTATTCTTCAAAATGTAATAAGTAGACTAATCATACCTAATTGTCTGGGAATCGTGATTCAGGAACAAGAGTGTGTTGAATGTATTTTAACCGATCAAAATTTCAAGCCTGCGGAACCTCCCCATTCCCTCCTGTAGCTGAAAACAGTTTGTTATTCCTGAAATGTTTGAAGAAGTAATTACTATATCAGGCATGTTTATAGAATTTTTCTTCGGAGGGGAGGGGGCGGTCAAAAAAAGGAAGTTTTTTTTTTTTTGATTGGAGGTTTAACGACCACCGTGAGCAACTCAATGGGCTATAAGCAGTCGCCCGTCCCTAATTTAGGGTCACTGGTTCCAGGGAAGGGAGAGAGCCAGCGCCGTAAGACAAACACAACATCCATGCCTGACCGGAATTCGAACCCGGACCCCTTACGGACGAATGATCAGAGGCCAACGCCTTAGACCACTGCGCCACCGGGGCGGCAGGAAGTTTTTGAAATCCACCATCTGGAACAAAATGAAAGTTAATGAAAAATTGAAGAAAAAAATATAAAGCATTTTTTTTAATGTATTTTGATACATTTTTATTAAATTGAAGCATTTTTTCTAATGTAAGTCGCATTTTAACCAAAAGCAAAAAATGAAACATTTTCGGGGGGGGGCTCTAATTGCGCCCCTGTGCTAAATATATAGTAATTACTTCTATATATATAAATATAGTAATTAAAATTATATCATTATCATTATCAACCATTATCAATCCACTGCTGGATGAAGGTTTCCCCAAGTTTCTTCAACAACGGTCTGTCTTGTGCCAATCTCCTTCATGTTACTCCCGCATACTTTCGAATTTCATCCTCCCATCTCCCATGGAGTCTTCTTCTGGGTCTTTTCCTGTCCTTCGGAATCCAGTCTAAAATTTCAGCTGTTCATCGATGGTCTGTCCTTTTGGAAATATGTCCAGCCCATCGCCATTTCAGGGATTTTACTCTGATCATGACGTCTTCCACTTTTGTCATTTTTCTGATCCACGAGTTCCTCTTCTTATCTCTCCTGGTTACACCAAGCATGCATCACTCCATGCTATTTTGAGTTATCTGCAGTCTTTGTATGTCTCTTTTAGTTAAGGTCCACGTCTTTGCACCATATGCAAGCACTGGAAGGATGCATTGATCAAACACTTTTCTTTTAAGACATAATGGCATATTTCTCTTGAAAATTATTGTTTCTTCCAAACACCCCACCCCCTGTCTCTGTCTCTCTCTCTCTCTCTCTCTATATATATATATATCATCATCATCATCATCATTGTCAACCATTATCAATCCACTGCTGGACGAAGGTCTCCCCAAGTTTCCTCCACAACGGTCTGTCTTGTGCCAGTCTCCTCCATGTCACCCCTGCATACTTTCGAATTTCATCCACCCATCTCCCATGTGGTCTTCTTCTGGGTCTTTTCCTGTCCCTTGGAATCCAATCTAAAATTTCGGCTGTCAATCGATGGTCTGTCCTTCTGGCAGTATGCTCAGCCCATTGCCATTTCAGGGATTTAACTCTGATCATGATGTCTTCCACTCTTGTCATTTTTCGGATCCACGAGTTCCTCTTCTTATCTCTCCTGGTTACACCAAGTATGCACCTCTCCATGCTGCTTTGAGTTGTCTGCAGCCTTTGTATGTCACTTTTAGTTAAGGTCCACGTCTTTGCACCATACGTAAGCACTGGAAGGATGCATTGATCAAACACTTTTCTTTTAAGACATAATGGCATATTGCTCTTGAAAATTATGCTGTTTCTTCCAAAAGCTCTCCAGGCAAGTTTTGTACGCCGATTAATTTCTTCATCAATGTGACCCTCACTTGATATCTGCTGTCCAAGATAAACGTACGTGTCTGTTATGTCCAGCTTTTCTCCATCAATCGATAAATCTTTTTACGAAAAATATATATATATATATAAATCATGGAAAACTTGCCCCCTCTAAGGTTCCACTCCCAGGCCAAAAAGTCCTGAAAGAAACACTGATTACAAATGGTTAGACATCTGAAAAACTGATTAATAATTATATCTCTAAGGACTCTACAAGAAATATTGAAGTGCCAATCAGTTAAAAAAAAATAATTTCAAAGTCGAAATCTCTTCGTTTATCATAGATATTAATGCAGATGAAGTCGTCTTGTAATATAACAGCAATGTCCAGATAGTTGATAGTATTATGTGTCGTCTCATTGCGCTCCAATGAGAGTTCTTCTGGATATATTCGAGCTGCTTTAGTATGAAAATCTGCCCAGTTGAAAACAATGATGTCGTTAATATACCTGACTGAATACCTGCCGTGAGTCAATTTCAGTATTAATCCTCTATTTGTCCTCATACAAATAAAGGTTCGCCAATATACTTAAATAGGACGAACCCATTGGTATCCCCTTATGTTGTAACTACAAAGAGTCTCCCATATGCACATAGTTATGTCTAATGCAAAGAGATAATAAATTATCCCAAAAATCCTTGGAAATCTGTAATTCCTTGGCATAAGTGTAATAGAGACTATCACAGACTTTGACCAAATCATCGATTGTGATTGAAGTAAAAAAGACTGCGGAAGTCAAAAGTCTTTACTGAAGAAATCTTGAAACTAACCGTCTCTCTCAGAAAAACCAGTAAAGGTTTATTGTTGTTAATGATCCAGGACTTTTTTATCTGTTGAAAAATGATATTAAGGTACTCTTAAAAAATTGTATTTGCTTCATTATTATAGCAATTTTTTGCATTAGTAATGTATCTAAAAGCAATGGGAGACTTATGAAACTTTGGGATAGCATGCAAAATGGGAAATCTCAAATTGACCTCTCGCTGTCCAAGTCTCTTGCGTAACGCAATAATTTTTTTGCTAATGACATGTCTACCAATAGGAACCGAGCCGTATGTGAGACCGGCAGTCAGTTCCGATGTGAGTAAATCAAGGTAGAATTTCTTGCATATCACCGCAAAATTATTTTTTTTTTGCTTTGTCAATATTAGTAATAATAAATCTTCTTTTAAGCTTTTTAATCTCCTTGAAAATGCTGCGAGGAAGAATCAAGTTTGCCTACACATAATGTTCCTTGACTGTCTTAATGAATTTTTCCATAATCATGCCAATCCACATGAGAAAAGCCTCGTATGGAATGTTACAACTGAGTGAAATTTAAAACAATGAATTAAATTATGACGAAATATATCTAAAATATTTGCTAAACTTAAATTATTATCCAACCGAAAATTGGTGCCCTTCTTCATACATTGTCGTAAAGTAACATCTTGAATGATATTCATGTTCCCGATTATGACGACAGGGCATTGATGGTTATTCACATAGTTTTTGTATAGTTCCAGGTTACAATAGCAGAGAAAGTCCTCTTGTGGTTGAGAGCTGTTGAACTGCTTGGATGCCTTACGGTAATTGTATAATTGTAATCCAAGTGTAGACCCATAACGTTGAAAATTCCACCCAGATTGATTCTATCATAAAGCTTGCCGACGAAATCAAGAATGCAATAACTCATGACTGATGAAGACGAAGTGTGTTCAGGTGTGCTTTTTAATCTGAACTCGATCAGATCTAGAATCAAGTGTTTTATTCTGAGATTCTGAAAGCAATGGTTGTTAGCCAAACCAGCAAGAACCCTGAGTTTTCGTAAACGCAATGAAAAACCAGCCCTCTTGCATTGACTGATTATACCCACTCGATGTGCGTCTAGTTCATGAAGTAGTTTCACAAAATCAGTGAATGCATTACTAGAAAACCTTTACCTCTACCGCCTCGGTTGCCATGAATATTCCCTATGGCAAAAGGTTTGAATTAGAAATACCTGTATACGATGTCACTTTTTTGATAATTGGTGTTGTATTTTTTTCCTTTGAACATATCATTAAGTCCATATTGGTATACGGTCTCGAACTAAAACATTAGAAATTCTCAATTTCCAGGCGTGTCTGTAAATTATCTTCCAATGCCAAAATCATGACGTAAATGTTATCAAAATTGAAATTTTGAAAATGCTGGATTTCGGTACTGGTTTTGTCCTTATTCAGTTTGACATAAGATCTATGGCCATTAATTCTTACGTTAAGCTGGTTCGGTGTTTGACCTATATAGGTCAACTTGTGAGATATATATACACTGCTGGCCACCCAAAATGTAACACCAAGAAGGAAGCATCCGATTGGCCTGTAATTCGCAGTATGCGTGGCACGCGAGAGGACATGCAAACGATTAGCAGTGCAAGGCATATGCAAATCATGTGCGTCCAGCACGCCACCGAGAAGCACTATAAGAAAGGTGCACAGAAGGCGGGGTGTAAGTAGTGGAAGTGTGTTGTGCTGCTGGACCTGTGCGTGGGAAGCTTCCTGATGCCTCGTCGCAAAATACGGCAGTCATTCCAGCACGTTTCGGAGTTCGACAGAGGAAAATAGTGGCTTATCACGACAGCGGTTTATCGTACCGAGACATTGGCGCCTGTGTGGGACGACATCCAGCCACAGTGAGACGAGTACGGATTTGGTGAGTGCAGGAGGGACGGACGGATCGATGTGCGCGATTCCGCGGCACACCACCGAACGAGAGGACCAGCATGTTGTGCGGCGGGCATTGACGGCTCGCACCGCCACATCACGAACGTTAGCGTAGGAATTAGGGTGTGTTGCGCAACAACCTGTGTCATTACGTACCGTTCGACGCCGTCTGCAGGAGCGGGGACTTGTCACACGGTGCCCATTGCTCCGATTACCATTGACGTTACACCACCGGCGAGTGTGGCGGCAGTGGGCCGTTGAACGCCGCACCTGAACTACGGAATGGCACGCCATTGTCTTCTCCGACGAATCCCGCTTCTGCCTGCAACACAACGATGGTCGGATTCACGTGTGGCGGCACCGTGGCGAGAGACTGTATGACGCCTGCATTATGCATCCCATACCGGTCCGTCGCCTGGCGTTACGGTTTTTGGCGCAATTGGTTATGACACCCGCACTCCTCTGGTACGCATCGCCCGTACCCTCAACAGCCACTGCTACATCTCTGACGATTTGGAGCCTGTAGTCCTCCCTTACCTGCAGGACCAGCCAGCGGCCACGTTTCAACAGGACAATGCGCTCCCGCACGTGGCACGCATCGTGCAACATTTCTTCACGGCCAACCAGGTGTCACTGCTGCCGTGGCCCGGTTGTTCTCCCGATATGTCGCCCATCGAACACGTGTGGTCGCTGATCGGCAACCGAGAGGCCCGGCAAGCACCACCCGCGGCTACGCCTGATGAACTGTGGCAACGTGTGGAAGCAGCCTGGACCGACATACCCCAAGCCCACATCCAAAGCCTCTTTCGTTCGATGCCGCGGCCGTGATTGCCAGTCATGAGGGCCACACGAACTATGCGACTTGGGGAACACGCAGACATCAGTCTGTGTGTTCCGCAAGTCGCACGGGCCTGTAAGCTCAATCGTTTCATTTTTGTATCTGTTGTTATGTGTCCAGTAAATCTGGCTTTGCTATTTCGCCTCCTTCTTGGTGTTGCATTTTGGGTGGCCAGTAGTGTATATATATACACTGAAGAGCAATTGAATTAGAGATACCTGTCTAGTAACGTGTAGCACCACTTTTCGTCCTGATGACGGCGGCGATTCGTCTCGGCATGGACTCGACAAGACATCGGAAGCCATACGGATCCACGACCCCTGAACAAACTCCCACAGTTCACGAAGATTTGATGGATGGGGGGGTCAGAGCCTCGAACATCTCTCTCTCGATGGCATCCCAGATGTGCTCGATGAGATTGAGGTCTGGTGACCTAGCTGGCCAAGGAAGCGAGGTCACGTCGGTGGAGTGTTCATCCAACCATTCGGATACAATTCGGGAGCGATGGCACGGTGCATTGTTTGGTGCAGGATGAGGTCCCCAGTGGGATGTTGACGACGCACAAACGAGAGAAAATGGTCATCCAGGATATCCCGGTATCGTTGACCTGTGAGGGACGATGTCACACGTACCAGGGGTCCCATTTCGGTCTACGTAAACAGTCCCCAGAGGAGAATGCCACCCCCACCAGCTTGAAAAGTATCCTGCTGGCAAGAAGGATCCATCGCTTCATGTTGTTTGTGCCGTATTCGTATTCTGCCATCCGCATTTACCAACGTGAATCTCAACTCATCAGTCCAGGCAACATTTTTCCACATCTCTAGGGTCCAGTGGAGATGTTCCGCGCCCATGCTAATCTTTGCACCCTGTGGTGTGCGGTAAGCAGCGGTACCCTCTTGAGACAATGGCTTCTGTATCTCATAGCGAGGAGATGCTTCTGGATGGTGTGGCTGCTTGCACGTTTTTGTGTACCAGCGTTAAATTGCCGAGTGATTTCTTGCACTGTGGCCCATGTATCCGCTGTTACAATGCGAGCTAGCCGACGATGACCCCGCTCATCCACTCGCTGTTGTCCACGGCACTTGGCCCTTGCAGGTATGGTTTTACCGGATTCGGTGTACTCACGGTGCATCCGTGATACAGTGGTTCGTGAAAATCACAGTGCCTGCACGACTTCCGAGATGGAGTGACCCATTCGTCGGGCCCCGACAATTTGCCCACGATCAAATGCGCTTAGATCATTTGTCTTACCCATACTGCGTCCGACTCTTACTTATTCCCGTCGCATCACTCCTTATATTGTCGTATCGCTGCATACGTCATGTCGTTTCCTTTTACAGAGCCGCCCACAGCGCTACATTTGCATAACGCCAGTTGTCTCTAATTAAATTGCTCTTCAGTGTATATATATCTCACAAGTTTTATTTGCCTGATATATATATGGAGAGAAAGAGAGCAAGATTTTTTTCCCCCTGGGAAATTCTGTGGATAACTAGGGAATTTCTGTCTGTGATCTAGGGAAAAGCTTGAGGAACTTGTTGTTGGCAGCACTGCTCTTATGCTCCCACTTCCCGGTGAGCGGACCGAAAACGCTTCTAACGAATTCGTCTGCTACTTCCGGTCCTCTGTTGGGGATCTCACGTACGTGAGTGAGCCTGTTAGGGAATTCACGTACGTGACGTGAGAGTTTCTACTTTGTGGTTCTTAGACGACACGTGCGTTGTCAAACGGAATCCCAAAGTTAAAGAACGAGTGTAAAGGTGGTGTATCCTTTATAGCGTAAGTAAGTAGTGTTGAAATAATTTATAAAATTCCCTTAGTGGATCTTTTATTTTAAGGTAACACCAATAAATATAGATATTTTTCATTATACCAAAGGTATCTGAGACTTAGATTGCAATGAAATCAGGTAAAAGACATGCTTGTGAAATTTGTCAAAAAATCTATTGTAGGCAGCAGGGTTTAGATGAACATCGCAGAATAAAAGGCCATTACATAAGTAGACTTACTGATCCTGCCCCAGGTGCATGGAATTTTCAATGCCTAGTTTGTGATAAATCATTTACCCTTAAGTCATCATATCTGAGGCATTGCAAAATATTTTCTCATTTTTCTGATGATTGTGGTAGATTACATTGCCCAGAAAGTAATTGTGATATGAAATGTAATCTGCTAAATGATTTTATTTCTCATTTGAAAAATGTTCATGGTGTAGAATTTGTAGAGGGCACTCAGGAATTTCCTTCTGTAGCTGATTTTGAGGTGTGGAAAAATGAAATAGAAAACAAGTATAAGTGTAATTTTATTAATCGGAGGGGCACCAAAGTAACAGCTTCTGGTTCATATCAGTATTATGTTTGCCATAAGTCTGGAAATCCAAAAGACCAGCACATAAGAAATTCTAAGAAAATTGGATTTCTGTGCACAGCACATATGCATGTAAAGATATGTGATAATGTTTTTGTAAAATACAATTTATCACATTATAGGCATAATAATAACATTGAAGATATGTGTATTCCACTTGAAGAGAGGAGAAAAATTGCTCGAGATTTGAGTTCCGGCATTGAACCTTCAACTATTGTTAAAAAAATAAGGAATTCATTTACAGGTGCTTTTGAAAGAAAGCACATGATAGGAAAATTGGATGTACGAAATATTCAGAGGTCATTTGGAATTGGAGAAATTCCAAAGCATGTGAATGAATTTGACAGTTTAAATAGTTGGGTTCTTGATTTGCAAGCTAAAGATAATTCCTCTGTGTTGGCTTACAAAGCACAACATGAAGTGTCGGAAGAGTTTAACACTCTCAAAAAGACAGATTTGTTTTTAGTTATCCAAACCCCACTCCAAAAAAGCATGCTACTGGAATTCGGTCCAGATCAGGTTATTTGCATGGATTCAACCCATGGAATGTCCCAGCATAATTATTATTTAATAACAGTTCTGATAAAAGATAAGTTTGATGAAGGTTTTCCTGTTGCATGGTGTCTTACTAATCGGGAAGACTATACAGTTCTGTTTCATTTTTTTTATGAGTATTAAGAAAAAAGTTCCAACTTTAAAACCATGTTGTATAATGACAGACGATGCTCCTCAGTATTTTAAAGCATGGGTTGCTGTCTTTGGTGAGGGTCCAAAAAAGTTGTTATGTTCCTGGCATGTACTCAGGGCTTGGAAGTCTAACCTAAAAAAGGTTGCTGGTTCAACTGAGCATCAAACAGAGGTTTTTCAAACATTAAGAATTTTAATGGATGAAATTGATGAAATAAAATTTAACCAATATTTACCAGTAGTGTATGAAAAATTTCACTCCGAAAATCGAACAAGAGAGTTTGCTGAGTACTTTTTCAATCATTATTTTTTGAGGCCAACAGAATGGGCTGCTTGTCACAGAGTTGGTCTTGGGATCAATACAAACATGGCAGTAGAAGCCTTTCACAAAGTCTTAAAAGGAAATTATTTGCAGAGGAAAGCAAATCCACGTGTTGATGAGGTATTGGTTAAGCTTTTTAACTATGTAGAAAATAAAGGGTTTGAGCAAGTGATTAAACAAAAAAAAGGGAATTCTGGTGCATATAAGATTAAGATATTAAAAAGAAATCATAAGGAGAGTGAAAATATTCCTTTTAGTAATATTAGGGTTGTTGGAGAACAGGCGTATGTGAAATCGTCGAGTACAGAAGAAGAATATGTAGTCACAGAAACTGGAAATAGCCATGCTTCGTGTGAGTTGACTTGTATAAAATGTCATATTTGTCAGCATGCACTTTCTTGCAACTGCTATAGTTATCTTCGCCGCAACGAAATGTGCAAACATGTACATTTGGTGGCTCGGTATAGGGAACAAAGTGGTTTGTCCAGTGATAACATAATAATTGGTGAACACAGAATGGAAGAAGAATCTACACTTAGTCACTTAAGAAAACCATTGTGCACAATTGAAGAAAAAAAAAAGAAGATACTTGAACGGTTAGAGCATATTTCCAAGTTGTGTGAAAAAGCTACAGATTTGGATATTATGCAACAGTGCGATGAATCAATTGCAACAGCTGAAAGACTTTTACTTTTATCAGTCAATAAGCCAAATGTGTCACTTCCCAAGGTTTTAAACAGAGCTCCGAATCAGAAGATTAAAGCTCAGAGGCGCTTTGTTTCCACACAAAAAAGGAAACGTCCCCGCAGTAGGATGTGTAGACCAACAAATAATGAGGCAATGGGTATAAAGAAAAATTTAGAGCAGCTAATTGCTCCTGAGCAGAACAGTTTTGGTGATTCCATTGAAAGTGTAGATACCTCGACCCCTCCAGATCTGCCACATTTCAGCGAATCTGTGACTATTGAAAATATAAATCAACTTGTTCCTGAGGGAGAAGTGATTATTGAAGAACAGGTATGTGCTAGCTATGTTGATGTTGATACAACAGATGCTACAGCCATCATAACACAAAACTTTTCTCCATCACATAAAGAGTTTAAAATTCTAGAATGTATATTGGGGGAAAGTATCGCAGAAGTAATGAAACAAAAGAAGATAATAGAGGCCCATCAGATCCCTTTAGACTTTGAAAGTATCTCGGCAGATATTTTAGATGTTGATGTGTGTTGTGTTCGACAGTATTTTTCTGAAGCAGCTTGGATGGCAGTTCATCAGAGAATTAAAGATTTAAAAGCTTCGTGGAAATGCTGGGATTGCTCTTTAGTAACGAGTAAGCGTAGTATGGCAGGTTGTGATAGTTGTAATAAGTGGTTTCATTTCCAGTGTCAAGGCATACACTCAAAACTCCCTGAAAAATGGTTTTGTAAACACTGTGAAAATGCATTGTAAACATAAGTAATATTTCCAAAAGTGTAGTTTGTCACTTGTGCTTGTTTAGTTCTGTGGGTGGTACAAGGCAGTTTTTCCTTACACTATGAATGAGAAAAATAGAGTGGGCTACCAATTTTCAGTGCATAAAGTAGTTCTGGTTATGTATCTGCTGTTTACATATGCTTGTGCATGCCTGCCAGTACAGGCAGGGTAAAAAAACTAGATCCACCACTAGAAAAAAAAAAAAACAGGAAAAGGAAGAAATATGATTTAGAGTGGTTTGTTTTATGAAGAGAGTATACAGAAAAATGGAATGGAGAACAAATACAATAAAGTGCCAAAAGTCATGGGATACGTACCTAGTTTCATGTAGGACGTCCTCTAGCCCGGCAAAGTCCAGCAAATTGATGTGGCACTGATTCCACAAGTGGCCGGAAGCCTTCTGGAAAGGTGTTGAGCTATTCCGTCTGAACAGGCGCCTATAGTTAGCTGGCATTTGTAGGTGCAGGATCTGGGGTGCAATCTTTCCACCAACCACGTCCCATAAGTGCACCTTTGGGTTAATGCCGGGCGAACATGGTGGCCCACCATCCATCATAACTGTGCTGAATGCTTCTTCTCACACCAATTTTGAACAACTTGGGCCCGATGACATAGTGCATTGTCCGCTTGGAAAATCCCATCATTGTTGAGCCCATGAAGGGCTGCAAATGGTCACCCAGCAGAGTAGGTTAATGATGTGTTTACGAGGACCAGAGAACCCAAACAGTGCCACATGTATGAAACCACCACCAGCTTGCACAGTGCCTTGTTGACATATTGGGTCAATGGCCTGGTGTGGTCTGTGTGCCACACCAGAACCCTACCATCACCTCGTAACAACTGGAAGTATGACTCATCAGACCAAGCCACATGTTGCCAGTCTTCCAGGGTCCAATTACCGTGTTCACAAACCCAGGTGAAGTGCTGTGTCCAATGTCGTTTTGTTAAGAAAGGCACTCTGGTGGGTCTTGTGCTCCCATACCCCAAGGATGCTAAATTATGCTGCACTGACCTGATGGATATGTCTGGTACCTCCTGCATTGAATGTAGATGTTTTTGAGCTAGTGTCGCTTGTCTATTAGCATGGACAATCTCGGTCAGGCTCCGCTAGTCACGGTCATTCAGCACTTGTGATCTGCTCCGTTCATGGTGGGTGTTAATGTCTTCCATGAGGTATTCTTGGTACACACATGACACCGTTGATCAAGGAATGTTGAATGTTTGCGCAACTTCGGAAACTTAATGCCTCATCCGTCTGGCTCCCATTACCATGCCTCATTCAAACTCTGATAATTCACATTGGCTTACCGTAATCCTACTAGTGGTTGTTCAACCTGACTCAAGAGATTACACCTCACAACTGAAACAAATTGTGATCCGTGTCAAAGCCTTTATATGACGACAGCACCAGTTAAAAATTTGCATATTGCTGTCCCATGACTTTTGATACTTCAGTGTAGATACATGAGGTGCAGAATACAGATTTGCTTCTTAACAAAAGTTGAACAAAAGGAATTTGTCATACAGATAATTAATTACAATATTTCTGAATTATTATTTTTTGTATTCTGATTTACTTTGATTAATTCTTGAAAGGAATGTTAACTCTGCGTTCAGCACCAATTCTGAAACCAAAATTTTATGGCCTGTCTGTCAAATGTTCCAACTTAAAAGCACAGTTGTATAAAGGTAAAATGTATCTGTGCAGTATTGGAAGCTTTTCATTAGGGCTGTTGCACAGGAATAAGGAATTGCAATGTCACAGGTGCTCCTTGCACTTATAAAGAAAAAAACATGGTGTCTAGCAGTCTTGATAGGTTATTGTGTTCAATTTTAGAGTTTGCATATTTCTTTATACCTAACACTGCTTGTAATCTTTCAGAATATGAGTACACTACTTTCTACAAATTGTGATCAACCATTCCATCCATTTTTGGCATTTGTCTCTGTGAAACAGGTATTTCTAACAGCAAAAAATGTTTTTTTCATTTTCAAATATACGCTATCTACCAACAAGTAATTGGACACCTGTGATAGCAAATGAAAACGAAGTTTATTCACCTTCAATAGTTGTTGGAGCCTCCACAAGCGGCGGTTACAGCTGCGACCCTCCAGGGCATATTCTCAACCAGGCGTATGACGGCTAGCAGTATTTTCTTCCACTCGGCTTGGAGAAGACAGGTCAGTTCCTTCACCGATTTCGGACGGTAGGGGCACCCCTTAAGTCGACGCTCCAACTCGTCCCAGAGGTGCTCGATAGGGTTAAGGTCCGGGCTATGCGCAGGCCAGTCCATTCGATTAACCCCATTGTCACCATACCAAGCCATGGTGGACCTCGCAACATGACAGGTGGCATTGTCCTCCTGAAAGTAACATGGGTCCACCCCGTAAAACTGCCACAAAGTAGGAAGCGCATGGTCATCCAAAATGGTGCACTAGGTCTTTGTGTTGAGTCTACCAGGTTCCGTGCCATACCAGGAGAAACATCCCCATAGCATAATTCCACTGCCGCCGAACTTCACAGTTGGCACAATACATTCCGGCAGGAGGCGTTCTCCAGGCAGACGCCAAACCCAGACCCTGCCATACGAATGGTAGAAGGTGAACCTTGATTCGTCGCTCCAGAGAACCTGTTTTCACTGTTCAACGGTCCACTGTCGACGTTCTGTGCACCGCGTTAGCCGAGCAGCACTATTGGACTTGGTGATCAAAGGCTTGTGGGCGGTAGCACGTTCATGATAACCGAGCAGATGGGCTTTCTTACGAATGGTATTCATCGAAAGAACACTCGCGGATGTGGCCCATCGATTTGGTTTGGTTCTTCCGAAATTCGGTGGCCAGCATCCGTCAGTTTCTAACTCCCAGTTTTTTGGGTCTGCCGGGTCGGGGCACATTCCGACAGTCACCTCTCATCTTCCACTTGCCAATCACGTAGGCCACTGTCGATTTTGGGTACTTCAACTCGCTGGATATGTCATCGGCCATTTCTGTGATACCCGACGATTACACCTTCCTCAAAATCGGAGAGCTCCGAACTGCGTGGCATCTTGCATGGGACTGGTTGCGTTGTTGTTTCCCACACGATATTTAATGGTGGCGGCCATGACATGTGTCAGGACCGCAGATATCGTCGATTGTAGGGGTGTCCAATTACTTGTTGGTAGATAGTGGATATGCATGTAGTGCATACACACTATTATGTTTTTGTTGTATTTGTCATCAATGTGTTGAGCAGAAGTATAATAGTATATATATACCCTGAAATTCGAAAGTATGCAGGGGTGACATGGAGGAGACTGGCACAAGACAGACCGTTGTGGAGGAAACTTGGGGAGACCTTCGTCCAGCAGTGGATTGATAATGGTTGACAATGATGATGATGATATCCTATGTATGTATCTGAACCATCTAAGCTACACAATACAATGGTATACCATATAACAGTTTGCAGAAATGAGCTCAACAAAAATATTTCAAATTGCTTTTTTCTTTTCTGATATCACTGCATTTCAAATATCTGTGACATTTCTTTTTGCCAATATTTAGTGTGTATTTTGTAACTATCATGTGCAATAGTTATGTTCCATAGATGCACTCTTTGATGGGATGGGGCAAGTGCAAGTATGCTGCAATGGATAAAAGGTTGCAAAACCATCAAAATTCCCTTTTGACTACTTTAGACGTGTTGTTGTACTTGTTATTTCTTCAGTCAGCCATGTTAAGCTTGGCTAACATTCATATGTTTTGTAGGAAAAGCGGCCACTTCCTGTATTTATTGTTACAAACTTTGCGATAATGTCCTTACCGTAGTTAAATCAGGGGTACATCTCCTCCTCGCCTCCTTGTCCTGCATTGGTGGGTGCAGTGCTGTTTTCCCTGAATAAACTGCATTTGTGATCTCTATGGTTCTTAACGGTGGCATATTATAGTGGTTTTGATATTTGCATAAACAATATATTGGTTTTTAGCGTGAAACTTAAACAGATGTTTATAATGAAGCTATGTTGAATTAAAAAAAAAGCCTAATATTCTTTTAGCCAATAGCGAATCAAAACGGAATGCCAAAATGAATGAACTGGGTTGTAGTAAGTGCATTCATCTTTTGAAGGATTACTGCATTATTTGATTCAGTACTTTGAGTCATTATATGTATAGGTATATGAGGAGTGAAATGTCAGAAAAACCGCTTATTGAAGATTGTATGCTGCCAGTTGCAAAAAATCAGGACTGTCAGCACCTGCAAATTTCTCAAAGATCTGTAATGGCAATGTCACATTCTCCATATTAAAAAAGAAAAAGAAAACGTAGTTCAGCAGAAACCTGGTGACCTGTGAGAAAGTAAAAAATTGCATCTGTTGCTGGTTAGTGGGGGGGAATCAGCTTCTTTACAACACCTACCAGCTGGAAATCTATCAGGGCTGGTAGGATTATAGGCTGTTGTGTTTGACAGCTCGGTATCAGCACTAGGTCTCAGAAAACCTTTATATTGTTCTTGAGGATGTGTGTGGGGCAAAATGTCAAAAAAACTGCTTATTGAATATGTACGCTGCCAGTTGCAAAAAATCAGGACTGTCAGCACCTGCAAATTTCTCAAAGATCTGTAATGGCAATGTCACATTCTCCATATTAAAAAAAGAAAAAGAAAACGTAGTTCAGCAGAAACCTGGTGACCTGTGAGAAAGTAAAAAATTGCATCTGTTGCTGGTTAGTGGGGGGAATCAGCTTCTTTACAACACCTACCAGCTGGAAATCTATCAGGGCTGGTAGGATTATAGGCTGTTGTGTTTGACAGCTCGGTATCAGCACTAGGTCTCAGAAAACCTTTATATTGTTCTTGAGGATGTGTGTGGGGCAAAATGTCAAAAAAAAAACTGCTTATTGAATATGTACGCTGCCAGTTGCAAAAAATCAGGACTGTCAGCACCTGCAAATTTCTCAAAGATCTGTAATGGCAATGTCACATTCTCCATATTAAAAAAGAAAAAGAAAACGTAGTTCAGCAGAAACCTGGTGACCTGTGAGAAAGTAAAAAATTGCATCTGTTGCTGGTTAGGGGGGGGGGGGGAATCAGCTTCTTTACAACACCTACCAGCTGGAAATCTATCAGGGCTGGTAGGATTGTAGGCTGTTGTGTTTGACAGCTCGGTATCAGCACTAGGTCTCAGAAAACCTTTATATTGTTCTTGAGGATGTGTGTGGGGCAAAATGTCAAAAAAAAAACTGCTTATTGAATATGTACGCTGCCAGTTGCAAAAAATCAGGACTGTCAGCACCTGCAAATTTCTCAAAGATCTGTAATGGCAATGTCACATTCTCCATATTAAAAAAGAAAAAGAAAACGTAGTTCAGCAGAAACCTGGTGACCTGTGAGAAAGTAAAAAATTGCATCTGTTGCTGGTTAGTGGGGGGGGGGGGGAATCAGCTTCTTTACAACACCTACCAGCTGGAAATCTATCAGGGCTGGTAGGATTGTAGGCTGTTGTGTTTGACAGCTCGGTATCAGCACTAGGTCTCAGAAAACCTTTATATTGTTCTTGAGGATGTGTGTGGGGCAAAATGTCAAAAAAAAAACTGCTTATTGAATATGTACGCTGCCAGTTGCAAAAAATTCAGGACTGTCAGCACCTGCAAATTTCTCAAAGATCTGTAATGGCAATGTCACATTCTCCATATTAAAAAAGAAAAAGAAAACGTAGTTCAGCAGAAACCTGGTGACCTGTGAGAAAGTAAAAAATTGCATCTGTTGCTGGTTAGTGGGGGGGGGAATCAGCTTCTTTACAACACCTACCAGCTGGAAATCTATCAGGGCTGGTAGGATTATAGGCTGTTGTGTTTGACAGCTCGGTATCAGCACTAAGTCTCAGAAACCTTTATATCATTTGTGTGAGGCAAAATATCACAACAGACACTTGTCAAAACTTCAAAAAAGCCGCCCCGGTGGTGCAGTGGTCTAAGCGATGGCCTCTGATCATTTGTCCGTAAGGGGTCCGGGTTCGAATCCCAGTGAGGCATGGATGTTGTGTTTGTCTTACGGCACTGGCTCTCTCCCTTCCCTGGAACCAGTGACCCTAAATTAGGGACGGGCGACTGCTTATAGCCCATTGAGTTGCTCACGGTGGTCGTTAAAACCTCCAATCAAAAAAAAAAAAACCTTAAAAAAAGATTTTAATTTTTGTGTTCATATTTTCCTGCTTATTGAATATTTCAGAAACACCATACAGGGGTTGCGCTGGCTTTTCTAAAGTTTTCACCAATTTAGTCGCCAAATTCAATTTGTTTTCACCAAAGTGTTATAACACTGTGAAAAGGTAATTGGCAAAGCTTTTTTCCATTGCCAAAATTATTTCTTTTGCTCAAATTGCGAAAATTGTGATCGGCAGCGCGCCCCTGCTATATATTTGTTAAATATTTGTGTTAATTGACTTTGTTCAAGGGTTCCGACTCAGCTCAAAATGACCTCTTTTGAACTGGGAAGCCTCCCCTTAATAAGAAACACTTTTTCTCTGTTAAGGTAGTGCGGATAAAGGAGTAAATTCTGTTTTTCAGTCTCATGGTACTTGAATTTTTTTTAGAAATAATGACAACATGGGACCTCAAATTATTAATCACAGTGAAAGAAATTTTTAATTACGAGTTTTATACAGGTAAGTTTTAATACATTTAGTGGTCATATTTTAGAACTGAAACGTAGTTCATCATGAAGAACCTAGTTTATTCAGAGTGACACATCTGAGAATCAACTATATTCTAGTTTGAAAATGTGACTACCAAATGCATTAAAATTTTCCTTTTTAAAACCCGTAATTAACATTTTTTGTTGATTATTTTTCAAGTGCTTGCCACTGTTGAAATATAAAAAGATTTTTCTCCTTGCATATATATAAACAAAATTTCCAAAGTGTTTCTTATGAAGAAAAAAAAAAGGCCACTCCGCTGATGACATCATGCCTTGACGTGGCAGCGGAGCTTTAAACTAAATGATGTCGAGGTCTGCTGTTTTTGCATATAGGCTTTAATTAAACAAATGAAATTGTTCTACTGAAATTACTTGTAAAAGATACAACTCTATATATTTTTTAAAGTTTAATACAGTGAGTTTAGTAGCTTTGCTCTTTCACCTTCAGCCTGCTGTGCTCCAAATAATTGCTCTTTGCATTTAAAAAAAAGTATGTATCATTCATATCATTAAACTGGTCTCTGATATTCAGTGATTAGCTTACAAAGAAAGTCCATCTGCCAGATTAGTATTTAACTGATGGAACTAGAATATATTTACTGTTGCTGTATCAAACATCTTCATTTACAGAGATATCGGCACACAGATTGAGCTTCACTGACCTCCGTCACATGGCGCATATAAGACCTTTTGTACTTCATACTCATAATCTTTTTCTCATGCAGACATTCCTGAATCGGGTCCTCCCAAGGTTTCCTTGGACTTCCTCTACCTTTCTTTCTTTCCACATGGCCAAACCACTTATACTTCGATTCACCCTAAGATGACACTGCAGTTTAAGGTACAAGAGTCTATTAACTCACCGAGCCTAAGGGGATGGCCGATAGTTATGTTCATCTGCGTCACTCCCCACTGTGTCCTGCTGTTAGCAGCTGTCAATCACCCCTCCCCCCACCCACAATCAACTCATTGGCATCCTTGTCTCCCAAACACTGCATATCTACGCATGCATGTGTTGGTCTAATTTTAAAACTTAATTTTTCTTAATTTCTGAAAATAGATCATTTTTAGATTTGTCTAAAATAACTAAATGTACTTATAAGTAAACAGTTAGGACAATATAAAGTATGATTCTGGGCAATAAATGTGTTGGTTTTCACGGAAATTGTTGGGTACTTTTAGTCGCGGTGCTAGGTTTCAGGTACCTTTCCCTTCAGTGTCATCTCAGGGTGAATCAAAGTATAAGAATGCTTGTTTCCACTTTACTAATAACATTTTGCTTCATATTACATAACTGCAACACATCTTCATTCCTTAGATGTAAAAAAATAAATAGCAACTGGAAACACTCTGAACAGCCATTTTTGAACTCTTATAATTCCTATTCCTATTTTAAACCTGAAATGAGGTATACCATATTTCCTGAAGCAAGTTTCTTTATCGCTAGCTTAAAATGCTTGCATTGAGGAATGCAAATGTAATATCTGGTAAATGTTTATTTTATGCTGCATATAATCTAAAGCTTCTGTTCAAATTCAATTTTGATGTTTTGAGTGTCATTCACAATTTTGTTTAATTATGTAGTGCATTATTCACAATAGGGAATTAATGATTTAATATGAGAAAGCTAATACACATGAAACAAGGTAATCTGTTACTAGTTGAAGCAGAAGTTATTCCTCATCTTTTGTGTAAACTGTTGTTGGCTGTCCAATAAATATGTGGAATCATTTCCTTATGTTTTGAATGTGTGTGAATTTCATTGTTTAGTGTTTTCAGTTTTTTGAAGAAATACTTTTGGTTGAATAAAAATTAAATAGCACTTGCATTTCAGTGAGGAAATATGCAGAATCTTTGTTAGCATTCTACATATACAGGTAAAGCAATTGTGATGCCAAACATTAATAGACTAGCCAAAAAGAAAGAAAAGGGAAATACTGCATAATCAAAATGTAAGAGCTGTTGTGGTTCAGTTGGGTACTCTGGGATGGGAGTATTTCACTGTGAAATATGGTGAAGGCCAATGGTTTTGTGTGACAAAATATGTTACACAGCGATGTAATAAGATTAGGACAATTGATGAATCACAGATGCGCCGCCCCGGTGGCGCAGTGGTCTAAGCGATGGCCTCTGATCATTAGTCAGAACGGGGTCCGGGTTCGAATCCCGGTGAGGCATGGATGTTGTGTTTGTCTTACGGCACTGGCTCTCTCCCTTCCCTGGAACCAGTGACCCTAAATTAGGGACGGGCGACTGCTTATAGCCCATTGAGTTGTTCACCCGGACACCATTTCTTATACTTGGCGGAATTCTCCAGCACAAGGTTCGGCGGCAGCACGTCTCGATCGCATATATGTCATCCCAGCGCTGCTTCCAGCGATCACTGCGGCGAGACATCATCCATCTACCTCTTCCGACCATTCTGCTGTGGCGCTTACCATCTGCGTTTCCTCTTTCCCGCCTTCCAGACAACGCTCCTGGACCTTCAATGATTCTTTACTCTTGGATGTGGCGTTTTGCGCCGACGTCCGCCGTTTTCTTGCTGATAGACAACATCTCATCAGTACCGCTTCCAGTACCCTTCGTCTATGGTTAAACATCAAGCACGATCTTCGTCTGCTCGTACGCCGTCTTTCGTTTGCTATTCGTAACGAACGTGCGAAGGAAATTTGTAATCTCCGTTGCTCCTTGGCTGCAATCCCCTTACAGGATCCCGCTTACCTTGTTGTTCAGGATGCTTTCCGAGCGAAACTCCATCCGCTCGCCGTGGAGGCTACTCGCAGGCTAAAGATGCTTCATCTTTCTTCACCGGAGATTTCCTACGAGGAGCTCTCACGTACCGAAAGAACACACCGTACGTCGCAGACGCTACGCCACCTTCGCCCACCTGATGGTACTATCTCATCTGACCCTTCATGTCTCTGCACGGAAGTTCGGCGCTTTTTCCAGGACAAATTTCGTGCGGTGGTGCCTACTGATGCTATCTCTTCCTCCCCATGAGTGCGTACTTACAGCATTTGCAGATGACGCAACTTTCTGTCTCCGCCAGGACGTCCAGTTCGACAATCTTCTCTCCACCTACCATCTTTACGCTACTGTTTCTGGCGCTTCGCTTAATGTCACCAAAAGTACTGGTTTGTGGTGTGGGTCGTGGATGGGCCGGACCGATACCCCCTGGGGTGCGGTCTGGTCCTCCTCGACTCAGAAGATCCTTGGAGCCCATATCGATCACCCCTATACTGCGAGCCTTTTGACATGGACCAGTTTGCAGTCTAGGTTACGTCATCAAGCAGCGTTTTGGAGATTTTCGATTCCCATTACTTCTTACTGTCAGCGAGCTCACATTGTTCGACGATACTTACTTTCTCTCTGCACCTATTCCTGGACCTCCACCGTCTTCTTGTCAACCCGCCTGACGGAACTCAACAGCATCTTTACTTCAGTAATCTGGGCCTCCAAGCACTGGTCAGCTGCTCCGACGCTATATCTCCCTGTCAAGCATGGGGGCATTAATCTTATAGATGTTCACTGTTACTATCGTGCATACCGCATCGCCTCCTTCCTTCGTCTCGTCACTTCGTCTTCTTCTCTTACACTTTCTCTTGACGTTATTCTTTCTCTTCGCGATCCATCCTTCACTTTTTTCTTTTCCTCGGGATGGACTACTTTACTATTCCCTCTTCAAACTTTCCTCCTATTTTATCTGAGGCTCTAGCGCTTTTCCGTTCCCTCGCTCTCCTCCTACCACCACCCTGGATCTCCTTGCAGAACCACTCTTTTTCTCTACCCTGGTTCACCCCCCCCGATCAACCTTTCTTTCTTTTTTTCTCATGGTTCCGTGCCGGCATCCTAACCGTGCAGGCCCTCATTAATCCCGATTTTTCCTGGAAACCCCTCGACTTACTCTTTTCCACCCCAACTCCTTCCCTTGAGGACGACTATACCCTTCTCCGTTTCTCTCTTCAGCTTCTCTATCCTTCTCTTGTTTCTGACAACTGCCTCCTCGTCGTCCCCGGCCCCAGCCTCCTTCTCCCTTTCTTTCTTCCTTTTCGTGACTCTGTCGCCCCTGTCCTTTCTTTTACTACCGCTGCCCTGTACCGTTTCCTTCGAGCTCCCTCTGAGTCCCCCCATCCCATTTCCGGGGTTTTTCCTTCCTCCTCCCTGGCCGCTTGGTCTGCTTCTTCTTCCCCCTTTCTTCTCCGCTGGAACGTAACACCCACTGGCGGTTCCTTCATCGCCGGCTCCCCGTCCCCCATCTTCTCTATCGCATGTCTCTTATCTCTTTTCCTCTCTGTCCTTTCTGTGGCGTTGACGGAGACGTCGCTCATATGTACTGCCACTGCCCTATCTTGCTGCCACTTCTTCATAGTGTTTTCCGGTTAGCTGACATAATTTGCTCCAAGGACTTGCCGTTTCAAGCATATCCGTGGCTGTTGCTCACAAAACATCCGCCCACCCGCCTTCCGGATGCCTGCTGCTTTCTTTTCGTACTTACCAAGCAAGTGATTCACTGATTTCATCAATCTCTCAGGAATTCTCCTGAACTTCCATCCCTTCTGTCGGCCGGTGGGCGGCTGCGGGCTTCGGGGAACTGTTTTGTGATCTTCTGATGTGTCAATGTGCACCACTCATGTTATATGCACTGTGCTCCTATGTAGTGCTGCGTTCGAAAGTTTATCTTCACTGTTTATTTATTGGGCATCCTGTATTTTTAATGTATTTTCAAGCTCTATATATTGTATCACAGGTCATTGACCTAAAGTCTTTTGCGTGTGTTCAGTGTGACAGGTCTGTCCCCAATGTGGGTTTTTAGGGGGTTCTCTTCCGGGAAGAAGTACCACAAGTGGTGTTTGTTCACTGTATGAAAAAGAACGAAAATGCGTTGTGGGAACTCTCAGTATTTTAGCTCAAGTTTTGAAGGAATACAAATTAGCTTTTCATGAGCTGTATAAACTTGCAGTCATTACACTAACAATACCAGTGACTAGTGCATCCTGCTAAAGAACATTCTCATGCACGAGAAGGTTGAAAACCTATCTCAGAAATCGAATTTCTAACGATCGTCTACGTAATCTCGCTGTCTTAGCTATAGAGTCGACAATTGCAAAATACATTGATTTAAGCGAAGTCGCTGATCGATTTGACGCAACCCATAAAAATCGACGTATGAATCTGCACTGAAAGAAAAAATTTTATATTCGTTTCACCTTGGCATGAATGAAATTATATTAATTGATTTTTGGTTATCAGATTTCAGTCACATTTTGTGGCGCGATGTGGATCCCCGGCTGTAGACTTTACAAATGAGATTCTCTGCCTTTATTATCCTTTATTCTTGCTGTTAGATATGCCAATGCACTGAGACATTTGGAATCAAATTGTGAATGAAATCGGATGTTCAGTTGTTGAAGGTAAATATTTTATATTACACATCATTTCAGAATTCCTCTCTTAATATTTATAGAGAATGAAAAGGCTGAGTATATGTATTCCAATCAAAACCTTAGTAGTCTTGCAGGACATATTTTATTCTAAGGGGTATTTTAAAAGTAATTTTCTTGTAATTCACTAATGCTTTTAGTTCTAGTCTTTATTGCCAGAGAAATGTATTTACTTAAAAACTAAGTACTGCTAAGGTTTCATTTTTGTATTTCGATGCGGAGAATTATTGTAACTGTGTACTAAATCGTCGAGCACGTCGATGAATCTGAAGGTGTTTTGACCTGTAAAGTAGCGCCACATTCTAGTTTTCAACGTGCGATTGAATCTTTCCACAACACTTGCTTTCGTCTCGTTGTTCGTCGTAAAGAAATGCACCTCTTGCTGTTTTAAAAACTTTTGGAATTCTTTGTTCTTAAATTCAGTTCCTTTATCAGTTTGCAGTTTTAAAGGTTTTCTCTGTTCGAAAATTTTGGAAAACGCTTGAACGATATGGGACCCCGACTTTTGCTTTCGGGGAATCACCCACGCATATTTGGAAAATATATATCAATACACGTCAACAAGTAACGAAATCCATCGTTATGCCGACTCAAACTGGGGAGGTCAACCAAGACTGCTTGAAACTGTTGGCCTATTTTATTCACCATAACTCTCTTTCTCGGGAAACGACATCTCGTTGGTTTGTGGAGGGTGTACGTTTTCTCCCCTTTCGGCCATTTTTCTACGTCTTTTTCTTGACGCCTTCTTTCTTGACAGCACGGAATAAAGCCTTCACATCACCAAAACTTCCTTCTTTTATGGCTGTAAGATACAGTGACGTCCATATGAGTACTTTTACGGTGGGGGGAGGGTAAGCAACATTCTTACCTCCTTCAAGGTTGTCAAACATTTTACTAAATGTACAAGATATTAAATACAAGAAAAATAATTTAAACAATCAATCATTAATATCTTATTATTTCTAAAAATGCTCTAAAAAAAGGTTTTGTCTGTTTTACATCGAAATAATAAAATTCCAAAAAGCACCGCAAGGGGGCAGCACATCAACCAAACACACTAGCGCCACCTACATACCGCACATCCTCACCCCGAACAAGCTCCATCTTCCTCCTACTTGCTGTATCATGCCACGTCCCCCTGGTGCGACTGCCGGACCGGTCCTTTTATACTACTCGGCGGCGACGAAAGGCCAAATATCACCATACGACATAGTTTGAACGGGGACGAATAAGTGGTCTGCGTGGAGCATTTTCGTGCCGCGACATTGCGGCTTGGAAGGGAGATAACGCCACGGCAGCGATGTCCATGTGGCGACAGTGGACCGAGGAGAACCAGGTGCAGCGACAGTCCGGCAGTGGACTGAAAGATGTGACGACACTTCGTCCGCATGGCAGTGACGAACTGTATCACATCTTTGCACCTGTTAGCACAACAGTGGAGCACTGCAACAGGTGCGCGATTGTCTGCCTCAACAGTTCAACGCCGTCTACTGCACAGAGGACTGCTTGCAAGCATCCCTCTGCGGCGGATTCCTTTGACCCTGAACCATGGGCGCCTCAGGCTAGAATGGGGTTTTCAATGCAGACAATGGCGTGTTGATTGGCAAAATGTCGTGTTTTCGGACGAGTCCCGATTCAATTTGGACGATTCTTTACAAGTCAAAATACGTTCCGATAGAACAGCTTGGCAAAACATTTTCGGGGACATTCTTGGAAATAGTTTCTCCGAAAATGTTCCTGTTCAATTGCCATTAGTACCATAACCCTGGTAACACAACCACGTAGAATTTACATTGAAATTACGTTCCTTATAAATTTGAATTCACGGCGAAAAGTGTGGTAAAACTTACGTTGGAAATGTCCAAACCATCCACGCAAATTCAACCCTATGGTTTCAACTGCATTTCTACCTGATTTCAACTACCAAATGTCAACCACTATTCTTCCTCATTGCACCGTGTTTTATTTCTGCGTAAATTCCCCCATCACTACTTATTCTGCCGTACAAATTTTCACGTACAATCATTTAAGACTTTCCGCTAGGACGCATAAATTACGTTTTGTACTCCGATTTGAAAAATTCTTCCTGATCTGATGAAACAATATTTTTTCACATAATTTCTAATGTTTTTTAAAGAATGGTTTGGTCACCAGGGGTGTTAATTACTGCTGTAGCAAAATCTGGGCTCCTGAAAAACTAGACTAAAAATTTTTTTCTTGGACCGCTCATATGGATAAACCTTTTTTGTGAATATTTTATTCCTAAAATAATGCATGGTTTTTACAATCAGGGGAGTCACATCTTATTTTTTTGTTGATATCTCTGTTGTTCGTAAGCTTAAGATGCATCTGAGGGATTAAAGACCCCGATTGAAAAACTTCCGTCAGAGTTTTCCGTACCGGTTCCATTGCCTTTGAATAGCTTTGATAAATTTAATTTGTGTTAGAACGGATTCAAAATACCCGAACATTCGGTGTTATCTTTCTTGTTTTTTTTTTTTTTTTTTTTTAACCTCATTTATTTTTAATCGTCTTCATTCTTGCCCTGATTTTCAGTAGCAACAAATAATGGATTGTCTGCCCCCGTCTCTCTATGAATTAATGGGCACCGTATAACCAATGGTGTCCTAGAAAAATAGTAATTATAGCACGGTGGTCTAGTGAGAAGCTGCCAGTAGATGATGCCTTTTGCTTATAGTGGCCTTCAAGATTATCCAGACCTTTTGGACGTTTACGGCCGTCTAGACAAATATTTATTCAGACTGACGTACAAAAGGTCCCCCAGCTATCAGTAGATGATCACGTAGGCGTGGCTACGAGCATAAAAAGAGGAACAGACTCAGTCGCTTTAGCCGATCGCCATGGACCATCTTCTATCGTTGAAACCGAAAGAGTTTTTTGACCGGTGCCACGGAGAGATCCATCGTTGGCGCGAATTGATGGACAAATACGAGGACCAGACGGCAAAGCATCTCGACAAAGTATGCATGGTGGTCGAGATGCACGGCTTCTGGCTCCAGAGCCAGAAGCGGTTCGTGCCGAGGGAAATGAGTATCGTTCCTGTTTTTGTCAACGAGCCGGGCTATCATTACTCGTTCGATCTGGGCACGCATCAACCGGCGGATAAGCGCCAAATTGAATACGTAAAGAGGCACATACACGGACTTCCTTCTTATCCTTCCATGGGAGAGCAATGTTTGGATCTGAAGGAGCTCGACACTTTGATCAGAGACGCTCTCCGACAATTCAAAGACAGAAGGCATACACTCATCGCCTTCAGAGGGAGTCAAAAGGAAGTCTTCCTTAACGGTTTCCACACGTTGCACCTGGACAGTGTCCGTTGTCCGTCCAGCGATCGGCTCGTACCCACCTCCGACATAGGGTGGAACTGCCAGTTACATGGAACGACGATGGACCACACGTGCTCGTATGTTCGCGCCAAAGCAATTAAAAAGTGGATACTGCAACAGTTGGAAGCTCCACCAAAAGGAAGTTTCACCCCGTGTCCAGATACGTGGATTCCTGCGCCCATTCCCCGTTCCGACACGTGGACGCCGAGAACTCGAAACCGTCAGCCATTCCCCGTCCGGAAGTGGACACATGGATCGCTGAAGAATGGAAACTGTCAGCCATTCCCCGTCCCGACACATGGATCGCTGAAGACGGGAAACTGTCAGCCATTCCTGAAGTGGAGGACTTGAAACCGTCAGCCGACTGCATAGAGATGGAGCTGATAGCACGATTCCTGGCCGCCATGGGCTATCACAAAGTGTCCGATTCAACGCCATTTGTCTATGTTGTGTAAATATAAAAAGAAAATACATCATATCTTCCTAATCGTCTGATGAAAATTCATAGTGTCTTCTAATAATTTTGTGAACATCGTGTAATTTAACGTGCTTAATAATTAAAGGTGGAAGCTTTTCTTCATATTTGTTCTGTTTTAACAATACTTGACAACATAAACATTCGAGTGATTGTCCATTGAAAGGTATGTTTGACAAAGGATTATAATATATAATTTTTTCTAAGGCTGTAGGCTCTTTTCTTAAATCTCCATTATCATCATAAGCTACTACTGGATGACACGACATGAGAGAAATTTGGTATTCATATGGTAAATATCCAAAATTTGCTATCATTTTTTGACACATGTAAACATAAGCGTCCGGGTCGTTAGAAATGTAAGCTAAACGAAAAGCTAATATAAATATATTTTTGTTAAAATATAAAGCTGGCTCATCGATGATATCATGTATAATGTTTTTCTTATCATAAAATGCTTAATATAGTTTTTTAAGTAGAACAACCGGATGGCTTTCATTTTCTAGACGGTATTCAAGAAGCTCTGGAAGACTATTAGGAATTAAGCGCTTGAGATAATATAAAAATTCTGATTTATGTCTTTGAGCGGCTCTATGTTGTTCCAAGTTGCACTTGTACACGTCAATAACATCATTTGAGGGAAACAAAGGGAGAAATAATCTATTTTTAAGATAAAAAGCAGAAGTGAAGTACGACCTTCAAGATCGCAAATGTCTGGATCTGCACCACTACTGAGTATCAATTGTACATCTTCTTCGCTGGTATCAAAATTTTTCAATGCCATCATTAAAGGGGTCTGCCCTTTTTTGTTGGTATTATTCACGTTTTTTTTTGATTGGAGGTTTAACGACCACCGTGAGCAACTCAATGGGCTATAAGCAGTCGCCCGTCCCTAATTTAGGGTCACTGGTTCCAGGGAAGGGAGAGAGCCAGTGCCGTAAGACAAACACAACATCCATGCCTCACCGGGATTCGAACCCGGACCCCGTTCGGACGAATGATCAGTAGGCCATCGCTTAGACCACTGTGCCACCGGGGCGGCGTATTATTCACGTTAACACCCATAGTGAGAAGTCTGCTAAGTATTTGAGAATTTCTTTCTGATTTTTTATCAAAGTACGCCGATAAAGCGTTGTCACCTTTGTGATTTTGAACGTGTGGGTTAAATCCAGGAATACTAACCATCCAATTGAAGTATGCTACATTATGTAAACAAGAAAATAACGGTCTACAATGATTAACACCGTTTATATCTGCACCAACATCAATCAGATATTTTAGTTCCGTATTACGTGAAAAGACTTCCGTTAGTTGATCTTTGGATGGTTTGCACAATTTAATCCAGATTTTTAAAACAGGAAGATTGGCATCATCCAAATAGATTATCTTTGGATTTAAGAACAGTTCATTCAATAACCATGGATGATCCTGTGGGCAGATATGAGATGAAAAATGTTTAAAGTCACGTAATATTCTCAATAATGTTAATCGAACTTGACCATCTATTTTCGCGAAATCCAATTCGCGAGATTCAAATGTGGTCATGTATGAAGAATATCCAGACATTATGCAACTTGTAGTGTATGCAACGTACAATAAATAATGTTTCAACCTATTACCTTTATTAATATATTTATTAATTCAGCCAAATAAACGACGCATCTTTGCTGCATTAAAAAAAAGAGCCCCCTTTAATAAAGTAATTGTTTTGGGTAAAATCAAGAACTATCTGCATCCTCAGAGGGGGGGGAGCTAAAGAAGTAGGCGATCGATTTGAAAGTTGCTTTAGGAGTCGATTTTAGTACAATAAACAAACTCCGCCAAACGCAACTTTTTCCGGTGTTCCCCATTCTATTGATGATCCTCATCAATAGGCGAATTCATTGAAAGTTGCTTTAGGAGTCGACTTTAGAGATTCATGAGCTCAACAGAATAAACAAACTCCGGTCAAAAGAGGGCGCCAAGCGCTAAAATTCTCTGGCTTCACGGCTGTGAGCCATTGGTGTCATTTGTTAATAGAGATTTATTGACGCCTTTACTTTGCAACATAAAAGGTCAACCCCCCCCCCCCTTTTTTTTTAACAAGTTTTATAACGAGGTTGAACCATTGGTGTTATATAATGATCTCACGCTAAAAAAAAAAAAAAAAAAAAAAAAACTTTTACATTGGTGTTATATAATGATCTCACGCTAAAAAAAAAAAAACTCTTCAGATCAGCAATGTTGTGTGGCCTTCCCTTCTAGTAACGCTTTAGATGGGTTACCTTCTCTTTTAGCGATTATAACGGGGTTGCCTTCTTTTTCCGGATGAAACTATACATCACGTGATCTGGAATTTTTAAAATCGTTCGGATTTATACTGGAGGGACTGTACCACCTGGGCCTATTGTGCTGGCTGACTCTCAATTAAGGACTCGACACTCTACCTCACCTACTAGGTGGACTTTCCTTATCTCCCTTATGCTCTCCGAGCTCACGTTCCCGTTACTGCTCCAGTTCTCTCCGTATACCCTGCCTACCAGCTGGTTCACGTGTTTCATCCGTTGTTTCCTGGGTGAGACTCCCTTGCATTTGTACATATCCTTCGTGGAATTTACTTGACCTTGCTTTCGGCACCTAGATGGGGTCCCGATTTATTTAGTGTGCCCATGTACTTGTGTATGTCTGTGCTATTCCATCCCTTCCCTGGAACCAGTGACCCTAAATTAGGGACGGGCGGCTGCTTATAGCCCATTGAGTTGCGTTCGACTGCTTATAGCCCATTGAGTGATCGTTAAACCTACACTATCTCTCTCTCTGGAGTCAGGTCCGCCTAACCTCAGAGAGGTTTCACGTGCATTTATCAGTATTCCTTAGTCCTGAGTGGAATTATCTTCAGCATATGATCATATACCATCATGTTCCTTCACTATCCTCTTTTTCGTGCTCGGCGGCCCCATGTATTGTCTACTGAGTATCTATAAGCTTGGTTCCTGTTTTACAATGTATGTATGGCCTTTAGGCATGTGTCATTTCACCTGTTGCACCCCTATCTTTACGTTTTCTAGGAAACGTGGCCTTGTGCTTGGTCATTATTAGTCCAGGCCAAGGAGGTTATATTACTGGAGACACCAATGGGTCTGCCGCCATCACAAATAATCTGTGGTGTGACGTCACAAACAGGCAAAAACGAACTGAAACATACCGTTGATAAAACAGTAAGGTTGTGTACCATTGATCAGAATTATTGAATTACTCATCTTTCTGCGGCTGCGTCGTGCCTGCTCATGACGTCATTTGCAGCACGGACGGTGACTTATGGCGGCCAATGCTGCGTGCATAGGAGTGGTGTCTCCAGTAATATAACCTCCTTGGTCCAGGCCCGTAGCCAGACAAGCAAGTTGGGAGGGGCGTCTGATGATTGAATTCGGGCGAAGGATATAAAGTGGTCGAGCTCAGCCCGGCCTGGCCCTCCCCTGCCTACGGCCCTGTATTAGTCCTGTATGCTGCGCGTTTTCACTCTTGCATCTGTTGTACTTCGTTACTGTTGCACCTGAGCAATATTGCCTCTGTCAAGGCGTTACTTGTTTTTATCAGTTTGTATTACTTTATGCTGATGTTGACCAGCTATTGTACATAACAGTTTTCTCGCTATTTCTTTTGGCGTCACATGGCGTCCTGTAAATATGTTTCCCCGAATAAAGAACTTCTGAACTCATGCAGTCACCTGATGATGAAAACTGTCATGCTATTGTGCATTTGCTCACTATGGCGTAGCATTGTTCCCTTGGTGTATGCCAGACTTTATAACATTTCAGAGGTGAACTAGTTATTTTTTTCCACATTTTGAAGGGGGGGGGGGCGCCTCCCGACGCTAAGCCTATGGTCGGAATTTCTTCCCCTGTGTGTTGTTTTCTCTGAAGTAAGTAACGATGCTGCAGTGAAGTCCCAATGTGCAGATGTTTTTGTAAAGCCGAACAGAAAGCTTTTCTTTATTTTTAAAGGACAAGACTGTCCGCCCCTGAAGCCATCAATTGCCATATGCAGCAGAAGTTCTGAGCACAAATGTGGATTTCAGCTGTCATGGTCTTACAAGTTTTGCTATGACCACTTATCAGTGATCACAGTCAAACTTTAAGAACTCAAGAAGCGAGTTGTTTCAGCCAGTTCTTTTACAGCCAAAGGTACTTTAGAGCTTTTGTTGTTTTTCCCTATGAACAAAGGAAATGAAAATTTTGATTTATTGTGCAGTCATTGTTTCTCCTCAAAAGTTTAAAAATAAACGCTGGTGATGCATTGAAGATCTGTGTCATGCAGGCACATGGCACAGATATTCAATTTTGAGGAATAGTAGAACTTGATTGCTGGTTCGGAAGCAACAATTACAATATAACTTCTTTTTGAGCCACTACTAAACTGCCGGCAAGTCTCCATGAAAATAATTGATAGTCAGTGTGATATATTACGCATGATTTGAATGCAGTTGCTATGCATTAAGCAAATGCAGCAGCTCTATACAATTAAGAAATAAAAATAGCATTTACATAGGTACAATGTAGCAGGTAATGTAAGCCATGTTTTGTGGTAATAAATGTTGACTTCCATACTGAAAAACTTTTAAAGATCATTAGTAATTGTACTGATAGATTTGTGGTGAATTACATTTTACATATACTGTTTTGTGATCGTGAAAACTTGGAACTGTACACACCCCAGGATTTCATTGTGACATTAATTTCATAAATTTTGGAAGATCTGTATGTCTATAAATGGAACTACATTCCAGACAAACATTCTTTCACAGTTAAACAATCAAGGAACTACTGGACATAAAAGGGATACTTTAATGGTTTTAATTATCTATGTAGCCAGTTGTTTATCCAGGACTAGGAAACAGTGGCTGACAAGTCCTATTCACCTCAACCAGTGTTGTCAGGAATTTCAAGAAATCTCACAATACAGAGGCACATTTAGCCAACGTTCCCCTTAAAGTTAAAGAAAAGGCATTCAAATGGTATAAAAACAGACCTAAATTGCAAAACAAATATAATACAATCCGTATTTATTGGTGTAGGAAAATATATATATAATCTTCCCGCAACCTTTCCATCAACGGACGGCTTCTTCAGGCGGTTGACTAACATCCACGTCATATTTACACCAATAAACGGATTCACATATTTCAAACTTGAGTTGAATTTAGTTGATATTTTCCCGTATGTTGACACATGCATCAGGATTTTGTTTTTTTAACAATACCAATTCCCAACTGTTCAAGCGAACGCTCGTTTTTGGTTCTGAAAAGAAGTGAGCATAGACTTACAGCAAGTTTAAAAGAAGTTTCAAATGATGCTCTTGGAATACTGTCCATTGAAAAAGTGATGTAACAGCAGATTTCAGTTTTGAAGATATAATTGACGATTTTCAAGCCAGAAAAGTTTGAAAAAAGCTATTTTTTAATGTCCAGCTGCCAATACAACAGTTAAAAATTAGCAGGCATTTTTTTAAACGATTTGATTTATACATTTCTAATGATTTGTTTAAAAACGGAGTGTAACTTATAATCATGCTCCTACAATAACATGTAGGTAAGTTGTTTTTTTTCTTGAGAACTCATATCACAAGTGAAGCCTATATTCAGAGTAATACAGTATATTATGCATGAAAAGCATTTCAGCAAAACATGTATAATTTACTAAAAAAATTTTATTAATATTATTTGTGAGAGCAAGATTTGTGAATCAATATTCATAATTATGTAGGGTTTATTTTTATATATATAAAAATACATAAAAAGTTTAATTGACAGTACTTTATTTAAAGACTGAAAATAATTTACATGGACTGTTGCAATAACTTATCCACAATGTATGTAGTCAGCTCTAACATTTTGTGAGGGATTACTTCTTACAGCTTAAACTACCATCAGTTCATCATTTCCATTTAAATTTATGGTAAACTAGAAGTGTTAAAATATATCTGTGGGACGATAGTTATTTGTTTCGTAAATACTATGAAGCGAAAAATGAATTCCAGAGTAATTAATGTTACAGCTGTAAGCTCTGCAGGTGCAGAGAAGAATAAAGTGGTGTGAATGCTCCTCTATTACAAGCCACATTGGCTATAAAGTTGACTAGCATGTGGGATTTGTTTTAATGTTTTACTACAAAAAAAACTTTGAAAAAAAAAAAAAAAAAACAACAACGGAAGAGTCCTTTGCAATGGTAATCTTAGATGTGCTGTGCTACGTAATGAATCAGCCGTCAATTTGCATTAAGTCACATAATGCATGAAATTCATTGTTTCTGCAGATTTTACACATTTCCTGTGTAATTAATCTATTACAGCTTCAATACGTGATGTTGAACTTCTTTTCCTTTTAGTTATTCTGTTCTGAGAACGTTTTTAGGGTGATGTTGCTCCTGCAACTTCTTCAGAGGCCTCTGAGACAAAAACATTAGCACAAACTTAAGAAGGCACATAATCTTCATCATTTTATTGTTAGTATTTAATAGCTAAATGTGGAAAAATACATTTGAAATACAATCATAACAATTAAATGAAAATAACATATTGCAGGCATCTAATGAATCATTTCAAATGATTATTAATTCACTGACAAGCTGAATTTAAAAATTTTTTGCAGTGGCCATAGCTGTGGCCACGGCAGTGACACTGAAAGCAGAAACCTGTGTGACAGGCCTGGTATTCCCAACTGCCTTCAGGCACCAGTTCCCTGCCGAACACCAGCCTCAGTTCGTACCGGATTAGCCGGCAAAGGACTGCACCTCCAGCCCAACTGGTATGCAGTCCATCCACGGCTAACTTTTTCAAATTTCTCCCTGCAAAGGCTGCCTGAAATTCGAGAATGTCATAGATACAGACAAGCCAACAACATGACACAAACTTTTCAAAATGACAAGTAAAAGAAAGATATTTTTAAATTTGCTATTTGTTT
Organism: Macrothele yani; assembly: GCA_039090855.1. Taxonomy (NCBI): domain Eukaryota; kingdom Metazoa; phylum Arthropoda; class Arachnida; order Araneae; family Macrothelidae; genus Macrothele; species Macrothele yani. Next base: position 130,626,549 of record CM077009.1, on the reverse strand, counting down.
TCCATGATATAGTCAATCATATCACACAAAAAGTGGAATTACAGTGACTTTTTTAAACACATAGATGCAAGATATGGCAGTTAGTACATATTTCTTTCACAAACACAGAAATGCACATAATCACAACCACAGTGCTAATTTCAGAAAAGGACTTTTTTTTTTTTTTGTTCTACTTATTCCGCTAGTAAACTGTTTTTGGCCGTGCATCGTTTTCACTTGTAAATAAAAAAAGCTTTTTATTATTTTTTAATTTTCTTGTCTTTTGTTTGCTTTGGGGGTCTCGTTATAGTTAATCAACCTGTTACTGTACAGTTTTGTCTCATTTTCACTTGTGTAACAGAAAAGGTTATGTAAATTTTTATTTTTGAATCAAAATATCTTCTCATCTTCAATGGTTATCTTTTAGTGTGGGAATGCTGAAATCCTTTGCCCTGTTAAGAAAAACGTAATATTCTTAAATTACTTTAATTTTTTTAATGTTTCAGCCTAAGAGCTCTCCAGGACTAAGTTTTTTTGCTGGAGCCCCCGTTCAAAAGCTTGGTTTTTTTATATTTACTTTTAATTTTATTTCTTATTTTATGCATTTTGCTCGGTAATGTTAATATTTTATTCTGTCGATGAAGTCAAAATCTATGTCATTAAATTAAGGCAAAAACCCAAATTCTAGGTTGTGGTGTTAAATAAAGGAGTGTTTGTTCTGCATGCATTGACCTTGAAAACACCATGTAAAATGTCCGCTTCATTTTTCAGCCTTGTTTAATTTCTTCTCTCACCTCCTTTTTGGTTTTAACTCATTTCTTTTTCCATGTTGGTTTCCTTTTTTATTCTTCTCCTTATATATATATATATAATCTTCCATACTACTAAAGGGGCAATTCTTGTATCCATGTAAATTTTATTTTGAAAATGGTTCTAAGGATTTTGATGAAAGTGGTTAACCTACCATTTTCTGGTCCTAGAAATTGATTTAGCTTGATCTCGACTTTGTAAAAATTTGTTTAGTGGGTTAAATGACCACCCCGAGTTACCACGTTTTTAGTGTTATGGTGTTGTCCTATTAATGTTTCCCGTGCTTATAAATCATATAACGTCACACTCTTGCAATTGAGATGTTGGCGTGCGGTCACGCCACCTGCCTCACTAAATCACATGGTGCGTGTGGATCCTCGTAAAGTTTTATGCCATCACACTCTCGCGAACAACTGGCCCATTACGTCATGCGTTGTTTGTGTATTGTGCATTACTTTTAATTTCTTCTAGAACAAAAAGTTAGTTGTGCCAGCTGCTTGGAGTTCGTGCGTAGTACAGTATAAGCAGCGGAATGCTGATTTTGCATGTTTTTCCCTTCAAAAGGGAAACTGTTAATACAGCATTTTTTGTTTCATTTTTTAATAGTCATTTGACGACGAGCGTATCCGCTGTGTTAAAATATGATTAGTTAGTTCATTTTTATTAATTACTATTAACAGAGTGTCACGTAAATGGTAAACTTGACTATCAAGAAAGCTCTTCAAATTATCCTGACAACATGGAGGACTTAAACACCTCAGCCAAATATTTACAAAATATAATTGGATGAAGAACCCCATGGTAACATTTATTGTTTGGTGTTTCATGTTCGGAAATAATAAAAACAATTTAAAAACATTTCTTACTGTAACACAATTACAAAATTATCATTCATCTTTGTGTTGATGTTTATTCTAAATTAATTTGTCCCTAATTCGTCTATCATTATTAATCATGATGGTTTAGAATTAGCATTACAATACTTGGAAATAACATAACAAAATAGAAATTTTTTTGTGCCCTCCTCCCCCCTTTACCCAAGCAATGTTCGGTGTTCCTGAAAATATATATACAGTATTTGCAGTGGTACCTTGGTTGTAATTTTTTTAGGGGTTGGAAAAACATAAATACAATTGCAAGATGTAAAATTTTAACATATTCTGAAATCTAGTGGCCAGCTGAATTTTTTGTGCCCAGATATTGGACGACTGGGTGGGGGCATGGGAAGAGATATGCACATAATCATGAAAGAAATACTGGATTACGCCATATAACACAAATTTTGAAGATGACAATCCGATTTTTGGCATAAATGTGACAAGGATGGTAAGTCAGATAATATCTGAAAACTTGAAAATTTTCATCGTCCTGGAGCGTGACTCGAACCCGCGTCTCCCAGAAAACGGCCAGGTATGCTAACCCACTACACCACCCAGAACGACCAAGTTTCAAGTTTCCGATCAATTTGAATATAACCATCACAGGATTTGCTGGTCGAAGCAACTGGCATTCATGTTTAGCGAATCTGGAGGTTAAGAATCTTATCCCGTGTTTGCCCGGAGAAGCAGATAAATCATGAAAGAAATATGGGATTACGCCAAGATTCTTAACCTCCAGATTCGCTAAACATGAATGCCAGTTGCTTCGACCAGCAAATCCTGTGATGGTTATATTCAAATTGATCGGAAACTTGAAACTTGGTCGTTCTGGGTGGTGTAGTGGGTTAGCATACCCGGGCGTTTTCTGGGAGACGCGGGTTCGAGTCACGCTCCAGGACGATGAAAATTTTCAAGTTTTCGGATATTATCTGACTTACCATCCTTGTCACATTTACGCCAAAAATCGGACTGTCATCTTCAAAATTTATACACATAATATCAAAGTCATGTACACTTCTTTTAAAAAATAATGCTTTACCCTAAGGCTTTATAGCTTATCTCTCCTTGGAGGAAAAGTAAAGAAAACGGTACTCAGTAATTTTTTTTCTGTGAGGCTCACAAATTCTTGAATTACAGTTATTTTTGTTTATCTTCAGACTCTGGAATTTGCAGAATTTTCTTTTTACCTTCTTATATCCTGTGACGGCATATAATTCGCAGACTGTGACATTCAAAAGAAAAAAAAATCACAGTACAATACGCACATAACAAATGCTGATCCGGAAGCGGAATTTTCGACAGAAAAGTTGGTCGCATAAAGACCCAACTTTTCAGCTTTTGGAAACTTATTTCTTTCCGAGTTTCAGCCTTTTTGGATTCCCAGAGTTTTTTGTTTGTTTTTTCACTCAAATACCAACCCTGTGACATCCTACCCGAGGAGTTATATCAGTAAACATTGTTTTATGATAAATCTGTTAGGTTATTTCATTAGCATATTAGGTTAGACTTACAGGTGAGATTAAAACTTTTTCTAAATTCTTCTCTGAGTATAGAAACTTCCACCCTTAGGTATCTACAGGCATCTCTTCTACACCTTTTCATTCATTAGTTTATTAGCTGGAATTAAAATCATCTAGTAATGGCAGTGGAAAACTGCAGGTACAAATGAATGCATTATTGCAACAATGGTCTTTTCATATATATGAAAAAAATACTTACTTCAGTGTGCATTAGTTTAATGCTATATGGAAGCAGCCTTTTCAGTGTTTTATTCCATTTTTTTCTTCTTTTTATCTTTCTCCTCATCTCTCAAAATAGGTATGATCTCACAAATGATGATGTGTAGGTTTGGATTTTTTTTTTTAATCGTTTCAAAAATGTAACACATCACCTAAAATACTTAAGAAATGATCATTCATGAGATCATTAACACCTATTTCCAGGATGAGGAAATTAAAAGAAGATACACCGAGGCTCAAAATGAAATTTAAAATTCTATGAGCCCCAGCACCTGGTTTGCTGAAGGTGCAAATATTTGCACCTAAAGTTGGCCCTACAATCCTTCTGTTTGTAATATATTTCACCATTGAGGTACCAACAATACAGCCACGGATACTGCAAAAAGAAAAATCATTATCCCACATTAAGACAAAGAGTTCAACACAACAGAAATGTATTTTCACCAATGACATACAAATACATAGCATAAAATACTGTACAGCAGAATTATCGCAACAGACACTGTCAACATAATGGTTCATTTGCAAACTGAAGCATGCTATACACGTACTGGAAGTTCACGTGGCAGAAAGTATGAGAATAATGAAGGCATGTTAATTAATTGTTTGGAAAATGAAGCAGTACAAAAATCATTCATTAACCGTGTTGCAATTATAAGACAGTCATTACTTATTCAAAAATTAGTTATTTACATGGTAGTACATTAACATTCAGTTCAAAAAATAAGGGAAAACAGCAGAAACTCATTCTCACTGTCAAACATACTGCTTTTATTCGGAGGGGGGGGGATATTTTTTACAAATTTTAACATATCACTTATAAGGAAACATATTTCCCAATGTGTGGTTTTCAATGGTTTGTTTCTTCTTTTAAGCAATAAGAGCAAATAATTTCGAAACACATGCATTTAAAAACATATAAAGACTTCATTAAATTTTCAACTGCAAATCGTGTGATCTGCACCAAACAAGGTTGTGCCTCAACTAACACTTAAAAATATCTTCTGCTTACTGAACTGAAAAATAACAAGTACTGATATCACTTTTCATTCGAAGAATGAATGCACTAAACCAATAAAAATGTCGTTACATTGCTCAGTAATATACTAAGGAAACAGTGGAAGATGGGATAATTAACTGTGAGAAAATCACTTCTAAAGAGCACTACTGCCTTCTCTTTACATGCAGTTACATTAGCTCATATCATGTTGTTTAGGCATTCTTAGAAATAACTCCATTCAAAATCAAACGTGAAACCATATAATTTTTACGGTACTTACTGAGGAGAAAAACGTTTTTTCGACAATTTAATTTTTGAATTTGTTTTGATTATAAAGCCTCTCCAAATTATACAGGTAACAGGGTTACAACACATTATATTACAAATTAATAACAAGAAACTGTACAGCAAGTACTCAAAATAGTGTAACTGTACTTATCAGAATTTATTGGCGTAGAATGAAAATCAAAATTTCCAAGCTTTTGCACATCAACCAGATGGTATTTTTTACAAGGAAGGTACAAGCAAACTGAATAAAAGAATGCTTCAACAATGTAAGCCTGGTGTCAAGTCACCATGGTTCAAATTGTTGAAGTGTTCTACTATTCAGTTTACAGTCTCCCGTTCCAGCAAAAAGCCTTTTGGTTGACGTTAGAAAGCTTGGAAACTTTGATTTCTGTTTTACCTCAATCAATTCTGATACTAGTATAGTTATACCATTTTGCACATTACATAACAGCAGTATCCTAATTCAAACACTTGACGTGGATCAGGAACATCAGACAGAAATCATTGCTGTCCACATTAATAAGTGAGTCACGGAAAAATTCTCATCAGCTACCACTAGGAATCGAACCCAGGGTTTCCCAGTTATGCGCCAGACCATGCAACCTTGAATTATCCAGACTCACATGTGATTAACTGCCAAACTACATGGCAGACAGTTAATCACATATTATGTGATTAACTGCCTGCCACTTATTGCAATGTTTTAACTGCCAAACTACATGGCAGGTTGCTGCCTGCCATGTTAATCCCATGGCAGGCAGTTGATCACATGAAATGTGATTAACTGCCGGGCCGCTGTGGTGCAGTGGCAGCATGTCCGGCGTGTAACTGGAAAACCCTGGGTTTGATTCCCGGTGGCGGCCGATAACATTTTTCCGTGACTCGCTTATTAATATGGAAAGAGCAATGGTTTCTGTTTGATGCAGTATCTTACCTACTATTAGTAACTTTCACTTTTGTCATCTTCCCTTTCTTTGACGAGGAAACACCTAAATCTTCTGAGAACAGCTTAGTGAAGTGATGTTTCTCCTTAACAGTGTAATGCAAATTCTTGTCTGCATCTTTATTTGAAAACTAACTTAACGCTTCCATCATGGAGCTCTGCTTGCTACCCCAATTTTTTTAAATATAAATTTCGTAACATGAAATGTATGTTGTACAATTCAAATATTTCACTTATCAATGCAAAAAAATAACTGAAGGGAGCAGATGGTATATGAAGTATCCCCTCCCACTAAAAACAAAAAAAGGTAAACTATATATAAAAGGATTCAGACAACAGAGGTGGGAGGTGAGATTTCTTCAGTTATGTTATTATAGAAGTGCCAACAGTACCTACCTGGGCATGCTCATAGTTGTTTTATAGGAATTCTCTTCACTATAAGAACCTATTTCACCTAAAAAGAGGCAAGAAAAATAGACAACACACGCAAACTATAGCTAAAATCAAAGAAGAAAACCATAAAAATATAACGTTTTATTTCATGCAATATCACTACCTTTTTAGTAACCTGAGAGAGATTGTGTGTGTGTATAGTCTCCATGTCTTCCTTAAGGTTACTGTCCTACAATTTCCAACTTTCAATTTTGCTCACAATAGAGATACTAGAGATACATATAGTGAAAGCATGGGCAACCTTTCCTGGTTTTGGGGCCAAATTATCATTCGCTCTCTGACTCAAGGACCAAACTAAACAGAATTTGGCAAACACTACATTAGTGCAAGTTCTGCGGATGATCAAAAAGTGCCCACCTTTTCATGCTTTTATGTCTAGACTCCTTAAATCTGTTACAATTTACCTGTTTTGGTAAATTCCCAATCATACATCACACTTTTGTCTGGTATATTACAGAAATTAAAATGAGAAATAATTAAATGGCAGTATTTTTTTTTTTTGATTGTAGGTTTAACGACCACCGTGAGCAAGTCAACGGGCTATAAGCAGTCGCCCGTCCCTAATTTAGGGTCACTGGTTCCAGGGAAGGGAGAGAGCCAGTGCCGTAAGACAAACACATCATCCATGCCTGACCGGGATTTGAACCCGGACCCCTTACGGACGAATGATCAGAGGCCAACGCCTTAGACCACTCCGCCACCGGGGCGGCAAATGGCAGTATTAAATAAATGAAAACAAGTTACTTATGTCATTCATTAGCCTGTACTTGTACAACTTTTTTACTTATATTCTATGTATATTTTATAATCATAATTACGAAAAGCTGCAAAGTATTTGTAAACACCCCTGCTTGATTTTTCTTTTAAAAGCTTATGAAAAGCTGAAAAACTTGCAAGCAACAAAAATAATAAGCTAAAAAAAGAACTGAATGAACATTATTAATAATAAGCTGAAAAAACTGCAAACAAATAATTAAAATAACTTGTAAAAAATTGTTACACACAACAAAATCTTACCAAAAAATACCCTTGATAGCCTCAAACTCCAGCATGAGCAGCGCCTTGCCTAGCAGGGGGCGGTTGAGTTGGTCAACGAACTTCGAGTCCACTGGCCCGATTAAACAAGGCTCACTAACTCAGATTAGGGTATGATTTTTCAAGGCGCACAAACATAGGTGAAAATGTTATGCAAATCTTGCTGCAGTACCGAAAGCACACGTAAAGTATTTTCAAGCAGCACAAATAAAGACAAAGATTATGTAAATATGAATGCAGAACAAAAAGCACAGTGCAAATTTTTTTAAGCGGCACAAACATAAATGAAAAGGCAGCCCTGCTGGCATAGTGGTCTAAGCGACGGCTTCTGATCATTCATTTCAGATGGGTCTGAGTTGGTATCCCAGTTAGGCATGGATGTTGTATTCGTATCCCGGTGAGGCATGGATGTTCTACTTGTCTTACAGCACTGGCTCTCTCTTTCCCCTGGAATAAGTGGCTTTAAATCAGGGTTGAGCGATTGCTTATAGCCCATTGAGTTGCTCACAATGGCCTTTAAACGCCCAACAGAAAAAATTAGTGCAAATGCTACGGCAGTACCAAACCCAAACATAACGATTTTTCAAGTGGGACAAACATAGATGAAAAGAATATGCAAATGTTACTGCAGTACCGAAAGGACATGCAAGCCGCCCCAATGAAGGTAACGTTAGGGATACTGATTTATGAACATTAGTCAGAGAAGGTGTGGGCTCGAATCCTGGTGAGGCATGGACGTTGTGCTTTTCTTACGCAACTGGCTCTCTCCCCCGTTCTCTGGAACCAGTGACCCTAAATTAGGGATGGACGACTGCTTATAGCCCATTGAGTTACTCATGGTGGTCGTTAAACCTCCAATGAAAAAAAAAAAAAATCAAAAAGGACACAACAATTTTTCAAGCAACACAAACATAGATGAAAATATTATGTAAATCTTACGCAGTACTAAAAGTACAAACGCAGATGAAAAGAATATGCAAATCTTACTGCAGTACCGAAAGAGCAGAGACGTAACGATTTTATTTTTCATGCGATTTTATTTTTCATGCGGCACAAACATAGATGAAAAACATGTGCAAAAAGTACGGAATGCGGCAGAAACATACACGAAACGAATATGCAAATGTTACTGCAGTAAGTACCGAAAGAGCACGTAACGATTTTTCAAGCGACACAAACATAGAAGAAATTATTATGAAAATGTTACAGCAGTACCGAAAGAGCACATAACGATATTTTCAAGCAGTAGAGATGGGGAAATATTATGCAAATGTTACCGCAGTACCGAAAGAGCACGTAACGATTTTTCATACGGCACAAACATAGACGGAAAGAATATGCAATCATAACCACACTACCGAAAGAGCACGTAACGATTTTTCAAGCGACACAAACATAGAAGAAATTATTATGTAAATGTTACAGCAGTACCGAAAGCAAACGTAACGATTTTTCATGCGGCACAAACACAGACGAAATGAATATGCAAATGTTACTGCAGTAAGTACCGAAAGAGCACGTAACGATTTTTCAAGCGACACAAACATAGATGAAATTATTATGAAAATGTTACAGCAGTACCGAAAGCAAACGTAACGATTTTTCAAGGGCACAACCACAGACGAAATGAATATGCAAATCTTACTGCAGTACCGAAAGAGCACATAACGATATTTTCAAGCAGTAGAGATGGGGAAATATTATGCAAATCTTACCACGGAGAGAGTATTTACTGAATGCATACACTTAACGATTTTTCACACAAGCAGACTTGAAAACAATATGCAAATGTTACCGCAGTACCGAAAGAGCACGTAACGATTTTTCAAGGGCACAAACACAGACGAAATGAATATGCAAATCTTACTGCAGTACCGAAAGAGCACATAACGATATTTTCAAGCAGTAGAGATGGGGAAATATTATGCAAATGTTACCGCAGTACCGAAAGAGCACGTAACGATTTTTCATACGGCACAAACATAGACGGAAAGAATATGCAATCATAACCACACTACCGAAAGAGCACGTAACGATTTTTCAAGCTACACAAACATAAACGGAAAGAATATGCAAATGTTACTGCAGTAAGTACCGAAAGAGCATGTAACGATTTTTCAAGCAGCACAAACATAAATGAAAATATTATGTAAATGTTACAGCAGTACCGAAAGCAAACGTAACGATTTTTCATGCGGCACAAACACAGACGAAATGAATATGCAAATGTTACCGCAGTAAGTACCGAAAGAGCACGTAACGATTTTTCAAGCGACACAAACATAGATGAAATTATTATGAAAATGTTACAGCAGTACCGAAAGCAAACGTAACGTTTTTTCAAGGGCACAAACACAGACGAAATGAATATGCAAATCTTACTGCAGTACCGAAAGAGCACATAACGATATTTTCAAGCAGTAGAGATGGGGAAATATTATGCAAATGTTACCGCAGTACCGAAAGAGCACGTAACGATTTTTCATGCGGATACATAGACGGAAAGAATATGCAATCATAACCACACTACCGAAAGAGCACGTAACGATTTTTCAAGCTACACAAACATAAACGGAAAGAATATGCAAATGTTACTGCAGTAAGTACCGAAAGAGCATGTAACGATTTTTCAAGCAGCACAAACATAAATGAAAATATTATGTAAATGTTACAGCAGTACCGAAAGCAAACGTAACGATTTTTCATGCGGCACAAACACAGACGAAATGAATATGCAAATGTTACCGCAGTAAGTACCGAAAGAGCACGTAACGATTTTTCAAGCGACACAAACATAGATGAAATTATTATGAAAATGTTACAGCAGTACCGAAAGCAAACGTAACGATTTTTCATGCGGCACAAACACAGACGAAATGAATATGCAAATCTTACTGCAGTACCGAAAGAGCACATAACGATATTTTCAAGCAGTAGAGATGGGGAAATATTATGCAAATGTTACCGCAGTACCGAAAGAGCACGTAACGATTTTTCATGCGGATACATAGACGGAAAGAATATGCAATCATAACCACACTACCGAAAGAGCACGTAACGACTTTTCAAGCTACACAAACATAAACGGAAAGAATATGCAAATGTTACTGCAGTAAGTACCGAAAGAGCATGTAACGATTTTTCAAGCAGCACAAACATAAATGAAAATATTATGTAAATCTTACCGTTCAAGGGCACAAACACAACGAAATGAATATGGAAATCTTACCGCAGTGCCGAAAGGATCGTGACGAGTTACAAAACCAAAATAATTAAACGGAGCACGCTTAGGTTTATGGCGAGTACAAAGACGTGTAATAGCACGCGGGTTAAACACATGTCATAATAAGAATGCATGAAGAAAAAAAAAAAAAGTGATCGCCACAGTGCAGGAATTTCGCCTTGAAAGTACAATATGAGCACAATATGGTGTAAAGCTGGCTCGTGACGAGTTATAAAAGCAAAATAATTAAAAGGAGCATGCTCAGATATGTGAGAAACAAACACGTGTAATAGCACGTGGGTTAGACATATTTGTCATAATAAGAATGCATACAAAAAAATTGATCGTAAAGTAAAATATGAGCATAACATGGTGTAAAGAATACATGCAAAACTTACTGGGAAAAGGAAATTATTGTTACTGGGAAAAGGAAATAATCAGCCTCACTTTACAAATACAACGACTAGCACGGACCCAAAACACACGTCAGAGAGAGGGGAAAATGAGTCTATGAGACCAGTGGGAATATTCACGTTGCACGTGAGACGAAGCTTCACGTAAAATTAGTGACGTAGGGAGAACAGCTTAGAGGGCAGCCATGATTGTTAGGGACTACGTGCCTACTTCCGGCCACGCCCAAATCGTTAGCTGCGTTTTCGGTATTCTTAACGTTACCTTATGCTCCCGTGTTTTCTGAAATGATATTTCTGACTTCTGCTCGTAACAAAAATTTAACTGATGAAGTACGGGAAACCAACGACGGCGCTTGCAGTGTAAAGATTTGTGTGAGAAGTGTATGGGGTCTGAAACAGTGTGTAGGTAAGTCTGTTATTTTTATATTTTATTGTACTTGCAGAATTCGCGTACCGGATTATCCTTTGTTGCTTTGCGTGTATACCGTTGCATTGTGACATTGCCTGGTATTGCTGCAGTTGTAAGGGGGAAAAAAGCGGTTATAACCTCTCAGAATTTATTTAAGACTGTAATCAGAAAGATTTTATCTTCCACAAATACTTGAGCCATGGGTAAAGTACAGTATACCTAAAAATTTAAGAAAGAATGGTTAGAAATTTAAAATATGGTTGATGGAAATTCAAGGGGTTAGTATCAGTACCAAGGGTGTTTGCAAGTGTCATTTCTTCCCCCAATATGCAGATTTAGAGAAACACACGGGTACTGCAAAGCATAAAAAAAAAGCAGCAGATCTGAATAATGAGGCGAAAGTAGCTGGGGGGGGGGGGGAAGGATTTGTCTGTATATTGCTCAGCACAGTGCCTTTAGAAATGATAACCTCAATGAAATGTGTATGGAAGCATTTAAAGACAGCAGATGAACACGATTGTTGAAATCGCACAGAACTAAGTGTACAGAGATCGTATGAAATGCACTTTCTCCACATTTTGAAAGTGATTTGAGGAAATATATTGGGGAGTTTTCTGCCCCCTGCCCATCATTCATCAGATGAAGGAAACAATGTTTCTTTAATATACATGGCTCTGACTTAGGCTAAATTTGAAGAAAAACCTTTATGCATATGGTTTTATGTAAATATCATTACGATCAATTATTTATCTCCATGTATGCCTTACTTTGATTATCAAGTTGCTTTACTTATTCAAAAGAGTAATTTCTTTTATCCTGTGTGTGGATCAATGTTGATTTTTGCCAACATTTTTAAAAAATATATATTTATATATATGTGTGGGTGTTTTAGTTTAGCCATAGTCTAAATAAGTATATATGCCCACAAACTGTGTTATATATATATGTGTGTATGTGTATTTGACATAGCTTTTTTTTTTTTGGTCCCGTGGTATCCCTGTGTGTGTAAGAGTCGTTATGTAGCATACTGATTGATGAAAGCGATGACATATCTATTGGGTTAGCAAAAAAGTAATTGCTTTTTTCCCCTGTGTAAACGAAAGGCGAATTTTGAATGGGAAACAAAAACTTCAGTCAATAATATATTGTCCATTTTGTTCGATGACCTTTTGCCATCACGCCGGCAAGTTCATGATTCCGCGCTCAAAAAAGTTTTTTTTTTTGGCAAAAAACAGTTCCAAGAGTGACTTGATAGCCTCGTCAGCAGTGAAGATTTTACTATTCAAGGCATTTTAAAACGAACGAAATAAATGGTAGTCTGACGGTGCCAGATATGGCGAATATGGTGGATGTGGTAACATCCCGTCCAAGCTGCAACAATTTTTTGATGAGTGACCAAACTTGTATGTGATAAGAAGAATTCTTGATATCGTCATATCATGCATAAGTTACGTTGAACATAAGTGTTATCATATCACGCATAAGTTACGTTGAACATAAGTGTTATCATATCACGCATAAGTTACATTGAACATAAGTGTTATCATATCACGCATAAGTTATGTACGCTTCAAAAATGGATGCCAATTCTTCTCACTATGCTTGTATGTGGTCTTGCGTTATCATGGTAAAACACAACACCTTTGCAATTCACTAATTCTAGATGCTTCTGTTTGACAACATCACTTAATTTATCCAGATGACCACAGTACACATCTAAATTAATGGTTTAGTTCCTTGGAAGTAATTCAAAATACACAATACCTTTGAAATCCTACTAGACATACAGCATAACCTTTCTTTGGTGCATATCTGCTTTTGAAGTGCTTTGAGCAGGTTCATCACGCTTGCCTGCTCCATGATCTTTTTCATTCAACGTTGTTGTAGACGATCCATTTTTCATTGCCTGTTATCATACGTTTCAAAAAATGGATTATTTTCTTCACGTTTCAAGAGCGAATTGCAGATGTCAACTTGCTTAGTGAGATGAATTTCTTTCAGCTCGTGTGATACCCACATATCTAGTTTACTAATGTATCCTAGTTGCTTTAAATGGTTTTCAGCACTTGATTTAGATATGTTCAGATTCTCAGCAATCTCCCGTGTCATTGAATGCCAGTTGGATTTTATCAATGCCTTTATTTTGTAGTCATCAACTTCGATTGGCCTTCCTGAGCGTGGTGCATTTTTCACTCGACCAAAATTTCGCAAACTAGTTCTGACACTGCCATAGTTTTAAGGCATCTTCGCTATACCCATCACATAACTTTTTATGAGCTCGCACAACGTTTTTCCATTTTGGAAGTAATACACCAAAACATGGCGAAAATGTTCCTTTTGATTATCCCATCCATTTTGAAATCGACGCCAAACACTTGTTTACGAAATCTAGCACTTTTTGTTCTTAATAGAAGTTTGAACTGTCACCTGTCACATCACACATTGAACTTGCGGTTTCAAATGATGTTAGTTACATTCCAATACATGTTGTAAATAAGATGTTAGCTGCTATGTGACAGCTTTTTTTGTCCCATGGATTTCCCTGTTTCTTCAGTTAAGAATAATTTGCTATTATTCTCAACCGAAGAAATGGTGTTTCTTAATTTTGCTGTATTACCTAATTGCTCAGCTCATAGCATCTGCAATGCTATTAATGGATGTTTTCACCATAAGGGAATATATATGAAAAATAGGTTTTGACGAGTGACCAAATGTGTAGTTTAGCGTCCTCAATTATTTCGTCGGAAAAATTTAACTGTGTGGAAAAAGTGCTACGTACAATTTTTTAAGCATGCAAAATAATGGGGAAAGGTGAAAAAATATAGTATTTTTACATGAAAGGAAAAATATTTTCCGAACTTACCTTGGAGTGCGAAGGTTCGGAAGAGTGTGCGGTAGGCCTAAGATGATGGAGCGGCGATGACGTGAAGGTGGAGTCTGGTGAATGGAAGCGTAGTTGAGAACGGTAAGTTACACGTGCAAAAATACACAAGGAAGCAGTTTAGCAGTACATAGTCATTGAAGAGAGTTGTAGGAATACGCTGAAGGAAAGAGGTCAGTTTTATGCTGCATTGTAATATAATTTTTTCAAGGGTAATTTTGCGAAATCGTAAGTAGAAAATTGCCAAAAAGGCATAAAATTTCATCATCCCCCACAATTCGACACAAAGCTTTGGGCCTCCCGCCATAGTACTATTCCTGATTATAAGAAAATCGTTTATTTTCCACAATATCCGTTTCACAAGGGGAAAAAAGGACAAACGATGGACGGAATTATAGCACAGGGATCGCATTCCTCCTAAAATTCCTAAAATTCCTAATATTTTGTGACCCTCCTTAAATTCCTAAAATTATACCTAAAATTTGCTATTCATCCTAAAATTTTCGTAAGCTTATTTATTAAAAACACAACCGTTATTAACGCCAATAAATTTACCATTACGGTAAGGTAAAAAGACCTGTTATTGTAGAAACACAGCCTATATGCTGTGCTACTGAAGGAGGGAAAATGACGCCATCGAGATGCACTTGCTTCGGGGCGGGCGCTCCACTTTTTGCCTTCAGACAGTTTTCGAGAGTAACAAGAGATCTAAGGGAAAAGGGGAGGGGTCATTTTCACCCCTGGTTTGCGCTTTGCAGATGAACTCCGTGGCACGCAGAAGATCATACTTTATTTTTGTACATGCCTTGTGGAACCTCCTCTTTCTGCTGATGTTTTGTTATTGTAAACCGCAGGTGGGTGGAAGCAAAGAGGAAACATGTGATCTCCTTCCGTAACCTCCGGTAATGACGATGGGATGGTAGCTGAGTGTTATCGTGACAGGCAGTAGAGCACGTGATCATTGACCTTCGATCGTGCGTCGGCAACAGCGACCTTCGATGCGCAATATATCTCGGCTCCGACTCGCTTTGACTGAACTTGCGTGAGATGCGTATGATAGTTTCTGCTTTTGTGTCTTTTATGGTGTTCTCTGTGCTGTGTGCAGGTTCAGTTCTCTAGTGGTGACCTGCTTTTTTTTTTTTTTTTTTTTCTATCTTCTGACATCCTCGCAGCCAAATTTCGGGAAGTTGTCTGGTTTTGCAATATTGGAACGTGTTTTTGTACTTCCCTTTCATTTTCTGTTTAGTAATACAAGTGTTTAAGATGCCTAAATCCAAAACGAAATTTCAAGATGCGTGGCTCGCCAAAGAATTGGACGGAGTGAAGTTGAAAGAATGGTGTTCTGCAACTGAAACAATATTTTCTGCTAAGTGTATATTGTGTTCAGAAATTTTCAACATTTCTAATAGTGGCTTTTCACAAGTAAAAGCGCATCATAAAGGAAAAAAACATTTGCAGAAATTTCAAAGTAAATTTCAAAATAAGTCCATCCTGAAAACCTTTGGAGGACGGGATCTTCAGCCCAAAACAAATATTAGTGAAGTACTGAGTCATGATTTACAGTTGGCTAAAGCCGAAGCATTATGTGCCATGAAAGTTGCTAAGGACAATATGTCTTTTGTTTCATGAACTGAAACAGTTGAACTTTTCAAAGAAATGTTTCCTGATTCTGCTATTGCAGCCAAAATGCAACTTAAAAAAAAAAAAAGTTGCTTATGTGATATCACATGGATTGTCAAAATATTTTGAAGAGGATTTGAAAAAAGACATTGCATCTAGTAGCCCAGGAAAGGTTACTATAGCATTTGATGAAACTACAAATACACAAGTGAAACTGCAGTTGGATGTGTATCTCAGGTACTGGTCTTCGGAAATAAATTCAGTTTCTTGCCGATACCTAACAAGCGTTTTTCTGGGTCATGCAACAGCAGATATTTTGCTAAAAGAAATTCTTGATGTGTTATCATCCTTCAATATTTCGTTGAACAGAATTATTTGTGTATCCATGGACAGCCCAAATGTAAATAAGTGCTTTTTACGCAAATTCAATGAAGTTGTAAAACAAGAAACAGGCCAGAAATCTTTGGAACTAGGTTTTTGCAACCTGCATGTTGTTAGTAATGCATTTAAAATTTTTTTGACAAGCTTAAATATAGGTTTTGACGAATTTGCTACTGATATGCATTACTTTTTAAAGAGTAGTGCTGCAAGACGAGAGGATTATAAATCTGTCGAGGATATAACATTGGTCACTGCCAAATTTCTTTTGCGTCATGTCAGCAACAGATGGTTAACCGTTGGTTCTGTAGCCCAGAGGCTCTTGGATCAATGGCTAAATATTACAGAATATTTTTTAAACTTCTTGCCATCTCAAAAAATATTTGAAAAACAACTACGCAATTCGGCAAGGTATAAAAGAATTCACTGTTTCCTGAAAAATGAGCTAACTCCTTGCTATTTAGCATTAATTTCATTTTCACACCAAAATTTTGAAAAGTTTTCATTATGTTATCAGAGTGAAGAACCAAAAATACACCACATATATTCTGATTTAAATACTTTAATGAAGAATGTTATGGCTCAGTTTATCCAAGATGATGTTATTGCAGGGAAATTTGGAGAAGACCTAAAGAATGTAGATTTTGAAAACAAAAATTCATGGAAAAAACTAAGGGAGTTAGAAGTTGGTATGAAGACAAAAAATCTCCTCAGGAATGTTCAGGAGACCAGGCAGAAATTATTTCTCTTAGATGTAAGATCATCACTAATTGCAACCACAAAATATTTAAAGTCAAATTTGCCATTCTGCAATCAAAAGCTAAGAGACATAGAAGTTTTAAAGGTAAAAGAACCAAAGAAAGAGTCAACTCAACTTTCAGTCACTGAAGGACTTTCGGAAATAACCAGAATTTCAAGTGTTTTGCATCTTTCTGAGGAACAAATTGATAGAGTAAAAGAAGAGTGGAAACTTTTAAGTTGCGATAAGCCAACTCTAGATGAACTAGTGAAATTTTCAGAGGAAGGGCATATTCCAGTGCGGATTGATCATTACTGGCGTAATATATTTAGTATTAAAGACTCTAGCAGAAAAGAAAAATACTCAAATCTTGCTAAACTCATAAAGTCAATTTTAGTTTTACCTCATGGTAATGCTGATGCAGAAAGGGGATTTTCGGTTAACACTGCTCTGTTAAGGAAGGACAAGGCTAACTTAAAAGACTCAACTATAACATCATTAAGAATAGTTAAAGGGGCCATTAAACACTATGGATGTGTAAGTAAAGTTCCCATAACAAGAAATTTGTTAAATAGTGTTTGTGATTCACATAAATTTTATAAAGAGTATGTTGATAAGCTGAAGGAAGAAGAATCAAAAAAGGTAAAAGAAAGGAAGCAGAAAGAGAGGGAAAATAAGGAAAAGCAGCTAGAGAAAAAAGAAAAGCTGAGTTTGATGACAAAATAAAAGAAAATGATGCAGAAATAAATAGACTTAAAAAAGATAAAGAAGCCTCCCTAGCAGTAATTCAAGAGGGAACAGAAAGAATGAGAAAAGCTGTAGAAAAACAAAATACTGTTGAAATAGCAGTTGCCTCTAACTTGATCATACAAGGTTCAGCTGAAATAAAGAAAACTGAAAGTAAATTAGTTGTGGTGGAAGCAGAAAAAGATAGGCTAATCAGGAAAAGGTTAAAACAATAATATGAAAAAAGTAATTCAGTGAACAATTGTACATAGTTCTTGGTTTTCAATTACCTTTTTAGGATATTATAGTTTAATGTGAAACCTGAAAACTTTACTGTGAAAATCGTGAATTGCTTCTGGTTCAACAGCATATTAATGTTCAAAGTGAAACTTGAATGTGGTAAATATACTTGAATATGATAATAACACGTGAAAAGATAAGAACTGAACATTAGAAGTAAATCATACTTAAACTTTAGACATTAGACGTTATGCAAAAAATTTGGGTGTGAACTTCGACCATATATACTAATGGACTGCGCATTGGCAATAGCTGCATCAAAGCCGCCATGGCTCAAACATTGGGCACGTCATCATCAGACTCCAAATTTCGTGTACAAATGCTGTTATGATTACTAATTTACGCTGCAGAACTTCAGTGTTTTCGGTGTATTATGTGAATGCACCTCATATATAATGAAAACTCTTCAGGTAAGTTTACTTATGAGCTATATACATGCATGATCGTGTTGTTTACATTTTGTGATTTATAATGTGATGAACATTTGCGAAGAATTTGGAACATGCATTCCATTTTTTTTTTCTTAAGTTACTACATTTTTATATCAATAGCTGCAAGTTTCTGGTTAAGTAATTGAACTTTATTGACTTAGGTATTTAATTCGTTTCTTACCCATGAAAAATCATAGAACTTTCTTTACTATATCGGTCAGAGCAACCATAAGCACAGCAGGTGTAACCCATCTTTTTGACTGTTGTCATGTGATTTTATGTTGGAGCCAGAAATTTTGATGTCATGCGCAGTCTATCAGTATATATGGTTGAAGGGTGTGAAGCAAACTCTTTACAATGTATACAAAGTTGTTTTACTAGATGTATACAAATATACATCTAGTTTTTATTGAAATACACTCCTAAAATTTTTCTAAAAATTCCTAAAATTCCTAAAATTCTTACCTAAAATTTTCCAGAAGTATGCTATGATCCCTGATAGCAGAACTACAAATGAAATGCTTGAAGAAATCACCGACCCCTTAACATCTCCGAAACCATAACCAAAACTTAGGGTTCAACCAGAACCAAAACTTCTTACTCAAAATTTCTTCCGCACATTATATTATTTACATTCCTTCATTTATTTACATTCCCAGACATTTTTACAATAAAAACAAAAATATTTAAAACATTTCTTTATCAATAATTAATGAAACATTTTTGAACTACTTCTTGCACACGATTACATGACGCATCACACTCCTCCGACACATACACCTCACTCTTGTTGTATTCTTCCGCACATTCACTACCAACTGTTACTCCTTCTGACGCACGGACCCTTCACGTCGTGGTCGTTAGCATCGCTTTAGCCTCCCGCACCAACTGCTGCAAACCGTTGTACTCGCAGGTTAATTAATACTTTGGAAAAATTATTTCCTTTTATCTAAAAATACTATATTTTTGCACCTTGCCCCATTATTTCGTATGCTTTAAAAATTGTACGTCGCACTTTTCCCACACAGTTACATTTTTCTGACAAAATAATTTAGGACGCTAAAGTACACATCTACCGAAAAATAAACCTTGTAGCTGTTAGAACTGATAATGCACGAGCCGTGGTCGATGAAAACAATGGTGTTTACAGTAAATTGAAAGAGGCAGTTCCCAATCTGCAACTCAATGTATATGTGAGCTATTCTCTTCATCTTTGCATTTCCCATGCTGCTAGGAATTCCAGTTGCCTTAACTAATAAGGCAACTGGAATTCACTTGTAAAAGAGACATGCAAGTGTTATCCCCATTTCACCCATATTCAAGCAGCATACAAATAGTTGTATTGCGTAATTAAGGGTGGTAAATTGCCCTTGGAGAACAGTAGTCAGGCATGATGGTTGTCAATCGAAGTAACCACGGTATTGCAAATGTTGCAACTCTGTAGAAGCGAAAGCACACGTCAGTGTCACTCATGCTAGGGAGAGGACTTTGCAGCAGACCAATTAAGTATTATGTGCATTGTCACCCGGGGTAATTTCCGGTCAAAAATCAATAACATTCAATTATTATAAAAACTATGAAAGCTAGTATCTTCAATTTTGGCATGGAGTAAGTACTTTGTTATGTGCTTTTTATAAAAATTTTGCTTCATAAATTAATTCTTAATTTGATTAATTATAATTATTAAGTGACCCTGGGGTTGGGGTAATTATTGGTCAGCACCATATTTGATATATAAATGGACTAATAATTTAATTTTTTTATGATAATCTGTTAAAACATTTAAACTAAATGATATGAAGCTATATTAACCATACAGCCAAAAAGGAGAACAACATATACTGTGTAGTAGCTTAAATACAATTTTATTGGATATGCCAAAGTATTGCACTTAAATTCTACATTATCCAAAGTATTTCTTATAACATTTGTATGCAACGTTTATTGGCTTATCATTCACTGTAAATGGATCAACACCTTGCAAATCTACTGGTCCATAGAAAATGTACTGAATGTTTCTAGTCTGTCTCGCTTAGGCCAACGCAAGTTTCCAGCTCTTTTTTCTAGAAATTTTACTTCTACTTTACTTGCTTGTTTGTTTGTGACTTTCCCAATATAAAAAGAATGTGTATCATAATACACAGCATAATAACAGTGCTCTTCTATAGCATTCTGGATATTTCTCAACACTATTTTTGCATTTTGCAATGAAGTATCTTTACCCAACTGTTTAATCAAATTTAAATCATCCATATCTTTAGAGCAACTGCCATTATCTTCTGATTCACTTGGAATACTTAAAGGAGCACCTACAGGCTTTATTTCTGTTTTGCTTTTTAAGCTTGTTAAATAGGCCTGCAAAGTTGAAAAAGGCATATCTACAGCTCTAGCAGCTGCACATGCACTGAAATTTTCATTTTCCATCTTATATATGGCCTCATCAGGCTTTAATTTCTTCAACTTGATGTCTTTCTGTGGCTTATATAGCCTCATCATGATGCATAAATTTCATAGAAACTATAATATTATAGCTGATAGTTAACACAGAAAGTACACTAAAATAATAGACTGAATTTTTAGATAAATGGAATACAGGGAAAAAACAAGTTTAATAACTGACTAACATTTAGGTAATATGCACACGTTTTTGGCACAGCAAAGGATTATCACATTGCAGTTACAGTTAGAGCTGCTTTGCCATTACAGTTAAGAATGTCACTTTGCAGTTAGGGTTAAAAAGTTGAATGAGAAATATAATGACAGAGGTTGGGTGGTAACAATAAGTAAAATGTCAAGCACAAATACTGGAAAACTACACTGACCAGGAATCACCTGAAATATGAGGCAAAGTTTGGTGTGCTCCTATAAATTAATTCAGAATATCATAAGAAAATCTTAAATTCTCTTTTAGAAGCTGTGATAGTTTATAATTTTACCAAAAAAGAAAAAAAAATGTTAAATAATTAAAACTTTTTTAATGACAACTAGATCTTTTCAAATGTGTGCACTTACGTAGGACAATGTTGTTTTACAGAAACTTAACTAGTATGTTTAAAATTTTTTTTTCATAAATTTCAACTTAAAAAATAAATGAATTATACATTGCAAAGTAGAATGTTCAAATTGTTTCTATGATTTTTTTTACTTTCGTAAAGTGTTATTTTGATTAAAAAAAGTGTGACCAGGAATTACCTATGGAAACTTAATGACCGGGATTTACCCCAGGTGACGATACTAATAATAAAAACTATTTGTTCCTTCGACCAATTTTACGTAAAGTAAAGATGTTTAACTTAAAATTTCAATCCAAAAAGGAAGGACCCAACTAAGTTGTCTTTTGATATAATTCTGTTGTTGAAGCTATATTGCAAAATCTTTTAATGCAGGGCAGGGAATAAAATTTTATGTTTTCTCAGTGGTAATTGAAGACCATGTGGATCCTTCCATGTACTTAGGTTACCAGTTTAAATTTGAAATGTGCAATAGCACAGTTCCAGAAATTGAAAAAGATGTGAACTTAGTTACCAGTTTGAACTCAAAATGCAAAACGAGTGTTTTGTGTTTGATGGACTTGCAGAGTAGAACACATGCAGACTGTGAAAATGATTACCGTCAGGCATTGAGATTTTGCAGCACATGTTTTCATTATCTGCATCAGAATGTTTGCAGTCACTGATATCTGTTGTTAATCTGGCAGCATGCTTTTATTCTAATGCATTTGTATTAACACAGATTAAAAGCAGTGGTAAAATTACAGGGCTTAAAATTTAAGTTTGAAATGGAAGGGAGTCTCCCCACTTGTGTTTGTAAATGAAGGGGATTGAAAATTTCAGGTTGGGAGTTTTGAATATGTGACTAAAAGACTCTGGGAAAACAGTAGTAATTTATCAAACAATATAAGCTATACTTGATTTTTAAAACAAACAGGTGAATCAGATAAAAAAAAATTACTACATTCAATCTAATACAAATTACCATGATTAATTTTATAAAACTAGAGTTATTCGTTCTGCAGTACATCGATACCATAAAATTGTGCCTGAAGTATGTACGTATATGTCTGTCTTTCATTCCTTGCCACAGTTAGCAAGCTTTGATCAACTGTTATTTTATTTCTGAGGGTTTATCTGGTCCAATTTCAGAAATATGCATTCAGATTTTTGTTGCTTAGTGAATCTCTAAATTTTGACTGGATTCTGTTGTGTGTGCTAAAGCCACGTTCACTTGGTACATTTGTTAAACGCAACACAAGACTTACTTGCAGAAAAAACTTTTGACACTATTGAAAATGTGTGCACATGGTTGCTTATATTGCCTTATAAAATACTTAGAAAATTTTGTACACTTAGAACATATACTCTTCTTTTTTTACATCTATGTTTGAATAGTAAATAATTTCCGTAACTGCATCTTCATTAATTTTTGAAAAACAAAAACAAAACTGGTCTGCCAGGCTTTTGAAAGTGTGTGTGTGTGTGTGTGGGGGGGGGGTGCTTCACAGATTCATATTCTATACACTCAAACTTCAAAAAGAGTTCCATTGTGGAGGAAGGAAATCTGCAGTCTATCTCAATCACAGAAGATAAAATGAACCTTCACTTGACATTGTGATGTGCAAGTTTAGTATTACAAGGATCAACTAATTTATTATTTTTGAACACGTTTCCCTTCAGCTCTGGAAAAAAAAAAAAAAAATCTTCTTGAGTACTATGTTAATGTATAATATGTTTACAGTTCACATAATTGAGACTTGGTTGATTCAACCATTCTTCTGATACGAGTGTCCAGTTTTTCACTTTGCAACTACACTATCTACCAACAAGTAATTGGACACCCCTGCAATCGACGATATCTGCGGTCCTGATACACATCACGGCTGCCGCCGTTAAATATCGTGTGGGAAACAACAACGCAACCAGTCGCATGCAAGATGCCACGCAGTTTATAGTTCTCTGATTTCGAGAAAGGTGTAATCGTCAGGTATCACAGAAATGGCCGATCCACACGTGACATATCCAGCGAGTTGAAGTACCCAAAATCGACAGTAGCCTACATGATTGGCAAATGGAAGATGAGAGGTGACTGTTGGAATGTGCCCCGACCCAGCAGACCCACAAAACTGGGAGTTAGAGACCGAGTGCTGGTCAGAGAAATTCGGAAGAACTGTACCAAATCGACGGGCCACATCCGCGAGGAGTTTCAACAGGTATCGGGGAATGTTCTTTCAATGAATACCATCCGTAAGGAAGCCCATCTGCTCTCATGTTATCATGGACGTCTGCCGCCCTCAAGCCTTTGATCACCAAGTCCAATAGCGCTGCTCGGCTAACGTGGTGCAAAGAACGTCGACAGTGGACCGTTGAATAGTGGAAATAGGTTCTCTGAAGCGACGAATCAAGGTTCACCCTCTACTGTTTGGAAAGCAGGGTCTGGGTTTGGTGTGTGCCTGGAGAACGCCTCCTGCCAGAATGCATTGTGCCAACTGTGAAGTTCGGTGGTGGTGGAATTATGCTATGGGGGTGTTTCTCCTGGTGTGGTACGGGACCCTTGGTCAAAGTTCCTGGTAGACTCAACGCCGAGACCTACTGCACCATTTTGGATAACCATGCGCTTCCTACGTTGCGGCAGCTTTACGGGGTGGACCCAAGTTACTTTCAGGATGACAATGCCACCTGTCATGTTGTGAGGTCTACTATGGCTTGGTATGGTGACAGTGGGGTTAATCGAATGGACTGGCCTGCGCAGAGCTCGGACCTTAACCCTATCGAGCACCTCTGGGACAAGTTGGAGTGTCGACTTAAGGGGTGCCCCCACCGTCCAAAATCGTTGAAGGAACTGACCTGTCTTCTCCAAGCAGAGTGGAAGAAAATACCGCTAGCCATCGTATAACGCCTGGTTGAGAGTATGCCCCAGAGGGTCGCAGCTGTAATCGCCGCTCGTGGAGGCTCCATCAACTATTGAAGGGGAATAAACTTTGTTTTCCTTTGCTATCACAGGTGTCCAATTACTTGTTGGTAGATAGTGTATTTATGGAGGGGAAATAACATTTAACAATAATTCAGGACAGTGGGAACCAGCTCTTGCGAATGTCGATAGCCAGTGGCCAAATGGCGACCAGATATTTGTAGTGGCTAGTAATTTTTTTAATATAGTAGCCAATGATGACCAGTAGATTTTTCTTCCCCAAGTGAGCAACTATTTTGTCCAACTTTTCCGCACACTTGTGAATGAATATCGAGTTCAGTTTTCTTGCCTGTGTTCCTGCAGCTGCATCAAAAATGAATGGAAGTGTAGGTAGGCTTACTTAATCTGCTGATGGATCATCCTGGAGCAACCAAAGGGTCAAGTATAGTAAAGCATCCTTTGCCATAGTATATCTTGCACAAAGTATAATGTCATCTATAGGTAAAAGAATTATCTTTGAATCTGTTTAGCAGCATATATACTGAACAAAAAGAAACCAACTGTTATGGCATTGTTTTTAAGATGATACAGCTGCTACATCTAATGCCATGTAGTACTACTGCTCCTTGTGAGCGTGGCTTTTCAGAAATGAACCTCATAAAAACAAGTAATCGGGCATGTCTGAAGAGTGACACTTTAATGAATGATGATTAGATGCAATGGCACTTAAATTGAAGATTTTGATCCTCAAAATGCTTCCAATTGTGGTGGGGCCGCCCTGGTGGCGCAGTCTAAGGCAATGGCCTCTGATCATTCGTCCGAACGGGTTCCGGATTCGAATCCCGGTGAGGCATGGATGTTGTGTTTGTCTTACGGCACTGGCTCTCTCCCTTCCCTGGAACCAGTGACCCTAAATTAGGGACGGGCGACTGCTTATAGCCCATTGAGTTGCTCACGGTGGTCGTTAAACCTTGAATAAAAAAAAAAAAAAATTGTGGTGGGCAGATACCTCTGATGGGAAGATCAGACACAGTACATATCAGTAGTAAACTGTATTATTATTAGTGCCAGTGACCCTAAATTAGGGACGGGCGACTGCTTATAGCCCATTGAGTTGCTCACGGTGGTCGTTAAACCTTGAATAAAAAAAAAAAAAATTGTGGTGGGCAGATACCTCTGATGGGAAGATCAGACACAGTACATATCAGTAGTAAACTGTATTATTATTAGTGCCACTTTATGCATATACTGTATATCCTAGTGTTTGTCCCTTTCTTAAAAATATTATTAAAGAAATTAGACCTAACTTCAATGGCTTATCAAAAATAAATTATGTATGTGTAAATTAAGATAGTAACAGTAATGATATTACAGCACTGAAAATAAATTGTCAAAAAATCAATCATTTTGGAACAAAAGCATGTGCAATATGATCCTGTGCAGTAACTGCTCTGCATCTGTTTTTATGAAGTTAATGGGGGAGGGATCTCTCATTAGAAAAAACATTCACCCATTTGATTTCATTGAAACATAAGTAGAGAAGTTACTGAATTATTATTATTATTTTTTTAACTTTGCATGGTCAATAGATTTTGTCATTTGGCTAGTAAAATTTTTATTCCACTAGCCACACTGGCTAGTAGAAATTTCAGCAGTC
Source organism: Macrothele yani (assembly GCA_039090855.1). Taxonomy (NCBI): domain Eukaryota; kingdom Metazoa; phylum Arthropoda; class Arachnida; order Araneae; family Macrothelidae; genus Macrothele; species Macrothele yani. Next base: position 130,600,743 of record CM077009.1, on the reverse strand, counting down.
TTGCAATGCTGGTGGGTACATCGCAAAATAAAAAAATTTGATTACGGAAAAATCTTTGCTCTACCCAACTTCCGTTTTTGGAAAATTTCCTCTGTTTTGAAGCTGAAATACAATCGGTGGTCGAACAAAATTACGTTTTACAATAACACTGAGCAGAGGGAATATCGCGAGAAAAAAAAATGCAATTACAGATTAAATCTGCAGTTCGTCTAACTTCCGTTTTCGAAAGTTTTGAAAATTAAAATTTCGTCACCAGCTGGGAAATACCCCCTAAAGCCACACACACACACACACACACACACACCAACCCCCCAGAACGACACAGAGGATAAGTCAGAGTTCTTCAAATCCGCCAAAGAAATTGCTGCCTAAAGTTTACAAGGAAATTTTTGCTCCGTTTAACTTCCATTATCGGAAGCTGAAATACAAACATTTATGCAATAAGTTGATATTTAATAACAATACTGGACAGAGGAAACTTTGCAAAAAAAAAAAAAAGAAATTACAATTGCGGGAAAATTTTCACTCCGTTTAACTTTTGTTTACTGAAGTTCTGAAAAACGGAATACCGTTCTCCAGACGAAAAACGACCCCCGTTCACACACACACACACACACACACTAATCTTCCTGAAAATAAAGCATCTTCAGTTGCTTTTCTTCATCGATCTCGAGCATAACTGAAATGTGGCGAAATTCCACAAATCCGAAGAATCTGATGCATGTTTCATAACAGTCCACGATATGCAAAGTAAACTGCTCATGCGGCTATATATGGAAGCAGATTCACGTGTCCATAAACTGATTATATTACTTATGTTCCACACATGACTGATAAATTAGATTGCAATTTTCAGAACTCTGAAGGGTCCCGTTTCTAACACACATATTTTTACAAAGGGTGCATTTTTAACGTGCAAATTTTGCAAGTGGTCTAAAAATGGACCCAATATTTTATATTTATATATATTTTTTCTTAAAATTTCGTAAGGCGGGAGACTCCCTCATAACAATTTTATTTCTGCGGGGGTAATAGTTCAGAGGGGATTTACTCCCCTGGGTAAGTGTCAAAAATACTAAATGCTGTATTCCATAGTTTAGAACTGTGTACCTTCAGATCAGTGTGTGTGTGAGAGAGAGAGAGAGAGAGCGAGAGATCATCTCTTTAGTGTTGCAGTGACCATGTCCACTGTAGTAAAAGACATAGCCCTGTGTTGTAAGCCTGATTCGAAAAAAATTTGGAATATCTTAAAATTATTTGACATGTGACTGATGATTTACTTAACTACAAATGAATATGAAATATGTTGGCAAATTCAAACCAAACCTTTTCTCCTTTTTTGTTTTCATTCACAGAAATCTAATTATGATGTCAAAGGAAAACTCATACAGAAGAAAAAGCTGCCAGTGTGATGTGTTAACTTAGATGGTTCACACACGCACAAAAGTCATCAATAAAGGCAAAGACATAAAGCATTTATATATGGATATTAGTGAGAAACCATACGAACACTAAATATCTTCCTAGAAAGTTTTGCATAAATTAAACCTTGCATAGTAGGAAATAATCTCAGCATTTCAAAGACCTTCAAGGAAGTATATACAAAATATGTTCCAAAACACACATATTCACACTGAACAAACACACTCTACTAGTGTAAGTGTGTTGCAAGAATGCAAAATATGTCACAAAAAGTTTTCAAAACAGTATTTCCCAAAGCATTTACTCATTCACTCACGTGAAAAACCCCACAAGTGTGAAATATGCCACAAGAAATTTTCACAGAAAAGCAATCTCTCAACTCATTTACTTGCTCACACAGGCGAAAAAGTACACGAGTGTGAAATATGCCACAAGAAATTCTCATTCAAAAGTGTTCTCTCGGGTCATTTGCTCACTCACACAGGTGAAAAACCGTATGAGTGCGAAATATGCCTTAAGACATTCTCACTAAAGTCCGTTCTTTCAAGTCATTTGTTCATTCACACAGGTAAAAAACCCTATGAGTGTAAAATATGCCACAAGAAGTTCTCACGGAAAAGTAATCTTTCAACTCATTTGCTCATTCACAGAGGTGAAAAGGTGCACGAGTGCCATATATGTGATGAGAAGTTCTCATTCAAAATGGATCTTTCAAGTCATTTGCTCACTCACAGGTGAAAATGGATATAGGTGTTAAATGTGCCCTTGCAAATGCTCAGGAAAAAGTAATCTTTCAACTTGTGCTCACTCACACTTGTGTAAAGAAACACATGAATGTAAAATATTCTATGAGAAATCCAAAGAAAAGAGTGCTGGAAGTGTCACAAGAAATTCTCATCGAAATGCAGCTATTTTACCACCTTGCATCTGTAAAAACAACCATCTCTCAAGAAAAGGATGCTGCCAACACGTTTACTTACTCCTACAGATACTAAACCCTCTGTATAATATGATATGCCAAAAAAACTGACACCTGGCATTTAATTTGTAGTTGATTTTCTTGCTGATACAAATGAAAACTTTACATGAATAAAAAATTCATATGGAAAAATAAACTTTGGCAACAGGTGCTAACTCATGTAGGTGGAAAGTACTTGCATGTGTGAATTATGCTGCTGATTCTCTGGAACAAGCAATTATTTCACTTACACATAGAAAAATCGCATACAGGGCTCGAGAAATATGTTCTAAATCTAGGAGCCAGCTCGAAAATTTAGGCGCCAGGTAAAACAAAGTCAATAACGCATAAACAAAAAACATGTTTGGTTATGACTCTGGAACGAAAAGTGGTAAACCGTATTTGTTGTCAATTTCTTTTACTTTTTACTCAAACCATTTATTGCAAAATAAAGTTTTAATTTTCTTTTTCCATTCTTTCAGTAGATGATTTCAGATTTCAATTTTATTAAAATACTATTTGCGGATGTCATATTTTGTACATATTATTTCAAAGTACCATATTTTTTTGTTCTTCGTATAATCTGTAAACCATAAAATTCAGGAAAAAAAATTTATTTGTGAGATCCACAAGGGCATAAATCTAGAGGCTGTGAAAAAAACAACAACAACATATAATCTGCGGCGGCATGTGATACGTCGATCGTAAAATTCTGAGAAAAACAATTTTTTCCTTTGCATAATCTGCGACAGCATGTCTCAGACCATGATATTTGAGAAAAAAGAAATACATACCTGCCAACATTGGCAACAGCTTTGTTACTAATAACTAGTTTTGCGTGGCATACATGGACTATTTTACGAAATGATCCATCTCTTTGTAAAAAAACAAATATGCACCCCAACAAAACATTTCAACAAACAAGGACTCTAATGAAGCAAACTTACCACATGCAAAACACAAAGTTGATTCCCCAGCGAGGTTCGAAACTTTCATCAGTAAAAATCAGTAAGATGCGTTCAGAATCCCACAATGCTTGACAGACAGGAAATCCGAGCAAGTGAACGCGCAGTGCATGAACCTCCACTTACCATATGATCATACTGTCCCTAAAATTGCAGTTTAAGGACAAGATGAGACCAAAGAATGTGGGGAAAAGCATGAATATTTTAACTGGTGAAAAACCAAAACAGACAGCAAGAATGCGGACTGTCAGTTGTCTTTTATTGACTCTGCAATTTCACAGCACCACTGCTTAATTTTTCTTTCTGCTGATATCATTCTCTCCCTACTTCTTCATTGTCACTTTTCTTTTCTTATTTTTTATGCCCTCTGATAAAAACCATCAGTCTGAGGACCATGAGTGCATGATATCAAAGCTTCAACTATTTTAGATAAATGGTGTAACTTTGGGAATATTAATACTTTTGAACACCATGCATCAATTTTTACAAAGTTTCGTCACTTCCATTTTCAGGAATTTCCTTCTTCCTTTATCAAGATTAAATGCAAAAACTTATGGGGAGGGGGGGCATTTAACAGCGCTGGAGAGTGGGAACATCGCAGGAAGAGGGGGGGTATCGATTACGGGAAATCCGTCTGACTTTCGGTTTTGCACATTTTTTCTTCTATTTTCAAGCCGAAATACATAAAATTATGCAGTGAAATGATACTTAAAAATACTGAACAGAAGCAACATCGCGAGAAAAAAAGAATTATGATTACGGAAAAAATCGCAACTCCGTCGGCTTTCCTTTTCCGAAAGTTTCGTAAAGATAGAATTCTGTCCTCCTTCACCCACCCCCACTCCCCACCCCCAATTTTGTTTGCTTGTGCATTGATCTCCAAGTGGCAAAAATAATGAAAAGGCAGAATTTTTCGAATTCGCAGAAGAATCTCGTGTCTCAAGATTAGGAGGACATTTTCGCTGCATCTTATCTTCCATTTCCGCAAGTTCTTGTCTACAGTTTCAAGCTGAAATACGAACATGTATGCCATAAAATGTTATTTAACAAAACTAGACACAAACGCAACATCGGGAGGAAAAAATACCATTCGGGCAAATTCCTCTCACTCCATTTAACTACTGTTTTCGAAAGCTTTGAAACACAATTCCGTGCATACGCTTAAGAATCTTATGTATATCATAAAGTAATAGCAAAATATTTTTTTAAACAAAATGAAAATTCGTAGAATTTGTAGTTTCGAGAGTGAGTTCCGTAGTCAGACAATGAAATCCGTAAAAACCACAGACATTCCATAGTAATTGCCATGTACGACAGTCATATAATAACCTGCACCTATCGTGTTAATCATGAATAGTAATTTCCGACAAAAAACTGCAATTCACAGAACTGACTTAGAAATCTAAAGATGTAAGAAAAAAATGATTGTCTTATTGAAAAAGTAACTCATTTTGAAGTATTTCTGTGTTACTTATAAGTAAAAAAGAACTAAAATCGCTAACTGTTGCAGCATTACTGTAGGCCATTAGTTACACTAAAAAATCTGTTGAAATTGCAGACAGTCCATAGCATTGTCTTATTTCTGAATATGGAAAGAAGAAAAATTCTTAACTAATACAATTAGCGCACCAGAACTAGGCATTGCGATTCGCAGAATGGTTACATGCTACGGAATAGCTTTGCGGGATTCCCGACTGGCGGATTCTCACACCACGTCGGCTTTCGCACGTGCAAATACCTTCACGTCGTGGCCGTCAGCATCACTTCACCGTCCTGCACCACCTGCTGCAAACCATCGTACTCACAGGTAAATACTTTGGACCAGAGTTTAAGCTGGCTCAAAAAATGCTGTAGCAAAAATGCTAAAATGAACGGAAAAGTTGTAGCAAAATGCTAAAGAAATTTAGCCTCTTTTGTCGACGAACTGACACGCTACAAATAGTCGTAGTGGACGAACTGGCGCATGACAAATCGTCGTTGTTGACGAATTGACGCGACACCGTCAGACTGAACAATGAATGACGGAGTTTCCGTCGTATGACTGAATACTTTTACCCACGAATTAGCGGCAGAGTTTTAATTTTTCATCTAGACTACGGGAGTTCATGTTTTCGGAACATAATCACCTCTTTGGTATTTAAGTGTCCTGTGCCATTTTGCGACAGGACACTAGTTTTCTCGTGCATTTTAGATTAATTCATCGCATTTTGCGAAAATAGCAATCATAGCTTAACCTCTGCTTTGGACAAATTCTTTCCTTTTACCTGCGTATATTTTTGGACCTTTCCCCATTGTTTTGCATGCTTAAAAAATTGTATGTCGCCCTTTTCCCACACCGTTAAATTTTTCCGACGAAATAATTTAGGATGCTAAAGTACACATTTACTGAATAACGAATATGATCTAGTAACCACTTACCATCCTCCAACCTTTCCTAGGTTGAAAAAGAATGACATTAACAGTTGAAAACTTATTTAAACTTTTTTTTTACATAAATTAACATACATACATATCACTAAGCTGTTCTCTGAGATTCAGAGGTTAGCTCCAAAAAGAAATACAAACTTCCAGATATTTTTATTTATTGTTGTCGTATCATACTTTTCCATTTACAGCGATATTGACATACAACTCGTGCTTCACTGATATCCATTACACACCATACACAAGATCTTTTATACTTCATACTCATAATCTTTTTCTCATGCAGACACTCCTGAATCTGATCCACCCATGTCTTCCTTGGCCTTCCTCTGCCTTTCCTTCCTGCCACTTTGGCTGAAAAGATTTTCTTAGTAAGCATTTCATCACTCATTCTTTCAACATGGCCAAACCACCGAAGCATATTGGTCTCCACCTTGCTAACAACATTTTGCTTCACATCACACAACTGCAATACATCTTCATTCCTCACACAATCAGATCGTGTCTTGCCACAAACCCCACGTAAGTAACACTTTTCTCCAGCACACAAACGACTCCTATGTTTCTTCTGCAGTACCCAGGTTTCACTGCCATACATCAGAGTAGGAACAATTACAGTTTCATACACAGCCATGCGGGACACTCTAGAGAACCCATCATTCCTGTGAAAACCTCCCAGAGCAGCTATGACTTTCAAAGAAGAATTCACTCTCCTACTGATTTCACCATCCAACTTGTTCTCTCTCTGTCAAGCATGCTTCCTAAATGCACAAACTCACTCACCTGGTCAATCACAGTGCCATTTATACTTACATTACATTCAGTGCTACCCATTCCTCTCTCCAACACTATAACTTTGGGGTTCCCTTATTTATACTCAGTTTGAATTTCATGCAAACTTCGTGCATCCGAGTCAACATACTTTGCAACTCACTTTTGCTCTGCCAACAGGACAGTGTCATCAGCATACAGCAATCTGCACACACGGATATCAGCGTCCATAAATATATTAAACAGCCATGGTGACATTACACAACCTTGTCTAACTCCTACACCAATGGAAAACCATTTTGATAAAACGCCATTCACTCGTACACAAGCTCTACTACCAGCATACATGGCTTTTACACTATTAAGTAGATTCCCAGTAACACCATATTCATTCAATGCCTTCCACAAAAGTGTCCTATTCACTCGGTCGTAAGCTTCCTCTAAATCTATGAAGGCAGTAAAAACTTTCTTCCCAACAGCCAGATACTTTTCAATCATCATGCGTAATGCAAAAATCTGGTTAGTGCAGCCTTTACCAGGCATAAAACCACTCTGAATATCCCACACTTTCAATGATGTAAGACCCCGTACTTTTTCAATAACAACCTTACCAAACACTTTCCCTGGCACACTCAGTAGGCTAATACCACGATAGTTCTTGCATTCAGTCTGATCACCTTTTCCCTTATACAAGGGATATAATAGCATCTTTCCAATCCCGAGAGACCATTCCTAACTCCCAGCACAACTGTCAAATTTCAGTTAACCAATCAATTACAGAGTCACCACCATATTTCAACATCTTGGCAGTTATGCCATCAACTCCTGGAGCCTTACCATTCTGAAGAGATTTTAGAGCTTTACACACTTCTTCTCTAGAGATCCCTCCTGTGCGTTCATCTCTCATTGTGACATCATCTGCGTCTGTCTCAGAATCATCTTTGCTTTCCTGATCTAATAACTCCCAGAAGTATTCAGCTTGTTCTTAAAGTTTTAATACTTGTTGCTTCATTGGCATATGCTTATGGCCTAATTTATCATGCAGCTTTTATGTCGTTGACACAGCAGTTAATACAGCATAGATAAAAAGAAATATTTTGTGTTATATTTATCACCTTAGGGTGGTTCACAACGTTCATTCTACGCCTCAGTGTGAAAGTTCGTTATTTTTCATACAAATATCAATATGGAAGAAATTTGCAAATGAATTTTATCCTTCTCAGTGACTTTTAGTACAGGCAGTCCCCGGACTATGAACAGGTTTCATTCCTAAGTCTGTCTTTAAGTTGAATTAGTACGTACAGTAAGTTGGGACAGTTAGGTACGTCGAATGTTTGTTTATACGTATTAAACTTTTTGATGCATAAAAAACATTAAAGAAAATACTTCCACATGCACTAAAACATCTTTAAAAAATAATCTAAATGTTTCCAATGTCCATTGGCATTTCATCTTTTTCAGATTGCATTATTGTTTCCACATTAATTTCAATGGTGATCATTTTTTTTTTTCTGATGCATCATAACTTGCATCCCACATATGGTATGTTTTGTTTTGGTATCGTGGTTACGAGGGTAAAAACAAAAAATTAAAGCCAAGTACACTAAAACACACATGACACTTAACAACGTGGTCTAACTGAAAAGAACAGTTTGTTATTGCGAACTGGTATAACTCTAATTTTTAATCAATACGCTTTATGGGAGTTGGCTTAACTATGGGTTGTATGCAAGTTGGATGTTCGTAACATGGGGACTGCTTGTATTTTCTGCATTGGTATTTATGAGAAACTATTGTTATAGCCAATGAAAATAGATGCTGTTTTGCATCCTTATATTCACTTTCAGTATCAAGATGAGCATGCTACAGTGCACACTTGCCGATTTCATTTCAACATTGCTCTGCAAGCAGATGATACCATAACTGCCGCCCCAGTGGTGCAGTGGTCTAAGTGCTGGCTTATGACCATTCATTGGAGAAGGGTCCAGGTTTGAATCCCGGTCAGGCATGGATGTTGTGTTTGTCTTACGGCAGTGGCTCTCTCCCTTCCCTGGAACCAGTGAACCTAAACTAGGGGACAGGCGACTGCTCATAGCCCATTGAGTTCCTCACAGTGGTTGTTAAACCTTCAATCAAAAAAAAAAAAAAAAAAAAAAGATATAACTATCACATGACAGCAAATTTTGTCATGTGCTGTAATGTTGGGTAGCGACAATCCTAAAAATTCATGTTGGGAAGTGTTATATACCTGGTTTTGCTTTATATAAATTTATGATGAGTGACTACTACAATTGAAACAGTTGGCCTGTACAAAATGTTTTCCAACAGTAATTTATCTCCTTGTTGTAAAAGTTACCATTGGGCCAGCCTGCACCAGGGCACTACATGTTGAGAGGTACCAAAATCTTGGGAATACATGTGACAAAGGTTATTTTACCATGTTACAGAAATTACAAAAAAAAAAAAAAAAAAAAATTACAATGAAATAGCATATTGTGGGACTACAAATGAAAGTAACGTAATACAGTTAATATTCATTATAGTTGCATGAATACTGTTTCAATTTATTTAATCATTAAAAATACCAATTCCTGTTGAAAATAGGACGACCATCAGGGCTGCAAGAATTGTAGAATAAGGTGAGCTTTGTAAGCCAGCAAAGTTGCTACTTCCTGGTAAGGCCAAACTCTGAACTCAAAAAAGACTGTGAGGGCATTTATTTCATTTCTATGACAGAGCTAGCTGACAGCCAGGAATGCCAAAGGGGGAGAGGTTTAGACGTCAAAGCAGATAGTTTTTACAAGGTATTTTAACAAACTGCAAGTGACTGAAAAGCCTAAAATTAGAATAGCTTACTCAAGCAAATTGCTGCCAGATCAAGGCCCCCAGTTTAGTGGGGGTGACAGGGAAGGAGAGGGAACTGGTTATAGGTAAATTCTGCAGCATGCAACTCCAGTTGGATTATTAATCTGAATTTGAACAAAAATGTCTGCATTTTTAGAGATTTTGGTATAATTTGATAGGGCAGTGACAGATTTAAGTGTTCCTGTTGTAAATATGTTACAATGCTATGCTATTAGGGTAAAAAGAATCAATTTAACTTCTCTAGACATTTATGTTATCCTAAGGACTTACCTATGCATACCTACAAATGCCTCTGCAGAACAAAGTTTTTTTCTTTGAAAACCATTCATAACTGTCTAAGGGCATATAGTTTTCAGGAAAGAACATGCATTTGCAGCTTTGTCACTTAATTCAGTCATTGTTGAAATGTTAACATTTAATGGTATAGTAGATTTTGCCACAAAGAAATCAAGAAAAAAAAATATTTTGGCTGTAACTAATTTTATGAATTTATGTTTATTCATTTTTTCTTTCTAAGTCATTCAATCGGTTTACAATGAACATTGGTACCAGCACTACATTTATAAAAAAAAAAAAAAAAAAAAAAAAAAAAAAAAAAAACCTGTAAGATTAGTATTGCTTATATTGAAAATTTAAATGGAAAATTCACGAGCAAATGTGTGTTTCATAGATATGTTGAAAATTAGGCAATTTCATTTATAAATAAACTGGTGTCCAAAATTAGCATGGCAGATACAAATTCGAGAATATTTTCAAAACGAGATGACCCATTGTAAAGATTTTGCAGACATGTGCAAGGGGAAGCACTACGTCGACATATCTGAAACAACATTGTACTAGCTCTTGTGGAAATATGCAGATGATAAGTGTACATCGTTAAGCTTGTAGGCATGGGAATAAACATTCTGAGCAGGGTGCAGTAAATAAAGCTTGAGTTGGGAAAATGGCTGTATGGTTGAGAGTGATCGCAACCTGAAGTAGCAAGGTGTGAATGTGTCGAATCAAGTGGTCTCCGATCTGTGGACACCCGGAAACTGAAACAATAACCAGAAACTGGACATGGACTCCCACAAGTCAAGACAGTTGGTATGTGTGTCTAACAGCTCGCCGCCATGGGAAGTCGTCAGCCAAGCATCTCTCACAGGAGCTCCCCTGTGTTACAGGAAATGCAATATTGAGGCAAACAGTTTACAGGACTCCACTAGAGAGGTCTGTGTCCCACTTGCTGCACCACACAAAAGTGTCCATCTGAATTGGGCCCAAAAACATAATTCCTGGACCTCAGATTATTGGTCATGTTTTCTTCGGTGACGAATCGTGGTACAGCCTGAACACGGATTATGTACATTTGGAGAGAGGCGGTAAGCCGATATCGTCTCTCCAACATTAGGGAAATTGACCACTATTATGGTGGTGGACTCCTGGTTTGGGCTGAAATCATGCTGGATGGATGAAAGCTGCTGCACGTGTTTCCAGGAGGCACCCTGACTGCTGCATGCTACAAGGATGACATCCCAGAGCCATATGTACAGCTTTTCAGGGAAGCTGTTGGCACCCAGTTCCTTTTTATGGACAATAACCCTTGTCCTCATATGCTTTGGCTAGTCGATGAATACATGGAGAGTGATGATATTTTCAGGATGGAGTAGTGAACACCAATCTCGGTACCTGAACCTGATATAGCATGTCTGGGATGCTCTGGGAAAAGCAATCTCAAGCTGGCAGCCTTCTCCCGGAGACCATCTGGGACTCTGATGCGCCTTGGTGAAGGCATGGCACTTATTGCCCCAAACTCAGATTCACAACCTTGTAAACAGCGTGAGGGATTGTTGTGTGAGCTGTATTGCTGTTGAGATTAAGGAATAAAAAAATTTGCCTTTGATTAGAAAAATTCATTAAAAGTATGAAGCCGCCTTCCTAAACTACTACTATTTTTTTATGCATAATATATAAATAATAATATATATATATATATATATATATCAGGGCTGCCAGTCCGCGCCAAAACGTTGCTCTTGCGCCATCCTGCAAAGAAATTTCGATTTTGACGAAATCTGCGCCAAAAGTTAAAATTTACTGGTCATCAATATTTTATCGTATTACTACATTCGAAATCGGTTCAGCGGATAATTCGTACGTGGGATTCTTTTGAGGATTCGCAAAGTCCCCATTTTTTTTTTTTTGTCATTATTTGGATCATTCTCGAGATCGATGCAAAACAAGAGAAATGTGGGAGGGGGTCGTATTACGTCTGGAGACGTTGTTTTGTCTTTTTAAACGTTCGCAAACGGAAGTTAAACGGAGTGCAGATTTCCCCCATAATCATGCTTTTTTTTCCCCCTATGCGATGTTGCTTCTGTCCAGTATTGTTAAATATAATTTTATTGCGTAATTTCAGCTTGAAATTGTAGGCAAAGATTTCTGAAAACGGAAGTTAGGTCCGCGAAAATTTCCCTGTAATCTTCGGGCATGACATTCTTACGATGATACGAGGGATTCCATCCTTTCTGTTACCATTTGGGCCATGTACAAGATCGATGCACAACTGAACTAATTTGGGGGGGGGTCTCCCTCGGAAAACGGAATTTCATCCTTCGAAAACGGAAAGTAGACAAAGGTAAGAATTGTCTCGTAATCGTAATTTTTTTTCTCGCGATGTTTCCCCTACCCAGCATTGTTAGATATCATTTTGTTCCATGAATATTTGTATTTCAGCTTGAAAATGTTGGATAAATTTCCGAAAACGGAAGTTCGACATAGTGAAGATTTCTCCCGTACTTGTATTTTTTCCTCACCGCGATGTTCCCACTCTTACATAGTTGTTAAATGTCATCACCCTCATAAGTGTGTGCGTGTGCATTTTAACTTGATAGGGAGGGGGGGGATTTCCAAAAATGGAAGTGACGAAGTTTGGAAATTTGCAAGAATTGATGCACGATGTTAAAAAAAAGTATTGATTCTCTGAAAATTACACAATTAGTCAAAAATAGTGAAAGCTCTGATATCAGAATTTATGGTTCTCAGGCTGAAAGTTCTTTCAGCATGATGGATACAATTATTGTTATCTTAGTGAATAAAAAAAAAAAACCCGAAAGAAATGGCAAGGGAAAACTATCAGCAGAAAAAAAAGTTAATAATGGATGGTGCGTAGTGGTATGGTAGACTAGAATGACTGGTGCCGAAAGCGACAGATTTCTGTGCCTAGCTCTCATGATTCTGCCGCCAGATGGCGCCCTAAAGCAAAAGTCCGCTACTTTTAATGCAGAAATGTACGGAGCACTGGTGTTTTCAGTCTTCAAGATTTACTTATTTTTTAATTAAAGATAATTGCCAAAAATCCCGTTTTCAGAATATTATGTTTTATTTACATAAAGCATTATTTTTCAACTTTTACCATTATTAATTCTTTTGCAATTTTGCGAGAACTCGGATCTACGAACCTTGCTCGAGAACGCAAGTTCGTACGCCTACTATAATGGACCTTACATCTACTTAGAAAAAAAAAGAGAGCCGTTGGCGCAGTGGTCTAAGGCGCTGGCCTCTGATCATTCGTCCGTAAGGGGTCCGGGTTCGAATCCCGGTGAGGCATGGATGTTGTGTTTGTCTTACGACACTGGCTCTCTCCCTTCCCTGGTACCAGTGACCCTAAATTAGGGACGGGCGACTGCTTATAGCCCATTGAGTTGCTCACGGTGGTCGTTAAACCTCCAATCAAAAAAAAAAAAAAAAAAAGAGACCATAAAATAAAATAAATAACGTTTTGAAAACATTTTTATAAATACAAGCAATATAAAATAAGAAAAAATAACCAGGACTCGGTGACAAATATCGTTGTTAAAAAATTTACGATAGCATGGAATACTACAAGAAAATATTATTTCTGTTACAGAATGAATATACCCCTCCCTTTTTTTTTTTTTTTGCTAATAAAAAAGAAAACTGTTAACGTCGGCGTAAGTTTTTTTTTATTTGAATATATTGCCAGTGCCTAGGAACTTTTTTTTTATTGGAGGTTTAACGACCACAGTGAACAACTCAATAGGCTAGAAGCAGTCAGCCATCCCTAATTTAGGACCACTAGTTCCAAGGAAAGGAGAGAGCCGTAAGAAAAACATAACATCCATATTTCACCAGGATTCGAACCCGGACCACTTTCGGACGAATGATCAGAAGCCATCGCTTTGACCACTGGGGCGGCAGAGATATATTTGCAGTTTTGAATACAAACGTTTTGAAAATATTGCTGTAAATGCCAGCAATGTGATAAAACAAATAGTCATTGGAGTTCAAAACCATAAGTCATAAAAAATTGTAATTTTTTTTTCTGATATAGGACAAATTATTTGTTAAGTTATCTAATTTATATATTGTACCTCTTTTTTTCTAAGATTTTTTTTTATTCAAGCATAATTTTTTATTACTCAAATTAAATGTAAGAACATTTGAATATTCTACCAGAATGTCTAGGGATTTTACTTGAACAGATGATTTTTCTTGGAAATTTACTGCCTTTGTTCCATTATTTATGCATTGATATTATAAAATAAGCACAGGCTCCTGTTCATAACGGGTTCAGGCCCACACTGAGCTCGAGTGGGTGCAGAAAAAGATTAGGCTAAAAAATAGAGGCCTAGTTTATTCCAAAGTTCAAAATTTGTCAGATAAGATGTTTCTGAATTATACACAGACGGGAAAAAAAAAATCCCAACACCACGAAAAAATAGTTGTAGAGGAATGAAATGGCGGCAATACATTTGTATAGGTAACATATTTAATCGATTAAGGTTTCAAGATCACAGCTTATTGTAAGCGCGAGAAGAGCCATTTTAAATGTGAAATGCTGGTACATTAATAACCGGTGTAACCGCTAGAATGTTGAATGCAAGCACGCAAACGTTCATGCATTGTGTCTTACAGGTGCTGGATGTCAGTTTGTGGGATGGAGTTCCATGCCTGTTGCACTTGGTCGGTCAATACAGGGACGGTTAATGCTGGTTGGGGTGACGCTGGAGTTGTCCAATGATGTCACATACGTGCTCGATTGGTGAAAGATCTGGTGATCTAGCAGGCCACTGCAACATGTCGACACTCTGTAGAGCATATTGGGTTACAACAGCGGTATGCGGGCGTTGGAAAACACCCCCTGTAATGCTGTTCATGAATGGCAGCACAACAGGTTGAATCACCAGACCGACGTACAACTGTGCCGTCAGGGTGCGTGGGATAACCACGAGAGTACTCCTGCTGTCGTAGTAAATTGCTCCCCAGACCATAACTCCAGGTGTAGGTCCAGTGTGTCTCGGCCGCAGACAGGTTGGTTGCAGGCGCTCACCTGTCCTAACCAACACACGGCCATCACTGGCACCCAGACAGAACCGGCTTTCATCAGAAAACACAACAGATCTCCACTCCGTCCTCCAATGAGCTCTAGCTTGACACCACTGACGTCGCAAACGGCGGTGGTTTGGAGTAAGTGGAATGCACGCTACAGGGCGTCTGGCTCGGAGCTGTCCTTCAAGTAACCGATTTGTAACAGTTCGTTGTGTCACTGTGGTGGCAACTGCAGCTCGAATTGCTGCCGCAAACGCGGTATGATGTGCCACGGCCATACGCCGTACACGGCGGTCTTCCCTCTTAGTAGTGCCACGTGGCCGGCCAGGACCCGGTCTTCTTGAGGCAGTACCTTCCCTTCACCACCGCTGCCAACAATCATGCACAGTGGCTACATTCTTGCCAAGTCGTTCTGCAATACTGCGGAAAGAAAATCCACCTCGTAGCCCTATTAAACGACCTCGTTCAAACTCCGTGAGCTGTTGATAATGGCTTTCTTAAAGGCATTCTTGACTAACATCAACAAACTACATCGAATCTCAACGATAACTAACGCTCACAAACGTTACAGCGTGTATTTACAGCAAACCTGCTTTGCATGTTCCGAGGGGCACTACTAGCGCCACACGCAGTGGCGGCTCGTGAGTACATCTACAGGGGGTTCACAATTAATAATTTGCAGTTTTTGAGATACACTGTGTCACACACTTGTGTGTTACTTACAATATTCATATAATTTAGGCGCTGCTATACCTTGATGTAATGTATTAATTTTGAAACGAAATGTTATTATAGATATTACTGTACGGTAACTGTTTCACAACTTAATAGTAAAGGATTACTTTATTGATCATCATCATCATCATTCATTATCAATCCACTGCTGGACGAAAGTCTCCCCAAGTTTCCTCCACAACGGTCTGTCTTGTGCCAGTCTCCTCCATGTGACCCCTGCATACTTTCGAATTTCATCCACCCATCTCCCATGTGGTCTTCTTCTGGGTCACATACTTGTTATAATATGCTAATTGTTCTTTTTACTGAATTATTTTTATTTAATTTTATAGTAAAATAAACGCAAAACAGAAAGCTTGTTTTAAGTGTTCAATATTTAGATAGTTAGTCATAAGGCCTCATGCTCTCAATTATTAGATTAGATTATTAAACGCACAGAAAAAGGAAATTAATCAAAGCTGCTGCATATGATGGTAAGGTCTAGTATTTACTTACACAAATTTACTTGGATGGTAGCTTACACAAATTTACTTGGATGGTAGCTTACACAAATATTTTCTTTAAGTACAGTTTTTGTAAACAAAGTCCATCCTTCTATCTTTTCTTGACACAAAAACATCAATAACTCTTTCATTGAAATTATGGATGTTAGAAATCATTTCCTTCTCGATTGCAAGCATGGCTAAAGCTGTAAGCCTCTCGACTCATCGTAGACCGCAAAAATGTCTTTATCCGTTTTAGGGTTGAAAAACACCTTTCAGCTTCAGTAGTCGTCATTGGTATTGTTGCAATAATTAATAACAGTTTATAACTTTCAGAAAATGATGACAATAAGTTGTTTTCCATAAAAAACTGTAAAAGACTAACAGCACCACGCATGTTTCTGAAATCAGTTCTTTTGTAAATGATTTCAAGCTCTGTCTTGAGGCAATTTTTTCAAGAAATGAATACACATTTACTGTATCTTCAAGCAATTTCTCGGGGAATTTCTGTTCAAACTTTTGTGATTCAAAAAGAGGTACAGCTGAGCAAGATGTTGTGAATGAAAATCTTGTTTTTATTTGCGTTGTAATAATGTCACAGGTTTCCTTGGCAGCCACTGTTCTACTTAAGTAAAAATCTTCTTCATGCCTCGATCGTTTAGGTGCATTTTCTGCGTACTGATTAACCAGCTCTGTCACTTTGTCCATGTTACCTCTTTCCTTATCAAAGGCTTTGACGAAGTGGTCAACATTGGCTTTAGTTCTCACAGCATCAGTGTAAGTTACCTGTAATTGGTTGTACAAAATATCCGCATGTGGCATCAATCTGTGAAAGACAGAAAGCCAAAATATGAACTTATTATCTCTAAGGAGACGAGCTAGAGCACCAGCTTTAATTATGGTGGTTGGTTGCTTAGAGGTTGATTGGATTTCCTCCATACATTCAATTAATTTGTCTCTGTACTCAAAAACAGTATTAACAGTTCTGCTCTTAAAATTCCATCTTGTAGTTGACGCCCGAGGTATTCGTTTGCCAACTATCTTGTCCAAAACAGACACACTCTGAGGGAATTCGAAAAAAAATTTGTTATATCACTTAAGTCCGAAAAAAAATTCTGACATCTTGGTTTTGGCTTGTTGCTTAAGCTACAATCAAGTTCAACTGATGAGCGTAACAGTGAACGAAAAAAGCATGTTTATAGGTTTGTTGCCCTATGGTCTGCACGCCAGTATGGTGCCCACTCATTACATTCGCACCGTCATAGCTTTGAGATACGAGTTTTTCAGGATTTTGCGCAACATAATCTAAACTGGTACAAATACATTTGGCTATAGATTCTGCGTCGTGCCCTTCAGGGTTATCGAATTTCCAAAATCTTTCAACTGGTTGGCCATTAGCTAAAACATAGCGGAAAACTATAACTAACTGAAATACAGACGAGACGTCTGATGTTTCGTCCGCAATCAAAGAAACATACTGTGCAGTTTTTATTTCTTCTATTATGTTTTCTTGACATACAAAAAGCATACAATCTAACAATTCATTTTGAATTTCTTTCGAGGTACCTTTAAAGACAGTAGCGGTACTCAAATGTTCTTTCAAAGATGAGTCAAGTTCTGCAGAAAAGTTTACAAGCCCTTTAAATATGCCAGGATTTAAGGAATCGTCATCCTCGCGATGACCTCGAAGGGCCAACTCAAATGCACCGCAAAATTTAATACAGTCTATAAGCTTAGAAAGGACATACCTATTTTTAGTCACTTGTTCATTGTGCTTTTTAATATTTTGTCGATAAGCACTGTCAAGCTGCTGACGAACGTCAACCTTTCCCAGCAAATTGAAATCCAATGTAGCACTTATGTGTCCATGAGAACTTGCGTGTTTTTTAATTTTTTGTGTCAAATGAGCTAAATCACAAACGCCGTTTTTCAACCAAGTAGGATCGCCCTTTTCACGGGAAAATAACAAACAAGGAAAGCAAAATATTTTGTTTGTTTGTTTACAACCACAAAGCCAAGGAATTTTTTCGTATAGCTCTTCTTTAAATTCTCTTTTAAAAGTTCTAGATTTTGATGTCGATGTTTGACTTATATTAAGTCGGGGCGTTGGCCTGCCACTCTCTTTTATTGCTTTTTTAACTTCTATGGGTAAATTGCCAAACGCTACTTCCTTTAAATTACTGAGTACTTACAGGTACTTTCCATTATTGTACAGTAAATAAAAACAACAGTTCACTAGCTACACTACGATAGATAAACTGTAATAAGTGTAATTCCAACTAAAACTTTATCACCAAAAAAATAATCGAAACTGGAAACTCCAAAACACAAATGTAACACGCGCGCAAAGGTTAGGAGCATCTGACGTCAACTACAGCCGTGCAAGAACTGAGCTGAGCTGTGTCACAGGCAGCTCATCGGTATTCTCCGTTAAGCCGCTTGTAGACATGTTTTCCCCCTACCGCGAGCAAATGGACTCGCCCGTCTGTCGCATATCCCGTGTGTCCAGTATCGAGAGCGGCACATTCAGTCCGCTCCTAGCCACAGGCGCGTCATTACACTTAACCTCACTTTGCGCGTTCTACGCTGTTTTTCATTGTCCGCTGTTTTAAACTTACTGAAGATAAGCCATTTAGTACTGCATCAATAAAGATGTATTATTTATATCGTATAATTATTTTTCTATTTTTTATAGGGGGTTCACGTGCTCTTGTGCTCTTATGGACGAGCCGCTACTGGCCACACGTATGCGCCGAGCGCGAAATTTGCATAGACGTCATCTTACAGTTGTACTCTCACCGCCTACCAACTGTCGTTTATCTAACACAACCCCTTTTTCGTGTTGGGATTTTTTTCCGTCAGGGTATTTCATTAGAAATATATCACAAGCCCCATCAGGGAAATACTCAGGGTTGCATTGAAAAATGTAAGGGTATATATATTCTGTTACAGCCTTTGCTCCCTCACAGCTGGATAAGAATTATTGATATGTGGTAAAAGTATGGCAGAAATTTAAAATAACTATTAATTTTTAATAACCTCGTTAATTTTATAATAACTGTTTCTTTCTGTAAACTGTTTTTCAAAGTGCAATTCACACAACAATAGCTATCAAGCTTACGATCAGAACGCAAAATATTTTTCTCCCATTGAGACAAAAGCACAGCAGGTGCCTTAAATAACGATGCTTTGGCGGCATTTTTGTAATCACTTTGACAATTTGGCACAAAGCAGTTTCTGGAAAATGTTGATCACATTTTTTTAAATGAGTAATAAGCCCTCTACTGTCCTGGAAGATTATTTTTTAAACGTTTATATATATATATAAAAAAATTAACGAATTCTAGTCCACCCCTAACACGGATAAATAACAACACAGCAACGCACGACAACACGAAAAGTAGGGGACGATTGTAGAACAGCGCCATGAAACGGTGTTCTAAAAACCGTGACATCTTTTAACATGGGACGTGCGCTTTCGGCACCAGTAATCTAGTACACCATAGTAGTGGTAGAGTCAACGAAAGACAAATATGGCTATGAAACTTGCTGAGAAGAAAGGAGGGTTTGCTCGCTTAAAACTACCCTATTTTGTTTGGAATTCAGTAATTTTATAATTGTGAATACAGTGGTGTGATCAAGTTAAATATTTACATAAATAAATTACAGTGAACGATTCAGTTTTGTTCACACTTTCTCACCGCATGGTCTAATTTTTCACCAAATTAAAGAGCACAGCTTGTTTGTTTTTTCCCCCGTCAGTCTTATGTATGCTAAGTAAAAATGCTCACGAGCGCTATGAATAAAAAAATTTAAAAAGGGATTGTTTATATCGCATAACTTGTAATCGATTATCAAGAATACCGATGATCTTTTTTTTATTTATTTTTTTTGTTCATAAAATCTGGATTTTGTCCCGTACTTTCAGGGAGCAGAATTTTCAGGTTTTCTTTCTCTCATTTTGACCATTGAGGAATATCTTCACCCTCGCACTTTTCTTTTTTCAGATGGAAGGTGTCTGGAACCACTTACTAAATCGCAATCGTCTGCTTAATGTCCATGTCGATACATGCAGAACCCCACGCATGAAAAGAGCAGTGGCGTCTTTCAGACAGCAACAAAAGAAAAAAAAGTCATAAACTGATTCTACCACTACTGAAGAAAGGGGGGGGGATAATCCCACGCCAAAACGTCACTGGGCAAGCCTTAAGCGATTAAAGCAACTTTTATTTAACCAACTTTACTAAATTTCACTGTTATTTTATAGTTTTGGTGTCAGTTGTTATGGTTCGCAGCAATAACAAAAGCTTGACGCTGATAATTACTGGATGAAAAACATTGTATGAAGAATATTATGGCCCAGTTGCTGAAAGGTGATTTCAAAATGTGGTTATTAAATACAAATTTTGAAGATGACAGTCCGATTTTTGGTGTAAATGTGACAAGGATGGTAAGTCAGATAATATCTGAAAACTTTAAAATTTCATCGTCCTGGAGCGGGACACGAACCCGCGTTTCCCAGATAGCGCCTAGGTATGCTAATCACTACACTACCGAGAACGACCAAGTTTCCAATAATTTGAATATAACCATCACAGGATTCACTAGTCGAAGCAACCGGCATTCATGTTTAGCGAATCTGGAAGTTAAGAATCTTATCCCGTGATTGCCCGGAGGAGCAGATAAATCATGAAATCCCGCTCCAGGATGATGAAATTTTCAAGTTTTAAGATATTATCTGACTTACCATCCTTGTCACATTTACACCAAAAATCAGATTGTCATCTTCAAAATTTGTATTATATGGTGTAATCCCATATTTATTTCATGATTGGTTATTAAATGTTACATTAGTTTTCCTTTCATATCGAAGATACGCTTCTCTTCGGAAAACCGTAGGAGTTTGTGATGGACGCCCAAACCTTTACTTACGCGTGACTTGCCGGTTGATTTCAGAAATAATGTATTTTTATCTGAATGCCATTAATCTTTAAAAATATGCTGCTAAGATCCAACCAAACAACCAACAGTAATTACATGTTATTATTTATTCTTCCTAAGCGTATATTTGCAAGCATTAATTAACGATAGCAAATGTTCTTGGATGCGACAGCATCCTAATTGCGTTACAGCGAAACAAATGCATTCAGAAGAAAATCACTGATATTAATGTGTTACCTTAAAATGTTGCAGGTCATGTAGTTTTCAATAAACTGCTGGTAGTATAATTGTTTTCCCATTTATCTCACTGTATGAACCACAGAAATGCTAATTAACAGTAGTAAGAGAAGCAGTAAAATGTCAACAAACCTGAAATATAACATTTTTTCATATTTCATAAAATAATATAGTAATTCAGTATACAGGGTGTTCGTAAACTGTTTTGACAAAAGAAGAGGGGTGATAGTACCCATCAAGACAAACAATATTTACAATGGAACCTAGGGTCGCATTCCACTCTTGAGTGTCAGAAAAGAGTAACTTTGAAATACGTCTAACAAGCACAAGTCGTCGCCTCAGACGTAATTTTTTCGTGCCGGAGAAGTAGCACATCGCCAGAACATCACAGTCAAGCATTTACCGTATGCAAATTGCCAGAGAAAAGACGCAGCATCGACAGTTGCAGCTGATTTGCTTATCAAGGTGCAGTAGACACTTCCTGAATGCCACATATCCCGCACGATAGATTAGACGTGGTGAACCTGTGCCATGGCCTCCACGCTCACCGGACTTAAACCCACTGGACTTCTTCTTCTGGGGCACATGAAATCATTGTTGTACGAGACGCCTGTGAGTTCTGTGGAAGATCTCGTCGCGAGAAACGTTGCAGCGGACAGGATAAATGCGACACGCGGAGTCTTCGAGAGTGTGCGCCAGTCTTTCATTCGCCGGTGTAAATTGTGTATCGGCACCCGTGGCCGCCACTTTGAGCATCTACTTTGAGTCTGTCCCTGATCTTCATAAAGGGGATTGTGCAACTTAAGATGTTAATTCTCTTTCTCTGCACTGTTGAAAGTTCAACTTGGACATCTAACTTTACTCTTTACTGACACTCAGAGTGGAATGCGACCCAAGGCTCCATTGTAAATATTGTTCGTCTTGATGGGTACTATCACCCCTCTTCTTTTGTCAAAACAGATTACGGACACCCTGTATATAAACATAACGTAAGCACAGCATGCATAATTAAAAATGCTATCATTATCTGCTCCAAAACCTAAGTTCTGCTTAAAATGCAAATTTTCTCGCTGCAAAACCCAACGTTTCTGCTCCAAACTGCAAATTTTCCCTCTCCAAGAATTGCTCCGAAACATGGTAGGGGCACTGACACCCCTGATATATTATCAATTGTTGGACAGTTTCTGGTATATGTTGACATGCAGAATGCGTCCCTCCAAAGCGTCTCACAAATGTTCTATGGGATTTAGGTCAGATGAACGTGCGGGCCATCAACCCTAACGTAGATGCATGACTTGCACCATCTGTCCCTACTTTGCACTAGGTTGTTGAGTTCTTGCAGTAACATCACCCATTCTTCTGTCAGCGCCGTCTTCAGCTGTGGGACAGTTTCCGGTATGTGTTGACATGCAGAATGCGTCCCTCCAAAGCGTCTCGCAAGTGTTCTATGGGATTTAGGTCAGGGAAACGTGCTGGCCATAATCCATCCTCTGAATGTCTTCACTTTCCAACAGCTGCCGTACAATGAGTGTAGCGTTATCGTTCATTAACACAAACTCTGTGCCAGTTGCATTTTGGAACAGACGAACATGGGGAAGGATTACCTCATTACAGTAGCGCGCACCGGTTACAGTACTTCCAGTATCTGTAGCTCCGTACGTCCTTCGATCACAATGCCTCCTCATACAAGAACACCGCGGCTGCCATATCTACCACTGTTTATGTTTTCGGGGTGATATCGAGTGTCTGCCTCACACCAGAATAACTAGAGAGACTAAATGTACTCTCATCAGTAAAAAGTACCGCATCCCATTGTTCTCTGGCCCACTGTAAACGATGTCTCCGGTGAGCAGTTAATGGTACACAGCGTACTATAGTCCATTACTTTTAAAACGGCTGCTCAAGGCCACCCGCTTCCACCGTAGCGTCTACCACGAAGGGGGCTCAAGACTGCGAACTCACTTTCTCCGCTTTAGGATAAGCTTGAGTGTGAACAATCCCCGTTTGGTCAGAGATAGAACTAGTTTTCCATCCTAAATTAAAGTGGGAAAAAAAGAGTTCGGTGTCGCAATCGTGGTTACGATAATGAGAGAGCGCGTGACCTTGAGCCGCCGATTTAAAAGTAACGGGCTATAGTCGTCGGGCAAACAGTTTACTTTTAAGTAGTTGCCTGGCCACTGTTAACTGTGATATTGTTCGTACCGGTGAGAGCATATGCTCTTATTCTGTCCTTGATTATCATGGCTAGTTAACATATGTTAGCAAGTGCAAGGAGAAGCAGTGTGGGAAGATTTCAGGCAGTTGGTGAATTGTACTCATTATGTTCTCATGTTTGATTGATTCTAGTTGAAATGTAAGTGTTATGGGAGGATATTTAAAAAAAAAGTGCTGCTACTACAATAATGTTGTAGTGCAAAAATTATTCAAATATTTCTAAATCACTTGTCAAGAGTTGCTCAAAATCTAGTGTGGCGCACACTAGATTGCGTTTGTCTTACGGCACAGGCTCTCTGCCTTCCCTGAAACCAGTGGCTTTAAATTAAGGACAGACGATTGCTTACAGCCCATTGAGTTGCTCTCGGTGGTCGTTAAACCTCCAATCCCCCCCCCCCAAATCGGCTATTAAAGTCATTCCTGACAGTATTTGCAAAATGAACTAATAATTCTGTATTATTAAAATGTGTTATGCTCGTTTTTGCTTCGGTACTAGTACAGCAATCGTCAGTATCTTTCCTTCTCATAAAACCACGTGTGCTATTTTTTTTTTTTTTTTTTTGTAGGAGTAACTTTCTATGCCGCCCCGGTGGCGCAGTGGTTTAAGGCGCTGGCCTCTGATCATTCGTCCGTAAGGGGTACGGGTTCGAATCCCGTTCAGGCATGAATGTTGTGTTTGTCTTACGGCACTGGCTCTCTCCCTTCCCTGGAACCAGTGACCCTAAATTAGGGACGGGCGACTGCTTATAGCCCATTGAGTTGCTCACGGTGGTCGTTAAACCTCCAATAAAAAAAAAAAAAAAAAAAAAAAAGAACTTTCTATATAATGGTGATAACCTAGAAACATGGGCGCCCGCAGCGAGGGTCAAGTGGCCACCCCCTGAAAATTGGAATATCCCGAAAAAAATAATAATAATGAAAATAAAGGCATAACACATAAGGAACAAATTTCGATTCGATATTCTTTAAACAGTACAGCTTGCGCCCCCAATCGTGCTTACTATGCTCACTGGTAAGCCACTGTTTTCATTCACTGTCACCCCAGTGAACCTCTAACTGCCGAAACCCGTTTTCTTTCCCCTTCCAACGTAGTCAAAAAAGTGCGTAAATCTGGTGTACCATCAAATTCAGGGGAATACTTCCGTCCAACTGTCTACACTCCAAATTTAGATTCTTCAATAACTTCTCGCCGCCCCGGTGGCGCAGTGGTCTAAGGCGTTGGCCTCTGATCATTCGTCGGAAGGGGTCCGGGTTCGAATCCCGGTGAGGCATGGATGTTGTGTTTGTCTTACGGCACTGGCTCTCTCCCTTCCCTGGAACCAGTGACTCTAAATTAGGGACGGGCGACTGCTTATAGCCCATTGAGTTGCTCACGGTGGTCGTTAAAAATCAAAAAAAAAAAAAAAAAAATAACTTCTCAGGAAAGTAAATTCTCAAAAAGAAGGACCCTTCATTTATTCTTTTTAATTTACTTTCCAAATTTATTAGTACATTTGATTTGACTAAATTTAATTTGTCACTCAACGACATTTAAACAATAACGGCCTACACAGTGACGACGCCAGCCGCTCATAACTGGGTGGGCTAAGCAGGGGGGGGACATAAATTTTAGAAAAAAATCATCAGTTCATGCAAATTTTACCTGACTGATAATGTTATCCGTAGTCAAACAAGTTTTCAGGTGTATACTGTTCGTAGTATTTATTCAGCATATGTAGAGTTGAAACCACGAATCTCTGTGGCAACTTACTATTCGCAATTTTAGCTTACTTGCGGTTTTTTTCTTTCTTTTTCTGTCAGAAGACTGTTAGTGAATTTTAGTTTGACCGCCCCGGTGGCATAGTGGTCTAAGCGATGGCCTCTGATCATTCGTCCAAAAGGGGTCCGGGTTCGAATCCCGGTGAGGCATGGATGTTGTGTTTCTCTTACGGCACTGCTCTCTCCCTTCCTTGGAACAAGTGACCAGGGGCAGATTGGGACGACCAAATCAGGCCGGGAATTTTAGCTTTGCGGTCCGGTACAAAGCACACCTTTCAGCGGAACACCTGATAAATCCCTTGTGACGTACCACTGAAATGAGTCAAACCGGGCAAGTTGCAGCGATAAGACTTGCCGGCGTAGTTCAATCGGGAGAGCATCCCGCACCGGAGTAGAAAGATGTGAGTTCGAATAGCACCACCAGCAAAAGGTTATACACTATACCCTGATGACAAAAAGTATTAGATTCTGGATGAAAGAGAACTCTTGAAAATGCATTGTAAGACGAATGCAGTTGTGGACAAATTGTAACAATTTAGCAGTGAGAGAATTTTGAAAATCCTCTCAAGATTGAATCTAAAATCAAAGCACGCTTAAATCGGGGTGTTTTACCACATAACTGTTTTCGTTTAAAAAATGTGTTTTAGACGAAAGAAAAATCGTGCGTCTCTTGAATTTATAATTAATTCATTTCCATTGAATTTATAATTAATTGGTTTCCAAATAAATCATTCCGAAAGTTGAAATGTGGACATGCCACATAGCAATTTTCCTAGGCAAATAATTTTTATACTTATTTGGTCATTGATCGCATGCTTCGTAATGGTACTGGTACCTCGTCCTTGATTTGACTATTTCTTAAGTCTACCCATTATTTTTGATCCATGATTCACCAATTTGATTGATGAGCCAGTACTGCTAAATCGTTTCTTTCAAGACAAGTTTGGACGAGACACCGATCTCGAAATACCTCTGCCGAGGAATGGCTTTGGCTCTATGCTAGCCTGTGGACATGGCTATGGGGATGATGGACTATCACAATGGGTACTCATGCCTCCTTCAAGATTTATACAGCAGGAATGAGCCTACCAATGACCCTGCGCTCCAAGTCCTACGACTTACGTCTAACTGTAGTTAGTTAGCTGTAGCTAAATTAATTTAGCTACAGCAAATTAATTACGGCGTGCTTGTTCTGGCGTCACTTCTCTCTCTGTCTCTTTGAGCTAACTTTTTGTGATAGGTATGAATAAAGCTTAAATGAAGTTAACGATTATTATTCATAAGTAGCAAAAATTTTTTTACTTCAAAATATTCCAGACAAAAAGAATGGGAGAAAGTGGGCCACTTCTTGAGTGGGCCACCGGGAAATATCCCGGTGGGCCAATCCACCCCTGCCGGTGATTCTAAATTAGGGACAGGCGACTGCTTATTATAACCCATTGAGTTGCTCACGGTGGTCGTTAAATCTCCAATAAAAAAAAAGAATATTTTAGTTTGTAACCTGGCAAGGAACCTCTCACCGATGTAAACTATAATTATAAAAATTTTGTGCTTCTACTACTCTTAGAAATTCGTACAGAGGACTCCTCAATTTCCCAGAAATACAAACACTAAATTTCAAATTTAACAAAAATTATTTTTATATAACAAAAGTTTCTGTGAATTCGAAAAATGCAAGTACATTTATCCAGTAGCGCACCCAGAAATTTACCGTTGGAGGGGTGGGTGGGGGGAATGACACAGAATTTTCCCAAGGTGGGGGTGACTCCCTAAATTTATCTGAAAAAATAGGTTCTATAACAATTAAGGAGGTTGACTTTTGTACATTTATTCTTATCCAGTAACTATTAATGTTACAGGACAAGAAAGTTAAATCATTAGTAGAAGCGCTAAATGAAATTCTTTTCCTGGTTAGATTTTTGTAAATTTATTTAACAGGACTACTCCCTTATAATTATTGTACAGGGTGTCCACAATGTCTTGTTAACCCCCCCCTGAAATAAGAAATGTTCATCAGTGGTTTGGTAGCGCTGCTGTGCAATAACCTCCTTTATGAAACCCCAAAGGGCATTATCACACGTTGAGTTATCTGGGCTTCGAGGTGGCCATTCAAGTGGAGCGGGCAGCACTGCCGAACCTCGGCCAATCCAACGATCCCGAAAGACCTCACCAAGGTATTCCCGAACAGCGATTGCGTAATGGGCGGGTACCCCATCCTGTTGGAACCATACGTCATTCAGAATGCCAAGTTGTGGCACAAACCACTTTTGCAGCATGTCCAGATAAGTTGTCTGATTCACTGGACCATCAAAGAAATACGGTCCAAACAGATGTCGATTATTCATTGCAGCCCATATCATGACATGCGGAGGATGATGTTCCAATTCTCCGACATAATGTGGGTTTTCCTTGGACCAGAACACAACGTTCCGTGATCGACAGCTGCGGTATATCACACATTCATCACTGAAAATGGCCTTTCCATTTTTTGGGACTGTGGTAAATGTCTGAAGCATCATTGCACATGCATCCCGTCTGCGGTTAAAATCGATGTCTGATAACTCCTGAACGAACATCGGGCGATATGCGTGCAAATTCAGGTCATTCTTCATGTGCTTATGCAGTGTCGATTGTGGTATTCCAAGCTCCGCTGATCGTTTGCGCAGCAACTTCGTCGGTGACCTGATAACCGATTCCTCGACCACTTGACACTGTTGCACTCTTCCCGTTCGTGGTTTATCCTTGATCTTGCCTGCTTTGAAGAGTTTATGTTCCCACCGCAGAAGAGTCTGTTTTGGAGGGGCCTCTTTGTCGAATCGTTGTTGGAAATCAGCACGCACGTCACGCAATATCTTCCCTGTGTGTGGACGTTCGTGAACCCAGACACTGACAACAATCCGCTGTTCCAGGTTGTATTTGCTGGTATCACACATGGTTCCGGTACCTAAACTGTAAATAAACACAATACAGACCATAACTAAACATATACATCATACAACAGATACATAGCTCACTTACATTTCGTATTACAGGCGGGGGGGGGACAAGACATTGTGGACACCCTGTATGTTGTTATTATACTGTACATGATCAATGTAGATCGCGTATCATGACTTTTTGTTTCAAACTTCGACGTAATAGTTTTCCGCGCTGTCAGCCCAAGGAGGACACGGGCCCATCGGTCATCCCCGTGGGTGCTCTACTGCAGCGCAGTGGTCTAAGCAATGGCCTCTGATCATTCGTCCGAAAACCAGGTGGCGCAGTGGTCTAAGCGATGGCCTCTGATCATTCGTCCGAACGGGATCTGGGTTCAAATCCCGGTGAGGCATGGATGTTGTGTTTGTCTTACGGCGCTGGCTCTCTCCCTTCCCTGGAACCAGTGATCCTAAATTAGGGACGGGCGACTGCTTATAGCCCATTGAGTTGCTCACGGTGGTCGTTAAACCTCCAATATAAAAAAAAATTCGTCCGAAAGGGGTCAGGGTTCGAGTCCCATTGAGGCAGGGATGTTGTGTTTGTCTTACGGCACTGGCTTTCTCCCTTCCCTGGAACCAGTGGCCCTAAATTAGAAACGGGCGACTGCCTATAGCCCCTTGAGTTGCTCAAGGTGGGCGTTCAGCTTCATAATTGAGATGCAAAATCAAGCTCGCAGCACTTTTGGGGTGTGGCGGAGACAGAACAGATTTTCCTTTAAGAAAGTACGCAAAAGGCAGAAAAATTTTACCTGGAAATTTCAAGTGCACTGCAAAACGCAGCCACCCTCCCCGTAACAGCACGTACCATTAAAATATCTGTCAGTACCAGAGGCGTAAATAGGAATTCTGCACCTGGGACAAACTGCAAAATTTTGTGCCCCTTATCTATCTTACACACTTCCTCACCCCCAAAAAAATTCGGCACTCAAAAAATCTAAATCATGATACCATATATTTAACGCTACATTGAAGGTTTTCCAATCATTGAACTGACCGCCCTGCAATGGCTCAGTGGTCTAAGCGATGGCGATCATTCGTCCGAGATGGGTCCGGGTTCGAATCCCGATGAGGCATAGATGTTGTGTTTGTCTTACGGTACTGGCTCTCTCCCTTCCCTGGAACCAGTGGCCCTAAATTAGGGACAGGCGACTGCTTATAGCCCATTGAGTTGCTCACGGTGGTCGTTAAATATTCAATCAAAAAAAAAAAAAATGAACGCCGCCCCGGTGGCGCAGTGGTCTAAGGCGTTGGCCTCTGATCATTCGCCCGAAAGGGGTCCGGGTTCGAATCCCGGTGAGGCATGGATGTTGTGTTTGTCTTACGGCACTGGCTCTCTCCCTTCCCTGGAACCAGTGACCCTAAATTAGGGACGGGCGACTGCTTATAGCCCATTGAGTTGCTCACGGTGGTCGTTAAACCTCCAATCAAAAAAAAAAAAAAAAAAAAAAAAAAAAAGAATGAACTGAGAAGAGAAGGAGCTAAAAATTAATGGAGATTTAACCCACCTTTGGTTTCCTGACGTCATAGTCATATCTGCAAGTACTTCCTTAGAGCTGCTGAGTATGGTCCAGCAACTTGTTAACAAGAGTAAAGAAGTGTGCTTAAAATTAAACGTACAGAAAACAAAAGCAATGTGGGCCGCCTCAGTGGTGCAGTGGCCTAAGCGATGGCTTCTGACCATTCGTCCGAGAAGGGTCCGAGTTCGAATGCTGGTGAGGCATGGATGTTATGTTTGTCTTACGGCACTGGCTCTTTTCCTTCCCTGGAACCAGTGGCACTAAGTTAGGGACAGGCGACTGCTTATAGCCCATTCAGTTGCTCACGGTGGTCGTTAAATATTCAATAAAAAAAAAAAAGTAATGTGCAATGCTTTTTCAAGAACTGAAGGAGCAATTATAGAAGCAATCTATGCCTTCGTTTACCTTGAACAACAGATATCAAGCAAGAGTTGCATCGAAGAAGAAAGTAATGGACGAGTAAAACTTGGTTGGTGAGCATTTGGAAGAAACAGTGCAATTTTGTTTGTCTTACGGCACTGGCTCTCTCCCTTCCCTGGAACCAGTGGCCCTAAACAAGGCCATCATCATACCTCACCAGACCTGCCCCAAGGTTACATGACTTTCCCGTGACGTCACAATTGTAGGGCTACTCTTTTTCAGTAGACCTACGGATTTGACTCAAAATTTCATAGTTGTTGTTATCATATCCATTCTTGTTGGCTAGTTGTGCTGTTGTTTAGATTTTAAATGCGGGTTTTAAGTGTTTCGTAAAGAACCTGCTCCATTACCAAAGAAGATATTTTCAGTGGTAAGGTATGTTTCTTTTCTTTTATTAGTATTCAGTAGTAAAATTTTATGAATCCGAGCTGCTGACTGAACGTCATGTAATTGTTCACGAAGTGCAGGTTTTACGTTTCATAAATGTTCTTATTGCTGCGATGTAATTTATACATTTTGTTATACGTATTATGTGCATGCTGAAAATGGTACAAGTGAAAGTAATTCCGTTGTTCAAGCGATCTTAGAAATAGGTGCATGATTCTGAAGTCATGAAAAATCATTTCTTTATTCTGTAAAAATTCGTTATGAATAATGTTCGCATTACGAAAAATTACGAAATTTTCGTTTTAAGTAGCATGTCTTAGTGGTTGTTCAATGAATTTAAAACTGATAACTTGGAATTTCAAAACGTATTTTCTATTGCATGCTACCAGTAATTTTGTATTTAACCCTACACACATAGCTTTCGTTTTTAAGTCCTAGGGCTTATCGTGGATGGATTTTCGTCTTTTGAAAATTTTGGAGATTTGTTATGATTGTCAAGTTATAAAAAAACTCATTTCCTCCTCTTTTATATTTCTTTTCCCTCCAAGAACTGTGAAAGCGTATTTATGTGACTAGGACAAGCCGCGAACGGTAACTGATAACTGGGGTACAGTTGGCAAATTTTGAGCAAAGCCATTGCAAAATCTAAAATTGTTAAGGCGTCTATCATAACAAGTTCTAAAAAATGAAAGCATAAAATTTATGACTTCCAGAACAAAAATACGAAACATTCTAAAAATCAAATACCTAAAATTTATCATGAACTACTTTCCTTCACGTCTTTACGTTGGTTGTGATCAGGTTGCATGTAAACAAAGCGGAAGGACACACTCAGATCGGGAACCACGTTTTTCATTTTGTATCGCGAAAGACAGACATACAGTACATACACAAACTTCCTTTTTTACGCTCTCCAACCATAGGTTGAAGAAGCGTAGCATCCAGCTTTGTCCATCTGTCCGTTCGCACAATAACTCGCGTAAAAATGGTTCGATTTCGATGAAATTAAGTATATGGTAGGGGATTACTGGGGACGAACCCTATAAGTATTGAAAATGAGGGAAATGGGGTCAGAGGTGACGACATAGGAGCGGGATCCATTCCACCATCCTTATACGTCATAACTTGCGTAAAAATGGTTCGATTTCAATGAAATTTTAGTATGTGGTAAGGGACCACCTGGAGAGGAACTCTATTCAAAATGGGCGAAATGGGGTCAAAGATCAGGACATAGGAGCGGGATCCATTCTATTGCCTTTATGCATCATAACTTGCGTAAAAATGTTTTGATTTCGATGAAACTTTAGTATCTGCTAAGGGACCACCTGGGGACGAATCCTATTGAAGATGGGTGAAATGGGGTCAAAGGTCACGACATAGGAGCGGGATTCATTACACCACCCTTATGCGTAAAAATGGTTCGAGTTCGACGAAATTTTAGTATGCAGTAAGGAGCCAACTAGGGACGAACCCAATTGAAAATGAGCGAAATGGGGTCAAAGGTCAGGACATAGAAGCGGGATCCATTCCATTGCCCTTATGCGTCATAACTTGCGTAAAAATGGTTTGATTTTGATGAAATTTTAATACGTGGTAAGGGACCATCTGGGGACGAATCCTATTACAAATGGGCGAAATGGGGTCAAAGGTCAGGACACAGGAGCGGGATCCATTCCACCACACTTATGGTAAAAATGCTTCGATTGAGACAAAACTTTATCATGTTTTTCCGGAAGTATGTTTTACTGGTTCTGTTGAATATCATCCAAATGGGGTCAAAGGTCAGGGCACAGGAGCAAAATTTATTTTACAGCCATTATCCTCATAACTTGACTAAAAAATGCTTCGATTGCGACAAAATTTTATCATGTTGTTCCGGAGCTACACTGAACCGGGTCTTTTGAATATAATCAAAATGGGGTCAAAGGTCAGGTACAGGAGGAGATTTATTCCACAGCCATTACCTTCATAACTTGAGTAATGGTTTCTGGTATGTTGGAAAGCGTATCATAATCAATACATTGCATGATTCTACTAACTTGTATTATTATAGATTAAGCAAGTGTTGAGCTAACAGACGAAGTCTTTCCATTTCTTCGTTTTTCAATTCAAACGTTTTTTTTTAAAATTAATGTTAGTGTGTCAACTTTCGTGAAACGGTTCAAGTAAAAGCTAGGCCATCTAGTTTTTTTACTCTCAAGAATCTTACATATGTCAAGCCGAGAGCGAATTCAATGTCACCAAGAACAACTACTGCCTAGTCCACTGTAATCCCTCGAGATCGGTGGATGCTGATACCGTATGCAACTTACAGTGGAAACTGTGTTCGCTCACATGTAACATTAGACTTTTTGAAACTTATTTTGTAGGGAGTAATACAAAAACAAAAAAAGGCTATCCAGTGCCAGTCCTAAAGTTTTTCTTGTGTCCACAATGTGCTCCGCTTCCTTTTTTATCAGTCTGAAACAAAATAATTTCCAATCGCATGCAAAAAAATCACAGTGATCGGATGGGTTATCGCATACCTATGTCCGAACAACTGTCTCGAGTCTCGTAAAGAGAGCTCCGCTCGGCCTTCGGTCTCGCTTCGTTCAATCACCAAAAATTGTGAAATTGCACTAAATGTTTTAAAAAAATGTTAAAAAAAAATTAAGAAATTCGTCGTAATTGCATACCTGCCAAGTGTTGTGTGCAGTCAGGAAAAAGTTTTTTACCAGAATTTGTTACATTTCTGGAAGTTCATGTGACTTTCTTATGGAATTGGTGGTAATGCCCGTTCTAGCGCTATGGAAATATTCCGGGTTTTTCCACATTTAAAATTCGTCTGACAAAGTTCTGTTGCTTAAAGAAATGTGTTCTTTCACAGTTAAATAGTCTTTCCTTCAAAACAAACATTGGAATTCGCATTCCTCCCACCCTCCACCTTCTCCAACTTGTGCTAGCGAAATTAAATTTCAAACAATGTGCTTCATCTGTCGGTGATGGAATCGTGACCCATAAAATCATCTTCACGGCAGAGCAAGCTACATTTTCGTAATCCGTCAAATTGTTTTTACGGCAGAGCGAGCTACGACAGTATCAATTTTTGACATTTTCACTTCAAATGCATGTTTTGCCACTCCTTACGCACCCTTTGCTATGTGAAGTAACACAGCAGGTACTTTCCCATTTTCTTAACAAAATTACTGTTTCAAGAATGACACTCCTTCCTCTTTATGCTGAGAAAATTACTTTACGTGCCATGATAGACTGACAGTCATAAAAAAAGTTCCGATTTTGAACTTCAATTTCTCTCGTTATTATTCATAGTTAGCCTCATTTGGGAGAGAGCACAGCTGAGGATATAATTTGGCAAAGCACATGATTATAACAGCTGCATACACCTGGAATGTATTCATCTGTCAAATCGATTTTAGTTTGAAGATTCTCTTTTTAAAAAGTACCATATTTGCCAAATACTAACAAAGATTATTATTTTTTTTCAGTACCCTAGATTCAGGGATTTTGTTTTATAGATTAAGTGCTGGGGTTGATCCAGGTTTTTAAAGATGATACCCATTTTTGTGAAATTTACCTATTTTTGTATTTAGAGCAATTTTCCCAAAATTAAAAAAAAAACATCAAAAGCGCACAAAGGTGCAAAGCGGTGTAGATAGATAAAATCATCAGTAGCAGATAAGGAGTTGCAAGACGCTATTGTCCAGTTTCAAAAGACATCAAAAGTAAATGTACAAGATACTAGATACTAAAATACAACCTCCTTCAAGGCTGTCAAACATTTTAGTAAATGTACAAGATACAAGATACTAAAATACAACAAAAATAAAGAAGTCTGATAATTACAATCAATCATTAATAACTTATTATTTTTAAAAATGCTTTAAAAAAAGGTTTCACCTATTTTAGTGTTTTAAATTTATCAAAAATTTGGCTATACTGTCCCCCCTTCCTGCCCCCCTTATGGGCATATTTGCATATGATCAGACCTGAAAAAAAATATCCACACATTAGTTAAACACAACAATATTCAAGATGCCTCTAACACTGAAATATTTTTAATATAAAATTTTACTGAATGCAATGATACCCTCACAGTTTGAAGTATTTTTGTGAACATACCACCCAACGATATCAAATGCCACCTGGATCGACCTCTGGTATGGGAATATAAATAAGAAATCCAGATGCCTGGCTGGGTATGTAAATAAACAAATAAAATTCCAATTGCCCAATTTTGCTTTCACAGCAAAATAAAAAAGTCTGACCCCCCCCAATAGTTAACCATGATAATATTAATATTCAAGATTCCTCTTATGCCAAAAATGTTTTTGTTGAAATAAAATTGTATTTAAAATGTTTTGTGAAGATACCATTACAAATAAAATTATTTCTGTGAAGATACCATTTCAGCAGCAATAATTTTTGCAAAGCTACTCTCAACAGCATTAAATGTTACCTGGACCAACCCCACTATCAAATGTTACCTGGATCGACTGCATGTTATAAATATATATATAAATACAGGGTGAGCCAAAAGGCACTGTGCACCTAGAGGACAATACACATACAACGACTACAAACATACTTGCTACAGTAAATGCTGGGAATGGCCCCTTCCTGTGTGTAGATATGCATCCACACGTCTGAACATTTTCTCAAAGACACGTTACAGGTCCAATGAAGAAATGTTGCTGAATACTGTGGTGATGGCTTCCTGTAGTTCCGGCAGGGAACTGGGATTGTTCTTGTAAACAGAATTTTTCAGTAAACCCCACAATTTTTTAACCGATTTTTTTTTTGGACTTTTAATGATGCGAATGGAAATATTCTCCACCATTTCATCTGTTAACACTCGTGGCCTACCGCTTCTTGGAGCATCTCTCACTGATCCGGTTTTACGAAACTTTTCAATTAACTGTCTCACTACATTGTGATGGGGTGCTTCAGTATCGGGACGTCATTCTCTGTACTTACATTTAAATTTGTCCGTATATTCACCTACGCTACGGAATGCATGTTCAATCAGAAACATTCAACCCTCAAGAGACAACACCATGTTCAGCCGGCCACTGTGACGCCTCACTACTGACTGATTCAGTCACGGCCAGGCGCCGGAAATACTGGCTGTGTCATTCAAGGTCAGACGGCAGTATGAGCATACCCCACCCCAACATTCTCCATTCACAATATTGCATGTACATGCACAGTAACTATACTTCATAGATTTATTATTTCTTATCACAGTACGTCAAGTGCACAGGGACTTTTGGCTCACCCTGTATATGTACTTCCATTTATAGCATTTTTAGTTCTTTAATAATAAGTTATATTCTTACAGATGCCACGGATGTACTGTGTTCCAGAATGTTGTACGAATTATAAGTCAGAAAAAACAGAGACAATAACAACATTCAAATTTCCTAAGGATCCTGAATTGCAAGAAAAGTGGGTTAAGGCTATCCACAGAGAATTCATACATAATCATAACAGTGTTGTTTGTGTTAATCATTTTAGTGATGAACTTGTAATTAGAGTGGATACTGTTTCAAGAGATGATGGTTCGTTGTTGTCAGTTCCTCGAAAAGTACCCAAATTAGCTCCCAATGCTCTACCTCACATATTTCCGAACCAACCATCATATTTCACTTCAAAACTTTTGCCAAAGTGCAGGTGTCCTAATGATCGTTTCAAAGAACAAGTAGAAAGGGATGAAGCGTCATTTTCGAAGTGGATGGAAGATGATGTGATTAAAGATTTCCCATCTTTTAGATCTTCAGTTCCAGAAAAACATAATTTTGGGTTTCACCATTTCTTTGAAAATGATGCTGTTGAATTTTGCAAGTTACACTTATCAGATTGTCCTAAAATTTCAGTTTCATTTAAAGTTCTCCTAGATTTTTCTGTTGAGATCTGGCATGATGGCCTATGTGTGCCTACTGTGCAGATGCAGCCTGTTCTAGGTAAAGACTTAAAATTAGACAGATGGTCCAAGTTTGACTCACTGATCAGTCAGTTATCATCCTTCTCTTTGGAGAAAAATTCAGTGAATGAAAGACTAAAGATTTGCTCTCGTGTTATTGCCCAGTGTTCAGAGGAGTTGACAGAAGGTGATAGTAAATTGCTAGCTTTGAAGTTCCTTTCTGAGCAATTGGAAATTTTAACCTTGGGACACCCTAAATATAGCTCAGAAACATTGATATGGTCATGTTACCTGTTTTTTACTAATGCTTCTGCGTACTCCGCAGTCTCAGCATTCTTTGTTTGCCTTCTCCTGGTTACCTAAGACAACTCTCAGTGGGGTGTGGAACAGAAGTTGGTGTACAAGCTTCACATATTCAATACCTCAAAGAAAAATTCAATGTTCTTGAGCAACATGAATAAATTATTTGCATTCTTTTGGATGAGATATATGTCAACCCAAAACTAACTTTTAAGAAAGGCATGATCCAAGGTGCATCACACAGCTCCAGCAGGGAGGCAACGGCTATTCATACTTTTTGTTAACTTCACTATTTGGTAAATATAAGGATATTGTGGCTTTTTATCCAGTGAAAAATATGACTTACTCTGAGCTGTATCATATGACCCTGGAAGTCTTAAAAGTTGTAACTGATATAGGATATACCACAATTGCTATGGTTTCTGACAACAATAGAGTGAACAGAAATATGTTCGAGCAGCTGGGTGGTGGTTTGTTGAAATCTCATATTACAAATCCAGATGATTCTAAACAAGAAATATTCTTATTATTTGATTCGGTTCATTTATTAAAGTCAATTCATAATAACTAGTTCAACCAGACTGACTCACTTCAAACTTTCCATATTCCAAAATTTGATGGTGCCTCTGGTGAAGAGACAGTAAGCGTGAATCATTTGAAAAGACTCTATTCTTCAGAAGTTGGCACGATTGTGAAGATGGCTCCAAAACTGACTAGGAAAGTGATGTTCTCTTCTTCCTTGGAAAGGCAAAATGTTTCTTTTGCCACAGATCTCTTTCATGAAACGAATGTTATTGCTTTAAAAAATTATATGGTCAAACATAACTGCTCTTACTCAGGCACTGTAGCATTCCTTGACATAATTATAGAATGGTAGAAAATTGTGGATGTGAAACATCCTTATAAGGGTAGAAACTTACGTGATCCATTTTGTGATCCTGTTCGCACTGAAAATGATGCAAACATAAAGTTCCTGGCTGATTTCGTATGTTGGCTTCAGAAGTGGGATTCAAGTTTCTGGTAGCTCTTCTTCGAAGCAACATGGTAAATTAACAAGAGAAACATATGTAGCTCTCCTTCACAGGACAAAAACCTTAATTTTTCTGTGTAGATATCTCTTTACTGTGCATAATCCAAAGTACATTCTTTTGGGGAAGTTTCAAACTTACAATTTAGAGGGTCAATTTGCACAATACCACCAAATGAATGGTGGCAATTTTAACGTTATCTGTAACACAGGTGTTAGAGAGTGAAAAAAAAATTAAAGCTCATAAGTTTATTGAAACTGCATTCTGCCAAGTGTGGAGAATTTGAAATAAAATCACTGAAAACAAACTATACTGAAAACACAAATGCAATTGCAAGCTTTGAATATGAAGAGGATGTTTTGGAGCAGTCCAGCAGAGTTGATATAACTGAAGAAAATATGATGGTGTTAGTGTATTTAAGTGGTTATGTCACATACTCCTTAAATAAATTAGTGAGCTGTCAGATGTATGCAATATCTAATGCGTGAAGAACCAATGGAAATTCAATGCACTGGTAAAAATATTTACCACTATTTAGCTCAGAGCACTCGAGGAGGCTTACGGTGGCCTACTGACTACCTTGTTACTTTGAATACTATAGTTTTTAAAATCTTTCAGACACTTATTTCAGAAAAATTTGAACAACAGTTTTTGAAATCACATAATCACAAAGACATTTTGCAGGTATTAGCTCTACAGAAAATAGCAAATCAATGTTACAACCTACAGTAGATGAAAACTGTTCATGTGGCGTATCCCTTCAAAATTTGTCTGTTAAGTGTGCAAACATTTTCAGCAACATATTCATTAACAATTATTGTAAGCTTAAAAATAATTCACTTTTAGAAAACAAGTTAAAAAAATGAAAATTGTCTGTACTTAAAATTCACTAAAACAAGGCTGGAAGAAGTCTAGAAAATTGGAACTGGTGCCCGTTCCTTTTTTTTTTTTTTAAACTTCAAATTTTGTATTTGCAGTAAATGTAATTTCTTTTTTTATAATTTGTGGATTATCTGTTAAAAAGTAATAAGATTAGGTACCTAAGCACCTTGATAATCCAGTGAATACAAAATTTTCTCAACAGATTGTACAGAATGTTACAGTTCACTGTATTTTTGTGCCTTTTATTTACTTCATTATTGTTTTTTTTTTTTTTTTTTGTAAAATGCTGTTCAAGCTTCATGGTGATTGCTTACAGGTTTTGATGTTGTGCAGTGCAAAACATGTTTAGCATCAACTCTTTTTGTCTGTTATTTTTTGATTGATATGAACTAGAAATAGTAATTTGACATTCCATAGTGAATTGTATGTTAATTGACATGATGTTTACACTAGTCATAAATACTACGAAGTTGAAACATCAAATACCAGATAATAAAGTTTCGTACATGCAGCTTTGTATAAATAATTGACAGAGTACTAGTATAAGTTTGTTATTATTTGAATGGTTTTTGGTTGAGTAATGTAATTATTAGTGTTAAATAAAATGAAGTGCAGAAAGTGTATTTTCTTTTTCAAATTCTTATCATCAGTGTTTTTTTCTGAGCACTTATGCATACACATAACAAATCACATTTAGCACCTTGATAATAAACTAAGATTTGTACTTTTGGCATATTTTTTATTTTTCCATTTTGACACAGTTTTGTGGATATTTTTCCATATTGAAATAGTAATTTGAATGAGTTTGGTATTATTTGTAACACATGTAAAAGTAATTTTGACAGCTACCAAGCACAGAAGAATGTTTTTCATACATGAGTACATACAGAGGTGTTTTCACAGAATAAAAATTATTCTTTTAATTTTTGCATACCATCATTATGACATGCTTAAAATGTGCTGCATAGTTGAATTTTTTTTTAATGTTATGCAGATATAACTAGATTTTCTTTTGTGTTCATTGGCCAAGGGATAAGCTCTGAATCAGAGTAATTTAGAATTTTAATTGCTTATGTTGTTTCATTGTGAAGGGAATTTTGTTTAGTATGTTGCAAATCATATCTATCTTTTGTTATTGTACATTTATTGTAAATTTTCCATAACAGCAGCTGAGTCATTTAGAGCCAGTTATGTCCATTGATAAACTCAATATTTCCCTAATGTTAATAAAATGTTATTTAAAAAGATTAATGTATAGTTTGTCTTCTGTTAAATATTTTCACCATTTTACATAAACAATTTTAAAATTGTAGGTCTTCTGAATGTTGGCCAACCCATTCACACACATCAAGCAGTTTTATTGTGTGAAATTATATCCCTACACTGTGCTTTACATTTGAATTCCTAAGGCTAAGTGTTAGTGTGCCGAGGGATAACTTCATCTAAGAAATGCATAACCAAATGAAATATTTGTGTGAATCATGGTTGAATATTTCCTTAGAAGTTCAGAGTGCAAACCAGAATAGTGAATCTAATATTACATAGGTAGTAGCCTTTTTTTTTTTGTTCCACACACTGCTGTGGTGTGAAATGGATTCACATCATCAAGCTTCTTTTTCTATGAAAAAGAAGCTTGATACTGTGAATCATTGCTAATGTTATCTGCATTTTATTTATGTTGTTTCTTCTCCAATGTTCACTAGTAAATACAGAAATTAAGGAAGAAATATTAGAAATAATCCAGAATCTCTGTTAAAAATTAGGTTCTATGGATACCAATGCGGATAAATGCCGATTTAAAAAAAATGTTTTTGAGGCCCATTGATATTTTATTAAAAGCTACAGGGTAATTGTTTATGAGAGGAGGTATAATTGGAAAAAGAAAATTTTTTTTTCAGTTCAGGAGTTTGTACGGAATTGAGAGAAGGGGGAGTGGTGTCATAATGAACAATTGGGGAAGTTATGCGGAGGGACAGCGGGATCATTTTGTATTGTTGAGGACAACGCTGACTGTTGTGCCGTCTCTGTTTTTGTCAACCAGCCAATGAAAACATGTACAGCGCTTGCTGCATGAACCTATGCGTGCCTTTTTTCAAAGTTCCTTGCTTTGGATATCGTGTGTGCTGTGCAGGATTCGTCCTTCACCATTTTGGCCAACGTCTTTGCTGCGGATATTTTCCTTCATTGCTATTCATGATGTCTTAAAAAAAACTTTTCAGTTACACTGCCGATTTTAAAGTGGGTTGCACAGTAGAGGGTATCATTTCCCTGCACAATAGTCTCAGAAAGTCAGAAAACAGCCGTGCAGTGAATGGTGGAAAGCCGCTGTGTCATGATCTAAAACGTAAGCGAATCTGTCAGTAAATTCTACAGAAGAATTCACAGAAGTCTAGCCCTATTTTTTACTGACCCATGTCTCACAGCCGATCATCTAACTCTGACAGCAAGATTTCTTCCAAAACTTTCAACTAATATACAATGCAAGTAGTGTTTCACTGAAAAAAAAAACAATTTCAAAGAGTAAAACAGTTCAAAGGTCTAAAAGAAATATGTACACTTTAAAATGTAAAACTTCCTGAAGAAAAGAAAAAGAAGCTCACCTACAGTATTTGCAGCCTAAACTTCAGATCTGCTTACTCTTGCCATTTAGACCATGAAAAGCAAATGTTTGCAGTGGAATTTTTTTTTACATAAATCCACTGCAAAACACTTATTTCAGATAGTCAATGTCCAAGTGACTACATCGTTCATTAGCTGCTGCAAAATGCTTTCCATGGCATGCATTGCAATGTGCTTCACAGTAAGTACATGTGCTCTAATCTAACGAGAAGACAAGAAACAAAAATTGCGTATGTGTGTGGGGAGGGGTAGGTGCATGGATACATAAGGAGTACAGACATAAAATTTGGTAGACATATAAGAAACACAAAAGCTATAAAATTTACCAAATTATTAAATACAAGAGATTTACACTGAAGTGCAGAATGACACAAATTACCAGCCAATCACATTGTAAGCTGTGAAAAAATCCATTAAAAGAACTATCACAACTTAATGGGGATTCATGTGTATCGTAACTATCATTACCTACACAAGACAAAGGAAAGTAAATGC
Source organism: Macrothele yani (assembly GCA_039090855.1). NCBI lineage: Eukaryota > Metazoa > Arthropoda > Arachnida > Araneae > Macrothelidae > Macrothele > Macrothele yani. Next base: position 130,559,097 of record CM077009.1, on the reverse strand, counting down.
GCTAGTTAAAACGTGACAAAATTGAGCAATTAAACCAAAGTGAATATAGTAACAATTTCTTTAGCTACCACAAATACCTTGGCTTTACCAATTACAACCTGTTAAAAAAATGGCAACAGGCTTGATGGCTGCATTACACGCCACACCTGTTCCTCAAGCAATGACCTTTTACCTATCGACGGTGGTCATAATGTCGAAAGTCAAAATGTTGACAGAGTCCAAAAATTTTCACAGTCACAATAGTCCTTACATTTTTGTTTCAAATATTTGTTTCATGTTTTTTTTTACTTCAGATCACTGTGTGTTGGACCATTTCAGCAATTAGTAAGGTTTATGATTTATATAGGAACTAAAGATAATGTCACATTTTTACGCAGGTGCAAAACATTAATGATAAAGCCCCTATGCCTGGGCTTTTTTAACAGTTTTCAATCTGCTGTGCTAATTTTCATAAGGTTTGCACAACAAGTCAAGGTTTTAGCGATGCACTTTACTGAGGTAGAAACGATTAAGCAGGTCTTAGGCCAAAGCCTTTTTAACAGTTTTCAGTCCGCCGAGTTGATATTCATAGAAAATCAAATTAATTGTGCTGAACTTTTACTCGAGCACAAAACATTAATTAATATACCGAAGGCCTAAGCATAAAAATATTTAGTAATTTTTTATATCACAGTGATCACAATCATAGGGTTTGTGTGACAAGTCAAGTTAGCCGCCCCGGTGGCGCAGTGGTCTAAGCGATGGCCTCTGATCATTCGTCTGTAAGGGGTCCGGGTTCGAATCCCGGTGAGGCATGGATGTTGTGTTTGTCTTACGGCACTGGCTCTCTCCCTTCCCTGGAACCAGTGACCCTAAATTAGGGACGGGCGACTGCTTATAGCCCATTGAGTTGCTCACGGTGGTCGTTAAACCTTCAATCAAAAAAAAAAAGTCAAGTTAAGCGCATTACACTTATTGAAAAATTTTTAAAAGATTGAGACTAATTTGGCAACTAAGTGAAAGAACAGCATTATGAACTTAACTCGCCATGCAAACCTCATAAATGTGTGCACGGCAATTAAAAACTTCTAAAGAGGCCTAAGACTTCGTAATTAATATTTTGTGACCCAATACAAGTGCAAAATTATTATCTTAGCTTGTTATGTGACATTTATGAATACGAGATGTGTTAAGAAATGTTGACAGGGTCAAAATGTGGAGTTAAAATGTCAACAGGCTCTCAAAATGTTCAAAGTAACAGTGAAATGTGGAATTTTTCCTTTTTCACATTTATTTTATTTCAGTTTTTGACATTTTTATTAAGTTTTGAAAAATTTACACTCTGACAGCGGGTTTTTTTTTTATTTTTTCATCTTTATTGTGCTTTTGGCAGTATTTACTATATTGTGGCAGTTTTTTGTGTTGATAACATCTTACATAGCATTTTGTATTTTTGTCCTATTTTGGGCAATTTACTTTCAATGGTGGTTGTCAGGGTCAAACAGGGTCAGAAAATAAAGCTATTGACAGTCACAATGCCTACTTGCATTTTTTTCTTCAAATATTTGGTTTTCGTTTTAGTTCTAGATTACTTCAGTTTTTAGATGAGTTTCATATGTACGAAAGAATTTATTGGCTTCGGCATCCACTGTCATTCAACGGATCTTCACAAAATTTTACACTTCTGCTTGAAAAGATTTTCACAAAAATTTATATTTTGGTTCAACTCGTAATTTTGGAACCAAAACGGCAGAATTGGGCCATGTATCTACACTGGGGAATGTTGTAGGGGAGGTTAAATTTACATATAGGGAGCAAAGCTTTAGAAAGCATGTTGTTTACAGTTCTTCACAAAAAAAAATTTTCTATTCCTTTTTAATAGCAATAATTTTCATTTCCCGTCAATTACTTAACTTTCTCATAAAACTGCCAAGTTATAAATTAAATTTGTCATATTTTAAGCTTCATTCTTCTCCTTTCCATGTTTCAAGATCATATTTATTTTATGCAACTGACTTTTGCCACATTTAAGTATTATGGCAGATAACCTGTCACTTATGGTATTGGGGGGGGGATATGTACATGGTAATTTGCTTTCATGCACTACAGAATTTTCCTGATTTAATTGTTTCCCTTTTATTGGGTGGGTATCATTTAGACTCATAAAGAAGGCAGAGGAATTCATAAGGAAACATTTATTTAAACAGAAAAAATTGGAGAGTAAAATGGATACAAATTGGAACAGAGATTTTCTTGGAGAAAAGAAAGAAAATCTTATCATTATGATTACAAGGCTTACACTTATTTATTTTTGTTCCAACATAAACAGGACTGAATAACTGAAAATGCATGTCTTCACTCAGATAATGACTACATTATGTGCAGATCATGCATAAAAAATGTAGTTCTTGAAACAGTTTTTCAACAATATAACACTAATTGCAACAAAAAAAAGAAACATTTACCCAAAACATTTCACTCTCCAGGTACAGCAATCCACCCCGGTAAAGAAATGAATGGAAGTCACTTGTACGGCATCAGAAAAAGCTGATTATTTAGAAGACAGTCAAAATGCATGGTAAAATGTTTAGTCTTAAAATACAGCGTCGAAAAAAATCCCAACACCACGAAAAAATAGTTGTAGAGGAATGAAATGGCGGCAATACATTTGTATAGGTAACATATTTAATCGATTAAGGTTTCAAGACCACAGCTTAATGTAAGTGCGAGAAGAGCCATTTTAAATGTGAAATACTGGTACATTAATAACCGGTGTAACCGCCAAAACGTTGAATGCAAGCACGCAAACGTTCATGCATTGTGTCGTACAGGTGCTGGATGTCAGTTTGTGGGATGGAGTTCCATGCCTGTTGCACTTGGTCGGTCAATACAGGGACGGTTAATGCTGGTTGGGGTGACGCTAGAGTTGTCGTCCAATGATGTCCCATACGTGCTCGATTGGTGAAAGCTCTGGTGATCTAGCAGGCCACTGCAACATGTCGACACTCTGTAGAGCATATTGGGTTACAACAGCGGTATGCGGGCGTTGGAAAACACCCCCTGTAATGCTGTTCATGAATGGCAGCACAACAGGTTGAATCACCAGACCGACGTACAACTGTGCCGTCAGGGTGCGTGGGATAACCACGAGAGTACTCCTGCTGTCGTAGTAAATTGCTCCCCAGACCATAACTCCAGGTGTAGGTCCAGTGTGTCTCCGCCGCAGACAGGTTGGTTGCAGGCGCTCACCTGGCCTCCTCCTAACCAACACACGGCCATCACTGGCACCCAGGCAGAACCGGCTTTCATCAGAAAACACAACAGATCTCCACTCCGTCCTCCAATGAGCTCTAGCTTGACACCACTGACGTCGCAAACGTCAGTGGTTTGGAGTAAGTGAAATGCACGCTACAGGGCGTCTGGCTCGGAGCTGTCCTTCAAGTAACCGATTTGTAACAGTTCGTTGTGTCACTGTGGTGGGAACTGCAGCTCGAATTGCTGCTGCAGACGCGGTACGATGCGCCACGGCCATACGCCGTACACTGCGGTCTTCCCTCAGTAGTGCCAACTGGCCGGCCAGAACCAGGTCTTCTTGAGGCAGTACCTTCCCTTGACCACCACTGCCAACAATCATGCACAGTGGCTACATTCTTGCCAAGTCGTTCTGCAATATTGCGGAAAGAAAATTCCCCTTCTCGTAGCCCTATTACACGACCTCGTTCAAACTCCGTGAGCTGTTGATAATGGCTTCTTCGTCTTCTTAAAGGCATTCTTGACTAACATCAACACACTACGTCGAATCTCAACGATAACTAACGCTCACGAATGTTACAGCGCGTATTTACAGCAAACCTGCTTTGCATGTTCCGAGGGGCGCTACTAGCGCCACACGTATGCGCCGAGCGCGAAATTTGCATAGACGTCATCTTACAGATTTACTCTCACCGCCTACTGAATGTCGTTTATCTAACACAACCCCTTCTTGGTGTTGGGATTTTTTTCCGTCAGTGTATATACATATATTAGAGAAGAGCAAGAAGCAACTAAATCGGGCAAAGAAAACATTATTCCAGAAGGGAAATGTATTAGGCTTATAGCTTATTTCTGACATATCAAAATAACTAATGATCCTGAAATGCTTACTGCTTTGTAAATAAGAGAGCGTGTAATTGTAGAATACCAAACATTGCGATGACTGGAAACTGGGATGGCCGCCCCGTTGGCGTAGTGGTCTAAGGCGCTGGCCTATGATCATTCGTCCGTAAGGGGTCCGGGTTCGAATCCCGGTCAGGCATGGATGTTGTGTTTGTCTTACGGCACTGGCTCTCTCCCTTCCCTGGAACCAGTGACCCTAAATTAGGGACGGGCGACTGCTTATAGCCCATTGAGTTGCTCACGGTGGTCGTTAAACCTCCAATCAAAAAAAAAAAAAAAAAGAAACTGGGATACGAGAATGTATTGAACATTTTTTTTAATATTATGAAAATAGATTGCTTTTACCTGAAAAAATGACTCATCATGACTCAGGGATCACGTTTTTCACTTTAGTGATATCCACATCATAGCTGTGAAATGAGTGTATTCACGAGTACATGAGTTTTTACTACACATACACGCACAAAAACAGGATAGCCGCCCCGGTGGCGCAGTGGTCTAAGGCACTGGCCTCTGATCATTCGTCCGTGAGGGGTCCGGGTTCGAATCCCGGTGAGGCATGGATGTTGTGTTTGTCTTACGGCACTGGCTCTCTCCCTTCCCTGGAACCAGTGACCCTAAATTGGGGACGGGCGACTGCTTATAGCCCATTGAGTTGCTCACGGTGGTCGTTAAACCTCCAATCAAAAAAAAAATCAATCAAAAACAGGATTTCTACACATTCATGAATTGAGTGAAGCTGCTGCAAAATGTGCTGAAGATCCCGGTGAGGCATGGATGTTGTGTCTGTCTTACGGCACTGGCTCTCACCCTTCCCTGGAACCAGTGACCCTAAATTAGGGGTGGGCGACTGCTTATAGCCCATTGAGTTGCTCACGGTGGTCGTTAAACCTCCAAAAAAAATGTGCTTAAGAATCTCCACGGCTTGCGTATCCATCAAAAAATTAGGCACACAAGTGATAGTCAACTTAGTCTATTTCTGCTGTATTAACCACGTACATCACAATCATGTATTATTAAACACCGCACTTTTCGTTTTCTGTAAAATTAATACTTTTAATATGCACGTATAGTAATAAATACAGTAGTATTTCAGTCTGATTGAGACTTCTATTTTCGAAACATGAATGATGACAAGTTAGCAACCCGTTTCATCCAGAAGCTGTCTCCTAATCGCGATGCAAATTTAATTTGAACTTTTCAGGGGGTACCAGTGGCGGCCCGTAACCAAACTTTCTGGGGAGGCAAACTACTTTTTAGCCTGGATTCAAATGAATTTATTCAATTTAATGCCATTTTTTTCACATTATAATTTTTTTATTTACTTCCTCATGTGCGAAGTATAAAATAAGTAACGTACCCGTGAAAAGATTTATAAAGATTTTACCGGAAACGAACGTTTTACATGACTTTGAGACCAACACAAAACCTGTTTATGTAAGATTCCAGCCCTTCGCCTAAATATATTTTTTCTCAGTCTGAATTGCTCTCTTGGATCATTTGGGAACTGTTAAGCCAGTTTGAATATGTAATACATTGCTTCAAAATAGTTGTTTATTTACGAGATCAACAGAAGATAAAAAGCAAGACTGAACTATGCATCTTTTTCATCTCAAATGAAATTTTATATACACCTCTACCTTCACTGACTCCAAAAGAAAAAAGTCTTGAAAACTTCTGCACACAGCGTTTACCTATACAGCAAGAGAGAAAGCTTACTTTACACTTATATTGTCTTGCATATGAGGTCTATCTTTCGTTTTTTTTCTGTTTGGCGAAGTGATTTATTATATGGTCATACCATGTCTGTTCTGCTTCCATCCTCTTCACAAGCGCCTTCTCGATGGAAAGAACTGATAAACTTAACAACCTTTCTTGCCCAATGGAGTTTCTCTTGTAGTTTTTTATCCTCTTCAGGCACAAAAAAACTGCGTTCCACAGAGGCCGATGTTGCAGGAACTGTTACTACGAGGGAAAGAAGCCTAAACAACTCTGGCAGTGTCTGTGTTAGATTATTATTGTATATGGCAGATAGAAGTTCTGTTAAACTTTTGGCATTGTTCCACAGATTTCTGTCTGAATACAGAACCTGCAACTCACTATGCAGTTTGGTGCTGTCAAAGTATTTTTCATAAGTTTGAAGCAGAGCTTTAAAACAATGTTCAGGAAAAATTCTAGAATGAGCTACAAAGCAGTGTACATCGACCAGCTGAAGAAATTTTAATTTCTCAATGTCAGAAAACTGGCATTTTAACTGAGTTGTACCATTGTCTATTACCTCATAACACAGTCTTCTGTATTGCACGGTGGCCGCCCCGGTGGCGCAGTGGTCTAAGCGATGGCCTCTGATCATTTGTCCGAACGGGGTCCGGGTTCGAATACCGGTGAGGCATGGATGTTGTGTTTGTCTTACGGCACTGGCTCTCTCCCTTCCCTGGAACCAGTGACCCTAAATTAGGGACGGGCGACTGCTTATAGCCCATTGAGTTGCTCACGGTGGTCGTTAAACCTCCAATAAAAATAAAAAAATTGCACGGTGGGTGGAATATCATTGCTTCCTTTAAATCTTTTATTTGGAGAACCAACCTCAATGCACACGTCCCACACCGCGTTATGATAGAGACTGTCTCTGATCTCGAAAGTACAACAATTTTTCACATAATCCAGTAATTCGTTTGTTACAGAATGTAACATCGGAACTACTTGATTGCAGTATAGAAAAAGTAACCTCAGTTAAATCAAATATTTTTTTTATATGAGAAGAGAATAAAAACGAAATTAAAATCTTGAAGCCACCGTTTTAGTCCTACTGCTTCGTGAATTGTCTCATCATCATAGTTGGAATCATCCTCAATTTTTTCAAATACTTCAATTAGCAGCAACCTGTGGTCATCTATGGTAGACACCAGGGCAGGCTGGACCATAGGGGCAACCGGGGCAGTCTCCCCGGGCCCCGCGCCTTTAGGGGGCCCCGCAGTTTAGAAAACAAAATAATTTTCGGTAAAAAAAATTTAACTACATTTTTTTTGTAACTTTTGGAGCGCAAGGCCCTTAAAAATATATTTTTGAAGTTTTTTGTTTGTTTCCAATCGCCTTATTTTTGAATAAGTTATCCCCCCTGTTCGTCGTACGAACACTGAGATTTGCAGATTCGAAATGATTTTTTTTATTGGAGGTTTAACGACCACCATGAGCAACTCAATGGGCTATAAGCAGTCGCCCGTCCCTAATTTAGGGTCACTGGTTCCAGGGAAGGGAGAGAAACAGTGCCGTAAGACAAACACAACATCCATGCCTCACCGGGATTCGAACCCGGACCCCTTTTGGACGAATGATCAGAGGCCATCGCTTAGACCACTGCGCCACCGGGGCGGCGAAATGATTTTTGTAACCACCTTAATCTTTTCCGCGTTAATGAAATAGCAAATTAAATTTCATCATTTTGGGGTACTCTACTTTTATATATCCAACGATTTGTGTGAAAACGTGATACTCAAATTTAAGGAAATAAAAAGAACAATATCCAAGTTACTTTCGGACTACATATGGAAGCCACTTTTCCAACATTACAAGAAATTGAAAAAAAAAAAAAAAAGGGCAACTTTCATATATGAACGCGTGTAAAAGTTTAGAATGTCACTAATTTGTCAGTTACTTCACTATGCATTAAAAATGAATCACTAAACATGTATCAGGAGAAAAACTGTTTACACCAATTTATTTTAGAGGGATCCTTATTATATTTCCTATTCAAAAATATTCGCAATGAGAAAATATTCGCTAAGCTGGTATCTTTTTTTTTTTTTTTTTTTTTTTTTTGATTGGAGGTTTAACGACCACCGTGAGCAACTCAATGGGCTATAAGCAGTCGCCCGTCCCTAATTTAGGGTCACTGGTTCCAGGGAAGGGAGAGAGCCAGCGCCGTAAGACAAACACAACATCCATGCCTGACCGGGATTCGAACCCGGACCCCTTACGGACGAATGATCAGAGGCCAACGCCTTAGACCACTGCGCCACCGGGGCGGCATCTTCTTTTTTTGTGAATAAGCTGTTATAAGAGCCACAATGCAAACCTAAACCTCTTCTCCCGGAAAAGAAAATCGTAGATTTTAACACTTTTTACTTTCTCTCTCTCTCTCTCTCTCTCTTTCTCTCTCTCTTTTTCTCTTTCTCTCCCTCCCTCTCATTTTCTCTCTTTCTCTATCTCCCTTCCTCTGTCCCTCTTTTCGCTTTCTCTCTCTCTCTCTTTCGGTCTCTCTCTCTCTCGGTCTCTCTCTCTCTCTCTCTCTCTTTTTTTCTGTCTCTATCTCTCTTCCTCTCTTTTCTCTCTTTTCTCTCTTCCTCTCTCTGTTTTCTCTCTCTCTCTCTCTCTCATTTGGTTTCTTTCTCTTACTATCTCTCCCTCTCATTTTCTCTTTCTCTCTCTTTCTTTCTATCTTTCTCTATCTCTTTCCGTCTCTCTTTCTCTCTCTTTTTCTCTCTCTTTTCTCTGTCTCTCTCTCTCTGAACTTTCAGTCCGTATTATGGTCTTTTTCTTAAGCTTAAAGCAAATATTTCTTTGAGATAATCGTTTTGTCTTTGCGGTAGTGTTCGTGTCTTCCTCACGAACGATAATTTTCAGGAACGACTTTATTAAAATATGATATTTATTTTTAGTGCCCACAATGAAATTTTGCTCTGGGCCCCGCAATGAAATTTCGCCCAGGGCCCCGCAAGAGCTTCATCCGGCCCTGGTAGACACTGAACGAGATTTGAAGTTCCACCTGGTCTGTGATACACGAGGTGGTCTGGATCGACCAACAGATTCTAGTAAATGAACACGCTTTGTCGATTTGGAAAATAATGCACAAATTGCATTTAAATTTGCAAAAAAAAATATGTGATTCTTTCAACACTGACGCTGCTTTGCTCAAAACTAAGTTCAGCCTGTGTGCGTAGCAACGAACAAATAATGCTTGAGAGGCATCACACTTCACTTTTGCTTGCAATCCATTCAGCTCTGATGACATCACTGCTGCGCCATCATATGTCTGTGCAACTAGTTTTTCTTTGTAGCAAAGTCTTTGTAGCTCACGATCCAGTAATTCTTTAAGCGAAGTAGCACACCGATCAGGACTTACGTCAAAAAATCCCAAGAATCTTTCTACTGGTACTCCATCTTTCAAGAATCGAACTATAATTGATACCTGTGCATGGGAGCTAATGCCTGTCGCTTCATCAATCTGCCAAGAAAAAAAACTAGACATTTCAATATCTGCATTGATTTCATTTCTAACTTTATGAGCAACTGATTCGATTAAATCATTCTGTATTGTTTTTGAAGTTCCTGAAAATGTTGTACTATTCTCCATAAACACTCTCAATGTTTCGTCACTCTTGGAGGGTAAATCAATCATCTCGAGGTAATTTCCCTTATTTTCAGGGACTTCGCTCTCATCGTGTCCACGAAATGGGAGCTCTTGCCGGGCCACTGGTCTTGCCGGGCCACTGGTGTTGTAATGAAGAAGTTGTAATATCAATCAACTTCTTCATTACATCACGATTCTTTTTTACTTTTTCATTATGACGTAAGTTACATGTTTTCTTCGCTTCGTTAAGACAGTATAGTCTAACCTTGTTTTGCCTAGCAACTCTAATTTAACAACTGCCAGAATGTGATCTTTACACTTTTTGTGCATGTCCAAAGCACGTGGTAAGTTTTTCAAATCATTGAAGCCTTTATAACGAAGTAAATTTTTCCTTCATTTTTGGTACACGCCGGGAATCGAACCCGAGTCCACTTATTCCGGAAAAAGTCGCTCTACCAACTGAGTTACGCAGACGTTCGTTCTTGCTGCTTCTGCCTTTATGTCGTGTGCGTCCTGCGGGGCAGGCACGTCACATCTCCCCCCCCGAAAGAGGGCCGGGGGCATGGCCCACTGGTCAGACGTGATTATGAATCGTTGCAGGCAGCCATCCGCTGTAGAACGTGCACTTGAGAACTCCCAGTTAATCTGGTGTGTGGAATGCAACGTCACACACATTTATTTTTCGAAGCGCTGGAGAAGCGATTCTCTTATTTTTCTTTTCTCGCGGTGTGGAAAGAACACCACACCATTGCGAGATCTTGAACGGCCGGGTCATCCGGAAAGTTCAGGCGTCATTATAATGAAGTTAATTTCTCCGTAATTTTTGGTACACGCCGGGAATCGAACCCAAGTCTACTTATTCCGGAACAAGTCGCTCTACCAAATGAGCTACGCAGACGTTCGTTCTTGCTGCTATCTGCTTTTATGTGGTGTGCGTCCTGCGGGGCAGGCACGTCACATCTTTCTCTTGCCAGACTTCTTTTTTTTTTTTTTTTTTTTTTTTTGATTGGAGGTTTAACGACCACCGTGAGCAACTCAATGGGCTATAAGCAGTCGCCTGTCCCTAATGTAGGGTCACTGGTTCCAGGGAAGGGAGAGAGCCAGTGCCGTAAGACAAACACAACATCCATGCCTGACCGGGATTCGAACCCGGACCCCTTACCGACGAATGATCAGAGGCCAACGCCTTAGACCACTGCGCCACCGAGGCGGCTTTGCCAGACTTCATTGCCACTCATAGGAAACAGCAAACATGGCCAACAATATAGTTTGCTCGTTGATTCACTACCAGTTAGCCATTGTTCTTTTCTGTACCAGTCAATATTAAAACATCTGTTTGAAGTTTTGCCTTTTGAAGTAATCTTTTTCATTTCCGGTGTAGGCCTACCATCATTTTTAATTTGATTATTTTCTTCAAAATCTCTCCTACTGAAAGGGTTTTCCAGTAAGCTCTCCACCATATTAAATTTCTTTGAAGCATAGGCCATGGTCTGAAAAACAACTCTTCATGAAACATAAATAAAATTAATTACACAAACATTAGTGTGGAAAAAAAAGCAACTAAGAAGAAGACATTATGTAATGCCGCTCGAAGCTGTCAGAATGAGGAGTTAGCACAGTGAAGGAAGAAGGCGCTATGTAATGCCGCTGGAAGCTGTCAGAAGGAGGAGTTAACTACAGGAAAACAGCTGTTCCCGTGAGACAAGATAACATCTGCCTCACAGGAAGTCCAGGGTGCGCGTGCGCTCTTTGTGTTCGTCGTTCCACCGCCTTCTCTTCGGATCTACTGATTCAGTGGAAGTAAACAGGTTTGGCGCAAAATCTAGGAGAGGTATTTCGCTTCCTGCCTCACGGACAGAGATCGCAAGCTGAGGACATTTCGTAACTACGCGCGACCGTTTGTTTTCCAAAAGCGTCAATTTAAAAACCTGAATGAACGCATGGACGGCATTTAATTCGAAAAAGTTAACTAGCGTAAACTTTTGCTCTCTAATATCCAAAAGTACTGAATGAACAAAACGAATAATTCTAACTAAGAGTGTTGAATTTCTATGGAGGCACTGCCTCCCTTGCCTCCTACCAAAAGCCGCGACTGAAGAGTACTACTTACCTTGCTGAAAAAATTGCGTTCCAAAGTACGTAGTTCCCAGAAGTACCCGAGGCCGAGATCCATAACGTATCCCTGAAAGGTGAAAATACGAAATCAACGCTCACTTTTTCTGTTGCCACGGAGAGCAAAGCAATAGAACCACGATTGTGACGTCACAAATCCTTGTGGCAGGCCTGGTGAGGTATAAAGATGGCCTTGGTTTGGGCCTACGGCTACCTACACAGCAAAAGAAAAAGGTAGTAAAGGACTTCTTAAGCTTCTTCATGTGGTCTATTAAAATTAATGAATGGATATAGAACGGTTTGTTTATTAATGATCTTCACGGCAAGTTTCAAGTTTCAGTGCAATTTAAATTGGCAGTTTAATACATTTCACATTTCTATACATTTCGCATTTGGTCTTTTCGTTTATTCCTTGTAGCAACCCGAATTTATTATTTTATTTCTATTATATCAGTTCGAAAATTAGTCTCTGTAATCTCAGGGTTTCTCCTCTCTCCCCCAAGAGACGCGGCATAGTAAAATGTACATTATGCATGCAGCAGGTTAGCGTAGCATATGGACAATACAACTTGCTACCTATATTTGCTATATAAAAATTATTATTACTTTTTGCTCGTACTCGGACCCCCGAATCAAAATTCCTGGATACGTACCTGGTTCATAGGGCTAGTCCTTATCGCTTCACCCCCTGAGACGCAGCGGAGGTTGATGATGTGGCTGCGATGGCCCTTCTGAAGCCAAGAGCCACAGGGAGGTTTTTTTTGTTTTTGTTTTTGTTGGAGGTTTAACGACCACCGTGAGCAACTCAGCGGGCTATAAGCAGTCGCCCGTCCCTAATTTAGGGTCACTGGTTCCAGGGAAGGGAGAGAGCCAGTGCCGTAAGACAAACACAACATCCATGCCTGACCGGGATTCGAACCCGGACCCCTTACGGAAGAATGATCAGAGGCCAGCGCCTTAGACCAATGCGCCACCGGGGCGGCGCCACAGGAGGTGTGCTCTAACGTAGCACCATAGGAAAGTAAGGTGACCAGACATCGGAACACTGATTTGAGGACAAAAGAGCGTGGCGTCCCTAAATTGGCAGTTCATTTGGGGACATATACGTACTCAAAATAAATATGCAAATCTTTTTGTCATAAACTGCATTGCTTCAATAAGTGTGATATTACATATGAAAATTTGTGTCTTAAAAGGATATATCTTGTAGAATGTTGGTAATTTATATTGACAAAGTAGAATTATGATGGCTAGAACATATTAGCAAAAGTGAAATGCTTTACCTTGTATATGTGCCGAATTAAAATCAAGCTGCACATCAAACTAATTGCAGGGCGAATTTTTCATTTTTCCAAAGGTTTTGGAGAAACTTAGATCAAGTACAGTCGAAATTTGACGGCACCAGTAGTTCAGTGTCCTAGTGCTGGCCACTGACCATTCGTACAAGTGGGTACGGGTTCGAGTCCTGACTGAGACATGGATGCTGTGTTTGTCTTACAGCACTTTCTCCTTAGTGTTGCTCTCGGTGGTCGTTAAACTCGGAAAGAAGAAATAAATAAGTCAAAATTTATTTTCAAAAGAAGCATGTCGGAATATTAGTACAACGAAAACTACTTTTAAGAAAATTTTTCATTAGAAATCTAGCGAGCTAATGATGAAGTGTAAATTCGAGGACATTTGAGGACAAACATCAAAATTTGAGGACAGTTTGCGTCCCTCAAAGGCATCAGACATTTTTGGGGACAGGAACCAAATTCGAGGACTGTCCTCAAAAATTGGGGACTTCTGGTCAGCTTATAGAAAAGGTACTTTCAGTCAGTGTTATTACCGTATTTAACAGATTAGTGTGTCATCTACTGCAATGCGCACTCAGATATTAGAAATTGTCATTTTCGTAAACAAAAGTCAAGGATTTTGGGTCCTAAAATCAGAAAACATTGATGAAATAGTATAACTGCGATAAATTTCTGTCATGCATGGTTTATCTTTAAAAAGTATTTTGCTTAATATATTGACTATATTTTTCTGATGTCAAAAACTCAGTGTAACTTTTTTGTTTGTTTAAATAATTCCCTGGAAAAAGTTATTGCTTTAAAACCTTTTTCTCTGTCACAAACATTAGTTGTTTGAAACTTTTAAGACGAAAAAAGCTACTGACTTCTTTAAACTCCGCAAAAGCAGTTCAAACACCCTGTTAATGCATAAAATAAAAATTATTTACTTACATGGGATATCAATCATGATTTCTGAAGTTCACTGAGTTTAAAAAGTGAACAATATTTACTTCATAAGATGAAGATATGTTGCTTATTGCACAAACTGAAAATTTGTTTCTTAATGGCACAAAATGTGAAATTGTTTTCTTCATTGCTCAAATAGGAAAAAAAAACTTATGTTTTTCTCACTGCGTTTGAGTTATTCCATTGTTTTTCATTTTCTGCAGAGTTTTCCTGCCTGGCAAATAGTGAATTTCTGTTCAGAAAAAGAATTCTAATAAATATTCGGATTCTACAAACCAGACGAATAGCGTCTTTGTTAACAGATGGAAAACGTTTTTCTAGCTCATTTATGAGTTCCCGAATAACAAATGTCCTGCCGTGAACTAAGCAGAAAATCCGTTCATGTTCTTGAGATAATTTGTATTACTGTCAAACAGCCACCAGATAGTAGTCTTAATTTCAATTAGTTTCGGGGCAGTTTTTACAAATAGTTCTTAAAGAAGGATCTATATCGAAACGTGATAAAGATTCTTCTTATAAACACGAAAGAACGTCGAAAACAGTGTCCCGTCCTCTCATGTTCGTATGGGTATTTCGGCACGTTGCATCGGCACATGACATTTCGTTAAAAAAACGAAAATAAATATCAACACTCAGTGTACAACTTAAATAAAACACAAAGTCAAACAAATACTACAAAGTATAAACCAAGAAAAGACACGGGCGTGCAAAACCATAACAGAGGAAAATCGGGTCTTGTAGGGAAGTTGACCAACGAAGCTCGGGGAGCAGGCCAGCGCGATGACAAAGAAACAAGTGGCCAACCCATTTTTCCACCCATCTTTTCAGACACGGGTCGGCATTCAATTCCTCAAAGAGATGGACTAGCCCTTTCCTCTATAAAACCCTGTCAGCCACTGCGACTGCAGTGCCTTACGATACCTCTGTTACAGTTTATTGTCTCTGTGGGAATTGATGAGAACCTGGCTATTATATAGGTAGACGCGAACCCGACTGCATATCGCCTGCCCAGAGCCTAGAGGCGACAAGCAGATGACTTGAAAGTATCATTGTCCTGGCGTGCCTTCTGGCAGAGCCAGAACAACAGTGATTCTTCCTAAAACACTGGATGAGGACTGGGAGGAGGGAGAGGAACGTGAAAGCGCTAACGACATCAAAGGATCGATCCCCCCGGTGACTCCTGTTTACAATTTTACAACCGAAAATAGCTTCCGGTGGTCGCTCGAGGACTCGCAGTATTTCCCCAATCTCCCCTTCTTTCTTTGTAGAAAGAGCACAGTTAAACTAAAAGAAAATAAAATCAGCATTGTTAGATAAAATTAAAATGTTGATACAAAACCAGCATACTTAAAAATTTTAAAAGCAGTCATTTCCAGAGAAAACCTAGGGGGCCGAAACATACTTTTGTCCCCGCGGTCAAATCACTGAGGGGCGATCGCCCCCGTTGCCCCCGCGTAGTCGGCGCCTATGGTCTGGAGAATTCGGAGAAAAGGGCAATACCTGGAAGTCTCCCTCCTGTTCCTCAAACCATCCTTCCACGATCCGGGTAGTGCTGCATTTCGCATTATCCTGCTGAAAGAAGGCACTACTAGAGGGGATTACCGTTGCCATGAAAAGATGCACCTGGTCTGTAATAATGTTTAGATAGATTTTTTTGATTGGAGGTTTAACGACCACCGTGAGCAACTCAATGGGCTATAAGCAGTCGCCCGTCCCTAATTTAGGGTCACTGGTTCCAGGGAGGGAGAGAGCCAGTGCCGTAAGACAAACACAACATCCATGCCTGACCGGGATTCGAACCCGGACCCCTTACGGACGAATGATCAGTGGCCAGCGCCTTAGACCACTGCGCCACCGGGGCGGCGTTTAGATAGATGGTAGACGTCATAGTTTCCTAGACATGAATGATTGGACGCAAGGTTTCCCAGTAGAATATTGCCAAAAGTCGGTAGAGCATCACACGTCCTTTACCGATTTGTCTTCCTTCCATGGTGCTTTTTGGTGCCAACACTTCCCAGGTAAACGAATCACACGTACCCAGCCGTCCACATGGTGCAACAGGAAACGAAATTCATCGGACCAGACGACCTTCTTCCAATTATGCAAGGACCAGTTTTGAAGTTCGGGTGGCCATTGTATGTGCTTTCAACGGTGAACCGAGGTTAGCATGGGCACTCGGAGCTGCCTGCGGATACGTAGTCCCATTCTCAGTAAGGTTCGATGTCCTGTGTGTTGTGGCACATTACTTCCGTCACCAACATTGAAATTACCTGCGAGTAGCGCCGTAGTATGCCTACTGTTGACTAGTTCCATACGGGGCAGCATTTGCTCACCTCTAGCATTGATGACATGTGGGTGGCCTACACCGTGCCTGCGGTTTGTTGTTTTTCTCTCCTAGGACCTCTTTTTGAAGGTACTAACCACGGCTGGTCTGATCATGAGCACCCAACAAGCCTTGCCGTCTCGGAAATACTCTGACTTCATAAACCAGTAAAGTTTTCAATTTTAATGTTATGTTTTATATTGAATTCACACTAGCCTACATGTATTTCAATTAAAAATAAAAATGGAAAGGAATCTCAAAATAGTTAAGAATTTTAGAAATCCGGCAATTTCTCACACATCAGCAACCGGTTACGACGAAAAATTAGAAACATCCGTCGTTCCCGTGAGCAACTCAGTGGCTATAAGCAGTCGCCCGTCCCTAGTTTAGGGCTACTGGCTCCAGGGAAGGGAGAGAACCAGTGCCGTAAGACAAACACAACATCCATGCCTCACGGTATTAGAACCCGGACCTCTTTCGCACGAATGATCAGAGGCCATCGCTTAGACCACTGCGCCACCTGGGAGGCTCATAATGTTGTAGTTCTTCTGTGTATATAAACGGCACATCTCCTTTTATTCTCTTGTACCACGTCAGGTACGTAATTGGCAGAATGAAAATGCTTACCACAAACGACGCTTGATGGTGATTTGTCATTTGGTTGAAAATCCTGCCGAGGTATGAGGATGTAGCAGACACGTGACTCTCAGCATGGCAACGAGCCTTAGTAACGTAAGTGAAGGACAACCAGCCCCGTTGAAATGATGGCTTCTTACTTTGAAACTTGCAAGTATCTTCGAAGGTGGTGCGAAAAGTTTTCCGAAAGTGCAAATAGTAAATATTTTCGATTACTTTGTCCTTGGTCGAAGTGCCTTTACTGAAGAACAGTTCGAGGCATATAAAAGTTTTGAAGCATATAACAATTTCTCGTCGTCGGTATTCTTTTACAGGGTAATTTAGTACGATCACAAATTCGTGAGTAATCAGTAATTTATGGAGAAAATAGGTACGCTGCCTTAAAAAGTAAGGTTCTCTTCCCTCGCAGGTGCGGAGACCCGAGTAAAAAAAGATAGGTTTTCTTTCTGTCCGGAAATCGCTGATTTTGGATAAAACTCACCATTGAAAGGTTCTATGCCAATTTGAGAGTTTAACTCTTGAAAAAAAAAGTGTCTTTCTAAGCTCTGGAAAGCGGTTTCCAAGCCTTAGAAAAATGAGCAAAAATCTTTTTTTTTTTTCTTTTTTTCGTAAAATTGTGGTGAAAAAACAAAATAATTTTGCTGGGATTTGTGCCCTATAATTTATTTATCCATAAATAAATTTAGCAGCATAACACTGACCTGTAAACAGACCTAGACACCAAAAAGGATTTTATTTGGACAATAATTTTAGCTATTATTTGCATTTTTCTGCAAAAGTGTGCTTCAGCTCCAGGTAAAAATCCAGGTGTACTAAAAATAAAAATCAACGGTAGTTTGGGGAGGAAATGTAAAGAACAAAGTAGCAAATTAAAAATCCCCAACGCCGACAACCAAATAACCTTAAAATTGAAAAAGCCGAAAACTCGCAAAATTAAAAAATTGATCGAGATCTAAAAAATACAGAAGAACCAGAGATTTGATTCTGACTAAAAGTCAGGTTTGTTGGCAAATTAACTTTTAGCCTTATTAAAAAGTTTCAACCCCCCTAGATCAACCAGGAACCTTTGAAAAAAAGGCCCTGGAAAAAAAAAACAGGCGCAGAAGTTCCGATTGGGAACCGAAGCGTTTATTTAAGAAATATTTTGACTAAGAGGCAAACTCTAAAAGGTTTTCTATAAGAAAATAGTCAGTAGTGATAAAACCTACACAAAAAAACCAGCCAACACCTTTTAAATTCAACTTGAAAACTTTGAATCAACAAATGAAACGCCTAGCCCAGTAAGTGCAAGCACTGCAATCCAATAGCGTTTAAACAAGTAAAAGATGGATTCTCTGCTTTACCAGAAATCACTGATTTCTGGATGAAACTAACATTTAAGAGGTTCTCTGCCTTTGACGAGTCTAACTCTTTAATAAAAAGTGTTTTCTAAGCTCTGGGAAGCGATCTCCCTTCGTTTGGCATATAATCTAATTTTTTCGGTACTGCCTTTAGAGACAGCAGCTAATAGCCTGAAAAAGACTTTCGGTCTCGATTTCCTTTATTACCGCAATTTATAATGCCACAAAATCTAGACATTGTGGCTTCAAATTTTTATAAACACCGACCGCTAATGATTTCACGTTACACATTTACACACTAAGTGCAGGAGAGCCAGTGTGCTTGTTCTTCAGGAACTTGCAGGGACTGTTGCCACTCCACTGAAACTTCTCAATGACGTTACGTGCTACATCCTCATTGCTTTCAAAAACAGTTGCTTCAGGTTCTAATCTGATGGGAAATGATGAAATAACGTCCCCACAGTTTTCTCAATGGAAGATGTTCACACAAGAAAACAGCAGTAAACCACATTGAAATGGCTTTTATTTTGTTATAAAAAAAACAAAAACAGATTGATCAAATGTAGAGGATTTTAGGAAGGGAGTGTGTGACCTCAGGTCTTAAAAAACCCTCAGAAATAGGAAACTAGGAGATTTGGGCTAGATTGCCAGACAGGAAAGTGACATGGAAGCGAAGTAGAAAGGGAGAGAAAGACGCCCTTATTTATTACCGGAGGGCCAGCGCCCGGGATCCGACGGCTTAAAGTGCCCATCCGACGCACGGCGGATATTTAGTGGATCGAGCGTTCGAACCTGAGGTCCTTTCCGGGGCAGTCACGAACGCTGCCCACTAGGCCACCCGCTGCCCAACAACAGGTTGACGCGACAGCCATATAATTTATACCTAGGGCATAGTCACTACCGTCGCTAACAGCTAGCAACGGTAGCGGCACACTGCCATCTGACGGCAGAAATTGTCTTGGTTTGTGTTGAGTGCTTTCTTGTTTCTTCAATCCACAGATCTAACTCTGATGCAATGTTGCCAAGTCTACTTATAAACCAGTAGATCTACTGGTTTTCAGATGTATCTACTGATATACTTATAAAATTTTCGAAATTGTTCAATTCTACTGATTTTTTGACGTTTTAGGTGGGATTGAAATTTTGACTGTTTGAAATACTGTCATTTACTTTACTCTGCCTGAATTCTGCGGCGCTAGTTTTAAAGTGTAAATAAGCTATAATTGTATTCTGGGATATTGAAATTGGCAACGATTCCTCTTACCGCCTAGGGGTAGTGATCGTATGGGTTTCGATTTCATTTCAAGTGGCGGGTAAATATATTTACAAATCATTTCATTGTATCTTTCACTATCTTTGACGCTTCTGCTGTGCTTTTAAGTAATTGTTTTTCCAACTGTGGAAAGACTGGTTTTCTACAAAATCATGTAAGAAGGTCCTACAATTACGCATATATTTTTGCACCTGTGTTTATCAATTGTATATAGTTATGGAACCTGTCAGGAAAACGTAAAGTATGCTCAAAGGTATAGTGAAAAGTGGGAAGAAGACTTTTTTAAGGATTGGCTTTTCCTCAGTAAGAAGGGAAATGACCTTGCTTATAGTAAAGCATGCTGTGTTGATCTTTATGTTAATGCTTCTGGAAACGCAGATTTCGAAAAGCATTCCAAGACAAAAAAGAAAGCACCAAAAGAATGTCGAAGGTCTTCCTAAACAGCCTAACCTGCTGGACTTGCGTGTCTTTAGTGGACAGTGCAAGATAAAAAATGATGTTAAAGAAGCAAAGTTCAGGTTGGCAGCTTTCGTGGCAGAACAAAATTTGCTAATAAATATTATGAACCACTTACCAAATCTTTTGAAAACTGCCTTTAAGGCTGATTCTGCATTTGCAAAAAAAAAAATCGTGTTGTCAAACTAAAAAAACGGCACTGATTAAACACATCACCGGGCAAACAGCTAGGGATAAACTAAACATTCTTCTTCGAGAAAACAGATTCTCATTCATTGTAGATGAGACAACGGATTTAGGCTGCATAAAGCATCTATGTTTAATTGCCAAAAATTTCGAAGTCTGTTGTGGATCTTTTTGGGTTGGTTCCCCTTGTAGATGTCAGTGCCAATACTGTATACGAAGACATAACAAAAATATTCAATACAGAATATATTTCTTATAAAGAAAACATGACTGGATTTGCATCTAATGGTGCAAATGTTATGGTAAGGAAAGGACTCCCTAGCAAAAACACTGAAGGAAGACATTCCTAATTCATTCATTATACGATGCGTATGTCACTCTTAATTAATGTGCTTCCTATGCCTGAGAACAATCACCCCATGCTATGGAGGATTTGGCACGTGATGTTTCAAATTATTTCATGTGTAGTCCAAAACGTGTTGATGAACTAAGGAAGCTCCAAAAATTTGCCGAAATTAAAGCCCACGGATGCTCCATCCGTGCCAAACTCGTTGGCTACCATCGAAAGCGGTAGTGACGAGAATTTTAGAACAGATGCCAGACCTGAAGCTGTATTTTACTAATGTCGTAGTTACTGAAAGAAATAATTCTTCTCAGACTGTACTTCAAAATCTACATGACCCTGTCATTAAATTTTTTCTGCAATTTTTAGAGTTCGCATTGGAACTCTTTGGTAGTTTGAATGCAGAAATGTAGGCAGAAAAGCCAAAAAATCATATTTTACATAGTAAAGTTTCAAGTGTGTTTCGCCCTTTTGTGGAAAGTTACATTGATGAGACGTACTTGAACCGTACACCGTTGGAAAATGTCCAATTTAAAGATCCGAAGTATTTCGCACCGATTGATAAGATCTATCTTGGAGCAAAAGTTCGAACTGTAATAGTCAATACGAATCATAACTTAACTGCCCAAGAGATCCTGACCTTTCAGCAGCGAAGCACAGCCTTCCTAGTGGAAAGTGCTAATCAGGATTATAAACGTTTTCTTCTTAAAGATGCAGCGCCACCCCGGTTGCGCTGTGGTTTTTTTTTTTTTTTTTTTTGATTGGAGGTTTAACGACCACCGTGAGCAACTCAAATGGGCTATAAGCAGTCGCCCGTCCCTAATTTAGGGTCACTGGTTCCAGGGAAGGGAGAGAGCCAGTGCCGTAAGACAAACACAACATCCATGCCTCACCGGGATTCGAACCCGGACCCCGTTCGGACGAATGATCAGAGGCCAACGCCGTAGACCACTGCGCCACCGGGGCGGCACGCGCAGTGGTTTGACCGATGGCCTCTGATCATTCGACCGAAATGCGTCCGTCCGCCGCCCCGGTGGCGCAGTAGTCTAAGCGATGACCTCTGATCATTCGTCTGAACTGGGTCCGGGTTCGAATCCCGGTGAGGCATGAATGTTGTGTTTGTCTTACGGCACTGGCTCTCTCCTTACCTGGAACCAGTGACCCTAAATTAGGGACGGGCGACTGCTTATAGCCCATTGAGTTGCTCACGGTGGTCGTTAAACCTAAAAAGAAAATGCGTCCAGGTTCGAATCCCTGTTTGGTATGGACGTTGTGTTTGTCTTACGGCACTGGCTCTCTCCCTTCCATGGAACCAGTGACCTTAAATCAGGAACGGGCGACTTCTTACAGCCCATTTAGTTACTCACAGTTGTTGTTGTTTTTTTTTTTTTTGATTGGAGGTTTAACGACCACCGTGAGCAACTCAATGGGCTATAAGCAGTCGCCCGTCCCTAATTTAGGGCCACTGGTTCCAGGGAAGGGAGAGAGCCAGTGCCGTAAAACAAACACAACATCCATGCCTCACCGGGATTCGAACCCGGACCCACTTCCGTGCGAATGATCAGAAGCCATCGCTTAGACCACTGCGCCACCGGGGCGGCTCACTCACAGTTGTCGTTAAACCTCCAATCAAAAAAAGAAAAAAAGGTACAGCAATCAAAAGATTGGAGTTTTTGAATCCAAATGTGCCACCCAGGTGGCGCAGTGGTATAAGTGATGGCTTCTGATCGTTCTTCCGAAAGGGGTCCGGGATTGAATCCCGCTGAGGCACAGGTGTTGTGTTTGTCTTACGACACTGGCTCTTTCCCTTCCCTGGAACCAGTGACCCTAAATTAGGGACGGGCGACTGCTTATAGCCCATTGAGTTGCTCACGGTGGTCGTTAAACCTCCAAAAAATCCAAAAGTAGTATTGAACAAACACATTTCCAGCATAGTAGCGGTAGCCGTGAGGTTCCCAAATTTGGTTAATGACGATGAAATGCAGACATTGGACACAAAGTGGAGACTTAAAAAATACACCGTTGTATCTTAAAGATGACATAACTCTTGAAGAATTTCGGAAAACTGTGAGCGAAACTGAAAACGAACGCGGTACAAAAATGTTTCCTGAATTGACAAACATTACATCACTGCGTTTTTTTTTAAATTTTTTAATTTTTGAAACTTTGTGTTTAATATTTGAGTGGTTTTTATCCACAAACGTTTTTTCAGGTGCTTTGTCTGCATTTCCCACAATGTGAACCAGCTACCAGATAAGAACTTTGTATTACGTGATGTAAGTAATTGCGATTGATAGTTATCTTATTTATAAGACTTTCTCTCTTGATTTTTGCTATTCCCTGTTTTCAGACGTATTTTTTAATACAGTTAAGTTTTGAATATCCCTGTAGATCAACATGGCTCTATGCATGCGTAGAATTGATTATATATTTATATATGATTTTGCAGAATGCAGTTATTATGCTTGCTATAAATGCATTATAGCTCATATTCACATTAATAAGTACATTAAGCTGACCAGACGTCCCCAATTCTTGAGGACAGTCCTCTAATTTAGTTTACTGTCCCCAAAAACGTCTGAAGCCTTTGGGGACGCAAATTAACCTCAAATTTTAATGTTTGTCCTCAAATGTCCTCGAATTTATACTTCCTCATTAACCATTTAGATTTTCAACGTAAAATGTTCTTAAAATTGCCGTTCCGGTGGCGCAATGGTCTAAGCGATGGCCTCTGATCATTCGTCCGAACGGGGTCCGGGTTCGAATCGCGGTGAGGCATGGATGTTGTGTTTGTCTTACGGCACTGGCTCCCTCCCTCCCTGGAACCAGTGACCCTAAATCAGGGACGGGCGACTGGTTATAGCCCATTGAGTTGCTCACGGTGGTCGTTAAACCTCCAATAAAAGAAAGAAAGAAAGAAAGAAAGAACGTTCTTAAAAGTACTTTCCATTGTACTAATTTTCCAACATTCTTCTTGCGAAAAAAAATTTCGACTTTCTTTTTTCTTCTTTCTATGTTTAACGACCACTACGAGCAACTCTAAGGACTATAAGCAGTCACCTGCCTCTAATTTGGAGACATTCGCTCCGGGGAGGGAATGTCTCCAAGTGCTGCAAGACAAACACACCACCCGTGCCTCATTCGGGACTCGAATCTGTACCAACTTGTACGAATGGTCAGTAGCCAGCACTAGGTCAATGCACCACTGGCGCGGTCAAATTTCGACTGTACTTGTTCTGAGTTTCTCCAAAAACTTTGGCAAAATGAAAAAATTCGCAATGGTATGAAAAAATTCGCAATGGTATGGTGTGCAGCCCAATTTTAATTCAGCGCATGTGCCTAAGGTAAGGCATTTCACTTTTGCTAATATGTTCTCGCCATCATAACTCTACTTTGTCAATACAAATTGCAACATTCTACAAGGTATATCTTTTTAGGACACAGATTTTGATGTGTGATATCACACTTATTGAAGCAATGCAGTTTTGTGAAAAAAATATTTGCATATTTATTTTGAGTACGCATGTGTCCCCAAATGAACTACCGATTTGGGGACGCCACGCCATTTTGTCCTCAAATCGGTGTCCCGATATCTGGTCATCTTAAGGTACATGCCTTTTTATTCATATAATTGAAAATTGCGTGTATATTACACGTGCCAGAAGTGTCTACTGATTTTTTGCAGTTCTGTCTACTGAATTTTGAGTTCAACTAATTGGCAACACTGCTCTGATGTATGTATGTATCCCAGCCGATCGGCTTTAGCAGTTTGGCGTGTATAAGTTTTTAAAAGTAACTTTAAAGGACTTATCTTTTGTGTGCATGCAGTCATGCATCATCAAGGTTGAGGGATTCATCCTTGCTCACGGAAATATCTCGCTCATTTTATGTACTTGCATGTAAGCACTTATTTTGTTTGACGACATTTTAGTTTTGGCTAAGGCATCTATCAGACGTTATAGATGTGAATAAAGGGACATATTTTTATGCTTAACTGTTTTTCCGTGTGCTAAACACGCAGGGATCCACTTCTCTTTTAAGAAAAGCAAATAAATTTTTTTATTATTTACTCTCCTATAAAGTCATATTTCTATGTAAAGGCTGCTACTGATATATACAGGGAGAATCAATTATTTGTATGGGAAGCTGAAAATTTTCACGATCTTTTAGACACATCTGTAAAACTTATGGGCGTTGTGAAAACTAGCTTAGTGTCAATGTTTGCATTTACAGACCGCGAAACACCTAGCCTTGTATAGAAGGTAGTAAAATTTTCATTTCTGTTTAGTAAAAAAATTTATGCACTGGTAACGGAAACTGATTTATAGTCTAAAGAGGAAATAATACATTCTTCCTCGTAATGTAAATATGAAAATTAATGTAACAATTGCAGTGAAACACATTATGAAATAGTTAAACAAATAAATTTACCTTGTTAGTTCTTCTAATTATTTAATTCTTATGAAACAGAAACTAATTTCACAAGGTTCCCTTTAAAATTCTGAAGGTAAATAAATCTTTGAAAGGACATACAGTCCCTCTGGTCAAAAAAAAAAAAAAAAAAAAAAAGTACATTTCATGTCATTAAAAGTCCAAAGATAGCCATTAAAAGAGTTCAACTGAAATATTACTCGTCCAAACATTTATTCATTGTTACTTATCAAGAACTTCAATACAAAATGGATTGCAAAAAATTCACGCTGAATAATCATTCTGAACATAACACTCGTACACCTCAAGAAACCTATGAATGTGAAATGTGCAACAAGAAATTTTCATACAAAAGGCAGGTTTTAAGACATTTGCTCACTCATTCGCGTGAGAAATCCCATGAATGTGAACTGTGCAACAAAACATTTGCACAAAAGAGTAATCTTTCAAAACATTTGCTTCGTCATACAGGTGAAAAAAAATATAAATGTGAAACATGTTCTAAGAAATTCTCACAGAAAGTAACTCTTGTAAATCATATCCTTATTCACACGGGTGAAAAACCCTATCAATGTGAAATCTGCTACAAGAAGTTTTCACAGAAGTACTGCCTTTCAGTACATTTGCTCAGTCATACAGGTGAGAAACCCCATGAATGTGAAATATGCAATAAGAAATTCTCACAGAGGCGTTACCTTTCAAGGCATTTGCTTTGTCATACAGGTGAAAAATGCCATGAATGTGAAACATGTTCCAAGAAATTCTCAGAGAAAGGTAATCTTGCAAAGCATATGCTCACTCACACAGGTGAAAAGCTCCATGAATGTAAAGTCTGTGAAAAGAAATTTGCATTTAAAGGTGGGCTGTCAAAGCACTTGCTGAGTCATACTGGTGAAAAACCACATGCATGTGACTCTTGCAACAAGAGATTTGCAGTGAAGTATCATCTTTCACGTCATTTGCTGAATCATACTAGTAAAAAAACACATGAATGTGAAATCTGCAACAGGAAATTCCTGTACAAGAATGCTGTTTCATTACATTTGCTGAGTCACACAGGTGAAAAGCCACACAAATGTGTATCATGTTCCAAGGGATTCACATTGAAAAGCAATCTTGCAAAGCATATGCTCATTCACACAGGTGAAAAAAACTATGAATGTGAAATGTGCAAGAAGATATTCTCACAGAAGCACCGCCTTTCAAGACATTTGCTCAGTCATACCGGTGAAAAACCTTATGAATGTGAAACATGTTCCAAGAAATTCTCAGAGAAAGGTATTCTTGTAAAGCATATGCTTACTCATACAGGTAAAAAACCCCATGAATGTGAAATGTGCAAAAAGAAATTCTCACAGAAAAGTAATCTTTTGAGGCATTTGCATATTCATACAAATGAAAAACCTAATGGACAACAAACATGCTGTTAGAAATTTATGCTCAAATTTTAGTTATGATGGTGTAAAAAGCATGGATATAAAATTGGCTTCATCACATTCATCTAGCTATTCATCTGAAATGCGTTGCAATTTTCTGGAGTTTTGCATATAAGTTAACATTTGTGTTATGTAGGTTGTGACATTTTTAATTTTTTCCCCATTCAGAGTTCAGGAACTTGGAATTGTTTCAGAAAAAGACTTTAATAAACTGGATATAGATGTGTATTGGAATATGTAATAGTTGTGATCAGTAAAACTTCAATGCAGTTTCCAGAGTACATGGATATTTCTGTCATAATGTTGTACTAAAATGTAATATGATGAATTAGGTGAAATGGTAATTCTGCATTATGATTTATCATGGTATAAACCACTTAGAACATTCTTTTTATTGTAATACCTTAGTTTATGTAGTATACAAACTGTCAATTTTTAAAGTTTTTAAGCTTGTCCATTTTTAAATCTGGGTCATTTAAAAAGAAAGTCAAGAGATTAATAACTTTTTTGTTGTAGTTTCATAGCAGTTGCTGATAGCAGATCTGGCTAAAGGTACAGAACTTGAATAAGAAGGCAGGCAGAGAATAATTCCAGAGGTTAATACAAATTGGAAACAGTGTCAAAATGACTTGGGAAGGCCTCTTTTTGAAGAGAATTATATATATATATATATATATATATACTTAAGAGCAAAACTGAAGACTAAGGGAAAAAATTTTAGAATTTAAAATGAAGGGTGCAAAATAACCTGAAAATCAAAACGCGCAACGCAGCAGTTTTGAAAATTCAAAATTCATTCTATAAAGAAGATACCTAAGCAAAAAAATACATATATAATTTTGACTCACACCTAATACAACATAGAAAAGGTTATGTATCTACCTGTGTGAGTAAAAGGAGAAAAGATAAAAAAATAAAATAAAACAACTGAATGTAGAAGGTGTCGAGAATACTGAGCCTTGGCTTTATCAAGGACCAGCAAAAACTCTGCATTTTCTCACTTCCACAAAGACCTAGTTGGAAATGGGTTTCTGCAAGGCCATAGATGCAAGTAACATTCCCACCTAAAATAGTTTAAAATATATATATATAAGTCATGTCCTCCGTAGAGTAGCATGACCTAGCACTAGTTAACAATTTCGCTTGCATCCATTAACCTTCATGGCCCGACCCATGCTCTTCATCTGTTACAATTAAACAGAGAGAAGAAGATTAAAGAGAACTCAAGCTGTGAGAGTGACATAATAAATAGAAATGATTTTCAGCTATAACGAAATTCCAAGTTCGTTTGAGAGAAATTTAAACCTGAAAAACAATGCAAAAGAAATCCAAATTTTACATTGCAATTAAAAAAGGAAATGTTAATTTATAACGAACAGATTTTGAAAGAAAACTTGAGTCTAAAACCCCCTACTCTACAACTTATGACAGCACGAAAACGAGAATAAGTTAAAGATAATAATTAACTAAAGAAAACTTTGTGAAAGTTATATACCTTAAACAGTTAGTTGCAATATGTACAAAGTATTTCAGCAGTGCTTTAAGTGCATAATTAATTAGTTATTAAGAACTTAACTACTTTGAAAAAACAGCGCATAGAAAAGGAACAAGCTTAGCCCTCTTCTGTTCCTAGGTACCCCAAAAGACGCTCAAAGTTACAAAGAAAAGTAAGAGTTAAAACCCGCATAAATGTTAACAGACAAACCAATGCTTAAAAGCTGAAAAGCTAAAAAACGACAGAGAAAAGGTACATAAAGTACAAACATTGAACTTATAAAACCTAGAACCCAAAAACAAGGAAGAGAGCTTACCTCTTGTGTGACAAAAACTTTTCTCCTCACCATCACTAGGATAGCTATACTAAAAATAGTAAAACCAACATTATAATTAATAAGATTCTGATTAATCTATAGAAGCTCACTAAGGTGATTTAATACATGCAAAGATTATTAAATAAACTGCTCGTGTATTTTATAATATTTCTCATGTATTCTGGAGAGTTAATTCTGCTCATTCTGATCATACAGATCCACAGTCTTAAGTTTATATATTTTTTTCTCTGGTTAAAATCTCCGCGCGTTGGTTTCTTGCTGTATGAGGAGGCCATCAGCCCCACCCTCACTGCCCCCCAGCGTCTAGGGAGTGGCGGAAGGGGTCAGCCATGTTCTCCTCTTGTGAGGAGAAAAGTTTTTGTCACACAAGAGGTAAGCTCTCTTCCTTGTTTTTGGGTTCTAGGTTTTATAAGTTCAATGTTTGTACTTTATGTACCTTTTTCTCTGTCGTTTTTTAGCTTTTCAGCTTTTAAGCATTGGTTTGTCTGTTAACATTTATGCGGGTTTTAACTCTTACTTTTCTTTGTAACTTTGAGCGTCTTTTGGGGTACCTAGGAACAGAAGAGGGCTAAAGCTTGTTCCTTTTCTATGCGCTGTCTATGCGCTGTTTTTTCAAAGTAGTTAAGTTCTTAATAACTAATTAATTATGCACTTAAAGCACTGCTGAAATACTTTGTACATATTGCAACTAACTGTTTAAGGTATATAACTTTCACAAAGTTTTCTTTAGTTAATTATTATCTTTAACTTATTCTCGTTTTCGTGCTGTCATAAGTTGTAGAGTAGGGGTTTTAGACTCAAGTTTTCTTTCAAAAATCTGTTCGTTATAAATTAACATTTCCTTTTTTAATTGCAATGTAAAATTTGGATTTCTTTTGCATTGTTTTTCAGGTTTAAATTCTCTCTCAAACGAACTTGGAATTTCGTTATAGCTGAAAATCATTTCTATTTATTATGTCACTCTCACAGTTTGAGTTCTCTTTAATCTTCTTCTCTCTGTTTAATAGTAACAGATGAAGAGCATGGGTCGGGCCATGAAGGTTAATGGATGCAAGCGAAATTGTTAACTAGTGCTAGGTCATGCTACTCTACGGAGGACATGACTTATATATATATATTTTAAACTATTTTAGGTGGGAATGTTACTTGCATCTATGGCCTTGCAGAAACCCATTTCCAACTAGGTCTTTGTGGAAGTGAGAAAATGCAGAGTTTTTGCTGGTCCTTGATAAAGCCAAGGCTCAGTATTCTCGACACCTTCTACATTCAGTTGTTTTATTTTATTTATTTTTTTTTCTTTTCTCCTTTTACTCACACAGGTAGATACATAACCTTTTTCTATGTTGTACTAGGTGTGAGTCAAAATTATATTTGTATATTTTTTTTGCTTAGGTATCTTTATAGAATGTGAATTCTGAATTTTCAAAACTGCTGCGTTGCGCGTTTTGATTTTCAGGTTATTTTGCACCCTTCGTTCTAAATTCTAAAATTTTTCCTTAGTCTTCAGTTTTGCTCTTAAGTATATATATATATATATATATATCACTTAACTTAAAAAAACTGTAACTTGCGAACAAATGTAATATGATTTCTGCAAAACCGCGCCATACTGCAGGTTTCAAACATAATCTGCATAGTAATGAGTTTAACCACAAATAAATTACAATCCTAATACAGAACCCAATAACAACATATATAAACTCCTAACAAGAGAGAATATCCTTCAGAAATAAAAAAGACCCCCTCCCCGCCATAATCATCACAAAAAAAAAAACAAAAAAAAAAACATTTTTTAATAATGTACAACTGTACCCCAGAACACCAGACCACTCATCAGGGAAAGACATCCGGTACCCTGGGGTAGAGGTTCAGGTTTCATGAGAGTTCTAAATTTTGAAGCCAATAGATATCTTAATAAATTTTGTAAAAATATCTCTTATATGCACTCTGTATTCCCTACCTGAACCTATTTGTAGAGCTTAAAGAATATAAAACAAAAAGTACTTACTTGTAACTTCTAGAATAACAACATATAGCCAGAAATGGAGTGTTGAAATATTGACTCAAAATTCAAGATTCCCCAACGCAGTAAAGTAAAACACCTGGCAGTCAAGGTCAGTAATCACTTTCTATGGTAATATTTAGGTCAGTTGAGGTACTTTCTGAATATAATGCTAAATTGTTATTATGTCATGGATGAAAGTTCGGGCTGTTAGGGCTTTCCGGGGCGACTCGGAGGAAATAAAGTTTTTTGAGGCCCTAAGAACAGGTTAATAATAAAGTAATTAAGTTGGTATAATGTTACATAACCTCATTAAAAAATTTGATTTAGAATTAAAAGATAACAATAAATTTTGAAAGTGAAACTTGCAGAAATTATGAGGATAGTTATTTTTCAACAAATTAGAATACAGTAATTTAAGTGCTGTTATGGTACTACATTTATTATTGCAAATATTAGAAATTCTTAAGAACTATGAAATAATAATATTCCAGTGAATTGTTTTAGGGATTTTTGAGTTCCAAATACTTAAAAGTAGCGGAACAAATTCAAATTCTATTCTTTTATCAAAAAGTCTCGTGAGAACTCCTTTACGAGTCCGAACTATCTCCAAATCCAAAAAGGTAGTTCTGAAACCTTCACTAGTTTTTACCAAGACTAGTCCTGATGGGTAAAAGGTCTGAAGTGGAAAGATTTCCTCATCAATCTGAAAACTTATTAGGTCATCTATGTATCTGAAATTTGTTACTTTATCAGACACAATATTTCTTTCATAATAATGTAAATATAAGTTTGCAAGTAAACTAGAAAAAGTGATCCCCATGGGGATCCCATGATTCTGAATCAAAAGGTTCTTCTGGTCATAGATGTAATTTTGGAAAATGCAGAAATTACACAATGCACTCCAATATTCTTTGGAAATCTTTAAAATATGTTCAAATTCTTCAAAATATTTCATTAAAACTTCTTTGAGGTCCTTAAGTTCAATTGAGGTAAAAAGGTTTTGAAAGTCATGTATTAATTTCTCCTGTAAACGGTCTTGTTGTTATTTGTAACTATCCAAGTGTTCTGTAAAATATTTTCGTACAGAATTTGTAACAATCTCTGGAAGACCTTACCTGCCTTTAAATTATATCAGTAGGAACCACAAGTAATAAATCTAAAACCCACAGGATTTTTATGAAATTTTGGTGTTGTAAATAGATATGGAAACTGAATTTTGTTTTCTTTGATTTTCAAAATTCTAAGGTAACTCAATATTCTTTTTTGTATAATATTAAACTCAGATGGTACTTTTTTTTATATATGTGCCTTCATTATCTATTTCCATGATCATAGTATTGTAATATAGTCTTTTACACCAAAAAGCAAAGTTATTTCCACATTTTGATTATCAATAGGGGTAATAATAAAATTCTTTTGTAAATCCTCAATTCCTGCTCTAACTTCTCTCCACCCAGCAAGAAAATTCCTCCTATCATACAGTATATTTACTTGAGTAAAAATCTTCTGCAAAACATCAGTGATCCATTGGAAAAATTCCTGCACTGGGACCTTACACATGTCTGAAAGATGGTATGCAAAACAATGTAGGTCCCTTGCTATGTTCTCTTTGATGTTAGCAAGAGGGTAGAAGATCTGAGGTATGTACTTGACACCATTTTTCAACATATCCCTGAGTTTCTTATCTTCCAAGATGTTTAAGTCTCCAGTGAGGATGTGTCCATAATATTTATCAACAAAAAGTTTGTAATATCTCTCTTGACAGCAACAGGGTAGATCATCAACATCACCCAAACCTTTACAAAAGCTGTTATAGTTAAAAATTCTTCTTCCTAAGGTTTGTTCTAGACTAAAGAAAATTACAATTCTGTATGTTTCTTTCAGTGGGAAGTGAACAGAACAATCTTGAAAGATCTTATTAAAGGGTATTTTATCCATAAATTGAGCATGAAATTGAAACGTACAGAACTTTTTTTGTAGAGGTTCCTTATTGAAGGTTCTCTTGTTGATCCTGTGTAGACAATAATCAAGCAATAAGTCTCTGGTGGTCAAATTCTTATACTTGTGACTTAGTAATATTCAAAAGTGCCTTGACTTTTGATAGGTTAAGATATTGTAATGCTGCAATTGTCTTGTTTACTCCATAAGGCTCAAAAGCAATGTTTTCAATTTCATCTAGAAAGCTGTGGAAGTCAAATCGAGGTTGCCTGTGTTTTCTATTACCTCTACAACCTCTTTTATTAGAGTATTTATTTTCCTTATTTCCATTAAAAGCTGTAGTAAACATATCCTGTATATTTTTTTGCTCACTATATGGAAACATTCTGTTATTATTAAATAGATTATTAAGTCCATATGGGTAAAGACTTCTCTGATGTAACATTTCACAATTTTCCAGTGTAATTCTTTTATGCTCATTACTTTCAAAACCAAGAATTGAAATGGTAATGTTTTCAAAGTCATGTAACTGAAAATGAGCCAACTCAATATCATTTGTGTTTTAAAATATCCTGATGCCGGATCTATGCCCACTAATCCTGAGATTCAGGTGTGATGAAGTTTGTCCCACATAGACCCTATGACAAGTATTACATAATATCTTATAAATGCAATTCTGTGCCTTACAAAATCTCTGTTTATCAACTCCTTCTCCAAGCTGGTAGTAGTCCATAGCCCTACAAGTAAAGCACCTGGAATCACCACATTTTCTGAAAAGCAAATTGGAGTTTGGTATGTCCAGGTCTCCTGAAAGACTACCCTGGGGAGAAATAAAAGATTCAAAATTATTTTGTGATTTTCTGTTTTTTAAATTTTTTTCAATCTTTTTAATTTTGTCAAAATCTTAAATTGTGGCAGTGGTATACTTGTCATGCCAGAACCTACCGTCTCATTCTGACACGCAGCCCTTTTTTGACAGCACGACAGCTGATGCTGCATGTTATTTCCAGTATCTGTATCAATCATGAGTATTATATAAGTGGTCGCTTTATCACACAAGTAAGCAAATGCAATTATAAATATACCCTTCAGAATGCAGTGCAAGCAGCCAGCATACATAATGAGCATCAATATCACTTAACTTAAAAAAACTAACTTGCAAACAAATGTAATATGATACAAATTTTGAAGCTGACAATTTAAACTTCAAGATTCTTTCATGATTCTTTCATGAAATGTAATATGATTTCTGCAAAACCGCACCATGCTGCAAGTTTCAAACATAATCCGCATAGTAATGAGTTTAACCACAAATAAATTACCATCCTAATACAGAACCCAATAACAACATTTCTAGTAATTTATTTGTGGTTAAACTCATTACTATATATATATATATATATATACACTACTAAGTAGACAGTAAAAAAATATTTAACAAGAACTAAAACAATATACTATATATATATATATATATATATACAAAACTGGAGATAACAGATACGTATGTTTATCTTGGACAGCAGATATCAAGTGAGGGTCACATTGATGAAGAAATTAATCGGCGTCCAAAACTTGCCTGGAGAGCTTTTGGAAGAAACAGCATAATTTTCAAGAGCAATATGCCATTATGTCTTAAAAGAAAAGTGTTTGATCAATGCATCCTTCCAGTGCTTACGTATTGTGGAGAGACGTGGACCTTAACTAAAAGAGACATACAAAGACTGCAGACAACTCAAAAAAGCATGGAGAGGTGCATGCTTGGTGAACCAGGAGAGATAAGAAGAAGAACTCGTGGATCCGAAAAATGACAAGAGTGGAAGACATCATGATCAGAGTTAAATCCCTGAAATGGCAAAGGGCTGGACATAATGCCAGAAGGACAGATCATCAATGGACAGCCGAAATTTTAGATTGGATTCCAAGGGACAGGAAAAGACCCAGAAAAAGACCACATGGGAGATGGGTGGATGAAATTCGAAAATATGCGGGAGTGACATGGAGGAGAGTGGCACAAGACAGACCGTTGTGGAGGAAACTTGGGGAGACCTTCGTCCAGCAGTGGATTGATAATGGTTGACAATGATGATGATGATGATGATGATATACACTACTAAGTAGACAGTAAAAAAATATTTAACAAGAACTAAAACAATATAGAAAAATTCAAAGCCCTACTGGCATGAGTAAACAATAAAATAAAGCAATAGCAAACCTGAATGTAGAAAGTGTCGAGAATGCCGAGCCTTGGCTTTATCAAGGACCAGCAAAACTCTGCATTTTCTCACTTTCACAAAGACCTAGTTGGAAATGGGGTTCTGCAAAGCCATAGATGCAAGTTTATAGCCCACCAAAACATTTTTTTAATTAGCAAAACCTCCTCAGAGTTGCATGAAGAATAATTTAGTTAAAGTTTTTGCATGCATCTATAACTTTCCTGGCATAACCCACACTCGTCGTCTGCCACAAAAAACAGAAAAATGATTACAAAAATCACAAGTTGTGAGAGGGTCTGAACAAATCAACAGAATTATTCAGTTAAAACTCGTTGCACAGAAACCAAGCCGTCTAAGAAAGAATTTAAACTTCAAGAACAGTACTAAAAGTACTACTAAGTCTTATTCCTTGTGGTAAAAAAAGTTTTACCTAAAATGCCATAAAATAAAAAACAAAAGATTAAGAATTTTTAAGTTAGGAGAGTAAATAGGACTTTTGTACCCACAACTTCTGCAAAATACGTTTTTCACAAGAACAAAAAAATAATAAATAATTTTAAAATGATGCTTTGGAAAAATTATATGTAGTTAACAATTAGTTGCAATATTTACAGAATATTCCAGGGGTGCTTTAAGTGTATAATAATGTAGTTTTTAAGTTCCTACCAACAATGAAAAAGCATCGTTGACAACAAGTACAATAAAA
Source organism: Macrothele yani (assembly GCA_039090855.1). Lineage (NCBI taxonomy): Eukaryota > Metazoa > Arthropoda > Arachnida > Araneae > Macrothelidae > Macrothele > Macrothele yani. The sequence continues at coordinate 130,524,140 of CM077009.1, read as the reverse complement.
CATCTAACTACCCAAACTAAGCGCCCAAAAATACGCATAATTTCCAAATTAAGTGAAAGAGAAAACATAAAAAGTTAGTAAAACTGCTTGCACTAAGCGCCTAATGAGAAAAAATAGAAATTTTCACTTTGAAAGTTCACTCTTAATCCTAGAAAGAAAAAAATAAAGGAACAAAGATTTGTGCTTACCTACATTGCCCTCCTCTTACGCAAGAGTCCCAAATAATGGCCGACCACCCTCCTCGCTGCTTTCTAAGAAGCAGGGAGGTAGTGGGGAGGTTTCTCGTGCTTCTCCGCAGAAAAAGACTCAGCCCGTTAAATTTCTACCAAGCGAATTACACAACTAAGAATGAAGTCTTGTTTGTCCACATAGAGTAGAATAACTCTCCAGAATACACGAAAAATATTATCAAATGCACTACAAGTGTATTTGATAACCTTTATATGTATTTAATTACCTTAGTGTTCTTCCACAGACATTATCAGTACCTATTTTTTTAAAAAACATAAGTTTTACCATTTTTAGGTTAGTTATTCTGGTGAGAGAATATCTAGTTTACTTTTTATTTATTTTTTAATCAAATTTGAAACTTTTTTTGTGTGATTTTTTTTTGCATTATTTTATTTTTTATTTTTAATAGGATTGTCCTGTCCATGGCACTAAAGGTTCCTTTTTGTAGTTAATATTCATCCTCCAGACCAACTTCCATGAAGGCTTTCATTGGCCAGAATCATTTTATTAACTGTGCAGAATTAAAACAGATCTTCTAACCTAACTCTATTATTCAGAAAAAAATTTCTTAATATTCTTTTTATGAAAGTAGCTGGAATCTTGTTTTCTAGAAAACTGTTTAATAAGATTCTAATGTGGTTATTGAAATCCAAATTGTTTGCTGCAAATTCTTAAAATTCTAAGTACCTGAGAAATTAGTACATTCTCAGTTACTTTGGTCGAGATGTTATTGTTCCAGTGCAGATATTTAATTACTTTGAAAGGAAAATTAACTCTTTTATCAAAAAGGCTGATGGATGGGTTACCTCTGTTAAGTTTAATGCTTAAGTCTAGGAAATCTAGTTCCTGATTACTGTGGTTGGTTTTACATAAGTTAAGAGAGCTAGGATAGATATTGGCAAAATTACTTTCTATAACTTCTGAATTATTTATACAAAGCAAATTGTCAATATATCTATAAGTGTATAAGTAGTTATCTGAGCACGAGGAGCTATTTTTAATGAACTTATATTCCTTAAAGAACAGGAATAGATTGGCTATACTTGTTGAGTGAACTACTCCCATAGGGATTCCGTTTATTTGCTTATAGAGAGTATTATTATATAAAATATGGTTATTGTTTATGCAACAATTGAGATAAGAGTTCCAAGCACCTACATTAACAAATTGGTTAAGCTTAAATTCTACATACAGCTCTTTAAAGGTAGTGATGATATCTGAAAGTGGCAGATTTTGAATGTTTGTATGTCTGCTATACAAATCTACAGTTTTCAATTTAGAAACACCAAATTTGGTATACTATCTCATGGTACCCTAATTTAGACCACAGATGGTTTTTTGGAAGGGTATGAGCCTAGTGTCAAGGGGCCTTCCCACAAAATCTTCATAAAATCTACAGTTTTAAATTTAGAACCACCAAATTTGGTACACTACCTCATGGTACCCTAACTTAGATGGTTTTGGAAGGGGTTGGAGCCTAGGGTCAAGGGGCCTCCACACAAAATTTCTGTAAAATCTACAGTTTTCAATTTAGAACCACCAAATCATCATCATTGTCAACCATTATCAATCCACTGCTGGACGAAGGTTTCCCCTAGTTTCCTCCACAACGGTCTGTCTTGGGCCAGTCTCCTCCATGTCACTCCCACATACTTTCGAATTTCATCCACCCATCTCCCATGTGGTCTCCTTTTGTGTCTTTTCCTGTCCCTTGGAATCCAATCTAAAATTTTGGCTGTCCATCGATGGTCTGTCATTCTGGCAGTATGTCCAGCCCATTGCCATTTCAGGGATTTAACTCTGATCATGATGTCTTCCACTCTTGCCATTTTTCAGATCCACGAGTTCCTCTTCTTATCTCTCCTGGTTACACCAAGCATGCACCTCTCCATGCTTATTTGAGTTGTCTGCAGCCTTTATATGTCTCTTTTAGTTAAGGTCCACGTCTTTGCACCATACGTAAGCACTGGAAGAATGCATGGATCAAACACTTTTCTTTTAAGACATATAGCATATTGCTCTTGAAAATTATGCTGTTTCTTCCAAAAGCTCTCCAGGCAAGTTTTGTACACCGATTAATTTCTTCATCAATGTGACCCTCACTTGATATCTGCTGTCCAAGATAAACGTACGTGTCTGTTATCTCCAGCTTTTCTCCATCAATCGATAAATCTTCATTTTTTGTAAAAGCATTGAACTTAAAATTTAAAGGACACAAGCCGGCGAAGTTCTCTGTCCATGACATCTCTGGCACTCTTTGCCACCGGCACTGGTGAGTTCTCCTCAGAGCTGGTGGATCCGAGGTCAGGAGAGGTCCCCGCTCCGTCATGTCCAGGTGGTGAAGTGCTGGTAGCTGGAAGGACCGGCGAAGACTGGCGGAAGACGAGGGGTCCAGCCTTGGGAGTCACAGGTGGACTGCAGACCTTGGCGGCCCCGCACGGGGATAACTGGTTTTCCAGTTATTTGGGGAGCGGCGCCCCCACGGCCCGAGCTGACCTTGTGACTGTTTCTGTTTTGATTTCGTCTTGATACGATGATACCACCGAAGGGACAGCTGTTCATCCAGCTGATGGGGAGTGGCGACCCCACGGCCCGAGCCGACAGTAGTGTTTAAAATCTTTTTCCATTTGTGGTTGTTGTTGTTGTTATCTCGCCACGCTCCCGCCTCAGTCCTGTAGGTTGCTGAGGTTGTGATTATGCGCCAGCCCTTTCCTCTCACTTTCCTGTTTTTGCTTTCTTCTCCACTCCCTGTTCTTCCTTTTTCTCTATTTTCTACTCCTCTTCCTTTTCTTTTTCATTTTCTGTTCCCTCTTCGTTTCTTCGGGCTGGTTAGCTAGACCTACCTGCACGTTTGCCGTGTGCGGTGCCCCGTACAGGTGGAAAAGGGGATGCTGGAGGCTGAGGTTACTGGGGGCCAGGCTATAGTTGTCACCAGTCGCCAACACTCCTCTTTGCCCCCTGCTTCACCCTAAACGGGAGGCTAGGAACTAACCTACTCCTAGTCAATCGGCTTGTCATTTCGTACGACGGGGTGAGTTTGGGGATAGTGTGGGCATGCCAAAGGGGTATTACCAAGACCCGGGAAAGTCGCGGTACTCGCTGAGCGCATGTCTGCACGATCAACATGCTATATCCGCCGCCTAACCCTAGGGCCGTGTCCTGCGCCCATGTTGGCCTGCGGACCTCCGGCTCTCCCCTGTTGGGCTCGGTAGTGGGCGGGGAAGCTGGCGGATGAATTTTTCGCATTATATATGGATTCTTCAACTATTCCCCCTTCTGTCAAACTAAAGAAATCTTTGGACACGGATCCTAACCCCACCAATAAGAAACTGCGTACTTTGCCGCCGGACACTGCCCGATTTTTTATCATCCATGCACGGGAAGAATCTCACAAGCTTGGCTCCAAATCTCCCTTCTGGATTCAAAAAGCCCTGCAAGGAGCGGTTGCGTCACCAACTAGTGTGAAGAAGTTAAAATCGGGAGATATATTGGTGGAAATGTCAAGTCCACGCCATGGTTCATTGCTCTTGGGCGTCTCCAACTTGGGTGGTGTCCCTGTGGACATCAAACCTCATCAGTCCCTGAATTCATCCAGAGGTGTCATCTCCGAGCGCGACCTCGTGGATGTTTCAGAGGAAGAATTTATGGAGGAGCTTGCCAACCAAGGTGTCACAGCGGTTCGTCGGATCAAGTTCCGCCGAAACGGGGAGCTGGTCAACTCCAGAACAGTGATTCTGACCTTTGATCGCCCGACTCTTCCATCTTCCATCCATGCGGGCTATTTGAACTGCTCTGTGCGCCCGTACATTCCTAACCCCCTTCGTTGCTACCGATGCCAAGTGTACGGGCACTCCCAGCAGTCTTGCCGTGGTGCTGCTACTTGCAATCGTTGCGGTTCACACGACCATCTTCAGTCTGACTGCTCTGCTGCAGCTGCCCATTGTGTGAACTGCAAAGGCGACCATGCTGCCAATGCCAAGAACTGTCCGAAGTGGATTGAGGAGCGGAAGATTCAGGAGGTTAAGACACTTGAACACCTGTCCTACCCTGAAGCTCGACGGAAGGTCGTTCCCGCTGCTCCAAGCGCACGCACCTACTCTTCCGTTGTGGCTCCTAAAACATCCATTGCCACTCAGACAGACATCACTATACCAAAAGACTGCCCTTTCTCTCTCGAGGATATTTATGCTGCTGGGCTGAAGGCCCTTCGACTTTCCACCACTGACAGTTTATCTTTGCCACCACAGACCAATGCTCGGGGTCCTGCATCCTCGCCCAAGCGCGCTGTTGCAGAACAGGTTTCCCGTTCTACGAGCCCTGATCCCTCGCCTGCTAGACACAAAGGCAAGGCCAAACAATCCTCAGCCACTAAATCTCAAACAAAGGTTCAAGCCGGAACGAATCAGTCCCGGTCTTCATCCTCCAGACACCCCCAGTCCTTCCCCCGGTTACCACGCTGCCGAGGGGCACTGCAGACCAGACTGAGGAATTCATGGACTCCGAGGCCTTCTAGGCCTCTTCAGTTCATTTGACCCACGTTTCTTTCTTCCTATCTACCCCTCAAATCATGGTTTCAATCGTTCAATGGAACTGTCGAGGTTTTCGGACAAAATATGACGACGTCAAACATCTGCTTTCGTCGTACTCTCCGGTGTGCCTTTGCCTCCAGGAGACAAAACTTAAACCATCAGACCTGCTCTCAGTTCGAGGCTACAGTCAGGGCCCGATTTACTACATGCGAGGCCCAGGGCACAAAACATTTTCGGGGCCCCCTCCTTATTCTCTATCGACCAAATAATAGTCATTGTGTGCAGAGTAGCAGAATGTAGACGTACATGCGTACGCATGATAGTTTCCAAATCCTTAGCAGGTTTGCAGATAGTTTTTTCATGTAGATTAAAAAAATAAAAATGCTAGGCCTATATACAGCAATTAAAACACTTACTCAACACTTTACTCAGATTAATATACTTAATTCTATTTTAACTGAAGAAAATTATTTTTCACATCTTCTGAGTTCTTTTGTTTTTACAGACATTTCTGGCCTCTAGATTTTATCAAGGCCTGTTCTCAATGTATACGAACTGTATTAAAAGTTTTGTTTACACAGAATTTAAATTTTATTGCCAGGTTCCTCTTTCAGTTGCCAATTAAATAAAAATATTTCCTTATGCATTTTGTAAGTCCAGTATTTTTGAATGAACTTGTTGAAAATCATATTTATAATTTTTGAAGGTTCATTGATAGAACTGCTTTTCTGGATATAAAAACTTTCTTTAATTAATCTCTTGTTTTTATGAGGTAGGTAGTCCAATATTTTAATATTTTGCCATAAAAGTCCATTTTACACACATTGCTGCACATTCAATTAGAATGTACTATTTTGTCCTCATTGGAATCTGTAATGTTCTAATAATTATTTGTTTTATTAATTTTCCTTTAAATTATCTTATTCTATTATCATGGTATGCAGGTTGGCAGCGAGTCTTCTGTTTCAATAGCTGTGCACGCAGATGCATTTTATTTTTATACAACTCTGGCTGTGCGGGTACAACTAGTTGATCAGTAGTTTGTGGTGTTAATGACCCCCATAGACTCTAACTATAACAATATATCTATGACAAAATGGATGGACATCTTAATTTTAGTGAATATTGTGGTCTTGCAATGTACTGATTCTTGCGTCTAGAACATGAGAACAATGCATCCAACAAAAAATGTGAACTAAAACAAGAAAAAAAAATCCATGGTGACCTCCACTGGACTTCCTCATAAATAGAGATGTGAAACTGCATAAAAAATTGAAAAAGTGCTATGGGCTTCACGGTTTCTGCCAAGATCAAATCAGCGCATCATGATCAATATATCAGAAAACTGCAAAACATAAAATTTTGTGTTGATGAGGAAGAGTCTGAGTTACACAAAAAAAAAAAAAAAAAAATAATAATAATAATAATAATAACAAAACAAAAAACATAATCTGAAAAGCTGAGGGGAACACCTAGTCCGGTTCAATTTTTGGTAAATGTGTTGTACTTCGGCATCCTAAATTATTTGGTCAGAAAAGTTGTAAAATTAAAAAAAAAAAAAGCATATTAAAGATGTTTACCGAAACACTTACCTCCAAGTAGGATGAGTAAACACACGCTGCGGCGACAACCTGAAGCTTTGCTCCATTGAGAGGAAGGTTTGCTGCGGCTGGGAATTCATGGGCAGAAGAGTACAACAGGAATCAGGTACGCTCTTGTCAGGAAAGAGTAGCAGAATATACTGCTACGCTAAAGAATGAAGTTTGTAATTTCTGTCTCACTTTTTAAAAAAACATGCAGAGACTGTCTTCGTTCTTTGGTATGTAATTCCGTGATACGAAATAGTAAGTATGCACATGCCTTTCTTGTTTCTAGAAAAGCGTTAGAGTAGGTGTCGCATTCTCTCTAACGGAAGTTAGATGGCAAGTCTCAAAGTGAAAGTTTGATTACTAAAAGAAAAAGCTTTCGCGGATAAATGAGTTCATACATTCAGCATCAAAGAATCCCATGTGAAAAAAACAAGAAACTGTCCGATTGCGATGTCAAGAACTGACACCGAAATTAACTATTTTCTGTAGCGTAGCACTACACTCTTTCCTGACAACAGCGTACCCGGATCCTGTTGTACTATTCCGCCCGTGAATGTCCTGGCTGCAGCGATCCTTCCTTTCAACGGAGCACAGCTTCATGTCAACGCCTCAGCGTTGTTTAAGGACTCCCGCAGTGTCTGCTGACTCGTCATACTTGGAGTTCAAGTTTTTCGGTAAACACCTTCTTTAATATTCATTCTAACGATGAAATTTTTTCACCATTTCCCCTTAAATTGCATATTTTAGAATCTGTACGTCACACTTTTTAGAAATTTTACAACTTTTCTGACCAAATAATTTACCATGCTAAACTACACATTTCCTCAATTTTTACCAAAATCTAATGAGCACATAATGCCATGAATGTATAAATTGTCCAATGTCAAACAAAACTGACAATACGATGACAAAGTGCTGTGTTTGGGCACCAGATCTTTTTATTTGTAATAACTCGTTTACTATTCTTTATTTTTAGGAATGAATAAAAACAATTGAAAATTTACCTCCTATATCAGGACGAAACAGTTGGGTTGAATATTTTTCTTCTACATTTCCTAGATGCAAAGTCATGTATCAGAGAATCATAATTTAAAGACTGTGTCACATCACTCTCCAAAGACAGCAGAGCTAATGATGCCAGTTTCGTTTGTCTCATGGTTGATCGTAAGGGATTTTTCAGTCTTTTCAGCAAAGAAAATGATCTCTCACTTGTACAATTTGAAATCGGTAATGTCATGAACATTCTAAGTGCAGTCTCAGTGTTCGGAAATGTGGCTTCTAAATTGTTTACCTTCAAAGTTTGCAACATCTGGGGAATGGTTGCATGCTCCCCAATCATTGAGGAGAATTGCAAAAACTCATCTGCAAACTGGTCGTCAAGGTCATTGTTATAGTATTCCTGCAATGCTTTTGCACCTTCAAAAATTTCAGATCTTGATTTTTTTGTAAAAAATTCAAATTTTCTCATTATATTTTCATAAGCACTTTTTCTGCTTGAAAGCTGAGTGACTAAAGCATCACAAAGCACATAATAAACTTGAGTTCTAAATATATCCCTTGCACTGAGTTCTATATGTTCAATGTTACATTCATCTAGGTGTTTATTCTGGGGCACCTTCTTTCTTCGGGAATCATGACCATGGTATTGCACATTTTCAGACACTAATGTTTGAGCTTCCTCTTCATAGACTTCAAAATTTTCCCTCACGAACTGAATGAATTCAATTAACGACTGGAAAATTTTAGGTACTTCAGAAATATTTCCTTTTGGATTCTGGCAAGTTTGATTCGCACAGTTTAATCTCTGAAGTATTGTGTCCCAAACTACTGTGCTGATCGATATTTCCATTGTTCTCATTTTCTTCAGCAGTGATTTTGCTTCATCTCTTGTCTGTGGAGAATCATCAACATTTTCTGACAGAAATACTAAAACTTTCTCTATTTCACGATAATTTTTCCTCACTGATCGTGTAGCTGCAGCATCTGCACACCATCTGGTAACTGACCGACTCTTCAGTGTGAGTGATGAATTTCCATGTGCTTCCTTGACTTTTTCCTGAAGCATCTTCCAACGGTGAGTTGATGCAGAAAAAAAGTATAGAGTTTTTGCAAAAATGTGAAAAAAGAGAGAACTTTACCACAACTATCTATGCTATTCACACCAACTAAATTTAAAGTGTGAGCAGAACATGGCACATATTCCGCTAGTGGATTGATTTCCCTAATGCGTGTTTGAACACCAGAATACTTCCCAGACATGTTGCTGGCATTGTCATAGCTTTGGCCTCTGACATTCATACGTAGGGGTCAGCGTCATTTTCTTGTAGGACTTCTGTCCACAGGTAGTAGAGTTTAGGTCCCAGCCACCTACAGCGAGATCGCCTTTTGGGCAGGACACAGAAACGGAAGGAATGAGAGAAAGTCTAGCGACTTTTGACAGAACAGTTTGTAGTGAGAATAGAGTACAATAGATTGCGCCACCGTACAAGTACGATATTGCACATAGATGGGTGAGAGAATTTCAGGGAGGACATAGGAAAGGATACCCATTTAACCAGTGGGTCCAGCCTGGGGGCCGTCACTTTACGTGCTCGTCCGATGCACGGCGGATATTCAGCGATTGTTAGTAAATCACGCCATCTCTGAAAGATCAGCCCAGGCTTGAACCTGGGGACCCAGCATCGATAGCCTGAAACACTAACCACTAAGCCATCCGCGGCTCTCTGACATTCATAATATCCAAGCCAGCCTCTTGTAGAAAAGATATCATGGTATTTGTAATGTTTTCTGCAGTATGTCCATGGAATGGAATAAATGTCAAAAACCGTTCTTTTGCTTCACAATCTTTGTTGACATACCTTATGATAAAAGCCAGTTGATCTATCTATGTGTGTAATGTCTGGAGTAGAGTCGACTATGACAGAAAAATATTTTGACATTTTTATTTCATCAGTGATGGCATTAAAAACACGTACAGCCATTAATTCAACAAATTCATCCACACATGTTGAAGATAAGTAACTGGTGTTACCACTTCCTGGATTCCCACATTTTTCCAAGTGTTGAGCTAAGAATGGATCAAATTCTGCAATTAATTCTAAGCAGCCCAGGAAATTTCCATTATGAACTGATCCAATTGTTTCATCATCACCATACATTGGCAACCCACGAACTGAGAGATACTTAACTGTTGCAACAACTCTATGCAAAACATCTTGCCAGTACTTGGATTCATTCCGATATTGCACAACTATCTCACAGTCAATGCGTGCAGAAGCATTCATGCGTGATGAATAGTCACATACTGCTTGCCTGTGTATGTGTGAATTTTCATGCTCTGTAAGACGTTCACTTGCATGCTTCCAGTCAGAAAAACCTGTGGATCCTAATGCTGTAGTGCTCCTAGCATACAATTTGCATATCCAGCAGAATAGTAAACAAGTTGATGGGGATAAAAGAAGCCAGTCGCGTTTTACCTTCTCATTATTTTTTATTCTGAAAAAATTACCTTCTGTTAGAAAATGTTTTTTACCACATATATCCTTCCCTGTGAATGCCAGCAACTTCAAATCTTGGACTGGTGGATCGCTCAAAAAGCATTCGCGCATTTCTTCTGTAATTTCTCCCCATAAGGCAGGATCCACTGCATTCATTGTGGAACTTGTGCTCTCTTCATTAGATGAATTCAAAAGATTTCCCAAATTAGGAGCACCTGTGATGTTAGATGATTCTGAAGTCAGATTACGCTCAAGAGACTCACCAGTACTAAAATTAGATGAATTTGTAGAACGTTTGGGACCAAGTGAAATATCCAATTTTTTAATGGCAAAACGTTCAATGCTACCATGCTGCAGGTCATCATCCTTCAGTTTCAATTGTTTGGCTTTCCGTTTAGCGCTGCCTGATAAGTATGTACGTTTTGACATAATTTAACTGTTAAATAATTCAACTTAAATATATTGTTACAACTAACTAAATTTGATTATATATAAAATTAACAAATATTCAACATTCCATCAGACTACAAGAAACGCAACGCAAAATACAACCAAGCTTTCGTGGTTACAGTTACGACAACGACAAGCCATGTGCAGGAAGTTGAAGGATCAGTTGAGTTTAGGTGCGTTCGGAAACGCAAGAAAAGGCACGTGACTCAATAGAAGCGATCCTTCTTCTCACTGGCCACCTATTAAACCACTGAAACTCATTAATGGCCACATGTTTACGTGAAATTCGAACCTCAAACTCACTGTGTGTAAGTACCACATCTATAAACACATGACTCATGAGCATGCAAAAGTAAAAATAATAAATTTTGAATATACACACACAAAATTCCCATTAACTAAGTAAACATTTAATTCAAATTTGGGGGCCCCCAAAAATCGGGGGCCCTGGGCACGTGCCCCGTGTGCCCTCCCGTAAATCGGGGCCTGGCTACAGTGCATTTCGGAAAGATAATGTTTCAGGAGATATAGCTTGCGGGGGAGTTGCCATTCTTGTCCCCCACAGTGTTCCAGTTTCTCCCGTTGCGGTCTCAACATCTTTACAAGCCGTTGCGGTGCGTATCTCCATGCCTGTGCCTCTAACTGTTTGCAGCGTCTATCTGCCGCCGGATGAGGACGTGAGCGTGTCCGTTCTTGAGAGCTTAGTTGGGCAGCTGCCGTCACCTGCTCTTCTTCTGGGTGACTTCAATGCTCATAATCCATTGTGGGGTAGTGTCAGAACAGACGTACGAGGCCGTAGGATCGAATCTCTTCTGTCCTCGACCTCCCTGTGCCTTTTTAACACCGGAGCTGACACTTATTTCCACGAGCCTACACGAAGTTTCAGTGCGATCGATTTATCTTTGGGTTCACCATCAGTTATTGCTGACTGGTCGTGGACGGTGTGCAACGACCTCCATGGGAGCGACCACTTTCCAATTGTACTTGGCTATAATGAGAGCGTGCCATCTTCTGCTTCCCGCCCTCCTCGATGGAGGATGGATCGTGCCAAGTGGGAGGTCTTCACATCGTCCGCAGTGATACCTTCTGTCATGGTGACCCGAGGGTCAATCGATGCAACTGTTACTGATGTCACCACGTGTATCATTCAGGCAGCGGATCTCTCTATCCCAAAGACATCAACGACGCTCCCAAGACGTCCGAAACCTTGGTGGACCTCTGATTGCACAGCGGCTAGGAGAGCTCAACATAAGGCCTGGTGTACATTTCGGCGGTATCCAACCGATGCTAATCTCGTTGAATTTAAAAGAGCAAAATCTTACGCTCGGTTGGTGCGTCGACGAAGCAAGAGGGAGTCTTGGATAAAGTACGTTTCATCGATCAATTCACGTGCCAGTTCAAAAACTGTTTGGGAAAAAATTCGTAGGATTCGGGGAAACTGTGGTTCCCATCAGATCTCTATTCTCGAGAGTAACGGCTGCACGTATGCTGAAGTCGGGGAGATAGTGGATTGTTTGGGTAGGGCGTTTGCCTCTGTTTCCAGTTCTGAGGCGTACCTCTCTCCTTTCAGAGGACTAGACCAGCTGCTGAGCGCCAGAGACTCTCCTTTGCGCCTTTTCATAACACCGAGTATAACTCCCCTTCAGCATGGTTGAACTCCGAGTGGCTCTGCATCGGTCCGGTGCAACATCTGTAGGTCCCGATGGCATCCACTATGACATGATCCGTCATCTATCGCAGTCGTCTCTCGAGAATCTGTTAGTGCTTTTCAACCGCATTTGGTTGGAGCACAGTTTCCCGGACTCCTGGCGAAAAGCTTTTGTTTTACCTTTTCCCAAGCCTGGCAAAGACCCCAAGTCTCCCTCTAGTTACCGGCCAATTGCCCTCACTAGCTGTCTGTGCAAAATCCTTGAACGCATGGTTAATTCTAGGCTAATTTACTTCCTAGAAGAACATCAAATTCTGTCGCCATCACAAAGCGGCTTCCGTCGTCATCGTTCAGCTCTTGACCATCTCCTGCTCCTTGAGACGTCTGTTTGAGAGGCATTCGTGCGTAGGCAGCACCTGGTGTCTGTCTTTTTTGACATCGAAAAAGCTTACGATAGAGCGTGGCGTCACGGTATCCTCCGTGACCTCCACGAGAATGGGTTGCGGGGAAACCTGCCAACCTTCATTGCCAACTTTCTTCGTAACCGTGTGTTCCAGGTGCGCCTCGGTACAACGCTCTCTGCCTTCTTCCATCAAGAACAAGGTGTTCCTCAAGGCAGCATTCTTTCGGTGACTCTGTTCATCCTCCGCATTAATTGTTTGCTTAAAAATCTTCCTCCTACGGTTTCGACTACCATTTATGTTGACGACCTTCACATCTTCTGCTCGTCATCAAGCATGCATTTCATTGAAAGGCAGCTGCAGTCTGCAATTAACCAGATAGTTAAAGCGGCTAACAACAATGGTTTCGTTCTTTCTGCTGAAAAGACAGCGTGTGTCCATTTCTGCCGGAGGCGTGGCCTCCACCCCGATCCAGAACTCTATTTGGACCATGCAGCCATTCCAGTTTTGCCGGAAACCAAGTTCCTTGGTTTGACCGTCGACCGTGCGCTCACCTTTCGCTCGCACGTTTGACGACTCCGCACTTCCTGTCTGAGAGCTTTGTCCATCCTCAAGATCCTCGCCTCAGTCTCCTGGGGTGCAGACAGGACTTCCTTGTTCCGTATTTACCATTCTCTCATTCGGTCTAAACTGGATTATGGCTGTATGGTGTATGGCTCTGCGCGTCCTTCCGTTCTCCGGCCGTTGGATACCATCCACCATCAAGCGCTGCGTCTTTGTACGGGAGCATTTCGCACGTCACCCATTCCCAGCCTTTATGCCGACGCGAACGAACCGTCGCTTCATTTACGCCGTCTGCAGCTGTCTCTTCAATTTTACCTGAAACTTAAATCTCTCTCAGAACATACTTTACACGATGCAGTTTTTCATCCCCAGCATGCTCGTTTGTTCGAGACCCGTCCCTCGTGCATTCGAACCTTCGGTCTTCGTATGGCGGCCGTAGCTCGTGATGCAGGGCTCGACTTGTCACTCGTTGGAGAGACCAGGGGCTTTGAGGATCCCCCATGGCACCCTCTTGGTGTCATGGTTGATACCAGCTTTACATCTTTTGACAAGTCCTCAACCCCTGCGTCAGTGTACCAGCAGCTCTTCGCCGAACACCGTTACGTCAATGCAGACTTTATTCCTGTTTTCACCGATGGATCTAAGGCAGCTGGTGTCGTTGGATGCGCCGCCGTCTGCATTGACGAAGTTTCTGTTGCCCGCATTCCTGCCGAGGCCACGGTGTTTTCGGCGGAGATGCATGCTGTGTATCTTGCACTTGTTCACGTGCAGTCGAGCTCTCATCAGCGTGCTATTGTGTACACTGATTCGTTGAGTGTTGTGCAATCATTGTCCTCTTTGGATTTCTCTGGCCACCCACTTCTTTTTACCGTACGGAGACTTCTTCGTTCTTTGCTCGAGGCTGATGTCCAGATTCGGTTCTGCTGGATTCCTGGGCATGTTGGGATCCCAGGGAACGAGTCTGCTGATGCTGCTGCTAGATCTGCCTCTTCTTTGGTCGTCACACCCTTGCCACTGTTTCACCGTGATTTTCGCTTTCTTGTTCACGATCATATCAGACGAACGTGGCGGGGTCTGTGGGACCAACAGGTGGAGAATAAACTGCACCGTGTTAAACCCATCCTTGGAGTCTGGAAATCATCGTGTCGCCGGAACCGTAGGGAAGAAGTTGTTCTTGCGCGTCTCCGCATTGGGCATTGTCGCTTCACGCATAGCTATTTGCTGTGTGGCGACGCTGCCCCAATGTGTGAGGCGTGCGACTGTTTACTCACCGTCTCTCATGTTTTGTGCAGTTGTGTTCGTTTCCGTCAGCATCGGTTTCACTATTTTCAGTCTCATCTGCTGGACGAGGACGCAGCTACGCTTCAAAAGCTTTTGGGCGACCACTGCGACACTTTCGCAGTATTTTCCTTTCTAAAACAGATTAACGTTTTAAAACTCATTTAAAAAAAAAAAAAAAAAAAAAAAAAAAAGTTATATTATAATGGTAAATTAATAAAGTTATATATAAACCTAATAAACTAACTAGTCTTCACAACATCTTTCATCATCCTCTTTTCTAACTTTTACCAAGCCTGTCTGCTCTTAATCATTTCACCCCGCTTTTTAAAATCTTTAGCTGATAGTTCTGTGTCTGGCGCTCTTTGGCCAAGCCTGGCCCTTGCGCCACTAAAATCAATTAACTAACTAACTAACCAAAAGCATTGAACATCACTTTTGTCTTCTGAAAGTTCATTTTTAATCGCACTTGTTTACTCTTGTCAGCAAGTTCCTGGATCATACTCTGCAGCTCTGATGGGGTAGATGCAAAAATGACTACGTCATCAGCAAAACGAAGGTGGGTTAGATAATCTCCATTAATCTTTATCCCTTTGTTTTCCCAGTTCAGTGATTGAAAGACATTTTCCAATATGGCATTAAAGAGCTTCGGAGATATGGTGTCACCTTGTCTCACTCCCTTTCCAACTTTTATGTGTGTTGTATTTTCAAACAGCCGAATCTTTGCACTTGCATTTTCATAGATGTTATTAATAATATTAATGTATGCATCTTCAATACCGCAGGATTTCAGAGCCATTATAACTGCTGATGGTTTCATCGAATCAAAGGCTTTTTCATAATCGATAAAAGCCATGCACAATAAAAGTTCATATTCTTTCGCTCTTTCAATTAGTTCTCTCAGTATGTGGATATGATCTATTGTGCTGTAGCCACTCCTGAATCCAGCTTGTTCTCTCGGTTGAGCCATGTCCAGTGTTACCTTCAAGCAGTGTGAAAGAACTTTAGTGAAGATTTTATAAACCACTGATAGGAGGCTGATAGGTCTGTAGTTCCTGAGATCCTCAATGTCACCTTTTTTATGTAGCAGGATCATTGTAGCGTTGTTCTAATCCTCAGGAATCTGCCCTTCACTAAGGCATCGAGTGAAAATTTGGGCGAGTACTGTTTTGATTTCTCCACTTGCTTCTTGTATGATGTCTACAGTAATTCCATCTTCTCCTGGAGCTTTTCCCCACTTCATGTTCTTGATTGCATGTGCAACTTCTGCTGGGATGACTGGAAGAACTCTGGTACTGGTACTTTTCATGATGTCTGGAGTACATGTATCATCCGTTTCATATAATTTGGTAAGGACAGGTGATGCGTAACATCATAGCCTCTCCTTGACAAATATCAACCCCGCCTTCTCGTGGTGCATCCTGTTCCCACTAAAGGTGCTCTGACGACCGCCAATAGCGGTATAACTATACCATCGGGATTAGAGGAAATGCTATCCCACACTCGCCCAACCCGCTTGGCCTGCGTGGTGAGTTATGGGAAAAACCCTCTAAAATGACTCCACAACTTAAATCTTGGCCCTCAGTCTCCGGCAGCTGGAATGTACCTGGCCAAGGCAGCGGCCAATGTGACATGAAGGCAAGGGGTGCTAAGAATCCCCGGAGGACCGGACTAGGCTGCCATCTAATGCTGACCTTGGCTACGTATAATGGACGCTCCCTATCTTCTGATTTAAGGCTTCTTGAATTGTAAGAGGAACTACAAAGGATCAAGTGGGACATCGTTGGGCTAAGTGAGGTAAGGAGAAAAGGAGATGATCTCATTGAACTGAAAAGTGGACACCTCTTCTACTATCGTGGGACAGATTCCGGCAGAACTAGTAGTGTTGGATTTGTAATAAACAAGAAACTGAAGGATAAAGTTGTAGAAGTTGAAAGTTCCTCTGACAGAGCTGTAAGACTCGTTATCCAACTATCGAGAAGATACAAGGCTCAGATTATTCAAACTTATGCACCCACCACAAGTCATCCTGAAGAAGAAATTGAAGAATTTTATGAGGAAATTCGTGATCTAAATAATAAAGGCAAGCAGCACTTGAAGATCATTATGGGAGATTTGAATGCAAAAATAGGGCAATGGCAACAGAATGAAACTTCATTAGGTAAATTCGGTCACAGTAACAGAAACCAGCGTGGAAATACTCTCGTTGAGTTTGCAGAGGCAGAAGGGTTTTTCATCATGAACTCCTTTTTCAAGAAAAAGCCACACAGGAAATGGACATGGAGACATCCAAATGGGACGACAAGTGAAATTGATTTTATTATGTGTAACAAAAAATGCGTCATAGAAGACTGCAGTGTGCTAAACAAGTTCAACACAGGTAGTGACCATAGATTGGTGAGATGTAAGATGCACCTCAACACTAAACTGGAACGTGGCAAGCTCATAAGACAAACAAAATGTATTGACATAATCAACCTTAAAAAACACCATAATACCTTCAAGTTGGAACTGAAGAACAGATCCTCTGCTTTAGAAGGCCTAACATCAGAAGTGGATATTTCTGAAGTTAACAGAAAAGTAACCAAAGCTCTTATGGAAACAGCAACAAAATTAGCTGGGTCTAAGAACAAGTTGCATGTGAACAAATTATCAGCAAAAACCAAAATGTTGATGCAAAAAAGAAGAGAGATGAGGACAACTAAAGAAGATGTGACTTCCAAAGTGGAATACATAGAGCTATGCAAGACAGTACGAAAAAGTATCACTGAAGTCGTAAGGAAATTCAACTGTGAACTAGTGAGGAAAGCGATTGAAAACAACCAAATCCTAAAGATAGCAAAGGGACATCTCAGTAAGGGAAGAAAACAGATTATGGCACTGAGAAAAGAAGATGGTTCTGTAACAAGAAATAGAGACGGAATTTTGACAGACACCAAATATGGTATACTATCTCATGGTGCCCTAACTTAGACTATAGATGGTTTTCAGATGGGGTCGGAGCCTGGGGTCAAGGGATCCCCATATAAAATCTTCATACATTAACTTGGACTGTAGACAGTTTGGGGAAGGAGTTGGAACACAAGGTCAAGAGGGAGGGGGGCTCATACAAAATTTTTGTAAAAAGTTCTATTTTTTACTTTTTTATTTTGAATTCGAATTTAATATTTTTTGTTGTGATAAGTGCAAGAATTGATTTTTTGGTGACAAGTGCTTTCCAGTGAAAAACTGCAGCAAAATTCAGCATCGAAGTGAAGGTATTTCCATTCCTCCTCCTTTCTTTTTTGTTTCGTAAAAGTAAATTGACTAAATTAAAAAAATATATATTTTATTTTTCACATTTGCAGCCATCCTAGCTCTAATAACCTAAATGAATTAAAATAAATTTACTGGAAAATTACAGGAATATCTTTTTCATTCATAAACTTTCAACTGCTGAACTTGGTGATTCCACGAGTAGTAATATTTACAGGGGAAAATGCCAAATACCGGGTGCCCCTGCTTTATCGTCATCATCATTTTCAACCATTATCAATCTACTGCTGGACGAAGGTCTCCCCAAGTTTCCTCCACAACGGTCTGTCTTGTGCCAGTCTCCTCCATGTCACTCCCGCATACTTTCGAATTTCATCCACCTATCTGCCATGTGTTCTTCTTCTGGGTCTTTTCCTGTCCCTTGGAATCCAATCTAAAATTTCGGCTGTCCATCGATGGTCTGTTCTTCTCTCAGTATGTCCAGCCCATTGCCATTTCAGGGATTTAACTCTGATCATGATGTCTTCCACTCTTGTCATTTTTCGGATCCACGAGTTCCTCTTCTTATCTCTCCTGGTTACACCAAGCATGCACCTCTCCATGCTGCTTTGAGTTGTCTGCAGCCTTTGTATGTCTCTTTTAGTTAAGGTCCACGTTTCTGCACCATACGTAAGCACTGGAAGGATGCATTGATCAAACACTTTTCTTTTCAGACATAATGGCATATTGCTCTTGAAAATTATGCTGTTTCTTCCAAAAGCTCTCCAGGCAAGTTTTGTATGCCGATTAATTTCTTCATCAATGTGACCCTCACTTGATATCTGCTGACCCAGATAAACGTACATGTCTGTTATCTCCAGCTTTTCTCCATCAATCGATAAATCTTCATTTCTTGTAAAAGCATTGAACATCACTTTTGTCTTCTGAAAGTTCATTTTTAATCCCATTTGTTTACTCTTGTCAGCAAGTTCCTGGATCATACTCTGCAGCTCTGATGGGGTAGTTGCAAAAATGACTACATCATGAGCAAAACGAAGGTGGGTTAGATAATCTCCATTAATCTTTATCCCTTTGTTTTTCCAGTTCAGTGATTGAAAGACATTTTCCAATGTGGCATTAAAGAGCTTCGGAGATATGGTGTCACCTTGTCTCATTCCCTTTCCAATTTTTATGTGTGTTGTATTTTCAAACAGCCGAATCTTTGCATTTTCATAGGTGTTATTAATAATATTAATGTATGCATCATCAATACTGCAGAATTTCAGGGCCATTGTAACTGCTGATGGTTTCACCGAATCAAAGGCTTTTTCATAATCGATAAAAGCCATGCATAATGGAAGTTCATATTCCCTCGCTCTTTCAATTAGTTCTCTCAGTACATGGATATGATCTATTGTGCTGTAGCCACTCCTGAATCCAGCTTGTTCTCTCGGTTGAGCCATGTCCAGTGTTACCTTCAAGCAGTGTGAAAGAACTTTAGTGAAGATTTTATAAACCACTGATAGGAGACTGATAGGTCTGTAGTTCCTGAGATCCTCAATGTCACCTTTTTTATGTAGCAGGATCATTGTAGCATTGTTCCAATCCTCAGGAATCTTCCCTTCATTAAGGCATCGAGTGAAAATTTGGGCGAGTACTGTTTTGATTTCTCCACTTGCTTCTTGTATGATGTCTATAGTAACTCCATCTTCTCCTGGAGCTTTCCCCCGCTTCATGTTCTTGATTGCATGTGCAACTTCTGCTGGGAGGACTGGAAGAACTCTTGTACTGGTACCTTTCATGATGTCTGGAGTACATGTATCATCCCTTTCATATAATTTGGAGTAGAAATCTTTCACTCTTGTCAAAATTTCGTCTCTATTTCGTGTTACAGAACCATCTTCTTTTCTCAGTGCCATAATCTGTTTTCTTCCCTTACTGAGATGTCCCCTTGCTATCTTTAGGCTTTGGTTGTTTTCAATTGCTTTCCTTACTAGTTCACAGTTGAATTTCTTTACGTCTTCAGCGATACTTTTTCGTACTGTCTTTCATAGCTCTATATATTCCACTTTGGAAGTCACATCTTCTTTTGTTGTCCTCATCTCTCTTCTTTTTTGCATCAACATTTTGGTTTTTCCTGATAATTTGTTCACATGCAACTTGTTCTTAGACCCAGCTAATTTTGTTGCTGTTTCCATAACGGCTTTGGTTACTTTTCTGTTAACTTCAGAAATATCCACTTCTGATGTTAGGCCTTCTAAAGCAGAGAAGCCGCCCCGTGGCGCAGTGGTCTAAGGCGCTGGCCTCTGATCATTCGTCCGTAAGGGGTCCGGGTTCGAATCCCGGTGAGGCATGGATATTGTGTTTGTCTTACGGCACTGGCTCTCTCCCTTCCCTGGAACCAGTGACCCTAAATTAGGGACGGGCGACTGCTTATAGCCCATTGAGTTGCTCATGGTGGTCGTTAAACCTGCAATAAAAAAAAACCAAAAAAAACCCAGAGAATCTGTTCTTCAGTTCCAACTTGAAGGTATTATGGTGTTTTTTAAGGTTGGTTATGTCAATACATTTTGTTTGTCTTATGAGCTTGCATGTATATAAAAAAACAACAAAAATCAAACAGAAAAACTAAAAATACTGTGTGCCTAAAGACTGCAAAGAATAAAATTAAAATCCAATTTAGAAATGAAATGCAGAATTAGATACGATTCTTGTGGTAAAAAATGATTCGTTTTCATTTGATTTGTACAAGATTTAGATAGTGAATTATCACCAAATTCTCCTGAGCAACGCCAGGCAATTCAACTAGTCTCAGATAAAATCCAATCATGTGACATTTAGCATAATTCTTGCCATTGTGTTTGGCTCTGAAACTGGATGCAATTTCTTTGAACTTGTTTCTGTGCCTACTGGAGAACACCCTCTGTTTCCTGATGAATCACCCCATGTAGTACTTGCCCACTAGGCCCTGGGTGTCCTAGTGAACAACATTCGTGAATGCCATGGAAAGGATCTCAGGTTTGATACCAGGCATGTACGAACGCTCAATCCCCTAAATATCCGCCATGCGTCGGATGGGCACGTTAAGCCGTCAGACCCAGGGTACTGGCCCCCAGTAATAAGAAAGGGCGTCTTCCTTCCCTTTTTTACTTCGCTTCTGTGCCACTCTAGCCCAAATCTCTTAGCTTACTATTTCTAAGGGTTGTTTAAGACCTGGGGTCAGACACTCCCTTCCTAAAATCCTCTACATATGATCATGATCATCATTTTAGGACTCACAAAAAATATCTGTGTGTGCAGATTGTTGTATGCAGATGACACAGTTCTGTTGGTGGAGAGCAAAAGCGATTGCACAGTATGTTGTCCAGGATGTACAGAGTTTGTACAAAATTCACCCTGGGTGTAAATAAGAGAAAAACTGAAGCTACACTTTTTGAGCAGGGAATTGTTAGTACCAAATACAAGACCAGTCTAAATGGTACAGAGAAAGACCAAATGAATGCATTTATATATTTTGGAAGCATGTTTGATATTGAAAACATATTAAATTATGAAATTAGTTGGTGAGTGAATTGAACTTTGAAAGTGATAGCTGCCTTAGGAGGATTCCCCATAGCAGAAAGTTCCTGACTGATCTGTGGCAGATATCATGGTGCTACACAATAATCTGTAGGTGGTCAACGGGTAAGATTGCTACTAGGTATAAAAATCAATAAAAATTTGCACATGTAGAAATTTAAAGAAAGAGAGAAGAACTGATCACTTTATATTTCTTTTACCTAAAATAAAAAACCTAACCTAGGTACTACAGCAATTGCAATGATAATCAAGAATGCTTTGCCCTCTTTACCTAGAGTTTTGCCTTCATATCATGGTGCTACACAATAATCTGTGGGTGGTCAGCAGGTAAGATAGCTACTAGATACGAAATACAAATAAAATTTGCCCAGGTAGAAATTTAAGGAAAGAGAGAAGAACTGATCACCTTATATTTCGTTTATCTAAAATAAAAACCTAACCTAGGTACTACAGCAATTGCAATGATAATCAAGAATGCTTTGCCCTCTTTACCTAGAGTTTTGCCTTCATATCATGGTGCTACACAATAATCTGTGGGTGGTCAGCAGGTAAGATAGCTACTAGATACGAAATACAAATAAAATTTGCTCAGGTAGAAATTTAAGGAAAGAGAGAAGAACTGATCACCTTATATTTCGTTTATCTAAAATAAAAAACCTAACCTAGGTACTACAGCAATTGCAATGATAATCAAGAATGCTTTGCCCTCTTTACCTAGAGTTTTGCCTTCATATCATGGTGCTACACAATAATCTGTGGGTGGTCAGCAGGTAAGATAGCTACTAGATACGAAATACTAATAAAATTTGCCCAGGTAGAAATTTAAAGAAAGAGAGAAGAACTGATCACTTTATATTTCTTTTACCTAAAATAAAAAACCTAACCTAGGTACTACAGCAATTGCAATGATAATCAAGAATGCTTTGCCCTCTTTACCTAGAGTTTTGCCTTCATATCATGGTGCTACACAATAATCTGTGGGTGGTCAGCAGGTAAGATAGCTACTAGATACGAAATACAAATAAAATTTGCCCAGGTAGAAATTTAAGGAAAGAGAGAAGAACTGATCACCTTATATTTCGTTTATCTAAAATAAAAAACCTAACCTAGGTACTACAGCAATTGCAATGATAATCAAGAATGCTTTGCCCTCTTTACCTAGAGTTTTGCCTTCATATCATGGTGCTACACAATAATCTGTGGGTGGTCAGCAGGTAAGATAGCTACTAGATACGAAATACAAATAAAATTTGCCCAGGTAGAAATTTAAGGAAAGAGAGAAGAACTGATCACCTTATATTTCGTTTATCTAAAATAAAAAACCTAACCTAGGTACTACAGCAATTGCAATGATAATCAAGAATGCTTTGCCCTCTTTACCTAGAGTTTTGCCTTCATATCATGGTGCTACACAATAATCTGTGGGTGGTCAGCAGGTAAGATAGCTACTAGATACGAAATACAAATAAAATTTGCCCAGGTAGAAATTTAAGGAAAGAGAGAAGAACTGATCACCTTATATTTCGTTTATCTAAAATAAAAAACCTAACCTAGGTACTACAGCAATTGCAATGATAATCAAGAATGCTTTGCCCTCTTTACCTAGAGTTTTGCCTTCATATCATGGTGCTACACAATAATCTGTGGGTGGTCAGCAGGTAAGATAGCTACTAGATACGAAATACTAATAAAATTTGCCCAGGTAGAAATTTAAAGAAAGAGAGAAGAACTGATCACTTTATATTTCTTTTACCTAAAATAAAAAACCTAACCTAGGTACTACAGCAATTGCAATGATAATCAAGAATGCTTTGCCCTCTTTACCTAGAGTTTTGCCTTCATATCATGGTGCTACACAATAATCTGTGGGTGGTCAGCAGGTAAGATAGCTACTAGATACGAAATACAAATAAAATTTGCCCAGGTAGAAATTTAAGGAAAGAGAGAAGAACTGATCACCTTATATTTCGTTTATCTAAAATAAAAAACCTAACCTAGGTACTACAGCAATTGCAATGATAATCAAGAATGCTTTGCCCTCTTTACCTAGAGTTTTGCCTTCATATCATGGTGCTACACAATAATCTGTGGGTGGTCAGCAGGTAAGATAGCTACTAGATACGAAATACTAATAAAATTTGCCCAGGTAGAAATTTAAAGAAAGAGAGAAAACTGATCACCTTATATTTCGTTTATCTAAAATAAAAAACCTAACCTAGGTACTACAGCAATTGCAATGATAATCAAGAATACTTTGCCCTCTTTACCTAAAGTTTTGCCTCCATATCATGGTGCTACACAATAATCTGTGGGTGGTCAGCAGGTAAGATAGCTACTAGATACGAAATACAAATAAAATTTGCCCAGGTAGAAATTTAAGGAAAGAGAGAAGAACTGATCACCTTATATTTCGTTTATCTAAAATAAAAAACCTAACCTAGGTACTACAGCAATTGCAATGATAATCAAGAATGCTTTGCCCTCTTTACCTAGAGTTTTGCCTTCATATCATGGTGCTACACAATAATCTGTGGGTGGTCAGCAGGTAAGATAGCTACTAGATACGAAATACTAATAAAATTTGCCCAGGTAGAAATTTAAAGAAAGAGAGAAGAACTGATCACTTTATATTTCTTTTACCTAAAATAAAAAACCTAACCTAGGTACTACAGCAATTGCAATGATAATCAAGAATGCTTTGCCCTCTTTACCTAGAGTTTTGCCTTCATATCATGGTGCTACACAATAATCTGTGGGTGGTCAGCAGGTAAGATAGCTACTAGATACGAAATACAAATAAAATTTGCCCAGGTAGAAATTTAAGGAAAGAGAGAAGAACTGATCACCTTATATTTCGTTTATCTAAAATAAAAAACCTAACCTAGGTACTACAGCAATTGCAATGATAATCAAGAATGCTTTGCCCTCTTTACCTAGAGTTTTGCCTTCATATCATGGTGCTACACAATAATCTGTGGGTGGTCAGCAGGTAAGATAGCTACTAGATACGAAATACTAATAAAATTTGCCCAGGTAGAAATTTAAAGAAAGAGAGAAAACTGATCACCTTATATTTCGTTTATCTAAAATAAAAAACCTAACCTAGGTACTACAGCAATTGCAATGATAATCAAGAATGCTTTGCCCTCTTTACCTAGAGTTTTGCCTTCATATCATGGTGCTACACAATAATCTGTGGGTGGTCAGCAGGTAAGATAGCTACTAGATACGAAATACAAATAAAATTTGCCCAGGTAGAAATTTAAGGAAAGAGAGAAGAACTGATCACCTTATATTTCGTTTATCTAAAATAAAAACCTAACCTAGGTACTACAGCAATTGCAATGATAATCAAGAATGCTTTGCCCTCTTTACCTAGAGTTTTGCCTTCATATCATAGTGCTACACAATAATCTGTGGGTGGTCAGCGGGTAAGATAGCTACTAGATACGAAATACTAATAAAATTTGCGCAGGTAGAAATTTAAAGAAAGAGAGAAAACTGATCACCTTATATTTCGTTTAAAATAAAAAACCTAACCTAGGTACTACAGCAATTGCAATGATAATCAAGAATACTTTGCCCTCTTTACCTAAAGTTTTGCCTCCATATCATGGTGCTACACAATAATCTGTGGGTGGTCAGCAGGAAAGATAGCTACTAGATACAATAAACATTTGCACAGGTAGAAATTTAAAAAAAGAAAGAGAGAGAGAGAACTGATCACCTTATATTTCTTTTACCTAAAATAAAAAGCAATTGTAATGATAAATAGAATCAAGAACAGTTTGCCCTTTTTACCTACAGCTTTGCCTCCATTTTCATGCTGAAACACAAAGATTTATGGAATGAAATTATATTTAACAACAATACAGGACAGAGGGCACATGACTAGAAAAAAATTCACAATTACCTAAGGAAAATATTTGCTCCGTCCTACTACAGACTACAGAAAATTTCCCCAATTTTTGATCTTGAATACAAACATTTATATTTAAATCATGTTTAAACAATAATGCAGTGCAGGGAAAACAATGCCATCCAAACTCAGCCCATCTCAGCATTGCCGAGTCTGAAAGCCTGAAGTCGAGCTCGGGCCCAAACCAAGCTTGG
The DNA here is from genome assembly GCA_039090855.1 of Macrothele yani. Taxonomy (NCBI): domain Eukaryota; kingdom Metazoa; phylum Arthropoda; class Arachnida; order Araneae; family Macrothelidae; genus Macrothele; species Macrothele yani. The sequence continues at coordinate 130,499,027 of CM077009.1, read as the reverse complement.
GCTGCATAACATTAACTGGAGTTTGGGCTCTGAGAGAGGGAGATAATTTTTTTTTTTTTTTTTTTTTTTTTGTATGATTTAGCACATGAGACTTTTTCACGCTTTCTAGTTGGTAAAGAAAATTCCTCTGCTACTGGGTCTGGATGGGGGAGGGGGAACTCTGCAGGGCTATTCATTCTGGGCTTGGGTAACAAATACCATATGCCTTGAATTACTGGATTTCTGCAAAGGAACAGCTTTTTCAAGAACTATAGATAATACATAGCTCGCTGACAAAATTTTGTTCCCTGCTAATTCTATTAAGTAATGTACGTTGCTATATTGTCAAATTTTTCTTTATCAAGCCTCCCTGAAGCATTTCAGGTAGAAATGAATGGTCAAAGAAACTCTTGTTGCTACTGATGCTATACATGGCTATTGACTGATGTTATACATGGCTATTGACTGATGTTATACATGGCTATTGACTGATGTTATACTACAGAAATAGATAGACGTCCAAGCTTTGATTTAGTTTTTTTTAGTAGTGGCAACACTTGCTAGTGGCCTTATTTTTTACTAGCAAATTGCATTATGTTCTTGCAAATGTTTATTGACATCATACAAAATAAACTTTAACATGTCCCCCTCCATTTGTGAATCATGGCAAATTTCGATTTCACCCCTGCAACTGTCACATTGTAATGCTGAAAAGATTACAAATATTTAGATATAACTCACCTTTTCATGACCTTACAGATTAATTCTAACAATTTAATTCGAACGCAAATGAAAAAAAAATAAAAAAAAAAGTTTTTTTTATTTACCTTTATTTACAAAATTCCAGAACACTGTTAAAAATCTTATGTTATTTTCCGTATGCTTTACGATCTACAGGACTTTTCGTCATACCACTTTAAAACAGCAAGCCTGGGATCAAACTTGTCTTCGGACAGACCTTCAACCTCAGTACTTACACTGAAGTGCCAGAAAAACCGGTACAGATGAGCTTATGCAAAATACATAGCAATGTCACCTATGCGCATACTCGGTTGCATCCGCCAGTGCGTATATAAAGCGATGGACGTCCTTGCCAGCTGTCAGAGCTGTTTTCGGCATGAGAATGACAAGTAATAATAATTTAAGCGATTTTCAACGCGGTGTCATAATTGGCGCTCGTGAGATGGAGCATAGTATTTTGGAGGTAGAAACGAAGTTCGGATTTTGACGGACGACCATTGCAAGGGTGTACCATGACTACAATAATTCCGGCAAAACCTCCAACCTACGATACCAGTGTGGCCGTAAAAAGACATTGGGTGAACGTGACCATCATCGGCTATCAAGAATCACTCCACGCAATAGGCGTGCAACACTCTCGCAGGTATCATCGGAATTCAATGCTGGAGCCTCAACAAGCATCAGCGTCCGGACTGCGCAACGTACCCTGCACGATATGGGCTTTGAGAGCTGACGCCCAACTTGAGTCCCCTTGATGGGTGCATGACACAAAGCTATGTGCCTCGCTTAGACACAGCAACACCGCCACTGGACACTTGATGACTGGAAACAAGTAGCCTGGTCTGTGCGTTTCCAACTGTATCGGGCAGATGAAAGGATTCGTGTGTGGCGCAAACCCCATGAAGCCATGGATCCCCCTGTCAGCAGGGAACTGTATCGGTTGGTGGGGGTCCGTGATGGTATGCGGTGTGTTTAGCTAGACTTCACTGGGACACCTGGTATGTCTACAAACATTTGTAGACCGGCCAATGCTATGTGCGCATCCTTTCTGATGAGGTACACCTGTTCATGTCCTGCATTCATGCTGATGGGTGGGCCTGTTCCAACAGAACAATGCACCTCCACACAAATGTCGGGATGCCACATTATGGTTAGAGGAGCATTCATCTGAGTTTGGGGTGTTGCCATTCCCACCCAAGTCCCCAGATCTGAACGTGATAGAACACATTTGGGATTCCATGCAATGCGCTATCGAACACAGGAATCCGAGACCTCGGAATACACCCGAATTGTGGAACGCTCTGCAGGAAGTATGGTGTGCATTGCCTATAACATATTTCCAGAAGCTAGTGGTGTCCATGCCCCGTCGTATTTCTGCAGTCCTGTGCTCTCGTGGGGGACTGACCAAGTATTAGACTGGTGTACCAGTTTTTCTTTCACTTCAGTGTATGAGAGCATTCAACATAAGTTTAAACTGCCCCTCCAATCACTCTAAGAGTTCGCCGAAAAAATAATTTGAAGGAGTATTTTTACTCCTTTAGAAAAATTTAGGGTATAATTTTTAAAAGTGAGGAGTATTTTAGAAAAATTAACGAGTGAAATAAAAAAAAAAGTTGCGAAAACACTGGGAAATTATAAAAAAAAAAACCCTGTTTTGTTTTCATATTAAAAAATATTTCACTACTACTGAATGCATTTGGATGTTTTGCTTCTTTTTTTAGTTAAAAAAAATATATATATATATATATATATACATAAATAACGTAAACACTACAAGCGCATGGAAAGTAATCCCTGGAAATTCTTTGTACCATTTTGGTAAAGAACAAGAATGAATTTCCAATTTTGACGTCGATGTAACACAACGCATTCTTCATTTTCTAATGAAGTGTCCATGTTTGTTGGCTGCTTTTGTGTTTCCACCGCTAGTTTTTTGCAGATTTCATTGTTTCCTTCCTCTGCACTTTGTTTCTTTTCTACACCATTGAACTGAGTCTAGCCGAAAAAAAAATAGACATTAAAGTACACTGTTTCGACACATCATTTGATACTACAGTGTCTGATAAAGCTGTTTCAATCTCTACAAATCACAACCACATACCACCGTCATGACGAAGTCAAATCACGACCACAAAGCGCTCCGGGATTGTGAAAGCGTACTTCACTCATCTGATCCAGCACGAGCTGTAGCAGCAGTGACAGGAATTTTGCGATGCGATTGCGCTCCCGATGAGCTGATGATGTCACGCCCTGACTGGCTGGCGGATCACGCCGCCATAGCTCCGGTCGTGCCAAGCAAACCACGGCCAGGTATGGATCGTCTACAACGTGAGATCTGGCCTGAGGTAACAAAGGATATCGCTGATCACATGTTTGAAATACAAAATTCGAATAAAAATTTGAAAATAAAAAATTTTCAGCTTAAAATTCTCGATTCGTATTTTTACGCGTTGTCAAAATTTCAATGCGTAAACACAGTTTTTGATGCATCCTAGACGCGTAATTACGCATTTTGGCAAACTCTGATCACCCTGGATTCTCTTCATGTTATTTTCTGTATGGTTTAGGATCTGGGTTTTGGATCTTTTCATCATACCACTTTAAAACAGTAGACCTGGGGTCAAACTTGTTTTCGGACCGACCTTCAACTTCAGTACTCATGAGAGCATTCAACTTAAGTTTAAACTGCCCCTCTAATCACCCTGGATTCTCTTCATGAATCTAAACCCAACCTCACATGCAAAAATAGGTAAGGGAAACATACTGGATATTTCTACTAGTGCCAAAATGTTTTTATAATTTGCATTTTTGAACTTCACTTTTAGTTGGTAAAGTTCGATGAACACTTACCGCACGTGGGGCTTGGCTTTCAATTCATATTTCCGTTATGTGGATGCGGCACGGGGGTTTTTCATTTGGCCACGGGTCCGCTTCTTCTTTTTTTTTTCCGTTGGAATTTATTTTGTTTCATCACCAAATGAGTTTTCCTTTGCTGCATCCTCATTTACTTCAATATTTATTCATACCGAGTACTTTCAGTAAAATTCCTTTACCGTCTTCGAGGGACGTTTTGCTCCGACTAGCACGGACCGTGTCAGCTGGGCATTTCGGTGGTTCTCGCGGGCTGCTTCTGTCATCGGCTATCGCTTCTTCTTGGGCGTTGTGGCGCCATCTCTTGTTGGTCAGTGATCTCACTTTTCGAACTTTTTCATTTTTTTGCTCAATTTTAATTAAATTTTTCCAGCTGTTTCTCAAATTATTAGGGTCATTATGGTTGCAAACTTTTGTCCTATTTTTTCAATCATTACCGACTCTGCTATTCTGAGGTGTTTTTCGGATTTACAGCTTTTAATGATTTTTATATTTTCGAATTTAGGATATTTTTGGTTATCCAGACAGTATTGGATAAGTGCTGTTTTTCTTCTTTTTTCTGCCAGTTTTTTACGTGTTGTTTTAATCTGTGTTTAAGCTTATTTTTGGTACTTCCTATATAAGCCATTGGAGGATTTTCAGTAATAGGAATTGAGTAAATACCTGCTTTTTCTAACATTTTTATTTTTTCATTTTTTATTACTATATTTTTGATGGTATTTACTTTTCTCCAATTTGAATGTTATGTTTTTTACAAATGTTATTAATTTCATTGGTAGTACCTTTTACGTAAAGGAAAACCATTTAAATATTTGACTTCTTTTTATTTACTACAGCATTATTTTTTATTTTCTTTATTACTTCAGTGTCCCATATTTTTATTAAATGGTTAGGATAACCAAAGCTGCCTGCAATTTTTTTTATGAATTTGATTTCTTCATTGATGAACTGACTATTTTCAGAATGCGTATATGCTCTTTTAATTAAGGTTTTTATACTATTGCATTTTTGAGGATAAGGATGTGCTGAATTGTACGGGATTAGGACCGAACGAATGAACTTTTCCGATAAACCCTGTATAGTAACTTATCTGTGGATTTGATAACTTGTACATCCAAAAAGGCTAATGCATTATTTTTCTATTTCAACAGTGAGTTCTATAGTTGGATATAAAGCGCTGTAACATTTTGTTAATTTTTTTAATTCTTCTTCGTTCAGTTTTGATAGAATGAAAATATCATCCACGTATCGACAGTACACTTCTGGTTTTTCTTCCATACGACGCAGGACATTTTCTTCAATTTCGTTCATCACAACCTCAGCATATAGAGTTGATAATGGTGAGCCCTAATGGTGAGCCCAACTCTATATGCTGAGGTTGTGATGAACGAAATTGAAGAAAATGTCCTGCGTCGTATGGAAGAAAACCAGAAGTGTATTGTCGATACGTGGATGATATTTTCATTCTATCAAAACTGAACGAAGAAGAATTAAAAAAATTAACAAAATGTTACAGCGCTTTATATCCAACTATAGAACTCACTGTTGAAATAGAAAAAAATAATGCATTAGCCTTTTTGGATGTACAGGTTATCAAATCCACAGATAAGTTACTATACAGGGTTTATCGGAAAAGTTCATTCGTTCCGGTCCTAATCCCGTACAATTCAGCACATCCTTATTCTCAAAAATGCAATAGTATAAAAACCTTAATTAAAAGAGCATATACGCATTCTGAAAATAGTCAGTTCATCAATGAAGAAATCAAATTCATAAAAAAAATTGCAGGCAGCTTTGGTTATCCTAACCATTTAATAAAAATATGGGACACTGAAGTAATAAAGAAAATAAAAAATAATGCTGTAGTAAATAAAAAAGAAGTCAAATATTTAAATGGTTTTCCTTACGTAAAAGGTACTACCAATGAAATTAATAACATTTGTAAAAAACATAACATTCAAATTGGAGGAAAAGTAAATACCATCAAAAATATAGTAATAAAAAATGAAAAAATAAAAATGTTAGAAAAAGCAGGTATTTACTCAATTCCTATTACTGAAAATCCTCCAATGGCTTATATAGGAAGTACCAAAAATAAGCTTAAACACAGATTAAAACAACACGTAAAAAACTGGCAGAAAAAAAGAAGAAAAAACAGCACTTATCCAATACTGTCTGGATAACCAAAAATATCCTAAATTCGAAAATATAAAAATCATTAAAAGCTGTAAATCCGAAAAACACCTCAGAATAGCAGAGTCGGTAATGATTGAAAAAAATAGGACAAAAGTTTGCAACCATAATGACCCTAATAATTTGAGAAACAGCTGGAAAAATTTAATTAAAATTGAGCAAAAAAATGAAAAAGTTCGAAAAGTGAGATCACTGACCAACAAGAGATGGCGCCACAACGCCCAAGAAGAAGCGATAGCCGATGACAGAAGCAGCCCGCGAGAACCACCGAAATGCCCAGCTGACACGGTTCGTGCTAGTCGGAGCAAAACGTCCCCTCGAAGACGGTAAAGGAATTTTACTGAAAGTACTCGGGTATGAATAAATATTGAAGTAAATGAGGATGCAGCAAAGGAAAAACTCATTTGGTGATGAGACAAAATAAATTCCAACGGGAAAAAAAAAAAAAAAGAGGAAGCGGACCCGTGGCCAAATGAAAAACCCCCGTGCCGCATCCACATAACGGAAATATGAATTGAAAGCCAAGCCCCACGTGCGGTAAGTGTTCATCGAACTTTACCAACTAAAAGTGAAGTTCAAAAATGCAAATGCATTAATGCACGTTAAATAATATAACCTCCAATATCGGAAGTAAATTGTTTTTATAATGTTTGTACTTTTCAAGAAACCTTCATTTCATGTTTTCGGATGCACCTTCAACCTTAATACTCATAAGAGCATTCAATGTTTGTAAGTTTAAACTGCCCCTCCAATCACCCTGGATTCTCTTCATGATACTGAACCCAACCTCACATGCAGAAGTAGATAAGGGAAATATATTGGATATTTCTACTAGTGCCAAAATGTTTTTATAATGTTTGTACTTTTCAAGAAACATTCATTTCATGTTTTTGGATGTACCTTCAACCTCAATACTCATTAAAGCATTCAATGTTTGTAAGTTTAAACTGCCCCACCAATCACCCTGGATTCTCTTTATGAAACTGAACCCAACCTCACATGCAGAAGTAGATAAAGGAAATATACTGGATATTTCTACTAGTGCCAAAATGTTTTTATAATGTTTGTACTTTTCAAGAAACATTCATTTCATGTTTTTGGATGTACCTTCAACCTCAATACTCATGAGAGCATTCAATGTTTGTAAGTTTAAACTGCCCCACCAATCACCCTGGATTCTCTTCATGAAACTGAACCCAACCTCACATGCAGAAGTAGATAAAGGAAATATACTGGATATTTCTACTAGTGCCAAAATGTTTTTATAATGTTTGTACTTTTCAAGAAACATTCATTTCATGTTTTCGGATGCACCTTCAACCTTAATACTCATAAGAGCATTCAATGTTTGTAAGTTTAAACTGCCCCTCCAATCACCCTGGATTCTCTTCATGATACTGAACCCAACCTCACATGCAGAAGTAGATAAGGGAAATATACTGGATATTTCTACTAGTGCCAAAATGTTTTTATAATGTTTGTACTTTTCAAGAAACATTCATTTCATGTTTTCGGATGCACCTTCAACCTTAATACTCATAAGAGCATTCAATGTTTGTAAGTTTAAACTTCCCTTCAATCACCCTGGATTCTCTTCATGAAACTGAACCCAACCTCACATGCAGAAGTAGATAAGGGAAATATACTGGATATTTCTACTAGTGCCAAAATGTTTTTATAATGTTTGTACTTTTCAAGAAACCCTCATTTCATGTTTTCGGATGCACCTTCAACCTTAATACTCATAAGAGCATTCAATGTTTGTAAGTTTAAACTGCCCCTCCAATTACCCTGGATTCTCTTCATGATACTGAACCCAACCTCACATGCAGAAGTAGATAAGGGAAATATACTGGATATTTCTACTAGTGCCAAAATGTTTTTATAATGTTTGTACTTTTCAAGAAACATTCATTTCATGTTTTCGGATGCACCTTCAACCTTAATACTCATAAGAGCATTCAATGTTTGTAAGTTTAAACTTCCCTTCAATCACCCTGGATTCTCTTCATGAAACTGAACCCAACCTCACATGCAGAAGTAGATAAGGGAAATATACTGGATATTTCTACTAGTGCCAAAATGTTTTTATAATGTTTGTACTTTTCAAGAAACACTCATTTCATGTTTTCGGATGCACCTTCAACCTTAATACTCATAAGAGCATTCAATGTTTGTAAGTTTAAACTGCCCCTCCAATTACCCTGGATTCTCTTCATGATACTGAACCCAACCTCACATGCAGAAGTAGATAAGGGAAATATACTGGATATTTCTACTAGTGCCAAAATGTTTTTATAATGTTTGTACTTTTCAAGAAACATTCATTTCATGTTTTCGGATGCACCTTCAACCTTAATACTCATGAGAGCATTCAATGTTTGTAAGTTTAAACTGCCCCTCCAATCACCCTGGATTCTCTTCATGATACTGAACCCAACCTCACATGCAGAAGTAGATAAGGGAAATATACTGGATATTTCTACTAGTGCCAAAATGTTTTTATAATGTTTGTACTTTTCAAGAAACATTCATTTCATGTTTTTGGATGTACCTTCAACCTCAATACTCATGAGAGCATTCAATGTTTGTAAGTTTAAACTGCCCCACCAATCACCCTGGATTCTCTTCATGAAACTGAACCCAACCTCACATGCAGAAGTAGATAAAGGAAATATACTGGATATTTCTACTAGTGCCAAAATGTTTTTATAATGTTTGTACTTTTAAAGAAACATTCATTTCATGTTTTCGGATGCACCTTCAACCTTAATACTCATAAGAGCATTCAATGTTTGTAAGTTTAAACTTCCCTTCAATCACCCTGGATTCTCTTCATGAAACTGAACCCAACCTCACATGCAGAAGTAGATAAGGGAAATATACTGGATATTTCTACTAGTGCCAAAATGTTTTTATAATGTTTGTACTTTTCAAGAAACACTCATTTCATGTTTTCGGATGCACCTTCAACCTTAATACTCATGAGAGCATTCAATGTTTGTAAGTTTAAACTGCCCCTCCAATTACCCTGGATTCTCTTCATGATACTGAACTCAACCTCACATGCAGAAGTAGATAAGGGAAATATACTGGATATTTCTACTAGTGCCAAAATGTTTTTATAATGTTTGTACTTTTCAAGAAACATTCATTTCATGTTTTCGGATGCACCTTCAACCTTAATACTCATAAGAGCATTCAATGTTTGTAAGTTTAAACTGCCCCTACAATCACCCTGGATTCTCTTCATGAAACTGAACCCAACCTCACATGCAGAAGTAGATAAAGGAAATATACTGGATATTTCTACTAGTGCCAAAATGTTTTTATAATGTTTGTACTTTTCAAGAAACACTCATTTCATGTCTTCGGATGCACCTTCAACCTTAATACTCATAAGAGCATTCAATGTTTGTAAGTTTAAACTGCCCCTCCAATTACCCTGGATTTTCTTCATGATACTGAACCCAACCTCACATGCAGAAGTAGATAAGGGAAATATACTGGATATTTCTACTAGTGCCAAAATGTTTTTATAATGTTTGTACTTTTCAAGAAACATTCATTTCATGTTTTCGGATGCACCTTCAACCTTAATACTCATAAGAGCATTCAATGTTTGTAAGTTTAAACTGCCCCTCCAATCACCCTGGATTCTCTTCATGATACTGAACCCAACCTCACATGCAGAAGTAGATAAGGGAAATATACTGGATATTTCTACTAGTGCCAAAATGTTTTTATAATGTTTGTACTTTTCAAGAAACATTCATTTCATGTTTTCGGATGCACCTTCAACCTTAATACTCATGAGAGCATTCAATGTTTGTAAGTTTAAACTGCTTCTCCAATTACCCTGGATTCTCTTCATGAAACTGAACCCAACCTCACATGCAGTAGTAGATAAGGGAAATATACTGGATATTTCTACTAGTGCCAAAATGTTTTTATAATGTTTGTACTTTTCAAGAAACATTCATTTCATGTTTTTGGATGCACCTTCAACCTTAATACTCATGAGAGCATTCAATGTTTGTAAGTTTAAACTGCCCCTCCAATTACCCTGGATTCTCTTCATGAAACTGAACCCAACCTCACATGCAGAAGTAGATAAGGGAAATATACTGGATATTTCTACTAGTGCCAAAATGTTTTTATAATGTTTGTACTTTTCAAGAAACATTCATTTCATGTTTTTGGATATACCTTCATGCACCTTCAACCTTAATACTCATGAGAGCATTCAATGTTTGTAAGTTTAAACTGCCCCTCCAATCACCTTGGATTCTCTTCATGAAACTGAACCCAACCTCACATGCAGAAGTAGATAAGGGAAATATACTGGATATTTCTACTAGTGCCAAAATGTTTTTATAATGTTTGTACTTTTCAAGAAACATTCATTTCATGTTTTTGGATGCACCTTCAACCTTAATACTCATGAGAGCATTCAATGTTTGTAAGTTTAAACTGCCCCTCCAATTACCCTGGATTCTCTTCATGAAACTGAACCCAACCTCACATGCAGAAGTAGATAAGGGAAATATACTGGATATTTCTACTAGTGCCAAAATGTTTTTATAATGTTTGTACTTTTCAAGAAACATTCATTTCATGTTTTTGGATGTACCTTCATGCACCTTCAACCTTAATACTCATGAGAGCATTCAATGTTTGTAAGTTTAAACTGCCCCTCCAATCACCTTGGATTCTCTTCATGAAACTGAACCCAACCTCACATGCAGTAGTAGATAAGGGAAATATACTGGATATTTCTACTAGTGCCAAAATGTTTTTATAATGTTTGTACTTTTCAAGAAACATTCATTTCATGTTTTGGGATGCACCTTCAACCTTAATACTCATGAGAGCATTCAATGTTTGTAAGTTTAAACTGCCCCTCCAATCAACCTGGATTCTCTTCATGAAACTGAACCCAACCTCACATGCAGAAGTAGATAAGGGAAATATACTGGATATTTCTACTAGTGCCAAAATGTTTTTATAATGTTTGTACTTTTCAAGAAACATTCATTTCATGTTTTTGGATGCACCTTCAACCTTAATACTCATGAGAGCATTCAATGTTTGTAAGTTTAAACTGCCCCTCCAATTACCCTGGATTCTCTTCATGAAACTGAACCCAACCTCACATGCAGAAGTAGATAAGGGAAATATACTGGATATTTCTACTAGTGCCAAAATGTTTTTATAATATTTGTACTTTTCAAGAAACATTCATTTCATGTTTTTGGATGTACCTTCATGCACCTTCAACCTTAATACTCATGAGAGCATTCAATGTTTGTAAGTTTAAACTGCCCCTCCAATCACCTTGGATTCTCTTCATGAAACTGAACCCAACCTCACATGCAGTAGTAGATAAGGGAAATATACTGGATATTTCTACTAGTGCCAAAATGTTTTTATAATGTTTGTACTTTTCAAGAAACATTCATTTCATGTTTTTGGATGCACCTTCAACCTTAATACTCATGAGAGCATTCAATGTTTGTAAGTTTAAACTGCCCCTCCAATTACCCTGGATTCTCTTCATGAAACTGAACCCAACCTCACATGCAGAAGTAGATAAGGGAAATATACTGGATATTTCTACTAGTGCCAAAATGTTTTTATAATGTTTGTACTTTTCAAGAAACATTCATTTCATGTTTTTGGATGTACCTTCATGCACCTTCAACCTTAATACTCATGAGAGCATTCAATGTTTGTAAGTTTAAACTGCCCCTCCAATCACCTTGGATTCTCTTCATGAAACTGAACCCAACCTCACATGCAGTAGTAGATAAGGGAAATATACTGGATATTTCTACTAGTGCCAAAATGTTTTTATAATGTTTGTACTTTTCAAGAAACATTCATTTCATGTTTTCGGATGCACCTTCAACCTTAATACTCATGAGAGCATTCAGTGTTTGTAAGTTTAAACTGCCCCTCCAATCACCCTGGATTCTCTTCATGAAACTGAACCCAACCTCACATGCAGAAGTAGATAAGGGAAATATACTGGATATTTCTACTAGTGCCAAAATGTTTTTATAATGTTTGTACTTTTCAAGAAACATTCATTTCATGTTTTGGGATGCACCTTCAACCTTAATACTCATGAGAGCATTCAATGTTTGTAAGTTTAAACTGCACCTCCAATCACCCTGGATTCTCTTCATGATACTGAACCCAACCTCACATGCAGAAGTAGATAAGGGAAATATACTGGATATTTCTACTAGTGCCAAAATGTTTTTATAATTTTTGTACTTTTCAAGAAACATTCATTTCATGTTTTTGGATGCACCTTCAACCTTAATACTCATGAGAGCATTCAATGTTTGTAAGTTTAAACTGCCCCTCCAATCACCCTGGATTCTCTTCATGAAACTGAACCCAACCTCACATGCAGAAGTAGATAAGGGAAATATACTGGATATTTCTACTAGTGCCAAAATGTTTTTATAATGTTTGTACTTTTCAAGAAACATTCATTTCATGTTTTCGGATGCACCTTCAACCTTAATACTCATAAGAGCATTCAATGTTTGTAAGTTTAAACTGCCCCTCCAATCACCCTGGATTCTCCTCATGATACTGAACCCAACCTCACATGCAGAAGTAGATACGGGAAATATACTGGATATTTCTACTAGTGCCAAAATGTTTTTATAATGTTTGTACTTTTCAAGAAACATTCATTTCATGTTTTTGGATATACCTTCAACCTTAATACTCATGAGAGCATTCAATGTTTGTAAGTTTAAACTGCCCCTCCAATCACCTTGGATTCTCTTCATGAAACTGAACCCAACCTCACATGCAGAAGTAGATAAGGGAAATATACTGGATATTTCTACTAGTGCCAAAATGTTTTTATAATGTTTGTACTTTTCAAGAAACATTCATTTCATGTTTTTGGATGCACCTTCAACCTTAATACTCATGAGAGCATTCAATGTTTGTAAGTTTAAACTGCCCCTCCAATTACCCTGGATTCTCTTCATGAAACTGAACCCAACCTCACATGCAGTAGTAGATAAGGGAAATATACTGGATATTTCTACTAGTGCCAAAATGTTTTTATAATGTTTGTACTTTTCAAGAAACATTCATTTCATGTTTTTGGATGCACCTTCAACCTTAATACTCATGAGAGCATTCAATGTTTGTAAGTTTAAACTGCCCCTCCAATTACCCTGGATTCTCTTCATGAAACTGAACCCAACCTCACATGCAGAAGTAGATAAGGGAAATATACTGGATATTTCTACTAGTGCCAAAATGTTTTTATAATGTTTGTACTTTTCAAGAAACATTCATTTCATGTTTTCGGATGCACCTTCAACCTTAATACTCATAAGAGCATTCAATGTTTGTAAGTTTAAACTGCCCCTCCAATCACCCTGGATTCTCTTCATGATACTGAACCCAACCTCACATGCAGAAGTAGATAAGGGAAATATACTGGATATTTCTACTAGTGCCAAAATGTTTTTATAATGTTTGTACTTTTCAAGAAACATTCATTTCATGTTTTTGGATATACCTTCATGCACCTTCAACCTTAATACTCATGAGAGCATTCAATGTTTGTAAGTTTAAACTGCCCCTCCAATCACCTTGGATTCTCTTCATGAAACTGAACCCAACCTCACATGCAGAAGTAGATAAGGGAAATATACTGGATATTTCTACTAGTGCCAAAATGTTTTTATAATGTTTGTACTTTTCAAGAAACATTCATTTCATGTTTTTGGATGCACCTTCAACCTTAATACTCATGAGAGCATTCAATGTTTGTAAGTTTAAACTGCCCCTCCAATTACCCTGGATTCTCTTCATGAAACTGAACCCAACCTCACATGCAGAAGTAGATAAGGGAAATATACTGGATATTTCTACTAGTGCCAAAATGTTTTTATAATGTTTGTACTTTTCAAGAAACATTCATTTCATGTTTTTGGATGTACCTTCATGCACCTTCAACCTTAATACTCATGAGAGCATTCAATGTTTGTAAGTTTAAACTGCCCCTCCAATCACCTTGGATTCTCTTCATGAAACTGAACCCAACCTCATATGCAGTAGTAGATAAGGGAAATATACTGGATATTTCTACTAGTGCCAAAATGTTTTTATAATGTTTGTACTTTTCAAGAAACATTCATTTCATGTTTTGGGATGCACCTTCAACCTTAATACTCATGAGAGCATTCAATGTTTGTAAGTTTAAACTGCCCCTCCAATCAACCTGGATTCTCTTCATGAAACTGAACCCAACCTCACATGCAGAAGTAGATAAGGGAAATATACTGGATATTTCTACTAGTGCCAAAATGTTTTTATAATGTTTGTACTTTTCAAGAAACATTCATTTCATGTTTTTGGATGCACCTTCAACCTTAATACTCATGAGAGCATTCAATGTTTGTAAGTTTAAACTGCCCCTCCAATTACCCTGGATTCTCTTCATGAAACTGAACCCAACCTCACATGCAGAAGTAGATAAGGGAAATATACTGGATATTTCTACTAGTGCCAAAATGTTTTTATAATATTTGTACTTTTCAAGAAACATTCATTTCATGTTTTTGGATGTACCTTCATGCACCTTCAACCTTAATACTCATGAGAGCATTCAATGTTTGTAAGTTTAAACTGCCCCTCCAATCACCTTGGATTCTCTTCATGAAACTGAACCCAACCTCACATGCAGTAGTAGATAAGGGAAATATACTGGATATTTCTACTAGTGCCAAAATGTTTTTATAATGTTTGTACTTTTCAAGAAACATTCATTTCATGTTTTTGGATGCACCTTCAACCTTAATACTCATGAGAGCATTCAATGTTTGTAAGTTTAAACTGCCCCTCCAATTACCCTGGATTCTCTTCATGAAACTGAACCCAACCTCACATGCAGAAGTAGATAAGGGAAATATACTGGATATTTCTACTAGTGCCAAAATGTTTTTATAATGTTTGTACTTTTCAAGAAACATTCATTTCATGTTTTTGGATGCACCTTCAACCTTAATACTCATGAGAGCATTCAATGTTTGTAAGTTTAAACTGCCCCTCCAATTACCCTGGATTCTCTTCATGAAACTGAACCCAACCTCACATGCAGTAGTAGATAAGGGAAATATACTGGATATTTCTACTAGTGCCAAAATGTTTTTATAATGTTTGTACTTTTCAAGAAACATTCATTTCATGTTTTTGGATGCACCTTCAACCTTAATACTCATGAGAGCATTCAATGTTTGTAAGTTTAAACTGCCCCTCCAATTACCCTGGATTCTCTTCATGAAACTGAACCCAACCTCACATGCAGAAGTAGATAAGGGAAATATACTGGATATTTCTACTAGTGCCAAAATGTTTTTATAATGTTTGTACTTTTCAAGAAACATTCATTTCATGTTTTCGGATGCACCTTCAACCTTAATACTCATAAGAGCATTCAATGTTTGTAAGTTTAAACTGCCCCTCCAATCACCCTGGATTCT
This sequence comes from Macrothele yani, assembly GCA_039090855.1. Classification (NCBI taxonomy): domain Eukaryota; kingdom Metazoa; phylum Arthropoda; class Arachnida; order Araneae; family Macrothelidae; genus Macrothele; species Macrothele yani. The sequence goes on along the minus strand of CM077009.1, from coordinate 130,483,716 downwards.
CTTCATGATACTGAACCCAACCTCACATGCAGAAGTAGATAAGGGAAATATACTGGATATTTCTACTAGTGCCAAAATGTTTTTATAATGTTTGTACTTTTCAAGAAACATTCATTTCATGTTTTTGGATATACCTTCATGCACCTTCAACCTTAATACTCATGAGAGCATTCAATGTTTGTAAGTTTAAACTGCCCCTCCAATCACCTTGGATTCTCTTCATGAAACTGAACCCAACCTCACATGCAGAAGTAGATAAGGGAAATATACTGGATATTTCTACTAGTGCCAAAATGTTTTTATAATGTTTGTACTTTTCAAGAAACATTCATTTCATGTTTTTGGATGCACCTTCAACCTTAATACTCATGAGAGCATTCAATGTTTGTAAGTTTAAACTGCCCCTCCAATTACCCTGGATTCTCTTCATGAAACTGAACCCAACCTCACATGCAGAAGTAGATAAGGGAAATATACTGGATATTTCTACTAGTGCCAAAATGTTTTTATAATGTTTGTACTTTTCAAGAAACATTCATTTCATGTTTTTGGATGTACCTTCATGCACCTTCAACCTTAATACTCATGAGAGCATTCAATGTTTGTAAGTTTAAACTGCCCCTCCAATCACCTTGGATTCTCTTCATGAAACTGAACCCAACCTCACATGCAGTAGTAGATAAGGGAAATATACTGGATATTTCTACTAGTGCCAAAATGTTTTTATAATGTTTGTACTTTTCAAGAAACATTCATTTCATGTTTTGGGATGCACCTTCAACCTTAATACTCATGAGAGCATTCAATGTTTGTAAGTTTAAACTGCCCCTCCAATCAACCTGGATTCTCTTCATGAAACTGAACCCAACCTCACATGCAGAAGTAGATAAGGGAAATATACTGGATATTTCTACTAGTGCCAAAATGTTTTTATAATGTTTGTACTTTTCAAGAAACATTCATTTCATGTTTTTGGATGCACCTTCAACCTTAATACTCATGAGAGCATTCAATGTTTGTAAGTTTAAACTGCCCCTCCAATTACCCTGGATTCTCTTCATGAAACTGAACCCAACCTCACATGCAGAAGTAGATAAGGGAAATATACTGGATATTTCTACTAGTGCCAAAATGTTTTTATAATATTTGTACTTTTCAAGAAACATTCATTTCATGTTTTTGGATGTACCTTCATGCACCTTCAACCTTAATACTCATGAGAGCATTCAATGTTTGTAAGTTTAAACTGCCCCTCCAATCACCTTGGATTCTCTTCATGAAACTGAACCCAACCTCACATGCAGTAGTAGATAAGGGAAATATACTGGATATTTCTACTAGTGCCAAAATGTTTTTATAATGTTTGTACTTTTCAAGAAACATTCATTTCATGTTTTTGGATGCACCTTCAACCTTAATACTCATGAGAGCATTCAATGTTTGTAAGTTTAAACTGCCCCTCCAATTACCCTGGATTCTCTTCATGAAACTGAACCCAACCTCACATGCAGAAGTAGATAAGGGAAATATACTGGATATTTCTACTAGTGCCAAAATGTTTTTATAATGTTTGTACTTTTCAAGAAACATTCATTTCATGTTTTTGGATGTACCTTCATGCACCTTCAACCTTAATACTCATGAGAGCATTCAATGTTTGTAAGTTTAAACTGCCCCTCCAATCACCTTGGATTCTCTTCATGAAACTGAACCCAACCTCACATGCAGTAGTAGATAAGGGAAATATACTGGATATTTCTACTAGTGCCAAAATGTTTTTATAATGTTTGTACTTTTCAAGAAACATTCATTTCATGTTTTCGGATGCACCTTCAACCTTAATACTCATGAGAGCATTCAGTGTTTGTAAGTTTAAACTGCCCCTCCAATCACCCTGGATTCTCTTCATGAAACTGAACCCAACCTCACATGCAGAAGTAGATAAGGGAAATATACTGGATATTTCTACTAGTGCCAAAATGTTTTTATAATGTTTGTACTTTTCAAGAAACATTCATTTCATGTTTTGGGATGCACCTTCAACCTTAATACTCATGAGAGCATTCAATGTTTGTAAGTTTAAACTGCACCTCCAATCACCCTGGATTCTCTTCATGAAACTGAACCCAACCTCACATGCAGAAGTAGATAAGGGAAATATACTGGATATTTCTACTAGTGCCAAAATGTTTTTATAATGTTTGTACTTTTCAAGAAACATTCATTTCATGTTTTTGGATGTACCTTCATGCACCTTCAACCTTAATACTCATGAGAGCATTCAATGTTTGTAAGTTTAAACTGCCCCTCCAATCACCTTGGATTCTCTTCATGAAACTGAACCCAACCTCACATGCAGTAGTAGATAAGGGAAATATACTGGATATTTCTACTAGTGCCAAAATGTTTTTATAATGTTTGTACTTTTCAAGAAACATTCATTTCATGTTTTCGGATGCACCTTCAACCTTAATACTCATGAGAGCATTCAGTGTTTGTAAGTTTAAACTGCCCCTCCAATCACCCTGGATTCTCTTCATGAAACTGAACCCAACCTCACATGCAGAAGTAGATAAGGGAAATATACTGGATATTTCTACTAGTGCCAAAATGTTTTTATAATGTTTGTACTTTTCAAGAAACATTCATTTCATGTTTTGGGATGCACCTTCAACCTTAATACTCATGAGAGCATTCAATGTTTGTAAGTTTAAACTGCCCCTCCAATCAACCTGGATTCTCTTCATGAAACTGAACCCAACCTCACATGCAGAAGTAGATAAGGGAAATATACTGGATATTTCTACTAGTGCCAAAATGTTTTTATAATGTTTGTACTTTTCAAGAAACACTCATTTCATGTTTTGGGATGCACCTTCAACCTTAATACTCATGAGAGCATTCAATGTTTGTAAGTTTAAACTGCCCCTCCAATCAACCTGGATTCTCTTCATGAAACTGAACCCAACCTCACATGCAGTAGTAGATAAGGGAAATATACTGGATATTTCTACTAGTGCCAAAATGTTTTTATAATGTTTGTACTTTTCAAGAAACATTCATTTCATGTTTTCGGATGCACCTTCAACCTTAATACTCATGAGAGCATTCAGTGTTTGTAAGTTTAAACTGCCCCTCCAATCACCCTGGATTCTCTTCATGAAACTGAACCCAACCTCACATGCAGAAGTAGATAAGGGAAATATACTGGATATTTCTACTAGTGCCAAAATGTTTTTATAATGTTTGTACTTTTCAAGAAACATTCATTTCATGTTTTTGGATGTACCTTCATGCACCTTCAACCTTAATACTCATGAGAGCATTCAATGTTTGTAAGTTTAAACTGCCCCTCCAATCACCTTGGATTCTCTTCATGAAACTGAACCCAACCTCACATGCAGTAGTAGATAAGGGAAATATACTGGATATTTCTACTAGTGCCAAAATGTTTTTATAATGTTTGTACTTTTCAAGAAACATTCATTTCATGTTTTCGGATGCACCTTCAACCTTAATACTCATGAGAGCATTCAGTGTTTGTAAGTTTAAACTGCCCCTCCAATCACCCTGGATTCTCTTCATGAAACTGAACCCAACCTCACATGCAGAAGTAGATAAGGGAAATATACTGGATATTTCTACTAGTGCCAAAATGTTTTTATAATGTTTGTACTTTTCAAGAAACATTCATTTCATGTTTTTGGATGTACCTTCATGCACCTTCAACCTTAATACTCATGAGAGCATTCAATGTTTGTAAGTTTAAACTGCCCCTCCAATCACCTTGGATTCTCTTCATGAAACTGAACCCAACCTCACATGCAGTAGTAGATAAGGGAAATATACTGGATATTTCTACTAGTGCCAAAATGTTTTTATAATGTTTGTACTTTTCAAGAAACATTCATTTCATGTTTTCGGATGCACCTTCAACCTTAATACTCATGAGAGCATTCAGTGTTTGTAAGTTTAAACTGCCCCTCCAATCACCCTGGATTCTCTTCATGAAACTGAACCCAACCTCACATGCAGAAGTAGATAAGGGAAATATACTGGATATTTCTACTAGTGCCAAAATGTTTTTATAATGTTTGTACTTTTCAAGAAACATTCATTTCATGTTTTGGGATGCACCTTCAACCTTAATACTCATGAGAGCATTCAATGTTTGTAAGTTTAAACTGCACCTCCAATCACCCTGGATTCTCTTCATGAAACTGAACCCAACCTCACATGCAGAAGTAGATAAGGGAAATATACTGGATATTTCTACTAGTGCCAAAATGTTTTTATAATGTTTGTACTTTTCAAGAAACATTCATTTCATGTTTTTGGATGTACCTTCATGCACCTTCAACCTTAATACTCATGAGAGCATTCAATGTTTGTAAGTTTAAACTGCCCCTCCAATCACCTTGGATTCTCTTCATGAAACTGAACCCAACCTCACATGCAGTAGTAGATAAGGGAAATATACTGGATATTTCTACTAGTGCCAAAATGTTTTTATAATGTTTGTACTTTTCAAGAAACATTCATTTCATGTTTTCGGATGCACCTTCAACCTTAATACTCATGAGAGCATTCAGTGTTTGTAAGTTTAAACTGCCCCTCCAATCACCCTGGATTCTCTTCATGAAACTGAACCCAACCTCACATGCAGAAGTAGATAAGGGAAATATACTGGATATTTCTACTAGTGCCAAAATGTTTTTATAATGTTTGTACTTTTCAAGAAACATTCATTTCATGTTTTGGGATGCACCTTCAACCTTAATACTCATGAGAGCATTCAATGTTTGTAAGTTTAAACTGCACCTCCAATCACCCTGGATTCTCTTCATGAAACTGAACCCAACCTCACATGCAGAAGTAGATAAGGGAAATATACTGGATATTTCTACTAGTGCCAAAACGTTTTTATAATGTTTGTACTTTTCAAGAAACATTCATTTCATGTTTTGGGATGCACCTTCAACCTTAATACTCATGAGAGCATTCAATGTTTGTAAGTTTAAACTGCCCCTCCATTCAACCTGGATTCTCTTCATGAAACTGAACCCAACCTCACATGCAGAAGTAGATAAGGGAAATATACTGGATATTTCTACTAGTGCCAAAATGTTTTTATGATGTTTGTATTTTCAAGAAACATTCATTTCATGTTTTCGGATGTACCTTCAAACCTTAATACTCATGAGAGCATTCAATGTTTAAGTTTAAACTACCCCTCTTAATCACCCTGGATTCTCTTCATGAAACTGAACCCAACCTCACATGCAGAAGTAGATAAGGGAAATATACTGGATATTTCTACTAGTGCCAAAATGTTTTTATGATGTTTGTATTTTCAAGAAACATTCATTTCATGTTTTCGGATGCACCTTCAACCTTAATACTCATGAGAGCATTCAATGTTTAAGTTTAAACTACCCCTCTTAATCACCCTGGATTCTCTTCATGAAACTGAACCCAACCTCACATGCAGAAGTAGATAAGGGAAATATACTGGATATTTCTACTAGTGCCAAAATGTTTTTATAATGTTTGTACTTTTCAAGAAACATTCATTTCATGTTTTTGAATGCACCTTCAACCTTAATACTCATGAGAGCATTCAATGTTTGTAAGTTTAAACTGCCCCTCCAATCAACCTGGATTCTCTTCATGAAACTGAACCCAACCTCACATGCAGAAGTAGATAAGGGAAATATACTGGATATTTCTACTAGTGCCAAAATGTTTTTATAATGTTTGTACTTTTCAAGAAACACTCATTTCATGTTTTGGGATGCACCTTCAACCTTAATACTCATGAGAGCATTCAATGTTTGTAAGTTTAAACTGCCCCTCCAATCAACCTGGATTCTCTTCATGAAACTGAACCCAACCTCACATGCAGAAGTAGATAAGGGAAATATACTGGATATTTCTACTAGTGCCAAAATGTTTTTATGATGTTTGTATTTTCAAGAAACATTCATTTCCAGAAAGCAGTTGTTCCTTTTAATATGTGTTTAAAATATTCCACACATGCAATGCAGTGGCACTTTGCAGTTCACACTAAAACATTAAAAATTTTCCACTAGAAACTTTTGCTAGAGCCACTCTTTATCACTAGCAAAACACATTTGCTTGCTAGCAATTTGCTACCAACTACCGGTCAAAATCGAGCCCTGTAGGTGTCCCTTACTCACTCCAGGTTGCGTATGCCTCCTGGATTTCCTGGAAAACTCCTTGAATTAAATTTTTATTTTCCAGGGCCCTGGGGAAACTCCTAGGGAAAATACGATTTTTAATTACTCCTGGAATTATTGTATTTCTTTTTATACTGAACTGGTGGTTAAAAAATTTGGCAGCCAGTGTCGCATCAGAAACATTAACCATTCTCCAACGGTGAACTGGAGTGAGACTGTGGTAGGAAAAGGGGTTGCAGAAACTTTCTTGCTTAAACAGGTGCAGGTGCATGGGCCAGTACGGCTGTTGACTGATAAGCATCTCAGGCATGCTACTGGGATAAAAAATATGATTTTCTATATTTGCAGAATTTTGACAAAACTGGCTGAAAATTTATTGCACTTAATAAACTGCTAAAAGGAACAAACCCACTAAATTTCGTGTGAATCTGATAAAAATTGTGAAAACTAGCGACTAAAAATTTTAATCATGTTTGCAATTGCTGGCAGTGCATCATAATAAAAAAATGTATGCACAGTTCAAAAAGTTTTCATTTGATTGCAGTGAAATTTGCAGGATAACTTCATATGACCCAGTTATGACATCTGTGAAAATTTCAGATCTTTTAATTGAAATTTCGGAAAAATAATTTTTCCACACTTTTTTTATAGCACGCCTTTTGTAAAAAAGATGGTGCTTATGTTATCCGTCCATCTGTGGACACCATATCTCTGCAACTAGTAATCTGATTTGAAAAATCCTTTTTGCATTGGGAAGTGTGAAATGGGCGAATAAGATGATCCTTTATTTTATTTTTTTTCACGTTCACACTTTTGCCACTAGAGGGCGTAAATGCAGATGATATCGAATTCAAAATACATTTTATTCCATATCATCATCATCATCATTGTCAACCATTATCAATCCACTGCTGGACGAAGGTCTCCCCAAGTTTCCTCCACAACGGTCTGTCTTGTGCCAGTCTCCTCCATGTCACTCCCGCATATTTACGAATTTCATCCACCCATCTCCCATGTGGTCTTTTTCTGGGTCTTTTCCTGTCCCTTGGAATCCAATCTAAAATTTCGGCTGTCCATCTATGGTCTGTCCTTCTGGCAGTATGTCCAGCCCATTGCCATTTCAGGGATTTAACTCTGATCATGATGTCTTCCACTCTCGTCATTTTTCGGATCCACGAGTTCCTCTTCTTATCTCTCCTGGTTATACCAAGCATGCACCTCTCCATGCCTCTTTGAGTTGTCTGCAGCCTTTGTATGTCTCTTTTAGTTAAGGTCCACGTCTCTGCACCATACGTAAGCACTGGAAGGATGCATTGATCAAACACTTTTCTTTTAAGACATAATGGCATATTGCTCTTGAAAATTATGCTGTTTCTTCCAAAAGCTCTCCAGGCAAGTTTTGTACGCCGATTAATTTCTTCGTCAATGTGACCCTCACTTGATATCTGCTGTCCAAGATAAACATACGTATCTGTTATCTCCAGTTTTTCTCCATCAATCGATAAATCTTCATTTCTTGTAAAAGCATTGAACATCACTTTTGTCTTCTGAAAGTTCATTTTTAATCCCACTTCTTTACTCTTGTCAGCAAGTTCCTGGATCATACTCTGCAGCTCTGATGGGGTAGTTGCAAAAATGACTACGTCATCAGCAAAACGAAGGTGGGTTAGATAATCTCCATTAATCTTTATCCCTTTGTTTTCCCAGTTCAGTGATTGAAAGACATTTTCCAATGTGGCATTAAAGAGCTTCGGAGATATGGTGTCACCTTGTCTCACTCCCTTTCCAATTTTTATGTGTGTTGCATTTTCAAACAGCCGAATCTTTGCACTTGCATTTTCATAGATGTTATTAATAATATTAATGTATGCATCTTCAATACCGCAGGTTTTCAGAGCCGTGGTAACTGCTGATGGTTTCACCGAATCAAAGGCTTTTTCATAATCGATAAAAGCCATGCACAATAGAAGTTCATATTCCCTCGCTCTTTCAATTAGTTCTCTCAGTACATGGATATGATCTATTGTGCTGTAGCCACTCCTGAATCCAGCTTGTTCTCTCGGTTGAGCCATGTCCAGTGTTACCTTCAAGCGGTGTGAAAGAACTTTAGTGAAGATTTTATAAACCACTGATAGGAGGCTGATAGGTCTGTAGTTCCTGAGATCCTCAATGTCACCTTTTTTATGTAGCAGGATCATTGTAGCATTGTTCCAATCCTCAGGAATCTTCCCTTCATTAAGGCATCGAGTGAAAATTTGGGCGAGTACTGTTTCAATTTCTCCACTTGCTTCTTGTATGATGTCTATAGTAATTCCATCTTCTCCTGGAGCTTTCCCCCGCTTCATGTTCTTGATTGCATGAGCAACTTCTGCTGGGAGGACTGGAAGAACTCTGGTACCTTTCATGATGTCTGGAGTACGTGTATCATCCCTTTCATATAATTTGGAGTAGAAATCTTTCACGCTTGTCAAAATTTCGCCTCTATTTCTTGTTATAGAACCATCTTCTTTTCTCAGAGCCATAATCTGTTTTCTTCCCTTACTGAGATGTCCCTTTGCTATCTTCAGGCTTTGGTTGTTTTCAATTGCTTTCCTCACTAGCTCACAGTTGAATTTCCTTACGTCTTCAGTGATACTTTTTCGTGTTGTCTTGCATAGCTCCATATATTCCACTTTGGAAGTCACATCTTCTTTAGTTGTCCTCATCTCTCTTCTTTTTTGCATCAACATTTTGGTTTTTCCTGATAATTTGTTCACATGCAACTTGTTCTTAGACCCAGCTAATTTTGTTGCTGTTTCCATTAGAGCTTAGGTTACTTTTCTGTTAACTTCAGAAATATCTACTTCTTCCGATGTTAGGCCTTCTAAAGCAGAGAATCTGTTCTTCAGTTCCAACTTGAAAGTATTATGGTGTTTTTTAAGGTTGGTTATGTCAATACATTTTGTTTGTCTTATGAGCTTGCCACGTTCCAGTTTAGTGTTGAGGTGCATCTTACATCTCACCAATCTATGGTCACTACCTGTGTTGAACTTGTTCAGCACACTGCAGTCTTCGATGACGAATTTTTTGTTACACATAATAAAATCAATTTCACTTGTCGTCCCAATTGGATGTCTCCATGTCCATTTCCTGTGTGGCTTTTTCTTGAAAAAGGAGTTCAAGATGAAAAATCCTTCTGCCTCTGCAAACTCAACAAGAGTATTTCCACGCTGGTTTCTATTGCCGTGACCGAATTTACCTACTGAAGTTTCATTCTGTTGCCGTTGCCCTATTTTTGCATTGAAATCTCCCATAATTATCTTCAAGTGCTGCTTACCTTTATTATTTAGATGACGAATTTCCTCATAAAATTCTTCAATTTCTTCTTCAGGATGACTTGTGGTGGGTGCATAAGTTTGAATAATCTGAGCCTGGTATCTTCTCGATAGTTGGATAACGAGTCGTGCAGCTCTGTCAGAGGAACTTTCAACTTCTACCACTTTATCCTTCAGTTTCTTGTTTATTATAAATCCAACACCACTAGTTCTGCCAGTATCTGTCCCACGATAATAGAAGAGATGTCCACTTTTCAGTTCAATGAGATCTTCTCCTTTTCTCCTTACCTCACTTAGCCCGACGATGTCCCACTTGATCCTTTGTAGTTCCTCTTCCAATTCAAGTAGCCTTGAATCAGAAGATAGGGAGCGTCCATTGTAGGTAGCCAAGGTCAGCATCAAATGGCAGCCTAGTCCGGTCCTCCGGGGATTCTTAGCACCCTCTGCCTTCATGTCGCACTGGCCGCTGCCTTGGCCAGGTACATTCCAGCTGCCGGAGACTGAGGGCCAAGATTTAAGTTGTAGAGTCATTTTGGAGGTGTTTGGCCATAACTCACCACGCTGGCCAAGCGGGTTGGTGAGTGTGGGATAGCATTTCCTCTGATCCCGATGGTATAGTTATACCGCTATTGGCGGTCGTCAGAGCCCCTTTAGTGGGAACAGGATGCACCACGAGAAGGCGGGGTTGACATTTGTCAAGGAGAGGCTGTGATGTTACGCATCACCTGACCTTACATCCTTATTATTCCATATATCATCCTTATTATTCCATATATTTGCTTCTAAATGTCGGATTGAAAAAAATATTTTACCTTTTGATTCCATTTTTATCAAAGACTTTTAGGTATAGTCACTTTTTCAAGTTACGCATAGATTTTCAGCTAGGGGGTGTAAAAGTAAACTGTATTTCCCCTGATATCTCTGCTTGTAAAACTATGATTTGAAAAATTATTTCTGCAGTGGATACAGCTTCTGATGGGAAAGCTTTAGCATACAATTTCTAATTTTTTGGTAAAGAATAGGTTTGGCCACCAGGGGGCAGAAGTGTTAATTTCTGTTGCTGTTGCATTTGTAGCAAAATCTGAGCTTCTAAAAGTTTGATTGAAAAAATTAGTTTGTGGACCAATACCACTCACGTTGGTAAACATTTCCCAAATATTTTCTTCTTAAAATAATGCATGGTTTCTCCGCCAGGGGCATAGACGTATATCTTAGTTTTGTCGATATCTCTTCTTCTAAGAGACCAATTTGAAAAAATCTTTCTTTATTGGATAGTTTCCACTGCAAAATGTTTTTCATATAATTTCAAAATTTTGTAATTCATAGATTTACCACTAGGGGGCGTAAAGGTAAATTGTGTTTTCCCCAATATCTCTGCTTCTAAAACTCCAATTTGAAAAATTCTTTCTGCACCGGATATAGCTTCTGATAGAAAATGCTTTGCATGTAATTTTTAATATTTGGTAAAGAATGGTTTGGCCACCAGGGGACATAAGTGTTTATCTCTGCTTCTGATGTATTTGTAGCAAAATTTGAGCTCCTGAAAACTACTGAAAAAAATTCTTCTGTGGACGGATACTGCTCACATTGAAAAACCTTTTGAGGATACTTTCTTTTTAAAATAATGCATGGCTTTTCCAGCAGGGGGGGAGGCATAGATGCATATCTTATTTTTGTCAATATCTCTGCTTCTAAAAGTCTGATTAAAAAAAATATTTCTTTGTTGGAGAGCATTTCTGCTGCAGAATGTTTCTCATATAATTTCAAAATTTTCTTAACGCAGAAGTCAGCCACTAGAGGGCTAAGTTCACACTTCCTTTTACAGCAATATCTGTGGAAATAAAAACACAATTGAAAAACTTTTTTTGTTCAGATACAACTAACTATGCAAACTCTGTGTGCGTATTTTCTTCCCAAAATAATGCACAACTTTGCCTTCAAACATTTGTGCCACCGGCACAAATGTTTGATCTGTTTTTCTCAATATCTCTGCTTCTACATGTGCGATTTAAAAATTCTTTCAGCACCGGATGTCATTTACCTTGTACAACACTTTAGGGAGTAAAGGAAAAAGGATTCTGTGCGTCATTAAAGAAAGTTGCCTTATGATTCTTCTACGGGCTGCATGGCATATTTAACACTAAATATTAAATATTCTGATATTTAAGAATATTTCAAGTTCCTTCAATTTTTGACCGAAATTTTATTATTTAACATAAGATACTTAAATTACCATGATTATTCTAACCTGGCAAAGTATTCTGCCAAAAGATTTGGCATTTAGTCAAATACTAAAGAAAACTAACTATATATTATTACACAGTCTCTTGCTTGTAACAAAGCTGTGGTGAGGATTAATAAGCATGCACCCCCCCTTTTCCAGTTTGTTTCAATTATATTAAAAGCATACCTGCTGCCTCAAATTGCTTTTTTCTGAATCGCTAAGAGAATTCTTTTGTCTATCCTACCATACAATCGACTGTAGTAATCCAAAGAGAGCAGCGCCTTTAGGCAATTTAAAACTTTGTATTCCGATGTCACTCAAGGGAGTTTCTCTGAAGAACGGCACCTTCATATCTGCTATCACCCCTAATTGTGGGAGAGTTCAATTCCACTGACTGCCAAATTTATATGGACTGAGAATAAATGTAAAAGGAAAGAGGGACATTAACCATCTGAAAACACAGCTTCTATTGAAAGTGAAAAACGTTGTAAATTGCCAAGGTAAACATTTTCATGTATTAAATTACCTAAAAATTTTAACCAGTAGCCATTTTTCAAAAGTTAAATGTCAAAAAAGAAACGATTAATCCAGGTAGAGAAGGTATATTACATGTTGCAAAAGTATGCATATAAATTTACGAAATATGCATGAGACAAATCCCAAAGGGTTGTCTTATGTTAAAACGTGCTTTAGATTAAACAAATATAATATCTAAGGTATTATTTACCTAACATTGAAAAGTATTTTGCACGTTGTCGCTCCGTGAGGCAAGTGTTCCTTCCCTGAGAGAGGTCTAATTATGTTACAGGTTTTTGTTAAAGATTTTTTTTACAAATACAGTGATTTAGTTAAATAATTTTAGTTAAATATTCACTTAATAGTACAATCAAAACTTTAAAAATTTTCTATTAATTAAGACAATTGTATTAGAAAAGGTTATACTCATTGGGTCGGGAGATACAGCTCACATAAAAGCTCTTTTTCTACGATATCACAGCGAGCGCTTTCTGTGCTTCGGGAGCACCATCATCAGGCCATCGACTATGTACACGAGGGTTCCTCGCATGTGTGTACCCGCAGGAGTTGCATGTCGGGAAACAGAGGGAGAGTTGCTGCCTGTACAATGTGTCAGGTGAATTTCGTCAAGTGCCGTTGTCTATTGGATGAGTTGGTAGGTATATCTATCGTAAGTACAATTTTATTTTTCTGTTTCTAATATAGATATCTTGAACTATTACTATCTGTTTATATAAGCAGATGTATTATTGTTAGTCCTTTATTAAATAGTGTGATTTTTGTAATGTTCTTTTTTTTTTTCTTTTTTTATGCATTTTTTCTCTTTTTAGGAATTTCATATACACCTGCTGATTGTAGTATATTTCTGTTAGGTTTTTTCATTATAACCAAGTCACCAATATTCTGAATACAGAATATTGGTGATTTGGTTATAAAGAAAAAACCTAACAGAAATCTACTACAATCAGCAGGTGTATATGAAATTCCTATTGTTTCACAGGGTTCTGGGGACCGCGTCTGTTACATTGGTAGCACAAAAAATAGATTACTAAAAAGATTACATCAACATATAAAAAAAAAGCTGCACTTATTCAATACTGCATTAATCATAAACAATATCCTGATTTTGAAAATATTAAATTATTAACTACTCACACAAACAAAAAAGAATTAAGGATTTCAGAAAGCATTATAATCGAACAAAAAAAAAAAAAAGATAAAATATGCAATTTACAGGACCCCACTACTCTAGATATAGCTTAGAAGTCACTTATAAAAAGAGAAAAAATGCATATAAAAAGACAAAAAAAAAAAAAGAAAAACATTACAAAAATCACACCATTTAATAAAGGACTAACAATAATACATCTGCTTATATAAATAGATAGTAATAGTTCAAGATATCTATATTATAAATGGAAAAAAAATTGTACTTACGATAGATATACCTACCAACTGAAGAAATTCACCTGACACGTTGTACAGGCAGCAACTCTCCCTCAGTTTCCTGACATACAATTCTTGCGGTTGCACACATGCGAGGAACTCTCGTGTAGATAGTCGATGACCTAATGATGGTGCTCTCAGAGCACAGAAAGCGCTCGCAGTGATATCGTAGACTAAGAGCTTTTATGTGAGCCGTATCTCCCGACCCAATGAGTATAACCTTTTCTAATACAATTGTCTTAATTAATAGAAAAAAATTTAAAGTTTTGATTGTACTATTGAGTGAATGTTTAATTAACTAAAATTATTTAACTAAATCACTGTATTTGTAAAAAAAAAAAATTAACAAACGAAAACCTGTAGCATAATTAGACCTCTCTCGGGGAAGGAGCACGTGCCTCACGGAGCGACAACGTGCAAAATACTTTTCAATATTAGGTAAAGAATACCTTTGATATTATATTTGTTTAATGCATATAAATGTTTGTTTCCCATCATACTAAGTAGACATACAGAAACATAAATATTTCACTGTCTGCCATCCAATGAAAGCATGTTACATATTGTAAATAGAATGTTTGGATTGGAATATTTTTATACAAGTAAAAACATAGCCTTTTTTTTTCATTCCTTTTTCTCCAAAGGAGTGGCATTCCAGCTATCTAGTTTTTTTGAATTCCAGAGTATGGAATATCCTGCTTTTTAGTTTTGTATCAAAGTGAATAAAAAAAACCCAACTAAATCCTGTGAAGCTTGGTCATGCTCTGTGAAGGCTTTGGGGTCTTTCACTTTAGCTCAGTGCCTGCACTCTGATATGTAGGCACTGTAAAAAAATATTATGTTATTGGGAAGAAAATTGTCAGTATCATGCATGTATTTTATTTTGTTTATTTCAGAAATGCAAGGAAGCATGTTAAAGGTTTTGATGAATCAGAATGTCCCATCTCTACTAATTAATGTGTAATATATCTTTTCTATTTTCAGTCTGTGTATTCTGAATGTGTAGTGCTGCCCCAGTGGCCAAATGGTCTGATTCACTTCCTCTGACCATTCGCCCAAGGTGGACCTGGTTTCGAGTCCCGTATGAGGCATGGGTGGTGTATTTGTCTGATGGCACTGGCTCTGTCCCCTGTCTGCAAACAAGTGTCCCTAAATTAGAGATATGTGACTGCTTATAGCACCCAGAGTTACACATGGTGGTCAATATACCCTGAAACATACACACGCACAAAGAAGGAAATAATAAGTAGTAAACTTCATCGCAATTTACAATATAGGCAACAAAGCACTGTGATCCTAGTGAAAGTTTGGGCTCCTGGAATTTTTTTATGGACTCCTGAAAAACCCCTAGAGTGAGTCAAACTGCTTCTTTCTAGATTTGATTTTAACAATGGTAACTAGTTACAAAAACCAACTGCATGACTGTCAAGATTACTGATATTTTGGTCTTTCCCTTACAGAGCAGCATTTAGTGCATTCAAATGCTGTGTGATATCTAATCAGTTAAAGAATTTAGTGAGCTAAGAAAAGTGACATCTCTGAGACTTTTAATTAGATCAATATCACATTTTATTTCTACCAATAATAAGAGTAAGAGATAAAATTCTTTCTAAAATTGGAAAAACCTTGCTAAACATTTCCAGTATTCAAGCAGGGTAGAAGCAAGTCAACATATTCAGCAACAAGTTGATCTAAAAATGTTCTGAATTTTCTATGCTTAAAAGCAGTTTCCACCACTAATTAAATTCATTATTTTCACTACCTTGTCCATTACATTTGACAGTCTGAGCAAAGACTTACATAATGCTTATTGGGACAAAATGCAGTGTAATGTTTCAGATTTGATTCCATCTCATTTTGGTCAGAAATGGAATTTGTTTTATTTTTCATTTGTGGGCCGCATGTGACCCAGAAGCTGCCAGTTGGACAGAGTTCTTGATGAACCCATGCCTTTCTGGGTTCATCTACACAGGGGCGCACCAAGCGGGGGTTCAACGGGTGCGAAGCACCCAGGCACCAGCTTCCGGGGGCAGCAGGACGCCTCAATCTAATTTTTCGTTTGATAAATAAATATCAGTGACATGGGAGAAGTTATGAAAACATTTTACTGTGAGAAATTGTAATGCTACGTGGTATGTTTACTTTTTTAGTAAAAAATAATTCGTTTATAATTCAACAGAAAATGTCTTGAAATCAGAGAATAATTTTTAGTTTTGTTCAGTAACAGATACTATTGGTAAAGGATTGAAAATTCTTTTTCTGAAATTTTTTTTTTTTTTTTTAAATCTTGAAGATTTCAGCATTCATGATATGCATGGCCAGCACTATGACAATGGGGCCAATATGAAGGGAAAACACAATGGACTTCAAAAAATATAATTTTTTTACTTAAGACCCTTACGCATTTTATGTACTTTGTGCGGCTCATACTTTAAATCTGGTGGTAAATAAAGACGAAAAAATTTCCCTACAGATTGTGAACATTTTCAGCATTGTTCAAGAAATATATGCTTTCTTTTCTGAATTACCTTACCGATGGCAAATTTTAAAGAAAGAACTTCCAGCGTTGATCGTAAAACTGTGCTCTGAAACAAGGTGGGAGAATAGGATTGACGAAATAAGGGTAATGCGGACTGGGGTACAACTTCAATGTAATCCATGATATATTGTTTTAGATATTTTTGTTAGAATAGTTAAAGAGATGGCAGTCATGTTCAGTGTTATATATATCGCCATCGTCAACCATTATCGATTCTCTGCTGGATGAAAGTCTCCCCAAGTTTTTTCCACAATGGTCTATCTTGCTCCAGTCTCTTCCATGTCACTCCCGCATACATTCAAATTTCATCCACCCATCTCCCACGTGGCCTTCATTTGGGTCTTTTCCTGTCCTTTGGAATCCAGTCTAAAATTTCGGTTGTCCATCGGAGGTCCGTTCTCTTGGCAATATGTCCAGCCCATTGCTATTTCAGGGATTTTAGATGTCTTCCATTCTTGTCATTTTCCTTATCCACTAGTTCCTCTTCTTATTATCTTGCTTGGTTGTGTGTGTGTGTGTGTGTGTGTGTGTGTGCTTGCACGCTCTCCTGCCATCAGGAAGCTATAACATGTTTACCATTGTACATGACGAAACATTTTTTTACCAGTAAAGCGGACTTTTGTGTAAATTGACAGAGAGAGGGAGAGAGAGAGAAAACTGATTTTTTTTATTATTCGTAGCGTCACATGAACTAGAGTATTACAGATTTTTTTCCCTTGAGTTTTATATGAGAGAATTGTGTTTTATGAAAAATCATAATTTACCAGAAATAGAAAATAATGTTGCTAAAGATATTTTTCCCTGTAAAAATCAATAAAAATTAAAAAATATTCTCGCACAAGAGGGCGGCAAATCTGGGCTTGCACCAGGGCGGCAAATACCCTTAGCGTGCTGCTGCGTCCACATTCATATGGGTGGAGGTGCACTATTGTGGGCAGTACATGATTTGCAATCTGTCCCTGATAGTAGCCGATGTTCATAGTAGCAGATCCAGCAGTGTGTGACTGGGGTGATCGATCCTCGAAAGCAAGTTGTTCTTTTTTAAATGGCCAATATCTAAATAATTAATGGATTTATTTTTGTAAAATTATGGTAATAAATTCACAGGTTTTATTAATAAGTTCAACTGAAATAAATCCAACTAAAATTTGGGGATAAAATGTTCTGTTTTAGCTCCAACAGAAAAAAACTAAATAAATAAAAAAACAACAACAACTAGAAGCTCAGAAACAAGGAAAGATGAGACCAGAAGTGAAAAGAGATTTTGACTGATCATAAAAAGCAGTGGGGGAGCTTTCTTCTGTTGTTTTTTTTTGGGGGGGGGGATTATCTGGTATCATTAGTAATTGGGAGCAAGAAAAGTGTCACACTGTGGGGTAGACTTTTGAAGTGTGTGTGATGGTGGAGCGAAATATGCACTTTGATTGGGCGATAAACACAAACTAGTAAAAGAATTTCCATGCTGGGAATTTTTAATATTAAATTAACCCATCTGAATAGAAGGGATAAAACTTTATTTTAAAAGATTTTATCCAGATGTGAGATTTAAAGTGTCAAGTTGGTTTCCTTGAAAAGAGGGCAGTTGAACACCATGAAAATAGTGATCTTTCAATTTTCATTCACAGTTTGTGATTTAAAAATTTAAAACAATTTTTAATGGAAATTTTTTAAAAGACTTGTGCTGCCAGAAAAGGGCAGTGCTGCAAGTTTATAGTGTGTGTGTGTGTGTGTGTGCTCTACAGTCTCTCTTTTCTTTAGACTGGAGCCCCCCCCTCAAGATGAGCTTCTAGATCTTCTACTACAGTGACGGCGGAACCGTCCGGGCCGCCAGGGCCCGGGCCCGGTCAATAGTTTTACCCAAGAAATGTTTTTAGGATATGTAAAATTTTTTTGTTGTGATGGTGCGTTAGAAAGTTGCTCTAGGTAAGTGGTCAGGTGGTCCTAATCATTAAAAAGGTCCTTCGGCATTGTTTTTCTTCTGTTTGTTGTGGGAAGGGAGGGGGGGGGGGTGCACCACAATTCGAAATTTCGGGCCCGGTCAACGAACTTCACTTTCTGCCGCCCCTGTACTTCTGGGAGTCCATATGTTGTTCACATGTGATAAGGATTCGCTATTGGGTGTCTATATGTTCACATGTGCTAAAGATCCACTACTGGGTGTCTATATGTTCGCATATGCTAAGGATCCACTAGTGGCTGTCCATGTGTTGTTCCCCATATGCTAGGATCCACTAGTGGGTGTCTATATGTTGTTCGCATGTGCTAAGGATCCACTACTGGGTGTCTATATGTTGTTCACATGTGCTAAGGATTCGCTATTGGGTGTCTATATGTTCACATGTGCTAAAGATCCACTACTGGGTGTCTATATGTTCTCATATGCTAAGGATCCACTAGTGGCTGTCCATGTGTTGTTCGCATATGCTAGGATCCACTAGTGGGTGTCTATATGTTGTTCGCATGTGCTAAGGATCCACTACTGGGTGTCTATATGTTGTTCGCATGTGCTAAGGATTCGCTATTGGGTGTCTATATGTTCACATGTGCTAAAGATCCACTACTGGGTGTCTATATGTTCGCATATGCTAAGGATCCACTAGTGGCTGTCCATGTGTTGTTCGCATATGCTAGGATCCACTAGTGGGTGTCTATATGTTGTTCGCATGTGCTAAGGATCCACTACTGGGTGTCTATATGTTGTTCACATGTGCTAAGGATTCGCTATTGGGTGTCTATATGTTCACATGTCCACTACTGGGTGTCTATATGTTCGCATATGCTAAGGATCCACTAGTGGCTGTCCATGTGTTGTTCGCATATACTAGGATCCACTAGTGGGTGTCTATATGTTGTTCGCATGTGCTAAGGATCCACTACTGGGTGTCTATATGTTGTTCACATGTGCTAAGGATTCGCTATTGGGTGTCTATATGTTCACATGTGCTAAAGATCCACTACTGGGTGTCTATATATTCGCATATGCTAAGGATCCACTAGTGGCTGTCCATGTGTTGTTTGCATATGCTAGGATCCACTAGTGGGTGTCTATATGTTGTTCGCATGTGCTAAGGATCCACTACTGGGTGTCTATATGTTGTTCACATGTGCTAAGGATTCGCTATTGGGTGTCTATATGTTTACATGTGCTAAAGATCCACTACTGGGTGTCTATATGTTCGCATATGCTAAGGATCCACTAGTGGCTGTCCATGTGTTGTTCGCATATGCTAGGATCCACTAGTGGGTGTCTATATGTTGTTCGCATGTGCTAAGGATCCACTACTGAGTGTCTATATGTTGTTCACATGTGCTAAAGATCCACTACTGGGTGTCTATATGTTGTTCATGTGTGCTAAGGATCACAGTACATACCAACTAAGCATACCTACGGCATACAACCAGCCTGTATGGTTAATGCCATGCATGAAGGATCCATAGCCTGTATGCAAAATACGAACTTACAGTTGGTTGATTGAATAAAGTACATATGGTGGTTCATTGGACCAGCACACCTGCTTCCAATTTTCTGATACACACTCTGCACAGTGTTGGCGCCACTGGAGTTGTCTGTTGATGGACGATTGTTAGAAGTGGGTGTCATATAGGGCTTTTGCTCTTGTAGAGAACATCTGTGCCAGTGTGAGATGTATAGTTGTGCAGAATATTGTTTCTGTTTAATGCATATTGTATTGGGCAATCAGCTGCAAAACTGTGCTGTTCTGATTGCATAGGCGCTGACTACAGGCATGCCCGGTTGCTTAAGCGTGCCCTGATTTCTACTTAAATTATATTTTGGTGACTGTTTGTATATTGTAATTAGAATTTAAATGAATTTGTACACCTGTCTATCAGTCACAAATTATTAAAACTCAAATTAATATATTCAACAAGCAGTTCAAGTTTGTGTTAATTATGTTATTTTAGTATAAATAAATTATATCTGTAATATGTTAGATCACACACACATATACACAGTTATAATTTTATGCTGAATTTAATGCAACAAATATTTTTCAATTCTATTGAGAATTGAAACAGTTACTAAGAAAAATGTGAAGGAAAACAAGAAAATGTTTTGCCTGTTATATATTCAAATTTACTCAGGGGCATGAGAATTGAATAAAAAACTCCCACTACTTCAAAAGTGTTCATACTACTGAATAGTGATTAATAATAACACACTTTTTGATTTTTTTTTATAAGAAAATAAATAGAAATGTTTATAACAGTTGCTTTTGACTCATTGGTATAAAGTCAAAACCACTTTAAAATAATTTTTTGGTAAATCTGACATGCTAAAAGATTTTAATACCTTTTTGTAAACATAAGATTATATGATAAATATACACTTACTCTACTTTCTTTGTGGGCAGACCACTATATGTAGCATGTTGTTGTCAATGCACAATATAAACATTGTGTACTTCAAGTTTTTTTTTGTGTGTGTGTGTGTTTTTTTTCTTTCTTTAGATTTACAAAAAAAAAAAAATATTTCAAAAATAATTTACAGAAACTGTTATTTACAAATTATTATATGTAGAGGAACTGTTAACAAATTATTATATTGCAATTAAATAATTTATATGCTTAAAGAAATTAATGCTATTATTAAAAATTTATCTTACCTTAAAAGCAAATAATCTTACACCATTCTCTCGTTACATAGTTGGCACATATTTTCCTATTTTTAACTCTCATAAAATTTTTGAATTTATGTATTTATATGCTATACTAAATAAAAACACAAAAATGGATAGAAGAGGTGCTGAAGCTCCATTGGAAATTTAAGACTTCAAAATATGTACATGACCGGTTTTCAATACATCTCATGTTATTATTTTCAATGTTGTTGCCATGTGTTTGCATACACCCTTTGTGAAATTGCTAATGGAAAGTTTTTATCTTGTAAATAATACCCCCCCCCTCGAGGTACACGACCTTCATATTGTAAATTGACAACAACGTGTGCTATATATAGTGGTCTTCTTACAAAGAAAGTAGGATAAGTGTATGTTTATCATGTAATCTTATGCTTACAAAAAGTATTATTAAAATAAAAATCTGTTCATACACTATATAAACACCTGTGAGCTTTTTTTTTGTCGAACATGCCATGAGGTTTACAAAATTCTATGCCTATGGCTGATTGCCTTGTACAAGGCAATGCACTCCTCATTCACCCCTGGAATCTACATTTTGCTGCCCTTTGCAGTTGTCACCAATTGGTTGTTTTACCATTTTGGCATCACTTTTACCATGAAGGCCTTCAAACAACCCACAGCTGTTACTGCTCCTGCAATTGATGCACCACCCTTTTGTGCGTCTACAATTTGGTCATTTGTTAACTTAGATAAATTCTTGGTTTTACCTGTTATATCTGTAACTTCCCTCTGAACCTACAAATGATGCTCTCTCCCTTTGCACGATCAGAGTGTGTCTTGCCACAAACCCCCATAAGTAACACATTATCTCAGAACCACAATAAAAACAAAACAACTTATGGGATTTTACTAGGAAATTTTTTCTTTAATAGCAAATTTTCGGAGAAAACTCTTCTCCTTCTTCAGGCTGTCTTGCTATTAAAGAAAAAAATTTCCTAGTAAAATCCCATAAGTTACTTTAGATTATTAATTCAATTAAACTAGGAAGCCATTTCTCAACATAGAACAGAGTATGGGTCAGATACTTGGCAAACAATAAAGAAAGTTCAACATGCTACATTGAAGATGGAAAGATCCATAGCTCAAATCAAGTTCCTGAAAAATTGCAAGGTAAATAACTTTATTCCAAATTCATTTAGACTTAGAAAACCATTTAAAGATTTACTTTCAGCCAACTTCATAAGAAAAATAGAGCAAAAAATGTTAAAAAGAAGTATTGAAGCAAAATATAAAAATGTTGCTTATTATAAAAAAGTAAAAGTAGAAAATGAAAAGAAAATTTCTGGAATCTTAAGGGATACAGTAAAAGCAGAATTGGATGACTGGCTAAAAATTGGAGTAAGAAACAAAAATAAGAAATTTGTTAAAAAGCTGAACCTTAAAGAAGAAAAATTTTTGAAGAAAAAACTATTCAAGTAAAAACAAAAAACCTGCAGTTCTTAGTCATGTGAAGGACAACACTGCTACTGGAGTTAGCCAAGAATTATTACAAGTGATAAATAAAGGAAGTAATTTCAATCTATCCATAGAAAAAATAAATCCAGAAAAATTGGTAATTGAATTGGAAAGCATCTGCAGCACTTTAGAAAAAGAGGACCAAATTAAAGCAGACCTCCTCAGAAAAGATTACTACAATAGCCTTACAAAATTCCAGAAGCAAGTAAGGAAACCTCAAAAAAAATTTGATAATAGTCAATTAAAAGCTCTTAAAGATTTCAGAAAAAATGAAAGTATAGTTGCTGTGAAAACAGACAAAAGTAAGTTGATTACTATTATGGATAAGAAAGATTATCTAGAAAAGATGGAAGAAGAACTAAAAAACCTATGTATGAAGAAGTAAAAGAAAACCCACTACCAGATTTGATTAAAAAAGTCTCTAAGCTTATTTCACTTCAAAAAAAAGAAAAACCAGCTTCCAGAAAACTATAAACAATTCTCAAAATTACAGTTCAGATTACCTCAAATATATGGAATAGTCAAACTGCATAAAGAACACCAACCAATTAGACCAATAATAGACTCAAAAAACTCTATTCTTTCAAATCTAAACTATTTTTTAAAGTCACACCTTCAGAATCTTTTAAAAGAGCCACCTAACTTGATTAAAAACTCAATGCAGCTAAAAGAAAAACTAGAACTTCTTCCTAAATTAGATTCTCCTATTATGGGTAGTTTAGATATAGTGTCTATGTATACTCACATTAATATAGATCAACTTATAGACTTTATAGCGGAAGACTTGGCAGACCTAATAGTTTTTCACAACAAGGAAAAAAACATATTAGTAGGAATTTTTGAAATGCTTACTTTCTCTTTGCAGAACAACTACTTTCAATTTGGGAAAACTTTTTCATTCAAAAATCAGGGCTAGCTATGGGCTCCCCACTCTCCCCACTCTTAGCTAACTATTATGTGGGAAAACTAGAAGAAAAGATACTAGTACAACCCACATACTTCTGCTTATATAGCAGATACATGGATGACATCTTATTTATAATAGATAGCTCAGAAATTGTTCCAGAAAGAATTCTAGACTCATTCAATGAATTAGATGATTCCCTTAAGTTCACTATTGAACTTCAAAAAAGAAAGAAGAATAAACTTCTTAGATATTACTATCTATTATGAAGATGAAAAATTCCTCACTAGTTGGTATAAAAAACCAATGAATACTAAAAGACTACTGGATTTCAATTCGTATCATCCAGTTTCTATTAAGAAAAATGTAGCAAGTCAGTTTTTAGAAAAAATTAATAAAATAGTTTCTACTGCAGATAAAAAAGAAGCCCATAAAGAAGAGCTTAAAGTCATACTTGCAGAAAATAACTATCCTAAAGAAGAAATTGAGAAGCTTCTGAATTTTAATGGTACGAAGAACCCACAAAAGCAAGAAGTAAAATTCACTAGAAAAATTTCTTATCACAAAGGTTTATTTGCGGCTTTAAAGAGAATTAGTAAAAAATACAATATTAGGCTAGCTCCAAGTTTAGAGAACAAAGTTAAAATTTTTTTCCCTAAAATAGTTCAAAGAGAAGAAGATATTTTAAAAATGCAAGGAGTAGTTTATGAAGTAAATTGTAGTTGTGGACTATCTTACATGGGTGAAACAGGTCGCAGACTAGAAACTCGTATAGCTGAGCATAAAGCAGCTATAAAAAATTGCTCCAACAAGACTGGATTAGATAGGCATGTTAGAGAAACTGGGCACAGCATGGATTGGAATTCCCTTAAAGTAATCAGTTTCCAAAGCAATTTCCAAAAAAGAAAACTGAAAGAAGGAATAGAGATTGAGAAAAATCAAAATTCCATCATCAATGACTGCAAAGGATTTTCCCTGCCTAACATCTGGCAGGATTTGTTGAAAAATAACCTAAACCGTCAAGGTTAACCGTAACCGTCAAGGTAAACCGTAACCATGATAGTGACAAGCAAAAAGTGACAACAACAAGAGAGCCTGAAGAAGGAGAAGAGTTTTCTCCGAAAATTTGCTATAAATGAAAAAAAAATTTCCTAGTAAATTCCCATAAGTTGCTTTAGATTATTAATTCCATTGTTTTTTCATAGCATTTTGATCATTATTAGGAATTTAAATTTTACAATATAAAAATTTGCAGTTGCCTTTTTTTCTGCTTTTAACTTCTTTTTTTAAGGAAATAATGTACATTTTTATGATTAAAAATTATTTTTGTTGTGCTAGTTCTAAGTTCACTTTACACTAGTAATTTTGGGAAATAAATGTTCACAAGAACTGCAATCTATATGAACACATGAAGTTGTTCCTAATGAGTACCTGAAAAGAAAAAGTAAATTTCCTCATTTGAAAAATGTATCAAATTCAAGCCAAAGTAGCACTAACAGATTAAAAAACTAGCATATAGAAAATACATGTATAGATCATCAATAATTATATAAGGAAAGCAATCACAAAACTCATAAAAACACTACATAGAATCGTGTCAGAGATAACATTCCCACTGTTTGCTAAGTAGATATTCTTAGGCAAAAATGAGTCGCATCATTTTAAATTTGATGGCAATACAAAAATAAATAAATTAGATTTTATATTCATGCTGTTGTTCAAAAAGACTGACACCTTAAAAAAAGCTTCTAAATGTTTGATTGGATAAGGAATTTGCAAAAAGTGATCAACAGCACACTAAATATATCTCATGAAAAACCCTAACATTCATTACTTAATGCTATTTCTTATGCATACTGCCAAATTCACAAACTACACTTTGTACATTTAAAAATCAAGATTTAATGCTTTATACAATTAGTTCGATAAAATAATCTGAGGATTTATATTACTTAACTATATTTAATATATTCTCATGAATTATATTTACATCACTGTTACTTGGATCTACTGTTTAATATATTGCTTTAAAAAAATGTGGTATAACTTACAAAATCTACAAGTCTACACTCAATAAGTTTGGTGAAGCACTGATGAGAGGAAGTATGGTTTGATTTTGTCGTTTTAATAGAGATTTGATTTTGTCATTTTATAGCCTTGGCAGACAGTACAATAAGAATAAAGTTTTATTTGGATCCAGGACAAATGTGCGTCAGGATAAGAAAATGAAGATATAGGAAGACTACAAAACTTGAGCGAAAAAAAATCAAAGAGTGTTTGGTGGGGGAAGGGGAAATTTTCAAATGATATTGAAAAAACTTACCATGCTACATACTTTTTTTATCAATTGCAGATAACAATGTCAAAATATTGGCATTTCATTCCATCGCATATCCTCAAGCTTAAAAAAAATGTATTGGGTCTCAATCTTTATTTTTCAGCAATGCAGCAGAATGTCACTTTCCCAAACTGCTTTATATTGCTTTTACTGATTGGTAAACAATATATGGTAAATAAAATATATATGTATATATTCTTGTAGAAAAGTGCCCTAGATACCACAATGCTCACTTTAGAAATAAAGTTGAAATAAGCCTTTGTAGTACTTCAGGGCTAAATATATTTCTGCATTCAAAGATACAACATACACATCTTCTGGGGGTGGGAAGGGACCTAACTTGCACAAAGGCAGTCCATAATCAAAGACTTCACTGGATTCAGCTGAAAAATGTTGTTTGTTCACAGACAGCCAGGCACATTTTCAGGATTTCTGTTAGCGTAGGTGTCCAGAAAAATTGCACATATATACAGTATATATATACACTGGCGGAAAGTGAAAAAAGAACACCAAGGAGGAATTGGCGGACGATCATGAAATTTGCATATGTTAATGGGGTCGAGTTTACGTAGGTGTGATGTTAATTTCGGGACCAACCGGTGAGCGCTTACGCCACAGCACGGCATAATATGCAAATTATCGTCGGTGGTATTTAAGGAGTACTGCGAAGTGAATGTAATCAGTCGAGCCACGGATGGCTTAGTGGTTAGTGTTTCAGACTATCGATGCTGGGTCCCCAGGTTCAAGCCTGGGCTGATCTTTCAGAGATGGTGTGATTTACTAACAATCGCTGAATATCCGCCGTGCATCGGACGAGCACGTTAAGTGACGGCCCCCAGGCTGGACCCACTGGTAAAATGGGTATCCTTTCCTATGTCCCCCCTGAAATTCTCTCACCCATCTATGTGCAATATCGTACTTGTACGGTGGCGCCATCTACTGTACTCTAATCTCACTACAAACTGTTCTGTCAAAGTCGCTAGACTTGCTCTCATTCCTTCCGTTTCTGTGTCCTGCCCAAAAGGCGATCTCGCTGTAGGTGGCTGGGACCTAAACTCTACTCCCTGTGGACGGAAGTCCTACATGAAAATCACAAATTCTGCATCCTTACTGTGTCTGACTGTATATATATAGCGGCGAATGTAATCAGTCGTTGGCGTACGGACACGTGTGAAAACCCTGAAGAAGCTGCAATGCCTGGACATGGAAGACGTGTACGATTTCAGCAGTTATCGGACTTTGAGCGAGGTCGTCTAGTCGGACTCCGCGAGACCGGGTGGTCGTATCGTCGTATTGCGGAGCGAATTGGACGGGAAGTATCGGTGGTTGTACGATGGTGGCGTAGATGGTCCGAGGAACATTTCCACACGAGAAGACGTGGAACCGGGAGTCACAGACGGACTGATGAGCGGATCGGTCGATGCATAAGAATAGCGGCGTTGTCAAGCAGAACATCCCCTGCAACGCAAATCCGAGCTGCTGTTGCACCTGAGCGAACAATCCGCAACCGTCTACTGGATGCAGGACTACGTGCACGTGTGCCTCTGCAATGTGTACCTCTGACTCCAGCCCACCGTCAGGAATGGCTGCAGTGGTGTCGCCAACGTCTGCACTGGAGAACGCAATGGCGATCTGTCGTGTTCAGCGATGAAAGCAGATTCTGCTTGGGAGCCTCCGATGGCCGTATGCGTGTTCGCAGACGCACAGGAAAGCGTTTCCACCCTTCTTGCATCCGCCAGTGACACACACAGGGCCTACACCTGGTATCCTGGTGTGGGGAGCGATCAGCTATCACTCCCATACACAACTAGTGTTTGTACTGGGTACGTTAAACAGCACCTCCTACATCAACATCATTCAGCCCGTTGTTGTGCCATTTGTAAGGTCGGTCCATCATGGTGTTTTCCAGCAAAATAACGCACGCCCACACACGGCACATGCAACGCAACATGCACTTCAGGGTGTGAGACAACTTCCATGGCCTGCACGTTCACCGGATTTGTTCCCCATTGAGCACGTGTGGGATTTTATGGGACAACAACTTATCCGGTCTCCATGACCATCCCCGATTTACGCGTCCAGGTTGAGGATGCTTGGAACTCAATACCCTAAACTTACATTCAACATCTGTACGACAGACTCCGTGCCAGAATTGCACAGTGTGACGCAGTTCATGGCGGTTCAACCTCGTACTAACTATGTTACATGGAAATGTTTTTTTCGGTTTACCAGCAAATACAGCTGTATTTTGCCATAATGTTTTGATCACGTTATCCTCTGTATTCCGTTATTATGCTGTATAAATTTCGTTGGTATCAGACGTCTCCTTTTTGGTGTTCTTTTTTCACTTTCCGCCAGTGTATATATATATATGGGATGTAAGGTCAGGTGATGCGTAACATCACAGCCTCTCCTTGACAAATGTCAACCCCGCCTCTCGTGGTGCATCCTGTTCCCACTAAAGGGGCTCTGACGACCGCCAATAGCGGTATAACTATACCATCGGGATTAGAGGAAATTCTATCCCACACTCACCAACCCGCTTGGCCAGCGTGGTGAGTTATGGCCAAACCCTCCAAAATGATTCCACAACTTAAATCTTGGCCCTCAGTCTCCGGCAGCTGGAATGTACCTGGCCAAGGCAGCGGCCAGTGCGACATGAAGGCAGAGGGTGCTAAGAATCTCCCGGAGGACCGGACTAGGCTGCCATCTGATGCTAACCTTGGCTACGTACAATGGACGCTCCCTATCTTCTGATTCAAGGCTTCTTGAATTGGAAGAGGAACTACAAAGGATCAAGTGGGACATCGTGGGGCTAAGTGAGGTAAGGAGAAAAGGAGAAGATCTCATTGAACTGAAAAGTGGACATCTCTTCTACTATCGTGGGACAGATACTGGCAGAACTAGTGGTGTTGGATTTATAATAAACAAGAAACTGAAGGATAAAGTTGTAGAAGTTGAAAGTTCCTCTGACAGAGCTGCACGACTTGTTATCCAACTCTCGAAAAGATACCAGGCTCAGATTATTCAAACTTATGCACCCACCACAAGTCATCCTGAAGAAGAAATTGAAGAATTTTATGAGGAAATTTGTCATCTAAATAATAAAGGTAAGCAGCACTTGAAAATAATTATGGGAGATTTCAATGCAAAAATAGGGCAACGGCAACAGAATGAAACTTCAGTAGGTAAATTCGGTCACGGCAACAGAAACCAGCGTGGAAATACTCTCGTTGAGTTTGCAGAGGCAGAAGGGTTTTTCATCTTGAACTCCTTCTTCAAGAAAAAAGCCACACAGGAAATGGACATGGAGACATCCAAATGGGACGACAAGTGAAATTGATTTTATTATGTGTAACAAAAATTCGTCATAGAAGACTGCAGTGTGCTAAACAAGTTCAACACAGGTAGTGACCATAGATTGGTGAGATGTAAGATGCACCTCAACACTAAACTTGAACGTGGCAAGCTCATAAGACAAACAAAATCTATTGACATAACCAACCTTAAAAAACACCATAATACTTTCAAGTTGGAACTGAAGAACAGGTTCTCTGCTTTAGAAGGCCTAACATCGGAAGAAGTGGACATCTCTGAAGTTAACAGAAAAGTAACCAAAGCTCTTATGGAAACAGCAACAAAATTAGCTGGGTCTAAGAACAAGTTGCATGTGAACAAATTATCAGGAAAAACGAAAATGTTGATGCAAAAAAGAAGAGAGATGAGGACAACTAAAGAAGATGTGACTTCCAAAGTGGAATATATAGAGCTATGCAAGACAGTACGAAAAAAGTATCACTGAAGACGTAAGAAAATTCAACTGTGAACTAGTGAGGAAAGCAATTGAAAACAACCAAAGCCTAAAGATAGCAAAGGGACATCTCAGTAAGGGAAGAAAACAGATTATGGCACTGAGAAAAGAAGATGGTTCTGTAACAAGAAATAGAGGCGAAATTTTGACAAGAGTGAAAGATTTCTACTCCAAATTATATGAAAGGGATGATACATGCACTCCAGACATCATGAAAGATACCAGTACCAGAGTTCCTCCAGTCCTTCCAGCAGAAGTTGCACATGCAATCAAGAACATGAAGCGGGGAAAAGCTCCAGGAGAAGATGGAATTACTGTAGACATCATACAAGAAGCAAGTGGAGAAATCGAAACAGTACTCGCCCAAATTTTCACTCGATGCCTTAATGAAGGAAAGATTCCTGAGGATTGGAACACCGCTACAATGATCCTGCTACATAAGAAAGGTGACATTGAGGATCTCGAAACTACAGACCTATCAGCCTCCTATCAGTAGTTTATAAAATCTTCACTAAAAGTTCTTTCACACCGCTTGAAGGTAACACTGGACATGGCTCAACCGAGAGAACAAGCTGGATTCAGGAGTGGCTACAGCACAATAGATCATATCCACGTACTGAGAGAACTAATTGAAAGAGCGAGGGAATATGAACTTCCATTGTGCATGGCTTTTATCGATTATGAAAAGGCCTTTGATTCGGTGAAACCATCAGCAGTTACAATGGCTCTGAAAAACCTGCGGTATTGAAGATGCATACATTAATATTATTAATAACATCTATGAAAATGCAAGTGCAAAGATTAGGCTGTTTGAAAATACAACACACGTAAAAATTGGAAAGGGAGTGAGACAAGGTGACACCATATCTCCGAAGCTCTTTAATGCCACATTGGAGGGTGTTTTTCAGTCGCTGAGCTGGGAAAACAAGGGGATAAAGATTAATGGAGATTATCTAACCCACCTTCGTTTTGCTGATGACGTAGTCATTTTTGCAACTACCCCATCAGAGCTGCAGAGTATGATCCAGGAACTTGCTGACAAGAGTAAAGAAGTGGGATTAAAAATGAACTTTCAGAAGACAAAAGTGATGTTCAATGCTTTTACAAGAAATGAAGATTTATCGATTGATGGAGAAAAGCTGGAGATAACAGACACGTACGTTTATCTTGGACAGCAGATATCTAGTGAGGGTCACATTGATGAAGAAATTAATCGGCGTACAAAACTTGCCTGGAGAGCTTTTGGAAGAAACAGCATAATTTTCAAGAGCAATATGCCATTATGTCTTAAAAGAAAAGTGTTTGATCAATGCATCCTTCCAGTGCTTACGTATGGTGCAGAGACGTGGACCTTAACTAAAAGAGACATACAAAGGCTGCAGACAACTCAAAGTAGCATGGAGAGGTGCATACTTGGTGTAACCAGGAGAGATAAGAAGAGGAACTCATGGATCCGAAAAATGACAAGAGTGGAAGACATCATGATCAGAGTTAAATCCCTGAAATGGCAATGGGCTGGACATACTGCCAGAAGGACAGATCATCGATGGACAGCCGAAATTTTAGATTGGATTCCAAGGGACAGGAAAAGACCCAGAAGAAGACCACATGGGAGATGGGTGGATGAAATTCGAAAGTATGCAGGGGTGACATGGAGGAGACTGGCACAAGACAGACTGTTGTGGAGGAAACTTGGGGAGACCTTCGTCCAGCAGTGGATTGATAATGGTTGACAATGATGATGATGATGATATATATATATATATATATATATATACTTAAGAGCAAAACTGAAGACTAAGGAAAAATTTTAGAATTTAACACGAAGGGTGCAAAATAACCTGAAAATCAAAACGCGCAACGCAGCAGTTTTGAAAATTCAGAATTCACATTCTATAAAGAAGATACCTAAGCAAAAAAATACATATATAATTTTGACTCACACCTAGTACAACATAGAAAAGGTTATGTATCTACCTGTGTGAGTAAAAGGAGAAAAGATAAAAAAATAAAATAAAACAACTGAATGTAGAAGGTGTCGAGAATACTGAGCCTTGGCTTTATCAAGGACCAGCAAAAACTCTGCATTTTCTCACTTCTACAAAGACCTAGTTGGAAATGGGTTTCTGCAAGGCCATAGATGCAAAGTAACATTCCCACCTAAAATAGTTTAAAAAATATATATATATAAGTCATGTCCTCCGTAGAGTAGCATGACCTAGCACTAGTTAACAATTTCGCTTGCATCCATTAACCTTCATGGCCCGACCCATGCTCTTCATCTGTTACTATTAAACAGAGAGAAGAAGATTAAAGAGAACTCAAGCTGTGAGAGTGACATAATAAATAGAAATGATTTTCAGCTATAACGAAATTCCAAGTTCGTTTGAGAGAGAATTTAAACCTGAAAAACAATGCAAAAGAAATCCAAATTTTACATTGCAATTAAAAAAGGAAATGTTAATTTATAACGAACAGATTTTTGAAAGAAAACTTGAGTCTAAAACCCCCTACTCTACAACTTATGACAGCACGAAAACGAGAATAAGTTAAAGATAATAATTAACTAAAGAAAACTTTGTGAAAGTTATATACCTTAAACAGTTAGTTGCAATATGTACAAAGTATTTCAGCAGTGCTTTAAGTGCATAATTAATTAGTTATTAAGAACTTTACTACTTTGAAAAAACAGCGCATAGACAGCGCATAGAAAAGGAACAAGCTTAGCCATCTTCTGTTCCTAGGTACCCCAAAAGACGCTCAAAGTTACAAAGAAAAGTAAGAGTTAAAACCCGCATAAATGTTAACAGACAAACCAATGCTTAAAAGCTGAAAATCTAAAAAACGACAGAGAAAAGGTACATAAAGTACAAACATTGAACTTATAAAACCTAGAACCCAAAAACAAGGAAGAGAGCTTACCTCTTGTGTGACAAAAACTTTTCTCCTCACAAGAGGAGAACATGGCTGACCTCTTCCGCCACTCCCTAGACGCTGGGGGGCAGTGAGGGTGGGGCTGATGGCCTCCTCATACAGCAAGAAACCAACGCGCGGAGATTTTAACCAGAGAAAAAAATATATAAACTTAAGACTGTGGATCTGTATGATCAGAATGAGCAGAATTAACTCTCCAGAATACATGAGAAATATTATAAAATACACGAGCAGTTTATTTAATAATCTTTGCATGTATTAAATCACCTTAGTGAGCTTCTATAGATTAATCAGAATCTTATTAATTTTAATGTTGGTTTTACTATTTTTAGTATAGCTATCCTAGTGATGAATAACTAGTTTTCTTTTTTATTTGTTTTTATTTTCTTTATAAACAGATTTTTAAGCTTTTTTTGTGATTTTGTTTATATTATTTAATTTTTTGTTTTAATAGGACCGTCATGTCCATAGCACTAAGGTTCCTTTAGGTAGTTAATAGGCATCCTCTAGCCAACTTCCTTACGGCTTTGATTGGTCAGAATCATATTATTAACTGTAGAAAATTAAAGCAGATCTGCCAACCTTACTCTATTATTCAGAATAATTTTTCTTAAAGTTCTTTTGATGAAAGAAGAAGGAATTTCGTTCTCTAGAAAACTTTCTAATAGTATATTAATGTGGTAATTGAAATCCAAATTGTTGCTGCAAATTCTTGAAATTTTAGGACCTGAGAAATTAGTACATTCTCAATTACTTTGGTTGAAATGTTATTATTCCAGTGTAGATATTTAATTACTTTGAAAGGAAAATTAACTCTTTTATTAAAGAGGCTAATAGATGGGTTACCTCTGTTGAGCTTAATGCTTAAGTCTAGGAACTCAAGTTCCTGATTACTGTGGTTGGTTATTTACATAAGTTAAGAGAGCTAGGATAGATATTATCAAAATCACTCTCTATAACTTCTGAATTATTGATACACAGCAGATCATCAATATATCTAAAAGTGTAAAGGTAGTTATTGCAACTAACTGTTTAAGGTATATAACTTTCACAAAGTTTTCTTTAGTTAATTATTATCTTTAACTTATTCTCGTTTTCGTGCTGTCATAAGTTGTAGAGTAGGGGGTTTTAGACGCAAGTTTTCTTTCAAAAATCTGTTCGTTATAAATTAACATTTCCTTTTTTAATTGCAATGTAAAATTTGATTTCTTTTGCATTGTTTTTCAGGTTTAAATTCTCTCTCAAACGAACTTGGAATTTCTTTATAGCTGAAAATCATTTCTATTTATTATGTCACTCTCACAGCTTGAGTTCTCTTTAATCTTCTTCTCTCTGTTTAATAGTAACAGATGAAGAGCATGGGTCGGGCCATGAAGGTTAATGGATGCAAGCGAAATTGTTAATTCTAGTGCTAGGTCATGCTACTCTACGGAGGACATGACTTATATATATATATTTTTTAAACTATTTTAGGTGGGAATGTTACTTGCATCTATGGCCTTGCAGAAACCCATTTCCAACTAGGTCTTTGTAGAAGTGAGAAAATGCAGAGTTTTTGCTGGTCCTTGATAAAGCCAAGGCTCAGTATTCTCGACACCTTCTACATTCAGTTGTTTTATTTTATTTTTTTATCTTTTCTCCTTTTACTCACACAGGTAGATACATAACCTTTTCTATGTTGTACTAGGTGTGAGTCAAAATTATATATGTATTTTTTTGCTTAGGTATCTTCTTTATAGAATATATATATATATATATATATATATATATACTATACAGGGGTAGCGCTGTCTATCGCATTCTTTGTAATTTGTGGGGAAAAAAGAAAACGCTTTGACGATGGAAAAAAAGTTTATATTTTTTTTTTCAGTCACTGCTGTCCAATTTTGTTCCTTAAAACTGATTTAACCCTCCTAATAATAATAATAAAATATCTGCTGTTGAGACAGAGCTAAACCCTAATTTTAACAACCTCCAAATACTTGGGTTGAATTCCTGTTCACAGGCAGCACCAGCTGCAGTAATGTCAGGCGGGTATTAATTTTTTGGAGTCAGCTTATGTCTCCCACATTGCGTGAGATACGCCTTTACTATTGTACGAATTGCAGGTTATCAAAATACAACTGTGAGTGATTCAGTAAATTAACTTTTTGAGGTGGTATTCTACAACCCCTACTGCACAGAAACCGCTACATTCTCATCCTTCTGTCTCTCGCTTTCCTTCTCTTCATGTGAGAAGTCAATAAAAAAGTTTTCTGTATATATATATATATATATATATATAAAAAAGGCCGAAAAAAATCAACTTTTTCTTTCGAGTCGCTATAGCATGGAAAACTTGCCTCTTGTACAGATAAGAAAAATGGAAAAAGAATTTTCAAAATTGATCGATATCTTCCGGTCGCACATCCCCTCGAAATTTATGAAAATTGAAGAAATTAAATTTTTCTTGTTCCTTTTTTAAAATTAATAAAGTTATGATGGTCCAAACGCTATTGATTGGGATATGTAGTATATGATTGAAGGAAATATAATAAATAATAACATAATTGGTATTTTATTACTTACCGGTCATGCAGTGCAGTTAGAAAAACCTTTTTACCAAAATACAGCATATTTTTGTTCATTACGTAGCTTTTACAATGTTCGTAAAATATTGCATATAAATTTAGAATTGTAGAAATACACAAAGAAATCTCTCCCGGCTAGTAAAACAATAAGTAGGTGGCACAATAGTAAACAGCCCACAGCCCCCCTCCTCCTCCACCCCGAGTTTACTCAGAACCCTTTGCTGCATAGCATAACGCTTGCTCCCACGCTCCCGCCATTTTCACCAGTCACCCGCTGACCTTGACACAGAATTGTCTGTGTCTAGTACATGTACATTGAATTGTGACTGTTTTACTTCTCACGTTGCTATTGACTTTCGTTTTTGCAATAGTTATTGTGATTTTGATAGAAACATCGGTGTTATGATGGAAACCTCGAAGAAGTTCATTGCAAGACAGGTGTTTGAGTGCCCCATATTTGGTCATCCTAGAGATTTTATTTCAGATAAACTTCCTACGCATGAGAATGTCCTTCGCTGTTGTTTTCAAGAAAGGTATAATTTGTATCTAGAATCCAACAAGAGCGGAAGTTTTTCAAAAGTCACAGGAATAGTAACACAGAAAACAAAATGTTTGTTCGATAAAGCGTCTATCCCTACAGTTTCTGAGTACAGAATCGTGCAGCCTATAAATGCATACCATGATAGTTATACAAACTGAGAAAGTCTTATAACCACAACAAAAGCAAAGCAACATTCAAAGAAAAGATTGACTACTTTAAGCGTAGATCTACATCGCTTTTTGATGTTGCAGCATGTAAATGCCTTATTGTTGTGGACTGTACTTGTAAGAAAACCCCTGATTTGTGTGAATGCCTGATTTCTATAAACTGTAAGTGTGAAAAATCTAAGAAGATTCTTGTCATTGAGTTAAGGTATCTACCTCCAAAGAAAGTATGGGGTTGGAAAAATTGAAGCATTAGACTAAAAAAGTTGACAGAAAGACTCAAGAGGAAGGCCTGCGAGTGCGAGCTTGGCCGAGGTATGTGTGAAATTTTAAAACCCTCATGTTCGCAACCGGCCTCTACTCAAAGTGAATCTAAGGACACCACCAAACCTGAAAAAGGCGTAGATTCTGAACACTATTCTCCCAATGTTGACGATGATGAATTTAAGCGAAGTATATCTACAAAAAAATCATAACCGTGACAGATGAGAATCAACTTAAAAGCAACAGCATTAAGTAGTGATTAATACGGAGTATCTGATCATTCAACAGCTGCAATTGCATCAAGTGTACTTCAAGATATTGGCATGATAACCGACACGGATTTGTCTCATGTAGTTGATAAGAACAAAGAAAGAAGAAAAAAAAAGTTGCAACAGGAATGATTTGTAGTAAAAACCTGATGAAGTACCAAGTGGTCTCTACTTTGACAACAGGAATGATGACACTTTGGTGATTGAAAAAAATCATTCAAAGCATTTTCGCAGAAATCAAAAGGAGGAATATTATTCCCTTATCCAAGAACCAGGTTCGGTATACATTGGCCATGTCTCTCCCTCTTCAGGATCTTCTAAAGATATTGCTTCCAGCATTATTTCCCATTTGTCTGCACTTGGGATTTCTCTTGTAGAACTAGATTTAATTGGGTGTGACGGTACTGTAACTAACACTGGCTGGAAAAATGGCGTAATTCATCAAATTAAATTACACATGGGAAGATTGTTGCAGTGGAGTGTCCTTCATTTCAAATCAATGGAGTCTCCCTCATTTCAATGAATTGCCATTTCGTCACATATTTCAACACATA
The DNA here is from genome assembly GCA_039090855.1 of Macrothele yani. Taxonomy (NCBI): domain Eukaryota; kingdom Metazoa; phylum Arthropoda; class Arachnida; order Araneae; family Macrothelidae; genus Macrothele; species Macrothele yani. Next base: position 130,447,012 of record CM077009.1, on the reverse strand, counting down.
GATGGCGAAACGTCTGGGCCTAAATCCTTTTGTGGGCCAATTGGCCAACAGCTTAGAGGTTGCAAAAATCTTCCAGTGGTTCACTTTGAAAGTATTGAGTGTGAAATTCCTGAAGTAAACTAGAAAATGCTCAGCAAAGATCAGCAATATCTTCTAGCTATTGCAATAAAATCAGACAAATGTCCAGAAGATTTGCCTCTTCGTGATCTGGGCCCTCTTTCACATTCAAGATGGTTATCTATGGCTAACAGAGTTTTCAGATAATTTATAAGTGTAACAAATCCTTCAGATGAACTAAAACAAATAGTTTATTTTATCTTAAAGTCCTACATGCCTGTGTGGTTTAGAATAAAAAAACAACAGTATTTTACAGATGGCCCTAAGCATGTGTTCGAAGCTATTGCAACATCGTGATATTTACCTGAAAATTTACTTCAAGTTATAAACCCTGTAATCGAACACAATGCATTCTTTGCCCATCCAGAAAATTTGCTTTTGGCTATGATTCTAGATAAAAGAAAACCCATTAGAGCTCGGGCTTAGACGAATTTTAAAAGCCAGACAGTCAGCTCTTAAGAGAAAGTCAATCGGGAATTTCATGACATCTAAAATTAACTTTGCTGCTACAGAATACACCGAGATAATTGACTAGAATACTGGCAGGTTATCTTCTCTCCCTTTTTTACGTGAAATAAGGGATAGTGTTATTAACTCACTTATACAATCTGGCACAGTACCGAATTGGGATATCAAAAGATTCCCTTGTTTTACCCAGGCAGTTGAATGTTGTGTCAAACTGGTAACAGCAGCATCACACAAAGTCTGCGGAGCTCAATCCAGAGATGGCTACATCAGAGCCACATTACTATCAAGATCCACGATGCCCAAGTTCTCCAATAAGTCGAACTTTAAAGTAGCATTTATTGGAAAGAAAGAGTAAGGGGAAGAATGGCTTGTGTTGTAAATAGTTGTAGAATCTTTTTGTAAAAAATGAAATAAATGTAAAGAAAAACATACACCCTGTAAATATGGATGGTTGGTTGCAAGGGAGTGGGTGGAACTCGACGTGCAGTCACCCCATGTGGTGAGTTCTGGGTTGTTATTACAAAACCAGCAAAGATCTGCCCAACAATGTTATTATCTATCAGAACTATATAAATTTGCAATTCTGATGTAAAAATTGAGTTTTTCGAATGCAATGCACGACCGGTAAATGGTAAAATATCAATGATGTTATTTATTATACTTCCTTCAGTCATATACTACACATCCCAATCTATAGCGTTTGAACCATTGTAACTTTATAATTTTTTAAAAATGGACAAAAAAATAAAATTTCTTCAATTTTTATAAATTTCGAGGATGGTGCGTGACCGGAAGATATCTATCGATTTTGAAAATTCTTTTTCAATTTTTCTTATCTGTACAAGAGGCAAGTTTTCCGCCCACCCTAATGTACATGTATATGCTGGTAGTAGAGCATGTGTATGAGTAAATGGTGTATTGGTGCAGGAGTCAGACAAGGTTATGTGATGTCACCAGACTGTTTAATATATTTATGGATGCATCCATGCATGATGCCAAAATGGACAATACTGATTTATGTCTTGGTAATATCTTTGTGTGCCGATTGCTGTATGCTGATGACACAATCCTGTTGTCAGAGAGCAAAAGTGAGTTGTAGGGTATGTTGTCCATGACGTACGAAGTTTGTATGAAATTCAAACTGAGTATAAATAACGGAAAAACTGAAGTTATGGATTTTGAGCGAAGAACTGTGAGTACTGAAAGCAGGATAAGTCTAAATAGTGCAGTGATTGACCAGATGAATGAGTTTGTGTATTTAGGAGACATATTTGACGGAGAGAACAAATTACATGACGAAATTAGTAGGCGTGTGAATTCTTCTTTGAAAGTCATAGCTGCTTTAGGAGGACTTCACAGGAATGATGGGTTGGTTCTCAAGAAAGTCCCGAATGGCTGTATATGTAAGTGTAATCGTTCCTATTCTGATGTATGGCAGTGAAACCTGTATACTGCAGAAGAGACATGGGAGTCATTTCTGTGCTACAGAGATGCGTTACCAATGGGGGGGGGGAATTGTGGCAAGACACACTCTGATCATGTGAGGAATGAAGATGTGTTGCAGTTATGTAATGTGAGTCAAAATGTTCGTAAAGTGGATACTAATATTCTTAGGTGGTTTGGCCATGTTGAAAGAAGAAGTGATGAGATGGTGAATAAAAAAAGACATCGCTCTTTCCACATTTTAGTAACACACAGCAACTGAAAAACTGTTATTCGGTCACTGCTGGGGAATAGAACCCCAGATCTCTTTATCTAGCCGAGCGCGTTAGCCTTACACCACGGTGGCCAACAATCCACGGCTCTATGTGTGTTTTTCTGTCACGTTCTGACATCATAAATCCATAAGATGGGCTCAGATACTGATACGTCTCCATCTGGTGGGCATTAATAGCACTGACTATATATTAATTATAACAATGAAATCCAAAGTAAAAATCCTCCAAATACGTGGCGTCAGTGAATAAACAAAGATTTCGCTCTTTCCACATTTTAGCAGATGGTTACTAAGAGAATTTATTCTGCCCAAGTGTCAGGAAAGAAAGGTAGAGGAAGGCCAAGGAAATCACGGGAGGACCAGATTCAGGAATGTCTGTTTGAGAAAAAGAAAATGTGTAGGAAGTACAAAAGGTCTTGTGTGCATCGTGTGATGGATATTAGAGAAGCGAAGTTTGAGCTGAGTGCCAAGATCGCTGTATATGGAGATGTTTGATACAGCAAGTCCTTTCTTTCAGGAACTGACCCCTGAATATCAGAGAAGAGCTTAGTGATATGTATGTAAGTATATCATCATCATCATTAACCATTATCAATCCACTGCTGGACTAAGGTCTCCCCAAGTTTCTTCCACAACAGTCTCTCTTGTGCCAGTCTCCTCCATATTATTCCCGCATACTTTCGAATTTCATCCACCCATCTCCCATGTGGTCTTCTTCTGGGTCTTTTCCTGTCCCTTAGAATCCAATCTAAAATTTTGGCTGTCCATCGATGGTCTGTCCTTCTGGCAGTATGTCCAGCCCGTTGCCATTTCAGGGATTTTACTCTGATCATGATGTCTTCCACTCTTGTCATTTTTCGGATCCACGAGTTCCTGTTCTTATCTCTCCTGGTTACACCAAGCATGCACCTTTCCATGCTGCTTTGAGTTGTCTGCAGCTTTTGTACGTCTCTTTTAGTTAAGGTCCACGTCTCTGCATCATACGTAAGCACTGGAAGGATGCATTGATCAAACACTTTTCTTTTAAGACATAATGGCATATTGCTCTTGAAAATTATGCTGTTTCTTCCAAAAGCTCTCCAGGCAAGTTTTGTACGCCGATTAATTTCTTCACCAATGTGACCCTCACTTGATATCTGCTGTCCAAGATAAACGTACGTGTCTGTTATCTCCAGCTTTTCTCCATCAATCGATAAATCTTCATTTCTTGTAAAAGCATTGTACATCACTTTTGTCTTCTGAAAGTTCATTTTTAATCCCACTTCTTTACTCTTGTCAGCAAGTTCCTGGATCATACTCTGCAGCTCTGATGTGGTAGATGCAAAAATGACTACGTCATCAGCAAAACGAAGGTGAGTTAGATAATCTCCATTAAGCTTTATCCCTTTAATGTCACATTGGAAAATGTCTTTCAATCACTGAACTGGGAAATCAAAGAGTTTCGGGGATATGGTGTCACCTTGTCTCACTCCCTTTCCAATTTTTATGTTTGTTGTATTTTCAAACAGCCGAATCTTTGCACTTGCATTTTCATAGATGTTATTAATAATATTAATGTATGCATCTTCAATACCGGAGGATTTCAGAGCCATTGTAACTGCTGATGGTTTCACCGAATCAAAGGCTTTTTCATAATCGATAAAAGCCATGCACAATGGAAGTTCATATTCCCTCGCTCTTTCAATTAGTTCTCTCAGTACGTGGATATGATCTATTGTGCTGTAGCCACTCCTGAATCCAGCTTGTTCTCTCTGTTGAGCCATGTCCATTGTTACCTTCAAGCGGTGTGAAAGAACTTTAGTGAAGATTTTATAAACCACTGATAGGAGGCTGATAGGTCTGTAGTTCCTGAGATCCTCAATGTCACCTTTTTTACGTAGCAGGATCATTGTAGCGTTGTTCCAATCTTCAGGAATCTTCCCTTCATTAAGGCATCGAGTGAAAATTTGGGCAAGCACTGTTTCGATTTCTCCACTTGCTTCTTGTATGATGTCTACAGTAATTCCATCTTCTCCTGGAGCTTTTCCCCGCTTCATGTTCTTGATTGCATGTGCGACTTCTGCTGGAAGGACTGGAAGAACTCTGGTACTGGTACCTTTCATGATGTCTGGAGTACATGTATCATCCCTTTCATATAATTTGGAGTAGAAATCTTTCACTCTTGTCAAAATTTCGCCTCTATTTCTTGTTACAGAACCATCTTCTTTTCTCAGTGCCATAATCTGTTTTCTTCCCTTACTGAGATGTCCCTTTGCTATCTTTTAGGCTTTGGTTGTTTTCAATTGCTTTCCTCACTAGTTCACAGTTGAATTTCCTCACGTCTTCAGTGACACTTTTTCGTACTGTCTTGCATAGCTCTATATGTTCCACTTTGGAAGTCACATCTTCTTTAGCTGTCCTCATCTTTCTTCTTTTTTGCAACAACATTTTGGTTTTTCTTGATAATTTTTTCACATGCAACTTGTTCTTAGACCCAGCTAATTTTGTTGCTGTTACCATAAGAGCTTTGGTTACTTTTCTGTTAACTTCAGAAATATCCACTTCTTCGGATGTTAGGCCTTCTAAAGCAGAGAATATGTTCTTCAGTTCCAACTTGAAGGTATTATGGTGTTTTTTAAGGTTGGTTATGTCAATACATTTTGTTTGTCTTATGAGCTTGCCACGTTCCAGTTTAGTGTTGAGGTGCATCTTACATCTCACCAATCTATGGTCACTACCTGTGTTGAATTTGTTTAGCACATTGCAGTCTTCCATGACGAAGTTTTTGTTACACATAATAAAATCAATTTCACTTGTCGTCCCATTTCGATGTCTCCATGTCCATTTCTTGTGTGGCTTTTTCTTGATAAAGGAGTTCAAGATGAAAAACCCTTCTGCCTCTGCAAACTCAACGAGAGTATTTCCACGCTGGTTTCTGTTGCAGTGACCGAATTTACCTACTGAAGTTTCATTCTGTTGCCGTTGCCCTATTTTTGCATTGAAATCTCCCATAATGATCTTCAAGTGCTGTTTGCCTTTATTATTTAGATGATGAATTTCCTCATAAAATTCTTCAATTTCTTCTTCAGGATGACTTGTGGTGGGTGCATAAGTTTGAATAATCTGAGCCTTGTATCTTCTCGAGAGTTGGATAACGAGTCGTGCAGCTTTGTCAGAGGAACTTTTAACTTCTACAACTTTATCCGTTCAGTTTCTTGTTTATCATAAATCCAACACCACTAGTTCTGCCAGTATCTGTGCCACGATGGTAGAAGAGATGTCCACTTTTCAGTTCAATGAGATCTTCTCCTTTTCTCGTTACCTCACTTAGCCCGACGATGTCCCACATGATCCTTTGTAGTTCCTCTTCCAATTCAAGAAGCCTTGAATCAGAAGATAGGGAGCGTCCATTATACGTAGCCAAGGTCAGCATCAGATGGCAGCCTAGTCCGGTCCTCCGGAGATTCTTAGCACCCTCTGCCTTCATGTCGCACTGGCCGCTGCCTTGGCCAGGTACATTCCAGCTGCCGGAGACTGAGGGCCAAGATTTAAGTTGTGGAGTCATTTTGGGAGGGGTTTGGCCATAACTCACCACGCTGGCCAAGTGGGTTGGTGAGTGTGGGATAGCATTTCCTCTAATCCCGATGGTATAGTTATACCGCTATTGGCGGTCGTCAGAGCCCCTTTAGTGGGAACAGGATGCACCACGAGAAGGCGGGGTTGACATTTGTCAAGGAGAGGCTGTGATGTTAGGCATCACCTGACCTTACATAGACCTACATATTTCACCCTAGGAAGTGCGTTTTTCCTTCTCCATAGAAGGTTATCCAAATAAGCATCCACAGGGCAAAGAAAAATTCAGTTGTTCTCCACTCTTCCAAATCCTCAATCTAAATTTTTTTTAAAGTTATCAGGGGCGAATAAAGAATGTAAACTGGAATTCACTGAATCATTAGCAATCTCTTTGCTGTTGTTACAGGTCATCAGCTGCTGCTTGTTTGTGCGACGAAGTAGGGGATTTCAACACGGAATGTGGAGTCTGAAGCTATACCAGAGCTGTTAAGCCTGCCTTAGGGCAATGAGGGAGTAGGTCATGGCTGACGCCTACTTTGGAAGAGATGAGTGCAAGACAAAGCTGCTGGCTTGAAGGAAAGGAGTTAAGGAGGGGAAATGTATTGTTTGCATCTCCTTATTTCTCTTCAATCCTAACCCATGAAAACATCTGTTTTAAGACCCTTCTCCTACGCATGAAATTTTCTTTTAATCAGGACATGTTACTGGTACTGATGGCAGTGTGTCATGTTCATTATATGGGAATGTAACTCTTTAGATTTTACTAATTTTATTAAAAATGGGGACGGATATTAGCAAAAACTAATTCCAAACAATGGATTTTTTTGTATTCCAGAAAACAAAGACTTTAAGACAGTTCCAAAATTAATGAGTATTCAACCAGGAGACGAGAGGGAGGGGGATGCATGAATACCTTTGCAGCCTGAAGTAAAAAGCATTACAAATTATTTCTTTCAGTATTTTGTAAATTAAGTTGCTATCAAACTTGCCCTAGTAAAAAAAATACTCACCCACCCTGACAGAAGTCTAACGACAGCCCTGCCCTCCTCCCCCAACATTTCTGCTCAGTTTGTGCATCAATCACGAGAAAGCCCCAAATGATAACGGCTGATGTAATCCTGGAGCCAAGAGCAGTGCATTCTTTCCACTTAGCTTTCAAACAAGCAAAACAAATTCCTCCTCAGAAAGAAAGAAAACAAAATAGAAAAGAAACAGTTGCGTCACAAACTTTGTTCAGAGGCTTCGGACCGACGTTATCCTGGCCAGAAGCTGTGCTTTCTTTCCACTTAGCTTTCAAACTAGCAAAACACATTCCTCCTCCTCAGAAAAAAAAGAAAGAAACAAAGAGGTGTGTCACGAACTTGGTTCATAGGCATCGGGCCGACGCAATCCGGGGCCACAGCAAAAGAAGCACGTTTGGGCCACGGCAAAAGAAGCGTGCCGAGCCGACATAATCCTGGGTCACGGCGAAAGAAGCACGCTGACACCAGGCCTACGTAATCCTGGCCCGGCGCCAAGCTTTCAAACAAGCCAAACAAATTCCTTCTCCTCTGGAAAAAAAGAAAGAAAGAAAGAAAAGAAACGGCTGCGTCACGAACTTTATTCAGAGGCTTCGGAACGACGTAATCCTGGGCTACGAAGAAAGAAGCAAAAAATAGATGTGTAAAAATCGGAAATTCTCCCATGCTTCTAATCTCTACATCCTTTGCACAAATTTTGCACCTTGCTTTCCTTTTATCTGTATCAACTAAGGATATCCAGTCCTTATCTCTTTTTTGAATCCACAGTGGATTAAAAATACATTTCCCCCCCAGGCATTGTACATCAAAAGCCCAACCAACTTAATACAATCGAATATTTAACTTATCATCAAATGGTAGGTAAAACACACACTAACAAAGCACACGCTGCACACAAAAACAAAATGTCCAGCGTCCCTTCTCCGTAAATGTCGGCGATCAAGTAGAATGTTCACGTGACCAACCGGCAACAGCGAGGTCCGTAGCTCGGGGTGTTCGAAGGATTCGGTCGGTAATTAACTTTGTGTTGAATGGCCAAATCACGCTACCTAAGCTACACCTATGGCCATAGAACAAACACACACGCCAAGAAAATGGAGGACGGGAGGGAGTTGCAGAGTTTCGCGGCAGTGAGCTCCAACTCGATGATGTTTTCCCCGTTCAAGGTGGACAATATCGGTGAAAAGCATAAAAATAAGCACTTTTAAGCACCCAAAACAAAAATTAAGCACCATTAAGGGCCCTTATCTCCCCCAGCCGGCAAAATTCAGCACCTTTTAAGCACCTGTACGAATCATGATACAGTTGCTGAATATGTGTAAAGCCGGTGGCGCAGTGGTCTAAGCGATGGCCTCTGATCATTCGTCTGAATAGGGTCCGGGTTCGAATCCCGGTGAGGCATGGATGTAGTGTTTGTCTTACGGCACTGGCTCTCTCCCTTCCCTAAAACCAGTGACCCTAAATTAGGGACGGGCGGCTGCTTATAGCCCATTGAGTTGCTCACGGTGGTCGTTAAACCTTCAATCAAAAAAAAATATATGTGTAAAAATGCATTTATTCAGCATCTTTAAGCACCTGTACGAACCATGATACAGTTGCTGAATATGTGTAAAAATGCATTTATTGATGCATCATTTGAAGCTCACTCTGCTTGGTTATATTGCCATTATTTTAAGTATCATAGAGGTGATCTAAACTTGAAAAATGTTTTTATATTTTTTACATATACACCTGAACAGTTACAAAAAAACAGACAAAAACACTGAAGTTGTGTGGAATCCCTGGGGTGGCTGCTCCATTTGTGCACCCTAAAATCTGGCTTTTTTTTAATTCTGAGTTTGCATCATTGTTTTTTTTTTACATGAGAGGCCTACGATATTTGTGATCCATGTTAAAAATTCCTGATTTTTTAAAACTGCAATGCATGTGGTAGATGTGTTCTAGCATTGGTATTATAGAAGAATCTTTTTTTACCAAATATTTTACTGACTTAAAGTACTCACCATGCAGGTGTGCTGTGTAACCTAATTGTTTTGCATATAGTCTATACCTCGATTCACCCTAAGACAGGGTTTGAAAAAAACCAGCCCACTTGGGTTTTTATTGGGTTTTATCGGGCTTTTTCGAGTACTGTTGTAAAAATACGAAGAAACGACAATCAATGAGTAAATTCTGTCTTAAAAGCACAAAAGGGCCTTTCCCTTGATAAAACAGTGACTATTTTTTTAATGCTGCTAACATACCATTCAATGCAGCAGAATTGGATCAGTTTAAAATTATGATTGAAACACTGAGACCTGGACATCAATGACCCTCAGCAAAAGCCATTTATGGAAAACTGTTGGATACTGCAGCAGAAGAAACTGAATCTCAGCTTTCAGAAAAATAAAATTAGGCAGTTTGACTCTCACCATAGATGGCTGGTGCAGTGTGAAGAATGAGCCAGCCCAAGCTATTAATATCCATACCGGAACAGAAACTTTTTCGCTCTGTGCTGATGATACTGGAACAAAAAAGAAAACAGCAAAACATTGTGTTTCTAAATTAGAGGTGGCCATAAAAGAGGGTGAAGAAAAATGTGGAAAACCTGTTTTTGCTGTTGTAACGGAGAGCAAAAACAAAATGATAAAAATGTGGAGTATTTTAAATGAAAGATATCCAACTCTCATAACATATGGATGCTCAGCACATCTGTTGAATTTGTTAGAAAAAGATGTTTCCCCCAAGACTTTTAAAGCAGATTGTGGCGGTGCGAAAATATTTTCGTAACATACGCCTACATCAACACATATGGATGGTTCAAAGAAAAGCCTGGCTTAATGCCACAACTACCTAGTGAAACAAGGTGAAACTTTCATCCTGATTGTGTTAAAACATTTGTGGCCAATTATCACAAATACAGAGAAATATCTTAAGAGCATATTGAGGAATTTAATCAATCTATTTAAAAAATCTTGGATAAAATGGGCATTTCCCTTGAAGCTATGAATCAGGAAAAGCAGTTATCCGTTGTTTCCAGCACACTGGGCACACTTCAGAGAGAAACACAACGTCTGTTTCAGTTGCTGTTGAAATATAGCTAGATTTACTACAAGAAGAAATCATGCAGCCCTACCATCTAGATTTTTAAAAAAATGTTTGAACAAGTAATTCTTGTACAACATTTTCTAGCAAACCTCATGGATCCAAAATACAGAGGTCAGAAACTTAACCAAGAACAGGAGAGTATTGCAGAAGAGTAGATATCCAAATTTCCCCCTGATTACACAGTCTAATAATATGACCATCCCCGGAATCACTGTGTTCTCACCCAGGTGTGTCACAGTGCATGTGACAAGGTCAACCACACAGAGGTATAAGCGGCTGGCCAGGACAGATGAGCCATAGTGCGTAACGTGAGCACAACGGGCAGATGTAGTGATTTGATGGATGTTCAAAAAAGAATGATAATTGGTTACCACGCCAAGGGTGGAAGCATCTCAGAAACAGCAGACTTTGGGGGCTGTTCACGAGGTGCTGTAGTAAGGGTGTACCAAGATTAGACCGCCAGCACACCGAGTACCTCCCGACATCATAACTGTGGAGCTCAAAAGGCCATAAACCCCAGAGGAGAATGTCATCTCTGTCAACTTGTAAAGGGCAATCTGCACACAACAGCACAGCAATTGACCACACAAATGAATGCTGGGGTACCCAAATATGTGTCCTAGATAACAGTAGAGCGAACCCTGCCATGTATGGGTGTCCGGAGCTGACTCTGCGTCAAGGCACCCATGTTAACCCAGGGCCATCGGCAATGATGTCTGCAGTTCACATGGGACTACCATCATTGGATAGTGGAAAAAAAGGTTGCCTTCACCGACGAATCGAGGTTTGTACTTCACAGAAGCGACAGGTGGTGGTGGACATGGCATTAGACACATGAGATCCAACACCCGGACAAGCTTGTTGGTCAAGTACAGGCCAGCGGTGGCGGTATGCATGTCTGGGGATGTTTTCCTTGTATGCTGTAAGACCACTAGTACCACTGGATGAGTCCCTGAACACCAATGGCTACCTTCCGTTCTTGCAGACCACATGCATCCCTTCACATTGGATGCTTACCCAGGTGGTGATGGTATCAAAAGAACAATGCACCCTGTCACGTCGCTAAGGCGGTGCATGACTGGTTCCAGGAACATGACAGCGATGTCTCCGTTTTCCCTTGACCATTAAAATCGTCTGACCTCAATCCCCGAGAGCACTTACGGGACTATTTAGATTGACAAGTTCGTTGTGCCGACCCAAAACCACATTGCCTCCAGGACCTCCATGTTCTGCTGCATTCCGAATGAGCACACGTGCCTCGGGCTACCTTCCAGGGTCTCAGTGAGTCCATACCATGCTATCTCGCCGCTGTCATCCCATTACTAGGTAGGTGGTCATATTATTCTGATACAACTGTGTATCTGCCTGGTGTAATGGCTTTCGCCGCCCCGGTGGCGCAGTGGTCTAAGGCGCTTGCCTCTGATCATTCGTCCGTAAGGGGTCCGGGTTCGAATCCCGGTCAGGCATGGATGTTGTGTTTGTCTTACGGTACTGGCTCTCTCCCTTCCCTGGAACCAGTGACCCTAAATTAGGGACGGGCGACTGCTTATAGCCCATTGAGTTGCTCACGGTGGTCGTTAAACCTCCAATAAAAAAATAATAATAATAATAATGGCTTTCAAAGTTAATGATACAGACTGTTACCTAACATCAATGATGAAAGAAAGTGTCATCAGTCAGTTTCCTTCCATAAAAGGATGGCAAGTCATGGCAAAAAAAAAAAACTGAAAAGGGTTCAAATTCAAAATTACCTGCAGAATTTTCTAAATGCCAACATTCAGCACCAGCTTCATCTGCCTCCATTGAGAGAATTTTCTCTATGTTTCAACTAGTTTGGAATAAGTTACGAAATAGGCTTGAGATAGAGAAAGCCTCAAAACTTGTTCAGTTTATACCTTTCTGGATCAAAATTTCCAGTAGATTAGTAGATTTGTTTCTGACTAAAACCCCTGAGATTACATTAATTATTTAAATGTGGCTGTTTTACAGAAAAACTAAGAGGTTTGAAAATATTTGAAAATTGTGTGGGTCATTAAACTATGATAATTTCAGACTGCTTTTGAGGCTGTAGTAAAACACAAAGCAAAAATACTTTATTATCTGTACCATTGTTTAATTTTTAGGCGATCTTTGTAAATAGTCAAAAACCATTGCAGTTTACATTCCACACACAAATAATATCTCAGGCAAATTTTATTTAAAGATAATATTTTAGTTAGAAGGTAAGTATGTTATATTCTGTTTCTCTCTATTTTTTTCTGTAGTATGAATAGATAATGTTGGTCTATTCTATAGTTATTCTTTATGGGTGGAAAGCTATTTATATGCAACCATTTGTTATTTTCAGGATTACAGTTTAATTTTCTTATTTCAGATCAGTTGCTTTGTCAGCTGATCTGAAAGGATTGTTTTGTGTTGCTAAATAATAAAATCAGTCAATCATCACCTTTGAGAAGGCAAGAAAGAGAATCTAGTCGTTATTCCTATTGTTACTAATTGCAAAAGAAAATATTTTATTGGGTGCTGATTAATTTTGGAATATTGTAGAAGAAAAAATAGAATCTAAGTTTGAAAAAACTCAGGAGGGTTTTTTGGAGGGTTTTTTCAACTGGGCCCACCCTGCCCTAAGATGACACTGAAGGGGAAGGTATGCGAAATCTACCGCCATGACTAAAAGTAGTTCCCAACATTTTCTGTGAAAACCAATGCATTAATTGCCCAGAATCATACTTTATATTGTTGTAGCTGTTTGCTTATAATTACATATATATAGTTATTTAGACAAATCTAAAAATGATGTTTTCAGAAATTAAGTTTTAAAATTAGACCAACACACGCATGTGTAGATATGCAGTGTTTGGGAGATAAGGATGCCAATTAGTTTATGGGGGACTTTGTTTGACAGCTGCTAACAGCAGGACACAGTGACGTGGATGAACATAACTCTTGGCTGTCCCAGAAGGCTCACTGAGTGCGTAGGCTCTTGTACCTTAAACTGCAGTGTCATCTTAGGGTGAATTGAAGTTTAGTTGTGCTGTGTAACCCAATTGTATTGCAGATAGTCCATGTATCTGGTATGGGTATTCAAGAAATTATGTAATAAGTGATAAAATTATTGTAATGTTTTTTTCTCATTAATACTTTACGAAAATGTCAAGCTTTTATCTGCATAAGTGTAATACCATGTTGAAAACACTTCTCAAAAAATTGATTTTATTGAGTAAAATTTTGTAATAGAAGCTTGCGCTGCAAAATAAAAATGGTCTTCTTTTATTAAATTTGTGACTTTTAATAACGCTAGTAGCTGTTCTTGAATCAAATGATTGAGGGGAAATATATGAAATAGTACTAATAAGCAAACAGAAAATACCAAAAGATTTGCTAAAATTGTAGACGACTGAAATTAAATATGAATTAAAATTCAAGGTTACACAGTTTAACGACTTGTGAGATGCAGAGCAAAATGTGCTTGTAAATTGAAATGGTGGAAAATACGAGGGTCGATCAGGAAAAAAGTTATACTGAGTATGAGAAATTAAAACTCACCAACCAAGTAGTGTTTGTGCGATGTGACAAAGGATATGAAGCAGTATTTCTCAACGAAACTGCCATGTCATTTCCGACATTTGTTGAACTGCACGACCAGATTGTCCATCGTGAACCAACAAAATTTCACGTCCCTGCTGATGTAGCCAGTTTGTTGCAGCTGTTTTCACGTCGTCATCACATGCAAGGCAAGTACCAGACGGGTGCTGTTTCCAGACAAGAAGGAGATGAAAGTCCTTCACGTCGTCATCATATGCGAGGTGAGTACCAGCCGGGTGCTGTTTCCAGGCAGGAAGGAGATGAAAGTCGCTAGAAGCCAAATCATTCACGTCGTCGTCACATGCGAGGCGAGTACCAGACGGGTGTTTTTCCAAGCAGAAAGGAGAGGAAAGTCGCTAGAAGCAAAGTCCTTCACGTCGTCGTCACATGCGAGGCGAGTACCAGATGGGTGCTGTTTCCAGGCAAGAAGGAGATGAAAGTTGCTAGGAGCCAAGTCCGGGTGTTTCCACACCTCTCATCGGAATTTGTGGAACAAATACTGTGCGGTGTTGGCGGTATGCAACCTCACGTTGTCGAGAAGGAGATTGACACCATTACTCAGCAGCCCTGGTCGTTTTTGTCAGATGCTTTCGTGCAATTTTTTCACTGTTCCACAGTACCAATCAGCGTCGATAGTACATTGATGCTGTAAGAAATCCATTAGAAGCACACCCGAAGAATCCCAAAAAACGGATGCCATGATTTTTCCAGCAGATTAAACTTCCTCCCGGCGGTGAAGCAGCGCTTTTCCATTGCACGAAAGCTCTCTTTTTGGTGTGAGCAAAGTGGTGAAGCCACGTCTCTTCCCCTATCACAATACGGTCAAGAAAGCTCTATCTCCAGAGTAAAGCCAAACACGGCATCATTTGTGCTTCTTTGTGATAGATGGATAATCAACGTGGCACCCATATAGCACAAACCTTGGAGTACGGCAAAACATCCACCACAAGATGTTGGACAACACTGTTCAATCCCAGCTTGGACAGAATATGGCGGAAAGTTACCCGTCGGTCATTTTGAATTATTCCGTCCCTGTGTGCAGTGTTGATCTCTGTCACTGACGAACTTGGATGTCCACTGTTTGTGTGATGTCGGTTCCCCACATCATCCCTGCTGGATTGAAACAAACATCACCATTTCACCATGAATTGTAGAGACTTAACCATAAACTCCAATGAGCTGCCAATGAATTTTAGCTGGGGAATCATGTTCTTGGCCCATAAAAATCTAATCACTGCTCTCACTTTGACCTGAGACCACGTTTCCAACCACGTCGCCAATTTGAAATGTCACTATGCATCTAACGCTGGGCACGTGAGTTCACAGAGGTACCTGGAGCACTAGCTCCAACTCTGGAACATACATGTCCTCTATGCCACTCGTACAATGTCCCACATTTACTTTATAGCATGTGTGTAACCTTTTTTCTGATTGACATATGTATAAAATCACTACTAGAAAGACTTCCCACCAGTAAGATGGAAGTTAAAAATAAAAAAGATTATATATATATATATATATGGCAGGGTAGTACTGGAGAAGATAAGTCGCCCTAAAAAAGAACTTACCTCTGACTTCAGAGTCTGCAATGTCTTCCAGTACTTAAGTGTTGGTAACATACCATTTAAGACCAGCAGAAGAGTGCAGGTTTATTGTACTGCACTCAAAATGCTGTTCCCAAATAGTTGAATAACAATTGAACTCACAATTTCTGAAGATTATTTAACCTTCAAATAGAACCTGCAACAACAAAATGTATGCATGCATATATGCTACAACACAATTTGCCACATTGTATTCAATACATGAAAGGAATGAACCAAATTAGTAGTTTCTTTCATACATGAAGTATAGTGTGGCTACAAATTCTAAAGAACAGAATTTATCACTACTCTAATAAGAGAAAAACATTTTCACAATCAGGTTGCATAATACTTCATGAAGTATACTATAATGTGTCACAATATTGAATCTTCATGGACAAAGTGGGAAAAGTTCGATAAAGTACACAATTTTTGCAATATTCTTGACAGGGCTTGAAAAATCCTATGGCCTGGGCAGGTAAAAAAAGAAAAAAGTTGCCCTGAAGAGCAATTAGATTTTGAAAAGAATTTGGAATGTTTTACCATAAAAAAAAAACTGTTTTGGGCTGCTGTTTTCTGATTTCACTGAAAACCAAGGATTTTGTATTTCTGTTGTGATCAGGGATATATATCACTTGTGTGGCTGTCATGTGATGTAGTTTTAAACAACAAAAAGTTTTGCTCCAAATGTTATTTACATTTATCGAGAAGAGTATTCAGTTGACAAAAATAATACTCAAAACATTATTTCCTGGTTCTGCTCTAACAGGGGCTAATGCAGATCAACATTAACATGGTTAATCTCTTGAGCATCAAATTGTGCCTTAGGCACATACATACACAGTATGTATATCAACTTTATTTTCAACACATATGCATATCAACTCTATTTGAACATTTTGCAAATGTTCCAAAACAGCCAACGTACAGGTACTAACCATATATCAATATCTTGAACCAACCAGAAATCAATTATCAACTACCAAAACCAAACTGCAATTTTCCTATGTTACATGGGATTCATCTGAAAAGATTATCTTTTCATTCACTGCCATGTGTATTATGTTTAAATTGTAAGGAGTGTTTTTCATGCACACTGTTCTTTCTAACATTACTGTGACTTGACCTTTGTAATTTCAACATGAGATTTCAGTCATTTTCTTTCTAACTTTTCTGTTGCAGATAATGTGAGTAGAATTTTTAAAGTATTTCCCCCCTTTTCCTGTTTGGTTTTCTAATTTGACTATTCCAATCTACTAGAGAGTTTTCTAATCTCATTTTGAGTTTTCACTTTGTTGGCAGTACCTTTTTTGGTCCACATGTTTCCGTTCTTAAAAGGAATTTTCTTTTACACTATCTCCTTATCTTTTGTTACTGTTTCTTTCAATTTTTTTCTTTTGATTGAAGGTTTAATGACCACTATGACAACTTGATGAGCTATGAGCAGTAGCTCGGCCCTAATTTAGAGCCACTGGTTCCAGGGAAGGGAGAGAAAGCCAGTGCCATAAGACAAACACAACATCCGTACCTCACCCAAGGAGGTAAGAATAAGACTTCTGGAGATGCCCGGAGTCTCTTGACCGTGAAGCCACTTTCAACCATATATAGTGATAGACCGCATACAAGTAATGGCTGGCACAGAACCACCATGGTCCCCACATAAGAACAATCAGATCACGTGACATTAGGTGTCACATGGATTACCAGTAAGTGGTACAAGAAAATTCAGCATTTATATTCTGTTTAATTTCCTATGTATTATGAGGAATATTTCTTCCTTAATTGATTTAGCAGACTATTTTGATTTCTCAAAGGTGTAATTGTTTTCCTTCTTCATAAGAAAATTGTACACAGATAGGAAATGTCTATGCTAGATAAAAAGTAATGATAGTGTTTTTTACTTGTATTGCAGTACAGGTATATTTTTAAAATCATACTGAATGATTTAGACTGAGAAACCATTCTACTAGTCATCTTGAAATACTGACTTTTTAAGATAATGAGCTAAATTCTTAATCTCTTTTCGTACTATTCAGTTTAGTTGTCATATGTCATGAATAAACTGTTTATGGGTAAATAAGCAGTTAACCCTGAAGAAAAACTATAAATACCCATTAAAATACCCATTTTGGGTAAATACCTTGGTATTTTACATCACTGGATGCAATATTCAATTTCCGAAGTTGTGCGAATATTCAAGATTCCTCGATCCACAGTGCCACATGTGTACTGAGAATACCTCATGGAAGGCATTACCATCCACCGTGGCTGACAACAGGTGCTGAATGACCGTGACCAGGATTGTCCATGCTAACAGACAAGCGACACTGGCTCAAATAACATCCACATTCAATGCAGGAGGTACCGGAGACCTATCCATCAGGTCAGTACAGCGTAATTTAGTATCCCTGGGGTATTGGAGAAGAAAACCCACCAGAAATCCTTTGTTAACACCACAACATCAGACGCAGCACCTCATCTGGGCTCATGAGCACAGTAATTGGACTCTGAAAGACTGGCAACACGTGGCATGGTCAGATGAGTCACACTACCAGTTGTCACGAGATGATGGTAGGGTTCAGGTATAGTGCAGACCCATTAAAGCCATGGACCCCAAGCAATCAACAAGGCACTGTGCGAGCTGATGGTGGTTCCACGTTGTCTTTACGTGGCACAAATTGGGTCCTCTGGTATTCCTAAACACGTCATTAACAGGTAATCGCTTTGTTGGGATGCTGAGTGATCATTGCAGCTCTTCATGTACTCCAACAACAATGGGATTTCCCAGGCAAATAATGCACCATGTCATCAGGCCCAAGTTGTTCAAAATTGGTTTGAGGAGCATTCTGGACAGTTCCGATGGATGGTGTGGCCGCAAACATTTGCCCGACATGAACCCAACAGAGCCTTATGGGACATGGTGGAAAGGTCCATTCGCACCAAAGATCCTAGACCTACAAATACCAAGGAGTTGTGGGCGGTTGCTCAAATGGCATGGCTCAACATCTCTCCGGAAGTCTTCCGGCTACTTGTGGAAGCGATGCCACGTTGAGTTTCTGCAATTCGCCGGGGTAGAGGAGGTCCTGCACGATACTAGGTACATATCCCATGACTTTTGGCACTTTAGTGTAGTAAAGATACATATCAACACTGTACAATTATTGGATTAGTTGATTCCTAACTACAGCTGTACAAAAAGAAGGTAAGATAATTTTACTAGATACAAAAAAATATTAAAGTATAAATTCTGTTTTCCTGTATTATTTCAGATCGTTTATAACAGCCATTGGCTGTAACTGCCCCATTAATAACAGAGTTTCACTGTAATATATATATATATATATATATATATATATATATATATATATATATATATATATATATATATATATCATCATCATCATCATCATCATTGTCAACCATTATCAATCCACTGCTGGACGAAGGTCTCCCCAAGTTTCCTCCACAACGGTCTGTCTTGTGCCAGTCTCCTCCACGTCACCCCTGCATACTTTCGAATTTCATCCACCCATCTCCCATGTGGTCTTCTTCTGGGTCTTTTCCTGTCCCTTGGAATCCAATCTAAAATTTCGGCTGTCCATCGATGATCTGTCCTTCTGGCAGTATGTCCAGCCCATTGCCATTTCAGGGATTTAACTCTGATCATGATGTCTTCCACTCTTGTCATTTTTCGGATCCACGCGTTTCTCTTCTTATCTCTCCTGGTTACACCAAGTATGCACCTCTCCATGCTTCTTTGAGTTGTCTGCAGTCTTTGTATGTCTCTTTTAGTTAAGGTCCACGTCTCTGCACCATACGTAAGCACTGGAAGGATGCATTGATCAAACACTTTTCTTTTAAGACATAATGGCATATTGCTCTTGAAAATTATGCTGTTTCTTCCAAAAGCTCTCCAGGCAAGTTTTGTACGCCGATTAATTTCTTCATCAATGTGACCCTCACTTGATATCTGCTGTCCAAGATAAACGTACGTATCTGTTATCTCCAGCTTTTCTCCATCAATCGATAAATCTTCATTTCTTGTAAAAGCATTGAACATCACTTTTGTCTTCTGAAAGTTCATTTTTAATCCCACTTCTTTACTCTTGTCAGCAAGTTCCTGGATCATACTCTGCAGCTCTGATGGGCTAGTTGCAAAAATGACTACGTCATCAGCAAAACGAAGGTGGGTTAGATAATCTCCATTAATCTTTATCCCCTTGTTTTCCCAGCTCAGTGACTGAAAAACACCCTCCAATGTGGCATTAAAGAGCTTCGGAGATATGGTGTCACCTTGTCTCCTCCCTTTCCAATTTTTATGTGTGTTGTATTTTCAAACAGCCTAATCTTTGCACTTGCATTTTCATAGATGTTATTAATAATATTAATGTATGCATCTTCAATACCGCAGGTTTTCAGAGCCATTGTAACTGCTGATGGTTTCACCGAATCAAAGGCTTTTTCATAATCGATAAAAGCCATGCACAATGGAAGTTCATATTCCCTCGCTCTTTCAATTAGTTCTCTCAGCACATGGATATGATCTATTGTGCTGTAGCCACTCCTGAATCCAGCTTGTTCTCTCGGTTGAGCCATGTCCAGTGTTACCTTCAAGCGGTGTGAAAGAACTTTAGTGAAGATTTTATAAACTACTGATAGGAGGCTGATAGGTCTGTAGTTTCCGAGATCCTCAATGTCACCTTTCTTATGTAGCAGGATCATTGTAGCGGTGTTCCAATCCTCAGGAATCTTTCCTTCATTAAGGCATCGAGTGAAAATTTGGGCGAGTACTGTTTCGATTTCTCCACTTGCTTCTTGTATGATGTCTACAGTAATTCCATCTTCTCCTGGAGCTTTTCCCCGCTTCATGTTCTTGATTGCATGTGCAACTTCTGCTGGAAGGACTGGAGGAACTCTGGTACTGTTATCTTTCATGATGTCTGGAGTGCATGTATCATCCCTTTCATATAATTTGGAGTAGAAATCTTTCACTCTTGTCAAAATTTCGCCTCTATTTCTTGTTACAGAACCATCTTCTTTTCTCAGTGCCATAATCTGTTTTCTTCCCTTACTGAGATGTCCCTTTGCTATCTTTAGGCTTTGGTTGTTTTCAATTGCTTTCCTCACTAGTTCACAGTTGAATTTTCTTACGTCTTCAGTGATACTTTTTCGTACTGTCTTGCATAGCTCTATATATTCCACTTTGGAAGTCACATCTTCTTTAGTTGTCCTCATCTCTCTTCTTTTTTGCATCAACATTTTCGTTTTTCCTGATAATTTATTTACATGCAACTTGTTCTTAGACCCAGCTAATTTTGTTGCTGTTTCCATAAGAGCTTTGGTTATTTTTCTGTTAACTTCAGAGATGTCCACTTCTTCCGATGTTAGGCCTTCTAAAGCAGAGAACCTGTTCTTCAGTTCCAACTTGAAGGTATTATGGTGTTTTTTAAGGTTGGTTATGTCAATACATTTTGTTTGTCTTATGAGCTTGCCACGTTCAAGTTTAGTGTTGAGGTGCATCTTACATCTCACCAATCTATGGTCACTACCTGTGTTGAACTTGTTTAGCACACTGCAGTCTTCTATGACGAATTTTTTGTTACACATAATAAAATCAATTTCACTTGTCGTCCCATTTGGATGTCTCCATGTCCATTTCCTGTGTGGCTTTTTCTTGAAGAAGGAGTTCAAGATGAAAAACCCTTCTGCCTCTGCAAACTCAACGAGAGTATTTCCACGCTGGTTTCTGTTGCCGTGACCGAATTTACCTACTGAAGTTTCATTCTGTTGCCGTTGCCCTATTTTTGCATTGAAATCTCCCATAATTATTTTCAAGTGCTGCTTACCTTTATTATTTAGATGACAAATTTCCTCATAAAATTCTTCAATTTCTTCTTCAGGATGACTTGTGGTGGGTGCATAAGTTTGAATAATCTGAGCCTGGTATCTTCTCGATAGTTGGATAACGAGTCGTGCAGCTCTGTCAGAGGAACTTTCAACTTCTACCACTTTATCCTTCAGTTTCTTGTTTATTATAAATCCAACACCACTAGTTCTGCCAGTATCTGTCCCACGATAGTAGAAGAGATGTCCACTTTTCAGTTCGATGAGATCTTCTCCTTTTCTCCTTACCTCACTTAGCCCCACGATGTCCCACTTGATCCTTTGTAGTTCCTCTTCCAATTCAAGAAGCCTTGAATCAGAAGATAGGGAGCGTCCATTGTACGTTGCCAAGGTCAGCATCAGATGGCAGCCTAGTCCGGTCCTCCGGGGATTCTTAGCACCCTCTGCCTTCATGTCGCACTGGCCGCTGCCTTGGCCAGGTACATTCCAGCTGCCGGAGACTGAGGGCCAAGATTTAAGTTGTGGAGTCATTTTGGAGGGTTTGGCCATAACTCACCACGCTGGCCAAGCGGGTTGGTGAGTGTGGGATAGAATTTCCTCTAATCCCGATGGTATAGTTATACCGCTATTTGCGGTCGTCAGAGCCCCTTTAGTGGGAACAGGATGCACCACGAGAAGGCGGGGTTGACATTTGTCAAGGAGAGGCTGTGATGTTACGCATCACCTGACCTTACATCCCTATATATATATATATATATATATTTAATTGGTGTATAAAACTTGCCTGGAGAGCTTTTGGAAGAAACAGCATAATTTTCAAGAACAATATGCCATTATGTCTTAAAAGAAAAGTGTTTGATCAATGCATCCTTCCAGTGCTTACGTATGATGCAGAGATGTGGACCTTAACTAAGAGACATACAAAGGCTGCAGACAACTCAAAGCAGCATGGAGAGGGGCATGCTTGGTGTAACCAGGAGAGATAAGAAGAGGAACTTGTGGATCAGAAAAATGACAGAAGTGGAAGACATCATGATCAGATTAAAATCCCTGAAATGGCAATGGGCTTGGACATATTGCCTGAAGGACAGACCATCGGTGGACAGCCAAAATTTAGACTGGATTCCAAGGGACAGGAAAAGATCCAGAAGAAGACCACATGGGAGATGGGTGGATGAAATTCGAAAGTATACAGCAGTAACATGGAGAAGACTGGCACAAGACAAACCACTGTGGAAGAAACTTGGGGAGACCTTTGTCCAGCAGTGGGTTGATAATGGTTGATGATGACAGATATATATATATAGAGAGAGAGAGAGAGAGAGAGAGAGAGAGCTACAGAAGATTTGCAAAAAAAAAAAAAATCATTTTGGCGATGGAAGAAAAGTTTTTGCGTAAATGTTGGCGATTACTTTTTTTTTTGTACTATCTTAGCACTGGAGTGAGCAATGGCCGTGTACATACGTACATATATAGTGTCACATTTTTACCAAAATATTTACAAACATGGGGACTTTACTTTTGAAATGTGATACGATGGTGAGAGAAACTTTAAAAGAATTCAAAACTACTCAGAAAGATATGGAGTTAAAATTACTGCAAAAACATGTATTAAATGCTTAGTTATTCATGGGTCTGGTTGGTTAAGTTAAGGATGTTATGGGGAGCACTGATGGTTGGAAATTAGGTAGTCTTCTGTAGCTCTGAAACTTGAGCTTATCCCTCCCCCTCCCCCACACTAGATCACTCTCTAAGGTGCAACTGAATCACCATATGAAAGAGAGATGTTGCTAGACTTTGAAAATAGGGTGAGTGAGTTAATTTTTGCTGGGGCAATTTTGATAGCAAATTGATTTATGAAACCCTGAAAAAAAATCCTTTTTAATGTTTTTTACTACTGGTTACAAGGAAATGCATTCATGAATCAGTGGCACACCCAGGAATTCCTGTTGGGGAGGGGGCTATATAAAGGTATACAGAGCTTGAAAAATACCATGCCCGAGATGCCCAGGGTATGTAAATTATTGGCCTAGGCAGGTAAAAAAAAAAAAAAAAAAAAAAAAAGGAATCTGCCTAGCTGGGCAACTGAATTTGCTACCATAATAAAAAGGGTGGTTTTCACCAGTCTTTTTTTTTTTTTTTTTTCTATTTCACTGCAAACCAAATATTTTGCATTCCTGTTTAGTTATACTGTTTATGCTGGGCCCGAAAAATGCAGTCGTCTGCCCATGTGTGACAAGTGAAAAGTTTTAGTTCATGAGCAAAAAATTCAGTAGAGCAGTTTAAACTCAATCAGCAATTATTTATACGTTATTATGCCAATTGTTGGATATGTAAAACTACCAGTTTCTTAATAAAACTTATTTTAATTCACGATTTGCAAAAAGGAATGATTATCGGCTTTCGGACCAAGGGTGGTAGTATTTCTGAAACAGTGCAGTTTGTGAACTGTTCTTGTGTTGCTGTGGGTAAAGTGTATCGTGATTGGAGAAATGGCACCTCTGCGAATAAGAGGCGTAGAAACTGCGGAGCACCATGTGCCATTGATGCAACAGGTGAACGTCGGCTTCGTAGATGCGTGAGGGCCAATCACCACGCTACAGTGGAGCAACTCACTGGCCGAATGAATCAGCATGCTACCAGAAGTGTGTCTCAAATGACAGTTCGGTGAACCCTGCTGCATATGGGGCTCCGATGCAGACGGATGGTCACTGCACGAATGCTAAAGAAGGTGCATCGGCAGAAAAGGTAGTATCGAAATTGGACTTCCGCTGATTGGCAAAGGATTGACTTCCCCGATGAGTCGGGTTTTCTGCTTCATCAAACGGATGGACGTAGGCATTCCCACGTCGACGTTCCTTGCGCTGCACAAGGCAAAGAACGTCGGAGAACAAACTCTCTTGAACCATTGCTGGAAAAACACAAGCTGGTTGGGGCAGCGTTACGGTCTGGGGAATGTTTTTGTGGCATTCGCTGGGTCCACTCATACCTGTGGAAGGCAGTATGAACCAAATTCGTTATGAATTCATCCTTGCTGACTACGTACACTCATACATGCTGATTGTCTTCCCTGTGGCACATGGGATTTTCCAGTACGACAATGCGATGTGTCGCACAGCTAGAAATATCCGAGAGTGGTTGGAAGAGCATGATGAAGACTTAGAAGTACTTCCCTGGCCCCCTAATTCCCCAGACAAACTCAATTGAGCATCTGTTGGGTCACCTCCGTCGTGTTGTTCGCTCTATGGATCCTCCACCACGCACCCTCCAGCAGTTGTCAAATGCACTGCAGTCAGCATGGCTCCACATACCTGTGAACACCTTCCAGAACCTTATTGAGTCACTCCCAGCCCGTTTAGCTACTGTCTGCGCTGCACACTACGGTTACTCTGGACATTAGCTGGTGGTCACAATAATGCGACTCGACCGTGTATATAAACTTGCTGCAAAATGTTACCTTTGGACTTATACGTAAGTAAACACGAAACACACATCTTTATATTGACGACATGTGATCTGTAAGTATTTCAGAAATGTCTGTTTTAAAAAACCCCGACAAATTGTAACTCTTGAAATGTGAATAACTGCAAATTCTATTAACCTCAAGTACAAATAATGAAAATTACTTAAAGACACTTTTGATCCAAATGGAGTGATAATCGTTTATTAGTGAACATCCAGTACAGCTGTAGACAGAGTTAAAGATTTTTTTTTTTTTATAATATTTGCAGACATGTAATGTTTTGAACATGTGAAATAATCTTTTTGAATGTTTAATTTGTGATGTATGTTTCTTTTAAACTTTAGGAGGAGGGGGGGGAGGTTAAGCCCCATTTCCAGACTGCCCAAGTGTGCCAATGCCATGAATAAAACTAAAATGACCAATACACGAGTTTTACAAAAAAATTCCACGTCATTCTGTGCAAACCACATTGTGCTACTGTCAAAACTCAGTGAATTACTTTTATAAATTTTCCGTGACTTTAGGATCAACCAATACATGCAGGTATGCCAACCTCTTACAGCATTCGTGTGTAGTTCGAGCCATAAAAATGTGTAGTTTTGAACTTTCCTGTGTAGACACAAGAAGTATTACAAAAAGGTATTTTAAGATGTTTTAAATTTATTACAGAGTAGACAGTTATAAAAAATAACCAGAAAAAAATCAATATTGAGAACTGTATGTGTGAATTTGAGATTTTGATTTAAACGAGCAGCGACTTATGAAACACTGACAAAGGAGAAAATTAAAAAGGGTTTTTTACTTACCCATATTCCTTCTAGAATAAATGACAGGATCCATACAAATAGAAAACACAAAGACTACACAAAGACACACAGTTTAATATAATATTTCACGGTTGTACACAAATTATTCATAACAGGCGACTAAACGATTTACCATGCTCGTTTCACAACTTCGAATTGACTGACACTCTCTCTTTACTAGAGAAAAAAATAAGTAGAAGTCTGCCATCTATCGGTCAGCATGGTCTGAATCAACAAGAATAATATATGAACATTTTTATTCTGCATGTTTCAGTTGCTGAACAGTTGCATGTTTTGCATTTTGGATTTCTTCTTTTAAAAATTTCCTACCATAGCATGGCTAACTCTTTCAGCCCCAGCATTACTGTGCAGCACAACTAAAACCATTAGCATTATTTTTGGAAGAAAAATGTGCTTCGCTGTCCCATTTCCATCTTTCAATTCTGAAATTTTCGCCCAAGCTACGTATATCCACATCTGAAGATAGAACATCACTAACAAACTCATCTGCTCGATACCTGGAAAATTCCATTTCCAGACTACCCAAGTCATCATTAGCTACAATTCCAGTAAAAGTATCTACAAAATATTTGACTGAAGAGAAAGCGATCCATTTCTTTAAAGTCGGATCAGCTACTTCAGCATTTTTCAATAATTCACCACACAAGGGAAACTTTTTGATTACAGCAGCTTCATAAAACTTTCTTACCCAACGATAAAAGTTCTTTTCTTCTGTTTCACTGATTTTATTTTCAATTAGATATGCTCTGGTTTTAGCACCAATAACTATATCTTCATTTGCTTTCTGATAGCTCAATTTCAGAAATTTTAGTTTACTTAAATCACTCAAAAAGTATGGCAAAAGGTTTAATAAATCTTACCAATAAATCAGTAAGGAAAGAATAAAGACTTCATCTAACAAGATGGATCATTGGTGCTTCACTTTGTAGTTTAATATTTAATGATGTAAATACAGGTAACGTTGCTTGCAGAAGTAACAGATACAACTTTGCATCTGGGAACAGAAGCATCTTCTTCACATTTCTGACACAGTCATTGTCTTTCAAATCGTCAGACTTTGAGCAAAAAAAAAAAAAAAAAAAACTATTACAGCCAGGGTTTGAAAGAAACCTGGGCGAGTATTGCTGTAAAAAAAACAAAGAAGCAACAATCAATGAGTAAATTCTGTCTTAAAAGAATATTCAAAGCAAACTGAATTTGCTTGTACCACTTACTGGTCATCCATGTAACACTTCTCAGGAAACTTGAAAATTTCATCGTCCTGGAGCGGGAATCGAACCCCGCATCTCCCAATTACTGGTCGAGTATGCTAACCATTACACCACCCAGGACATTGAATGATTCCTCTGTCTCTGTTGCTTGGAACTTCAGTGTCCTGGGTGGTGTAATGGTTAGCATACTCTACCAGTAATCGGGAGATGCAGGGTTATATTCCAGCTACAGGACGATGAAATTTTCTGAGCAGTGTTACATGGATGCCCAGTAAGTGGTACAAGCAAATTCAGTTTGCTTTGAATATTCTGCTGATTTTCCATGTATTATGAAGAATTCCTCCCTTCATTGATTTATCTGTCTTAAAAGAAAAAAGGGCAAAAGGAATCTCTTGATAAAACAGTGGCTATTTTCTTTTCTTTTTTATGCTGCTAACATACCATTCAATGCAGCAGAATTGGATCAGTTTAAAATTATGATTGAAACACTGAGACCTGGACATCAACCACCCTCAGCAAAAGCCATTGGTGGAAAACTGTTTGATACTGCAGCAGAAGAAACTGAATCTCAGCTTTTAGAAAAATAAAATTAGGCAGTTTGACTCTCACCCATAGATAGGTTGGTGCAGTGCGAAGAATGTCCATACTGGAACTGAAAGTTTTTTGCTGTATGCTGATGATACTGGATCAGAAAAGAAAACAGCAAAACATTGTGCTTCTAAATTAGAGGTGGCCATAAAGGAGTGTGAAGAAAAATTTGGAAAACCTGTTTTTGCTGTTGTAACTGAGAGCAAAAACAAAATAAAAATGTTGAAAATTTTAAATGAAAAGATATCCAACCCTCATAACATATGGATGCTTAGCACATGTGTTAAATTTGTTAGAAAAAGATGTTTCCCCAAAGACTGTTTTAAAGCAGATTGCGGCAGTGCGAAAATATTTTCGTAACGTAAGCCTACATCAACCACATGGATGGTTCAAAGAAAAGCCTGGCTTAATGCCACAACTGCCTAATGAAACAAGGTGAAACTTTCATCCTGATTGTGTTAAAACATGTGTGACCAATTATAACAAATACAAAGAAATATTGTATGAACATATTGAGGAATTTGATCACTCTATTAAAAACAATCTTGGATAAAATTGGCATTTACCGTTAAGCTATGAATCTGGAAAAGCAGTTATCCGTTGTTGCTAGCACTCTTCAGAGAAAGACCCAACATCTGTTTTAGTTGCTGTTGAAATATAGCCGGATTTACTACAAGAAAAAATCCTGCAGCCCTACCATCTAGATTTTAAAAAAGGTTTGAACAAACAATTCTTGCACCACATTTTTTAGCAAACCTCATGGATCTGAAATATAGAGGTCAGAAATTTAACCAAGAACAGGAGAGTAGTGCAGAAGAGTGGATATCCAAATTTCCCCCTGATTACACAGTCGAATAATATGACCACCCACGTAATCACTGTGTATTCACCCAGGTGTGTCGCACAGTGCACGTGACGAGGTCAAACACAGGGAGATATAAGCGGCTGGCCAGGACAGATGAGCTATAGTGCATAACGTGGGCAGATGTGATTTGACGGATGTTAAAAAAAAAAAAAAGAATGATCATTGGTTATTGCACCAAGGGTGGAAGCACATCAGACTTTGGGGGCTGTTCGCGAGGTGCTGTAGTAAGAGAGTACTGAGATTGGACCGCCAGCACACGGAGTAGCTCCCGACATCATAACTGTGGAGCCCCAAAGGCCATTAACCCTAGAGGAGAATGTCAACTCCGTCAACCTACATACAACAGCTCAGCAATTGACCAAGCAAATGAATGTTGGTGTACCCACATAATGTCTCAGATAACAGTAGAGCAAACCCTGTTACGGATGGGTCTTCGAAGCAGACACTGCTTTAAGGCACCCATGTTAACCCAGGGCCATCGGCAATGATGTCTGCAGTTCACGTGGGACTACCATCATTGGACAGTGGAAAAAAGTTGCCTTCACCGACGAAGCGAGGTTTCTGCCCCACAGAAATGACGGGTAGTGGTGGACACACGAGAATCAACTCCCGAACACACTTGTCGGTCAAGCACAGGCCAGCGGTGGCAGTGTGCATGTCTGAGGGATGTTTTCCTTGAATGCCCTGGGACCACTGGATGGGTCCCTGAACACCAATGGCTACCTGTCCATTCTTGCAGACCACATGCATCCTTCACATTGGACATTTGCCTCGGTGGTGATGGTATCTAAAGGACAATGCAAACTTGTCACGTCGCTAAGGCAGTACACTACTGGTTCCAGGAACACGACAGCGATGTCTCCATTTCCCCTTGACCGGCAAAACCGTCTGACCTCAATCCCCTAGAGCACTAATGGGACTATTTAGATCGACAAGTTCGCTGTGCCGACCCACAAACACATTATCTCCAGGAACTCCATGCTTGCTCTGCTGCAGTCCAAATGGGCACATGTGCCTCGGGCAACCTTCTAGGGCCTCAGTGAGTCCATGCCACACCATCTTGCTACTGCCATCCCATTATTAGTTAGGTGGTCATATTATTCTGACACAACTGTGTATTTGCCTTGTGTAATGACTTTCAAAATTAGTGACAGACTATTACCTAACATCAATGATGAAAGAAAGTGACATCAGCCAGTTTTCCATAAAAGGATGGCAAGTCATGGCAGAAAAGGGTTCCAAATTTAAAATTGCTTGCAGGATTTTGTGACTTTTTTGTATGCCTACATTCAGCACCAGCTTCATCTGCCTCCGTTGACAGAATATTCTCTGTATTTCAACTAGTTTGGAATAAGTTACGAGATAGGCTTGGCATAGAGAAAGCCACAAAACTTGTTCAGTTTATACCTTTTTGGATCAAAATTTGCCTGTAGATTGGTAGCTTTATTTCTGGCTAAAACCCCTGAGATTACATTAATTATTTAAATGTGGCTGTTTTAGAGAAAAACTAAGAGGTTTGAAAATATTATGGATGGAAACCAAACCTAAGACTAAAATTACTGACTTACTGACCATTTTGATTACAAAAACTGACTTTACTGATTTGGACATATAAAAAGACTAAATATTGACTCAAATTTCTCAGTAGGAAAGAAGGATCAAAAGCATTTTTTTTTAATCTGGCCTCCACCATCCCCATAGCCAGCCAACACACACCTATTTATTGTTTTAATTGTAATCAACATATAAAACTATTACAAAATTACATACAATAATAAAAAATAATCAGGAAAATCATTGCACTTTATTATAATAATACTGACATGCCCCTATAGCACAAATATACCTAAAACTAGAAAAAGCTTTAAAGTGCAATTGTACAGAATAATACAAATAAAATGTTTACAACTTTGAATTTTAAATGTAATGTGGATAATCATCTAGCTTTCTTTACAAAATTAGGTCATTAAGTCTCACTTTGTTTTTGCTTTTTTGAAAAAAATGTTGTTATAACACTGCTTTTTTGCTTATCAACTTGCTTTCTGTACCTTTTCTATGTCTTTAATTTTCTTCACTTCTTGTTCCCTAACTTTCGTAGCACTCTCCAACATTGCTTGGGCCACACTAATTCCCACCAAGTCCTTTTTATTTATTGCTTCTTTTAAGCACTTGTTTGCATCATCTAGTAATCTGTCAACAGTCAATCTTTTCTTCCTCTTTCATTTTCTTCAGTGCCTGTTCATCGTGTTCAATATTTACTTTTTCTTTTTCACTTACTCTTCATACTTGCTTGCAACAATTTTTCTTTTTCCTGTTTCCTCAGCCACTCTCTTCTCATCTTCACAGTACTGCTTATATCTGACATGAGCTGTGCGTGCCAATTGAAGAAGTTCCTGAGTGATAATTACAAAGTGAGCCTTCCCCTCAAACACATTCACCACAGCACCTCTTACAGTTAAATGAGCATCCAATGTTCTTTTGCACATATTTGCGGTGTCTTCATTCAAGATGTTCCCCGACAATGAGAATCCCCATTCTACATCCGCATTGCCATGCGAAAGTGCAAGTGCAGCCTTCACAATTGTCATAACAGTAGGGTATTTCTTTTCTCCAGCGGTATATGTCTTCTCAAAAAACTGACTCCAGTAAACGTCTACTGGGTTCTTGTCACTACCTGATTTTTCTTCTTCTAACGACAATAGTTTCCATTCATCAACTAGTGCACGTTCACTGTACTCAATTGGAAGAACTGCACCTAATTTCTCTATGTTTTTGTATGATCCTTCTTTCACCCTCTTTGCAGGATGCAAACATCAAAGATACCACAACACAGGTTTATCCAAAGAAGACTTTTCCAAAACATGTGTACAAGCAGACACAGTGTTTTCTAGCTTTCATGGAAATATAGCATCTTTCTTGTGCGCTTAGCTTCTTGAGATATTCACTTTCTCTAGTGTCGAACACTATGTTTTTCAATGGCAAGTAATATTTATCACAAAATGCTGCCAGACTCAATGGAGCAGCACTAACACAAAATCCATTCACGAGTGTTCTGACAAGGTTTGTGAGCTCATTATAGACAGTGTCACGTCAATTCGTCGACTATGACAATTCGTTGCGCGTCAATTCGTCGCGTTTACAGATTTTGGTTACATACAAAACGAATGCAGGAAAACGTACGATTTCGAACGTCTTGCTCCCTGATCAAATTTATAAAGTTTGGACGCGCAGACAGGATAGGAATATTACGTTTTTCTTTGGCACTAAAAATATTAGACGGTAAACGGTTTTTGGAACGGGGCAGGGCCCAGTTGGTCAGAGCCCCCTATATACAAAATTTTCGTAAAATCTACAGTTTTCAATTCAGAACCACCAAATCTGGTATACTATCTCGTGGTATTCTAACTTAGACTGTAGACGGTTTTTGGAAGCGGTTGGAGACGGAGGGGGGGGGGGGTTGGTTAGAACCCCCCTACAGAATTGCCGTAAAATATAGTTTTCAATTTAGAACTACCAAATTTGGTATATTATCTCATGGTACTCCAACTTAGACGGTAGACGGTTTTTGGAACGGGTCAGAGGCCCAGTTGGTCAGAGCCCCCATGCACAAAATATTCGTAAGATCTACAGTTTTCAGTTCAGAACCACCAAATCAGGTATCCTATCTCATAGTACTCTAACTTAGACGGTTGTCGGTTTTTGGAACGGGTCAAGGCCCGGGGACTCAGAGGCGCCCCCCCCCATACATACAAAATGTTCGTAAAATCTAGTTTTCATTTCAGAACCATTAAATTTGGTATCATGAAACTCTAACTTAGACGCTAGACGGTTTTTGGAAGGGGTTGGAGCCCGCGGGGTCAGAGCCCCCCTCTCCCTCATAATAAATTTCGTAAAATCTACAGTTTTCATCTTAGAACCACCAAATTTGGTATACTATCTTATCGTACTCTAACTTGGACGGCAGACCGTTTTTGGAACGGGTCAAGGCCCGGAGGTCAGAGCTCCCCACATACAAAATTTTCTTAAAAACTACAGTTTTCAATTCAGAACCACCTAATCCGGTATACTATCTCATGGTACTCTAACTTAGACGCTAGACGGTTTTTGGAAGGGGTTGGAGCCAGGGGGTAAGGGCCCTCCTCATAAAATTTTTTTTCGCAAAATCTACAGTTTTCAATTCAGAACCATCAAATCTGGTATAGTACTCTAACTTAGACGCTAGACGGTTTTTGGAAGGGGTTGGAGCCCGGGGGTAAGAGCCCCTCCCCCATAAAAATGCCGCGTAAAATCTACAGTTTTCAATTTAGAACCACCAAATTTGGTATACTATCTCATGGTACTCTAACTTAGACGGTAGACCGTTTTGGAACAGGTCAGAGCCCCCTCCCTCCCTTAAATTTTTTGTAAAATCTACAGTTCTTTAATTAAGAACAATTAAGTATGGTATCATGAAACTCAAAGTTAGACGCTAGACGGTTTTTGGAAGGGGTTGGAGCCCGGGGGTAAGAGCCCCCCCATAAAAATGCCATGTAAAATCTACAGTTTTCAATTTAGAACCACCAAATTTGGCATACTCTCTCATGGTACTCTAACTTAGACGGTTTTTGGAACGGGTCGGGCACGGGGTCAGAGCCCCCACACCCCATAAATTTTTTCGTAAAAACTAAAGTTTTCAATTTAGAGCTACCAAATTTGGTATACTATATCATGGTACTCTAAATTAAACGGCAGACGGTTTTCAGAACGGGTCAGGGCAAGGGTGGTTACCCCCCCTACACACAAAACTTTCGTAAAATCTATAGTTTTCAATTTAGAACCACCAAATTTTGTATACTATCTGATGGTACTCTAACTTAGACGGTAGAAGGTTTTTAGAGCGGGTCAAGGCCCGGGGTAAGACGCCCCCCCCCCCCCACATACAAAATTTTCTTAAAATCTATATTTTTCAATTCAGAACCACCAAATTTTGTGTCATGAAACTCTAACTTAGTGGGAGACTGTTTTTGAAATGGCTCGGGGGTCGGAGCAACCCCCCCGTACAAAATTTTCGTAAAATCTAGTTTTCAATTTAGAACCACCAAATTTGGAATACTATCTCATGGTATTCTAACTTAGACTGTAGACGGTTTTTGGAAAGGGTCGGAGCCCGGGGTTCAGAGCCCCCCCCCATTAGGAATTTCTTGAAATCTACAGTTTTCAATTTAGAACCACCAAATTTGGTATACCATATCATGGTACTCTAACTTAGACGGTAGACGATTTTCGGAACGGGTCGGGGCCCGGGGTTTAGATCCTCCCCCCCCATACAAATTTTTTGTAAAATCTACAGTTTTCAATTTGGAACAACCAAATTTGGTGTACTATCTCATGGTACTCTAACTTAGATGGTAGACGGTTTTGGGAACGGGTCAGACACGGGGTCAGAGCCATCCCCATAAAAAAATTTCGTAAAATCTATAGTTTTCAATTTAAAACCACCAAATTTGGTATACTATGTCATGGTACTCTAACTGAGAATGCAGACGGTTTTTGGAAACGGTTGGAGCCAGGGGTTCAGAGCCCCCCCCCCCCCCCCATGGCAATTTTTGTAAAACCTACAGTTTCGAATTTAGAACGACCAAATTTAGTACACTACCTCATTATATTGTAACTTAGACCGCAGACGGAAAGGGTCAGTGCCCGGTGTGAAGGGGGCCCCATTCAAAATTTTCGTTAAAATTACAATTTTTACTCTTAAGAACTGCATCCCAATACAGCATTCCATTACCCCACCTACAGTCTAGGTTAGAGGCCGTAGATAACAACAAAGTGAAAAAATATCCGGTTCATGGTGTATTAAAAACACAAATTAAGCTTTCACA
Organism: Macrothele yani; assembly: GCA_039090855.1. Taxonomy (NCBI): domain Eukaryota; kingdom Metazoa; phylum Arthropoda; class Arachnida; order Araneae; family Macrothelidae; genus Macrothele; species Macrothele yani. Next base: position 130,413,225 of record CM077009.1, on the reverse strand, counting down.
CCAACGGTTGCCTTATCAGGCAGAAATACAATGTAATGTAAATACTGTAAATTCTTTTTTGCTTCGTATAATTAAATTAACTAAATCAAAAGATTTAAAATAAGTTTCCTGGAAATTTACGGAAATAGCTTTTTCATTCATTAACTTTCACCCGCTGAACTTGGTGATTTTAGAAATAGTAATATTTACCTGGGAAATACCGGGTATCCCTGCTAGTAAGAACTAAAGATAATGTTACACTTTTAGTCAGGTACAAAACAATAATTAGAAAGCCCTAGGACTGGGCCTGTTTAGCAATTTTCAGTCTGCCGTGCTAATTTTCATAAGGTTTTCATAGAAGTCCAAGATTTTAGCAATGCGCTTTTCTGAGATTGGAACTATTAAGCAGACCCTAGGCCTAGAGATTTTTGATAGTTTTCAGTCCTCCGAGCTGATATTTATGTAGTTTTCATAGAAAATAAAATGAATTCTGTTTAAATGTTACTCGAGCACAAAGCATTAAAAGATACGCCCGAGACCTAGGCATATGCATTTATAGTAATTTTTATAATGCTGTGATCATATGAGGTTTGCATGCCAAATCAATTTAAGAGTGTTACGCTTATCAAAAATTATTTAAAAGGCCTAGGCCTAGCGGCCAATAATTAGTATTTGGTGCCTAAGTGAAAGCGCAACATTATTAACTTGATTTGTTATGCAAACCTTATAAATACGACCACAGCGATTAAAAGTTACTAGAGTCCTTGTAAGTAATATATTTTGACCGAGTGCAAGTACAATTTACGAAATGTCAACAGGTCAAAATATCTAAAGTAATGAAATTTGGAATATTTCTTTTTTCTTTCTTTTTATTTCAGTTTTGACACTTGTATTAAGTTTTAAAAACATATATTTCTCCTATCGTTTACCTTGATTGTGCTTTCAACAGAATTTCTTACCATGTTTTGGGTATTTTGTTTCGTGTGGTTGCAGTTTTTTTTCATGTTTTGGGCATTTCATTTTGTGTGGTTACTTCTTTTTATGTTTCGGGCATTTTACTTTGTATGGGTGTTTTTATGTTTTTGTTATTTTCTGTGGTGGTTGTAATGTCGACAGGATGAAAAGGGGAAACTGTGGACAGTCACGATGCCTACTTGCTTCTAATTTTTTTTCAAATACAGCACATGATTTTGTATTGAGTTATACCACTTACTCATTAAGCGACTACAGGTTTCTTTAAATATGAACTTTTTCTTAGAGCCTTTTGTTTCCTCTACCTAGCTTTTTCGGCTCTGCAATTTCTTTTTTTTTTTTTGGGTTTTAGAATATTTTCCTTATTCTTAATCTATTTTCTCATGCAAACTATGTAAGGTATGTTTATTCTATCGAAGTATTTTGCAATTATACGTGAAGCCCTGTTGCTGAAGTAAAAAGAAACATTTCCAACTGAAACAACGCAGTTCAGATATTTTCCCGCTGTTAACACAAAGAATGAAAACGAAAACAACAAATCTGTGCAATGGTTGAGGCATGAGACAGTACTTACTGGTAACCAGGCAAAGTTTTAAGGAAGAATGAGCTTAAGAATTTCTAACTGCAACAAAAAAGAGCATCCGCACTGTATCCCTCCCCATCTTCTAGTGCCGGCCTTTGGACGTCTTGAAAGAGAAGTCTTAAGGACACATCTGTATCGTAATTGCCTGAGCATTCGCGACAATCTTCTGGTGTCGTAGTAGAAAAACACACTTCCTACTTCGCCTAAATTGCTTGGATGTAATGTGAACGAAGAAAGTTTTGCTCTCGCATTGAATTTCTGTTGCTTTTGATGGAATACTTTTCCCCTGGGGTTCACCGCTTTCACTATAGTCTTCAGGACGGCAATACACCCCAACGTAAAACACCAATTTCACGGCAATTAACTGCAATTAGCGAAAGAAAGGGGCAGTACAGGAAATAAGTCGAACGAGACAGATCTGAACTTAGAAAAGTCGGGGGAAGGTGTTGCATGAAAAACTGTGTTTGGCTTACAGATCATTTGGCACGTAGGTTTCGTTTAATATGTTACGGGATAAACAAATTGTCTTTTCAGTATAACAATTTTCTTTCATACGCATGGTGCAACACAGAAAAAATTTGAATTTATTTTTGAGAATTAGCATCACGCCTACCGGCCCAGAGTAGAGCTGCCCAGTCTGCGCCTGCTGCCGCCTCCGGAACCTGGCTCCCCGGTTCTTCGCATCTGTTGATCTCCCGCCTGGAGCGTCCCAGCTGTAAAATACATGTACCTCTGCGTTTTGGAAAAACAAAAGATAAGATGCCGATCCTTAAAATTAACCACTTCTTGTGACCGCAGGCACGAAAATCTTGAACTTCGCTTAAACCCTAACTGGAGGAACAAGCTTCACGTGATTGTCTGTATTCTGAGTGTTTTATTGAATGGTTGCTCATTAATTTGTAGTTGACTGGAGAACAGAGAACGTGCTTGTTGAAACCTTTGTTGTGCGTTGTCAAGTGATAATAGTGGAAATATATCATTCTAAATATTTTGGAAAGAGAAAGTGCATTGTTTTCCGAAGTCACTATGCAGATGAAGAATGCAACCTAAATAGTTAACTCACAAAAAGAAAATGATTTGCTTAAATGGAAAGGGTATTTATTTTGCCATAACAGAGTGAGAGGTGATTTACGGTATTGTCACTGTATTGAAAGAAATTATGGAAATTGTACTGGCTTTGTTAGTACTATTCTTATTGGAGATGAACACAGGATGCACAATGAGAAACCACATAATCATGCTCCAAAACCGGAGAAAAGTGATGTTGCTGTTGCAAGAGCGCAAATAAAAGAACGAGCGAGAAATACAGACGAAGCCCCTGCACAAATTATTCAAACCGTGACAACGTCAATGGCTAAAATTATTCAAACCGTGACAACGTCAATGGCTACAGTAAATGCAGCTTACATGCCTAATATGGATGCCCTAAGGCAAGTTGTAAAACAAATACGAAGAGAAGACATGCCTGCGGAGCCTACGACTTCAGAACGGATCGATGCCCCAATAAATTTACAGGAGGAGATGGTGCAAAATTTCTTGGCAGAGATAGCGCATTTGGACATCAAAGAATTATTTTATTTTTAAGAGAGAACAATTTACGAAAGCTTAAAGAAGCACCCCTCTGGATTATGGATGGGACATTTGAAACTTGTCCAACCCATTTTAGGCAATTATGTTCCAATCATGCTATGGTTGAAACGAATCCAGAGATGCACAGACTTGTACCACTAGTTTATGGGTTACTTTCCAGCAAGTATAAATAATATAATACTATTATAAAGTATTTTTGTAGGATTTACAAGACTATGCATCAGAGTATGATATTCAGCTTGCACCACAATATATGCATAATAATAGATTTTGAAATAGCTACCGTTATAATGCTGCTAAAAAGGAATTTGGAAGCAGCACACACAAATGTTGTTGGTTTCATCTCGGAAAAAAATGTGCTGAGGAATATCCATCCTCTGGCATAGCCTTGGAATATAAGGAAAACAGTGAGTTTGCTCTCAAAGCCAGACATTTGCAAGCACTCGCATTTTTTTCATCTGATGAAATTCCAGCTGCTTTTGAAGAAGTGAAATCAATTTTACTAGAATATGCAGATTCTGTAGTTCAGTGGTTTGAGGAAAATTATGTTCTTGGAAAATTTCGTGGAAGCAGAAGAAACAATCCGAGCAGAAGCCCTCCGCTGTTCCCGCCAACAATTTGGTCAGTAAGTGAAAACAATTTATTTGGCTTTCTCAGAACACAAAACGAACTTGAAAGATTAGACAGACGCTGGAATACAATTCTGGGAGAGAAAAAACTGTGACTGTACGAAATAATCAGTGAAATTGCGAAAGAGCAGAGAACAACTATGGATAAAATCGAAAGAGTGATAGCACAGATTCCAACAAATCCACCCAGAAGAGAAACGCTGGCAAGATAAAAAGGAATTCGAATTTCTTTGGTGCACAGAGACCATGTTAACATGCTGGACTTTTTAAGAGGAATTTCATATAATTCTACCCTTTACTAAAATGTGCTGGTATTTCTCACTAATTGAATTATACCTTTTACTAACTTGTATTTGAATTTTTCAAGAATGTAATTCCGCCGAAGATGCAAGAATGTAAAACACAACGCAAAATTAAAAAAGACAAAATTTTCAAAATAACATGTCAAAAACATAAAATGTCAAAAAGTAATCCAAAATATGAAACAAATAAAAATTCAAAATGCAATCACAAGTCACAAGCATTACAAAAATGCGAAACGCTATGTAACAAGAACAACACAAAATAAAACAAATGCCAAAAAAAAAAAAAAAATGCATACGCTTTGTAAAATGTACAAAATAAAATAAATGCCATATTCATAAGGATTTCAGGACGAGTCAAGTTAAAAATGAGCTTTTACTTAGACTTCAAATAATAATTACTAGCCTCTACACCTTTTTAAGTCTTTAATAAGTGCAACATCATTAACCTGACTTGTCATCAAACATTATCAATATGACCATAGCATACAATCACTTAAAAGACTTGTTAATGGATGAATTGATTAATCACCAAGTTCAGCGGTTGAAAGTTAATGGCTGTTTATAGTTTTGTACTCGAGTAAATGCGCAACACAGTACACTTGACTTTCTCTGAAAATGTTATGTATATGAGCACGGTTGATTGAAAACTGATAAAAAGGCTTAAGGCCTGTTTATTAATTTGTGTGCCTCAGTCAAAACGTAGTACCATAACCTTGGCATGTTATCGAAACCTTATGAATACGTCGGACTAAAAATTCCTAAAAAAAGTTTACGCCTAAGGTCTTGTAACTAAAGTTTTGTGACAGGGTAAAACTGCAACATTAATAACTTGACATGTTATGTTAACGTTGTGAATATGAGCACGGCGGATTAAAGATTTCTTTTTTTTTTTTTTATTGGAGGTTTAACGACCACCGTGAGCAACTCAATGGTCTATAAGCAGTCGCCCGTCCCTAATTTAGGGTCACTGGTTCCAGGGAAGGGAGAGAGCCAGTGCAGTAAAACAAACACAACATCCATGCCTCACGGGATTCGAACCCGGACCCCTTACGGACGAATGATCAGAGGCCATCGCTTAGACCACTGCGCCACCGGGGCGGCATTAAAGATTTCAACAAATAGCCTTTGGGATTAATGTGTTGTAGCTGAGTAAAAATGTAACATTATCTTTATTTTCTATATAAACCAAACTACGTGCTGAAATGGCCCAGCTATATATAAGTATACTTCAACCATATACCGAAGCGCTGACAAGGTGAAAACAAAAGTGCAATTTTGTATGGTCCCCTAACATTTTATGGCCAGCCTACATGGAAGTGGACACGTTGATATCAAAAACATACTTTTTGTACGGTCCACAACAAACAGCAATGGACACGTCGCAATCTTTGGGGGGAGGGGTTAACGACCACCGTGATCAATTCAGTGGGCTATAAGCAGTCGGACGTTCCCAATTTTGGGCCACTGGTTCCTGGGAAGGGGGACAGCCAGTGCCAGAAGTCAAGCACAACGTCCATGATTCACCGGGATTTGAACCAGGATCCTTCTCGACAAGTGGTCAGAAGCCAGCGCCTAGATCACTCCGCCGCCGTAGCAGCACACGTTGAAATGTATTTTTCATGCGGCCCCGAACGCTCTTATGGACATACTAGATTGAACTGGACACAAATAAATCATTAATATAATTTGTACTAGCAGGGATACCAGTTATTTGCCAGGTACATATTACTATTTGTGGAATTACCAAGTTCAGCGGGTGAAAGTTAATGAATGAAAAAGATATTCCTGCAATTTTCCAGTAAACTTATTTTAAATTTTTTGATTTAGTTAATTTAATTTTGCAAAACAAAAATGAAGGAAAAAGAATGGGAATACTTACCTTCTAGGAGACATCTATAGAACTGCCGTACATCTGGCGTGTGCTTCTGTGAATCCCGCGACACAGAAATGCAATGTACCTATGTGATGTCGCATGCGTACGACTTCACATTGGCATTGATCATCTTTTTCTTACCGTTTTGAATTTTGAATATCTGGAACTCTCTATTTACATTACATTATATTTCTTTCTGATAAGCCGCTCGTTGGTAGTGAAAGCTAAACTATATAGATTTGTTTTTAATACACCATTAAATGCATATTTTTGCACTTTATTGTTATCTACAGTCCCTAACTTAGACCGTAGGTTGGTTAGTTGGTTGGTTGGTTGATGGTTTATGGTGCAAGGCCCTCAAAGGGCCAAAGAGCGCCTTAGAACGTAGATAGGGTATTCTTAAGAGTAAAAAACGGAACTTTTTACGAAAATTTTGCATGGGGCTACCTTGACCCGGGCCCCTTCCCCTTCCAAAAACCGTCTACCGTCTAAGTTAGATAACCATAAGTAGTATACCAAATCTGGTTGTCCTAAATTGAAAACTGTAGATTTTACGAAATTTTTATGAGGAGGGGAGGGGCTCTCACCCCCGGGTTCCAACCCCTTCCAAAAACCGTTTAGCGTCTAAGTTAGAGTTTCATGATACCAAATTTGGTGGTTCTGAATTGAAAACTGTAGTTTTTAAGAAAATGTATGTCTGTGTGTGTGTGTGTGTGTGTGTGTGTGTGTGTGTGTGTGTGCGGGCCGGGTGGGGGCTCCGACCCCCAGGGCCTTGACCCGTCCCAAAAACCGTCGACCGTCTAAGTTAAAGTACCATGAGATAGTATACCAAATTTGGTGGTTCTAAATTGAAAACTAGATTTTTCGATTTTTTTATGAAAGGGGTTCTTACCCCCTTCACAAAAAAATCTGCAACCCCTTCCAAAATCGTCTAGCGTCTAAGTTAGAGTACCATGAGATAGTATACCAGATCTGGTGGTTCTGAATTGAAAACTGTAGTTTTTCAGAAAATTTGTATGTGGGGGGCTTTGACCACCCGGACCTTGACCCGTTCCAAAAGGGGTCTACCATCGAAGTTAGAATACCATGAGATAGACTACCATATCTGGTAGTTCTAAATTGAAAACTGTAGATTTTACGAAATTTTTATGGGGGGCGGGGGCTCCAACCCCTTCCAAAAAAACGTCTAGCGTCCAAGTTAGAGTTTCATGATATCATATTTGATGGTTCTGAATTGAAAACTGTAGATTTTACAAAAAAAAATTATGGGGGGGTCTCTGACCCCCTGGTCTTGACACGATCCAAAAACGGTCTACCGTCTAAGTTAGAGTACCATGAGATAGTTTACCAAATTTGGCGGCTCTAAATTAAAAACTGTAGATTTTCCGAAATTTTTATGAGGGGGCACCGAATCCTAGGGCTCCAACCCCTTCCAAAAACCGTCTAGCGTCTAAGGTAGAGTTTCATGATACCAAATTTGATGGTTCTGAAATAAAAATTAGATTTTACGAAAATTTTGTATGTATGTGACGGGGGATGGGAACTATACTCGGGGCAAAGCTATCCTGGCAATGAGGCCGAAGCTACGGTGACCTTTTCACTCCCAGTATTACTCCGCACTAATGGTGTATAATTAACATTCTCTCGGAAAACTTCTCCCACAAGCCCTCAGGGCTGGCTGTCTGTCACCGTGATCCCTTACCAAACCCCTCTATTTTAACCTCCTCCCCACCGCCGCACGCTTTGCAGACCGGTAGACAAGCAGTTTATTTCTCCCTCTCTTACCTTTTTTTTTTTTTTTTTTTTTTTTTTTTTTTGAGATGTTACAGATCGTGTAACGTTTCGTTCTTTCTTATCTTTCTTACTTTTAAAATGAAATTATCTTTGCTAAACACGGGAAGAAGTCTTAAGTGGCCTAATTTTGTTTTCACATATTTTTCCATTTTTTTTTATATATTTCATATATTTATACTTACTGCTTGAAGATTACCAACTGCAGGATTTAATTAAAAGTAATTTTACCATGTCATCAGTTATGCGTAAAATTTCGTTCTTTCAAAAATTTTACCTTGATTAGATTTTTTTTTATAACAGACATCCGTTAAATGTGTATGCATTTTTAACTACCCCGTGTTGCCATAAGTACTGGACAAGAGCCCGTCTCTGTGGTAAATGATATTTTAGGGTTCACTGTAAACTGCCACACATCTTTCAGCAACTTGGAAAATTGCCACATGTTTTTCATTGATGGGCCGGGCACAAATTGCTGTTCCTCCGAGGAACACTTTGAATGTGTGGCAGTTTTCCAAGTTTCCAAATTATGTGTGGCAGGGGAAGGAACTCTTTCATTTGTCTGAATTTTCATGCCGGTTCATACACTTTTAAGGCAACTGCGCACAAAAGTTCAAAAGGAAAAGATGGCCATTTCTTGGCCTATATTGAGAACTGAATTGGGAACTCCAAACTAATTTCGAGAAAACGTTCTATGTAAGCCAAGCGAGAATTGTATTTTAATTTGAAGAAATAAATTGCCGATGGATCTGAGGTACTTCAGTACTAAATTCTACCTTCATTCTCGCAATGGTGCGACTTGAAACGATAGTGAGTTCTGCTGCAAGAACTGTTAATTCATTTGATTTATTCGGCGAATGTTTTTCCATCAATTTAGTGAAAACATTCATAACGATCACCTTAGCAGAGCTTCGTAGTGGTTTCCCAGCTTTATGCGGCTTAAATACACTCGAGTGACCGGCAGATGCCATTCGAAAAAACCGAAAAGACAGAAGTGTTTTAAAACAACAATCAAGAAGGAGAAACCAGGGGAGAAACGCGAAATGCTCTCGGAAACACTTTTTTCGCCCTCATCCTTCCACTAATGACCCCTCACAGCAATAAAAATCCCCTTGGGTTGACAGCTTAACTCTGACCCAAACAAGAATGCTGTGACAGAGAACCATAAGTGACGTCACCAAAGCACGAATATCTGTATTTTTTAGAAATGCCGCTGAAACTGAGATCTGAATTTTTTAAATGCACACACACACAACGTATTGAACATCTGTGCCCTTTCTAAGTGCCAGTTGAAGCTGGAGTACGAGCTTTTAGACCGGAACTATTTTATGCAGTGGAAGTATACACTCTGTAGCCTTCCTTCCAATGACAGGTTAAGTTTGCCCCGAGTATAGATGTTGCGATTTTTTTATGAAGGGGGCCCTTTCCCCCCCTTGCAAAAACGGTCTACCGTCTAAGTTAGAGTACCATGAGATAGTATACCAAATTTGGTGATGATTCTAAATTGGAAACTGTAGATTTTACGAATTTTTTTTTATTGGGAGGGGATCTGACCCCTGGGCTCCAACCCCTTCCAAAAACCGTCTATCGTCTAAGTTAGAGTTTCATGATACCAAATTTGATGGTTCTGAAATAAAAACTAGATTTTGCGAAAATTTTGTATGTATGTGACGGGGAAACGCTCTGACCCCCGGGCCTTGACCCGTTCCAAAGACCGTCAATCGTCTAAGTTACAGTACCATGAGATAGTATACGAAATTTGGTGGTTCTAAATTGAAAACTAGATTTTGAGATTTTTTTATGAAGAGGGGCCTTACCCCCACCCCCCGGCTGCAACCCCTTGCAAAAATGGTCTACCGTCTAAGTAGTTAGAGTCCCATGAGATAGTATACCAAATTTGGTGATGATTCTAAATTGGAAACTAGATTTTACGAATTTTTTTTTATTGGGGGGTCTCCGACTCCTGGGCTCCAAACCCTTTCAAAAACCGTCTAAGTTAGAGTACCATAAGATAGTATACCAGATTTGGTGGTTCTAAATTGAAAACTGTAGATTTTACGAAATTTTTGTGACGGGGGGGGGGGGGGGGGGCTTTCACCCCTGGGCTCCAACCCCCCTCCCAAAAACCGTCTAGCGTCTAAGTTTGAGTTTCATGATACCATACTTAATGGTTCTTAATTGAAAACTGTAGATTTTACAAAAAAAGTTAAGGGGGGGCTCTGACCCCGGGTCTTGACCTGTTCCAAAAACGGTCTACCGTCTAAGTTAGAGTACCATGAGATAGTATACCAAATTTTGTGGTTCTAAATTGAAAACTGCAGATTTTACGTGGCATTTTTATGGGGGGCTCTTACCCCCGGATTCCAACCCCTTCCAAAAACCGTCTAGCGTCTAAGTTAGAGTACCATGAGATAGTATACCAGATTTGGTGGTTCTGAATTGAAAACTGTAGTTTTTAAGAGAATTTTGTATGTGGGGGCTCCGACCCCCGGGCCTTTACCCATTCCAAAAATGGTCTGTCGTCTAAGTTAGAGTACCATGAGATAGTATACCAGATTTGGTGGTTCTGAATTGAAAACTGTAGTTTTTAAGAAAATTTTGTATGTGGGGGCTCTGACCCCCGGGCCTTTACCCGTTCCAAAAATGGTCTGTCGTCTAAGTTAGAGTACCGCGAGATAGTATACCAAATTTGGTGGTTCTAAGATGAAAACTGTAGATTTTACGGAATTTTAATGAGGGGGGGGGGGGGGGCTCTGACCCCGAAGGCTCCAACCCCTTCCAAAAACCATCTAGCGTCTAAGTTAGAGTACCATGAGATAGTATACCAAATTTGGTGGTTCTAAATTGAAAACTGTAGATTTTACGAAAAAGTGTTTATTCGGGGGGGGTCTGACCCCCGGGGCTCCAACCGCTTCCAAAACCGTCTAAGTTAGAGTACCATGAGAGATAGTATACCAGATTTGGTGGTTCTGAATTGAAAACTGTAGTTTTTAAGAAAATTTTGTATGTGGGGGGGCTCTGACCCCCGGGCCTTTATCCGTTTCAAAAACGGTCTGTCGTCTAAGTTAGAATACTATAAGATAGTATACCAAATTTGGTGGTTCTAAATTGAAAACTGTAGATTTTTCGAAAAAGTTTTTATTCGGGGGAGGGGGGGTCTGACTCCCCGGGCTCCAACCCCTTCCAAAAACCGTCTAGCGTCTAAGTTAGAGTTTCATTATACCAAATTTGATGGTTTTGAAATGAAAACTAGATTTTACAAACATTTTGTATGTATGATGGGGGGGGGGGGGGCTCTGAGTCCCTGGGCCTTGACCCGTACCAAAAACCGACAACCGTCTAAGTTAGAGTACTATGAGATAGGATACCTGATTTGGTGGTTCTGAATTGAAAACTGTAGATCTTACGAATATTTTGTGTATGGGGGGCTCTGACCAATCGGGCCTCTGACTTGTTCCAAAAATCGTCTACCGTCTAAGTTAGAGTACCATGAGATAATATACCAAATTTGGTAGTTCTAAATTGAAAACTATATTTTACGGCAATTCTGTAGGGGAAGGGGGCTCTAACCCCCCTCTCCAACCGCTTCCAAAAACCGTCTACAGTCTAAGTTGGAATACCACGAGATAGTATACCAGATTTGGTGGTTCTGAATTGAAAACTGTAGATTTTACGAAAATTTTGTATATGGGGGGCTCTGACCAACCGGGCCCTGCCCCGTTCCAAAAACCGTTTACAGTCTAATATTTTTAGTGCCAAAGAAAAACGTAATATTCCTATCCTGTCTGCGTGTCCAAACTTTATAAATTTGATCAGGGAGAAAGACGTTCGAAATCGTACGTTTTCCTGCATTCGTTTTGTATGTAACCAAAATCTGTAAACGCGAGGAATTGACGTAGTCGACGAATTAACGCAGTCGACAAATTGACGCATGCGACGAATTGATGTAGAACCATTATAGATTAGATGCATTAAAGGATCTCTCTTCTGAAGGAAACCAGTGAATCTTGAACATGTATGAGCATTTCTGCTTTGGTAGTTTTGTCTTTTAATAGTTTAACAATATTCTTGTATTTCAAAGAACTCGTCAACTTGCTTTTGTGCTGGGGTATGAACTGAAGAAAGTATTTTTCAACAGCTGACCATTGTTCTAAAAGTCTCTCTCCAGCTGGTTCTAATGTCAGCCATCTAGAGGAAACATGTTTCATAAACCGATGACCCGGAAGTTTCATATCTGATTGTATTTTTTCAAAATCTTCCCTACGAGATGTTTGGCCATCAAAAAAATTATAGAGAAACAAGATCATGTCCGAAGCATTTTCACCAAAGTCTTGTAATCCTTTTTGGAATGCATTATGGATGATGTGTCAGTTACATGTGCCAACATCAATCAACTGTTTTCTTCCTAACAGGATCAGAGAATCATTCATAAGACGATTCACAGTTTTGTTAACATTGGGTCCATCACAACCTAGCATCAATAGCTTTGAATGAGAAAGCTGGGCATTATCCAAGGCTTCATTTAACTTGGAGTAAATATCACTGGGATGTAAGGTCAGGTGATGCGTAACATCACAGCCTCTCCTTGACAAATGTCAACCCCGCCTTCTCGTGGTGCATCCTGTTCCCACTAAAGGGGCTCTGACGACCGCCAATAGCGGTATAACTATACCATCGGGATCAGAGGAAATGCTATCCCACACTCACCAACCCGCTTGGCCAGCGTGGTGAGTTATGGCCAAACACCTCCAAAATGACTCTACAACTTAAATCTTGGCCCTCAGTCTCCGGCAGCTGGAATGTACCTGGCCAAGGCAGCGCGGCCAGTGCGACATGAAGGCAGAGGGTGCTAAGAATCCCCGGAGGACCGGACTAGGCTGCCATTTGATGCTGACCTTGGCTACCTATAACAGACGCTCCCTATCTTCTGATGGAAGAGGAACTACAGAGGATCAAGTGGGACATCGTCGGGCTAAGTGAGGTAAGGAGAAAAGGAGAAGATCTCATTGAACTGAAAAGTGGACATCTCTTCTATTATCGTGGGACAGATACTGGCAGAACTAGTGGTGTTGGATTTATAATAAACAAGAAACTGAAGGATAAAGTGGTAGAAGTTGAAAGTTCCTCTGACAGAGCTGCACGACTCGTTATCCAACTATCGAGAAGATACCAGGCTCAGATTATTCAAACTTATGCACCCACCACAAGTCATCCTGAAGAAGAAATTGAAGAATTTTATGAGGAAATTTGTCATCTAAATAATAAAGGTAAGCAGCACTTGAAGATAATTATGGGAGATTTCAATGCAAAAATAGGGCAACGGCAACAGAATGAAACTTCAGTAGGTAAATTCGGTCACGGCAACAGAAACCAGCGTGGAAATACTCTCGTTGAGTTTGCAGAGGCAGAAGGATTTTTCATCTTGAACTCCTTTTTCAAGAAAAAGCCACACAGGAAATGGACATGGAGACATCCAATTGGAACGACAAGTGAAATTGATTTTATTATGTGCAACAAAAAATTCGTCATCGAAGACTGCAGTGTGCTGAACAAGTTCAACACAGGTAGTGACCATAGATTGGTGAGATGTAAGATGCACCTCAACACTAAACTGGAACGTGGCAAGCTCATAAGACAAACAAAATGTATTGACATAACCAACCTTAAAAAACACCATAATACTTTCAAGTTGGAACTGAAGAACAGATTCTCTGCTTTAGAAGGCCTAACATCAGAAGAAGTGGATATTTCGGAAGTTAACAGAAAAGTAACCAAAGCTCTAATGGAAACAGCAACAAAATTAGCTGGGTCTAAGAACAAGTTGCATGTGAACAAATTATCAGGAAAAACCAAAATGTTGATGCAAAAAAGAAGAGAGATGAGGACAACTAAAGAAGATGTGACTTCCAAAGTGGAATATATAGAGCTATGCAAGACAACACGAAAAAGTATCACTGAAGACGTAAGGAAATTCAACTGTGAGCTAGTGAGGAAAGCAATTGAAAACAACCAAAGCCTTAAGATAGCAAAGGGACATCTCAGTAAGGGAAGAAAACAGATTATGGCTCTGAGAAAAGAAGATGGTTCTATAACAAGAAATAGAGGCAGAAATTTTGACAAGAGTGAAAGATTTCTACTCCAAATTATATGAAAGGGATGATATATGTACTCCAGACATCATGAAAGGTACCAGAGTTCTTCCAGTCCTCCCAGCAGAAGTTGCTCATGCAATCAAGAACATGAAGCGGGGAAAAGCTCCAGGAGAAGATGGAATTACTATAGACATCATACAAGAAGCAAGTGGAGAAATCGAAACAGTACTCGCCCAAATTTTCACTCGATGCCTTAATGAAGGGAAGATTCCTGAGGATTGGAACAATGCTACAATGATCCTGCTACATAAAAAAGGTGACATTGAGGATCTCAGGAACTACAGACCTATCAGCCTCCTATCAGTGGTTTATAAAATCTTCACTAAAGTTCTTTCACACCGCTTGAAGGTAACACTGGACATGGCTCAACCGAGAGAACAAGCTGGATTCAGGAGTGGCTACAGCACAATAGATCATATCCACGTACTGAGAGAACTAATTGAAAGAGCGAGGAATATGAACTTCCATTGTGCATGGCTTTTATCGATTATGAAAAAGCCTTTGATTCAGTGAAACCATCAGCAGTTACCACGGCTCTGAAATCCTGCGGTATTGAAGATGCATACATTAATATTATTAATAACATCTATGAAAATGCAAGTGCAAAGATTCGGCTGTTTGAAAATTCAACACACATAAAAATTGGAAAGGGAGTGAGACAAGGTGACACCATATCTCCGAAGCTCTTTAATGCCACATTGGAAAATGTCTTTCAATCACTGAACTGGGAAAACAAAGGGATAAAGATTAATGGAGATTATCTAACCCACCTTCGTTTTGCTGATGACGTAGTCATTTTTGCAACTACCCCATCAGAGCTGCAGAGTATGATCCAGGAACTTGCTGACAAGAGTAAAGAAGTGGGATTAAAAATGAACTTTCAGAAGACAAAAGTGATGTTCAATGCTTTTACAAGAAATGAAGATTTATCGATTGATGGAGAAAAACTGGAGATAACAGATACGTATGTTTATCTTGGACAGCAGATATCAAGTGAGGGTCACATTGATGAAGAAATTAATCGGCGTACAAAACTTGCCTGGAGAGCTTTTGGAAGAAACAGCATAATTTTCAAGAGCAACATGCCATTATGTCTTAAAAGAAAAGTGTTTGATCAATGCATCCTTCCAGTGCTTACGTATGGTGCAGAGACGTGGACCTTAACTAAAAGAGACATACAAAGGCTGCAGACAACTCAAAGAAGCATGGAGAGGTGCATGCTTGGTATAACCAGGAGAGATAAGAAGAGAAACTCGTGGATCCGAAAAATGACGAGAGTGGAAGACATCATGATCAGGGTTAAATCCCTGAAATGGCAATGGGCTGGACATACTGCCAGAAGGACAGACCATCGATGGACAGCCGAAATTTTAGATTGGATTCCAAGGGACAGGAAAAGACCCAGAAAAAGACCACATGGGAGATGGGTGGATGAAATTCGTAAATATGCGGGAGTGACATGGAGGAGACTGGCACAAGACAGACCGTTGTGGAGGAAACTTGGGGAGACCTTCGTCCAGCAGTGGATTGATAATGGTTGACAATGATGATGATGATGAAATATCACTAGCAGTGGCTTTTTACCAATGAAGAAAGTCTGTAGATGTCGTGTCATAATCATTTGTTTGGAATCAGACCAGTATTTAACTACAAGCTTTTTCTTTGAAGCTGCATTCACAGTTTCCCCAAAACAAAGAGAGAAATGTGCTCCTCCAATATCATCCACCAACTGCTTTTTAAAATATGGAGCTAAAGCATCACATACTAAATATCTTGCCTTTGTCCTAGAAAGGGTGAACTCAGAAGGAACACTTCCAGGAAACATTGCCTCAAAGGTTTCTTTGACATCTTAACAAGCTGGCTGAACAGCAAAGTTCCCTCCAATCATTTTCAAACACCAGATTAACTCTACCCTTGAAGCAGCTTGTCTAGCAGAATAAAGCTGAATTGATGGTGTAGCTCCGGGAGATGAAATTACACCATCACTGCTACATCCAGGACGAGCTGAAGACAATTGTAGTTGTGAAGAACTCAGTTTCACTTTACATTGTTCTCTGTGCTTCAGAGTAGAAGCATGCTGCTCTATAGCACTAAAGCCCCAAGAAACTGAAAACGTTTGCGTGCACAACATACAAAAAAACTTCACTGTCACTTTTCTGTCCCCATTCAGAAACCATTGGTGTCCTTTTTTTGGAACCATTCTGATTTTATAGTACATTTTCCCATACTTTTGTCTAAGCAATCCAGTTAATCAAAAACTTATGATTTTATAAAGACAGCTGCATTACCTGAAACAACAAATAAAAGAAATTAGGATTCCTATTCATTACAGTATGAAGTGAAGAAAAAACACATATGCACACACAACTTTTTTTGCAACTTTTTTTTTGCAACTTTCGTTTTAAATTCTAAAGTTTTTCCTTAGTCTTCAGTTTTGCTCTTCAGTATATATAGATAGATAGATAGATAGATAGATAGATAGAGAGAGAGAGAGAGAGAGAGATCCAGAGAAATTTTTAAGCAGGGTGTCTATTAAATTCCTACAGTAAAATTTACTGAGTATTCCCAGGTTAAGATTTTCGTGCCAGTATAGGGCCCCACCCGACACAGTGGTGAACTGCCAGGACACTACATTGTCCAAATTTCACCTCCGTATTATTATTTTCAGAGAAATCAAAAAAAAAAAAAAAAAAAAAAAAATCAACACGGATTAGTTGGAAAAAAAACTTCACAATTCCAGATAATTATGTAGTTATGGTGGACACAAACTACGGACAGACACACAGAAACCACTTCGAAAATAGTGAAATCGTATTCGGGGGACCCCAAAACATGTATTTCCGTTGAAATCTCGAATTCGAATTTTTGCACGATTACAATACTTCCTCATACTTAATATGAGAAAGTAATAAGAAAAATTATAGGAAATACTGTACAAAGGCTCAAAATATAGGAAATATAAGATGGGTAGGAGCATTGTTTGTGTATATGCGCACACACAACTCTTCCCCAAACCAAAAAATACATTTGGCGAGGAAAGTTAACCAAAATTTATTTTTTTGCACTTAGATAACATTCCCAATATAGAGATCAAAAATCACTCTCTAGTGCACAAGGTTGTTAACAAAGTTATAACTCAGAGCCTTCTCAACTGCATTTTCTAATTTTTCAATCTATCTGCCACATAAAACATTACTTTACCGAACACAAACTTTTTTTCATATCACGTAAATCTTTTTAAAAAAAGCCATGGTATAAAACTGACTTTACAGACCAAAATTGAAAAATACAGACTAAAACTGACCAATCTGAAAAATATTGACTTTTACTGACCATTTTTCATCCCTGAAATATTTGAAAATTGTGTGGGTCATGAAACTATGATAACTTCAGACTGCTTTTGAGGTTCTAGTTAAAACACCCAGCAAAAATACTTTATTATCTGTACCATTGCTTAATTTTTAGGCGATCTTTGTAAATAGTCAGAAACCATTTAAGTTTACATGCCGCACACAAATAATATCTCACGCAAATTTTATTTAAAAGCTAAGTATGTTATATTTTTTCTATACTATGAATAGATAATGTTGGTCTATTCTATAGTTATTCTTTATGGGTGGAAAGCTATTTATATGCAACCATTTATTATTTTCAGGATTATTGTTTAATTTTCTCATTTCAGATCAGTTTTGTCAGCTGATCTGAAAGGATTTTGTACTGCTAAATAATAAAATCGGTCAACCATCACCTTTGAGAAGGCAAGAAAAAGAATCTAGTCATTATTCCTGTTATTAATTGTAAAAGAAAATATCTTATTGGGTGCTGATTAAATTTGGAATATTGTAGAAGAAAAAATAGAATCTAATATTGAAAAAACCCAGGTGGGATTTTTCGAACTGGGCCCACCCCGGCGAACCCTGATTATAGCATTGCATTGATATAATATTCTATTTACAGCATCTAACAATGACAGCCACCTTGAGACATATTTTTAAAATATAAACACTTTAAGCCCACACATTTCTTGGCAGTCCAACAGTAGTTATTCAACTTCACAATTAAGCTGTTTTGCTGATTTTTAGCACATACATGTGTATGTGAAGCAAATGGCACATGCAACTTTGGACATAAATGTTAGTTTACTTTTTTATATGTGCAGCTACACCATTGAAATGCCCTAACATGGTGATTGCATTGTAACAACCAAATGAAATACAATTTTTTTATGGAATTTTTTTCTTCTCCGTTTCTTTATCCAGAATACAAAAAATACTATAACCAGTATTATCACTGCATTCCAAGAGACCATAATTGCAGAAACAATTTTTTGCTTATTTACATCAATATGTCTTACAACAGGATATAATTTAGTAGAATTCTGATCACTGTTGCCATTGAAAGTGAACATAATGATAACATAATATCTGAAACAGTTTTGTCAGCCATACATTTTTTAACACAGCTGTGGATTTTGTATGAGCACATGAATAAGCTTTTGCGATTTCCGAGTCTATAAACGGGTCATTCCATGTCAAATCAACGCAATAGCATTTTCAACCTGACCCCCATAGAATTTTGGCCCACATGTAAAGCTTATGGGAGAAATGAATTAATGCCAATTAACAAGTCTATCTCTTTTGGTTTCTGAAATATACAACTTCGAAAATGGACCGAAAGCTTCAATTTTCACTTTTCGTGTATTACAAAATCGCCCATATTTTCTTTCCTATTTGGCACAGAACCTCGATATTGGTATCTTTGAAAAGCATTTGAGATGTGACCTTTCATATATGTCACATGAACATAATTTAATTTTTGGTTTCAAGGTCAAACAGTTTGACCTTTGACCTTCTGCATCTCAAAAAGAGGAATTTTAAATTAAAAAAAATTATATATGTGATTCTTATATTTATGCTCTACAATATCAGTGAATCTCAATTTGGGACCATCATGGGATACTGGGATATAAAAAGCAGAAAAAAACCATCTTAATACGAACCACACACACACACATAGAAATGACATTTCACGCAGCTTTTCCAATAAGTCTTATATCACATATCATCTACCAAAAAATTTTGATAGCAATCAATTGCTCCTGAACATTTTTAATAAGAATTTTACAATTATTTTCATAAAGTGTATTTTTCTCATACTGAAATTCAGTTATTATGGCAGGCATTGTCCTGGGGGCCAATCCTTTTCCTGGTAGTAGGAAGTCCTGGCATGTCTGTCCCAGAGACAGAGGAAACCAGCCATGTGGTTTTGGTCAATGAAGCCCTTAAGCTTGACCAGCCCCTCTGGATGGGCTTGTCACAGATCATTGGGGAGAACAAGCAGATGGTGCTCAGATCAGCTCAGATTGCTGCAAGTTATTGTAGAGTGAAGTTTTTTTTTTTTTTTTTTGCTTTTGCTTATTATTTTGAGGCAAGTAGTTTTAAAAATGGAATCTTCTGAACAGAAAAAAAATATCAAGAGCACCTGTTGCAATCCATTCAATGAACCAGGTCATTCAAATGTAAGAAAAAATTTAAGAAATGTCCTGCAATGGATGGTAAAGAAAGTTCCTGTTTTGAGTGAGGGAAATAGAATTTGTGATAAATGTCATAAAAAGTTGCAATCAACATTAATTTCTGAAAGTGAAGAGGAATCTTCTCAGTCATTATGGCAGACACCAGTACAGTTGCTGATAAACAACATGAAATACATACTGATCTTGATGAGCAAAGCTATATTTCTGATTATGAAAGAGAAACAGCAATGTGTTTTAAATGAAAGCTTGAAAAGTATTGGAGAAACACCAATAAAAAAAAAAAGGCTGGTTGAGATGAAATATCCAAAAGCTAAATTTACAAAAAATAAACAAAGCTTTAAAACATAAGTTGATGAATATTTCTGACAGTGATTCACCTTCTGATTTAGGTGAATTGGATATAATAACTCAGTTAAAGGAAAAATTCAATAGCACTGATGATAAAAGTTTGCAAGTGCAAATTTTAACTGTTTTACCTAAGAATTGGTCTGTCAGAAAGAATTTGGAGCAACCAATTACATGGTAAGAAAAGCCAAACAACTTGTCAGGGAGAAAGGTATCCTAGCATCCCCTAACCCAAGACCTGGGAAGACTAAGTCAAGAAAAAACTAGCCTCGTAAAAACATTTTATAACAGTGATGGCATAAGTAGAATTATGGCAGGTAAATAGGATTGTGTATCAATGAAGGTTGATGGAGTACAAACACGTGTACAGAAAAGACTGGTACTGAGTAATCTAAATGAAGCATTTCAACAGTTCAAAGATGAGTACCCAGATCTTAAAATTGGATTTTCCAAATTTGCTGAACTACGACCAAAAAACTGCATTTTGGCAGGTGCCAGTGGAACACACACTATCTGTGTTTGTCATATCCATGAAAATGTCAAGTTAATGTTGATTGGATGTAATTTGAAGGAACTGAGTAAAGAGGAAGAAACTCCAATTGATTCATGTAACACCTGTGTGGCCCCATTGGTTTGTAAAATGCTCCACAGCCAATTTGCTATGTGGGAGAGTGTAACAACTGCCCAAAATCTGAGAAATTTAAAGAATATACTGAGAGGCTTTCCCATCAAAACAGCATTCAAATAATTACATATAAGCAGTGGTTGAGTGTTGATCAGTCAGTCCTCGAAACTTTATCAACCACTTGTGATGACTTTATTGATTCATTTGTTGAAAAACCGACAGTGCTGCGATGGCATTCATTTATTGCTAAAAAGCAATCATCTTTCTTTGGAGATTGTAAAAAAAAATCTCAAGTGTGGTGATTATGTAATAGTTTGTGATTTTTCTGAAAATTATTCTTTTATTCTTCAAGATGAGGTTCAGGGATTTTACTGGAACAACTCACAAGCAACAGTTCACCCATTTGTTGTATATTACGACAATGGAGACAGTGATCACAGCATAGAAAATATTAGTTTTGTGATAATTTCTGAATGCCTTCATCACAATATTATAGCTGTTTGTTTCAAAAATAGTTAATTCAGTTTTTAGCCAAAAGATTTAATGGGACCCTTAGGAAAATGATGTACTTTTCTGATGGTGCAGCAGCTCACTACAAGAATTGTAATTTTTTTTTTTTTAAACCTGTGCTGTCACAAAGGATTTCGGAATTCAAGCAGAGTGGCATTTCTTTGCTACAGCTCATGGAAAAGGAGTGTCAGATGGTATTGGTGGAACTGTGAAGAGACTAGCAGCTCGTGTCAGCTTGCAGCGTCTATACACAGACCAAATAATGACTGCCCGGCAATTGTATGAATGGGCGTCATCTAATATTGCAGGGATACAATTTGCTTATGTCACTTGCCAGCAATATGAGAAAGAAAAATTTCTTTTACAGGGCCATTTTTTGTCGTCTCGTGTTGTTGCTGGCACCCAGAAGCTGCATGCCTTCATACCATGTAGCAGTAGCACACTTCTATGCAATTTTTTTTCTAGTTCCACAACAGGCAAGGAAGTGAAAGTCACCAAAGAAGGAGAACTTGAAATAGAACAGTTAAATGGATTTGTAACTTGTGTTTATGAAGCACAGTGGTGGGTAGGATGTATTCTCAGTGTGAATTACGATCTATAAGATATCAAAGTTAACTTCCTCCATCTCTATCATTTTATTATCCTGAAAACCCTGACATATTACAAATACCTGTAGCTTCAGTACTGACCAAAGTTGACTTACGAACTGCTACTGGCAGAGCCTACAGACTATCTCATAGTGAAATTTATGCTGCATCTTCTAAATTAACTTTGAAAATAGCTTCAGCAGTATGCCACAGCTAAAAGCTTGAATGAACAAAAGTGTTTCCTGGACTTGACAGTTAAACACAAATTTAAAATCTGTAAAGTTGATTTCCATTTTTTTTAATTTCCCCAATTAATTAAAAAGCTATTTTCCTTTTCCATTTTATGATCTATCTGTTCAATAGTAGTATTGTGACAGAACTATAAACTTACTGACATGCATATTTTTTTAATCAGACAATGTATTGTAGGATAAAAATTTTATCAACAAATAATAGCTCATATGCCATTTTAGATTAAAATATACAGACAAACTAGTTTCTTTTTATAACTCAGTAGATATGAAAAAAAAATCTTTTCAATAAGCTAAAAGCATTTGGGGGCAATTGTTTGATTGCACAAAATCCATTTGTTTTGTATACATTTGATAAAAGAATCTTTTTCAGTACAAAATGATGTATGTACAAGTGATTTTAGTATGAAAATGAGGGGTAGGGTTTCCTATTTAAATTTATAACTGATTGTCCCATAGTGGTCCCAAGTTGAGATTCACAGATATTGTAAAACATAAATATACGAATAACATATAACATTTTGAAAAAAAAAATTAAAATACCCCTTTCTGAGATACAGCAGGTCAGAGGTCAAAGTGTTTGACCTTGAAACCAAAAAGGAAATAAATATATTCATGTGATATATCATATGAAAGGTCACATCAAATGCTTTCCAAAGATACCAATATCGAGGTTCTGTGGCAAATAGGAAAGAAAATATGGGCGATTTTGTAATACGTGAAAAGTGAAGCTTTCGGTCCATTTTCAAAGTTGTGTATTTCAGAAACCAAGAGATAGAGGCTTATTAATTGGCATTAATTCATTTCTCCATAACCTTTACATGTGTGCCAAATTTCATAAAATTCTGATGAGGTGAGGTTGTAAGCCGTGTTTGATTTGACATGGAATGACCCAAACATATTTTTGAATAACCGTCCTGATGCACCCAAACATGGCCATTTTTCCAAATATGACGACTTAAATTTTTGCTCTACAATCTTTAACTTCTTTCTTTATTAAAACGTGTAATCACCAAATATGTTCACAAGTCATGAAAGCACGTGGAAAGCAGGCTGACTCACTTGCTGATAAAGAAAGAAAAGCACTATAAATTATAATCCAATACGAAGCTGAACTGTTAAGCGAGCGGCATGGCAGCACTCTCATGCTGTCCAATTAGAAGAACATTAAATGTGCGTGTGCACGCGCATGGGTGGAAAATCAACTAGTACGCTAAAATAAACCACAAGTGCCACCCTGGTGGTGCAGTAGTCTAAGTGATGGCTTCTGACCATTCATCTGAGATGGGTCTAGGTTCGAATTCCGGGAAGGTATAGATGTTGTGTTTGTCTTATGGCCCTGGCTCTCTCCCTTCCCTGTAACCAGTGACTAAATTAGGGATCGGCGACTGCTTATAGCCTATTGAGTTGCTCACGGTGGTCGCTAAACCTCCAACAAAAAAAACCACGTGCTTACTTCAGTGAAAACACTTTAGTACTCTTTGGTACAGGTTAGTACAGAGAGCACGCACTCAGATTCCTACGTGATGCTGCTACCCATCAAAGGAGGGTGAAACCAGTTCAGGTTGATTACAGTGTGTGACGTAGTGAAGAGAAACTGAGACATGAGCAAGGTATGCCACAGCTTAAATCATTTTTGATTCAGAGAATATCTTTCATCTGCACTTTTACATCAAAGTTTTTAATTTTTAGCCAGAAATCGAAAAATTTTTTGACAAGAAGCAAATACCTCCTTTTGCAGTTTTTTTCATTTATAGACAGACCTCAGGTATGTAAAATAAGACTATAAAAATGTTTCATCTCATCATTGAAGACCCCTGGGCTCAGGAACGTAACATTCATTTTGTTGGGAAACCAGTCAATTTACATCTGATTTGGGTAGTGTTTCAGATGGGCACTTGCTGCATTACGTCATGTACAGATCCAATATACGGATTATTTCATTGAAATAAGAGGTTCTTACAAAACACTCCATTCGCCCCCGACTCTCCAGAGTAAGTGCCGCTAAGCTGGGGGGGGGGATCTAAGCGTCTTGCGAAACCTGCAGCAGAGTGAATGATGTTGTGTTACGAGTGCTTGTTTTTGTCATAATGACTGCAGTCAACACACATTTCCAGTTGATTATGGACTTGAGTTTTGTGCAAAATCTGAAGTTTAGCGATTGTGCGTTACTCTGTTGTGGAGATGTGTTGAAGTATTACTTCTATGAATGGAGAGCACAGAAGTTCCTGTGTGGGGAAACAAAACCCATCATTCTCGGAAGTCAGAGATACTGTTGTTGGGAGAGTAAAAGAAATCTGGACTAAGGCATCAATTCCTGTGGTCAGAGATCAATGGATCAAAGCAATGGCTCAGGTCAGAGGTTTGTATGTACCAGAAGTTAAACAAATCACACACAAAGAAGAAAACAGAATTTTCTGCAATGAAGGTGAGTGAATATTGGGATGGAATGGAAAAACTGTGATGTAGCGGCTTGCAAGAACAAAGACATAGACAAATGTACCTGTGGAAAGGATTTGAAAGTGCCGCAAATTGAGATAAATTTTCTACAAGACAAAAGAGCGCCAAGAATGGAAAGAATCGGACCACTGAATAAGGCGACAACAGCTACCCAGCAAAAAAAAAAAGATATGCGAGAAAATCTTAAGATGACAACGTCAAAAAGAAATGCAAGAACTTAGCCGTAATTTTGGTGAATTTGGACGATATGGTGACATCATGTTGTCTAGGGTCGCTTAGGCTGTGTACACTGTTTAGACCCCTCCCCTGAGGCGCTTACTCGGGGGAGGGGGATGAAGTGTTTTGCGAGAATACACTGCGTTGTAATTGCAATAAAATAATCCGTATACTGGATCTGTACTTGACGTAATGCATCATGTGCCTGTCTGAAACACTCCCCGAATCAGACGTAAATTGACCGGTTTCCCAACAAAATGAACATTACTTTCCTGAGCCCAGGGTTTTTTTTTTTTTATGACGAGATGAAACATTTTTATAGTCTTATTTTACTTACCTGAGGTCTATAAATGAAAAACTGGCGAAAGTGAGACTTATTTGCTTTTAGTTAAAAATTTGAAACTTTGATGTAAAAGCGCAGACGGAAGATATTCTCCAAATCAAAAACGATTTAAGCTGTAGCATACTGACTACCAACCACAATTTTTAAACACTAGAACGTTTGAAAATAAAAATTTTTATTTTTTTCGCACCGCCTTAATGTACACTACGTGATTCAAGGTTAACCTGGACTTGAAACTAAATGGGAACCCACTTCCCTAGGTAATTTCCCTTAACAGCAAAGTTGCAGTAGTCCAATGTTCTAAATTATTTGGCAGAAAATTTTGACAAAAAATTATGTACATATTTGTAAACCCCCCCCCATTTTATATCAAATTACATATTTTCATCACATTTTAAAGATGTTTGGCATAAAACTTGCCTGCAAGCACAGAGGTGTAAGCAAACATTGCGTCGACATCAGCTATGGCTTCACTAAAACAAAAGCCACTGGGTCCTGACATTTTTTTAAATTGCTTTTCAAATAAAATAGTTATGCTTTGAGCAAGAGTAGGTAAATCTAGAACTTTTTTTTAGAGCAGATTGTAGTAAGATGCTAAGGTTCATTCTTCTGGCAAGTGCACACAATATGAGTGAACCATTTCATCTTGCGGCATTCAACCCATAAAATGGCCACTGCAGCAGGACCTGATGACCTTTTCTACTGAGCAATGACTGACTCCAGCACAGCATTTGTTTAAAACCCTTGTGGTTGCAGTTAAGTTTTCTGGTAAAAATCTCTAAAATGTGTTGTAACGCTGAACATTTTTCACACCATTTTTCATATGAAATTACATATTTTCAAATACAAATAGAATTTTATTTCCAATTTTCTAGTCAAAGCAGTCCGGCTTCAGCAAAGCATATGAAATCCCCAGTACCTCAGATATGGAAATCAAGAAATATTCCTTATAAATAAATGGAATAATCAAATAATTATTGACACAGTAATCATAATTACTCCGAATTGCTCGTTTATTGTTCATCATATAATTATCAGACAACTTTTAAACTGTACAGCACTGGAGCATGAATCGAACCAGGCATCTACCGATTTTAAATTGGGAGATTATTTAATCGTGAGTGGACTATCTAGAAACTCAGCCACTCTGTCCCCAACCTTTCTCTAATTGACAACTTCTACCAAAACCCTACCCCAAACTACAGAAACTGCTTCTGAACAGAGAAAAACTAAAATATTAAACAACTTTATGAACAATTGACTTGCACAAATCAACACAAAAGTTGCCTGAATTATAGATGTTATCCGATTTTTTTTTTTTACCAGAATTATGTGAAACAAACCAAAAATACTCCAAGAACACAATTTAGAAACATTTATTTCCATGAACTTTGTACATCAATCACCTAGCTCACTGTATAACAAATACTTTTTTAAAATCCGTGGAAAGCAAAGATTATTAATGATTGTTCCAAAAGATGAACAACCATGCTTAGAAATCATGGACTGTCATATTTTGATGTGGCACAAGTTCTTTAGAGATGATGGTTTATTAACTTCTTTTAAGATTCTATTTCACCATTGAGCGTTGTACTCTGCCTTACGGATAAGTCGACACTTTGCAGAAACAGCATAGAACTGGTCCAGTGAATTCAAGCAGAAGTTTGAAAATATCCAGAATTGCATTCTGCCTCAACATGTGCTTATTAACCGATCAGCAAAAACATTGCTGACTTTTCTTCTGAGAAAGCAGATGTGGATCAGAACTTAACTGAAGCAGATTAAGGGTATGACAATACTCATTAAAAGAGAGAAGCACACATTCATTGGTTGGAACATCTTCAAGATGGTAGCTGATGTCACAGCCATGCTCAATGAGGAATTCTGGTTTTCTCTGATCACTTAACAATGCACCGAAGATTGGACGATAGTAAAAATGTAGCTGCACACCATCAACACCACCATAACATACTATATTCAAATAGGCTCCATGCTTAACAAAATTTTCATGGATCCTAAATCTCAGATTTTTGCAGCCAATGCCAGTTTCATGAGTAGAATGCATTAGATTATTATGATTATTTGGTTAATAATCCCCCTGGAATGTAAGCTATCTACTGGGAAACCACATAAACGAAGAGTTTCAAACACTTGTGCATTCCATGCATAACAGCCACTTGAAATGGACACAAACAATTATGGGATGTAAGATGCATTACGAACTGGAGATCTACTTTGTCTACCAGCAGTTTTACACAAGTGGAACTGTCCAGAAAAACAGCAAACTACAGAGCTTGGACTTCATCATATATGGTACACGCACAAACATTTTTTATAAAAATATTTTTATATAACAATTTTATTTATTTTTTTACTTTTCATATATGGTACGCACACAAACAAATTTGGGTCAGCGTTACAATCCAGGAGAATTTTTACACATTCTGTGTGACCACGCTTAACAGCAGCAGTAAGTGGAAAATGAACTATACATAAGTTTGGATCAGATTTGTAACGAAGAAGGTTTACAGATAATCTTTGGCTACATTACAGTGTTCAAAAGGTACCAGAACTGGTGCATCGTAACAAAATTAATTTAACCTCAAGTTTGGATCAGCACAGTACTGATGGAGAAGTTCCACACATTCTGTGTGACCATTCATAGCAGCAGCTATACGTGGGGTCCCATAAAATTCATTCTATCTCAAGTTTAAATGAGCACAGTATTCAAGGAAAAGTTCCACATATTCTGTGAGACCATTCTTTACAGTAACTGCAAGTGGGGTCTAATGAATTTCCAAGTCTGGATGAGCACTGCACCGAAGGAAAGATTCCACACATTTTATGTGAAAATTCTTATCAGCTTTGGCAAGGTCAGTACTTTGAAGTTTATCTACGCTCAAGTTTGGATCAGCACTGTTGTGAAGTATTCGTACACATTTTATAAGAAGTTTTATAGCAGCAGCACCACAGAGTGGAGTCTCTGATAATTTATGCTGGTTCAGATATGAACGAGCAACATAATTGAGTAGTTTCACATATTCTGCATGATCATTTTTAACAGCACTTAAGGAATGATTCCTGCAAAAATTTATCTACCCATACTTTGGGATCATCATGGTAATCAAGGAGTACTTTTACACACTTTTCATATACGGTACGCACACAAACAAATTTGGGTCAGCATTGTAATCCAGGAGAATTTTATACACATTCTGTGTGACCATGCTTAACAGCAGCAGCAGCAAGTGGAAAAGGAACTATAGATAAGTTTGGATCAGATTTGTAACGAAGAAGGTTTACAGATAATCTTTGGCTACATTACAGTGTTCAAAAGGTATCAGAACTGGTGCATCGTAACAAAATTAATTTAATCTCAAGTTTGGATCAGCACAGTACTGACGGAGAAGTTCCACACATTCTGTGTGACCATTCATAGCAGCAGCTATACGTGGGGTCCCATTATATTCATTCTATGTCAAGTTTAAATGAGCACAGTATTCAAGGAAAAGTTCCACATATTCTGGGAGATCATTCTTAACAGTAACTGCAAGTGGGGTCCAATGAATTTCCAAGTCTGGATGAGCACTGCACCGAAGGAAAGATTCCACACATTTTATGTGAAAATTCTTATCAGCTTTGGCAAGTTCAGTACTTTGAAGTTTATCTACGCTCAAGTTTGGATAAGCACTGTTGTGAAGTATTCACACATTTTATAAGAAGTTTTATAGCAGAAGCACCACAGAGTGGATTCTCTGATAATTTATGCTGGTTCAGATATGAACGAGCAACATAATTGAGTAGTTTCACATATTCTGCATGATCATTTTTAACAGCAATTAAGGAATGATTCCTGCAAAAATTTATCTACCCATACTTTGGGATCATCATGGTAATCAAGGAGTACTTTTACACACTTTTCATATATGGTATGCACACAAACAAATTTGGGTCAGCATTGTAATCCAAGAGAATTTATACACATTCTGTGTGACCATGCTTAACAGCAGCAGCAAGTGGAAAAGGAAAAATAAGCGATTTTGAAAAGCAAGTGAAAAATTAACTATAGATAAGTTTGGATCAGATTTGTAACGAAGAAGGTTTACAGATAATCTTTGGCCACATTACAGTGTTCAAAAGGTATCAGAACTGGTGCATCGTAACAAAATTAATTTAACCTCAAGTTTGGATCAGCACAGTACTGATGGAAAAGTTCCACACATTCTGTGTGACCATTCATAGCAGCAGCTATACGTGGGGTCCCATAAAATTTATTCAATCTCAAGTTTAAATGAGCACAGTATTCAAGGAAAAGTTCCACATATTCTGTGAGCCCATTCTTTACAGTAACTGCAAGTGGGGTCCAATGAATTTCCATGTCTGGATGAGCACTGCACCGAAGGAAAGATTCCACACTTTTTTTCTGAAAATTCTTATCAGCTTTGGCAAGTTCAGTCCTTTGAAGTTTATCTACACTCAAGTTTGGATCAGCACTGTTGTGAAGTATTCGTACACATTTTATAAGAAGTTTTATAGCAGCAGCACCACAGAGTGGAGTCTCTGATAATTTATGCTGGTTCAGATATGAACGAGCAACATAACTGAGTAGTTTCACATATTCTGCATGATCATTTTTAACAGCACTTAAGGAATGATTCCTGCAAAAATTTATCTACCCATACTTTGGGATCATCATGGTAATCAAGGAGTACTTTTACACACTTTTCATATATGGTACGCACACAAACAAATTTGGGTCAGCATTGTAATCCAGGAGAATTGTATACACATTTTGTGTGACCATGCTTAACAGGAGCAGCAAGTGGAAAAGGAAAAATAAGCGATTTTGAAAAGCAAGTGGAAAAGGAACTATAGATAAGTTTGGATCAGATTTGTAACGAAGAAGGTTTACAGATAATCTTTGGCTACATTACCATGTTCAAAAGCTAGCAGAACTGGTGCATCGTAACAAAATTAATTTAATCTCAAGTTTGGATCAGCACAGTACTGACGGAGAAGTTCCACACATTCTGTGTGACGATTCATAGCAGCAGTTATACGTGGGGTCCCATAAAATTCATTCTATGTCAAGTTTAAATGAGCACAGTATTTAAGGAAAAGTTCCACATATTCTTGGAGACCATTCCTTACAGTAACTGCAAGTGGGGTCCAATGAATTTCCAAGTCTGGATGAGCACTGCACCGAAGGAAAGATTCCACACATTTTATGTGAAAATTCTTATCAGCTTTGGCAAGTTCAGTCCTTTGAAGTTTGGATCAGCACTGTTGTGAAGTATTCGTACACATTTTATAAGAAGTTTTATAGCAGCAGCACCACAGAGTGGAGTCTCTGATAATTTATGCTGGTTCAGATATGAACAAGCAACATAATTGAGTAGTTTCACATATTCTGCATGATCATTGTTAATAGCTAATAGCACTTAAGGAATGATTCCTGCAAAAATTTAACTACCCATACTTTGGGATTAGCATGGTAATCAGGGAGTACTTTTACACACTTTTCACATATGGTACGCACACAAACAAATTTGGGTCAGCATTGTAATCCAGGAGAATCTTTTACACATTCTGTGAGACCATGCTTAACAGCAGCAGCAAGTGGAAAATGAACTATAGATAAGTTTGGATTAGATTTGTAACGAAGAAGGTTTACAGATAATATTTGCCCGGCCACATTACAGTGTTCAAAAGGTACCACAACTGGTGCATCGTAACAAAATTAATTAAACCTCAAGTTTGGATCAGCACAGTACTGACGGAGAAGTTCCACACATTCTGTGTGACCATTCATAGCAGCAGCTATACGTGGGGTCCCATAAAATTTATTCAATCTCAAGTTTAAATGAGCACAGTATTCAAGAAAAATTCCACATATTCTGGGAGACCATTCTTTACAGTAACTGCAAGTGGGGTCTAATGAATTTCCAAGTCTGGATGAGCACTGCACCCAAGGAAAGATTCCACACATTTTATGTGAAAATTCTTATCAGCTTTGGCAAGTTCAGTCCTTTGAAGTTTATCTACGCTCAAGTTTGGATCAGCACTGTTGTGAAGTATTCGTACACATTTTATAAGAAGTTTTATAGCAGCAGCACCACAGAGTGGAGTCTCTGATAATTTATGCTGGTTCAGATATGAAAGAGCAACATAATTGAGTAGTTTCACATATTCTGCATGATCATTGTTAATAGCTAATAGCACTTAAGGAATGATTCCTGCAAAAATTTATCTACCCATACTTTGGGATCAGCATGGTAATCAAGGAGTACTTTTACACACTTTTCATATATGGTACGCACACAAACAAATTTGGGTCAGCATTGTAATCCAGGAGAATTTTGTGCACATTCTGTGTGACCATGCTTAACAGCAGCAGCAAATGGAAAATGAACTATAGATACGTTTGGATCAGGTTTGTAATGAAGAAGGTTTACAGATAATCTTTGGCTACATTACAGTGTTCAAAAGGTACCAGAACTGGTGCATCGTAACAAAATTAATTTAATCTCAAGTTTGGATCAGCACAGTACTGACGGAGAAGTTCCACACATTCTGTGTGACCATTCATAGCAGCAGCTAAACGTGGGGTCCCATTATATTCATTCTATGTCAAGTTTAAATGAGCACAGTATTCAAGGAAAAGTTCCACATATTCTGGGAGATCATTCTTAACAGTAACTGCAAGTGGGGTCCAATGAATTTCCAAGTCTGGATGAGCACTGCACCGAAGGAAAGATTCCACCACATTTTATGTGAAAATTCTTATCAGCTTTGGCAAGGTCAGTACTTTGAAGTTTATCTACGCTCAAGTTTGGATCAGCACTGTTGTGAAGTATTCGTACACATTTTATAAGAAGTTTTATAGCAGCAGCACCACAGAGTGGAGTCTCTGATAATTTATGCTGGTTCAGATATGAACGAGCAACATAATTGAGTAGTTTCACATATTCTGCATGATCATTTTTAACAGCACTTAAGGAATGATTCCTGCAAAAATTTATCTACCCATACTTTGGGATCATCATGGTAATCAAGGAGTACTTTTACACACTTTTCATATACGGTACGCACACAAACAAATTTGGGTCAGCATTGTAATCCAGGAGAATTTTATACACATTCTGTGTGACCATGCTTAACAGCAGCAGCAAGTGGAAAAGGAACTATAGATAAGTTTGGATCAGATTTGTAACGAAGAAGGTTTAC
The DNA here is from genome assembly GCA_039090855.1 of Macrothele yani. Classification (NCBI taxonomy): domain Eukaryota; kingdom Metazoa; phylum Arthropoda; class Arachnida; order Araneae; family Macrothelidae; genus Macrothele; species Macrothele yani. The sequence goes on along the minus strand of CM077009.1, from coordinate 130,381,254 downwards.
AGATAATCTTTGGCTACATTACAGTGTTCAAAAGGTACCAGAACTGGTGCATCGTAACAAAATTAATTTAATCTCAAGTTTGGATCAGCACAGTACTGACGGAGAAGTTCCACACATTCTGTGTGACCATTCATAGCAGCAGCTATACGTGGGGTCCCATTATATTCATTCTATGTCAAGTTTAAATGAGCACAGTATTCAAGGAAAAGTTCCACATATTCTGGGAGATCATTCTTAACAGTAACTGCAAGTGGGGTCCAATGAATTTCCAAGTCTGGATGAGCACTGCACCGAAGGAAAGATTCCACACATTTTATGTGAAAATTCTTATCAGCTTTGGCAAGTTCAGTACTTTGAAGTTTATCTACGCTCAAGTTTGGATAAGCACTGTTGTGAAGTATTCGTACACATTTTATAAGAAGTTTTATAGCAGAAGCACCACAGAGTGGATTCTCTGATAATTTATGCTGGTTCAGATATGAACGAGCAACATAATTGAGTAGTTTCACATATTCTGCATGATCATTTTTAACAGCAATTAAGGAATGATTCCTGCAAAAATTTATCTACCCATACTTTGGGATCATCATGGTAATCAAGGAGTACTTTTACACACTTTTCATATATGGTATGCACACAAACAAATTTGGGTCAGCATTGTAATCCAAGAGAATCTTTTACACATTCTGTGTGACCATGCTTAACAGCAGCAGCAGCAAGTGAAAAATTAACTATAGATAAGTTTGGATCAGATTTGTAACGAAGAAGGTTTACAGATAATCTTTGGCCACATTACAGTGTTCAAAAGGTATCAGAACTGGTGCATCGTAACAAAATTAATTTAACCTCAAGTTTGGATCAGCACAGTACTGATGGAAAAGTTCCACACATTCTGTGTGACCATTCATAGCAGCAGCTATACGTGGGGTCCCATAAAATTTATTCAATCTCAAGTTTAAATGAGCACAGTATTCAAGGAAAAGTTCCACATATTCTGTGAGCCCATTCTTTACAGTAACTGCAAGTGGGGTCCAATGAATTTCCATGTCTGGATGAGCACTGCACCGAAGGAAAGATTCCACACTTTTTTCTGAAAATTCTTATCAGCTTTGGCAAGTTCAGTCCTTTGAAGTTTATCTACACTCAAGTTTGGATCAGCACTGTTGTGAAGTATTCGTACACATTTTATAAGAAGTTTTATAGCAGCAGCACCACAGAGTGGAGTCTCTGATAATTTATGCTGGTTCAGATATGAACGAGCAACATAACTGAGTAGTTTCACATATTCTGCATGATCATTTTTAACAGCACTTAAGGAATGATTCCTGCAAAAATTTATCTACCCATACTTTGGGATCATCATGGTAATCAAGGAGTACTTTTACACACTTTTCATATATGGTACGCACACAAACAAATTTGGGTCAGCATTGTAATCCAGGAGAATTGTATACACATTTTGTGTGACCATGCTTAACAGGAGCAGCAAGTGGAAAAGGAAAAATAAGCGATTTTGAAAAGCAAGTGGAAAAGGAACTATAGATAAGTTTGGATCAGATTTGTAACGAAGAAGGTTTACAGATAATCTTTGGCTACATTACCATGTTCAAAAGCTAGCAGAACTGGTGCATCGTAACAAAATTAATTTAATCTCAAGTTTGGATCAGCACAGTACTGACGGAGAAGTTCCACACATTCTGTGTGACGATTCATAGCAGCAGTTATACGTGGGGTCCCATAAAATTCATTCTATGTCAAGTTTAAATGAGCACAGTATTTAAGGAAAAGTTCCACATATTCTTGGAGACCATTCCTTACAGTAACTGCAAGTGGGGTCCAATGAATTTCCAAGTCTGGATGAGCACTGCACCGAAGGAAAGATTCCACACATTTTATGTGAAAATTCTTATCAGCTTTGGCAAGTTCAGTCCTTTGAAGTTTGGATCAGCACTGTTGTGAAGTATTCGTACACACTTTATAAGAAGTTTTATAGCAGCAGCACCACAGAGTGGAGTCTCTGATAATTTATGCTGGTTCAGATATGAACAAGCAACATAATTGAGTAGTTTCACATATTCTGCATGATCATTCTTAATAGCACTTAAGGAATGATTCCTGCAAAAATTTAACTACCCATACTTTGGGATTAGCATGGTAATCAGGGAGTACTTTTACACACTTTTCACATATGGTGCGCACACAAACAAATTTGGGTCAGCATTGTAATCCAGGAGAATCTTTTACACATTCTGTGAGACCACACTTAACAGCAGCAAGTGGAAAATGAACTATAGATAAGTTTGGATTAGATTTGTAACGAAGAAGGTTTACAGATAATCTTTGCCCGGCCACATTACAGTGTTCAAAAGGTACCACAACTGGTGCATCGTAACAAAATTAATTAAACCTCAAGTTTGGATCAGCACAGTACTGACGGAGAAGTTCCACACATTCTGTGTGACCATTCATAGCAGCAGCTATACGTGGGGTCCCATAAAATTTATTCAATCTCAAGTTTAAATGAGCACAGTATTCAAGAAAAAATTCCACATATTCTGGGAGACCATTCTTTACAGTAACTGCAAGTGGGGTCTAATGAATTTCCAAGTCTGGATGAGCACTGCACCCAAGGAAAGATTCCACACATTTTATGTGAAAATTCTTATCAGCTTTGGCAAGTTCAGTCCTTTGAAGTTTATCTACGCTCAAGTTTGGATCAGCACTGTTGTGAAGTATTCGTACACATTTTATAAGAAGTTTTATAGCAGCAGCACCACAGAGTGGAGTCTCTGATAATTTATGCTGGTTCAGATATGAAAGAGCAACATAATTGAGTAGTTTCACATATTCTGCATGATCATTGTTAATAGCTAATAGCACTTAAGGAATGATTCCTGCAAAAATTTATCTACCCATACTTTGGGATCAGCATGGTAATCAAGGAGTACTTTTACACACTTTTCATATATGGTACGCACACAAACAAATTTGGGTCAGCATTGTAATCCAGGAGAATTTTGTGCACATTCTGTGTGACCATGCTTAACAGCAGCAGCAAATGGAAAATGAACTATAGATACGTTTGGATCAGATTTGTAATGAAGAAGGTTTACAGATAATCTTTGGCTACATTACCATGTTCAAAAGCTAGCAGAACTGGTGCATCGTAACAAAATTAATTTAACCTCAAGTTTGGATCAGCACAGTACTGACGGAGAAGTTCCACACATTCTGTGTGACCAATCATAGCAGCAGCTATACGTGGGGTCCCATAAAATTTATTCAATCTCAAGTTTAAATGAGCACAGTATTCAAGGAAAAGTTCCACATATTCTGGGAGACCATTCTTTAATGTAACTTCAAGTGGGGTCCAATGAATTTCCAAGTCGGGATGAGCACTGCACTGAAGGAAAAATTCCCCACACTTTATGTGAAAATTCTTATCAGCTTTGGCAAGTTCAGTCCTTTGAAGTTTATCTACGCTCAAGTTTGGATCAGCACTGTTGTGAAGTATTCGTACACATTTTATAAGAAGTTTTATAGCAGCAGCACCACAGAGTGGAGTCTCTGATAATTTATGCTGGTTCAGATATGAAAGAGCAACATAATTGAGTAGTTTCACATATTCTGCATGATCATTGTTAATAGCTAATAGCACTTAAGGAATGATTCCTGCAAAAATTTATCTACCCATACTTTGGGATCAGCATGGTAATCAAGGAGTACTTTTACACACTTTTCATATATGGTACGCACACAAACAAATTTGGGTCAGCATTGTAATCCAGGAGAATTTTGTGCACATTCTGTGTGACCATGCTTAACAGCAGCAGCAAATGGAAAATGAACTATAGATACGTTTGGATCAGATTTGTAATGAAGAAGGTTTACAGATAATCTTTGGCTACATTACCATGTTCAAAAGCTAGCAGAACTGGTGCATCGTAACAAAATTAATTTAACCTCAAGTTTGGATCAGCACAGTACTGACGGAGAAGTTCCACACATTCTGTGTGACCAATCATAGCAGCAGCTATACGTGGGGTCCCATAAAATTTATTCAATCTCAAGTTTAAATGAGCACAGTATTCAAGGAAAAGTTCCACATATTCTGGGAGACCATTCTTTAATGTAACTTCAAGTGGGGTCCAATGAATTTCCAAGTCGGGATGAGCACTGCACTGAAGGAAAAATTCCCCACACTTTATGTGAAAATTCTTATCAGCTTTGGCAAGTTCAGTCCTTTGAAGTTTATCTACGCTCAAGTTTGGATCAGCACTGTTGTGAAGTATTCGTACACATTTTATAAGAAGTTTTATAGCAGCAGCACCACAGAGTGGAGTCTCTGATAATTTATGCTGGTTCAGATATGAAAGAGCAACATAATTGAGTAGTTTCACATATTCTGCATGATCATTGTTAATAGCTAATAGCACTTAAGGAATGATTCCTGCAAAAATTTATCTACCCATACTTTGGGATCAGCATGGTAATCAGGGAGTACTTTTACACACTTTTCACATATGGTATGCACACAAACAAATTTGGGTCAGTATTGTAATCCAGGAGAATCTTTTACACATTCTGTGTGACCACGCTTAACAGCAGCAAGTGGAAAATGAACTATAGATAAGTTTGGATCAGATTTGTAACGAAGAAGGTTTACAGATAATCTTTGGTCACATTACAGTGTTCAAAAGGTACCAGAACTGGTGCATCATAACAAAATTAATTTAACCTCAAGTTTGGATGAGCACAGTACTGACGGAGAAGTTCCACACATTCTGTGTGACCATTCATAGCAGCAGCTATACGTGGGGTCCCATAAAATTTATTCAATCTCAAGTTTAAATGAGCACATTATTCAAGGATAAGTTCCACATATTCTGGGAAACCATTCTTTACAGTAACTGCAAGTGGGGTCCAATGAATTTCCAAGTCTGGATGAGCACTGCACCGAAGGAAAGATTCCACACATTTTATGTGAAAATTCTTATCAGCTTTGGCAAGTTCAGTCCTTTGAAGTTTATCTACGCTCAAGTTTGGATCAGCACTGTTGTGAAGTATTCGTACACATTTTATAAGTTATATAGCAGCAGCACCACAGAATGGAGTCTCTGATAATTTATGCTAGTTCAGATATGAATGAGCAACATAATTGAGTAGTTTCACATATTCTGCATGATCATTGTTAACAGCACTTAAGGAATGATTCCTGCAAAAATTTATCTACCCATACTTTGGGATCATCATGGTAATCAAGGAGTACTTTTACACACTTTTCATATATGGTAAGCACACAAACAAATTTGGGTCAGCATTGTAATCCAGGAGAATCTTTTACACATTCTGTGTGACCACGCTTAACAGCAGCAGTAAGTGGAAAATGAACTATAGATAAGTTTGGATCAGGTTTGTAACGAAGAAGGTTTACAGATAATCTTTGGCTACATTACAGTGTTCAAAAGGTACCACAACTGGTGCATCGTAACAAAATTAATTTAACCTCAAGTTTGGATGAGCACAGTACTGATGGAGAAGTTCCACACATTCTGTGTGACCATTCATAGCAGCAGCTATACGTGGGGTCCCATAAAATTTATTCAATCTCAAGTTTAAATGAGCACAGTATTCAAGGAAAAGTTCCACATATTCTGTGAGCCCATTCTTTACAGTAACTGCAAGTGGGGTCCAATGAATTTCCATGTCTGGATGAGCACTGCACCGAAGGAAAGATTCCACACTTTTTTCTGAAAATTCTTATCAGCTTTGGCAAGTTCAGTCCTTTGAAGTTTATCTACACTCAAGTTTGGATCAGCACTGTTGTGAAGTATTCGTACACATTTTATAAGAAGTTTTATAGCAGCAGCACCACAGAGTGGAGTCTCTGATAATTTATGCTGGTTCAGATATGAACGAGCAACATAACTGAGTAGTTTCACATATTCTGCATGATCATTTTTAACAGCACTTAAGGAATGATTCCTGCAAAAATTTATCTACCCATACTTTGGGATCATCATGGTAATCAAGGAGTACTTTTACACACTTTTCATATATGGTACGCACACAAACAAATTTGGGTCAGCATTGTAATCCAGGAGAATTGTATACACATTTTGTGTGACCATGCTTAACAGGAGCAGCAAGTGGAAAAGGAAAAATAAGCGATTTTGAAAAGCAAGTGGAAAAGGAACTATAGATAAGTTTGGATCAGATTTGTAACGAAGAAGGTTTACAGATAATCTTTGGCTACATTACCATGTTCAAAAGCTAGCAGAACTGGTGCATCGTAACAAAATTAATTTAATCTCAAGTTTGGATCAGCACAGTACTGACGGAGAAGTTCCACACATTCTGTGTGACGATTCATAGCAGCAGTTATACGTGGGGTCCCATAAAATTCATTCTATGTCAAGTTTAAATGAGCACAGTATTTAAGGAAAAGTTCCACATATTCTTGGAGACCATTCCTTACAGTAACTGCAAGTGGGGTCCAATGAATTTCCAAGTCTGGATGAGCACTGCACCGAAGGAAAGATTCCACACATTTTATGTGAAAATTCTTATCAGCTTTGGCAAGTTCAGTCCTTTGAAGTTTGGATCAGCACTGTTGTGAAGTATTCGTACACACTTTATAAGAAGTTTTATAGCAGCAGCACCACAGAGTGGAGTCTCTGATAATTTATGCTGGTTCAGATATGAACAAGCAACATAATTGAGTAGTTTCACATATTCTGCATGATCATTCTTAATAGCACTTAAGGAATGATTCCTGCAAAAATTTAACTACCCATACTTTGGGATTAGCATGGTAATCAGGGAGTACTTTTACACACTTTTCACATATGGTGCGCACACAAACAAATTTGGGTCAGCATTGTAATCCAGGAGAATCTTTTACACATTCTGTGAGACCACACTTAACAGCAGCAAGTGGAAAATGAACTATAGATAAGTTTGGATTAGATTTGTAACGAAGAAGGTTTACAGATAATCTTTGCCCGGCCACATTACAGTGTTCAAAAGGTACCACAACTGGTGCATCGTAACAAAATTAATTAAACCTCAAGTTTGGATCAGCACAGTACTGACGGAGAAGTTCCACACATTCTGTGTGACCATTCATAGCAGCAGCTATACGTGGGGTCCCATAAAATTTATTCAATCTCAAGTTTAAATGAGCACAGTATTCAAGAAAAAATTCCACATATTCTGGGAGACCATTCTTTACAGTAACTGCAAGTGGGGTCTAATGAATTTCCAAGTCTGGATGAGCACTGCACCCAAGGAAAGATTCCACACATTTTATGTGAAAATTCTTATCAGCTTTGGCAAGTTCAGTCCTTTGAAGTTTATCTACGCTCAAGTTTGGATCAGCACTGTTGTGAAGTATTCGTACACATTTTATAAGAAGTTTTATAGCAGCAGCACCACAGAGTGGAGTCTCTGATAATTTATGCTGGTTCAGATATGAAAGAGCAACATAATTGAGTAGTTTCACATATTCTGCATGATCATTGTTAATAGCTAATAGCACTTAAGGAATGATTCCTGCAAAAATTTATCTACCCATACTTTGGGATCAGCATGGTAATCAAGGAGTACTTTTACACACTTTTCATATATGGTACGCACACAAACAAATTTGGGTCAGCATTGTAATCCAGGAGAATTTTGTGCACATTCTGTGTGACCATGCTTAACAGCAGCAGCAAATGGAAAATGAACTATAGATACGTTTGGATCAGATTTGTAATGAAGAAGGTTTACAGATAATCTTTGGCTACATTACCATGTTCAAAAGCTAGCAGAACTGGTGCATCGTAACAAAATTAATTTAACCTCAAGTTTGGATCAGCACAGTACTGACGGAGAAGTTCCACACATTCTGTGTGACCAATCATAGCAGCAGCTATACGTGGGGTCCCATAAAATTTATTCAATCTCAAGTTTAAATGAGCACAGTATTCAAGGAAAAGTTCCACATATTCTGGGAGACCATTCTTTAATGTAACTTCAAGTGGGGTCCAATGAATTTCCAAGTCGGGATGAGCACTGCACTGAAGGAAAAATTCCCCACACTTTATGTGAAAATTCTTATCAGCTTTGGCAAGTTCAGTCCTTTGAAGTTTATCTACGCTCAAGTTTGGATCAGCACTGTTGTGAAGTATTCGTACACATTTTATAAGAAGTTTTATAGCAGCAGCACCACAGAGTGGAGTCTCTGATAATTTATGCTGGTTCAGATATGAAAGAGCAACATAATTGAGTAGTTTCACATATTCTGCATGATCATTGTTAATAGCTAATAGCACTTAAGGAATGATTCCTGCAAAAATTTATCTACCCATACTTTGGGATCAGCATGGTAATCAAGGAGTACTTTTACACACTTTTCATATATGGTACGCACACAAACAAATTTGGGTCAGCATTGTAATCCAGGAGAATTTTGTGCACATTCTGTGTGACCATGCTTAACAGCAGCAGCAAATGGAAAATGAACTATAGATACGTTTGGATCAGATTTGTAATGAAGAAGGTTTACAGATAATCTTTGGCTACATTACCATGTTCAAAAGCTAGCAGAACTGGTGCATCGTAACAAAATTAATTTAACCTCAAGTTTGGATCAGCACAGTACTGACGGAGAAGTTCCACACATTCTGTGTGACCAATCATAGCAGCAGCTATACGTGGGGTCCCATAAAATTTATTCAATCTCAAGTTTAAATGAGCACAGTATTCAAGGAAAAGTTCCACATATTCTGGGAGACCATTCTTTAATGTAACTTCAAGTGGGGTCCAATGAATTTCCAAGTCGGGATGAGCACTGCACTGAAGGAAAAATTCCCCACACTTTATGTGAAAATTCTTATCAGCTTTGGCAAGTTCAGTCCTTTGAAGTTTATCTACGCTCAAGTTTGGATCAGCACTGTTGTGAAGTATTCGTACACATTTTATAAGAAGTTTTATAGCAGCAGCACCACAGAGTGGAGTCTCTGATAATTTATGCTGGTTCAGATATGAAAGAGCAACATAATTGAGTAGTTTCACATATTCTGCATGATCATTGTTAATAGCTAATAGCACTTAAGGAATGATTCCTGCAAAAATTTATCTACCCATACTTTGGGATCAGCATGGTAATCAGGGAGTACTTTTACACACTTTTCACATATGGTATGCACACAAACAAATTTGGGTCAGTATTGTAATCCAGGAGAATCTTTTACACATTCTGTGTGACCACGCTTAACAGCAGCAAGTGGAAAATGAACTATAGATAAGTTTGGATCAGATTTGTAACGAAGAAGGTTTACAGATAATCTTTGGTCACATTACAGTGTTCAAAAGGTACCAGAACTGGTGCATCATAACAAAATTAATTTAACCTCAAGTTTGGATGAGCACAGTACTGACGGAGAAGTTCCACACATTCTGTGTGACCATTCATAGCAGCAGCTATACGTGGGGTCCCATAAAATTTATTCAATCTCAAGTTTAAATGAGCACATTATTCAAGGATAAGTTCCACATATTCTGGGAAACCATTCTTTACAGTAACTGCAAGTGGGGTCCAATGAATTTCCAAGTCTGGATGAGCACTGCACCGAAGGAAAGATTCCACACATTTTATGTGAAAATTCTTATCAGCTTTGGCAAGTTCAGTCCTTTGAAGTTTATCTACGCTCAAGTTTGGATCAGCACTGTTGTGAAGTATTCGTACACATTTTATAAGTTATATAGCAGCAGCACCACAGAATGGAGTCTCTGATAATTTATGCTAGTTCAGATATGAATGAGCAACATAATTGAGTAGTTTCACATATTCTGCATGATCATTGTTAACAGCACTTAAGGAATGATTCCTGCAAAAATTTATCTACCCATACTTTGGGATCATCATGGTAATCAAGGAGTACTTTTACACACTTTTCATATATGGTAAGCACACAAACAAATTTGGGTCAGCATTGTAATCCAGGAGAATCTTTTACACATTCTGTGTGACCACGCTTAACAGCAGCAGTAAGTGGAAAATGAACTATAGATAAGTTTGGATCAGGTTTGTAACGAAGAAGGTTTACAGATAATCTTTGGCTACATTACAGTGTTCAAAAGGTACCACAACTGGTGCATCGTAACAAAATTAATTTAACCTCAAGTTTGGATGAGCACAGTACTGATGGAGAAGTTCCACACATTCTGTGTGACCATTCATAGCAGCAGCTATACGTGGGGTCCCATAAAATTTATTCAATCTCAAGTTTAAATGAGCACAGTATTCAAGGAAAAGTTCCACATATTCTGGGAGACCATTCTTTACAGTAACTGCAAGTGGGGTCCAAAGAATTTCCAAGTCTGGATGAGCACTGCACGGAAGGAAAGATTCCACACATTTTATGTGAAAATTCTTATCAGCTTTGGCAAGTTCAGTCCTTTGAAGTTTATCTACGCTCAAGTTTGGATCAGCACTGTTGTGAAGTATTCGTACACATTTTATAAGAAGTTTTATAGCAGCAGCACCACAGAGTGGAGTTTCTGATAATTTATGCTGGTTCAGATATGAACGAGCAACATAATTGAGTAGTTTCACATATTCTGCATGATCATTTTTAACAGCACTTAAGGAATGATTCCTGCGAAAAGTTATTTACCCATACTTTGGGATCAGCATGGTAATCAAGGAGTACTTTTACACATGCTGTATGACCATTTTCAGAAGCAAGAATGAGTAAAATCTCTAGTGACATTGTGTTCAAGTTTGAATGAACATAGCAGTTAAGGAGCATTTTTAAACATTCTGCATAACCATTCTGTGCAGCAGTAATGAGTAAGAATTTCAGTAAATTGTCTATGTGCAAGTTCTGATTTACAATATAATCAAGCAGCATTTTTACGCATTTTGGGTGATCATTTCTACAAGCTGCTATGAGTGGAATCACACTCATGTATGGATCACCATTGTGGGCAAGGAATCTTCTTAAACATTTCCTACATCCATCTTTTGCAACAGCAATAACAACAAAAAAATGTTCATGCTTTGATTAGCGTTGTACTCGAAAATAATTAGAAAACATTCTCTGTTTCTTAGATGGGAGGGAACAGCATTTTTTGCTTCTTCATATTTTTCTTTTGCTTCTTCATATTTTTATTTTGCTTCTTCATACTTTTCTAGAAAAGTAGAAAACAAAAAGAATTAGAATCAAAACTGCAGAGATATAACAAATGATCTCACTAATTTCAAAACAATGAAGGATAATATTTCAGAACTGTTCAACTTTGAAATAAATTCTCTGAAATCCTTAACATAAAACAAATAAAAATTAGATGGATATATCAAGCAGTGCCAAAACTACTATTAAGTGCATTAACTACTATTAAGTGATGCTTGAGAGCCCAAAAGAAGATTATGAAAATAATGCTTTTAATTTAAACACACTAAAGAAGGGAAGACTATTCCATGTCTAACCAAGTTTTTTTAATTGGGGGGGGGGATGGAATTTGCCAAAACTTCAATTATTAACACCACAAACAGATATCTCTGAATTACAAGTACGGTTCCACAATCCTTTTTCAGAAATCCTTGGGCCAGTTGTGTTTCTGATTTTAGAATTATTTGGATTTCAGAATAAAGGTAGTGCCCGCAGTGGAACATAGTGTAGCACACCATAATCAAACATTAATACTTCAGCAAAAACATATGAATACTCACTTTAAGTGGAATAAATAAAGACTACAAATACTTATACAGTTTATTTATAGAGTAATATTTGGCTACGTATAATGGACGCTCCCTATCTTCTGATTCAAGGCTTCTTGAATTGGAAGAGGAACTACAAAGGATCAAGTAGGACATCATGGGGCTAAGTGAGGTAAGGAGAAAAGGAGAAGATCTCATCAAACTGAAAAGTGGACATCTCTTCTACTATCGTGGGACAGATACTGGCAGAACTAGTGGTGTTGGATTTATAATAAACAAGAAACTGAAGGATAAAGTTGTAGAAGTTGAAAGTTCCTCTGACAGAGCTGCACGACTTGTTATCCAACTCTCGAAAAGATACCAGGCTCAGATTATTCAAACTTATGCACCCACCACAAGTCATCCCGAAGAAGAAATTGAAGAATTTTATGAGGAAATTTGTCATCTAAGTAATAAAGGTAAGCAGCACTTAAAAATAATTATGGGAGATTTCAATGCAAAAATAGGGCAACGGCAACAGAATGAAACTTCAGTAGGTAAATTCGGTCACGGCAACAGAAACCAGCGTGGAAATACTCTCGTTGAGTTTGCAGAGGCAGAAGGGTTTTTCATCTTGAACTCCTTCTTCAAGAAAAAAGCCACATAGGAAATGGACATGGAGACATCCAAATGGAACGACAAGTGAAATTGATTTTATTATGTGTAACAAAAAATTCGTCAACGAAGACTGCAGTGTGCTAAACAAGTTCAACACAGGTAGTGACCATAGATTGGTGAGATGTAAGATGCACCTCAACACTAAACTTGAACGTGGCAAGCTCATAAGACAAACAAAATCTATTGACATAACCAACCATAAAAAACACCATAATACCTTCAAGTTGGAACTGAAGAACAGGTTCTCTGCTTTAGAAGGCCTAACATCGGAAGAAGTGGACATCTCTGAAGTTAACAGAAAAGTAACCAAAGCTCTTATGGAAACAGCAACAAAATTAGCTGGGTCTAAGAACAAGTTGCATGTAAACAAATTATCAGGAAAAATGAAAATGTTGATGCAAAAAAGAAGAGAGATGAGGACAACTAAAGAAGATGTGACTTCCAAAGTGGAATATATAGAGCTATGCAAGACAGTACGAAAAAGTATCACTGAAGACGTAAGAAAATTCAACTGTGAACTAGTGAGGAAAGCAATTGAAAACAACCAAAGCCTAAAGATAGCAAAGGGACATCTCAGTAAGGGAAGAAAACAGATTATGGCACTGAGAAAAGAAGATGGTTCTGTAACAAGAAATAGAGGTGAAATTTTGACAAGAGTGAAATATTTCTACTCCAAATTATATGAAAGGGATGATACATGCACTCCAGACATCATGAAAGATACCAGTACCAGAGTTCCTCCAGTCCTTCCAGCAGAAGTTGCACATGCAATCAAGAACATGAAGCGGGGAAAAGCTCCAGGAGAAGATGGAATTACTGTAGACATCATACAAGAAGCAAGTGGAGAAATCGAAACAGTACTCGCCCAAATTTTCACTCGATGCCTTAATGAAGGAAAGATTCCTGAGGATTGGAACACCGCTACAATGATCCCGCTACATAAGAAAGGTGACATTGAGGATCTCGGAAACTACAGACCTATCAGCCTCCTATCAGTAGTTTATAAAATCTTCACTAAAGTTCTTTCACACCGCTTGAAGGTAACACTGGACATGGCTCAACCGAGAGAACAAGCTGGATTCAGGAGTGGCTACAGCACAATAGATCATATCCACGTACTGAGAGAACTAATTGAAAGAGCGAGGGAATATGAACTTCCATTGTGCATGGCTTTTATCGATTAGGAAAAAGCCTTTGATTCGGTGAAACCATCAGCAGTTACAATGGCTCTGAAAACCTGCGGTATTGAAGATGCATACATTAATATTATTAATAACATCTATGAAAATGCAAGTGCAAAGATTCGGCTTTTTGAAAATACAACACACGTAAAAATCGGAAAGGGAGTGAGACAAGGTGACACCATATCTCCGAAGCTCTTTAATGCCACATTGGAGGGTGTTTTTCAGTCGCTGAGCTGGGAAAACAAGGGGATAAAGATTAATGGAGATTATCTAGCCCACCTTCGTTTTGCTGATGACGTAGTCATTTTTGCAACTACCCCATCAGAGCTGCAGAGTATGATCCAGGAACTTGCTGACAAGAGTAAAGAAGTGGGATTAAAAATGAACTTTCAGAAGACAAAAGTGATGTTCAATGCTTTTACAAGAAATGAAGATTTATCGATTGATGGAGAAAAGTTGGAGATAACAGACACATACGTTTATCTTGGACAGCAGATATCAAGTGAGGGTCACATTGATGAAGAAATTAATCGGCGTACAAAACTTGCCTGGAGAGCTTTTGGAAGAAACAGCATAATTTTCAAAAGCAATATGCCATTATGTCTTAAAAGAAAAGTGTTTGATCAATGCATCCTTCCAGTGCTTACGTATGGTGCAGAGACGTGGACCTTAACTAAAAGAGACATACAAAGGCTGCAGACAACTCAAAGCAGCATGGAGAGGTGCATACTTGGTGTAACCAGGAGAGATAAGAAGAGGAACTCGTGGATCCAAAAAATGACAAGAGTGGAAGACATCATGATCAGAGTTAAATCCCTGAAATGGCAATGGGCTGGACATACTGCCAGAAGGACAGATCATCGATGGACAGCCGAAATTTTAGATTGGATTCCAAGGGACAGGAAAAGACCCAGAAGAAGACCACATGGGAGATGGGTAGATGAAATTCGAAAGTATGCAGGGGTGACATGGAGGAGACTGGCACAAGACAGACCGTTGTGGAGGAAACTTGGGGAGACCTTCGTCCAGCAGTGGATTGATAATGGTTGACAATGATGATGATATTGATAAATGAAATAATGGGATACTGTAATTATAGACCATAAATACTCAAGGCGGGTGTTTGAATCTCTACCCTACAACCATCTAATCTGCGGTTTTTCTGTGGTTTTCCGTAGACTCCCCACGTCTGGGGATGTGAATGCGTAGATAGTTCCCTTTGAAGTAAGCCCCGGGTGCACTCTGTTGGTTGGTTAATATATTTTAATGGCGCAAGGGCCATGGTTGGCCAAAGAGCGCCAAACAAAAGACATCAAAACAAAACTAAAGCAATAAAAACGTACACAAGGTTAAAAACAGGCTGATGTAGTAAAAATGAAATATGATAGTGAACAAGTTAAAATCTAGATAAGTTGAAAAAAGTCAATATCCTGTAAAAACGAAAACACTGCTTTCATATCGCAGGCTTCGCCAATAATTGTCTGCAGCGTAGCTGCTCCTTCGTCCAACAGATGAGAGTGAAAATGACGAAAACGATGATCACAAAACCGAACACAAGTACACAAAACATGAAGGACAGTGAGACGACAGTCGCACGCCTCACACACCGGGACACTCTCGCCACACAGCAAAAAGCGGTGAGTAAAACGACAGTGCCCAATGCGGAGACGTGCAAGAACAACTTCCTCACGACGGTTCTTCCGCAAACTAGACATCCAAAGTCCGATCTGTGGTTTGATGGCATAGAGTTTATTGCTGCCCTGCTGAGACCACAGGGACTGCCACTCATCCAGAACAAATTTCCGGATCAACGGCCGATAATCTCGGAAAGACAGTGGCAGCCGAGCTGGCGACACGGAGGAAACAGACCTGGCAGAGAGATCTGCCAGCTCGTTACCCCGGATCCCAACATGGCCAGGAACCCAACAGAATCGGACCAGGAAGCCATCACCCTCCAAAGTTCCATGAAGACGACGGACATCACGGATGACAGGTGAGTCCGTGTCCTCTAGAGAAGATAAAACATGGATGACGGACTGGGAATCAGAGCAAACCATAGCGCGACGAAGTGATCGAGACTGTATGTGGCACAAAGCGAGGTGTACCGCACGCATCTCTGCCGAAAAGACGGTGGATTCAGGCGGAAGCCTCTCAGCATGTGAGGCTTCGCCACACACAAAAGCGGATCCAACGACATCCCCGGACTTCGAGCCATCGGTGAACACAGGCACAAAATCCGGGTAGACAGACTGTATTTCAGCAAAGAGCTGCTGGTACACCAGAGCAGGAGTGGAAGACTTTGGCCACACACAAAGAGAAAGGTCAGCCGTTGCTAGAACGGACTGCCAAGGAGGACGGTTGAAAAAGGTGGTCAAACCAATCCTTGACAAGTTTAGACCAGCATCGCGCACCATGGCAGACATCCGAATCCCGAACGTCGGAACACAGGAGGGGCGGTTGGAAAACAAGCGGACACAGTCCGGTTGGAAGATGGAACCATGCAGGGGATGATCAGGAAGAGATTTCAGCTTTGTGTAAAACTGAAGAGACAGCTGCTTACGACGAATGCACAACGGCGGCTCATGAGCCTCTGCATACAGGCTATGCACGGGAGAGGTACGGAAAGCACCAGTACATAGCCGCAATGCCTGGTGATGGACGGGGTCCAAAGGCTTTAAAACCGATGGACGCGCTGAACCGTACGTAATGCATCCGAAGTCTAACTTTGACCGAATCAGAGAATGGTAAATGCGAAGCATTGAGCACCTGTCGGCCCCCCAAGATGTTCGGGAGAGGACCTTCAGGATACTCAATGACTTCGTGCACTTCACCTTCAAAGACTGAATGTGAGGCCGGAAGGTGAGCGCTCGGTCAAAAGTTAGCCCAAGGAACCTGGCTTCTGACACCACAGGGATGGTAGAACACCCCAGACGGAGGCTGGGGTCTGGGTGAAGACCCCGTTTACGGCAAAAATGCACGCAAACGGTCTTCTGCGTCGAGAAGCCAAAGCCATTTTGGGAAGCCCAGTGAGAGATCTTGGTAATGGCAGACTGGAGCTGTCTCTCGATGGTGCGCATGTTAACTGACGCGCAAGAGATCTGCAGATCATCCACGTACATGGTTCCACGAACCGTCGGAGGAAGCAGGTGGAAAATATGGTTGACACGAAGGATGAACAGAGTGACTGATAAAATGGAGCCTTGAGGTACACCCTGTTCTTGCGGGTACACCGCAGAGAGGGTCGACCCTACGCGCACACGGAAACTCCGGTCCTGGAGAAATCCGGCGATGAAAGATGGTAAGTTTCCCCGCAATCCGCACTCGTGCAGATCACGGAGAATGCCGTATCTCCAGGTACGGTCATAGGCTTTCTCCATGTCGAAGAATACGGAGACCATGTGCTGACGTCGGACAAACGCCTCCCTGACAGATGTCTCAAGGCGAAGATGATTATCGGTGGTGGATCGAGATGTGCGAAATCCACTCTGATGAGGTGAAAAAATGTGATGAAACTCCAGATAAAAAATGAGACGAAAATTAATGATACGCTCGAGTACTTTGCAAAGGCAGCTCGTCATAGCAATTGGCCGGTAGTTCAACGGGTTAGTGGGATCTTTACCAGGTTTGGGAACAGGAACGACAATGGCAGTGTGCCAAGATTCGGGAAAGACATGCTCTTGCCAAATCCTGTTAAACAGGATTAGCAGACATTCAAGAGAGGACGGAGAAAGGTGCTTTAGCATTTCGTAATGGATGTTATCCGGTCCGACAGATGTCCGGCCGGACCGATTCAGAGCGGTCTTCAGCTCCACGGCAGTCAGCGGGCTGTTGTAATCTGTGGCAGAAAACGGTCCAAAAGAAATCCTGGACCGTTCAAGCCGCGGCTGTAACTGCCGGAACGAAGCAGGGTAATTGCTGCTGCTGGACACCGAAGAAAAAGCGGCGCCCAGACAGTCAGCAATACCCTGAGCGTCAGCAACCGTCCCTCCACCACTCTCAAGAATGGAGATTTCCCCAGATGGGTACTGTCCCCGAATCTTACGGATCCTGTCCCAAACGATCTTAGGGCTGGTATTGGTGTTAATCCCGGATACATATTGTATCCAGGACTCCCGTTGACTACGCCTACGAACCAATCGCGCGTAGGACTTGGCTTTCTTGAAAGCAAGTAGGTTCGCGTCAGTGGGGTACCGACGAAACCTACCCCAAGCCCGATGTTGGGCCCGACGAGCTGCCATACAAGTGGAATTCCACCAAGGTCTGGGGCAACGTGGAAGTTTAGTCGACGTCCTGGGGATGGTAAGTTCTGCCGCTTACACAATACAATCCGTTACCGCCGCAACAGCGTCATCGACCGTTCCCGAGGTCACCACAGCTGGAGTAATAATCGCTGAAGCCGTGAATGTGTCCCACTTGGCACGATCAATATTCCATCTAGCAGGGCGAGTAGGGTAACGGTACCCGCCACCCGCGAGACGGAGAAAGATGGGAAAGTGATCGCTGCCTAGGGGATCACCAGACACGCTCCAGGACCAGTCAGGATATAAGGATGGTGAACTCAGAGACAGATCAATGGCTGAGTACGAGCGGGTGGGTTCATGAAAATAAGTGACTGCCCCGGTGTTATGGAGACAGAGGGACGTGTTGGAGAGAAGGGACTCAACAACACGGCCCCTGGAGTCACGAGTGGTAGAACCCCACAACGGATTGTGTGCATTAAAATCTCCTAAGATGAAGAAAGGAGGCGGCAGCTGGTCAACTAAATCTTCCAGATCCGAAAGGCGTACTGCTTCATCTGGCGGTAAGTAGAGGGAACACACCGTGAACAATGTGTTCACAGATAGTCTCACTGCCACTGCCTGCAAAGTCGTCCGAAGGGCAACCGCAGTGACAGGAACACCATGAGGAACAATGACGGCCACTCCTCCGCAGGCGATAACGCCGTCCTGGCGATCTTTACGGTAAAGGGAATGTCTCCGCAGCGAAGGAGTGTCCATCGTGCGAAGCTTTGTCTCCTGGAGACACACGCACACAGGTGTGTGCGAAGACAGTAAACCTTTCAAATCATCAATGCGTGATCGCAGACCTCGGCAATTCCACTGAATGAGCGTGGCCATAAAGAAAAATGAAATGAAATGAGAGAATGAAGACAGACGACTAGAAGGTCTCAGAGTCGTCCATCACCTCCAAGCCATCCGCAGTGTCTGGAGGCAACACAGGGCTGTGTTTGCCCCTGGTGGTAGGAGGTGGTTTTTGCCTGCTCTGTTTCGGGGGAGGAAGAACCTGGTTTCATCTTCTCCGGCTTCTTCTTAGCAGTGCCCTGGGTCCCAGTGCTGACAGATGTTTTCGGCATAGAGGAAGGTATCGGCGACGATGTTGATGCCGCCTTGGAGGCAATGCGGCGAGACTGCAGTGCCTCCAATCCAGCAGCAACGATGTCCGCAAAAGCATAAGGACACCGCGCTGGGAAGGGCACCTCAGTCTGGACCGCCACAGAGGCCTTCTGCACCACAACTGAAGCATAGGACCGCCGGCCTGGTTGTAAAGGGGCGATCCGCCGTCTAGCTTCGGGATACGATAGATGCTCAGTTGTCTTCAGGCGTTGGATTGCCTGCTCCTCTATCCACTTTGGACACTGCTTAGAAGATGCAGGATGAGTCCCTTCGCAGTTGACACAATGATCTGACTCTGCTGAGCAATCTGCCAAAGAGTGTTCTGTGGAACCACAGCGACCACACTTAGCAACATTACGGCAAGACTGCTGGGAGTGACCGTAATGCTGGCACCTGAAACAACGCAAGGGGTTCGGGATATACGGCCGAACATCAAGCCGTAAATAACCTGCCTTCATGGTAGTAGGCAGGGTTGGGGAGTCAAAAGTCAGGATGATGTTACGGGAGGGAATAGATTTCCCATCCCGCCTGAAAAGAATCCGTCGAACCCCAATGACATGCTGTTCACCAAGTTCCTCCAGCAATTCCTCATCGCTGCACTCAAGCAGGTCGCGGGAGTTGACAACACCGCGAGAGGAATTGAGGTAACCATGTGGAGAAACCTGGACAGGAATGCCAAGCAAAACGGACGTCTCCAGCAAGGTGGCACTGTGGCGTGGATGAGATGTTTCCACAAGAAGATCCCCTGAAGGGAGCTTCTTCACACTCTTTGGAGAGCCAGCAACGGCTTGCAGAGCCTTGTTAATCCAGAAGGGACTCTTCAAACTGAGTGACTGTGAAGAGTCAACAGATTTGATCAAAAGAAACAGAGCATTGCAATTTGATGTGACAAGTTTCTTTGTGGAGGAAGGTGTACTTTCCTCCACAGGGCGCTTTAAATTGGAAGCATGGGAAACACTTTGTGTTGCCATGAGGGAGAAAAAGATTCGTCCGCCAACCTCCCCACCCACTACCGAGCCCAACGAGGGAGAACCGGAGGTCCGCAAGCCCAAGAGGACGCAGGACACGGCTCTAGGGATAGTCAGCGGATATAGCAAGTTGGTAGGGCAGACACACGCTCAGCGTGCACCCAGACTTTCCCGTGCCCAGAGAACACCCCTTTGGCATGCCCACCCTACCCCCCAACTCACCCAGCCGAACAGAACGACAAGCCGCTAGAAGTCTGGACGCAACCCGGCCACAGACTTCCTGACCAGGAGTGGGTTAGCTCCCAGCCTCCCGTTTAGGGTGAAGCAGAGGGCAAAGAGGAGTGTTGGCTTCTGGAGACACTACAACCCGGCCCCCAAATACCTCAGCCTCCAGCATCCTCATTTCCACCTGTACGGGTCACCGCACACGGCAAACATGCAGGTAGGTCTAAGCTAACCAGCTCCGGAAAAACAGAAACTGTAACATAAAAGAGAAAAGACAGGGAAGTGAACGAGGAACAAAAACCCGGAGCTGGCGCCTCATCACAACCTCAGCAGCCTACAACTGAGGCGGGTACATGTCATTATATGAACTTAAGACGAAAAAAGCAAAACAATAAGAGAAAATCGGCTCGGGCCGTGGGGACGCCATCCCCCATCAGCTGGATGAACAGCTGTCCCTTCGGTGATGGTATCGTTCAAGAGTAAACGAAAAGTACTCCGTCACAAGGTGAGCTCGGGCCGTGGGGGCGCCGCTCCCCAAATAACTGGAAAACCAGTTATCCCCGTGCGGGGAGGTGCACTCTGTCCCTTAGCCATATGCAGCAAAAGAATGGCAAGCCAGCTGCATTAATTTGCCAGTATTCCTCAAGGGCGCATGGTCATCTTTGTGGAACTCAATCCACCCTGGGCGGACAAGACAGAGAAAAATACTCACTGTCATTTTATTTCCAAGAAAAACATTCGGTAAAACTTGAACATACACAGCTTATGAACTGTAATCAAATACACTAATATTTCTGCAGAGAAAGTTATTTTGTGTAGTGGGACAGACACTCAACGGAAATTTTTAATTTTCGGAACTTTCCAGATGCCGGATTGTGGACTTGTACTTAGTTTCTCATGTAATATTAATCACAACAGGAAACTTGAAACTTACATTGCCCTGGAGCAGGAATTGAACCAGCATCTCCCGATTTCAGAGTTCGAGCTGCTATCGATTATTTCCAACTTTTCTTGTTTTGTTTTTTTTCTATGTGAAGGTCATTCCATGTCAAATCAACACAGAAAAATAGTAATTTCAACCTGTCCCCTTTCAAGTTTTATGAAATTTTGTAGATTCAATGATATACACAAGAAATGAATGTGTGCCAATTTTTAGCACAATAGCTTTTAAATTTCCTGAGATATGAGGTCATAAAATTCAAGAAATTTGCCAAATTTCGGTGTTTTGCACGTCATACTATAAACGACAAACAGTGTTCACATGATATATAAAAGAGTTTTATGATGGAATAAAAACTTTAATGATAGTTAAAAATTTTAAAGCGCAAGACCTTTTGGGTCCTGCCAACAGGTACCCATCCTCAGACGCAATGAACTGCAGAGACATGGAATATATCTCGTTCCTCTTAAATCTCTAAAAACGGATTTCACTGGCAATTGTTACGTCGGTTCCACTGCCTGGACCCTTAAAACCCGTCTCAAAGAGCATCAATATGACCATCGTAATGGCCGCTCAACTTCCACTGCTTTATCCCGACTTTTAACCAAGGGGACCTTACACTCCCATTTGGGGAAGATTCTAAAATTCTAACTGCTCTTCATACAAAATCTCAGCTGTTATTCACTGAAAGCCTGTACATTGATAAATTATCTGAAACTTGCTGTAATTATGAATTGTCAAAAAACATCCCTCGACCTTGGAAATATCTGCTTGCAGATTTATCAACATAGTTTATACTAGCTAATGACTATGTTTTTGCTGTTAATGACTGGACATGAGCAATATACCTCATGACGACTGATTGTACATCATCTGTTCATTCATGTATCTATTTATAAGCTGCCTCTTCCACTATATGTGTTCATTGCGTCTGAGGATGGGTGCCTGTTGGCAGGACTGGAAAGGTCTCGCGCTTTTAAATTTTTAATTAACATTAAAGTTTTTATTCCATCATAAAACTCTTTTATATATAGTGTGAAGACGGTTTGTCGTTTATAGTATGACTTTTTTAGCACGAGTTACCTCTGTTTTGTTTTGTTTGTCGTAAAAGTACTTATAACTCAAGTTCTTTTTAACACAGATTGAAGAGTTTGTTTTTTCTTTAAAACTTTTCACTGGCTTTAAAAGGATATATTAACGCATAATATACAAATTTTAATTTCAAGGTCACGCAATTTTAAATTTGACCTTGAATTTCTCGAAAAATAGCTTTTTTTTTTTTTTTTTTTTTTTTTTTAAATGACGTGGAATTACATGACATCGTGATAATGTGTTGTAAACTTCAGGGTGGCAATTGAACTGCATCAATAGTTATGAGGAATTGTTAAATTTACATGCTCAGTAAATTTACGATTATATGCATGTTCCACTGATCAACATAGAAGCTTTATAATCTAGCCAACCAGCAGAATAAAAAAATATGCATATGCACTACATTTGGTGATGGGTTACTCTTGTTTATAAATCATTTTATGCAAAATTTATAAAAAAAATTCATACTAATATCTTAGCAGTTCAGCTTTAAACAAGGTTACATTTATTAACTGAAAAGAGTTTACTTAATGCACTTGAACTTGGCACTGATATCTAATTTTAAAATCTTCAAAAAATCATCTTGTTCATTGATGACAATTTTATATTGTAACCACTATAAAATAAAGAGCAAAGTTTGCATCAAGTGCATCACAAGAAAATGTTTTCTGTGTGATGCTTTGTTATTTTGCATTTAGACTGCTCACTTCAAACTGAGAAACAATTGCACTCTAGTGTAAATATCATAATCAGCA
Organism: Macrothele yani; assembly: GCA_039090855.1. Lineage (NCBI taxonomy): Eukaryota > Metazoa > Arthropoda > Arachnida > Araneae > Macrothelidae > Macrothele > Macrothele yani. The sequence goes on along the minus strand of CM077009.1, from coordinate 130,358,330 downwards.
TAAGTTTTCTAGCTGTATGCTTTCTCTTTCTTTCTTTTTTTGACTGGAGGTTTAACTACCACAGTGAGCAACACAGTGGGCTATAAGCAGTCACCTGTTCTTAATTTAGGGCCACTGGTTCCAGGGAAAGGAGAGAGCCAGCGCCGCAAGACAAACAAGATCCATGCTTCACTGGGATTCGAACCCGGACCCATCTCGGACAAATGATTAGAAGCCATTGCTTAGACCAGTGGTTCCCAAAGTGTGCGCCGCGGCGCCCTGGGGAGCCACAAAATATTACAAATTTTCATAATTTTATTTCCATTTTCAATTCAATGTGATAGGACGCGACATCAAGCGACCTGGCGCAAATCAGTAACTCACTTAGTAATAACTGTTTGCAGAAGCCTCTACAAATGGTTACTCGATGGCACTCTAAAATGTGACAAGCGGGAGCTTTCTCTCCACACGATTGCCGCACCAGCCTCTGTGCTACTGATAAACCTTCCTCCCTCATTCTCCAAGCGTCTAGAAATGATACTATCAGTCCAGATTTTTCAAGATCACCAGATCCTTTAAATATATTCATCCGTTGTCATTTGTGACTCATTTGGCAATTAGCAGTCTGTTATGTTGATGATCTGTCTCTTGAGTTTTGGCGTTTGTAAGCTTTTGGCATATCAACTGAATATTGATGTGATTAAGTGAAGAGAAGTTTTTGAAGTTTTTCTTCTCATACATTTTTTTTAAAAAATGGATCGGTTTTTTACTAAACAGTAATGAACGTTGTGAAAGTATAAAGAGAGCACACCGTCAAGTAGTGGGAAGAGTGTGAAGAAGCGTAAATATAAAAAATGATGACAGTTATTTGGACTTTGGTTTTACTTCGGCAGAAGTCAATGGTGAAGAGATGCTGCAGTGTGCACTCTGAATGAAAGTTTTGGCGCCAGATTGCATGCTAACAAGTAAGTTGAAACGCCATTTAGAAACCAATTATCCCAGCATGTTTGGTAAATCTTGTGATTAGTTTACGAGAAAGTTACAATGAGTTAAATCAACAAGAAGGCAGTTTTTATAAGCAGACATCAATGCCAAGCAATGCTTTGCTAGCATCTTACAAGGTGGTACATAGAATTGCAAAATGTAAGAAGCCTCATATCATCGCAGAAGAACTCATTCTACAAACTGCTGTAGATATGGTGAACATTATGATCGGTGAGTCTGCTGGGAAGCTGCTTTCAAATGTGCCTTTGTCCAATAACAACATCAGTTGCAGAATACAGCACATAATGGAGGACCTCAATGATCAATTACCGCATATACTAGCGTATAAGTCGAGAAATTTGGGACAAAATGAGAGCTTCAAAGTAATGGGGTCGACTTATACGCGACGTCTAAAAAAATCGTAAGTCCAAAAGTTCTTCCCGTGAGGCAAAAGGCAATCCCCCCACACACACACACACCCCACCCCCAAATGCCGATGCGGTATTAATTACGAAATCGCAACCCTCTGAAAGAAAAAAAGAAAGAAAGAAAAAACGCTGATGTGGTAGAATTACGAAATCGCAAACCTAAGAATTTCTCCGCGCTTTGAGAAGTCTCTCTCCTGGCTTTGCGTATTCACAGCGCAGTCACAGCCACGCACAGAAAGCTCCGCCCTTCCGACTACCAGTTGATTGCACTGATCTTCGACGTAACGACAAAGAATATCGCGCGAAGCGTTTTTCTTTGATAACGGAGCCATGCGACAGCCAGTGTTAGGTGTTGCTTGTTCTTAATCGCACGTGTCTCGCTTCTCCTATTATGTGTGACACGGATTGTGTAAAGAAACAGATGTCTTATAACGCAGGATTCAAGTTGAAAGTGGTTTCTTTTGCAGAAAATACTAACAACTGTGCTGCTTCACGTCAATTTGGCATTAACGAAAAACTGATTCGAGATTGGCGTAAAAAAAAACGGACTTGATGAAAATCCCAAAATCGCAAAAGGCGCTTGCGCCGTGGAACGACATCTTTTCCAGAGCTGGAAAGTGTCTTGAATGATTGGATTGTGGGCTGCAGACAAAATGGTTACATTGTAACGCGAACTGGTATACATTTGCGAGCAATGAAGCTCGCAAAAGATGAAAAGTTTGCAGCCGCAAATAACACTTTTCGTGCCTCACCAAATTGGTGCACAAGGTTCATGAACCGCTATGGGTTGTGTCTACGCCAGCGCACCAAAATTGCACAAAAGTTACCTCGTGACCTTGAAGCAAGGATAATGGAATTTCAAAAGTACGTAATTTAAAAAGACAAAAGAGACTGCTTTTGAACTTTCCCAAATAGGGAACATGGATGAAACCATCATGTGTTTCGACCTTCCTGGAAATAAGAAGGTGAACCAAAAGGGCGAAAAAAATATCTTGATCAAAACGACTGGCCACGAATAATCCAGTTTCACGGTTGTTCTTTCCTGTTTGGCCGACGGCAGTAATCTACCTCCGGTAATTATTTTCAAAAGCAAAACTCTGCCGAAAAGCGTTGTCTTTCCGTCTGGTGTGCTCGTTCGTGCCCATGAAAAAGGATGGATGAACGAATCCGGAACAATTGACTGGTTACAGAATGTGTGGAACAAAAGGCCAGGTGCACTTTTCAGGAAACCTTCTCTTTTGGTGTGGGATATGTTTGTTGTACACCGTTGTGCAGAAGTGAAAAAAACTGCACAAAATTCAAAAACAACTCTTGCTGTCATCCCAGGTGGGTTGACATCTGTTCTTCAACCACTAGATGTCTGCCTTAATAAGCCCTTCAAGGACAATGTGCGGAGGTATTGGGCAGATTGGATAAGTTCTGATTTGCCGACTGAAACCAAGGGCGGAAATCTAAAGAAGCCGGATATCGTTTTGATTGCGCGATGGGTCAAGGATGCTTGGGATGCGATACCTGCGGAAATGGTCGTGAAATCATTCAAGAAATGTTGCCTTAGTAACAAACTTGATGGCACAGAGGATGATGAGATTTTTATGAGTGATGATGACAGTGATTCTGATGACACAGTCATAGATGGGAATACTGATGTTTATGATGACGCGCCGATGACGGAGAAAGACTTTTTTGAACTGCTTTGCGAGTCTGACTCGGAATCGGATTTTGAAGGGTTCCGATGAAGTTTTAGGGTATGCAAATTAAATTTAGTATTATATATATAATTATTTTCGTTTTCAAATGTTTTTGAATAAATTCATTGAATTTTTTTTTTTTTTTCTCATTCCGGGATCGACTTATACGCGAGTTTCCGATTTCTTACGATTTTTTCCTCTGAAAGTGGAGGGGTCGACTTATACGCGAGTATATACGGTAATTGAAAAAATGAAAGATAATGAATTTGGGTTGCAGCTGGATGTGGCCACAGATAATAATAATGATGCTCACTTGATTTTTGCTATGTACGTTTTATAGATGATAATAACATTGTAGAAGACCTTCTCTTTTGTAAAAGTATCACTGGTAGTACTAAGGCTCAAGACTTGTTCGAGATCCTCGATACTTTTATATCCGAAAATAATTTGGGATGGACTAAGTGCGTTGGTGTCTGTACTGATGGTGCCCGTTCTACGTCAGACTGTTATGGAGGACTGCAGGCACTCATTTGAAGCAAAACACCTGATGCAGTGTAGACCTATTGCATTATTCACAGGGAAACACTCTCGTTAAAATATCAGAGTCCTACATGGAACCAGGTCTTAGAATATGTAGTGAATGTAGTAAACTTTATAAAAACTCTGCCGCTGAAAGCAAGGTTTTTCCAAAAACTACGTGAGGATATGGGATCCGAGCACACGTCTTTGTTGTACTACAGCACTTCGCGATGGCTCTCTCGTGGTGATGTTTTATCTCACGACCATTTCCATCTCAATTCAGGCAGGTATGGCCAACATGTGTCACTTGACCACCTCCAATTTTTTTGAAAAAATTATGGTAACTACTCCTCCTAATAAGAGGTATAAAGTACTGCAAAAGGAGTTTTCATAAAAATAATTTTGGTCGAGCTACAGCATTTTGAAAATAGGCAAAAATTACACCCGTGACGAAAATTCTGTGAAACACCAAATTTTTAAGAGCACACTGCTCCTGAACTATAACAGGTAAGAGACTCAAATGTTTTTTTTTTTTTTATTTTGAAGCTATTGATTGGCCTTTCTTCAAATTCACAGTAATTGGTCAAACGAATGTTGCCAGATGGCAAAAAAAAATTATTATATTTGTTACAAAACAATTTAATTTTCCACAAATTTAGTTTTAGGAAAAACACTTGTCAGGTGGGTACTACTACGGTAATTTATTTTTATCCTGTGATGTGCAACTCCTAAAATTAATTTTTAAAATATACAAAATTTCAAAAAATCAACATTTTTGAACTGCAATCTCAAAAATCCCATTTTTAAAAATTCTGAAATTTTGTCCAAACAATGTCCTAATGGTAGGTAGTTTACTGAAGGAGTCAGGTTACTGAATTTTTGCCTTGGAATTTTTTTACATATTTTTTGAAAATGACACTTTTTTTCAATTTTTTTTTTTTTCGATTTTTTGAATTCAGTGAAAAAATGAGTTTTGTAAACATTTTTAATAGCAGGAGAACACAATTCCCAGCAGGACTCACACTAAGCATTCACCAAGTCGCCAAATGTGACTAAATCCGAAAATGGCAAGAAAAACTTAGTAACAGTGAAAATGGTTGTGAATGATTTTATGAAACTTGGGCAATTTTTGACGAGTAGGTAAACTGCAAGTTGCAGTAATTTTTGGGTTAAACTGCAGCTGATATGATTTCAAAGTTTGATTTTCCAAAGCTGTGGCACTGAAAATGGTACTGCCCGGTGCAATTTTTATGGTGTACTGTGAAACCCATATAAAGGCTGCTTGAGAGTCACTGGGGGAGTCAATGAAAATAAAAACTACTGAAGATGGGGGATATCGAGAGGGAAGAAACTCTTCTGTAATTTATAATGAGCGAATCCAGAGAAATGGGATAGCAGAGGTTAAACAGTCTGCAGCACATAGTCCAGTGTTGGTGTTGCCCTTTGACTTTGCTCAAAACTGATCTGTAATTCTACCTGATGAAGTGCAAAGTTAATACTGGCAAACAATGTCCAGATCTCACTCTTTACATGCATTGCGTACTTTCCAAATGAGATTAATTCTTTTGTGGTAGCATGCAATGATATAAGCCATGACACAGCACATGCTCTGTGTGCCATTCTGCTCATAAAAAAGTGAAATTGCTAAGACTTGTCCTTTGGAAGAATTTAAAACAATTGTTTACATCTCAGATGGAGCAGCCGGGCACTTCAAAAACAAACATCAGTTCTATGAACTTATGAAGAGGGACCCAGATATAACAAGGAAGTGGATCTTCTCGGCCACAGGCCAATGCAAGAGTGATGGTGTGGGTGGCATTGTGCAAACATTTTGCTACTAAATTCAACTTACAGAAATAATCTTCACAAGCTATAATAAGAGATGCACCTTCATTTGTTGAAACTGTCTCCCCCTTGATCCCAAAGACTAAACTTCTACTCCTAACAACTTGTGAAGTTCAATCCTATCAAACCAGCAAAGTAGAAGAGTGGGATACAGTAAAATCTGTTGTTAGAATACAGTCACAGCATACCTGGTTAGTACAAGGAAATAAACCATAAATGGCCAGAACAATCCAGCACCCACATAAAGCAGTACAATTTTCAAGCCAACAAAAAAAGAACCCATTTTCTGTGAATGATTTTCAAATAGGAGAATATATAGGATGCATTTATGACTATAACCGGTGGATGGATGGGACAGATTACAAACATATCTAAAGAATTCACGGACATAACAGTATCTTTCATGCACCCTCATGGACCAGCCAGAGGTTTTTGGCGGCCAGAAGAATGTGGCAAGAAAACAGGTCAAGTGCCCAGTGGGTCATTCCGTGTCAAATCATCACAATTTATAATATTTTTCTACCTCACCAACTTAGATTTTGATAAAACTTGACATACTTAATGATCCTGTGTAGTTATGAAAAAAATGCATTGTTTTTTTATTTTTAAGCTCACAAGGGGAAAAGATATTTAATCCTAAATTTTCAAAATTTTATTAAAAAATGGCCTACCAGTGATACTTTAACTATCTGTAAATCATCCACCAATTCAGATAAGGAGTTGGAAGTGGTCTCATTTTAAAGCCCCTTTAATGGGCTTTTGTATGATATACAACACAATAAGGTTTATAAAAAAATACAAAATTCAAAATCCAATTGAAAATTTCAAAATCTTTTTTCTCAAAAACGGATTTTTTTTAATTTTGAAAAAAATCTCAAAATTAGTTTGTACTTATCTATAACTATCCACAAAATATTGTTTTGGGATCGTGATGGGATCATAAGATATGAGATGTAACACATATGCATGATCAAGAGAAAATAATGGGATCCCAATTTGCCAAGTACCTAACAAAAAAAGAAATTTCCACAGCATAATTTTTGAACAGTATTTATGAATGTTGCTTTCTGTGTGTATTACTTTTCCCTTTTTGTTCTGTTCTGACAGTTTGTTCAATTTTAGGTGATGTAATTAAAACTCATAGCTTGAAAAATGCAAGCTGAAACAGGCATGAACATGTTGGATCTTGTAACAGATCCATTCCCCTCCTCTCCACATTACTGTACTTGGCTCAGTCTCCCAGCAGAGTATATGAAGACAACTTGCCTTTGTTTATTGTTGATAAATGTGAATGTAGTGTAACTGATTTTGAATGTGAAGTGATAGTGTGAGACAGGTTTTTTTTTTTGTTTGTTAGTAAGTTTTCAGCAAAACCTCTCTAAAATGGATAAGAAATGGGCCATTTAAAAATCCATTTAAAAAACAAAATCACTCCAATATAAGGAAGGGATTAAGACCAGTGACAACATGGATGTGTTCCCTTTTTCCTGAAACACAAATGATAGCTAAAGTTTGTGACAGCTGCAGGAGAACTGTGCAAGATGAAAACTGAGGTTACGCAAGATGAAAACTGAGGTTACAAAAGATGAAATTACAAGTTTTCCAAGTACTAGCCAGGATGTAGGTTATGATTGCAGTACCTATTGTGATAGTGATCCTGCTGTATTATTTCCTTCAGAAGCTTTAAAAACATTTAATACATCCCTCCAAGACATAGGAGAGTCCCCGATTGACAAGAAAAAGGCAGAATATAAACGATATTCTACTGAAAAAGTTAAAAGAATTAATACACATGCAGTTTGTGTGTACATACATCAGAACATAAAACTTATGACTGAAAATGCCAAGTTATCATCAATTACTAATGGTGAAATGAAAAACTACAAAGATGCCCTTGTAAAGATGATATGCAACCCAGCATCAATCGACTGCCACTTGGGTAATTGTGCATCCTGCCCTGGAGTTCAAGTAATCCAAAGTTTGCTAGAAAATGACTTCAAAGAAAATCTGATTAAGACTAACTTTTTGCCAGTGGATATCTGTAGACAGATGCACCTTGGAGACATTGCAAAAAACAGTCTCTGAATTTGTCAACCTATTTTGTGAGAAAATTTTCATTTTACTTCGCCATGACTTCATAGCTAAACAACAAAGTTCATTTATGAATCATGTCAAAGAAAATTTGTCCGATTCAGAAATCGCTGTTGTGCGAGATTTTTCAGAAAACTATTCTTTTGTCATGCAAGATGAAGCACAGTCCTATCATTGGACCAGCAACCAAGCTACAGTGCATCCATTTGTTGTATATTTTAAAACAGTAGAAAAAATTCAGCATATCAGCTTTGTTGTGATTTCAGAGTGTCTCGAACACAATACTGCAGCTGCGTATTTATTTCAACAGAAACTCTTAAGATTTGAGAAACTGCCCAAAAGAATCTATTAATTTTCTGACGGTTGCGCTGCACAATATAAAAACAAGAAGAACTTTTAAATTTATGTCACCATAAAAAAGATTTCAACATTGCAGTAGAGTGGCATTTTTCTGCTACAGCTCATGGCAAAGGGGCATGTGATGGTGTTGGGGGGGGGGAGCAGTGTAAAGGTTGGCAGCAAGAGCAAGTCTCCAAAGACCATACCAGGACCAAATAATGATGCCGAGACAACTATGAATAGGCGAAAGAAAATAATTCAAAAATTGACTTCACATTTGTTACACAGGAAGAGTACATTGCAACAGAGCAATTTTTGACAGATCATTTCAGCAAGGCACAAACTGTACCAGGAAGTCAAAAACTACATGCTTTCATACCTTTAAGTGAAATAAATATTCTCAGTCAAACCTTTCTCTTTTTTTCTCAAACATCAGTTGAACATACTGTAACAATATGTACAGGAAGACTGCTTTTCAGTGAAATATGTGGTTATGTCATTGCACTCTACAATGGCAATGTTTTAGCAAAACAGGAAGAGAAGGATTAAGTAAAGTTAACATTTCTTCACCCAGCAGGTCCATCTCCTTCACTTGCTTATTCTAAAAATCGAGATGTTCTATGGATTCTGTCGACATATGTCCTTGTAAAGTGAACCCTGTAACACCAACTGGCCATACATACACTCTCTGTGCTCAAGAACTCCAACAAGCTATTCAAGCCTTCCATTAGTTCATTAGCTCAAGAAAATACTGAAAATATGACCACTTGTGTAAAAATGGATTGAACTAAAACAATCATGTGAGTTAATCTTTTTAACGATATAACTGCATATGTGCCTATTGATTTTGTAATTATATTGCACTGTGTATTTGTTTTCTTCATTTTTATGGCCCCACATCATTGGAGATACATAGGATCACTACTTAGAGATAATATAACAAACAAAAAATCTCAAAAGCTACAGTATATGGAGGGGGGGGGGGGGTGAAGTACAAATCAGCAAAACTGGGTCACATTTATCTTGATCACGCATATGTGTTACCTCTCATATCTTATGATCCCCAAAAATATTTTGTGGGTAGTTATAAATAAGTATAAACTAATTTTGAGAATTTTTTCAATTTTTAAAACAAATTCCATTCTTGAGAAAATCGATTTTGAAATTTTCAATTGGATTTTGAATTTTCTTTTTTTTATTGTGTTGTATATCATATAAAATCTCCAAGCCCATTTTGAATCGAAAATCAAAAACTTTACATAGCTCTAACATTTCACATAATGAACATAGATAGGCTCCTAAAAATTGGCATTTTTGCACTACACTATAGGACAAATAAGCACCTCAAATTTCATAAAAATATAAGGAGGTCAGTTTGATACAGTGTGATGAGTTGACATGGAATGATGACCCCCCAAGTGCCCTTAAAAAATGTACTTCTAAAGGTGAATGCCCCAACTCTTGTTGGACGTTCTGCACGACTTCATACCTTTGATGAGAAGGAAATCAACAAAATCCAGCAGATTCTCAGTTTGAATAATTTGTAGTTATGATGCTAAGCTCATAATTTTTTTTTTGAGGCTTTTTTTTTTATGTAAATAGAAATTGAATCTTAACTGCAACTGAGATAATGTATCATTGTATGTGTACAGACTATGGTTTTTTTTTAAAAATTAAACATGTACATAGGTGACAATTATTAAAAATCATAAAAATGACTTTAAAATATAGATTGACACTGCAATTTGGAATATATACTCAGGTAAACTTTTCAGAATTATCTTTCAAATTTTTTTTTTTAATGATAATAACCCAACCGTGAGGTTTGAACAGGAGAGATCTGCATTTTCAAAAATTTGTAGGAAAATTTCAAGGCAAGAATCCAGTAACTTGATTCCACCATTAGGACATTATTTGGAAAAAATTTCAGAATTTTTAAAAATGGGGTTTTTGAGATTTGCAATTCAAAGATGTTGATTTTTTGAAATTTTGTATATTTCAAAAATTAATTTTGTGAGTTGCATGCATCACAGGATAAAATAAAATTACTGCTAAGACAACCCTAGTAGGAGTGCAGGTTGGCACACTTATCCACCTGATAAGTCTTTTTCTTTAAAAAAAAAAATCCTAAATTTGTGGAAAATTTAAAATTTTTTGTAATAAATATATATATATATATTTTTTTTTTTTGCCATCTAGCAATATTCCTTTGATCAATTTCTGTGAACATAAAGAAAGGCCAATTCAATAGCTTCAAGTCTCTACCTGTTATAGTACAGGAGCAGTGTACATTTAAAATTTTGGTTGTTTCATATTACTTTCACCACGGGTGTATTTTTTTTGCCTATTTTCAAAATGCTGTAGCTAGACCAAAAAATTTAATCCTTTTGCAGTACTTTATACCCTATGTGTAGCTACCATAATTTTTTCAAAAAAATTGAAGGTGGTCAACTGATACCCCTGCCTGAATTGAGATGGAAAGGGTCTATCAAATTTAAAAAACAATGAGTTGATTGTTTTATTAATACATTTGTATGTCTGAAACTAATCATTCAGATGCATCATTTTAAAGGTAAGACTGCCATTCTCTTCTAAACCAGCAACTTGAAATTTTCCTTAAATTTGCAAACTTTTTTGAGAAGTTAAAATTTTAAAAATGTTTTCTTTGAAAATCAAAAATTATATCTCTGATGTGTAAATGAAACTCACCATAAGTATTGGTATATTGAAACAGAACTAATTTTTCTCCACATTTAATTTCATATTTTAATGTTTACCGGGTTGCCAAATTTTAAGAAAAGTACCTATTGTTATGGCACACCAAAATTTTCACCTGGCACCTGAATTTTTAAATTCTGTTCTGGAAATTTTGTTTTTTAAAATTTGGGTTCCTGTAATGAAACAATCTCTTTTAGGATCATTCCATGTCAGATAAACACAGAACTCAACCTTGGCATCTCTGATCTTAACAGAAATTGGCGAGAAGGTAGTCCTTTCATAGAAAAATAAAAATATTTTTTTTTAATTTTCCTTTGGATTGTTTTGAAATCGAAAAAGATTAGAACTTTGAATTTTTCTGCATTTTTGAAAATTTATAACCATTAATATTTTGAGATAAAATGTCATCCAGTTGATTCTGATTTTTAATAGAAAGCTTGTTAAAAAGCTTTAAGGAAACACAAAAGTAATTGTAAAATTTCACTTCCAATTTAATTTTTTTCAAAAAATTATATGTTGAACTTCTTGATATCTTTGACATGATAAAATTTTGAGAGTAGCCATCTAAGATATGATAAATTTTGAGTATTTTGTTATGTCTTTAAATTTCTGCTGTTTTTCTTCATGAAACTGAACCCAACCAGACATGCAGATGTAGATGAGGAAAATATACTGGATATTTAGCTACTAGTGCCAAAATGTTTTTATGATGTTTCTACTTTTAAAGAAACATTCGTTTCCAAAAAGCAATTGTTCCTTTTTCTATGTGTCTAAAATATTCCACATGCGCAATGCAGTGGTGCTTTACAGTTCACACTAAAACATTCAAAATTTTTCCAATAGCAACTATTGCTAGACCCACTTTTCATCACTAGTAAAATGCATTTGCTTGCTAGCAATTTGCTACTAACTAACGGTCGAAATCGAGCCCTGGCCACGACGACCATCAACATCCACAACGGATGAACATATCACCATTGTCAAAGAAATTGAGAAAAATGACAGTAAAAAAACTTTCAATTTACTTCCGATATTGGAGGTTATATTTTAACGTGCATTAATGCATTTGCATTTTTGAACTTCACTTTTAGTTGGTAAAGTTCGATGAACACTTACTTCACTTTTAGTTGGTAAAGTTCGATGAACACTTACCGCACGTGGGGCTTGGCTTTCAATTCATATTTTCGTTATGTGGATGCGGCACGGGGTTGTTGTTTTTTTTTCCATTTGGCCACGGTTCACTTCTTTTTTTTTCCGTTGGAATTATTTTGCCTCATCACCAAATGAGTTTTTCCTTTGCTGCATCCTCATTTACTTCAATATTTATTCTTAACCCGAGTACTTTCGGTACTACTACTATACCGTCTTCGAGGGGACATTTTGCTCCAACTAGCACGGACCGTGTCAGCTGGGCATTTCAGTGGTTCTCGCGGGAAAAAAAAAAAAAGAAGTGAACCGTGGCCAAATGGAAAAAAAAACAACAACCCCGTGCCGCATCCACATAACGAAAATATGAATTGAAAGCCAAGCCCCACGTGCGGTAAGTGTTCATCGAACTTTACCAACTAAAAGTGAAGTAAGTGTTCATCGAACTTTACCAACTAAAAGTGAAGTTCAAAAATGCAAATGCATTAATGCACGTTAAAATATAACCTCCAATATCGGAAGTAAATTGAAAGTTTTTTTACTGTCATTTTTCTCAATTTCTTTGACAATGGTGATATGTTCATCCGTTGTGGATGTTGATGGTCGTCGTGGCCAGGGCTCGATTTCGACCGTTAGTTAGTAGCAAATTGCTAGCAAGCAAATGCATTTTACTAGTGATGAGAGATGGCGCCACAACGCCCAAGAAGAAGCGATAGCAGATGACAGAAGCAGCCCGCGAGAACCACTGAAATGCCCAGCTGACACGGTCCGTGCTAGTTGGAGAAAAATGTCCCCTCGAAGACGGTATAGTAGTAGTACCGAAAGTACTCGGGTTAAGAATAAATATTGAAGTAAATGAGGATGCAGCAAAGGAAAAACTCATTTGGTGATGAGGCAAAATAATTCCAACGGAAAAAAAAAAAGAAGTGAACCGTGGCCAAATGGAAAAAAAAACAACAACCCCGTGCCGCATCCACATAACGAAAATATGAATTGAAAGCCAAGCCCCACGTGCGGTAAGTGTTCATCGAACTTTACCAACTAAAAGTGAAGTAAGTGTTCATCGAACTTTACCAACTAAAAGTGAAGTTCAAAAATGCAAAAAGTAAAAAAACTGTTGCAGTGATTGCAGAAGTTGCCGGCATCTCAGTTGGAAGTTGCCATGCCATTTTAACAGAGAAACTGGGTATGCATCATGTGTGCCAACAAATTTTTCCCAAAAACCTGACACAAGAAAAAATGGATGAGCGCATGCAAGTTTGAGGGGATCACATCAATGCAGTTGATTCAGATCCCGACCTTTCGAATCGATTGATCACTGGTGATGAGACTTGGTGTTTTCTGTATGACCCCCAATCCAACCGACAGTCGTGTGGAAATCACTGTCGTGACCACGACCAAAAAAGTTCAAGGCTGACCACTCCAAAGGAAAGGTCTTGTTAACAGTTTTCTTCAATTGCAAGGAGACCGTACACAAGGAATTCCTTCAACATGGTCGTACAGTCACTAAAGAAGAGTACGTCAACGTCCTGAAATGTCTCCGAGAATCAGTGAGACGCAAGCAACCCGGTCTTTGGTAGACCAACTCGTGAATGCTCCATCACGATAATACGCCGGCTCACAGATCCCTCCTGGTGTCCCATTACCTGTCTAAACATCACGTTCCCATTCTTCCACAACCAGCTTATTCCCCTGATCTCGCCACGTGACTTTTTCCCCGGATGAAGAATTTGCTTAAGGGGCGACGCTTCTCAAGTTTCGAAGAAGTGCAACGAGCTGTGATGGAGGCACTGGAGGATGTGCAGGGATCATAGCATACTTCTGGAAAATTTTAGGTAGGAATTTTAGGAATTTTTAGAAAAATTTTAGGAGTGTATTTCAATAAAAACTAGATGTATATTTGTATACATCTAGTAAAACAACTTTGTATACATTGTAAAGAGTTTGCTTCACACCCTTCAACCATATATACTGATAGACTGCGCATGACATCAAAATTTCTGGCTCCAACATAAAATCACATGACATCAGTCAAAAAGATGGGTTACACCTGCTGTGCTTATGGTTGCTCTGAGCGATATAGTAAAGGAAGTTCTATTATTTTTCATGGGTAAGAAACGAATTAAATACCTAAGTCAATAAAGTTCAATTACTTAACCAGAAACTTGCAGCTATTGATATAAAAATACAGTAACTTAAGAAAAAAAAAATGGAATGCATGTTCCAAATTCTTCGCAAATGTTCATCACATTATAAATCACGAAATGTAAACAACCCGATCATGCATGTATATAGCTAAGTAAACTTACCTGAAGAGTTTTCATTATATATGAGGCGCATTCACATAATACACCGAAAACACTGAAGTTCTGCAGCATAAATTAGTAATCATAACAGCATTTTTACACGAAATTTGGAGTCTGATGATGACGTGCCCAATGTTGGAGCCATGGCGGCTTTGATGCAGCTATTGCCAATGCGCAGTCCATTAGTATATAAGGTCGAAGTTCACACCCAAATTTTTTGCATAACGTCTAATGTCTAAACTTTAAGTATGATTTACTTCTAATGTTCAGTTCTTATCTTTTCACGTGTTATTATCATATTCAAGTATATTTACCACATTCAAGTTTCACTTTGAACATTAATATGCTGTTGAACCAGAAGCAATTCACGATTTTCACAGTAAAGTTTTCAGGTTTCACATTAAATTATAATATCCTAAAAAGGTAATTAAAAACCAAGAACTATGTACAATTGTTCACTGAATTACTTTTTTCATATTATTGTTTTAACCTTTTCCTGATAAGCCTATCTTTTTCTGCTTCCACCACAACTAATTTACTTTCAGTTTTCTTTATTTCAGCTGAACCTTGTATGATCAAGTTAGAGGCAACTGCTATTTCAACAGTATTTTGTTTTTCTACAGCTTTTCTCATTCTTTCTGTTCCCTCTTGAATTACTGCTAGGGAGGCTTCTTTATCTTTTTTAAGCCTATTTATTTCTGCATCATTTTCTTTTATTTTGTCATCAAACTCAGCTTTTCTTTTTTTCTCTAGCTGCTTTTCCTTATTTTCTCTCTCTTTCTGCTTCCTTTCTTTTACCTTTTTTTATTCTTCTTCCTTCAGCTTATCAACATACTCTTTATAAAATTTACGTGAATCACGAACACTATTTAACACATTTCTTGTTATGGGAACTTTACTTACACATCCATAGTGTTTAATGGCCCCTTTAACTATTCTTAATGATGTTATAGTTGAGTCTTTTAAGTTAGCCTTGTCCTTCCTTAACAGAGCAGTGTTAACCGAAAATCCCCTTTCTGCATCAGCATTACCATGAGTTAAAACTAAAATTGACTTGATGAGTTTAACAAGATTTGAGTATTTTTCTTTTCCGCTAGAATCTTTAATACTAAATATATTACGCCAGTAATGATCAATTCGCACTGGAATATGCCCTTCCTCTGAAAATTTCACTAGTTCATCTAGAGTTGGCTTATCGCAATTTAAAAGTTTCCACTCTTCTCTTACTCTATCAATTTGTTCCTCAGAAAGATGCAAAACACTTGAAATTCTGGTTATTTCCGAAAGTCCTTCAAGTGACTGAAAGTTGAGTTTACTCTTTCTTTGGTTCTTTTACCTTTAAAACTTCTATGTCTCTTAGCTTTTGATTGCAGAATGGCAAATTTGGCTTTAAATATTTTGTGGTTGCAATTAGTGATGATCTTACATCTAAGAGAAATAATTTCTGCCTGGTCTCCTGAACATTCCTGAGGAGATTTTTTGTCTTCATACCAACTTCTAACTCCCCTAGTTTTTTCCATGAATTTTTGTTTTCAAAATCTACATTCTTTAGGTCTTCTCCAAATTTCCCTGCAATAACATCTTGGATAAACTGAGCCATAACATTCCTCATTAAAGTATTTAAATCAGAATATATGTGGTGTATTTTTGGTTCTTCACTCTGATAACATAATGAAAACTTTTCAAAATTTTGGTGTGAAAATGAAATTAATGCTAAATAGCAAGGAGTTAGCTCATTTTTCAGGAAACAGTGAATTCTTTTATACCTTGCTGAATTGCGTAGTTGTTTTTCAAATATTTTTTGAGATGGCAAGAAGTTTAAAAAATATTCTGTAATATTTAACCATTGATCCAAGAGCCTCTGGGCTACAGAACCAATGGTTAACCATCTGTTGCTGACATGACGCAAAAGAAATTTGGCTGTGACCAATGTTATATCCTCGACAGATTTATAATCCTCTCGTCTTGCAGCACTACTCTTTAAAAAGTAATGTATATCAGTAGCAAATTCATCAAAATCTATATTTAAGCTTGTCAAAAAAATTTTAAATGCATTACTCTAACAACCTGCAGGTTGCAAAAACCTAGTTCCAAAGATTTATGGCCTGTTTCTTGTTTTACAACTTCATTGAATTTGCGTAAAAAGCACTTATTTACATTTGGGCTGTCCATGGATACACAAATAATTCTGTTCAACGAAATATTGAAGGATGATAACACATCAAGAATTTCTTTTAGCAAAATATCTGCTGTTGCATGACCCAGAAAAACGCTTGTTAGGTATCGGCAAGAAACTGAATTTATTTCTGAAGACCAGTACCTGAAATACACATCCAACTGCCGTTTCGCCTGTGTATTTGTAGTTTCATCAAATGCTATAGTAACCTTTCCTGGGCTACTAGATGCAATGTCTTTTTTCAAATCCTCTTCAAAATATTTTGACAATCCATGTGAATATCACATAAGCAACTTTTTTTTCTTTAAGTTGCATTTTGGCTACAATAGCAGAATCAGGAAACATTTCTTTGAAAAGTTCAACTGTTTCAGTGCATGAAACAAAAGACATATTGTCCTTAGCAACTTTCATGGCCCATAATGCTTCGGCTTTAGCCAACTGTAAATCATGACTCAGTACTTCACTAATATTTGTTTTGGGCTGAAGATCCCGTCCTCCAAAGGCTTTCAAGGATGGACTCATTTTGAAATTTACTTTGAAATTTCTGCAAATGTTTTTTTTTCCTTTATGATGCGCTTTTACTTGTGAAAAGCCACTATTAGAAATATTGAAAATTTCTGAACACAATATACACTTAGCAGAAAATATTGTTTCAGTTGCAGAACACCATTCTTTCAACTTCACTCCGTCCAATTCTTTGGCGAGCCACGCATCTTGAAATTTCGTTTTGGATTTAGGCATCTTAAACACTTGTATTACTAACCAGAAAATGAAAGGGAAGTACAAAAACACATTCCAATATTGCAAAACCAGACAACTTCCCGAAGTTTGGCTGCGAGGATGTCAGAAGATAGGAAAAAAAAAGCAAGTCATCACTAGATAACTGAACCTGCACACAGCACACCATAAAAGACGCAAAACCAGAAACTATCATACGCATCTCACGCAAGTTCAGTTAAAGCGAGTCGGAGCCAAGATATATTGCGCATCGAAGGTCGCTGTCGCCGACGCACGATCAAAGGTCAATGATCACGTGCTCTACTGCCTGCCACGATAACACTCAACTACCATCCCATCGTCATTACCGGAGGTTACGGAAGGAGACCACATGTTTCTTCTTTGCTTCCACCCACTTGCGGTTTACAACAACAAAACATCAGCAGAAAGAGGAGGTTCCACGAGGCATGTCCAAAAATAAAGTACGATCTTCTGCGTGCCACGGAGTTCGTCTGCAAAGCGCAAACCAGGGGTGAAAATGACCCCTCCCCTTTTCCCTTAGATCTCTTGTTACTCTCGAAAACTGTCCAAAGGCACAAAAGTGGAGCGCCCGCCCCGAAGCAAGTGCATCTCGATGGAGTCATTTTCCCTCCCTTCAGCAGCACAGCATATAGGCTGTGTTTCTACAATAACAGGTCTTTTTACCTTACCGTAATGGTAAATTTATTGGCGTTAATAACGGTTGTATTTTTAATAAATAAGCTTACGAAAATTTTAGGAAGAATAGCAAATTTTAGTTATAATTTTAGGAATTTAAGGAGGGTCACAAAGTATTAGGAATTTTAGGAGAAATGCGATCCCTGGATGTGGCAAAAGAAGACTTGCAATCTGCATTTAAATCTTTATATGAGCACTGGCAAAAATGCATAGTTGCACAGAGTAACTACTTCAAAGGAAACACCGCATAAACATGTATTATCTGTACTAACTCTTTTTTAATATAAAAAGTTCCGGAACTTTTGAACTTAGTAATATATGCAACCTATCATATGGTAATACGTAATTAAGCACAAAAAAAGAAAATTAAGAGGATTTTGTGGGACTGGTCACTGATAGAGGGCACATTGAATTCCTTGACCTGGAAATAGAGCATGACTTCACAGAAGTTCAATGGGTCAGTGACGACAGGGCAGTTGCTGCAAATAGATCGCCTACCACTGATGAAGGCTGTGGCTTATGCAGCTGAAATGCATCTGGAGTGATAAAGGAAAGTTTGCGTGTCAGCATTGACAGGCTTCAGATTTTTTTTATTATCAGCAAGTTCTTTGTGAGCTAAGTTTCATTCCATTTCTAAAGGTTTTTACTTTAATCCTTTTATCAATAGTTAGTTTTCATATGTTTATTGGAAGATACAATGTACATCCAGTATGCTTAATTCAAGTTGCAGCGAAATGGTAAGTCAGCATTAGAATTATTACAAACTGCGTAATACCACTGCTTAAAAGTAATGGATTGCGCGCTACCTTCCTCGGCCAAGAAATTATATTAACATGTGAAACAGAAGTGTAAGAAGAATATAATATATTTTTCAATGATAGTATTATCAACTACGACATAGTGGAGCAATTAATTTATATATATGCTCGATCTACATCTAAATAAATTCATACTTACCAATTTCTTTAGCCAAATCAATCCCTTTATGATAGGCCGTCTGAAGCCGTTGAAACTCCTCTCTTGCCCTTAAAAATAGCTTACCCTATGCCTGTCTTTCGTTTGGACATAGTGTCGTGACTTTAATCTAAGCAGCAGCAGCAAGTAGATGACATAAATGTAAAAATTAAAAAAAAGTGATCTACTTCAATTTCATGTCAACAAAGTGAACAGATTAGCTGCAAAATCTTTAAAACATGCAAGGCAATGTTTCACAATTTATACAGTGCACCAATTAAAGTAATGAGACTTTTTTTAATCCTGGCAAAACACACATGTTCAGAAGGCATGGTCTTTTGATAAGTCATTTATCAGCTACATGCCGTGGCAATAGCATTTGCGTGAGAACTGTGCAGATGAGTATTTACGCTGTGCACAGTGATGTAGTGGGGGTTGGAGATGCCCAGAAAGGCACTCCGGTACTTTTTTTTTCTTTTTTACTAGCCAGCATGTGTTCCAGTAAAACACTATATAGCATAATTTGTTAGCTTTTCAAAAAGGAAAATGTCCTATAATTCGTCTCAAACAAACAAAAAATGCAACAGAAAAACTACAGAGTTAGTGGAATTAAAATCCCATGTTTGTTTGAAGGTACAGTTAGTCTATAAATTCATTCTCACTTGGCAGTCCCAAATGGTGATATCCAGTGTCTTTTTCAAGATTTTTTGACCTGGAGGCCAAATGAACCTTAGTGGAGGCAAATAAATTTTACATTTGCTATACAGTACATATATATACAGGGGTTTTCCAAAATAATGGAAACACCTTGCTGAAAAGAGCGACTTTGGTTAGCTTGATATTAATGGAAACATCTCGCTGAAAACAGTAAATTTTGCCCTAGCTTGATTCAAAAGGAAGAAAATTTGTTAAAAATGCAAGGAGTCATTTATAAAGTGACCTACAGCTGTGGAAAATACTAAATAGGAGAAACAGGTCATAGGCTGGAAAATCGCATTGCGGAGCATAAGGCAGCAATAAAAAAAATTTCAAACAAGACAGGATTAGACAGACACGTTAGAGAAACAGGATACCACATGGACTAAGACTCTTTGACTGTCATTGGACATCAATCCAACTTTCTGAAGCAAAAATTGAAACAGGGACTTGAAATTAGAAAATACCAGAACTTCATCATTAATGATCCTGTAAGGGATTTTTGCTGCCTAACATCTGGCAAGACATTTTGCAGAATCACCATAATCGTCAAGGTTAACCATAACCGAAGACCATGATGGAGATTGAACGAAAGACTGCCTGATGAAGGAGGAGTTCTCTCCGAAATCTTGCAGAAATTTTATATATACACTGGCGGAAAGTGAAAAAAGAACACCAAGAAGGAGAAGTCTGATACCAACGAAATTTATACAGCATAATAACGGAATACAGAGGATAACGTGATCAAAACATTATGGCAAAATACAGCTGAATTTGCTGGTAAACTGAAAAATAACATTTCCATGTAACATGGTTAGTACGAGGTTGAACCGCCACGAATTGCGTTACACTGTGCAATTCTGGCATGGAGTCTGTCGTACAGATGTTGGATGTAAGTTTGGGGTATTCAGTTCCAAGCATCCTCAACCTGGACTAGGGCCGTAGCTAGAGGTATTGGCGCCCGGGACAAGCAGTAAAATTGACGCCCCCCTGCTCCTGTCTAACTGGAACAGGCGATGGTGTCAGATTTTATTATATACCTGTTTGCAGATATAGTACAATACCTGTATAAAAAAATATTGCGATTTTTATTGTTATTTGTAATTATTGTCCCGTATATAATTTGCTAATTGTATGAAACAGTAATAAAATGTAAATTTTTTTGTATAAAATATTGCTCATAATATGTATAATATTTAAAAAAAAAACTTATATTGGTAATCCTATTCAATAGCCTGTGGTGACTATGTGAGCTTCAATAGGGATTGTTAAAGAAAGAAAAAACATTGAACATAGTTTGAATGAAGAATACTTTTTATTTATAATTAATTGCTACCTCAAGTCTTATGAACTGAAAAAATAAGTACAAGTAGCATTTGTTTAAAATTATGCTTAAGCCTTAACAATGATTTTGTATTTACAAATGTACCTTTCGAGCTTTAACAGCAGCAAAATCATTTATTATTTGATCATAATTAATAGTTTTAGCAATATCTTTTTCTATTGACAGAATTGCCAGGTGCGTTAACCTCTCTTGTCCCATTGATGACCTTAAGTAATTTTTTTATTATTTTCAGCTTACTAAAACCTCGTTCACTAGACGCATTAGTAATTGGTAATGTTAAGAATAATCTGAAAGCAATTACTAAGTTTGGATAAGATGTAGCAAAGACATTTGGTGGATTAAATTTAATAGGTCAAAAGTTGTTCATTTTGAAAAATCCTGATTTTTTTTTTTTTTTTTTAAATAAAGAAGTAGCCTGAAACTTAAAACTAGCTATTTCCTCCTCTATTTCAATAGCATCCAGATCCTTATCATATTTATTTGCTAAGCGCATTGCACTAGCCTTTAACTCTTCTATGGTCATAGATTGCAAAGACTTGCCCGTTAAGAAATTAAAGTCATCTAACACTTCAATCAAACATTTATAACGCCATTCCATTTGTTCTAAGACTTTGTCCAAAACAGCATAAAAGTCCATACTGAACCTTTGTTTTCCTGTCAAAACAGTGTCCTCACTTTCTTCCAATGTCAGTCGTTTCTTCTTCCTTGCCCTTTTCTCCTCAAAGCCGTCAAGAGATGTTGCGGCACAGATGTCCGATGCTTCGCCTAGTATAACATCAATCCCTGTATCCCGGATGTCTTGTAAAGCAGCTTTCAATCCTGTCAAGTGACTAACTGCACAGTCCACGGTCACATCTTTGCACTGTAGTTGTTCATTCACGCGGGAGATCTGATTTAGTATTTTGTCCCACATAACAGAGTAACAAACAAACTTATAATTAATTTATTTCAGAAGATTTTTAACCACTGATAAACAGTCATCATGGAATTGAGGGTTGTCAGAAATTTTCTCTAAGGCTTCGAGGACTTTATCAAGCTGTGAATAAAGTGCAGGAACAGCAGAGTATTTGGATGCCCATCTTGTATCACAGTGACGCTTGAGAGTGGTGGAAAGTTTGTTGGATGATATTTCCCACATTTTGACATTGTGAGCAAATATTTTGTACAGTTCTTGCACTTTGCCAAAAAATGTGATAATATCTGAAGAGACTCCAGCAGCGTGAACACCAACCAAGTTCAATGAATGAGCAGCACATGGCATAAAACGTGCATGGCTGCAAATTGCTTGTATACAGGCCTGGACTCCTGAATACTTCCCCGCCATGTTTGAACCATTATCGTATGCTTGCCCTCGGCAATTACGAATGTCAAGCCCATCGGCTTCTATTTTTTGTAGAATTTCTTTGGTTAAACCAGCCCCAGTTGTTTTTATGAAATCAATGAAACTTTCTTCAATAGAGCAAACATCCTCTGAAACTTTCACGTACCAAATAATCTGGCACATTTGTTCCTGATGGGCTACATCTGGTGTGCAATCAAATGAAATTGAGAAATATTTTGCCTCTCTTATGTCTTTTAGTATTTCTTGGCGTACAGTGTCACCTATTAAATTGATGAACTCTTTTTGAATTGTTGGGGAAAGGTAATTTGGAATTTCTGGTTTTTCTTTGGCTATGGTAATATACTCTTTTAGCTGTTTATCATAATGAGAAACAAACTTTAGCAAATGCAAAAAAAATCCACATTTGTCTTCACCTATCTTTGTACTTGAACCTCGAAAGGCCAAGTTGTTGACAAAACAAAATGCAATCGACAATGATTCTGAGAATGTGCCGCCATTTCTCTTTTTCTTTTGTAATCACTTGCTGTAGTTCAGTATCAATTGCACAGCCCTCTTTAATCCTTTTTTCAAAGCTTTTCCAGGAAACATAGCACTCACGGTGCTCTACAGAATTTTCATGCTCTGGAATTCGAGGGTGTAATTTTTTCCACTCAGAAAATCCCACTTTTGGATTTGCCAAACGTGATTTCAAATGCTTTCCAAATAGCATGCAAGGGAAACAATAAATAACTTTTGTTGCTTCACTGTAAATTAACCAATCCCGCTCTACATTTTCTCCATTCACATTGCGAAGCTACCATAAACTCTGAGACTAGTTGTCTGCAATACGAATACCAGTCGCTAACCATCTCAGTGGATGTGGTAACATTACCATGTGAGGTTTCTTCAATCACCTCATAGTAAGACAATCCTTTGGCGAAACAATACGTCAGAATTACTATATCCATAGGAATGTGAGCATAAAAAAAACCACGTACCAAGTGTACGGGAAGCGTGCTTCTTCGTCACCTGAATTGTCCTAAACGATGAGACGCATCAACACGTAGTCATGAGATGGCCCTCAGAATATCTTTTAGCGGTGGGAAACAAACCCTGTTCTTCACACCATGAAATAGGTTTTCTCATCCTTCCCAACTTCATTAAAGAATCATTTCCAGTTCCACATATCACAGGAGCAGAGATCGGAAAAAAATTTACGTAACAGAGATGAAGAACAAAGTGACGTAAGTAGCTATAACGCATTTCATGTGAAAGTGCAAGAAGAGAATCGGAGAGCCAAAGTGCTACCTTGGCACCATCTATTATTGCTTTTGAAACTGAGTGTCGGCCAAGCGGGCCAGTTTCGGAAGGTTAGCCCATTGTTGAAGTTTGCCACTTTTTTTGTTTTCAGAATATTTAGATATTTATCATTGCAAACCTAAAATTGACATGCAAAGCATTTTTAAACTATCATGAGCAAAGAAAGGAACCATCAGCACATGAATTTTTAAGGTGAACAATTATATAATTTAAAAAAAAATTGCAATTTTTTAAATATTTTAATTTTGCATAGACATGAGGTCCACATTGTGCTTCCCAAGAAAAAAAAAATCTCAGGTGTACCTTTAAAATTCCAAGTTATTAATTCTTAAAATTCAGAAATTTCCGACTGTTGTAACTAAGGGCAGTTAGGTGTTTTATGTGTGCACTCATAATGGATTTCAAAGAGGATAGCCTCAGTTCCATGAAAAAATAAAATCTGTATATGATTACCTATTACCTTTGACATAAATGTGTTTTGTAGTACTTATATTTCCTAAAATGGAATTTAAAATTTGCAGTAATTAAAAGCTAAGAAATTTTTGCAAAAGGGCCTCCAAGATATTTTTTACAGGGGTGCCCCAAGTTTTCCGGTACGCCACTGATCAGGCAGGGTGGTCATTGATAAATAAACACGTTAAAATTTACTGTAAAAAAAAAAAACTGATTTTTTTTACAATTTTCTTTCACCTTTTTGAATAATATAGGCAATACAACAAATTTGATTTTTGACACCAAAATGATCCTCAGCAGCTTAATACACGTGTAGAAACCGATAATCGATCAAATCAGACAAAATTTGAATTTTTGATTCATTAATTCAAACACTTAACGTGATTTTTGGCCGCCATCTTTGTTTATAAGGGGCTTTTGATTGAATTCGTATTCAGAACACGAAAATACATATCTACGCTGAAAATTAATCAAATCTGACTATTGGGTAAATTTAGAAGTGGCCCAGTATCTTAAAATGATCCTTCGGATAAGCTTATTCATCATGCCATGCTTTTATACACAAGTGAAACATTATTTATCTATACCGCAGCAATATAAATGAACAACGTAAAACAATAATGAATAACACGAACATACCTCTTAAGTAGAAAGAAATGATGCGACGAAACTCCTGCGTTCACCGCCGTGCCGTACAAAAACTCCAGAATCACTACCTCAAGACCAAGTTGTCAACATCTAATGACTCTACTACAAACAATAACAAATGTGGTATAGCACTTCGAATTCGAAAGTGGTACTGGGGTTAATCGCCAGGGTGTGGAGCGGTGCACCAATGAGCGTGACTAAATTCGATGTTGCCAACTATTCGTCCGAGAAATAAGTACAGGTAATGAATAAAACAATTTTTTTTTTTTTTAATCAAGATATAGTTCTTTTTTTTCTTTTTTTTTGATTGAAGGTTTAACGACCACCGTGAGCAACTCAACGGGCTATAAGCAGTCGCCCGTCCCTAATTTAGGGTCACTGGTTCTAGGGAAGGGAAAGAGCCAGTGCCGTAACCCTGATGTAAAGCTGAAAGCGTGGAGGTAGGCATTTTTTTTTAAATTGGGGGTTTAACGACCACCATGAACACCTCATTGGGCTATAAACAATCCTGAACCCTAATTTAAAGCCACTGGTTTCAGGGAAGGGAGAGAGCCAGAACCATAAAACAAACACAACATCTACGCCTCAGCAGGATTCGAGCCAAACCGAAGCTGACGGCCAACTCCTAGGGCCAAACCCATCTGGAGCGAATGATCAGAACGCTGAAATCACTCGATCGTTCTACATGGATGGAGAACGCCTATATGCCATCAGGGCGGCACAAAGAGACTTTAGGGTTACTCAAGGAGGCTCCTTGGGGTAACTGCTTTTTTTTTCTTCTTTACTTTTCGATAAGGTAACCAAATATTGGAACACTGATTTGAAGACAAAAGGGCGTGGCGTCACCAAATCGGCAGTTCATTTGGGGACACATACGTATTCAATATAAATACGCAAATCTTTTTGTCACAAAACTGCATTGCTTCAATAAGTGTTATTTGCATATGAAAATTTGTGTCTTAAAAGGAGATATGTTGTAAAACGTTGGTAATTTTTATTGACAAAGTAGAACTATGAAGGCGAGAACATATTAGCAAAAGTAAATTGCTTTACATTAGGTATGTGTACCGAATTAAATTCAAGCTGCACACCAAAGTAATTGCATGGCGAATTTTTCATTTTGCCAAAGTTTTTCGAGGAACTCAAAACAAAAGAGCAGTCGACATTTGACCGTGCCAGTGGTGTAGTGTCTTAGTGCTGGTCACTGACAATGCTTCGTACAAGTTGGCATTGGTTCGAGTCTCGAACGAGGCATGGGTGGCGTGTTTGTCTTACAACACTTGCTCTCTCCCTTCCCTAGAACGAATGTCTCTAAATTAGAGACGCCTCCCCGGTGGGCGCAGTGGTCTAAGCGATGGCCTCTGATCATTCGTCTGAACGGGGTCCGGCTTGCGTATTTCACAAGCGAATGTACGAAATTGCGATTAGAGCAATTTCCGCCACGCAATTAGTTCAGAGCTACTTTGGAGATTGTGAGTGGGCATCTCCAAAGTAGCTCTGACAGTTTTCCTGTCACATGACTCTCTGTGAGGAGACTCTCTGTGAGGAGAGTCATGTGACAGGAAAACTGTCTTTTTATCTGGGGAAGTTCTGCTTTGCTAAGAAATTCATTGTGAGGTTACTTAACAAATGTGACAAATAATTCATACTGAATTATATGGTGGGAAGTTCTGCATCCTAAGAAGTTCACTGTGAGGTTACTTAACATATGTGAGAAATGATCATATTGAATTATATCGTGAAAAGTTTTTTCGTGAGAAGTTCTGCTTCCTAAGAAATTCAGTGAGGTTACTTAACAAATGTGACAAATGATCATATTGAATAATACGATAAAGAATATCTGCAGTTTCTCAGATCAATACAAGTCGAAATCTACATCAATATTAAAATTGGGGACGACTTTAATAACTAACTAGTTGAATACCATACTCCGTATCGGCCAATAGACGGCAGCACGTCTACTACCGATCACGATTTTTGCTGTTGTAAAAGTGCGTATATAACGATACTAAAAAGTATCCTTTTAAAGGTCCTTTCTATTACCCTTAAAAGGACCTTTAACAATGAAAAGTATGTCTCCACAACGAAATATTCTGACGATCAAGTTTTTTCCTCATGAATGTGAGGAGGTCTAGCTAGAAAATAAACAAATAGAGTGATTTTGTATTAGCAAAGAACTACCTAATGGCACGAAGTACGACCAGTGATGTATGCAGGTATCTTTTCGGGAGAAAGGGGGGTCTTAGCTGCCCCGAAAATCCATGGACGCCCCCCCGTTCAGGTATCTTTTCGGGAGAAAGGGGGGTCTTAGCTGCCCCGAAAATCCATGGACGCTCCCCCCCCCCCCGTAGGTTTTTGCGTGATCACCATTTATATTTAGTCTAATTGTTTTGTTTATACATGAAAATTTAGAGAAATTAATTTAAAAAATTTAAGAAAACGGGAGAAAATATTATAATAAAGAAAAACTCATTCACATGGACTTCATATATCAGTAGCATTAAGATTATTTTAAGTATTAAATTAATTGCTTTGTTTAATACACTAAAACTAAAAATTATTTGCCATCGGCATTTCTGTTTACGTTTTCTAAATCCGACGACTCAATGCAACCAATAATGTATACAATACCTTGAGAAAAAAAAACAGAATTCTCGTTGTTAATTAGAGCCATAAATGATTTCACACAAAGTGTTAACACTTTAAATAACTTTTTTTTTGTAAATGTAGCTCTGAAATCAAAGTGCCGCCCCGGTGGCGCAGTGGTCTAAGGCGCTGGCCTCTGATCGTTCGTCCGTAAGGGGTCGGGGTTCGAATCCCGGTTAGGCATGGATGTTGTGTTTGTCTTATGGCACTGGCTCTCTAACTTCCCTGGAACCAGTGACCCTAAATTAGGGACGGGCGACTGCTTATAGCCCATTGAGTTGCTCACGGTGGTCGTTAAACCTCCAATCAAAAAAAAAAAAAAAAAATCAAAGTAGTTATGAAAATATATATACTTTATAGAAAAAATTGTTGCTCTAGATGAGAATACTTTTGTAAATTTGTTTATAAATGGAACAATTGTCCATGTTAAAAATATACTGTATTATGAAGTCCTACCAAAATTACCCAATACTTTCTCCGGATAAAAATCAGGAGGTTAGAAGAGGACCAGTTCATTTTGATCACATATGCAAGAGGGGAAAACAAGAAAACCAAGCATTGTTTCACAATTTGGTAAATTTTTTAGAGCCTTTGTATTTGATAGTTAAGTTTACTGTGGATTTGTAATCACAACGGCATGCTGCTTGCAATACATCATCATAATTTGGAAGCTGGCATTCAGATTTATTTCAGTCTTCTGGATGCCGACTTCCCATTATATCGTTAAGTAAGCCTCAATGTAGCTAACGTGACGTTAGGGCTTCCAATACAACAAAATATTTGCGCTACCTAATTTTTATCGATAGCAAATTATTAAAAATGATTCCCATATTTTTTTTTTCTGGCGGTATGTGGTTTACGCTCTGTGACAAAAAGAAAATCCAGGAATTTCAAACGATTAATTAGTTGTTGTTTTTTTTACTACTATGTGCTAACCAAAATAATCTAAAGGGGCTGAAACCAAGTGGCAGCGGAATTGTTTGCACCATACGTTTTCAGGTAACACTGTAATGATTCCTTAATAATCAGAAAAACGCTTGTTGTAAGACTAAAATATGTTTGCCACTCCTAATGTTTAGGGGGCGGAGGGGGAAGAATTTTCTCCAGCACAGCACCGTTATCTTACTAGCATCCTTAATATTTTACACCACCGCAGCATGGTGAAACCCGTGGTGCGTGCATTACTGAATTAAAATAAAGGTATAACTTTTTTGCATTTTTAATCACTTGCATGTGTAGATTTCAGAAAATTTGTTATATGTATTAATGTATATATCAATAATATAAATGTATTAATGTATAAATAAATAACAAATAATAACAAGTTTGAGCCCCTTCAAAATTTGCGATTGACTCCCCGGAAAAAACTCTGAATGTAACGCTGAGTACGACGTCAAGACAGTGTTCTGTTGAAATAAGACACTTCCGTTGGAATAAATACTCCAGAATGTAGTTTGCCATATCATCATCATCATCATTGTCAACCATTATCAATCCACTGCTGGACGAAGGTCTCCCCAAGTTTCCTCCACAACGGTCTGTCTTGTGCCAGTCTCCTCCATGTCACCCCTGCATACTTTCGAATTTCATCCACCCATCCCCCATGTGGTCTTCTTCTGGGTCTTTTCCTGTCCCTTGGAATCCAATGTCTGATAAAATAGTATGTGATCTGTCATATATATATATTTCTAATATTTAGGAAATTCCTATTTTTGTCCCTCCAAACTTCATCAAAAATGCCTTCAATTCCATATTTCAACCCGCCTTCTCCCCGAAAAAAAAAAAAAAAAAAAAAGACGTTATACAGCTTATGGTTCTCCATACAAAACACATCAGTGCTAATCCTGTTCTACAGCAGTGCGCGCTAACGTGCTGACATCTATCGGCTCTGTGACAACTATATAGATTGAAGCATGGCTTTATGCGATTAATCAAAGACAAGTCACAAGTCCATGAAGTCATGTTGATATAAAAACTCAAAAGTTCCCCTACCAATAAAGTACACTCTCTATTTACCTCCTGTCGCATTCTGAAAGGACGGGTAAAGCAACTGGGGCTAACCATTGTCTCAATGAAAACACCCGAACATTAAAATGGCATGTGCAGCAAAGCTTACATGTCTCACTCACATGACTCTCCTCGTAGGCACCGCCTACTCGCAATCTGCAAAGTGGCTCTGAACCAATCGCGTGGCGGAAATGGCCTTAATCGCGATTCAGTACATTCACTTGTGAAATACGCTTCCGGGTTCGAATCCCGGTGCGGCATGGATGTTGCGTTTGTCTTACGGCACTGGCTCTCTCCCTTCCCTGGAGAAAGTGACCCTAAATTAGGGACGGGCGACTGCTTATAGCCTATTGAGTTACTCACGGTGGTCGTTAAATCTCCAACGAAAATAAAAAATTAGAGACCGGTGACTGCTTAATAGTCCTCTGAGTTGCTCGCGGTGCTCGTTAAACTCTGAAAGAAGAAAAACAGAAATAGGCAAAATTTGTTTTCAGAAGAAGCATGTAGGAAAACTAGTACAGCAAAAACTACTTTTAAGAGCATTTTTCATTAGAAATCTAACGAGCTAATGAGGAAGGGTAAATTCGAGGACACTTGAGGACCAACATCAAAATTTGAGGGCAATTTGCGTCCTCAAAGTATACCCAAAGTCATCAGGGGTTTTGGGGGACAGTAAACTAAATTCGAGGAGTGTCCTCAAGAATTGGGGACTTCTGGTCAGCTTACCAATGGCTGTCCAATGTCTTACCAGATTATGTTTAATCTTCGTAATCTGAATGTTACGTATAGACGCTGAATGGACGAGATCAAGTCTCGATACGTCAATCCCACGTCATGTGTGCTACACTGTAAAAAAGTAAGTGGCGTGAATTCACGAGAAATTCTCCCGTATCAGTCGGAGACAACGAAACCTTCCTCACTCGTTTCAGCGGGATTTGAACCAGAGACCTTGCGATTGTCTTACCACGGAACCACGAACTCCTGCTAAGACCGCTTGCGTCCTAGGTACAACATTAATTTCACTATGCTTGTTTATTTTAGTTGTTATTAATGCGGGTGAGGTAGTCATTTTATTTTCTGTTGGGCCTTATTATTTTTCTGAATAAGTTTGTAATATGATAAAATTAATGGCGTGCTGTCTCCGTAGGATGTCATCAAACCACCATCCCTATTTGTACAATAAAAACTTTATTTACAATAAAAGATATGATTTAAAAATATTTTAAAGGGCAAGATCTTTCGGGGCTACAATTGCACCCGTCCTCAGGCCACCCAAACAGTGCCACAGAGCACTCGAAAGCGCCGTAATATATAACCAGTCCCCCAAGGAGACCCAGAATGCATTTGTTCAAAACACAGGTGATGCCAATTGAGGAAAACAGCAAAACAGAAAGTAATACAAATAATATAGTTGATTTATTAAGTAAGGTCCTCTTCTTTAGTAGGTTGAAGGGAAGAAGTAATTATTTTCCTCCATTGTCTAGGAACAACAACAGGTAAGTCCAAGTTACAACAGGTAGTACCATAAGAAATAATATACAGACTCTCTGTAAAAAAGACGGTTTGTTTGTTAACAATAGAGGAAAGTACTATTGTATTAGGCCAATCGGGAGAATAACCTCCCTGGCGAACAGCTGTAGCAAATGACGTAGAAATGGAGTCAGTTCGAAGTATAAAAATGAAGGTTTTCCAGGAGCTCTCTTACTCTTTCGTGTTTATCATGATATTTTGTTTCTTGAAGTCTTCAGTTCAAATGTCTGAACAACATGATTTATGGGAATGAACAGCGTGGAGACATATTTATTAGAAGACTGGAAGCAGGTCAGACACAGTGCGTGACATCACAAACAATCGGAATGTCATTTCCTGACTGTGGACAGGGTTATTGTCTCAAACTATCCACAATCACTTCACTTCACCAAGGTGGCTTTTATGCACGTAGACCAAAGGCGTTTGTCCCTTTAACAACACGGCCGGTAGAAACCGGGCTGAGGAACATCTTGGTAGGGGATACGAGTTGAGTCCAATTCTCTCTGATGAGTTGAGATTCAGTCTGACAGTCACCGAGTACTTATGGGGATTTTTTTTTGATTGGATGTTTAACGACCACCGTGAGCAACTCAATGGGCTATAAGCAGTCGCCCGTCCCTAATTTAGGGTCACTGGTTCCAGGGAAGGGAGAGAGCCAGTACCGTAAGACAAACACAACATCCATGCCTAACCGGGATTCGAACCCGGACCCTTTACGGACGAATGATCGGAGGCCAGAGCCTTAGACCACTGCGCCACCGGAGTGGCGCTTATGGGGATGCTGCTCGAAACACCCAGTTTTTGAGCAGGAAACATAACTGCACACACGAGTACAGGTGAATATACAGACACATACATAATCTAAAATGGCAGTCCGATGGAATCTACTAGAGGTTAGTAAGTCATTTTTCTTCTTGTAACAGAAATGCATAAAAATTCGCTAATGCGCATTTTCTTACCAACATTACTGAATATTCTACTGCATGTTATACCAAAATAATATTTTACATTTAACAAGAGTTGCATATGATTTTCTTTACAGTATCTAATTCTTTTAAGGAGTGGTTATGGAATGGGTGCCTCCTGGAAAACAAGGTACAACAAGAGGCGAATCCAGAAAAGCTAAACAGGTTAGAATTTAAGCAATGTCAACTTTTTTTTTTTTTTTTTGTAATATTTCTACTCCATTTCTTTAACTTTTGTAACAAGACATTCTTTTCATGACAAATCGTTTGCAGGTGTTACAATACATATAAGTTAAAAAAAAACATGAATAAAAATTAATAGTACTCAGTGTTTACCATATAAAAGGTTCATTTACAGCAACAAAACAGTCTACAGTTGAAGTTTCTAAAACAAATAAAAAAATATAACTACTGTACTATTATGACAGGATTCAAATATTACACAAAAAAAATCACACACTTAAAGAGATTTTAGGTAGACGAGTACGGTACACACTTACATATAAGCAGGGTTTTTGCAAGAAATCCTGCTTTAAGTGGTGTGTGTGTGTAGGGGGGTCTGCTTACACTAGAGTATATGCAGTATGCGTACATCAAATTATGATCATCATCTGATATTTGTATGTGCTTAAAATAATTTTTATGCTAATATAATTAAATTCATCCTTGAATACTTTAACAACGAAAGCAGTGTAGCATCAAGTATGTTGTTAGAATTTATAGAACACACACAAAGAATGCATTTTATTAAGAATTTTCTGATAATTTATGCTATTTCTACTTCAACTGAAATGTGAAGAACAAACTGTGGAAGCATGCTATAATATTTTGTAATACTAACAACGAAACTGAACACAATTATAAATTCTCAGATCTACTACAGCTTCAAAGAAACACAGGTTTTACATCAATGGTGGGCTGAATTGTTATGCTGGGCCAAAAAAGCTAATTTCTTGCGTTACATTAACAGCCTTTGTTTCTAGGTTCTCAGAAATATGGCAAGACAGCATCATTCACAAGATTATTCTTAAAAAAGATTATTCTTAAAAAATCTTTAAAACAATATTTAAAAGGTTTCCAATATGCCATCCCATAACTGACTTGGTTTTTATGACTAAATCCACACACACACACACACACAAATTAGTAATATAATTGAAGGGCAAATAAAAAAACTAGTAATACACTGACAGAAAAAAATCCCAACACCAAGAAGGGGTTTTGTTAGATAAACGACAGTTGGTAGGCGGTGAGAGTACATCTGTAAGATGACGTCTATGCAAATTTCGCGCTCGGCGCATACATGTGGTGCTAGTAGCGCCCCTCGGAACATGCAAAGCAGGTTTGCTGTAAATACGTGCTGTAACGTTCGTGAGCGTTATTTATCGTTGAGATTCGACGTAGGGTGTTGATGCAGTGGCGGCCCGTCAGATGAGGCAAGTGAGGCGCCGCCTCACCTGAAATTCCGCAGAATGAGAAGTGAAAGAAAAAAAAAACTTCTGTCAGTAACAAAGATATAAGAACTTTGCAGGATAAATGAAACACTGAAATTCACATTGTGATTCATGAATTAGGTTAAAGAAAGGCTTTCAAGAAGAGGAATGAATCATTATTTTTGCAAAGCAGCTGCAGGTTTTAAGCGCTTAGAGGCGACCGGCTGAATCGTCTCGATGAAAAGCCGGTTTTGGGAACTGGGGATCAGAGAAGAACCCTACAGAGTGAACCCCCCACCCCACGGTCCGAGGTTTACCCAAGGAGGTGCCGGACTTCCAGTAAGAGAAAGAAAATTTCTGAGGCGACCCTCCATTTCGCTTAAACTCTAATCGCATTTCTGCTGTTATTGGAGAACCCAAGGATTGTGTATCCAATGGGCGCGGGAAAATGAGCAGATCACCTTGGTAAAAAGTGGTTTTACAGGCGATGGCGCCGTTCGTCTCTATACGCTTTGGAGTACAATGATTTCTACGTAGCTTTAACTATTCGTCAGAGTGTATTTGAGTCTTAACTTTTCGTAGTGTGTTTTCAATCATCTCTTCTGCGGGTGTTGGCTAGTTCATAGTAATGTTGAGTTTTTCTTCTTTTTTATTTTGTTATTGTTACTAAACATCATATTTTGATTTTGGTTGGAAAATATGAATGGCCCAACAAACGACGTGATTTGTGTTCTGGAAGAAATTCCTTTTAAACACTGGAAAGATTATGATAAAAATGATGTTCTCATATCTGGAAGACCGACACCTATAATAAGTTCAATATCTAAAGATAAGAAGTGTGGCAAATCGTTTTTTAGGTCTTTCAATATATCATGGTACGAGATTTTCCCCTGGCTTTCTGGTAGCTATTACAAGCAAACTCTCTTTTGCTGGCCATGTTTACTTTTGAGCAATAAGAAAAATGTGTGGAATACAACGGGTTATTTTGATCTGAAAAACTTTTCTCGTAGTGCAAAATTGCACGAAAGCTCTAAAGAGCATAGAACTAACCACGTAGGTCTAAAACGAATGGAAAAAAACATAAACACTATTTCTGATATGCTCAAAGAAAATGCTGCTCTTCATAAAGTCAAGTTTAATGAAAAGGTCAAACTAAATAGGCTTTTTATGGAACATATAATCGATTTAGTTGTCGTTCTAAACAAACAAGAACTGCCTTTTCGAGGACATGATGAATCTATTTCCTCATTAAATAAAGGTAATTTCAAGGAGATGTTCCATTTGTTACTTCGTAGGAGCACCCCAGAATTAAAAGCACATTTTGAAGAAATACGAAGCTTATTTTTTGGACAATCTAAAACGGTACAGAATGATTTAATGGAGTGTATTCATGAATATATAAACGAATGTGTTAAAAGCGAAATTAATGAGTCAGAATTTTTTTCAGTGCAAGTTGATGATACAACTGATATTACTCAAAAATCACAGTGTTCAATAATTGTCAGATACATATTAAACTCAAATTGTGAAGTAGTTGTGCGCTTCCTTGGTTTTCATGATATCAGCACTGACAGGACTGCTGTGGCCCTGTATGATCTGCTAGCATCGGTTTTGGAGGAGTTTGATTTTAAATCAAAGTTAGTAGGCCAGTGTTATGACGGTGCAAGCGTTATGGCTGCAGAGTTGAGCGGTCTGCAGAAAAGAGTCAAGCAAGAAGCCCCGCAAGCTTTGTTTACCCACTGTTTCGCCCGCCACCTTAACCTTGTCCTACAACAGGGGTGCAAAAGTATTGTAAAATGTCGCATATATTTCGCAACTGTATCCAGCATGCCCTCATTTTTTCATAAGTCTGCCAAGAGAGCCCGCGTAGCAGATTCAGTTGTTGGGAAACGGATTCCTCAAATAGCGGAAACACGTTAGGCATCACGTTCGCACATTTTGCGTTTAATTGTGAGCGAATGGGGCAAACTAAAGAATGTGTTTGAAAATATAATGAATGACCCGGAATCAACGGCAGAATCAATCAACGGAGCCATAGGATATATGAAAAATTTCACTGATTTTGAATTTGCTTTTTTATCACTGATTTTTTATGACATTTTTGGAATTACGGATGTACTGTTTGATGTTTTGCAAAAAAAAAAAAAAGACTTGAGATATCAGCAACGAGATAGAAATACGTAGAGCGCTTACGTCGGGGAACGGGTGAAGCCACCGGAAACAAGTGGCAGCCATGTTTGATGAGGTACAGAACGATTTCCGTTCCGTGTTAAGCAAGGGAGTTTTCGTAATATATGGTTTGATGTTAAATAAGGATATAACTCAGAAATGTTGTTATAAACACCTAGGGGATGAGACTAAATAAAACTTTAACGTATCAAATAACGCTTTTCATTGTTAGTTGACGGCAATAGTGTTTTTAAAAAAAATGATATTTTAATGGATGCAGCTTGCTGTCGTTGAATAAAATCTCATGCCGTAATTTTTTGGACATTTAACAAATTTTTTGGAGCAAATTTTCAGAGAAATATAAGTCAGCGGTAATAGAGTAAATGAAAAAAAAAAAGAAACACAAAAATAAAAAATACAGTTGCACTCAATCCGCAATTTCGGTAAAAATTTTAGATATTCGTGGGTCATCACCATGAGAATGCTGAATCATCCCACAGCTTATCACTCCAAATACATAGACGCCAAATATTTCATGAGAGTTTTAAATGAAAAAAAAAGTTCGAAGAAAAACGGAAAGCAAACAATGAGTTTACACAGCCAAGAGGTACCAATATTAAAATACTTTTACCAACTGCCCCTATCTTATATAATCAGAAGAAAACTACTACTTACCTGGTTTTTATTTAATAAAAATTAAAAGTCCTTAGCACTGGGCATGTTTCTAATCTGTTTGTTAGTCTTGACATTCAAAAACACAAATCTGTAAGCCTTATTCGTGGGTACGCAAGGCAATTGTGGTAACTTGACCATAATAAAGGTATCTCCCAGCACATACACTAAATACTTAACACAATATAATTCTCACTCTCTCTCTCTGTACACTGCCGGACAATTGCTAAGGACGGATTACAATAGCAACCATAAAATGGAAGGCAGGAAAATGTGGAAATTAGCATAAGTGCGGGATACAGTAAGACGGGTTGTGCGTATGCAAATTTTGGATTGCCGAACTTGTTCGTGACGTCATAGCGCTGATAAGAGATATAAAGGATTTGACGCGTATTGACCGTTGTTGTTCAAACGCAAAGTTGAAAGGGAAATAATCAATTGACGAACTTGCAATTTTCAGTATGTCTTCCCGACATCGCCTAGATGATTTTACGCCTGGCCGTATTATTGGCAAGATTAAAGAAGAGCGAAAAATAACAGATGTTGCCAGGGAGTTCGACGTCAGCCACAGTGTTGTTTCAAGGCTTTGGAAATCATTTCAAACAAATGGAGAGTGTAGCAAACGTCATGGGGGAGGTCGTGTTCGCAGTACGACACCTGCAGAAGATCGGTACATAGTGCTATCAACAAAAAGACACCGGCGCAGCACAGCTAGTGAGGTAGCAAATCAGTTTATGGCTGCTACTGGCAAGCGGATCTCCCAAAAAAACTGTCGACAGACGTTTGCATGAAGGAGGACTATACGCCCACCGTCCTGTTGTGTGCATCCCATTGTCCAGAAGTCACCGTACCGCCCGTTTGCAACGGTGCCATCAGCATCGCAATTGGACTGATAACGACTGGTCTGCTGCTCTCTTCTCAGATGAGAGTAGATACAGTCTATCGTCTGATTGTCGACGACAACTGATCTGGCGTGATAGTGGTACTGCATATTGTCCAGCAAACATACAGGAAAGGGACCGATATCCGACATGTAGTGTCATGGTATGGGCTGGCATCATGATCAATGGCCGTACGCCCCTCTATGTGCTTCCAACTGGGACTATGACTGGCCAACGATACATTAATGATGTTCTGCTACCTCATGTTCGCATGTTCCGTGGTGCTGTTGGTGATAGATTCATTTTCATGGACGACAACGCAACATGTCATCGAACAGTCGCTGTCCAGGAGTGTCTTGAGAGCGAGGATATTCAACGCCTCGTATGGCCAGCACGTTCTCCAGATCTGAATCCCATTGAGAATGTGTGGGATGCTTTGGGGAGGAGTTTGCTGGTCGCCAATGCCCTCCAATAAACAAGGACACCCTCATTAGTGCACTGACAGAGAAATGGGATAAATTACCCCAACAGCTGCTTGATAATGTTGTGCAAAGCATGACACGACGTGTGGAATCTTGCATCGCCCTCCATGGTGGCCATATCCCGTATTGACATCTTACGCCGGAACGCC
This sequence comes from Macrothele yani, assembly GCA_039090855.1. NCBI lineage: Eukaryota > Metazoa > Arthropoda > Arachnida > Araneae > Macrothelidae > Macrothele > Macrothele yani. The sequence continues at coordinate 130,321,006 of CM077009.1, read as the reverse complement.
TGCGGACGGTAATTGCATTTTTTTCACGTTTACGTATTCTGCACAAAATGGCCTGTTTGTCCCTTGAACACGTTCCAAAGCCTTCTGGATTTCAGAGCACAATACATTGTCTTTCTTGTAATGTCCTGGCATTCTGACATTATTTTATTTCACTTGGCATCCAACCACACTTACTTTTTTATGCGCTATATAGCCGTTTATGATCTGTCCTTAGCAATTGTCCAGCAGTGTATATATAAGACCCAGAAGAATACCCCATGGGAGATGAATGGATGAAATTCGAAATCATGCAGGAGTGACACGAAGGAGACAGGCTCAAGACAGACAGCTGTGGAAGAAACTTGGGGAAGCCTTCATCCAGCAGTGGGTTGATAATGGTTGATGTTATACATTTATCAGTAAAAAGAAGTAAAAAAGCACACTCATGTAGTAATTAGACCACGTCAACACTGCACCTTGCTGCAGGAATCAGACGTAGTAGAAATAAACATAGAATTAACCAGAAGTAACCCACTTTCATGGTTCTAAACAAAAATGACATGGAATAAAACAACTCAGGAACCCCAAACCACTCTTCAGGGAAAGACATCTGGAGCCCCGAAGTTAAATCATAGCTTAGGTGTTACCGAAAAAACCCCAGAAGATCCCATGGGAGATGGGTGGATGAAATTCGAAAGCATGTCGGAGTAACATGGAGGAGATAGGCTCAAGACATACGATTGCGGAAGAAACTTGGGGAGACCTTCATCCAGTAGTGGATTGATAATGGTTGACAATGATGATAATGATATATATATATTGATTATATACAGTATACATATATTGTAATGATAATAGTTGCCAATGATCATCATTGTCAACCATATATATATATATATATATATATATATATATAGCATAATCATTGTCAACCATATATATATATATATATGGTTGACAATGATGATATATATATAGCATTATCAATCCACTGCTGAATGAAGGTCTCCCCAAGTTTCTTCCACAATTGTCTGTCTTGAGCCTGTCTCCTCCATATTACTCCGGCATGCTTTCGAATTCCATCCACCCATCTCCCATGAGCCTTCTGTCCCTCGAAAACCAGTTCAAAATTTCAGTCGTCCATCGGTGGTCTGTTCTTCTGGCAACATGTCCAGCCCATTGCCATTTCAGTGATGTCACTCTATCTCTCTCTGTATATATATTCTTTGAGTTGTCTGCATTCTTTGCATGTCTTTTTGGTATCAAAAGAAAAATATTTCTATATATCCTGCTTTTCTTTTTTTAGTTAAGGTCATACATACAGTATACATATATATATATCATCATCATCATCATTGTCAACCATTACCAATCCACTGCTGGACGAAGGTCTCCCCAAGTTTCCTCCACAACGGTCTGTCTTGTGCCAGTCTCCTCCATGTCACTCCCGCATACTTTCGAATTTCATCCACCCATCTTCCATGTGGTCTTCTTCTGGGTCTTTTCCTGTCCCTTGGAATCCAATTTTTTATGAATGAAAATTTTTTTATTTATGTATCTACATTTTTGATTCGGTGAAAATATCAGCAGTTACAATGGCTCTGAAAACCTGCGGTATTGAAGATGCATACATTAATATTATTAATAACATCTATGAAAATGCAAGTGCAAAGATTAGGCTGTTTGAAAATACAACACACATAAAAATTGGAAAGGGAGTGAGACAAGGTGACACCATATCTCCGAAGCTCTTTAATGCCACATTGGAGGGTGTTTTTCAGTCACTGAGCTGGGAAAACAAAGGGATAAAGATTAATGGAGATTATCTAACCCACCTTCGTTTTGCTGATGACGTAGTCATTTTTGCAACTAGCCCATCAGAGCTGCAGAGTATGATCCAGGAACTTGCTGACAAGAGTAAAGAAGTGGGATTAAAAATGAACTTTCAGAAGACAAAAGTGATGTTCAATGCTTTTACAAGAAATGAAGATTTATCGATTGATGGAGAAAAGCTGGAGATAACAGATACGTACGTTTATCTTGGACAGCAGATATCAAGTGAGGGTCACATTGATGAAGAAATTAATCGGCGTACAAAACTTGCCTGGAGAGCTTTTGGAAGAAACAGCATAATTTTCAAGAGCAATATGCCATTATGTCTTAAAAGAAAAGTGTTTGATCAATGCATCCTTCCAGTGCTTACGTATGGTGCAGAGACGTGGACCTTAACTAAAAGAGACATACAAAGGCTGCAGACAACTCAAAGCAGCATGGAGAGGTGCATACTTGGTGTAACCAGGAGAGATAAGAAGAGAGATAAGAAGAGGAACTCGTGGATCCGAAAAATGACAAGAGTGGAAGACATCATGATCAGAGTTAAATCCCTGAAATGGCAATGGGCTGGACATACTGCCAGAAGGACAGATCATCGATGGACAGCCGAAATTTTAGATTGGATTCCAAGGGACAGGAAAAGACCCAGAAGAAGACCACATGGGAGATGGGTGGATGAAATTCGAAAGTATGCAGGGGTGACATGGAGGAGACTGGCACAAGACAGACCGTTGTGGAGGAAACTTGGGGAGACCTTCATCCAGCAGTGGATTGATAATGGTTGACAATGATGATGATGATATGTTTATTTGCTATGTTTTATTTAACTATCTTCCAAGGCTTATCCTTAAGAAAAATAATTGAAAATAATTATTCTTAAGTGCAGTTTAAATAAACTTGGTGACCTAATATATGCTGTAGTCATATGTATATATATATATATATATATCACTTCTGTAACTACCCTGTGACTTAGGTATAGACAGACATTGGGGCAATGTGATGCTCCAAATGGTATTTACAGTTAGCAACACCAGTACCGAGTAGCTAAAAATAGTTTTATGTACTTTTTCAACCTAAAAAGACATAATTTTTGGTATAAAAAAATCTTTCTACACATCCTGCTTTTAATATCTGGGCAGGTAAATTTTCTCTGGGCATGTATTATTTTAGATATTATTCAAGCTCTGGGCTGAGTGACCAAAAAATTCAGATTATGGACTTAAATATTTTTATGGGACAAATAATTGTATTTTTTTTTTGTTTCAGTATTAAGTATTTAATATTTTTATTTGCACTTTCATATTTTACTTTTTTTTTTTTTAAGAAGCCTAGTTTTTTGTTGTCCCAAAGCTGAAATTTTGTAGTTTTCACCTGATATTTGGACACATTTTGGCAATTGTTAAGATGTACTGCACATAGTTTTTTTTTTGTTTCAATTTTAAGGGCACAACCTCTTATTAATATGAAGTGAGAAATTAACAACTACTGATTTGCATTCATGATGTGCAAAAAGTTTGGCGAGCAAATGTTTATGTTTTGTGTTGTTATTTTGTGGGTTCCTTCAGCAGTCTTGCTGGAAATACAAGTGCGTCTGATTTGTATTTTAGAGAAATACAGGCACAACTTGTTCAATTCAAAGAAAGATTGATTTACGTGAGTGATATTTGTTCAATACTAACCTCTCATATATATGGTTGATGCAAAAGGAATAACTGGCAATTTATACATGGACATACTGACTGTACATTCATCATGAATCAGAGGTCACATTCTTCAAAAAAAAAAAAAAAAAAAACATTACCTATCACGCAAAAATCAAATGCAAGTAGTTATTACAAAATGTTGCTAGTCCCTTTCTTTTGTATTATTCCATAATTTTTTTTCAATTGTCATTTCATAATCGTTTGTGCAAGTTTTCATAAATATTTTATGTTGTTTGCATTTTTGAGGTACCATTGTACTCCCTGTTTCCTATTTTCAGTTTTAAATCAATATTGCCTGTATTTTTGCTACCCTAAAACCACACACATTGACTAACACATTCACAAATAAAAAGTATTCTGTCAAGAAATTTTCAAGCTCCCCACTCTCACTTTGTTGAAGTAATACTACAGATTAATCAGTAATCAGAGACAAATGCCTAGAACACAAGCTGGGTGACCCTGTGCTTTCAGATAAAATACTAGATTGTTTCCTGACAGGTGTCAGCAAGCAATAAATTTATATTACCAATCACAATTATTACTTCTGCAATTTAAGTAACCATAAATTGATTGCTTTACCAGTATTTGCTATCTAATGGGCATTAGCCATGGGTACATGATCTTTATCACATAAAAAGAAATTGCTGCTTCCTAAGATTTTGAAATATTTGTTGTCTTGTCAGACAAGTTGCATGTACACTGTACAGATTCTAGAATATATATGCAAATGCCATTTGCAAGACATCCTCAGTATATTGAAAAAAACAAAACATTTACATAGGTAGAAATTGTACCCAAAAAGCCTCAAAGTTGGTAACCCACAGTTAACCTCAGCTTCCCAGAGTAAACATCATTCAGTTTTCACATTGAGTACGACTGTTTACAAAATATAAGAAATAAAAAGTCTTAAGATAACACAGATATTGAAATGGCTTATCTGCTGGTTTAATCACCAGCTACACGGATTAGATGTTTTATTTTTTGTGTTTGATTAACTGAGCATTTACAGCTCAACCTTATTTTAAAATGCTTACTTGTGAAATGTAGTTCCACAATCCTTGTTTCTTTTATTCTTACAATCAAAAGCTGCGCAGTACTATGGCATTTTAAATATCAACAATGTGCTGATAATTCACGAAACTGTAACACTAAATTTGTAATGAAGCATAACATGATCGCCGAACAGCTGAAAGAACCGAGGTGACTCCTTGACACACGCAGAATTTGTACCTCATCAAAGATGGCGGGCTCTCCCCGCGTTGGCTTCAGCTGCCTCGGCAGAGAACCAATCACAGAAGCACTCTATGTATTTCTATCTCGTTGGATATCAGTCATTGCCAAAGACAAATTAAACAATGTTGCGAACTAATAAATAAGAAAAGGAATGTAACCACTTATTTGAAACATTTCAGCGAAGCAATTAGTTTGAGTGGAGGTCTTAAATGTCGCCAAAAGAAACATTTGACTGAAGAAGAAGTGGAAAACTATTACAAAATTTTGTTTTACGAAATCGTTGACAGTATAATAGTCCAAATAAATACCAGATTTGAAGATATGGGAAAGCTCGAGTTTCTGCAGCTAGTTGACAGCTCAAAATACCATAGTTATTCATAGTCATTTCCATCCAGTGCCCTTAACACTCTCAAAAAAAGTTATCCAAACATTTTTACAGACACACAACGACTAAAAAACGAATTAGATTTTTATATAATGATCACAACTTCAGGGAACTCAGTTTTCAGAAAACCTTGAAAACAATGAAAGATGGGTTACCAGAAGCCTACAAATTATTTTCTCTTGTATTGACACTGGCGTCAACAAGTTCTTCTATGGAAAGGAGTTTTTTCTTGTTTGAAGAGAATTAAGACATACCTCCGTAATACAACGGCACAAGATCGTTTGTCTTCACTCGCTAAAATTTCAATCGAGAAAGAATTGCTGAACCATCTAATGTCCACTCAACCATTTTATGATCTGAACATAGACAAATTTGCAGCCAAAATGGATCACAGAATTGAACTTATTTATAAAACATAAACTGAAAGCATTCTGTTCGAGACCAAAGCAAATTAATATCGTATTCCTCTGTTTTTAATTCCAGGTTTAAATTACCTAATACTTTTTTATGTAGAAATGTGCTTCCTTAGCTTGACTTCTCCTGTACATAGTTATCACGAGCCTGGACTTCAGTTTGTGACCTGTGCTAAATGCACCTTCACTAATATGCCAATCGAACTGTGACTTTTATTCAAGCTCAAGAAACACTTCGTGAGAAATAGATTTCTATTCAAATGATTTACTTTGAATTTTTTAAAAAGTGGATCTCCGACTGGCGTTGGGATGTGAGTGACGCATTGAGCAGCTAAAGAAACCGTGCAAATTGCGTATTTTCGCTCAAGTGTATTACATAAAAGAATACAGGTGAAATATTTCTTTCTTTGCTGTAAAATTATCGAATAATTGTTTTCATAAAAATATTGTTGCAAAAGTAGCGTATATTACACACACATACATATAGAGGTATATGTACATTTTTCCTCTAAAATTTTTGGATTTTTTTCGTGGACTCCCCACGCAATGTTTCATATATTTCTATAATTTTATTCCATTACTGTTGAATAATATTTGTATATAAGGGCTAAATGGCATGTGCTGGAGCCCTAAGGGATGGGGTTTACAGCTGTTTATAACAATGCAGCTACCCGGAACCAATGGCTTAAAGAGACCCGAATCTCAGCGGATTTTAATGATTCAGCCGACTCGAGCCCAGGACTTCAAAGATATCCAATGGGTGATACTGCCTTTGACATGAAACTTCTTGAAGGTGGGGGGTTCTGCACTTCTGCTGTATAACTGTGTATAAGTACATATAACAATTGGGGAGGCGCTTCGACAAATATTTTTCTATTGGTACGTACGCACATCTTGAACATTAATAGAAAACGAAGCTAATTTAATAAAATGAAGAAAATACAATAAATTATAGTTGTTTAAATGAAAAATTAATAAAGCAACTTCTTTGGCTGCTTTCTCTTCTATTATCAAGAAATTACATTGCTTTCCGAGTTATGTAAAAATCAATGAATTTAAATAGGGAAATTATCTACAAAACGTACTTAAAAAAAGCTAACTGTCTCGCCTACTAAGGGGGAGGGGGTGCAAACCACGACCCCCGGCTACGCCACACACATATATATATATATATATATATATTCGTATAAATTTAGACGAATTTATATATTTTTCAATAGCATATGTTTTACTGTTTTACATTTACATCAAGACCGTTCGCCTCACCAGCATTTTACACCACGAGCCGCCACTGTGTTGATGTTAGTCAAGAATGCCTTTAAGAAGATGAAGAAGCCATTATCAACAGCTCACGGAGTTTGAACGAGGTCGTGTAATAGGGCTACGAGAAGGTGAATTTTCTTTCCGCAATATTGCAGAACGACTTGGCAGGAATGTAGCCACTGTGCATGATTGTTGGCAGCGGTGGTCAAGGGAAGGTACTGCCTCAAGAAGACCGGGTTCCGGCCGGCCACGTGGCAATACTGAGAGGGAAGACCGCCGTGTACGGCGTACGGCCGTGGCACATCGTACCGCGTCTGAGGCAGCAATTCGAGCTGCAGTTGCCACCACAGGGACACAACGAACTGTTACAAATCGGTTACTTGAAGGACAGCTCCGAGCCAGACGCCCTGTAGCGTGCATTCCACTTACTCCAAACCACTGCCGTTTGCGACGTCAGTGGTGTCAGGCTAGAGCTCATTGGAGGACGGAGTGGAGATCTGTTGTGTTTTCTGATGAAAGCCGGTTCTGCCAGGGTGCCAGTGATGGCCGTGTGTTGGTTAGGCCAGGTGAGCGCCTGCAACCAACCTGTCTGCAGCCGAGACACACTGGACCTACACCTAGAGTTATGGTCTGGGGAGCAATTTCCTATGACAGCAGCAGCACTCTCGTGGTTATCCCACGCACCCTGACGGCACAGTAGTACGTCGGTCTGGTGATTCAACCTGTTGTGCTGCCATTCATGAACAGCATTCCAGGGGTGTTTTCCAACAGGATAACGCTCGCCCGCATACCGCTGTTCTAACCGAAACATGCTCTACAGAGTGTCGACATGTTGCCGTGGCCTGCTAGATCACCAGATCTTTCACCAATCGAGCCCGTATGGGACATCATTGGACGACAACTCCAGCGTCACACCAACCAGCATTAACCGTCCCTGTATTGACCGACCAAGTGCAACAGGCATGGAACTCCATCCCACAAACTGACATCCAGCACCTGTACGACACAATGCATGAACGTTTGCGTGCTTGCATTCAACATTCTGGCGGTTACACCGGTTATTAATGTACCAGCATTTCACATTTAAAATGGCTCTTCTCGCGCTTACAATAAGCTGTGATCTTGAAACCTTAATTGATTAAATATGATACCTATACAAATGTATTGCCGCCATTTCATATTTTTTCATGGTGTTGGGATTTTTTTTTCCATCAGTTTATTTTCTACAAAATTAGTAGTATTTGTAGAAGGGAAATATGCCAAAGACAGCATCATTCACAATATCAGTAAAATCTTCAAAATAATATAAAAGGTTTCCAACATGTCAGATCCCATAATAAGTGACATGGGTTTTGTGACTACCTCCGCATACAAAACAAAAATTGATAATAATAGAAAACTGATTATATTTTCTACAAAATTGGTAATAATTGTAAAAGGGAAATATGTCAGAGACAGCATCATTCACAGGATCAGTAAAATCTTCAAAATAATATAAAAAGTTGCCAACATGTCAGATCCCATAAGTGACTTGGGTTTTGTGACTACCTCCGCATATAAAACAAAAATTGATAATAGAAAACCGATATTTTCTACAAAATTGGTAATAATTGTAGAAGGGAAATATGTCAAAAACAGCATAATTTACAAGATCAGCAAAATCTTCAAATTGTTTCCAATATGTCAGATCCCATAACTGACTTTGGTTTTGTGACTACAAAAACACACATAAAACAAAAGTTGGTAATAATAAAAAACTGGTAAAATTTTCAACAAAATTGGTAATATTTGTAGAAAGGAAATATGTCAAAGATAGCATCATTCACAAGATCAGTAAAATCTTCAATGTAAAAGATTTACAATAGGTCAGATCTGACTTGGGTTTTACGACTATCTCCACATGTAAAACAAAAACTGATAATATTATAGAAGATGGATGCACCTGTTTTTGCAAGTTCTAAGTAATCCAGTATGCCCATTTTTGCATTTTACTTCATTTTGGTACTTAAATAAGCTGCTCTGCCAATGGAAGTAACATGTCAAATGCATTTTTATTCATCATCATCATCATCATTGTCAACCATTATCAATCCACTGCTGGACGAAGGTCTCCCCAAGTTTCCTCCACAACGGTCTGTCTTGTGCCAGTCTCCTCCATGTCACCCCTGCATACTTTCGAATTTCATCCACCCATCTCCCATGTGGTCTTCCTCTGGGTCTTTTCCTGTCCCTTGGAATCCAATCTAAAATTTCGGCTGTCCATCGATGATCTGTCCTTCTGGCAGTATGTCCAGCCCATTGCCATTTCAGGGATTTAACTCTGATCATGATGTCTTCCACTCTTGTCATTTTTCGGATCCACGAGTTCCTCTTCTTATCTCTCCTGGTTACACCAAGTATGCACCTCTCCATGCTGCTTTGAGTTGTCTGCAGCCTTTGTATGTCTCTTTTAGTTAAGGTCCACGTCTCTGCACCATACGTAAGCACTGGAAGGATGCATTGATCAAACACTTTTCTTTTAAGACATAATGGCATATTGCTCTTGAAAATTATGCTGTTTCTTCCAAAAGCTCTCCAGGCAAGTTTTGTACGCCGATTAATTTCTTCATCAATGTGACCCTCACTTGATATCTGCTGTCCAAGATAAACGTACGTGTCTGTTATCTCCAGCTTTTCTCCATCAATCGATAAATCTTCATTTCTTGTAAAAGCATTGAACATCACTTTTGTCTTCTGAAAGTTCATTTTTAATCCCACTTCTTTACTCTTGTCAGCAAGTTCCTGGATCATACTCTGCAGCTCTGATGGGCTAGTTGCAAAAATGACTACGTCATCAGCAAAACGAAGGTGGGTTAGATAATCTCCATTAATCTTTATCCCCTTGTTTTCCCAGCTCAGTGACTGAAAAACACCCTCCAATGTGGCATTAAAGAGCTTCGGAGATATGGTGTCACCTTGTCTCACTCCCTTTCCAATTTTTATGTGTGTTGTATTTTCAAACAGCCTAATCTTTGCACTTGCATTTTCATAGATGTTATTAATAATATTAATGTATGCATCTTCAATACCACAGGTTTTCAAAGCCATTGTAACTGCTGATGGTTTCACCGAATCAAAGGCTTTTTCATAATCGATAAAAGCCATGCACAATGGAAGTTCATATTCCCTCGCTCTTTCAATTAGTTCTCTCAGCACATGGATATGATCTATTGTGCTGTAGCCACTCCTGAATCCAGCTTGTTCTCTCGGTTGAGCCATGTCCAGTGTTACCTTCAAGCGGTGTGAAAGAACTTTAGTGAAGATTTTATAAACTACTGATAGGAGGCTGATAGGTCTGTAGTTTCCGAGATCCTCAATGTCACCTTTCTTATGTAGCAGGATCATTGTAGCGGTGTTCCAATCCTCAGGAATCTTTCCTTCATTAAGGCATAGAGTGAAAATTTGGGCGAGTACTGTTTCAATTTCTCCACTTGCTTCTTGTATGATGTCTACAGTAATTCCATCTTCTCCTGGAGCTTTTGCCCGCTTCATGTTCTTGATTGCATGTGCAACTTCTGCTGGAAGGACTGGAGGAACTCTGGTACTGGTATCTTTCATGATGTCTGGAGTGCATGTATCATCCCTTTCATATAATTTGGAGGTAGAAATCTTTCACTCTTGTCAAAATTTCGCCTCTATTTCTTGTTACAGAACCATCTTCTTTTCTCAGTGCCATAATCTGTTTTCTTCCCTTACTGAGATGTCCCTTTGCTATCTTTAGGCTTTGGTTGTTTTCAATTGCTTTCCTCACTAGTTCACAGTTGAATTTTCTTACGTCTTCAGTGATACTTTTTCGTACTGTCTTGCATAGCTCTATATATTCCACTTTGGAAGTCACATCTTCTTTAGTTGTCCTCATCTCTCTTCTTTTTTGCATCAACATTTTCGTTTTTCCTGATAATTTATTTACATGCAACTTGTTCTTAGACCCAGCTAATTTTGTTGCTGTTTCCATAAGAGCTTTGGTTACTTTTCTGTTAACTTCAGAGATGTCCACTTCTTCCGATGTTAGGCCTTCTAAAGCAGAGAACCTGTTCTTCAGTTCCAACTTGAAGGTATTATGGTGTTTTTTAAGGTTGGTTATGTCAATACATTTTGTTTGTCTTATGAGCTTGCCACGTTCAAGTTTAGTGTTGAGGTGCATCTTACATCTCACCAATCTATGGTCACTACCTGTGTTGAACTTGTTTAGCACACTGCAGTCTTCTATGACGAATTTTTTGTTACACATAATAAAATCAATTTCACTTGTCGTCCCATTTGGATGTCTCCATGTCCATTTCCTGTGTGGCTTTTTCTTGAAGAAGGAGTTCAAGATGAAAAACCCTTCTGCCTCTGCAAACTCAACGAGAGTATTTCCACGCTGGTTTCTGTTGCCGTGACCGAATTTACCTACTGAAGTTTCATTCTGTTGTCGTTGCCCTATTTTTGCATTGAAATCTCCCATAATTATTTTCAAGTGCTGCTTACCTTTATTATTTAGATGACAAATTTCCTCATAAAATTCTTCAATTTCTTCTTCAGGATGACTTGTGGTGGGTGCATAAGTTTGAATAATCTGAGCCTGGTATCTTTTCGATAGTTGGATAACGAGTCGTGCAGCTCTGTCAGAGGAACTTTCAACTTCTACTACTTTATCCTTCAGTTTCTTGTTTATTATAAATCCAACACCACTAGTTCTGCCAGTATCTGTCCCACGATAGTAGAAGAGATGTCCACTTTTCAGTTCGATGAGATCTTCTCCTTTTCTCCTTACCTCACTTAGCCCCACGATGTCCCACTTGATCCTTTGTAGTTCCTCTTCCAATTCAAGAAGCCTTGAATCAGAAGATAGGGAGCGTCCATTGTACGTTGCCAAGGTCAGCATCAGATGGCAGCCTAGTCCGGTCCTCCGGGGATTCTTAGCACCCTCTGCCTTCATGTCGCACTGGCCGCTGCCTTGGCCAGGTACATTCCAGCTGCCGGAGACTGAGGGCCAAGATTTAAGTTGTGGAGTCATTTTGGAGGGGTTTGGCCATAACTCACCACGCTGGCCAAGCGGGTTGGTGAGTGTGGGATAGAATTTCCTCTGATCCCGATGGTATAGTTATACCGCTATTGGCGGTCGTCAGAGCCCCTTTAGTGGGAACAGGATGCACCACGAGAAGGCGGGGTTGACATTTGTCAAGGAGAGGCTGTGATGTTACGCATCACCTGACCTTATTCATATACCTTGCTAAATATATGTCAAGCACACTCAACAGGAAATCCAACATCCCATTTGTTTACATTGTATGATAGCTATACACCTCTCCCTAATGGGGCACTGAAATGTACCTATCTCGAATATTATATTTGCAGAACAAATCCTGAGAACTGTCTCCTTTTTTTACATGGTTACTGATGCAATAAGTGATGGATCCAGAATTTTTTTTTTAAATCTGAGTCTGAAAGAAAAATGGATGCCTAAATGTTAAATTTTCCATAAAATTTATTATTCTGCATTGCAATAAAGCAAAGGTTTTAAAAATGAGCCAATTTGAGATCATAACAATAGAAATCAGTATTTAGACAATACTCAAACTGCTATTTCTCTGATAAGAGATGCTAAAGAGAAATGGAAGATTTTATTTTGTTCAGAATTTAATCATTTCTTAAGCATTTTTGAATTTTTAAAAATCATAGCCAGAATGAAAAAAAAAAAGTGAAATCCATGAAATGATTTTTTATTTTTGAATCTTAGTTAACTGATTAACCTACTAACATGACCCTTCAAAATATGTTCTACATTCTCTATTTTTTGGCCCATCAGGTAACTGTGTTGTGTTGATCATGTAAGCTTCAGACACAATAACTTAGCATCTCACATTCTCAAGATCATATTTTCCCAGTGTTCCATCCCAAATTTGTGTAATGTCCATTTATGCTGCTGTTTCAGTTTTACCAGTTTATTCCCATGATCATGAAAAAGTTTTTGAACAATTATGTTTCTACACAATCAAACTGTAAGTGCAGTGTTAGAATTAGAAGTAAATTTTCTACAGGCCCACGAGACCACTCACATTTCCAAATTATCGGTAGGTGCAACAAAAAAAAAAAAAAAATGACATTTACAATACGTGTAGAAAATAATGTATCATTTCACTATAGCTGTATTGTGCAAATTTATGACAGAATGTGCACATGATGTATTCGCGTAAATACTAGTACTAATAACATTAAATCATTTCCGAAAGAATTAGTTACGTGAGAAACATTACAATACATGCAACTTATGTCTGATTGCTGTGCTGTGTTAAGTAATTCAGATGTTTTCCATGTATTATGTGAAGAATATTTCTTCCACACCGTCTTTTGGAAAATCTTCAATGACTGTGTTGCAGCGTTTCTGATCCTAGAATAATGGAACAAGTCCAAATCAGTCAAATACATGCAGACACTATCTGAATTATGAAATCTGTTAAGATATGGTGATTTGAAACATGTAATATTTCTTGTCAATTATACATACATGTGCCCTTTGCTTTTCATTAGTTACATCACAGCAGTGTCCCCTCATTGGCAGCAAACAACTGCCAAAATGAGTGCACAAGGTCACTTTTGTTAAAAAAAAAAAAAAATGCGTCCATCTTCGAAAAGATTATCTAGAATTTTGCTGTCCTCCACAAAAGCTGGGGATAAAACTAAGTTTTTTTTAACAGTAAAATTACTTTTGTGACAGTTAAAAGTCAAAAGAAAAACTATAAGTTATGGATCTCTATTTATCACATCTCTGAAGCACTTGGACATTAACTTGTAAAAATATTAGCTTGTGACAGTCAGTAGTACCATGAGAACCACAAAAACTATTGTTGCATTTGACCATGTTTAATCTGGAACTTTGATGAATCAATAGGATTTAATTAGGACAAACATGGTCACTAGTGTATCTGCTGTGCACATATGAGAGAAGAAAAATATTGTTTATACCAAAGTTTATGTTTTTGACTAAAAAAAAAACAATTTTTGACAAACCTTCCAGTCATATTTTATGTATGCTTCAATGCAAAATTAGCTTGTAGATAGAGGGGTAAAGATGTAGTTTAGCGTCTTAATTATTCAGCTAAAATTTTGATAAAAAAAATATATACACGTTTTTTAAGTATGCAATTTGAGAGTGTATGGTGAAAAAATTCAGCTGTACAACATATTTTAAAGATTTTTACCATAAAACAGTGTGACATGCCTGCCCCTAGCACTTCCGTGACATCATCCAGGTCATTCCAATGACCTTCTGGCCATGCTGTGGCAGCGATTTTATGGGTCAGCAAAGGATCACAGTCCAGATTCTTTTTTTGTCTTGCTTTTGTAATCCATTTAGAAACTGATGAACTTAGAACTCTTTTTCCAGAGAAATGCAGGCTGTTTTAAAATGCAAAGATTCGCACAATCTCATCTTTTTTTCCTGATAAAATTATTGCTGTAGCACGACCTAATGATCATTGCTTCACCAGAGCCTTGTATGATGTCATGGCAGTGGTGGGGAAGGCTCGCTGCAGCGTTTGTTCACATTCCCATGATTGTGAGTAAATTTTACGGCAAAAATTTATAATGCTTAGTAAAGCTAAAAACTTTTCACCATTCTCTATCAAATTACTTTAAAATTTGTATATACTTTTGCTTGAAAATTTTTAGCCGAATAATTTAGGATGCTGCACTATACCTTTACTGATACAAGATATCTTTCACAATGCAAAAGCTTTCAGTCATGCTATCACTGGTAACTGATGTCATGAAACTAACCAATATCCTTTTTCCAATGTCCCATGCGATTAACAGTTCAGTCTTAGTGATCAATTTTAACATGTCTTAATTTCAAAATACATTTCACAGATACTTTGAAAAGAAATGATACTCTGCCAGAAAATATATATATACAAGATTGCACACTGCCAAATATCATACTGGTGTTATCTTGAAATGTGTGGCTTCTGATTAAATGGTTTCAGTATTTCACATCATTCAATACATTAAATCACCTACCTTTTCTATGACCAGAATGATGATTCCGACTAGTGGATCTGTAGGGGGCTTCGATCACCATTTCTATGCTTTGTCTGTCTGTCTATCTATCTATCACACTAAAAATTGTGTTAAAAAGAGGGGTATTTCCCCTGTGATTGGCAAGTGACAGCTAAGTGGAACATTGTATTGTAATTGAGAGAACTCACCCTTAGTGGTGAAAATATTGAATTATTGTGAAAGCCAATTTGTATGTGTGACGGCTCATACAGTTGTAGTGAATTTCAAGGCCCAAGTGGGGGCTAAGCACAATTCCAATAAATTACCTTCATTTATTTTCCCCCTTTTTTATTATGCTAATCTAAATATTATTCTGGTATGGTAAAATAAATACAGGATAATAATAAATAATAAATTTCAAAAACCATTTTTTGAGATGAGTTGGCATTCAATTCATACAAGTGTCTCATAAATCCTGAGTCACCCTCACACATCACCCAACGCTCCCTCTGACGTTGGTCCTGGATGCGATCTGTGGTATTGTGGCCATTTCTAGCAATGTCCATATAATATTCTGTTTCTTTTTATATGACCAGTATGTTATCATTCAGATGAGTCTAATAAATACAATCTTCCTAGTGTACACATTGCTACACGTGTAACCAGTACAAAATTTGTGATTCATAACCAGAGTTTGCCAAAATGCATAATTGCGCGTCTAGCATGCATACAATAGTGTGTTTATGCATCGAAATTTTACCTGTCACGTAAATATACATATTGAGAAACATGTAAAATACACATCAATGCGTAAAAATATGCATTGAGAAACGTAAAACACACATCAACGCGAAAAAATATACATTGAGAAATGCATAAAAATACGTGTCAGGATGATCTTTCAAAAACGGAAGTAAATGATATAAAGATTTTTTCAGTAATGGTACTTTTGATTTCCTGCCATGATGTGTCTGTCCCGTATTGTTGTTCTATATCATTTTATTCCGTAAATATTTGTATTTCAACTTGAAAATGGAGGGAAATGTCCAGAGACAGAAATCGGACGTAAGAAAGATTTCTCCTGTAACTGTAATTTTTTTCCCAACAATGTTCCGGACATGTATTCTGTGTTCTTAAATATTCCCCCCAAAAAGGTTTGCATTTCAGCTTGGTAAGGGAAGGGGGGGACAATTGACGAAGCTGAAAAATTTGTAAGAATTAATGCATGGTGTTCAAAAAAAGTATTCATATTGTCAAAGTTACAGTATTTATCTTTTATCTAAAATAGTGAAAGCCATCATGCATTCATGGTCCTCAGACTGAAAGTTCTTTCAGCATAATGGATAAAATTGCCATCCAAGGGCATAAAAACAAAAACAAAAATGTGAAGGGAAACAAAAATGTCAGCAAAATGAAAATTTAAGCATTGGATGCTGTGCTGCTGCAGAATCAACAAAAGACAAATGTGGCTGTGGAACTTGCTGAGAAGTTTATGAGATACTTGTATTTTTAGATGCCTATAAGAAGTATTAAATATCCCAAGTGATGCACTCTGTAATACACTGAAGTGCCAGAAAAACTGGTACACCAGTCTAATACTTGGTAGGTCCCCCGCGGGAGCGCAGAAATACGACGGGGCATGGACTTTACTAGTTCCTGGAAATATGCTGTAGGCAATGCACACCATACTTCCTGCAGAGCGTTCCACAATTCGGGTGTATTCTGAGGTCTCTGATTCCTGTGTTCGATAGAACACAGTTGGGATGCCATGCAACGCGCTATCACGTTCAGATCTGGGGACTTGGGTATGAATGGCAACACCCCAAACTCAGATGAATGCTCCTCTAACCATACTGTGGCGACCCAACACTTATGTGGAGGGGCATTGTCCTGTTGGAACAGGCCCAACGCATCAGCATGAATGCAGGACACGAACGGGTGTACCTCGTCAGAAAGGATGTGCATATAGCGCTGGCCGGTCACAGACGTTTGTAGCTGTACCAGGGGTCCCAGTGAAGTCCAGCTAAATACACCCCATACCATTACGGACTCCCCACCAGCCGGTATAGTTCCCTGTTGACAGGCGGGATTCATGGCTTCATGGGATTTGCCCCAAACCACGAATCCTTCTTTCTGCCCAATACAGTTAAAAATGCGACTCGTCAGACCAGGCTACTTGTTTCTAGTCATCAAGTGTCCAGTGGCGGTGTTGCCATGTCCAAGCGAGGCGCATAGCTTTGTGTCGTGCACCCATCAAAGGGACTCGAGTTGGGCGTCCGCTCCCAAAGTCCATATCGTGAGGGTACGTTGCACAGTTCGGACGCTGATGCTTGTTGAGGCTCCTGCATTGAATTCCAACGATACCTGCAAGAGTTTTGCACGCCTATCGTGTGAAACAATTCTTGACAGCCAACAAGGGTCATGTTCACCCAGTGTCTTTTTACGGCCACACTGGCATCGTAGGTTGGAGATTTTGCCGGAATTCTTGTAGTCACGGTATACCCTTACAATGGTCATCCATGAAAATACGAACTTCGTTTCTACCTCCGAAATACTATGGCCCATCTCACGAGCGCCAACTATGATACCGCATTGAAAATCGCTTAAATCGTTATTACTCGTCATTCTCATGCCGAAAACAGCTGGCAAGGATGTCTATCGCTTTATATACACACTGGCAGACACAACAGAGTACGTGCATAGGTGACTTTGCTATGTATTTTGCATAAGCTCATCTGTACCAGTTATTCTGGGACTTCACTGTATGTGATGATTTTACGAAATCAGACACTTGGTGAGATTGATTACATACCGTTTTATGTTTATTGAATAAAGTTCATACCGTCGAGGCATGTTAGAAATATTTTGTTTTTCGCTAAAACACACTAGTGCTTTCGAAACTATATCGTTTCATCATCAGGTGTACAAAATAAGATACAGATCCTTTCAAATACACACTATTCAAAATACTCCTTGAGGTTACA
This sequence comes from Macrothele yani, assembly GCA_039090855.1. Classification (NCBI taxonomy): domain Eukaryota; kingdom Metazoa; phylum Arthropoda; class Arachnida; order Araneae; family Macrothelidae; genus Macrothele; species Macrothele yani. Next base: position 130,303,191 of record CM077009.1, on the reverse strand, counting down.
ACGGCAAGTAATATATTTATGTGATGGTTATGATTAGGAACACTGAGGCGCGCGTTTGATTTAAATATTAAATTGTTGTGGAAGTTAGCTATAAAGAGCAGTTGCGGTTTTTGATGAAGACGAGGTATTTAACAAAGCATCATGTTATAGTTATTGTTAAGATTTCTTAGTCAGTTCACGAAAAGTAGTCTCTTCGTCAATAAGGTGTCTCCAAGGATGGGGTAGAATAATAGGGGGTTCTTCATTACAGCAAGTGTTTGTAAATCTACGTATTACGACTGTTTCACCATATTGAAGAGAGCAAACATTAGTGTATCCAGTTATAATGGATATGTCGTCCCACAATGGATATAATTGTTCATCCGTGCGGGCTCTAGCTAGTGCTGTTGAGCGACAATTGTCAGTAATTGTTCGTTTGTGTTCCATGATTCTAGTACATAAACGGCTCTTTGTACTTCCAATGTACATGGTTCTTATGACTTCTGAGCTGGAATGTACATTTTTAGTCAATGGCACCAAGTAGATATGTGGAGATGTAAGAATACTTGGAGGGTCTCTATCTTTTCTGATGTACGAAAAGATGTTCCTTGTGTTTAAACCAAGACTCAGTGAATGTCTTTGACAAGTATATTGCAATAAATTGATGACTGCTGGTATATATTACATTGGACCGATAAACCTTTTAGGTTTCTTTAGACATTTTAAAGATGTTTTGAAAATCGTGGATTGTTTGGCACATAATGTACCAACCAACTTGGGATCATAACCATTGTCATGTGCTAATGTCCTAATTCGTTTTATTTCTTCTTGCTGATAAGTGTCATTAGATGTACAGATATATGCTCTTTTGATATAGGCATGAAAAGCTGTTATTTTTTGGTGATACGGATGATGTGAGTCATTGGGAATGATGGAAGGTAGGTATGTTGATTTTCTATAAATGGAGAAAGACAGCCTTTGAGTTACAGTATTTCTATGCAGTTCAACATCTAAGAATGGTAATGTGCCTTGAGATTCCAATTCATATGTGAACATTATGGTTAGAATAATAGATGACATAGATGAACAGAAAGACTGTAATGAATTTTCACCATGAGTCCAAAGGATACATATATCATCCACATAGCACATGTAGAGTGCTGGTTTAGGATAACTTGATTGGAAAATTTTTTTCTTCTAAATCTTGAATAACTATTTCTGCTAAGAAGGGAGAAATTAGTGAACCCATTGGCATACCTTGGAGTTGCTTGTAAAAAATGTCACTATATTTGAAGTAACCACTTTGTTGAATGAGAAAAGAAATAATGGATTCTATTTCATGGGGCGTATATTGTGAAAGTTGAACCAATTTTTGTTTAATTCTAAAGGCTATGTGCGAGTGGTATTGGAATATTCGGAAACATAGACTCGATGTCTAATGATACCATAATGAAAGGTTGATCATGGGAATCTAATTGTTCGAGTCTTGAAACAGCAGCAGCTGTACTGTGAATGAAGTATTCAGAGTTTTGAATTAAGGGGTTAAGGAATTTTGCAAGTGCTATTTCTAGATTTCTAGTTGGGCTGTTTTTGCTTGATACTAATGGGCGTACTGGATGTAAAGGTTTATGAAGTTTCAGTTTTCCAAAAAGGTGAGGTGCACTTGGGCCCATTGAGGGGGTGGTAGATGCACTTTATAGAGTCTGGTAAATGACCATGGTTTTTTTAAGTAACTGAGATCTCTTATTAATTTTTCCGTAGGGTCAGTTTTGCATACAGTGTGTGGGATATTATTGATGCCTTGAGCATTCTTTCATTATAATCTGTTTGATTCATGATGACTATTTGTGAAGATTTGTCCGCTGATAAGATTGCTATGTTTTTATTCCTTCGTAGTTGGTTTAAGGCATGTTGTTCTTGAATATATTCTTGTTGGCAGGCTGTTGCTGGTTTCTGTTCAGTAAAAAAAATTTTCTTAATGGCACGTGATATTTCATATCTTAGAGGTTCTTGTTCCTTATGTGGCAAGTTCTTGATGATTTGCTCCATTAGCAGAATAATTCGTTCCGTTGAAATATTTCTTGGAGGGAAAGGAAATTTTGAGCCTCTATTTAGAGCCTGTTGCCGCACCCGGGGTAAGCCTCTGCTGACTCATGTTTATAAACGTTTCCTTGGGCAGTCGCGGCTGTTCTTCAGAAGATCTTGTTTGTGATCCCTTTGTCTTCGTGCATTTTTCATGCATCAATAAATGCAATTTATGAATATGTCTTGTAGTTGTCACATTAGTATCGTGAATGACATTTTCTTTGACAAACTTCAAAAATATGTCAAATATAATGAAATGTAATTCATTAGACATTATGGAATAAGCATTGAAAGATTTTTTGGTTAAGGTAACACTTCTGTTTAATAGCGAGTCTGAGTCTTTTAAGTTCAGCAGTCCTTATAATTCTATTGTCGGCTGAAGAAGATGTTTTAACATGAACATGTAGGAACTTTGGTGTAATTCCAAGGTCTCCGCAGTTCAGTAAGAATGCCAGGTGCAATGATTGCATATTAAGCCTCCTGCACAAGTTGATATAAGTCCGTTGATGCTGGAGCATTATTTCATGAATATAAGTGTGCAATAAAAGTGAGAAGTATACATACCAAATATAATTAGCGGTCCTGGAAGTATTAAATATCCCAAGTGATGCACTCTGTAATATATGATGATTTTACGAAGTCAGACACTCGGTGAGATTGATTACGTACGGGTTTATGTTTATAGAATAAAGTTGATACTGTCTAGGCACGTTAGAAATATTTTATTTTTCACTAAAACACACAAGCGCTTTTGAAACTATATCGTTTCATCATCAGGTGTACAAAATAACATACAGTTCCTTTCAAATACACACTATTCAAAATACTCCTTGAGGTTACAACGGCAAGTAATATATTTATGTGATGGTTATGATTAGGAACACTGAGGCGCGTGTTTGATTTAATTATTAAATTGTTGTGGAAGTTAGCTATAAAGAGCAGTTGCGGTTTTTGATGAAGATGAGATATTTAACAAAGAATCATGTTATAGTTTTTGTTAAGATTTCTTAGTCAGTTCACGAAAAGTAGTCTCTTCGTCAATAAGGTGTCTCCACGGATGGAGTATCCACACAAGCAACACTACAAATATGCTGTTTATTTATATATTTTGTGCTCACACATATATTTTATGCCACACTTGTTTCCATGGGCAATTGCAATCTTACTTGTAATGAAAATTTCTGTAGCACATACTAAATTTTTATGGAAAATTTCATAATGTTTTAACAAAAATACATTATGAATTTTTTTCTGTTCCCCTTGAATTTCATTATAACGAGTTTCAACTGTATTTAAAAAATTACTGCCACTCATTCTACAGCAAAATGGAATAAATAAAAGAACTGAAATTGTGGTTATTAGGTTGCCAATGGCGAGTGGGTGACAGCATTTTTGGAGCCCTGGTCATAATTATAATAAAATGTTCTGCATTTCCTAACTTGTTGGAAAGTTCTATTGTGTTTCACACTATTTGGGCTTAAACATGATTTGTTTTTCAGAATATAAGTATGGACATTAGTTGTATTGCTCCTCTTTTAATAGGCCATTTAGTTGACTTAAATGGTGTTACTTGGGATAGGGTTCCAATTACCAGCTCTTCAAGTAGTTACTTGTTGTGTCACTCCAGCTCATTTACAAGACACATGATGACACCCACCATCAATAGAGCAAAGAAACCGCTGTAACAATTCCTGGTTTTTCTTTTTTTTTTTTTTTTTTTTTTTTTGTTGTAGAAATTAAGGAAGAAATGTTTCCCAGATATACATGGGAAATTTACTAGGTTATTCAAAGCAATCAAAATTGTGTACTGAATTTTGACTTGAATGGTGTCACTTGGGGTAGGCTTCCAATTATCGGTAAATGTGTAGTTTAGTGTCCTAAATATTTCGTCGGAAATGTTGAAGGATTTCGAAAAAGTGAGACGTACAGATTTAAGTATGTAATTTTATGGCAAATGGTGAAAAAATGTCATCTGTATACTGCATTTTACCGTAATTATATTTACATGTAAGTACGACGACGTGAACAGCGCTGTGGTAGGCCTAACACAACGCTGCGGTGACCACATCCAGCTTCCCTCCACTGAAACAAAGATCTCGTTCTGGCGGCCATTTTGCTGGCAGAAGAATACAAGAGGAACAGGAAACATTCTTGCCAGGAAAGCACTCCAATTTGTAGTGCTGCCTGACAAAAAATAGTTCTCCATTTCTGTTGCAGTTTGTCAAAACACATGGTGACAATTCCTTCAATCTTACACATATGACTCACTGATATGAAATAGAAAGTATGCAGATGCCTTTCTTTCTTTCTTCTAGAAAAGTGTTACAGTAGATGTCGCGTTCTCTCCAACAAAAGTTACATGGCATCGGAAAGTTGTTTTGCTTCTCCTGTTGGCGATGTGGTTAACAGTTGATTCAAACTGGATTACTAAAAAAAAAAAAAACATCGACAAAGAAGTGACTTCATACATTACACATCAAGTAATCATACACTATGTGAAAGAACCAAGAAATTGTCAGACTGTGATGTTAAAAATTGAGACAGAAATGATGAGCTATTTTCTGTAGTGTAGCACTACAAAATGGAATGCTTTCCTGGCAAGAACGTTCCCTCTTTCTTTTGTACTTTTCTGCCAGCTAAATGGCCACCAAAACAAGACCATTTCAGCGGAGCAAAGCTTGACGTCGTCACCATAGCTTCTGTTCACAGCGTCGTAGTTACATGTAAATATTACGGTAAAAATCTTTGAAATGCAGTATACATATGGCATTTTTTCACCATTTTAGTGGCTAAAATTCAGGGCGGGATGGTGGGATTCCTGCTGAAAATTTTAAGCTCCCACCAAAATAAAGTTGTTAGGCAAAAGTCTCCCGCCTTACGAAATTTTAAGAAAAAAATATATATAAATATAAAATCTTGGGTCCATTTTTTGACCACTTGCAAAATTTGCGCGTTTAAAACATATCCTTTGTAAAAATATGTGCTTTAGAAACGAACCATTCAAAGTTTCGAAAATTGCAATCGAATACGTTGTTCATAACGGGAATATAATCAGTTTATGGACCAGTGAAACGGCTTCCATGTGTAGTCGCATCAGCAGTTCCTTTTGCATATCGCAGATGTAGTCGCATCAGCAGTTCCTTTTGCATATCGCAGATTGTTATGAATCAGGCACAAGATTGTTCTTCGAATTTGCGGATTTTTTTTTTTTTTTTGCCACATTTCGGTTATACTTGAGATCAATAAAGAAAAAAAACTGAAGGTAATATTTTATTTTCGGAGGATCAGTGTGTGTGTGTGGGGTGGGGGTGGGTTGCTAGTTTTCCGTCTGGAAAACAATATTCTGTTTTTCACAACTTACAAAAACGAACGTTAAACAAAGTGAAGATTCTTTCCGCAATCGTAATTTCTTTTTCTCGCGAAGTTTCCTCTGTCCAGTATGGTTATTAAACATCAATTATTGTGTAAATGTTTGTATTTCAGCCTGAAAGTGTAGACAACAATTTCCGATAATGGAAGTTCGATGGAGCACAAATTTCCTTGTGAACTTTAGGCACGAGTTTCTTATGCGGTGGATTCGAGGAACTGACTTTATCATTTGCGTCATTCTTCAGACCAATACAAAACTGAAGATAACTCGGGGGGGGGGGGGCAGTAGAAGGGGTGTTTTCTGGCTGAGGACGGAATTTTGTCTTTTCCCTCTATAAGTAGTTCCAAAGGGAAAAACTGGACATTCCTCATATCAGAAGAATGGTTGAATCCACCAGGTCTCAATTATATGAACTGTAAACATCTCTGTCATCTCATACATAGTATTCAAGAAGATATATGTTTTTTTCAGAGCTGAAGGGAAACATGTTCAAAAATAATAAATTAGTTGACTTTTGTAATACTAAACTTGCACATCATAATGTCCAGTGAAGGTTAATTTTATCTTTTGTGATTGAGATAGACTGTAGATTTCTTTCCTCCACAATGGAACTCTTTTTGAAGTTTGAGTGTAGAATCTGAATCTGCGAAGCAACACACACACACACACATTATGGTACAGTCTTTAAAAAGCCTGGCAGACCAGTTTTTTTTTTTTTTTTTTTTAAATGAATGAAGATGCAGTTATGGAATATTCACTATTCAAACATAGCTGTAAAAAATGAGTATATGTGCCAATGTTCAAAGTTTTCTAACAGTTTAATAAGCGAACATCTGCACACATTTCCATTAATGTCAAAAGGTTTTTCTGCAAGTAAGTCTTGTGTTACGTTTAACAAATGTTCCATGTGAATGTGGCTTTAGCACACACAAAACAAAATTCAGTCAATATTTAGAGATTCACTGAGCAACGAAAATCTTAATGCATATTTCTGAAATTGGGCCAGACAAATCCTCAGAAATAAAACAGCCGATTATAGCTTGCTAACTGTGGCAAGGCATGAAAGACAGACATATAATATACTTTAGGAGCAATTTTATGATACCAATGTACTGCAAAATGAACAACTCTAGTTTTGCAAAATGAATCATGGTAATTTGTATTAGATTGAATGTAGTAACTTTTTTATCTAATTCACTTGTTTGTTTTAAGAACCAAGTATAGCGTATATTGTTTGAAAAATTACTACTGTTTTCCCAGTCTTTCAATATTATAAAGTAACATATTCAAAACTCCACACCAGAAATTTTCAATTCCCTCCATTTACAAACACAAGTGAGGAGACTCTTCCATTTCAAATTTCAATTTTAACCCCTGAATTTGCCATGAAATCGCATACTTTAAAATCTGTGCGTCTCACTTTTTTTTTAAATCCTTCAACATTTCTGACAAAATAATTTAGGATGCTAAAGTACACATTTACCCAATTATCAGCTCCTCAAGTAGTTACTTGTGCCACTCCAGCTCGTTTACAAGACACATGCGGACATCCACTATCAATAGGGCAAAGAAACAGCTGTGACAATTCCTGTTTTTTTCTTTTTTTTTTTTTTTTTTTTGTAGAAATTAAGGAAGAATTATTCCTCAAAAATACATGGGAAATTTACTAGGTTATTCAAAGCAATCAGAATTGTGCACTGAATTTCTTGTAGTTTAGTGGTTCCCATGTAACATCTCAGAAAGCTTGAAAATTGCATTAAGATGTCACATGTAAACCAGTAAACTACAGGTAATTCAATATACAATTTTGATTGCTTTGAATAATTTAAGAATTTTTTTAATTGAAACAATTTCTATGCTAATAAGTAGCAATGTGATGCTGGGTGTCCGCTAGTGTCATGTAGACAAAGTGGAGCAAATCGGGCACATTTGGTCAAAAGCTTGAAATTTATTTTTGACTTAAAACTACAAATTAGACAGCAAATGTGAAGTTTAATGCCCTAAATAATTTGGCTACATATTTGGAGAAAATGAGGTATACATATGTTCAAGTATGTAATTTGATGGCAAATGGTGAAGAAATTTCACCTGTAAAATGTGTTTTAAGGATTTTTACCATAAAACTTAACTCCAAGTATGACGTGAATCCCAGCTGTGGCAGGCATAACACAACCACGTCAAGCTTGGATCCGTGAAAATGATGGTCTCAATCCGGCAGTCATTTCACTGGTGAAAAAGTACAAGAGAAAGCGGGTAAGTTCTTGCCAGGAAGGCATTCCATTTTGCAGCTACGCTACATAAAATACTCATTTCTGTCTGTTTTTCACATCAGAATCTGACAATTTTTTTGATTTTTTTTTTGCGTATGATTTTTTGATGCGGAATGTATGAACTCACTTCTCCTTAGAGAGTTTTTTTTTTTTTTTTTTTTTTTTTAGTAACCACCCAATTTGAATGAATTCTGAACCACGCATCAATACCAGGAGCAAAACTTTCTCTTTCCAATGCCGTATAAATTCCGTTGGAGAGAATGCAATATCTACCTTAAACACTTTTCTAGAAGAAAGAAAGGCATCTGCATACTTTCTATTTTGTATCAGGGAATTCTATGCATAAGAACGAAACAAATGTGCCCATGTGTTTTGAAAAACTGCGACAGAAATGAACTATTTTCTATCAGGTAGCACTAAAAATTGGAACGCTTTCCTGGCAAGAATGTACTCGCTTTCTCTTGTAGTCTTCCCCAGTTAGTTGGGCACTGTGACGCAGTGTTCACGTTGTCATACTTGGAGGTAAGTTTTACAGTAAAAATCTTTAAAATGCATTTTAAAGATGAATTTTTTTCACCATTTGTCATCAAATTACATACTTTACCATATACATATCTCATTTTTTCTCATTCTTTCAAAATATGTACCCAAATAATTTAGGACACTAAACTACACATTTAACAATTAGGCATCTTCAATTCATTACCTAACAAAAAATAAATAAAATAAAACTTCAACAAGATAAGTAGGACCAATTCTTTCATACGTGAGGCAGACCAAGGAACAAAAAAGGTGAACTTTTTAATCGAGTGAAAAATCAGAACGTGCGGCGAGAAAGTGTGGATATAACGCAGCACAAGCAAGATGGAATTGTTCACTGTAATTTATTTATGTAAATATTTAGAGCACACCACTGTACTCACAATATGAAATTACTGAAAGAATTCAGAACATAATAAATAAAAAAATATTGCTTCCAACCAGGGTGAAAAACAACCGAAATTTTTTGGGGAGCAATTTTGCTCTTGAAAGTTAGCATTGCAGAGCAATCAAGTAATTATGTGGAGCACTTTTGAGACTTAGTTTTCTTTTAAGTGACTAATAATTTATTATAAAATAAAACTATTACTAGTGCCTTTCAGTATCTATCGAATATACTCTAATCAGTAATGAAAAGTAAAATTAAAAAATATTTTAAAAGATATGTAAAAAGTACAAATTTTCTTTCTATGGATATATGGCGAAATATTACCTGGTCACACCTTGCAGCAGCTATTTACTGTCACTTGACAGTAAGAGTACTCCTGAACTTGTGGTACCTTCCAGTTCTACACCTGTTCTTTCTTTCAATACCTCCACTGCTTGTTCAGCGTGAAACTCGCGTAGTTCTGGTCCTTCCAGCATTATCTGCAATAGATGGTTCAAAGCATCAGAATTCATCCAAATTCATCCGTCTTTATTCTTTTCGTCACAGAAAAGGCTCTTTTGACCTTAGTTTTGGGTACGGGCAATAATTTCATATTTAGTCATGTGGTTTAGATTTGCGAATTCATTCACAAACTTTTCTTTCAAACATTTCCATAACTGTTGCTTTGACAGGTGTTGGATTTCTTAACCAAAAAGTTTTGAAATAATTCCCGTCCTCTTGAATTTTCTCGTTGTCCAATGTTGTTGGCAGTCAACAACTCACTGAAAAGTTCAGATAATACAGTAATTTGATCATCACCAAAATTTGCAAGAGTAGAATTTGTCTGTTGGCCAAAGCTTAGGTTCTAACAGCTTGGCAGCATTAAAAACCTGATTTTCGTACCAAGTTTGTTGGCATGATCCTCCTAAAGTTTGTTTACATGTTAACTCAGAGATTTCAATTGTTGGTGTTGGGTAATATTTCAGAGTTTCTCCCATTCATTTTATGTAATTTTATAAAAACTTCTATTGTACCAATCTTTTTTCGGGAAATACTTGAGAGCGTATAAAAGTCTTCGTATTTTACAAACATTAGAAGTTTCCAACGAATTCCCATCTTCTTGCAAGTTTAGCATACTGTTTGAAACTGTCAACAGCATGTTGTGGGGATGGGATACTCAACACTGACTTTTGGCTGCAACCATGAACCTATTTTCTGTTACCCATCTATTTTTTTACTTTTTCTGATTTAGGAGATTGCTCTGAGGGATTGTGTTTTGTACATTACAAGTGTTTCCTTTCCATGAGAACAGGCATGTTGAGTTGACGGCATGAAACATTTTGGGTACGTTAGGGTTGATTTTGCCTGGAGTGCCTGATTGTTCACTCAAGTCTTCAAATATTTTTTTTTTTTTTGGGGGGGGGGTAAAATTTATCTTGTCCTTAATAAAACTAAGCCAGGTATGTACAGTCACAAAAACTGCTGGGGAAAACCAAAAAACTGTTAACTGAGATACTCTGTGCAGTGAACAGACCTAAGCCTGTTTTACAGGTTGTTAAATAAGATATTTTGATAACTCATCCGTCAAAAGCAAATTTGGGATCTGTTCCCAATCAAAACATTTCAAACATTCTAGGAAATCTGAAGTATTTTGCATTTCTGAAAATATTTCTCAAAAACTGAAGGACGAACAAAAGCCATGACACTAATGTGATTAATGCAAGAAATAACGAATGCGATTTGCAAAGTGATTACGCTACCGCGACGACAACAATTACGTGGTGGGGAATAGCTCAGTGAGCTTTCCAGAGCACTTAGCCTGGCCCACTGAGCCACACTACCAATTGAGCTCAAAATATTTTTTGTTAAAATGCTCGTAAAAAGAAAAGAAAAAGCCATATTTCCATCTCTTTGCAGTTCTCTAACCTCGTACTACGTAAAATTTTTTTTTTTTTTTTTTGCTACTGTTAGCGCATTTTCCAACACCACTAGCTCTCTAGCTGTCCTGGGGCCATGCGGAATTTAAAAAAATTAAAGTGCCAAAAAACCTTGTTATCCGCAGAACTAAACATTTAAACTGATAATTCATGGATTTATATGGCGAAAGTACGGTATTTACTGCAAATTATGCAACTTGAATCAAAAAATGAAATTGGGGCGTCTGCGAAAAATGTTTAGGCACCCGGAATTTTTCAGCCATTATTATTTCTTTCATAAAACTATGTTCGAGCTGATCTAGGAAGGGTGGGGGGGGGGGGGGCAACAAGAAAAAAAGGCCACTCCAGGTTGTATTAAAAAAGGAAAGTCGTCAAAGGTCAAACATTTTTAAGTGCTAGTGGAAATGAAATAACTCATTACGCAATATATATATATTAATGCAAGTGCAAAGAAGATTCGGCTGTTTGAAAATACAACACACATAAAAATTGGAAAGGGAGTGAGACAAGGTGACACCATATCCCCGAAGCTCTTTAATGCCACATTAGAAAATGTCTTTCAATCACTGAACTGGGAAAACAAAGGGATAAAGATTAATGGAGATTATCTAACCCACATTCGTTTTGCTGATGACAGTCATTTTTGCAATTACCCCATCAGAGCTGCAGAGTATGATTCAGGAACTTGCTGACAAGAGTAAAGAAGCGGGATTAAAAATGAACTTTCAGAAAACAAAAGTGATGTTCAATGATTTTACACGAAATGAAGATTTATCGATTGATGGAGAAAAGCTGGAGATAACAGACACATACATTTATCTTGGACAGCAGATATCAAGTGAGGGTCACATTGATGAAGAAATTAATCGGCGTACAAAAGTTGCCTGGAGAGCTTTTGGAAGAAACAGCATAATTTTCAAGAGCAATATGCCATTATGTCTTAAAAGAAAAGTGTTTGATCAATGCATCCTTCCAATGCTTACGTATGGTGCAGAGACGTGGACCTTAACTAAAAGAGACATACAAAGGCTGCAGACAACTCAAAGCAGCATGAAGAGGTGCATGCTTGGTGTAACCAGGAGAGATAAGAAGAGGAACTCGTGGATCCAAAAAATGACAAGAGTGGAAGACATCATGATCAGAGTTAAATCCCTGAAATGGCAATGGGCTGGACATATTGCCAGAAGGGGACAGACCATCGACGGACAGCCAAAATTTTAGATTGGATTCCAAGGGACAGGAAAAGACCCAGAAGAAGACCGCATGGGAGATGGGTGGATGAAATTCGAAAGTATGCGGGAGTAACATGGAGGAGACTGGCACAAGACAGACCGTTGTGGAGGAAACTTGGGGAGACCTTCGTCCAGCAGTGAATTGATAGTGGTTGACAATGATGATATTAAAAAAAAAGTTGCTTATATGTCAGCGATCCCTCATGAAGTGAAGAGTCAGCTGCTCCACAGCATGCTCCTTTCCTCATTATAAGTTACACGATTCACGGAATCCCATTTGGTACAGCAAAGTTAAATAAATAAACTTCCCAACTTTCCAAAGTTAAATAAATAAACTTCCCAACTTTCCAAAGTTAAATAAACTTCCCAACTTTCCAAAGTTAAATAAATAAACTTCCCAACTTTCCAAAGTTAAATAAATAAACTTCCCAACTTTCCTCCCTGTGTACAAGAACTGCAGGAACCAAACCTTCTCAAGTGATTAGCACAAGGGGGTTTTGGTTTGGGGAGATGGAGACAGAAATCTAAGGTGAAACACTTCTAAATCGCAGCAAAGGAGGAAGGACAGAGAACCAATCACATTCTCCAAAAAAGATACTCCCACAATCCTTTGGGATTCCTTTCAGCAAGCATCGACTAAGCAGCTGGTAGCAATGATGCAGTTCTTATAGGCATCCATCAGCGTCCGTTCTACTGAAAACAACATTTTTTTTAAATAAAAAGACATAATAGTTAAACATAATTAATATGCAAGATGATTCTTACACTAAAATATTTTTTTGCTAGATTAAAATTTTACGGGAAACGAATATAACATTAATTTTGAAATATTTCTGTGAAGATACCGTTTGAACGAAAAACATTTTTGTGAAGATACCGTCCAACGGTATCAAATCCTGCCTGGGTCAACCCCTGATGCTATATCAGTTAATTTTCCAATTCAAACTTTAGATTCATTGGAAACAACAATCATTGACTTACCAATAGATGTTTTTTGATAAAAATCAGCGAACGATTTTCTTTCATATTCTGCGTTGGTGACACTGGCACGGTGAATTTCTGATCTGGTGTGGTTTACCACAATGCCCTTTTTAATAATGAATCCCGAAACTCCATCAATAAAAGAAGAATTGAAATTTCGAAAAAATGTTTATGCTGTCAACATTCTCATACATGAGACCGACCAAGGAACAAAAAAGCTGAACTTTTTAACCGGGTGAAAAATCAGAACATGCGACGAGAAAGTGTGTATATAACACAGCATGAGCAAGATGGCGTTGTTCACTCTCATTTATTTATGTAGATATTTAGAGCACTCAACTGTTGTTTTTTTCTTCTCTTTTTAATAACAAAATAAAGAAATTCCTGCCAGCTTTAAAGCAGAAAGAATTGGACATCCAATTGCAGGAAGGAGTAATTTACTGCATCGACTGTAGCATCGACTGTAACTGCGGACTCAGCTATATAGGAGAAACAGGGAGAAGTATTAAGGTCCGAATGAAAGAACACCAAGCAGCTATTAGGAACATTGGGAACAAAACAGGGCTAGACAGACATATACAAGCAAGTGGACACTCCATAAATTGGGACTCAGTGAAAATAATCGCCCACCAGTCAAACTTAGTAAAGAGGAAACTAGAAGAAGGGATCAAAATAGCAAGAAGAAGAAGTACCACAATTAACGATAATTGCGGATGGACTCTTCCAATTGAGTGGCAGCAACTACTCCAGTGACATAGTCCTGACGACGAACTAGGCTTTAGTTCGAAAATTTGACAACTAACTTTGATGAAAAATAACCTCTATAAGACCCGTAAAAAAGTTATTCCACAATTCTCTTTTTTGTTCCTGCTAGAACATCGGCTCGATTTTCCTCTTGTGATGCTTTCTTCTCGGTAAGTTACATAGCCACATTTTTGTCGACTCTGCAGCTGCACAGTAATCCTTGCTTAATTTTCCTTTCTGCTGATATCATTCCCTTCCCATTTCTTCCTCACTTTTTTTATTATTTTTTTTTCCTTTTATTACCTCAAATGACAATAAATTAGCCATGATGCTGAAAGAACTTTCAAGCCTCAGGACCATGAATGCATGATATCAAAGCTTTCACTACTTTAAATAAATGGTGTAACTTACAGAATATGAATACTTTCGAATACCATGCATTGATTCTAACAAATTTTCGAATTTCGTCACTTCCGTTTTTGGAAAATTTCCCCTTTCTTATCAAGCTTCAGTGCAAACATTTATGGGGGAAAGTAAGATTTAAAAACACTGGATAGTAAGAACATCGCAGGAAGAAAAAAATACAATTACAGGGAGAAATATTCACTTCGACTGGCTTCTGATTTCAGAAACTTTTCCCTCCATTTTTTAACCTGAAATGCAATTTTTTAGGAATAAAACCATATATAAGAACAATACTGGGGAAAAAGAACACTGGAAAAAAAAATAACGATTACGGGAGAAACCTTCGCTTCATCTAACTTCCGTTTTCAAAGTTTCGATGGACGGAATTCCATCCTCAAACGGAAAACGAATTTCCATTTCTTCTCAAATAGCTGTTCAGTTGTGCATTGATCTTGAGAATACCTAAAATGATAACGGAAATGGTGGAATTCTTTGAATCCACAGAAGAAACCCACGCTTGAAAAGACTACAGACAAATCTGTGTTGTCCTGTACTTCCGTTTTTGGAAATCGTTGCCCACAATTTCACGATGGAATACAAACATTTATGCACTAAAATGATATTTAACCATACTGGACACAGGCAACATCGTAAGTAAAAAAAAATATGATTACGGGAAAAATATTCACTGCGTTTAACTTCAGTTTTCGCAAGTTTTGAAAAAACGAGATATCGTCCCCAAATGGAAAACAACCCCTCCTCTCTACCCCCTCAGAAATTTCTCTTTAGTTCTGCATCGATCTCGAGAATTACCCAAATGATGAAGAAAAAAGCTGAATTCCATGAATTCGCTGAAGAATCTAATGTATGCATTCTTCCGACAAAGTTCGCACTAGGCAGGCCGGATGGAAATTGTATCGGCGTCAACATCATAGCGTAACCAACTACCTTTTCGATATAATTCCTTCATCCACCTTTTCATAAAGATTCAGACGCATGGTCGCCAGGTCGCCACTGGCGATAAACTTCATTGTCGTGGTGACTAAAAAAGTTTGATTAAATCGCCAATTCTGGCGACCTGTACTGGTACGGAAAAAAAAATAAAAAATTATTTAATTTTATTTAACTTGTGCTGTACGGAAATTTTTTTTTTTTAACTTGTACGAAATTCTCACTTTTTTGAAAAATTTTGCTCCAAATGTACAAAAATCGGACGCGCAGAAGCTATTCTGCTTGAACAGCAGAAAAGGAAAAAAAAAGTTATAAGAAAAAGACGAGGGCGTCACATCGGTTTTTTTATCACAAAGAATGTGCTAAGCAAGAATGATGGGTCATCGTGGGAGAAAGAGTTCGCAAGGTTGCGGGCGGGGAATGAAAGCTTCTTCTTTTTGGGGAAGTTGTACTGGGAGAAATTTTTATAAAAAACAAAATCGCATTTTTTTTAAATAACCGAATGCAAATTTTATAGTAACCAAGACACGTCAACATAAACTTCCATGTGAAATTTCATCAAAATCCGAATAAAACTTTAGAAGTTAAGACATTACTATTATTATTTTTATGAATGTTCGCTGAAAGCCTGCATAATCCATACTCTCTCGCTACCGTCTCCAGTGCCGAATTTAGCATGCACCTGCAGGCTTTTGAGCATCGCAAAGCTGCCGGCTAAAAAGAAAATTTATTTTACGAATTAATACTGACCGAATTTTCCATCCGCTTTTCCGTGTTCACTTAAAAAAAAAAATAAAAAAAAAATTGGTTAACTTGGCTTTTTGTCATTATTTTTACCAAACTCTCTATAATCCGGATTTCAACATTCCACAATCGGCAACATTCGGACAATTCCAGATCTTCGAGGTTGTACTGTAATAGTATTCAGTCATACCTGCCAACTACTACAGAATGTCTGGTTTCTATGGATTTAGTTGTCCGAGTCTGACTATGGAATTATGGACTTCGCTGTCCAAACTACGAATTTTCATTTTGCTCGATTTTTTTTTTTCATGTTGTTATTGTTGTATGATATACACGAGATTCTTACGCAGATTCACTGAATTCCGCATTTTTTGTCATAATTTAGATCGTTCTCAGGATCAGTGTAAAACTGAAGACAATTTGCGGGGGGGTGTTTCCCCGTCTGGAGATGGTATTTCGCGTTTCAAAACTTTCGAAAACCGTGTGAAAACATTACCGTAATTGTGATTTTTTTTTCTTCCGATGTTGCCTTTGTGTCCAGTTTTCTTATTAAAATATGATTTTATTGCATAAATGTTTGTATTTCAGCTTGAAACTGTAGGCAAAAATTTGCGAAAACGGAGGTAGGACGCTGGAAAAATTTACCAGTAATCTTCATTCTTCAGGCATCAGGTTCTTCCACAAAATCAAGGAATTGCACCTTTTCTGTTATTATTTTAGTCATTTGCAAGATCAATGCACAAATAAGTGAACATCATTGGTGGGGAGGGATGTTCGTTGGAACTCGAAGTCGGACGGTGCAATGATTTTTACCCCCCCCTCCCTTAAGTTTTTGCATTTAAGCTTGATAAAGGAGGGAGAAATTCACAAAAATGGAACTGACAAAGTTGGAAAATTTGTAAAAATTGATGTTCAAAAGTACTGATATTCTCAAAGTTACACCATTTATCTAAAATAGTTAAAGCTTTGATATCATGCACTCATGTTCTTCAGAGAAAGTTCTTTCAGCATGACGGATGTTGTTATCAGAGGGCATAAAAAAGAAAGAAAGAAAAGCGTCAATGAAGAAATAGGGAGAGAAAGATATCAGCAGAAAGAAAAATTAAGGAATGGATGCTGTGCAGCTGCAGAGTAAACAAAAGACAAACTGACAGTAATCCACATTCTTGCTGTGTGTTTTGATTTTTCACCCAGTTAAAACATTCAGCATTTTTTTCCTTCTTTGGTCTCATCTTGACATAAACTACAATTTTAGAGGCAGTATGATCATACGGTAAGTGGAGGTTAATGCACTGCAGGTTCACTTGCTTGGATTTCCTGTCTGTCAAGTGTTGTAGGATTTAGAACACATCCGACTGATTTTTACTGGTGGAAGTTTTGAACTTAAATCTCACAATATTACCTATCATGCCCTTGCCAGGGGAATCAACTTTGTGTTTTGCGCCTGTTAGTTTCATTAGTGTCCTTGTTTGTTGTAACGTTTTGTTGTGGCGCATATTTCTTTTTCACAAAGAGATGCCTAGTTTGCTGCACAATAATGCTGTTTACCACTGACAAGGCTCTTGCCAATGTTGGCAGGTATGGTATTCCTGTACACAAGTACTTTTTTTCATTTTATGCCAGTTCTGATAAACGTTTACAAGATCGGCAAAGATTTTTCTTTTTCCTGTGTCAGACTGCTTTTTTCACCTTACCGTCGGCAGATGATTTAGTTTGTTTTGTCTGTTAGTGTTTCTGTAATACTGTTTATCCAATTCAAATACAGTTTGTGTGGTTTTTAAAAATACTATTGTCTGCAGATAGGAAAACTCAAGGAATTTAATTTGGCAAAATGAGTGGTAACCCCAAATAACTGATAATCAGGATATTTTTCCTGATTTATATCTGACTTATCACAGTCAGCAAAAAGCAAAGACTTTTTTTTCATATTATCTGCCTTCCCAAGCATTTTTTACTGTAACCAGTGTGCTTTTAATAGTACCCCAAGAAAAACATCCCACTTTCTAATTTCCAAGAAAGATAAAGTTTTTATGTTGGAACATAATGCCAAAATTCAATTTTTTAACATTCTTCATGTTTTTCAAACTCCTTTTTGAAAAATGTGAAACAGATTCACATTAAACTACATAGTTTTTTTTACCAAAATACATACTTGTGGTAAAAATAATTGAATCTGATAGTTTCTTAGACATGGTTAAAAGCTCCTAAATTACAAAACAAGGCAGTACCAGTTAAAAAAAACATGAATGAAACCCATAAAACCTCTTACATGATCATCTTTTGGAATTTCAATTTCTAGCTCAGTTTTCTTAAATCAACTTTTGGTTATATATATCCATTCAGAGGATCAATGGATTTTTTGACATAATCTCATGTGTTGCTGAATGTTCCAGAAAGCTGGGAAAAACTGACGTGGGCATCAGTAGTGTTTTGCACTATGTTACTGAACTAGAATTGGCTGTTTTAAAATCTGCAGATGAAGGGACAAATTGGTCCTTTTTTAAGGAATCTTTGTCTCAAAATGATGACATGCCATCAACATTTCAAGGTCACCAAATCAGCACAGCATGTAATCAACGAAGATGTGTTGCAGATGATGAAGATATAGGATTAAGTTCTACAGAAAACAGCATTGATTTATTTAAAAAGAATTGCACAGAAACTTGAGAAAAAAAGATTTAATAATGTCCAAACACCTGTTTTCTGCAAAGATATGTCTGCTCTTTAGATGAGGTGCTATTTCCCAAATCTTCCGAAGGCCTAAACAATCATGATGATGATGCAATAACTGAAATATGCAAAGTTTTACAGTTTAACCCTGATTGTGCTTTAGAATAGTGACTTCAAATCAAGAACAGTCTTGTTAGTTTGAATCCCAACAAAATTCCCTGTATTTTAAATGCTTTGTTAATTCTGATACCCTAAAGCCCTTTGAAATCATGAGATATCTAGTAACTGTGCTTTTAACGGCACTGTTGTTAAATGGTCATGCAGAATGTCTTTGATCAGCAGTTCAAAACACAATTAGGTGAAAGAAGCCTTCTAATGAAAAAGAACAGACTTGCAAGTAGCATTAGGATCAAAACATCAGGAACAAAAATGACTAATTTTGACCCTGAAGATGGGATACTATGGTGAGAGGATGGCGTAAAAATCTTGTTGACCAAACCACAAAGATTAATTTATGTATTTTATTACTTCAGTTTCAACTTTTAAGCATACTATAATTGAAATAAGCAAAATAAAACATTGATATTATAGTAAGCAATTTTATAAAAATAATAGTATGAAATATACAATTCAATATTTTCAAAGTTTGGCCACTGACTTTTTTTTTTTTTATGGCCACTGCAATTTTGGTCTTGGTGGCCAATGTCTACTAGCAAAATTTCTAAGTCTGGATCTTTACCTTTTCATGGTTGACATTTATACTTTAGTAGCCAGATTTCAAATAACAAAGAGTAAAACTACAAAACTCCCATCCCCTTAAAATTATTAAGTTGAGACCAAACTGAAACCAAAACAAAAACAGCAAATAAGAGCATCTGTCCTTAAATGACTAGTGGTGCAGACAGGCGGGAGTGTGAAACCAATCATGTAGATGCTTTGCGGTCGGACAAGTACCACCTCGTCATCACTGCACAGCTAGAGGAAGCTTTTTCCAACTGAAAACAAACATAAAGTACACGTAAAATTATGAATACATGAATTTTATTTTTTTTCACGCATGTAAGCAAATTTGTATTTATGATAAACAACGAGTTGCTTTATGGATTGAACATTTTAATGGAAATTTCCTTATTTTAAACTTTGAATCATGGTTTTGCGATTCAAATGAGTTTGCATTGCAAGCTGCGATGCAATACCACTTATTTTTTCCCCTGCTTCAAACACAGCTTTTTTTATTTTTTTGTACTTGCTAGAACATCAATTCAATTTCCTCTAGTGGTGCTTTCTTCCCAGCAAGTTCCATGGCCATATTTGTCTTTTGTTGACTCTGCAGTTGCACAGCAGTCTTTGCTTGGTTTTTCTTTTTGTTGATATCATTCCCTTCTCATTTCTTCATTGTCACTTTTCTTTTCTTTTTCCCCTTTTATTCCCTCAGATGACAATTTATCTATCACAATGAAAGAACTTTCATCCTGAGGACCATGAGTATATGATACCAAAGCTAACACTACTTTAGAGAAATGGTGTAACTTTCAGAATATGAATACTTTTGAACACTATGCATTAATTCAAACAAATTTCCAAACTATGTCACTTCTCCTCCCTTATCAAGCCTAAGTGCAGATATTTATGGGGGAAAGTAATATATAAAAACAATACAGGATAGTGAGGACATCATGGGAAGAAAAAAATATGATTATGGGAGAAATCTTCGCTTCGGCCGATTTCTGTTTTCAGAAACTGTTTCCTCAATTTTTAAGCTGAAATGCAGTATTTGTGGAATAAAAGGATACTTAAGAGCAATACTGAGCAGAAGAAACATCGCGAGAGAAATGGGAAAAAAAAAAAAAAAAATCAATAAGTTTCGAAGGACGGAATTTTGTCTCAAATGGAAAACAAATCCATCTTCCCACCCCCTCAATTTCTGTTCAGTGATGCATTGTTCTTGAGAATGTCTCAAATGATAACGGAAATGTCGGACTTCTTTGAATCCACGGAAATATCTCGTACCTTACAAAGAAATCTTTGCGCCGTCTTAACTTCCGTTTTCGAAAATTGTTGCTCACAGTTTCATGCTAAAATGCAAACATTCATGCAATAAAATGTTTAGCAACAATGCTGGACACAGGCAACATCGTGAGAAAAAAGAAATTACGATTACGAGAAAACTCACTCTGTTTAGCTTCCGTTTTCAAAAGTTTTAAAAGATGAAATGCCACCCCCAGACGGAAAACAACCCCCGCCCCCAAATTTCCCTTCAGTTCTGCATCGATCTCGAGAATGACCGAATTGATGGCAAAAAAAAGCGGAATAATCTCATGCATGTTCTTTGCACCTAAATTCAGTAACCCAGAACAAAGTTATCGGAATATATATTAATTTGAATTCTCTGACTTCTGTAGACAAAGTAATATATATACTCTTTCCTATTTTCATTATGTAATCTTGTGAACTAACACAAATCTGCTCTAACTGTTGTTTCGACACGTCTCCAAAAAAATGTGTTGAGCCTGGTACTTAGCAAATAGGACCTCAATAAAAAAAAAAAAACTCATCCCATGTTAGTGAATCTGTATGAATAAAAAGAACTAGCAAACAAAATCTACCATTTTGTAAAAAGTAAGAAACAAACAACAAATCAGATCTTGCATGAAAATTTTGGGAGTGTTTTCTCTGCATTTTTTTTTTTCTGATCAAATAAAGTGTGCTTTCTTCCCATTTATCTCACTGTATAGAAGATATTTTGTTAACAAATCTGGCAAACAGAGGTGATGGATTGCTGCTCTGAAAGAGGAACAGCCATGAGCAGAAATCATCACTTGTCGTATTTTTGTACGACACAAATTTCCAAGAGATGAAGGTTTATCAACTTGCTGTAGGATGGCTTTCCTCCTTTCATTGTACCACTCACTGGCACACATGTTTGGAAACAATTTGTGGCACAATTTAAAAACGTCGTAGAAAAAACACTGAACAGTTTGACTGATAACCGTAAACTCCAGGAGAAGTTCTAAAATGTTGAAGAAAGTCTCAAAATCAACATTAGCTAAAAGATTGAACAAGTAGCTGAAATTATTTTGATAATTCACATTTTTTTGCTGAAAAATCAGATGAGGATCAGATCCACATATCAGCAACTTCTTTACACAATCACAGTTATAGAAGGACAAAAGTAAGTACTCTCTTGGATCAATATTGTCTGGTTGACAACTGACATCACAGCCATGCTCAATGAGCAAGTCAAATGCTTTCCAGGATTTATAACGTAATGCACTCAGAACTGGAGGAAAAGAAAGCTTTTGTTGAACTTCATTCTTGTTAATTATTTCATATGAAACTGGATTTACACTGGCTCCATAATCCAGTAAAATCTTCATGGAGTCAATGTCTTCCACAGCTGCGGCATATGACAAGGAAGTTTGATATTTTGGAAGTGACTTATTAATACATGTGTGAGCACAAATATCCACTCTTCTCTTGTATTGGTGCATATTATGTACATTGTCAACTGGAAAACCTAGTGAAAGGAGTATTTTCAATAAGTCATGGTTTCTTCTTTTAATGACAGCTAGCAAAAGACATACATATTCAGTGGAAATAATGTCTGCACGACGTACAAGATGCTGGAGATCCATGTTGTCCAACAACAGTTTTATACACTCTGCATGTTTACCCTCAATGGCAAAATGAAGAGCAGTGTCAAAACCACGCACCTCTGCTTTCAAGTATGGATTAGCACCGAATTTGAGGAGTATTTGCACACATTCCACATGACCATTCCAACTAGCACACATGAGTGGGGTAGATCCACTCCCATTACGAAAATCAACGACTTCCTTCTGTCCGTTCCCCATAGCCACTTGAAGTAATTTTTCTAAACAGTGACTTAGACCATGTTCTGCCGCTAGATGGACAGGTGTCTCCCCATACATATTTGGGATTAGTACAGATGCACCTGCCTGAATAAGGCATTCAACTATTTCCAAGTGACCTTTAGAGGCAGCTTCATTCCCAGGATTCTCTCCAAGGACATCACTAAGATCAGGAACTGCATGGCCAAAACTCAACAGTGTAGAAACCCTCCGCTTTCCTTTCATTACAGCACATAGCAAAGGAGTTCTTCCTTGCGTATCACGCATGTTCACGTTAGCCCCATTTTGCAAAAGTAAACAGACAGCTTCTTTTACCCCTTCCATACGTCCATATTTGCATGCTACGTGAAGGGGAGTTTCGCCACACCAAGACTGCTGATTAACTCCAGCAGCACCAATTTTCAGGAGTTCTTCTAAGTATCGTAGTTCTCTGGGATGCAACGCTGCTTCGTGCAATGAGGTCCAACCTGTACTTTTAAGTATATTAGAAGGCATGTTTGAAAATGGCGTAGTATCGTGCGCCTTCTTCCTTTCTATTATCGTCTGGTAAAGCAGATCACTAATGGACAAAACATTTGAAAATATGTGAGTGTGCAATAAAACGTTTATCACACATTTGTAAATGAAGAATGGTAAAATTTTACAGCAAATCCAGTTGAAAATTAAAAAATATACGAGTACTAACACAACTGAAATTACGTACAAACGGTTCCTTTTTCTGCTGGTTCCTCACCGGACCGCAGCAAAGATGATGAACACAAAACACATGTGGATGGAATGGAAGTATGGAACAGTGTTGCCAGGTGAAATTCTCAAAAATCAGTAGATTTGATCCAAAAAAATCAGTAGATTAGTTAAAAATCAGCAGATTATTTTTTTCGTTACAATACACAATGCACCGCCATCGCAATGGTATAAAGTAGTTCTGATCACATTATTGTATTTTACATTAAATTTCCTTTCTTAAAAGACAATTTTTTACTCTTCTGCTATGATCTATAATGCGAAGTCTAATGAAATGGCTCAACTGAACTGGAGAATCCGCACTGTCAGAATTTGAACAGAACTATTGTTTTAATCTTATCATCCCTATCGCAATCATAGATGATGTTGTTCATTTTTTCTGCCAAACCATTTCACCCCTTAAAACTATGCTAGTCGCCAATGTGGCGCAGTGGTCTTCTGATCGTTCGTCTGAAAGGGACCCGGGTTCGAATCCTGACGAGGCATGGATGTTGTATTTGTCTTACGGCGCTGGCTAACTCCCTTCCACAGTGTATGATAAGACAGGTGATATAACTCTCCGTACTGCTAACAGTTTGAAAATGGACTGTTAATGTCACAGTTCACCAGGGGGCGTTCATGCTAACCGTCATAGGATTACATGGTGTTTAACATTTATTCAGTGTTAAATTAATATTTGTCTTGAGTATTTTTAATTTATTACTTTGTGCAATTATATTGTATGAAGTACCAGAAACGTTAAAGTTTCTGCACAGGAGGTCGAGTACGTCAACTCTTTTTACTTAAGCCGGAGATAAATTTACAGTGCAGCTAAATGTCATACTAGAATCTGTTCAACATCCATGTTTTTGATATGGGGAGAAAGTATTTTGCACCGCACTGTAACTTTTTCTATGTTAAGAGCATTAAATGTTGTTTAAACGTATGATCACCAATTTTATCCCTTGATATCAAATATGCTCATCGTATTATATACAGGCAGAACTGAGAAAGCTCCAAAGAGAAAAATCAACCATATTACCGCGATGCACTTTCTGTGCCGCCATCGCCAGCTCAGATGGAGAAGAGGAAGACCCTTATTCATTTGTATGATTAGGTACGAAAATAACACGCATGTGTAAGATACACAGTGTATATTGAATATTAGTAAATGACAAAATCATTAGAGAATGATTTTTCAAGGGGAAGATTAATCGAAATTACTTTTTGCGAAACATTCTGCAAGTTTCAAAACCAGCAGTTTTCGTTGACGATGCTCCAATGACTCCTCAAAAACACAAAAGTTGTAGAAAAATGAATATTCCATGTGAAGAATTGCTCATCCGAATGTACAGTACCATGTCATTTTACAAGAAATACAAATTTTAGGATCATAAAGGGTCCATTCTCTATTGTCTCAGTAAAAAACTCAGCATCATCTGCTCAGAAATATTCACGTTAGAGTACACAATCTGTGGTTGAAAAAAATATACACATATCGCATATTTGATATATTTCCACCAGATAGAGCAAAAGTACATGTCTGCGAAGGGTTCCAGGTCGTTTTTTTCTAATTCCAAGCAAAATTGCATTCGTAAAGAACGGATGTTTCTGCCGCTTTCTTCCGTAAGAAAGCATAGGTTGTATGAAATCATCGGCCTACACGTTCGTCGTGCCATCTAGCGACAAGTGACATTGAACGGACGATTTTGTCCCCCAGAGTAGTATCACCTGATTATCATACATCGTGCTCCCTTCCATGGAACCATTGGCCCTAAATTAGGGACGGGCGACTGCTTATAGCCCACTGAGTTGCTCACGGTGGTCGTTAAACCTCCAATTAAAAAACAAAACAAAAAAACTATGCTATGAAGAACTTGAAAGCATACCATTTGCATGCAGCAATGGACATGTGGTTTTTTAAGAAAGTCTGTTTCTCTGAATTGTCTGCATGATGTTTATCATAAAAAACAAAAAAATCTTTTCTACTACAACCTTTGAATGAAGGAAGAATAACAAACATGCCAGAAATTTCGACAATGATGGAAAGAGCATGCTTCCGTCACCAATGTGTTATTATTTCGCACATGACCAAAAATCATGCACACGTACATCAGAATACATTGCATTTCAAGATCAGTATTTCGAGGCACTTTCCATTCATTGCCCAATGTTTGAATCTCAGTTGGAGGAATCACACTGGGAAAAAAAGAAACTAAAGCAGCAACTCATAAAAACTTCTTTCTCAGGAAACTGACAGGGGTAACAAGAACCAAATGTTCCGTAGCATTATCAGAAAATAAAAATCTTTTAATTAAGTTACCCTATTAAAAAGTAATAGAAGAACAAGCTATTGTTAACAATTCAATAAAATAACAAGGAACTTAAAAAAACTGTATGTGCCACTAATGCCCACCAACCACGTGTTAACACAAATTAGCCACCACTACCTATGAAGAAGGCGCCAGAGAGCAGTGGTATAAGCGCTAGCTTTTGACCATTCATCCTAGATGGGTCCAGGTTCGACTCTCTGTGATGCATACATGGGTGTTCTGTTTGTTTAATGGCACTGGTTCTCTCTTTTTTTCTGGAACCAGTAGCCCTACATTAGGGGTGGTCGACTGCTGATAGTCCCTCGAGCTGTTCACGGTGGTTGTTAAAACAAAACAGGTTTCCCTACCTCTACATCAGGGATCGTAGCAATTATGGATATTTCTCATTCAAGAAAAAGTTCACTGTTGCCTATCAATATCAATTATGGCAATCATTCGTTTGTACACAAATATAATACCCAAGTTTATCAACAATATCAAACAGATTAGATCCTGTGAAGTATTTTTTTCGAAAAATTAATCACATTGTGTAAAACTTGTTATATTTCAGATAAATTCTTCAACAGTATTAATAAAAGCTTTCCGAAAAATTAGAATTTAATGAAATATGGGGAAATTAGTAGAAATAAGGCATTTTTCAGAAAAAGTCACTAAATCACTAAATGCGTGAAAAAAATCAGTAGATCTACTGATAAGTCAGTTGACCCAGTGTTACCAGACTCTGGATGCTGAATTTCCCACAGAAATGCTAAAAAAATCCCATATTTCCCACACGAAACTTCACAATTTCCCATATTTTTTCCCCACGCTATACAAAAACGTACACATATATTATACTTAAGAAATTGTTACGGTTTTACAAACGATAAAATAACATACTAAAAAACAGAACATTTGACTATAAATTCACATTGATTCCTTTCATTGCATTCTGGTGATAATAAATTTAGTACAGATTCTTGCTGTTTTGCAATTTTAAATGTTTTTCTCCCACCTTAAGAGAAGTACATGTCAAGTCATTACTTTGGAAGCCTGATCGAACAACACATACAGCGTTTAAGCACTCCTCACTTATTTTATTCCTTTTTTTTTGTTATTACATCAGTAACGATTGAAAATATCCGTTCTGCCTATGCATTAGAATGTGGTAATGACAATACCGTCTCGAAGTTTTTGTGTTTTGAAATTTCGTGCCACATCACATCCAGATCTAAATTTGCTAAATCATTTTTCTGAGAGTCACTAAAATAATTAGGAAGAGTTCTCCATTCAATTGCCAAAGCATTTAAATCGAATTTTCCAAAATGCTCGGCCAATTCTTTAAGTTCACTAAATTCCAATCTTTCACCATTTATCCCAAGAGCTAGCTTAGGTTCCAAAAACTGCATTCCTTTGAATACGTCGCTATTCAAGGAAAGGCGCTTTTGCATTTCACTTACAGCCGTAATGTAAAATTCCAAACATTTCATCCTGACTTGATGCACACCATTTTCGCAGTCTTTAGGTAAATTTAGCAAATGACTTTCACTTTCCGGGCCTAAATATACTTCATTTAGTTGCTTCTGGTTTGAAGGATGATGAGCTTTAACGTTATCAACCTGGCAGAGTGTCTCATGCTTCAAAAAATTTTGGGTAACATTTTTTATAAGAATTACAGAGTTAGTAAAAAGTTCATGAATCACATTTTTTTTACTAAAATAATGCATTGAAACTATTAAATAAATTCAACACATATTTTAGGAAAAGTAAATATGCTTTTGTGTACTCATTCTTTAACTCAGAAAGAATCTGCTCAGCACATTTAAGTTTGTCTTCAAGACCAGCAAGTTGAAAATAATGTTGAAGAGCATCTCAGTTTTCCAACAGTCTTACCACACATGCATGATGTACAAGCCATCTCGTTCCCGATAGTTTCAATATTTCATGCTGCTCAACATGAAAAAAAACTTGAAATTCTTGTAATACTGTACAGCGCTTTGCGCTACCAGATATACATGATGCTACACCTCTAATTATTTCTTCACAAGATCTTGGAAGTTTCTCATAGGATTTACTAGCAACAAGTGCTGCAGAATGGCATATGCACCTTAGAATGACAATGGCTGGAATTCGAGTTTTTAATCTGCTAACGAAAGAATTGTGAGCTCCAATCATCACTGATGCATTGTCACATGCTACACCAACAATATTACTCAAAGGAATGAGTTTATCTTTCAGACATTTTTCAAACGCTTCAAAGAATTTTTATGAAGAACAGTCTTTCGCATCCAGTGAAAGAAGTTCAAGTAACACTGTCATAACTCTACCATTATGAGGCGAAACGTATCTCACTAATATGCACATGTTCTTTCCGTCTACAAAATCAGTACTTTCATCAAGTAAAAGCGAACAATTAACAGTTCTTAGTACCTCTAGTCTCTTCAGTTTGATCTTTTGCCAGGTCATTTTTTACAATATTAGTACACTTCGTACGTCCTAAAGAAAAATCATTTGCGATCTTCGAGTCGGAAAAGACTTCTTTCAGTAAAGGAACTAAATGATCCGCTGCTTGTATGGCTACATTATGCTCTGCGAAAAAAGCGGCCAATTTAATCTTTGCCCCTTTTACTCTATCCAGATGAGACAATGATGTAAGCTTGGCTGAAATTTTTTTTATTGGTGGAATATTTGCTATGACTTGCATTTCTTTTGAATTTGGAACAATTAAAATGCTTTTCCAAATCACTTTTCCCCCAAATTAGAGTTGTACAACATGCTCTACAATAGGCTTTAGTATTGCATCCGTCAACAGGCATTAGCCAAACCTTGAATATATCCATTTCCATCCAGGAACTTTGAAGCAATGCCGTGCCGCCCCGGTGGCGCAGTGGTCTAAGGCGCTGGCCTCTGATCATTCGTCCGTAAGGGGTCCGGGTTCGAATCCCGGTCAGGCATGGATGTTGTGTTTGTCTTAAGGCACTGTCTCTCTCCCTTCCCTGGAACCAGTGACCCTAAATTAGGGACGGGCGACTGCTTATAGCCCATTGAGTTGCTCACGGTGGTCGTTAAACCTCCAAAAAAAAAAAAAAAAAAGAAGCAATGCCGTCGTTCTTCGCCAGGTAACTGATCTCGCGCTTTTCTTTTTAACGACATTTCAGATCAATAAAATTTTATTTACGTCTTAGAACAGAGAAAACTTGCTCTTGCTGATAAAAACTACTTACGTTCTCAGATAACAGAACTTGCAAAAAGAAACAGATAATGATGTAATGGAAACGTGGTGGCGTGGTCATTCCTCACGGGTCGCCCCGGTGGCGCAGTGGTCTAAGCGATGGCCTCTGGTCATTCGTCCGAACGGGGTCCGGGTTCGAATCCCGGTGAGGCATGGATGTTGTGTTTGTCTTACTGCACTGGTTCTCTCCCTTCCCTGGAACCAGTGACCCTAAATTAGGGACGGGCGACTGCTTATAGCCCATTGAGTTGCTCACGGTGGTCGTTAAAC
This sequence comes from Macrothele yani, assembly GCA_039090855.1. Lineage (NCBI taxonomy): Eukaryota > Metazoa > Arthropoda > Arachnida > Araneae > Macrothelidae > Macrothele > Macrothele yani. Next base: position 130,274,507 of record CM077009.1, on the reverse strand, counting down.
CTCCAATCAAACAAACAAACAAACATTCCTCACGGTTACGGTAAGACGAGTTTAACTAACTGAAATCGATTAGGGTACGGTTTTAAAATCTAAATCACATGTTAAACCAGTTGCCAACTTCCCATGAAAGACTGAAAGTTAAAAAGAAGAACTTCCAAAATTTTAGGAGCCAGTTTTTCCCACGAAAAGGCCTTTTTTTCAAAATTTTCCCTTTTTCCCATGTTAAATCAGAACAGCCAGATTTTCCCACGATATGGGAAATTTCCCACGATCTGGCAACACTGATTTGACCTGGCAACGCTGGGAACACATTATCTGTTGCCAACTTTCGCCAGAACAATAAGCCAAGGAGGCTATATTACTGGAGGCATCACTGGCTTTGCCGCCATGAGCCGCGAATGGCTTAGTGGTTCGGACTATCGATGCAAGGTCCTCAGGTTCGAGCCTGGGCTGATCTTTCAGAGATGGTGTGATTTACTAACAATCGCTGAATATCCGCCGTGCATCGGACGAGCATGTCAAGTGACTGGACATGTGCAACATCGTACTTGTACGGTGGCGCCATCTACGGTACTCTAATCTCACTACAAGCTATTCTGTCAAAGTTGCTAGACTTGCTCTCATTCCTTCCGTTTCTGTGTCCTGTCCAAAAGGCGATCTCGCTGTAGGTGGCTGGGACCTAAACTCTACTCACTGTGGACGGAAGTCCTACAAGAAAATGACAAATACTGTGCGTGTGTGTGCTCTGCCGCCATAGGTCACAGCTAATTTGTGGTGTGACGTCCAAGCAGGCAGAAACGAACTAAATTATACCGTTGATGAAACAGTAAGCTTGTGTATCATTGATAATATTATTGAATTACTCATTTTATCAGTTTATATGCTTAGAAGCTTTTGTTCCATTGGTTTCAAAGCAGCTTCATTACTGCAGCTGCGTCGTGCCTGCTCATGACGTCATTTGCAGCACGGACGGTGACTTATGGCAGCCAATGCTGCGTGGATAGGAGTGGTGTCTCCAGTAATATAACCTCCTTGCAATAAGCCAAAAACCGAAATCAAATAAGCTAGATTGTAGCGTACGTATTGAAGATGCCTGTTGTTTTTCGAAAAACTTGTCTGACAGCAAAGTTTCTGATTTTCGCCACGAGCGGCGATAGCGATATGTGCAAGTCATTCCCCGCCGTTGCTTCACGTGGTTTGCCATGTTTTGATCTCGTTTTGTTGACGTGGATTAAGCTCACGAATTTCAAATAATTTCTTATTGTTTTTACTTCAATTAAGTACTTGGCCTTCTCCATTTGTTTGATTTTCAGTAGCTACGCTGCGTTACAATAGTGCTGTGCTGTGTACCATTCTGTTCGACAAACTCCTTACGTGACGTGATGAGTTTTCATCAGATCCCAGCTGCTGATTTGGGAGGAAAACAGCTGAGAATTATTTCAAGACAAGGTAAGTGATATTATTACATAATTACTGTTCATTTTACTGTTAATCCTGTATGGTCGGGTTTACTTATAAAGCGGGTTGTGCTCAAAATTATGCCCTAAGCACAGCACAAGAACACATCATTTAGTGTCGAGATTGTCAATTTAATACATATAATGCGTGAAATGGAAATAAAATAAAATTTTCCTAAAACATGTAGCTCCCATGAAAGGTCAAACAAAACTGAAAGGCCTATGTATATTTTTAAAATTTATTTATAGAGTAAGATTAATTGGAGTCATGGTAATAGATGCATAGGGGATCCGAACTTCCGTGAAGCCATTGAATAGCCGCATTTGTTGCATGTTGTATTTAAAATTGAGTTATAGTAATAACATGTATTATAATAGCCTAAGGCCTACATAATAACTAGAGATAGGATTTCTGCGTTCAGCACGCAGTACAAAATTTTATGCGGGCACGTATATGGATTCCAAATATGATCATAAACATGTTGTAAAATCAACTTATTTTAACACCCCTTATGTGCACTCTCTAGCACGCAAAAGCCCTTTCTGAAAGCAATCGGCCGCCCCGGTAACGCAGTGGTCTAAGGCGCTGGCCTCTGATCATTCGTCCGTAAGGGGTCCGGGTTCGAATCCCGGTCAGGCATGGATGTTGTGTTTGTCTTACGGCACTGGCTCTCTCCCTCCCTGGAACCAGTGACCCTAAATTAGGGACGGGCGACTGCTTATAGCCCATTGAGCTGCTCACGGTGGTCGTTAAACCTCCAATCAAAAAAAAAAAAGCAATCTTGAATCCAAATATCTGCACCCGAAATGAACAAAATGTACTTTTTTTAATGTAAAATTTACTGCTATTCTACCATTTGTTTTTTAAGTGTATATCTGAGAGAGAGACCACGGGGAAGGCAAAGTTGCAGAAGTACGGATTAAAGCATTCATTTCTCTCCCTCTTTTCTCCGCTCAATGAAATATGCGCAGTCCAGAAGGAGGAAGAAGAATGAAAGCAGCGTGCGCATGGGTTGGTCCGCATTATTTTTCTCTCCTTTCAGCGGCAAATAGACACAAAGCAAAAATGAGTGAAATAGGAAAATCTAAATTCTACAGTATTCTAAAAAACTTTCAGAATGAGGAGTTTGAAACTGATGGTACTCTGATTTTGTGTACGTATTGTAACAAGAAAATCACGGTGGATGATAAACACCAAAAGCTGCTATTGAAGAGACACGTGGAATCCGTCACTCACAAAAAGAACAAAGAAATTGGAACTAAAACCAAGGAAAGCAGTACAAAATGTCCGTTCATTGCGGGGGCTTTTTCGACAAGCTTCTAAGAAACCCGACCAAGTCAATCACTTTGATGTTGATGTCTCCGCTGATCTAATGGAATCAGGAATCCCTTTGTCCAAAGTCACTCTGAGGAAAAACTACGTGGATGCGAACTATGACGCCACTATACTTAAGATCAAAAGCATTATAGGATATTCTCCAGTGGTATTCATTCTGGACGAAACAACAGATGCTCAAAAGAGGAGATGCCAAGTTCACAACGCTTGGATACCATGCTGACGTCACAGATGATATGCCTCGACTACCGATATAATATCACTAAGGGCAAAGCAGATGTACACATTGTGTTTTTGGAAGCAGTCTGAAAATTAGTGTAACTGATGCGGAAATAAAGCAAATGCAGACATAAAAGACTGGTTTGTGTCTTATTTTCCCGTGATCTTCATTTGACCTAAAGCAGATGTGGCAAACGACTTTGTATTATCTTAATCTTAATATATAACTATTCGCTACTTTGCATCTTGCTCCATTTCTTATGCCAACGTCTGTACTATTTGCATTATTCATTGAACAGTCAAGACAATGTCATCGCTCTTTCCACGTTATTTTTTTAAACAACGCATAGCGACTGAAAAAATTGTATTCCGGCACCGCTGGGATCGAACCCCAAGAACTCTCGATAACTAGTCGAGTGCGTTCGAATTTACGCTACGGCGCCAACAATTCTCAGCGCCATGCGTGGTTTATCAGTCAGCATCTGACTACACGAATACGTATTGATGGTCTCAGCAACTGAGATGGCGTCATCTGGTGGCATTTAACGCAACAGCTATTTAATTGTAGCTGATAAATTCAAAGGGCGATAGAAATGGTTAATATATATCAAATACGTGGAGATAATGTAAATGGACGATGTCATCGCGTGTAGTCAGATGCTGACTGATAAACCACGCATGGCGCTGAGAATTGTTGGCGCCGTAGCGTAAATTCGAACGCACTCGACTAGTTATCGAGAGTTCTGGGGTTCGATCCCAGCGGTGCCGGAATACAATTTTTCAGTCGCTATGCGTTGTTTAAAAAAATAACGTGGAAAGAGCGATGACATCGTCCATTTACATTACCTCCACGTATTTGATATATACACTGCCGGACAATTGCTAAGGACGGATGACAATAGCAACGATAGCAACCATAAAATGGAACGCAGGAAAATGTGGAAATTAGCATAAGTGCGGGATACAGTAAGAAGTGTTGTGCGTATGCAAATTTTGGATTGCCGAACTTGTTCGTGACGTCATAGCACTGATAAGAGATATAAAGGATTTGACGCGTATTGACCGTTGTTGTTCAAACGCAAAGTTGAAAGGGAAAGAATCAATTGACAAACTTGCAATTTTCAGTATGTCTTCCCGACATCACCTAGATGATTTTACGCATGGCCGTATTATTGGCAAGATTGAAGAAGGGCGAAAAAAACAGATGTTGCCAGGGAGTTCGAAGTCAGCCACAGTGTTGTTTCAAGGCTTTGGAAATCATTTCAAACAAATGGAGAGTGTAGCAAACGTCACGGGGGAGGTCGTGTTCGCAGTACGACACCTGCAGAAGATCGGTACATAGTGCTACCAACAAAAAGACATCGGCGCAGCACAGGTAGTGAGGTAGCAAATCAGTTTATGGCTGCTACTGGCAAGCGGATGTCCCGAAATACTGTCGTTAGACGTTTGCATGAAGGAGGACTATACGCCCGCCGTCCTGTTGTGTGCATCCCATTGTCCAGACGTCACCGTACCGCCCGTTTGCAATGGTGCCATCAACATCGCAATTGGACTGATAACGACTGGTCTGCTGTACTCTTCTCAGATGAGAGTAGATACAGTCTATCGTCTGATTGTTGACGACAACTGATCTGGCGTGATAGTGGTACTGCATTTTGTCCAGCAAACATACAGGAAAGGGACCGATATCCGACATGTAGTGTCATGGTATGGGCTGGCATCATGATCAATGGCCGTACGTCCCTCTATGTGCTTCCAACTGGGACTATGACTGGCCAACGATACATTAATGATATTCTGCTACCTCATGTTCGCATGTTCCGTGGTGCTGTCGGTGATAGATTCATTTTCATGGACGACAACGCAACATGTCATCGAACAGTCACTGTCCAGGAGTGTCTTGAGAGCGAGGATATTCAACGCCTTGTATGGCCAGCACGTTCTCCAGATCTGAATTCCATTGAAAATGTGTGGGATGCTTTGGGGAGGAGTCTTGCTGGTCGCCAATGCCCTCCAATAAACAAGGACGCCCTCATTCGTGCACTGACAGAGGAATGGGATAAATTACCCCAACAGCTGCTTGATAATGTTGTGCAAAGCATGACACGACGTGTGGAATCTTGCATCACCCTCCATGGTGGCCATATCCCGTATTGACATCTTACGCCGGAACGCCTGTGGTCGGTAATTGCATTTTTCACGTTTACGTATTCTGCACAAAATGGCCTGTTTGTCCCTTGAACACGTTCCAGAGCCTTCTGGATTTCAGAGCACAATAAATTGTCTTTCTTGTAATGTCCTGGCACTCTGACATTATTTTATTTCACTTGCATCCAACCACACTTACTTTTTTATGCGCTATATAGCCGTTTATGACCCGTCCTTAGCAATTGTCCAGCAGTGTATTAACCAGCCAAGACAACATTGATTGGGCAGCGATCTTGCAAACAAATAACTTTCTAAGAGAATCTGAAGTATTTAATTCGCAGGATTTCAGTAAATTTCTGATTCTAAATTTTTTTTTGTATATTTTGTAGAGATTCTTATTCCCGACAAAATTACAAGTACAGTTTTTTTTTTCGAATGACTAGTGCATAACATAGATGGCGACACTTCGGAAAGTTTTTGAGTTACGTTGCTTTTGTTAATGATAATAGTAATCAGATAATTTTTTTTTTTTTGGAGGTTTAACGACCACCGTGAGCAACTCAATGGGCTATAAGCAGTCGCCCGTCCCTGATTTAGGGTCACTGGTTCCAGGGAAGGGAGAGAGCCAGTGCCGTAAGACAAACACAACATCCATGCCTGACCGGGATTCGAACCCGGACCCCTTACGGACGAATGATCAGAGGCCATCAGATAATTGACATTACTGTATGCAGAACACTATTATTAATGAAATTAACGACATTGCAAATTACATAGATATTGGTAATTCCACCAAACCTGTAGCCAATAATTTTTAAACTAATATTTTATTAAGATGAAAAATTGAAATGTTTTGCTTCATATTTTGAACACATTTTTGGGGGCCCTTTTCAACCTAACTTTTAAATTTTCAAAGTTTTGCAATTAGAAAAATATGTTGCTTTAACAAACGATAATATGTTGATAAAAGCCAACTCAGAAAAGAAATAACTAACGAAATTTAAATTAAATAAGACCAACTGAAATGAAATTTAAATTTTCGTGCATAATAATGGCGTTATATCGAAATGAAATCAACAGAGAAATTTATTTCCTAAAACTAAGCGTCAGTGCTCAGTGATGGCGCATCAAAGTATCAATAAAACCTATAAATTAAGAACCGGTAGATATCGCCGCATGAGATGTTAACCTTTCCGAACTATCTGACACGATTTGGTGTGCCGCCCCGGTGGCGCAGTGGTGCAAGGCGCTGGTCTCTGATCATTCGTCCGTAAGGGGTCCGGGTTCGAATCCCGGTGAGGCATGGATGCTGTGTTTGTCTTACAGCACTGGCTCTCTCCCTTACCTGGAACCAGTGACCCTAAATTAGGGACGGGCGACTACTTATAGCCCATTGAGTTGCTCACGGTGGTCGTTAAACCTCGAATAAAAAAAAAAAAAACGATTTGGTGTGAAATAACGTCATTGTTAACATTGTTATTGAAGTGGTTAGTAATTACTGTATAATAAAAATCCGTAAAAACACAGTAAAAATTAATTTGCGATGTTTAGCTTTGTTTCGTTACTTAAACATTTCCAAAAACGGAAACATTTGCTGCAACGGATCAAATCTTTCAGCAATTTTCCGTGGTCTTCCTCCAATTCTAAATAACCAGAAATGAAGCCATCTATAACACTACTGTATTCCCTGAAAATTTTCTGGGGCCGCCCCGGTGGCGCAGTGGTCTAAGGCGCTGGCCTCTGATCATTCGTCCGTAAGGGGTCCGGGTTCGAATCCCGGTTAGACATGGATGTTGTGTTTGTCTTACGGCACTGGCTCTCTCCCTTCCCTGGAACCAGTGACCCTAAATCAGGGACGGGCGACTACTTATAGCCCATTGAGTTGCTCACGGTGGTCGTTAAACCTCGAATAAAAAAAACGATTTGGTGTGAAATAACGTCATTGTTAACATTGTTATTGAAGTGGTTAGTAATTACTGTATAATAAAAATCCGTAAAAACACAGTAAAAATTAATTTGCGATGTTTAGCTTTGTTTCGTTACTTAAACATTTCCAAAAACGGAAACATTTGCTGCAACGGATCAAATCTTTCAGCAATTTTCCGTGGTCTTCCTCCAATTCTAAATAACCAGAAATGAAGCCATCTATAACACTACTGTATTCCCTGAAAATTTTCTGGGGCCGCCCGGTGGCGCAGTGGTCTAAGGCGCTGGCCTCTGATCCAGGGCCCGATTTACTACATGCGAGGCCCAGGGCACAAAACATTTTCGGGGCCCCCTCCTTATTCTCTATCGACCAAATAATAGTCACTGTGTGCAGAGTAGCAGAATGTAGACGTACATGCGTACGCATGATAGTTTCCAAATCCTTAGCAGGTTTGCAGATAGTTTTTTCATGTAGATTAAAAAAATAAAAATGCTAGGCCTATATACAGCAATTAAAACACTTACTCAACACTTTACTCAGATTAATATACTTAATTCTATTTTAACTGAAGAAAATTATTTTTCACATCTTCTGAGTTCTTTTGTTTTTACAGACATTTCTGGCCTCTAGATTTTATCAAGGCCTGTTCTCAATGTATACGAACTGTATTAAAAGTTTTGTTTACACAGAATTTAAATTTTATTGCCAGGTTCCTCTTTCAGTTGCCAATTAAATAAAAATATTTCCTTATGCATTTTGTAAGTCCAGTATTTTTGAATGAACTTGTTGAAAATCATATTTATAATTTTTGAAGGTTCATTGATAGAACTGCTTTTCTGGATATAAAAACTTTCTTTAATTAATCTCTTGTTTTTATGAGGTAGGTAGTCCAATATTTTAATATTTTGCCATAAAAGTCCATTTTACACACATTGCTGCACATTCAATTAGAATGTACTATTTTGTCCTCATTGGAATCTGTAATGTTCTAATAATTATTTGTTTTATTAATTTTCCTTTAAATTATCTTATTCTATTATCATGGTATGCAGGTTGGCAGCGAGTCTTCTGTTTCAATAGCTGTGCACGCAGATGCATTTTATTTTTATACAACTCTGGCTGTGCGGGTACAACTAGTTGATCAGTAGTTTGTGGTGTTAATGACCCCCATAGACTCTAACTATAACAATATATTTATGACAAAATGGATGGACATCTTAATTTTAGTGAATATTGTGGTCTTGCAATGTACTGATTCTTGCGTCTAGAACATGAGAACAATGCATCCAACAAAAAATGTGAACTAAAACAAGAAAAAAAAATCCATGGTGACCTCCACTGGACTTCCTCATAAATAGAGATGTGAAACTGCATAAAAAATTGAAAAAGTGCTATGGGCTTCACGGTTTCTGCCAAGATCAAATCAGCGCATCATGATCAATATATCAGAAAACTGCAAAACATAAAATTTTGTGTTGATGAGGAAGAGTCTGAGTTACACAAAAAAAAAAAAAATAATAATAATAACAAAACAAAAAACATAATAATCTGAAAAGCTGAGGGGAACACCTAGTCCGGTTCAATTTTTGGTAAATGTGTTGTACTTCGGCATCCTAAATTATTTGGTGAGAAAAGTTGTAAAATTAAAAAAAAAAAAGCATATTAAAGATGTTTACCGAAACACTTACCTCCAAGTAGGATGAGTAAACACACGCTGCGGCGACAACCTGAAGCTTTGCTCCATTGAGAGGAAGGTTTGCTGCGGCTGGGAATTCATGGGCAGAAGAGTACAACAGGAATCAGGTACGCTCTTGTCAGGAAAGAGTAGCAGAATATACTGCTACGCTAAAGAATGAAGTTTGTAATTTCTGTCTCACTTTTTAAAAAAACATGCAGAGACTGTCTTCGTTCTTTGGTATGTAATTCCGCGATACGAAATAGTAAGTGTGCACATGCCTTTCTTGTTTCTAGAAAAGCGTTAGAGTAGGTGTCGCATTCTCTCTAACGGAAGTTAGATGGCAAGTCTCAAAGTGAAAGTTTGATTACTAAAAAGAAAAGCTTTCGCGGAGAAATGAGTTCATACATTCAGCATCAAAGAATCCCATGTGAAAAAAACAAGAAACTGTCCAATTGCGATGTCAAGAACTGACACCGAAATTAACTATTTTCTGTAGCGTAGCACTACACTCTTTCCTGACAACAGCGTACCCGGATCCTGTTGTACTATTCCGCCCGTGAATGTCCTGGCTGCAGCGATCCTTCCTTTCAACGGAGCACAGCTTCATGTCAACGCCTCAGCGTTGTTTAAGGCTTCCCGCAGTGTCTGCTGACTCGTCATACTTGGAGTTCAAGTTTTTCGGTAAACATCTTTAATATTCATTCTAACGATGAAATTTTTTCACCATTTCCCCTTAAATTGCATATTTTAGAATCTGTACGTCACACTTTTTAGAAATTTTACAACTTTTCCAACCAAATAATTTACCACGCTAAACTACACATTTCCCCAATTTTTACCAAAATCTAATGAGCACATAATGCCATGAATGTATAAATTGTCCAATGTCAAACAAAACTGACAATACGATGACAAAGTGCTGTGTTTGGGCACCAGATCTTTTTATTTGTAATAACTCGTTTACTATTCTTTATTTTTAGGAATGAATAAAAACAATTGAAAATTTACCTCCTATATCAGGACGAAACAGTTGGGTTGAATATTTTCTTCTACATTTCCTAGATGCAAAGTCATGTATCAGAGAATCATAATTTAAAGACTGTGTCACATCACTCTCCAAAGACAGCAGAGCTAATGATGCCAGTTTCGTTTGTCTCATGGTTGATCGTAAGGGATTTTTCAGTCTTTTCAGCAAAGAAAATGATCTCTCACTTGTACAATTTGAAATCGGTAATGTCATGAACATTCTAAGTGCAGTCTCAGTGTTCGGAAATGTGGCTTCTAAATTGTTTACCTTCAAAGTTTGCAACATCTGGGGAATGGTTGCATGCTCCCCAATCATTGAGGAGAATTGCAAAAACTCTTCTGCAGACTGGTCGTCAAGGTCATTGTTATAGTATTCCTGCAATGCTTTTGCACCTTCAAAAATTTCAGATCTTGATTTTTTTGTAAAAATTCAAATTTTCTCATATTTTCATAAGCACTTTTTCAGCTTGAAAGCTGAGTGACTAAAGCATCACAAAGCACATAATAAACTTGAGTTCTAAATATATCCCTTGCACTGAGTTCTATATGTTCAATGTTACATTCATCTAGGTGTTTATTCTGGGGCACCTTCTTTCTTCGGGAATCATGACCATGGTATTGCACATTTTCAGACACTAATGTTTGAGCTTCCTCTTCATAGACTTCAAAATTTTCCCTCACGAACTGAATGAATTCAATTAACGACTGGAAAATTTTAGGTACTTCAGAAATACTTCCTTTTGGATTCTGGCAAGTTTGATTTGCACAGTTTAATCTCTGAAGTATTGTGTCCCAAACTACTGTGCTGATCGATATTTCCATTGTTCTCATTTTCTTCAGCAGTGATTTTGCTTCATCTCTTGTCTGTGGAGAATCATCAACATTTTCTGACAGAAATACTAAAACTTTCTCTATTTCACGATAATTTTTCCTCACTGATCGTGTAGCTGCAGCACTGCACACCATCTGGTAACTGACCGACTCTTCAGTGTGAGTGATGAATTTCCATGTGCTTCCTGGACTTTCTCCTGAAGCATCTTCCAACGGTGAGTTGATGCAGAAAAAAAGTATAGAGTTTTTGCAAAAATGTGAAAAAAGAGAGAACTTTACCACAACTATCTATGCTATTCACATCAACTAAATTTAAAGTGTGAGCAGAACATGGCACATATTCCGCTAGTGGATTGATTTCCCTAATGCGTGTTTGAACACCAGAATACTTCCCAGACATGTTGCTGGCATTGTCATAGCTTTGGCCTCTGACATTCATAATATCCAAGCCAGCCTCTTGTAGAAAAGATATCATGGTATTTGTAATGTTTTCTGCAGTATGTCCATGGAATGGAATAAATGTCAAAAACCGTTCTTTTGCTTCACAATCTTTGTTGACATACCTTATGATAAAAGCCAGTTGATCTATGTGTGTAATGTCTGGAGTAGAGTCGACTATGACAGAAAAATATTTTGACATTTTTATTTCATCAGTGATGGCATTAAAAACACGTACAGCCATTAATTCAACAAATTCATCCACACATGTTGAAGATAAGTAACTGGTGTTACCACTTCCTGGATTCCCACATTTTTCCAAGTGTTGAGCTAAGAATGGATCAAATTCTGCAATTAATTCTAAGCAGCCCAGGAAATTTCCATTCTGAACTGATCCAATTGTTTCATCATCACCATACATTGGCAACCCACGAACTGAGAGATACTTAACTGTTGCAACAACTCTATGCAAAACATCTTGCCAGTACTTGGATTCATTCCGATACTGCACAACTATCTCACAGTCAATGCGTGCAGAAGCATTCATGCGTGATGAATAGTCACATACTGCTTGCCTGTGTATGTGTGAATTTTCATGCTCTGTAAGACGTTCACTTGCATGCTTCCAGTCAGAAAAACCTGTGGATCCTAATGCTGTAGTGCTCCTAGCATACAATTTGCATATCCAGCAGAATAGTAAACAAGTTGATGGGGATAAAAGAAGCCAGTCGCGTTTTACCTTCTCATTATTTTTTTTATTCTGAAAAAATTACCTGCTGTTAGAAAACGTTTTTTACCACATATATCCTTCCCTGTGAATGCCAGCAACTTCAAATCTTGGACTGGTGGATCGCTCAAAAAGCATTCGCACATTTCTTCTGTAATTTCTCCCCATAAGGCAGGATCCACTGCATTCATTGTGGAACTTGTGCTCTCTTCATTAGATGAATTCAAAAGATTTCCCAAATTAGGAGCACCTGTGATGTTAGATGATTCTGAAGTCAGATTACGCTCAAGAGACTCACCAGTACTAAAATTAGATGAATTTGTAGAACGTTTGGGACCAAGTGAAATATCCAATTTTTTAATGGCAAAACGTTCAATGCTACCATGCTGCAGGTCATCATCCTTCAGTTTCAATTGTTTGGCTTTCCGTTTAGCGCTGCCTGATAAGTATGTACGTTTTGACATAATTTAACTGTTAAATAATTCAACTTAAATATATTGTTACAACTAACTAAATTTGATTATATATAAATTTAACAAATATTCAACATTCCATCAGACTACAAGAAACGCAACGCAAAATACAACCAAACCTTCGTGGTTACAGTTACGACAACGACAAGCCATGTGCAGGAAGTTGAAGGATCAGTTGAGTTTAGGTGCGTTCGGAAACGCAAAAAAAGGCACGTGACTCAATGGAAGCGATCCTTCTTCTCACTGGCCACCTGAAGGCTATTAAACCACTGAAACTCATTAATGGCCACGTGTTTACGTGAAATTCAAACCTCAAACTCACTGTGTGTAAGTACCACATCTATAAACACATGACTCATGAGCATGCAAAAGTAAAAATAATAAATTTTGAATATACACACACAAAATTCCCATTAACTAAGTACACATTTAATTCAAATTTGGGGGCCCCAAAAAATCGGGGGCCCTGGGCACGTGCCCCGTGTGCCCTCCCGTAAATCGGGGCCTGCTCTGATCATTCGTCCGTAAGGGGTCCGGGTTCGAATCCCGGTTAGACATGGATGTTGTGTTTGTCTTACGGCACTGGCTCTCTCCCTTCCCTGGAACCAGTGACCCTAAATCAGGGACGGGCGACTGCTTATAGCCCATTGAGTTGCTCACGGTGGTCGTTAAACTTCCAATAAAAAAAAAAAAAAAAAAACCTTCAGAGAAATTTCGAAATCGCTACTGTGAGTTCCGTTCCACGTTGCACCATGAGATGAATACCTTATCGAATGGTTGTATATCGTTTTTCGATGTCTTTTATCGCACAGGCGCAACTGACTAAATCTGTGACGTCACTGTGGTATCCAAGCGTTGTGCTTAGCATCTCCCTGCTCAAAAGAGGTATGTTCTTTCCATTCTTGTTGCTCCTTTGATCGGAGAACCTTCTCGCTTCATGTTATTCAAAATTATCATTTGGAGAAACCAAATAACCGCACCCTAATGCAGGCATTCAACGATGCTTGTTCGAAGTTGTGGCCAGAAATTCTTTACAACAAGGTATGGTTGGTGGTCACAGATCATGCGTCGTACATGCTGAAAGCATTTTCGCACCTGAAGCCTCTTTATCCTAACTTACACCACGTTACCTGCTTGGTACACTCCTTGCATAAAGTTTGCGAAGCCCGTGAGGGAAAAGTACGAAGTTACAAAACAGTTCATTGGATTAATGAAGAAAGTGCTGCTTAAGGTCCCAGCGAGAATCAGTATGTTCCAACAAACTACCCAACTTGCCCTTCCTCCAGAGCCTGTGATCGTCAGGTGTGGCACCTGGATCCCTGCTGTGGTATACTACTGTCTAAACTTTACTATGATCAAGTATTTCATTGCCCAACTTGAAGAAGATGGTAGTGCAGCAGTTACAAAAATCAAGTCTCGTGAGCAGTAAGGATCTGGAAAAAGAGTTTTATGAGGCATACAACTTCAAGTTCATTGTAGACAGCATCAAGAAGCTTGAAGAACGGAACATAGAAAAACAAATACAATGGGAGATTTTTAAGGAAGTGGAAAGCCGTGTGGATGACTTTGCCAAGACAAAGCTGGAAAATTCTCTTCGGAAGAACCCAGACGTCATTGCCTTCGTCAGTGAGACCCAAGATCTTGAGATTCGCATACAGACCAAGTTTGCGCCTCTAGTGAGTCTGGAGGTGGAGAGATCTTTCTTGAGCCTAGTACGTAGCAAATAAAATCCCAGTATCATCATCATCATTGTTAACCATTATCAATCCACTGCTGGACGAAGGTCTCCCCAAGTTTCCTCCACAACGGTCTGTCTTGTGCCAGTCTCCTCCATGTCACCCCTGCATACTTTCGAATTTCATCCACCCATCTCCCATGTGGTCTTCTTCTGGGTCTCTTCCTGTCCCTTGGAATCCAATCCAAAATCTCGGCTGTCCATCGATGATCTGTCCTTCTGGCAGTATGTCCAGCCCATTGCCACTTCAGGGACTTAACTCCGATCACGATGTCTTCCACTCCCGTCATCCCTCGGATCCACGAGTTCCTCTTCTTATCTCTCCTGGTTACACCAAGTATGCACCTCTCCATGCCTCCCCGAGTTGTCCGCAGCCTTTGTATGTCTCCCTTAGTTAAGGTCTACGTCTCTGCACCATACGTAAGCACTGGAAGGATGCATTGATCAAACACTTTTCTTTTAAGACATAATGGCATATTGCTCCCGAAAATTATGCTGTTTCCTCCAAAAGCTCTCCAGGCAAGTTTTGTACGCCGATTAATTTCTTCATCAATGTGACCCCCACTTGATATCTGCCGTCCAAGATAAACGTACGTGTCTGTTATCTCCAGCTCCTCTCCATCAATCGATAAATCCTCATTTCCTGTAAAAGCATTGAACATCACTTTTGTCTTCCGAAAGTTCATTTTCAATCCCACTTCTTTACTCTTGTCAGCAAGTTCCCGGATCATACTCTGCAGCTCTGATGGGCTAGTTGCAAAAATGACCACGTCATCAGCAAAACGAAGTATAATATATATTATATATAATATGCTATATACAGTAAGATAAAATTTGTTAGTTAAATTCTTTAACTAAATGAAACACACAAATGTAAAACTTACTTTATGTAGCAATGTTCAAGCTGGGTCAAAAAATGATGTAGCAAAAAATGCTAAAATGGGAAAAAAGTTGTAGCAAAATGTTAAAGAAAGTAAGCCGCTTTTGTCGCTCGGTAAATCATAGCATCAATTTAGTCGTTCACACTAACAACTCTTTGGATATCAGTGGAAAGTTAATTGCAAGTATACTGAAAGATACTAACACATTAAAATACACTGTATTGTATTGGACAGTATAAGTTGATATACAGCTAATAGATAAGTAACGGATTTTAGAAATACTAATAATAAGTATTTCCAAAATTATTAAATAAGCTTAAAATCCAAATCTTTTTCACTTTCCAGGACATTGCTTTTTCTTGCTTCAACACACAATTTGCAGTTCAAATATGGCATTTTATCTGTCCAGTTAACTTGAACCCATCTCTAAAGGGAGCACCGTTTTCACACAAGTTGCTGAGAAGGTATAGATTCGGTAGCTGGGTTACTTCTTTATTTTTTAATTCACAATTTTTTTCAGTTGGTTTATCAGCACTGTCTTTGTAATCTTTGCGTTTCTTAACAATGAATTTATCCATAGCAATGGTTACAAATATACGATAGACGGCAGCGGGTTGGCAAGCAGCCTCTAGCGAATACTTTTCTTTTTTAATTCGTGTTCCATCTCTGTACGATCTGCAAGAGTTTGAAAGGTCACTCTGGTCCCAAATGCTCTGAAAATAAGTGGTTATTTATGGACTTGGAGAGAGGATACTGTAGATGTCAAAGCTGACTCTGGTTTAAACTTGAACTTTGAGTGGGGAAAAGAAATATAATCCCTCTAGCTTCTAGACTCTTACCCCACCCTTTATGTAGTGTTCTCTAGTGTAATGAGGGAGGGGGGTATTGAGTCAATAGGTGCAATGGAACCATACCTTAATGATTAAGAAAATAACAGTGGAGTGCGAATCACTGCCATAATTTTGGAAACTGCAGATTTCACTGAAATAAAAAAGTCACAGCAGAATCTGCTGATGGGTGATATTTAAGTGGCTGGCGCCATTTTGCGACAAACACTAGTTTTTCTCTCGGATTTTGGATTAACTAAAATCCAAAATGCGAGAGAAAAACATTTCATTTTGCGAAAATAGCCACTGTACATTAACCTTTGTAATATGCAACACTTCACTGATGAATCTCAAAATAGACTGACATACATGTACAGTTAGGACTGACAATTAGCCCGTTGGACATTCAGGTGCACATTCAACCTGAATATCCAGCTGGCTCAGGTGATAGCACTAACCATGAACAATAATTTAACCCTTTAACCAGCTGGAATGAATTAACTTGGTGTTAGTAAAACGGGCTATGATTAGCTGCAACGCATATATTCGCTATCTCAAAAACAGGCTGAATGCGGCAGGAACGAGTGAGCCTGCCTATCAGAAAGCGTTGCTTCCCCCTTAGTTTTGTTATTCATTTAGGGGGATAATTGACAATCTTTCTTGACTGAGTACCTGCGAAAAGGGCGATAATAATGGCGAAGAACCCAAGAAAGGACAGAAAATATATTTGAGTGTCTCCTTTCTCCCCAGTAGCATGATATTCATGTCAGGGGGATTGCAATTCTCTATCATGCCCTGAGTCATAGAGCAGAGAATAAGGAACTAGAAGGGACTTTCTACAGGGAGAATAAAGGACTAGAAGAGACTTTCTGATAAAGGACCTTCTACCTAGTGGCATGATGTCTATGTCACTTCTGAGGAGTTTACTGTCACTATTGCTGAAATGAAAGGGCCAAAAGAATTGTTTCACTCGAGCTTTCGTCAAACCCGGCCACTATATGAGCAATTCTATTTAAGGAGAGCAGAAAAATTTTGGGAACCATTTTGTTCAGCTGTATCGGCCGTTTAAAGGTTTAAAGAAGGACTTGAAAAAATTAAACACAAGTCCTCAAAAAGAATACATTATGGTCAACGTAAAAAACACCTTCCTAATTCTAAAACAATTTGCAAAATTACTTACTTCCACATTTTATGATCCGAAAGATGTCAAAAACCACTTTATTATCAATGAATGAAATACGGGATTACACCATTGTACAATACAAATTTGGAAGATGCAAATCTGTTTATTGATGTAAATATGACATGGACGTCAAGTCACATAATATCCGAAAACCATGGGCACCTGCAGGAAATTTTTCAAGGGAGAGGGGGGTAGGGGTCAAGTGTAATTAATTAAGGTTTGGTTAATATGTAGAAAACAGTAATTCGTGAAAATGAAAGATAAATAGTATTACTACTACTTTACGACACTAGAACACTACTACTCGAGGCCGTAGATATGGTTAAGTAAAGGGAGGTTCTTGATTAGTATGATGAAATCGGTAATTCTGCATAAGTTTTCGTATTTCATTCATTTTTATTATTATTTGTGTGTGTGAGAGAGAGAGAAACTTTTCACCCAAATATAGGTAATTGTTTACAATAACTGGGACCCGGAATTTTTGGATTTTTTTATACATGAGTCTAGTGCATACTTGACTGTAGTCAGTGTAGTACTCTGTTTTCAGAAGATTCCGTTTACACTGCAACATGTCAAATTCTGCTATAAATAACAAA
The DNA here is from genome assembly GCA_039090855.1 of Macrothele yani. Classification (NCBI taxonomy): domain Eukaryota; kingdom Metazoa; phylum Arthropoda; class Arachnida; order Araneae; family Macrothelidae; genus Macrothele; species Macrothele yani. Next base: position 130,257,025 of record CM077009.1, on the reverse strand, counting down.
ATTTTTATTCCTATTTTTCAAAGAAAATTTAATGACAACATCCTCAGCATTTAAAGGCACACCACAATTCACACTCATCAGTGCTAAACCTGTTAAATGTTCAGTAACCATTGAATTCCTGAGCCAGCTTTTGAGGGTCTCAACTTTGAAAAGCATCTTTCTATGGTTGCAGTAGAACAGGGCAAGGTAGCAAGAATCTTCAAAAGTATTTTTATAACTAAGAAAAACATATAGTCACAATCTGTGAGGGTCTTTACCACTGTTTTTGGCTTGCCATCTTCAGACAGCGAGTTCCATTTACACTGCCACATGTCAAATTCTGCTTTAAATCTTCCGAAGTTTTCATCATAAATTTCACAAGCTTGCTGAAATATTTTTTTTTTTTTTTTGATTGGAGGTTTAACGACCACCATGAGCAACTCAATGGGCTATAAGCAGTCGCCCGTCCCTAATTTAGGGTCACTGGTTCCAGGGAAGGGAGAGAGCCAGTGCCGTAAGACAAACACAACATCCATGCCTGACCGGGATTCGAACCCGGGCCCCTTACGGACGAATGATCAGAGGCCAACGCCTTAGACCACTGCGCCACCGAAGCGGCTGCTGAAATATTTCTGACTTTGCATTTTTACATTTGAGAGGAAGTAGCAGTTGCAGTTTAGCTATTACTTTGTTATGTTCTGAAAAACGATCCTTTAGTTCAGTTAAGAAGTGATTAAGAAAAGGTGAAAATAAATTCCGACGATAGTGTTCATTTGCATCGCTTGCTGGGACATTTTCACGCTTTGATTGTCGTCCGACTTTCTTGGTTTGATCATTTGGCGTCTATCATTGTGCAGCATGCGTTCTGCTAACAGATATATGTCATTGAACGACTCTTCACTGCTACTACGCATTTTTTGTACAACGTTAATGATTAAAGCAACATGTTCGCAACATTGTATGTACTAAATCTGAATTTACTTTTTGAAGATTTCTACAAAAATTTCCACTATAAGAAAATACCTTATTTAAAGTTAGCAAGGCAACTACAAATTCTGCACTAGTTATGCTGCATAATAATTGATAAGTCTGATCAGAGGTTTCTTTAGCTCCAGAATCTTGCAGTTCATGCAGAGCTTGTAGTATCACAGAATACAATTCAGCAAAACGAGATACTGAATCATTCTTTTCAGTCCATCTGGTTTCGCACAGACCTAGGACTGTCTTATGAGATAGGTCTTCATTTTCTTTGGCATTTTTCTCTAGGATATTGCTTCTTTGCGATGACATACGAAAATTGTTTACTACTGCTTTAATTGTGCCAATACAATTTCTAATGATGCATAATTCGCAAGTGTGTGCAATAACTAAATTTAAAGCATGGGCACTACAATACACAAATTGGGCTTTTGGGTACTTTTCCGTTATTAACGTACGCACACCTCTGTACTTGCCACTCATTACGGTAGGCGACAGCCTCGTCATAGCCTTGTCCAACCATGTTCAAATCTACACCAAGCTGTGTTAATGTGGACACGCGAGGTGTAGCCAAACCTACGGCAATGACATCAGTTACAGAAATAAAACATAATAAATCTTTGCGAATGATAGTTTCTTTAATGTCAGCATATCGAACACAAATTGCAAGCTGTTCTTTCCGGGATATGTCCCGTGTCTCAACGGCTAATAATGAGAAACACTTAGCACTGTTTACTCGAGAAACAATTGCACCTTGTATGATTTCCCCGCAAATTTCAATGATTTCGTTTTGAATCATTGGACTAGTATACATACTTTTGGAGCCAGATAATGCAGATAAATGATTTAAAAATACTGGTTCCCCAGCTTTGGCACGGTATCGCAAAAGAGCACTAAAGTTGCCATCCTTGTAGTCTGGTTCTTGGAGATAAATGGGACTTGAATCATTTGTGCTTCTTAAAGAAAGCTCTTGGCGACCGCATGAAATGTTTCCACTATTGGAATTAACTTTTCTCTATTTTCCATAACCTGAACGATACACTACATTAGCTCGTTTTCCGCGTGCAGCATTTTAAAAACTATCTGCTTGCATACTAGCATCAATGTGATATTTAGTTTTCTTGTGTTTTCCAAAATATTCTTTTGTATTCTTCCACTTTACAGAAAATGTCGTTACCAGTGTACCAAGTGCTTGATCTCCTCTGCCTCCAACTTGAGGACCAAATAATATACAAATTTTGCACAATACTCCACATAATTGATTTGAATAAACTAACCATGGATACAGTTTGAGCCACTTTAATTGAAAAGTTAGTTTTCTCTTAGCTGAAACAGGGAAAACGTAGTTCTCAGAAGGTGTCCATGGGTTTTTAAGTGCTTGTTCTTTTGTAAAATCATCCAAAATAACTCCTAAGAAACTGCCTATGTCAAGCTTGTGGCACGTTTCATTGTAATTAACAAAGATTTCACTATCCGGATTGTATATGCTGTGTTCATTTTTTCCCCATAGATTTCAATTTCACATTACTCGCACTCAGGGGCGGCTCGTCATTAGGGGCCAGAGGGGCCGAGCTCCACCTAAAAATTTCTATTTCTAGAAATAATTTTTTTTGCCCTTATTCTTATTCTCTCTTTTAACTACATGGTGATAAACCTTTCCCTTCAAAAACCATTAAGGGAAAAGATTCCTTCAAAACCGAAAAACTATTCCCTGAGGAAAGAGATCACGTTTAGAGTGTGGGGTTATTGGGGCCAGCTCCAACAGGCCCCAGTAACATCACTACGCAAGCGAAGAGGAGACGATTTTCTCCCCGCCGCATTCAGTATAATGACTTACATACAACACCGACTTAACCACGTGCGCAAAAAAAGCTGTACCCGCGCTAATTTGATTGGCCGGGAGAGTATCAATTTCCTTAACGCCGTGGGTTGACAGAGAAGCTTAACCCGACCAAGCTCAAGGGTGGCGGGATGGTTTCAAATGTCGTAGCAAAGTTCAGTTAGTTGTTTTTTCTGTGTGTGTCTCTTTCGGTGACGTGTTGTTCCTTGTGTCATGACTTTTTGCTTGTCGAGTACAATGAATGGAGTGGATATTTTGTTAAAATCTCCGTTCTTTGCTTTAAATCAGGAAGAAACGCTTCACTTAAAAAAACTCAGTGCTTATCACCCCAAGAATTTTTAGTTCGAGCTTCACTTAAAAAAACACAGTGCTCATCAGTCCAAGAATTTGAGTCTAAAAGCTTCACTTAAAAGAACTCCGTGCTTATTAGCCCAAGAATTTGAGTTTCCAAGAGTATGAAGTTTACAAAGCGCTTTGCAGAACTAATTTCAGTTTAAACTAAGATGATTTTCTGTGTTAAAAATAAATAAATATATGAGAAAACCTGTAAATATAATTAGCACGAGTACATATATGTTTTTAGGTTTCACAAGTTCTTTAAAAAAAAGGTTAAACCTTTCAAATAATGCAAATGGTAGTGTGATACTCATTCTATATGGGACGAAATTCATGAAACATTCCCTCCCTGCATATATTTGGAGTTATTATTCTTTCACTACATTTTTTTATCCTGTGAATATTCCTCAGTTGAGAAATCTGAAGAAACACAAAGCACAACTAACATAAATTAATGCTCATATGTTTTAAGGTAAAAATTTTATTTAAGGAGTTTTAACATTTTTCTGTTAATAGATATGCATTCTATTCTGAGGAATTTGTTTTCGTGTGCAATACAATAGTTGATACATTCCTACCTGATTTGGGCATTATTGTAAGTCAAGGGGGTAAACAGAGGCAGAGTAAAGGAATCGGGGGGGGGGGGGTCTGAATAGTTTGCCTAATAATGACAGGGTTTTTTTTTAATTTCATTCCTTGACTTCGGCTACTGGCCCTCCTGTTTCAGTTGCTACGAGCCGCCACAGCTCTCACTAGTTATAACAAAACTTGATGACACTGATTCACTTTGGAATTCATTTTGTTTATTTATATTTGCGTTAACAACAGGAACAGAATCTAAATCTTCTTTTACTTTTTTATTTGTCAGAAAAGCTGTTAACGATGTTTGTTTTATCCTCTTCATTATTCTTATACATCAATTTTGCTTTTCCAATTAATTGTAAAACACTTACCGCTTAATCGGTTCGGTATACATACAATTGTACAATGCAAATTTCTAAAGCATGTACTACTATAAAGCCTGAAGCTACTTTCTACACTGACTAGTTACGGGGGCCGCCCCGGTGGCGCAGTGGTTTAAGCGATGGCCTCTGATCATTCGTCCGAACGGGGTCCGGGTTCGAATCCCGGTGAGGCATGGATGTTGTGTTTGTCTTACGGCACTGGCTCCCTCTCTTCCTTGGAACCAGTGACCCTAAATTAGGGACGGGCGACTGCTTATAGCCCATTGAGTTGCTCACGGTGGTCGTTAAACCTCCAATCAAAAAAAAAGTTACGGGGTACGGTTATTTGCGGCTGCGTTACGTTCCCCAACTGAACCTGCTCCGAGCGACGCTAATGAAAGATATGCAGGAAGTGACGTCACTGAACGCTCTCAACTAGAGGCCTGCAACGCACAGCTGCTTTCACCTCTCTCATCTTCTAATCTCCTCGAGTGAGGTTTAGTGAGTTTGCTGCGCCGCTAGGGATAGAATGGTCTTGCTGTAACTTACAACCATAAGCTCACCTAAAGGCTTTCATTAAATGATACTACTACAATTTCTGTAAATAAGATCGTTGGATAGATATAATGTAACGTAGTAGGCATTTTTTTCAGATGGGGGGGGTTAATCCCCAAACCACACCCTTATATACGGCCTTGCTACTACTACTACTGGCCCGTGTGTGGCCTAGTGGTCAGCGTTCGTGACTGCCACGGAGATAACCTCAGGTTCGCTCCTGGGCAGGTACGAACGTTCGAACCACTAAATACCCGCCGTGCGTCGGATGGGCACGTTAAGCCGTTGGACCCCGGGTACTGGTCCCCGGCAATAAATAAAGGCGTCTTTCTACCTCGCTTCCGTGTCACTTTCCTATCGGGCACTCTAGCCCAAATCTCCTAGCTTCCTATTTCTAAGGGTTGTTTAAGACTTGGGGTCAAACACTCCCTTCCTAAAACCCTCTACATATGACCTGATCTGATCTACTACTACTTCTTCAAAGAGTTCCACTGCATCAATATTAGATGCATCATTCACTGTGAAAATGATTTCGAAATGTTGGCAATGTTGTAACAATTTTCTGGACTTACACTTAATTAAAGAGCTAATTTCATACAGAAACTAGAGATGCGAACTATGATGTTTTATTTTTTCATAAAGATCTTGTATTGAATTTATAGATGCGTCAACAACTGTGTTGAAAAAGTCAGTTACAAATTTTTTTATCTTTTATTTTTTTTAAAGATTTTGCAGCATTTATTTTTACTTTCATAATCATATTGCTTTTTTTTTTGTATTCGAACTTGTTCTTCTGTACGAAATTCCACAGTTATGTCTAAGATAGCAGAAAACTCGCATGCTGCAAGCTTTACTTTAGCAAATCCAGTTTTCCAATAATCTTTTAAAAAATCCAATACACGCGAAATTTACGTAACAGCATCCAGTATGTTAAAGTTTATGGATTGTAATTGCTTACTCACTGGGTATATGATGCCTAATAATGCAAGGTCAGGTGATGCGTAACATCACAACCTCTCCTTGACAAATGTCAACATCGCCCTCTCGTGGTGCATCCTGTTCCCACTAAAGGGGCTCTGACGACCGCCAATAGCGGTATAACTATACCATCGGGATTAGAGGAAATGCTATCCCACACTCACCCAACCCGCTTGGCCAGTGAGGTGATTTATGGCCAAACCCCTCCAAAATGACTCCACAACTTAAATCTTGGCCCTCAGTCTCCGGCAGCTGGAATGTACCTGGCCAAGGCAGCGGCCAGTGCTACATGAAGGCAGAGGGTGCTAAGAATCCCCGGAGGACCGGACTAGGCTGCCATCTGATGCTGACCTTGGCTACGTATAATGGACGCTCCCTATCTTCTGATTCAAGGCTTCTTGAATTGGAAGAGGAACTACAAAGGATCAAGTGGGACATCGTCAGGCTAAGTGAGGTAAGGAAAAAAGGAGATCTCATTGAACTGAAATGTAGACATCTCTTCTACTATCGTGGGACAAATACTGGCAGAACTAGTGGTGTTGGATTTATAATAAACAAGAAATTGAAGGATAAAGTTGTAGAAGTTGAACGCTCCTCTGACAGAGCTGCACGATTTGTTATCCAACTCTCGAGAAGATACAAGGCTCAGATTATTCAAACTTATGCACCAACTACAAGTCATACTGAAGAAGAAATTGAAGAATTTTAAGAGGAAATTCGTCTCCTAAATAATAAAGGTAAGCAGCACTTGAAGATAATTATGAGAGATTTCAATGCAAAAATAGGGCAACGGCAACAGAATGAAACTTCAGTAGGTAAATTCGGTCATGGCAACAGAAACCAGCGTGGAAATACTCTCGTTCAGTTTGCAGAGGCAGAAGGGTTTTTCATCTTGAACTCCTTTTTCAAGAAAGAGCCGCACAGGAAATGGACATGGAGACATCCAAATGGGACGACAAGTGAAATTGATTTTATTATGTGTAACAAAAAATTCGTCATAGAAGACTGCAGTGCGCTAAACAAGTTCAACACAGGTAGTGACCATGGATTGGTGAGATGTAAGATGCACCTCAACACTAAACTCGAACGTGGCAAGCTCATAAGACAAACAAAATGTATGGACATAACCAACCTTAAAAAACACCAAAATACCTTCAAGTTGGAACTAAAGAACAGATTCTCTGCTTTAGAAGGCCTAACATCGAAAGAAGTGGATATTTCTGAAGTTAACAGAAAACTAACCAAAGCTCTTATGGAAACAGCAACAAAATTATCTGGGTCTAAGAACAAGTTGCATGTGAACAAATTATCAGGAAAAACCCAAAATGTTGATGCAAAAAAGAAGAGAGATGAGGACAAATAAAGAAGATGTGACTTCCAAAGTGGAATATATAGAGCTATGCAAGACAGTACGAAAAAGTATCACTGAAGACGTAAGAAAATTCAACTGTGAACTAGTAAGGAAAGCAATTGAAAACAACCAAAGCCTAAAGATAGCAAAGGGACATCTCAGTAGGGAAAGAAAACAGATTATGGCACTGAGAAAAGAAGATGGTTCTGTAACAAGAAATAGAGGCGAAATTTTGACAAGAGTGAAAGATTTCTACTCCAAGTAATATGAAAGGGATGATGCATGTACTCCAGACATCATGGAAGGTACCAGTAAAAGAGTTCTTCCAGTTCTCCCAGCAGAAGTTGCACATGCAATCAAGAACATGAAGCGGGGAAAAGCTCCAGGAGAAGATGGAATTACTGTAGACATCATACAAGAAGCTAGTGGAGAAATCCAAACAGTACTCGCCCAAATTTTTATTCGATGCCTTAACAAAGGGAAGATTCCTGAGGATTTTAACAACGCTATAATGATCCTGCTACATAAAAAAAGTGACACTGAGGATCTCAGGAAATACAGACCTATCAGCCTCCTATCAGTGGTTTATAAAATCTTCACTAAAGTTCTTTCACATCGTTTGAAGGTAACACTGGACATGGCTCAACCGAGAGAACAAGCTGGATTCAGGAGTGGCTACAGCACAATAGATCATATCCACGTACTGAGAGAACTAATTGAAAGAGCGAGGGAATATGAACTTCCATTGTGCATGGCTTTTATCGATTATGAAAAAGCCTTTGATTCGGTGAAACCATCAGCAGTTACAATGGCTCTGAAATCCTGCGGTATTGAAGATGCATACATTAATATTATTAATAACATCTATGAAAATGCAAGTGCAAAGATTCGGCTGTTTGAAATTACAACACACGTAAAAATTGGAAAGGAAGTGAGACAAGGTGACACCATATCTCCGAAGCTCTTTAATGCCATATTGGAAAATGTCTTTCAATCACGGAACTAGGAAAAACAAGGGGATAAAGATTAATGGATATTATCTAACCAACCTTCGTTTTGCTGATGACATAGTCATTTTTGCAACTACCCCATCAGAGCTGCAGAGTATGATCCAGGAACTTGCTGACAAGAGTAAAGAAGTGGGATTAAAAATGAACTTTCAGAAGACAAAAGTGATGTTCAGTGCTTTTACAGGAAATGAAGATTTATCGATTGATGGAGAAAAGCTGGAGATAACAGAAACGTACGTTTATCTTGGACAGCAGATATCAAGTGAGGGTCACATTGATGAAGAAATTAATTGGCGTACAAAACTTGCTTGGAGAGCTTTTTGGAAGAAACAGCATAATTTTCAACAGCAATATGGCATTATGTCTTAAAAGAAAAGTGTTTGATCAATGCATCTTTCCAGTGCTTACGTATGGTGCAGAAACGTGGACCTTAACTAAAAGAGACATACAAAGGCTACAGACAACTAAAAGCAGCATGGAGAGCTGCATGCTTGGTGTAACCACAGGAGAGATAAGAAGAGGAACTCGTGGATACGAAAAAATGACAAGAGTGGAAGACATCATGATCAGAGTTAAATCCCTGAAATGGCAATGGGCTGGACATACTGCCAGAAGGACAGACCATCGATGGACAGCCGAAACTTTAGATTGGATTCCAAGAAACAGGAAAAGACCCAGAAGACCACATGGGAGATGGGTGAATGAAATTCGAAAGTATGCGGGAGTGACATGGAGGAGACTGGCACAAGACAGACCGTTGTGGAGGAAACTTGGGAAGACCTTCGTCCAGCAGTGGATTGATAATGGTTGATGATGATGATGATGATGATGTCATACCAAATGATAATGGAACATTAAATTTAAAATGGCAAATATTGGATTGGTGTGAATAAAATATCTGGCAAAGGACCAGCACACGTGGATGGCGAGAGCGGAAAAGTAGGACAACTTACCTAGGCAAAATAATTTTTAACCAGCACGTCCTGCTGGTTTAAAAATGCCCTGACTTCCCGTTTGGTAAAAGTTGTACATGGGACTGATGTTGATCAGAGGTTTCTGTCCTGGCCAGGGCTCGGTTTCGAGCAGTAGTTAGTAGCAAATTGCTATCAAGCAAATTAATTTTCCTAGTGATAAAAAGTGGTTCAAGCAAAAGTTGCTAGTGGAAAAATTTTGAGTGTTTTAGTGTGAACTGTAAAGCGCCACTGCATTGCTCGTGTGGGATATTTTAGACACATACAAAAATTAACAACTGCCCTATGGAAACAAATGTTTCTTGAAAAGTACAAACATTACACTAAAGAGCAATTGAATTAGAGACAGCTGGCGTTATGCAAATGTGGCGCTGTGGGCGGCCCTGTAAACGGAAATGACATGACGTATGCAGCGATCCGACAATATAAGGAGTGATGCGATGGGAATCAGTAAGAGTCGGACGCAGTATGGGTAAGACAAAGGATCTAAGCGCATTTGATCGTGGGCAAATTGTCGGGGCCCGACGATTGGGTCACTCTATCTCGGAAGTCGTACAGGCACTGGGATTTTCACTAGCCCCTGTGTCACGGGTGCACCGTGACTATATCGAATCCGGTAAAACCATCCCTGCAAGGGCCAACTGCCGTGGACAACAGCGTGTGGATGAGCGGGGTCATCGTCGGCTAGCTCGCATTGTAACAGCGGATAGACGAGCCACAGTGAAAGAAATCACTCGGCAATTTAACGCCGGTGCACAAAAACGTATAAGTTGCCACACCATCCAGAACCATCTCCTCGCTGTAGGATACAGAAGCCATTGTCCCACGAGGGTACCGCTGCTGACCGCACATCACAGGGTGCAAGATTAGCATGGGCGCGGGAACATCGCCACTGGACCCTAGACATGTGGAAAAATGTTTCCTGGACTGATGAGTCGAGATTCACGTTGGTACATGCGGATGGCAGGATACGAGTACGGCGCAAACCACATGACATGATGGATCCTTCTTGCCAGCAGGGTACTCTTCAAGCTGGTGGGGGTGGCATTCTCGTCTGGGGACTGTTTACGTGGACTGAAATGGGACCCCTGGTACGTGTGACATTATCCCTTACAGTTCAACCTTATCGGGATATCCTGAACGGCCATTTGCCCCCGTTTGTGCGTCTTCAACATCCCACTGGGGGCCTCATCCTGCAACAAGACAATGCCATCGCTCTTGAATTGTATCCGAATGGTTGGATGAACACTCCACCGACGTGACCTCACTTCCTTGGCCATCTAGGTCACCTGACCTCAATCCCATCGAGCACATCTGGGATGCCATCGAGAGAGATGTTCGAGGCTCTGACCTTGTTCCATCAAACCTTCGTGAACTGTATAGGAGCTTGTTCAGGAGTCGTGGATCCGTGCGGCTTCCCAATTCCAACGCTTCCGGTGTCTTGTCGAGTCCATGCCGAGACGAATCGCCGCCGTCATCAGGGCGAAAGGTGGTGCTACACGACAGGTATCTCTAATTCAATAGCTCTTCAGTGTATAAAAACATTTTGGCGCCATAGAAATATCCAGTATATTTCCCTTATCTACTTTTGCATGTGAGGTTGGGTTCAGTTTCATGAAGAGAATCCAGGGCGATTGGAGGGGCAGTTTAAACTCACAAACATTGAATATTCTCATGAGTATTGAGGTTGATGGTCTGTCCGAAGACAAGTTTGACCCCAGGCCTGCTGTTTTAAAATGGTATGATGAAAAGACCCGAAACCCAGATCGTAAACCATACGAAAAATAACTTATGCTTTTGAAGTGTTTTTAAATTTTGGAAATAAAGTTAAATTAAAAATAATGTTTTTTTCAAATATTTGCATTCAAGTTAAATTGTTAGAATTAATCTGTCAGGTCATGAAAAGGTATATTTCAGAATTACAATGTTAGAGTTACAGAGGTGAAATCCAAATTTGTGATGATTGACTAATGGAGGGGGACATATTAAAATTTCTTTTGTGTAATGTTAATAAACTTTCGCTAGTAGATAATGCAATTTGCTAGTAAATAATAAGGCCAAGTGTTGCTACTGCTAAAAAAAAAAAAAAAAGCAACAACAAAAAAAAACGAAATCAAGGCCTGCTCCTATCGCAAGTCAGTAGCATACCCAGGATCAGATTTTGACACGGCAGAGGGGTCCCAGAAAATATCTTCTCATACAAAAACGTGTGTGTGTGTGTGTGTCGACCTCGTATAGATAAATACCGACACTAGAAATATTATCATTGATTGGACACTTACCTAATACTTTGTTGAACCTCTTTGGTCGAAGGATCAGAGGTCACCGCAGCCTTCAGCAAGGTCACATGCTCTTTCACCAAGCAGATGTATCAACATTGTTACACATCCCTACCGCTTCCCCTCCCTGACCAATTAAAGCAACAGCATAACTAAGATACCGCAAAAGTCACTAGCCCACACCCACACTCCCCGTAGAATACAACAAATGGATGCACTTCTGTTTGCGACCCCCGTCATCTGCTAGAAGAAAGTAGCGAGGAATCAAGGGGAAATTACACGATTCCCGCTGCCCTGGGGCTGTGCTGCCTCCGTGCGTCTTACCTGGTTCGCTCTGTTTCTGTTGTCGCTGCCATCTTGTTTTTAAGCGTGCGTTGTGAGTCTGTGGAAGTTGACGTGGAATTGGAAGCGTTTTGTCAAGGAAGTTGCTAGGGATGAGGATACATGCATTGTTTGGTGTGAGCCCAAGGGATTGCTTCCAACTGTACAAAGATATTCAGCAGGTCATCCGATGACTCTAGAGAGTGGATATGTATCATCGTTTGGGCCTCACAAAAATCTTTTGGCAGACCTCTGAGAGTGGATATGTATCATCAGATGGGCCTCGTAAAAATAATTGAGCAGACAACATTGTGGAATTTTATTCCGACGGAATTGTCGTCTTTTCTCAGACCACTACATTGAGGTGATGATTCGCATCATCAAACAGTTCTTTCCAGGTACCTAATAAGGTACACAATAGGTACAGAATGAAAGAACATTCAATAAAGGCCCTTTTAAGGGACAGCCAAAATACAATAGAAACATGTTCGTTACAGAAACAACCCACGCTACGTATTTCATGTCTCCCGATAGATGGCAGCACGTTACTAGCACCACGTCTCTTGTAGCAGACGACGATGGCCGCAAATCGAAGTACAGCCGAACAAACACTCAGATCCCAGTGAAGCTCAGGTTTCCCAGGAGGAACTCCTCTCAAGGAGGACTGAAAGAATACATAAGCTTTAACTATGTTTTTCTTAATTTAAAGAATACATCTTGCGTGTGCATGCAATATAGTATGCACGAATTAACTACATATTATTTTTGTAAAAACACAATATCTTAGGGTTATTGCTATTATTGGGGGGGGGTCGTCCCGGTTGGATCCCTCCCGTCGGTGCCCTACTGTCTCAAGTACATTACATGTGGCGATTTTTCGATTTTCCCAAACCCTGACAATCATTTGGAATAGCCCTGTGTTTATCTGTTACGTGTGTATTGCTTCATTCCTACAGGGGTTAATCAAAATAATGGAAACAATTACTGTTTGTGGAGAAATTTTTATTAATAAGCTGCAGGCCTACCTTGGGTTTTCAGAACAGAAGCAGTTCAACTTAAAATAGACTTATACAAGCAGTGGCGCACGGAGAAAATCCTGTTGGGAGGGGGGGGGGTAGTTGTACATTTAGGTATGTGTGTATACGCACATAGTATCATCATCATTGTCAACCATTATCAATCCATTGCTGGACGAAGGTCTCACCATGTTTTTTCCACAACGGTCTGTCTTGTGCTAGTCTCCTCCATGTTACTCCCGCGTACTTCAGAATTTCATCCACCCATCTCCCATGTGGTCTACTTCTGGGTCTTTTCCTGTTCCTTGGAATCCAATCTAAAATTTCCCCTATTCATCGATGGTCTGTCCTTTTGGCAGTATGTCCAGCACATTGCCATTTCAGGGATTTTACTCTGATCATGATGTCTTCCACTCTTGTCATTTTTCTGATCCACGAGTTTCTCTTCTTATCTCTCCTGGTTACACCAAGCATGCACCTCTCCATGATTTTTTGAGTTGTCTGCAGCCTTTGTATGTCTCTTTTAGTTAAGGTATGTCTCTTTTAGTTACGTCTCTGAAAGGATGCATGGATCAAACACTTTTCTTTTAAGACATATTGCCATATTGCTCTTGAAAATTATGCTGTTTCTTACAAAAGCTCTCCAGGCAAGTTTTGTACGCCGATTAATTTCTTCACCAATGTGACCCTCACTTGATATCTGCTGTCCAAGATAAAAGTACGTGTCTGTTATCTTCAGCTTTTCTCCATCAATCGATAAATCTTCATTTCTTGTAAAAGCATTGAACATCACTTTTGTCTTCTGAAAGTTCATTTTTAATCACACTTCTTTACTCTTGTCAGCAAGTTCCTGGATCATACACTGCAGCTCTGATGGGGAAGTGGCAAAAATGACTACGTCATCAGCAAAACGAAGGTGGGTTAGATAATCTCCATTAATCTTTATCCCTTTGTTTTCCCAGTTCAGTGATTGAAAGACATTTTCCAATATGGCATTAAAGAGTATGGGAGATACCGTGTCCCCTTGTCTCACTCCCTTTCCAATTTTTATGGATGCTGTATTCTCAAATAGCCGAATCTTTGCATTTGCATTTTCATAGATGTTATTAATATTAATGTATGCATCTTCAATACCGCAGGATTTCAGAACCATTGCAACTGCTGATGGTTTCACCGAATCAAAGGCTTTTTCATAATCGATAAAAGCCATGCACAATGGAAGTTCATATTCCCTCGCTCTTTCAATTAGTTCTCTCAGTACGTGGATATGATCTATTGTGCTGTAGCCACTCCTGAATCCAGCTTGTTCTCTCGGCTGAGCCATGTAAAGTGTTACCTTCAAACGGTGTGAAAGAACTTTAGTGAAGATTTTATAAACCACTGATAGGAGGCTGATAGGTCTGTAGTTCCTGAGATCCTCAATGTCACCTTTTTTACGTAGCAGGATCATTGTAGCATTGTTCCAATTATCAGGAATCTTCTCTTCATTAAGGCATCTAGTGAAAACTTGGGCGAGTACTGTTTCGATTTCTACACTTGCTTCTTGTATGATGTCTACAGTAATTCCATCTTCTCCTGAAGCTTTTCCCAGTTTCGTGTTCTTGATTGCATGTGCAACTTCTGCTAGGTGGACTGGAAGAACTCTGGTACCTTTCGTAATGTCTGGAGTACATGTATCATCCCTTTCATATAGCTTTGAGTAGAAATCTTTCATTCTTGTCAAAATTTCACCTTTATTTCTTTTTACAGAACCATCTTCTTTTCTCAGTGCCATAATCTGTTTTTTTCCCTTACTCAGATGTTCCTTTGCTCTCTTCAGGCTTTGGTTGTTTTCAATTGCTTTCCTGACTAGTTCACAGTTGAATTTCCTTACATCTTCAGTGATACTTTTTCGTACCGTCTTGCATAGTTCTACATTGCCTTTAGTTGTTATCCTCATCTCTCTTCTTTTTTTCCATCACAGATTTGGTTTTTCGTAATAATTTGTTCATATGCAACTTGTTCTTAGTACCAGTTATTTTTGTTGCTGTTTCCATAAGAGCCTTGGTTAGTTTTCTGTTTACTTCAGAGATGTCTATTTCTTCCGACGTTAGACCTTCTAGAGCAGAGAATCTGTTCCTCAGTTCCAATTTGAAGGTATTATGGTGTTTTTTAAGGTTGGTCATGTCGATACACTTTGTTTGTTTTATGAGCTTGCAACGCTCGAGTTTAGCATTGAGGTGCATCTTACATCTTACCATTCTATGGTCACTACCTGTGTTGAACTTGTTTAGCACACTGCAGTCTTCCATAACAAATTTCTTGTTACGCATAATAAAATCAATTTCACTTGTCAATTTATTGGAATGCCTCCATGTCCATTTCCTATACGGCTTTTTCTTGAAAAAGGAGTTCATGATGAAAAACCCTTCTCCTTGTGCAAATTCTACAAGAGTATTTCCACGCTGGTTTCTGTTGCCCTGACCGAATTTACCTACTGAAGTTTCATTCTGTTGCTGTTACTCTATTTTCGCATTGAGATCTCCCATAATGATCTTCAAGTGTTGCTTGCCTTTATTATTTAGATGACGCATTTCCTCATAAAATTCTTCAATCTCTTCTTCAGGATGACTTGTAGTGGGTGCATAAGCTTGAATAATCTGAGCCTGGTGTCTTTTCGAGAGTTGGATAACAAGTTGTGCAGCTCTGTAAGAGGAACTTTCAACTTCTACAACTTTATCCTTCAATTTCTTGTTTATTATAAATCCAACACCACTAGTTCTGCCAGTATCTGTCCAACGATAGTAGAAGAGATGTCCACTTTTCAGTTCAATGAGATCTCCTTTTTTCCTTACCTCACTTAGGCCGACGATGTCCCACTTGATCCTTAGTAGTTCCTCTTCCAATTCAAGAAGCCTTGAATCAGAAGATAGGGAGCGTCCATTATACGTAGCCAAGGTCAGCATCAGATGGCAGCCTAGTCTCGTCCTCCGGGGATTCTTAGCACCCTCTGCCTTCATGTCGCACTGGCCGCTGCCTTGGCCAGGTACATTCCAGCTGCCGGAGACTGAGGGCCAAAATTTAAGTTGTGGAGTCATTTTGGAGGGGTTTGGCCATAACTCACCTCGCTGGCCAAGCGGGTTGGTGAGTGTGGGATAGCATTTCCTCTAATCCTGATGGTATAGTTATACCGCTATTGGCGGTCGTCAGAGCCCCTTTAGTGGGAACAGGATGCACCAGGAGAAGGCGGGGTTGACTTTGTAAAGGAGAGACTGTAGTATGTTGCGCATCACCTGATCTTACATCCCACGCACATAGTATATATACATATGTATGTATGAATACAATATATATATATAGATATGTATAAAATATGTATATATTGCATAGGACAGACAGTTATACATTAGATAGATAGATAAAAAGTTGACGTATGAGATGGGGGGGGGTGAGCCTCCAAGGCCCCCTGGGTGCGCCAGTGTATGCCAGTCATGTACATACAATAATGTAATTTTGGACCATTCTTCCTGCAAAATATGTACCAACTGTGTCAGTGATGTTGTAGGTGTGATCTGACCTTTAGCACAAATATTCAATAATATTGCAATCTGCAGATTGAGGTGGCCAGATTAGCTGCTGTGCATCATCCTCATGCTCTGCAGATCATAACTTTACCCATTTCACACAACACAGGGGTGCATTATCTACTTGAAACCAGGAACGGTCATCAGGCAACAATTGCCCCCCAACATTGTGTGCAGGCAGTCCCTAAGAATGGATTTGTACATTGCAGATGTGACGTGACCCTGCAGAATAACCATTGGCTCTAAGCTTAAGGAATACCATGATGGTGCCCCATAGCATCAGGGATCCACTTCCATGTTTCACAAACAGTCGGGGTGGTACACTTCTGCAGGTTTTAACCCAAAGACACACTTAAGCATCCTAGTTTTCGTGTGCTTTGTACCCGACAGGTTTTTTCGCATTGATGTTGGTAATCAGAAGTTTGTATTTCAGCATGTCCGTAAATACCGGCACAATGGAGTTTGTGACGAACTGTTGTGATGAAAATGAGATCATGTTCAACTTGGCTGCTATTTATGGTACCATCAGTGTTGAAGCTGTCACTCGCACTTTCGCCAAATCATGATAAAAGCGGAAGTTTTGTGACAAAAAGTCCCAACAGAACCGACAAAGAGCAAACGTTTCCCATCATTTTTTCTTTTGTCATTCCGCTCACCCCTGCTTCGCCCTTGTGATTTTTTCATTCCGTCATCGCCGCTTCGCCACACCGAACAGGTTTCCTTCCCCATCAATTTCTCTTTCCATCTCCACGAATTGCCCTGTTGTTTTCCCATCCCATTTGTCTTTTCTCCTATTGTTGAAAAACACTGGTGAGCCTTGAGAGCACCTTTCGCAAGGGCTTTGCTGAGTTGAATAAGAAATGAGACGTTTCGTTTCTTTCTTTGGCGGTTCCCTGCCACAGCAGCTTGTGCCATTTCGGTTCGGGTCAACCAGTCGGCCAGTGTGTTGTCGGATGTGGCTTTGCTCAGTCCTGGTCTTTGTATATATTTTCACAAACTGCATACATCAGCAAATGGAAGTATTTTTTATTAAAATTAGCAGTGTTTCAGTTCAGTTCAACCAGTCCCCCAGTGTGTTGTCCGTTGTGGCTTTGCTCAGTCCAGGTCTTTGTATATATTTTCACAAACTGCATGCGTCAGCAAATGGAGGTATTGTTATTAAAATTAGAAGAGTTTCAGTTCAGTTCAACCAATCGGCCAGTGTATTGTCTCAGTCCAGGTCTTTGTATATATTTCCACAAACTGCATGCGTCAGAAAATGGAAGTATTGTTATTAAAATTAGAAGAGTTTCAGTTCAGTTCAACCAATCGGCCAGTGTATTGTCTCAGTCCAGATCTTTGTATATATTTCCACAAACTGCATGCGTCAGCAAATGGAAGTACTTTTATTGAAATTAGAAGTGTTTCAGATCAGTTCAACAGTCGGCCAGTGTGTTGTCCATTGTGGCTTTGCTCAGTCCAGGTCTTTGTATACAGGGTGCCCACTAAAGTCCTTTCTCAGCCCCGTAACTTTTGAACGTCGACAGCTATAGCCATAAAAACGGTGTCTAGGTACAGTAAAGTGGCTATGCGCTATTGGATGAGACCACTTACAGCGCCTCCTAGGGGCAAAGTCAGGAGTTAGCGTGCCGATCTCAAAAACTATACGAGATACGGGAGAATAGTCAATAACAAAGTTGTAGAGCAGCATCGATTTAGTACGAAAAGACACCTTGCGCACATGAATGCTAAGAATAGAACGCGTACAACGCTCGTTTGTTTGTTCGCGATGTCGAACACTGTTACGTCACGAAACGCGTCAGAAAGGAGATAATATCGCCTTCCGCAAAGCACTAGCCCAACTCAACTGCGGAATGTATGGTTCCAACATGACGGCGCCCCTCCACACCAGCCAGGAAAAGTAAGAAGGTACCTGGTCGAGCAACAAATCATCGGCTATGGTGGTTGCGTAGTTGCCTGCACGCTCACCCCATTGAACTTCTTCCTGTGGGGCTACCTCAAAGAGCAGGTGTATCAGACCCCTCCGACAACGCTGCAGGACCTTCGACGCCATATAACTGATGCTTGTTCCAGCGTGTCACCTGACATGCTGCAAAATGTGCAGCGTGAGATTCAATGTAGAGTCCAAATGTGTATTGTGGCTGACGGAGAGCACATTGAGCACCGACGGTAAATGTGCCTAGTGACAACTAATTGCTCCTTTCTGACGCGTTTCGTGACGTAACAGAGTTCGGCATCGCGAACAAACAATCGAGTGCTGTACGCGTTCTATTCTTAACATTCATGTGCGCAAAGTGTCTTTTTGTACTGATTATGCTGCTCTACAACTTTGTAATTGACTATTTTCCCGTATTTCGTATAGTTTTCGAGATCGGCACGCTAACTCTGGACTTTGCCGCTAAGAGGCGCTGTAAGCGGTCTCATCGAATAGCGCATAGCCACTTTACTATATCTAGACACCGTTAAAATGGCTATAGCTGTCGGCGTTCGAAAGTTACAGGGCTGAGAAAGGACTTTACTGGGCACCCTGTATATTTCCACAAACTGCATGCGTCAGCAAATGGAAGTACTTTTATTAAAATTAGAAGTGTTTCAGTTCAATTCAAACAGTCAGCTAGTGTGTTGTCTCAGTCCTGATCTTTGTATATATTTTCACAAACTGCATGCGTCAGCAAATTGAATTATTTTTATTAAAATTAGAAGTGTTTCACAGTTCAGTTCGACCAGTCGGTCGGAGTGTCGTCGTTTATGGCTTTCCTCAGTCCTGGTCTTTGTAGATATTTTTGCAAACTGCATGCATCAGCAAATGTATTTTCATTAAAATTAGAAGTGTAAAAACCTATTTATTTTTATTTTTGAATTCTATTTAAAGTATGAAACTCTATTTAGCCCATGCATTGTGCTTATCTTTTCAAACGTAAATATAGTGAAAAATAGAACCGTTAAACTTGGCTAATCTGCATAGCATTTTGCTACAACTTTTACTGACAAAATAGCCAAATTTCTACAAGAGGGAAAGTGAAAATTCTAGCTTAAACACTGGGTACCATGGTCTTGTGCTTCCATTGCACAATCCATGCCAGTGTTCACCTATCCCTATCTGACATCTTCGTACGGTATCCACAATCTGCAGGTTTGGAGGCAACACCATATTTTTTTTTTATAAGTAGTCATGATCTTCAATTCAGTTCCTCATGTTACACATACTATTTCTGCGATTCTCGTTGCTGAAGCTTCTGCAAGATGTGCACCAATAATCACGCTTTTCTTTAGGTCGCCGAGATCTAACGTCAACAATTCTACAATAGCTGTTTTTTTTTTTTTTTTTTTTTTTTTTTGATTGGAGGTTTAACGACCACCGTGAGCAACTCAATGGGCTATAAGCGGTCGCCCGTCCCTAATTTAGGGTCACTGGTTCCAGGGAAGGGAGAGAGCCAGTGCCGTAAGACAAACACAACATCCATGCCTCACCGGGATTCGAACCCGGACCCCTTCGGACGAATGATCATAGGCCAACGCCTTAGACCACTGCGCCACCGGGGCGGCCTATAGCTGTTTCACCTGTGACTATGGCACTATTACGTGATATTATTGCCAATCCCTGTGAATACTCCACTTGCAGTTTGTGTTTCCATTAGTTTGATAAAACCCTGTATTTCAATGTTTTTTGAAGTGTGTGTGCTGTAATTAAATTGAATGCCTTTGAAGCCCCACTCCAGATTGGAACATAAACAGGTTTATGTCCTTGTAGTATTAGATTGAATCATGTGATTATGGGAAGCTTCGCTTTTATATATTTTATTTTTCCTGGATTGCCCTGTCAGATAAACCCTTGTGCAAAAAAGGTATTGGTGGTGATGTTTGAGAAGGGAAGAAAAACAAACTGTCGGACAGTGGCGGCTCGTGGCAATGGAAACAGGTGGGGCCAGTAGCTGAAGTCAAACAATGAAATAAAAAAAACTGTCATTATTAGGCCGACCATTCAGATCCCCCCACCACTAAGATCCCTTTACTCTGCCTCTGTTTACCCCCTTGACTTACAATAATGCCCAAATCAGGCAGGAATGTGTCAACTATTGTATTCCACACAAAAAAAAATTCCTCACAATAGAATGCATATCTATTAACAGAAAAATGTTAAAACTCCTTAAATAAAATTTTTACCTTAAAACATATGAGCATTAATTTATGTTAGTTGTGCTTTGTGTTTCTTCAGATTTCTCAACTGAGGAATATTCACAGGATAAAAAAATGTAGTGAAAAAATAATAACTCCAAATATATGCAGGGAGGGAATGTTTCATGAATTTCGTCCCATATAGAATGAGTACAATACTACCATATTTGCATTATTTGAAAGTTTTAACCCTTTTTTTTAAAGAACTTGTGAAACCTAAAAACATATATGTACTCATGTGCAAATTATACTTACAGGTTTTCTCATTTATTTATTTATTTTTAACATAGAAAATCCTCTCAGTTAAAACTGAAATTAGTTCTGCATAGTGTTTTGTAAACTTCATACTCTTGGAAACTCAAATTCTTGGGCTGATAAGCACAGAGTTTTTTTAAGTGAAGTTTTTCTTCCAGATTTAAAGCAGAGAACAGAGATTTTAACGAAATATCCACTTTATTCATTGTACTCGACAAGCAAAAAAAGTCACGACACAAAGGAACAACACATCACCGAGAGACACACACACAGAAAAAAACAACTAACTGAACTTTCCTACAAAAGAGAGAGAGAGAGAGAGAGCAAACCAGTACCATAAGACAAACACAACATCCATGCCTCAGAGAGAGAGCAAGCCAGTACCATAAGACAAACACAACATCCATGCCTAAGAGAGAGAGCAAGCCAGTACCATAAGACAAACACAACATCCATGCCTCAGAGAGAGAGAGCAAGCCAGTACCATAAGACAAACACAACATCGATGCCTCAGAGAGAGAGAGAGAGAGAGAGAGAGAGAGAGAGAGAGAGAGAGAGAGAGAGAGAGAGAGAGAGAGAGAGAGAGAGAGAGAGAGAGAGAGAGAGAGAGAGAGAGAGAGAGAGAGAGAGAGAGAGAGAGAGAGAGAGAGAGAGAGAGAGAGAGAGAGAGAGAGAGAGAGAGAGAGAGAGAGAGAGAGAGAGAGAGAGAGAGAGAGAGAGAGAGAGAGAGAGAGAGAGAGAGAGAGAGAGAGAGAGAGAGAGAGAGAGAGAGAGAGAGAGAGAGAGAGAGAGAGAGTACCATAAGACAAACACAACATCCATGCCTCAGAGAGAGAGCAAGCCAGTACCATAAGACAAACACAACATCCATGCCTCAGAGAGAGAGCAAGCCAGTACCATAAGACAAACACAACATCGATGCCTCAGAGAGAGAGAGAGAGAGAGAGAGAGACAGCAAGCCAGTACCATACGACAAACACAACATCCATGCCTCAGAGAGAGAGAGAGAGAGAGAGCAAGCCAGTTGTGGATAGTTTACATGATTAGTGGCTCCTGTAATCTCTGCAAATGGGGGAACTACCCATTATTGAAGTAAATTACAATACTGTTTCTCTATTTACTTAGTGTCCAATCACTTTTGTTCATATAGTGTATATGTTAGTTAAGCAAACATACATTCTTTCAGTTTAATGAATTAAATCATCATGTACCTCTGTAACAGCAACATTTTTTTTCACTATATCACACTGTATAATGAAAAGAGCAATCATTATCTAGAATAAACTGGAGAAACAAAGCTGGACATAACTACATGTTTTATTTATCACAAGTCTTCACATACATTAAAACATATAATAAAAAAACATACTTCTGAAATGAGTATTAAGCAGACAAAGTAGGCTATTATAAATCAAAATGACTAGACTGAACTTTAAATAGATTTATACAATGACCAGCTAAAAGTCAAAAATGAAATTTAAAATAACTAAATTGTTTTTGCCCATGTAAATTAATGTGATCAAAATCTGGACTCACTGGAATTACAAATTAAACAGGATTGATGATCAAAATCAGTTGAAGATTAATTAATAATAAGGAGTTTTCAATAAAGAAGTTTTTTGAGTCTGGTATTTAATAATCAGTGTACTTACAGAAATGAGACTTGTGCCAAGTGATACATTTCCTCTGTATTTCATAAAATTTATGTTGTGCATGCCCAGAGCTCAGTAAGAGCTCAAAAGAAGTTTGTCAATAGCCAAAAGAAGTTTGGCCTGTAATTCTATATAAGTGGGCATCTGGCTTGTCAGGAAGTGACGTCCATGATGGACTGGGGGCCATCGTAAACAAAGTGTGGTATAATTATGTAGTGATGCAGTCTGTTGTAGAAATGGCAGAAGGACAAAATAAGGATACCAACAGATGGGGAAAGGTTTGCAGTAACTAAATGCAAAGTTTTTTTTTTTTTTCTAAAATGTTTTTATTGTGGAAAAGGGAACTTATAATGAACATGTACACCACTGCAATTAAACTTTGTATTTGGCCACTTCAAACAAAAATCCCAAAGTCAGAGCACATCTTCTGTTTAAGCAAGCTGTGACATACTACAGAGGTGAAGCCCATGTCAAGATGACAAATCTGCAGCGATACATTCCATCGAAGTAGCTTACTTGGTAAGAGCAACCCACGTCTCCTTACTCTGGAGTGAGTTACTTTAACTGACTAAGCTACACCAATGGAATGTATCACTGCAGATTTGTTGTCTTGACATGGGCTTCATCTCTGTAGTATGTCACAAAGCATCCATGATCTACCAACAATTCCACCAGTTTGCCCATGTCATAAACAATTAATCCCTTGAGAGAATTCTCAAAATCTGCTCAACCATCCATTTCAAGTGCCACTGAGAACATTGACTCGAGAGCTCTACGATACTCAGGGTGTAGCTCTTGTGACTATGTACATCCTTTTGCACCCCATCAACTGTATTGACTTGCCTCTGTATGGAGGCCAGCATGCTGCCGAGCAAGAGGGAAGCAAGTTTTTAAGTTATCTTTTCCCCAATAAAAGCATTTGAAAATATAAAAACTGAACATATTTAGTTACTGCTAAAAACTGTTCTGTCTGTTGGTATGTGTACTTTGCCATTCCTGCAATTAGTTACATCACTCAGTGCTCAAAATGGAAATTTTAAAGTGCCGGTATGTAAATATTTAACTAAAATAAAAATCTTTCAGAAAAAATATCTTTGCCAGAAAATATCCAAAACTGATGAAGTTAAAAAAATCAGTGGAAGGAAAACTCCTTTGTGTGAAAACATAATTGACAATTCCGTGGAATACTTTTGTACCATAAGTCAGAAATGATGGTGGTCGGTTTCAGTTGGTTGGTTTGTGGATCCAGCGGGGCACTACTTGCTACACCAAGGACTGGGACTAGACTTGTTTATAATGAGGAATTTCTACCCTGGGACCAATGGATTAAAGAGATTTCCGAACCTCAGTTAATCATTAGTGATTCAGCTGGACTTTAACCGAAAACTTTAAGGTCCTGAGCCGAGAAGACAGCCCCCTTCCAATAGAGACTTTCATGAAGTAGAAAGTTGGGCAATCAGAATGAATATTCAGTTTTAAATTAATAGCGAACTCACTACCCAGTCCACCCTTAAAAAAAAAAAAAAAAAAAAAGAAGCAACAGTCCGAAGTGGAAAAAGTTTACATTTATTGCTGTTAAGCTAAAATTTGTGTTTAATCTATTACTCCCAATTCTTCATTCAGTGAAGAAGTTCTTCAAATTGAATATATTAAATTAATGATATAATAAAAATTACACACATTCTTAGTGGGATGATCTAACGCTTGGGCAAGAAGTGATCATGTGGTATGGTTAGCTTCATTTCAATTTTTTGAAGGATTGAACTTATAGGTCATTGTACACCACTCTCCTCCCCTTTACGGTTTCCACACAGCTATTTCTCAAGGGCACGAGGCACATAAGGTTTCTATGTTTAAGAATGCACGCTTGTAAGTCAGGGACAAAAAAAAAATCATTTCTACAGTTCCCTTTACTAAAATTAGTGCTGGTATGAAATACTAAAAAAAAAAAAGAAAAAGAAGAGCCAGTATGCCATAGCGGCGTATGCTGGCCCATTTTGAGCAATGACATCACTAAAAAATTATACTGCACCTTGTATACAATTACAGACTGGTAAAAAGGTATGAGCAAAACATAATGTCCAGGTAAATGGCATGAAGATGGTGCTACTGTTCAGCGAAGGATGAACGAGTGCATGTGATGAAGAGGGAGCTGGTCATGCTTCTACTACTACAGCAGATGACAACATGGACCAGGTGAGCCAAATGATTCAGGAGATGGCTCAAAGTATGAGATGCTTCCAAAGTGTTGGCTGGACATGTCAATGCTGCTTTTCATGGTCCAAGCAGGACCTTCTTTGCCAGAGGGGTTTGAAAACTGATATGGCAGTGGGATAAATGCCAAAATGTTGAAGGTTATTATGCTGAGAAATAGAGGAAGAATGTGGCTATGTTTTTTTTTTTTTACGTATCTCATCATATCTCTAAATAACTTACTATCCATTTATTAGACCTAGGAAACTTATTTATTGAACATCCCTCAAAGGAGAATAAAAGCTATTGATTCTTTTCCCTGTGCTAAAGAAATACATTTCTAGCACTTGCTAACAAACAGTGTGGAATACAAGAATCACAGTAAAATAGTAAGGCATCATCAATAAATCTGACTGCACCACTACTCACACAGAATTTAGGAAGATAGTACTTCATCGCTTGAATTATGGTACATAATGCCAAGAAGTTGCTCATAACAATGGCAAACATACAGTATTAAAAATTATTTTGACAAGGATTTTACAAACAAAAGTTTTGTCTTAATGCATTAAAGTATCACTAGTGCTTAACACCCAGCTTCTTTGCATTTGCTAAATGTAAATAAGTTTGCATACAAAATGAAATGAAATTTTTAAAATATCTTTGGTCATCTTTATCGTTTCATTACTACTTACGCAAAAAAATTCGTTTTTTATTTTACTTATGCTAAAGTTCATATATGAGAGTTACAATTATAGTATATTTTCTTGCATTATCAAAAAAGTTGAAATACTTGTATCTCATTTTGTCAAAACATAAAAATATTTTTTTTAACTTCAGTAGCAATATCTGTGCATAATTTGATATCTCATTTCAATTATGCACTTCAAATCTGCACATGGTTCTTCATTCCGAAAAGTAATCAAAGTTCTTGTCTTTTATCATTACAGTGTTAAGAAATAAAGACTTCATTACAGCTGATCCAGTTTGAAAGGTTCTTGAATTTATAAAAGATAAAATTATAATTATAAATGAATTTATGGCACCTCTATTCATAGTGTACTGTGGAATTCCTTTTTTACGGGTCTTATAGAGGTTATTATTCAAAAAAGTTGGTGGTCAAATTTTCGGACTAAAGCCTAGTTTGTCATCAGGACTACGTCACTGGAGTAGTTGCTGTTACTCAGTTGGAAATGTCCAACCGCAATTATCATTAATTGTGGTACTTCTTCTTCTTGCTATTTCGATCCCTTCTTCTAGTTTCCTCTTTACTAAGTTGGACTATGTGGCTTCACCCGATTTCTAGTCCATTTTTGAGCTTGGTTTTCCATCCCTAAGGCATCTATTTCAATGAATTTTTTTCTACAAGATTTAACAATAATTTGATGTATATATTGCAACATTTTATGTTAAGTTTTATTTATCAACAGGGTTTGTCTGGTTGTAGTAGAGTGCCCCAAACAGTCTGACCAACATCTGCTGAAATCCTGACCTTCTCAAATAAACTTTACTGAGGACAGATTTCTGTGAAGTTTCAAGACAAGGCTTCCGGTGACAGAGTGGGCATAAACCCAGCTACATTGTACTAAAATCATCAGGCAAACAATAAAATTTTTGTATCTGTTTCCTCAGTAACAAAACCACATGATATGTGGCACTCTAATATATATAATTTACATATACAACTTACATTTAGTTATGCATTGTGTTCAACACATTCCACATTGTGAAGTTGGAACACTACCCAGGACAAGCTATCTATCTTTAACAACATTACACTACAGAAAATTGTTTGACTTATGTTCTTCACATGCTACGCAGTTTTTCATAAGGGCTGGTCCCATAGCATTTCACAACAATATACGTATTTACACTTTGTCTGATTAGTTGTTACATGGCTGGACGGATGGATGCCTGTGTAAGAAATATTAAACATACAAGGAAAAAAAGAGAGCAATATATTGTATAAATCACAGAACACTGCATATATGAAAACAAACACAAGGTATCTCAGCAAAAGGCACCTTGATGAAAATTTGGAAAAACAGATTTTGCACAGAATTACTCTTATATTAAAAATATAAATTCTTCAGAAATTCTGAATATGTTTTCTTGTCTAAAGAAAGAAGATTCTTGATCAAAATGTAAGTGTAGCATGTGACTAATGTTATGGATAAGTTCTTGAAAAAAGTTTATGATAAGCAATCTGTTTTATCTAATAAGAAGCCATTGAATTAACAAAGATGCATGAAAAAAAAATAGACCTTATAAAAAAAAAAAAAATCAGAAAATTAGTAAATACTCTAAAGCAACTTATGGGAATTTACTAGGAAATTTTTTTATTTATAGCAAATTTTCGGAGAAAACTCTTCTCCTTCTTCAGGCTCTCTTGTTGTTGTCACTTTTTGCTTCTATAAAAAAATTTCCTAGTAAATTTTTTTTATAGAAGCAAAAAAAGGCTCGTTGTTGTCACTTTCTGCTATAAATAAAAAAATTTCCTAGTAAATTCCCATAAGTTGCTTTAGATTATTAATTCAATTAAACTAGGAAGCCATTTCTCAATATGAGCTTTATTCAAAGAATTAGTAAATACTTCAACACAATTTAATTCCCAAAGCAAAGTTGTTGCAGTTTTTTTCTGCAAATTCTTATGGAACATCGATATTACTTATTTTTTAAACATATCAAAGCTGTTACTTTTTGTAGGAGGCATTACTACACAAAGGCAATTTACAAAAATGAAGATTTCTTTACCAAATATACATTACTTCAGGGATCTACCAGTTACATCCCATATTACTTTTCATGGGACTGTTCCTGTTTTTGGGGAGATGGAAGAAAGTTAGGTTACTTTCATCATGAAGTTGGAGGAGGGGGGGATTAGCAGTGGGATATAACACCCTGATCAAAAAGAACAGAAGAGTAAGAGCTGCGGATGGCTTAGTGGTTAGCGAGTCAGACTATCAATGCAAGGTCCTCAGGTTCGAACCTGGGCTGATCTTTCAGAGATGGTGTGATTTACTAACAATCGCTGAATATCCGCCGTGCATTAGACGAGCACGTTAAGTGACGGCCCCCAGGCTAGACCCACTGGTTAAATGGTTATCCTTTCCTATGCACCCCCTGCAGTTCTCTCACCCCTCTGTGTGCAACATCGTACTTGTACGGTGGCACCATCTACTGTATTCTAATCTCACTACAAACTGTTCTGTCAAAGTCGCTCGACTTGCTCTCATTTCTTCCATTTCTGTGTCCTGCCCAAAAGGCGATCTCGCTGTAGGTGGCTGGGACCTAAACTCTACTCACTGTGGACGGAAGTCCTACAAGAAAATGACAAATACTGCGAACAGAAGAGTAAAGAGATACTGCAGGTCACAAAATATAGTGTTGCCTCTTAAGAAGAAATCACAAGGGATCTATTTCTACAGTTCTTTTTTATAAATGAAAGTAAGCTGCTCCAGTGGCGCAGAGGTCTAAGCGATGGCTTCTGATCATTCGTCTGAAAGGGGTCTGGGTTCGAGTCCCGGTGAGGCATGGATGTTGTGTTTGTCTTACGGCACTGGCTCTCTTCCTTCCCTGGAACCAGTGGCCCTAAATTGGGAATCGGGTGACTGCTTATAGCCCATTGAGTTGCTCACGGTGGTCGTTAAACCACCAATAAAAAAACAAATGAAAGTAATAACTTCTACACACACCAGACTATTAATTATGCTCTCGTATGTTTTCAATCAGGTAAGTTTCTGTCAGTTAAGTCTCTCATGCCTAATTCAAGGTTCTTAGCTCCAAGAAAGTAAATGTACAACAACTACTGAACAAAAGATGGCAACCAAGCTTTCAATGAGCCCTCAGCATAAAAAGCCATCATGCAAATTGCCACTTTAAGATACAAACTGCTCAGAATACTATTGGATGTGTACAAAAGTTCTACCCGTTTTTGTAATAAATGCAAATTGCGATTGGAGTAGTTACGTCACAGATGATGCTGCGATGCTAAATTTTTAGCCAGTAAAGCGTGGAGCAGTAGAGCATATAGAGGCACTAGGTTTGTCCGAGGAAGTCTTTCATAACGGAAATTGCAGACGGTGTAACATGGCCTGCGATAAGGAGCACATTAGATATTGTTTACTGTACGAGTTCGATAAAGGAAGTACTGCTGCAACATCTGTCAAGTAGTATGGGGAGGAGGTAGTTGATGATAGCACATGTTGCTATAGGTTTCGGAAATTCCGGGATGAAGACAGAAGCTGTAAAGATTAACCACGTCCTGGATGTCCATCCCTGGTTTCTGACGAGGATGTGGACCAAGCCATAACAAATGACCCACATCCAATTGTTCAGGAAATAGCGGAAACATTGTCGGTACACAGAACAACAGTCCAAAGACGGATGCATGCACTTCGGTTCATCACCAAGTTCGATAACTGGGTTCCGCACCAGCTTTCAGCAGAGCAATGAGAAGAGAGAATCCGTACCTGTGCTTCTTTGCTTTCTCATCACAGAAATGAACTGTTTTGGGGACGAATTGTAATGGGCGATGAGAAATGGGTACTGTACCATAATGTAAAGCATCGACGGACTCTGTGACAAGGTATGGAGCCTGCTCCATCGACCTCAAAAGAGGACTGCATTCCAAAAAGGTTTTGTTGGGTGTTTGGTGGGATGTCCAGGGAATAATCCATTGGGAGGTGTTGGCACCTAACTGAACGATAAATGCTGACATTTACTGGCAACAGTTGGACAGATTGAGAGAACAACTGACATCAAAGTGGCCAGCACTCATCAATCACAAATGCATGATCCTCCATCATGATAACGCCAGACCTCGTGCTGCATTAATCACTTGGCAAAAATTGCTGGACTTTAGCTGGGAAGTGTTACCTCACCCGTCATATTCCCCTGACCTGGCACCTATGGACTACCACCTTTTCAATCATTACAGAACGCCCTCACTCTCCAAACCTTAGATGATGTGAAAACAGCATTACATGACTTTTGACTCTAAAACACAGGAGTTTTTCCGCCGTGGGATTCACCTACTCATAGGTAAGAGGTCATACAGAATGATGGCAATTATGTGAAATCCTAGGTACGTTATTTGTTGTGTTCTCCTCCTTTCTTTGTAGCCGACAAACACAGAAAATGGGTAGAACTTATGCACACACCCAATATTTTGATTTTGCAAGATTCATCCTACCAAGTTTTCATATTGACAAAAGGGAAAAGACGGATGCCATCATTTCTCCATAAAACAAGTTGGTAACTTGTAACAGAGATGCCAACATCTGAAGGAAGTCATCAGTAGTCCACGTGCGTGGGGCCCATAGTTTCTCCGTAGTGAATTCAAGTCCAGTTTCGGCAATGCCTATTTCCCAGAGTACACTGCTTCATTTTTAACGACATTTTAATCTGGATGGGGAACAATACTTTTTCAATAAACCATATTGTTCATAGTAACACTGTACTATTGTTCATGTTTTTTCGAAATTACATGCCTCCGGCAATCGTCCTGTCCACCATGAGACACCAAAAAACCACAATTGCACATGCTACAGAACATGATTCACAGAAACATTCCAATAAATAACATTCCTTGTACTGCTGCGAATTAAAAAAAAAAAATTCTGCACCACTAGAACTGGAAGCTACTGAAGCACAATTCATAACTACAGCAATTCACATCACACCACAACTAATCAACTTGCAACATAACAACAAGAAAAAAACAACAACAACGTGGAATCGAGTCTACCTCCGATGGTTTACTTTAGTTCAGGACACTTTCAAGGCTTTCTCAAAAGTTAATGGACATTATGCGTTGCAAATGCCATCTCATGGCAAGCCAGGTACAAAGTCCCGTGACCATACAGAATAATCTCCATGGCACCAATTCCACTTGCATGTGGGCCCGCCAACCAGGCTAGCCATGTGACGGCACCATGACATTACACAAAAATTGCTGCATTTGAGTATGCTTGAAAAAAATAAAATAAAAGGCTAAGTTAAAAAAAAACCTTTTGAAATCCTTTAACTATGGGATAAAATATTATCTGTAAGGAGATTAAGTTAGCTCGGAGTATAATTTGGTGTTTTCAAAACATAGTGACCACATGACTTCTCACTCTTAAACAGAATAAAAAATAGTTTTACGCTTTAAATAAGCCTGCGGAACAAAAAGTGGTAGAAAGGTCGATTTACACACAAGATGTACAAAAAAAAAATCAGATGATCACATAAAAAACAAGTGGTCAATTTATACACGAGATATACAAAAACTGCAGGTATTTATATAAATATCAAGGGGTCGAACTATACATGACTCTATACGATTTAGTTTTTCAGAAAAATCATCAGTTTTTTTATAAAATTAAGTTTTCCAGAAATATCCGTAGTTTTTCACACCTTCTCTGTAAGTCTGTAGTTTGAACATATCTGTAGAAACTATGGAAGATCAGTAGTACTTGGCATCTCTATTGTAAATAATGTATGTACCATAATTTTTGGGCTAAGAGCCGTGGCTCTTACATTACTAAAAGTGAAATTTTTTGGGTGTGCGGCCCTTATGCCGAATTTGTTTTCGATAAGAATGTTTCTTCCCTCTCTTTTATTTTTTCCATGCAGATGCTTAGTACATTTTTTCAAACCACATTTTTTTTTTTTTTTTTCACAAACTCGACTGTGATCATGTTTTCCCCTTTTCTACTCATACGTTAGACACATCTATTTAAACGATAACTCCGCTGTCCTGATGTTGGTTTAGGAGGGAAAGTGGGGGAGAACAGGAATGCCCGACTCAAATGTCCTTTGCATGGGGGATGGAATGGGGACATAAGCACACAGACAAGTAGCGTGACGTCCGAGGTTTCTGTGGATAGCGTGCCCAGCGTATCTCTTTCATTGTCTGCGGCATACATCATGCAGGAAGGTGCGATGCAACCAGGGAAGGAATGGTGATTTTCACAGGGATGGGGAGACTGGTTTTATGGGCGCTTCCCTGAACAAAAGCTTAAGAACATAAACAATGCAAAAGCCTACCCCAGGATGATTCCATTAGCAGAAACCTATTCCAAACAATACTGGCGGGACGGAAAGAAAATTCTGTTCACTCTTTTTGGTTAATCTGGCATGCGATACAGGTATTTCTTGGCTCTGTGCTCCCGAGTTTTGCTTCGATTTTATTTTATTTTTTTATTGACTGATGATAGTGGAAATTGAAGGCTTCGGCTGGAAAAGAAAAAAAAAAGATGGGAGAGCTTAGCTTTCCCATTCATATAAAAGCGGAGCAGGATGTGAAGGCTCAGTGCGCAGTAAATGAAAGTAGGTCAAACCACTTGAAAGAGAGAAAGCGGCACCACTGTTTCCAAGTGTTGGTGGCGAGATCCGCGACACATGCGAGGCAACTGGTAAAAGGAAGCGCAACTTCATTCTAACAAAAACATCTCTACATGAGAGAAAAAAAGCATAACATAGAAGAAACATATTAAAGAAAACATTAAGCTAAAGCATTACAAGCGATAATTTATAAGTTAATTACTTCTAAGACGGATTCTATTGTGGTTAACAGAGAACCATCCTGTAGCAGACATCCACATTGAATGGAATTTAGACAATTGTGCGGTTTTACGAGCAATGCGATATTCTAACGGGAGTCTTAAGATTAACTGTGATTTATATTGATTACATAAATGGTTTTGAGCATTTAATAAATGCAAACAAATACCATCATTAGCATGATCAATAAAAAATGTATAAATAAAAATTTTTGCCAGTATGAAAAAATAAATGTATAAAGCAGATCGACACTGAGTTGCAGAATTAGCCTTTGAAGTATACATATGATCACGTTGGGTGTGAGTTAATTCATGAAAATAAGGAAGATAATTTAGCTTTCTGAGCAGCACCATGACTTCACAGGTGCGGCCCTTACGGCAACTTTTGCTTCCAAGATTGCAAAACTTCTCAACTGCGGCTCTTAGTCCGAAAATTACGGTATATTAGTGAAGTATACAAAATAAACTAAAAATTCAGTCCTATAAAAAACTGGGTTCTTTGGAGATCCAAGGGACATAGCTCCTTCTATGGTAATAGCTATTATAAACCTAAGGTAAAGCTACTGAGTTGATAAATGCAGGAATACAAACATTTTTTAGCATCTTTTTTTTTTTTTTTTTAGTAAATGGCGTCACTGAACACATTCTATTTTTTCTTTCTTTCTGCTTTGAAAAATTCTGAAAAAGGTTTTCTGATGGATACGATAAAATGATACATTGTAATAAAACTTTCTTCTTATGGACAAACTTTTGTTTTTCTTTTCAATACTTATTTCTATGCTGTACATATTTAGATCTGTCCTCTTCTGTGGCAGTGAGAGTGGTGCAAAGTTACGGTTCCATTAGGAGGTTACATGTGGACTATATGATAGCGGAAGAGGACTATCGTGGAATAATAGATGGATTCAGGGGCACAACAGATAGATGTTAGATCAGAGTTTGGTACATCTTCTGTAAAATACAGAATTAATGAAAACATGCAAGGTGTTTCACTTGCTGCTGTACCCAGCATTTTTGCAATAACTGTAAGAGGAATGAAGATATCGTAACAAAATTTGAACTGGACTTACTTTAGGCTGTGAGAAAACAAACGGAAGTGATGTGTAATTGCGCCAGTGTCATGGGCGTAGTAAAAAAAGTGGCGGCGCTAGTGCATCGCGACTCCTCATCGCCTGCCAGACGAGCTGGTATCCGTCAGTTTACTGAATCTGCGACACAGGTACTACCGTTGTTTTGCCGCTCTTGGAACAGTATGGTTGCGTGTGTGTTGTCAGAGAACAGAAAACGTTGAAATGAACCAATATACTCTAGAGAAGCGAGTGTATATTGTGCAGACGTACTGGCAGACTAAATCGTTGAAGTCGTGTCAAAAAGAATTCGTTAAGAGGTTTGGAGGTCGGAAACCACCATCAAAGCCCAACATTTTGGCCATGTCATGGAAATTGGAAACAATGGGAAGATTGTGTGATGCGCATGGAGGAGGTCGACACCAAATGCCGGAAGAAACGGTGAAGAATGTGAGGCAGCGGTTATTGCTATCTCCCAAAAAGTCTCTACGACGTCTGTCACAGGAAACCGACTCATCCACAAGCACTTGTGGATGAGTCGGTTTCCTGTGACAAACGTCGTAAGGACTTTTAGGGAGACAGGGGGCATCTGAAAAGTAGAGTTTATGGCAATAATCCACGATCCATCGCCGCATTGAAATCCAACATCATTCAAGAAATTCATGCAATTCCTAGGGACATGCTGACCCGGACCTTCCAAAATATCAAAGGTCGTGCTCAGCTCTGCCCGGACGCAAATAGTGACCATTTCTAACACATGTTATGATGCCATCTCCTTTTTCACAGCCCAAGGTAAGTCCAATTCAAATTTTGCTACGATATCTTCATTCCTCTTCCAGTTATTACATAACTGCCGGGTAAAGTAGCGAGTGAAACACCCTGTATTTGGGTGGTTTGGATGTGTGTTTCACATAAGAGAAGATTTCCCTGATGGGTGTTACATTCTAAATTAGCACCTTGCCACAGACCAAGAGGGAGACTCAAAACAAGATGGTGTTAAATTGGCCATTAGTGATAGAGTGAGGGATCTGTCAGAGGCTGGAAATCTTGCAATGAACTAAGAGAGATGGATGTAATCAACATTAAGTTTTATTGTTTACAATTTTTAATTTCATGTTCTCACAGTTTGTGTTTATATTAAGCCTAAATGCCTTCAGGTATAAACATGTGATAAGATAACGAATGAGTGCAATACTGTAAGCAGGGTGCACAGTGATAAGGCTACTTACTCAATGTTAGTAAACGGAGTGAGCACACGGTTGAGAGTTCCAATATACATCATATTATTCATACAGCATTGCAAATGTCAAATGTCATCTAGCTGCTCAATTATTCACGTGCTATTTAGACAATCTATATTTTGAGGTTACTCACCTTCATTCCCTAAATTTTTTAGGAGGTTTTCGTCTCTACACATTTCCAACACGTATTTTTCTTATTTACTCGTGGTTCAAGGCAGCAAAAAAAAAAAAAAATCTTTTTCAACTCACGCAAACTTTACTCTCCCTTCCCTTCTTTTCCCTATGACCAAATTTGGATTCAAAATAATCTACCACAAATATACATAATTGAACTCCCTAAAACACATTAATCTAATTAAAACTTCAATCAATAAAAACCTATTTACACATTTCCTAAAACGTCAAAGTTAAAAAGCTGTAACCCAAAATTATTTACAATTGCACATCAGTGCCCAATTAAAACAAACCTAAATACCTGACACATCCACTATACTCAACAATCACAGACCTCTCTCCACTCAGAAATAAGCATTAATATCCAAGCACTTTCAGCCTCTGCCCAGGCCATTCTCAAGGAGCGGACGCAACAGATGTACCACCCGTCACCATCCACGAAACGTAGTGAATGTTCCAGTGCTCGCGCGCCATTGTCTCATTTCCCGATGTGCAATTGTAAATAATTTTGGGTTACAGCTTTTTAACTTTGACGTTTTAGGAAATGTGTAAATAGGTTTTTATTGATTGAAGTTTTAATTAGATTAATGTGTTTTAGGGAGTTCAATTGTGTATATTTGTGGTAGATTATTTTGAATCTGAATTTAGTCAGAGGGAAGGGAGTGAAGTTTGCGTGAGTTGAAAAAGATATTTTTTTTTATTTTTGCGGCCTCGAACCCTGATGTAAATAAGAAAAATACGTGTTGGGAATGTGTAGAGACGAAAACCACCTAAAAGATTTAGGGAATAAAGGTGAGTAACCTCAAAATATAGATTGTCCCAATATACAGTTCAAAATTTGGAAGTGTTGTGGAGTTACCAATATTCTACTGGAATAATATCAAAGAAATAGGAAGAACTTACCAATAGCACATTTCATGTCACCTACTGCTACTCCAGAAGGACATTTCAAGCATGCGGTTTTTATTTTTCGTGCCTCAAACGCCGAGTGGGAACAGTGTGCTCACATATATCCCAAGGTTTACCAAGAGACAATTAAAATTCAGTAAAATAAACCACCCAAACTTTAAATTTCTTTAACCTTACAAAGAATGTACAAGTTAATAGCAAAAATAAAACATACTTATAAGCATCAAAAGCATTCAAACCTCTTAACAGAAACATTCTGAAAGACCAATGGCACCACACTGAATTCTTACAAAATTAAAATTATAAGCAAGCACAATTTGCAACTTAAAATTTTTTAAGATTAAAAATGGAAGTTAAACCCTTAAAACAGTATATCAAACCATTACTAGAAGTGGGCTAAAGCTTTGAACATACTTTTTGCCTATCAGCATAGGCATGATTAAGAAGTCTGGAATCCCCAACAGCTCAGCTACCCGCAGCAGAGTGACTGAAGAGCTGTCATAGCTAGACGTACACATTCTGTCACTCTACTGTGAATACACATTTCATGACTCTGGAGCTATTGTGGCTGGTTGTATGCACTTCGTCACTCTGCTGCGGGTAGCTGAGCCATTGGGGATACCAGTCTTTTGATGATGCTCATGCTGATACACAAAAATGTGTTTGAAGCTTCAGCCCTCTCCCAGTAGTGGTTTGATATACTCTTTTTAAAGCTGTCTTTGAATGAGTGTTAGGGTTCATCTTCTGCAATAGATGGCACAAAAATCACTCCTTGGGCATGGCTTTTACGCCTTGAGTCCCAGAAGTTGGCATCAGCAAATCACTGGAGACCTGACCATACTCAGAACGGAAGCAGTCTCTCATTGGCTCTACAATGAAAAGACAAAATATGCGCTGTTAGGTTTTAATCAATGACGTTATTCGGGGGTGGAGCTTAGTAAGTAAGTGGAGTTTATATAGCTCAAATTGAGGGGGTTCTCTTTTAATGTACACATTTTCTCTTCAAAAAATAAATATACAGTAGGATTTAAGATGATCTGTAGAAGACACAATTCCAATATCACTTTTCTATTGCTTTCTATTTGGCTCAGATAATTAGAAAAATCAGGCAGAAATAAGAAATTTTATTGCTTTCAGACAGAAACACAGCTATGCTAACTTATTGCACCATCTAGTGCCAAATTGGAATGCTTTTGAGTCAGATAAATTGAATTTTAAAAGAAAATTCTAACAAACTTTTTGGAATAATAACTGTGGCATATATTAGCTATGGGTCGTTTTTATTTGTGCTCAAAATTTGAAACACTACAAAGTCTTCGATAAAATGTGTACAAAAGAATTTACATTGCAGATATAGAGTAGAAGATGAACCCTAACACTCATTCAAATACAGCCTTAAGGGTTTTGGACTTCCATTTGTTGTCTTAAAAAATTTTAAGTTGCAAATTGTGCTTGCTTGTAATATTTTGTAAGAATTCAGTGTGGTGCATTGGTCGTTTGGACTGTTTGTGTTAAGAGGTTTGAATGCTTTCAATGCCTAAGTGTGTTTTATTTTTGCTATTAACTTAAACATTCTTTGTATCATTGAGGAAATTTGAAGTTTTGGTGGGTGTTTTACTGAATTTTGTTTCCTGGTGAACCTTGGGATACATGTGAACTTATTGTTCCTGCTGGGAGTTTGAGGCATAAAAACAAAGAAAAAAAAAAAAAACATGTGCATGACATGTCTTTCTGAAGTAGCAATAGGCAACATGAAATGTGCCATTGGTAAGCTTCCCATTTCTTTGATACTATTGTTAAGCTGCACATTTCTTGTTAAGTGGAGGGTTGAATGGATTATATTTACATGGAATATCTGTTTCAAATTCTACTGGAACTTCTAGGAAATAACATGTGAGTAACCATATATTAAGAGACTAAACAGTTAAGTGGGAAAAAATTTTCATTAAAAAAAAATCTGGATGTATAAACCAAAAAATCAGAAGCTTTTTTTACTTCAGATTTTCTATGCTATCAGTTATTTCTGATTTTACTTTATTTCTATCATTACCAAACATTTTAAATGAAATTAGCAGGAATAAGGATGGCTACCATAATTTCTGAAGCAAGTGCTTGTTTTTAGCAAAAAAATGCAGCTTTAAATTTTAATTTTTGCTGAGTCACTTTGGTTTTCAAACATGCATACATATACTTGAAAACAAACTTTCTCTAAGAATTAAGCTGTATCACAGATTGGCCTAAATGTCAACCCAAAACAATTAAAAATCTCACAGGCAAATTTCACATAACAAGACTTTAACTGAATTATTCTTAGAGGACAGTAATCACCAAAAACACTAAAATTTAAATGAGTCTATTAAGGGACAATTATTTTCATACAATACATATCTCTGTCATCAAATACTGATTTTGCAATTTAGAATACATATTTTTGTGAATCAAGGCATGGCACAGTGAATAAATTACAAAGGCACTGTTTCTGCTCTGAAAACTACAAAAATTTCTAATGCTACAACAGAACTAAACTGCACTGTTGCACAAAGGACGCATAAAAATGTGCTTCAGGTGTAAGATTGTCTCAAGAGGAAAACCTACAACTATCATCAGAAGAGCAGATTTATCACCCATTCAAGTTCCCCAGTGTGAAGTGCAGAATGTCCTATCAGTAGACGAAAAGTGCAAACAGGTGTCCTGCATTTCATTTCTTCATTCGCAGGTTTCATAACTGAAAAAGAAAAGAAGAAAAATTAAGGATGTTATATTAGTCTAATGTCATCTGTTCAGCAACAAGCAAAGGATAGGAAAAGTTACACAACAGCATGAGTGAATAGTTTGTAATTTTTGGAAAGAAACAATTCTAGGATAAATTTGCACTAGAGTGTAATCTGGAATGCAAACAATGAAACAAATGCACAAATAAATGTTTATATTATCATTTTCTTGTACATTAAGAGTGAATTTTATGTTCAGGAATTTGGAGGTGATGGTTGACATGAGTGCCAATAATTATTATTTTTAACAACTATATAGCCAGTGATAAAATACTGATAATTGCATAGCGAATAATTATTGTATTGGCAATATTGTTAGCCAAATAACTTCCAAATTCCCTGATACAAATTTTACTTCTAATCAACTAAAAAATAATATAAATTTCCTTGATGCAAACATCAGCATAAATTCTGACTACCGTATTTTCAGAGAATAAAGCCACACCCAGTTTAATGCTGCAGGTAAACTTATCACAAAGGAAATTTTATTGGACAACCCTTCAGACCATGACCAGCTCCACTGATGTAGTAGCTGAGTACATTGTCTGACTTTCATCAAAGATAAATGATACCATTAAGGGAGGTGTTAGAAAAACTGTGTATTTATTCTTCATACACAACAAATTGCCTGCTCAACTCGGGCAGATGCAGAAGGTTACCGGGGTGGGTTTGCTCTGGTCTAAAAACACCCCCGATGAATATAGAGATTTTGTGAGTGGGTCTTTCTCTCTCCCTCTCACACACACGGGCAGGGCCACGCCTCTGTTTCACTGCACAGTTTTTTAAAAGTTTTCCATAAAAAAAAAAAATGTGTAAGATTTAAAACCACAAAGTGAGAAAAACAACTGAAAAATCAGTAGTATGTTCCTGGCATTCAACTGCCTGTTTTACGAGGAAACGAGCACCATGATTTTTGAATATCAAGTCTGGATAGAATCTCTCAAAATAAATTTGAGTCCTCCTAATCAGGAAGCTTAATTCAATAGAAAAATTTCCAGCTCGAATTTTGTTCCTCAGCAATATGACCAATAATTCCACTTAAAAATATTTGTTTATTCTTCTGCAATGCAAGATTCTTACCTCTTTTCAAAAGTCACTCCTGTGCCATCGTCAAGTCACTCCTGACAATGACGTTGTATCCACTAGTGGCTCAACTCCCATCACAAATACAACTCCCATCACTTTAATTTTTGGTATATGTGCAGAAATTATGTACTAAATGGCAGTCAACACCATTGCTTTATTGCTGTACTTGTTTAGCTCTTCCTCCTAATAAATACAAGATTTTCAGTTTATGGACACCCCATTTGCAGGTGAGGGAAAGCTGTGAAAGACAGAGAGACCACAAGTGTTTCACAGTCAGGTATTTGTTATCAATTGCTCATTGTAGGAGGTGAATGTCATTCAGCCAGTGGTTTATGTGTTTAGGAGGGAGATATCATTTTAATTTCATGTGCAACGGCGGAAGCCAGGGGCATCGCTAGACCATTTCAGGGGAGCTGGAGCCTCTCCAATCGTACCTAAAGCCCCCCAATAAAGTTTTGTTTAAAAGTTAAAATATAAATTTATAAACATTTGCTAAGTAGGAATATTTTATTTTAAAATAATGATCAATCATCAAAAAAGAAAAGACAAAAAAAGTCAATGAACTTAGGTTGTTGTGTCTTCAAAGCCTGGCACTTTGTGGTGTCTTTGTCTCAATAAACCAAACCACTGTGCCAGCACACAGAGATCCGCAATTAAATTAAAAGTGACAAGTACGTAGTGCGATCAAAAAGTTCTGAGACTAGGTACGTAGCACGCCAATGGATCGCAGTACAGGAGTGCGCGAGCGGTGGTCGAGGGCAGGGACCTTCACAAGTCATTGTGCCAAGTGGCGTCATTCTGTGAACATCGGGAGCTGTGCTACACGATATTTGGTGACCAAGTGCAGAACACATCTGCGATCTCGGCATGGACTGCAAACTAGAGCAGCGAGTGAACATCAAATTCTGCGTCAAACTCGGCAAATCGGGAACGGGCACACATGAAATGTTGCAGCAGGCTTATGGCAATGAAGCAATGAATCCTGCGAGGTGTTTTGAGTGGCACCCGTGCTTCAAGAGTGGCCGAACAGCACTGGAAGATGACGAGAGTCAGGGCGACCGTCCAAGTGCAAAGCCCCTGAAAATGTGGACAAAATTAGGGAACTGGTGCATGAGGATCGTCGGAGAACCATTCAAGACATTGCTACCATCGTTATTGTGTCATATGGAACAGTGCAAGAAATTCTGATGTCGGTTTTGAACATGCACCGCATTGCTGCAAAGTTTGTGCCGAAGATTCTGAACCCCGAACAGAAGGCGATCTGTGTCGAACTCTGTCAAGATCTTCGTCAACAGGAGG
The DNA here is from genome assembly GCA_039090855.1 of Macrothele yani. Lineage (NCBI taxonomy): Eukaryota > Metazoa > Arthropoda > Arachnida > Araneae > Macrothelidae > Macrothele > Macrothele yani. The sequence continues at coordinate 130,216,534 of CM077009.1, read as the reverse complement.
TGAATGATCCAACGTTCCTATCGCGGGTAATAACTGGGGACGAGACTCATGCGGGTCATCAATGGGGACCCCCTGCAACGTCTTACTGTTCCTGAAGATGAAGCTGAAGCTCAAGGGTTACCGTTCTGAAACCGTGGACGAGATCCAGCGCAAATTGCAGACAGTGCTCGACACAATTCATGAACAAGGCTTCCAGGGAGCGTTCCAACAGTGGCAAAAATGCTGGCAGCAGTGAATCGCTGCCCAAGGAGACTACTTTGAAGGAGATCATAGCCAGACTTAAGTAACGTAAGCACTTTGTTATATATCGGCCTAGTCTCAGAACTTCTTGATCGGACCTTGTATTACTTTTAAAATTCCGCATTTTTACTGTTTTTCATTATGGAAGTGGGCCGATTGGAAGAGTATGAGGTAGTGAAAAACAAAATTAAGTCCTGTTCACCCCCCCCCCCCGCCTGATGTTCTTAGTCAAGTGATGAGCCTAGTAGAAGATCTTGGAATTTTGTGGTTTCTTCTGCTGCAGGCTCACCAATTGTACTACATGCAAGCCCAAAAAGAAATGCAGGTTTTATCCTGCTTAGTGTGAGATAAATAAAAGAAAAGGAGGTAATGCAGAATTCATTAATTCTAAATAAAGATTTTCAAATAGCAAACTACTTGTGTGCAAAACTAAAGGCCAGATGAAATCTTTGCCATTCTCCAAATTACATATTCACATAACTACAATGCATGAAAAATCCATTTATTAGCATAAATATGTAAAAGAATACAAATGCAGGCTTTCACCACTAGACTGATGGCTTCATCAGGCAGTAGCTCACTCTAAAGTGAATGAAAGGTTCTAATAAAAAATTTCAAACGTAAACAATACAAAATGTGATAAATGCTTAGATTAGACCTTGTGTAGGCTACATCAATTCTACGAGGGTTATACCAAAAGTAATGCAAAAGTTGGCATAACTTTTTTATTAACTGACAGAGGTCATTCAAATTGCACATGTTGGCAGAGTAACTCTTTCTCTATAGTAACCCTTCTTCATTGCAGGTAAATAATAGATTCCAAGCAGAAGCAATGTGCCATCACTGAGTTCTTGATGAAGAAAGGTGCAGGATGTCTGATATCCACATAAGGCTACAGAATGTTTACAGAGATGACACCACTGACAAGAGCAATGTGCACAGATGGATGAAGAAGTTTAAAGAAGTGGAAACCAGCATTGAAAACAAACCACACAGTAGAAGACCATCATCTGCGACCACTGACACACATTGGCAGCAAGTGGATGAATTGATTCGCACGGAGAGATGAGTCACAATCCATGAACTTGTTGCACAACTGGACTGTTGTCACAATGCCATACAGAAGATGGTGGAAGACTTGGGGTATCGGAAAGTGTGTGCAAAGTGGGTACCTCAGCAGTTGAAACCTCATTTGAAGGAGAGAAGGGTGGAAATATGCTCTGATCTACTGAAAGCATTTGAAGTCAATGAAGACATGTTTCTTTCAGCAGATGAAACATGGGAGTATCTTTATGATCCCGAAATGAAGAATCGATCCATGGAATGGCGTCACACCTCTTCACCAATACCTAAGAAGTTCAAAAGCCAGCAATCAGCACAGAAAGCCAGGGTGACTGTTTTTTGAGATGATAGGGGTGTCATTCCCCTTGATTTTCAGGAATGTGGCCCTATGGTGACCAGTGAGCAGTACATTGAGACACTCAAGAAACTTAGAGAAGCCATAAGGAGGAAGAGACCGAACAAGAATCTAAAAAAGATCCACATTCACCATGACAATGCAAGACCACACACATCTTTGGCAACAAATCAGGTGGTCAGCAAATTAAGCTGGTCGGTGGTCTCCAACTTACGCCTCTTCGGTCCAATGAAGGACAGTCTCTGGGGACAACGATTTGAGGACACAGACTAGGAGAAAGTGGCTGTGAAGAAGTGGGCATAACAGTCCATACCTGAATTTTTTCAAAGAGGATTCGAGTGTTGGGTTCAACAATAGTGTAAATGCATCACTTGTGATGGAGACTACGTTGAGTAGTACCTTTGTATAGAGAAAGAGTTACTCTAGCAACATGTACAATTTGAACGACCTCTGTCAGTTAATAAAAAGTTATGCAAACTTTTTCCATTAAATTCAGTACAACCCTTGTAGATTTAAGAGTGTAGAATACTTAGAAGCGTTCGCCAAATAGTAGGAAGGTCAATGTAAATGTCCTTATTGCAAGCATTTGGATTGTAAGAATCTCAACCATCTCCCTATATGCTCTGAAGTTTGTATATTGAGCAATCTTGTTGATTTCATCCCATTTAGGGAACAAGAGTGGGTGTTCTACAAATTTTCCCACCTATTCACATATAATCATGCACGTTTTGAGACTTCTTTTACTCAACTGCTAGAATTCTACGGTTCAAAACTCAGGCTTCACGCGACAATAACACATAAACATATAAAATGAACGAAACACACAGAGTCACGTATGGTAAAAGGTTGCCCCATTCATCGACAAGACATCTCTGAGTTTCCAAGAAAGCATTGAAATTTTGTTCACCAAAAACTGCAATTCAGAGACCCCTCACCAAATCCCATTTATTCGGATCTCTCTTCTAAAATCTGACAACATTTCAACACCCCAACATCAAATTGTAGTTCTGGCAACCAGCCCATCCAGTCGATCGCGGGTGATCAAGGTCGTAGGACGACCGAAAGCTACCGCTAAACGAACCTTTTACCATACAGGACTCTGTGTGTTTCACTCGCTTTATATGTTTAGGCTTCCATGTTAATAATCAACAAAGAGTTGGTACTCTGAGTTCTTTATAGCTCAGGGTCTGCCAGAAATGATTCATAAAACAATTTATTTTAATATAATGAGCAAAAGTTGGAATTTATAAAGTTACTGGGAACGGTTACAAGCTGCACCTAGTTAAGCGTTCCCTTTAAGAGCTACATGTTTGTAAAATTAAGTTTAATGCTGTGGCGTTATAATCAGAAAATACAGTGCTCTCTCTGTTTATAGGAAACCTACTGAAAGTCCTAACATTATTCATTAACATCCACATGCCTTTGAGAAATAACAAACTAGCTGCTTTAATATCCTACACACACAAAGTTAATCTTATTGTAACAAACCTTTTTCTTTATAGTCAGAAGACAACATTATTAATATTGGAAGAGCCCCTTCCTACCACAATACGGCTTTTTAAAATTTCCCATTAAAAATTGTTCTAAATTTTTAAATCACAAACTGTGAACGAGAACTCAAAAATCAGCACTATTTTCATGCTGTTCAATTGGCCACTTTTTGAGGAAACCAAATTGATGCTTTTTAAATCTCACATCTGGATAAAATCTTTCAAAATAAAGTTTGATCTCTTCTATTCAGGTGGGTTAATTTAGAAGCAAATTTTCCAGCTTCGAAATTTTTTACTAGTTTGTGTTTGTTATTTCTTCAGGTAGAACCGTTTAATGGTGGTTTTAACTGCTGTAACTTTTTACATGTTATACACTGGCGGAAAATGAAAAAAGAACACCAAGAAGGAATTGGCGGACGATCATGAAATTTAGATATGTTAATGGGTTTACGTAGGTGTGATGTTAATTTCTGGACCAACCGGTGAGCGCTTACGCCACAGCATGGCATAACATGTAAATTATCGTCGGTGGTATTTAAGGAGTACGGCGAAGTGAATGTAATCAGTCATCGGCATACGGACACGTGGGAAGACCCTGAAGAAGCTGCAATGCCTGGACATGGAAGACGTGTACGATTTCAGCAGTTATCGGACTCCGCGAGGCCGAGTGGTCGTATTGTCGTATTGCGGAGCGAATTGAACGGGAAGTATCGGTGGTGGTACGATGGTGGCGTAGATGGTCCGAGGAACATTCCCACACAAGAAGACGTGGAACCGGGAGTCACAGACGGACTGATGAGCGGACCGATCGACGCATAAGAAGAGCGGCGTTGTCAAGCAGAACATCCACTGCGACGCAAATCCGAGCTGCCGTTGCACCTGAGGTGACTGTGCGAACAATCCGCAACCATCTACTGGATGCAGGACTACGTGCACGTGTGCCTCCGGCATGTGTCCCTCTGACTCCAGCCCACCATCAGGAATGGCTGCAGTGGTGTCGCCAACGTCTGCGCTGGAGAACGCAATGGAGATCTGTCGTGTTCAGTGATGAAAGCAGATTCTGCTTGGGAGCCTCCGATGGCCGTATGCGTGTCGGCAGACACACAGGGGAGCGTCTCCACCCTTCTTGCATCCACCAGCACCACACAGGGCCTACACCTGGTCTCTTGGTGTAGGAAGCGATCGGCTATCACTCCCGTACACAACTAGTGTTTGTACCGGGTACGTTAAGCAGCACCTCCTACATCAACATCATCATTGAGCCCGTTGTTGTGCCATTTGTAAGGTCGGTCCATTGTGGTGTTTTCCAGCAAGATAACGCACACCCACACACGTCACGTGCAACACAACATGCACTTCAGGGTGTGAGAGAACTTTCATGACCTGCACGTTCACCAGATTTGTCCCCCATTGAGCACGTGTGGGATTTTATGGGACAACAACTTATTCGGTCTCCACGGCCAGCCACGACCATCGCCGATTTACGCGTCCAGGTTGAGGATGCTTGGAACTCAATACCCCAAACTTACATCCAACATCTGTACGACAGACTCCATGCCAGAATTGCACAGTGTGACGCAGTTCATGGCGGTTCAACCTCGTACTAACCATGTTACATGGAAATGCTATTTTTCAGTTTACCAGCAAATACAGCTGTATTTTGCCATAATGTTTAGATCACGTTATCCTCTGTATTCCGTTATAATGCTGTATAAATTTCGTTGGTATCAGACGTCTCCTTCTTGGTGTTCTTTTTTCACTTTCCGCCAGTGTATTTCCTTTGAGTGAAAAGCAATTTCTCAGTTGGAAATCATTAATATTCGCTGCAAATATATATTGCGGTAATCGAACGTGATTCAAGGAAAAATCTTTCACGTACCTCTCGGTTGTAGGTGGTCGATGTTGAAGTATTTTTCCTTGAATCACATTCAATTACCGCAATATATATTCGCAGCAAATATTAATAACTTCCAACTGAGAAATTGCTTTTCACTCAAAGGAAATATAACATGTAAAAAGTTACAGCAGTTAAAACCACCATTAAATTGTTCTACCTGAAGAAATAACATATAGAAAACATGTTTTTTTAAATCTCGATACATCGAGAAATATGTGCATATTATAGTTTTTGTTTGTGGCCCAATCGAGATATGTACTTTCCTCTGTCACCCACACTTTAAAGTTTACCTCACAAGGTGACTTCCCTGCTCCCAGTTACTAACTAATGATGCTATACAATTAAAAAAAAAAAACAAAAAAAAAAAAAAACAGAACAAAGCACATCCATTGCTTTTCATGATCAGTCAAAAATTTTCACTTCCTATTTCTGAACCTCTAATTTTTTTTTTTTTTCTTGTTGAAGGTAGAACACAGAATATTTTACCTCCAAATTTACAGAAAATTTTAGTGTTATGGAAACCTATGGATTTATTACTATAATTTTGCAAAAATAAATGCATTTATTATCTAAATATTTGCCATTTAAAAAGGAAAAATCTGCTACAGAGAGGGGGTGATCACCCTAGTTGCCCCCACTGGACATGCTACTTCTAAATGGGCTCCACTAAAAGGGCTTTGTACCTTAATGGCATTCTTTTTCATATAATGATATAATAAGAACATCTTTCCATAGTGCAATTTAACGATTGTTATTTTTACAGAAACACCTGTGTAGTTTCAGTCCTCCGTTGCAATGATGTTCAATACTTTAGCTACTTTTCTAATGTTGTTACCAGTGAACAATTTGCCATTTTTATTTTTGGCTTCTAATGTCAGATACATTTATCTGTTTCTGCATTCAACCATTGCACTGTAGGATCTGCATCTGAGAACAAAATTCTTCCAAAAGAACAGAATGGACTTAGTTCACATGACTGTGTTATGATTAGAGCAAGAAAAAGAAATCAGTCTTTGTGATTATAAGACAGGAAGTTCGAATTGCAATGGGCAAACAGAACTGTGGCATGAACATTTGGCTTCACACTTTTTCCATTTTGTTTGTCATTAATGTAGGCTGCTCCAGTGAGTTGTGGTCTGAGGTACTGGCAGTGTCCCTTCCCTGAAACTACAACCCTAAATTAGGGATGGCATACCTGCCAACCTGGGGAAAATGTGCATCAGTAAAATTATACGTGCACATCACATCAATAAAAAGCAACAACACCATTTTTGTTGCCTTGCATTACGTTAGCATTGTCAGACAGGAAGGCCATAAAATGCTCAAAAGGAATTTGCATGCGTTCAAATTCATCTAAAATTAAGGCACTTATATTCTCTTATGTAGAGTCGACAAACAGGTTTGGAATGCTTAGCAAACTTACTTTGGATCAAATTTTCGGACTTGTTAAAAAAGGTGGCAACAATGGGTTACAGTTTGTAGTCATTGCTCCCGTCGCACGCAACAGCAAATGGGCCCTCTTGCAAATATGTGACCACTGAAGAAATTCTCTCTCCAGAAATTTCTTTAATTAGAGTTGTTGTTTTAGTTCTTGCACACCCATACTTCTTTGCTATTCCGGAAACATTTTCCGGAATACGGGATCGGCACGATCCGCAGCACTTATTGGAACATTATGTTCAATTAAAAATGACCTAAATAGCAATTCATCACGTAGCACATCCGACTGACTGTCGCTCGCCTTGAAATAAGAGTCCACTTTCACAGTTTCTTTAACACATTGTGCATAGCTTATGTGCTTGGGCCCTTTCACGTGCCGAGAAATATCGTTTTTCCCAGCATGGGAAATGTTGAAGTCAGATCGGCACACTACACAAAAATGCAAACTTTGCACCTTTTTGCGATCGTTTTATGCAGCGAAATGCTTAAGTATAACTGTCCTTAAATGCTTGAAAATATTTATTTGCCTTACTCAAGGCCATTGCACGGTTAAGAGACAAGTAATGATAATACGAAAAACAGCAAGCAAGTATGTACGTAACTTTCCATGAATTCTCTTCCCCTGCTGCGCAGAAAAGTACCAAAGCTGAGGCGCTCAATATGCTGCGATGTGCGTGCGCAGCCTTGACAGCGTTACGAGAAGCGCTGGTTATCACGTGACCTAAAGCGGAAGTACAATAGAGAGAGATCGAATCTGACTCACTTCTCGGTGCGTTGAACGAGGCGGCAAAGGCAAAATTACGCAGAAGTAAATAAAAATCTCAGGACATTAAAATCGCCAAAAAAATCGTAAAATCGTTCGAGTTTTCTGTACATCCGTAAAACAGTATCAAAATTCATAGATTTTATGGATGATCCATAAAAGTTAGCAGGTATGGGATGGGCAACTCATTATAGTTCCATGCATTGCTCCTGGTGGTCGTTATGCCCTGAAACCAAAATGATAATAATAATGTAGTGAGATGATTAAGATTTCCCTCTGAGAAAGTGAACCCCTGATTCGTTTTTCAAAGAAGAAACAGAGGAATCTGTCAAAATCCTGACACAGGGTAGTTTTGCTCAACGAGATAGAAATACATAGAGTGCTTCTGTGATTGGTTCTCCGCTGAGGCAGCTGAAGCCAACGAGAGGAGAGGCCGCCATCTTTGATGAGGTACAACTTCTGTGTGTGTCAGGAAGTCACCTCAGTTCTTTCAGCTGTTTGGCGATCGTGTTATGTTTCATCACAGAGTGTTAAGGCTACAGTTATGTAAATATTCTCAAGTATCAGCACATTTTGGATAAAAATGATCAACATTAAAATTCATTAATTGTAAGAATAAAAGAAACAAGTATTGCGGAACTACAGTTTACAAGTAAGCTTCGTTTTTAAATGAGATTGAGCTGTAAATGCCCAGTTAATCAAACACAAGAAATAAAGCATCTAATCTGTTTAGGTGGTGATTAAAGCAGGAGATAAACCTTTTTAATATCTGTAATTTTAAGACTTTTTATTCCTTATATTTTGTAAACAAAGTCGTACTCAGTGCGGACACTGAATTATGATTACTACTTACTATGGGGAGCTGACGTTAACTGCATGGGTTACTAACTTGGAGGGGGTTTTTTTGGGAACAATTTTTACTTATGTAAGTGTATTTTTTTTTTACATATGCGGAGCATGTCTTGCAACTAATATTTGCATACGTATTCTAGAATCTGTAGAGTGTACATGTAATGTCTTTCAGGGGCAACAAAATTTCAAAATCTTAGGAGCCTACAATTTCTTTTTATGGGACAAAAATCATGTACCCATGACAAACAATCATTAGATAGCAAATATTGGTAAAGAAGTCAATTTATAGTTACTTAAATTGCAGAAGTAATAATTGTGATTGGTAATATAAATTTATTGTTTGCCGACACCTGTCAGGAAACAATCTAGTATTCTATGTGAAAGCACAGGGTCACCCAGCTTGTGTTCTAGGCATTTGTCTCTAATTAGTGATTAATCTGTAGTATTACTGCAACAAAGTGAGAATGGGGAGCTTGAAAATTTCTTGACAGAATACTCTTTATTTATGAATGTGTAAGTACAATGTCTGTGATCTTTCTCAGCAAAAAAACTACAGGCAATATTGATTTAAAACTGAAAATGGGAAACGGAGTACAATGGTACTTCAAAAATTCTAACAAAGTATTTATGAAAATGCGCAAAAAATTATGAAATGACAATTGAAAAGAAAAAAAGTATAATACTCAGCAAATGGAATAATACAAAAGAAAGGGACTAGCAACTTTATGTATAAACTACTTGCACTAAAAATAGTATAGCTATACGAAATTTCTTGGCGTAGAATACAAATAAAACTTTCCAAGCTTTCGCACATCAATCAAATGGCTTTCTCAAGGAAAGAAGTGGTCTACCATCCTTGAGAAAGCCATCTGGTTGATGCACGAAAACTTGGAAAGTTTTATTTGTATTCTACGCCAAGAAATTTCGGATTTTAGTATAATTATACTATTTTGAGTATAATTTGTTGTACAACTCCTACTTATTAAACTACTTGCATTTAATTTTTGTGTGATAGGTGTTTTTTTATTTATTTATTTATTTTTTTTTGGAAGAATGTGACCTCTGCTTCATGATGGATAAACAGTCAGCATGTCCATGCAACAAATTGCCAGTTATTCCTTTTGCAGCAATCATATGAGAGGTTACTATTAAACAAATATCACTCACATAATTCAATCTTTCTTTGAATTGAACAAGTTGTGCCTGTATTTCTCTAAAATACAATTCAGTCACACTTGCGGTGTTTCCAGCAAGACTGCTGAAGGAACATACAAAATAACAACACAAAACATAAACATTTGCTCACCAAACTTTTTGCACACCATGAATGCAAATCAGTGGTTGTTAATCTTTCACTTCATATTAAAAACAGGCTGTGCCCTTAAAATTGAAAAAAAAAAACCCAAAGAAACCCTATGTGCAGCACATCTTAACAATTGCCAAAATGTGTACAAATATCAGGTGAAAACCACCAAATTTCAACTGTGGGAATACAAAAAACTAGGCTTTTTAAAAAAGTAAAATATGAAAGTGCAAATAAAAAACATTAAATACTTAATTTACTGAAATAAAAAAAGACAATTTTTTGTTTCATAAAAAATTAAAGTCCATAATCTGAATTTTATAGTCATTGAGCCCAAGACTTGAAAAATATCTAAAATAATACATGCTCAGAGAAAATTTACCTGCCCAGGTATTAAAAGCAGGATGTGTAGAAAGATTTTTCTTTTGATGGCAAAAATTAGAAGTCTTTCTAGGTTCAAAAAGTACATAAAACTATTTTTAGCTACTCAGTATTGGTATTGCTAACTGTAAAATAGCATTTGGAGCCAAATATCGTTTGGAGTATCATATTGCCCCAATGTCTGTCTATACCTAGGTCACAGGGAAGTTAACAGAAATGAGATATACATATATATCTTTGACCACAACAGAAATTAGGCCACCAAGTTTATTCAAACTGCACTTGAGAATAATTATTTTGACTTCTTCTTCTTACGGATAAACCTTGGAACATAGTTAAATAAAACATAGCAAATAAACATATATAGATACATAAATAAAATAATTTTCATAAATAAATAACTTTCAATAAATAAAATAAGAAATTAGGCCACCAAGTTTATTTAAACTGCACTTGAGAATATTTATTTTCAATTCTTTTTCTTACGGATAGACTTTGGAAGGTATTTAAATAAAACACAGCAAATATACACATATAGATACATAAATAAAATAATTTTCATCAAAAAGGATTAACCTATTCCTGCTGTTAAAATACATCAAAAAGTAAACCGACAGAATTAAAAATACAGGAAAAGGTAAGTAATATTTATGCGTAATGTTTTATATATATCATCATCATCATTGTCAACCATTATCAATCCACTGCTGGACGAAGGTCTCCCCAAGTTTCCTCCACAACGGTCTGTCTTGTGCCAGTCTCCTCCATGTCACCCCTGCATACTTTCGAATTTCATCCACCCATCTCCCATGTGGTCTTCTTCTGGGTCTTTTCCTGTCCCTTGGAATCCAATCTAAAATTTCGGCTGTCCATCGATGATCTGTCCTTCCGGCAGTATGTCCAGCCCATTGCCATTTCAGGGATTTGACTCTGATCATGATGTCTTCCACTCTTGTCATTTTTCGGATCCACGAGTTCCTCTTCTTATCTCTCCTGGTTACACCAAGTATGCACCTCTCCATGCTTCTTTGAGTTGTCTGCAGCCTTTGTATGTCTCTTTTAGTTAAGGTCCACGTCTCTGCACCATACGTAAGCACTGGAAGGATGCATTGATCAAACACTTTTCTTTTAAAACATAGTGGCGTATTGCTCTTGAAAATTATGCTGTTTCTTCCAAAAGCTCTCCAGGCAAGTTTTGTACGCCAATTAATTTCTTCATCAATGTGACCCTCACTTGATATCTGCTGTCCAAGATAAACACATGTGTCTGTTATCTCCAGCTTTTCTCCATCAATCGATAAATCTTCATTTCTTGTAAAAGCATTGAACATCACTTTTGTCTTCTGAAAGTTCATTTTTAATCCCACTTCTTTACTCTTGTCAGCAAGTTCCTGGATCATACTCTGCAGCTCTGATGGGCTAGTTGCAAAAATGACTACGTCATCAGCAAAACGAAGGTGGGTTAGATAATCTCCATTAATCTTTATCCCCTTGTTTTCCCAGCTCAGTGACTGAAAAACACCCTCCAATGTGGCATTAAAGAGCTTCGGAGATATGGTGTCACCTTGTCTCACTCCCTTTCCAATTTTTATGTGTGTTGTATTTTCAAACACCTAATCTTTGCACTTGCATTTTCATAGATGTTATTAATAATATTAATGTATGCATCTTCAATACCGCAGGTTTTCAGAGCCATTGTAACTGCTGATGGTTTCACCGAATCAAAGGCTTTTTCATAATTGATAAAAGCCATGCACAATGGAAGTTCATATTCCCTCGCTCTTTCAATTAGTTCTCTCAGTACGTGGATGTGATCTATTGTGCTGTAGCCACTCCTGAATCCAGCTTGTTCTCTCGGTTGAGCCATGTCCAGTGTTACCTTCAAGCGGTGTGAAAGAACTTTAGTGAAGATTTTATAAACTACTGATAGGAGGCTGATAGGTCTGTAGTTTCCGAGATCCTCAATGTCACCTTTCTTATGTAGCAGGATCATTGTAGCGGTATTCCAATCCTCAGGAATCTTTCCTTCATTAAGGCATCGAGTGAAAATTTGGGCGAGTACTGTTTCAATTTCTCCACTTGCTTCTTGTATGATGTCTACAGTAATTCCATCTTCTCCTGGAGCTTTTCCCCGCTTCATGTTCTTGATTGCATGTGCAACTTCTGCTGGAAGGACTGGAGGAACTCTGGTACTGGTATCTTTCATGATGTCTGGAGTGCATGTATCATCCCTTTCATATAATTTGGAGTAGAAATCTTTCACTCTTGTCAAAATTTCGCCTCTATTTCTTGTTACAGAACCATCTTCTTTTCTCAGTGCCATAATCTGTTTTCTTCCCTTACTGAGATGTCCCTTTGCTATCTTTAGGCTTTGGTTGTTTTCAATTGCTTTCCTCACTAGTTCACAGTTGAATTTTCTTACGTCTTCAGTGATACTTTTTCGTACTGTCTTGCATAGCTCTATATATTCCACTTTGGAAGTCACATCTTCTTTAGTTGTCCTCATCTCTCTTCTTTTTTGCATCAACATTTTCGTTTTTCCTGATAATTTATTTACATGCAACTTGTTCTTAGACCCAGCTAATTTTGTTGCTGTTTCCATAAGAGCTTTGGTTACTTTTCTGTTAACTTCAGAGATGTCCACTTCTTCCGATGTTAGGCCTTCTAAAGCAGAGAACCTGTTCTTCAGTTCCAACTTGAAGGTATTATGGTGTTTTTAAGGTTGGTTATGTCACTAGATTTTGTTTGTCTTATGAGCTTGCCACGTTCAAGTTTAGTGTTGAGGTGCATCTTACATCGCACCAATCTATGGTCACTACCTGTGTTGAACTTGTTTAGCACACTGCAGTCTTCTATGACGAATTTTTTGTTACACATAATAAAATCAATTTCACTTGTCGTCCCATTTGGATGTCTCCATGTCCATTTCCTGTGTGGCTTTTTCTTGAAGAAGGAGTTCAAGATGAAAAACCCTTCTGCTGGTTGGTTGGTTGGTTCATTGATTTTATTGGCGCAAGGGCCATGGTTGGCCAAAGAGCGCCAAACAAAAGACATCAAAAGAGAACAAAATCAATAAAATAAGTACACAAGGCTAAAAACAGGATGAAGCGGTAAAAGTGAAAGATGGAAATGAATACGGTAAAAACTACAAGACAGACAGACAAACAAACAGTATTAAAAACGTGCGATGAAGCTTAAAATATGGCTGATCAAATAAAACTGAAGAATGAGAACGATGAAAGGGCTAAAAAAGATAATGAAACAAACAGTACTAAAAACATGATACAAAGATTAAAATCTAGCTGATTCAGTAAAACTGAAAAATGAGTATAATGATAGGGCTAAAATCTAGATACGTTTAAAATAGTCAATTTGCTTAAAAAATGAAAAAAACAACAACAGGATTGCAGTGGTCATTGAGGAGCCGCTGCAGTGTAGCGCGTCCTCGTTCAACAAATGAGAATGAAAGAAATGAAAACGTACATCACGAAAACGAACACAGGTACACAAAAGATGAGTGACGGTGAGTCGGCAGTTGCACGTCTCACACATCGGCGCAGTGTCGCCACACAGCAAAAAGCGGTGAGTGAAACGACAATGCCCAATGCGGAGACGCGCAAGCACCACTTCCTCCCTGCGGTTTCGACGAGATGAGGAGTTCCAGATTTCGAGAATAGGTTTGATACGATGCAGTTTATTTTCAACCTGTTGGTCCCACAGACCCTGCCACGTTCGTTTGATATGATCACGAACAAGAAATCGAAAATTGCGATGAAACAGTGGCAAGGGTGTGACGACCAAAGAGGAAGCAGATCTAGCGGCCGCATCAGCACACTCGTTACTTGAGATTCCAACATGCCCAGGAATCCAGACGAATTGAATCTGGACACCGGCCTCGAGCAAGGAACGAAGAAGCCCTCGTACGTTCAAAAGAAAAGGATGATTACAATAGTCCAGCGATGACAAAGACTGCAGGACACTTAATGAATCCGTATAGACCATAGCACTATGATGAGAACTCGACTGAACATGAAGAAGTGCAAGATACACAGCATGCATCTCCGCCGAAAACACCGTGGCCTCAGCTGGGATCCGCGCTACTGACACGTCATCAACACAGACAGCTGCGGATCCAACGACTCCATGCATCTTGGAGCCATCAGTGAAAATGGGAGTGTATTCAGATTTGAGGGCACGATGCTCAGCGAAGAGCTGCTGGTACACTGACGCAGGGGTTGAGGATTTGTCGAAAAACGTAAAGGTGGTATCAACCATGACACCAAGTGGGTGCCATGGAGGATCCCCAAAGCCCCTGATCGCTGCAACAAGCGACAAGTCGAGCCCTGCATCACGAGCTACGGCCGCCATACGAAGACCGAAGGTTGGAACGCACGAGGGCCGGTTCGCAAATAAACGAGCATGCTGAGGATGGAAAACTGCTCCGTACAAAGGGTGGTCTGGAAGAGACCGAAGTTTTAAGTAAAAGTGGACAGACAGCCGCAGACGGCGTAATTCAAGCGATGGTTCGTTCGCATCAGCGTAAAGGCTGGGAATCGGAGATGTTCGAAATGCTCCCGTACAAAGACGCAGTGCCTGATGATGAACAGTGTCCAAAGGCCGGAGAACGGAAGGACGAGCCGAGCCATACACGATACAGCCGTAATCCAGTTTCGACCGAATTAAGGAGTGGTAAATGCAAAACAAAGAGATCCTGTCTGCGCCCCACGAAACTCTCGAAAGGATTTTTAGAATAGAAAGAGCACGCAGACAGGAAATCTTGAGCCGCCGAACGTGCACACGGAACGTAAGCGCACGGTCGACGGTCAGTCCAAGGAACTTGGTCTCCGGCAAAACTGGAATGGCTGCACGGTCCAAATACAGCTCGGGGTCAGGATGGAGGCCACGCCTCCGGCAGAAATGAACACACGCTGTCTTGTCGGGAGAAAGAACGAAACCATTGCTATTTGCCGCTTTAAAAATCTGATTAATACTAGACTGCAACTGCCTTTCAATGAAACGCATGCTCGATGACGAGCAGAAGATGTGCAAGTCATCGACATACACAGTAGCCGAAACCGCAGGAGGAAGATTTGTGAGGAGACAATTAATGCGAAGGATGAACAATGTGACAGATAAAATGCAACCTTGAGGAACACCTTGTTCTTGATGGAATGTTGCAGATAGCGTCGTACCCAGGCGCACCTGGAACACCCGATTGCGAAGAAAATTTACAATAAAGGTCGGAAGATTCCCTCGCAATCCGCATGCGTGGAGGTCACGGATAATCCCGTGCCGCCACGCACGATCATAGGCTTTCTCGATGTCAAAGAATACAGAAACCAGGTGCTGCCTACGCACGAACGCCTCGCGCACAGATGTCTCAAGGTGCAGGAGATGATCGTGAGGTGAACGATGACGCCGAAAACCGCTTTGTGATGGTGAAAGTAATTGATGATGTTCTAAAAAATGAATTAATCGTGAGTTAACCATGCGTTCGAGAACTTTACACAGACAGCTAGTGAGAGCAATTGGGCGATAACTAGAGGGAGACTTAGGATCCTTGCCAGGCTTCGGAAAAGGTAGAACAAAAGCCTTTCGCCAAGACTCCGGGAAACTGTGTTCTAACCAGATGCGGTTGTATAAGATTAAAAGGTTCTCGAGAGACGACTGGGAGAGATGACGGAGCATGTCGTAGTGGATGTCATCGGGACCGACAGAAGTAGCCCCGGACCGATGCAGAGCCACCCGAAGTTCACACATGCTGAAGGGGGAGTTATAACCAGTGTCGGTATACGGCGCAAAAGAGATTCTCTGGCGTTCCGCGGAGGACTGAATCCTATGAAAGGAGGCCGGATACGCCAGATCACTCGAAACGGAGGCAAACGCCTCCCCCAGACAGTCTGCAATCTCCCCGACGTCAGCATATGTGCAGCCGTTACTCTCGAGAATGGCAATCTGGTGTGAACTGTAGGTTCCCCGGATCTTACGAATCCTTTCCCACACAGTTTTCGAATTGGCACGTGAGGTAAGAGATGATACATACTGGATCCAAGACTCCCTCTTGCTACGTCGACGCACCAACCGAGCATAGGATTTAGCACGTTTAAAAGCAACGAGATTAGCCTCGGTTGGATAACGCCGAAAAGTAGACCAGGCCTTGTGTTGAGCTCTCCTAGCCGCTGCGCATTTAGGGTTCCACCAAGGTTTCGGAATTCTGGGGAGCTTCGTAGATGTCTTACGAATTGAAAGATCAGCTGCCTGAAGAATACAAGTTGTGACTTTAAGTACAGCTGCGTCGATTGACTCTTGGGTCACCATTTCAGAAGATATCACCGCGGACGATGTGAAGACCTCCCATCTGGCACAATCCATCCTCCATCGAGGTGGGCGGGAGGCAGAATATTGCACGTTTGCATGGTGCCAGAGGACGATTGGGAAGTGGTCGCTCCCGTGGAGATCCTTACACACCGTCCACGACCAGTCAGCAATGATCGATGGTGAACCCAAGGTCAAATCGATCGCACTGAAAGATCTTGTCGGCTCATGGAAGTAAGTGTCAGCACCGGTGTTTAAAAGGCACACAGAGGCCGAGCACAGAAGAGACTCTATGCGACGACCTCTAGCGCTGGCGCTGACACTACCCCACAAAGGATGATGAGCATTAAAGTCACCCAAAAGAAGGAAGGGAGAGGGCAGCTGATCAATCAAGCTCTCCAGAACAGAGACGCTAACATCCTCATCCGGTGGTAGATAAACACTGCAAACAGTAAGAGGCACAGGCATAGAAATACGAACCGCCACGGCCTGCACAGTTGTGGAAACCGCGACGGAAGATACCGGAACCCTGTGAGGAACGAGAATAGCGACACCCCCACAGGCTATATTTCCAGACGAGTGGTCTGTCCGAAATGCACTGTAGCCTCGAACTGAAAGCAGGTCCGATGGTTTAAGCTTTGTCTCCTGAAGACAAAGGCACACCGGAGAGTACAAATAAAGCAGATGTTTCACGTCATCAAAACTGGTGCGAAAACCTCGGCAGTTCCACTGAATTATTGAACCCATGGGTAAAAATGAAATGAAAAAGGAAATGATTAAACTTGGTCAGCCTCCATTTCCTCTGGTGAGCGTTCCCCCAGATTTGGTGGTGTGTGACCAGGGGCCAAGATTGGTGAATGCTTTGTCCCAAGTGTCTTGGCGGGATTTGCTCGCCGTTGATTGTTTGGCTGAGACTTTGAAGGAGAAGAAATGCTCTTCTTATCCTTGACCTTGGTGTTGGTGTTAGTGTTGGCGTTTTTGCCAGAAGAAGTGGACTGAGTGCCCTTGCTGGTGTTGGAGTGAGTCTGCTTCGGTGAAGTGGCGGGTGCCGCTTTCAGACTCCTAGCTCGCGACTGGAGTGCCTCCAGTCCGGCTGCGATGATTTCCTCCATATTGAATGGACAGTTAGGGAGATCTGAGCGTCGGTCTGAATGCCAACCGTAGATTTGGCAACCACCACTGAAGCGTATGATCGCCGATCAGATGTAACGGGAACCACTCTTCTTCTGGCCTCAGGATAGGAAATATTTTCCACCGTTTTGAGCCTTTGGATTTCCTTCTCCTCCTTCCACTTGGGACAATCTTTGGCTGATGCTGGGTGTGAACCCTTGCAGTTCACACAAAACTCGGCCTCGGCCACACATTCTGAGAGTAGATGCTCTGTGGCACCACAGCGTCCACACCTAGGAGTACTCCTACATGACTGCTGAGAGTGGCCGTACGACTGGCACCTAAAACATCTCAACGGGTTAGGAATGTACGGTCGTACCTCGAGGTGGAGATACCCTGCCTTGATGGATGTAGGCAGGGAAGGGCAGTTGAATGTCAAGATAATGTTCCAGGATGGGACAAACTGCCCATTCCTCCTGAAAGAAATACGCCGCACACCCGTAACATGTTGGCTCCTCAGTTCTTCGAGAAGTTCCTCCTCAGTGCAATCAATAAGATCCCGAGAGGAGACAACACCTCGAGATGAATTTAGGTAACCGTGTGGTGTTATTTTGACCGGAGTCTCAAGCAGCATGCTGGTGTTGATAAGTGTGGAACTGTAGGCCACAGTAGACATCTCAACAAGAAGATCTCCAGACTGGAGCTTCTTGACGCTTTTAGGAGAGCTTGCAATTGATTGCAGTGCTTTATGGATCCAAAATGGACTTTTGGCACTCAAAGGCTTTGAAGGGTCCAATGAGTGCACAAAAAAGAATCTAGCATTGGAAACATCAGCGACAAATTTTTTGGCGGAAGGACCTGAACCTTCCTCCATACTTCTTTTAGTTTTGGGTTCATGGGAAATTTCATTGAGAGCCATGAAAAAATTGAAAGGACTCATCCGCCGACTTCCCCACCCACAATCGAGCCCAACAAGGGAGAACCGGAGGTCCGCAAGCCCAAGTGGACGCAGGACACGGCTCTAGGGATAGCAAGCGGATATAGCAAGTTGATAGGACAGACATGCGCTCGGCGAGCACCCAGACTTTCCCATGCCTGGGGAACACCCCTTTGGCATGCCCACCCTATCCCCAGACTCACCCTGTCGTACGAGACGACAAGCCGTTAGAGGTCTGGGCTCCACTCGGCCACAGACCTCATTGACTAGGAGTGGGTTAGTTCCCAGCCGCCCGTTTAGGGTGAAGCAGGGGGCAAAGAGGAGTGTTGGCAACTGGCGACAACAACACCCAGGCCTCCAGAAACCTCAGCCTCCAGCATCCCCTTTTCCACCTTACGGGTCACCGCACACGGCAAACGTGCAGGCAGGTCTAGCTAACCAGCTCGGAAAAACAAAGAAAGAAACATGAAATGGAGAAGACAGGAAAGAAAACGAGAAACTAAAATCCGGAGCTGGCGCATAATCACAACCTCAGCAACCTACAACTGAGGCGGGAGCGTGTCAAGTGAAAAAACAAAAAAGTGAAAATTCACATCTAGTACATGTCGGCTCGGGCCGTGGGGACGCCATCCCCCATCAGCTGGATGAACAGCTGTCCCTTCGGTGATGTAATCGTTCTAGTCGTAACGACAAAATGATCCGTCACAAGGTCAGCTCGGGCCGTGGGGGCGCCGCTCCCCAAATAACTGGTAAACCAGTTATCCCCGTGCGGGGAAACCCTTCTGCCTCTGCAAACTCAACGAGAGTATTTCCATGCTGGTTTCTGTTGCCGTGACCAAATTTACCTACTGAAGTTTCATTCTATTGCCGTTGCCCTATTTTTGCATTGAAGTCTCCCATAATTATTTTCAAGTGCTGCTTACCTTTATTATTTAGATGACACATTTCCTCATAAAATTCTTCAATTTCTTCTTCAGGATGACTTGTGGTGGGTGCATAAGTTTGAATAATCTGAGCCTGGTATCTTTTCGAGAGTTGGATAACAAGCCGTGCAGCTCTGTCAGAGGAACTTTCAACTTCTACCACTTTATCCTTCAGTTTCTTGTTTATTATAAATCCAACACCACTAGTTCTGCCAGTATCTGTCCCACGATAGTAGAAGAGATGTCCACTTTTCAGTTCGATGAGATCTTCTCCTTTTCTCCTTACCTCACTTAGCCCCATGATGTCCCACTTGATCCTTTGTAGTTCCTCTTCCAATTCAAGAAGCCTTGAATCAGAAGATAGGGAGCGTCCATTGTACGTTGCCAAGGTCAGCATCAGATGGCAGCCTAGTCCGGTCCTCCGGGGATTCTTAGCACCCTCTGCCTTCATGTCGCACTGGCCGCTGCCTTGGCCAGGTACATTCCAGCTGCCGGAGACTGAGGGCCAAGATTTAAGTTGTGGAGTCATTTTGGAGGGGTTTGGCCATAACTCACCACGCTGGCCAAGCGGGTTGGTGAGTGTGGGATAGAATTTCCTCTAATCCCGATGGTATAGTTATACCGCTATTGGCGGTCGTCAGAGCCCCTTTAGTCGGAACAGGATGCACCACGAGAAGGCGGGGTTGACATTTGTCAAGGAGAGGCTGTGATGTTACGCATCACCTGACATATATATATATACAGTATATATTGAGAGAGGGTGGGCGACATCATGACCATTTATGTATATATATACTGTATGTATGACCTTAACTAAAAAAGACATCCAAAGAATGCAGACAACTCAAATAATATATATATATAGAGTGAAATCACTGAAATGGCAATGGGCTGGACATGTTGCCAAAAGAGCAGGCCATCGATGGACAACCGAAATTTTGGATTGGATTCCGAAGGACAGAAAACAACCCAGAAGACCCCATAGGAGATGGGTGGACGAAATTCGAAAGCATGCCGGAGTAACATAGAGGAGACAGGATAGAGACAGACAATAGTGTAAGAAATTTGGGGAGACCTTCATTCAGCAGTGGATTTCTAATGGTATATATATCATCATAATTGACAGCCATTGTCATTACGATATATATATACTGTATATAATCATTATATATATAAGGTCTCCCCAACTTTCTTCCACAATTGTCTGTCTTGAGCCTATCTCCTCCATGTTACTCTGACATGCTTTCGAATTTCATCCACCCATCTCCCATGGGGTCTTCTGGGTTTTTTTCTGTAATGCCTAAGCTATGATTTAACTCTGAGGTTTGGGATTCCTGAGTTGTTTTATTTTATGTAATTTTTGTTTAGAATCATGAAAGTGGGTTACTTCTGGTTAATTCTATGTTTATTTCTACTACGTCTAATTCCTGCAGCAAGGTGCAGTGTTAATGTGGTCTAATTACTACATGAGTGTGCTTTACTTCTTTTTACTGACATATGTATAACATCAGCCATTATCAATCCACTGCTGGATGAAGGCTTCCTCAAGTTTTCTTCCACATTTGTCTGTCTTGAGCCTGTCTCCTTCGTGTCACTCCTGCATGATTTCGAATTTCATCCATTCATCTCCCATGGGGGTCTTCTTCTGGGTCTTATATATATATATATATACATGGGATGTAAGGTCAGGTGATGCGTAACATCACAGCCTCTCCTTGACAAATGTCAACCCCGCCTTCTCGTGGTGCATCCTGTTCCCACTAAAGGGGCTCTGACGACCGCCAATAGCGGTATAACTATACCATCGGGATTACAGGAAATTCTATCCCACACTCACCAACCCGCTTGGCCAGCGTGGTGAGTTATGGCCAAACCCCTCCAAAATGATTCCACAACTTAAATCTTGGCCCTCAGTCTCCGGCAGCTGGAATGTACCTGGCCAAGGCAGCGGCCAGTGCGACATGAAGGCAGAGGGTGCTAAGAATCCCCGGAGGACCGGACTAGGCTACCATCTGATGCTGACCTTGGCAACGTACAATGGACGCTCCCTATCTTCTGATTCAAGGCTTCTTGAATTGGAAGAGGAACTACAAAGGATCAAGTGGGACATCATGGGGCTAAGTGAGGTAAGGAGAAAAGGAGAAGATCTCATCGAACTGAAAAGTGGACATCTCTTCTACTATCGTGGGACAGATACTGGCAGAACTAGTGGTGTTGGATTTATAATAAACAAGAAACTGAAGGATAAAGTTGTAGAAGTTGAAAGTTCCTCTGACAGAGCTGCACGACTCGTTATTCAACTCTCGAAAAGATACCAGGCTCAGATTATTCAAACTTATGCACCCACCACAAGTCATCCTGAAGAAGAAATTGAAGAATTTTATGAGGAAATTTGTCATCTAAATAATAAAGGTAAGCAGCACTTGAAAATAATTATGGGAGATTTCAATGCAAAAATAGGGCAACGGCAACAGAATGAAACTTCAGTAGGTAAATTCGGTCACGGCAACAGAAACCAGCGTGGAAATACTCTCGTTGAGTTTGCAGAGGCAGAAGGGTTTTTCATCTTGAACTCCTTCTTCAAGAAAAAGCCACACAGGAAATGGACATGGAGACATCCAAATGGGACGACAAGTGAAATTGATTTTATTATGTGTAACAAAAAATTCGTCATAGAAGACTGCAGTGTGCTAAACAAGTTCAACACAGGTAGTGACCATAGATTGGTGCGATGTAAGATGCACCTCAACACTAAACTTGAACGTGGCAAGCTCATAAGACAAACAAAATCTAGTGACATAACCAACCTTAAAAAACACCATAATACCTTCAAGTTGGAACTGAAGAACAGGTTCTCTGCTTTAGAAGGCCTAACATCGGAAGAAGTGGACATCTCTGAAGTTAACAGAAAAGTAACCAAAGCTCTTATGGAAACAGCAACAAAATTAGCTGGGTCTAAGAACAAGTTGCATGTAAACAAATTATCAGGAAAAACGAAAATGTTGATGCAAAAAAGAAGAGAGATGAGGACAACTAAAGAAGATGTGACTTCCAAAGTGGAATATATAGAGCTATGCAAGACAGTAAGAAAAAGTATCACTGAAGACGTAAGAAAATTCAACTGTGAACTAGTAAGGAAAACAATTGAAAACAACCAAAGCCTAAAGATAGCAAAGGGACATCTCAGTAAGGGAAGAAAAAAGATTATGGCACTGAGAAAAGAAGATGGTTCTGTAACAAGAAATAGAGGCAGAAATTTTGACAAGAGTGAAAGATTTCTACTCCAAATTATATGAAAGGGATGATACATGCACTCCAGACATCATGAAAGATACCAGTACCAGAGTTCCTCCAGTCCTTCCAGCAGAAGTTGCACATGCAATCAAGAACATGAAGCGGGGAAAAGCTCCAGGAGAAGATGGAATTACTGTAGACATCATACAAGAAGCAAGTGGAGAAATCGAAACAGTACTTGCCCAAATTTTCACTCGATGCCTTAATGAAGGAAAGATTCCTGAGGATTGGAACACCGCTACAATGATCCTGCTACATAAGAAAGGTGACATTGAGGATCTCGGAAACTACAGACCTATCAGTCTCCTATCAGTAGTTTATAAAATCGTCACTAAAGTTCTTTCACACCGCTTGAAGGTAACACTGGACATGGCTCAACCGAGAGAACAAGCTGGATTCAGGAGTGGCTACAGCACAATAGATCATATCCACGTGCTGAGAGAACTAATTGAAAGAGCGAGGGAATATGAACTTCCATTGTGCATGGCTTTTATCGATTATGAAAAAGCCTTTGATTCGGTGAAACCATCAGCAGTTACAATGGCTCTGCAAACCTGCGGTATTGAAGATGCATACATTAATATTATTAATAACATCTATGAAAATGCAAGTGCAAAGATTAGGCTGTTTGAAAATACAACACACGTAAAAATTGGAAAGGGAGTGAGACAAGGTGACACCATATCTCCGAAGCTCTTTAATGCCACATTGGAGGGTGTTTTTCAGTCGCTGAGCTGGGAAAACAAGGGGATAAAGATTAATGGAGATTATCTAACCCACCTTCGTTTTGCTGATGACATAGTCATTTTTGCAACTACCCCATCAGAGCTGCAGAGTATGATCCAAGAACTTGCTGACAAGAGTAAAGAAGTGGGATTAAAAATTAACTTTCAGAAGACAAAAGTGATGTTCAATGCTTTTACAAGAAATGAAGATTTATCGATTGATGGAGAAAAGCTGGAGATAACAGACACATACGTTTATCTTGGACAGCAGATATCAAGTGAGGGTCACATTGATGAAGAAATTAATCGGCGTACAAAAGTTGCCTGGAGAGCTTTTGGAAGAAACAGCATAATTTTCAAGAGCAATATGCCATTATGTCTTAAAAGAAAAGTGTTTGATCAATGCATCCTTCCAGTGCTTACGTATGGTGCAGAGACGTGGACCTTAACTAAAAGAGACATACAAAGGCTGCAGACAACTCAAAGTAGCATGGAGAGGTGCATACTTGGTGTAACCAGGAGAGATAAGAAGAGGAACGCGTGGATCCGAAAAATGACAAGAGTGGAAGACATCATGATCAGAGTTAAATCCCTGAAATGGCAATGGGCTGGACATACTGCCAGAAGGACAGATCATCGATGGACAGCCGAAATTTTAGATTGGATTCCAAGGGACAGGAAAAGACCCAGAAGAAGACCACATGGGAGATGGGTGGATGAAATTCGAAAGTATGCAGGGGTGACATGGAGGAGACTGGCACAAGACAGACCGTTGTGGAGGAAACTTGGGGATACCTTCGTCCAGCAGTGGATTGATAATGGTTGACAATGATGATGATGATGAGGAGGATATATATATATATATACATAGATAGAGAGAGAGAGAGAGAGAGAGAGAGAGAGAGAGAGAATTATATTGTGAAGTATTTAGTGTATGTGCTGGGAGATACCTTTATTATGGTCAAGTTACCACAATTGCATTGCCTACCCACGAATAAGGCTTACAGATCTGTGTTGTCGAATGTTAAGACTAACAAACAGATTAGAAACATGCCCAGTGCTAAGGACTTTTAATTTTTATTAAATAAAAACCAGCTAAGTAGTAGTTTTCTTCTGATTATATAAGATATGGGCAGTTGGTAAAAGTATTTTAATATTGGTACCTCTTGGCTGTGTAAACTCATTGTTTGTTTTCCGTTCTTCTTCAAACTTTTTTTTTCATTTAAAACTCTCATAAAATATTTGGCGTCTATGTATTTGGAGTGATAAGCTGTGGGATGATTCAGCATTCTCATGGTGATGACCGACGGATATCTAAGATTTTTACCGAAATTGTGGATTGACTGCAACTGTAGTTTTTCTTTTTTCTTTCTTTTTTTTTCATTTACTCTATTATCGCTGACTTATATTTCACTAAAAATTTGTTCCAAAAAATTTTTTGGGAAATGTAAAAAAATTACGGCATGAGATTTTATTCAACGAGAGCAAGCTGCATCCATTAAAATATCATTTTCTTTTTAAAACACTATTGCCTCCAACTAACAATGAAAAGCGTTATTTGATACGTTAAAGTTTTAGTCTCACCCCCTAGGTGTTTATAACAACATTTCTGAGTTATATCCTTATTTAACATCAAACCATATATTACGAAAACTCCCTTTCTTAACACGGAACGGAAATCGTTCTGTACCTCATCAAACATGGCTGCCACTTGTTTCCGGTGGCTTCACCCGTTCCCCGACGTAAGCGCTCTACGTATTTCTATCTCGTTTTGTTTTGCTACATCAAAAAACTAAAAGCTGTTTGCATAAAAAAAAAAAATGTGGATGGGAATGCCAATGAAAAGAAGCCTTTTCACTGATGTCTTCAATACAAGAAGCTTTACCTTTGTAAATTTACGAGTACAAGAAAAGAACTCCAATCTTATTATAACCATGACTCACGAAAAATGTTTTCTGAGTCACTTCAAACATTTTTAGAGTTCTGCCTAAAAATGTTCTCACAAAAGAGTTCTTCTCCGAGTAATAACGAGGAACAATGAATTCTATTCATCCAGATTCGTTAAATATGAATGCCGTTGCTTTACTGGCAATTCCTGTGATGTGTTAAATTCAAATTACTTGGAAAGTTAAAACTTGGTTGTTCTGGGTGGTGCAGTGGTTAGCATACTTGGATGCAAACCAGAAGACGCAGGTTCGGTTCCCGCTCCAGGCCGATGAAATTCTTAAGTTTTTTGGACATTATTTGACTTACCACTCTTGTCATAATTTACACCAATAGACAGAATCACTACTTCAAATTTGTATTAGACAGATCTCTTTTGATTAAATACGGAAACCAATCTCAAAAGATATAAATATCAAACTATTTTGTTTCAAGAAATAGTTCACCGTTTTTCTTTTCTCTTCTGATATTTAGTCGTTAAATGCACTCAGTCTAGATCTTGGCCTGTTTGAAGAACCATATTCAGCAGTCATCATTAAAACTAAAATTACTTAGTTCCTTGGTTTAAACTCAGGCTTCACGCGACAATAACTCATAAACATAGAAAGCGAGCGAAAACACAAAGTCACGTATGGTAAAAGGTTCGTTTAGCGATAGGTTTTGGTCATCCTACAACCTTGATCACCCGCGATCGACTGGATGGGCTGGTTGCCAGAACTACAATTTGAACTTGGGGTGCTGTAACTGTTGCCAGATTTTAGGAGAGTGATCCAAATAAATGAGATTTGGTGAAAGGTCTTGAAATTTTGTTCACCAAAAACTGCAATTCAGAGACCCCTCACAAAATCCCATTTATTTGGATCTCTCTCCTAAAATTTGGCAACAGTTCCAGCACCCTAATTTCAAATTGTAGTTCTGGCAACCAGCCCATCCAGTCGATTGCGAGTGATCAAGGTCATAGGATGACCAAAAATTACCACTCAACAAACCTTTTACCATATGTGACTGTGTGTTTTGCTTGATTTCTGTGTTTACATAGTTCCTTAAGAATAAACGCCATTTAAACTTTAAGCCCTGCTGACTATTGAGATTGAACACACTGTGACTTCTATCATTGCCTTCATTCTTTAGTAAAGTGCTTTTAATTATGTTCTTTTGTCAAATGCACTGGGCTGCACCCCACTACAAACTATTAGCCCTGCTGCAGTGAATCCTTGATGTGAAGTGCAAAAATTGCATTCATTTATACTACAAAGTTCTGATCAATCAGTTCATGAAAAGGTCGTCTATTGCAACGAAAAAGGCTTTTGCTAACTGGCATCTAGGGATACGAAATCAGATCTATGGGAGGAGCGACTGGGGAAACACGAACATATCATCAGTTAGTGACATTTCAGGCATCAGTTAGTGACATTTCAAAACCAAAATGCTGATGAATGGAAGCTGTGAAGACACCTGTGAATGGAAGCTGCTCACACACCTGTAATTTCTTCAGAAATGGTTTGCAAACTAAGGTTGTGACTTATTACACTTTTTCAAATGTTTCTTTTGTTGTAACACATGCATTTGACTGGAAGCATTCTGAATACTTATGTGCACAGAGGTGCAATTTTAATAATAGAAAGTAAGATCTTTTCCAGTATTTTTCCCTCAAAGTTTATATTATGTCAGTAAGAAAATGCGGATTATCTCAGTATTTAATACTTAGTGAAGTTAACTTCAAAATCACATTGACAAGTGGTACAGTTTTTTCCAAAACCAAGATAATCCATTTCATCCTTGCGAACTGAAATAGCCAAAAGCTCATAATCTAACTTTTTTTTATTAAGTGAAGAAAATACTGATGACCAGAGTACTAAAGTTAAGCTACTAGACCTAAGCAACCACACACCCTGTGAAAAATTAAGCGTGGAGTTGGCAAAAAACACGCCTGCATAAAATTATTGAAAAAGTCAAGTCACATACTACCACACGATGAGATATTACAAAGAACACACAGTTTACTTTGCTGATATTGTGAATGTCATTTTTACATTGTTGTGAATGTGATCTGCTGACATTGTTGTGAACATGATCTGTTGATATTGTTGTGAATGAGACCTGCTGATATTGTTGTGAATTGTGAACATGCTGATATTGTTGCTGATCTTGTGAACATGATTTGCTGAATGTGATATGTTGGTGTTGTTTTGAACGTGATCTGTTGATATTGTAGAGAATGTAATCAGTTGATATTGTTGTGAACGTGATCTGCTGATACCATTCTGAACACAATAAGTTGGTATTGTTGTAAATGTGATCTGTTGATATTGTTATGAACGTCATCTGCTGATATTGTTGCAAATACTATTTGTTGATAATTGTTGAGATGATGAACAATAACAGCATAGTGGAATATCATTGTTGCAATAAAAACAACAATTATAAAAAAACATATAAAAACAATAGATCCTTTTTTGGTGGTCATTTATAAAACAGTCTGCAGTATGTGAGTGAGTTCATCACTTAGTACAGAGTTAATGCTTAGTTGTAGCTTACTGACGTCAATGTTTTTTCTAATTACAGATCCCTATAAAATTGAACTAATCTCAATAAATAAAACAGATCTCTACAAAATCGAACTAGCTCATGACCACCATTACAGCATTCACTGACTTGAAACCTCTTCATCAAGAATTACATGAATTTCTTGTCTTTAATTTGCATGAATCAATCCTCACCTTAATTTTATGTATTTTTGCCAGATGACAATACCTTTCTGATCTAATACTACTCACTGTGTGAAAACTATGATAACCAGTGCGCACATCATTTGGTTGAAAATTTTAACTTTCATTCCAAGTTACAGTTTAAATATAGTACAGTATGCAATATTTTAATATTTCCACATATATTGATTGGTTGATGTATAAATTTATGCAATACTTAGGCATCAACCTCTATCTGTATTAAAAAGGGAAGCATGAGTTCAAATAAGTAAATAAATTAGGGGTATCGGTTCTTCTGATTTAATGTCATGTGGATATGTATATTTATTAATTTTAGAATCTTTGCCACCTTCATGATGTCTTTTTTCCCCTGACAAGCAACTTATTTTTGAAACCAGCAGAATTTATTGGGATTTGCCAATACGAGTAGCATAATCTAGTTAGCCCATTACATACAAATTTAATTATTTTGAAATCTATCACGAATTATCATCCAAATTTCATTTCAGATTGCTTTTGAGGAAGATCCTGGTTTCCATATGATACTCGAAGTAACAAATTTCATGAAATCTCTTTGAAATTTGTTTACTGTTGGAAAACCTCAATCATAACATCAGTTACATCTAGGAAGTCTAGTAATTCCTGTCTTGATTGCCTTTTCAGATATGGGCCTAACATGTCCATGACACAAAACACTAAAAAACATAAGCATTTTATGCACTTTGGCAAAGTTTCTTTAACCAACCAATGTAACACACTAAAATGAGGAATCTGACACACACCTGAAAAGCTCTCTCACCCAAACCATAAAATTAACTGCAGATGGGAAGATACTGCATTCTATTTGAATTACATTGAGTTTACAGGAAAATGATACTGAAGTACAAATTCTAATTACAGCCCACATAATGGAGCTGGTTCAGAATAATAAAGAACAGAAATCGGCTGTGATATTATGCATTTCGTCTGATGATATGTGAATTATACTGTCTTTAATTACCACATCCAGTGGTCTGACATTGAGATTTTCAAATTGTTTATCTACTCTCGTACACATTTCCCTAGAACCCTTCCCACTATAATTCTGAGCATGTTGGTTGACACCGGTTTCAATTGCAATAAGGGTTTGCCACAATAGATAGTTTAGTCAGCACATTTTTCATTGCAATACCCCAAGGATTGTATTGCGGCCCATAAAAGCACTTAATTACAGTGATTTCATAGGGGAGGTGGCTTGTTAAGTCTTTTATGAAAATCCTTTGAACGTTGCATTGCAACCAAGCTGAAGATCCACAAGTTTTGTTTCCTTTATTGGACTACTGTTTGCATTCCTGGATGGTACTGAGAACTTGCTTCAACACATGCTCGCATTCTAGAAAACTATGCTTTTATTTTCCCTTTGAGAATGGAAGAAACCATTCTGGAAGTTTCATTGGCTAATTAAAGTTAGGCACTAGATGTGTCCAGTCCCCTTTGGCCTGGAGAAATCCTTAGTATGATACGCAGAATATAACAGGTGTTATTAGCTTCCATTAATATTCTTTAGGTAGAGTCCGGTAAACGGTGAACGGTAGGGATAGGTCGACCAATAAAAAAACATTAGTAGCCGTTGGTGTCCCCAGAGCAGGAGGGTCATCACCGGATAATCGCCGTACGCATCTCATCCCTTCGTGGGTGTGAATCAAAGTTCTTCCAGCAATGTTGAACATGTTCAAGCATAGTTAAGCCAATTCAACTGATGAGATCGGGGATATATTAGTGGAACTAATAAAGACGCAGAGAGGAATATTTTGAGGTTTTTAACATTCGCCTGTCCGATAAGATAGTAATGAATGTAAGGGCAAGAAATTATCTATCGGAAGGTCATGTGGCAGAGTCATTACCTTAATTATATTGATACTATGAAGAAAATCTTCTGAAATTTGTATTTGGAGGAATAAACAGGTGATGTCTCTGTGCTTCTGCTGATGACTGAATTACAGTCAAAATTTTTGAGCACAAAATTAATCTGAAAATAATGCTGGAATTAGGTGCCTTTGTGGTCTTTCCAAGAAAAAATATCTAAGAAATTAAAGCAAGGATTTTAATTGCTTGGATATTTTTTTAAAATGATGTGAAACAGAAAGACCACAAAGGCAGCTAATTCCAGCATCTAGGGCCCCTGTGAATCTTGGAGAGGTGCCAGCTAGTTCTGTGTGACATTGCAAAAAGATCCCAACTCACTGGGTTTTGTTCCAGAATCCTTAGGTTGAATTACAAACTGGAACTGTCAGCTGTGGGCTAATCCCCCACGCTGATGTACTTACCTGATTAAAAAGACAAAAAGAAGTGCAAAAATGGACTCAAGCATGGGATATGGTGGACCTACCACACTTGAGAAGGATGGTTCACCACGGTATCGACCTGGAACTGGAAGAAGGAAAATCATAAAGAGATCTCGGCTGAGTGAGTGTAAGATTGGTGTATGAAATACTGGAGGTATAAATGGCAAGATGAATGAGGTGATTGAAGAGTTGAATAAGTATAGACTGGATGTGCTGTGTGTAAGTGAAACCAAAAAGAAGGAAATCAGTATAGAAGAAGTAAATGAAGTGGTGAGTGTATGGTCTGGAGTATTGGATAATGTGAGAGGACAGGCTGGTGTAGGTGTGATTTTAAGTGAAAAGATGAAAAACAACTTGATTCACTATAGTTGCATACGTGAGAGAATTCTTTGGATTCGTTTGAAAGTGAAACCAGAGAATAGTAATTGTTGTAGTGTATGCTCCTTGTGACTCTGAACCCTCTGATAGGAAGGAAGATTTCTGGAATGAGCTAAAAGCTGTTTTGGGCCAGTTTGGTGCTAAACAGGAAGTTTATAACAGCAGGGGATTTCAATGCTACAGTAGGTGTGCAGAATGCAATTTCTGACAATGTTCTGGGTAAGTTTAATGATCCTTGTGTGAATGATTATGGTGAAAGATTAATTGAACTCTGCATTGAGAATAGTTTGTATGTATTTAATACATTTTTCAACCCCAAGTATATCCACGGATATACTTGGGAAAATCGTACTCTTGGTCAAAAGAGTGTGATAAATTTTTGTCATCTACGATCAGCATCTGAAACACTTAGTTGTTGACACTCATGTGACGAGAGGTGCAGATGTTGGCTCTGACCATTACTTGGTAGTGTCACGAGTGAAACTGAATGTTGGTTGGAGGAAAAGGAACAGGAAGAGGCCCAGGATGGAAAGAATAAAGGTTAAAATGGTCCCTCGGGATTGGAAGGATGCTATCATTGTTCTCTTGTATAAGAGAAAAAAACTATCAGACTGACTGCAAGAACTATCGTGGTATTATTAGCCTATTAAGTGTGCCAGGGAAAGTGTTTGGTAAGGTCGTTATTGAAAAAGTAAGGGGTCTTGCATCAGAGAAAGTGTGGGATGTTCCGAGTGGTTTTATGCCTGGTAAAGGATGCACTAACCAAATTTTTGCATTATGCATGATGATTGAAAAGTATCTGGCTGTTGGTAAGAAAGTTTTTGCTGCCTTCATAGATTTAGAGAAAGCTTATGACCGAGTAAATAGGATACTTTTGTGGAAGGTATTGAATGAATATGGTGTTACTGGGAATCTACTTAATAGTGTAAAAGCCATGTATGCTGGCAGTAGAACTTGTGTACGAGTGAATGGTGCTTTATTAAAATAGTTTTCTATTGGTGCAGGAGTCAGGCAAGGCTGTGTAATGTCACCATGGCTGTTTAATATATTTATGGATGCATGCGTGCGTGATGCCAAAATAGGTAATACTGGTTTATGTCTTGGTGATATCCGTGTGTGCAGATTGCTGTATAATGATGACACTGCCCTGTTGGCAGAGAGCAAAAGTGAATTGCAGAGTATGTTGTCCCAGATGTACGAAGTTTGTATGAAGTTCAAACTGAGTATAAATAAGGGAAAAACCAAAGTTATGGTTTTTAAGAAAGAAACTGGTAGCACTGAATGTAATGTAAGTGTAAATGGCACAGTGATTGACCAGGTGAGTGAGTTTGTGTATTTAGGAAGCATGTTTAACACAGAGAACAAATAGGATGGTGAAATTAGTAGGCAAGTGAATTCTTCATTGAAAGTCATGGCTGCTTTGGGAGGTTTTCACAGGAATGATTGGTTCTCAAGAGAGTCCCGCATGGCTGTGTATGAGAGTGTAATTATTCCTACTCTGATGTATGGCAGTGAAACTGGGTACTGCAGAAGAAACATAGGAGTCCTTTGTGTGCTGGAGAAATGTGTTACTTACAGGGGATTCATGGCAAGGCACGTTGTGATTGTGTGAGGAATGAAGATGTGTTGCAGTTGTGTGATGTGAAGCAGAATGTTGTTGGCAAGGTGGACACTAATATGGTTTGCTGGTTTGGCCATGTTGAAAGAATGAGTGATGAGATGCTTACTAAGAAAATCTTTTTAGCCCAAGTGGCAGGATGGAAAAGCAGAGGAAGGCCAAGGAAGTCATGGAAGGATCAGATTCATGAGTGTCTGCACAAGAAACAAATTATGAGTATTAAGTATAGAAGATCTTGTGTATGGTGTGTAATGGATGTCAGTGAAGCCCAAGTTGTATGTCAAGATCGCTGTAAATGGAGGTTTGATACGGCAACAGTAAGTAGAAACTATCTGGTAGTTTGTATTTCTTTTTGGAGCTAACCTCTGAATCTCAGACAACAGCTTAGTGATATGTGATATGTAATATTAAAGCAAGGATATTAAGCCCAAATTTCAGACTGATCAATCCATGTTCTTTGACTTCCTGTTTAACATAATATTCAGGTAACATTTACGATTAATTTTAAGATTTGCACTTACACACGCACAGTCACATAGCACCTATTCATGCTAAGAAAATTTCTCATGAATGGCAAATACTCAATGTTTAATTTAATTTTCCTTTCCCATAGCCCTGTTTACCTGAAAAGTTTCTTAGATCTTGATTTAAATAACTTTCACCTGGTATTATTTAAATGCATATAAACAGAGTCTACTGCTTTAGAAGTGCTCCAGGTCTATGGCACCAAATAGTCTGTTAAGTCCAGTATCAGATTTTCTGGCATCCAATCTTGGATACATAAAATCACTCCATTACGCAGCTTTTCTTTTGCCATTGTGTTGCACTTCAAAAAGTAGTTTCCACACATCTTCGATGATAGCAAGCATAACTGTGAACCCTTGTTTGTTGCCTCCCATAGGTCTGATAGATTCTGTGCCTTTTTCTTCAATATTCTGCATTGTTGCCATGTCTTAAAATATCTGTTTCACCTTGATGATGAAATGTTATTATTAGGGGTATGCAAAAGTTTCTGCCGCCCTTGCTAGCGGGTGCTGTAAGGGGTCTAACTGGCCGGCAACCCATGCTGTCAGTTCGTACATGAAGCCAAGCACGGCGGTCAATAAAGTTCATTCATGACACTGTTTGTTATTCATGTTTAATTTAGGGAAAAGTGCAAGTGAAGCATATGGTTCAATATGTCAGGCATGTGGTGAAACGGTTATGGGTGAGCGGACATGTCCAGAATGGTTTGCTAGGTTTAAGAAAGGTGATCTAAGCTTGGAAGACAAGCCACGTGCAGGTAGATCGCAGGAACTCACGGACAAGGAGCTGGAATCGCTGTTGCAAGAGGATACCACACAATAAACCACACAAATGGCGAAACGTTTGAAAGTGGCTTAATCGATGGTGGTACAGTGTCGACAGGCCTTGGGGAAGATCCAGATGATCGGTAAGTGGGTTCCGCATACTTTAATGAAACATAATATTGGTCAATGATTGGGCATCTGCATGGTGTTGCTGAAGACGTTTCAAGGGAAGAATTTCTGGTGGAAGGTTGTCACCGGGGATGAAAGATGGGTTTATTGCGACAACCCTGTACACAAGCAATCCTGGGTCGACCCAGGCCAGCCATCAACATCCACTAAAAAACAGGATATCCACGGGGGAAAGGGGCTGTTGTGTGTGTGGTGGGATATGCATGGAGTGCTGTACTTCAAACTATTGAAACTGGGCGAAACAATAACTGCACAACAGTATAGTGATCAGTTGATGAAACTGAATGCTACAATCCAGCAAAAACGCCCATGGACAGGTAAAGGAAGCCACCCAGTCATCCTGTTACACAGTAATGCCAGACCACATGTCGGTGCAACCACGAAATAAACCTTTTGAACAGTTGCACTGGGAGGTTTTACCGCACCCAGCTTACTCCTCGGACATTGCACCCTCAGACTTTTATCTGTTTCACTCTATGCAACATGCCCTAGCCCAACAGTGGTTCACCACAGTTCCAGAGGTGGAAAATTTCGTCACTGCATTCTTCAGCTAATCCAAGTCCTTCTATCAGAGGAACATTCATTTGTTTCCTGAAAAATAGCAAAAGGTCATCGATGCTAAGGCCAATATTTTGTTGAATAAATGTGTACTGAGAGACACTGGATGAAACATTCACAGCAGAAACACCCAGGGTGTAAGATGCATGTGAAGTGCCACTGTCAGCAGAATTGTGGACTAAAATAACTATACTGGGAAGGTCATGGATAAACAAAAGAAAGAGGGGAGCCAACAAAACTGATCCCTGTATCATACTATCAGAACAGAAAAATGTATCACTACATGTCTCAATGATTACATGCATTTAAAATCCAAATGAATTGTAATGTTCTTTCCTATTCATGGAAAAAGATACCCACTTCTGTTCATTTACAAAGCAAATGACTATATTCTGAGCCACACAAACAATGTCCAAAGGACCTGGGAGTTATGTTTAATTCAAACTTGAACTTCAAAAGCCATATCCAAAAAATTGTACATTTTGCCTATAGAACCCTTGGATTTCTCATGTGTCCTAAGTGTTTTGCTAAACCTTGGACACTTGGTGTTTAAAGGTGTTTTACTAAACCTCAGATTTCCCACAGTTTGTTGGGCATTACCTGTAATGCTATAAATGTGAGTTGTAAATCGGAAGAATTACAGAAAATCCATAATAGTTGGCAGCTCGCAAGTTAGTATCCAGACTTCAAATATGAGAGTTGTACCGAAAGTAATGCAAAAGTGGGTATACCTTTTTTATTAACTGACAGAGGTCATTCAAATTGCACATGTTGATAGAGTAACTCCTCCTCTATAGTAACCACTCTTCTTCATTGCAAGTAAATAATAATTTCCAAGCAGAAGCAACATGCCATCATTGAGTTTTTGATGAAGGAAGGGTGCAGGCTGTCCGGCATCCACAGAAGTCTACAGAATGTTCACGGAGATGACACCATTGACAAGAGCCATGTGCACAGATGGATGAAGAAGTTTAAAGAAAGGGAAACCAGCATTGAAAGCAAACCAAGCAGTAGGAACTATCATCTGCGACCACTGACATGAATCATTAGCAAGTGGATGAATTGATTCGCTTGGAGAGATGAGTCACAATCTGTCAGCTTGTTGCATAACTGGACTGTTGTCACAATGCCATACAGAAGACGGTGGAAGACTTAGGGTATCGGAAAGTGTGTGCAAAGTGGGTACCTCGACAGTTGACACCTGATTTGAAGGAGAGAAGGGTGGAAAGTCTGCTCTGATCTACTGGAAGCATGTGAGGCCGATGAAGACACATCTTTTCCTGATCTGATGACAAGGGATGAAACGTGGGCATATCTTTATGATCTGCAAACGAAGAATCAAGCCATGGAATGACGTCACACCTCTTTACCAAGACCTAAGAAGTTCAAGACCCAGCGATCAGCACAAAAAGTCATGGTGACTGTTTTTTGGGATGACAGGGGTGTCATTCCCCTTTGTTTTCTGGAATGTGGCCATAGTGTGGCCAACGAGCGATACATTGAGTCACTCAAGAAGCTTAGAGAAGCCATAAGGAGGAAGAGACCGAACAAGAATCTGAAAAGGATCCACATTTACCATGACAATGCAAGACCACACACATCTTTGGCAACAAATCAGGCTGGTCGATGGTCCCTTATCCACTGTACAGCCCAGATCTGGCACCCTCCGACTTCCACCTGTTTGATCCAATGAAGAAGAGTCTCTGGGGGCAATGATTTGATGACACAGATGAAGTGAAAGTGGCTGAGAAGAAGTGGGTACAACAGTACACACCTGAATTTTTCAAAGAAGATTCAAGAGTTGGATTGAATGATGGCACAAATGCATCACTTACGGTGGAGACTATGTTGAGTAGTACCTTTGTATAGAGAAAGAGTTACTCTACCAATATGTACAATTTTAACGACCTCTGTCAGTTAATAAAAAAGTTATGCCCACTTTTGCATTACTTTTGGTACAACCCTTGTATTAGCACAGTGATTATGAATGAGATTAGTTGAACAATAATTTTTTATGAGGTACAGTTAATTTTTTATTTGATCAGCTGATGAAATGAATTGCTTGTTTGTTTGTGCTGCAAGTACTGAGCTTCTAACTGACAACTTTGATATGCTGAAGTCTGGTTCTCATGTAGGAAAGAGCCAAATGGAAGTTAAAAAAATTAATCATATAATGGCACCAGAGGAAGAAAGTCATGTGAATTTGGCAAATGCAAGGATTGTAGACCTTGGGAGAGGATATCAGAAATGAATGAATAAAAATATGAGAGGGATCTTAAGAATATGTCCAAAAGATATTAAGTACACCACAAATAACTAGAGACAATAAAGTTGCATAAATCCGCAAGATGGTGTATATCAGAAATGTATTTTAATCATGCTGAGCTTTTGCCTGCCAATGGGATGCTTTGTCTAGGCAAACTTACACTAGATGGACAACAATCCATTTGGAGTTTAAAATCCAGGTTTTGATTTTAAACTCCAAATGGATCATTGTTTGTCTAGTTAAATTTGCCTAGACAAAGCCCCCCTCCCCCCATCGGCAGGTGAAAACTCAGAACGATTAAAATACATTTCCGATATACACCATCTCACGGATTTATGTGACTTTATTGTCTCCTTAGAATAAAAATATGCTTACATTAGACAAAATTCTAATGAAACAGCTTGAACATTTCTGATAATATTCTTTTCATCTGAAATACGAGGGGATGCTTAAAAATTCTCGGCCTAACCCACTTCCTGTAATTGTAGCATTATTTTGTCACTGCAGCTCAAAAGAGTGTTCTTTTGTATTGTAAAGTGCCAATTTTCAGACTAATAGCTCTTTTTTTCTTTTTTGCAGATGTTTGACGCTCTAAACAGAATCATGTCAGTGCAAAGTGTTGAATTTTTGAATGTGGAACTCCAGGCTGTCACGAAATTTCTGTTCCTGCAGAAGAAAACTGCAAAGAAAATCTATGAGTGTATGACGCAAACATTAAGTGACAAGTGTCATTCATGTTCCACTCTGAAGAAGTGGCGTGCCAACTTTCAGCATGGAGACTGAGACTGAAGATGCAGCAAGATCTGGGAGGCCTTCAACACTGACAACACCCGAAGTTGTTGACCGCGTTCATGACTTGATTTTGTTAGATCGACGAATCTTGGCTAAAACAATAGCAGACACTGGAGATATCCAGGGAACATGTTGGGTTCATAATTCATGACCACTTGGGTATGCAGAAGATGTCAGCAAAGTGGGTGCCCAAATATTTGAATGCCAATGAGAAAAGAAAATAAGTGGACACTTCAAAATCGGTTTTGCAGCATTTTGAGCGATTTGGTGATAATTTTTGCAGCAACTTGTCACTGTTGATGAAATGTGGTTATATCACTAAGATCCAAAGACAAAACAACAGTCCCTGCAGTGGGGACAGTGCGCTTCTCCACGGCCAAAGAAATTCAAGACTCATTAAAGGTCTTCAGGAAAGGTCATAACAACGGTTTTTGGGGATTTGAAAGGCATTTTACTGACTGACTATCTCCCGAAGGGCCAAACAATAAAAGCTGAATACGATTCCAACTTGCTATGCCGTTTAAAGGAAATATTGAAGAAAAAAGGCAAGGAAAACTGCGGAAAGGTGTTCTCTTTTTGAAGGACAATGTGCCTGCTCACAAGGCTGGCAAGACAATGGATGTTTTGAGGGATCTGGGGTTTAAGTGCATAGACTATACACCCTACTCACCAGACCTTGCTCCATCGGACTATTTCCTATTCCCAAACCTTGAAAATTGTTTGAAAGGGAAGCATTTTTGAATGATTCGGAGGTGATAGCAGCAGCAAAGCAGTATTTAAATAATCAGACTTCAGAATTTTTTTTTGGAAGGGTTCCAGGAACACTGTGCCAAGTGTGTTGAACTTCAGGGTGAATATGTGGAATAGTCTATAAGTTTCATGGCTTTAGCCCATTACCTTCTTGGTGAAGTAGAGAACTTATCCGCATCCCCTCGTAGAAGAGGATCACTCATCCATAGTATTCAGACGTCTGATTTCAAGATGGTTTTTGAAATCACAGGAACATAGAAAGAAAGAGTACTGCAATTTTAGGGTAAAAAAATTTCTAAACCTTCTTGGTACTAAACAGCAAGCTGATAAATGGGGAAACACATTTAATGGCATTCCAATTGGGTTTATCAATTGCCTTGCATTTAATTACCATGAGAGTTCAGTAATCTTTCCTTTTTCTCAAAAAGATAACACCAACAACCTTTCCATTTTCAAGTGGTTTAAAAATAAATGAAGACCTAAAACATTACAGAGCTAAAATTCACTTTCACTTTGGCTACAAGAAACAAAAAATACAGCGTTAATAGCTTTCACTTTTAAATTCTATCTACAGTCGCTGCCCAAAATTTCATCTAATGTCTGCAAGAATACATAACAGTTTGTTGTAGACATTAATCATGATTAAAGTAATGTTGCACCTACTTCTCTAAATAAAATAGCTGGTTTCAAACAAGTCTGATGTATTAGGTGCACAAATAAGTTTTAAAGTGTTTTAAGGTGGTTCCACCTAAAATCTTTGCCTTATGTTTCCAATGGTAAAACTTCTGTACATATTTTCTTCGCAATTAATGTATTCCCAAGGATGAAAATTTGCACGTCGATAAAACTAACTTTAAGTTACAACATGGGATACTTAATACTTGCTTATGACCATAATTAAGCAATTCAACATTTGTTTGTCTAATGACGTCATCAAAGTACAGGTAGTGCCATCTATTAACAGGCCTGAACATTACTCAATGAAAAATGATTGATTTTTAATATAATTATGGTTATGTTTTAGCAAGTATTAAGTATCCCATGCTATAACTTAAAGTTAGTTTTATTGATGTGCAAATTTTCATCCTTGGGAATGCACTAATTGTGAAGAAAATATGTACAGAAGTTTTACCATTGGAAACCTAAGACAGAGATTATAGGTGGAACCACCTTAAGACAACATAACATCTGATTTGACAGAAAACAACAATACCTTGATGTAAATGAACTAGGCTTTAGTTTGAAAATTTGACCACCAACTATTTTGAATAATAACCTCTATAAGACCCGTTAAAAAAGTTAATTCCACAGAACAATACCTTTACGAATCAAAATAGGCGCCGTCATTATCTATAACCTTCCGTCATCAGCTGACGGATTCCAGGTAAAAAGAATACTCTGTAGTGTGATGAGATGAAGTTGTCAACCCATTTTTGCACTTCATCACATGTCTGGAATCATACAGCAGACAAACCATGTTGCATCGATCAGAACAAATGCTAGTCTGAAGGGGCTATGTCGGGACTATACGGCGGGTGCTCCAAATCTTTCCGGCCAAACGTCAATAATGTTTCCTTGACCAATTTTGCAATATGTGGCCTAGGGTTGTCATGCAGTAATTTCACGGGACGCAATCCATTGCCTGTGAATGGACATTTCCGACAGATTTCCTGGTTCAATCGCAGCAATCAGCAGTAACAGTTTGACCCTGTTTTAATAGTTCATAATAGAGTACACCCTTCATATCCCTGAATATTGCATTTCGGTGTCGAAGTCGTTGCTTCACCGGGGTCTACCAGTGTTTTTTGTGTTTGGGATTGTTGTACCATATCCGCATTTCATCAACCGTAATGATTTTCCACAGGAAAGACTTTCTGTGTTGTTTATTCAACAGATTCAAACACTTCATGACACGCTTATCCTTGTTCCTCTGGCTCAGGTCATGTGGCACCCATTTTCCTTCCTTCTGAATCTTTCCCATTGCACATAAACGATTGGAAATGGTTTGTTGAGTTACCCTTAGCTGTTCAGCTAGTTCTTTTTTTGATTGGAGGTTTAATGACCACCGTGAGCCTAATTCTTTTTGCATTTGAGACGAATCTTCTTCCAGCAATGCTTGTAGTTCCTCATGTGCAACCTTCTGTGGGGTGCCGCTACATTCTCGATCGCTAACACCAAAATACCCTGCTTTAAACCGTCTAAAGCAAAACTCACATGTGCTTTTTGATACAATATTCTTCCCCAGAACACAACAGATCGATGCACATGCTTTTGCAGCACTTTTTCCTTGATGAAATTCATAATAAATGCAGGGTCAAATAAATGCACAGACTTGCCAACCTTAAGAAGAGAAAAATCCTGCAAGTATACTTTCGTATGTTTGAAATATCAATGGACATAATTTGAAGCACTAATGTTACGTTAAGGCATATACAAAATGTAAAAAACATTCTGTTAAAAAATATTTACCATTTTTTTGTTCAGTTATGCATCGATCTCGAGGATAACCAAAATTATGACGAAAAAGGGGAAATTCCTCGAAGCCATCGCAATCTCATGCCTAAAGATTACAGCTAAATTTTTTCGCCATCGAATTTCAGATTTCAAAATTTTTTCTCCATTTTTAAACTGAAATACAAATATTTATGGAATAAAATGATATATAACAACAATACTGGAAAGAGGCAACATCACAGGAAAAAGAAACTACGATTACAGAAAAAATCTTTATTTCGTTTACTTCCATTTCTGAAAGATGAAGCACCGTCCCGATGCGTAATTTTACGAATTGATAAAATTATTTGATGAATAGTTTTGCGTGTGGAGAAAAATTCCTGAGGCATATTTTTACACATCGAGAAAAATTCCCAATGCATATTTTTATGCGTTGGTTAAATTTCAATGCGTACTAAACACATAATTATGCATTTTGGGGAACTCTGGTCGGCACATCACTTGAGCGCTCTCATGGAGAGGGAGAGAGCTACCACAGTGACTGCACGATGTCATGAAGCCAGCAAGTCAAAGATGACATCATCACGTGACACAGCGCTCGTAAGGTCCGGTAGAAAATCTAAGTGGATGGTTGCAGGGGGTTGAAATATTTCGATTGAGCAATCGAAATATAATCTGCAAAAAAAGATCTCTATCCATAAATCAGTAAAATTAAGCAGAAATCTGTAAAAGTTGGCAAGTATACAAGTCCATTTTTGAAGATTTCCCCATTTCGGCAACAACGCACGATGTTTTTGTCCTGTCACATGCATATTTTTTTGCAATGTTACTATCTGGGAACATTTTCTTAAAAAGCCCACTTGCATGGTCAGCACAGCTTAAAGGTAAGTTATGTTCCATGAGGAATGAAGTAAACAAGCACTCAGCACGGATAATGGCATCGGAAGAGGAACTTTCTCGAGCAAAATTTAATGTTTTGTTATTTTCTGCACACTTAGAATTGTCCACGTGTTTTTGCATACGAATGTGATTAATAATATCTCTTTTGCCCTTGTGGACAACGGAAAAATCACATCTACAAATAGAGCAAAAGGCAAATTGTTGGCCCTTCCTTGATTCGTTTATACACGGATAATCTGTCGTATAACACTTCTTAAAAACTGATATTTTCTACCAGTCATCGCATGATTAAACACCTGCACAAAAAGTTCTCAGAAATTCCTGTTAAGAAAGACGAAGTACGTCAAACAAACCAAAACGTGCTTCCGATACCGTCGACAGACGAGAAATCTGCGTCAGTATGTAGAGCCAATGCCAAGCCTGTTCCTGCTCCGTGCCTGCAGCGCCAGAGATCATTAGCGGACAGAAGAGTAAACATCGCTCCTAACTGCTGGCTCAGAGGGGAAAGGTCGCTTCTCCACTAATGAACCGATGCATGACGATGATGGACAAAACATGTAACAATATTAAAAAATAAAGGTAACTTGATCACGCTAGTTACGTTAACTGAAAACTTTTACAAAAAGTTCGTAAGTTGGAAGCTTTCGACCTTATCTTAGGTTTTCATCATGCCAATGGAGGACTAAAATTGTTGCCAGATTCTACATTTGAATTTTTCCTATTTTTGTTGCCAAAACTTAGAATTGATCTCCAGATCAACGGAATGTAGAGAGGAGATTCGGAGTTGCAAGTCATTGAGTTGAAAATAATTTCTATGCTTTCACGGTAACGGAGGGCAAAACGATTGTCAAAAGAAGCAAT
This sequence comes from Macrothele yani, assembly GCA_039090855.1. Taxonomy (NCBI): domain Eukaryota; kingdom Metazoa; phylum Arthropoda; class Arachnida; order Araneae; family Macrothelidae; genus Macrothele; species Macrothele yani. Next base: position 130,174,416 of record CM077009.1, on the reverse strand, counting down.
TCGTTTTGCTTCGTTCCAGTGGGGAACTGCAGATGTGTCTTCCATTGTCAAAATAGACAAGGCAGTATTAGGATTGGCTTTCGAAACATCTATTCTATGTTCTAAAATTCTATGGTTAATGCTCCTGTATGTGCTTCCAATGTATAAGTTATCCCCAATAGAAGAAGAGATAGGAATGCAGTAAACTCCTGGGAGGTTCAGGCTTTTAACTTTGTCCCTATCCCTTTGTAGAAGTTTCAAGATGTTTGGGGTAGATTTAATGGCAAGATGGTAACCAAAACTTCTACAAAGAATCTGTAACTTATAGGCATAAGAAGGATGGTAAGGAACAGAACCACAGAATTTCAGGTCTTCTTTCTTGTGAGGAAAGAGGCATTCGATTTTCGAATGGTTTTCATATTTCTTTATGAGGGAGTTGACTGTAACAGCAGGGAAACCATGGGAGAGGGCTATTGTAGAAATTTTGGAGAGTTCTTCTTGAAGAGAGAGTTGGTTGTTGCAAATGATATGAGCCCTGTGGATGTAGGACTTCAATGCTGCAAGCTTGTAGAGATGCAGGGTGCAAGATTTGTAGGGAATGATGTTAGTGGCCGCAGAAGGTTTTCGATAGACGGAACGAGTAATGGAGAGATCAGAGAACTTCAAACTTTTTCCCTCGTTACTTTTTAATTTACGCTTTGGAAATCATGATAGAATCCAGCAATATTAATTTATAATCCGGAATTCCGGAAAATGTAATGAAATCCGGCATTGCTGGCCTAAACCTGGAGGGTTGGCAGGCCTGAATGCAGTATCGCCTGCCATCTTTCACCTACCGATGTGCAAGTCCGTTTGACTGTTGGGCAAACTTCTGTGTCACATTTAATACTCTGGACCAATTACGGTCACATGACAACAACGCAGGGAATGTCGGATATGTAAATTTGCGTTATATGTCACACAAAAGACGCTTTCAAAACTTATTTGTACACCTAATACATACCTATAAAGAAATGCTCACCTACAAGAGCATAGTAGGAACCTGAATACAAATTTCAAAATGAAAAGAAATAAAAGAAAAATATTACCATAGTACTCATTGTTTTCATCTTTACAAATGCCATTTAAAGAGATCCAAAACCCTTACTTACTCGGACAGTTTCTTCCGTAATTCTTTAATTTGTTCATTCTTAGAAGCTAACATCTGCTTCATATTTGAGTAGGCTACAGTCTGACTAAATTTTTTGTCCAGCTCCTGGAGAAATAAATATTACTTTTGAAGAAAAACTCACACCAACACATATTACAATTTACTGAAACTACTAAAAGAAAGAAAACACAAGAATTATTATTTTCAGTATCACTTACATAAAATCATAACATGCTACTAAAAGCCATTAATGACCCTGATGATATTTTTTTAAAAGCAATAACATATTTCATATAGCAGAAACTAATGATACATAAATATTAGTTTGAAAAGTCCTTGTGTTGTAATCTATGAGGTCCAAGACACATATCAAAAACATGTGTATGAGAGCTCATCAAATGTGTGTGTAACTGAATATTATCTCAGAGAAAAACTGCAGTGGATGTGATGCCTTAACATGCTATGACATGTCTAGACACATACAGCTGGCTCCATCACTTTGGTAATGCATGATATGCTTTTAATCAGGACAAGATTATGTCACACATCAAATTTTACCCATTAACCTATAATCTTTATATCTCATTCAGTTGAGTTTTAGCTAAACACAATATTCCTCAAATGGGTCAACCTTTTTATTTGTTAGCTGTGACTTTTCCTGTTCTGCTAAAATGATGGGAGGAGAAAGACTCCGTAACAAACAATTTGAGTAATTGTTTACAATAAGGGGCTCTCTCTTTGAAAAAATGTATTGCACAAAAAAGGGGGAGGAAATGAGAAAAAAAGAATATTAGCAGGTAGAAAAAGCTTTTCTGTATACAAATTTAATCAGTTATGTGTAATTAATGTTTTATTTTAAGAAATAAAATTAAAAAAAAATATTTCATTTGCCATGGAATGCTCAGTATGAAGAAGCATCCTGCATGAGAGCTGCTTGGTAACAGCACTACCTGATAATCATGTGTAGATCCCGGAGAATGCAGTATCTCCACGTCTGATCATAAGCTTTTTCCATGTTGAAGAACATGGAGACCATGTGCTGACGCAGGACAAACGCCTCTCTGATAGATGTTTCAATGCGAAGGTGATTATCAGTGGTGGAACGAAAGCAACAGAAACCACTTTTATGAGGTGAAAAAATATGAGTTTCCAAATAAAACATCAGACGAAAATTGGTGATGTGTTCTAGCACTTTGCAAAGGCAGCTCATCATTGCGATGGGACAGTAGTTCAATGGGTTTGTGGGATATTTACCAGGTTTGAGAACAGGTATGACAATAGCAGTCCACCAAGAATCTGGAAAGACGTGCCCTTGCCAAATTCTGTTAAACAGAATTTGCAGACAGTCTAGAGAGGATGGAGAGAGGTGCTTCAGCATGTCGTAGTGGATGTTATCCGGTCTTACAGATGTTTGGCCAGACCGATTCAAAGCGATCTTCAGTTCCACGGCAGTTAGTGGGCTGTTATAGTCCTCCGAGGAAAATGGTCCGAAGGATATTCTTTTCCTCTCAAGCTGCGTCTGAAACTGCCGGAATGAAGAAGGGTAATTGCTGCGGCTGGACAGCGGTGCCAAGACAGTCAGCAATTCCATGAGTGTCAGCAACTGTTTGTCCACCACTCTCGAGAATGGAGTGTTCCCCAGAAGGGTACTTTCCCTGAACCTTGCGAATCCTGTCCCAAACGATCTTAGAGCTGGTAGAGGAGTTGATGCCGGAAACATACTGGATCCAGGACTCCCATTTATGATGATGACAGACCAGGCGCGTATAAGCCTTGGCTTTCTTGAAAGCAAGGAGGTTAGCATCGGTAGGAAAGCTACGAAACCGACCCCAAGCCTTATGCTGAGCTTGACGTGCTGCCTTGCAGTCGGAATTCCACCAAGACTTTGGACAACGTGGAAGATTTGTTGATGTCTGCAGAATGGAGAGTTCTGCCACTTGCACAATACAATCCGTTACGGCTACAACAGCATCATTGATCGTACCTGAGGTCACCATTGGAGGAATAATGGTCAGCAAAGCAGTGAATATGTCCCACTTGGCTCGATCTATATCCCATCTAGTGGGATGGTGGCATCCGTCACCTGCTAGCTGAAGGAAGATTGGAAAGTGATCACTGCCAAGGAGATCATCAGACACGCTTCAGGACCAGTCAGGATATAAGGATGGTGAACTCAGCGACAGATCAATGGCTGAGTACGAGCGGGTAGGTTCATGGAAGTAGGTTGTTGACCCCGTGTTATGGAGACAGAGTGATGTGTTGGACAGGAGGGCCTCGACAACATGTCCCCTTGAGTCGCGACTGTTGTCACCCCACAACGGATTGTGTGCATTAAAGTCATCTAATAGGAAAAAAGGAGATGGCAGATGGTCAACTACATCCTCCAAGTCGGAAAGGCTTACTGCTTCAGCTGGTGGTAAGAAGATGGAACAGACTGTGATCAGAATGTTCACAGAAAGTCTCGCTGCCACCGCTTGCAGAGGCATACACAAAGAAACTTCAGTGACAGGAATACCATAAGCAACAAGAATGGCCACAACGCTGCACGCGATAACTCCGTCCTCATGGTCTTTGTGAAAAAGAGAATGCCTACGCAGTGAAAGAGTGTCCATGGCACAGAGTTTTGTCTTTTGGAGACACATGCACACAGGCACATGTGGAGACAGTAAGCCCTTCAACTCATCAATTCTTGGGCAGAGGTCTCGGCAATTCTACTGGATGATGGAAGCAATAATGAAAAAAAGGAAAAAGAAAAGATGAGGAAAAGTGACAAAGACTGGGATGTCTAAAAGGTTTTAGAGTCCATGAGCTCCTCCGGGAGATCTTCAGTGATCAGGTGTGGTGGTGATTTTCCTGGTGGGTACATGGGACAGTGTTTGGTCCCCGGGTTCTTGGGAGGAATCTCCCAACCCTGATTTTTAACTCCGAATTTCAGAGAGGAAGAGATGGGTTTTTGCTGCTCAGGTTTCTTTTTTGCAGTGCCAGTGGTTGATCTTTTCGGCGACGAGGTGGGTGTTGCCTTGGCAGCTTTATGGCAAAATTTGAGAGCCACTAGTCCAGCAGCAACGATGTCCTCAAAATCATAGGGACACCGCGCTGGGATGTGAACCTCAGTCTGAACCGCAACAGTAGCCTTTTGGACCACAACTGAAGCATATGATCGTAGACCTGGTGGCCCAGGGGCAATCTGCCATCTGGCCTCTGGATAGGAGAGATGTTCAAGGGTCTTCAGGTATTGAATTGCCTTCTCCTCCATCCACTTGGAACATGCTCAGAAGCAGCAGAGTAGGAACCTTCACAGTTGATGCATCGTTCATAAGCCACCATGCATTCCAGCAAAAGATGATCCTGAGAACCACAGCGACCACACCTAGCCATGTTACAACACGACTACTGGGAGTGTCCGTAACGCTGGCACTTGAAACACCTTAGAGGATTGGGTATATAGGGGCGAACGTCAAGACAGTACCCTGCTTTGATGGAAGTCGGTAGGGTTGGGGTATCAAAAGTTAAGATGATATTGTGAGAGGGAACAAGTTTGCCATCTCGCTGAAAAGAATCCTTCAAACCCTAGTGACATGTTGTTCCCTAAGTTCCTCAAGTAGCTCCTCATCCCTGCAGTCAATTAAGTTGCGGGAGGTGACCAAGGTGCGAGAGGAGTTCAAGTAGCCGTGCAGTGTCACTTGTACCGGAATACCCAACAGCGTGGTCATGGTAAGCAATGTGGCACTATGTCTGGAATGAGATGTTTCGACAAGAAGATCCCCTGAAGGAAGCTTCTTGACATTGCTCGGAGAGCCTTATTGATCCAGAAGGGGCGCTTGGCAATCAAAGGTTGTGAAGGATCGATAGAATGTACCAAGAGAAACAGAGACAATTTTCTTGGTGGAAGGGATGGTCAAGTGTCAGAAACAAGTTTCTTGGTGGAAGGGATGGTCCATCCTCCATTGGACGCTTCGGTGTCGCGATATGGGGAACATCCTTAGAAGCCATAAAGAAAGAGAGAAGATTCATCCACCGAATTCCCTGCCCACCACCGAGCCCAAAGAGGAAGAGCCGGAGGTCCGCAAGCCCAGATGAACGCAGGGCACAGTTCTAGGGTTAAGCAGCGGATATAGTAAGTTGACAGGGCGGACATGTGCTCAGTGAGAACTGCGACTTTCCTGTGTCTTGGTAGCACCCCTTTGGCATGACCACACTATCCCCAGCCTCACCCTGTCGTACGCAACGACAAGCCTTTAGAAGACAGGACTCCACTTGGCCACTGCTTTCATTGACTAGGAGTGGACTAGTTCCCAGCCACCCGTTTAAGGTGAAACAGGGGGCAAAGAGGAGTGTCAGTAACTGGCGACAACAACACTCCGGCTTCCAGAAACCTCAGCCTCCAGCATGCCATTTTCCACCTAACGGGTCGCCGCACACGGCAAACGTGCAGGTAGGTCTAGCTAATCAGTGTGGAAAACAAAGAGGGAAACATAAAAGTGAGGAATAAAGGAACAAGAAAGAGGAACCAAACTCCGATGCTGGCTCATTATCACAACCTCAGCAACCTACAACTGAGGCGGGTGCTTGTCAAGAGAACAATGAAAACATAAAAGTGGGAAAACATCACAGTAAATGTAGGCTCGGGCTGTGGAGTCGCTATTCCCCATCAGCTGCATCAACAGCTGTCTCTGCGTGATGGTATCGGACAAATACGAAGAGACAAGACATTCCGTCACAAAGTCAGCTCGGGCCATGGGGGCGCCACTACCCAAATAACTCGAAAACCAGTTACCCCGTGCGGGGCATGGGGTGTTGTCAACAGCAGCTAATTCCTTGTTTTCCAGTAAAAAAAAATGGATGAATGCCAATTATTTTGTTACCTGATAACTGTGCTGAACAATTTTGATGTATGCAGTTTTTCCAAAAATTATTGACACAGAAAAACTTCTTAAATGTCCTAAGTGACAACCCAAGTATGTGAGCTTCACCTATATGATAAATTTAAGTTTCCAATAACATGCTGAAATGTCATTTTTGACGAGAAACACGAGTCATTTACAAGAAAGTTCTATCTGTTTGTGATAAAACTTTCTACATGTTGTCTCCAGGTCTCTATGTATGGCATAAGGCAGAAAGCTCATTGATAACTTTAAAATCTCAATTTATAAAAACTTTACTCTAAAATTCTTAAAAACACTGTAGTTCCTACAAACTACAGTATTTTTAAGGATTCCAGAGTCAAGTTTTTATAAATTGAGATTTTAAAGTTATCGATGAGTTTCCTCCTTATGCCGCACACAGAGACCTGGAGACAACATGCAGAAAGTTGAGACCTAGAGACAACTCACCAATAACTTTAAAATCTCAATTTATAAAAACTTTACTCTAAAATTCTTAAAAACACTGTAGTTCCTACAAACTACAGTATTTTTAAGGATTCTAGAGTAAAGTTTTTTATAAATTGAGATTTTAAAGTTATCGATGAGTTACCTCCTTATGCCGTACGCAGAGACCTGGAGACAACATGCGGAAAGTTTTATCATAAACAGAGAGAACTTTCCTGTAAAGTACTCATGTTTTTTGTCAAAAACAAAAATTGTTTGCAATATGTAGTAAAAATAACAAGAGAGAGAAACTTGGTAATAGTTGATGACAAGGCTATTCCTAGATTTAATGCATTATAAATATCTCCAAATTATGAGTTTTTCTCAAAGGAATAAAAGGAAATAATATGTCAGATTTTCAGGTAACACCCTTACCCTTCCTCAGGAAAACAGCTATAGTAGGTGTTGCCATTTGTGAGATAAATTCCAGCCTTTCAAATCATTTAATGTTGTACATCTTCTTCTACAACAGAAGTTTTTTAAAAGAAAATGGTCAGAAGGACTGGAAATAGAAAGAAGAGGTACAACATTAAATGATTTGAAAAGTTGGAATTTATTTCAAGAATGGCAACACCTACTCTACTGTAGCTGTAGTCCTGAGGAAAAGTAGAGGATATACATACATATCACTAAGCTGTTCTCTGGGATTCAGAGGTTAGCTCCAAAAAGAAATACAAACTACCAGATAATTTTTACTTACTGTTGCCGTATCAAACTTCTCCATTTACAGCGATCTTAACATACAACTTGGGCTTCACTGACATCCATCACACGCCGTACACAAGATCTTCTAAACTTCATACTCATAATCTTTTTCTCATGCAGACACTCCTGAATCTGATCCTCCCATGACTTCCTTGGCCTTCCTCTGCCTTTTCTTCCTCCTACTCGGGCTAAAAAGATTTTCTTAGTAAGCATCTCATCACTCATTCTTTCATCATGGCCATACCACCGAAGCATAATAGTCTCCGCCTTGCTAACAAATTTTTTTTGCTTCACATCACACAACTGCAACACATCTTCATTCCTCACACAATCAGAACAAGTCTTGCCAACCCCCCCCTCCCCGTAAGTAACGCATTTCTCCAGCACACAAATGACTCCTATGTTTCTTCTGTAGTATCCAGGTTTCACTTCATTGCCATAAATCAGAGTAGGAACAATTACACTTTCATACACAGCCAAGCGGGACTCTCATGAGAATCCATCATTCCTGTGAAAACCTCCCAGAGTGGCCACGGCTTTCAATGAAGAATTCACTCGCCTACTAATTTCACCATCCTATTTGTTCTCTCTGTCGAACATGCTTCCTAAATTGAAGAAGAGTATAGGTGCTACCTGAAAATTTGAGATATTATTTCCTTTTATTCCTTTGAAAAAACCCATAATTTCGAGATATTTATAAGAGAGAGAATATTACAAAGTTCAAGGGATCTATGTAAACTTCAATTTATGTAAGCTCATTATAATGTGGGTTCCACTGTATTTAAAAAAAAAATGAATGGAGAACTTTTTACTTAGATTTTTATCACGTTTCTTGGCAAATTGTCTGCACATTTTAAAATATCACTTTCCGCTAGTGTAAGCATGTTCTGAAGTACCAAGAATGCAAAATTGGCAGTTTTTTCTACACAACTACACTGGCGGAAACAGAAAAAAGAACACCAAGAAGGAGACGTCTGATACCAACGAAATTTATACAGCATTATAACGGAATACAGAGGATAACGTGATTTAAACATTATGGCAAAATACAGCTGTATTTGCTGGTAAACTGAAAAATAACATTTCCATGTAACATGGTTAGTACGAGGTTGAACCACCATGAACTGCGTCACACTGTGCAATTCTGGCATGGAATCTGTCGTACAGATGTTGGATGTAAGTTTGGGGTATTGAGTTCCAAGCATCCTCAACCTGGACGCGTAAATCGGCGATGGTCGTGGCTGGCCGTGGAGACCGGATAAGTTGTTGTCCCATAAAATCCCACACGTGCTCAATGGGGGACAAATCTGGTGAACGTGCAGGTCATGAAAGTTCTCTCACACCCTGAAGTGCATGTTGCGTTGCACGTGCCGTGTGTGGGCGTGCGTTATCTTGCTGGAAAACACCACAATGGACAGACCTTACAAATGGCACAACAACGGGCTGAATGATGATGTTAATGTAGGAGGTGCTGTTTAACGTACCCGGTACAAACACTAGTTGTGTACGGGAGCGATAGCTGATCGCTCCCCACACCAGGAGACCAGGTGCAGGCCCTGTGTGTTGCTGGCGGATGCAAGAAGGGTGGAGACGCTCCCCTGTGTGTCTGCGAACACGCATACGGCCATCGGAGGCTCCCAAGCAGAATCTGCTTTCATCGCTAAACATGACAGATCGCCATTGCGTTCTCCAGTGCAGATGTTGGCGACACCACTGCAGCCGTTCCTGACGGTAGGATGTAGTCAGAGGTACAGATGCCAGAGGCACACGTGCACATAGTTCTGCATCCAGTAGATGGTTGCGGATTCTTTGCACAGTCACCTCAAGTGCAACGGCAGCTTGGATTTGCGTCGCAGTGGATGTTCTGCTTGACAACGCCGCTCTTCTTATGCGTCGATCGGTCCGCTCATCAGTCCGTCTGTGACTCCCGGTTCCACGTCTTCTCGTGTGGAAATGTTCCTCAGACCATCTACGCCACCATCGTACCACCACCGATACTTCCCGTCCAATTCGCTCTGCAATATGACGATACGACTACCCAGCCTCGCGGAGTCCGACTAGACGATCTCGCTCAAAGTCCGATAACTGCTGAAATCGTACACGTCTTCCATGTCCAGACATTGCAGCTTCTTCAGGGTCTTCGCACGTGTCCGTACGCCGACGACTGATTACATTCACTTCGCCATACTCCTTAAATACCACCGATGATAATTTGCATATTATGCCGTGCTGTGGCGTAAGCGCTCACCGGTTGGTCCCGAAATTAACATCACACCTACGTAAACTCGACCCCATTAACATATGTAAATTTCATGATCGTTTACCAATTCCTTCTTGGTGTTCTTTTTTCACTTTCCGGCAGTGTATATACACTGCTGGCCACCCAAAATGCAACACCAAGAAGGACACGAGATAGCAAAGCCAGATTTACTGGACACATAACAACAGATACAAAGATGGAACGATTGAGCTTACAGGCCCGTGCAACTTGCAGAACACGCAGACATCAATAGTTCGTGTGGCCCCCATGGCTGGCAATAATGGCCGCTACATGCTGCGGCATTGAACGAAGGAGGCTTTGGATGTGGGCTTGAGGTATGTTGGTCCAAGCTGCTTCCACACGTTGCCACAGTTCATCAGGCGTAGCCGCAGGTGGTGCTTGCCGGGCCACTCGGTTGCCGATCAGCGACCGGACGTGTTTGATGGGTGACATATTAGGAGAACAGGCGGCCCACGGCAGCAGTGACACCAGGTGGGCCGTGAAGAATTGTTGCGCCATGCGTGCCACGTGCGGGCGCACATTGTTCTGTTGAAACGTGGCTGCTGGCAGGTCCTGCAGGTAAGGGAGAGGACTACAGGCTCCAAAACGTCGGAGATGTAGTGGTGGCTGTTGAGTGTACCGGCGATGCGTACCAGAGGGTTGCGGGTGTCATATCCAATTGTGCCCCAAACCATAACGCCAGGTGACGGACCGGTATAGCAATGCATAATGCAGGTATTATACAGTCTCTCGCAGCGGTGCCGCCACACTCGGATCCGACCATCGTGGTGTTGCAGGCAGAAGCGGGATTAGTCGGAGAAGACAATGTCGTGCCATTCCATTGTCCAGGTGAGGCGTCCAATGGCCCACGGCCACCGCACTCGCCGGTGGTGTAACGTCAATGGTAATCGGTGCAATGGGCACTGTGCGACAAGTTCCCACTCCTGCAGAAGACGTAGAATGGTACATGCTGACACAGGTCGTTGCGCAACACATCCTAATTCCTGCGCTAAAGTTCGTGATGTGGCGGTGCGAGCCGTCAATGCCTGCAGCACAACATGCTAGTCCTCTTGATCGGTGGCGTGCCGCGGCCGCGGGAATCACTCATGTTGGTCCGTTCGTCCCTCCTGCACCACCGAATCCATACTCACCTCACTGTGGCTGGATGTCATCCCACATGGGCGCCGATGTCTCAGTACGATAAACCGCTGTCGCGATAAGCCACTATTCGTCCTCTGTCAAACTCAGAAACATGCTTGAATGACTGCCTTATTCTGTGACGAGGCATCAGGAAGCTTCCCATGCACAGGTCCGGCAGCACACCACACTTCCACTACTTACACCCCGCCTTCTGTGCATCCTTCTTATAGTGCTTCTCGGTGGCATGCCGGGCGCACATGATTTGCATATGCCCTGCAATGCTAATCGTTTGCATGTCCTCTTGCGAGCGACACATGCTGTGAATTTCAGCCCAATCGGATGCTTCCTTCTTGGTGTTGCATTTTGGGTGGCCAGCAGTGTATATTCTCCAATTCTGTAAAACACATGTGATTTGTGAGTCAAATATTCAATAAATGCTCTACATCAATACGTGGCTAATTGCATGGTATCATGCACATTGGTATGCAATGTTACTTATTTCTGTTTCACACATTGTATTTTTTCATTAACTAAACTAGTTTCAACTCTTCATTTTGCGAGTCATCCTCAGTAGCATACGATGTTTGCGTTTCCAAAGAGGTTGTTGTATCACTGGGTCACTGATCGTTCTCATTATCTGCTGTGTCATTGTCACATGCGTATTATGGTCCTGGGCTTGTTTGGACATCTTCTTTTTTATTTGCTTCTCATGTTCCACCAAAAATTTCCATGCATAGACAGGTCGTTGGGGGTGTTGTTATTACAATTTATATCACGAGTTTTCTCGATCAATACTGCCTCTGTAATTAGGATTTGTTGGCATGTATTGTGTGTTTTTAAAATTTTCGCGTTTTCCCAATCTGGGATAACATCATTCTCTTGGCAGTGTTGGATTAATGCCGTTTTCATCTCTCTCCTGTTCCAATTTTTGACATGTTACATAAAGCGAGTTTTGAATTGTTGTTTCGTGCTGCCTACGTATATTTTATCGGCGCGATTGTTGTCTGCCTTTCTTGTAGGGATGGAGTATACTCCTGCAGCTTCTAGCGTGGGTTGGTTGTTGTAGTCAGTTGTCAAAAATGTCGATATGTCCTTAACAGTGTCAGCAATTTCATAATTTAGTTTCTTGCCTTCTTTTTTAAGGATGTTACTGATTGGGTGCATATATGGGAGTTTCCCACAGTACACTTTTTCTTTTCCTTTCAACTGGCTGTTGGCTGTTGTTGTTATACTTATTATAAATTGATTATATCAAGTTCTTACTGTAGCCAAATTCAGTGGCGGTGTCCTGGATCCACTTAACCTCTCTCCGTTCAGCAGCCGTATTGGATGAGTGGGAGACAGCTCTTCTGACTAAGAATTGTAATGCTGATATTTTATATTTCCATGGGTGGTTAGATGCGTATGGTATAATTGTCGGCACGTATGCCTGTTTCCTGTACACTGAATATTCAATCTTGTGTTTGCTGTTATGTATGGTTATGTCTAAAAAATTGATGCGTTGATCAACCTCTTTTTCTATTGTTGCTTTGATGGTTGGGTGGAAATTGTTGAACTTGCACAGGAAGTCTTGCAGTTTGGGTTCACTGTGGTGCCAGAAGATGAGGATATCATCAACATATCTTAGGCATATGAGGGGTACATCATTCATGTTGCTGAGGAGTTGGTTTTCCATATCTTGCAGTATGGCTTCAGCCAATAACCCTGAAATGGGTGAACCCATGGGTGCACCATAGTCCTGTTGGTATATTATTTTTCCATATCTGAAAAAGTTGCTGTTTTTGACAAATTCTAGGGCACTTATGATGCTGTCACGTTCTGCGTTGTTAATACCTTCAGAATGTAGCTTGTTGTTTATAAGCTCAATGGATTTTTCAACTGGGATATTTGGGTAGAGTGATATAATGTCAATGCTATACATTATGAAATTAGTATTGTTAATAGTCTTGATCTTATTAATGACTTCAACGGAGTTGTCAACATTGTACGGGTGGTTACTAAAGAATGGCTTCAGAAACTGGAAGATAGCCTTTTCCATGTTGATAGTTGGGGCAAGACATTTATTTACAATTGGCCTGACAACCCGACTCCTCAGCAACATGAATGATGAACAAACCAACTCCTCAGCAACATGAATATGCACCCCTCATATACCTAAGATATGTCGATGGTATGTATCCTCATCTTCTGGAACCACAGTGAACCCGAACTGCAAGACTTCCTGTGCAAATTCAACAATTTCCACCCAACCATCAAAGCAACAATAGAAAAAGAGGTTGATCAACGCATCAATTTCTTAGATATAACTATACATAACAGCAAACACAAGATTGAATATTCAGTGTACAGGAAACAGGCATATGTGCTGACAATTATACCATACGCACCTAACCACCCATGGAAATATAAAATATCAGCATTACAATTCTTTGTCAGAAGAGCTATATCCCACTCATCCAATATGGTTGCTGAACGGAAAGAGGTTAAGTGGATCCAGGACACCGCCACTGAATTTGGCTACAGTAAGAACTTGATAACATCAATTTATAATAAGTATAGCAACAACAACCAGTTCATAGGAAAGAAAAAGGAAAAGAAAAAGTGTACTGTGGGAAACTCCCATATAGGCACCCAATCAGTAACATCCTTAAAAAAGAATGCAAGAAACTGAATTATGAAATTGCTGATACTGTTGAGGACATATCGACATTTTTGACAACTAACTACAACAACCAACCCATGCTAGAAGCTGCAGGAGTATACTCCATTCCTACTAGAAAGGCAGACAGCAATCACACCGATAAAATATGCATAGGCAGCACGAAACGACAATTCAGAACTCGCCTTATGGAACATGTCAAAAATTGGAACAGGAGAGAGATGAAAACGGTATTAATCCAACACTGCCAAGAGAATGTTGTTATCCCAGATTGGGAAAATGCGAACATTTTAACAACACACAATACACACCAACAAATCCTAATGGCAGAGGCAGTATTGATGGAGAAAACTCGTGATATAAATTGTAACAACACCACCCCCTACCACCTGTCATATGCATGGAAATTCTTGGTGGAACGTGAGAAGCAAATAAAAAAGAAGATGTCCAAACAAACCCACGACCATAATACGCATGCGACAATGACACAGCAGATAATGAAAACTGATAAACTGAGAACGATCAGTGACCCAGTGATACAACGACCTCTTTGGAAACGCAAACAACGTACGCTACTGAGGATGACTTGCAAAACGAAGAGTTGAAACTAGTTTAGTTAATGAAACAATATAACGTGTGAAACAGTAATAAGTAACATTGCATACCAATGTGCATAATACCATCTGTAAAACATGTTAATCCTGAATACATCCTCAGTTTTTTTTTTTAAATTAGCAATCCAATGTTTGACATCATGCTAATGATGTCCCCCTGCACTCCTGACACTACAGCAGAGGAGCAAAAAAAAAAAAAAAAAGTGGGGGGCTTTTCTTTCTCATTGTCTTGCTGTTTTGCAGTCAATTTTCTTTGCCCCCACATCTTTCTTTTTTTGTAGACAGGTTTGAGTTTAAAAAAAAAAAAAAATCCTTAATTCTCTTTAGGTACCCTAATGTTGCAGACTTCACTAAAGCACTGCTTAACTGAGCTTAATATTAGCTATGTCACTGCTTGCTGCTCAACACTTATCAGGCTTATGGCAACAGCAAATTCACGGAGAAAATAATTCAATTATTTTTACAGTAATAATTAAATCATCTTCATCTAGTATAGGATTTTGATCAAGTGTTTAGAAGTTACCAAACCATGATATATTATGTGGATATTAATACGTGACAACTAATGAGTCGTCAAGTTTCTGTTACTCACGCCTGCACGTTGTACAGTGCGAAAAGGACAACTTAAGTGCACCTGTACTTGATTCGGCTCCAAGTTATCCTTTTCTCATGAAACAACTTGCAAATAAGAGTAACAGAAACTTGACAACTCATTAGTTTTCACAACATGGATCTCCATCTAGGTTGAAGTACTTGGTCACATTACTTCAGCAATGCCATTAAGAGGCTTAAAGTGGTTTCTGACCTGCTTTTCTACGATCTAAGACAAAGATACACTGGTTTTCTAACCATCTAGAAATGATTTCATGCAAATGATCAATAAATGCAAGTGTATCTCTTTCAAATGGATGGCTAGGGGTACAGTGGCTATTATAGGTTTTGAGGGCAGGTAGGGTAGGATTTTTTTAATTAAAAGGGCAGCAGGGTGTAGCACCCTTCTAAAAACAGCTAGGATGAACCCTGAAAATATGACTAAGGCATCTGTTGTTCTCAAGGAGAGCGGAATGGAACTTGTAAGTTACATTCTCCTCTCCCATATTACAGGTATATAGGTTTTCTCCTTTATAAACTTGTTTAATATTTATTTTTCTGAGTTTCTCTTCCATGAACAGCATTACCACTGCCCAAAGTACTGAGCTCTAAGTGCAAATCATCACAGCAATTAATTAATCTTCAAGAGTATAAGGGAAAATGCAATCTAAAGCTTTCCAGTAGTGCCGACAACCCATTCTAATCTAAGAATGGATATAGGTCACAAATGCATCAGATATTATTATAATAACAGAAATTCCTGCTACAGGGTGATGTAATGTTAAAGTTTCCTGAAGAGGTATTACTTGGAGAATAGTGAACGAAAGGCAATTCAATACTTAAATCTGATTGCTCAAAATAATATATTAAATGCAATTTGTATGCTAAAGCAATAGTCATACCCGTAATTATATCTTGTGCAATGAAGAGCTTCTTTTAACATAATTTGAACTGCAACCTTTTAAAGGTGAAGCATGAGACTTTGCTGGAAGGACAAATACAAGGACATGTCAAACAGTTCACACACACACCCTGTAGCAGAATCGCGGCGACGGGCGATGTACGTCGCTGATTTTATTTTGGTCTTGCAGAAAGAAACGACAACCCAGAATTTTTTTAAATCCTTTCTTGCAGACTCCCAATCATGGATGTAAGTTATCCATTTTTGGATGGAATTCAGTTGTTACAAAACTTTCCCAAAACGGAAGTTAGACGGAGTGAAGATTCCTCCCGTAATCGCAATTTTTTCCCCTCGCAATGTGTCCTCTGTCCGGTGCTGTTATTAATACCCTTTTTGTTTGCATAAATGTTTGTGTTTCAGCTTGAAAATGGAGGCAGTAATTTCAGAAAACGGAAGTTGGACGGGGACCTGTAATCTTAAATTCTTTTTCCTGCACTGTTCTCTCTGCTTCGTGTGGTTGTTAAATATAATTTTATTCCATAAATCTTTGTGTTTCAGCTTGAAAATGATAGAGTTTTAAGTACAGAGGGCAATGATAACTTGATGCTAGTTATCATTGCAATTTCTGTAATTATTAGGTTAACCTCTTTTTTAGGCAGAAGAAATATAAGATGGTCAGTTCTTTACTCTCTGTCTCTTTTATTTTTCTTTTTAAATTTCTACTCGTGCAATTTTTTTTTTCTTTTTTCATCTATCTTGCTCACTGACCACCCGCAGATTATTTCGTGGCACCTTGATATCTGTCGCAGACTGATCAGGAACTTTCTGCTACTGGGCACACACCTACTGGATAATCACAATTAAAAATAACCTGAACTGTAACTTTCTGAAGGTGAAGCATGAGGCTTTGCTGGAAGAAGGATGAATACAATGACATGTTAAACAGTTCACATACACACACCTACCGGATAATCACAATTAAAGAAGTCTTTAGAGCCCTCTAGCAAAGCATCTAGGTCACAAAACACAACCAAACTTGGTAGGAATTATCTCATGAACATAGACTCACACTTTATGAAAAAAAAAAAGTTCCATTTTGTGCTACCAGGGGATATGTGATATTGCAAGTGTACAATCATGCAACATCCACTTATGATTGAGTGGATATAAATACAACTGGTAATGCAGCATACCATTTATACAAGTGGTATGTGCTATGATTTTTACCTTATGTGAAAGTGCATTGCTTGTCAAGCTTTATTATCAATACAGCGGTAATGTAACTGCTGCACTTTGAGTGAGAACTCTGGCAACCAAAGAATATGAAGAGAGGCCCAGTGACCATTACAAACCTGCAAAAAAATATTGTATGGTTTGAGATTTCTTGATAAATAAATACATCGCTCTTTCCACGTTCCAGAAACGAATAGCAACCGAAAAATTGTTTTTCAGCCGCCGCCGTGTTCCTGATCTTCAGCAATGAAATCAGGATGAGGGCACAAAACAATTATGCTTCAAGCAGCAGAATAAGTTGCTATTGCTGTTGCAGAGCATGGAATGGGTAATATCCCAGGTTCCAGGATGCAAGAGCAATATCATGGCAACTGGATATGCAGTACACAATGGTGTCAAAGATTTTGTGCAAAATGTTGCAGTTTTATCCCTACAAGATCACCAATAACTGCTTCAAAGTGATATGCAAACCCTACTGGCTTTTTCTCTGTCCTTCCTCACTCACACGGACATGAACAATGTGTAGTCCTGGAAGATCTTGTAGGGCAATGAGGCCATTTTGATCTGCATGGCAGTGTTAACATACATACATATCACTAAGCTGTTCTCTGAGATTCAGAGGTTAGCTCCACAAAGAAAAGACGAACTACCAAATAATTTTTATCTGATTCTTTACTTACTGTTGCCATATCAAACACCTCCACTTACATCGATCTTGGCACACAATTCGAGCTTCACTGACATCCATCACACAACACACACAAGATCTTCTATACTTCATACTCATGATCGTTTTTTGATGCAGACACTCCTGAATCTGATCCTCCCATGACTTCCTTGGTCTTCCTTTGCTTTTCCTTCCTGCCACTTGGGCTGAAAATGTTTTCTTAGTAAGCATCTAATCGCTCATTCTTTCAACATGCCCAAACCACCAAAGCATATTAGTCTCCACCTTGCTCACAACAGTTTGCTTTACATTACACAACTCCAACACATCTTCATTCCTCACATGTTCAGAACGTGTCTTGCTGCAACCCCCCCCCCCCATAAGTAACGCATTTCTCCAGCACACAAACGACTCCTATGTTTCTTCTGTAGTACCCAGGTTTCACTACCACACATCAGAGTAGGAACAATTACACTTTCATACACATCCATGCGGGATTCCTTTGAGAACCCATCATTTCTGTGAAAACTTCCCAAGGCAGCTATGACTTTCAATGAAGATTCACTCGCTTACTAATTTCCCCATCCAATTTGTTCTCTCTGTTGAACATTCTTCCTAATTACACAAACTCATCAATCATGGTGCCATCTAGACTTATGCTAAATTCAGTACTACCAGTTCCCCGCTCAAAAACCATAACTTTGGTTTTTCCCTTATTAATACTCAGTTTGAATTTCATGCAAACTTCGTACATCCGGGACAAAATACTCTGCAACTCACTTCTGCTCTCTGCCAACTGTGACAGTGTCATCAGCATACAGCAATTTGCACACACGCATATCACCAAGACATAAACCAGTATTATCTATTTTGGCATCAAGCATGCATGCATGCATTCATAAATGTATTAAACAGCCAGGGTGACATTACACAACCTCGCCTGACTCCTGCACCAATAGAAAACCATTTTGATAGGCAGTGCTAACACTCAGATTAAATACATTTTGATTCAGGAAAACCCTCGTTTGCGCGAAGAGATCCCATTGCACTTGCCAAAAATTAAAGAGTGGTGTGGTTTTACAGAATCGTTTATCATGGGCCTCAATTTTCTGAAGAAAATTGTTCAATCGGACTAGTGACATCAATGCCCACAGGTATTGAGAGATGCTCCCCAACTTTTTGGTCCTGTAACTTCTGCAGCAACAATGTCTTAACTACAACATATTTATGTAGGATGGAGCATCTCATATTGCATTGTTGGTACAGCAGGTTACAAAAACAGTTTGCCAACAGCAGAGTGATTAGGCGTACATTTTCTACAGGCTGGGCACCTTGTTCACCTGATATCAGCCCTTGTGACTTTTGGTTGTGGGGGTCACCTCAAAACCCAAGTCTATCAGGACTGTGTACCCAATTTGGCAATCTTGAATGAGAGAATGACGCAACATGCCAAACAAAATCATGTGAATCAGTTGCAATCCACTCTACACATACAGTGCTTAGAACATCTGAATGGAGGACCCATTGAATCATATCTGTAACCTGTACTAAGTACACTATGCCACATGTGTAGTTGTTTTGTGTTTTCCTATAGTCAGACTCACACATGTTAGTGGGAGTAGTCCTACTGCATGGGGTTGCATTTCGTCCAACTGTGAGGTCGGTACAGGGCTCTCAACAACTTCTCTTGCATTATAATCGCCCACGCACGTTTTTTCTGGCATTTGCAGTGCCACAAATCCCCTGTTGGCACAAAATGAATTTTTTCTTTCATACATCTGAATGCATGCTCATGAGAGTTCTCCTATCATGATTAGTTGAGTTTTGTCCCACTGATGTTTTGCTACAAGCACTCTAAACACTCAATATTATATATTATTCTATGCAGTTTGCTCAAATCATTAAGACCACTTGTAGTTACAATACAAACTCACATTTTCAGCAAGTTGGAGCTGGGACTGAATTTCTAAAAGGTGCTTTTTTGTGTCACTGAGATCTTTTTCCAAGGAAAATTTCATATCTTTGGTTTCCTGCAAAGTCTTGAAAAAAAAAAAAAAAAAAAAAAAAGAAGACAGGAAACAGAACTTCAACAAATGGCATTTTTGAATACTTTGCTTTTTAGTTGCAAACATAAATACAGTTCTCCAAATACTACACACAATTTTATAAAGAAATTTAACATTACAAAGAAAACCACTGTCTTTGCACAAGATAACTACAAAAAGTACCCTGAACACTTTATATTTTCACTAAATGAAATTTTCATATTGTGTTTTATTGCATACACAAGACTGACGAAGGGGGTCATTTGAACTTCATGGTAGATTTGTAGATTTCAGAATCTGATTTGTACAGCAAACTGTAACTAATCAATCACTACATTGAGAAACGTTTTACAGGTAGGAATGTTGGCATAATCCATACTAATTGTAGTCCCCATTTTTCACTAAACATGAATTACCATATTTTCCTTCACAGAATCTGTGGCATGTAATTTGTAGACCATGAAATTCCTGGTGGTGGGGTGGTTGTATATAATCAGCACTTGCAGTGTTGATCCCAAACTGTAATTTCCTACAGAAAAATTGTGATTCATGAGATGACGAAAAAGAGAAGCAACAGTTTTCTTATTGAAAAAAAAATAACAAATTTTTTCCGTGCTTTTGAGTTACTTTCAAGTAAATAAAGAGCAAAAATCACGAAATTTTTTTCAGCATTATTACAGTTCTTTAATCAGATTTGATAGACCATAGCTGGCTTAATGCTCTGCTTATTAGGCTGACTATTGCAGACATTTTTAAATAAATACACCATAAACATGAATTACCATACTTTCCTTCACAGAATCTGTGGCATGTAATTTGTAGACCATGAAATTCCAACTATGAAGGGCTAGGTGAATCTTGCCCCCCCCTAATAATTTTACATGGGGGCAGTGCCCACACAATATTTTTCGTCCTGTTTAATTAAATAAGTTTCTGTTTTTGTGTGTGTACATGTCATTTTCGAAATGCGTGAATTGAAATATTTCTATAAAGAAAAAATGTTTTCCCATGCTATTCAGGCTATTGTGTGCAGTGCGTTTTCCAAAATTATTTACAGTTACACCTTTAGTGACCACCCTAATTCAATGTGGTAGGAAACTTCCCCTTCTATTAAAAGAAAAAATTGTCAATACGTCAGCAACATCTTTTCACTGCTAACACACAGCTGGTTCCTTGCTGCCTGATTCGGAAGTTATCTGCCTCTAAGTCTCACAACAAAGCAGCAAGCTGTTTAATCAGTTGTCCTCAGGGAAGAACACTTAACTTTCTCTGGTGACCTCTCAATAATTCTGCTTTTGTTGATTGTTAAAAGTTGAGTGATAAAGCAACTCTTGCCTTCTCCCAGAATAATGGGAGTCTACCACTTCACCTTGCCAATGAACAAATGACAGGTCACAGGCATTTTGTTCTACAATAGGAATTGTAATCCAAATAGCTCTGAGTGATAGGTATGCCTTCTTTAACATCACAGAGCTTAGGGAATAAGAAAATAAGCCTGCTATTGAAGGCATGTAGTGTCACTTCATCCCAATAGCTTTGTCCTATAGGGATGAAGTGTGAACTGGTGATGAATCATCAAAAATAAAATAAATAAAAACATAGAAACGTATAATCTTAAGAGCCTTTATTTATCTATTTATCATTTGCACTTCTCATTCTTTCTTTGAGTAACCATACTAATTTCAAATATTTTTTTATAAACATTTGGAAATAAAATTTCTCTGGATATATATTTTATGATTAAAAAACTTCTGATGTTGAGATGGAATAAAATAGCAACGTTTATTCACAATTAAACACTTATTTTAACGTCTACTATAGATTCACAGATCGTTTGGCTCGACTTCATCAGGACAAATGGTTGACTAGCCAAACACTCTGCGAAACTACAGTAGGTGTGTTAAAATAAATATTAATATTTGTGAATAAACATTGCTATTTTTTTCTGTCTCTCTGGTATGTTTTATAAAATCACCGGCTGAATTTTCTTTGTAAAAGTATTAATATTCAGCAAAAGAATATTTTTGTTTCCTTGTTCATTTGCTGATGAGCAATTAAAATAACATTTTAAAATATACGTCAAATCTCATAGGGAGAAACGTGCCCCTCCCACATCTGATCTCAACAGGCCTGCGCCTGCCCCCTCCCCAATAATTTGGTGAAGTTGGCACTCTTGCCATGAATGTCACAATTAAATGACAACTAACAAATTATGTATCATTAGCTTTTATTTGAAGCTGAACCTAAATATCTATCTATCTATGTATAACAGGTGGATTTAGACGGATTGCTGCACTACACCACTTAGGGCACCTATCTCTTGAAACAAGAAACATACAACAACCAATTAACAGTGAGGATCGTTTTTTAGATCTCCATTCTGTCAGATCTAAAAAAACGCCTGCGACATCATATTTGATGTTTTTTTGTAGTTGTTGAGGTTTGACGACCGCCGTGAGCAACTCATTGGGCTATAAGAGCAGTCACCCGTCCCTAATTTAGGGCCACTAGCTCCAGGGAAGGGAGAGAGCCAGTGCTGTAGAACAAACACAACATCCATGCCTCACCTGGATTCAAACCCGGAACCCTATAGGGCGAATGATCAGAAGCCATCGCTTAGACCACCGAGGTGGCATATTTGATGTAACAGCTCATTTGCATAAACAGATAAAAGAATACAAAGGAACTTGCATTTGTTTGAATGTGCAAAATATAAAAATAACTTTCCACGAAAACATGACAAAATCATGGAAATATATCATATTAATATTGTACAAAAACAATATTTTCAACAAGATTCTGTAGTATGCACTTCTATAGTTAGACCTATGGCACTCACTAATGCGTATGACACTGAGCTTCCCACAGCTTATGATCATTCATGACAGCATATAATACTGCTTTTTCTGCATCTTTTTTTTTTTTTCTGTCAAAATGCTTGTAAGTAAAGCAAAAATATTTCCAAATGTTTTCAAACCTCTATCTTTGTACTTCATTATGTTTTGCTGTTGTTAATGCATTTTTGGTGATTTTCTAAATAAAATACTTCTGTCAATCATAACATGGATTTTTAAAAATGAAAGGCCACAAAAACATTGTTTTTATTTTAAAGCAGTCTATTATTCACATTAACATATCATCCACAGAGCCTAAATTCATAACCTTTTAAACAGCTTGTAATCTGTGGATTATGTGATGGAAATTACATCATTTTATTATCAATTACTGGTTGAATTGTACTTCTGACCCCTGTTTTTGTATCTTCCTAGATGTCACCATGTCTGCAGCAAGTGATCAGTGTAGTATGAAAGGCACGGGCTCTGCACATTTCTTTTGGAATGGCCCTTATAAGGACCTTGTGTGTTTTGGAGGAACACAAAAGCTTTTTGTTCTGAAAACAAAATCAACCTTTTGTTTCTTATGAACACAACATGATAACTCCTCTTGTACATAATGAATGGAATTATTACCTCCTAGGAAATATTGAAGATTAAAAAATCTGTCGATACACAATACTAAATTCATAAAATCACTGAAAACTAAGATCAATTAAAACCTTTTAACAGACTTAGCATAGTTAAAAATATAGTTTTACACTAAAACATGTGAGACCTTTCGAGCCAGCTGGGCTCATCCCCAGACGTGATTACAACGGAAAAAAGTTCCGGGTTACATTATCGTATGTACAGTGATAATAAATGACGTCATAACAGTAAGCTGCATGAGTTCAATTTGTTACATACATTACTGGTATAGTACATTATTTCATTTCAAAATACAACGTGAAAAAAACCTTTTATATAAATAACTGAGGGCGCAACAATTACATCTCATTTAAATACCTCATTATAAGTAGTACTTGAATAGTTATTCATGTTCATCAGGTTCAGTTATTTTTAGTACTTGTTTCCAAGGTTGTGGAATATGAACCGGTACTTCATCATTACAGCAGGAGTTTGCAAAGCTGTAAATAAATAGACTTCAAAATTTTGTACATGGGAAAGCTAATAAGTAGGAATCATTCCAGCTAGGGTGGTAAGATCCCAGATTGGAGAGACATGATAATGCAGTAGTTTGTGAATGCAGTTTCACATTATAGCGGTGTTCCTTTAATCTCGTACTCAAAGTCTGTGCAGTCGAGCCAATGTATACTAAATCACTGCTGGATGCATCCATTGATTTTAAGGGGATCGCGTATACCCACATTTACTTTCAATTTCTACTTAATCACGATCACTCTTAACCAGAGACAATATATTAAAAGTTCGCACCCCAAAGTCCAATTTATTTTTATGGCAGTCATTTTTTAAGGTATTAATGAGTTCCGGTACAAATTCCATTGATCCCACATATTTGGTTATCCGGCTCTCTCGTAAAGTTGAGAGTGCCTGCCTTTCTTCGTGCTAAGCTTAGCACCCTTTGAACTATGGAAGTATGGTAGCTAAATATTTTAGCAATGTCATAAATCACTTTAATCTCTTTATGGCGCAAGTTAAACGTGGACGAATGTGTAATGCTCTTCGAACCATGAAGTGTGTGAAGGCTTGTTTATAATAAAGGGGATGTGTTGACATCATAGGTACCATAGCGGGGGTTGATGAAGGTTTCCGGTATGCTGAAGTGGTCAGAACTTGGGTGACTGGGTCTCTGCATAGTTGGATATCCATAAACGAGGAGTATTCATGTTCAAATGCTGTTGCAAAATTAAGTGTTGGAAATTTGGAAGACAGAGTTGTAGCAAATAAATTCAGCATTAAGACAGCATTTGAACATGAATACTCCTTACCGTTTATGGATACCCAACTATGCAGAGACCCAGTCACCCAAGTTCTAATCACTTCAGTGTACAGGAAACCTTAATCAACCCCCGCTATGATAATTATGACGTCAGCACATCCCCTTCATTATAAACTAGCCTCCATATGCTTCATGGTTCGAAGAGCATTTACACATTTGTCCACGTTTAACTTGTGCCATAATTGGAGATTAAAGTGATTTATGGCATTGGTAAAAATTTTGGCTTCCATACTTCCATAGTTCAAAGGGTGCTCAGGCATGAAGAAATGTTGACACTCTCAACTTTACAACGAGAGAGCCAAATAACCAAATATGTGGGATCAATGGAATTTGTACCAGAACTCATTAATACCTTAATAAAATTACTGTCATAAAAATAAACTGGACTTTGGGGTGAGAACTTTTAATATATTGTCTCTGGTTAAGAGTAATCGTGATCAAGTAGAAGCTGAAAGTAAATGAGGGGTATATACGATCCCTTTTAAAATCAGTGGACGCATCCAGCAGCAATTTAGTATACCCTGGCTCTACTGCATGGACATTGAGTATGAGATTAAAGGAACACCGGTATAATGTGAAACTGCATTCACAAACTACTGTGTTATCACGTCTCTCCAACCTGGGATCTTACCACCCCAGCTGGAATGATTCCTACATATTAGCTTCCCCCATACAAAATTTGAGATACTATTTATGGAAAGTCTATTTATTTACAGCTTTGCAAACTCCAGCTGTAATGATGAAGTACCGGTTCATATCCCACAACCTTGGAAACAAGTACTAAAAATAACTGAACCTGATGAACATGAATAACTATTCAAGTACTACTTATAAGGGGGTATTTAAATGAGATGTAATTGTTGCGCCCCTCAGTTATTTATATAAAAGGTTTTTTTCATGTTGTATTTTGAAATGAAATAATGTACCTGTAATTTATGTAACAACTTGAACTCATGCAGCTTACTGTTATGACATAATTTATTATCGCTATATATATATACGATAATGTAACTCGGAGTTTTTTACCGTTGTAATCATGTCTGAGGATGAGCCCAGTCGGCTCGAAAGATCTCACATGTTTTAGTGTAAATTATATTTTTAACTATGCTAAGTCTGTAATTCAAGGTTTTAATTGATCTTAGCTTTTAGTGATTTTATGATTTTAATATCGTGCATCGACAGATTTTTTAGTCTTCAATATTTTACATTTGCACGACAATTAGACAAATTGATGACCTCCTAGGAAATTAATGATGAATGATGTAAATGGATGGTTTGAATGCAGGGTTTGTACACTTTTGGGGGGAAAAAATTCAAGGACTTTCCAGGCTTTTTCCAGGACATATACAAAAAATTCCAGGATGATTATTACGCTTTATAGTCAGTATCATGTGTTCAAATTACTTTTTAAAAATAATTTCAGTTTTAAGTAATAAAAATGATGAAAGATGCAAATGGATGAGTGTGTTTTATGCAAATGGTCAAGTTTTGATTTTTTGAAAAGCACAAGATCATAAAGAACGGATTCTGTTCTTATGCCCTGACCTTTGAATTCAATTTGGACCATTTTCTACAAGGGTAGGTTTTCTCCTCTCTGATAACACACCAAAACTTCGTTGCAATCAAACAGATTTTATGTGAGTTAACATTCCTAGGCTTGGAGAATGAATACTGCTCTTATGTCTTGGCCTTTGAATTTAATTTCGAACATTTTCAATAGGGTAGGTTTCTAGGTTGTACCCAACGGCATACAAAAATTTCACCGAAATCCAACCACTTTCATGCGAATTATCGTACCGACAAACCCAAAGCATAAACGTTTCTGCAACCTATAGTTCGAAAGGGTTAGTAATTTCGAAAATAAAAACATAACGAACAGCGCGAAAACTAGCTCATAAATAGAATATTTGAAACTACAGTATGCACTTTTAATTATTAGGGATTAGAGGGGAAGGGAATAGAACTGTCCAAAATTAGCATGTTTTCGTTGCGCTAGGCGCTTAAGTACTGCTGAATTCCGTCAGACCCCACCTACCCCCAATGGTCAAATGATTGAAATATGCTGATGTTCATGGAATGAAATGGTTGATCAGCTATGATGACCGCATAAAAGTTCGGAAGATGGGGGAGGCGAATTTTTTTTTTTTAACTCTAAGCAACATTTCACATCACTCCAGTATTTATCTTGTCATCATCAACAATCGCAATGCAACTACCACTTACGATCGCGAATATCGGCAACCGAAAATCTGCCATATCACTAAGTGATACAACACACAGGTATACTGTTACAATGTATTGTAATTGAGAAAAAAAAAAAAAAAAAAGATGTGGAAAAAAGAAACTTTCAGAAATTAAGATCAAGTCATGGCGTTTCAAAACTCCATTTTCCTTTATAATGTTTAAAAACATGTTTTTGCTTTTTTACCTGTAGTGTATAATAAAAAAACTTCATTTTTTTTTTTTATGGAATTAGATGTCCGTACGTCTGATTGTCTTGTCTGAGTTCACAAGTTAGCTACTGTGTAAAGTAGACCTATTTTCTCAGATCAAAAATATGTAGTTTTGTATATATTCACAATATAAGCCATTCCTTATTCCCACAGAACTGAATTCAGCAGATGCAAAATGAAGAAGAACATCAAGACCCGCCCAACACCATGTTTCTGATTGTCTGCTGTTTATATTCAAGAAATGCAAATATGGATCAATGGTGAATGCAGCAACTATGATTTTTATTTATTACCAAGAAAAAAAAAGCCGTGAAAGCTGTAAAGCTGAAACGGATATTTCTCCCCCCCCCCTGCACAAAAACATTCTGATTAAGATCAAACAGCAGGAGCACGCGTCCACGCACACGCACAACCTTTGGAATGTCCTGATGGAACGTCTTCTTTTCATTTGGCACATCGCCATAAATCACCACCTGCAGCTCATTGAACTGTGAAGTCGCACCCTTCCTCCTTCACCCTAACTATAGGAGAAGATGTAAGAAAAAAAAAGCTCCCCAATTTCTGCCAAAATGACCAAATTTACGTCATGATGTTGCAATTTACTAAAATACGTTTATCTGCTGAATTTCGCCTAAATCCATTAAATTTTTAAATATAGATGATTTTTTTTATTAAAACAGTAACTCAGACATCTGAATAAAAATGCATGTTTGTAATTCAAATAAGAGTCCATATCATCACAGAAAAAAAAAAACAAATTAAGGATCACTCTGTTTAAATAAACCATGGCATCTAAAAAAAATAATTCACTTGCTTTTCCCGTAATTTAGAATTACTGTTTCTTTTTTTTCAATCCGATTATGCAAGGAAGATTTTTTTTTTTTTTTTTTTTTTGCATCTGCTAAAGTTTCTAACGGAATTTGGCGAAATTTGCACTAGAACTTTATTGTGATGTATCTTAACCACTGTAAAAAATTTACTGTGTTATTTTCAAAATTCGGGAAAATGGATTTCTGAAAATTTTCTCCTAGTCCCTTTGAGCAATGGAAGTGATAAACAGGTGTTTGCTTTCTTCCCAACCAAGGGCTTTGGATCAGCGCTCCCAGCTGTCAATCAACCGTTGCTATGGTAACACCCTTTCTGCTCCAGGCTTACTCTGTCCAAAGAGGCACACATACTTGCCAATAATAAAAATTTCCAATGCTAACTTTTAAAGTTTTAAACCGATTCAATTGGAATTTTGGGAGTAAGCTTCTGTAATCCAATTATAGTAAATGTAAAAATTTCAGCCAATTTCGTGAAAAATTCGCAAAGATAGTTTTCTTACTTTTTATCATAAGTAGGGGATGTCTCTTGAGGGGAGGGTTGGAATGCACATAAACAACGAGCAGATGAATGTGTTGTTCAGGCATACTCCTCACTGGTGGATGCCAGCTGACCCCGACCCCCCTGCAAATGCTAAATGTTTCTTCTTACCTCTTCCGTTGTCCGACGACGGACATCAGCTCCCCTTCCTAACAGACCTACTAGTAATCATCCAATTTTATTGCACTGGAAGTAGTGCTTTTTTTTTTTTTTTCCCCAGCCAAATTAGGATTTGGTGCACGTCTGAAACATTTTTTTGAGAACAGAGGAAATAAACTTTAAAAAATGAAGGGGTAACAGTAACACGATTTCCTAAAAGAGCATTCTTTTAAGCACTATTTTCAAATTTCAAGGCTTTTCAAGACAGCAGTAAAAAAACACCATTTTTCCAGGATATTCCAGGCCTTGAAAACGTAATCATGATTTTCCAGGACTTTCCAGGTTTTCAAGCACGCGTGCACACCCCGTGAATGGATATTTGCGTGAAAGAGTGCAGTTTCTTTGAAGTAAATACCTTAATAGGTGTTCTGGCCAACATCCACTGAATCTTAGGTAAGGAAGTGGTGTTTCAGGAAATGGCCCACTCCCAGAAACATACTAGTTCTATGTCGAGAGAACAGGAAATACCAGTTCTATGTCACAGGTCAGTACCAGTCCTATGTCAAGTGAAAATACCATGACTATGTCAATGCCAAGTGGAAATACACTTATGCTTGGAGAGTAAATACTATGCTTCATGCTTGTAATGCTTCAAAAAGCAACTACAAAATTGTTATCACTGTACAAAAATGAACTGATGAAAATTATGTGAGTGCTAGCATGTGAATAAAAACACATATTAAGTATGATAAGACAGCAGCATAATTGTCTAATTTTTTTTATAATTTTGGTGGTGATTGATATTTATGGTGCAAGGGCCAAAGCCAAAGAGCCCCAGTTTATAATTTTGAAAATGAAAAAAGAATATTTACATGAGTGGAAATGTTTGCATTACCAGACATGCCAACCTTCAAACTCTGAAAATCGGGTGATTTTTACAGCTCATAAAATCACACGAGGGCTATTTTTTTTATCAGTGTTTTCCAGATGTAGGAACAATTATCCAGATGTGGTATTATTGGTCCTCTAAAAGTTATGGAGAAAAAAAAAACTTGCAAAAATCAACCCCCACCCCTACTGAAATTTGTTTTCAGACACGTCGATTCCGCAATATAATGGAAACCTGAAATGGCCTGCATGTTGTTGTTTTTTACGAATAAAATAGCAACCAACTGTTTTTCGTTTCTTCTTTAGGTTGTACATGAAGGTGAAGACAACAAAAAGCATCATACCAACATCACCTTTTGTTACAAGGTGAGGCCAACTGCAACTTACTCCCTTTTGTCGTTAAATGAATTTGCCGCAACTGAACTGTTTAGCATCACTTAGAATACGTGCGGCTGTGTTGAGAAAAGGGGTTGAAAAACTGAACTGCAAGAAGGCAGGGTAGCTCCCATCTGTCAATCAATTACTGCCCTCCCCGGCATTTTAGTGCCAGAGCGGGTGAGCTCTTTGCTGAAGGTGTCGTATGACAATCGGACTGGGAGAAATTGTGTTAAAGCAAATGTTTTCAGACCCATCTCAGACGATTGGCCCTAAGCCAGAGCTTAGACCACTGCCCCACAGGGGTGGTTTTCTTTTTGCAGATAGAAGAGGAAAAGTACGAAACTGATTACTGTAACGCTGCATTGCATCAACGCAGAAAAAAAAAAAAAAAAAAAGATTTCACAGGCGGTTCGAAATCCTGGTGGTTGATGGAATTTCAACCACCCTAATTGGCTAATTCTCAGTGAAAATTGGGAGAATTTGACATTCATCCAGAGGGCAGGAGGAAGGGGTAAAAATCAGGAGTCTCCTGCCTAAATCCAGAAAGTTGGCATGTCTGCATTACAGACAACATGCAAAAGATAATATCACATTCAAACAATACTGAAGAATGTACAAAAAAAGACATAACTAAAATAAAAGTTTTTGATTAAATCTACTCACTTGTTCATAATCCACTTTTACTTTAGACATTTCTGTTTCCAGGTATCCTAAGTTCAGTTCCAGGTTTTCCATCTAAATGATAAGCAAGTCTTCACTTTTCCACAACACATGTTGGACAATTTTTTTTCCATGGACATCAAGCACAACATATTAAACATAAATTCAAGGGACATTCAATGTGTAAAAAAAAAAAAAAAACTGGAGAAAACAATTTTATAATAATGCACATTTATGAAAAATGATGACAGTCATGATCAGGGACATCGCTAGGCTTCGAAATCAGGATGGGCGACAGGTGGGGGAGTATTATTTTTGCTATGGCAAATTTGATGGCAACTTTATTTACAAAACACGGACAGAAATAAATTGTTTTCCTTTTTCTACAGGCTGCAAAGGTATTCGTAATATTCCCCTTCCCTTCTGGAAACATACTCATTAACTTTGGAACTGTCTTGAAGTTTTTGCACTTTTTGGAATACAAAAGAGTCTAAAGTTTGGAGTTATTTTTTGCTAATATTCCGTCCATATGTTTTTAATAAACTTAGTAAAACCTAAAGAGTTACATACCCATATAATAAACATGACACACTGCCACCACTACCAGTAACATGCCCTGATTAAAAGAAAATTTCATGCCAAGGGGAAAGGTCTTAAAGCAAATGTTTTCGTGGATTAGGATTGAGGGGAAATGTTCAAGTTACATGATTAACTTGCACATTTCCATATGATTCCAACATGCAGACAATACTTTTCCTCTCCTTAACTCCTTTCCTTAAAGCCAACAACCTTGTCTTGCACTCATCTCTTCCAAAGCAGTCGTCAGCCACTTCCTGCTCCCTCATTGCCCTAGGGAAGGCTTAAGAGCAATGGTATAGCTTTAGTCTCCACTTTCCGTGTTGGAAACCCTTGCTCGGTAGCACAAACAAACAGCAGAGCAATTACTAATGATCTCAGTGAATTCCTATTCACCCTCGTCATTCGCCCCTGATCACACTAACTTGAAAAAAGGCAATTTAGAAAAAAAAATTGGATTAAAAAAAAATTTAGGATTTGGACGAATGAAGAACAACTGAATTTTCATGGCCCTGAGGATGCTATGTTGGTAAACTTTCTACGGAGAAGGAAAAACACACTTCCTAGGGGAAATACGTACAGCAACACGATGGAGTCCTTATTCCTTGACACATTCCAGATTACTGAAGTTAAAAAATATTAAAATATGGAACATCTTGAACTGGGTGGGTGGCAGGGTGGGCAAGATAATTTTCAAGGTCAGCTAGAGCCTACCCTCACACTCCCTTGGCGACGTCATTGGGCATGATATATGCACAACTGCCAGCATCTCATTTTAAAATAATTTTAACTTTTTATATTTCAATCAGTTTGAAACAGAAAAAGAGTGATAAAATGTTTAAAAGTTATTGAATGTTTTAGAAAACATTTTGTGAAACAGCTGTCACCAAGACATATTTTCAAGTTTTGAATGTTGGAGATAGCTTAGTGAATTTCAGTAAGGGCAGGAGAAAGAGATTTGTTTTAGCTAATATGTCTTTGGAGGGAAGAGCACCAAAAGAGGGCCTCCAGCCAGGCAGCAAAAAGAAGAGTTTCAATGAATGAAATATGGGATTACACCATCGTACAATACAAATCTGGAAGATGTCAATCCGTTTATTGCTGTAAATATAACATCGATCCTAAGTCACATAATATCAGAAAACTTAAAAATTTCATCATCCAAGAGTGGCAATCAAACCCGTGTCTCCTGGATAGTACCATAACAATAAACTACTTTTAATACTATCTGATAATTTCAATTGTATGCTGTTTTTTCAAGCACTTCCCAGCTAAATGGCATAAATTACATACAACGATTGCCACATAAAAACAAAAGTAGACTGAAGAAAGAGAAAGAAATTACCTCTTTGCCTCGATATTCTTGCATCTCACTCTGAGCTTGAATTAATTTTTCTGCAAGCTGAGATTTTTCTTCTAATATTTCCACAGTCTACAAATAGGACAAATAGTTAAATAAATAAATGTAGATTTCTATGTGTGTTCATACATAATGTGGATATCATATCATTTAGCTATCACATGACATTTAGTTTTCAAAGAACTCAAGGATTTGTTTTATGAACATAATGTTAGAAAAATTAAAATACAGTACACTCTCATTATAAGAAACTCGGATATAAGAAATTTACGGTTTAAGAAAGAAATCTATAACTTTGGTTGGCCCAGTATTAAAGTATAGGAATGTTTCATGTTTAAAAGAAAGCAAAAAAGTCAAATTTCGGTTATAAGAAAGTTCCAAAAAATTTATTTCCAAAATAATTTTTTTTTACTTGTATCGCAATGTTTCTTCTCTTTATCTCCCGTGGAATTTCAAGGCCATTTTCGAAGCACCTTCCACCAGGTAATGCATGTTGTTTTTTTCCCTTCGCCCCTCCCCACAATGCATGATAAATGTTTTCTTGGAAGGGGT
Organism: Macrothele yani; assembly: GCA_039090855.1. Lineage (NCBI taxonomy): Eukaryota > Metazoa > Arthropoda > Arachnida > Araneae > Macrothelidae > Macrothele > Macrothele yani. Next base: position 130,141,975 of record CM077009.1, on the reverse strand, counting down.
AACCCGTTTTGATTTACCCCTTCCAAGAATTCTAGGCCATCACCTGCGCGTTCATAGATGTAGATCGATACATTGCTACATACAGCATGTTCTTTGTTCTCATCTTTTCATTTTGCCCTGTTTTTGAGTTCTATTTCTTCCTGTTTGTATTAGTGAGTGAACTAGCAATCTCAATAATATATGAAAGAACGCTCCTAAGATGCATGCTAAGGATTGGAACGACCTTGGAAGAAGCCATGTTTGAATGACGTACCTAGCGCGAGTGTAAGCGGAGAGAGCTTATTGGGGACATTTACCGGTGTGCAGTTGCAGGGTCGGTGGGCAGGAAGAAATCGGTGTGCAGTTACCGTGGCCCCAGATTGTCATGTTGTCCAGCCCGATCAGACATCACACGAAACGTTAAGAGTTGTTGCATTTCTGAGTTGTTACATTTTTTCAGTCGCTCGTGTACAATGGCACCAAAACGCAAAGCTCTGTCAATCAAACAAAAGATAAAGGTAATCGAAGCTGTTGATAGCAGAAGGAAGAAAATGGATATTTCCACAGAATTCGGAATTCCAGCCTCTACACTTTCCAGCATTCAAAGTGTATGTGTGTGTATGTGTGGGGAGGGGGATCCTGTCCAGCACCATAAAGCAAGATCAGAAAAAGATTTTTTCACCACAGATAACAGTGTGCAAACATCGCCTGAGCTGACAGACACCGAAATTTTGGCCCAAGTGAATACTGTTGAAGAAACTGGAAGCATCAGTGAAGAAGAGGATAACAACTTTTCTGAGCTGCAGTTACTGACATGGATGGAAGCCATGGATATGATTCAGAAGGTGAATGACTATGTGAGTAGGATTCCAAGTGCTCACAAAGCAGAGAAAGAGCAATGTTTGATTGGACTCCAAAAATGTGAGACGATTGTAATGGTAAATGCAAAAAGCAGACTTCTATAACAGATTGTTCTAAATAAAAAGGTATGTATTGATGTACACATGTTTATTCATAAAATACTTGCTTGTACTGTACCTTATATATCTGATTTAATTTTGAAGTTTTAACCATTTTAATCCAAATTCGGTTATAAGAAACTGATTTTCAATCCCCTTGAACTTTCTTATAACAAGAGTTGACTGTATTATCATAGTGCTGAATGAAATAAAAAATATTATGAAAAGTTGAAGCAGTGCCATGCATTCAGGTAATGTTGGCTAAGAAGTACTGCATATATCCAGTTTATTTTAGAAAACAGTATCACAATTTCTTAAATATTTGTCTGTACTTTTATACCTATGTATTTATTTTGCATTGTAGTCTTCTGCTGTCAAAATTACAACAGTTCTTAACACAATTTTGCTTTTTAAGCACAGTTTGTAACTACAGATAGAGTACCCAGTCCTCTTTTTTTTTTTTTCACACCACATTTGTCATCTGCTAGTTTTGCTGACTTAGATGAGCAGAAATAACAATGCTTTCCCCTGATGGATGCACACTCACCACATACTTCCACTTATCTTCTGCAAACTCCACAGCAGAAGCCTTTGCTTAGCTTCCTGTGACTACAGAGTATCTAATGCATGCGCATGAATCAGACACATTTGGGATGCACACATTCTGTTACATATCTTGGCTGCTTTTCCTGCAATTTAAGAAAGTTCGTTTACTTTCCAGCTATTCTTTCACTCTTCAGCATGAAAGTTTATAAATTATTGTTGCATTTGACATTTTATTCGATGAAAATTTGATGTGTGGATAAAAAGTAAAAACAAGTATTTTCCCCAGTGCATTGTAATATTTTCATTCTATGTTGAACCGATGTATTTCATTAACACAGTTTTGAACTTTAATCAGAACTTGACACATGACCTTTTTGTAAAACTGTTTCTAAAAATGACTTAATCATTATTAAACTTCTTTTTTATTGCTGATTTTATTATCATTATTATTGGATTCTATAATAATTGTTATTATCATTGTGAAAGTTGAACCAATGTGGGATTTGGTTGCATCCTCTTATTGGTCAATATCTAATGTTTTCATTAGAGGAGCAGTTCTAACTTTCACGAAACCCTTTGCTACTTCCAATAATTCTGTACACTGTCTTAGCACGAGACAAAGAAAATTTTAATGAGCTTAAAAACAATTAAAAATAAAGTTACATTAAAAGCCATAGGAGATCTTTCAGAGCTCCACAAGCTCCTTCATCAGATGGTATTATTATTACAATGATTGCAATGGCCGTGCTGGTTTATATACAGCACGGCCATTGCAATCATTTATATATATATTGTAGTTGACAAACAGAGACTTTTTAGCTTAGCTACGCAGATGCAAGAGAGCATACATACAAGAAAAATAAGATACACGCACAACACAATAGACACAAAATATACTTAATTACACAAAGCAATATATATATATGTAGGTTCTACAGTTAGAAATGATAAAAAACGTTGTAAATGAATTTATGGCACCTCCATTCATAGTGTACTGTGGAATTAACTTTTGAAAATAAATTCCTGCCAGCTTTAAAGCAGAAAGAATTGGACATCCAATTGCAAGAAGGAGTAATATATTGCATCGACTGTAACTGCAGACTCAGCTATATAGGAGAAACAGGGAGAAGTATTAAAGTCTGAATGAAAGAACACCAAGCAGCTATTAGGAACATTAGTAACAAAACAGGGCTAGACAGACATATACAAGCAAGTGGACACTCCATAAATTGGAACTCAGTGAAAATAATCGCCCACCAGTCAAACTTAGTAAAGAGGAAACTAGAAGAAGGGATCGAAATAGCAAGGAGAAGAAGCACCACAATTAACGATAATTGCGGTTGGACTCCTCCAACTGAGTGGCAGCAACTACTTCAGTGACGTAGTCCTGATGACGAACTAGGCTTTAGTTCGAAAATTTGACCACCAACTTTTTTGAATAATAACCTCTATAAGACCCGTAAAAAAAGTTAATTCCACAGTTAAAAAACATGTCTATGAACATAAATATAATGTCAGGACCAACTCACCGACTACTGCCTTATGAAGATGTTGTACTGAAGGAACTTTTACTCCATCTTGGGAAGATACTATGCTATTGGACTCTCACAACACTCGAACCAAAGTTCTAATGGCGGAAAGCCTCCATATATACAACCTGGGCAATGGGTGCTGCAACGACGATACACCTGTACAGATCCTGTTGCCCAAGAAGATACTGCTGAACCTTGTTAAAAAAGAATAACTTAATTTGAACAGCCCCATTTTGGGAGGGATGTGGGGGGAGGGGAATGATGTGGTGGGGTGAGAGGAGTGGAGGAGGAGGGGGATTGTTGCTTCATTGTGGTGTTCATTTATTTGTCATGGTTTTGGGGGGAGATTTGTAATTTACGAGGAGTGGGGGAGGGGGATGTTGCAGGGTTGTTTGTAGAGGGGGTGGGTGGGTTACAATTTATTTATTTGTCAAATATTTTGCTTTGTGTAATTAAGTAAGTATATGTTGTGTCTATTGTGTTGTGCATGTATCTTATTTTTCTTGTATGCTCTTGCGTCTGGCAAGCTAAGCTAAAAGTCTCTGTTTGTCAACTATATACACCAGCATGCCCATGGCAATCATTGTAGTAATAATACCATCTGATGAAAGAGCTTACGGAGCTCCGAAAGATCTCATGGGGCTTTTAACGTAACTTTATTTTTAACTGTTTTTAAGCTCAGTAAAATTTTATTCATCTCATGCTAAGACGGTGTACAGAATAATTGAACTTCGGTTGGGCACGATCATTATTCATTGTTTAACCTTTGCCACTTTTCTCCGAAATTGCTGCCTTACTTCAAGATCAAAATGAATTTAGTTTTAGAATCTATATATATATATATATATACTATAAAGATACCTAAGCAAAAAAATACATATATAATTTTGACTCACACCTAGTACAACATAGAAAAGGTTATGTATCTACCTGCGTGAGTAAAAGGAGAAAAGAAAAAAAAGAAAATAAAACAACTGAATGTAGAAGGTGTCGAGAATACTGAGCCTTGGCTTTATCAAGGACCAGCAAAAACTCTGCATTTTCTCACTTCCACAAAGACCTAGTTGGAAATGGGTTTCTGCAAGGCCATAGATGCAAGTAACATTCCCACCTAAAATAGTTTAAAAAATATATATATAAGTCATGTCCTCCGTAGAGTAGCATGACCTAGCACTAGTTAACAATTTCGCTTGCATCCATTAACCTTCATGGCCCGACCCATGCTCTTCATCTGTTACTATTAAACAGAGAGAAGAAGATTAAAGAGAACTCAAGCTGTGAGAGTGACATAATAAATAGAAATGATTTTCAGCTATAACGAAATTCCAAGTTCGTTTGAGAGAGAATTTAAACCTGAAAAACAAATTTTACATTGCAATTAAAAAAAGGAAATGTTAATTTATAACGAACAGATTTTTGAAAGAAAACTTGAGTCTAAAACCCCCTACTCTACAACTTATGACAGCACGAAAACGAGAATAAGTTAAAGATAATAATTAACTAAAGAAAACTTTGTGAAAGTTATATACCTTAAACAGTTAGTTGCAATATGTACAAAGTATTTCAGCAGTGCTTTAAGTGCATAATTAATTAGTTATTAAGAACTTAACTACTTTGAAAAAACAGCGCATAGACAGCGCATAGAAAAGGAACAAGCTTAGCCATCTTCTGTTCCTAGGTACCACAAAAGACGCTCAAAGTTACAAAGAAAAGTAAGAGTTAAAACCCGCATAAATGTTAACAGACAAACCAATGCTTAAAAGCTGAAAAGCTAAAAAACGACAGAGAAAGGTACATGAAGTACAAACATTGAACTTATAAAACCTAGAACCCAAAAACAAGGAAGAGAGCTTACCTCTTGAGTTACAAAAACTTTTCTCCTCACAAGAGGAGAACATGGCTGACCTCTTCCGCCACTCCCTAGACGCTGGGGGGCAGTGAGGGTGGGGCTGATGGCCTCCTCATACAGCAAGAAACCAACGCGCGGAGATTTTAACCAGAGAAAAAAATATATAAACTTAAGACTGTGGATCTGTATGATCAGAATGAGCAGAATTAACTCTCCAGAATACATGAGAAATATTATAAAATACACGAGCAGTTTATTTAATAATCTTTGCATGTATTAAATCACCTTAGTGAGCTTCTATAGATTAATCAGAATCTTATTAATTTTAATGTTGGTTTTACTATTTTTAGTATAGCTATCCTAGTGATGAATAACTGGTTTTCTTTTTTATTTGTTTTTATTTTCTTTTATAAACAGATTTTTAAGCTTTTTTTGTGTGATTTTGTTTATATTATTTAATTTTTTTTTGTTTTAATAGGACCGTCATATCCATAGCACTAAGGTTCCTTTAGGTAGTTAATAGGCATCCTCTAGCCAACTTCCTTACGGCTTTGATTGGTCAGAATCATATTATTAACTGTGTAGAAAATTAAAGCAGATCTGCCAACCTTACTCTATTATTCAGAATAATTTTTCTTAAAGTTCTTTTGATGAAAGAAGAAGGAATTTCGTTCTCTAGAAAACTTTCTAATAGTATATTAATGTGGTAATTGAAGTCCAAATTGTTGCTGCAAATTCTTGAAATTCTTAGGACCTGAGAAATTAGTACATTCTCAATTACTTTTGGTTGAAATGTTATTATTCCAGTGTAGATATTTAATTACTTTGAAAGGAAAATTAACTCTTTTATCAAAGAGGCTAATAGATGGGTTACCTCTGTTGAGCTTAATGCTTAAGTCTAGGAACTCAAGTTCCTGATTACTGTGGTTGGTTTTACATAAGTTAAGAGAGCTAGGATAGATATTATCAAAATCACTCTCTATAACTTCGGAATTATTGATACACAGCAGATCATCAATATATCTAAAAGTGTAAAGGTAGTTATCTGAGCAGGTGGGGTGATTTTTAATGAATTTATATTCCTTAAAGAACAGGAATAGATTAGCGATATTCGTGGACGTTGATGTTCCCATTGGAATACCGTTCACTTGCTTATAGAGAGAGTATTATTATATAAGATATGGTTATTTTTTATGCAGCAATTGAGATAAGAGTTCCAAGTTCCTACATCAACAAATTGGTTAAGTTTAAATTCTGCATACAGCTCTTTAAAGGTAGTGATTATATCTGATAGAGGCAGATTAGTATATAGGTTTTCAAAATCATAACTATTAATATCTAGGGGACACACTTTGAGTATAGTAGAAATTACTTCTGCATTATTATTAATTATCCAAAATCTCTGTACATCAAGTTAGAACAGTTTCTAATGTGTTTCAAAACCTTCTTTAAGACATCTTCAAAAGCAAGATCTATTTTCTTTTTATGACTCCTTACTCCACTAGCTATGAACCTGAACTTCACAGGATCCTTATGAAACTTAACCGTTGCAAAAAGAAATGGAAATTCAGGCCCATATCTTCTAGTTTGCGGAATTTTAAGTTTCTTGAAGAATGCCTTAAACCGTGCAGAAACCCATTTCCAACTAGGTCTTTGTGGAAGTGAGAAAATGCAGAGTTTTTGCTGGTCCTTGATAAAGCCAAGGCTCAGTATTCTCGACACCTTCTACATTCAGTTGTTTTATTTTCTTTTTTTCTTTTCTCCTTTTACTCACGCAGGTAGATACATAACCTTTTCTATGTTGTACTAGGTGTGAGTCAAAATTATATATGTATTTTTTTGCTTAGGTATCTTTATAGTATGTGAATTCTGAATTTTCAAAACTGCTGCGTTGCGCGTTTTGATTTTCAGGTTATTTTGCACCCTTCGTTTTAAATTCTAAAATTTTTTCCTTAGTCTTCAGTTTTGCTCTTAAGTATATATATATATATATATATATATAATTGAATGTTTGTTTGTTTGTATGTCCGCTATACAAATCTACAGTTTCAAATTTAGAGCCACCAAATTTGGTATACTATCTCATGGTACCCTAACTTAGACAGTAGATAGTTTTTGGAAGGGGGTTGGAGCCCTGGGTTGGCAGTAGCCCAGGGTCAAAGGGATCCCACACAAAATTTCCATAAAATCTACAGTTTTCAATTAGAACCACCAAATTTGGTATACTATCTCATAGTACCCCTACTTATACCATAGATGGTTTTAGGAAGGGGTTGGAGCCCAGCATCAAGGGGCTCCCACACAAAATTTCCATAAAATCTACAATTTTCTATTTAGAACTACCAATCTAGGTATACTACCTCATGGTACTCTACCTTAAACCGTAGGTGGTTTTGGGATGGGGTCGGAGCTCGGGGTCAGGGGCCATCATACAAAATTTTCGTAAAAAGTTCAATTTTTTACTTTTAAGAACTGCAACACAATTCAGAAACCGTAGAAAACAATAAAATGTGCAAAAACATCCATTTAATGGTGGATTAAAAACACAAATGAATAAACGTTAGCTTTCACCACCAATGGGTGGCTTCATCAGGCAGAAATATAATGTAATGTAAAAAGAGAGTTCCAGATATTAAAAATTCAAAACGGTAAACAAAAGGATGATCAATGCCAATGCTAAGTCACACGCACAGGACATGACATAGGTACATTGTGTTTCAGTGTCTTGAGATTCTCAGAAGTGCACCCCAGATTAATTTTTTTTTTAATTGGAAGTTTAACGACCACCGTGAGCAACTCAATGGGCTATAAGCAGTTGCCCGTCCCTAATTTTGGGCCACTGGTTCCAGGGAAAGGAGAGAGCCAGTACCGTAAGACAAACACAACACCCATGCCTCACCGGGATTCAAACCTGGGCCCCTTTTGGGTGAATGATCAGAAGCCATCGCTCAGACCACTGTGTCACCGGGGCGGCACCACCCCAGATATATGGCAGTTCTATAGATGTCTCCTCAAAGGTAAGTATTTCCATTCCTCTTCCTTTCTTTTTTGTTTTGTAAAAGTAAATTAACTAAATCAATTTTTTTTTTCACATTTGAAGCCCTCCAGGCTCCTTTTTTTTTTTGCTAGAAATATTCTTGCATTAGCCAGTCATTGGCAGTGGCTGGCATTAATTTGGAGGAACCCTGCTTTTCATACAGACAACTTTATGTCGCCTGCTCAAGGATTGGCAATCCTAAAAATCTCTACATTTTTGCTTCCAATAGGAAAACCAAAAATATTGTTTACCAAAAAGCAATAACCTAAATGAATTAAAATAAATTTACTGGGAAATTACAGGAATATCTTTTTCATACATTAACTTTAACCCGCTGAACTTGGTGCTTTCACGAATAGTAATATTTACCCGGGAAATACCGGGTAACCCTACTAGTTTATTAAAAATCCTAAGATTACTAAAAATAATTATTAATCAAATTCTACAACTTTTTTAAACATTACACAATCAAATTTGCTAAGAATGAAAAAAGAAATAGCTTTCTCATTTGATGCAAAGGTTACATATAATAGAAGGAAATAAATATATATATATCATGTTGTGTGTATCACGTGACATCTCCAGTGTGATACATTGGTAAAGAATTTTATTTTGATGGGAGCACCTTTGTTTCACTGGCCGTAGTCCCCAAGTGCCTTAGTTAGGCTCTGACTTGAATAATGCATTTTCAGTTAAAGTAAATGAAAAAAATGTGTCTTTCATGTAACTGTACAACATTTTGCAAGATCTGTTAAAATCTTGTACAATTCCACCTGAAAAACAAACAGAATGAAATTATGACAAACAAAATCATGAAACTAAATACAGAAAGAAATGATATTTTCATGAATACATACTTGATTTTCCATTTCTTTAAATCTCGTTGCCAATTTCTGATTTTCTTCCTTTAGCCTCTCAATTTCCTGCAGAGCAGAAAAATAAATAAATTTTGAATGCAGTAAAAAATGCTTTTTCTTTGAATTCATAGATACCTGCAAACAAATTTATACATTAAATTATTTCACATGAATGAATTTATCTGCACAGAAAATGCTGTATAGCTGATTAACTAGTGGTTAGAAGAATTAATAGATAAAAACAATGAAATGTGTGCTTTTGGCTTATATTGATCCCTGGAGTCTAAGTTAGAATCTAAATTACTGTATTTTCTAAGAATAATACGTACATATATACATATCACTAAGCTGTTCTCTGATATTCAGAGGTTAACTCTTCAAAAAAAGCAAACTAACCAAATTAAGGTTTAAAACTGGTGGAATCAGATTTTACTTACTGTTGGTGTATCAAATGTCTTCATTTACAGCAATCTCAATCACAACTTGAGCTTCACTGACATACATTATACGAACATCTTACACAAGACCTTTTGTTCTTCACATTCATCATCTTTATCTTATGCAAACATTGCTGAATCTGGTCCTCCAATGGTTTTCTTGTCCTTTCTGCACCTTTTCTTGTCCTTTCTCCACTCTTATTAAGTGTCTGCAGAAGGTTTTTCAACTTCTGCAAAACATTCTGTTTTTCACGTTCATTTATATATCACATGCTGTGTTAATATCTGCGAACATAGGTACAACACTAAAAATTATTTTTTTATTCAGTCATAAAATATAAGATCAGAGAATTTCATAAAATAAGAATAATCACCTACCACCAATCATATCTTCATACGAGACTTTTGAAATAACTTTGAATGCAACTTGTGACGTAACATTCAAAGAAGCTGTTAGTTAGTCAATGGATGTCAATCAAAGTTTTATGAAAGTGAGTTACATGTGAAGATATGAATGGCGGTGGGCAATTATTCTTATTTTATGAAATTCTCTGATCTTATATTTTAAGAGTGAATCAAAAAATAATTTTGGGGTGGTACTATATGTCTGCAGATAGTAACACAGCATGTGATATACAAATGAACATGCAGCACAGATTTTTTTACAAACAGAAGTTGAAAAAAAACTTCTGCTAACACTTAATACAACCTGCTCCATATATTTACTTTGCAGCAGAATTAATGCAAACTGTGTTAATACCTTATTGCCAAACGTAATATCTCACTATTTATTCTTTCAACATTGTCAAACCACATAAGCTTATTTGTCTCTACCTTACTAAAAACATTTTGCTTCACACTAGACATCCACAATACATCTTCTTGCTTCACCTGATCGGAATGTGTCCTAACACAAATCTTGTGTAAGAAATGCATCTCTCCAAAACATAAATAATTCCTGTTTCTTCTGCAGTACCTAGGCTTCACTACTGTACATCAGAAATGGAACAATTACACTTCCATACACAGTCATTTGGGACTTTTTTGAGAACCCATCATTCCTGTGAAATCCTCCTAAAGCAGCTGACTTTCAAATATGAATTCACTCGCCTACTAATTTCGACATCTAATTTGTTCCCTCTGTCAAACATGCTTTCCAAACATACAAACTCATTCATCTGGCCAATAATGCCATTTAGACTTACAGGCGTGTTAGTGCCCCTACCATGTTTTGGAGCAATTCTTGGAGCAGGGAAATATGCAATTTGGAGCAGAAAAGTTGGGTTTTGGAGCGAGAAAATTTGCATTTTGGAGCAGAACTCGGGTTTTGGAGCAGCTAATGATAGTATTTTTAATTGTTTTAAGTCCATGCTGTGCTTTAAGTTATGCTTATATACTGAATTACCATTATTTTATGAACTATGAAAAAATGTTATATTTCAGGTTTGTTGACATTTTACTGCTTCTCTTACGACTGTTAATTAGCATTTCTGTCGTTCCTACAGTGAGATAAATAGGAAAACAATTATACTACCCACGATTTATTGAAAACTACATGACCTGCAATATTTTAAGCATAACACATTAATATCAGGGATTTTCTTCTGAATGCATTTGTTTCACTGTAACACAAATAGGATGCTGCCGCGTCCAAGAACTGTTGCTATTAATACCGAAAGCTTGCGAATATACACTTAGGAAGAAAAAATAATATGTAATTACTGTTTGTTGTTTGGTTGGTTTTTAGCAGCATATTTTTCGAGATTCATGGCATTCAGATTAAAATACATTATTTCTGAAACCAACCAACTGGCAAGCCACGCATACGTGGTTTGCGTTTTCATCACAAACTCCTAAGGTTTTCTGAAGGAAAGCATACCTTCGATATAAAAGGAAAACTAATGTAACATTTAATAATCAAATTGGAACCAAAACTATAAGATAACAGTGAAAACTATATGCATCATCTTTAAGCAGTTGCACCATGATACTCTTCATACAATGTTTTTTATCAAGTAATTATCAATGTCAAACTTTCGTTATTGCTGTGAACAATTACAACTGGAACCAAAACTATAAGATGATAGTGAGATTTAGTAAAGTTGATTAGATAAAAGCTGCTTCTATCGCTTAACGCTTGCACAGTGACGTTTTGGCACGAGATCCCCCCTCTTCTTCAGTAGTAGAATCAGTGTATGACTTTTTTGGTGTTGCTGTCTGAAAGAGCCACTGTTCTTGCATACATGGGATCCTGCATGTATGGACATGGACATTAAGCAGACGATTACGAGTTAGTAAGTGGTTCAATGCACCTTCCATCTGGAAAAAGAAAAGTGTGAGGGTGAAGATGTTCCCCAAGGTAGATCAAAATGAGAAAAAGAAAGCCTCCTAAAAATTCTGATCCCTGAACGTACGGGGCAAAATTCAGACTTTAAGTAAGAACCAAAAGATCAGTATTCCTGATAATTGATTACAAGTTATGCGATATAAACAATCCTTTCATTTATCCATAGCACCCGTGAGCGATTTTAATTAACATACATGAGACTGACGAAGAAAAAAACAAAGCTGTACTTTTTAATTTGGTGAAAAATCAGACTGCACAGTGAGAAAGTGTGAATATTACAAAGCATGAACAAAACTGAATCGTTTACTGTAATTTATTTATGAAAATATTTAACTAGATCACACCACTGTATTCACAATTATAAAATTAGTGAATTCCAAACAAAATAGGGTGGTTTTGAAAGAGAGCTTCAAACAGTTTTTTTTCCTGGTTTTGTTCTTGTACTTGCTAAAACAGTTCCTTGCTCAAAAAGCTCTGGTTTCCTCTTGCGAGCATACCCTACTTTCTTCTCAGCAAGTTCCACTGCCATATTTGTCTTTTGTTGACTCTGCCACTGCACAGCATCCACTGTTTATTTATTTTATTTTTTTCTGCTTATAGCTTTCCCTTTACCATTTTTCTTTGTTACTTTTCTTTCTTTTTTTTTTTTTGTTTTTATTTTATTCCCTCAGATAACAATTTTATCTATCATGCTTAAAAAACTTTCAGCCTGAGAACCATGAATTCTGATATCAGATCTTTAACTATTTTAGGTAAATGGTGTAATTTTCAGAGAATGAATACTTTTTTTTTTTAACAGCATGCATCAATTCTTACAAATTTCCTTCCAAACTTAGTCACTTCTGTTTTTGGAAATTTCCCCCACCCTTATCAAGCTAAAATGCACACACACTTATGAGGGTGGTGACATTTAACAACTACATAGGAGTGGAAACATCACATCACGGGGAGGGGGATACAATTACGGAAGAAATCTTCGATCCGTCTGACTTCAGTTTTCAGAAATTTATCCAACATTTTCAAGCTGAAATACAAATATTTATGGAATAAAATGATATCTAACAATACTGGGTAGAGGAAACATCGCGAGAAAAAAAAATTATGATTACCAGAGAAATCTTACCTCCGTCTACTTTCCGTTTTCGAAGGATGAAATTCCGTCCTCCGACGGAGAAAACGACCCATCCCCCCCCCCAATCCTCCCAAAATTTCAGTTCAGTTATGCCTCGATTTCGTACATGGTCGAAATAATAACAAAAAAAAAAACGGAATTCCTCGAATCAGCGTGAGAATCTCGTCGCCGAAAATTACGGGGAAATTTTCGGGCGGCCTAACTTCCGTTTTCGGAAATCGTTGCCTACAATTTCAAGCTGAAATTATGCAATGAAATTATATTTAACAATACTGAACAGAAGCAACATCGCGAGAGGAGAAAAATATGATTACGGGAAAATTCTGCAATTCGTTTAACTTCTGTTTCCGAACGTTTAAAAAGACAAAACAACGTCCCCAGACGGAATACGACACCCCCCCACCCCCAACTAATATCCCGAAAATTTCTTCACTTTTGCATCGATCTTGAAAATGACAAAAAAAAAAAAAAAAAAAAAAAACGTAGGGGACTCCGCGAATCCGCGGAAGAATCTCACATACGAATTAACCGCTGATGAATCGATTTCGAATGTCGTAAGATAACGATAAAATATCGATGACCGGTAAATTTTAACTTTTGGCGCAAAATTGGCGCAGATTTCGTAGAAATGGCGATTTTTTTAGCAGAATGGCGCAAGAACAAAGTTTTGGCGTGGGCTGGCGCAATTGGCGCAGGTCTGGCAGCCTGGACTTATCCTGCATTCAGTACTAACAGTTCCTTGCTCGAAAACCATAACTTTGGTTTTTCTCTTATTTATATTCAGTTTAAATTTCATGCAAACTTCGTACATCCGGGATAACATACTCTGCAACTCACCTTTGCTCTCTGCCAACAGGACTGTGTCATCTCAGCATACAGCAATCTGCACACATGAATATTACCAAGACATAAACCAGTATTGTCCATTTTGGCATCATGAATACATGCATCCATAAGTAAAATATATTATGTAATACTGGTTTCACAGGATTACACAATAAAATAAAAAATTCTCTTACTAACATAATGTAAAAATAAGAGAACATTCTATTGGAAGAAAGCGTCCTGTAGAACATAAAACATAAATATGGTCTCAGTTATGTGCAAGAAACATGTAAACAACTTAGGGGCTGCGATGAAGATTTCAAACAAAACAGATTTCGACAGAAATGTACAAAATACAGAGCATAAAGTGATTTGGGACTCTGTGGAAACAGCACTTTTTTGAAAGAAAAATAGCAGAAGCTCTAGAAATAGAAGAGGAACTGCATTAAATGATTAAAGGGATTGAATTATCTCACATGAATGACAACAGCTACTGAATCCCATGTGTAAGTTTGCTGATCCTGAAATTGCACAAGTAAACAATGGCATGTTCCTAAGAACACCCATAGAATGCTTAAAGTTTGTTCTACATAACAGCGATGGACTATTCTTGAATGATTCATTCACAACAAATCACTCTTTACTGTGAATGGTGAATGGTTCATTCACAACAAATGACTCTTTACTGTGAATGGTGAATGGTTCATTCTTGAATGATTCATTCACAACAAATGACTCTTTACTGTGAATGGTAAATGGTTCATTCTGTGAATGGTTCATTCTGTGAATGGTTCATTCTGTGAATGGTGAATGGTTCATTCTTGAATGATTCATTCACAACAAATGACTCTTTACTGTGAATGGTGAATGGTTCATTCACAACAAATGACTCTCTACTGTGAATGGTTCATTCTCACCACTGTAAATGATAATTCAATTCAACATTACCACAACACTAATTGAAATTGCAGCACATTTAATTTTCTTCTACCCATGAATTCAGAAACAAATTCCTAATAAGAAAAGCAATGTCAAGAACTAATAAGTGCCAAATGTTATGCGAGTGAGCCAACTAGGAAATATGGTGAAACATAAAAATAGGAATGAAATGTGTATGGTTAACAGAGCTCCTGCCTTTGGGCAGTTTTCAATTTTACTTAGAAGCAAAAAATGATTTGCTTAATGAAATATACAGGGTGTTCGGAAATGATGTATACAATTTCAAAGCTGATTAGTACAAAAAGTATTTGCAATACAAATGTTTTATGTTTTGTCCAAGTTTAAGCAAGTTCTAAAGTTTTATTTTTCCTTTTATAGGTGACGCTAGGTGCTTGGTAGCGCAGTGTGACACAACATAATAAAAATAGAGACGCCACAGGAAACAGCTGCTTGCGTGATGTAGTTTGCGGAGTCCAAATCGCTGACCCAATTCCAGAGAAATTTCAGGAGGGAGTACAAGAGGAAACCACCAACATGGAAGAGTATCCAGCAGCGAGTAGATAAATTCAAAACTATCGGTAGTGTGTTGAACGGGACAAGCAACGGCAGACCATCTGTGTCGGAAGAATCCATGGAGGCTCAGCATCAGGCGTACTAACAGAACCCATCGACGTCCATTCGTTTGGCTACAGAGGTGATTGCAAGACAAAGTTCGAAACCCTGAAAATCTGTAGGGGGTGGGGAGCGCACCATCACCAAACTTTTATTTTAAATGAAAAATTTCTTAATTAGTGCAGAAAAGTGACTTCAAATTTTCCTAATGAAATACACCTTTTCTTGTTCTTTATAATACTTTCTTTCTATACCAATTAGGCCGCGGATGGCTTAGTGGTCAGCATTCGTGACTGCCGCGGAGAGACCACACGTTCGATCCCAGGCAGGTACGAACACTCGAACCAGTAAATATCCGTCGTGTGCCGGATTGACATGTTGAACAGTTGTACCCAGGGTACTAGCCCCCCCCCCTCCCAGTAATAAATAAGGGCATCTTCCTTCCCCTTTCTACCTCGCTTCTGTGACACTTTTCTATCGAGCACTCCAGCCCAAATTCTAAGGGTTGTTTAAGACCTGGGGTCAGACACTCCCTTCCTAAAATCCTCTACATATCTGATGTTTCTATACACTCACTATAAAAAAAATCTGCACACCAAGAAGGCGTCGTCGGATTGAAATGAGATTTTAGAAGTGAAATGGCACATACCAAGGGCATAAGTGATCACAATATCACAGCAGCAGGACGGTTCCCTGCGGACATACGGTACACATTCCAGTCAGCATTAGTACAGCGTCTGACCGCCTCATGCTTGAATACATGCGATGATACGGTCTAGCATGGTGTCAAAAAGATGCCGTATGTTATCCTGAGACAGATTGGCCCACACTTCTTGCAACTGACACTCTAAATCACGAACACTGGGACATGGAGAAAGTTGGCATCCAATCTGGTCCCACACGTGCTCAGTGGACGACAGATCAGGCGATCTGGCAGGCCACGGAAGTGTAGAAGCATGGCGTAGACAGTCCTGGGAAACCCGATCTGTGTGCGGATGGCCGTTATCTTGATGGAAAATGGCTCCGAGCCCACCCGCCAGCACATGGGGCTGAAGGATCTCCTGTACATAGCGCTGGGCTATCAACGTCCCTCAGATCACTGCGAGGGAAGTCTGGCTGTCATACATGATGGCTCACCAGACCATCACACCTAAAGTTTGGGAGGTGTGCTGCTGTACAGTGAGGTTGGGATTGTATCGCTCACCTGTGGTCCTTCACACACGGTGGTCGTCGGTTCCCACACAGAAGTGGGATTCGTCGCTAAACACTATATGTTGCCAGTCCGTAGCATTCCATGCTGCCGACACCACTGCAATCGACACCAATGATGGTCAAGTGTTAATGGCAGAAAACGTAAGGGCCGTTGAGAGTGCAGATTTGATTCTGCCAGGCGTCTTGAAATGGTTTTGGCAGACACAAGAGTTCCTTGTACAGCCGCCACATGTCTCTGGATATTGGACAATGACGTCGTTGCATCTGTGCATGCTGCTCTCATGATCCTCTCTGCTGCTGGAGTGTCTGGGTCGTCCAGAGCCAGTCCGCAGTGTCTAGGTGCCTTCCCGTGTTCACTGCTCCCAGCACGATCGCACTGTACTGTTGGACCGGCCCAAATGGTGGCCGATTCGGCTGGCCGGCCACCCTCTCTCATTCTGACGATACGGCCTTGTTCAACTCAGTTGCACATACGCACATCTATAGCGGCTCCTCGAGATGTCTATCGTTTAGGGATCTCCCCTGACTCTTACCTTCCACTTTGGCACAAATGTGGAGTCCCTTGTGCAGCGCCTTATAAGACCCAAGGATTGCAATCACAGCGCTGGTCTTGTACGCGCGAGGATGCGAAATCGCCCGAAACTTTAACATTTGCACGTCTGCCCTCCCCTAGCTATTCGCCGAGTTTCTCGTTAATTGCACGTTTTTTTCTTGGTGCGAGGATTTTTATGACAATGAGTGTATTAATCAATGGAACAAGTATTTTTAGTTTTGTTAAGGCAAATTACAAATTTTTACTTACCGTGCCCTTGCTGAAAATTGCATCGTTTCTATTACCCGTACAGTAGTTTTCAAGGTAGAGTAAGGAGCGGCATTATAGTTTTTTAAACTTTAATTTCTCAGAAAATGCAAAATTTCCTATCACTTCTTGTCAAATATAAGGACAAAAGAGCTCTCTTTGTTTTAAAGAAAATGTTCACAATCAGAACTTCAACTCTTCCTCGCGGTCTTTCGTTCTCTGTGAAGTCGTTTTCTGTGCACACATAGTAACGTTTTTGAACTTTAATTTCACTTTAAACAAGAGAAAATGTTCTTGCTGTGTCCCTTGATGTAGTGTGAAGTGACTGAGAGAAAAGAAAAAAACACATTTTTTTAAACAAAATTAAATGCAAAAGATCGGCACTGCATTGCTCATTCTGCCGCGAAACAATTGTACGGGTAACGAAAATGGCATAGACTCCACCACGGACAGATCAAGCACCGATGTTTAAATTTAATTTCATTTACAAAAGGAGAAAATTGGCAAAAAAGCTGCTTGCCCTCTACCGAATACTTTGGAAGAAGATGCTATTAGAAATACAAAGACATGCATTTCATTATGGAAAATTCTTAAAAAATGTGAAATGTTTTTTTAATTTTTACTAAAGATATTGTAATCAAAGAATTGATCAGAAAAATATGGACAAATAGCAATATAATCAGGGAGAGAAATAAAAAAAACAATGCAGAAATTGGTCGGAGAATTTAAATTGAGGAAAAGGAAAACGACGGGAATATTTTCAGTCAATTCCGAACATTGGCAAGATTCGCAGATTTTACACAGCTATTCCATTCGCTAGAGACATCCTAGAGTAATTTTTTGACCTTTTTCTTAAGCATTTTTATTGTATGAAATAATTTCAGTACTATTACAGAACCTTTTGCAAAAAAGCGGGAAACCAAAGTACTTTCCAAGGTACGGAAAAAAGGGAAATAAAATTTCATGATTTTTTCCACGGGCCAAGTGACCTATCACGTGAGTAGACGCTTAAGACATTGAAAAAAAAAAAAACTTTGAAAAAATGTCACCCTATTAAAAATTTCCAAGGAACACCCCCAAAGTTGTGTAATTAACGTTATAATTTTGAAAACATGAAAATAAACTTTACAGAGACGTTATTTTTTGATTTCCGTAGTGTATTTGATGTTCCATACTCTGTAGCGAAACAATAATTTCTGCAGCAACAACGGAGAATCCGTAGCACTTGGGAGTCTCTGAAACATCACGAATCGTGTTAAAGAATTTACTACACTGGCGTTGGCACAATTTACAAAGCTATAAAAGGGTGAGGGGATAACGAATTGTTTAAAACAATATACCACATCGTCCACACAATTTACAAAGCCAGAAACCCGGAATTCTGGATTATAGTGTGGTTGCTGCTCAGTCTACGGTAGATGAATTGCCAATTAAGATGCAGAAATCTATAATACACAGAATGTAGCATTTAATCCCCCTCCCCAGAAAAACTTGAAGAACCAACAAAAATTTTTAAGTTGATGAAAATTTGCTTTCTATCTCAGAAAATTAAATCAAATGGCGATTTTCCGTAATTTCAGAGGTGTTTTCGTACTTCCGTAACAGCAACCAAAAATCTGTAAAATTACGGAAAATCTGTACTAGTTGGCATCTACGGAGATGTTACAATTGTTCGTCATTCCACAACTGCAGGAGATTCCAGACGTCATTTTCCAGCAATTTTAATTTTTGCATGCTTGGATCAGCACTTCCCTGGTCGGTGGATTGGATAACATGGACTCTCCGTTCACCAGAAATAAATCCCAATGATTTTTTTTTAATGGAGGTTCCTTTTAAAGACATTGTCTACCAGGCAAAGGTTGCCTCCCTCGGTGACCTTAAGGTGCACATCACGGCAGCCTTCTTCTACGTCACCTCAGACATTCTGCACTGTACATGGTCCAAAATCGACTACTGCCTCGACATCCTGTGCGCTACAAATGGAGCACATGTGGAAGAGTGTTAATTGCAAAGCTATAAACTTTAGAACTTGCTTAAGCTTGGACAGAATGTAAATCATTCATATCACAAATACGTTTTGTGTTAATCAACTTTGAAATTGTATACATCATTTCCGAACACCCTGTAGTTAGAAAACCAGGAGTGCAAATTGAATAAAGCTTTCAACGTAGAAAGTTTGGCCAGAAGAAGTTTTTATTGGAATAGTTATTCCAATAAAAACTTCTTCTAGCCAAACTTCCTACATTAAAAGTTCTCAATGAAGCATCAAAAACAGATTAAATTAACACCAAAAAGACGTAAAAATGGGAAATTGTAATACTGTTAGCTTCTTTCACTTTGGAAAATACCTCAGTCAAACCCTGTTGGAAAGATTAAAAGCATGTTGTGCCATTTTCAGGTTCACATGCTTTTTGCTACTGTGAAAGCTTGGAAATTTATATTTTTCTCAAAAGCTGCAATTTGTAACTTCACATATCATCCCCATGATCTAAAAAACTGTTCTCTTTCATAAAAAATATGTTTGTGAATCTGGCAACAACCTAGTCATTTCCATCCAAACTCTGGTTCAGGAACTTAAGCTCCCATGTGATATATACCTTTTTACGTAATTTTTCTTCACAGATTGATGCAATCAATACTGTACAGTAATTACTTCTAGGAACAGCCATATCATCTTTCATTAGTAACTTAATAATAGCCCATGATAATTAACACAGCAATCGAACATCGCTGAACTGACAATCCATTCGACGATATCCGATTGCTGTGTTAATTATCATGACGTATTTACCACGTATTATGAGAAGAATATTTCTTCAACTCTGAATTAATAATAGCCATATTATTTTTATTAGTAACTTAACAAGTGATTTGCATAATTAAATTGCTAATACTTTCAATATTGACTTTTACTCTTAGAACACGTTCTTCTCCCAGATCTTCCAACTACACTGCTGGCCACCCAAAATGCAACACCAAGAAGGACACGAGATAGCAAAGCCAGATTTACTGGACACATAACAACAGATACAAAGATGAAACAATTGAGCTCAAAGGCCTGTGCGACTTGTGGAACACACAGACATCAATAGTTCGTGTGGCCCCCATGGCTGACAATAATGGCCGCTACACGCTACGGCATCGAACGAAAGAGGCTTTGGATGTGGGCTTGCGATATGTCAATCTAGGCTGCTTCCACATGTTGCCGCAGTTCATCAGGCGTAGCCGTGGGTGGTGCTTGCCGGGCCACTCGGTTGCCGATCAGCGACCAGACGTGTTCGATGGGCGACATATCGGGAGAACAGGCGGGCCACGGCAGCATTGACACCTGGTGGGCCGTGAAGAATTGTTGCACGATGCGAGCCACTTGCGGGCGCGCATTGTCCTGCTGAAATGTGGCTGCTGGCAGGTCCTGCAGGTAAGGGAGGACTACAGGCTCCAAAATGTCGTAGATGTAGCGGCGGCTGTTGAGTGTACCGTTGATGCAAACCAGAGGGGTGCGGGTGTCATATCCAATTGCGCCCCAAACCATAATGTCAGGCAACAGACCGGTATGGCGATGCATAATGCAGGCATCATACAGTCTCTCGCCGCAGTGCCACCACACGCAGATCCGACTATCCTGGTGTTGCAGGCAGAAGCGGGATTCGTCGGAGAAGACCATGTCGTGCTATTCCGTAGTCCAGGTGCGGCGTTCAATGGCCCACTGCCGCCGCACCTGGCGGTGGTGTAACGTCAATGGTGGTAATCGTAGCAATGGCCGCCATTCAACAAGTCCCCGCTCCTGCAGACGACGTCGAACGGTACGTGCTGAGACAGGTTGTTGCGCAACACACCCTAATTCCTGCGCTGACGTTTGTGATGTGGCGGTGCGAGCCATCAACGCCCGCCACACAACATGCCGGTCTTCTCGTTTGGTGGTGTGCCACAGCTGCGGCAATCGCTCACATCGGTCCATCCGTCCCTCCTGCACCCACGGAATCTATACTCACCTCACTGTGGTTGGATATCATCCCACACGGGCACCGATGTCTCAGTATGATAAACCGCTGTTGCGATAAGCCACTATTCGCCCTCTGTAGAACTCCGAAACATGCTGAAATGACTGCTGTATTCTGCGACGAGGCATCAGGAAGCTTCCCACGCACAGGTTCCGGCAGCATAACACACTTCCACTACTTACCCCGCCTTCTGTGCACCCTTCTTATAGTGCTTCTCGGTGGCAAGCCGGGCGCACATGATTTGCATATGCTCTGCAATGCTAATCGTTTGCATGTCCTCTCGCGGGCGTGCATGCTGCAAATTTCAGGCCAATTAGATGCTTCCTTATTGGTGTTGCATTTTGGGTGGCCAGCAGTGTATAATAAGTTCATGTACTACCCCACTAAAGATTTAAATCTAATTGCTTCTTGATAAACAAGCAATAGATGAAGTTCTTCTCTAGTATTTAATTATCACCAATCCCAAAGTTCTAGGTTATATTTAAAAAAAATGGTTGATTCAACATCTAACCATTCTACTGAGGACTGAAATGAGATGAAAAAAATCAGCTGAAATGTACCATGGCCATCTTAATCTTAACAGAATGTCAAAACACCAAATAAAAAATATACATGGCATAATAATAGAGGTCCAGCTTGGTACCAATATTTCAAACAAAAAAATATGTTTCTCACTATTTGGAGAAGTTTCACAGGCCCAATCTCATCAGACAATGGTTCCAATTTAGACGACTTTAGAGGAGATGCCTGAGGTCCTTTGTCCAAGTTCAGAAGGTGCTCTTTCTCAAATCTGTTTACCTTCTCTAGAAGTTCACTGCAAGAGCAATAAAATCATTGAAAATGTTTGAGTTACCTGTTTTAAAAAAAGGTGTTGAAATAAATAGCTTATAATAATTAAAAAGCTATATGATGAGAAGTTCGATCATATTACATCATTCTGGAATACAAAAAGGTCACAAGACTCATGACCATGAACACCAGCAGAAAAAATCATACCTCCTGGGTTGATCAATGCCTCCACAAACTGACTAATTCGGAAAAGAGCATTTAACTGAACTTTCTGACACTACATTCTTGTATGTTGTCGTATAGAAGTCAAGAACTGTTTCATAGAAAGAAGTATCATGTACACAAAAATGATGACAAAAGTAAAGGTACAGGTACTTGAGAAATTGCACAAATAAGGGCCAGTGTAGAGGGTTTGTACACATTTGCAGAAAATAAATTCCAGGACTTTTCCAAGAGTTCATTAAAAAAAACCCAGGAGCTTAAATTTTTGCTAGAATCATAGTGCTTTGTTTTATATTTTGCAAATTGGGGATGAAATTTACTGTGCATTTATAATTCTTATGAAGTCTTATGGGTTCCGCTGTTACAGAGTGTTCTTGAGTGTGTGTTACATCTTCAATAAAGTGGTAAAATTTCCCTGTATAAAAAAATTACTTTATAAAACTTATAGGAAGCAATCCAGAACTATAATAATACAATTTTTTTTTTTGCCATGGCACTGAAGTTTCCCTATTCCAATCATCTACTCCCACTCACATTAACGGAAGGCAGGCCAAATATCAATCTCCTTCAGCAAGGAAAGCGTATGATAGAAGGAATGGCCATCTTGGACTCACAGGAAGGTTTCCACATAGAGTTGTGACTCCAAGTGCACACAACTGTTATGGCATAAATCAAGGTGGCTGGAAATATGGCACTCAAATATGTTGCACTCCAGCATCATATGAGATGAAAGAGATGACACCATATCTGCACACTTCACGGAAGGAAGTGAAGTCATCACAAGCAGACGGAACAGAGAGTTACAGCAAAGTGATGCAATCAATCCAAACATTTTGACCATTTTTTTTTCGTTGTTGTTGTTTCATTGCAAGTAAAAATTCCAGGACTATTCCAGGACTTTTCACATTTGTTAAAAGATTTGAGAAATATGAAAAATTAAGGACTTTCTAGGTTTGGAAAACAGGGAAATCAAATTCCAGGAGCAATGTGAACCCTGAATTTAGAAGGGAGTTGCTCCTAACAACTACAGAGGAAACCTGATCTATCACTTTCAACTTCTTTTCAGCCAGTGGCTGCCCACTTACACTACACAGAAATACCAACAACTTTTGAATTCCAATCCATCAACTAGCAAACCTTTTTTCTTACAAGAATGCTAAATGTGGATTTTTCCTTTTGCAATCTAATCAAACCTTTTTTCACATCTTTATATAATACATTTTTAATTTATATGAACTGCAAATGCTTTATATATGATATTCTTAAAATCAAGAACCAATTGATTTAATAGCAATCCAAAGAACCATAAGCTGTTAAACTTTATTATTTGCTTTATGTCATCACGGAACATAAACTTTGAGCACATACACAGAGTGATAACTGAATTATGACGACACCCATCAAAAGTGGACATGGTCTGTTGACCATGCAATTTTTGACAGGGCATGATTAGTTGACCGACGTAGCATATATAAGGTGTGAGTGGAGCAATGGGTAGTAAAATTCGGAGCATGATAGGCAAACGGAAGCATTCATCAGACTTTGAGAAAGGACAGATCGCAGAAGCTCAGACAGGGGGTGCCTCGATTTCCTAAATGACTGAACCAGTGGGCTGTTCACAAGCTGCCATAGCTTTAACTATGGCGGTTTTAATATATACCGATGAGCCATTCCATTATGACCACCCCCAGCCTAGAGCAATGAGCGTGCCTGGAGACCAAACGGTGGCGCAGGTGAAGTTCACAGAGCAGTATATATACAACTCAAGGACTGGCTTTTGGTATGTACAGTGTTCAAAGTCAGAATGGGAAAGGCTGCAGGTTTATCATAGTTTGATAAAGGACAAATTGTGATGGCATGGCGCCTCGGAGCTACGATCTCGGAAATGGCACGGCTTGTGGGTTGTTCATGTCCTGCTGTAGTGAGTATGTATCAAAAGTGGTGCAGAGATGGCCTAATGACAAACCGTTGTCTAGCCGTGTATCGTCCGCAGCTCATTGATGCCAGAGGGGAGCGGAGACTGTCGCGCATTGTTCACAGCGACCGCGGGGCCACAGTGCGACAAATCACTAGCAGCTACAACAGTGGTGATCAGGGCAATGTGCCACAGCACACAGTTCATTGCAAGCCTTCTGTGCATGGACCTGCATAACCAAAGATCCAGCCGAGTCTCCATGCTCACTGCATGTCATCGCCAACAAGGCATCAAATGGGCCCTAGATCATTGAGATTGTACCATGGTTGATTGGAAGAAAGTGGCCTGGTCTGATGAATCAAGATTCCTGGTACATCACATAGATGGCCAAGCACAGATACGTTGATTACCAACGGAGGCTGTGGCACCTGGATACCCTGTTGGGTGGAAACAGGCCAGCAGCGGTGGTGTTATGTGTGGGCGATGTTTTCTTGGGACACTTTATGCCCCATTATCCCAATAGCACAATCCCTGACAGCTGTCAGGTACCTGAACATCATTGCGGACCAAGTTCACCCGTTCATGACAACTGTGTTCTTTGATGGTGATGGCCATTACCAACAGGATAATACGCCATGCCACATTGCCAGAATTGTCAAGAAGTGGTTCCAGGAACATGCTGGTGACTTTCTGTTAATGCCCTGGCCTCCAAATTCACCTCACATGAACCCAATCGAACACTGTGGTTCAACTTGTAAAATCAGGTTTGCGCTAAATCACAACCACTGCAAAATGTACGGGAACCGGAGGACCTGCTGTTGCCATTATGATACCAGATACCCCAGGATACCTATTGCCACCTCATCAAATCGATGCCCCGCTGAGTGGCCACTGGTTTGTGGGCTAAAGGGGGGTCCTACAGCTTATTAGGTAGGTGGTCATAATGTAATGGCTCATTGGTGTAAGTTAGATATCAGGACTGGCATGAAAATGGTCAAACAATGACCCGCAGGCAAAATTGCACAGGATAACGAAAGGTTGATGTGAGAGGTGAGCACCAGGTCTGACAACTTGAACAGGTCAACAGATGCAGAACTTTTGAGTGGGCCAATCCATTTGTTTAGCATTCATGTTTTTTATGCTTCATTACAGCAGTGACTTCCATTGTTCGTAGTGAGTATCAATGGTGTATATTCCAGGCTAGCTACAAAGCCCAGAGAATGCACAAATAAAAGTTAATTAATATACACAAATAAAAGTCAATTATCGACGGTATTAAGATATGCCAATGCTTTCTGTGTGAAAAAAACATGAGCGGATTTGCTTCTTTCGATTATGAGAATCAGTCTGGCGAGCGATGGTCAACGGCATAACGTAGGTCTCCGAGAGACTTCGCTGTTCAAATGCAAAGACCTTCAATACTATCTCCTGCTAGCATTTCCATGACAATATGAACGAGCTACGAAGCTCATGATTGGCCATTGCTTTAGCCATTTATTTCAGTTTGTGTGAAATGTCAACGAATTAAAATCAGTGGTACTACACTGGTGTGCAAAAATTAAGGACGAAGAGGAGAAATTAGCATAACAGCGGAACGAGCAGGCAGAACGGACCGAAAGATCACTCAGGAGATGGACTAGGGTCCGGTACAATAGGGCATGCGCATTTATGCAGCATGACGTAGGGGGTGGGGTGGGGGGGGAGTGTCGGAAGGGTACAAAGCACACGAGCGGTGTACACTCAGCAATTCGGTGAAAGCTATTGCACTGTGTACATCGGTTTGAACGACGTCGAGTTGCTGCCACCGTGTGATATGACCAACAGGCAATCCAGTAGACGACATCTGGATGACTTTACCAGAGGTCGCGTCCTTGGGAAATTGCAAGAAGGTCGAAGTATGATTAGTGTGACCGAGGAGTTCGGGATCACTCACAGCATCGTTTCCAGAGCTTGGAGAGCATTTCAAAAGACAGGAACAGCTGTCCGAGAGTTTAGCAGTGGTTTTCCACGAGCAACCACGGTGGTGGAGACCGGTATATTGTCCTACAGGCGAGAAGAGACAGACAGCAGACAGTGGGAGAAATCGCAAGGCACATTCAACAGACAACTGGACGTCTGTTATCACGTTTTACCGTGGCCAGGAGGCTGCACAAAGGTGGTCTATTTGCATGACGACCAGTACGGTGTGTGCCATTAATGCCTGCTCATCGGAGACGGCGGTTTCTGTGGTGCCAGGAACACAAGAACTGGACACATCAGCAATGGGGTCGAGTTCTCTTTGCGGATGAGAGCCGATTTAGTCTGACGAGCGATTCTGGATGTATACACATCTGGAGAGAGCAGGGAACACGCAATCACACCTCCAACATCATCAAAAGGGACTGGTTTGGAGGTGGCGGAGTTCTCGTTTGGGGCGGTATCATTCTTGGTAGCCGTACTGACCTCCACATCTTCCAAGAAGGTTCAGTCACTGGTGTCCGCTATCGCACCGAGGTTTTCCTGCCTCACGTGCGTCTGTTTAGAAGTGCTGTGGGTCCTGAGTTCCTCTTCATGGACAACAATGCTAAACCTCATCGTACAGTGGCTATCGCAGAGCTGTTGGAGAGTGAAGACATTCAACGCATGGATTGGCCCGTAAGGTCCTCGGACCTAAATCCAATCGAACACGTGTGGGACCTTCTTGGGAGATGCTTGGCAGCACGTCACCAGCCGCCAGGAACGATTCTGCAGCTGCCATTGGCGCTACAAGAGGAATGGGCCGCGATGCCTTAACAGCTCCTTGACAACCTCATCCTCAGCATGGATAGACATTGTAAATCCTGCAACGCAGTCAGGGGTGATCATATCTTCTACTAAAGACTGGATTTTTCTTGGCAGCCGCCTGTCACATGGACGTTTCTGTCTTCTGTCCAGTTGTGCTCGAAGCTACCTTTTCAATAAAGTGCCTTTGTATCCTTTGGATTCCTTGTTTGGATGGTTTTGCTCACTTGTCCCATGTTCTTATATCTTGGGGATCTTATGGTATGATTTGAATCGATGTGGAGCACTTCTGCACGAAGTTACATTCGAAAAACCGTATCGTCCTTAATTTTTGCACGCCAGTGTATATCTTAAATCCGTGGCTTTGTTGGATTTGAACTGTTTTGATAAATTTTGTGAAAGCTTCCCTGAACATCTACTATCAGAGCTTAAAGAACTCTATGCTTCAAATTTTGATACAGCTCGATTAAAAAATGAACTGAAGGTGCTTTATTCCCTTGATGAATACAAAACAAATCAGTAAGAAACATTACTTGTTACATAAAGTTGAATAATTGGACATAGTGTTTATTGAGGTGTACAAATTAGCAGATCAATATCAAATTGTTCATCAACAACTGCAACTGCCGAAAGAAGTTTATCCATATTAAAAACAATCAAGATATATCTTAGAGCCACACAAGGACATGCACATTCGAGCCACTTGGCTGGTTTGTTAATAGAGAAAAACATTATTTTTAAATATGAAATAGTACTCGGAAGAAACATTTTTGTGAAAATGTAACGCTCAAGTTCACACAAAAGGAGAGAAGAATGGAGTTCATGTACAACTAACTGTTCAAATCCTAATATTCATAATAATTTGGTATCATGTTAGCAATAGCATGTACCTAAAATTTAGAAAAAAAATGTTACTTCTATTACTTAACAATTAAAAAATAAACTTTGCAATTAAAAAAAAACAGTACTGTATGGGGAGGGCGGGTGAGATAGCCCAGGTCTTGTACCCAAAATACGCCACTGGTGATCATAATTTTCATTCCTAAACTTCTTCTCAGTGAGCCTTGTTACAGTAAGGTAAGTTTTTAATGAACTTTTTCACACTTTAACTGATGTAACACGTTTTCTTCCCTTCTTGCCATAGCCATTCACTATTTTTTATTTGTGTTCTTGACTTTGAACTGTTGGTCCAGACAAGATTCATCGAGTCAACTGCATCTTGACCGAACTTTAAATTCAACTGCATCTTGACCAACCATCTTTCATAGCACCTGTCAGCCAACAGGGAAGAATTTTTTTATTAAATGGATAATGAATGACATTGAGACAGGTAAACATTTTTTTGTACAGTTTATTCAAAGCACAATATGTTTATAATGCAAGTTCCCCATTTAAATTTAGATATGATGAACTGGACAGGTAGCAACAGAGGTGATAATGTGCAAAAAGTTAAAAACACTGAAGAACATGTACATACATGCTTCTATGAAACTTATCAGATGCAGAACTGTTCAACAGTTGACTACCCAATACAACAGAGGTCAACCCGGAACAGTATCTGTCATGATCATGTGGTGCATGCTCACACATAAGGACTAACAGTAGATGACCCTGATGACATCCTTTGCTAACCACAATTCATCAGTGCAAAAGACTCGCCTGGTGCAAAAATCATGCAAGTTGGATTTTGATTGACTGGAAAAAAGAGTGCTGGTCTGATGAGTCATGCTTTTTCACTTCATTCCGTAGATGGTTGTGTGTGCATTTGGTGCATACACAAGGCACTTCATCCATCCTGCATAGTCACCATAGTGCAAGCTGGTAGAGGTGGTTGTATGGTGTGGGGCATGTTTACCTGGCAGGAACCTGGACCCCTGGTGAATGTGGAACAATATATGACTGGTGCCTACTATCATGAATTGCTTGCTGACTCTGTACACCCAGCAATGTTGCACTTTTCCCCACTATCATGAATTGCTTGCTGACTCTGTACACCCAGCAATGTTGCACTTTTTGCCAAATGGCAACAGTGTCTTCCAAGATCACAATGCAACATGCTACAGGCCCAATGCTGTGCAGGAATTGTTTGAGGAACACAGTTCAGACTTCTAGCATATCGACTGGCCCCCAAACTCCCCGACATCAATTCCACAGAGCACTTGTGCAACACTATGGAATTATATATCAGGCATATGTATACACCAATCATCTCTGTACCTGCATTGTAGGCTGCATTACACATAGTTTCGTTGGCCATACCTCCCAACTGCTTCCGACATCTTACTGAATCGATGCCAAATCGGATAGCTTCTGTACTGAGGGTGAAAACAGGATCTTCGAAGTATCAGGTAGGTGGTCATAATTCAGTGATCATTCAGTGTATGTTTTTGGATTGACACATTTAAATACACTCTGAATGGAAAACATCAATAATCACAAATTTTAACTCTATAATTAAAAGTGTAAAACAACAGTCATTGCAAATACAGAAAGATTTGCAGCATTCCTCATCTTCTTTTAAAGTTTACAAGTGAAGATGATGAAGAAGATGAACACAGAAATTTGTCAGTACAAGATGAATGAAACCATACAAAATTTCACCCAAACTGCAAAGGTAACTGCAATTAAAGAAATGCAAAAAATTATCATATTAACTTGTTAATGTTTCTAAGCTGAGTTTATTCTGCGCCATTTTTGTTTTCGCATCAAATAGAAACAAATTTGCAGACTACTGACTTGCAAATAATTTGCTATAAAAGAATAAATCAGAGTATTTTAACATTTTACTCTCACTTTTTCTCTTCAGCTCTACTAAAATACTGGTGTTGATCTCTCAAAAGTGAAATTTTGTTCATTCATGTAACTTTTGAATAACGAAAGAAGTATCTTGGCAAGCCAGAGTTGCAGTGGAGCTGGAGACTGTGTGAAGTGCAACTGAAGTGCTATACGCTTTTGATTTCATTCTCTAGTGAGAAATTATTTTAACTGAATTTTTTTATGATTACAGCAGATACAAATCTGAATTAATGTTCTGTTTATTTGAATAACAAGTAATTGACAAACATTTTCTGAAGAAAGGTAATATTTTGAACAGAGCATTTCTCCAAGTGTTTCTACACTCTGACAACTCCAGTGTGTCTTAAAGACCATGATAAATCCTAAATTAAAGGTTACTGGCCTGAATAAAGAGAGAAAACAATAATTAAAGAACAAACATGACAATCTATAACTACAGGTAAAGAAGCCCTGAAATTTTTTTGCCCCAGCTCCTTTTCTTCAGGAGCCAGCACATTTTCTCATGAGATAATGAGGAGAAAACCATGACTGATCTACACAAAAACTATAAATACAGAATTGTGACCAACAGAACTAAGGAGCATATACTAGTATTAATAGTTGCATTCCAAAATACAGTGGTGTGCAAAAGTATTGCATCACCTGAAAAAACTGTGAAATTTTAAGTTTAACTCTTTTTTTAACTAACTAATTTTATAGTTATTTCATCGTTTATACAATATTAGATGCAAAATTTAACAGAGATTTCAAAAATGCTTTAGTTTTTTCTGTAGCTACTTATGTTTTTAAGATATGACATAAAATATGGGGTTTGACAAACACATTGAAATTCACATTAGCTGTGTATCAGTTGTTACAGCCAATCATAGACATTCTTTTACCAGATTGATTGCTTCCTAATGCTATCCTAATCCCACTTCAGCCTTTATAAGGGTTGATGCAGAGCTACTAGAGCATTGTAGTGGTTGCTTCTTGTTGTTATTAGGGTATAATTTGTGTACATTC
Source organism: Macrothele yani (assembly GCA_039090855.1). NCBI lineage: Eukaryota > Metazoa > Arthropoda > Arachnida > Araneae > Macrothelidae > Macrothele > Macrothele yani. Next base: position 130,111,425 of record CM077009.1, on the reverse strand, counting down.
TCAATAATGGTTAAAATAGTTGTTCTGCATGAAGAGGGATATTTTTCAAGGCAAATCGCTGAAAGAGTGAGCTATAATCAATCTACAGTTATTAGGTTACTGAAGAAAGTAAAAGACCCTGGTGAGATATTAAAAATATGCATCACAGTGGAAGGCCCAGATACACTACAACCAAGCAGGACAGAGTGCTGAGAAAGCTAAGCTTGGCAGATAGGAGGATCAATTCACCTGAATTGCTTCAAAGATGGTCTGAAGTGACTGATGTTACTGTTAGTACATCTACTCTTAGAAGGAGGCTGCTTCACTATGACTTACGTGGCTGCAAAGGCAGGCATAAACCACTGTTAATTGCAAATCAAAGACAATGTAGACTTCGGTGGGCAACCAAGCAATGGGAAAATGTACTTTTCAGTGAAGAATCAGAATTTTGCCTTAATGGGAATCAGAGTAGTGTCTATGTAAAGAGATTCAAGCAGGAAGAACCCATCCAAGTTCCTCAGTGACTACCGTTAAGCATCCGATGAAAGTCATGGTTTGGAGCTGTATGTGTGCACATGGTGTTGGGAACCTCCATATTGTCAATGGCACAGTAAATGCCCAGAAATACATCTGAATATTAGAAAACAAGATTCTACCATCATCCAAAAGACTTAATGATACAAATTTTATTTTTCAAGATGACAATGCTCCCTGTCATTGTACAAAAGCAGTGGAAAAAGTGGTTTCAGGAGAAAAATGTTCAGCATCTTGACTGGCTACCATGGTCACCGGACTGAAACCCGATCAAAAATTTGTGGTTCAAAGTGTAATATGAACTAACAAAAAAAGAAGCCAACTACCATTGAAGATGTAATTAAATTTGGAATCCTATTGTTCAACCCAATCTTTTACAAAACCTTGTACACAGTATGCCAACAAGATGCAAAGCTGGGCAACAAAATATTTGGTACATTTTATAACTTTGCTTCATTATATTTCTGTGTTTAAATGTCATTTCATTTCTTATGAATTATAAAAACGATTTAATGCTGTAAACCCAAGTACTGGATAAATGATCCTTTTCATAATAATTTCAATTTGGTCATGATTTTTGTAATATACATTATATTGACAAAAGTCACTGGACACCCATTCAAAAGCAAATGAACGGATCCGCTGCATTGTTAAGGTGTGCAGTACAGCTGCAAACGGTATAAAAAACAAGCCTGCAGCTGATCGTAATCATATCGCACTGTGAGGTTGAGTAAAAATGTTGCGGTGGGAAAGAACTGACTTTGAGAAAGGAAAGATTGTTGGGTGTTATATTAGTTGGTTGTCCATAAGAGAAACCAAGAGGCATTTAAACATACCCAAGTCAACTGTTTTGGATGTACTGAATAAATGGAAGACACATGGCATGCCTGAAGCAGCAAAACGTACCGGCAGACCAAAATAAATCAGTGATAGAGGACGTCGAATCCTCAGGAGAGTCATTACAGCTAATTGACAGAGTACTTACTGCACAAGACCTTAGTATACAGGTAAATAAAAATGCTGCAACCTCGGTATGTACACGTACTACTCGCAGAGAACTTCATTCCATGGGTTACCGTGGTTGTGCAGCTGCCCATAGGCCTTTCCTCTCCACTCGGAATGCTACTTGTCGTTTAGCATGATGTAAAGAACATTCATCGTGGACCATAGATTAGTGGAAATGGGTCCTATGGACTGATGAATCCAGATACATTATCCATCAGTCTGATGGCTGTGTGTGGGTATGGCGGCAGCCGGAGGAATGCTATTTACCACAGTGTACTGTTCCTATGATCAAGTTTGGAGCTGACAGTGTACTTGTGTGTGGGTGTTTTTCGTGGTATGGTCCTGGCCCATTGGTTATCGTGGACAAACCTGTTAACTAGCATGTCTACCTCGATATTCTGGACAATTATGCCCTACCAACTCTGTAGCAATACTATGGAACCGATCCTTGTTGGTACCAGCAGGATAATGCACTGAGCCATAAAGCAAGGACTGTTATGGCGTGGTTTGACGATAATTCCATACCGTGCGTGGACTGGCCAGCACAGACTCCTGATCTTAATCCCATAGAGCACCTATGGGATGAATTAGAGCGCCGCATAAGAAGTTTGGAACCAAGTCCTACTACTAAGCAACAGTTAATGGCAGCATTATGCACTAAATGGAAGCGCATACCTATCTCGAAGGGTTAGTGCATGCATTAAGGCCAAAGGTGGACCAACACCGTACTAATGTATGTCAATAAATGCTATGTCGTGTTTCTCTTCTAGGTGTCTGGTGACTTTTGTCAATATAGTGTATCTTAAGAACAAAGTAGCTGCACAAAAACTAAGACATTTTTGAAATCTCCATTAAATTTTGCATCTAATGACATATAAATGATGAAATAACTATAAAATTAGTTAGTTAAACAAAGACTTAAACTTAAAAATTCACAGTTTTTTCAGGTAATGCAATACTTTTGCACACCACTGTAGGTTTTAATTTCAGAAAGCTCAGCTTTATCTTCTGATGCACATCATTCAATAAAACCACTAATGAAAAAACACAGCACCCAAAGTGAAATTAATGCCATAGCTATGGGCATCTCTGCAGCTTACACTGTAAGCTTGCACCTATCTGTCTTGGGCTGCAACAAGAAACTTCGGCCTGAATCATTACTGCTGTGGAATGCATAACTCTGCTGGTGATAGTGCTAAGAATAGATATACGTAGGCACTTCATTATTCTGATTTTACAGTAAGTAGTCTACAAAAAAAAATACACAAACAGAAAAAATCCATTTACTGCACTGGTTGCTTTACTAAAAAGATGGAAGCTTCATAATAGAAATAAAAATGTTCATACATGAGACTGACCAAGAAACGAAAAAGCTGAACTTTTTAATCGGGCGAAAAAATCAGAACATGCAACAAGAAAGTGTGAATATAAAGCAGCACGAGCAAGATGGAATTGTTCACTGTATTCACAATATAAAATTACTGAATTCAAAACAAAATAAAGTGATTTTAAAAGACACTATGAAGAAATTAATTCATGCACCAAAAGTTATTAAATTGAAAACAATTGCCATCTCCTGCACGATACACTTTCATGATAAAAAACTATGTACAATTAAAATAAGTAACGTAATTTCGGGTAAATAAGCCGCACTGACGTATACGCCAGTGTGGCTTATTTGCCCGAGTATATGTTTAAGACCTTTCAACACCAAAAAAATCACCAGAAACGCTGCACCTCCGTATACGCCACACCTTCGCAGTAAGGTGGGGAGTACCACCGCAGAATCTTGAAAACATTACGTAGATAAAAATATAGTACCTGATCTTTTAAATAATAAATAAAAATATCAGTTAAACAAGATTCAATCTTAAGTATAACACTCACCGTACTAACTATTTTATAAAAATTTACTCGAAAAATTCATAAGGTGCTTAAACCAATTGTAAAACATTTATACCTCAATAATTTTAAAAATACACGCACAACATTCTGAAAATATATGGTACACATATTTTTTCAATCAAATCCATCAAAATCGGAAACTTCACTGTCCGAATTAAGAAGTTTTAAAAGTTCATAATCTAAAAAAATCATCACTTTCGCTGTATTCTGGTGTTTCACCGCAGTTTTTAGAATGTTTGCTTCGGTGAAGCCGGAAATAATCGTTGAAGTTCTGATGTTTTTCCAGGATTCGGAAAAACATATTTATTTACCATTAGCTTAAAATTAGAAGTTATACTTCTGCGTTGCGTCATTTTACTTTCCGTGATAACGTAGAACTACGCGAACTCGAGAAAAGGCAAACTGAATGCAACAAACGCACACGTCACTGACAAATGTTGCACGTGCTGTCCTTGCGTTAGCCTCGGAGTGAAGCTGATGACGTCATGAGTTCAAAGAGAGTTCTTGTTCGAAGCATGAAACAAGGGCGATTCCCTGCGAAGTTTCCCCCGCCACAGATTTTTTCCGAGTTTTATCAGAGTCACCTCTCTCTTTTACCTGTCCGACCTCAATCCTATAATCCTATAACCTATTATTGTCATGTCTTGTTTTGTTTTAAGAGGAGGTGGGTGGAATTTATTCAACGTGGCTGTAATATCGTTATTCTATTCCCTCTCTATTGAGATATCTTCCCGAGGGAAAAAGAATGGAACAAGCCAAAACAACGTTTTTTGTTACATAACTTCGCTCTGCCAAAAAAAAAAAAAAAAACAGTATACGCCGCCATGGTGTATAAGCTGTGCGGGCCGAAAATTCTATGTTGAACTCATATACACCGCGGCTTATCTACCCGAAATTATGGTATATGTTTAAGACCTTTCAACACCACAACGGTGTCATCCTCAGAAGCAATGCAGCAGTGAGCACAGAAGTGAGAGACCTATATACTTTAACAAAACCAATAGCAGTTAATGTGCATATACAATAACGGCAAAGTCCAAATCAAGTTCCCAACTATGCTTTTACCCACTGAACTTGATTTGGACTTTGCCGTTATTGCATACGCACATTAACTGCTATTGGTTTTGTTAAAGTATATAGGTCTCTCATTTCTGTGCTCACTGCTGCCTTGCTTCTGAGGATGACACTGTTGTGGTGTTGAAAGGTCTTAAACATATACTTCCTTTAATTGTACATAGTTTTTTTTTTATCATTAAAGTGTATCGTGCAGGAGACAGCAATTGTTTTCAATTTAATAGCTGAAAAGACACTGCTTCAAACACATCTCTCTCCCTCTCCCTCTTTTTTTTTTTTTTTTTTTTTTTGGTACTTGCTAGAACATCAGCTCAATTTTCTTCTTGTGTTGCTTTCTTCTCAGCAAGTTCCGTGGCCATATTTGACTTTTGTTGACTCTGCAGCTACACAGCAATCTTTGCTTAGTTTTTTCTTTCTGTTGATATAATTTCCTTCCTATTTCTTCACACTTTTCTTTTTTTTCCTCCTCCCCTTTTATTTCCTCAAATGACAATAATTTATCCATCATGCTGAAAGAAATTTCAGCCTGAGGACCACGAATGCATGATATCAAAGCTTTTGCTACTTTAGATAAATGGTGTGACTTTCAGAATATGGATACTTTTGAACACCATGCATCAATCCTAACAAATTTTCAAACTCTGTTACTTCCGTTTTGGGAAAATTTCCCCACCCTTATCAAGCTTAAGTGCAGACATTTATGAGGGGAAGTAACACTTAACAACAACACAGGATAGTGAGAACATCGCAGGAAGAAAACAAAAATGCGAGTTCAGGTGAAATCTTCGCTTTGACCGACTTCCGTTTTCGGAAACTTTTTTCCCCATTTTTAGGTTGAAATGCAGTATTTGTGGAATAAAAGGATAGTTAAGTACAATACTGGGAAGAAGGAACATTGCGAGAAAAAAAAATAAGATTACAGGAGAAATCTTCGCTGCATCTAACTTCCGTTTTCGAAAGTTTTGTAAGGCAGAATCCTGTCGTCAAAAAAAAAAAAAAAAACGAATCCCTCTCCCCCACCATTACCCCTGCCCCCCAAAAAATTTCTGTTCAGTTGTGAATTGATCTCGAGGATACCCAAAATGATAACAGAAATGGTGGAATTCTTCGAATCCACGGAAGAATCGTTGCCTGAAGACTACAGGGAAATCTTCGAGCTGTCTTAACTTCCGCTTCTGGAAACTGTTGCCCACAGTTATGCTGAAATACAAAACATTTATGCAATAAAATGACATTTAATAACAATATTGGGAACAGGCAACATCGTGAGAAAAAGAAATTACGATTATGGGAAAAATCGTCACTTCGTTTGGCTTCAGTTTTCGAAAGTTTTGAAAGACGGAAAATTACACACACCCCCACCCCCACACAACCCTCCATTTCTCTTCAGTTCTGCATTGATCTCAAGAATAACCCAATGATGACAAAAAAAAAAAAAAAACGGAATTCTGCGAATCTGCGGAAGAATCTCATGCATGAATTTAAAAAAATAATATTTTCAGAATACAATTTTGCAACTCAGGCACCAGGTGAAATTCAGGTGTCATGGCGATTGGGTTCCTTGGATTTGTTTTCCCCTGCCTATAACTCACATCTGATGAAATTTAGACTTTCAGGACAAAACTAGCAATACTTATAACGTTCAAAATCTATGTATCTCTGGGTCATTTTGGAGTAACAGGGCCAACAAAAATGTGGTCCTGTCACTTCAACTGCAAGTGTTATGCAAAGGAGGAGCAACAAGTGAGGAATCACCTTTGTCTTAAAATGCTGATATATAAATAGTAGTAAATGTTTTATCACAATCAAAGTAAAAAAAAGTAAGTGAAAATCTTTCAAAGCAGATGCTTAGTTAGAAGGGGAGTGAAAGGGATGGCTTACCTATTCTCAAGTTCTGAAACATCTGCCTGAAGCTGCAAGTGCCAGTGCTCAGCTTGAGAGCACATTTGTCTCAACAGCAGCACAACAGTGTGAGTTGTGTTAATCAGCTCAGTTTCTAGATCTCCCACTGTAACAGAGCACAGTTCATCAAGGAGTTCTTTAACTTCGTCAGCTGTAAATGTCTCTTCGAGCAGCCTAAATATTTTAAAAAGGAAGAAAATAGTACATCTTACGCATGTTGTTTATTTTCACTTCAGTACTTTTTACAAGTATCAAAGCACTGGAAGGAATGAAAGCACAGAATGGAAGGAACTGGAAGCTAACAACAACAAAAAAGACAGTACCTAAAGTCTCAGAACAAAGACTTCAGCTGAATAATATGAGTCATACACTTCATCTCATTAAATGGTTTTTATAGCTAGATAATTCAAATTGAAATTCATGTGGTGGAAACATTCTCTTTAGAACAGAGTTTTCCAACTACTTATTTGCGTGACCCTAAAGTAGCAAGTGGTATGTGCACCCACAACCATACCATGAAAACTGCAATAGTTAGCAGAGGCATAGTGGGAAGGAAGCAGTTGACTCCAGGTGTCAGTCTAAGGGGACACTGAAAAGGTTGGAATGATGTTGCTGCTAAAATTGGAAACATGCCAGAACAGGTAATTTTATAATATGGAAAGACATGACCATCTTAAGGGGTGGGCCAATGGGGCCAGTGCCCAGGGCCACCAACACCCCAAGAGTCTTATGGGTTTACAAAAAGTCAAACTCCTTGACGACTCACCAGCAGGTTTGTTTTTTTTAAATAAAAAAAGAAGAAACATCAATCCAGAAAGTTGGAAGTTCTTCTGCCTTTTTTTTTATACCTTGCTCGTAGCTTCGATTTCCCGAGGAGGCAGGAAGAAAATTAGGTGTTAGGGTGGATCTTTTGTGACAAAATAAGAAACAAAAAAAGCTGACCACCCTCCCAATCCCGAATTTGGGCGAGGCTTGAGCCTCGAGGGCCATGAGGGCCAAGCACAAATCGCATTTTGTTTTTAATCATTTTTTCTTTTAAACAGTCGTTTGTGCTGTCCACATGAAGAAGTGCATGTATGTTTATCACTTGGGTTTGCCCACCTGGGCTACTTATGCATAGATTCTTTCAGTTGTCACTGTTTAAACAAATAACAATGACAGGGCCCCATATCGGCATTTCTGTCCAGTGCATCATATTGTCTGGAAACGGCTATGGTTGGTTTCTTTCTTTCTTTCTTCTGTTTCAATTTAATTTTCGTTGAATAATTTGTAGAATGGGGAAGAAACATTATATCTTTCAGCACCCATTTTCTTGTAAATTGCTAAGCAACAAAATGTGAATGCATTTCCTACACTTCATGGAGTTCTACAAATTCTGCCATGTGCCATTTTTCATTCAAGTGGTATTAAAAAAGTTACTGGATATTGAATGTTTATTCTCATAGGGATAACATGGTGATGGTGGTGTATATAATAATTCTCATACATTGTATATATATCCATATGTTGTATATAATGTAATAATGCCATATGTGAATAGAAAAATAACCACATATTGTAATACTGTAATACCATATGTTGTATATGTTTTTGTATATATAAGATTAGGGGCCCAAAAATATGACAGCCCAGGGCCCCTAAAAGGGTTAAGATGGCACTGGAAACATACACTATTCGCATGTATAAAATTACCTTGCATTAAAATGTTCATCACTTTATGTTTTTTTTTTTTTTAAAGAGTTGAGCAACTAACATGAGTAACTCTAAGGGCTATGGGCAGCTGCCCATCCCTAATTTAGGGCAACTAGCTTCACAGAAGTGAAAGAATCAATGCCATCTGACAAATACACCACCTATTCCTCACCTAAGACTCGAACCCAGGCCCGTCTTGAACAAATGGCCAGAATCCAGCGTTTCATACTGCTCGGCCACAGAGAAGTCCATAATTATTTCAGTATAGTTTTTAATTTGCCATTTTGTTACATGCTATGCATTTTTAGTGCTTCTTAATTTAGCCTGGCACAGTTGCACAACATATATTATTTTTTTACTGTCTAATCTAGGTTAAATTTAATGTTTTTAAGAGTATTTGACATGAAATAAAATTTGTTCAGTTTTGAATAAACTCTCCAAATGCATTCAGTATAGAAATAGAACAAACTTTTCTTGGGTAGCTGCTTAATGACACTCAAGTTACTTGCCAAAATCACTTCCTCAATCATCTGTGCTGTTGTTTCCCAAGAGCAGTCACCTTTACTATGCTACTGATAGACAGTGATATTTACTGTAAATGTACTAATTCCTATGCCTTTTCTTGAACACTGCATGACATTTAGAGACTGAAAATTTTAATACACAACTTGTTTATTTTAAATAAAGATTATTACATTGCTAACATTAAAGTTATTTATTTAGTTATTTGTTTCAGGGTTCAACAACTACTGTGAGCAACTTGATAGGATATAAGTAATCACCCATCCCTAATTTAGGGGCACTACTTCCAAGGAAAAGAGAGAACCATGACCATGAGACAAACATAACATCCATGCCTTACCGGAATTCAAATCTGGACCCATCTTAGACAAATGGTCAGAAGCCAGCGCTTAAACCACTGTGTCACCAGGGCAGTGTTACAGTTAATGCAAAAGTTAAACTGAAATAAATTTGTAATGTACAGTAAACATGGATAATTTGCACAAGAAGACCTGAATAATATGAAAAACTGAATAACTGAAAAATGATATGTATTTAAAACAATCTTATTGAGTACTAATATTGATCTTCTGTAAATATTTAAAATGGCATAAACATGTAAAATAACTACAAATAATAAAATAAAAAACTAATTTATTAAAAAATGACTGGTATATACATGTATTTTCTAATTCAAACAAAAACTTTTTACCGTACTAACACTGGCACTGCAAAAAAAGTAAGTAAAAATTTTAAAGTAATATTTTTATATTCACTCAGATTCAATAATGAAAGACTTACATGTAAGGTTGATCAACGGCTTCCTTTGTACTGTGATCTTTTCATTTGTAAGCTCTGACTAGAATTTTGTCAGTGGAATTTGTGCAAACTTTTCTTTCACGAGTGGATCATTTTGAAGATCAATGAGTTCTTCCATTAAACTGTCATCCTCAGTCATCACTACATCAATGTTCAATTAATTTCTTACCCAGTTGTACTTTTTGAACTCTACATTTTGTGTGGTATATATTGAAAAAACTCTTTGGGCAGTTTTCCCAAATGTTCACCAAAAACAAGTTTTAAGTTATTCAGAGAAACTTGACTGGCATCTTCTAAAAACCCATTCGCACAAGAAACAAAGCCATTTTCACTTATGAAATTTTGTCCCACCGTAAAATAAGTTTGCACTTAAAAGATGTGATTTTTTCACTAATAAAGACCAGGGTATGCTTCCCACCTTTCATGCCTGTGTTTAGCTCATTGTGATGCTGAAATGTATTGTTTCAGCACACATGCACCAGTCCCTCTACAGTAATTCACGTTACCTTACTTTACCCATTATACACACATTTAACTGAGAGCTGTGATGCGATGCAAGAACCAAGCAACAATCCTATGACGTAGATGTAGTCACTGGTAAAGGTGTCCCTGCAATGGTAAGATTCTGATAAAATAGCCCAGGCATTCTCACTCCTTAAATGTATGATTCCTGATGACATTGCCCATGAATTTTCACTCCTTAAATGTACGATTCCTGATGACATTGCCCAGAAATTCTTACTCCTTAACAAGGGTACCCAAAGGGGGGGGGGGGCTAGCCATTGGTATAGCCAAATTTTTGATAAATTTAAAACATAAAACTAGACGAAACCTTTTTTTAAAGCATTTTTTAAAAATAATAAGACATTAATGATTGATTGCAATTATCAAACTTCTTTATTTTAAAAATTTGATTTAACCAGTTCTGCTATGCATTTATTTTCAAAAGTACGACAATGAATTGTAGGTGACAGTTTCAACACATCTGATTACGAAGTACGAACCGATGAATCAGTAATGCTTTTAGGAGAGGGAGAGTGGCTGAGTGACCACCAACAACATTCACTGTGGAAAGGTCATTTAGCACCCTCAGGCGAGTGAAGACATGGCTGAGGAGCACAATGAGTGAAGAGCGTCTTTAAAGTTTGTGCTTATTAAGTGTTCACATAGACAGAATAAAAGAGAAAGAGCTGAATTTGGAAGAATTGGCTATAGATAAGTTTTCTAAAGCAAGCGAAATCTGCAGTTTGCTTTCTCTAAAAAGTACTAGATATCATGGTGAAAATAACTTTTTCCATCACAGTGTTCTAAACTGTAATTATAACTTTAATTGTGTAGTTCAGTTATAACATCTGCGCTGACAAAAAAATTGCTACAAACTTTTAATTCATTTGAAATGTAGTTTTTACATACCATCATCACACATGTAACATGAAGTTGCAATGACAATTTTTAAAATCAGCTAAGACATTTATTGGTTCCATTTTTTTAATAACTTTATAAATAAATATAATGAACAGAACAGAAAAAAATTGTGTGAGTTTTTGACAGATCTTTCACATTTTAAAATAAGGTACTTACTGTTAGCTATTTAGTAATTGTCAAACAGTATCAATTATTTTTGTTGTATTTTAGTATCTTGTACATTTACTAAAATGTTTGACAGCCTTGAAGGACGTAAGGATTTTCTTAGCCCCCCTCTCCCCCTTAAAAGTACTCATATGGTGCCATTGCTGCCTAAATGTACGATTCCTGATGACAGTGCCCAGGAATTTTCACTCCTTAAATGTATGATTCTTGATGACATTGCCCAGGCATTCTTACTCCTTAAATGTATGATTCCTGATGACATTGCCCATGAATTTTCACTCCTTAAATATACGATCTGGTGACATTGCCGAGGAATTCTCACTCTTTAAATGTATGATTCCTGATGACATTTTGCCCAGGAATTTTCACTCCTTAAATGTATGATTCCTGATGACATTTCCCAGGAATCCTCACTCCTTAAATATAGGATTCCTGATGGCATCAGCCAGGCATTCTCGTTTTTTAAATATATGATTCCTGATGACATCGCACAGGCATTTTCACTTCTTAAATGTGCTTCCACCACTAAGATCACTGTAATGCAGTGGTCCACATGCCCAGGTGAGAATGACTGAACTTTGATATACTGAGCAGTTTGGTCCTTTTATCTCCCTCATCTGTCACGTAATTGGCTCACAACAGCAATAATTTACATAATACCCATAATTTCCATGGCATTCGAATGAACACTACCTGGCGTAGCATTTTTTATGTCAAATGGTGTACTTTTGGTGTGTATAAGCTAATCTGCTCTCCAAGAAAAATTCCTTCACCTGGATCTGTGAACACCTTTAAATGGATTAAAGGGAAGACATTTCAGAAAAACACTTGCTTTCATTCTAGGTGCTTTCCCTTCTCTTCTTACCTTTCCATTTACAATATTCAGCTCCTGAGGGTTTCATATTCTTTCTATTTGAAAGCAATCTACACGAAAAACAACAACAACAAAAAAAATCATTTAAAACATTCACTTTCAGCCTTGATATAGAATGAAGCACACATCCCCCCCCCCCCGCCTACGATTTTGATGTTATCAAATAAAATTTTACTGCGGAACATTTAAATATCATTCTACAGTTGCTTCCAATTACAAGCATTGTAGCATTAAAGAAGACACAATATGATGTTTGAAATAAGATGCAAAAGATAACTGGGATTTATTTGCCTTTCCTGAAGGCCAAACTGAAACAATTGAATAGCTTCATTTATAAAGTTACCTTAATTAATTTAACCTCACTCGTCACATGTCTCATGAAACACAATGCAGCAATCAATCTATGAAACCTGACACACAAAAGGCAATACTAAATTATTCCCTGACAGCATACAAGACTGTATGACAGTTCATTTAATATTTTGCCTCCACAATCCTTTAGAAAAGAAAATACATCAGGAAAAAAATCTTAAAAGTCATGAGACAATGAGAACCCCACTGAGGATGAGACTTTACATTCAAAGTCATATTGTGACTTAAACCACACTGCAGTAATGCCAATTCATCTTTTTTTATGCTTTAAAATTTAATATATTTATACATCTACCGAGATATCAAAACACTGAGTTACAATGAAATATTTCAGATATCAGTATGAAAACAAAAAATTTCCTTTTTCTGTCTCATGGAACCTGACACTGATTGCTTGAAAATAGTTATACCTTCAAGGAGTGAAATGTTATCAGTTTTATAATCTATAAAGTGTTTTTGTTTTATTTATTAAATGCAAAGTACATGCATTGAACAAAAGTTTACCGTTATAAAACTGGCACACAAGCTATGTTATTACATATTTATGGTGACACTTTTTACTTTTAATACTGCAAGGCACTACTCATGGCACTTTGAATCAAAGAAACATAATTTTCCATGTAATCCATATTATTCACTTGTTCCTTAACCATGTACCTTACATACGATGTTAAAGTGACAGTGCGTTATGTACTAGCTCACTTTAATAGTCTTCTTTGGAAACAATTTTTTTCAGTGTGGCTTTGAAATACAATCAAGGTAGTTCATTGGATGTTGCTAAAGAATAAACAGAAATCTATCACATCATACATGTCACTATGCAGTGCTCTGAGATTCAGAGGTTATCTCTTCAAAGAAAGATTATCTGCCAAATCAAAATTACTGATAGTCTTAGATTTTACTTATTGTTGATGCACCAAGTATCTCTATTTGCAGTGATCTTGGAACACAACTTGAGCTTCACTGACATCCATCACATGTTTCAAACAAGACCTTTTGTACTTCATACTCATTATCTTTTTCTTTTGCAGGCATTCCTAAATACGGTCCTCCCATAATTTCCTTGGCCTTCACCACTACCTTTCCTACTACTTGTGCTCGATAAACTGTCGTAGCACCTCATCACTCATTCTTTCAACATGGCCAAAAAATAGAGTTGAATTTTCGTGAGTGTAACTGTTTTGAAATCTATGATTTTCTGATCCTGTATTTCTAGCATAATCGTTTTACAATGCCTGGATTCACATAAAAATTACAGTGCATGGAAAAAACATTATTTAACACTTAAAAGCTATGTGAAATGAATTTTTACCAATAAGGTACCTTTAAATGCTTATTATTCAATTAACATAAATAAGATTCATTGTTATTGCTTTATTTTAAGTGAAAATAAACTGTGCTGTATTTTGTTAAAATGCCTCAAAATATTTGTCTACCATACTAACAACATCTAACTTCGCATTACACATCTACAACACATCTTTGTATCTCACAGAATCAGAACGTGTTTTACCACAGTACAATTTGCATCAACGCATCGCACCAGCACACAAATGCTTCCTATGTTTCTTTTGCAGTGCCCAGGTTTACTACTATACATCACAGTAGAAACAATTACACATTTATTCACAGCCATTCATAATGTTTCCATGAACCCATGAGACCTGTGAAATCCTTCTAATGCAGCTATGCCTTTCAGGACTGAATTAACTCGCCTACTAATACCACCATCTAATTTGTTTTCTCTGTCAAATGTGCTTTCAGAATGCACAAAATCATTCCTGGCCTAACTCTGTACCATTTAGACTGATCTTGTTTTCAGCATTAATGGTTTCTAGCTCAAGAACCATACCTTTATATTCAGTTTGAATTTTGAAACATCATTTATAGATACACATGCTCTACTGCCAGCATACATAGCTTTCATCAGGGGTACACAAACCCCCCAAAATTTTTAGGTGCCAGCTCCCTTTTTTTAGGGCTCAGCAAATTTTTTCAAGACATACGAGGAGAAAATGCTGACTAATCTAAACAAAAACCATACATACAGAATTGCAACCAACAGTCAAAAATTAATGTATTATTTCTTAGATATTTTTCAATAATTCGATGCAAAATCCACAATTAACTAGGCAACATATTGTATACTTTAATAGTTGCACTTCAAAATAGGTTTTCATTTCAGAAAGTTCAGCTTTGTTTTCTGGTGTATGACATTTAGCCTAACCACTGATGAATATACACACGTAAGTACCTAATGCAAAATTGACACCATAGCTACGGACATCTTTGATACCTATTCTGTGTGAGTGCACATCCATGTCTTGGGTTGCATCATGGAACTTGAGCATGAATCACTACTGCCGATACTGCTGCAGAATGTATAACTCTGCTGGCAATAGTGAAAAATATACATATATTGGAATCTTCATTATTCTGATTTTACGGTAAGTAGTCCACAAAAAATATGCACACAAAAAACTACATATACTGTACTTGTTACTTAATTAACAAGATGGAAGCTTTATAATAGAAACCCAAATTCTGAAAAATAAAATTTTCAGAATAGGATTTAAAAACTCAGGCACCAGATGAAAATATTTAAGTGCCAAGGTGACTGGGCACCTTGGATTTGTCTACCCCCTGGCTTTTACCCATTAATGCACATTGCCAGTTATGCCATTCATGCACATTACCAGTTATGCCATTCATGCACATTACCAGTTATAATAATTCAAGAACAATCACAGAAGTACCCTGTTTGCTGAATCATAAACTTTCTCTAAATCTACAAAGGTCACAAAAAATTTCTTACCAAGAGATACTTTGTAATCATCTAACATAATGCAAAGATTTTATTAGTACATCCCTACCCAGGAATAAAACCACTCTGTACACCCCACACATTCTCTGACATAAATAAAGCCTGGTACCTGGTCAATAATGTTCTTTCCCTGGCACACTCAGCAGGCTGATACCATAGTAGTTCTTACATTCGGTCTGATCACCTTTTCTGTCATACAAAGGGACAATGACAGCATCTCTGAAAGCTTGAGGAACCATTTCCCAACTCCCAACACCACTGACAAACTTCAGTTGGGAGTTCAATAATTTTCAGATCTCAAGGAAAAGTACTGAAATGTGAGTTATAATTCATAGTTCCACTGGATGAGCATGGAAATTGCAACAAAGACATTGTTATATTATCTTTCTCATTTTTAAACTTCTTTCTTCATCACATGGGTGGTCAAATTTGAGAGATGACGGGCATGAAGATAGTTTTTCTGTATTTTATTTTCTAGTTAGCCCATGCTCTGATCTGTAGCTTTCCTTTGCTGGCCAGCTTTTACTATTCAAAAGATGTTTAATAACAAAATACATAATAGCTCTACTGTCAGGGATGTGGCTGCATTGCTTTTCATTCATAGTCAATCTGTTATGTTAGCTCTTCCAGATATTTTACACCTTAGTCAAATTCCAGATATATTTCATTTAAATATTTCTTACAATGGTAATACTGGACCTCATGTTTTCAAAACTAAAAATGACAAACTATCTCAGAAGTACAATAACACTGGGACTTGCAGTTTTATTAAATGAAGTTTCTGCTTTCATGGAACTTTGACACTCAAAAAATCATGAAATATCTTCAGAAAAAAAAAAAAAAAGCTACGATATAACAAGTTAAAACAAAAATCATGGAACCTTTGAAAGTAACAAACCTTCCTGGACAACCTATGCAATTGTACTATGGCCCAAATTGATGGGAGTTTGAAAATGCCTACCCAGATGGTTTATCCTCAATAACATTGCCTTCAGTAACGTAAACCATGAAAAAAAAAAAAAAAAAAAAAAAGAATATTTTAGGAAATATTCAATTTATGCGGCAACCTTAAGGGTTGTCTTATGCTATAAACGTGTTTTTGATTAAAAATACATAATATCTAAAGTATTATTTACCTGATATTGTCAAAATATTTTGCACGTTGTTGCTCTGTGAGGCACGTGCTCCCGACCCAAGAGGTCATTCTGTTATGGGTTTTTTGGTTAATTATAAAATTGTTTTATTTCTAAAAAAATTTTTTTATAACTAACCAAAAAACCCGTAACAAATAGACTTCTCGGGCTGGGAGCACGTGCCTCACAGAGCAACAACGAGCAAAATACTTTGCCAATATCAGGTAAACAATACTTTAGATATTATGTATTTTGAATATTTTACATCACATTTTAGCTTTTTATAACTGATACTTTGTACAAATAATGGTTGTTTTACTCACACACAAAAAAGCTATTAAGTAATTCATTGTTTCCCTGGATGTGCATGGAAATTGCAACTAACAAATGATGATCTATAATCACAATAAGAGAAATGCAAAATATATATTAAAACTGGAATCAAATATGCCAACCTCGATAGTTTAATATTTTCAAAGGATGACTGAATGGTCTTGAGATGTTGAGTCCGCTGGTATTTTGCAAAACGTAAATAATTAGCTACCATGCTGCGGTGATATTCATTCAAACCAAGTTCATCAGCCTAAACATATATAAAGAAATAAAATTTGAATAACTAATGAAGACTGATATATATATTCATGCTCAGGATATGTTATACAATATATACTTCTTGATAACAAGCAAGAGCCACACTGAAGAAGAAATTAATCGGCATATAAAACTTGGTTGGAGAACATCTGGAACAAGCATTACAATTTTCAAGGGTAATTTATCATTATGTTTCAGAAAAGTGTTTAAGAAATGCTTCATTATAGTTGTTACTTATGAATCAAAGACATGAACCTTAACTAAAAGATATATCCAGAGGCTGCCAACTACTGAAAGAAGTATGGAGAGATGCGTGATTGGTTGGAATAACCAGGAAAGATAGAAAGAGGAGCTCATGGTTCATGAAAGTGACAAGAGTTTATACTGACATGATCTTGCTGAAATCGCTGAAATGGAGATGGGCTGTAGATATTGCTAGAACTGACCACCACTGTACAACTGGAATACCAGACTGGATTCCAAGGGACAGGTAAAGATCCAGAAGAAGGCCATGTGGGAGAAGGGTGTATGAAATTCTAGAACTGACCACAACTGGAATAAATACTAGACTGGATTCCAAGGGACAGGAAAAGATCCAGAAGAAGGCCATGTGGGAGAAGGGTGTATGAAATTCTAGAACTGACCACAACTGGAATAAATACTAGACTGGATTCCAAGGGACAGAAAAAGATCCAGAAGACCATGTAGGAGACAGGTGTATAAAATTCAAAGGCATGCCGGAGTGACTTGGAAGAGACTGGCTATAGAAGAAAGTTGTGGAAGAAACTTGGGGAGATCTTCATCCATCATCGGATTGATAATACTTTGATGATGATGACAATTCAGCATGGCACTCACTCCACTATACCATGAATGGTGTCCTCGGGCATTCTGTACCAGCTGGACAACATTATGTCCTAGAGTTTGGTGATGGAGCAAGGCACTGGAATGAACTGGAGAATGCTGCATCCCACAGATATTTAACGGAGATCAAGAAGAAGAAATTTAGCAGCAAGGGGAGCACAGAAAATGCTCGGACATTATCTCCAAACCATTCCTGCACAATGTGAGCCTTGGAGTGCTATCTTGCTGAAACAATCCAGAGCCATCTGGATATGTGGTCACTATGTAAGGCAACACCTGATCAAAAATAATACTTAGGTACACTCTGGAAGAAGTGGTGTACCAAATTTTGTGAGTATAATGTCATAGAGCTAAACTCAATTTTACAAACATGCAGCTCTGAAATACATTTAACTAAGTGCAGCTTATAAATGTTTCCAGCAACATAAATTCCAACCATCATTCACAATATTAAAACAACTTGCTTCATGGCAGCTACTGAGCTGAAAGGAATTTGAAGTGCAGACTCTTTGTTGATTAGCAAGGGGGCCTGGCTGTTATACAACAAAGTCTCAAAACCTGAAATCTATAAGAAACTACCGTATATACTCACGTATAAGTCGAGAAATTTGGGACAAAATGAGTGCTTCAAAGTAATGAGGTCGACTTATACGCGGGGTCTAAAAAAATCATAAGTCCAAAAGTTCTTCCCGTGAGGCAAAAGGCAATCCACCCCAAAAGAAATAAAAATGTCGATGTGGTATTAATTACAAAATCGCAACCCTCCGAAAAAAAAAAAAAAGAAAGAAAGAAAGAAAAAACACCGATGTGGTAGAATTACGAAATCGCAACCCTCCGAATTTCTCCGCGCTTTGAAATGTCTCCTTCCTTTGCGTATCCACAGCGCAGTCACAGCCGCGCATAGAAAGCTCTGCCCTTCCGACTACCAGTTGATTGCGCTGACCTTCCACATAACGGAGCCATGCGACAGCCAGTGTTAGGTGTTGCTTGTTCTTAATCGCACGTATTTTTCTTGTTCTTAATCGCACGTGTCTCGCTTCTCCTATTATGGGTGACGCGGATTGTGTAAAGAAACGGATGTCCTATAACGCAGGATTCAAGTTGAAAGTGGTTTCTTTTGCAAAAAATACTAACAACTGTGCTGCTTCACGTCAATTTGTCATTAACGAAAAACTGATTCGAGATTGGCGTAAAAAAAAACGGACTTGGTGAAAATCCCAAAATTGCGAAAGGCTCTTACATGTAACAGGTTCTCTCGGTTGAGCCATGTTCCTGGAAATAAGACGGTGAACCAAAAGGGCGAAAGAAATATCTTGATCAAAACGACTGGCCACGAAAAATCCAGTTTCACGGCTGTTCTTTCCTGTTTGGCCGACGGCAATAAGCTACCTCCGGTAATTATTTTCAAACGCAAAACTCTGCCGCAAAGCGTTGTCTTTCCATATGGTGTGCTCGTTTGTGCCCATCAAAAAGGATGGATGAACGAATCCGGAACAATTGACTGGTTAAAGAATGTGTGGAACAAAAGGCCAGGTGCACTTTTGAGGAAACTTCTTTTGGTGTGGGATATGTTTGTTGCACACTATTGTGCAGAAGTGAAAAAAACTGCAGAAAATCCAAAAACAACTCTTGCTGTCATCCCAGATGGGTTGACATCTGTTCTTCAACCACTAGATGTCTGCCTTAATAAGCCCTTCAAGGACAATGTGCGGAGGTATTGGGCAGATTGGATAAGTTCCGATTTGCCGACTGAAACCAAGGGCGGAAATCTAAAGAAGCCGGATATCGTTTTGATTGCGCGATGGGTCAAGGATGCTTGGAATGCTATACCTGCGGAAATGGTCGTGAAATCATTCAAGAAATGTTGCATTAGTAACAAACTTGATGGCACAGAGGATGATGAGATTTTTATGAGTGACGATGACAGTGATTATGAAGACGCAGGCATAGATGAAAATACTGATGTTTATGATGACGCGCTGATGACGGAGAAATACTTTTTTGAACTGTTTGGCGAGTCTGACTCGGAATCAGATTTTGAAGGGTTCCGATGAAGTTTTTGGGTATGCAAATTAAATTTAGTATTATATATATAATTTTTTTCGCTTTCAAATGTTTTTGAATAAATTCATAAAAAAAAATTTTTTCTCATTCCGGGATCGACTTATACCCGGGTTTTCGATTTCTTACGATTTTTTCCTCTGAAAGTAGGGGGAAGGGGTCGACTAATACGCAAGTATATACGGTAGTAGTTTTAATCTGTTATTTATTGGTGTACATAAATATATTTACATAACACCAAGCTTCCACACATCAACCGGATGGCACTCTCAAGGTTATAAACTTAATTACACAACACAATGCAGAATAAACAGAACTAAAATTCATTTACTATTTTGTAAATATTCATTTGATGTAAAGCATGTACCATCTCATTCAGTTAGACCTGTGTCATGGAGAATGGTTTACACAAAGAATGAAACATTACACTAAATATAATATTTATCTAAAGACACACCATACAGATGGCAGCTTGTACGACATGTTCCCATTGCAAACACTTGGTCTTGTCAAGATCTGTATAGTCTCCCTCATGGCAGCTTCTTTTAGGGCGGTATACACGGCTATGCATTTTAATCCTTCTAATGAAGGATGGCTGCATTGAACAAGACCTCCCTTGCAAGGGCAGTAGCAGGTCTTCCATCTTTTATGTCCGTACCATGACCAATACTACTTAAGGTCTAGACTACCATTCTTATCATCCCACCTACATTACATTTAATGTAGCTATGCAATTGCTGGATAGAATAGATCCACTGGATTCTTCAGAAATATCACATAAAAATCCTTAAAGAACTAAAAGCTACATTTGCAGAAAATAGTTATCCTTCTACAGTAATTGAAAAAAATACTTAATACAAAAATAAAGTTGGATCCAAAACAGTCAAGCACAATATGGTTGCATATTAAACTCCGTATACATATATGGGATGTAAGGTCAGGTGATACGTAACATCACAGCCTCTCCTTGACAAATGTCAACCCTGCCTTCTCGTGGTACATCCTGTTCCCACTAAAGGGGCTCTGACGACCGCCAATAGCGGTATAACTATACCATCGGGATTACAGGAAATGCTCTCCCACACTCACCAACCCGCTTGGCCAGCGTGGTGAGTTATGGCCAAACCCCACCAAAATGACTCCACAACTTAAATCTTGGCCCTCAGTCTCCGGCAGCTGGAATGTACCTGGCCAAGGCAGCGGCCAGTGCGACATGAAGGTAGAGGGTGCTAAGAATCCCCGGAGGATCGGACTAGGCTGCCATCTGATGCTGACCTTGGCTACGTATAACGGACGCTCCCTATCTTCTGATTCAAGGCTTCTTGAAATGGAAGAGGAACTACAAAGGATCAAGTGGGACATCGTCGGGCTAAGTGAGGTAAGGAGAAAAGGAGAAGATCTCATTGAACTGAAAAGTGGACATCTCTTCTACTATCGTGGGACTGATACTGGCAGAACTAGTGGTGTTGGATTTATAATAAACAAGAAACTGAAGGATAAAGTTGTAGAAGTGGAAAGTTCCTCTGACAGAGCTGCACGACTCGTTATCCAACTCTCGAGAAGATACCAGGCTCAGATTATTCAAACTTATGCACCCACCACAAGTCATGCTGAAGAAGAAATTGAAGAATTTTATGAGGAAATTCGTGATCTAAATAATAAAGGTAAGCAGCACTTAAAGATAATTATGGGAGATTTCAATGCAAAATTAGGGCAATGGCAACAGAATGAAACTTCAGTAGGTAAATTCGGTCACGGCAACAGACACCAGCGCGGAAATACTCTCGTATAGTTTGCAGAGGCAGAAGGGTTTTTCACCGTGAACTCCTTTTTCAAGAAAAAGCCACACAGGAAATGGACATGGAGACATCCAAATGGGACAACAAGTGAAATTGATTTTATTATGTGTAATTCGTCATAGAAGACTGCAGTGTGCTAAACAAGTTCAACACAGGCAGTGACCATAGATTGGTGAGATGTAAGATGCACCTCAACACTAAACTCGAACGTAGCAAGCTCATAAGACAAACAAAATGTATTGACATAACCAACCTTAAAAAACACCATAATACCTTCAAGTTGGAACTGAATAACAGATTCTCTGCTTTAGAAGGCCTAACTTCGGAAGAAGTGGATATTTCTGAAGTTAACAGAAAAGTAACCAAAGCTCTTATGGAAACAGCAACAAAATTAGCTGGGTCGAAGAACAAGTTGCATGTGAACAAATTATCAGGAAAAACCAAAATGTTGATGCAAAAAAGAAGAGAGATGAGGACAACTAAAGAAGATGTGACTTCCAAAGTGGAATATATAGAGCTATGCAAGACAGTACGAAAAAGTATCACTGAAGACGTAAGGAAATTCAACTGTGAACTAGTGAGGAAAGCAATTGAAAACAACCAAAGCCTAAAGATAGCAAAGGGACATCTCAGTAAGGGATGAAAACAGATTATGGCACTGAGAAAAGAAGATGGTTCTGTAACAAGAAACAGAGGCAAAAGTTTGACAAGAGTGAAAGATTTCTACTCCAAATTATATGAAAGGGATGATACATGTACTCCAGACATCATGAAAGTTACCAGTACCAGAGTTCTTCCAGTCCTTCCAGCAGAAGTTGCACATGCAATCAAGAACATGAAGCGGGGGAAAGCTCCAGGAGAAGATGGAATTACTGTAGACATCATACAAGAAGCAAGTGGAGAAATCGAAACAGTACTCGCCCAAATTTTCACTCGATGCCTTAATGAAGGGAAAATTTCTGAGGATTGGAACAACGCTACAATGATCTTGCTACATAAAAAGGGTGACATTGAGGATCTCGGAAACTACAGACCTATCAGCCTCCTATCAGTAGTTTATAAAATCTTCACTAAAGCTCTTTCACACCGCTTGAAGGTGACACTGGACATGGCTCAACCGAGAGAACAAGCTGGATTCAGGAGTGGCTACAGCACAATAGATCATATCCACGTACTGAGAGAACTAATTGAAAGAGCGAGGGAATATGAACTTCCATTGTGCATGGCTTTTATCGATTATGAAAAGGCCTTTGATTCGGTGAAACCATCAGCAGTTACAATGGCTTTGAAATCCTGCGGTATTGAAGATGAATATTATTAATAACATCTATGAAAATGCAAGTGCAATAATTTGGCTGTTTGAAAATACAAAACACATAAAAATTGGAAAGGGAGTGAGACAAGGTGACACCATATCTCCGAAGCTCTTTAATGCCACACTGGAAAATGTCTTTCAATCACTGAACTGGGAAAACAAAGGGATAAAGATTAATGGAGATTATCTAACCCACCTTCATTTTACTGGTGACGTAGTCATTTTTGCAACTACCCCATCAGAGCTTGCAGAGTATGATCCAGGAACTTGTTGACAAGAGTAAAGAAGTGGGATTAAAAATGAACTTTCAGAAAACAAAAGTGATGTTCAATGCTTTTAGAAGAAATGAAGATTTATCGATTGATGGAGATAACAGACACATACGTTTATCGTGGACAGCAGATATCAAGTGAGGGTCACATTGATGAAGAAATTAATCGGCGTACAAAACTTGCCTGGAGAGCTTTTGGAAGAAACAGCATAATTTTCAAGAGCAATATGCCATTATGTCTTAAAAGAAAAGTGTTTGATCAATGCATCCTTCCAGTGCTTACGTATGGTGGAGAGACGTGGACCTTAGCTAAAAGAGACATACAAAGGCTGCAGACAACTTAAAGTAGCATGCAGAGGTGCATGCTTGGTGTAACCAGGAAAGATAAGAAGAGGAACTCGTGGATCCGAAAAATGACAAGAGTGGAAGACATCATGATCAGAGTTAAATCCCTGAAATGGCAATGGGCTGGACATACTGCCAGAAGGACAGACCATCGATGGACAGCCGAAATTTTAGATTGGATTCCAAGGGACAGGAAGAGACCCAGAAGAAGACCACATGGAAGATGGGTGGATGAAATTCGAAAGTATGCGGGAGTGACATGGAGGAGACTGGCACAAGACAGACCGTTGTGGAGGAAACTTGAGGAGACCTTCGTCCCGCAGTGGACTGATAATGGTTGACAATGATGATGATACATATATATAGAGAGAGTGATTCACTCAGGACTCTACCCCCCAAAAAGCGCTATTATTTTGAAAAGGGAAAACATTTCAAGTTGAAATTTGAAGACGAAGTGCCGTATGTTCTGACATTAACATTCATATCTGCACAGTTTGGTTCATACGCCCAGATGGCACCACAACACACAGCGTCTGGTGGGTGCAGTTTTGCATCATTATCTCTGTCCATCAGCTAGCGTCAAGTACAACAGTGCTCACGATATCCCAGTGCATGTTTATTGTTCGAAGTTATTGGAATTGTGGCTCTTTCAAGGAGTGTCAGAAAGAGTAAGAAGAAACTTCCCAGTCGGGAACCACCTACGAAGCCAATGATTTCAAATCTTGTGAAGAAACTTGAGACGAAAGGAAGCCTTGTTGATGTACATTCAGGAATGTCAGAAAACACTGTGCAGTGTGTGAAAAAGAGGTTGTTACAGTTTCTGAAGAAATCGTTATGCAGGCTGTCTGTCACAAGAAACAGGACTGCCATACTCCACCTGCCAAAGGGCTGCAAAAATGGGTAAACTGAAGCCATATCGTGTTACAGTTGTTCATGAGCTGTTACCAATTGACATGCCGAAGCGAATGCAATACTGCCGGTGGTTTTGATATAAAACTGCAGAATGACTTCTTCCAACAGGATAATGCGACTTGTCACACTTTCAATGCCAGCATGGCACAGATTCCAAGTTTCTTCTTTAAAGGTTTGTGGCTGCCCAGGTCTCCAGATTTAACTCCACCTGATTACATCTTATGGGCTCATCTGAAAGGTACTGTATACAGCAATAAGCCTAGGACTATTTGGCAGCTGAAAAACAACATCACACAAGAAATTGAAGCAATGAATACCAACATGCTGAGGCATATGTTTGACAATATGCAGCAATGAGTTTATCTCCATTTGGATGCAAATAGCAGACATTTTTGACATCTTCTATGATATCGATGTGATTGTGAAAAGGTAAGGCACTTCGTCTTCAAATTTCATCTTGAAATGTTTTCTCCTTTCAAAATTATAGCACTTCTTTTGGGTAAAATCCCGAGGAATCACTCTGCATATATCATCATCATCATTGTCAACCATTATCAATCCACTGCTGGACGAAGGTCTCCCCAAGTTTCCTCCACAACGGTCTGTCTTGTGCCAGTCTCCTCCATGTCACCCCTGCATACTTTCGAATTTCATCCACCCATCTCCCATGTGGTCTTCTTCTGGGTCTTTTCCTGTCCCTTGGAATCCAATCTAAAATTTCGGCTGTCCATCGATGATCTGTCCTTCTGGCAGTATGTCCAGCCCATTGCCATTTCAGGGATTTAACTCTGATCATGATGTCTTCCACTCTTGTCATTTTTCGGATCCACGAGTTCCTCTTCTTATCTCTCCTGGTTACACCAAGCATGCACCTCTCCATGCTTCTTTGAGTTGTCTGCAGCCTTTGTATGTCTCTTTTAGTTAAGGTCCACGTCTCCGCACCATACGTAAGCACTGGAAGGATGCATTGATCAAACACTTTTCTTTTAAGACATAATGGCATATTGCTCTTGAAAATTATGCTGTTTCTTCCAAAAGCTCTCCAGGCAAGTTTTGTACGCCGATTAATTCCTTCATCAATGTGACCCTCACTTGATATCTGCTGTCCAAGATAAACGTACGTGTCTGTTATCTCCAGCTTTTCTCCATCAATCGATAAATCTTCATTTCTTGTAAAAGCATTGAACATCACTTTTGTCTTCTGAAAGTTCATTTTTAATCCCACTTCTTTACTCTTGTCAGCAAGTTCCTGGATCATACTCTGCAGCTCTGATGGGGTAGTTGCAAAAATGACTACGTCATCAGCAAAACGAAGGTGGGTTAGATAATCTCCATTAATCTTTATCCCCTTGTTTTCCCAGCTCAGTGACTGAAAAACACCCTCCAATGTGGCATTAAAGAGCTTCGGAGATATGGTGTCCCCTTGTCTCACTCCTTTTCCAATTTTTATGTGTGTTGTATTTTCAAACAGCCGAATCTTTGCACTTGCATTTTCATAGATGTTATTAATAATATTAATGTATGCATCTTCAATACAGCAGGTTTTCAGAGCCATTGTAACTGCTGATGGTTTCACCGAATCAAAGGCTTTTTCATAATCGATAAAAGCCATGCACAATGGAAGTTCATATTCCCTCGCTCTTTCAATTAGTTCTCTCAGCACGTGGATATGATCTATTGTGCTGTAGCCACTCCTGAATCCAGCTTGTTCTCTCGGTTGAGCCATGTCCAGTGTTACCTTCAAGCGGTGTGAAAGAACTTTAGTGAAGATTTTATAAACTACTGATAGGAGGCTGATAGGTCTGTAGTTTCCGAGATCCTCAATGTCACCTTTCTTATGTAGCAGGATCATTGTAGCGGTGTTACAATCCTCAGGAATCTTTCCTTTATTAAGGCATCGAGTGAAAATTTGGGCGAGTACTGTTTCGATTTCTCCACTTGCTTCTTGTATGATGTCTACAGTAATTCCATCTTCTCCTGGAGCTTTTCCTCGCTTCATGTTCTTGATTGCATGTGCAACTTCTGCTGGAAGGACAGGAGGAACTCTGGTACTGGTACCTTTCATGATGTCTGGAGTGCATATATCATCCCTTTCATATAATTTGGAGTAGAAATCTTTCACTCTTGTCAAAATTTCGCCTTTATTTCTTGTTACAGAACCATCTTCTTTTCTCAGTGCCATAATCTGTTTTCTTCCCTTACTGAGATGTCCCTTTGCTATCTTTAGGCTTTGGTTGTTTTCAATTGCTTTCCTCACTAGTTCACAGTTGAATTTCCTTACGTCTTCAGTGATACTTTTTCTTACTGTCTTGCATAGCTCTATATATTCCACTTTGGAAGTCACATCTTCTTTAGTTGTCCTCATCTCTCTTCTTTTTTGCATCAACATTTTGGTTTTTCCTGATAATTTGTTCACATACAACTTGTTCTTAGACCCAGCTAATTTTGTTGCTGTTTCCATAAGAGCTTTGGTTACTTTTCTGTTAACTTCAGAGATGTCCACTTCTTCCGATGTTAGGCCTTCTAAAGCAGAGAACCTGTTCTTCAGTTCTAACTTGAAGGTATTATGGTGTTTTTTAAGGTTGGTTATGTCAATAGATTTTGTGTGTCCTATGAGCTTGCCACGTTCAAGTTTAGTGTTGAGGTGCATCTTACATCTCACCAATCTATGGTCACTACCTGTGTTGAACTTGTTTAGCACACTGCAGTCTTCTATGACGAATTTTTTGTTACACATAATAAAATCAATTTCACTTGTCGTCCCATTTGGATGTCTCCATGTCCATTTCCTGTGTGGCTTTTTCTTGAAGAAGGAGTTCAAGATGAAAAACCCTTCTGCCTCTGCAAACTCAACGAGAGTATTTCCACGCTGGTTTCTGTTGCCATGACCGAATTTACCTACTGAAGTTTCATTCTGTTGCCGTTGCCCTATTTTTGCATTGAAATCTCCCATAATTATCTTCAAATGCTGCTTACCTTTATTATTTAGATGACAAATTTCCTCATAAAATTCTTCAATTTCTTCTTCAGGATGACTTGTGGTGGGTGCATAAGTTTGAATAATCTGAGCCTGGTATCTTTTCGAGAGTTGGATAACAAGTCGTGCAGCTCTGTCAGAGGAACTTTCAACTTCTACAACTTTGTCCTTCAGTTTCTTGTTTATTATAAATCCAACACCACTAGTTCTGCCAGTATCTGTCCCACGATAGTAGAAGAGATGTCCACTTTTCAGTTCGATGAGATCTTCTCCTTTTCTCCTTACCTCACTTAGCCCCACGATGTCCCACTTGATCCTTTGTAGTTCCTCTTCCAATTCAAGAAGCCTTGAATCAGAAGATAGGGAGCGTCCATTGTAAGTAGCCAAGGTCAGCATCAGATGGCAGCCTAGTCCGGTCCTCCGGGGATTCTTAGCACCCTCTGCCTTCATGTCGCACTGGCCGCTGCCTTGGCCAGGTACATTCCAGCTGCCGGAGACTGAGGGCCAAGATTTAAGTTGTGGAATCATTTTGGAGGGGTTTGGCCATAACTCACCACGCTGGCCAAGCGGGTTGGTGAGTGTGGGATAGCATTTCCTCTGATCCCGATGGTATAGTTATACCGCTATGGGCGGTCGTCAGAGCCCCTTTAGTGGGAACAGGATGCACCACGAGAAGGCGGGGTTGACATTTGTCAAGGAGAGGCTGTGATGTTACGCATCACCTGACCTTACATCCCCTCTGCATATATATATATATATATATATATAGTTACTTATCATAGAGCTTGTTTATGATTACCTGCCACAAAGAAGGAAAGAAAAAAAAACATTCTATGTTATTCTTGCTCCATATATATTAAATTAAAAAACGCGGAAATTCAAAAAATTCTTCCCTTCCATGAAGAAAAGGAATGCACTGCAGTAGACTACAGTGCAAACTGCAACTGTGGAGGAATCTATGTAGAAAAAACTGAGAGGTAACTTAGGACTTAGCAGAACATAAAGACACTACAGACATAGTTATCAACAAAACAGAATTTAACAGACACATTTGAAAAACAAGGCATTCAATTAATTAACTGGGACTTCATAAAAATCCAATCACATCAGCAATACTTTGTGAAAAGGAAGTTGGAAGATGGTGTGGAAACTGAAAGAAAAGAGCCACAGTTAATGACCTATGGCTGGCCATGACCACATAAATGGCAACACCCTCTCTGCTTAAGGCTATCTTTGAATGAGTGTTAGGGTTCATCTTCTGCGATGGCTTTTACGTCTTGAGCGACTGTCCCAGAAGTTGGAGTTAGCGAATCACTGCAGACCTCACCATATTCAGAATTTAAGCGGTTTCTCATTCGATCCACAAGGAAAAGACAAAACATGCGCTATTATGTTTTAACCAATGACGTTTTTGGGGGCGAAGTTTTTATAGCTTAAATTCAGAGGGTTTGTGCTAATGTACACATTTTTTCTTCAAAAAGTGAACATACAGTAGGATTTAAGATTATTTATGGGAGTCAAGATTCCAGTCTTACTTTTGGCCCCATTCAATTATTTCTATTTCACCCAGATAATTCAAACAAATCAAACAGAAATGAAAGATTTTGTTTCTTCCTAACAGAAACTCTGCTAATCTAACTTACCACGTCATCTAGTGCCCAAATTGGAATACTTTCTAGTAAGATAAATTGAATTTCAAAAAAAAATTCTAACAATTTTTTGGGAATAATAATTGTGGCACAATTAGCTATTGGTCGTTTTTATTTGTGCTCAAAATTTCAAACACTACAAAGTAATAATCTTCGAGAAAATGTGTACAAAAGAATTTACATTGCAGATATAGGATGGAATTTCTCTTACACTCATTCAAAGACAGCCTTAATCAGCACAATAATGGGCTGGAGTACAACCTGATAGTTTCATAAAAAATTTAAAAAATTCATCCTATTAATCACCATAAAATGAAAGTTAAATTTAAACAATAATGTCATTGGGGTTTACCCTAATTTAATTAATTAAATGGATTAAATAATTCAATTAAAACTGAATTAGAAAACTAACTTTAAAAAATGAGTTGTAGACAAAAAAAGTATCTTAATTTAAAAAAATTTTTAGAGCAGCATATATTCTCCTAATACGTGTACAATAGCTAAAGAAAATAAATTCTTAGATGAAACCAATAACACAAAACAAGAATTTCACTAAGAAAAACTTGATAAAAATGTGGTTTTTAGAGGTTCGAAGAAATAATTTCTTTCTTCAGAGAAAAGGTGACAGAAACTGGGAAGCACATGTCATACCACATAAAAAGAAAACCCACATGCAGTAGACTTCCTCAGGAGAGAATGCCATTAAAGCCTTAGAACACAATTCACGAAAGTACGAGAAAAGATTCAGCAAGGGCTTCCAAAATTAATCAGTAAAAACTTTTAAAGAATTAAGTACAGAGACAAAGTAGCAACAAAGGCTAACAAAAGTAAAATCATAATCATATGGATGGAAAAATATTTTAACAAATGGAAGATTTAAGAGAAAAAGCAATGTATAACAAAAAAAATCTGAACACTAATAAATGGTCAGAAACTTATTAATCAACTGCAACAAAATTATAAATATAACTCTCAGGAATTCCCATAATACATAGAATAATTAAACTATGTAATGAAATTCTGACAATATGCAAAATGTTCTTTATTTTCCAACTTGAACAGTTTTCTCAAGCTTTATCTTCAGAAATTATTAAAGGATCCCTCTAGTTCAGTTAAAAATTCAAATATGTGGAAGGTAAGGTTGGATAAATTTTCTCAGGGCTTGAAAAATGTCTGAAAAGTTACATGCCCAGTTGGGCAGGTGCAAAAATTATTTACCTGCCAGGGTAGTAAAAGCTAGATGCCCAGGGAAATTTATCTTTTAAGATAACAAATCAGAACCCTCATTTTTTTTAAGTTAAAAAATGTTGTGAATTTTACATGTTTTTCATTTCCGTTTTAAGGATCTGTATTCAAAATGTTCAATGCCCAAAAGCTTGTATCTCAAGTTTTAAGATTATGCTGAAATTAGTATGAAATGGTATGATGATGAAATTGGTATTTGAGAAATTTAGTGATTCTGCCATGTTCTTTTTGTTGAAATTTTTGCCCTTTGTCACTAAACACCTGAGGCTAATTCCATCAGAGGCATGCATCCCATTGCTGACTATAAATAACATGTAGAGCAAAATTACATATAGTTCCAATTTCTGGACCTAGAGCATAATATAATTAAAGAAGTGATATTCTTCTGTCCTTGGAACTCTATAACAATGATACAATTTCTGCTGATTAACAGTGAAATGAAACACTGTTAAAGTTTATACAACAATTATGTTGTACAGCCATTTACGGTTTCACATATTAATTTATAGCTTTAGCCACCCGGGAGCATTATTCATTACATTTTATTCATTACATATGTTTATTACTTAAAGTATTTATGAATTGAACATAGCTTTTTGTTGTTCTTACCTTTCTTCAGCATTGGTTGATATTCCTGCATGCACATTCCATTGTTCAGTTAGTGGTTGTGGCCATCCAAGTGCGCTCGAAGTATCACATTGGAAAATTGCTGTCGTTGTCATTTCAGTCGATTAAAATTTAATAAAACTATTTGAATTAAGACTATGAATGATGAAATGAACTTTTAAAAGAATTTGGATGATATAGTAAAAGAAATATTTGAGACTTTGAATGAGCCAGTGACTATATTGGAAGGCATAGACATTAAAGTCTATCAACTAATAAAAAGGGGTTAAAAAGGGGAATATCCTGGCTAAAAACACAATAAAAGAAGATCTGAAATGAACAAACTCTCCCGTGCAGCCGTACCCAAACTAGTTCCGACTGCTACATTGCAGTCATTTTAAAGTCTTGAATATTTCTTTTACTATATCATCCAAATTCTTTTAAAAGTTCTTTTCGTCATTCATAGTCTCAATTCAAATAATTTTATTACATTTTAATCGACTAAAGTGACAATGACAGCAATTTTCCAATGTGATACTTCCAGCGCACTTGGATGGCCACAACCACTAACTGAACAATAGAATGTGGTAATATTGACAAATGCTGAAGAAAGGTAAGAACAACAAAAACTATGTTCAATTTATAAATATGTTCAATAATTACATATAGTTCTCAAAATGCAATGAGTAATGCTCCAGGGTGGATAAAGCTATAAATTAATGTGTGAAACAGTAATGGCATAAAGCTATAAATTAACGTGCGAAACAAAAACCAACATAATTGTTGTATAAACTTTAACGATTTATAGAGCCACGTAATACAGTTCAAGGTTCTGAACAAAGAATAGAAATGAAACACGACATGCGACAACCGTCTTTCTTTTTATATTAGGAAGCTGTCCCAGACTTTTTCATTTTTAAATGTAGTTGGCCCGTCCGGGCAACTAGACTGTTTTTTTACCTGCCCAGGCCAATAATTTACATACCCCGGGCATCTTGAGCATGGTATTTTTCAGGCCCTGTTTCTAATGATGGATTCACTCAATATGGGAAATTAGATACTTTTGCTTGCAAGCATTAATTGTGATTTTTGCAGATAACTTAGTGGACCTAGTTCTGTCATAAAACATGAAGAATGAAAGATACAAAAATATCTAACTTTTTTATCTTTTATTTTCTATGAAAAGCTTCTCTCTCTCTCTCTCTCTTAAAAAAACAACTTCCTTTTGAATCTGAAAAAAATTGTTTATACAGAAAAAAATCTGACCAGCAATGGGATCCACATTTTCACATTTGTGAGCAAATTATTATGGGGAATATCTATAAAATTTACATCATCATCATCATTGTCAACCATTATCAATCCACTGCTGGACGAAGGTCTCCCCAAGTTTCCTCCACAACGGTCTGTCTTGTGCCAGTCTCCTCCATGTCACCCCTGCATACTTTCGAATTTCATCCACCCATCTCCCATGTGGTCTTCTTCTGGGTCTTTTCCTGTCCCTTGGAATCCAATCTAAAATTTCGGCTGTCCATCGATGATCTGTCCTTCTGGCAGTATGTCCAGCCCATTGCCATTTCAGGGATTTAACTCTGATCATGATGTCTTCCACTCTTGTCATTTTTCGGATCCACGAGTTCCTCTTCTTATCTCTCCTGGTTACACCAAGCATGCACCTCTCCATGCTTCTTTGAGTTGTCTGCAGCCTTTGTATGTCTCTTTTAGTTAAGGTCCACGTCTCTGCACCATACGTAAGCACTGGAAGGATGCATTGATCAAACACTTTTCTTTTAAGACATAATGGCATATTGCTCTTGAGAATTATGCTGTTTCTTCCAAAAGCTCTCCAGGCAAGTTTTGTACGCCGATTAATTTCTTCATCAATGTGACCCTCACTTGATATCTGCTGTCCAAGATAAACGTACGTGTCTGTTATCTCCAGCTTTTCTAAATCAATCGATAAATCTTCATTTCTTGTAAAAGCATTGAACATCACTTTTGTCTTCTGAAAGTTCATTTTTAATCCCACTTCTTTACTCTTGTCAGCAAGTTCCTGGATCATACTCTGCAGCTCTGATGGGGTAGTTGCAAAAATGACTACGTCATCAGCAAAACGAAGATGGGTTAGATAATCTCCATTAATCTTTATCCCCTTGTTTTCCCAGCTCAGCGACTGAAAAACACCCTCCAATGTGGCATTAAAGAGCTTCGGAGATATGGTGTCACCTTGTCTCACTCCCTTTCCAATTTTTACGTGTGTTGTATTTTCAAACAGCCTAATCTTTGCACTTGCATTTTCATAGATGTTATTAATAATATTAATGTATGCATCTTCAATACCGCAGGTTTTCAGAGCCATTGTAACTGCTGATGGTTTCACCGAATCAAAGGCTTTTTCATAATCGATAAAAGCCATGCACAATGGAAGTTCATATTCCCTCGCTCTTTCAATTAGTTCTCTCAGCACGTGGATATGATCTATTGTGCTGTAGCCACTCCTGAATCCAGCTTGTTCTCTTGGTTGAGCCATGTCCAGTGTTACCTTCAAGCGGTGTGAAAGAACTTTAGTGAAGATTTTATAAACTACTGATAGGAGGCTGATAGGTCTGTAGTTTCCGAGATCCTCAATGTCACCTTTCTTATGTAGCAGGATCATTGTAGCGGTGTTCCAATCCTCAGGAATCTTTCCTTCATTTAGGCATCGAGTGAAAATTTGGGCGAGTACTGTTTCGATTTCTCCACTTGCTTCTTGTATGATGTCTACAGTAATTCCATCTTCTCCTGGAGCTTTTCCTCGCTTCATGTTCTTGATTGCATGTGCAACTTCTGCTGGAAGGACTAGAGGAACTCTGGTACTGGTATCTTTCATGATGTCTGGAGTGCATATATCATCCCTTTCATATAATTTGGAGTAGAAATCTTTCACTCTTGTCAAAATTTCGCCTCTATTTCTTGTTACAGAACCATCTTCTTTTCTCAGTGTCATAATCTGTTTTCT
The DNA here is from genome assembly GCA_039090855.1 of Macrothele yani. NCBI lineage: Eukaryota > Metazoa > Arthropoda > Arachnida > Araneae > Macrothelidae > Macrothele > Macrothele yani. The sequence goes on along the minus strand of CM077009.1, from coordinate 130,077,588 downwards.
TCCCTTACTGAGATGTCCCTTTGCTATCTTTAGGCTTTGGTTGTTTTCAATTGCTTTCCTCACTAGTTCACAGTTGAATTTCCTTACGTCTTCGGTGATACTTTTTCTTACTGTCTTGCATAGCTCTATATATTCCTCTTTGGAAGTCACATCTTCTTTAGTTGTCCTCATCTCTCTTCTTTTTTGCATCAACATTTTGGTTTTTCCTGATAATTTGTTCACATGCAACTTGTTCTTAGACCCAGCTAATTTTGTTGCTGTTTCCATAAGAGCTTTGGTTACTTTTCTGTTAACTTCAGAGATGCCCACTTCTTCCAATGTTAGGCCTTCTAAAGCAGAGAACCTGTTCTTCAGTTCTAACTTGAAGGTATTATGGTGTTTTTTAAGGTTGGTTATGTCAATAGATTTTGTTTGTCTTATGAGCTTGCCTCGTTCAAGTTTGGTGTTGAGGTGCATCTTACATCTCACCAATCTATGGTCACTACCTGTGTTGAACTTGTTTAGCACACTGCAGTCTTCTATGACGAATTTTTTGTTACACATAATAAAATCAATTTCACTTGTCGTCCCATTTGGATGTCTCCATGTCCATTTCCTGTGTGGCTTTTTGTTGAAGGAGTTCAAGATGAAAAACCCTTGTGCCTCTGCAAACTCAACGAGAGTATTTCCACGCTGGTTTCTGTTGCCGTGACCGAATTTACCTACTGAAGTTTCATTCTGTTGCCGTTGCCCTATTTTTGCATTGAAATCTCCCATAATTATTTTCAAGTGCTGCTTACCTTTATTATTTAGATGACAAATTTCCTCATAAAATTCTTCAATTTCTTCTTCAGGATGACTTGTGGTGGGTGCATAAGTTTGAATAATCTGAGCCTGGTATCTTCTCGAGAGTTGGATAACAAGTCGTGCAGCTCTGTCAGAGGAACTTTCAACTTTTACAACTTTATCCTTCAGTTTCTTGTTTATTATAAATCCAACACCACTAGTTCTGCCAGTATCTGTCCCACGATAGTAGAAGAGATGTCCACTTTTCAGTTCGATGAGATCTTCTCCTTTTCTCCTTACCTCACTTAGCCCCACGATGTCCCACTTGATCCTTTGTAGTTCCTCTTCCAATTCAAGAAGCCTTGAATCAACATATAAAAGCTTATGTGCAAAATAAACTTGTAGCCTACATTCCCTTCATAACTGACGGCAATCCAAAATAGTTTTAGTGATTGAAAATAACCTTTGAATTCGCTTTAATTCCACTCGAAGAAGTGCATTTCTTAGATTCAACTACGGTAAAACCTCAAAAATCCAACATCCAGAAAACCGGCAACTTCAGAAATCCGGCACTTTTTGGATTTCGTTTTCGTGAGAACATCCAATGTTTCGCCAATAACCATGGAAATCTCTCGATGTTCCGTCTTAAGAACACATCGCGAGATCGTCCGATCTCAGCGTGTGAATTGCCAACAGCCGCCTACGTGTAACATGGGGAGATTTCTCAAATTCGTCATCTCATTGGGCTGCGCTGAAGTGACGCAGATCAATGAGGCGACAAATCGGCGTGTACGTTTAAAATGCATGTCGAATGTGTGACGATGATCAGTGCTTGATGGTGGCAGTATGTGATTTCTATCGTGTAATAACACTTTAATCGGCCTTCGTGATGCATCGCGGTAATCGACTTCGCAATGTATTGTAGTTTCGTCTGTCAAAAAACCGCAACACAGATGTAAATTTCACATCAGGTTTTCGTAATATAATGATATATCACCCAGCCCTATCGGTTGCTCTGGCTTTTTTTCAAGTTTTTGTCTGACTGAGACGATTTTTTTTTTCTCGCAAATTGCGAACAATGCGATCAGCAGAATGACGCCTACATATTTATAAGGCATAGAAGCACAAATTTCCGTTAAAGTGACCTGTTACATGTAAGTACGTGATTTACGTAATGGCCGTTACGCAATTTTTGGATAGCTTCAGAAATCCGGAATTTTCGAAAATCCGGCACTCGCCCGGTCCCGTCGATGCCGGATTTTCAAGGTTTAACTGTATTTATATATAGAATGGCACCCCCCCCACAAACACACACACCTCCTACTCTTTCTTAACTCATTTTTCAAAAAGCGTATAAATACCAACAAAATCTTTGAGACTTTGAATGAGTCAGTGACTATATTGGAAGGCATAGACATTAAAGTCTATCAACTAATAAAAAGGGGTTAAAAAAGGGAATATCCTGGCTAAAAACACAATAAAAGAAGATCTGAAATGAACAAACTCTCCCGTACATCATTTAAAACAATTTCAAGTCAATTAGTCAACGCATCTAATACATCATTTAAAACAATTTCAAGTCAATCAATTTGGAAAAAATAAATTAATTTGATGCAATTAATGAATTAAAAATGTAAACAAAACCAAATTAGAAGAAATTATTACAGATAATAATTGTCAAGGCAAAGATATATACATAAAAAAACCTATTTTGTAAAAAACACCACAATATCTAAGCTACCAGGGAAGAAAAATTGCCTAGTACAAAAATCTTTTAGAATCTCTTAAAAAAAATTGGTAAAAAGTACATCAGAATTGGACATCACTGTAACATAAACAAAGAAATATCTTACTCAATCGTAGAATTTTGAAAACAATTTCACTGATCCTATGGACCTACGTAATGCAGAAAGAAATTTCTTTGAATTTTATCTCTTCTTTCTTTCAGCTCAATCAAACTTTCATCTTTTGACCTGACCAATCAAACGATTCTTTTATTTCTTTGTCTACAGCTGTCGGAAATCTCATAACATTTGACATTAGGCTTATTCAATAACAAGATTAGAACGTCAAAGCCAGATTCAAGAACCTTGGGTAAACCTAACTTATTCTTTTAAGTCCAGGTCAAATTTTAATTCCTCCAATACATAGCTCTGCACTGTGAATTTCATCATTTTTCTCAAAAATCATAACGTGTTAAAACAGAAAACAAAAGTATGAATTTACTGCGGAAAGCTTCAATGAATAATGCCATGCATTGGGGTAGATTAGGCTTACACCTAGAAAAAGCAGCTCTATTGAATAATTCAGCAAATATTGAATCAGTGGTTTAAGTAAAGTCTAGAGCTGAGTCCGGGCTCAATTTTCGGAGCCCGAGGCCGTGGTATATCAGCCCAAGCCCGGATTTTATATTGCAAGATAGAGCCCGGGCCCGAACGACCCCAAAAACTGGCTAACCTGTTCAACCATTAATAAGAAACATCTCCTTTCCCAAACTCCCACTCTCTTTTCCTCCAGCAATTAACCAATGTATTCCTCAAATGGGAGTGGAGAAGGGATTATCTATTTTTATAGTGTAACTGTACGATTTTCTTTGACCGTTCATTTCCACCTGAAGTGGTTTGGCCGGCCGGGCATCCAAAATGATTGGGCGGTGCTGCAATTGTATGTTGCTAAAATAATGCTAATATTATCGCACCATAATGCGCTGCAATATGTACGTTGCTAAATAGAATTAGCAGGGAGCTACTGCACGGAGATATGGGATACATTATTGTCAGCAAAGCTATCAACTATCCAATATCCATAGTTCTTGATATAGCTTTTTCTTCTTTGCAGAAACACACTAATGCATGACCTATGGCATTTCCTACCCAAGGCAGGAATAAATAGCCGTCTGGAATGCCCGCTCCCCAACCAGAACCAGTCGCCGAAGAATTCCCTTTACCTAAGTGTCTCATTTGCTAAATCATATCAAATCACATTTATATATAAAAAAAATTTCTTGCTCTCCGGCTAAGAGCCTGAGCCCAAACCGCAGTAAATATTCTACAGCCCGGGCCTGAATCCCCTACTTCGGGCTCGGGCTCAGCCCATCTGAGCTCTGGTAAGGTCCCTGCATACTACACCACAGTGCAGAACCCTCTCTTCCCGAATTCAAGGAACTTTCAAAGGTTTAAAACATTAAGCTTTCCAGACAGAAGGATCATATCCACTTCATCACTTTTTCTATATGAGAGACAAACAAAATGCTAATTGAGGGTCCTTTCACTGGGAAGCACACAAACCAGGAAATTTTCAGGGAAATACGAGTCGGACGTGCTCATCCGCCATTGTGAGTCATGCATACATCTTTTAAACCTCTTTGTTGAGGAAATAAGGAAAACAACTGCTAAGATATTAGTAAAACTTTCAATTAGTGATAGCAATTGTATTGCAAGCAGTCTTCTTGATTTGTGCATGTCATTTCTATTATATCAAACCCATCCTGGGATGAGAGCTTCAACTGTTAAAGAATTACTCAAGAAATATGATGAGTGAATCATGACTTAGTGCATCAGCAGTGTTATGTATTTAATGTGAACAAACTCAGGAAATAGCCATTAATGATGTAAAAAATAAATTCAGCTGGATTTCTGAATCAGAAAGCTTTCAAGTAGCTCCCAATTTTGATTGTTCCGCTTTGTTTACATAAACTTGATCCCACCAATGAAAGTAGTGCACGACAACTTTCATGGGGGATCTTTTAAAAATTTTGTTATAATAGTTGCCTTAATGATCATTTTTATTTATAAATTTGTTTTATGAAGGAAATATGTCAAATAATAATGCATTTTTTGTTGTTTTTATCTGTAGCTAGCCTGTTTTTATTTCCAACTTTTGTTTGGGAAAAAAATTCTTAAAAAAAAAAAGTATTACTTGCTAAATTCTGATGGAGTGGGAGCCTCCAAGAAAGAGGAAGACCAAGGAGGAAGTGGATGGAGGAGATTAAATCAAGTTTAAAAAATAATGGACTGGATGAAGTGATGGCCTTGGATAGAGAGAAGTGGAAGAAGACTCTGGCTGAACTATATGGTCGAGGAAATCCGCTTAGTAGTGGAAATTCTTGATGATGATGATATGTTTGGGAAGTTAAAGTGTTTCACTCAATGAACAGTCAATACCACAAAAAATTTTACAGATCCTGACAGTGGAGCCCATACTTAAAGTGTGGAATTCAATTGGAGAGCTCTCAAGCAAAATCTGAGAAGCCACACTTCCAATTTGGAAGAATTATTGGCCAATAGCGTAATGGAATGTTTGTTCCGACAATTTTGTGATGAACAAAATTCAGATCAGGCGCAATTTCACCGATTAGCAACTAGCAAATAGCTAGTGAAAAATCAAATTTGCTAGTGAAAAAAATCGCAGTAGCAAATATTGCTAGTAAGGTAATTTCTTTATTTAAAGTAACCAAACATCATTATTAATCCACGAAGTTTACATAACAGTTTCTATTATCACTTGTTAAAACAGCGACGATCAGCGATTCTCTTTCGCCAATTTCCTTTCGACACTTAATACCCATCCTCCCCATATCTTTCATCCCTTCCAGTGGAAACTGTCGTAGAAGGGCATTGAAACTCCTCTCCATTGTGCCCTCATTGGTCTATTACAGAAACTGACATCGGCAATGGTTGCTGTGGCAACCCAGAGCTCTGGGATGGATCGGTTGTTTGACCACCTGCTCTGCCACCCTCCCTTCTTTTTGCCCCACGAATTTTGTCCTCGACTCCTGTCGTACCCTAAGCCCAGCGGTCGCCTACTTCCACAAGTCTTGATAGTCGTGCACAGGGCTCGACAAATCCCGGAGGCCAGGTCGCCCAGGCGCCTAAAATTCGGGCCGTGGCGCCTAATTTTCGTCTTACTTGAAATTTTGTAATTTGCAGTAAATACTGTAATTTCTGTTGTATAATCCATAGATTATCTATTAAAAGTTATGAATTTAGGAGATTGTAAGAATATATATAGGAAAAAAAAAACGATGCGGCGTTTAATTTTTTTAAAAAGTCCGCGAGGTAATTGTCAGGAGAGGTGGTGGTGTTGGGAAAGTACCGAAAATGTGGTAACTGAAAAAATGTAACGTAACAGTGAAATAAAAGACCGCGAGGAGATTGTAAAATATATGTATATTTATTTGTACTTTAGAAGCATTTTGACAGAAAATATGATGCAAGGAAGTCGTTACTATTCACCTGTGCGGAAGCCTATGTGGTGTGAGAATCCGCTACTCTCGGGAATCCCGCAAAGCTATTCCGTGGCATGTAACCTTTCTGCGTTAGTTAATTTTTTTTTACTTTCGGTATTCAGTTAAAACGTATTCAGAAATAAGACAATGCTATGGGCTGTCCGCAATTTCGACGGATTTTTTTTTAGTGTAACTAATGAACTTCGGTAATGCTGCAATGCATTACCGAAGCGATTTTAGTTCTTTATTTGCTTAAAAGTAGCACAGAAGTACTTCAAAATGACAGTTACTTTTTCAATAAGACGATCATTCCTTTCTTACATCTTTGGATTTCTGAGGCGGTCCTGTGAATCGCAGTTTTCTGTCGGAAATTACTATTCACGATTAACATGATAGGTGCGGATTATACGACTGTCGTACATGCCAATTATTACAGAATGTCTAGTTTCTGCGGATTTTGTTGTCTGACTACGGAACTCACGCTCGAAACTACGGATTCTACGAATTTTCATTTTGTTTAAAAACATTTTAAAAAATTTTTTATTGGGGGGGGGGGATCACTTGTTGCCTGGGGACGGTATTTTGTTTCAAAGCTTTCGAAAGCAGTAGTTAAATGGAGTAAAAGAATTTGCCCTAATCGTAATTTTTTCTCCCGATTATGCGTTTGTGTCTAGTATTCTTGTTAAATATCATTTTATGGCATATATGTTCGTATTTCAGCTTGAAACTGTAGCAAGAATTTGTGGAAACGGAAGGTTCAGGCTTGAGGTTCTTCCGCAAATTCGAGAAATTCCGTCTTTTTCGTTATGATGGCCACTCAGGAGATCGATGCACAAGTAAACAGAATTTGAAGGGGGGGGGGAGTCGGAGGAGGACGGAATTCTATCGTTACGAAACTTTCGAAAACGGAAAGCCGACGGAGTTCAGATTTTTTCCGTAACCATAATTTCTTTTTCTCGCGATGTTACTTCTGTCCAGGATTTTTAAGTATCATTTCACTGCACAAATTTTTGTATTGCAGCTTGAAAATAGGAGAAAAATTTCCAAAACCGGAAGTCGGACGGAGTTCTTGTACCCCCCCCCCTTCGCGCGATGTTCCCACTCTCCAACGCTGTTAAATCTTGATAAAGGAAATTCCCGAAGACGGAAGTGACGAAAATTTGTAAAAATTGATGCATGATGTTCAAAAGTATTAATATTCCCAAAGTTACACCATTTATCTAAAATTATCTAAAATAGTTGGAGCTTTGATATCATGCACTCATGGTCCTCAGAGTGATGGTTTTTATCAGAGGGCATAAAAAACAAGAAAAGTGACAATGAAGAAGTAGGGAGAAAATGATATCAGCACAAAGAAAAATTAAGCAGTGGTGCTGTGAAGTTGCAGAGTCAATAAAAGACAAACTGACAGTAGTACGCATTCTTGCTGTCTGTTTTGATTTTTCACCAGTTAAAATATTCAGCCCCCCCCTCTTTTTTTTTTTGGTCTCATCTCCTTAAACTGCAATTTTAGGGGCAGTATGATCATATGGTAAGTGGAGGTTCGTGCATTGCTCGTTCACTTGCTTGGATTTCCTGTCTGTCAAGCATCGTGGAATCCTGAACGCATCTTACCAATTTTTACAGGTGGAAGTTTCGAATCTTGCTGAGGAAAAAAATTTGTGTTTCGCACGTGTTAAGTTTGTTTTGTTAGAGTCCTTGTTTGCTGTGACGTTTTGTTGAGGCGCATATTTGTTTTTTACAAAGAGATGGATTACTTCAAAAAATAGTCCATGTATGCCATGTAATACTAGTTATTAGTAACAAGGCTGTTGGCAGGTATGGACTGTATTTTTGTTTGTTTTTTAAATATCATGGTCTGCGACATGCTGCTGCAGATTAGGCGAAGGAAAAACTTGCTTTTCTCAGAATTTCACGATTTACAGATCATATGCCGCAGTGGATTATACATGTTTTTTTGGTTTTCTTTCACAGCCTTTAGATTTTTTTTTTTTTCCACACCTTTGTGGATCACGAACAAATTTTTTTTTCCGAATTTTATGGTTTACAGATTATACAAAGAAAAAAATGGCACTTTAAATTAATATGTTCAAAATATGACTTCCGCAAATAGTATTTTAATAAAATCGAAATCTGAAATTTTTTGAGATCGGCTACTGAAAGAATATAAAAAGAAAATTATGAAGCAAATTGGAACTTTATTTTGCAATAAGTGGTTTGGGTAATAAGGAAAAAAATGACAACAAATATGGTTTACCACTTTTCGTTCCAGCGTCATAACCAAACACGATTTTTGTTCATGTGTTATGGACTTCGTTTCACCTGGCGCCTAAATTTTGGAGCTGGCTCCTAGATCTAGAACATATTTGTCGAGCCTTGGTCGTGCATACATCAAATACTGCGCTCTAATGATCAGTGATGAATAAGCAAGAATAATTCCACTTATTCGGATGGTAGACAAAACCGAAAGAAGCAAACGAAACTGTTAATGGAAAATAGCCTGCCAACACTGGCAAAAGTCTTATCCTTAGTAACTAGCTTTATTGCGTGGCATAGATAGATGCTTTTTTACGAAACGTGTTCGTGGAGGGGGTAAACGATTATGGAAGAAACTTTTGCTTCGTCTGACTTCTGGTTTTGGAAATTTTCCTTGTATTTTCAAGCTGAAATACAAATATTTATCCAGTCAAATGCTAATGAGCAATAATTCTTGACAGAGGCAACATCGCGAGAAAAAAAAATTATGATTACGGAAAAAATTCGAATTCCCTCGACCTTTCGTTTTCTAGTTTCGTAAAGACGGAATTCCAATAATAACGAAAAAAGCCAGAATTATTTGAATTCGTGGAAGAATCTTATGCCTGAAGATTACAGAAAAATTTTGCAGCAGCCAACTTCCGTTTTTGCAAATTGTTCTCCACAGTTTCAAGCTAAAATGCAAACTTTTATGTAATAAAATGATATTTAACAAGAAAAGCGGACACAAAGACAACATTGGGAGAAAAATTTGCGATAACGCAAAATTTTCTTACTCCGTTTCACTACTGTGTTCAAAAGTTTTGAAGCACGAAATTTCGTCTCCAGATGGAAAACGACCCCCCCCCCCCCCAAATATCGATCTTCAGAATGATCTAACTGATGACAAAAAAAAAGCGAGATTCCGCGAATCCCTGTAAGAATCTCGTGTATATCATAAAAATAATAGCAAAAGAAAAGTTTGAAACAAAATGAAAATTTGTAGAATCCGTAGTTTTGATAGTGAATTCCATAGTCAGACAACTAATTCCGTAGAAACTACGGCATTGTGTGGTAGTTGGCAGATATGAAGTGTGTAGAAGTTTAGCAGAAATTTGTGCGATACTTCTACTTAGTACTGCATGTTGTGAGGTCGGATTCAGTTTTTTAAAAAGAATACAAGGGGATTGGAGGAACAATTTGTCTGTTGAAACTTTAAATGCTCTGATGACAATTGAAATAGAAGGGCCACAAGAAGAGATTTTTAATCCACGGTCAGCAGTTATAAAGTGGTATGATGACAAAGTCAGACACCCTGAGCGTAAACCATATGGGAAGAAATCTGAATTAGAATGTCAGTGAAATATATTCATGTGGTATGAGAATTTGTTAGAAATTAATAATAAAGATAGTCACTAAACTTATCTAAGATTCTATTCATTATTCAAAAAGGTAAGTCAAAATATTTATACACATTTAAATTTCTGTGTAACTTTATTAGAAAATAAGTTACGATGTGATTTAGTTTTACTTGCTAGTCATGCAAATGTTTTGCTAGCAAACTATTTGGTCACTAGCAAAATTTGCTAGTGAGCCAAAAAGATGAAATCTTGCCCTGATTCAGATCCATTTGAACAGTTCATTGAAGTACTTCATTCTACTGAGTGGGAAAAATGAATGTTAGACACATTAATTTCATGCTATTACACCACATGAAAAAATGTTTCGCCATATATCCAGCCCGTATGTGGTTTTAATCCTAGTTGTAAATATATTTATGGCACCTCTATTCATAGTGATTGTGGAATAACTTGAAAAATAACCTCTATAAGACCCGTAAAAAAGTTATTCCACAATCACTATGAATAGAGGTGCCATAAATTCCATTTACAACTAGGATGAAAAAATATGTTGCATTCTGATTCTTTATGGGATTATGTGATGTACACTCTGACATAAAATAAATGCATTATTATTTTCAATAATAAAATAAATGCCTATAATTATTTCAATTACGATAAGATTTATTTTGATGAAAATAGTGATAAAAAATCTGCATCGTATCGTGAACTACTTTCTTTCACGTTGGGTGTGATCAAGTTCTGAGTAAACGAAGCGGAATGTTACATTAAAACTCAAATACTACTTGAAAACGTTCCAGTTCAGAAGTCCCGATATAAATTCTTCCTTACAAATAAACAACATGAAACTTAAAATTACATTCCAGATAACACAATGAATGAATCACTGCTCAGTAGTGGCGGCTCATGATAAGCTGAGATGGGGGGGGGGGCTGCATCTAAATTTTGTAGATATCACTTCGAATAAGCTAAGTTACTGTGTCTCTGCTGTCCATTTAATAATAATAATATATATATATATACACTGCTGGCCACCCAAAATGCAACACCAAGAAGGAAGCATCCGATTGGCCTGAAATTCGCAGCATGCGTCGCCCGTGAGAGGATATGCAAATCATGTGCGCCCGACACACTACCGAGAAGCACTATAAGAAGGGTGCACAGAAGGCGGGGTGTAAGTAGCGGAAGTGTGTTGTGCTGCCGGACCTGTGCGTGGGAAGCTTTCTGATGCCTCATCGCAGAATATGGCAGGCATTCCAGCACGTTTCGGAGTTTGACAGAGGACAAATAGTGGCTTATCGCGACAGCGGTTTATCATACCAAGACATTGGCACCTGTGTGGGATGACATCCAGCCACAGTGAGGCGAGTATGGATTCGGTGGGTGCAGGAGGGACGGACGGACCGATTGCCACACCACCGAACGAGAGGACCGGCATGTTGTGAGGCGGGCATTGACAGCTCGCACCGCCACATCATGAGCGTTAGCGCAGGAATTAGGGTGTGTTACGCAACAACCTGTGTCAGCACGTACCGTTCAACATCGTCTGCAGAAGTGGGGACTTGTCGCATGGCGGCCATTGCTCCGATTACCATTGACGTTACACCACCGGCGAGTGTGGCAGTAGTGGGCCGTTGAACGCCGCACCTGGACTACGGAATGGCACGACATTGTCTTCTCCGACAAATCCTGCTTCTGCCTGCAACACCACGATGGTCGGATCCGCGTTTGGCGGCACCGCAACTAGAGACTGTATGAAGCCTGCATTATGCATCCCCATACCGGTCCGTCGCCTGGCGTTATGGTTTGGGGCGCAATTGGATATGACACCCGCACCCCTCTGGAACGCATCACCGGTACACTCAACAGCCAGCGCTACATCTCCGACGTTTTGGAGCCTGTAGTCCTCCCTTACCTGCAAGACCTACCAGCGGCCGCGTTTCAAGAGGACAATGCGTGCCCGCACGTGGTACGCATCGTGCAACAATTCTTCATGGCCCACCAGGCGTCACTGCTGCTGTGACCAAGCAAGCACCACCCACGGCTATGCCTGATTAACTGTGGCAACGTGTGGAAGCAGCCTGGACCGACATTCCCCAAGCCCACATCCAAAGCCTCTTTTGTTCGATGCCGCGGCGTGTAGCCGCCGTTATTGCCAGCCATGGGGGCCAAACGAACTATTAATGTCTGCGTGTTCTACAAGTCACACGGGCCTGTAAGCTCAATCGTTTCATCTTTGTATCTGTTGTTGTGTCCAGTAAATGTGGCTTTGCTATCTCGTGTCCTTCTTGGTGTTGCATTTTGGGTGGCCAACAGTGTATATATATTGATCGAAAGTGCTTTTTTTTTACAAGAAATGAATATTTAGATTTTATATTTAGCGATTGATTGGGAAAATGTAGAGGTACTGATACCTAAATTAGGCAACAGATATTAAGTGATGGCCACATTTATGAAGAAAATAATTGAACTATAAAACTTGTGGACTAACTTTTTTACGGGTCTTATAGAGGTTATTTTTCATGAAAGTTGGTTGTCAAATTTTCGAACTAAAGCCTAGTTCGTCATCAGGACTACGTCACTGGAGTAGTTGCTGCCACTCAGTTGGAAGAGTCCAACCACAATTATCGTTAATTGTGGTACTTCTTCTCCTTGCTATTTCGATCCCTTCTTCTAGTTTCCTCTTTACTAAGTTTGACTGGTGGGTGATTATTTTCACTGAGTTCCAATTTATGGAGTGTCCACTTGCTTGTATATGTCTGTCTAGCCCTGTTTTGTTACTAATGTTCCTAATAGCTGCTTGGTGTTCTTTCATTCGGGCCTTAATACTTCTCCCTGTTTCTCCTATACAGCTGAGTCTGCAGTTACAGTCGATGCAATAAATTACTCCTTCTTGCAATTGGATGTCCAATTCTTTCTGCTTTAATTACAGGCAAACTTCAGGACTTGCAATGGGTTCTCCACTAGCACCTGTGCTAGCAAATTATTATATGAGTAAACTAGAGGCAAAAATCCTTATGCAACCCTCCTTATTTGCTCTCTATGTAAGGTACATGGATGATGTCCTAATTATAGTAGATACTGTGGACCAATCTCTACCCTCTCAGATTTAACTTACTAGAGAATACCTTGCAGTACACCCTGGAACAGGAAAAATACCATAGCATCAATTTCCTAGATTTAACCTTGACCTCAAGAGAGGGGGAAATATTCACTCAGCTTTTTAGAAAACCCACCAACACAAAGAAGATGTTAGACTTCTGCTCATTCCACCCTGATTATATTAAATCGAATACGGCGAGACAATTTTTGGAAAATATTGAAATCCTGGTCTCTTCAGATACTCAAAAAGATCTTCACAAAGAAGAATTAAAGGAAAAAATGGCAGAAAACAATACCCCTCCCCATATGTAGAGAAAATATTTAGACAAGTGCGAAAAAAGAAGCAGGATAAAACCAACTTCAAATTCACCAGCAAAATTACGTACCACAAGGGACTTTTCGAGAAACTGAAAAGAATTGAAGCAAAATATAATATCAGGCTAGCTCCAGATCTTAATAATAAAGAAATTCCTGCCAGCTTTAAAGCAGAAAGAATTGGACATCCAATTGCAAGAAGGAGTAATTTATTGCATCGACTGTAACTGCGGACTCAGCTATATAGGAGAAACAGGGAGAAGTATTAAGGTCCGGATGAAAGAACACCAAGCAGCTATTAGGAACATTAGTAACAAAACAGGGCTAGACAGACATATACAAGCAAGTGGACACTCCATAAATTGGAACTCAGTGAAAATAATCGCCCACCAGTCAAACTTAGTAAAGAGGAAACTAGAAGAAGGGATCGAAATAGCAAGGACAAGAAGTACCACAATTAACGATAATTGCGGTTGGACTCCTCCAACTGAGTGGCAGCAACTACTTCAGTGACGTAGTCCTGATGATGAACTAGGCTTTAGTTCGAAAATTTGACAACCAACTTTCATGAAAAATAACCTCTATAAGACCCGTAAAAAAGTTAGTCCACAATCACTATGAATAGAGGTGCCATAAATTCATTTACAACTATAAAACTTGGTCAAATGCATTATTTCTAAGAAATTGATTAATTAGTGCATCCTTCTAGTTCTTACGCATGGAGCACAGACATGGACCTCAACTAAAATAAACATACAGATGTTGCAGACAACTGAAAGCAGCATGTAGAAATGCATGTTTGATGTTACCAGGAAAGATACAAATAGAAATTTGTGGATCGGGAAAATGACAAGAGTGGAAGACATTATGATCAGAATTCCTGAAATTGCAATGAGATGGACATATTGCTAGAAGAAAGAGTCACTGACGGAGAGTTGAAATATTGAACTGGATAGCAAGGGAAAAAACAATACCCAGAAGATGACAAGAGGGAGATGGATGCATGAAATTCGAAAGCATGAAAGAAACTGGCTCAATGCAGACTGTTGTGGAAGAAGAAACTTGGAGACTCTCATCCAGCAGTGGATTGATGGTGGTTGCAAATTTTATATACATGCATATACGTATATATATATATATATATATATATATATATATATATATATATACTAAAGAGCAAAGCTGAAAACATAAGAAAAACTTTAGAATTTAAAACGAAAGATGCAAAATAACCTGAAGATCAAAACGCGCAACGCAGCAGTTATGAAAATTCAGAATTCACATTCTATTAAGAGACTGAAGCAAAAAAAATTTTTGACTCACACCAAGTACAACATAGAAAAGGTTATGTATTGATTGGTGTGAGTAAAAAGACAAAAATAAATCAACTGAATGTAGAAAGTGTCGAGAATACTGAGCCTTGGCTTTATCAAGGACCAGCAAAAACTCTGCATTTTCTCACTTCCACAAAGACCTATTTGGAAATGGGTTTCTGCAAAGTCATAGATGCAAGTAATAAGCCCACCAAAAAAAATTTTTAAAAATATATATTTTAAAGAATATATATAAATGTCATGAACTCCGCAGAGTTGCATGACCAAGCTTTAGTTAACAATTTAGCTAGCATCCATAACTTTCCTGGCCTGACCCATGCTCTTCATCTGTTACTATTAAACAGAAAGAAGAAGATTATAGAAAACTCAAGTTGTAAGAGTGACATAATAAATCAGAAATAATGTTCAGCAATAACAAATTACCAAGTTCGCCTGAGAGAGAATTTAAACCTGAATAGCAATACAAAAGTATTACAAATTCTTGACATTGCAATAAAAAAGGAGATATTAATTTTTTTAAAACACAGATTCTTGAAAGAAAACTGGATTATAAAAACCCCCTACTCCACAACTTCTGACAACACAAAAATGAGAATATAATAAAGACAATAATTAATTAAAGAAACGCATTGTGAAGGTTATATGACATGAACAATTAGTTGCAATATGTACAAAGTATTTCAGAAGTGCTTTAAGTGCATAATTAAGTAGTTATTAATTATTGTCTTTATTATATTCTCGTTTTTGTGTTGTCAGAAGTTGTGGAGTAGGGGGTTTTTATAATCCAGTTTTCTTTCAAAAATCTGTGTTTTAAAAAAATTAATATCTCCTTTTTTATTGCAATGTCAAGAATTTGTAATACTTTTGTATTGCTATTCAGGTTTAAATTCTCTCTCAGGCGAACTTGGTAATTTGTTATTGCTGAACATTATTTCTGATTTATTATGTCACTCTTACAACTTGAGTTTTCTAAAATCTTCTTTCTGTTTAATAGTAACAGATGAAGAGCATGGGTCGGGCCAGGAAAGTTATGGATGCTAGCTAAATTGTTAACTAAAGCTTGGTCATGCAACTCTGCGGAGGTCAAAGCCAAGGCTCAGTATTCTCGACACTTTCCACATTCAGTTGTTTTATTTTATTTTTATTTTTCTTTTTTCTCACACCGGTAGATACATAACTTTTTCTATGTTGTACTTGGTATGAGTCAAAAATATTTTTGCTTAGGTCTCTTCTTAATAGAATATATATATATATACAAGTATATAAGGATAAAAAATGTAAAAAATTTAATGTGTGTGGCAGTCGCAGCGGAAACACACACTCAAGGTTATGTACGCATTTTCAAGTGTCTCATTGTGACCCCTAGAAATATGACAATAAATATTTTTCCGTCTGATACACTCCCTTTGAAACTTCGACTTGAAACCAACCACTGCAACTTGGGCGGCGATGGAAAACATTTTGCAGAATTTTGAAGGGTCTGCCAGAATTTCACGATGAGTTGTTATTGCGATACTCACACACCGGCATTCTCTTTAATAAAAACGGATTGGAAACATATTCAGCCCAGTTTTAATTTTGAATTTAGTGTAGAAAAGTGTGTTTTCCAAAATTTACCAACTTCGTAAATTTTCTAAACAATAATATCTGATTAAATGTTCTTTTCAAATTAATTAAGTATAATGCACTACCTCAATTGAAATGTGCAGCTTATTTTTGGGAGGGAGGGGGATGCAGCAGAAAAAAAATTGTGTACCCATTGGAGTGACTTCAATGATTTTTGGTGAATACAAATCTGCGTGAGTTTAAAAGCGAAAATTTCGTTGTGCTTGATAAGTGAAGAAATCAATTTTGTGAAAGTATTTCGCTGCAGAAATTAATCTCTCTCTCTTTCTCTATTTTTTTTTCTTTTTCAATTTATCCTATACTGAATTCTATTCTTAATCGTAATTTGTTCACATTCCCATTTTGACCAGAAGAGAAAATATAAGTAAAACTTTTTTGCAAAAGTTCTGGCAACTGAGTATTTTTCATTAGCAAACACAAATAATCCACAGTTCGATGGTGTTAGAATTGTTACATTGAATAAAAACAGAAACAAACCAAAAATTGGAAGGAAAAAAAAAAAAAAACAGGTTGAGTAATACATTCAAACATACCTTATTTAATACTTTATATCAACATTTATCATTATTTGAATTCATTCCCCTATTTTATTTCTTATTCGAAAGAACAAGAACCGTATTAATCAACAAAGCACACAGGCCCTGCGATGCTTTCCCACCCAACGAAAGACTGCATTCGCGAGCAACCGTGCTAGCGAGACTGCCATCAATGCAGTCCCCAGGGAAGTTTTATTCAAAGGAAACGAACTGATGTGGGAATAGGCAGAGTTTCCCACATGAGTTGGTTTCATTAGCCGTCAGGGCTGCAAGCAGCGAATTGTTACATTGAATAAAAACAGAAACAAACCAAAAATTGGAAGGAAAAAAAAAAAACAGGTTGAGTAATACATTCAAACATACCTTATTTAATACTTTATATCAACATTTATCATTATTTGAATTCATTCCCCTATTTTATTTCTTATTCGAAAGAACAAGAACCGTATTAATCAACAAAGCACACAGGCCCTGCGATGCTTTCCCACCCAACGAAAGACTGCATTCGCGAGCAACCGTGCTAGCGAGACTGCCATCAATGCAGTCCCCAGGGAAGTTTTATTCAAAGGAAACGAACTGATGTGGGAATAGGCAGTTTCCCACATGAGTTGGTTTCATTAGCCGTCAGGGCTGCAAGCAGCGCAGTCCGCCAACGTTCCTTGCGCTCCCAGTGGCGTTATGCAGGGAAAACTTCCAGTTGAGTTCAGAAAACTTCTCTCTCTTGGTACGGCATGAAAATAAAACTGCTTTGGGTAGGTAGACTGGGGGGGCTGCAGCCCCACAGCAGGAGCTGCCCCTGCTGCTCAATAATTAGCAGTATTAAGTATTTAATGTGAGAACAATCTCAAGAAATAGACATTGATGATGTAATGAATAAAATCTTCCTTATGAGAATCATCATGGAACTCAAAATTCCATAAAGCTATGATAAATGTATATACCAGATTACTTCTGATAATTTCTAAATTTCTACACACACCTATTGTGTATCAGGTGAGCAGCAGTCATATTATTTAGATTGTGGATTAAGAGCAGCAAGTTACAGTTTTTCAAATAAATTTTGTAAACTAAACATTTTTATAACTAGTATAAGAACTGGTTTTTGTTTTGAATTTTCTGCCACTCTGACTCGAGTATGAATTCCGGCAATGAAATGCTACTAAACTCTGGCATATCATATTTATTAACTTTCCTTTGCACCTGATCCTTACTTTCTCAAAATGATAAATATCACAAAATAAAAAGCTTGATAGTATACCACGAGCTTTGTTAATTTTTTTTTTTTTTTTTTGGCACTGGCAAGGGCCTTAACCCCAAGAAGTTACCTGTTCGAATTCCTGTTTAACAACTTCGTTAGCACATCACCTACACGGTATTTAAAAAACAGCCGCTTAAACATTGCAGGAGCCGAAATCATCGGTACATCACTTATTATCATCATGCGAACAGAAACATTATCATAAATTTTCGTGTACGGAACATAGAAATACAAAGCAATGTTTCGCTTATCTTGCTTAAATGTAGGAGAACGAATGTGTTGCTATGAACCAGATCATTAAATTCTACTACTTATTTCTCATCATAGGCAGCATGCAAGTAGGTACGGAAAAATAAATATGAAAATAAAACAAATAGAAAAGCAAAAACTCTAAATGTATACCATTGTTCCACTTATTCGAAAACAAGATCACAAATTCAGAAAACCTATATTCCAACCCGTTTGTTTACCGATAACATGGGAACTACGCAAAGCGGCTGCGGTTTCGTTATAACGCTAGATGAGATTACAACCAAGGATTTCTTAATCCGACAGAAGGTGTTTTAAAGAAGGAATCGATAAAATTAAGGCAAAAACGTTCCCCCAAAAAACCTAATAAATCAAATTTCATTACTTTGAACAGTAAAAAGAAAGTGAAGGACGACCCAAGGAACGAAAACAGTCAACAAAAAAAAGCAAAACGGAGTTGAATTATGCGTCTTTTTTTCTGTGGTTCAGTGCTTCTAACCTTTTTGGTTGAGGTTCCTGGAGAGTCGACCAGTTCCTCCTAAGATAATCGTACGCGTAAAAATCTAAGGAAGGAATTAGTACTGTTATGATGAAACAAAATATAATTTCTGCTCTTAAAACTTTACACCAAACAATATGTCATTAAGATTCCACATTCAAAAGTACACTTAAATCAGTAAATTTAATGAGAAACCTGCTCTTCCTCTATTTTGAGTATGTGTTATAATTTTTTTGTTGTTACTTATTTGGGCTATAAGCAGTCGCCCGTTCCTAATTTAAGATAAACACAACATCCATGCTTCACCGGGATTCGAACCTCGATGTATCTCGGACAAGGGATCAGAAGCCATCGCTTAGACCACTGCGCCACCGGGACGGCATTTCGAAGTTTAATTACCACCATGAACAACTTGAAGAGCTACAAGCAGCTGCCCATTCCCAAATTCAGAGCCACTGATTTTAGAGAAGGGAGAAAACCGAAGCCGCAATGGTGGCGCAGTATTCTATGCGATGGCTTCGGAACATGCGTCCAGGATGAGTCCGCGTTCAAATCTCAGTGTGTTGCCCCGGTGGCGCAGTGGTCTAAGCGATGGCCTCTGATCATTCGTCCGAAAGGGGTCCGGGTTCGAATCCCGGTGAGGCATGGATGTTGTGTTTTTCTTACGGCACTGGCTCTCTCCCTTCCCTGGAACCAGTGACCCTAAATTAGGGACGGGCGCTTGCTTTTTTTTTTTTTTTTTTTTGATTGGAGGTTTAACGACCACCGTGAGCAACTCCATGGGCTATAAGCAGTCGCCCGTCCCTAATTTAGGGTCACTGGTTCCAGGGAGGGGAGAGAGCCAGTGCCGTAAGACAAACACAACATCCATGCCTCACCGGGATTCGAACCCGGACCCCAGACGGACGAATGATCAGAGGCCAGCGCCTTAGACCACTGCGCCACCGGGGCGGCGGGGCGCTTGCTTATAACACATTTGAGTTGCTCACGGTGGTCGTTAAACCTCCAATAAAAAAATCTCAGTGAGGCATGGATGTTGTGTTTGCCTTATGGCACTGGTTCTCTCCCTTCCTTGGAGCCAGTGGCCCTAAATTAGAGACGAACAACTGCATATAGCCTAAGGACTTGCTCATGGTGTATCGTTAAACCTCCAATGCCGCAGCGGTCTAGGCGATGGCCTCTGATCATTAATCCGAAAGGGGGCCGGGTTCGAATCATGGTGAGGCATAGATGTTGTGTTTGTCTTACGGCACTGGCTCTATCCCTTCCCTGGAACAAATGACTTTAAATCGGGGACGGGCGACTGTGTATGCCCATTGAGTTGCTCACGGTGGTCGTTAAACCTGCAATAAAAAAAAAGCCGAATGGCAAACATACACCGTGCCATGGCCGTGTGCGGCAGTAAGGAACCCACAAGTTTCTTTCTCACGTGACTGGAATTCCCGTGAGTTTCGGACGCGTACCCCAAATCTCTTAGGGCCGCCCCGGTGGCGCAGTGTTCTAAGCGATGGCCTCTGATCATTCGTCCGTAAGGGGTCCGGGTTCGAATCCCGGTCAGGCATGGATGTTGTGTTTGTCTTACGGCACTGGCTCTCTCCCTTCCCTGGAACCAGTGACCCTAAATTAGGGACGGGCGACTGCTTATAGCCCATTGAGTTGCTCACGGTGGTCGTTAAACCTCCCATCCAAAGAAAAAAAAAAAAAAAAAAAAAAGGAACCCACAAGTTTCTTTCTCACGTGACTGGAATTCCCGTGAGTTTCGGACGCGTACCCCAAATCTCTTAGGGCCGCCCCGGTGGCACACTGTTCTAAGCGATGGCCTCTGATCATTCGTCCGTAAGGGGTCCGGGTTCGAATTCCGGTGAGGCATGGATGTTGTGTTTGTCTTACGGCACAGGCTCTCTCCCTTCCCTGAAACCAGTGACCCTAAGTTAGGGACGGGCGACTGCTTATAGCGCATTGAGTTGCTCACGGTGGTCGTTAAACCTCCAATAAAAAAATCTCCTGGAGATAAATCTCGCCCAAAATAAAAGATAAATTCCGTACATCAGCTTTCGTCACAGATGGCCTAGCGAACATTGTTATCGAAGTTCCTCAGCGGTCATCATTCAGCAATTACGCGCGGACATGCCACCTTTAAATGGCTACCTTCTCCTGATTCGGAAAAGTCCTTCCCCAATGTGCTTCTGTGGCTTCGGTCCTGAGACTGCTACTCACTTCCTCGTCTCCTGCCCTGCCTACAGCGCATATCGGAGGGTTTGTTTCTGTGTGACAAGCCCTCCTTCCGTCTCTTTTCAAACGTATTCCTTGTTGGACTTTCGGGACGCTTCCGTGGCAAAAAGAAAAGTTCGGGCCTTGGAGAAATTTATAGTTCCCTCAAGACGCTTCTCATTTTGAACACTCCATTTCTAACCCTCCTACTCATGAGCGTTTCCCATGATGGACTTTTGTGATACTGCCGTGGCTTCACCTGCTGTTCGTGCATCTTAGTGATTCATCGTGATCAGGAGAAATTTTCGCTATTACAGCTCTGCCAACTAGTTGCTGTGAGGCAAAAACCTCAGTCTATAAGACTCATCGTCTCCAAAATAAATAAATAAATAAATAAATCGTGCTTGCTTGCTTTTTTTTTTTTGATTGGAGGTTTTAACGACCACCGTGAGCAACTCAATGGGCTATAAGCAGTCGCCCGTCCCTTATTTAGGGTCACTGGTTCCAGGAAAGGAGAGAGCCAGTGCCGTAAGACAGACACAACATCCATGCCTCACCGGGATTCGAACCCGGAACCCTTTCGGACGAATGATCAGAGGCCATCGCTGAGACCACTGCGCCACCGGGCGGCTTTGCTTGCTTGAAGGTTTAACGACCACCGTGAGCAACTCAAAGGGCTATAAGCAGTCGCCCGTCCCTAATTTAGGGTCACTGGCTTCAGGGAAGGGAGAGAACCAGTGCCGTAAGACAAACACAACATCCATGCCTCACCGGGATTCGAACCCGGAACCCTTTTGGGCAAAAGATCAGAGGCCATCGCTTAGACCACTGCGCCACCGGGGCGGCAAAAAAAATCGTGCCCCAAATCTCCTAGTGATTGTGAAATCTCCATGTATTTACTACATGTCCTGTAAAAATAAGGATGTTTTTTTTGTGCTGATTGGCAACGGTTGGCTGGTGTGAAGTTGGCTCTCCTGTTTCTATTCGGTGAGCCCCGTAGGATACCGTGCGTTTTGGGTGTGTCGTCGTTGGCGAAAGCGTTCTTGTTTCGTTGCATTTTTGAGACAGCGGCTTGCTGTTTTCTCTTTTATTTTCGTTTCTTTGCCAGCTAAGGTTTTGCGGGCGGTTGGTTCTTCCCATATCCAAGGTAGGATATTTTACTTTGCATGCTCTTGTTTGTTGTGGTCAGTTGATTCGGGGTGGGCCCCAGCTACCGCCGGTGGGTCCGGCTAGGATGGGGGCCTCTGACTTCTCTACTCCGGCTAAAAAAGAATGCGTTCTTCACCGGGTGATGAGCTTCCTCGCTGGGTGGTTTGCTAGTACCAGTTAATGATTTTGTTTGTTCTATTCAATGGTCTCCTCAGAAATCGCTGCGTAGGGCATTTGCGAGCGGATTGACTCGTGGTGAAATACTTATTTTCGCGACTTCTGGGAAGCTACCCAGAGTCCGTCCCATGTTGTTGAAGAGGTTCTTCGTAGACAATATTTCAATGCATGGCTCGATTTCAGACGTTCAGTTTTTACGTTCGGGTGATTTATTGGTGCGCTCCTCGAATCTCATTTCTTGCTGGAAATTTGTCAACTTTCTCATTTTCTTGAGGTCCCTGTCAAAACTAAGGTCCTCACTAAGTTTATGACAACGAAGTTTTTAGTTCGAGATGTAGACATTGAAGCCCCTGTAGATGAGATTGCTACGGAATTGTTGGACCGTGGTGTGAACTGTCTTCGTGTTGTTCGGTTCCGACGTTCAGTAAATTTCTCGAGGGTTCCTACTTCGGACCTAGTGGAGGAACTAACCGTGACACTATCTATCTGTGGTATTCGAGATGTGCGGTCAGACCCTTCTTGGATTTGCCTAGGCAGTGTAAAAATTGTCAGCGTTATGGACATCTCCTGTCAACCTGTCGTAGTGCCGCTCGCTGTTCTCGTTATGGTGAAGGACGTGACTCTTCGGTATGCTTGGCGTCGAGGCTACAGTGCGTATTGTGCGAGAGCTCTCATCCTGCTTCTGACACGAACTGCCCAATTTACCTCCAAGAAAAGCGGATCCTAGATATTATGGTTTCGAAGCATCTCAGCTATCCAGAAGCTCGGGACTCTGTGCGTCAAGTCCACCAGGCCTCATATGCGGCGGCGGCGGCGACTCAGGCTCAACCTCCGTGTGTTTGCTCCTCTGCCTTCCCTCAGCTTCTGGACATCATCTCCAAACTCACCAGTAGATTGGACTCATTGACGAATCTTCTTTCACCTCCTTCTTCCCTACATGTCGGTCCCACCTGAACCGCTGCTCAGGTGCCACAAGCTGAAGTTTTGCAGAATCCACCCACTACATTTGGAGTGAGCCGAGCTTATTCAGTACCTGCTGAGCAACCTCCTGATACTGGCCAAAGCGCCGATTAATTCCTGTTATGCGAAGAATCTGTGGTTCCGTATGTGGAGTCGGCTGCGGAATCCGTCAAACTTTCTCACTCCAGAACCTTCTTGTGTCCTCCATGCCCTTCTCTTCTCGTCCAGCCTTGCTGTCTCACCTGAAAGTTCATCGTGACGACGGTAAGTTTCTTTGTAGTCTCTGTTCCATTCGGTTCAAGACAGCATTTGGCCTAGCGGATCATTTTCCTCTTCATGAATAGTTGGTCGCTGGTCCAATGGAATGCGCAGTCCCTTCGCTCGAAAAGACCTTATTTCACCGACAGTTCTATTTTTGCTACAGCCACGATCTTAACTATCCAAGAATCCTGGCTATCTCCTAGTATCTCTTTTTCCCTCCCAGCCCGTACGGTGTATAGAAGTGATTGGGGAGAGGGGGTGGCCTCCTTATCAGGTCGGATATCTCTTCCAGATTGGTGAACATCTTCAGCTCGGATTCGAACGAACAGCTTTTTTTTTGATTGAAGGTTTAACGACCGCCGTGAGCAACTCAATGGGCTATAAGCAGTCGCCCGTCCCTAATTTAGGGTCACTGGTTCCAGGGAAGGGAGAGAGCTAGTGCCGTAAGACAAACACAACATCCATGCCTCGCCGGGATTCGAACCCGGACCCCGTTCGGACGAATGATCAAAGGCCATCGCTCAGATCACTGCGCCACCGGGGCGGCACGAACAGCTTCTTGCTACGGATATCTTCTCTGGCGACACCACGATCAGGATTACTAATTTATACAATCCCTCTCCTCCCCTCTCGGCGCTCCTGCTTGGACGGATCGAACAACTGTACACTGATTGTTGTATGGTGGTTGGGGATTTCAACATTCATCACCCTAGCTGGGGTTCTGCTTCTCCAAGCCGGGGAGGTACTTTCGTGGACTGGCTTTGCTCACAGGATCTTTGTCTGCTAAACTCGGGGGCCTCTACCTTTTGCAGGGGGCCAAGTTGCTCTATCTTGGACCTCACCATGTGCTCTCCTCTGCTGGTTCCTTACTGCTCCTGGTCAGTGGATAGTGATCTCTACGGTAGCACCCACTATACTGTCATTACAACATTGGCGGCAGGGATGTTTGGCTCCCCTCCCCCTCCTTCGCTGGGTCTGCAGCCAGTTGCGTGGTCAGTGGTTTGGCCTTCCATCCAGAAGATTATCCGAGGTGAACTTTCTTCCACTCCTGACGGTGTCGCTCTGATCCTGGACTAGATTTCCCAGATTCTTGATGCTTCTCGTCGGCCAGCGGTCAGCGTCGACGTTGGTCTCCCTGGTGGGACTTTGATTGTGCTCAGCGGCTTCGCAAGAAACGTCGCCTCCTTCGCTATGCCAAGTCGTCCAGCTGCTTCTTTGCTTGGACGTTATATCGGCAGGAAGAACGGAATCTTCGCCACCTCCTCACACCTAAGAGACGTGCCTACTGGAAGGCACAATGCAACGACACTTCGAGGCCATGCTTCGTTTTCTCCCTCTTGCGCCGTCTGAAATCTCATGTTGAATCGAGCCCTGCTGACCTGCTTCTTCGGATTGAGGATTCCCTGGTTGCTGATCCGGTAGAGCAGGCTTCGGCGTTTGGTGATCTCCTTTCCGCAGACTCAGGCTGTTCGGTGCACTCCTTTTCTATTGACCATGATTTTTTTTGATTGGAGGTTTAACGACCACCGTGAGCAACTCAATGGGCTATAAGCAGTCCCCCGTCCCTTATTTAGGGTCACTGGTTCCATGGAAGGGAGAGAGCCAGTGCCGTAAGACAAACACAACATACATGCCTCACAGGGATTCGAACCCGGACGCCGTTCGGACGAATGATCAGAGGCCATCGCTTAGACCACTGCGCCACGGGGGTGGCTATTGACCATGATGACTCTTCCCTATTGATGGATGCGTTACTTACAGCCGGGGAAGTTGCCAGGGCTACTAATGGATCGCCAGACGCTGTGCACTCGGCCCTGATGGATGTACTTACGAACTGGTGAGACGTATATGGAGGTGGAATTCGTCGTGGCTGGTTGATCTCTTTAACCTCTTTTGGTCTGCCGGCGTTCACCCTTCATGCTGGAAGGAGTCCTGGGGGATCTCAATAAAGATGCCTAACAAATCTGTTCTCGACTTATCATCGTACCGAATGATCACCCTCACATCGGTTTTTTCTAAGATCTTGGAGAAAGTCCTATTCTCTCGCCCAACAAACTTTATTCTCTCTCATCAACGGATCAGCAAGCTGCAGTTCGCATTTTTGCCAGGACGTTCCACATCGGCGTGCCTTCTGTCGATCCAACGTCATCTTCTGGTGGCTCCAGCTAGACATAATTGTTTTTCTGGTGTATTTGGACCTTCAGCAGGCATATGATTTGGTCTGTCTTCCTGCTCTCCTGGGGAAATTGGCGTCTCTAGGTGTTCGTGGACGTCTTCTCCGTTGGTTGGATGACTACCTTGCTCGGAGCAGATTTCGCGTTCGTTGGCGGGGAATGGTGTCATCCTCCTTTCTGCAGTGCCGAGGTGTTCCTTAGGGTAGCTTCATTTTGCCTATCCTTTTTAACTTATACATTGATGATGTGGTTGATTGCTGTCATCCGAATGCGCATGTGTTCTCATTTGCAGACGACATTTTTGTTTTCTATAGTTCCAACCGGGCAGCGGCACTAAGCTGTATGCAATCCACTTTTGATTCCATTGTTCAGTGGACATCTGCCTGGGATTTAAGTCTCTCTCCTTCTAAACGCTTCGCGGTTGACTTCTCCCGTAAGCGCCGGTCGCCGGCCCCTCCTTTCCGGCTGGGCTCCGACTCAGTGGCCTGGCAGTCCTCCATCAAGATTTTAGGGGTCTGGTTTAACTCCTCCCTGACTTGGTCTTCCCACCTCACGCACGTCAAGAAGTCAGTCTTCCGAGCCTTGTCTGCTGTTAAAGTTGTTTGTACCCTGCTACTCGATTATCTGCTCGGGTCTCCCTTTTCAGCACCGATATCTGCATCCGATGCTTCTCAAACATCACTTTGGGGTGTTCTTGGCCCAGGACTCAGCGTCGCACCGCATCATTGCAACTGACGCTTCGAAGATTAACTTCTCGGTGGCGATCGGGCATTTTTTTCCACGGAACAATTCCAGCTGTTCGTTTTCCTTCTCGACTGTTTCCTCAGTGTTCTCGGCTGAAGCGTGGTCCCTAATAACAGCGCTTGAATTTGCTCCCGGCCCCTGCGGTGGCCTCTTGCTGCTTACTGATAGTCGTTCTGTTCTACAGGCTTTGTTGGCATTAAATCGCAAATCTCAAGACATTATCGTTCTTCTGCATGATTCTCTTCAACGCCTCCGCTCTTTCTACGAGGACATTGTGCTCGTTTGTGGCCCGGCTCATGTAGGTTTACCAGCGAATGAGGCCGCTGACGCCCGACGGGGCCAGGGCCTGCCCCTGTCTCCCCCTCTGTTACAGCCTCCGACGCTGCTCGGCACAGTGGTAACATGATCATCTCCTCTTCTGATTCAGCCTGGCTTTCGTCCGGGTGGGCAGAGCGATATCCGTTCATCAGCTTCCGTCACAGATGGCCTAGCAAACATTGTTATCGAAGTTTCTCAGCGGTCATCATTGCGAAATTACGCACGGACATGGCACCTTTAAACAGATACCTCTTTCTGATTCCGAAACGTCCTTCTGCGATGTGCTTCTGTGGCTCCGGTCCTGAGTCTGTTCGTAACTTCCTCCTCTCCTGCCCTGCGCATAGCGCATATCGGAGGGTTTGTTTTGGTGTGACAACCCCTCCTTCCACAACTTCCGTGTCTGCTCAAACGTATTCCTTGTTGAACTTTCGGGACGCTTCCGTGGCAAAACGTAAAGTTCGGGCCTTGGAGAAATTTATAATTATCTCCAGACACTTCTCTTTTTGAACACTCCATTTCTAACCTTCGTTCTCAAAAACGTGTCCCATGATGGACTTTTGTGATGCTGCCGTGGCTTCACGTGCTGGTCGCAAGGAGGTTCACCTCATTAGTTGGTCGTGCATCTTCGAGATTCATAGTGATCAATAGACATTTTCGCTATTACCGCATGGCCAACTAGTTGCTGTGAGGCATAAACCTCAATTTATAGGCCTCATCGTCTTAAAAAAAAAAAAAAAAAAAAGGATTTGTTAGTCAACTCACTTCAACTTGGTTAACCGTTTGCTTGCCTAAATTTCTCGGAAATGTTGGATGGCTGTGTTATTTATTTTTACCGTTTGTGTTCACTATGAATAATTTAAAAATTTGAGTGTCTGTACAAACACTATCTCATTGTATGTAATTAGTATGTGTACAGCTGCATCACGTGAAAGCCATTAAATCTGGGATTTTACCGAAGTGAATTGAGCGGTTGAAGTTCAATTAAGTTTATACTGAATTAGAAAAGTGCGAAATCTGCCGTGTAACAGTTGTGTAGGAAACGTGAGAAAAATATCAAGAAAGTATTGGATAAGTACTTATGTTTCCACTTAAACCCCTTCCTGGTGTAACCAAATATGTCAGCATCACAAAAGTCCATCATGGGACACGCTCATGAGAAGGAAGGTTAGAAATGGAGTGTTCAAAAAGAGAAGCCATTAAATCTGGGATTTTACCGAAGTGAATTGAGCGGTTGAAGTTCAATTAAGTTTATACTGAATTAGAAAAGTGCGAAATCTGCCGTGTAACAGTTGTGTAGGAAACGTGAGAGAAATATCAAGAAAGTATTGGATAAGTACTTATGTTTCCACATAAACCCCTTCCTGGTGTAACCAAATATGTCCGCCGCCCCGGTGGCGCAGTCGTCTAAGGCGCTGGCCTCTGATCATTCGTCCGTAAGGGGTCCGGGTTCGAATCCCGGTCAGGCATGGATGTTGTATTTGTCTTACGGCACTGGCTCTCTCCCTTCCCTGGAACCAGTGACCCTAAATTAGGGACGGGCGACTGCTTATAGCCCATTGAGTTGCTCACGGCGGTCGTTAAACCACCAATCAAAAAAAAAAAAAAAAAAAATGTCTGCTCCAGCGAAAGTAACCACATCTTGCAAAGGACAGACTTCAAAACCCTCCTGGAATGCTGGGCATTTCAAGCCATTGTCAATGTGTGCTGATGAAAAATCTCGAAGATACATGCTATCACTGATAAAATTTATGCAGAAATGTAGACCTTTGCAACGTAAAAATAATGACAAGCTCCAAGAAGAGCCCAAAGAAGAGTGTAAAGTTTGCCTCAAGAAATTCACCCAAAAGAGTTCGCTTTCAAGACATTTACGGATTCATAAAGGTGACAGACCCCATGAGTGTGAAATATGCCACCAGAAATTCACACGGAAGACCCATCTTTCAAGCCATTTGCTCACACACACTGGTGAAAAACCCCACAAGTGTGAAAAATGTCACCGAAAATTTGCCCAGAAGAGTCAACTTTCAAGCCACTTGCTTACTCATACAGGTGACAAATCCCACGAGTGCAAAATGTGTCATCGGAAATTTGCCCAGAAGTACCACCTTTCCAGCCATTTGCTCATTCATACTGGTGAAAAACCATACGAGTGTGAAAGTTGTCACAAGAAATTTGCTCGTAGGGGTCAACTTTCACTTCATATGCTTTCCCATACAGGTGGGAGACCCCATGAATGTGAAACGTGCAAGAAGAATTTTGTATACCGTAGTGCTCTTTCGAAGCATTTGCTTACTCATACAGGTGATAAACCTTACGAATGTGAAGTATGCCTCCAGAAATTTGCACAGAAAGGTCAGCTTTCAAGCCACTTGCTCACTCATACAGGTGAAAAGCCCCACGAGTGTCATATGTGCCAGCAGAGATTTACACGGAAAGGTCATCTTTCAAGGCATTTGCTCACTCATACAAGCAAAAAGACCCATGAGTGTGAAAGGTGTCATAAAAAATTTAAGCATCAAAGTGCTTTTTCAAAGCATTTGCTCACCCATGCAGGTGAGTGACTCCATGAGTATGAACAGTACTGTAAGAAATTTCTTTTGAAATAACCTTTTAAAACATTTGCTGATTCACAGAAATATGTAAGTGTATCAAGACAAAGATATTTTAGAGACAAAAGCAATTATTGTTTTATTTATCATCTAGGTTAGCAGTGATGGACATAAACATATTCCAATTGATCTCCCATAGAAATACAGCCTTTTAAATCCATGCCCATGAAACAAAACAAAACACCTCATGGAATATATTTGCTGTTGATGATTAATTTACTGCCTGACAAATGCGGTAAATAGTAAACTGCAAAAAAGAAACATTTCCCAGTAACATCCGGTATGCTTTCTTATTGAAGCAGTGTTAATGCATTTTAGTAAATTTAGAAGAGAAAAGTATGAATTCTGGCTTTTGCGTATGGTAAAACAGCTGGACTTTCGAATCAGAACGCTTTCAAGTAGCTCTCTATTTTGAGTCAGTGTATAGTCCTGCTTTGTTTACATAGAACCGGATGATACCCAATGTAAAAGAAAGTATTTCAATAACACAGATGCATAATAAATATATCATTTATTATGTATTTTATCTTTAAAAAGACCCACAATCTCTTTAACCACGTATTTTTGCATTGTGCTTATGTTTAAGTTATGTGCTGTGAAAGAAAGTAGTTCACAATAAATTTTATACAGATTTTTTTTTTTTTAGAATTTTGGTATAGATGTCTTAATGACTATTTTTATTTATAAATATATTTTATTAAGGAAATGTGTCAAGTAATGGTAGTGCTTTTTTTTTTTAATTCATCCAGAGCTAGTGTTTTTTTTTTATATACTCAGAGCAATGGAAAGGATATAAACATTTGTCAGAACATGGTTTCTCTTATTTAAAAAGTCAGTCAAACAAAATTATTTTAACAAAATAATAATATATCATTTATTATGTATTTTATCTTTAAAAAGACCCACAATCTCATTAACCACATATTTTTCCATTGGGCTTGAGTTTAAGTTATGTGCTCTGAAAGAAAGTAGTTCACAATAAATTTTATATAGAATTTTGGTATAGTAAATGTCTTGATGACTATTTTTTTTTATAAATATATTTTATTAAGGAAATATGTCAAATAATGGTAGTGCTTTTTTTTTTTTTTTTTTTTTATTCATCCAGAGCCAGTGTTTTTTTTTTTAATATATACTCAGAGCAATGAAAAGGATATAAACATTTGTCAGAACATGGTTTCTCTTATTTAAAAGTCAGTCAAACAAAATTTTTCTAGATCCTGACGGCGAAACCCACACTTAAAATATCAAATCCAGTTGGAGAGCTGTAAGCAAAATACAAAAAAAACATACTTTCAAATTAGAAGAACTATTGATGATGGCCTAATGCAGTAAAAAACAAAATTTCAATGCATTTGAACAATTCATTTAAGTACTTTGTTCTACTAGTAATGTTAGAGACATAGGAATGTTAAAGACATTAATTCGTGCTATTACACCACATGAAAAGTTGTTGCATTAAGGTTATGGAATTATGATGTATAAATCAGTGATAAGAAATGTATTATTTTCTTCCGTAATAAAATTAATGTCTTCAATTAGTCCCATTGCAATAAGATTTATTTTGATGAAAATAATAAAATTTCTGTATGGTATTGTGAATTACTTCTTTTCATGTTAGGTATCAGGTTCTATGTAAACGAGTGGAACAATACACTTGAAAGTGTTTTGATTCGCAAGTCCAGCCTGGTAAAACAATGAAACATGTACATAACATTTACCTGACATCTTTTAATGTTGGTTTATCTTTACCAGGCATAACAATAGGGTAAAGTATTGTTCTTCATTGTGATATATGTGACAGATGTTAAAATATGTGTTGCCCCATATGGCATGCAGACTGCAGTTACATGTATCATGTGAAAAATGGGTAAATGTGTAGTTTAGCGTCCTAAATTATTTCACTGCAAATGTTGAAGGATTTCAGAAAAGTGAAATTCACAGATTTTAAAGTATGCAATTTCATAGCAAATGGTGAAAAAATGTCATCTTTATAGTGTATTTAAAAGATTTTTATCGCAATATTTACGTGTAAGTACGACGCTGTGAACAGAAGCTGCGGCAGGCCTAACACAACACTGTGGCGATGACGTCAAGCTTTACTCTGCTGAAACGATGGTCTCGTTCCGGCGGCCATGTTGCTAGCGAAAGAGTACCAGAGGAAGAGGGAACATTCTTGCCAGGAAAGCATTCCATTTCGCAGTACTACGCTACAGAAAATGGCTCATCATTTCTGTTTTTCACGTCGCAATCTGACAATTTTTTGTTTTTTTGTGTACAATTCTTTAATATGCTCAATGTATGAACTCACTTCTTCTTCGAGGTTTTTTTTTTATTTTAATCCAATTTGAACGAATGTGAACCACGCAGTCAATAGGAGGAGCAAAACTTTCAATTTCCTATGTCATGTAACTTCCGTTGGAGAGAATGTGACATCTACTTTAATGCTTCTAAAGAAGCATTAAAGAGATGTCGCATTCTATTTCATATCAGGGAATCATATGCGTAAGAATGAAGCAATCGTCAACTATGTATTTTGAAAAAGTGCGACAGAAATGAAAAACTATTTTCTATCAATAGCACCACAAATTGGAATGCTTTCCTGGCAAGAACGTACCTCTTGTACTCTTCCGCCAGCAAAATGGCCCCCTGAAATGAGACCGTTGTTTCAGCGGAGCCAAGCCTCCTGTGGTCGCCGCAGTGGTGTTCACATCGTTGTACTTGGAGGTAAGTTTTATGGTAAAAATCTTTAAAATGCATTGTATAGATGACTTTTTTTCACCATTTGCCATGAAATTGCATACTTTAAAATCTGTACGTCTCACTTTTTTGAAATCCTTCAACATTTACGGCAAAATAATTTAGGACACTGAAATTTACACATTTACTAAAAAATGTAAAAATCCTGATAAAGAGAACATTAAAGTTCATAGTTTCTCAAAGAGAGTTTTTAGTGATCCTTCATGTTAGAGCACTCAATTTTTGAAGACATTTTCCAGTGAGTTTTTTTATTAATAATTCTTTGTATTTCTTACATCAGTGACTATGAGAAATAAATTTGAAAAACATTGGAAAAGATGTTTACTGTGCTCTGACTTTTATTTGCATTATTGGGATTAAATGACACTTTTGCAGATCCATGCAGTGCTTTTCACCAGTACAAATGTAGATAAAAGTTGAATGTATTTGATTTTGTAGAAATTTAGTGATGAATTTGATTCTGGTGGATGATTTAGATATGTTTTCCTTATTGGTGCATGTGAGATATAGTTTAGCTACTGAAAAAGTTTTGGCAATTTCAATTACTGTGGCAGCTTCTAACCATTTGTTCAAGATATCCCAGGTTCAAATCCCGAATGATGCAAAGGTGTGGTGCAATACAATAGCCACGAGGCCAGAGACATTGGAATTTCATACTGCTGCCCTGGTGGTGGTGCAGATTTTTTTGTAAAGATCCAAATAATAAATATTTTAGGCTCTGCGGGGCCAAACTCGAGGATATTTATGTTGATTTTTTTCTTGTTATTTTAAGTAGGTAGTCCTACTTAAAATCTAAAAAAAGCATGTTTTCACAAATTTATTGAACAAAATGTAATGTAATAATAATAATAATAAGTAGACTAAAAAAAGACTGCAATTGTTTGAAATACAACTCTACTAATGAGAAGAATGGAATTGCTTTTTTGGGATAACATTTCACCAAATTGGGGTTCACAGTTAGTACTCCGTATCATAAAAATTTATTGCAAATGTTCCTGTTAGTGCCGACCTGTATTGAAATTTTACGTATTTCATCATTGAAAATGCCATGATGGATATGCAAGGATAATCAAACAAGAACAAAATGTCGCACAATAGCGATACACATGGGACTGGAAATGCTGTCAAATTATAATTGTGTGGTGTCACAGCAGAGGCCACCGAATACGAAGCTACAGGAGCACTACATACGGTCATATCTCGCAAATCCTCAACTCGGCGGTTTCGTTATAGCTTATAGCACGTACTTTGACATTTTTAAAGAGTTTGAAATTTTAAACAATTTGAAAATGTAAGATCCATTCTTAGAGCTCACAAGCCGTACAAAAAGAGGTGGTGGGCCGAATTTGGCCTGCGGTTTGCCGACCACTGGTCTAAGCGATGGCTTCCGATCATTTGTCCGAGATTGATCCAGGTTTGAATTCCGGTGAGGCATGGATGTTTTGTCTTACAGCACTGGCTCTATCCCTTCTCTGAAGCCAGTGGCCCTGAATTAGGGACGGGCAACTGCTTATAGCCCACTGAGTTGCTCACGGTAGTTGTTAAACCTCCAACAAAAAAAAGAAGAAAAAAATTTCATACCTTACCTCTAGAAAAATGTTGCGAAGTATTGCTGTCCCAAAATTTCCAAGTAAGAAAAATGAAAGCACTTTTATAATTTCTGCATTAAAAATGGCAAAGTGAACTTCAAAAGCTCTCTGACTTGTGCCTTTTCAAGAACTTTCTTGTGATTTGATACCGCTTTGTGAAACTGACATGTTTCCACCACAGCCAAAATTAAAATATGGAAAGAGAATTTTCACAAGATGGATTATTTTAACTCTGCAGAACCGTGTGATTTTGTGGAAGTTTTCTTGTATTCTGATATTGAGATGTATTGGTTAAAAATAAAACACTTTTGCAGTGCTTATGAAATTTATTTCTCATGGTCACTAATGCTGATAATTTTAAAATTATCCCACAAAGAATTAAATTTGGAAATGCATCCAGCGTGTTACATAAACCCATGGTAGTGGTGGACATATTTATGTTTGAGGATACAACTATTCATATCATGTACTGGCATGCAGAGAGCTGAGAGCAGTACTGTTTATATCATGTATAGCTCTCGGTGTGCCAGTACATGGTATGAATAGTTATATCCTCATTTGTGCTTTCTCCTCCATACAGGGGTCACACAGCTGAGGATATAACTCAACTGACAAAAGGTCAGAAAATTATCTGATAGTGATCCGTGTAGCAGAATTGTGGCAAAGGGTGACACTTCACAGATTTTATTTTGGTCCTGCAGATAAAAACATCTACAGAACTTTTATTCCAGTTCTGCAGGAAAGGGGAGGGAGAAAACTTTTTAATCCTCTTGCAGACTTGTCATAATGAGCACAAGTTATCCATCTAGAGAGAGAATTCTGTCTTTCGAAAAACAGGAATTAGATGAAATAAAGGTTTTTCCCTAATTGTAGTCCCTCCCCCCTCTCGCAATGTTTGCTCTGACCATGTTATTTTTAAATATTTTATTGCATAAATGTTTGTGTTTCAGTTTGAAAACTGAGGCAACAATATCTGAATATGAAAGTTAGATGGAATGCATTAATCTTAAATTATTATTATATTATTATTATTTTTTTTTTTTTTTTTTTTGTGTGATGTCTCCTCTGTTCTGTATTGTTGTTAATGTTTTATTCCACAAATAGTGTTCTCTCTAGTCTTTTTTCCTGGGTGGTCTGCCCAGTTAATTTTTTCTTCCACCCAGCTAAATTTCCTTTAATGAATGTTTTCACAACGCACATGCAAGAAAGAGTGGGGAACTTATTTCAACATACACCATAAATATTGATGAAAACTGGCTGAAATCTGAGTATGCCTTATTAATTAAATACTTAGCAGAGTATGTTGTCCCGGATGTACAAAGTTTGCATGAAATTCAAACCGAGTATAAATAAAGGAAAAACCAAAGTTGTGGTTTTTGAGCAATCAACTATATTAGCACTGAATGTAATATAAGTCTAAATGGCACAGTGATTGACCAGGTGAATGAGTTTGTGTATTTAGGAAGCATGTTTGACAGAGAGAACAAATTGGTTGGTGAAATTAGTAGGCGAGTGAATTCTGCATTGAAAGTCATAGCTGCTTTGGGAGGTTTTCACAGGAATGATGGGTTCTCAAGAGAGCCCTGCATGGCTGTGTATGAAAGTGTAATTGTTCCTACTCCGATGTGTGGCATTAAAACCTGGGTACTACAGAAGAAACATAGGAGTATTTTGTGTGCTGGAGAAATGTCTTGTAATTGGGTAATGTGAAGCAAAATGTTGTTAGCAAGGTGGAAACTAATATACTTCGGTGGTTTGGTCATATTGAAATAATGAGTGATGAGATGTTTACTAAGAAAATCCGTTTAGCCCAAGTGGCAGGAAGGGAAGGCCAAGGAAGTCGTGGGAGGATCAGATTCAGGAGTGTCTGCATGAGAAAAAGTTTGAGTATGAAACAGAAGATATTGTGTATGCCGTATGATGGATGTCAATGAAAGCCCGAGTGGTACATCAAGATCGCTGTAAATGGAGAAGTTTGATACGACAACAGTAAGTAAAAATTATCTGGTAGTTTGTATTTCTTTGTGGAGTTAAGCTTTGAATCTCAGAGAACAGCTTAGTGATATGTATGTACTTATTTTTTTTATCATTTATGCACAATTTTTTAATGTTGTTCATCATGTTATGTTACATTAATTCTTGCCCCACCACTAAAGATGTTTAGTAAGTATAGTAATGTTAAGCAAAACAACATCTTTTTTTTTTTTTCGTGATTGGGGAAAGGGGTCGTTAAATGTACCATTCAACTAAATAAAATCTAGGGAGAACTACATAAATATTTACATTTGGGCTTGATAATGAAGGAAATGTTTCTGAAAATGGAAGTTAGGCTGTAATCTTAACTTTTGTGTGTGTGTGTGTGTGTGTGTGTGTGTGTGTGAGAGAGTGATGCCTTCTCTGCTATGTATTGTTGTTAAATTTTTTATTCCATGAATATTTCTGTTTAAGCTTGAAAATGGAAGCTGGACAAAACAAAGATCGATCCCGTAATCATAATTTGTTTTTGTGCGATGTTCCCTCTGCCCAAATATTGTTGCTAAATATCATTTTGTTGCAGAAATGTTTGGGTTTCAGCTTGTAGGCAAAAATTTATGGCAATGGAAGCTAAAGGAAGCAAAGATTTAATTCTCTGCGATTGTAATTTTTTTTTTTTCACAGTGTTCCCCGTGTCTTATATTGTTAAATACCATTTATACTTGCGGCAAGGCTAACCTGACTATGGAGTTAAAATTCTGGATTGTGTACTTCCACTGCATAATATAGTTCCAGTTGAAAAACTCATGTTCAAGCTTGAACTGAGACAAGAAAGCACATGGATATATAGATGTTCTAAATGTCGTATGTTCATACATTAAAAAAAAATGAAGATCCAGGTTTCGGTCGCATTCCTAAACAATACAAATATTGGCATTTTGGGGACGTCATTGTCACTTCTGTTTTGCTTCAGAGAGGCTATATATAGACAGGTTAAGCTACAGTCACTATTTTCACGAAATGCGATGCGAGAGAAAAATTAGTGTCCATCACAAAATGGCGCCAGCCGTTTATATATTAGCCCATTAGCAGAACCTGCGCCAGCTTTTCCATTTCTCTGGAAACTAAAGTTTCCAACGTTCTGGCAGCGATTCACACTTGGCTATTATTATTTTCTTAATCCTTAAAGTATGTTCCTACAGCACCTGTTGGCCTCTTCATACGCTATAGAGCACTCCATAAAATGTGCTCTGAATTTAGGTTTCAGATAGAAATTTAGTGAAAGCCAGAGTAAGAAACAGGCTTTTGGTCTCCAATGAAAATACCACATTAGTGATCTACATTGAAAAGCCAGAAAGAGGACAGTTTGATTTAAAACAGGCATTTCAGAGCTGGACCAATAAGAAAAGAATAATAATTTCTGGGGGAAAACCATTCTAGAAATTATACAAAAGATTAAAAACTTGTAACCTTTAAATGGCAATAAATTGTAAAAAAATGTTGTTTCTATTCTTTTGTGATTACTATTTCTTACAGATTCAATTTCTACTGGTCATTAATTGAATCATTCATGTAAACAACGTTGTAACCCACAAAAACAAATTTCAGATTTGGATTTTATGCTTATTTAATCATGATTTTAGAAATATATCCTTTTGCGTACGTATTAGCTGTGTATCAACTTGTGCTGCCCAATACAGTTTTCTTTTAAATGTGTTAGTATCTTTCAAAATAATTAGTTTTCCACTGATGTCCAAAGCTTTGTTGGTGTGAACAATTAAACTGATGTTACAATTTCCCAAGCAACAAAAGTGACTAACTTTTTTTAGCACTTTGCTACGACTTTTTTCCTTATTTTAGCATTTTTTGAGCCAGCTTAGACTCTGGCTATACAGGATATTTACTGTGGGAGGAGAGAATTGTGTTAGTCTGAGAAGCTTGCCTTAAGTTACTCATAGAGAGAAAGGTCTGCAACACAACACACCCATTAGTGCATGGAGAAATACTGATTCACAAGAGATATCTTGTTGATGAATCAGTTTTACCACATTAACAGTATTATCAGGTTAGCTTTGCCCCAAGTATTGTTACATAAATGTTTGCATGTAATAATAAAAATGGAGCAGGAAATTTTTCGTAAACAGAAGTTGACAGAACAAAGATTTCTCGTCTTTTTTTCCCTCACGATGATCCCTCTGACCAGTTATTGTTGTTAAATATTTTATTCCAGAAATCTTTGTGTTTCAGCTTAAAAATAGAGGCAAAAATTTCCAACAACATAGGTTTAGAATTCTTGGACTTTTTTTTTCCTACCTATGTAAATTTTTGCTTTTTTCTGGTTGTGTTGCTCAGTGACCACCCCACAGATTATTTTGTGGCACCACGACATCCATCTCAGCCTGATCAGGAACTTTCTACTATGGGGGGTAGTAACATATGGAGAGCCACGGTCTTGAACAACCTGCTGCTGGAGGATTCACGTAACACTTCAGAAGTACAGCCAGCTGCCCCAGTGGCACCGTGATCTAAGCAATGGCTTCTGATCATTCCTCCAAGATGGGTCTGCATTTGAATCCTGGAGAGACATGGGTGTTGTGTTTGTCTTACAGCACTGGCTCTCCCTTTCCTAGAGTCGGTGGCCCTAAATGAGGGACGGACTGCTCATAGCCCATTGAGTTGCTCACAATGGTCATTAAACCCCCAGCCCCCCCCAAATGTCTAGCCCTAAATTTGGCTGGAAAATTTCTCAAAAATCAAATATGCCCAATTTTAAAAGATTACCAGTTTTTCCTTCTCCCATGAACTTGCCTTGGTATTACTAGGTGTGCAAAGGTCACCAGTTCCCATAGTAATATAGTATCACTTGATCATTCATTTGGTATCAATCTCTTTATTTATCCTAAGTATCACAAAATGTCAATTGCTGTGCAGTCTCTGTTTCAGTGATTTGCTACAATCCTGGCATATTTTTAGACATAAATTTTGTCACAACCGCTTGTGCAAAAGCAAACAAGGAAATTGGCTGCTTTTCTCAGTTTCTTTAAAACTAGACTTGACCATCATCTTATTTACATTTGTGTTTTGAAACAGGTGGTTTTAGTATCTAAACGTAACTTTTTCTTTTTAAAGTTTTGCATTAGGAAAAATTTTTTAATGCCAAAAGCATTTTTTTTTCAAATTACCATATTTATAAAAGTAAGTGTCACTTATAAGAACCATATGGATATGGTCTGTATTAATGTGCTAAATAACTTATCTGACGAGTTGTATTTCTCAAATACAGTTCTCAGTATCTTAAACTCTGTGCACATTCCTTCATGTGAGTAGTTTAATCTTCTACATGGAGAAGGCATGACATGGGAAATGGGCAGTGATGTGGACAGTGACATGACGACCATTGATTGGTAGTACCCATGTATATATACCTAAGTTGCTTTGGGAGACTCCACATGACAGCTTGATAATGATACCGAAGTGGGTATCAAAATGCATTGCGAGTTCCGAAGATTGTGCAGACTTGGTAGTGTTGACTTTTCGTTGTTTTTAACATAGTATTTTGTCCTTGATGTTTCCTTCAGATTTTAATTGTATAAAGTTAGCATAATCCAGCAAGCATTTGAGAAGTTGTGTACTAAATGGTAATAAACATTTCTTAGTGAAGTGTCTCAATAGTAAGACTAATAGTCTTTTGAACTAAATAGTCCCTGGAATCTCTCGTTTTTAATATACAATGTATTTTTTACTACAGTATCCAGATTGCTACAGTTTTTTAGTGTATGCCTCGAAGGGGTAACTAAACTACTCACATGAAGGAATGTGCACAGAGTTTAAGATACTGAGAACTGTATTTGAGAAATACACCTCATCAGATAAGTGTCATTTATTGAGGCTCTTGGCATTTAAAAGGAAGATAATATTTTAAGAAGAAAAGCCCTCATTCTTACAAATTTGTGATTCTATTACTGGCAAAAAGGCAAAAAAAACAATCACGTAGTTTGCTTTTTGACTGTTTTGTGGTATCCCTCACTGATTGTTGAATCGGTCATTATCTTGGCCTTAGTGAGTCGAGATACTGCATTTTGAAGAAAGTGCAGGCAGTTTCTGAGTTTTTTGCTCTGCAAATTATGCAAGGGTAGACAAAAACCCCAAATTTTCAGCAGCCATCACATTTTTCAAGAGATACCTGAAGAAAACAATTGCCAATCTAAACAAAAACAGATTCAGAATTGTAATTATCAGTCCGAGTTAATGTATTTCTTACATATTGCTCAAAAAATTCAGTGTAAAATCTTTAACATAAAACTGGAGAACATGCTATACACTGACATACCTGCCAACTACTACGGATTCAGTTGTCTGACTACGGAACCCATTGTGAAAACTACGGATTCTATGAATTTTCCTTTTGTTTTTCAAAATTAGTGTTTTTGCTATTATTTCATGCAGTTTTGGTCATTTTGCCGGCAAAAAGGTAATTTTGCCAAGACAGTGGCAAAAACTGGTAAAAACCAGGCAAAATGGAAAATATGTTAGACTAAACAATAATGCATTTTACACTATCATTCATTATCATTTATTTATTTTGTTAATTAAAAACATAATTTAAAATGCAATGTAGAACAATTTCAATGTTGAAAAAAAAAAGTGTTCCAAGAATCTGTTTCATCAGTCGATGAAACAGATTCGTAGAAATTAAGATTGCTTAGAAATTAATAAGAAACCATATAAGTAGTTGATTAAAATAAATTACTTTGGGAATTAATTATAAATTATGCTGGAATTTCCATTTCATTAAAATATTTTTTTTAAATGCAATATTCTGTCAGTCAATTTTTTAAGGGATACAAGGAGTTTATATGAATTATGAACTGATTTCTACATTGATTAATTTAATGTCGTAAGTTATTGATAATGCTAAGAACATGGAAAAAATGAGATGTGAATTAGAAAAACAAGATGAAAATTCTACATTGATATCATACGATGCGGAGCTCACTGGTTGAACCTTCGAGGTGAAGATATAACACCTAGTAGTTTGCTAAAACATGAGGTGCATAAATATTTCCGAAATCATCATGCTTCTGGATCATGGCTCCAAGAATGTAGTGGTCATGTTTCACCTCAGCTACCAGAGAAAACAAGGTGGAACAGACAATTGACTTGTTTAGAAACTTTTGTGCAAAACCTCAGCTCGTACATAAAAATAGCAAATGAACATTTTGAAGAGATGGATCAAAACGTTGTAACTTGTATACATGATTTTAATCTTTATCAACAAGTAAAGGATCTTATTAAACAATTGAAACCTGTATCAAATGCCTTAGTGCATGTTTATGCTGCTGGCACATAGTGCTCGCCATGGAGCATTTACCCTGCAGCTGTTCACATCGCTTTTATTATTACAGGAATCACGACTGTATCTCTTATTGTCAAATAGACTTTGCCAGCGTTATGGCAAGTTATGAAGCCACCAACTAAAGAAGAATTCAAAGAAATCGCTGATATGTTTTACAAGAAATGGGGATTCCCTAACTGTATAGTAGGGCGGAGAGTTTTTTTTTTTTTTTTTCGAATCTTCGATATGCCCTAGTGCGGAAAAGTTCTGTACATAGATGCTCGCCATGGAGCATTTACCCTGCAGCTGTTCACATCGCTTTTATTATTATAGGAATCACGACTGTATCTCTTATTGTCAAACAGACTTTGCCAGTGTTATGGCAAGTTTTACAACCACTGCATATGAAGCCACCAACTGCCGCCCCGGTGGCGCAGTGGTCTAAGCGATGGCCTCTGATCGTTCGTCCGAAAGGGGTCGGCGCAGTGGTCTAAGGCGTTGACCTCTGATCATTCGTCCGTAAGGGGTCCGGGTTCGAATCCCGGTCAGGCATGGATGTTGTGTTTGTCTTACGGCACTGGCTCTCTCCCTTCCCTGGAGCCAGTGACCCAAAATTAGGGACGGGCGACTGCTTATAGCCCATTGAGTTGCTCACGGTGGTCGTTAAACCTCCAATCAAAAAAAAAAAGCCACCAACTGCCGCCCCGGTGGCGCAGTGGTCTAAGCGATGGCCTCTGATCGTTCGTCCGAAAGGGGTCGGCGCAGTGGTCTAAGGCGCTGGCCTTTGATCATTCGTCCGTAAGGGGTCCGGGTTCGAATCCCTGTCGGGCATGGATGTTGTGTTTGTCTTACGGCACTGGCTCTCTCCCTTCCCTGGAGCCAGTGACCCTAAATTAGGGACGGGCGACTGCTTACAGCCCATTGAGTTGCTCACGGTGG
The DNA here is from genome assembly GCA_039090855.1 of Macrothele yani. Classification (NCBI taxonomy): domain Eukaryota; kingdom Metazoa; phylum Arthropoda; class Arachnida; order Araneae; family Macrothelidae; genus Macrothele; species Macrothele yani. Next base: position 130,035,881 of record CM077009.1, on the reverse strand, counting down.
TCGTTAAACCTCCAATCAAAAAAAAAAAAAAAAAAAAAGCCAACTAAAGAAGAATTCAAAGAAATCGCTGATATGTTTTGCAAGAAATGGGGATTCCCTAACTGTACAGTAAGGCGGAGAGTAAAAAATTGTTTTTTTTTTCGAATTTCTTTCGATATGCCCTAGTGCGGAAAAGTTCTGTATTGCTCCGTAAACCATGTGCAAAAAATTTCGCGAAATTGAAATAATATCTTACAGTTCCACTTTACCTCCAAAATTTTCATATTTGGGCAAAATCGTCACATTTCCATGTCTGTTGTGAGAAAAGAAGTGTTCGTTACAGACTTTCGCTAGAGCAAAAACTAGCAATTAGTACCTAAAACACGTGCATAATTTTTCAGGCAAAGCAACTAATATCTTATGGTTCCAATTTAATACGAACGTTTCACAATTGTTCGGAAACATTAGTACATTTTTCCTTTATTTTTCGTGATGAAACTTATAAGTTTAAAGTGCAGTATGTTTTAATATCTCAGTTAAAAGTTGATGCTTGCTTGTTGTTATACTCTATCAACAGATGGAGCGCACATCTCTGCATAGATTGTTCTCTAGAGCAAACCATAATGTATGAAGAAAGGAAAGGAAAGCGGTTCAAAAAAACTATTACTGAAGAACACATGACTATCATGGAAGAACCTAGAAGTAAATATCTTGGGTATATCACTCCTGCATCTTCCACCGTAAAGGACATTGCCAAAGGTCTGCTGGATTTCTTACATGCCAAGAATATCGACCTAAGCAAACTGTGGGTGATAGACTGCGACGGAACCATTGTTAATACTATGTGTAAAGGGTGCGCAATTCGCATTCTAGAGCTAGCCTGCCAAAAACCAGTTGCGCGGAAATGAGCTGACACTCCGTCACTTAATTCAACATTTGGATGGCAAACGAGTGGCACAAAAACATTCTCAAAGAAAATCGGCAAACAGCTGGAGGGCTGCGAAAGTCTACCGGTTTTGAAATTTGAAGCAATTGAAGCGGTTTTTCCTGAATGTGATGAAAAAATTTCAAGGGATCTTTACACGAATCAAAATTACCTGTGGGACATTAGCCACGCTGTGACAACGGGTACACGCTAATCAAGCCTGGCACATAAACACCCGGGGAAAATGAGCCATGCACGGTGGCTGATGACGGCTAATCATATTTTGCACCTTTATATCATATAAGTGCTTCGCAGCCTTCGGTTTCACTGAAAATTCTGGCAGCCTTTGTTGTGAAGGTTTATGCGCACATGTAATTCACTATAAGATCACACCCTCATTGTCATCATGTAGCATGGAATCTGTGGAAGGCCATTCATACATCTAGATATCTTACCCAAAATTTGAAAAGCGTTCTGGAATGCGTAATCCAAAGAAATCGCTATTTTGGCCGTCCAGAATCAATACTTCTGGCTATGATCACGGATGAGAGGAAACATATCGGAGAACTTGACTTCCGCAAGATCCTTCGAGCAAGGGTACATAACTATAGAATGCGATCCATGTATTCGAAATTCCTCAGTTCAGCTTCCAGGTGGAGGATTATTTTGACCTAATTGACTGGCAATCATGCATCTTAAGCAAACTGCCATTGACTGCTCATTTAACCGACAATGAAATGATGAATCTATGCAACAGTGACTGTAAGGACATTGTTGAGCGAATGGGCATGCAAAACTTCCCTTGCCACAATCGGGGAGTAGAGCGATGCGTTAAGTTGACAACAGAAACATCTGCTGCTGTTTGCGGAGAACAACAAAGGGGGATTTATTAGAGTATGGTTGAAAGCACGGCAAATAATGCCAGCCTTCAAAAGTAAATCAGATTACAGGGTAAAAAACAATAAAGAACAGGAAATTGAAAATTAAAAAAGAACAGAAAATTGACTTGCCCTAATGGATTTGTTGTTGGGTTGGGAACGGGTGGAACTCGCTGTGCAGCCACCTCCTCGTAGTGAGTTCTAAGATTTTTCTGAAACATGAAAAATGTGAAGAGCTGCCCTGTTTGCAGATTTGGAAGAACTTCCGTGTGCAGAATGCGAAGAGCTCCACCTAATGCACATTTGCACAATATGCTGTGCTTTCAGTGCAGTAGTACACACATTAACACAACTAGGAAACAAATCACATGGTGAACACTAGGTGCCAAAGTATTGAAATTTTCCTTAAACATGGAATATTGTTGCATTAAATTGGAACCATAAGATATTAGTTGCTTTGCCTGAAAAATTGTGCACATGTTTTCTCACAACGCACAAGAAAATGTGACTAGCCGCCCCGGTAGCGCAGTGGCCTAAGGCGCTGGCCTCTGATCATTCGTCCGTAAGGGGTCCGGGTTCGAATCCCGGTCAGGCATGGATGTTGTGTTTGTCTTACGGCACTGGCTCTCTCCCTTCCCTGGAACCAGTGACCCCTAAATTAGGGACGGGCGACTGCTTATAGCCCATTGAGTTGCTCACGGTGGTCGTTAAACCTCCAATCAAAAAAAAAAAAAATGTGACTATTTTGCCCAAATATGGAAATTTTGGAGGTAAAGTGGAACTGTAAAATATTATTTGAATTTCGTGAAATTTTTTGCATATGGTTTACAGAGCAATACACAACTTTTCCGCACTAGGGCATATCGAAATTCGAAAAAAAAAAAAATTACGCTCCGCCCTACTGTATAGGTTCTATTGATGGAAAGCACATCCGAATACTTCGCCCTCAATGGTCAGGCTCCATGTTCTTTAATTATAAAAGCTACTTTTCAATAGTTCTGCAGGCCGTCAGTGATGCACACTGTAAATTTATTTTCGTTGAGGTCAGAGCCTATGGAAAACAAAGTGATGGGGGCACTTTTAGAAAGTCGGCCTTGTATGACAGAATGAAAAAGGGTGTACTTAACATTCCTGAAGATAACTTCCTACAAAGTACTGACATCCGAGCCCCCTTTGTGTTCATAGGTGATGAAGCCTATCTCTTACCGAGACACATGAAGCCTTATGCTAGGAAAACTCTTGATCAATCCAAGAAGCTCATAAAAAAAAAACTTCAAATCACAGCAAAACTCCACAAATAAAACTTGTTTCTATAAAAACACAACACGGTTTTTAAAGATACGAGAGAGATGACTGCATAGTTTCACAGTCAGTTGGGAAAGTGGGTCAATGGACGGGAAGAGTGGCCTTGAAGAAACCAATCACAGCGTAAGTTTGAGGATTGCCTGGTGATGGTCGAGGCTCGAAAAACAAACCAGTTTGATATCATCGCTGTGGCGATGATCGCAGCGCAGATGGCATCGCTGCTCCACGATAAATGAGCCTGTAAAGACATATGGTTTTGTTTCATCATCGCCAGGCATCCATGTGCTCAGCTCGGTGATGTGCCAGCAGCAAGGCTGCAGCATAAACGTACCCTAAGATATTCTTCAGTGTGATTCAACAGCATTAGCAGATGCTTGCCATACATGGTGCAATCTACTCAAAAATGATAATTTGAAGCCACATTTTTGTACAGTAGAAAAACGGTTTGCACAAGCAATTCTGTAATGCTATTTCGTTGCATATTTGCTGCACCCTAAATACAGAGGTGAACACCTAAATTTTGCACAAAAAGAAGATGCAAAAGCAGGGATGGGAAAAATTAATCCTGACTATATATCACGCACCATTAACTTTGAGCTTAAGGAAAAGCCTTTTACTAGTACATATTTTACAGAACATGTGACGACAACAATCAATGCTCATAAGTAGTGAAGAAGCATGGCAAGATCATGCAAAATTTCTCAAGACTTTTGTATGTTAATCACTCACCTTCAAACATTTCCATCAAGTAGTGCTTCAGTAGAAAGAATATTTTCAAATTTTTCATTTCTGCTCTCCAAAATCCGGAATAGGCTTTCGACAGAAAAATGTTCAAATCTTGTTTTTTGTTATACAATGCTGAAACAACAAAAATTTGGCTTTGTTGTAGGAGATATTGCTCAACTAGATAATGAAACTGAAGTATGAAATGTGCCTTTGTATCCTTAAAATGAAATTTAAATTTAAAAAATAGAATGTTTCGTTTATTTCAATTTTATATATATTTTTTATTTATATTTCTTATTTATGCATGGGCTGTAAGATTTATTAGTTCATCTTCAACGAATTGGGTGTAAATTTTTTGAATCTCTTGGGTTTTGAAATATTGTTAATAATTAATTTCTAAGTATAAACATGAGCAGCTTGAGTTCCCACTGGTTAAGTATTGGAAGCGGTGGTGTTGCTAGGAATGATGGATTGGGGGGGGATAAGCATACCTGCCATATATATATATATATATATAACTTTTGAAATAATGTTTTCTTCAAAAACACCCAGAAGCAAAGATGTGCAACTCGACAAAAGGTATCCAAAGTACCCTGATTTACCTGTTATTTATAACACTGGAATAATGTTGAACCTTATTATACACTGGCGTGCAAGAATTAAGGACGAGACGGTTTTTCGAATGTAACGTCGTGCAGAAGTGCTCTACATCGACTCAAATCATACCATAAGATCCCTAAGATATAAGAATATGGGACTAGTGAGAAAACCATCCAAACAAGGAATCCAAAGGATACAAAGTCACTTTATTGAAAAGATAGCTTCGAGCACAACTGGACAGAAGACAGAAACATCCATGTGACAGGCGGCTGCCAAGAAAAATCTAGTCTTTAGTAGGGGATATGATCACCCCTGACTGCGTTGCAGGATTTACAACGTCTGTCCATGCTGAGGACAAGGTTGTCAAGGAGTTGTTGAGGCATCGCGGCCCATTCCTCTTGTAGCGCCAATCGCAGCTGCAGAATCGTTGCTGGCAGCTGGTGACGTGCTGCCAAGCGTCTCCCGAGAAGGTCCCACACGTGTTCGATTGGATTTAGGTCCGGGGACCTTGCAGGCCAATCCATGCGTTGAATATCTTCACTCTCCAACAGCTCTGTGACAGCCACTGTACGATGAGGTGTAGTGTTGTCGTCCATGAAGAGGAACTCAGGGCAGAAAGCACCTCTAAACAGACGCACGTGAGGCAGGAGTACCTTGGTACAATAGCGGACACCAGTGACTGAACCTCCTTGGAAGGTGTGGAGGTTAGTACGGTTACCAAGCATGATACCGCCCCAAACGAGAAATCCGCCACCTCCAAACCGGTCCCTTTCGATGATGTTGGAGGTGTGATTGCGTGTTCCCTGCTCTCTCCAGATGTGTATACATCCAGAATCGCTCGTCAGACTAAACCTGCTCTCATCCGTAAAGAGAACTCGACCCCATTGCTGATGTGTCCAGTTCTTGTGTTACTAGCACCACAGAAACCGCCGTCTCCGATGAGCAGGCGTTAATGGCACACACCGTACTGGTCATCGTGCAAATAGACCACCTTTGTGCAGCCTCCTGGCCATGGTAAAACGAGATAACGGACGTCCAGTTGTCTGTTGTATGTGCCTTGCAATTTCTCCCGCTGTCTGCCGTCTGTCTCTTCTCGCCTGTAGAACAATATACCGGTCGTCCGCCACCGTGGTTGCTCGTGGACGACCACTGCTAAACTCTTGGACAGCTGTTCCTGTCGTTTGAAATGCTCTCCAAGCTCCTGAAACGATGCTGTGAGCGATCCCGAACTCCTCGGCAACACTAGTCACACTTCGACCTTTTTCCAAGTTCCCAATGACGCGATATCGGGTAAAGTCATCCAGATGTCGTCTACTGGATTGCCTGTATGGCCATATCACACGGTGGCAGCAACTCGTCGTCGTTCAAACCAATGTACACAGTGCAATAGCTTTCACCGTAGTGCTGAGTGTACACTGCCCGTGTGCATTATACCCTTCGGACACTTCTCCCCCACGTCATTCGTCATATATGCGCATGCCCTACCGTACCGGACCCTAGTCTATCTCTTGAATGGTCTTTCGGTCCGTTCTGCCTACTCGTTCCGCTGTTATGCTAATTTCACCTCTTCATCCTTAATTTTTGCACACCAGTGTACATACCAGGTTTTTCCTCTGTATCACATGACAATTGTCTGAAACTGAATTTGAATAAAATAGACAATAAATAGAGCATTTTTATCTGGAATGCATTTCTTGTGTGTTAGAGAGCTTGTGCACACAGTGACTATTTGGGTTAAAGAGAGTTGTTTGATGCTGTTTTACAAAGAAGTATTTCATGATGCTATTTTAAAAAAATTCCATCCTAGTAGCTCTGAAAGTATAGCTTGCAGTGGACAAAAAAATCAATTGAACTTAATTGAAAACAATACGTAGCAACACTGTTCTGTAAAAAAATATATCATACAACAGCTCTCCACTATCAATGACCTTATTCTACACTGGCGGAAAGTGAAAAAAGAACACCAAGAAGGAGATTTCTGATACCAACAAAATTTATACAGCGTAATAACGGAATACAGAGGATAACGTGATCAAAACATTACGGCAAAATACAGCTGTATTTGCTGGTAAACTAAAAAATAACATTTCCATGTAACATGGTTAGTACGAGGTTGAACCGCCATGAACTGCGTCACACTGTGCAATTCCGGCATGGAGTCCGTCGTACAGATGTTGGATGTAAGTTTGGGGTATTGAGTTCCAGGCATCCTCAACCTGGACGCGTAAATCGGGGATGGTCGTGGCTGGCCGTAGAGACTGGATAAGTCGTCCCATAAAATCCCACACGTGCTCAATGGGGGACAAATCCGGTGAACGTGCAGGCCATGGAAGTTGTCTCACACCCTGAAGTGCATGTTGTGTTGCACGTGCCGTGTGTGGGCGTGCGTTATCTTGCTGGAAAACATCACCATGGACCGACCTTACAAATGGCACAACAACGGGCTGAATGATGTTGTTGATGTAGGAGGTGCTATTTAACGTACCAGGTATAAACACTAGTTGTGTACGGGAGTGATAGCTGATCGCTCCCCACACCAGGAGACCAGGTGTAGGCTCTGTGTGTTGCTGGCAGATGCAAGAAGGGTGCAGACGCTCCCCTGTGCGTCTGCGAACACGCATACGGCCATCGGAGGATCCCAAGCAGAATCTGCTTTCATCGCTGAACACAACAGATCGCCATTGCGTTCTCCAGTGCAGACGTTGGCGACACAACTGCAGCCGTTCCTGACGGTGGGCTTGAGTCAGAGGTACACATGCCAGAAGCACATGTGCACGTAGTCCTGCATCCAGTAGACTGTTGTGGATTGTTCACAGTCACCTCAGGTGCAACGGCAGCTCGGATTTGTGTCGCAGTGGACGTTCTGCTTGACAACACCGCTCTTCTTATGCGTCGATCGGTCCACTCATCAGTCCGTCTATGACTCCCGGTTCCACGTCTTCTCGTGTGGGAATGTTCCTCGGACCATCTACGCCACCATCGTACCACCACCAATACTTCCCGTCCAATTCGCTCCGCAATACGATGATACGACCACCCAGCCTCGCAGATTCTGACTAGACGACCTCGCTCAAAGTCCGATAACTGCTGAAATCGTACATGTCTTCCATGTCCAGGCATTGCAGCTTCTTCAGGGTCTTCGCACGTGTCCGTACGCCGACGACTGATTACATTCACTTCGCCGTACTCCTTAAATACCACCGACAATAATTTGCATATTATGCAGTGCTGTGGTGTAAACGCTCACCAGTTGGTCCTGAAATTAACATCACACCTACGTAAACTCGACTCCATTAACATATGTAAATTTCATGATCGTCCGCCAATTCCTTCTTGGAGTTCTTTTTTCACTTTCCGGCAGTGTATTTACTTCTTGATGGCCAAATACAACTACCAATAAACTACTGTAACGAGAAATGCGCCAATACCCCACTGGAATCTCTTTACTCCACGAAACAACCGCCTTCACTCAGTGGAAACTTCTGCTCCCTTCCAGCCTGTTTTTTATTACCCTAGTAAAGATGCTGCCTTTTCACATGAATATCACCATTTCTGACAAGCTGTTACAGTTGCTGTCGTACGTCGTTCCTTCAGTCTTTTGGCCTATGGCTGATTCTCAGGTTTTGGGCTTCTGTTAGCTTGGCACTGATGGTATGTGCCTCCACGATGCTCCCACCCCCGTAAATCATTAAGTTGTTTGATGTATTGTTCTAATGGCATAACCCCTGGAGAGACCAGGCGACGAGATTACCCCAACTAGAGTAATGTTATCTTAATGCTGTGACACCAGACCCCCTCATTGGAAAAAAAAAGTGAATCAAAGGAAGAGTTTTTTTTTGCTTTGACAACAAAATATTTAAGAAAATTCCCATCTGCCTTTTTTTTTTTTTTAAAGTGGAAAAATATTACATAGGTAAAGGTAAGCTAATACAAGAAAATATTTATTTTTGATTGGGAGGTCTTGTGCCCCAAAAAATTGGTCTAACGACGTCACTGACTGGAAGATTCTGAACGCATGCGACTGATTATTACTGGTGGCAGTTTGGAACTTAAATCTGGAAAAGTTCCCATATTGCACCCTCCCCAGGTGGGTTAATTTCATGTTTCACATGTTAAATTCGTTTCACGAGTGTCCTTGTTTGTTGCATTTTTGCTTATAGTGGCATGCTTCTTTTTCACAAAGAGATGGCTCATTTCCTAAGAAGAAAGTGTCAGAAAGAGAAAGAAAGCACCTTCAGTGCCACCAAAAAAAAAAAAAAAAAAGGATTGCCAGAAAAGAAATTAACGAGTACTCTTAACACTTTCGCTGCCAGCGGGCGCACGCGCCTTCTGTAGAAATCGCCCCCGGGGGGAGGGCAGATAAACAGAAGCAAATATCTGAAGTTTCAGTAATGGGTTTCCCAAAATATTTATAACACCTGCTAGTTGGCTGACCACAAGAAGTCCATTTACACCAAAACATGCAGAAGTTGCATGCAACTGACATGGCCCAAAAGTTAAACGTGATGTTGTATAGGCCATGCAGGCACGGGCAACTTCATACAAGCTTATGTAAACAAGTTAGTAAAATCATGCAATGCATTGATTATGATACGCTTCCCAACATACCAGAAATCATTACTCAAGTTATGAGGAACATGGCTGTAGAATAAATCTTGCTCCTATGCCCTGACCTTTGACCCCATTTCGATTATATTTAAACAGAACCAGTTAAGTATACTTCCTGAACAACATGATAAAGTTTTGTCTCAATTGAAACATTTTTACTTAAGTTATGACGCATTAGAGCGATAAAATGGATCCCTCTCCTATTTCCTGACCTTTGACCCCATTTCGCTCATTTTCAATAGCGTTCGTCCCCAGGTGGTCCCCTACCACATACTAAAATTTCATCGAAATCGAACCATTTTTACGCGAGTTATCGAGCGGACGGACTAAGCTGGAGCATATACGCTTCTTCAACCTACGGTTACGGAAAACGTAAAAAAGGAATTCTAGAAAGTCTATAAATAATGAGTGCTCCTCCCTCTTTCCTTTCTTTGTGATAGTGTGTTGTGTCTAGTGGAGGTTGAGCTGGAACACTGCGTCGGTCAGAGACAATGGAAATATAATACCCTACTGGGGGAAGGCAATTCCCACTTAGGTGGTTCCACACACTGATTCCTTAGCACAGGGTGGCTGGTGGAAGCAAAATAAGAGTAAACTGGGTGAACACTTTTCTCTTACTGACAATATTCCTCTGCTCGGATGCAGTTTATATAAACAAATGCTGCAGGAAAAGTAGCCTCCTTTCTTCCCTTTTGGGCTATAATTTTTTTATTGGAGGTTTAACGACCACCGTGAGCAACTCAATGGGCTATAAGCAGTCGCCCGTCCCTAATTTAGGGTCACTGGTTCCAGGGAAGGGAGAAAGCCAGTGCCGTAAGACAAACACAACATCCATGCCTCACGGGATTCGAACCCGGACCCCTTACGGACGAACGATCAGAGGCCAGTGCCTTAGACCACTGCGCCACCGGTGCGGCACTATAAATTTCTTTTTTCCCATTAGACAGCACTTACTTTTTTTTTTTTTTTTTTTTTTTTTATTGGAGGTTTAATGCCGCCCCGGTGGCGCAGTGGTCTAAGGCGCTGGCCTCTGATCATTCGTCCGTAAAGGGGTCCGGGTTCGAATCCCGGTGAGGCATGGATGTTGTGTTTGTCTTACGGCACTGGCTCTCTCCTTCCCTGGAACCAGTGACCCTAAATTAGGGACGGGCGACTGCTTATAGCCCATTGAGTTGCTCACGGTGGTCGTTACACCCCCAATCAAAAAAAAAAAAAATTGGAGGTTTAACGACCACCGTGAGCAACTTAATGGGCTATAAGCAGTCGCCCGTCGCTAATTTAGGGTCACTGGTTCCAGGGAAGGGAAAGAGCCAGTGCCGTAAGACAAACACAACATCCATGACTCACCGGGATTCGAACCCGGACCCCTTACGGACGAATGATCAGAGGCCATCGCTTAGACCACTGCGCCACCGGGGCCGGCGCACTTACTTCACTTGAGCATAATAGATTTTTGGGATGTTAACAGACTTGCACCTTTTTTTTTTTTTTCGGGTTTTCTCTTCAACCGCACTAATTTGTAGTTCGACGAAAATCCCATAATTGCTCTTGTAATCAAAGTGCGAGGATGGCCTACCCCATAAATGGCAAAAAGTTTTACTCCAAAAGGCGAAAATTAGAATCCGTTTTCAGGCTTCCTTCTCCATGGATACCTGATCCCACTGCTGGTCCATTTGGAATTATTAACCCCGCTATAGATCTTTCTGCTATAGATGATCCAACTGTTGGTCCAACAACAACCGGTTCTGTTGAATCGGACCCAAGTGACCACGAATCAAGTCTTTCCGGTTTTGAAATGTCTTCTGAATCTGATCCAGATTATGAAATCAGTACTGAAGAATATGATGATGATTGCGATTTCTTGCAAACAATGGAAGAACATCAGTGTTTAGACATGGATCCCATACATCACGAACAGCAGCAGATAATTTAGAGGCCAGTTGATTCGTCAAAGCAAAAGGAAATTTTATTGACAGCACCCTCAGGTATATGTACCGATGTAATGAATTTAGACCCCCTTACAGCTATTGACGGGATGTAAGGTCAGGTGATGCGTAACATCACAGCCTCTCCTTGACAAATGTCAACCCCGCCTTCTCGTGGTGCATCCTGTTCCCAATAAAGGGGCTCTGACGACCGCCAATAGCGGTATAACTATACCATCGGGATTAGTGGAAATGCTATCCCACACTCACCAACCCGCTTGGCCAGCGTGGTGAGTTATGGCCAAACCCCTCCACAACTTAAATCTTGGCCCTCAGTCTCCGGCAGCTGGAATGTACCTGGCCAAGGCAGCGGCCAGTGCAACGTGAAGGTAGAGGGTGCTAAGAATCCCCGGAGGACCGGACTAGGCTGCCATCTGATGCTGACCTTGGCTACGTATAAAGGACGCTCCCTATCTTCTGATTCAAGGCTTCTTGAATTCGAAGAGGAACTGCAAAGGATCAAATGGGGCATCGTCGGACTAAGCAAGGTAAGGAGAAAAGGAGATCTCATTGAACTGAAAAGTGGACATCTCTTCTATCGTGGGACAGATACTGGCAGAACTAGTGGTGTTGGATTTATAATAAACAAGAAACAGAAGGATAAAGTTGTAGAAGTGGAAAGTTCCTCTGACAGAGCTGCACGACTTGTTATCCAACTCTCGAGAAGATACAAGGCTCAGATTATTCAAACTTATGCATCAAGCAACCACAAGTCATCCTGAAGAAGAAATTGAAGAATTTTATGAGGAAATTCGTGATCTAAATAATAAAGGTAAGCAGCACTTAAAGATAATTATGGGAGATTTCAACGCAAAAATAGGGCAACAGCAACAGAATGAAACTTCAGTAGGTAAATTCGGTCACGGCAACAGAAACCAGCGTGGAAATACTCTCGTAGAGTTTGCAGAAGCAGAAGGGTTTTTCATCTTGAACTCCCTTTTCAAGAGAAAGTCACACAGGAAATGGACATGGAGACATCCAAATGGAACAACAAGTGAAATTGATTTTATTATGTGTAACAAAAAATTCGTCATAGAAGACTGCAGTGTGCTAAACAAGTTCAACACCGGTAGTGACCATAGATTGGTGAGATGTAAGATGCACCTCAACACTAAACTCGAACGTGGCAAGCTCATAAGACAAACAAAATGTATTGACATAACCAACCTTAAAAAACACTATACCTTCAAGTTTGAACTGAAGAACAGATTCTCTGCTTTAGAAGGCCTAACATCGGAAGAAGTGGATATTTCTGAAGTCAACAGAAAAGTAACTAAAGCTCTTATGGAAACAGCAACAAAATTAGCTGGGTCTAAGAACAAGTTGCATGTGAACAAATTATCAGGAAAAACCAAAATGTTGATGCAAAAAAGAAGAGAGATGATGACAACTAAAGAAGATGTGACTTCCAAAGTGGAATATATACAGCTATGCAAGACAGTACGAAAAAGTATCACTGAAAACGTAAGGAAATTCAACTGTGAACTAGTGAGGAAAGCAATTGAAAACAACCAAAGCCTAAAAATAGCAAAAGGACATCTCAGTAAGGGAAGAAAACAGATTATGGCACTGAGAAAAGAAGATGGTTCTGTAACACGAAATAGAGGCGAAATTTTGACAACAGTGAAAGATTTCTACTCCAAATTATATGAAAGGGATGATACATGTACAGAGATGCCAACATCTGAAGGAAGTCATCAGTAGTCCATATGCGCGGCGCCCGTAGTTATTCCGTAGTGCCGTCAAGTCAAGTTCCCACATTAAAATTTGCAGGGTAGCATACGTACTTCCCAGAATATACTGCTACATTTTTAGCAATATATTAATCTCGATCGGGGACAATACTTGGATAAATTTTGCAACATATTAAAGTCCCCTTAAAATAGGGGGAAAAACTTGAGTAAGTACACAAAAAATACTACCATTTCAACTCCACCTTTTAATAAATATGTTATGTCATAAGTGTGTGATGCCACACACTTATGGTTATTGCTCCTGTTTTTTAGAGTGGAAATGCCGACCGCAATAGTCTTTTCCGCCGTGTGCGATTGAAAAATCAACAGCACACGGGGAACAAAACCCATGGTTTTCGGATACTCGAGACGATTTTAGTCACGGAAATTTTTGCAAATAACTCTCCTTGAATTTTCGACAACTTTTTTGCGTTTTCGATCCAAGAATATTAGTAGAGACAGGTGGCCCTTTACCCGACGCTTTTGCAAGTAAATTCGTACACGACAAACACAATGGGAGCAAAGAAAGAACAATCAACTTTGAAAGATTTCATAGCTTTATTATGCGGATAAATAGAAAATTAGCATTAAATGCTTACGATACGAAAAAACTAATCAAAAAGGTATTTTAAATTGCATAAATCAATCAATTCTGGAAAAAAAAGGATAAAATAAAACATCCCTTTGTTTAGTAGAATATTTTTACAAGAGAGAAAAAAAAAAAAAAAAAAAAAAAAAAAAACTGCGCTTCGCAAATCTGTCAAAGTAACATAAACAATTAAGCTCTCTACCGACAGCGAGGAGCGTGGGAAAATAGGTCACTACTGTGTGCACACACCCAGAAGCTTCTCATCGCAACTGCTGCTAGACGTTTTCTTTGGCTGGTTGCCAAAGACACATGGAGAGACTTTCTCTTGCCCTGGGCAGAACATACAGCGCGCGAAGAACAAACTCTCGGGTAGGTAACATAAAAACAGGCAATATCAGCGGCCACACATCCAGGTAGCGTAGTTATCCGGAAAAAACAAACATTCAGGATTTCTTTGATCCAAAATTATTTCCTTCGATCTGATGACTATTTGCTCAGAGCATTTTTTTTTTTCTGATAACCCGCCCGCCCCTTACTTTGGTGAAACGAATACGCAATAGCAATTAACTATTTAAATTAAATTTCAGCAAAACAAAAAAAATTCACGGAAACACGCGACCGCTGCAAACATGGAAATTCCAACGAATAGCATTCCTTGTACTGCTGCGAATTTTTATTTTTTTTCACACTACTGGAACTGGAAGCCACTGAAGCACGCTTCATAACTACAGCAATTCACGTCACAACAAACTAATCAACTTAACAACAAGAACAGAAAACGTGGAATCGACTCCAGTCTACCTCCATCGTCCGACAACTTACGTTAGTTCAGGCCGCGGTTAAGGTTTTCCCGAAGTTAACAGACGTCGTGCATTACGAACGCCTTTCCACGGCAAGCCAGGTACAAAGTCACGTGATCATACAGAACAGCAAGCATGTAAGGCCAGCCTAACATGCTTGCTGTGTAACGGCTTCGTGACGTTACCGCAAAAACACATTTGACTAGGCTTGAATTTTTTTTTCAAATAATTAAAAAAAAAAAAAGTTTTCCGGAAATATCCGAGATTTTTGGAAAAATCCGTAGTTTGAAAATGATATCCGTAGAAACTACGGACAATCCGTAGTACTTGGCATCTCTGCATGTAATCCAGACATCATGAAATGTACCAGTACCAGAGTTCCAGTTCTCCCAGCAGAAGTTGCACATGCAATCAAGAACATGAAGCGGGGAAAAACTCCAGGAGAAGATGGAATTACTGTAGACATCATACAAGAAGCAAGTGGAGAAATCGAAACAGTACTCGCCCAAATTTTCACTCGATGCCTCAATGAAAGGAAGATTCTGGAGAATTGGAACGCTACAATGATTCTGCTACATAAAAAAGGTGACATTGAGGATCTCAGGAACTACAGACCTATCAGCCTCCTATCAGCGGTTTATAAAATCTTCACTAAAGTTCTTTCACACCGCTTGAAGGTAACACAGGACATGGCTCAACCGAGAGAACAAGCTGGATTCAGGAGTGGCTACAGCACAATAGATCATATCCACGTACTGAGAGAACTAATTGAAAGAGCAAGGGAATATGAACTTCCATTGTGCATGGCTTTTATCGATTATGAAAAAGCCTTTGATTCGGTGAAACCATCAGCAGTTACAATGGCTCTGAAATCCTGCGGTATTGAAGATGCATACATTATTATTATTATTATTAATAACATCAATGAAAATGCGAGTGCAAAGATTCGGCTGTTTGAAAATACAACACACATAAAAATTGGAAAGGGAGTGAGACAAGGTGACACCATATCTCCGAAGCTCTTTAACGCCACATTGGAAAATGTCTTTCAATCACTGAACTGGGAAAACAAAAGGATAAAGATTAATGGAGATTATCTAACTCACCTTCGTTTTGCTGATGACATAGTCATTTTTGCAACTACCCCCATTAGAGCTGCAGAGTATGATCCAGGAACTTGCTGACAAGAGTAAAGAAGTGGAATTAAAAATGAACTTTCAGAAGACAAAAGTGATGTTCAATGCTTTTACAAGAAATGAAGATTTATCGATTGATGGAGAAAAACTGGAGATAACAGACACCTAAATTTATCTTGGACAGCAGATATCAAGTGAGGGTCACATTGATGAAGAAATTAATCGGCGTACAAAACTTGCCTGGAGAGCTTTTGGAAGAAACAGCCTAATTTTCAAGAGCAATATGCCATTATGTCTTAAAGGAAAAGTGTTTGCGCAATGCATCCTTCTAGTGCTTACGTATGGTGCAGAGATGTGGACCTTAACTAAAAGAGACATACAAAGGCTGCAGACAACTCAAAGCAGCATGGAGATGTGCATGCTTGATGTAACCAGGAGAGATAAGAAGAGGAACTCGTGGATCCGAAAAATGACAAGAGTGGAAGACATCATTATCAGAATTAAATCCCTGAAATGGCAATGGGCTGGACATACTGCCAGAAGGACAGATCATCGATGGACAGCCAAAATTTTAGATTGGATTCCAAGGGACAGGAAAAGACCACATGGGAGATGGGTGGATGAAATTCGAAAGTGTGCGGGAGTGGCATGGAGGAGACTGGCACAGGACAGACCGTTGTGGATGAAACTTGGGGAGACCTAACACATTCAGCAGAAACAGGTTTTAACTCCTACTGAAGTTATAGCACTTCGCTGACAATTCTCAAGATCCAGGGAACGATCGCACTTATAAGGTCAAAAGGCTTATGGAGATACTGCTGTGTAACATGAATAAATTGAAACAGCTGGGAAAAGAAATTTCTGTGGATGAAAGTCTTGTGCTATTTAGAGGAAGACTTGGTTTTAGGCAATACATTCCCAGAAAGGCCCACAAATATGGTATCAAGTTATGTGATTTATAAGTTATGAGTAGCCCCACATCAAATTTGTATTCTATGTTTTACTTTAACAAAAAAGGCTATTTGTAATATATCATGAAAATTTCGAAAATATACACAAAAATCTACGGAATTTATGAAAAACAAAATGAATCCCATGGGCCATAGAAGTCGCGAGCAACTTCTATGGCCATCTGATTTACGCTGTATTTCTTCAGTATGTTAGTATGTTGCGTAGTAATCTAATGCTTCAGAACGAGGGTAAATCAAGTGAAAGGAATACAAAATAAAAACCAAATTAATTGAAATGTTCCAAGGTGCCTGCATCCAGTGTAGCTTTCCTTTTATTAATTTTACTTCTTTTTTCCAAATGGGATAACATTTATGCCTATTTCTTTGACATGATACTTGCCATAAAAACAATACATATATATCTTTATACTGTATACACATGTATGTATAGCTGAATATTTAAAACATAAAAAATTTCGGAAATAAATCTGATGTTTTACGAAATGTATATATATAAAAAAATTATAACAGCACATTCCCAGGCCATGGAAGTCGCGTGTGACTTCTTATCCCCAGGCCATCTGCGTTACAACACCTGCACTGTGTTGCCTAGCAACCTAATACTTCAAAACACGAAGAAGTTGAGTCACCTAGCAGAAGTAATACAAAACAAAAACCCATCAACAATTTGAAGTCGCTGGCGCCAGCATGGCCCCTTACAACGATTTATTTTTGCTGGCGCCTGCGCCCGCTGGCAGCGAAAGTGTTAAACAGTGGCCCTGTGTCATCATCGCCTATTATCACAATATCAAAATTCACCGGGTATATGCCCAAATTTGCAGAATGTAGACTTACCCTGTACATAGATGATTTCCAAATTATTAACAGATTTTTCAGACAGTTTTGGTTATAGATTAAAATAAACATTTTATTTACAAGAAATGAAACACTTACTTAAGACTTGACTCAATTTAATTTTAACTTGAACTTTCAATTATTTTTCACATCTTTTGAGTTCTTTTTTTTTTTTACAGATGTTTCTAGCCTCTAGAATTTTTATCAAGGCCTGTTCTCAATGTATAGAAACTATCTAAAGTTTTGTTTACCCAGAAAAAAAAAAAATTGCCAGGTTTCTCTTGCCAGTTATTAAATTAAAATCTTTTCCTTATGTATTTTATAAGTAATATTTTTAAATTAAGTTGTGGGAAATGCTGTTAATAATTTTTGAAGGTTCATTTGATGGAACTGTTTTCCTGAATGTAGAGACTTTCTTTAATTAGTCTCTTGTTTTTGTGAAGTTCATAGTCCAATATTTTAATTTTGTCATAAAGGTCCATTTCATGCACATTGCTGCACACTCAATTGAAATGTACTTTTGTCTTCATTGGAATCTGTAATGTTCTAATAATTATTTATTGTTTTATTGATTTTTCTTTAAATTCCCTTATTCTATTGTTATTGTGGTTCGTGCTTCCAGCAAGTTTTCTGTTTCAATGGCTGTGTACGCAAAAACATCTTTCCATAAAACTCTAGATATACCTATTACCACCCACTAAAGCAAAAATGTTTCACTGAGTCATTTAAGTGGTGTTCATTACATATAAATCACACGCACACACACACACACACACACAGATTTCTTTGCTTTATTCGTCTCACTATATAACAAATATTTGTGGTTTACAGATTTGGTTGACAAAAGTCAGTAGAGTGTGCACTGAGAACAACTGTTTTAACACTGGTGCTAACATCGAGATTGATAACGAACCCCCAGATGTGGGAGTGGATCACATATAAAAGAAGTTAAGAGTAAAGATTTTTACAAATAGTCACCCAACAGAGGATGGAATCATTCCAAACAAACTAAATGATCATACAAAGTATTGATAGGTAAGAAAATACAAATTTTCGGCAAGAAAATGCAACAGGATAATACAAGGTAATACAATACATTGTACATACAGCTCTAAACACAAAGCTAGCACAAAACTGTAATAGAAACAAACATATTTACAAATTGATGCATTTATAAGATTAAAATTAAAGGTTATAAATTGCAATTGCATTTTAAAATACAGTGTCTATATATAAATGAAGTATACAACTTCAGTATGCTATTAAAAAAAGATAGAAAAAACTTACTTTAAACGTCAAGAGACGTGGCAAGTGTTAAAGTTTGTTAAGTCAGCTGATACAGGGTGCCAGGTGTCTCATGTAGCGAAAAATCTCATCAAAGACGGAATATAACGGACATGGCATCCCCAGTGGAGAATGCTGCAGGTGTGTTTTGGTTTGCGGAGTCAAAATCTCTAAACAACAGTTCAGCGTATGTTCAGAACAGAGTACAAGAGACAGCCGCTAACACGAAGGAGCATCAAACAATGGGTAAATAAATTCAAAGCAACAAGAGGTGTCTCAAAACTCAAAAGCACTGGGAGACCTTCCATTTCAGACAAAAAGATGGAAGACGTTAGTAAGGCTTATCTAAGGAGCCCGAAGAAGTTCGAATTTCACAACTCCAGGTTATTCAAGACATCATTTACCAGAAAGATGAAGTGCCTCTGCACTGGTCTTTGGATGTACTTAGATCTTTAGACCATCATTTTCCAGGGCTTTGGTTGGATGTGGGGGTCCGACAGCATGGCCACTCCGTTCTCCTGATATTACTCCATGCGATTTTTTACTTTGGGGCTTTTATTAAGGACATTGTGTACATAAAAAAGATCACATCTATCACTGAGCTCAAACAACACATTACTGCAGCCTTCCTCCTCGTTACACCTGGCATTCTGCAGCATACGTGGGTTGTACTGGACTATCATTTAGACATCCTGCAAGCAACCAACGGAGCACACGTGGAGACCTACTGACATTTAAAAAAAAAAAAAAAACTTTCACACTTACCATTTTGACATTAAAAGTTATTTATTGCTTTTTTTTTCCAATAGTATACTGAAGTTGTATACTTCATTTATGGATGCCCTGTATAATACAAAGTATGTACAATTATACAATTGCAAAGCAAGTAGTGGGTATAGAACCAATACATCTAGTGCATGACACAGTAAAATAAAAGAACATCGGGCAATGGTATTTGTACAGAAACAAGCAAATACGACAAAGGTGATGAACAGGTCATTTAACCATTAGATTGATCATCAGGAATTGAGTATTGATGATGCCCTGTGATGTGCTATCTCTATATACTGTATATCATGGGATCATCTAAGTGTATCAGAGATTATGAGCTTTTGCATGAGGATTGCATAATTGCAATCAATTTGGAGATGCTTCAAAACCATATCATTTTCATCATCCCATGCACCCAGGGTACCAATAACTATGGCATTTTAAATAGACACAACAGCCTCTGTGCTGTACTCTGGGGCGATGGGAAGATATTTTTGTAACTTCTTAGCTCTCGCCTCTTGAAGTCGATGAAGACTATTTTCAAATGTTACTGTAACATCAATGATGATCTTTTTACACATCTTGTTGACAATAACCAGATCAGGAAGGAGTCTGGATGGTAGAAAGGGTGGTGCCTTATTCGGGCAAGAATCCCCTAGGGAAGATGGGAACACCTCTACAATGCAGAAGAGGATGGCGTCATGACGATGTTTCCATGAATATGACAAGCATTCAAGACGTGTGTGGCAAAGTCTGTTGAGGATAATCACAATTATGACGCTTCTGACCGGCCAGTCCAGAAAAAAAGGATCCACGAACTGCAGTACAGTTAAGCCTAGCCCTGAACACAAAGTTCCAATCAGCAAAGCAGGTATATTTGCCCATGCAGACAAAATTATTGGAACAAGCATTCCGGACTGTGCCCTCAATGACTTTTCCTTGATCCGGGAGCTTGATGAGACGTAAGAGATAGTGGTCTTGTATAGATCTCTTCAATTGGCCCTTGATGGAAAGGCACATTGTTCTCACACATCGTGGAGTTCAAGAAAGATGAGCAATATAGATGTCAAGTATTTCTCGTTCGTTGTTATATTGCCACTCAAATCCGGTGGTAGTGGATAAGCGGTGAGAAGCAGCTCAAACTCAAGTCCAAAATGAGTGAATTTCGTTGCTGTACCATTTGTGGTCATGGACATTAAGTCTGTTAAGAAAGTCAGCAAAATTTCTTCCAGATGGTTGTTGTTTAATAAATCTATATATAATTTCGGACAGGCTGGAGCGTGCCATTTCCAAAACATTTTTGTCAAAAGATTACAAGATCCTAGCAGCTTGTGCAACTAGAGCAACATCCACAAAGTCAGATAAGGGAAGCAATCCAGATCAGCCATTATGTGAGGCAAGATACAAAACAGCCGTGGCCAAACAAGTTGGGAGGTTCATCCATTGTCAGAGAGATGAGCGAAGAAGTTGTCAAGTTTTTAAGTTGACTTTTTCAAGATGAAGGAAGTGCAAAGTGCAAAATTTGTCTTGGAAAATATGAAGGTCTGGAGGGTGTCAATTTTTTGTCAAGGAATCAACCAAGAAGATTTGAGTTTGGAGAGGTCAGAAGTGATCTCCTGCATGAGAGGTACAGGTGGCTCAAAATCCTGTCAGAGTTCCAAGGTGGGGATGTGCATGCCCTTCAGCTAAGATCGGAATTTGTGAGCCTTCTATGCAGAATTATGTAGGACAACAACGTCTTCCTCGCCTACAGTTCAGGTGTAGGGAGGTGCACTTCACTGGGTTAAATTGAAGTCCTAATAGATTGCTTTAGTTTGAAATGTTTTAAGGAGCTCTTCCAAACTGTCTGGTGAAGAAGCAAACATCTGCATGAGCCATGATGTTGAGGTTCTTGGAGAAGATCTTGGCTCCATAGGCTTGAACTTTGGATCATATTTTTCTGATAACTGGATCTATTGACAAATTAAATAATATTGGGCTAAGCGGACGCCCTTGGCGAACACCTCTGAAGATTGGAATCGGAACAGAGAGAGTTGACCATTCATCTTAATACAAGAATGAGTTCCTGAATAATGTCAGTCAGGTTAGATGGTAAACCAATTCTATTCAGTGTATTAAAAATACATTCTTGGGGGATAGAACCAAAAGCATTCATCAAATCTAACCAAGTCACTGCAAGTTGTCGATTTTTTCTTCTAGTTTCATCAATTATTGACGAAGCACAAAGTTATGTTCTGGGCAGCCATCAAATTCCCTAAATGCCTTTTGGGATGGTGACACCATGGGTCAAGCTAATTGGTACACTTGAAAAAGTGTACCAATTAGCTTGACCCAAGTGTACCAATTAGCTTGACCCATACCATTACACAGTAGGTGATTAGTGACCAAATAAATACAAAAATTAATTGCATAGCAAAATAGCTAAGTTGCATGTACACACACACATTTCAACGTTTAGAAAGAACGTTATGGTGATTTTGTTGGAAATGGGATGTTCAAGAAACTTGTGATTTTTTTTTTTTTTGTCAAAACAAATTTGGTTTGATGTTACAATCAATCATGAGCGGCTTTTTGAATTTCTTTCAGTGTTCAATTTTTGTTATAGTTCGTTCACAACTGCATTCATTTTACATTGCATACCAGTTCTCGTTTGTCCAGCATCTGACAATTTTTTCCATGAGGAAATTTCTTCACCTGTAGATACGTGTATTTTTACAGTGTGCCTCAAGACAAAAATTCATGGCCTGGTTTGGTCGTCCCAATCTGCCCCTGCTTGGACAAATACTCTTGATGACAATAAAATGCTCATACAAAAAAAAAAAAAAAAAAGACTAGAAAATAGGCAGCAAATAAAGCAAGGCAAAGAATTTATTGCTTGAGAAGTTTGACCTCTGCTATCAATTTATGGTGTGTGTGGATAGTTTTTTAACCAAAGACTTTGAGACCAAATAGCCTATAAATGATTAAATTATGTTTTCAATAAAAATTGTTTGGCTAGAAAATTTAGTTGATGTTGAAGAAACACAAAACTTTTAGGTTATATTTATGCATTTAATTATATTAGGTAAGACTAGCTGTATTATAGGGGCAACCAGGCCTGTCGCCCTGGGCCCTGTGCCTTCACAGGGCTCCGCAGTTTAGGAAGCAAAAGCAAAATCATTTGAGTAGAGTTTTTGCATTATTTTTTATTTTTTTTTTAAGTTTTGGGGCAAGAGGGCCCTTAAAAAATATTTTTATCACTTTTTTTTTCTTAAAAGTTTCCATTCCTCCACTTTCAGAAGGGCTACCTCCTTTCATTGTAAAGAAGCTGAAATTTACAATTTCAAATTATTATAATAACAATATAAATACCTTAAACTTTTCTGCACTTGTGAAACAGCAAATTAAATTTCATCATTTTGTGGTTCCCTACTTTTATAACGATTAGTGTGTAAACCAGATACTTAAATTAAAAAAAACAAAAAAATAGCAAACTTGTTTTTGGACTATACACAAAAGCCAATGGTTCAGTAACTTTTAAAACAATACTGAAAATTTAAAAAAAGGCAATTTATGCATGCACATAAAAGTTCAAAGGGTCACTAATTTGTCAGGCCTTACATCATAAATCAACCACTAAAACATGTATCAAAAGGAAAAACAAAACTATTTAAACAAATTTATTTAGCGTGTTCCTTGTTATTCTCTACACACAAATATTTGCTATGCAGATTAGTTAAATTATCTTTGTATCATACTATGACGAAGTTTTTACAAGTATCACCATGCAACTTCAACTCTCTCTCCCCGGATACATTTTTTGTGTTAATAGATCGGGCAAGCATTTAAGATGTTTTGTTTTAGAATTCCTTGAATAAGGCAGGTTTTTAGTTTTCTCCTGTAAAAAGCCTACCATACATTCCATATAGCTAATTTTATAAGGGGGCTGAAATGTTATTTCAACCTCCTCTCTCCCTAGAAACAAACAGCAATACCAAACACACCTTGTACAAATTATAGAGCAGCATACAATTAAGTGTTTACCATTTAACAGATAGATAAATATTTAAAACTATCAAGCACCAAACTGGACTCTTGTGGAAAACTGTGATTAGGCAGCCTCTGACCATTTTTGACTTGCCCAGTGCATTTCTGTACAGATTCAGATTTATGTCTCAAACTGCAATAAATTGGTGCTGTAAAGTAAGACGTATGTTGGTTAAATTCATATTAATAAAAAAAATAATATTGATAGGTTAAGCCTAAACTTTAAACAGTCATTTTATTGCCTGATTTTCACACACACTGACTTATGATAAATTTGAAGAAAATAACCAGTAATATTGCTGACTGTATAATTACTTTAATTCATTTCACGTGGTGCATGTTGTTTGAAGCACGTTCTGAAAAATTATTTTAAAACATTATTTTAAAATACAGGGTAATTCAAAATGATTGTCCCGATTACAAATGACAATACCTGGTTTATGAACATGGATACAGAGATCACATTGTTGCACAATAAAGAAAGAAGTTTAGAATTTTGTTTCCATACCTTACAAATGTTCTATGTGACTCCCCTGGGCCAGACAGACAACATCTAAATGGTAATCCATTTCACGCTATACATTATGAAGCATGTCCATAGTCACTGATGCCAGTGCAAGCTGAATGCGTATGTTTAGTTCTTGCAGTGTTTTGGGCAGTTTTTGGGTTTTTGGCATTTCTTCCCACTGGCTTTGGGGCACGGGTACCTCACTTTTCTACATCAACACAGCAGTAGCTTCCAATAAAATTCTAAACTTCCTTCTTTCTTGTGTAGGGATATCAGCTGACTATTTATCTTCATAAACACGTTATTGTCATTTGTAACTAGGGCAATCATTTTGAATTACCCAGTACAGTGTATGTATACAAATATTATATGACTAATTTTTGTTATATATAAAAATTTCTCTCACCAGAATGGTTCAAAAAAAAAAAAAAAAAAAAAAAAAAAACAAGTTTTTTTCACTACAATTTATAATAAAAAGCAGTATGCATCATTATTTTTTAAGATATTTATTACCAGTCCCACACTGAAATTTTTACCCTCAAATTTAGCCAATTTTTTTCTAAAGTTGGGCATTTCCTTTACTTTGAAGGACTAAAAACTGAAATTGATATTTTTCTCTAAAAACCACTCACACTTTAGCTACAAAGAAGGGGGAATCATAACTGTGAAAAAAGTACTCTCCTGCTTGCAGATTTCAAAGGGTTATGAAACCCATGAAACATTTTTTGAACAAAAGATTTATGGTTGGAAACCTCATCTTCTGAGCTTTGAATTGAGGCCAACCATAGCTATCTTCATTACATAAAAGATTATAAAAAGTACAAGACAGAAATTTTGTTGCACCACTGAAAGTAAATGTTCCTGTATCTGAAGAACTAAATAGTTTAAAAAGTTAAAAAAATATATCATTCTGCTTCTTGAAAATACACACGAGAAGCATGTAAAAATCATGCAGAAACCAATTTCTTTTTCTTTATTTTGTTTGGTATAAAAATACATTGTCTGACATTTTTCTTCCATTAACAGTTTTTTCATGAATGTTGTAAATTTGACATACATTAATGAACTGATTTTAAATAACCAGCAATATACTGTAGTGCTGAAAAAAACTAAAAATGTTCTATATTTCAGGTTAACTTAATATCTGTTGATGAACTAAGTGCTATCCAGCAAAATGATTTTTCCATGGGAACAGCAGATCTAGCATCAGCATTTGCCCAATCTAATATGGACACCTTGTAAACAGCTTTAAGTTCACTGGATGAACCAGTTTCTTCAGATGCATCTTTGAATGTATTGCAGGCCTAGGAGGCGCCCTCTTTTTTAGCTTTTTGTCTCTTTTTTTGGGGTTAGTCTCTTTTAGCCTTCTTTTTTGAGAATAAGTTTCTTTTCTCTCTTTTTTTATCTGCCCCACCCTTCAAGTAGCCAAGAAATTAAAATAATGAAGCAAGATTGTGGAATGTGCAATTCTTCAAATACAATAAAGGTATGTAATTTGTCTTATTAAAGGTATTGATCTGTATTTATTTTTCATAAGTTTCTGATGATGAGAACATGCTCGTAATGCTCACAGACATTTTTCTCTGTGTGATTCGTGATGCTCTGAAGAAACTAACCTGTATCTTTTCCCCATGCAAACTGTCTGTTGTTGCATAGCACCATAACTAAACAGTGAAGCGTAAAACTAGTAGCAAAGTGTATATAGTGAAACAGTTTTCCAACAAAGTATTCAAAGGAAAAATTACTCAAAATAGAACTTTTGTGCAAAGAGTTCCCACACTGTAATTAGATTTACCGTTAACTGTATTAGATTTGTACTGTAATACTGTACTTTTTTTCATTTTCTAATACTTTTTTTTTTTTTGCTTTCAGGATTCATATCAGAATTCCTGGCTGCTGATCTGTGAAAAAGTGTTAGAAGATGGGGAAAATGCAAATTTAGAACCGATTGGCTACTTAAGAAGGACTCTAATGGTCATTCAGTGTCAGCATGGGCATCAAGACACAGTGACACTGAAGTGTTTTGCAAAATTTGTGTCTGTGCAATAGATTTTCAGAACAAGGGTTTTCATGCTCTTCTTCAACACTCGGACTACGCTAAACATAAAAAATCAGCCTCTGATGCTCTAGGGCCTAAACAGATGGTTTTAGTCGCAGCAAATCCTAGCAATTCTTCCAACACAATTCAAAGTGAAGAGCCTGGGTCTAGCCATAATTCTTCAAAGCATGTTGTACAACTCTATAGTTAAAAAAATGCAGGAACAGTAGCTGAACTCATTTGGGTTATGAAGTCTGTGTCAGTGGCGGCCCGTCAGATGAGGCAAGTGAGGCGCCGCCTCACCTGAAATTCCGCAGAATGAGAAGTGAAAGAAAAAAAAAAACTTTCTGTCAGTAACAAAGATATAAGAACTTTGCAGGATAAATGAAACACTGAAATTCACATTGTGATTCATGAATTAGTTTAAAGAAAGGCTTTTGAGAAGAGGAATGAATCATTATTTTTGCAAAGCAACTGCATGTTTAAGCGCTTAGAGGCGACCGGCTGAATCGTCTCGATGAGAAGCCGGTTTGGGAACTGGGGATCAGAGAAGAGCCCTACAGACTGACCCCCCCCCCCCCCCACGGTCCGAGGTCTACCTAAAGAGGTGCCGAACTTTCAGTAAGAGAAAGGAAATTTCTGAGGCGACCCTCCATTTCGCTTAAACTGGAATCGCATCTCGGCTGTTATTGGAGAACCCAAGGATTGTGTATCCAATGGGCGCGGGAAAATGAGCAGATGACCCTTGTGAAAAGTGGTTTCACAGGCGATGGCGCCGTTCGCCTCTATACGCTTTGGAGTACGAAGATTTCTACGTAGCTTTAACTATTCGTCAGAGTGTATTTGAATCTAACTTTTTGTAGTGTGTTTTCAATTCTCTCTTCTGCGGGTGTTTGCTAGTTCATAGTAATGTTGAGTTTTCTTTTTTTATTTTGTTATTGTTACTAAACAGCATATTTTGATTTTGGTTGGAAAATATGAATGGCCCAACAAACGACGTGATTTGCGTTCTGGAAGAAATTCCTTTTAAACACTGGAAAGATTATGATAACAAGGATGTTCTCATATCTGGAAGACCGACACCTATAATAAGTTCAATATCTAAAGATAGAAGTGCGGCAAATCGTTTTTTAGGTCTTTCAATAAATCATAGTACGAGATTTTCCCCTGGCTTTCTGGTGCTATTACAAGCAAACTCTCTTTTGCTGGCCATGTTTACTTTTGAGCAATAAGAAAAATGTGTGGAATACAACGGGTTATTTTGATCTAAAAAACTTTTCTCGTAGTGCAAAATTGCACGAAAGCTCTAAAGAGCATAGAACTAACCACGTAGGTCTAAAACGAATGGAAAAAAACAAACACTATTTCTGATATGCTCAAAGAAAATGCTGCTCTTCATAAAGTCAAGTTTAATGAAAAGGTCAGACTAAATAGGCTTTTTATGGAACATATAATCGATTTAGTTGTCGTTCTAAGCAAGCAAGAACTGCCTTTTCGAGGACATGATGAAACTATTTCCTCATTAAATAAAGGTAATTTCAAGGAAATGTTCCAAATGTTACTTCGTAGGAGCACCCCAGAATTAAAAGCACATTTTGAAGAAATACGAAGCTTATTTTCTGGACAATCTAAAACGATACAGAATGATTTAATGGAGTGTATTCATGAATATATAAAAGTCCAAATAAATACCAGATTTGAAGATATGGGAAAACTCGAGTTTCTGCAGCTAGTTGACAGCTCAAAATACCATAGTTATTCAGAGTCATTTCCATCCAGTGTCTTTAACACTCTCAAAAAATTTTATCCAAACATTTTTACAGACACACAACGACTAAAAACCGAATTAGATTTTTTAAATAATGATCACAACTTCAGGGAACTCAGTTTTCAGAAAACCTTGAAAACAATGAAAGAAAACGAGCTGAAAGATGTGTTACCAGAAGCCTACAAATTATTTTCTCTTGTATTGACACTGGCGTCAACAAGTTCTTCTGCTGAAAGGAATTTTTTCTTGTTTGAAGAGAATTAAGACTTACCTCCGTAATACAACGGCACAAGATTGTTTGTCTTCACTCGCTAAAATTTCAATCGAGAAAGAATTGCTGAACCATCTAATGTCCACTCAACCATTTTATGATCTGATCATAGACAAATTTGCAGCCAAAAAAGATCGCAGAATTGAACTTATTTATAAAAAATAAACTGAAAGCATTCTGTTCGAGACCAAAGCAAATTAATATTGTATTCCTCTGTTTTTAATTCAGGTTTAAATTATTTTATACTTTTTTTATATAGAAATGTGCTTCCTTAGCTTTTCGCCTGTACACAGTTATCACGAGCCTGGACTTCAGTTTGTGACCCGTGCTAAATGCACCTTCACTAATATGCCAATCGAACTGTGACTTTTATTCAAGCTCAAGAAACACTTCGTGAGAAAAAAATTCTATTCAAATGATTTACTTTGAATTTTTTAAGAAGTGGATCTCCGATTGGCGTTGGGATGTGAGTGACGCATTGACTAGCTAAAGAAACCGCGCAAATTGCGTATTTTCACTCAAGTGTATTACATAAAAGAATACTGGTGAAATATTTCTTTCTTTGTTGTAAAATTATCGAATAATTGTTTTCATAAAAATATTGTTGCAAAAGTAGCGTATATTACACACACACACATATATATATATAGAGAGAGGTATATGTACATTTTTCCTCTCTAAAATTTTTGGATTTTTTCGTGAAGAAAGACTCCCCACGCCGTGTTTCATATATTTCTATAATTTTATTCCATTACTGTTGAATAATATTTGTATATAAGGGCTAAATGACATGGGATGGAGCCCTAAGGGATGGGGTTTACAGCTGTTAATAACAAGGCGCCGCCTACCCTGGACCAATGGCTTAACGAGACTTCCGAATCTCAGCGGATTTTAATGATTCAGCCGACTCGAACCCAGACTTCAAAGATATCCAATGGGGGATACTGCCTTTGACATGAAACTTTTTGAAGGGGTTCTGCACTTCTGCTGTATAACTGTGTATAAATACATATAACAATTGGGGGGGGGGGGGGCTTCGACAAATATTTTCCTATTGGTACGTACACACATCTTGAATATCAATACAAAATGAAGCTAATTTAATAAAATGAAGAAAAGGCAATAAATTATAGTTGTTTTAATAAAAATTTAATAAAGCAACTTCTTTGGCCGCTTTGCTTTACTTTCTCTTCTATTATCAAGAAATTACATTGCTTTCTGAGTTATATAAAAATCAAAGAATTTAAATAGGGAAATTATCTATAAAACGTACTTAGAAAAAGCTAACTGTCTCGCCTAATAAGGGAGGTATATATATATATATATTCGTATAACGTTATACGAATTTATATATTTTTCAATAACATGTTTTACTGTTTTACATTTACATCAAGACCGTTCGCCTCACCAGCATTTTACACCACAAGCCGCCACTGGTCTGTGTGTTGCAACTTTTCGGCATCATCTTGTAGTGGCATGAAGGATACATACATGTGTTGCAATGTTTCCAGGGTATGTTCCAACTGATTTTTCTTTAAGCCCTAAAAAGATGCAATATTTAATAACTGATGCACTGGGACCATATTTTCAACAGATGATCTCAGATGATGTGGCAACCTCCTTTTATTCAGTTTGTTTTGATGAAACAACCAATGTCAAAGACAGAAAAGAGCTCCAGATATCAGTGAGATATTGGTCAGAGGGTAGAGGTGAAGTAGTTTCAAGACATTTGCAGATGTTCTTCATTGGGAAAGCTGATGCACAAACTCTTCATGAAAAAATTCACTCTGCCATCAATAATGCGAATCTACCTGTTCACAAACTTCTGATGATTGGCTCAGATGGCCCCAATGTGAACAAGAAAGTTCACAGACTATTCAATGAAGATTTAAATGAAATGAGATCTCACAGATTAGTTGATATTGGAAACTGCCCCCTTCACATTGTTCACAACACATACCTGAAAGCCTTGCAGACATTTGGTGAAGATGCCTCTGAATTAGCTGTTGCTGTTTACCACTATTTTGATGGGTAGCTAGGGTGGAGGAATTTGAAAGGATTCAAGAAGATCTGAAGTTACCTAAAAATAAATTCTTGAAACATTCTCCGTCAAGGTGGCTTACATTTCGTTCTGCTGCTGAGAGACTGCTTGAACAGTGGGAAGGAGTAAATCATTACTTTCTTAAATTCATTCCATTAAATAAGAATCGCACTGTGTTACAGTCTAGTTCATACAAAAAGATCGCTGACCTTTTACGTTGTTCAACAATCAAAGCAGAATTGTATCTCACTATATCTTCTGCAGAACTTTTTACAAGCTTCACTGAAAGATTCTGAGATGAACCTTTAATTCATCTTATGTACCCTCAGCTACAACAACTATTAGGGAAACTGGCTAGACGTGTTTGCAGGTCTATTTCTGAAGATAACTTTGATGTAAACGAGTTATTTGATCCGAAAAACATGTTGCCCATAAAAGACATTGTTGTTCCACAGGAAGTTAAAAATGAACTTTCATATCTTCCAGAAAAAGATTTCTTGGTGTTTATAAATAGTGCTAAAGAGCATTATGTTGCTGGATGCAAATACTTGATTGAAAAGGCAATGAAAGGCTGTGGTTTGATTAAAGCTCCGAGATGTTTAAAACCCTTCTCTTGTGAAAAATCGAAAAAGTTGTTGAGATGTAGTTTCAGTCGCTAAAGAACTACCTATTGAAACAAAAGAAGATGTGATCATTGATGAATGGAAGATGTTGCAAATGGAGACGGGAGCAGCTTTTGAAGGAAGACTTGATAGTTATTGGGATAAAATTTTTAAGAAAACTAATACAGCAGGCAAAAAAAATATTATGAATTGGCAAAAACTATCAAGACTGCATTGTCTCTATCACATGGAAATGCAGACATTGAAAGACGTTTTTCTGTTTCGAGATGGGCGTTGACTGAGGACAAGGCTTCCACTTGTGAACGAACATTAAATGCAGTTTTGGTGATTAAAGATACATTGAAAGCCTTAGGAAACTGACCCCACCTGGTTCCCATGACATCAAAACTTATTGCTATGGGAAAAAGTGCACATAGGCATTACACAATGTTTCTAGAGGCCCAAAAGAGACTGAAAGAGGAAGAAAAAAAGAAAGAGGAGGAATTACGTTTAGCTAAAAAGACAGAAGAAAAGTTAAAACAAGTTGAAGAGTCTAGGAAAACAATTACCGAGATAGAAAGTAAGATATCACAGACAAAAAAGGACCATACAGCAACTTCTGAAGCATCTGATCGTCTCTTCAAAGAAACCAATGAACGATTGAAGAGAGCAATACAGAAGAGGAATTTGCAAGAAGTTAGTGTTGCACATGGTATGTTGGAGGGTGTTAAAACTATGCGTGAAACTGAGCAGCAAAAGCTTAAGGAAGTGCAAACTCTTCAAAAAACTGTAGAGAAAAGAAAAAAACAATTTGATCACTGCTTTTTTGGTCAAAAACCCAAGAATTCCTGATTTATTTTATTTTTTATGATAGTTGGTAATAATATATGTGTTTTCCAGCTTTCCTGTCTTTTTCAGTATGTTATTGTTACAAACTTTGTATGTAAATTTTTTAATGTAATAATACATAAATAGGCCATACCTCATCCAGGACCAAAAAGAAATGAAACTAAAAAGCCTAAAACACCAAATGATATACCATTCATGAATATACAGGGGTATATTCATATCAATCTAAAGAATTTTTCAATTTAATATCAATCTAAAGAATTTTTCCAGTTTATTAGTGTGACTATTTGAGGTAATTTTACATCTTACGTAAGTTTCCAGAGGAAAATTGTACTCTTCATCATTTTGTTGATGTAAAAAGTGTGTATACTGGTTACTTAACTTTCATTTCTTTCTGGTCTCAACTGGCCTTTATTGGTTGGGGATTATTTAAAAAATATATATCTATTTTATGAATCAAAATTTTTGGTGCAAAAACGTGAGCATCAAACATTTGACCATATTGAGCACTTGGCGACCTTTAGTCTCTTTTAATCTCTTTTTAGTCTATTTTTCTGGCATTACAGTCTCCTTTTTCTCTTTTTTTGGGGTGGTCTACCACTCTTAGGCCTGGTATTGCCATCAACTTCAAGTCAAACGGCAAGCCAAACAAGATCTGTACAACGCCAGCAAACCATTACCACTTTCATTCCGAAGAAGTTGCCTCTGAAAGCAAAGCAAAAAATTAATGAAAAATTGTTGTTAATTTTCACTCATGATTTCCAGCCCTTCAGAATTGTGGAAGATTATGGTTTTAGGGAGTTTGTCACTGCATTAAGCCCTAATTATGAAC
The DNA here is from genome assembly GCA_039090855.1 of Macrothele yani. Classification (NCBI taxonomy): domain Eukaryota; kingdom Metazoa; phylum Arthropoda; class Arachnida; order Araneae; family Macrothelidae; genus Macrothele; species Macrothele yani. The sequence goes on along the minus strand of CM077009.1, from coordinate 130,003,822 downwards.
TTCCCAGTAGGCATTCCATATCAAAGTCATACATCCCGGCACTACACGAAGAAGCTGCACATGCTATTAAGCTGGGAAAAGCAACAACTATTTGCCTAACAACTGATTGTTGGACTTCCATAAATAATGAAAGCTATATTGCAGTCACAGCACACTTCCTAGATAAAGCGTTCAAAATGAACAGTATTTCATTTGATTGCTCTGTAATGCAAACAAGCCACACGAGTTCAAATTCGGCCTCTGAGCTTCGAAAAATTGTCAAAGATTGGAATGTTGAAAGTAAAATAATATTAACAAGCTTTTGATAATGCAGCTACCATTAAATTAGCTATAAGAAGGGTTCTTGGGTGGAAACACTTTGGTTGTTTTGCACATACCATAAAGCTCATTGTGAGTGACGGTTTGGCCAATGCTACAATGCTAACCTTATTGACTATTGACAAAGTAAAAACAATTGTTAGCCACTTTAAAAGAAGCCCATTATCAAATGAGAAATTGATGACTTATCAGTGGAACGAAGGAAAAGAACCACTCAAGCTTTTGCAAGATGTTCAGACAAGGTGGAATTCAACATTTTTTATGCTGAGACGTTTTACAGAGTTAGAAGAGGCAGTAAGAAGCACTGTAGCTTTGATTAATAAAGACATTCCTTATTAATCAAAGCTACAGTGAGAAGAATGGAAGATTGCACATGAAATGTGTCTCATTCTAAAACCTTTCAACACAGTAACAACACTCATAAGTGGGGAAAATTATTGTACAGCCTCATTAATCATTCCTGTTGTTTGTGAGCTCAAAAATGTATATACAAATTTGTGTAAGAGAGAATTCACAAGTACAGTTACAGATGTTCATGCAAAACTTCAGAGCAGTTTGATTGACAGGTTGGGGCAAATAGAATCAAGCAAGACTCTGTCAGTATGCACATTCCTTGATCTGCGGTTCAAACTGGTAGCTTTCCTTGATCCAAATGCAACTGATAAAGCAAAAAAGATGGTAATTAATGCAGTGGCAAGTAAAATTAAAAAAAAAGAGTAATGCAGAGCAAAATGCAAAGTCTAGTGCAGCGAGCTCTGTGAATCCTGATGAAATGGAAGATGACCTCAATATTTGGGAAGTATTCGATCATAATGTACCACATGGCAGCAGTTTATCACAAGCCATCATCGAAGTCCAGCAATATCAAGATGATGCCACTGTCTCAAGACAAGCTAACATGCTGGAATGGTGGAACAATCACCGGCATTTTTACCCAAACGTTGCTGAACTGGCCCAAGAACGACTGTGTGCATTAGGAACATCAGTTTTATGTGAAAAAATCTTTTCAAAAGCTAGGCAGTTGCAAACTGAACGTCGAGAACAACTTAGTTCAAATAAAACCAAGATGCTTTTGTTTTTAAACACAAATTCCAAATTGGTGAAAAAATAGACTTTATTTTGTGGTATGCAATACAAGTTGGTTATTTTAATTGTAGATAACAGAAAAATGCTAAATGTAGATGTATTTATCATCATTGCACAATTATTATTAAATGTTCTGCTGTGATTTCTTTCATTGTTGGTAGTGTATGAATGTAACTCCACTCAACTGAAATTGGCAACGAGAAAAAAGGAGAACAAGATAGGACAATTATGAAATGTTAATTATACATTCTTAGTAGTATCTGAATATCTACATAAAAAAGACTAACAAATCAAAAGCAACAGTTGATGTTACTCAATATAATGTAACTACAAGGAGTAATAAAATCCAATTTTGTTTCCTCCATCACTGAGCAGTTTCTTTGGGCTTTCCAGAGATCAATTCCATAACAAAAAATGAAAGAAAAATAAGATCTGCTGATAAGTAAAATGTGTACACACTCTTCAGAAGGAGTGGACATGGGGGCCAGCTTTAGCCTTTAGTGTTCATGGCACTTTCTACCGAAACATTTGTTGATGCCGCGCAACACACATTTTTTTTTTTTTTAGATTTGCGTTGATCTCAAAGTCAATGCCAAAAACAAGTCCTTTTCATGCTTAATTATTGTAATACCCTATTGTGATGTTTACAATCATAATATCAGTACTCACAGTTTTTTTATTGTTTCTTTTTCTGTATTTGAAATTACAAAAAAGTAGTTCAGCTCAGGGTTCCCCCTGAACTTGAACAGGTAATAATTTGATGTCATGGCTATTTCTAGACTTCATATAATTATAAATTTCACTAAATTATGGGATTTTCTTAGGAATAAAAGGATATTACTTAGTCAAATTTTCAGGTAGCATCCCTAACTACCCTTCCCCCTTCCTCAAGACTACACTTTAGTAGGTGTTGTCATTCGTGAGCTAAATCCCCCTTAGGCGTTACCTTTGAGATTCTTGAAGGCCTATCAAGTCGTGGCGTCCTTTTCAGTGACGTCACACCTCGTCAATCTACTGTCCGTGTCAGCATTACCACGCTGTTGCTACGCCTAACCGTGTGACTTATGTTTTTATGGTTGTCCATGCTTGCATGAAATTAATAGTGTTCCTTCCCTGTGATTTGTTTCAACTAACGTTCTGATTATAGTTTTTATACACCGATAATTGAGTGAGATAGGTATCTGATTATGCCACATCCGTGTTGGGTTCCTGGCTGCCGTGGAAATTATAAAACGGGACCCAAAGTTCGAGTTTATGGATTTCCAAAAGATGAAGATCTGTGTGCAAAGTGGATTCATGCCATTAAAAGGGATAATTTCACTGTTACACCACATAGTTAGGTATGTACATAGAACATTTTTTATTCTAATTTTTCTATTACTGTGAAATATTCAATGATAAGCTATATGTATAAAATCCACTTCTAATGCAAAGTTCTTCCACTCATTACTGTATGCATGTGGTAGCTTCAGAATGAGTTAACATTTATATTTCACTATCGCTTGAATATGCTTCAATAAATGCAGCTAACACTGAACGTAGTATTCTTTAATCTTAATCATTAAAATTTACTGGATGGTAACCCATAGCTAAGTATTATTGGAAATTCGTAGCTAAGTGTTATTTATGTAGTATATTCTAAATTAGTACCTTTACTGGTCAGTAATAACTGAGTACTGTTGGAAATTCGTAGCTAAGTATTATTTATGTAGTATATTCTAAATTAGTACCTTTACTGGTCAGTAATAACTGAGTACTGTTGGAAATTCGTAGCTAAGTATTATTTATGTAGTATATTCTAAATTAGTACATTTACTGGTCAGTAATAACTGAATTTGTATTAGTAACTGCACTGTAATTTATTATATTCACACACATTTTACAGGAGAAAATATTGTTTCAAGTATTAGGGTCACTTCAGAGTAGCATGCATCCAGACATTCAGATGAGTTGCTGTCTAGGCATATGAATATGCAGAGGTACACACAGTATACACTATGCCAAATATATTATACTTTTATAGAGGTACCAACTGCAGCCTCATATCAGATAGTAACACGAAGCCAAGAGGTGAAGAAAACTACTAGTCTTTCGGAGAATGGACACCCTAAGTTAATGACTTGCAGTTTAATAGTAAAATTGTTGTGTAGCGGACACCCACTGAAATTTATAACACTGACACACTGCTACAGAAGCCTCTTTCAAGTATTAAACAATACAGGTGAATTTCTGCCAGTGTAGCGATCTACGTCCTCTCCCACATATTACAGGGCTTGAAAAATATCTAAGAAGTTACATGCCCAGCTGGGCATGTGCAGAAATTACTTACTTGCCCAGGTAGTAAAAGCTAAATGCCCATGAAAATTTATTTTTAAGGTAAAAAATCAGAACCCTCATTTTTTTAAATTAAAGAAATGAACTTTGTTTTCGTGTTTTGCACTTCTATTTTGAGGGCCTGTAATCAAAATATTCAATGCAGAAAACCATGTATTTCAAGTTTTAAGAAGACGCTAAGATTGAAATTGGCACGACGATGAAATTGGTATTTGAGAAATTTGGTGATTCTGCCATGTTCCTTTCGTTAAAATTTTTGCCTTTTGTCACTAAACACCAGAGGCTGGTTTCATCAGAAGCTTGCATCCCATAGCTGACTATAAACAACATCTGGAGCAAGACCACAGGCGTAGCCCGGGTGGATTCTTGTGTACGAACCCCTTTTGAGAGGGATTGAGTACGAATTTGGTAAATTCGTAGATTAACGTCCTAAATTATTTAGTCGGAAAAATATTATTACCTGGAAAAAGTGCAACATACAGATTTTAGATTATGGAAATAAATTTCAAATGGTGCACAAATTTCATGTTTTAAATGGTAGAAATCGACACCATAAAACAAATTGCTGAAGCCCATCAGTCCCCACCTTCTACAATTCAAAAATTCCTCCAAAATTCCCATTTGAAAAATCTGTCTGCTCTCTCACCAATAATAATGGAAAAAACCAGCATTCATTGGTTCCATCCCTTTCCATGGATCCTTCTCTTATTAGATGTGTAAACTTTTCAAAACTATGGGCTACACTCTCACAGTGAAACCAAACCCTTCTGCAATAATGTGCCTGCTTAAAGACAGGGATATATAAAATCCACTTCTATTTCACCCTTGGACACCCCTGGAGTTTATGCTATTCCCATTTCAACTTCCTCTGGTCTCTCAGTGTATATTAGAAGCACATACCGAAGCATCAAAACAAGACTTGGTGAACACAAAAAAAGATGTTTCCAATGGTCTTCCAAAGACAGCTTTATCTGCACTAACACTTGAAGACACCTCTGCAGTTCCCATTTGGAAAGAAACCAAAAAAAGTTGCCCGTTTCATCAACAAGGCATCTCTGCATTTTCAAGAGAGCATTGAAATTTTGTTCACCAAAAACTGAAATTCAGAGACCCCTCACCAAATCCCATTTATTTGGATGTCTCTTCTAAAATCTGGCAACGAGCCCATCCAGTCGATCGCGGGTGATCAAGGTCATAGGATGACCGAAAGCTACCACTAAACGAACCTTTTATCGTACGTGACTGTGTGTTTCGTTCGTTTTGTGTGTTTATGTTTTAAATGTCTCCTTTCCAAGAAATCTGTGCACTGTATAAGAAAGATGCACAAAATGAAAGCTTTTCTGTAGTATACCTCTGATGACACTTAAAATAATTTTCAGAAACGGTTTTAAAAGGGGGGTCGGCGATTATTATTTGCTCCGAAATCACGTCTTCCCTTAATCACTTGCACTATGTTTCGGTGGATGATACTTCGACGTACCCTTTGCATGCCACCAGCAGTCAAAAATTATCGCCATCGTACAATTCACATTGTACTGGGCACGTCCGTTGTTAAAAGCAGGGGTGGAGCAAACGTTTCTTATCGGTCGGGTGGGGGCTGTTGGAATCGCGCTCCCTTGAGTTCAAAAGTTCCCTACTTCCACTCAAATAGCACACAGTTTTTACATTCTCATACCTCCATTATAAGAAAATATTATGATTGTTCAAAAACAGTACATTCGGTTTTTGGAATAATTTTACTAAAAATGTTAAACTACGTAGATATTTAAGAATCAAGCAAGCCTTAAAAGTTATGAGAATGCAGACAACACAACACTCAGCAGAAATGCAGAATGAAAAACGAACTAGCACAGAACAAATGGGCATCATATAGTGAACCGTTAACAATGGGAAGAAATTTTCACTTCATTACATTAGCTAGTGTGGATATACAAAACCCCAGGAACTTGTTCGACTATTTATTTACATTAACATCACCAGAACATATGGGGAAAGCATTAAACTAACTTGGAAGAACACGGTCATGACTAGTAAAATAGCATTATTGTGGTGCCACTGGTTATTCATCAGTACACACAAAAAAAAATCATACTACCATCAGCAAGAAGATATATCATATAACCCTTTTGCTAGTGGTGAATTTGAACCACGTCTTCCTTTCCCGGAGCAGTTGTTTTCCATTTAAAAGATAGATTCAATATTAGAAGAATTTTTTTATAACAAAATGCATGTTTTCCTATTTCTAACAGACACTTCAAAACCAACCAATCATTATAGTAAACATTGTGTCCTCTCTCTTTTTTAAAGCCAAATAAAATTTTAAAATCGGTACTTAATCTGTCCATGATAGAATCTGCCATTTCCAAGACTCATAAAATTGTTATCATGGTAAAGTGTACAACGCAGTATCGATCTTTGACATTTGATTTCACTTAAAGCACGTTTTCTCAATCCGTAATAATTTTTTTTTTTTTTTGGTGTATAAAGAGCACAGCAAAAATATTTTCTTTTCTTTAAATCAAAATTAATGTTCCAAAAACGCTACTGCATGCTTTCGTTCCCTGTTGAGGCAAGTTTCTTTTGCACGGTGTGCAAAAGAAATGTGACACAACAGGGAACGAAAGACAGCAACGAACACCTAAAGCTCCTATTTGAACTTCAATTCTTTTCTTAACAAAATTAATTATTGCGTTTTTTTGTCTGTTGATAAGCAAGAAGTGACTAATAAATGGGAAATCATATATTTTCGGAAAAACTTATTGCACCCACTTATTTACTGAGCATAGAATTGTCTTTCCCCACGTGTGAGTTGGATGATAGAAAATGATTTTGCTAATTTATAGGAGGGTTTTGAAAAATGCAAATAAATTCTTTAGTAATGAAAAAATAATTTGACCACCAGACCGTTGTGAGAGGCAAATTTTCGAGCTTGACGAGTCAAGAAACTTTTTCTATCGGCCATTTGTTTTATCCAGTCGCCACACGGCTAGTGGTAAACACTAATTTTTATCTTTTCTTGAAACCAGGGACCCTAAATTAAGGACGGGAGACTGCTCTTATAGACCTTTGAGTTGCCCATGGTGGTCGTTAAACCTCCAAATGGGGGGTGGGGGGTGCAATTTACACACGATCACATTAACCATTAACCGTAAGCTCTGCGAGGATTGTCTTCGAGCAAGACAATTACACGGGTGATCACTGAATTATGCTTACCTACCTAATACTTTACATGCCCTCTTTTGCCCTCAGAACAGCAGATATCCAAGGCAGATATGGAGATGATTGCTTTATCCCGATGCCTGATATGCTGTTCCATAGTGTCCCACAAGTGCTCTAACAGATCAATGTTGAGCGAGTTCAAAGGCCAAGCAATATCCTGTGAGTCCGAACAGTGTTCCTTGAATCAGTCTTACACAATTTTGGACCTGTGGCTCAGAGCACTGTCATCTAGGAAGACACCATCACCATTCGAGACATAGTTCATGCCAAGTGAATATGTCCCACACCATACCACTGGCTAGTCCGATAAATCCTTCCATTTTCCCATCATGCTTAGAATTTTACTACTACCTGCTGCTCCACTCACACCTTATATATGCTCAGTCAGTCAACTGATTGTGCCCTCTCGGAAATCACGTGGTCAACGCGCCGAATCCGCTTTTGCTAGATGTAATCAAAATTCAGTGATTATTTGGTGTATATTGGCAAGTTTCCAAAGACTTATTAGTCAGTTTTTCTTTTCCACAGATTCTGCGTGCTTTGTTTATGGGGAAAACTTTTTCATATGTCCCAGAGGTTTAATTTTATTATTATTATTGATTTTTAATTTCCATTACGCCACATTGGTGTAGTATTGATGGCAGCAGGCTACTTGGCTAGAACTTATATTAGGACTCGTTTTACGTTAGGTCTACTTCGATTTAGGCTTAGTGTCCACCCACCAGAACAGGAAACCTCGCTTAGCAATTCACCACCACATAAAACTAGCTTGAGATAATTTGAAGTAGAGAATCGATGGCTTATGACCATTCATATGAGCAGGGTCTGGGTTCAAATGCCGGTGAAGCATGGATGTTGTGTTTGTCTTACGGCTTTGGCTCTCTCCCTTCCCTGGAATCAGTGGCCCTAAATTAGGAACAGGCAACTGCTTATAGCAACTGTTTAGTTTATGAAAACTTCAATGGATTTTGTTTAGTAAAAAATCCATGGACCATAGTTGTTATCTTGGTATTTTATAATCTGTGTTTTTATCAGTGTTGACTGCACCCAATATGTATCTGCAAAGTGTAAAAATATAAATGGATGAATAATATTTTTGCTGGTGGTCTGGGAACTGTCATTTCTGTAGTAATTAATCATGGTTCAATGATCATATGTACTGCAAATTGTTTACTTTTCACTCCATATGCTAGAATTTCTCAATGGATTTTTTTTAGAAAGCCAGCCTACTTTTGAAGACCAGATTTGACGTTGGAGACCCAATTTCCATTTTCTTTTTAAATAAAGGCTGTGCATGTCCTTGAAATTAAGAACACATCCATTTACTCATAATCCTATATCACAGTCACTCTAGAATCACACAGTCTGTATTTCTTGAAAATATAAATCAGTCAGTCATACATTTCCAACACAACTGTGGAATGAATGTAAACATTGAGTAGGGGAACTTTTTACATCCACCCCCAAACAAAACAACACGAATATCCGGTCTCCTACACCGAATTTGATCTTGGGCAGTGGAAGGTAGATGTAGATATACTATAACTAATCACCGATTGTAGATTTCAAATAGTACCCAGCTTTAGCAAATTATTTAATTTAGATGTGAGAAATTATTTTAAATGGTGCAAATATGTTAGTCAGACTATTTCTTTTTACATATAGGTTTGCGATTTACACTTTTGTGAAAGTGACTTCAAATACAGTTCCAGTGCTTTTGACGAGAAGAGTGGGAGGACAGTAACTGTGGATTTGAAGGTACCCAAACTAATTCCAGGATGTTTACCATCCAAACTTCCTAATTTGCCATCCTATTTGAGTGGCACCCCATGTGTTACATGTGAAGAGCCAGAAAGTAGAAGACAACGCCTTGAAGAATAGGCACTGAAAACAGCTCTCAAGGAAAGCATTACAGAAAAAGAGGACTACAATAAAAAACATACATTTTGTTCTGTTGTTGATTTGCAATCAAAGGTAGAATTTATTGACACCACTTCATGGTCTCTTTTTTGTAAAAATGACATGGCAATGGTTATGCATATTTCAGCTGATCCTACTCCAAGTGTAAAATGTTCTGTTGTTATAAATTCAGAGCTTATGATTAGGGCATTTGTTAAAGATGTGGAGTTACCAAACTTGGTGAAATATTCGTTTCCATGTAAAGTAACTCTACTGATATTCTAAATGACATTTTAAAACATTTAATGCAGCAGTGTGAGTCACCATAAGTGATAATATTTTACGAAATGCAGTTGATCAAACATGCATAGTTTTAAAGAATCTCTGTGAGAATAATGTAGGTTCTGAAAGTCACCTCAAGTTTATTGAGAAACAACTGGTTTTGTTGGGTCGAGACAAACATGGGTCCAGATATTCAACAGATTTCATGATTTTTTCTTCCCTTTTTTTTAGCATGGCACCTCGTGCATATAATTTTGTTCGGGAGAGTGGTAGCATTAGGCTACCACAACCCAGTACTATTCGACATGTTTGACAGCAGTTTAGTATGAAAACAAAACTGAAGCTGAAAAAAATTATTCAAATTTTCTATCTTATATTCAAAGAAAAATATCCTTTTTAAATGATGTTGATAAAAAGGTAATATTAATGCTGGATGAAATTCATTTGAAACAATATTTTGATTAAAAAGGTGGTAACATTTGTGGTCTGTCATGCTAACGAAAGAAACCCACACTGCATTAAAATTAAGTACATATTCATTACTTTAAATTGCTTCATATTGTATAATGGAACTGGAATTTAAGCATGTACTTCCTGAAAAGTTCCAGACTGATGATTTAAAAAGTAGGTTTGGTCTTTATAGGCAATTGGCTGGAAGCCAGTACAATATAAGTGCTCAGCAATTGTTTGAATGTGAAAGCAAGTTCAGAGTCCAATCACTGTTGAAACTTCAAACTATGTAACGTGGGGAAATTGAAATAACTGATTTAAATTTTAAGGATGACTTTCAGGAAGTGAATATGAAATTGGCTTGCAATTTAAAGTTTGATGTTTCTGTTCTTCCTTCTGATACATCTGGTTGTAATGATTATATTCCAGTCATTGCATAACATAGCAGGGTATTATGCATTTTCAGTATTAAAGTGTTTGAAGTGTGATTTTTGCAAACAACTGTTATTGATAGACAAAGACATAGAATTAGATGCAAGGTTTAATTTTCTTCAAAAATTAGACAGAGGTAGTCTTAAGCTGTCCTACTGATGTTGTAATTAATATTGTTTTGTATAATTACATTATTTAAAAAAATATGTTGTAAATATGAGGAGTTTTTGTTAATGTCTAATCAAAGAAATGTATTAATGTTGATCAGGAAGTTGTCTGACAATAGCATTTGTTGCTCTGGTCATTATATTGAAAAAGCACACAAAAGGATTCTTTGGGCTTCCACAAATGTGTTTTTAAATAATTATTGTAAGGTTAAAAATGACAAATCAATACAGGATGCTGCAGCTATTAAAAAAAATAGTTTTAATGACAAAAAAAGAAAATTAGCAACCTTGACAAAGTAATTATTAACCAGGAGTCGATATAGGTGGCATTTGACACCATTCGACTGTAGATTCACAAAAATATTTTTAGCTCAAACGGCATTTTTACAAAAAATATTTTGGACTGTAATGATATCTTCACAAAATATTTTGAATAAAAATATTTTAACATAAGTGGCATTTTCTCTGGGTGTGCAAGTTGTGTGTCAATAATGTCCAAAGAAAATTACAAAAAGAAGGATTTCTTTATAATTCATCTATCACAGTAGGGTTTTTTTTTTTTTTTTTTTATAAAATGTTCGCCGTGCTCTCCGTTTCGAATGATGTGTAGGCTGCGGGGTCCGGAGTCCAGGCCAAAGAAACAGCCAGATAAGGCCAAGCTGTTGCAACAAATCCCCACATTATCTCCGCTGCTTTAAGAGACTCAGTTCGCGCATGCGCCCCATGTCTTCTACCCGGCTCATGTAAGTGCGACAGCCAGCGAAGGCGTTGTATGCAGTTTCAATGCTTACATGCTTTGCTTAAGTTCGATCTTCATTGTATTGTTGCTTGCGCAGTGAAGTTGGGGGATTTGGTTGTTTTAAGATTTAAGATGGATAGTGAAAGTGTAATAAAAAAACCTATTAAACAGTAGTTTTTCATCGCTCTCATACGCAGAAAAGAAACAAGTAATTGACAGTGGCCGACCATGTCCTAGTCTCACAATATCAACACGTGTAAAAGAAAAAAATGGTGCTGGAAGAGGTTTTGAGAGACATTTTCGTAAAGAGCTCTACGAAATTTCAGACTGGCTTTGCGGATGTGATGTGGATAACAAATTTTACTGTTGGACATGCTTGTTTTTCTCAAATAAGAAAACTGTTTGGAATCATGAAGGGTACGAGGACTTGAATCATTTGAATACTGCAGTGAAGAAACACAGTGAGTCTGAAATTCACCTTTCTAGTTTTTTTTAATTCACCAGATTTATTGCGTCCCCTACTTGAATTGACATTCTTTTCGATTCCCAAAGAAGGGTTGAAATCGAGCTGCACAATGAAAAAGTTAAAAAGAACAGGGAAATATTGAAGAGGTTGATTAATGCCGTGTGCTATTTAGCAAAACAGGAACTACCATTCCGAGGTCATGAGGAAAATGAGGAATCTGTTAATAGGGGAAATTATATGGAGTTGCTTATTGCAAGTGCAGACTTTGATTCCCCATTGAAATAACATTTAGCGACTTCTACAGTTTTCCGCGGAACTTCAGCAAGCATTCAAAATGATTTAATAAATTCCGTTGCTAATGTCCTGAGAGATAAAATTTACTACGAAATTCAGAACAAAGATTTTGTGGCCATTATGCTTGATGAAACATCAGATGTAAGCAAATGAATCTCAGCTCTTAACTGTGTTGTAGTATTTTTCAGTCTCACGGAAAAAATCATAGAACGATTTCTGGAATTTCTTGAGGTGAGTGCTGATAAAACTGCAGAACCTCTGTTTAATCATGTGAATGAAATCGTGGACAGATAAGTGTGGGGATAAATTAATTGCCCAGACGTATGATGGAGCGGCGGTGGTGAGTGGCTATCTCAATGGACTTCAAGGCAAAGTTTTGGGAAAGTACCCTAAAGCTCTCTTCACACATTGCTATGCTCATGTACTGAACTTGGTACTGCAACAGTCTCTAAAGTGCAACAAAGAGCTTAAAGTCTTCTTTAGTGGTCTTAAATAGTTACCTACTTTTTTCTCTCATTCTCCTAAAAGATTACACCAACTTTCTGCTTTCATGTCCAGAAAGCTACCATTAGCTCCTACCCAATGGAATTTTACCTCAAGACTTGTTCATACAGTCAATGAAAACAGAGAAGCATTGATAATGTTTTTTGAAAATGTCAGTGAAAGTGGGGGCTTCGCCATTTGACTACAATGACAGCAAGAGGATTTGTTGACTTTTTAAAGAACTTCAAAAACATATTTTTTATAAAAGGTTCTATCTAATTTGCTTGCCTTTTCAGATGAATTATTCAGTATACTGCAGTCCACGAATGTTGACATTTTGTACTGCAGTACTAAAATAACTGAGTTTCAACAGCAACTGCAAAGCGAAAGGGAGAATTTTGAGCCATTGTGGTCTTAGACCACAATGGCTCAGAGGTTGAACGATGAATCGAAGAAAGACTACTGCCGGAGACTTTACTTCGAAATAATTTATATTAGCAGTCGTATAACAATTAGATTCGCATCATTTGAAAAGTTGCAGTACTTTGATTAGTTAAACCCAACAAAAATGACCTACTTTAAGAAAAGAGAAAATTTTCCTCGTGATTTATTAAAAAAATTGCAGGAAATCTATGGCGATCTTTTTAATTTGAGCAAACTCCAGAATGAATTATATGTATGGTATTCTTCTAATGAAGGTTCAGACAAAACACCAATTAAAATTATTGATTATTTATTGGAAATGAACCTAATGCATGGATTTACGGAAATATACAAATTGGTTATGCTGATCGCAACAATTCCTTCCACAACATCATCCGTCGAGCGGTCATTTTCGTCCTTGAAGCGGATCCACACATTCTGCCGCGCCACACAAACCCAGCATTGCATGGATAATCTAAGCCTTATCTAAATTGAAAAAGAATTACTTTCTACGATGCGACAAGAGGATAAATCCAAATTCTATGAAGAAGTGATCAAGAAATTCCTGCAGAAAGAACGAAGAATGGAACTGGAATTCAAATGACCGTAAGTAATCACTTTGTTTTGCTGAATTTTTATTATGTAATTCTTTCTACTTTATTTTCTTAAATACATATTTAAGTAGGTTAATGTACTTAATTAGGTGCCTTCCTATTGCTTATGTAATGAACACTGTCTTTCTTGATTCAATTTTATTCAGACTTTTCTAAAGTTATCCGTAAATTGCTTGGAGCAACATTGAAATATTTGTTGGAAGAAAAAACATGGGGTGAGGGTTGTGAGAATGAACACTTAACACATTATTCCATCTGCGCCAACGCCTTTAGTTCTGTGTCAGGAAACACCACTGAGCGGCATGAATATTGTCGATGTGCTGCTCGACAATATTCATGCCAGGCTTCGGTACAGGCCAAAAAGGCCTGTACCGAAGCCTAGGGCCTTATTTTATGCAGTTTGGCCCGTACCGAAGCCTAGTTTTTATTTATGCAGTTTGTTCTCGGCCCCGATGAGGCGCAGCAACACCGCTGACTTTGCTCCCAGGTACGAGTTTGCCATTCCTCATTTCGGATAGCTCATACACCAATTTCCAGGAGACGGGTTCACCATGATTTATTAAAACCGGTGACGGTCGGGTAAATTCATCGGATGAGTTGTCTTATTCGAAATTATTTCTTTATTCTACAGGGTGCATACGGTCCTTAAAAGTCCTTAGGAACTCCTTATTTTCGATGTATGCTCCTAAGGGCCCTTATAAAGTACTTAAAAACTCCTTATTTTTGTTTAAAACTCCTTATTTTTTTTAAATGTTTGTAAGGGCCCTTAAAAAGTTCTTAAAACAGGCGTGAAAATCTTTCTGAAATTCGTTCTGCTGGGTTTTTTTTTTCATTTTCTAGTAGGAACAAATGCAACTTATCTTGCCCCCCTCCCCGTCGCTTTTGTGTGCGTTCTTGATCTTTCTGTCAGTGTTGATTGACATCATCCTCCCTTGGCGTTGGTTGAACCAGTAGAACGCAGCAGCATGCGCAGCAGGTGGTAGAGTACGCGGGAGATCGAGCCTGTTTCTCTTAACTTCCATTCCACTTAATTGCATTCATTCGCTCGTGAGGTTTTCGGATTTCGGATTGTCTGCTTTGTCATTAGGTTTCTTCAAGCTTCATTTGATGTGATGTCTTAAAAAATATTTTGTCATACAGAATAATACGAACATGCCCGGTAAATGCATCTTCAACCCATTGTGGTTAGGCCAACCACGTTATCAGCAATGGCTGGCTATTTGTTCAGCGGACAAACATAAGGCCCGATGCACGTTGTGTAACAAAGTAATTGATCTTGGAAGAATGGGAGAGTCTGCTCTGAAAGCTCACATGGCAGGTAAGTCACAACTTAATTACATTTTTACAGTTGTAAATTCAATGCTGTAAAAAATAAACTTATTTTTTATTTTATTTTTTGCTTTAATTAATATACCGTAATTTCCGGGCTAAAGTAAGAGCCTTGGTTCACCGCGTGCACGTGCGGAAATCAGGCTCTGCCATTTCATGCGATTTCTGTACATACTGTACCGTATAACTTAAAGTGATTTATGTATTAAGTTATGTACTGTATATGATTTGAGTTTAAATAAGCAGGAAATTTCACAATGATTTCATAAAAAAATTTCAATTAACTTGTACTGTATTGTAGGCAGGGCCTGATTTCTGCACGTGCATAGGGCTTCAGAATATGGGGGTATTAAAATAAAATAAATTATTATTTTCAACTGTGGAAATGAAAATTTTAACCGAGGGGGCCCCAAGCTACGGATGTGCACAGGGCCTTGACTGTACGGAATTTTTTTAAACTTGTATGGAACTTGCACACTGTTGAAAAATGTTACTCCAAATGACCGAAATCGAACGAAATGGCACAAGTTGTACAGAAGGCTCATGCACGAAAGTCGGCCATCACCTTTTTCATTCTCCTATTCTGCTTGAACAGCAGAAATAATTAAAAAAAGGTTTATAAAAAAGGCGAGAACATCGGTTTTTGATCTGAAAGAATGCGCCATGGGTGTTCGAAATTTTGCCGGGGGGGGGGGTGAAATCTCTTCCCTTTGCCAATGAATCACTTCCTTGCAGGTGGTGGACAGCTCAACTGCTGCAAAAAAAATAAAATTAATAAACATTGTACTGGGAGAAATATTTACGAAACAAAAATTCTCCAATTTCATAAATAACCTCATGCAAATTTTACAGTAGCCAAGACGTGTCAAAATAAACTCACATGTGAAATTTCATCAAAATCTGATGAAAACTTTAGAAGTGAGGCATTTTCTTTTTATTATTTTTAATGAATGTTCGCTGAAAGTCTGCGTAGTCGTCGTCGTTCTCTCTCTCTCTCTCTCTCTCTCTCTCTCTGTGCCATATCCCGTGTTGCATTTAGGGGCATCTACCACCTGTGGGCATTTGAGCATCGCAAAGTGGCCGGCTAAAAAGAAAAACATTATTTTACGAATTAATCCTGACCGAGTTTCCCCATCTGCTTTAAATCAAAACAAACTGAGCAGCGGAGATGATGAAAGTGGTGATGAAAAATGTGAAGAAATAAAAATACCAATTGATAATCTTTTGCAAATACTCGATGATGCAATGAAAGGTCTTGAACAAAGAAACTTCACAACTGAACCGGAAATAATGTCAGTCTACAGAATGAAAAAAATTGCTTTCTCATAAACCAAAATTAATTAAACAACAATCGTTAGTTGAAATGTTTAAAAGAAATGATAAAAGGTAGTCTTTCATATGTGTATATTTTTTCTTAAAATTTCTTCTTTTCCATTATTTTTGTACTAAATAATATTTTTAAAAATAACTTGACTTTTTGTCATTTTTTACCAAAAAATAGTGTTCTATAGTGTATTTAGTTATTAATAAGTTTGAATTTTATCCAAACTCTAAAATTCGGAATCGGCAAAGTCCGGATTTCCGAGGTTGTACTGTATAGTAATATAAATACTGTATTTTCGCGCTCATAGTCAGCCTCGTAGATAATCCCCAAGGAAAAAAGTACGTATTGAAAACGACAAAATTTCCCAGATAGTCCGCACTTCCAAACTTTAAACAAAATAAGTAACTTAAATTTGTGACTTACCCATTTTTCTTTTCCACTTCACCAACCTTTAATCCATAAATGCTGGTAAAAATGTTTCGTACTGGCAAAGAATTTGGCAAGACATACGGTACCGTATCTGTCTTTGGAATTTAGCGAATAAAAACAGCATACAGTTACACATTTAATATGTACAATACATGAACAAAATGGTAGATAGATATAAATGATAGATAGATATTTTTTCAATTAATGAATTGCCCGAGAGAAAAAAAAAAGAAAAAAAGAGAGAGATTCTTAATCGTCGATTTCCGTATCGCTGTCACAGTGAAACAGATTGGAATTCTCAGCCAAAGGTTTCCCCCGCCATCAATTTCACAATCAGACTGCTCTTCTGCTTGGGATGAATTTTCATTGTCGCTTTGAACGGCGCTTTCAAAGGCCCGTAGGAATCTATTCTGGATGACAGATGTAGGGCATACCTGCCAACTTTTACGCATTATGCGTAAAATTTATGCATTTTAACTGTTCTTTACGATTTCACGCATCGATCGCGTTTTTTTTATGCATTTCCATATATTTAAAAAAAAATTATAGATCTTCATTGAGAAATATTTGTTAATGCTTCAGTTAAATCATACCTGCTCCTCCGGATTTTGCGGAAGTTGTGTGTTTTTTTTCTTATACAGTCATCCGGTTTTCCTGCCAGAAGAACTTTTCTTCAAGTTTTTTAAAATTTTCTGTATTTTTTGTTAAAAATATCCCTATAAATAAAATATATAACCGAGATGGGAATTTTGCGCCATTGTGCGCCAGAACACCTATGCCTCGTCAAGACTTTGGCACAGTAAATTCTCCATGCACACTGTTATGCTTGACGTTGAATAAAGGATCATGCGGTGGGAAGACTGATTCTGCGGATTTACGTAGTTACTATGGAAATAGTCGGTCCTCTATACGGACGACGGGAAAACATCGAGTATGCTATGATAATCATAGGTCCACTACGGACGACGGAAAACATCGAGTATGGTATCAAAATGTGATATAATTTGTTTATATTATAAACATCTAAAAATTGTCAAATGCACATATATTTGCATTTATTTTACTTGTACTGTTATGTCATGCAGAGTCTGCAGTGCAGCGTGGATCTGGCACCATTTGTTAATCAAAATGTAAGAAGATTGAGAATTATAAAAAATGTACATGTTTTATTAATTACTTGTCTGTAAGTGATAAAAAAATCTAATACTGGGCTTTCTTTCCATAGGTCAACGACACAGATCCATAGAGGAAACAAAACCGAGGAGTACGTTGATGAAGTTTTTTTCAAGGCCACAAAAAGTTACAGAGCAACCTTGTCCTGCTATTGCATCAACATCATCCCGTTCAAATCTCATAACTGCAGAATCAGCTTCTGAAAATACAGTCTCTAATTTTGTACTGCGACATGATGTTCAAAATGCAGAAATCATGTGGATTTTAAAATGTGTAAACAATCATTATTCGTATAGGTCTTGTGAAGGCATTGACAAATTATTTTCGAAAATGTTCTCTAATAGTTCCATTCAAAGCAGTTCTCTTGTGGACAGAAAAAATGTGCATACATATGTTGTTTTGGGTTAGCTCCCCATTTTCAACAACTCTTGTTGAAATGCCTTCAAGATTTAAATTGTTATACATTGTTGTTTGATGAAACTTTAAACCTTGGCACTCAAACAAAACAAATGGATTTGTATGTCAGGTTTTGGCACCCAGTATTAAATGAAGTGTGCACACGATATCTTTCATCTGCATTTATGTGCCATGGAACTGCAACAGATATCTTGAAATCGTTCTATGACACTGTGAAAGAGCTGAATCTGTCTAAAACTATTCAAGTATCAATGGAAGGTCCATCTGTCAATTGGGCTTTCTATGATTTGTTGCAGGCTGACCTGAAAGATAAGTATGATTGCCAGGTTTTAAACATTGGCTCTTGTGGACTGCATACATTACATAATGCATTTAAAAGTGGAGATACAGCAACAGAGTGGGATATCTCTTCTGTTTTAAGTTCTGTTTATTGGCTCTTTAAAGAAACACCAGCTAGAAGAGATGACTTTTTAAAAGTATCTGAGTTAAAGAAATTTCCTTTGAAGTTTGTGAAACATAGATGGATAGAAAATGTTCCTGCTGCTGAGAGAGCCTTAGAAATCTGGAATGATCTCAATGTTTTTGTTGCAAGTGTTGAAAAAAGGACAATTAAAATCAGCAAAATGGCAAAATCTTTATGTACATTTATAGATGCCACAAAAGATGAACTAATGCCAGTTAAGATTAACTTTTTTTTGTCTGTGTCAAAGTTACTGAATCGGACTTTTCTGACTTTTTATCAAAGTGATGCTCCTTTGTTGTCATTTTTTGCATCTGACATATTTAAACTTTTCAAACAGTGTCTATCAAATTTTAACATATTGAAGAAAGACTATCTGAACTCAATAAGCTCTGTCATTAAAATGTGTAAAGTAGATTTTGATAACAAATCGGACTTTTCTAGAATTAGTGATATCTGTTGTGGATTTGCAGGTGACAAAATTGTAAATCATCTACAGAAAATGAAAAGGGTTACTGAAAATGATGTTCTTTCACTTAAACATGATTGCCAAAAATTTATTGTAACTATGTTATCAAATCTTATTGAAAAATGCCCAGTGAATTATTCAATTGTACGCAATATAGTTTGCTTAGACCCCAAAAGAATGGCAAACAATGATAGTGATTGTTTAGCCAAGATGAAAAAAATCCTTTTCCATCTGAGTGAAGTTAAAAAATTAGAAGAGCAACAATGTGAAAATATTTTATTGCAATTTAGAGGCTTTTTAATAAATGAAGTAAAAAGAGACTTTACTAATTTTTCTGACTTTAATGCCTCTGAAACCAAATTAGATGCTTTCTTAGCTAAATACTTATCAAAAGGTTTTGATGATCTTTGGAATGTGATAAAAATGTTAATGTTGTCACATGGCCAAGCAACAGTTGAAAGGGGTTTTTCTCTTAATAGGCAGATACAACAAGTAGAAAACTTAAAAGAAAATTCTTACATAAGCCAAAGAATTGTTTATGATCACATTAATTTTTGTAGGGGAATTCACAATGTAGAGCTTACAAAGGAGTTGCGAGCTTCAGTACCTTCTGCTCGCCATAGATATATGCAACATTTGGAAGAGCAAAAGAATGAAAAGAAAGATGCAGTAATCTCAGGAAAGAGAAAATAACAAAGTGATGACCTAAATATGTTAACAACTAAAAGGATTAAGGTAGAAAAAGATTTAATCCAATTGGAAAAGTCTGCTGATAACATGGCTGAACAAGCAGAAGCTTTAAAAGATGTCAATCTTTTTATAAAATGCAACAATTTTCGAAACTTACTGAAAGAGAAAAATTAGAACTTGAAGCCACTGATTCAAAGATAGAACTCAAAACAGGACTTAAAAATTAATTTTTTTATTAAAGGCTTTTTGACAAATAATTGTACCTTGTAAATTTTTAATTAAATACAGTAATTACATGCAAAAATTGTCTTTGTTTATGAATATGTGATAATTTATTATTATAAATGATTAAAAATCGTGTTACTTAAGCGATCTTTGCTCTTTTAAAAGGGTCTTTTAATATGAATGCCCTTTTAAAAGTGGAAAAGATTGAAACTTTTTATAAAATTAAGGTCCTTAAAAAAATTGCTTTTAAGGTCCTTAAAAGTCCTTAGAAACTCCTTATTTTCAATTTCTGAAAATGAGTATGAACCATGTTCTATCAATCAGAAGTTAGAATTACATGTTTAGGTATTAAATACAGTACATTTTCGACGAGGAACATATGTGTTTTGTTGTTTTTCTATGTGCCTTTACAAAACAATCTGTATTTGGTTACATAATTCAGTGCCCATCAATTTTGTGCTCAGACGGAGTATTCCATAATACCTTTGCGGAAAATTTTTAGCTTTAAAATAAATTCAGGTTCAATCTCTACTGTTCATCAACTACTGCCATTAAAGAAGCATTAGTAGTCCATGACTATTCAAACCATAATTATATATTTATATTTTTGTTTTCTCAAAGCTTATTCTTTACATTTCATTAAAAATTATCTTTTACAAAACAATCTGTATTGGTTACATAATTCAGTGCTCATCAATTTTATGCTAAAGTGGAGTATTCAATAATATCTTTGCGGAAAATTCTTAGCTCTTCAAACCATAGTCTAACTTTGCATGTAAAAGTTCTGAAAGGAAAGCAGAATCAAATGCTGAAAAAATTGTTAGAGTTGCGAAGGTTACGGAAAGTTGAGAAAAGACAGAGTAATGAGCAAAAAAATTCTGCTCCAGGACTGATAACGGTTTTGTAAAGCCAAAAAAGATTGCGCGTGCTCTTGTGTGTGTGTGGGTGTAATTCTACTGATATTGCAGGTACCATAACATTAAGAACTATTTCGAGAAGAGCACATCACTACATAAAGTTATGGGACTGTATAGATACATGCTGGTATGCGTGGCAAGATGAATTGTGGGTTCCTGGAAACAACCAGTATCTCAAAAATTAGCGATCAAAATATGACGAAAAGAAATTGAAAAAATTGTAAAATTCCCTAATTGTAACTTTTCTGTAAGCGGTTTATTACAAAAATAACATACCATTTAATTTAATTAATTTCCAGCTTTTAAATTAAGCGATTTTGTAGAATGTATCTGAAGTTTTTATTTGTTCGGCATAAAGGGATTTCTTTATTTATAAAGGGATTTCTTTATGAAGTTCTAGTAACATTATGTTTCTTTTATTTCTTTTGAATGTATTTAAAGACAATATTACAGTTGCATGCAATTAAACTGAAAATGCAGGATCACTATCCCTGCCTTTTCCTTAGTGCCACACCAATATCCTATTTAGCTTAAACAGATTTGAAAAAGAAATTGCTTGCTAAGTTTCTTTAAAATCTCGGTTTACTCTAAATAAATCATTCGTATTACTGTCAGTTTTTTCTGCATGTATTGCAGATGTGTTTTTGCATTACTTCTTGCTTGCAAGTTTTCGGATTCAAAGCGTATTTAAATTAAAAATTGTTGACATTTCTCCCTCGAGTGCTTCAGTTGTATTATCAGTCTACTCGTACTGTGAGCTTCGCCGTCCTGTACAGTGACGTCACTACGTAAGGGACCGGGTACTTCCACCACGAGGGAGGCGGGTTGAGCAAACATTACTATCTATAAACCTTGTTAGTAGGGGAGTGTCTGACCCAATTTCCGAAAATGCTTTTTTACGAAAACGGAAGCTAGTAGTTTTGAGTAACTATGGGACTGAAAAGATTTAGAAACAAGCGGCTTTCTATGCAAGACCGAAGTTAAGGAGCCACAAGGACCGTGAGACCACACCTGAGCAAGGTTCCTCGACACTGGGGTGGCTTAAACTGGTTTTTGTAGCCATCGCTTTGGGTAATAGCAGGCAATCTCTCTCTTAAAACAATAGAATGAGATAGAATTTAATGCCAGCTTACTTTTCAGAATTCAGTGAAGAAAACAGCTTACTGTGTAAATGCGTAAAAGGGGACGGATGTCATTTGCTTTCATCATCATAACAGTTAATTTCTCATGCTACCTTTGACACTGAATGCTCGAGAAAAGAGAAAAGTTATTAACTTTACTTTTTGTGTAAACTTTACGAACATGACATCAGCAAAGAAAACGTGTCTAAGTGCATAAGTAAAAGCACAATAATACGTATTAACATACTTGTCATGTATATCAGTATGGGAATGACGGAATGAAACTTGTTGGAAGGGCCCAGACGTTAGACCTAATAATCAGTGGCAGCCGGTGACTACGTGCTGCAGCACGCTAAAATGTTTTTAATTCAGATTCGTATTGCTTATTGTAGCTGAAAGCGCATGCATATGATTTGCTGCCAGCCCAAAATCTGATTTTTACACGGGCCGTAATCAAGGCTCCTGTTCGTCATTCGGTCTGTGGTGTCGGTTAGCATATGGGAATAACAGCTTGGTTCTGCTGCTTCCTACGCGATCAGTCTTTCATGCTACAAACCAAGTAGCACGGCACCAACAGCGTGTCATTCCTGCATCCTACACCTCTTAGGGGTCCTCTTGTCAAACCGGCCACAAGGGTTTCCATACATACATACATATCACTAAGCTGTTCTCTGAGATTCAGAGGTTAGCTCCAAAAAGAAATACAAACTACAAGATATTTTGCTTACTGTTGTCGTATCAAACTTCTCCATTTACAGCGATCTTGACATACAACTCGTACTTCACTGATATCCATTACACGCAGTACACAAGATCTTTTATACTTCATACTCATAATCTTTTTCTCATGCAGACACTCCTGAATCTGATCCACCCATGTCTTCCTTGGCCTTCCTCTGCCTTTCCTTCCTGCCACTTGGGCAAAAAGATTTTCTTAGTAAGCATCTGATCACTCATTCTTTCAATGTGGCCAAAACCACCGAAGTATATTGGTCTCTACCTTGCTAACAACATTTTGCTTCACATCACACAACTGCAACACATCTTCATTTCTCACACAATCAGACCGTGTCTTGCCACAACCCCTCCGTAAGTAACACATTTCTCCAGCACACAAACGACTCCTATGTTTCTTCTGCAGTACCCAGGTTAAACTGCCATACATCAGCGTAGGAACAATTACACTTTCATACACAGCCACGCGGGACTCTCTAGAGAACCCATCATTCCTGTGAAAACCTCCCAGAGCAGCTATGACTTTCAATGAAGAATTCACACCTACTAATTTCACCATCCAATTTGTTCTCTGTCAAACATGCTTCCTAGATACACTAACTCACTCACCTGGTCAATCACAGTGCCATTTAGACTTACATTACATTCAGTGCTACCAGTTCCTCTCTCAAAAACCATAACTTTGGTTTTTCCCTTATTTATACTGTTTGAATTCATGCAAAGTTTGTACATCTGAGACAACATACCCTGCAAATCTCTTTTGCTCTATGCCAACAGGACAATGTCATCAGCATACAGCAATCTGCACACACGGATATCACCAAGACATAAACCACTATAATCTATTTTGGCATCACACATGCACGCGTCCATTAATATATTAAACAGCCATGGTGACCTTACACAACCTTGTCTAACTCCTGCACCAATAGAAAACCATTTTGATAAAATACCATTCACTCGTACACAAGCTCTACTACCCGCATACATGGCTTTTACACTATTAAGTAGATTCCCAGTAACACCATATTCATTCAATACCTTCCACAAAAGTGTCGTATTTACTCGGTCATAAGCTTTCTCTAAATCTATGAAGGCAGCAAAAATTTTCTTACCAACAGCCAGATACTTTTCAATCATCGTGCGTAATGCAAAAATCTGGTTAGTGCAGCCTTTACCAGGCATAAAACCACTCTGAACATCCCACACTTTCTCTGATGTAAGACCCCATACTTTTTCAATAGCAACCTTACCAAACACTTTCTCTGGCACACTTAGTAGGATAATACCACGATAGTTCTTGCGTTCCGTCTGATCACCTTTTCCCTTATGCAAGGGAACAATAGTAGCATCCTTCCAATCCCTAGGGACCATTCCTAACTCCCAGCACAACTGGCAAATTTCAGTTAACCAGTCAATTACAGAGTCACCACCACATTTCAACATCTCGGCAGTTGTACCATCAACTCCCGGAGCCTTACCATTCTGAAGAGATTTTAGAGCTTTACACACTTCTTCTCTTGAGATCCCTCCTGTGCTTCCATCCCTCACTGTGACATCATCTGCATCTGTCTCAGACTCATCTTTGCTTTCCTGATCTAATAACTCACAGAAGTATTCACCCCATTTTTCACCTAATTCATTGGGCTCCCATATCATTTCCTCGATCTCATTCTTCACACAACTTACAACTTTGTTTCCCCTATTTTTCCCCGCGTCAGATGTACTTCCAAAAAGACTTCCTATCTTTCCAAAAAGCCAGTTCGTGCCTTTCCATCTTCTCCTTTCTATCTTTTGCATTACTCTGGTGAACCAGCTTCACGCTTCTTTGAGTGATATTCTTCCACAGAGACTCTACCCTGCAACATCCCCAAATAGGCTTCCTTCTTTCTCTTTACTGCTTCTTCAATCTTACTATTCCACCATGCATCACCTCTATTGTTACCCACTATTGTGGTGCCACAGACCTCTTTAGCAGCAGTGACAACACAGTTCTTAAAACATTCCCACTTCTTTTCTACATCCCTCTCACCAGACTTCAGCTCCTTCAGTCGTTCTCTGAGTAAGTCAGAATAACGCTGATGGTTTTCAAGGAGCCTATCAACCTTTATTTTTTCTATCCTGGGTCTCTTCCTATTCCTTTTCCTCCAACCAACATTAAGTTTCACTCGTGACACTACCAAATAATGATCAGAACCAACATCCGCACCTTTCATCACACGGGTGTCAACAACTAAGTGTTTCAGACGCTGATCATAGACAACATAATCTATCACACTCTTTTGACCAAGAGTATGATTTTCTCAAGTATATGTGTGGACATACTTGTGCTACAAAAAATGTATTAGATACACACAAACCATTCTCAATGCAGAGTTCAGTTAATCTTTCACCATTACCATTCACACAAGAATCATTAAACTTACCAAGAACATTGTCAGAAATTGCATTCTGCACACCTACTCTAGAATCTGAATTCCCTGCTATTATAACTTTTTCTTTAGCACCAAACTGGCTCAAAACAGCTTTTAGCTCACTCCAGAAATCTTCCTTCTTATCAGAAGGTTCAGAGTCACAAGGAGCATACACTACAACAATTACGATTCTCTGAAGTTTCACTTTCAAATGAATCCAGAGAATTCTCTCACTTATGCAACTATAGTGAATCAAGTTGTTCTTCATCTTTTCACTTAAAATCACACTTACACCAGCATGTCCTCTTGCATTATTCAATACTCCAGAACACACACTCACTGTGCCATTCACTTCTACTCCAATTTCCTTCTTTTTGGTTTCACTTACACACAGCACATCCAGTCTATACTTATTCATCTCCTCAATCACCTCATTCATCTTGCCATTTA
The DNA here is from genome assembly GCA_039090855.1 of Macrothele yani. NCBI lineage: Eukaryota > Metazoa > Arthropoda > Arachnida > Araneae > Macrothelidae > Macrothele > Macrothele yani. The sequence goes on along the minus strand of CM077009.1, from coordinate 129,978,463 downwards.
TACCTCTAGTATTCCACACACCAATCTTACATTCACTCAGCCGAGATTTCTTCCTCATACGCCGTTTAGAAAGTCCAGGTCGATTCCGTGGTGGACCGTCCTTCTCAAGTATGGTAGGTCCACCATATCCCACACTTGAGTCATTCTTAATATTTCTTTTTGTCTTTTTAATCAGGTAAGTACATCAGTGTGGGGGATTAGCTCACAGCTGAGGGTTCTAGTTGGTCATTCAACCTAAAGATTCTGGAACAAAACCCAGTGAGTTGGGGTCTTTTCGCCAATGTCACACAGAACTAGCTTGCACCTCTCCAAGATTCACAGAGGCCCTAGTTGCTGTTGTGTGTGCCATTGTTACCACGGAGCGCCCTGAGGAGGCAAACCCATCGCTCGCTACGACCGCCCGCAAATACGAATCAATTATATATGAATAATGAAATTACTCAACGTATTGCACAAGTAAAGAGTTTATAAGAAATAAGGTGATGCTTGGTGGAATAGTGAGATTGATGAGGCAGTAAAGAAAAAAAGGAAGCCTATTTGGGGATGCTGCAAGGTAGAGTCTCTGTGGATGAATATCGCTGTAAGAAGCGTGAAGCTGCTAAGCTGGTTCGTCACAGTAAGGCAAAAGATAGGAAAGAGAAAGTGGAAAGGCATGAACTGGCTTTTTGGAAAGATAGAAAGTCCTTCTGGAAGTACATGAGACTCAGGAAAAATAGGGAAACAAAGTTGTAAGTTGTGTGAAGAATGAGATTGGGGAAATGATATGGGAGCCCAATGAGTTAAGTGACAGATGGGGCAAATACTTCTGTGAGTTATTAGATCAGGAGAGCAAAAATGATTCTGAGACAGATGCAGATGATGTCAAAATGAGGGATGGAAGCACAGGAGGGATCTCAAGAGAAGTGTGTAAAGCTCTAAAATCTCTTCAGAATGGTAAGGCTCCGGGAGTTGATGGCATAACTGCAGAGATGTTGAAGTATGGTGGCGACTCTATACTTGACTGGTTAACTGAAATTTGCCAGTTGTGCTGGGAGTTAGGAATGGTCCCTCGGGATTGGAAGGATGCTATCATTGTTCCCTTGTATAAGGGAAAAGATGATCAGACTGAATGCAAGAACTATCGCTGTATTATTAGCCTACTGAGTGTGCCAGGGAAAGTGTTTGGTAAGGTTGTTATCAAAAAAGTACGGGGTCTTACATCAGAGAAAGTGTGGGATGTTCAGAGTGGTTTTATGCCTGGTAAAGGCTGCACTAACCAGATTTTTGCATTACGCATGGTGATTGAAAAGTATCTGGCTGTTGGGATGAAAGTTTTTACTGCCTTCATAGATTTAGAGAAAGCTTACGAACGAGGACACTTTTGTGGAAGGTATTGAATGAATATGGTGTTACTGGGAATCTACTTAATAGTGTAAAAGCCATGTATGCTGATAGTAGAGCTTGTGTACGAGTGAATGGTGTTTTATCAAAATGGTTTTCCATTGGTGCAGGAGTTAGACAAGGTTGTGTAATGTCCCCGTGGCTGTTTAATACATTTATGGACGCATGCATGCGTGAGGCCAAAATAGATAATAGTGGTTTATGTCTTGGTGATGTCCGTGTGTGCAGATTGCTGATGACACTGTCCTGTTGGCAGAGAGCAAAAGCGAGTTACAGAGTATGTTGACTTGGATGCACGAAGTATGCATGAAATTCAAACTGAGTATAAGTAAGGGAAAAACCAAAGTTATGGTGTTTGAGAGAGGATTGGGTAGCACTGAATGTAATCTAAGTATAAATGGCACTGTGATTGACCAGGTGAGTGAGTTTGTGTATTTAGGAAGCATGTTTGACAGAGAGAACAAATGAAACAGTAATTGTTCCTACTCTGATTTATGGCAGTGAAACCTGGGTACTGCAGAAGAAACATAGGAGTCGTTTGTGTGCTGGAGAAATGAGTTACTTACGTGGGGTTTGTGCCAAGACACGATCTGATTGTGTGAGGAATGAAGATGTATTGCAGTTGTGTGATGTAAAGCAAAATGTTGTTAGCAAGGTGGAGACCAATATGCTTCGGTGGTTTGGCCATGTTGAAAGAATGAGTGATGAAATGCTTACTAAGAAAATATTTTCAGCCCAAGTGGCAGGAAGGAAAGGCAGAGGAAGGCCAAGGAAGACATGGATGGATCAGATTCAGGAGTGTCTGCATGAGAAAAAGATTATGAGTATGAAGTATAAAAGATCTTGTGTACGGTGTGCAATGGATATCAGTGAAGCACGAGTTGTATGCAAAGTTTGATATGACAACAATAAGTAAAAATATCTGGAAGTTTGTATTTCTTTTTGGAGCTAACCTCTGAATCTCAGAGAACAGCTTAGTGATATGTATATGTATATTAATTCATATTTAAGCTCTTCAAAGTGCATTAAAAATCGCAAATAATAAAGTTGCAAGAGTGATTGACTGAATTGTTACATATTGAAGTACAGTGTAAAAAAGTTTCGTATTAAAAATATGAAACTGAATAAAAACCTATTTACAAATAAAAAAAAGAGTAACTAAATAAACTTTTATTCTTTTTTACAGAATTTTGATTTTGTTCTCGGGTATTTTCCACAATGATCAAAATCTGATAATGTTTTCTAGGCAACTGAAGTCGGGGCAAATTAATGAAGCCGTATATTCCGCAAAATATTAGGCTTAATACTCTGTCGAATATACACTGGCGGAAAGTGAAAAAAGAACACCAAGAAGGAATTGGCGGACGATCATGAAATTTACATTCGTTAATGGGGTTGAGTTTACGTAGGTGTGGTGTTAATTTCGGGACCAACCGGTGAGCGCTTACGCCACAGCACGGCACAATATGCAAATTATCGTCGGTGGTATTTAAGGAGTACGGCGAAGTGAATGTAATCAGTAGTCGGCGTAAGGACACGTGCGAAGACCCTGAAGAAGCTGCAATGCCTGGACATGGAAGACGTGTATGATTTCAGCAGTTATCGGACTTTGAGCGAGGTTGTCTAGTCGGACTCTGCGAGGCCGGGTGGTAGTATCGTTGTATTGCGGAGCGGAATTGAACGGGAAGTATCAGTGGTGGTACGATGGCGGCGTAGATGGTCCAAGGAACATTCCCACACGAGAAGACGTGGAACCGGGAGTCACAGACGGACTGACGAGCGGACCGATCGATGCATAAGAAGAGCGGCGTTGTCAAGCAGAACATCCACTGCAACGCAAACCTGAGCTGCAGTTGCACATGAGGTGACTGTGCAAACAATCCGCAACCGTCTACTGGATGCAGGACTACATGCATGTGTGCGTCTGGCATGTGTACCTCCGACTTCAGCCCACCGTCAGGAACGGCTGCAGTTGTGTCGCCAACGTCTGCACTGGAGAACGCAATGGCGATCTGTTGTGTTCAGCGATGAAAGCAGATTCTGCTTGGGATCCTCCGATGGCCGTATGCGTGTTCGCAGACGCACAGGGGAGCGTCTGCACCCTTCTTGCATCTGCCAGCGACACACAGAGCCTACACCTGGTCTCCTGGTGTGGGGAGCGATCAGCTATCACTCCCGTACACAACTAGTGTTTATACCTGGTACGTTAAACAGCACCTCCTACATCAACAACATCATTCAGCCCGTTGTTGTGCCATTTGTAAGGTCGGTCCATGGTGATGTTTTCCAGCAAGATAACGCACGCCTACACACGGCACGTGCAACACAACATGCACTTCAGGGTGTGAGACAACTTCCATGGCCTGCACGTTAACCGGATTTGTCTCCCATTGAGCACGTGTGGGATTTTATGGGACAACAACTTATCCAGTCTTTACGGCCAGCCACGACCATCCCCGATTTACGCGTCCAGGTTGAGGATGCTTGGAACTCAATACCCCAAACTTACATCCAACATCTGTACGACAGACTCCATGCCAGAATTGCACAGTGTGATGCAGTTCATGGCGGTTCAACCTCGTACTAACCATGTTACATGGAAATGTTATTTTTCAGTTTACTAGCAAATACAGCTGTATTTTGCCAATCCCGTTCTCCTCTGTATTCCGTTATTATGATGTATAAATTTCGTTGGTATCAGACGTCTCCTTCTTGGTGTTCTTTTTTCACTTTCCGCCAGTGTAATTACAAATTTAACCATTAACACCAAAGATGTGAACAAAATGAATAATCATATGAATTTATATGTAATTACAAAAATCTGCTCTCTGGTATTTTCCCCAATGATCAAGATGATTCCATTGCCCAATTCTTAAGGCCTTTAGTGAAAGCGGAAGTGGGGGCGTCGCAGCACTTATTTTCTTAGGAGCACGAGCTGCCACTGCTACTAATTAATATTTTCTGCCTGAGTAACATTGCAATATTAATAATTTGACATGTTGCGTCAACGTTATGAACGTGATCACCACAATACAAAATGCTGACCCCGAAAATTTCCTCCACTTTGTTGTCAGCCTGCAACTTGTAAGACCACCTGTTACTATAGACTGCGGTAAAAGTATAAATACTTATGAAGCATCTGTAAGTTGCGGTAAAAAATTGGAAACGCCGATCCTGGAAATTTTCCCCACATATTTGACTTTCGCCGGGTTAGCTCCCCACCCCCATCATCGGAATTTCACAAAGAAACAGCTCAGTTAGTTTGATCTTTGTTAAATCAGATTTGATCAACCAATATTTTCATTAGATCTTGCGCAGAACAAACGTTATTTTTCCAAACTTTAAGAGGGGGTCAACCCGGCACTAGACCGCGTTCTTGCCGTTTAAAAAAAAAAAAAAAAAAACTATGCCAGCTACCAGTTACTAGACTTTCGTTAGATCAGGTATGGTCACCTAACAGCTTCATTAGATTGCACTTATTAATAGTTCCTGAGATATGAAGTACTTTCACCCTAGTTAATCTCCCTGTGCCCATGGCTGGTGTGGACGTTTTTGCCTACACTCCCTAGAAATTTCATGGGAAAACAATGACGTTCATTTGATCATCTTTAGAGAACATTTAATAATGTACTGTTTTCATTTTATTCATTGCAAGAGGCACTTTTATTTTTCATAACTTGTATGGAAAGACTGGTGTCATGTTTTACTCCCCCCCCTCTCGCCTGTTTAAAACATAAACTGCGGCATTTATTAAAGCTTCATTAGATCACGTGTGATCGGTATAACCTTTTTATAGATCGCTATTAATTCCTAAGACAAGAAACGTTTTCTCATTAGGGGAATCCTCTCCCTTCGCTCATGTCGATGCCTTTTAATGCCTGTCCCCCATAAAAAATTTAAAGGAAAACAACACAGTTTGCTTGATCTTCATTACAGAAGAATTGATCAAGGCTTGTTGCGGTACTTCCACAGCGAGGGAAGCAGGGTGAGCAAACCTTACTGTCATTAATTAACCTTGGAATTGATAACCTATTATTTTTTATATATCTAGCCTGGGCTGATGCTGGGTTATTCTTCCCTTCTCGATGTCTCAGAATATACGGTGGCACAATAAAATACAGGTCAGTATTTAATCACAATAAAATACAGGCCAGGTCCCGGCCCTCCCTATGTGGCGTAGCTTGGTTCTTCGTTCATTGTTATTCGCTACTTATTTTGAAATATATTTGTATATGATTTCAAATACATATTTTACGAATCATTGGAAACACAATTTAATACAGTGAAGATGCTTTTAGTGCAGCCGAGTAATTCAAGAGATATTTTCTTCGGAGTATTTTTTATTTGATTTTTCAATATTTTGGGCCACTCCATTAGGAATTGCTGGGAACTTTTGATAAATTTCTGAAAAACTGAAACCTAAAATTATTTGAGAATGTAGCTAACTCTACCTCCAGAAGCTCTTACTCATGGACAGAAATGTTATTTTACACAGATAAAATTTAATTATGCTCTTTAGGATTTTATATTTAATAGTGCTCTTTTAGGAAATGCTCTTCAGGGTTTTATATTTAATGGTGCTCTTTTAGGGTTTTAGAAAATACTCGATTAATCTTTAAAATATGTGCTGCCTAAACAAAAAGTACGTATGTACTACCAGTTGACCCACACCCATGGAAAAGCAACTTTCGTTTGAAAGATTGTAAATCAAGGTGACTGGGTAAGTAACCTTTTGAGCACAAAATATGGATTGTAGACTGCTGAGTGCCCTGCCCTAAAAATCGATGCCCCTAGGTTAGAAATAGAAAGTCCCTGGTCGTGTTTAAGCCGTTAATCCTCAGGGAAACAATGAAAGCGTTGCAAAGTGCAAAACGTTTGACGAAGCAGTCAGGCTCGAGGTACCCATTATCTGAGTGTTAATCTTCCAAAACCAAACAAGAAAGATGACACCGAATTTTCGGTTGTAATGAACATGTCTTTTGAATCCTTTCTGACGCGAATTAATGTTTTCAAAGTTATTCAGAGTCAATGGAACTAGTTAGGAAAACAATCAACCGGGTTTCTACAGATAAACCATCCAGAAATAGAAACAGCTACTTGCTTCCACCAGTGGCTAAAACGTATGCTACGAAGATTAACAAATGGCACACAAAAAGTTTCTCATATCACAAGAAAGGTATCAGAAACAAAGAGATTTTCAAATCGAACAGTTAAAAGAAGAAATATAGAAAGGGAAACATGATTTAAGTCTATGTATGATAGCGGAAGAATTTTGCAGAATGGAAGAGTTGGTTTTTGTTGTTTCCGTTCTAGGTTAAATGCTCAGAGAACTTTCTGCAGGGATCATAGCATACTTTTGGAAAATTTTAGGTAGGAATTTTAGGACTTTTTAGGAAAATTTTAGGAGTGTATTTCAATAAAAACTAGATGTATATTTGTATACATCTAGTAAAACAACTTTGTATACATTGTAAAGAGTTTGCTTCACACCCTTCAACCATATATACTGATAGACTGCGCATGACATCAAAATTTCTGGCTCCAACATAAAATCACATGACAACAGTCAAAAAGATGGGTTACACCTGCTGTGCTTATGGTTGCTCTGAGCGATATAGTAAAGAAAGTTCTATGATTTTTCATGGGTAAGAAATGAATTAAATACCTAAGTCAATAAAGTTCAATTACTTAACCAGAAACTTGCAGCTATTGATATAAAAATATAGTAACTTAAGAAAAAAAAAAATGGAATGCATGTTCTAAATTCTTCGCAAATGTTCATCACATTATAAATCACAAAATGTAAACAACCCGATCATGCATGTATATAGCTCATAAGTAAACTTACCTGAAGAGTTTTCATTATATATGAGGCGCATTCACATAATACACCGAAAACACTGAAGTTCTGCAGCGTAAATTAGTAATCATAACAGCATTTTTACACGAAATTTGGAGTCTGATGATGACGTGCCCAATGTTTGAGCCATGGCAGCTTTGATGCAGCTATTGCCAATGCGCAGTCCATTAGTATATATGGTCGAAGTTCACACCCAAATTTTTTGCATAACGCCTAATGTCTAAAGTTTAAGTATGATTTACTTCTAATGTTCAGTTCTTATCTTTTCACGTGTTATTATCATATTCAAGTATATTTACCACATTCAAGTTTCACTTTGAACATTAATATGCTGTTGAACCAGAAGCAATTAACGATTTTCACAGTAAAGTTTTCAGGTTTCACATTAAATTATAATATCCTAAAAAGGTAATTGAAAACCAAGAACTATGTACAATTGTTCATTGAATTACTTTTTTCATATTATTGTTTTAACCTTTTCCCGATTAGCCTATATTTTTCTGCTTCCAGCACAACTAATTTACTTTCAGTTTTCTTTATTTCAGCTGAACCTTGTATGATCAAGTTAGAGGCAACTGCTATTTCAACAGTATTTTGTTTTCTACAGCTTTTCTCATTCTTTCTGTTCCCTCTTGAATTACTGCTAGGGAGGCTTTATCTTTTTTAAGCCTATTTATTTCTGCATCATTTTCTTTTATTTTGTCATCAAACTCAGCTTTTCTTTTTTTCTCTAGCTGCTTTTCCTTATTTTCCCTCTCTTTCTGCTTCCTTTCTTTTACCTTTTTTGATTCTTCTTCCTTCAGCTTATCAACATACTCTTTATAAAATTTATATGAATCACGAACACTATTTAATAAATTTCTTGTTATGGGAACTTTACTTACACATCCATAGTGTTTAATGGCCCCTTTAACTATTCTTAATGATGTTATAGTTCAGTCTTTTAAGTTAGCCTTGTCCTTCCTTAACAGAGCAGTGTTAACCGAAAATCCCCTTTCTGCATCAGCATTACCATGAGGTAAAACTAAAATTGACTTGATGAGTTTAGCAAGATTTGAGTATTTTTCTTTTCCGCTAGAGTCTTTAATACTAAATATATTACACCAGTAATGATCAATCCGCACTGGAATATGCCCTTCCTCTGAAAATTTCACTAGTTCATCTAGAGTTGGCTTATCGCAATTTAAAAGTTTCCACTCTTCTCTTACTCTATCAATTTGTTCCTCAGAAAGATGCAAAACACTTGAAATTTTGGTTATTTCCGAAAGTCCTTCAGTGACTGAAAGTTGAGTTGACTCTTTCTTTGGTTCTTTTACCTTTAAAACTTCTATGTCTCTTAGTTTTTGATTGCAGAATGGCAAATTTGACTTTAAATATTTTGTGGTTGCAATTAGTGATGATCTTACATCTAAGAGAAATAATTTCTGCCTGGTCTCCTGAACATTCCTGAGGAGATTTTTTGTCTTCATACCAACTTCTAACTCCCCTAGTTTTTTCCATGAATTTTTGTTTTCAAAATCTACATTCTTTAGGTCTTCTCCAAATTTCCCTGCAATAACATCATCTTGGATAAACTGAGCCATAACATTCCTCATTAAAGTATTTAAATCAGAATATAACTGGTGTATTTTTGGTTCTTCACTCTGATAACATAATGAAAACTTTTCAAAATTTTGGTGTGAAAATGAAATTAATGCTAAATAGCAAGGAGTTAGCTCATTTTTCAGGAAACGGTGAATTCTTTTATACCTTGCCGAATTGCGTAGTTGTTTTCCAAATATTTTTTGAGATGGCAAGAAGTTTAAAAAATATTCTGTAATATTTAGCCATTGATCCAAGAGCCTCTGGGCTACAGAACCAACGGTTAACCATCTGTTGCTGACATGACGCAAAAGAAATTTGGCTGTGACCAATATCCTCGACAGATTTATAATCCTCTCGTCTTGCAGCACTACTCTTTAAAAAGTAATGCATATCAGTAGCAAATTCGTCAAAATCTATATTTAAGCTTATCAAAAAAATTTTAAATGCATTACTAACAACATGCAGGTTGCAAAAACCTAGTTTCAAAGATTTCTGGCCTGTTTCTTGTTTTACAACTTCATTGAATTTGCGTAAAAGCACTTATTTACATTTGGGCTGTCCATGGATACACAAATAATTCTGTTCAACGAAATATTGAAGGATGATAACACATCAAGAATTTCTTTTAGCAAAATATCTGCTGTTGCATGACCCAGAAAAACGCTTGTTAGGTATCGGCAAGAAACTGAATTTATTTCTGAAGACCAGTACCTGAGATACACATCCAACTGCCGTTTCACTTGTGTATTTGTAGTTTCATCAAATGCTATAGTAACCTTTCCTGGGCTACTAGATGCAATGTCTTTTTTCAAATCCTCTTCAAAATATTTTGACAATCCATGTGATATCACATAAGCAACTTTTTTTCTTTAAGTTGCATTTTGGCTGCAATAGCAGAATCAGGAAACATTTCTTTGAAAAGTTCAACTGTTTCAGTGCATGAAACAAAAGACATATTGTCCTTAGCAACTTTCATGGCCCATAATGCTTCGGCTTTAGCCAACTGTAAATCATGACTCAGTACTTCACTAATATTTGTTTTGGGCTGAAGATCCCGTCCTCCAAAGACTTTCAGGATGGACTTATTTTGAAACTTACTTGAAAATTTCTGCAAATGTTTTTTTCCTTTATGATGCACTTTTACTTGTGAAAAGCCACTATTAGAAATGTTGAAAATTTCTGAACATAATATACACTTAGCAGAAAATATTGTTTCAGTTGCAGAAAACCATTCTTTCAACTTCACTCCGCCCAATTCTTTGGCGAGCCACGCATCTTGAAATTTCGTTTTGGATTTAGGCATCTTAAACACTTGTATTACTAACCAGAAAATGAAAGGGAAGTACAAAAACACGTTCCAATATTGCAAAACCAGACAACTTCCCGAAATTTGGCTGTGAGGATGTCAGAAGATAGAAAAAAAAAAAAAGCAGGTCACCACTAGAGAACTGAACCTGCACACAGCACAGAGAACACCATAAAAGACGCAAAACCAGAAACTATCATACGCATCTCACGCAAGTTCAGTCAAAGCGAGTCGGAGCCGAGATATATTGCGCATTGAAGGTCGCTGTCGCCGACGCACGATCGAAGGTCAATGATCACGTGCTCTACTGCCTGCCACGATAACACTCAGCTACCATCCCATTGTCATTACCGGAGGTTACGGAAGGAGACCACATGTTTCCTCTTTGCTTCCACCCACCTGCGGTTTACAATAACAAAACATCAGCAGAAAGAGGAGATTCCACAAGGCAAGTACAAAAATAAAGTACGATCTTCTGCGTGCCACGGAGTTCGTCTGCAAAGCGCAAACCAGGGGTGAAAATGACCCCTCCCCTTTTCCCTTAGATCTCGTTACTCTCGAAAACTGTCCGAAGGCAAAAAAAGTGGAGCGCCCGCCCCGAAGCAAGTGCATCTCGATGGCGTCATTTTCCCTCCCTTCAGCAGCACAGCATATAGACTGTGTTTCTACAATAACAGGTCTTTTTACCTTACCGTAATGGTAAATTTATTGGCGTTAATAACGGTTGTATTTTTAATAAATAAGCTTACAAAAATTTTAGGAAGAATAGCAAATTTTAGGTATAATTTTAGGAATTTAAGGAGGGTCACAAAATATTAGGAATTTTAGGAGGAATGCGATCCCTGCTTTCTGCGACAAGCACAGATGATTAATTGGCTCTTCATCCCAACGACATGTTCGGAAAGGTCATGGAGATTAGATATGTACCTTAGTTACTACATGAAATATTGTATAAGACTAACAAAAGTCTTTCTACACTCCTGGAATGACCATTCTGGGAGGGCAATCACCCTCCCTGTAGCTATGGCCCTGCTAACGATACTTATATCTGAAAGTTGTCTCTGTTTCACATTTTGGGCCGCGGATGTCCTAGTGGTCAACTTCGTGACTGCCACGGAGGGACCTTCGTTTCCGGTTCGCAAAGATATGCCCACGTTTCATCCCTTTGTCACCAGAATGAAAAAAAAAGTGTCTTCAAACGCTTCCAACAGATCACAGTGGACTTCCACCCTTCTCTCCTTCAAATCAGGTGTCTACTGCCGAGGTACCCACTTTGCACACACTTTCCGATACCCTAAGTCTTCCACCACCTTATGTATGGCATTGTGACCACAGCCGAGTTGTGCAACAAGCTCACGGTTGTGACTCATCTCTCAGTGCGTATCAGTTCATCCACTCGTTGACAATTCGTGTCAGTGGTCGCAGATGATGGTCTATCACTGTGTGGTTTGTCTTCAATGCTGGTTTCCCCTTCTTTAAACTTCATCTATCTGTGCACATTGCTCGTCACTGGTGCCATCTCTGTAAACATTCTGTAACCTTCTGTGAATGCCTGACAGCCTGCACACTTCCTTCGTCAAGAATTCAATGACAGCATGTTGGTTCTGCTTGGAATCTACTGTTTACTTGCAACAAATAAGAAGGGTTACTATAGAGGAAGAGTTACTCTACCAACATGTGCAATTTGAACGACCTCTGTCAGTTAATAAACAAGAAAGATGACACCGAATTTTCGGGTGTAATAGGCACGTCTTTTGAATCCGTTCTGATGCAAATTAAATTTATCAAAGCTATTCAAAGTCAATGGAACCGGTATGGGAAACAATAGTATCTGACGTAAGAAAGAAGTTTTTCAGTCGGGTTTTTAATCCCTCAGATATTGCTGCAAACGGAATCGTGAGCTTACGCCTTCTGGTTGCAGAGTTGTGCGTTAAGAAAAACATGAATTTATATGAGAAACATTTCGCACTAGAAACGCTCTCCAACACAGAAAGACTTTTTCAAATTGGACTCTTAGAAACAAAGATATCCACAAAATAAGATGCGACTTTATGTCCCCTGGTGAGAAAACCATGCATTATTTTAGAAAGAAAGTATTCTCAAAAGTTTTTCCATATGAGCAGTATCAGTCCAAGAAAAAAAAAATGTAGTCGAGTCTTCAGGAGCCCAGATTTTGCTACAAATACATCAGAGGCAAAAATTAACACTTATGCCCCCTTGTGGCCAAACCATTCTTTACCAAACATTGGAAATTATATGAAAAATATTTACCTCTGGTGGTGTATGCGATACAGGAAGAATATTTCAAATCAGAGTTTTAGAAACAGAAATAACGCAGAAAACACAATTTACCTTTGTGCAACCAAGCGGAAAGTCTATGATTTACTTGGACATTTTGAATTTATAGGGAAAATATTTTGCATCAGAAACATTATCCAACAAAGAAGGAATTTTTCAAATCGGACCCCTAAAAGTAGAGATATCGACAAAAATAAGATATACCTGGTGTAGAAACCATGCATTATTTCAAGAAGAAAATGTTCCTAAAAGGTTTGTCGACATGAGTAGTATCAGTCAACAAACGACTTTTTTTTTTAATCGAGATTTTAGAAGCTCATATTTTGTTGCAAATACATCAGAAGTCGAAATCAAGATTTACGCCACCTGGTGGCCAAACCATTTTTTACAAAAATTAGAAAGTATGTGCAAAGGATTTCCCATCAGGAGCTGTATCGGGTGCAGAAAAAAAATTTCAAATCGGAGATTTAGAAGCAGAGATATAGGGGGGAAACAATTTACCTTTACGCCCTTTAGCGGAAAGTCTATGAATTACTTGAAAATTTTGAAATTATATGAAAAACATGTCACACTGGAAACACTATCCAATAAAGAAGGAATTTTTCAAATCAGACTCCTAGAAGTAGAGATATTGACAAAAATAAAATGCACATCTACGCTCTCTGGCGGAGAAAGTATCGAATATTTTAAGAAGAAAATATTCCAAAAAAGTTTATCGATGTGAGTGGCATCAGTCCACAAAAGAATTTTTTCAATTGATATTTTAGAAGCTCAGATTTTATGGCAAATGAATCAGAAGCAAAAATTAACATTTACACCCTCTGGTGGCCAAAGTATTCTTTACCAAAATTTTGAAATTATATGCAAAAGATTTTCCATCAGGAGGTGTATCACCTGAAGAAAAAAAATTCCAATCGGAGTTTTAGAAGAAGAGTTATCAGAAAAAATGTAATTTACTTTTATGCCCACTAGCGGAAAATCTATGCGTAATTTGAAAAATTAACTATATCTTTGTATTCGACACCATCTGTATTTACGCCCTCTAGTGGCGAAATTGTAAAAAATAAATAAATAAATAAATAAATAAAGGATCATCATTCGCATATTTCAAGCTTTCCAATGTAAAAAGAATTTTTTAAATCGGACTAATAGTTGCACAGATATCGTGGGTACAGACGGACGGACAAACAAATAACATAAGCACGATTTTTTTTTTACAAAAGATGTGCTAAAAAGTTATGCCCACTTTTGTCTTACATAACCTTCGTATAAAGAATTTCTGGTCCGATCCGGAAATTTTCAGATCGGAGAATTTCCTATATTTCTCCTTTTAACTGTTCGATTTGAAAATATCTTTGTCTCTGGTACCTTCCTTGTACTATGAGAAACTTATTGTTAGCCATTTGTTAGTTTTCGTTACATGCTTTTTAGCCGCTGGTGGAACTAAGTAGATGTTTCTCTTTCTGGACATTTTATCGATTGTTGGAACTGGGCGATTGTTTTCCAAATTGGTTCTGTTGACTTTGAATAGCTTTGATAAATTTAATTTGTGTCAGAACAGATTCAAAAGATGTGCTTATTAACAACCGAAAATTTGGTGTCTTCTTTCTTGTTTTTCTTATGGGTCTAAACCACTTCAACAGTTGGAAATTCTGTTTTTTGGCAATTGTTTTACCTTCAGCTTACATGCCTTTAAAATCTCCATGTGTTCTACATTCTTTTAAACAGCCATTTACTTGTTCTAACATTTCTATTATGGTTGGTATAACTACAAAAAATTTTGGCATTAATTTGCTACAAACATTAATTTTTGAAGAAAGAGTGTACCAAAATGCTTAATCTGTTTTTCTAAAAAAAAAAAAAAAGGAAAAGGAAAAGAAGAGTATCTTTCTGAAAGAAATAAACTTGTATATTTTGTGGGTGTGTTTATTTTTTTCTTCTAAGAAAGATTGGTGAAATTTCATGTATCACTGTTTCTAAAAGATTGGTTAAAGTGCTAATATAATGTATAGTGGATTACATCCAAACTGTACTCCAGTCCTCGTTACCCTTATTTCATGGATCCTATTTTCTCACCTTGTTTCACAGCATGGTTTTGCAGTCAACACTGGGGACTGTTTCTTTAGAATTTGCCAGTAAACAGTGAAAATACCCCCAGAACAAACGGTTCTGGGGGTAAACTGCCACACAGGAACACTGATGTGTGGCAGTGTTCCAGTGTGGCAATTTAACGGCAACCCTGCCACACATCTTTCAGCTTTTTGACCACAAAAGTTCAAAGGGGGGGGAAGGCTATAAAGATTGCCGCTTCTGGGCCTATGTTGAGAACTGAATTGGGAACTCCAAACGAATTACGAAAACGTTCCATGTAAGCCAAGCGAGAATTGTGCTTTAATTTGAAGAAATAAATTGCTGAGGATCCAAGGTACACTTGGTTTGGGAGGGGCTGTACCCCCAACTTCCGTAATAATATATTCTGGGCCGCTGGAGTCCGTCAGTGTATCCAGGATGTTCCAATTGAAGTGTCCGTGAAGTCTGTGAGCTTTGGGAGGGGACTTTCCCCCAAAATATTGAAATGGATGTAGAGCTGTAAACATTAGAACCATGCTTTATATATATAATGATTCTGTACATGATCACGAATTTTCAGGAGGGTGGGGTAAATTCACCCTCCCCCAAGTTTCTAAGAGCGCAGATAAGTGTTCAAGGTAAGGGATTTGCTCACAATTTCTATGCTTCATGTTGTGTTTAGTGGCAAACTATGTATGCCCTTCCGCCTTCCCACTGAAATTTGGTGAAGCCTGTGAAAGGGATACGAGGTGCTTCGAGAGCTCTACCCCCAACTTCCGTAATTTTATATTCTGGACCTCTAGAGTCGGTCATCAGTGTGTCTCCTCGACGTTACCCCTGAAGAGCTCTTAGAAAATGGGGGGGGGGGGATACACTCCACCCACC
The DNA here is from genome assembly GCA_039090855.1 of Macrothele yani. Classification (NCBI taxonomy): domain Eukaryota; kingdom Metazoa; phylum Arthropoda; class Arachnida; order Araneae; family Macrothelidae; genus Macrothele; species Macrothele yani. Next base: position 129,963,080 of record CM077009.1, on the reverse strand, counting down.
TGAAAATCCGTTGTCATGTACAGAATCATTATATAAAGCATGGTTCCAATGTTTACGGCCAGCTCTACATCCATTTTAACATTTTGCGTAAAAGCCCCCCCCCTAGCTGAAGGACCTCGCGGACGCTTCAAGGGGAACATCCTGGATACACTGACAGACTCCAGCGGCCCAGAGCATAATATTACGAAAGTTGGGGGTACAGCCCCCACCACCAAGTGCACCTCAGAAATTTATTTCTTCAAATTAAAATACAATTCTCGCTTGGCTTACATGGACCGTTTTCGCAAAATCCGTTTGGAGTTCCCAATTCAGTTCTCAATATAGGCCCAGATACCGCAATCTTTATAGCCCCCTTGAACTTTTGTGGCCAAGTTACTGAAAGATGTGTGGCAAGGTTGCCGGTAAATTGCCACACCGGAACACTTTTTATTTCAGGTTTAACGACCACCGTGAGCAACTCAATGGGCTATAAGCAGTCGCCCGTCCCTAATTTAGGGTCACTGGTTCCAGGGAAGGGAGAGAGCCAGTGCCGTAAGACAAACAAAACATCCATGCCTCACCAGGATTCGAACCCGGACCCCTTTTGGACGAATGATCAGAGGCCATCGCTTAGACCACTGCGCCACCGGAACACTGCCACACATCAGTGTTCCTGTGTGGCAGTTTACAGTGAAACGTTTGTCCTGGGGGTATTTCCTCCGGTGGTATTTTTACTGCTTTTCAGTTGTGTTCCCAAATTTTTATATTTCAAGAGAAAATATCAAACTATTTTTCTGCTTTTTAACCTAGCAGATATCAAAGTTAGAACTTCTTAAAAATAATTGTCTATCTGCCCATTATTTTACACTTTTGGGATAATAATTAAAATATTACTCCGCAAAGAGACGCTAATATGGAAACACAGAAAGATCGTTTAATGTTTATTCAACATATGACAAAAAATCGGATTTCTTTTTTTTTTTTTTGATTGGAGGTTTAACGACCACCGTGAGCAACTCAATGGGCTATAAGCAGTTGCCCGTCCCTAATTTGGGGTCACTGGTTCCAGGGAAGGGAGAGAGCCAGTGCCGTAAGACAAACACAACATCCATGCCTTACCGGGATTCGAACGCGGACCCCTTACGGACGAATGATCATAGGCCAGCGCCTCAGACCAAAAAATCGGTTTTCTAAATTGTTTTTTTTATATATGTAATTTCGTTCTGTAAATGCGTGTTTTGAGCTATTTTTCACGAGGTATGGAGGACCCTTAACTGTTCCAAGTGCAAATTGGGAGGTGTGGGTGGATAACGTGAAAAAGCTGAAACTATCTCTCGCCGACTCCACTGTACGCAGCGACATGAAATCTTTACCTTTGCTGAGTAACTGCCTTGAAATTTGTTCGTCTTCCAGCCTCTGTTTCTAACAAAGTGAAAATCATACACGAGATAAAAGTAAAACTATTTTATAAATCTTTCTCCCTACCTATCTACTATTTATTTGTCCAGACACGCATTCTGGGCCCTGGTCATGGTGGGGTTTTTTTTATTTTTATTTTTTTTATTTAGAGGATTTTAGAAAGGGAGTGTCTGACCCCAGGTCTTAAACAACCTTTAGAAATAGGAAGCTAGGAGATTTGGGCCAGAGTGCCCGATAGGAAAGTGACACGGAAGCGAAATAGAAAGGGGGAGGAAGACACCCTTATTTATTACCGGGGGTCTGTACCCGGTGTCCGACGGCTTAACGTGCCCATCCGATGCACGGCGGATATTTAGTGGATCGAGTGTTTGTACCTGCTGGGATCGAACCTGAGGTCCTTTCCATGGCAGTCATGAACGTTGCCCACTAGGCCACCCGCGACCTGTCATGGTGGGCTCCAAGGTTATAGCCCCTATAGAACCCCCCCCTTAACCCGGCCATGTGTACGCGCCTATGGAGACAAAATTTTCCACATGTAGCATGAATATCAATTAAAGCAGTGCCATAAACTAACAGTATGCAACATGTTAAATGCTGGTACTCTGCTTGAGGGAGAACAACATTATATAAATGTTCCGGCTTTCTTTCCTTAACGACTTTTCCACTTGTAACTTTCAGTATGTCTTCTCCACCAGGGTATCAAAACCCCCTAAATATAAAATTTCGTCTCGATAGCTAAAACACACACATAGGCAAAAAAATAGTCAAATCATGCTCGCAGAAAACAAAATGAGTAGTTATGTGGAAATCTCGAAGTCGATATTTTTTATTTTCGATTACTATTTCTTACTTTCTCGTGTGCTTTCGCATTTATTTCACAGTTTACTTAATTTTTTTACTTTCTCCTACTAATGTGTGAAAAAGTGGAAACTGCTGTGTTGTAGGTTATGCAGCAACAGAAGTATTTTCGATGGATAGCGAGTATAGTGAAAGGGGTGGGGGAAGGTGAAGTGATACTGTGCGCAAGGCCCCGGAAACTCTACACCCACCACTGCATCATGACTTTTAGTTCATATTTATGTTTTGTAGTTGTTGAAAGTTGAAACTTTGGACCTCTCACTGAGGACACAAAAATTTCTCTCAACGGATTTCCAACGTTCAGGCTAGAAAAAATCTTAGCGCGATCGCTTGGTTTTGATTCTCTTCTCTCTTTTTAGGACCATCCCCAACTCCTTCTCCTATCTCTAACACGTGCATAAGTCACACCCCAACTACAAGTCATTTGCATTGACCTCTAGGCACAGATCACGACAACGACTCTACACGCGTATTTCACGCCTTAAAAACGCCGAATACGCTTTAAAATTTAGAAATGCATATTTTTACGCATTGTTTTTCCATATAAAATTTCCTTTTATAATCGGTGATTACACAGGAATTTTGTCATAAAAATGATCTTTTTTTGTTTTATCAATATGTTAACTTTTATATCACAGTTTATGAAAAATCAAGATTTGGTTCCCATTGCTGAGCTAGTCTGCTAGGGATCGGCTGTCGGCAATCATTCAGAAAACCTTCAGGCAAAGAATGGAACTTGAGCTTCAGAGCAGCCCAAATGATGGGCATGCGCATTACAGGGAAGGGGATTCAGCCACGTCGGCATTGAGACGACGCTAGTGTATCGGTGCAGCGTGTCAGTTAAGCCTTGGCGTGGAGGAAGTGAAGAGCGACATGTTTTGAAGTTCATTTAATTGCCATTTTCATGTTTTTCATTGTTAATAATTGGTGTTAGTGATTCATCGTATATATTATAGTAAAATTAATTATGGAAAGGTTGTCAAGAGGGTCCGTAAAGACTATGAATTAGATGACAAAACTGACAACGGCAATGCAAGTCAAGACGTGAATGTTCACAATGAATGCGAAGCAAATGCTTTTGTTCCTTTAAATTCCAGACATAATGTCACGAAGAAAAGAAAATTAAGTGATTTTGGACCAAGTGAATCAAATTCTGTAAAACACGAAAAAATTTGCTGAAGTGGTATCGCAAATTTCCATGGGTGACTTATAATGAGGATGTAAATCGTATGTTTTGTAAAATCTGCCAGAATTCCAGTATGAAGGTAGTCATGGCAACTAATGGCTGTGGCTGTTTACAAAGAAGCACTTTGGCGAGACATGAATATACACTTGAATACAAGTTTGCTGTGAATAACCAGAAAGAGTCGAAGGTCATGCACAGTGTCATTGAAAATTTAAGCAGCAACATTTCAGAGGGCGAGTTAGCAGTTTTTAAGACTATTTATACTTTAGCTATGGAAGAGCTGCTACAGACCAAGTACAAGCCTCTTATGTTACTAACAGTGGTGTATATTCAAGGGGATCTAGGTAATCGCAGATGGACCAACTATTTTTTTGCTTTTTAACAATTTTTGTAATTTTTCACAACTGTTTTTTTTTAGAACAATTCAAGCAGAGCGTAGGTATGTATTCAAGAAAAACTTCATTCGCAAAGCGCTTTAATTAAAAAAAAAAGAGAAATCCTTCTTTCAACCTGCTGTCAGAAGCGTCAATGAGCAGCTCCAAAGGCCATCTCATTTCGGAGAGAGGGCGCAAGAGACCACATGACCGAGGACCGAAGACATCTCACTCCCGCTCAACGTTTGCTTTCCCTGTCCTGCAGAGAAAAGAAGCGTTAATGCGCACGCGCTGCTTGCAGCGAGGGCCATCTCATATCACGGAGAGGGCACAAGATTTTTCAGTGTTGCTGAGTGTGTTTGCTTGAGACTGTTTCATTACTAATTCTGTTACTTATTTATTAGTCTGTTTTTGTTTCATGATTTTTCTTTATCAAGACCTGTATGGCGTGCCCGTGTGTTATAGATGAATTATTAAAAATATCTTCAGGAAGCAAACCATTTCAAGAAAAATTGGCATTAATAAGAAAAAGGCGACCAGTTCCTAAACTTCCAAATCTCTCTGCATTATACAAGGACAAAAACCGTTCTTACACGCGGCATTTTACTGAAGCAAATTATGAGAAAACATTGTGGTTAACAGGCTGCTTAAATTCGAATAGATTATTTTGCTGGCCTTACCTATTGTTTAGTATCGAGAAGTCTGTGTGGTCAAATGGAGAATTCTGTGACCTGAATAATTTGTGCAAAGCTGTGAGAAAACATGAAGAAACCAGAGCTCACACAATTTTTTTTTTTTAAGTTATGAACTTTTGGAGATTCAAGCAGCAGGACTGACTTTCAGTTGGATCATCAGAGAGTTCTAGAAGTCACCAGGCACAACGAAGAGGTGAAGAAAAACAGACACATTTTATCATGTTTAATGAAATCAGTTTGTTTTTCAGCAAAACAAGAACTGGCCTTCCGTGGACGCAGTGAGGCGGATGATTCCCTAAATAAAGGAATTACGTCGAACTTTTAAACTACATAGCCCAATATGATGCTCAGCTGGAAGAACATTTAAAAACAAACTCTTTTTAGAAGTACATCTCCTCAAATACAAAACGACCTAATTGTTGCAATCAGCATTGTTTTGGAAGATGTTGTTCGGGGGAGATTAATAAAACTGAGTTTGTTTCTATTTTTTGGATGAAACATCTGATGTAGCAAACAAATCTCAATTATAGATTTGTAACTGTTATGTTGACGAGGAAGGCGATATACAATTGAAAGATTTTTGAAGTTCACTGACGTGAGTGCCAATAAGACTGCTGGGAAACTTTTGTAGCTTGTGGATCAAGATATTTGTGAATATGAAGTGTCAAACAAAATCATAGGACAAATTTACGATGGGGTTCCTATCATGTCGGGAGGGGTTGGAGTTGTACAGGCCAAAATTAAAGAAAAATATCCAGAGGCTTTATTTGTCCACTGCTACAGCCATGTCTTGAATTTAGTTCTCCAACAATTTGTGCACAATATTACAGAATGTGGTCATTTTTTTCTACACTGTCTGGAATTAGTTCATTTTTCTCCAAATCGCCTAAACGGACAAATGCTCTGAGTCTCTTTATGAATAAAAAAACTGCCCATTATATATAAAAAAACTGTCCAGAAATTTCCTACCAGGGAAATTTTTCATCTCGCCCAGTGAATACTGTGAGAGAAAACAATGTCCACTTGACAGATTTTATTTTTTTTTAAGTATTGTAGATAGTTCAGATGAATGGGATTCTGAAAGTATTCTACAGGCTAGGGGATGTGCTTCGTTTTTGAATAGTTTCAAAGCAAGTTTCTTGTTGGACGTGTTTTTTCCATTTCACATACAGATACTTCGTTTGATGTCCTGCAAAACAAAAGTTTGGATGTAGCATATTGCTGCAAAAAGGTTGAAGATATGAAAAATGTAATAAAAGAAAAACGCTAAAATTCCTTCGATGATTTCTGGAAAAATGTTTTGGAAAATTCCCCTAAACAGCCCAGGAAAAGAAAAAATGAAGATCCAGAAGTATTTTACAGAAGTGTGTTCTACGAAATCTTAGACAATGTAATTGAACAACAAACAGACAGATTTGGAAATTACAAAAATCTTGAATTCAAAACAATTTTGGAGACACAGATTTCCACAGATGAAAGAAAAATTTCCGGAAACAGAATTTAGCTCCCTTTTACATACTTATAACAGACATTTCAATTCAGTATGCCAACGAAATGAACTTATTGAGATATTATTGAAAATCTTTAGTTGAATGTAAGCCTAAAAATACATATTAGCTAAACTTTGACAATCATCGAAAAATATAACCTTTAAAAAAGAGAAAAATGAAGATAAAGCGCGTTCAGAATTTCCCTTTCTCTGAACTAGGGATTAGAGATAGGAGAAAAAATCGATGTTGTCCCACTCTTTCATACAAACACACACAGACCCGCCCCGCACCCCACTGCAGACACCTTCCGTACCCCACTCTATACACACGCTCGGGGTAGAATCTTTTTGCTGTCAACAAGCCCCAAAATGGTTTTACCATCTTAGTACCTGTAGATTGGTAAAAACATTGAGTGCCTCTTCTTGCTTTTCTGATTACGCCCTGAGCTATGTCATGGAAGTAAGTAAAGTCAGCGAAACAGTTAAAAACACCAGGAAATCGGGGAACACGACTTTTTTCTTTCTTTACCATTGCGATAAAAAGAATGGGTGGACTTGGACCAGCCCGTTGCTTTGTTCTCTAAACTAAAAAGGCCCGCCGGGTCGGGTTCGGGCTTGGCAGGCCAGCTCGGCCCGTGCAGATCTCTACAAACCCCTTAATCTCATGTTGAAGTACATGATTCAAAAGAAACTAAATGCAGTGATGCCTGAAACTTATAGGCTCTTCTTACTTATTCTTACAATACCAGCAGCTACAGTAATACGTACATTTTCAACTTTGAAGAGAATCAAGATTTTCACAAGATCTACTGAGGGACAGGAAATTGACGAGCATTAATTATATTTCAATTTTGAAAGTAGTTTTAAAAACTATGAATTCATAAAAAATACTTTTTTCACATTATGTAATAATTTCATTAACGAACTTTATATATACCATGTATATATACATGAATTGTGATTTTTTATTTGGGTGAGTGGAGGGGGGCAAAAATTTGAGATTACCCACTGTCTGAAATCACCCTACGCCACTGGTTACTAATGAAATATTCATGTGGTAATGAAGTAATCAAAGAACAGCATATAAATTTATCCCACAGTTCAATAACTCCTATTCAAAATATCATGTCTGATATATTGGAATCTGAACCTGATAATACAATTAGTAAAAGTCCTTTCATATCAATTTTAATTGATGAGTCAACTGATATTGCTGTTGACCATAAACTGATAATTTATGTTCGATACTTAAGCAAAAATGAACCTCAAACCAGTTTTTGGGCAAATCTGAAACTGAGTGGGAAATGCAGCTCAGAAGCATTAAAAGAAATTTTGATAAATTTCTTGAAAAAAAAAAAATGTGCCACTATGCAAATTAATTGGTCTTTCTACAGATGGTGCAGCAGTTATGATGGTGGAAAATAATGGTTTAGGGGGAAAATTCAACAACATTTTATGCCAAAACTTTTACATTACCATTGCATTGCTCATCGTTTAGCATTAGCAGTATCACAAGCATCAAATGGAATAGGACTTTTTCAGAACTTCCAAAAACTTTTGAGTTCACTCTGTTTATTTTCACACATCTACTATAAGATCTGAAAAATTTAAAATGATGCAAGACTTATTACAGGAACCTAATATTAGTCTAAAGGAAATACATGCTGTTCGGTGGCTCTTTCTTGGCCGTGCTGTCGATGCTTGTCATATCAGTTATGATGCATTAGTACTTGCATTAACTGACATTGTTGAACAGAACCGTTCAAGTAATCGTAATCCAACAGAAAAAGGACCGGGTCTGTTAAAACACTGTACTGAATATGGTTTTGTTGCTGTGCTATCATTTTTAAGATGTATATTTATAATAGTTCACCTTGTAAGCCGAGTCTTTCAGGGCAATGACGTAGATTTTTCAACAGTTATCAACAAACTGTTTTCAACAATAAATCGCCTTGAGACAATGAAAAATGAGTCTTGTAGTGGTAGACATTTGTCGGAATTCCTGAAGTCCACAGAAAATAGTTACTATAGACATTAAATTATCAATTTGTACAAATTCTACAAAAGAGTTTGAAAGTGCAATTTTTGGATAAATTGGTTGAAAACTTAACAGAACGATTCAACTTGCAGAATATGAATTTACTTTCTGACTTTGATCAGGTCTTAAATCCGAGTTTACTTTCCTCAAATTCTTCTCAATTAGACCTTCAATAAGTTGATGAAACACTATTCTTCTGATGCTTACCTGGGTGTTACAGAGGAGGAAATAAAAGAAGAGTTTTTCCAGGTGCAGTCATTGTATTGCAGAAATTCGGACATAAATATGAATCAGTTCTGCAGACTGATTATGTCTTCAACAGTAGATGATATGCCCATTTACCCAGGATTTTCAATTCTTTCACAAATAGCATTGGTCATTCTTCTTTCAACTGCTGTGTGTGAGAGAGGATTTTCAACGCAGAATAGAATTAGATCTCAAAAGAGAAACCGGCTTTGTGAGCAAAGTGTAGATGTTTTAACTCGTATTTCAGAACTGGGTCCACATTTTTGTGAAAAAAATGGAAAAGTTGAATGTGCATTTAATTTTGAGCAAGCTGTTATTTCATGGAAAAACAAAAAACAAAGAAGGTTGGAACTATAATAGGTTGCAAATAAAGATTATCTTTGTTCGTTTGGTTTTGAATTTAGTTTTCTTTTCCCGTTAACATTTTTTTACTGCAGCCACATGGATAAAAACAAGAGAAGTTGGTAAGATATTTTGATAAATTACGATTTACTTATTTTATTAAAAGAAATTCAATTCCATGCTAATTCATGTTGACATATTTATATATAGATATAATTAGTTGTTTTTATATTAAATATTATTTAGCTAAAAATTTAATGCGATAATTGTTCGTTCTCTAAAATTACTCCTTTGGAAAGAAAAATACTCCTTCAAAAAATGTGAAGGAGTATTTTTACTCTTTTGAAAAATCCTAGCATGATCTCTGCCTCTATGTCAGGGCTTGACCTCTGTGTTCACAGACTGACCTTCCAGCAAGCAAGCCCTCCCCCTTTTCGAGGAATGCGTAATACATGTTGGCTTTACCGTTAGAACCCGGGGCTACGTGAACTTAGTCCGACAGTCAAGAAAAGATTAACATTGTTCCTTTTGCCTTGTTTGCTGCATAGTTCGGTGGGAACTGGCATGTGCAAGCCGTGATTTTTCTTTAGTTGGAGGATTATTCTTCTTCTCTGAACACACTTATTTGATTCACTTTCTACGACACTGGAACATTCAGTTTTTTTCTCTTCACTGCTGTTTGTTCTGCAAAACCAAGTACCAGCGCAAGTGTTGTGCAAAACTAAGTGCCAGTGCAAGTGTTGTGCAAAACCAAGTGCCAGTGCAAGTGTTGTGCAAAACCAAGTGCCAGTGCAAGTGTTGTGCAAAACCAAGTGCCAGTGCAAGTGTTGTGCAAAACCAAGTGCCAGTGCAAGTGTTGTGCAAAACCAAGTGCCAGTGCAAGTGTTGTGCAAAACCAAGTGCCAGTGCAAGTGTTGTGCAAAACCAAGTGCCAGTGCAAGTGTTGTGCAAAACCAAGTGCCAGTGCAAGTGTTGTGCAAAACCAAGTGCCAGTGCAAGTGTTGTGCAAAACCAAGTGCCAGTGCAAGTGTTCTGCAAAAATGGAAAGAATTTGCTACTTAGTACCATCTGTTCGAGGCACGATACATTAACATTAAATGGGTACTTGCATTATTTAGAAACATTTTATTGGAAATGCGACAAATATAGAAGTTACCACTGCAAAGGGCGCGCCGTAACTAAATTTTTGGAAGGCACACACAGAGTGCAGAGTCAGCATGAGCATAACCATGCTGCTGAAGCACCTGAAGCTCCTGTGGCGCAGTTTTCGCTACTATGCCGATTGAACTGGCTGCATTGTATGCCTTCAACTTCAGCATTGAAGCAAACTGTAAAACGGATAAGGAAAAATTCATGGATAGCAGAACCTCATGTGTTACAAGATGTATGTTTTACTGAACAACAGAGAATGCTATCTGATGGGGAACTATTTGTTGTCCACGATTCTGTTGTGCGTGACATTGGTCAATTTTATTCTTTTCCAAAGAAATTTTGAAAAAAAAACACACAATACTAAATACTTGGTTATGGACGGTACATTTGAAATTGTGCCGAGAATGTTTCGACAGTTATACAAAATACATGCTCCATTTTGCGTTGGAGACATCAAAGTGACAGTGCCGATAGCTTTCGGTTTGACGAACAAAAAGAGTGTTGGAATCGTACCAGACTTTTCTCAGAGATTTCAAAGCATTTGCTAAGGAGTGCAACATCAACTTTTCACCAGAATTCATTCTAACAGATTTTGAGCGTGCTACTATAAATGCCAGCAGAATGAATTTTCTGGATGCGATTAACAAAGGCTGTTTTTTTCACCTAGCTAAAAGTTGCTGGAGAAAAATTCGAAACAGTGTGCTAATCGTTATTTACAATACGGACAAAAATTTTACCATGAAAATCCGGGAAATGCTAAGCCTGGCATTTCTCCCACCAGAAGACATTCCGGGGCTTTTCTACAAGTACGCAGTTCAGTACCACAGGAAGCCAAGGTTATTTTAACCTGGTTTGACTCTACGTATGTGTCTGGCACGCTTTTACGGAACAGGAGGAAAAACCCAATATTCCCTCCAGAAATGTAGTCCATTCACATCATGATGGTGAGAGGTTTCCCTCGCACCCAAAATTCCGTGGAGGCGTGGCATAGAAGATTCGAAGTAATTGTTGGAGCATCACATGTGAGTGTATTTAGAATTGTAGACAAAATCAAGAAGGAGATTCAGTGAGTCAAAATTGAAATAGAGAATGCAGTGAGAGGGAAAATGTCTAAAGCTCCAAAACGGAACGTTGAAAGAGAAAGAAGAATACAGTCAGTTTTCAACTCACTTGAAGAGAGGAACACAGCTGATTTCCTCAGAGGAACCGTGCATAATATTTCATTATAGTGCTACTATGTAGTTGTGTGTCTGTTAAACAGGTAAGAATTTTAATCCGACCTATCATGTAACATGGCTACCAAGAACTTCAATAGCTCTTGATCACTGTAACAAGTAACCAAGGTTTTGATGCATCATATTTATTTTCAATTTGAAATGGATTAATACGTGTAAATAAATTTGAATATTTTTATCGCCATATCAAAGCTTCGTCATAGTATGATAGTACTGAATTTTTGCTTGCTAATAATAATTTTAAATTTCAAATACTGGGGAAACTATTATTTTCTCCAATGCAATACCTTACCACACAAGTCATGTAGCTTCATTGTTCTAAGAGCAAAGCATAAATTTTGTTTAATTACTCCAACGTGGAATAAACGTTTTTATTTTAATTATGTAATTACTGTGTTTGTTTTTTACGAGTAATTAAGCAATGTATCGCAAGCCAAATTATTGCAGAATATCCTTAATAAAATTTTATTAGATGCAGAAATTTTATTGCAAGGCAGAACTGAATAAAAGACGTTTGAAGAAAAAGTAAAATTTTTAGATGTGTAACTGGAGAGTCATGTATCTTGAAGAGCAGAGTGAACAAAGTAATCTTTATAATTTTGCATATTCCAATACCACACACAGGATAAATTTTTTCTGGTAAAATATTTCTTATGTAATATTTTTGAAAACAAAGATCAGTCAACATCGTGATTATGGGATTCACTTGTTGCTCAGCATATCAGGAAGCAATTTTTAACTCTTCTTTTAGCATAAATAAAAAACAGTATCTTTCACATACAAAAAGAAACCACTTCTTTAAGCTGCCATAATCCTTAAAACTCTGAAGATGTGCTCTAAGGTCCAAAGTTTCTGAAAAATTTTCCTAGCTGCATAATTTATTTAAGGGCAAATTAATCAGTCAAAAATGATTGTACAACTTGTAATCAGGGCGCGATTTCACTGATTAGCAACTAGCAAATATCTAGTGAAAAATCAAATTTGCTAGTGAAAAAAAAATCGCAGTAGTAAATATTGCTAGTAAGGTAATTTCTTTATTTAAAGTAACCAAAAATCACTATTAATCCACGAAGTTTACATAACAGTTTCTATTACACTTGTTAAAACAGCGACGATCAGCAATTCTCTTTCGCCAATTTCCTTTCGACACTTAATACCCATCCTCCCCATATCTTTCATCCCTTCCAGTGGAAACTGTCGTAGAAGCACATTGAAACTCCTCTCCATCGTGCCCTCATTGGTCTATTACAGAAACTGAACGTGACGTCGGCAATGGTTGCTGTGGCAACCCAGAGCTCTGGGATGGATCGGTTGTTTGAATACCTGCTCTACCACCCTCCCTTCTTTTGCCCCACGAACTTTGTCCTCAACTCCTGTCATACCCTAAGCCAAGCGATTGCCTTTATTGCGTGGCATAGATAGACGCTTTTTTACGAAACGTGTTCGTGGAGGGGTTAAACGATTACGGAAGAAACTTTTGCTTCGTCTGACTTCTGGTTTTGAAAATTTTCCTTGTATTTTCAAGCTGAAATACAAATATTTATCCAGTAAAACGTTAATGAGCAATAATACTTGACAGAGGCATCATCGGAAAAAAAAAAAAATCGGAAAAAACCGAATTCCGTCGACCTTTCGTTTTTTAGTTTCGTAAAGACGGAATTCCAATAATAACGAAAAAAGCCGGAATTCCTTGAATTCGCGGAAGAATCTCATGCCTGAAGATTACAGAAAAATTTTGCAGCAGCCAACTTCCGTTTTTGCAAATTGTTCTCCACAGTTTCAAGCTAAAATGCAAACATTCACGCAATAAAATGATATTTAACAAGAAAAGCGGACACAAAGACAACATTGGGAGAACAATTTGCGACTACGGCAAAATTTTTTTACTCCGTTTCACTACTGTGTTTGAAAGTTTTGAAGCACGAAATTTCGTCTCCAGATGGAAGACAACCCTCCCCCCTCTCCCAAATATCGATCTTCAGAATGATCTAACTGATGACAAAAAAAAAAAAAAAAAAATAAAGCGGAGATTCTGCGAATCCCTGTAAGAATCTCGTGTATATCATAAAAATAATAGCAAAAGAAAAATTTGAAACAAAATGAAAATTTGTATAATCCGTAGTTTTGATAGTGAGTTCTGTAGTCAGACAACTAATTCCGTAGAAACTACAGCATTGTGTGGTAGTTGGCAGATATGAAGTGTGTAGAAGTTTAGCAGAAATTTGTGTGATACTTCCACTTAGTACTGCATGTTGTGAGGTGGGATTCAGTTTTTTAAAAAGAATACAAGGGGATTGGAGGAACAATGTCTGTTGAAACTTTAAATGCTCTGATGACATTTGAAATACTGTAGAAGGGCCACAAGAAGAGATTTTTAATCCACGGTCAGCAGTTATAAAGTGGTATGATGACAAAGTCAGACACCCTGAGCGTAAACCATATGGGAAGAAATCTGAATTAGAATGTCAGTGAAATGTATTCATGTGGTATGAGAATTTGTTAGAAATTAATAATAAAGATAGTCACCAAACTTATCCAAGATTCTATTCATTATTCAAAAAGGTAAGTCAAAATATTTATACACATATTTAAATTTCTGTGTAACTTTATTAGAAAATAAGTTACGATGTGATTTAGTTTTACTTGCTAGTCATGCAAATGTTTTGCTAGCAAACTATTTGGTCACTAGCAAAATTTGCTAGTGAGCAAAAAAGATGAAATCTTGCCCTGCTTGTAATAGTGTACCGCTTTCGAAATGACTGTCAGAAAGGTAACATTTTGTTTCTTACATCATCCTGCGCTTCCCCCTTTCCTTTCACTTTTTTTCTTTTTTCTGTTATTTTTTAAAATTTAGCATGACGAAAGAAACGTTACTCAACATGAGTGTTTTATGTACCACACCATCAGCGATCTTCAGTATCAAAACAAATGAAGTTAGTGATTGAAATATCATATTGGGTGTATAAATAAGTTTTGAGGGATTTCCGTTCGGTGTTGTACTTATTACTGCTTGCATGTATTTTAAGGGGACAACACTGCGATATCGCAGTACGAGACGCGAAGCTGTCAGAGTCAGTATACGACGTTCGATTGAGGTGTGAAGACGTATTTGTTTTACTCGATGGAAAATGGCAACTTCTTTCATCCCGACAAAACAGCATTTGCGAGAAGTGTTAGTGCATTACTTTATTGTCAAGAAAAGTGCTGCCAACAGCTATTGCTTAATGTCAGAAATCTATGGTGAACATTCCCCATCTAGAAACACATGTGATTATTGGTTTAGATGATTCAAAAGGAACAATTTCAATGTCAGTGATAAAGAACGTTGTGGACCACCCAAAAAAATTGCTGATTCCGAATTGAAAGCTTTACTCAACGAGGATCCGTGCCAGACCCAAAAAGAACTTGCAGCAGCATTAAATGTTGTTCAACCATGCTTTTCACAACATTTAGCTGCCATGGGAATGGTGCAAAAAAAGGGAATTGGGTTCCACATGCTTTGCGGGAAAGAGACCTTGAGCGTTGAAAAATCATTTGCGAATTGCTGCTTCAAAAGGAAAAAGAAAGTTTTCAAAAACGAACCATTTTTGTACTAGGTTTATCTTACGGAGTGACAATGAAACAGTCAAATGAAATAAATGAGTGACTGAGGGACACGAATTGGTAAATTATGCTCAACTAAAAACAAAGTGAGAATTTTGCGTGAATCGCATCCAGTTCATAACTTTTAACAAAGGAAGTTAATTTCGTATTTTTTCCCCCACGCAGTCGACATTACTTGAAATATGATTAGTAATATTCTTTCCACCACGCGAAATGCTGAAATTACATCGACACATAGTGCAAAATGCGTACTTTTCATTTTTTGAAGATTTTGCAATACACAGGAATTCCCATCACTGAATGTTTGGTAGTACCCCCCCCCCTTCTTATATTGCTGCTCATAGCGAATCACTAAGACTAAATTTATTGACACTTTAGAAAAAATGCAACTAAAATTGCTATAGTAAAACAGCAACAGCTTAAAGAGATGCAATTTGCAGAGGAAAACATACCGGCTACCGAGTTATCCGATCAAGCTGGTCAGCTAGGAAAGCCGAGATCAACTGAAAGTCTATCATCAAGAATTAAAGGTTTAGATTTTAGTTACAAACGTCATCTCTCTCCTCTGGGTATCCTTCACTCTCCCTCCCCACTATTTCTTATAGGCCAATCGATTTACTAAATCCGACACCTTTAGCGGTATCCTTTATACTTCCAAATGGCACTGATTTTATAGTTCTGTCTTGCCTTCATGTTCTCACTCCCCACCCCCATCTTACCAAACAGAGGTTCTCTAGTTATTCCTTTACAAAAATAATCTGGGAAAACCCCTTTCTCTCCTGCAGTAAACTAACACAATGTATTTCACAGGAACAAGACCAACGCTGTCTTTTACATCAGGCGTCATGGGAAATCAAGCAGCCACTTCGTCGGCAATTTCCTCCCCATCTCATCTCCCTCTGTGGCATAGACACAGCACAAAAAGGTGGAACCGGGATTTTAATTCCAATATTATATCTCTGTAAAAAAAGTCACTCTTAACATGACAAAATTTAGAATACATGTATTTTGTTTTAGAAAACGGAAATCTAAGTATCACGCAATTTTGTTTGATAGAAGTTACGAAACCAATAGTTATTTTTGTTTTCAAACCTATAAAGTAAAAAAAGCGTGCTCCCTTTCTAAATCAAACTCATGCTGTCAAAATTCGGATATTTTAAAATTCAGAGTTCTTTTCTAAAAGCCCAAAATTCGTATCTATAAAAATTTTGGGTTTGCAAAAGACAATGTTCTCTATGATACTTTGTTATTTTCTTTACGAATCCCTTAGTACATGAATTAATTGATAGGTAGTATGCTTTGCGTGTTTTTGCTTTATTATAAAACATTTTTTGAAACTGTTAATTTCTAAAAAAAAAAAAAAAAAAAAAAAAAAACATGCGCATCGTTTTATATTAAGAATTCTATTTAAACTGGTCAATTTCCACGGAAGTTATTGTGTGAAAATTCTGAAAAACAAATCTTGCGCTGAACAGTGTACTGAAATTTCATTCATACTTTGATTTTATGCAAGTCATCATGCAAAAGAGCAGAAAAATAAGCCCCGCTCCTACGTCCTAAACTTTAACCATTTTCAATAGGAGTACAACAAATTAGTATGGACCCCAACATACTAATTTCGTTGAATCCAGCCAAGACATCATGCAAATTATCATACAGACAGACAAATCTGGAACATATTACACTTCCTCAATCTACGGTTGGAAAGCCTAGAAAACTTATTGACTAAAGGACCAGCAAAATAAATCATTGCTGGAGAAGCACTAGGTCGAATGAGCATTGGATTTTTTTTTTTTTTTTTTTTTAACTTCCTATAATACTGCATTCTTTCATTAGTTATGGCCAGGGAAGTTATGGAATCATGCCCCAAATGGATTTCTAATTTCACAAAACTGGCAGCTTTTGTTTAATTTCGTCATGTTGGGTATCGATCTGGGCTCAAAAATTCCACAGATTTAAAATCTGCTTGAATTTTTTCTACGATAACTACGTTCTGAGAAAGCATTTCGAACTAGGAGTAATAGACTTGTTCCAATGGACAATGTCTGCCCGCTTGTCAACACATTGAGAGATAAACAAGTTCAGCTGCAGCTGTTTACATACCGTTTACGCGCGGTGTAAGCACTTTAAAAATCTGCTTGAATTTAGCATTTGAAACAACCCAAAACAACATGTGGGAAAACTGCAGACAAATGTTCCCAAACAACTGAGAAGTTTATTTGTAACTTACATCGGGGCTTCAATTTAAATGGATTATGTTAAATAAAATGTCTTAATGCTGGTGCAAAATCATCAGAAACAAATCTGGAAGAATCAAATCTGTAAAACTAACACTGCCGGTAAAGCAAGTTGCATTTCTGTAAATTTTACAGGTAAATCATAAAACTTGGTAGGTATTTTAGCATTTTGAACCCTTGTCCACCAAATGACAGATAGCATTGGTTTACGCAATTATACAAGCATGGTTTCATAAGAATAATCCAATAATATACATCACTTTAATTTTTTTTAAAGGATTCCACCAATTCAGAAAGAACTTTGATAGCTCACAATGCGTGAAGGCTTTGCAAAGGTTGTGATCTCCAATCAGAGATCATGACGTCACATGAAAGGAGAATACTGCTAGGAAAAAAACACCGCCATTTTACATACTTGCGTATAAACCGAGCCCCCTAGTTCAACAGCTGAAATTGGCAAAAAAAACTGGGACCAGCATATAAGCAGACACTTTCACTTTAAAAAAAGAATTTCTTCCAAAAACTTTTGGCTTTTACGCGAGTATATATACAAAGGCTGCAGACAACTCAAAGAAGCATGGAGAGGTGCATGCTTGGTATAACCAGGAGAGATAAGAAGAGAAACTCGTGGATCCGAAAAATGACGAGAGTGGAAGACATCATGATCAGGGTTAAATCCCTGAAATGGCAATGGGCTGGACATACTGCCAGAAGGACAGACCATAGATGGACAGCCGAAATTTTAGATTGGATTCCAAGGGACAGGAAAAGACCCAGAAAAAGACCACATGGGAGATGGGTGGATGAAATTCGTAAATATGCGGGAGTGACATGGAGGAGACTGGCACAAGACAGACCGTTGTGGAGGAAACTTGGGAGACCTTCGTCCAGCAGTGGATTGATAATGGTTGACAATGATGATGATGATATGGTATTTATAGGTATGTGCCACACACGCATTAACAGATGTAGCCCTATTAAACTGGGGACGCGTAGAAAACAGTAATTTTATGAGACGATCCCTAAAGTTAAACTATTTGGTTACATAGGATAGAAATACTGTGTTTAAATTCACATTTTTATGCTACTATAGTTTTTTATTATTCACTGACGTCTTCCAAATATTTTTTCTATTAGGTAAACATTTAATGAATTTAACGATGACGGTGAAAATCCTCCGATCAACCGTTGACAGTGAGAAGTTTTTTAGAAAATTAGTAACTACAGTGATTCCCTTTTTTAAACAGTAAAATACTTACAAAAATTGTTTTCGCAAAGAAAAACACTGCTCTTCCCAGTTTCTAAAAATACGATTAAAATAGTGCATATTTTTCTTTATTCCCCGTAGACGAAGTTTCTTTGTTATGTCTTTGTGCTATCAAAAGTAAAGAAAAAAAAATGCAGTGCCGAAGACCTGGTGTTTTATGTTTTCGCTAACTGCTTAAAAGTTCGTTCTAGTAGCTCAATTGCGGGTGTCATAAATATGAGGGAAGCTTGTTTATTTTCTGCTTTTCTTTCTTTGTTTGAGGGATTGTCTCTGCTGTCGCTTGCCTGCATCTCTTGACGTATTCACCCCCACTCCCCCTGGTCGAAGTTAATTTGAGTGAGTTAGTTTCCTAGTAGTGGCACATAAACAAGCCTGCAGAGCAGGGCATGCAAAACCACCCGTCAGCGGCGGTCAAGAATTCATTACAGACGATTAATTTCCCGACCACGAAGTCCGCGCGGACTGCCTCTTTTTCAGGAAAGTAGTACACCTTTCCAGAGCCCTTGGTAGTGGGAGGACTAACACAAGAAATGATGTTACACAGGGGAACGTAGCAGATGTCTTTCTGTGGAGGCCAGTGAAATGATAGTGCCGGGTCATATGGGTGCATGAACTTTACTTTTGCATCACCTTCCTCCACATGTTTAGAAAGTACTAATCCAAAAAACCAGTGACTGTCATAAATAGATGCAATGTATAAGTTTGTAGAGATCTGTGACATCTTGACTGCAGGTGGTTGCTCTCCAGAGAAGTGAAAAATAGGGCTGAAATTTTCATCAAAGCTAGTTCTCTTTGTTCCAATGGAATCTTCAGACACAGGGATGAAATGGTGAAAGCCACATGTACCAGGAATTGTTTTTGCTTTGGAGAATCGGGCTTCTAGCTGCTGACATGTTTCTGAAAGTGTTTCTTTTTTTTACCATCCAGAATTTTATGTTTTTGACTCTTTCCTCACAAAAATTGAGGACTTTTTCAACTGAGTCTATTGCATCGCAAGGGCACATTTGAAGGCTTGCTCGGGTAACCAGCAGCTAAACTGTACCACCATTGCCGTCGCAAGGAGATTTCCTGTGACTGGTTGCAAAAAATATCCATGATGCCGCTAAAGAGAAGTCCTGGTTGTGGTAGCAAAGATTGAGAAAGTTTTTGCAGTTCTTATACAGTGCAGCACATCCATCACTGAAATAAAATACATTTTTTACAATGGGAAAGTTTTTCTTTATATACTGAGTGATTATTTTTTGTGTTTCGTATACAAAGGCTACATCATGCTCTAAATCATCGGACAAGATGCACACACTTGAAAACAAGTAGGTCTTCAGAGTGGTGGACACGTATGTAAATTACAGCTGTATGTAGTGAACAACTGTCGCTTGTCCAGTGATACCCTTGTGCTGCATCATGAATGATGTATGAGTAATTTTCACTGAAGTCTAGGATCTAGGAGAACAATAGCTGCATCCGATTCAAGGTTTGCTTTCATTTTCTTTAGAAAGTTTACTTCAGATTTAGTTATAAATGCATGGGGCACAAGTTTCTCTAGTTTCTCAATTAAAGTCGCTAAATATTCATCAAATGTCACAATGAATTTCACCTGTTGTATTCTTTCTGTCGATACCCATGAACTGTAAGACACTTTATCTTCAGGGTCCCACTCTTCAAATTTTTCGAGTAGAAAACTTTTCAAATTTTCACTGGATGGGCATTGAGAGCAGTGTTGCAGCATGCAGTCTTTGTTATCCTTAGAACAGACTAAATAATCAGTCAGGTCCTGGTATGTCTCTTCTATACAAAAAGCATGAAGTAGAAGACTTACATTTTGATGGATTGGGCAAACACAATTGGAATGTGTTCCAGAAGAGCCTGCTAACACACACCATTTTGGACACAGCATGCAGAATTTTGAGATGCTAATTTTAATGTTGGGATACTCAAATTTAAAAGCAGAATGCAATTCATTTAAATTAGCAAGTAATAATCTCCTTTGTACATGAACATTTTTTAGAAATACTGACTGTCCTTTTTTCCTCGCATGATTCGAGAGTATTCATCACTTTGGTAAAAGTTCTTCACCAATTCAATTATATTTTCACTGAGTGTTTTTCCTTTTCTGGGTTCAGGTAAAGCCACGATTCCTTTGTCTCTGAGAAGGTATCTTGCTCGACGGATGGCATATTCACTTACATGGAACTCTTCCATGATTTTTTTCCTGCTCCATGAAGTAGGGACAAGCGTCAAAAGTTGTATATTTTCTCTCCGTGTCATTGAAACCTCAAGTTTTGCTTTAAGTAAACCTACAAGCATGTTCATATAATCTGCTTTTTGTTTTAAATATTTTGGCAGTTTTTTGGCATCTTTTTCAGGTAGAGAAAATTCTTTTTCTATAACTCTACTAAACTTACTTTTTAAATTAGACATGCTGACTCAACCTTTTTTTTTTTTTTTTTTTTTTTGCATAGGCAGATTTGCTGTGTGATGCAATGACATGGAATTTCAAAGGAGACTCCCCTATCTCTGCCAGTGATGTATTAATTTTCCCTAATGTTTCTTCTTTGGAAATTGATGTTTCTAAATTACAAATACTCTGGTTACTGTCACTATCTGTGTCCACCTCTTTAATGTCATCATTTTCATTTAAAAATTGTGAGTGTTCCTGCACCTTTTCTCTACATGCATCACATATCTTCTGTCCAGAAATTGATTTCACAATCATTGGAATTTTATTAATTTTCTCTGAAAAGTCAAAGGTTACATTCCTCAATGCTTTTTTAATTTTTTTCTTGTGGCACTTAAATGGATCAAAACAACTTTTCTGGTAAGTTTCATATTTCCTAAGGTAGTATGCTTTATGATGCTCACAAATATTAAACAGAAGTTCACAACTTACCCCACTTCTCAAGGCCAAAAATTCTTTTTCTGAAGCACTTATTGTTTCAAAGTTTATCAGATTCACCTCCTGTGTGTAACTCTTCTTATGGCACTCAGTTCCACTTTCTTTTCCTATACTACATTGCTCAACAAGCTGTTCAGTTTGGGACATTTTTAAAACTAATATTTCAAAGGGTTACTAAAAGCACTTTCTTTTTTAAACCTTGGAACAGAAAAATGATCTTTAACTGTAACTAAGAGGAATAACCCACTTCTGAAAACTTTTGAACATTTGAAGCAGCATAAAGCACTTTCACTCAACAATAGATAGCAGATGACTGAGCTGAGACTGACTAGTAGTACAATCCAGTTGAATCCTGTACACAGAAGAATGACTCATGTTGAATCAGCTCATGCTTTTAGATTGCTGGGTTCAAATTGCTGATACATGCTGAATCACCTCATGCTTTCAAATTGCTGGTACAGCTAGCTTTATCCCACTTGTCTCAAAGTATTCCATCCAGTTAAAAAAAAAAACCTAATTCATTCAAAACAATTTTTAAATTGAATCATGACTAATTCAATTTGATTTTTTCGTTATCAAATTTATACCAAGCCGGCAAAGTTTGGCATTGAACAGTACAATATTTTAAATTATTTGACTAGTCTACATTTATTCTATATTAGGCCAAATTATCACATACAGGTAATTATCTATTATGATGCATAAGTCTGCATAGAATGTGTGAAATTATGAGTTATAAGTTAAAATAATTATATTAGCAATCAAAATCCCACTATTTTTTTTTCACAGCCTTTTAGACTATACTTTTAGGTTCAATTAAAAAAAAAAGCACTCTGGTAACTCCTGTGCCTTATGCCATAATACTCACTTAATGAAGCAACGTCTTTGCACTTAAAAATTTGTTTATAAAAAAATTTAATAAATTTTAGTGTGTCTCAGATTTAGGCAATATTTATATAATATTTTTTCTGAAATGTACATACTTTGCATGTGGTAAAAATTTGGTAGTGATATGTTGATTAGGCACAGAACTATGAATTTTTTTCTCAAATACTGCATCTAAAAGCGGAGTCTCGGAAACGTCATCAATGTGCAATTTTCCAAAACTTTGAAATTTTATATCTCAGAAACTATTTGGCCTAGAGAGGAAAAATTTTACATGGATTAGTAACTTGGTGGTAGTAACAAGTAAAAAAAAGTTTCATGAAAATCTGAGTCGGTGGGTGTCATACCCTGGGTGAATTAACATGGAATGACCAATTAACCAATGCAACTAAACAATGGTTGCTTCTTCCCTCCACGTGTGACCTTGACATCTCCAACATGTGATGCCCGCCGTAATATTGGCTTCCCGTTTTCCACATTTCCTTGCGTCCTTGACGACGATCGTACCTAATGCTGCACGTGCACTATTCTATCTCTCATCTTTTGCTATGAAAGCAGAAATGTATTTATTTTCTGTATGTACATAAACAATTTGTTTTTCAGTACAGTGACGATATTTAATATGCCCGTATTTCTCGACGTATCGAGATTAAAAAACATGTTTTGTATATGTTATTCTTTTTCGGTTAAATCCGTTCACTAGTGGTTTAACCGTTGGAACTTTATATGTTGTAGTTCCTTTGTGTGAAATGCAATTTCTCAGTTGGAAATTAGTAGTATTTACTGTGAACAAATACCTCGGTAATCAAATGTAATTCAAGGAAAAACTTTCCACATACCTCTCAGTTGTAAGTGGTTAATGTTCGAATCTTTGTATGGCTGTTCTCATCAGGCATTTAGACTTTTAAGGAGTTTAGACTATTAAGAATTTAATCGGCACATTTTCTTCACGGGTCCCGAAATTGGATAGACAAATTCATCGAATAAATTAATTTGTCTATCCAATTTCAGGACCCCAAAAAGAAAATGTGCCGATTAAATTCTTAAAAGTCTAAACTCAAGACCCTGACGAGAACAGCCATACAAAGATTCGAACATCGGCCACTTACAACTGAGAGGTACGTGGAAAGTTTTCCCTTGAATTAGATTTGATTACTGAGGTATTTGTTTGCAGTAAATACTAATAATTTCCAACTGAGAAATTGCATTTCACACAAAGGAACTATAACATGTAAAAAGTTTCAACAGTTAAACCACTATTGAATGGATTTAACTGAAAAAGAATTATGATATTTAAATTCTACGTAGTTATGGTATTTATATGAGCGACGGGTTACTTTCAAAGGAGGACGGGTAAATTTTTAGACAAACCGTCCTCGAGGACGGCTAAAATTTCGGAGATTTTTCATGCCCTGCTGCAGTCTTTACAGACTTCAAACGAGCACCAATAAACTGGCAGTTTATGGAAGAGAAACAAAAAAATGTTTTGAAAAGGTTTGCTCATCTGTGTGGAAATTTCCGAGGGGGAAAAAAAAGTATTTACAGAAAACAAATTTAGCATATCAGCAGCACCACATTATCTGCCACATATTTAAAAAACAACAACAAAAAAACTTTTATCATCATTATAGCCGTGGCTGTTAACAAGGAAATCATAGTAATTCAATGAGAAAAGTTTTACTCACCAACGACAATTCTTCACTTGCCAATGGCCAGCTGGCAACCGGAAATAGGAAGCTAGGAGATTTGGGCTAGAGTGCCCGATAGGAAAGTGACACAGAAGCGAGGTAGAAAGGGGAAGGAAGATGCCCTTATTTGTTACCGGGGGCCAGTTCCCTGGGCCCAACAGCTTAACGTGACCATCCGACACACGGCAGATATTTAGTGGTTTGAGCGTTCATAAGTGCCTGGGATCAAACCCGAGGTCTTCTCTGTGGCAGTCACAAACACTGACCACTAGGCCACCTGCAGCCCTTCCTTCCTACTTTGCAGCATGATCTTTTATACACAGCTGAGATTATAAACTGCATGATACAGGGAAGTCGGTTCATAGTAAATAGAGTGGCAGAGTAAGCATTCTAAGTGGCTGACTGCGCAAGTACTCTTGATCACATGATAAAATGCTTAGTGAATTATGGTTGAGAGGTAGATCGCACAGGTACCTGTTACGCATGATTGCTACTCGAAGTAAATGGACACATTCTGTAAAGATCCAGACTCACGGTCGCCACGTCGATAAACTTCATCGTCGTGGCGACTAAAAATGTTTGATTAAATCGCCAATTCTGGCGACCTGTACGGGGAAAACATTTATTTCATTTAACTTGTACGGAACTCGCACGTTTTTGAAAATTTTACTCCAAATGTACGGAAATCGCACGAAATTTGAGTTGTACGGAAGTCGGCCATGACCTTTTTCATTCTGCTTGAACAGCAGAAAAGAAAAAAAAAAGTTTATAAAAAAGGCGAGGGCGTCGGTTTTTGATCACAAGGAATGCGCCAAGGCTGATGGTTCATCGTAGGGGAACGAGGTTGCGGTGGGGATGAAAGCCAGTGGTGGGTAGCTCAACTGTCTGCGTCGGAAAAGTCCAACTGGGAGAAATTTTTATTTAAAAAAATTCTCTAATTTTTTAAATAACTGAATGCAAATTTAGCAGTAACCAAGCCATGTTAGTTAAAATAAACTCCCATGTGCAATTTCGTCAAAATCCGATGAAAGCTTCAGAAGTTAGACATTTTCTTTTTATTATTTTTAATGAATGTTCGCTGAAAGCCTGCATATTCCATAGGAAAATTCTAATATTCGGAATTGCCATAGTACGGATATCCGGATGATTACAGATTTCCGAGGTTGTACTGTAATATTTCCATACCTGCGAACTACTACGGAATGAATGCCCGTAGTTTCTAAGGATTTAGTTGGCTAACTACGGATTCTACGAATTTTAATTTTTTTTTAAATTTTATGATATGCACGAGATTCTTAAGCGGAATCGTGGAATTCCGCGGTTTTTTTTTGTCATCATTTAGATTGTTCTCCGGATCAGCGTAAAACTGAGGACAATTTGCGGGTGGGTGGGTCTGGAGACCGTATTTCGTGTCTCAAAACTTTCGAAAACGGTAGTTGAATGGAGTTACAGTAATCGTAATTTTTTTTCTCCCGATGTTGCCTTAGTGTAAAGTTTTATTGTTAAATATTATTTTATTGTATAAAAGTATTTCAGCTTGTAACTGAAGGCAACAATGTGCGAAAACGGAGGTTAGACGGCGCAAAAATTTTCCCCGTAATCTCAGACATCAGATTCTTCCGCGAAATCGAGGAACTCCGCCTTTTTCGTTATTATTTTGGTCATTCGCGGGATCAATGAACCAGTGGACACAATTTGGGGGGGAGGGGGTTGTTCGTCGGAGGACGGAATTCCATCTTTACGAAAATTTCAAAAACGGAAGGTCGACGGAGTTCAGATTTTTTCCGCAATCGTAATTCCTTTCTCGCGATGTTGCCTCTGCCCAGTATTATTGTTAAGTAATATTTAACTGCATAAATATTTGTATTTCAGCTTGAAAATAGCGGGAAAATTTCCAAAACCGGACGGTGCAAAGATTTCTCCCGTAAACACACTCCCCTCCCCACGCGATGTTCCCACTCTCCTGCATTGTTTTATTACTTCAGTTTCAACTTTCAAGAATACTATAACTGAAATATGCAAAATAAAACATACTGATATTATACTAAGCAATTTTATAAAAATAATTTGGTATGAAATATACAATTTGATTTTTTTTTTTTTTTTTTTCAAAGTTTGGCCACTGAGTTTTTTTTTGTTTTTTTTTATGGCCACTAACAATTTTGGTCTTGGTGGCCAATGTCTACTAGCAAAATTTGCAAGTCTGGATCTTTAGCATTCTGTTATAATTTATAAAAATGAGGGCATCTGCTAACATCATACAGCACAGACTCCATACAGAGATCACCATGGTGCTAAGTTTTTAACTTTTTTTTTTTTCTTCGGTCCTAATAAAGCCAATCTAAATTTATAAAAACCTCTGGACTTGTCCTCGTCTGTTGGCATAACTTTATCACGTAGCCATTTCGACAACGAGATACACAGCTACAAAATTGGTACACACTTGTAAATATTCATTTTTTTGTTTTTAAATTAGTCACTTTTTGAGAAATCTAAGATCAAATATAAAATTGCCTTACTTGTGACTGTATTTTTTTTTTTTTTACTGAGCATCAAGTGAGAATAAAATTTTAAAGCTACTACATAAATATTCAAAAAGAAGGATGTGTAGTTTAGCGTTCTAAATTATTTGGCTGAAAATTTCGAAGAAAAAGTTATATACGTATAACTTTTTAAAATTTAATATGAAAAAATTTCTGCTTTATAATGCATTTTAAAGATTTTTACTGTAAAATTTACCTGCAAGTATAGAAATGTAAACACATGCTGCGGTGAGCTTACCCTCAGGACAGATGAAACGTTATCCGAGGCTTTGGCGAAGCAATGAACTTCATGTCGTGCTGTGGTGACCATTTTGTGAATCTGCTAAAACAAAGATCACTATCATGTTTTTTTCTTTAATCCACTTAAAAACTAAGTTGTAACACCCTTTCTACAGAAACTAATGGTAAATTCAGAACTTTTTTACATAGCAAAGCAGATTGTTGTAAGATGCTCCATCTCATTTTCCACACATGAAATGGCTACCTCAGCATTAAAGGAATAGTTTCAATGACACAGCAATGCTGGGGGTAAGCTTGCTGCAGCATGTTTACATCCCCATACTTGCAGGTAAATTTTATGGTAAAAATCTTCAAAATGTGTGGAAAAGCTGAAATTTTTTCACCTCAAATTATGTACTTTAAAACATACATACTTTTTTTACTCAAAAATGTTCAAATTTTTTAGCCAAATAATTTAGGTCGCTAAACTACACATTTACCAAAAAAAAAAAAAAAAAAAAAGCAATTTGCCACTCCACGCGAAATAAAAAAGTTGAGTTAGATATTTTTGTGCGGCAAGGAAAAATGAAAATTCACAAATGCTCCTACCTTATATCTGGAAAATTTTAAAAGCCACAGTTCTAAAACTTGGTACATATTCATTTCATACATAACAGAGCAGTTAGTTTGCTTGAAAAATATGCCTTTTTTGTGTGTGTGCGTTGATTTGACATGGAATCACACTATTTTTTTTTTCTGGTTTACCAACCACCAGAAGCAACTTGGTGGGCTACATGCAGTCACCCACCTCTAATTAAGAGTCATGGCTCCCAGACATAGAGTCGTTGCCATAAAACAAGCACACCACACCACCCATGCTTCCTCTAGTTGAACTGTGCTATGAGGTGGGCTATTTTGATTTTATAGCAGTACATTTCACATAAAGTCTACATGAATCACCAATGACTTTTTTGTCAAGAAATATTTTTCTTCCATCAGCTTGACTAATCAATACCAGGAAGAATACATAATTTTGTAAATCTAACTTACACCTACATTACGTTTTCCCCTTGAAATGTCCACTTTCATATTTCCTAATGTTTTTGAGGAGTGTTTTTTACCACTCCATGAACTTGAAGATGTCTCTTAAGAGCACTTCTCTGGTTAAATTTAAAATGGCAGATATCGCATTCAAAAGGCCTTTCTCCCGTATGGATGATAGCGTGCCTCAATAGATTTTCCTTACTAAAAAATTTCTTTGAACAAATCTGACACGGATGGACTTTCTCACCAGAATGATGCAACATATGCTGCGTAAGCCCTCCTTTTCTTGTAAAATTCTTGTGACAAAGCTCACACTCATATGGTTTTTCGCCCCTGTGAATCATCATGTGTGTAGAGAGAGAACTTTCACACGTGAACTGTTTCGAGCACAAGGTACACTTAAATGGTTTCTCGTCAGCATGTGTGAACAAATGCATATTAAGGGTGTTCTTCCGTGCAAACCTCCGGTGGCATATTTCACATTCGTGGGGCTTCTCACCTGTGTGAATAAGCAAGTGCATTGTAAGATGTTTCCTCCGCACAAATCTCCTAAAACATACAGTGCACTCGTGAGGTGTTGTGACTTTGTAATGAGTAGCAATATGGCGTTTTAGACTGCTCTTGGCAGAATATGTCTTGGAACATATCTCACACTGGTGTGCTTTCTTTCCAATATGCAACTCCATGTGGTCGGAGAGGCTGTTCTTTGTTCCGAATCGCTTTAAACATATCTCACATTGATGAGGCTTTTCACCTTGGACGGTATGCAAATGACGTTTAAGGCTACCACTATGTTTATATTTCTTGAAGCATACTTTACACTCGTATTCTTTCCCGCGTTCGTGAGTGCGCATGTGAACTACAAGGTCATCCATCTGAAGAAACTTTTCCGAACATATCCCACATTGGTGCATTTCTTCTGTACTGTCACAGGTATGTACTGAGTATACAATATCTTTATCATAGTCATCATCCAAAACAATCACATCTTTTCCTGGTTCACCAGCAGGTGTACATGAATTCAGTATCTCGTCAAAGTTTCCTAAATTTCTTTCACACTCTGCAGTTTCCACATCCATAAATTTTTGCTTCATATTGGAGTATCTTCAAATCAGGCTTTCCCAGCAAATTTCTAAACAGGATTCATTTTGTAAAAAACGTTAATTATTTAATTTCACGAGTGGTCATATGAGGAAATGATTATCAACTCGCACCCTATATTTCACACATGAAGCCTGGCTGGATAATGATGTCATGGAATTCCATGTTTCCCCACTATCGAATTATATTAAATTCAAATTTTGTGCATTCGCAATGCTTCTGCTCATTATTTAAAATTTTCTTCGGATCCTACTACCTTAAATCTTTCAAAAGTAATTGGTCTCTTCGGAAAATTCACGAACAATACATCTGCATAGACTTTATTTCGAATTCCACCGCTTATCACAATCGAAGCATCCATACAGTCGGCAGTCCAATTCAAATGGCTAATCCACGGTTACGGTCATATCGTCACAAAGAAATTATCTCCCTTTAGCGGCGAAAGGAAGAATTACTGTAGTAGGGACGTACCAAGGAGGTTCTTTTTTTTTTTTTTTTTTTTTTTTTTTATTGAAGGTTTAACGACCACCGTGAGCAACTCAATGGGCTATAAGCAGTCGCCCGTCCCTAATTTAGGGTCACTGGTTCCAGGGAAGGGAGAGCCAGTGCCGTAAGAAAAACACAACATCTATGCCTGACCGGGATTCGAACCCGGACCCCTTACGGACGAATGATCAGAGGCCAGCGCCTTAGACCACTGCGCCACCGGGGCGGCCAAGCAGGTTCAAATAATGCTTCTGGAGATGCTCTGCTTTCTTAACCGTGAAGCCGCTAGGTGTGGGAATTTGCCATTGTTTACATGATACCTATGTATTTTTTTTTTTGATTGGAGGTTTAACGAGAACCGAGAGCAACTCAATGGGCTATAAGCAGTCGCCCGTCCCTAATTTAGGGTCACTGGTTCCAGGGAAGGGAGAGAGCCAGTGCCGTAAGACAAACACAACATCCATGCCTCACCGGGATTCGAACCCGGACCCCGTTCGGACGAATGATCAGAGGCCATCGCTTAGACCATTGCGCCACCGTGGCGGCCCTATGTAATTTTATCTGTTTGTATTTTGGAATTGCGTGGTTTTTGGTTGCAGAAACCGTGTTAATATCAAATCGGAATTTTTTATACTTCTTAGACGAGTGAAGTTCACAATTTTAACGTTATTGTTTGTTTAGAATTTACCTCAATTTAAAATAAAAATGGGAAAGAGCCTCAAAATAATTAAGAATTTTATAAATGCAGCGTTTTCTCACACATTGGCAACAAGCTACGATGCGAAATTGGAAACATTTGCAACGAAAGAAGGCGATTTGGCCAACACAAAATGCATTGTAATAGCACTGAAAACCATGAGCTTTCCCACGCTTTCACGGCCGTCCCTCGCGATTATAGGCTTCACGCAAAGTGGTACTGCTTCATTAACAAGGGCATCTCCATGGACATCTCCAGATATCTTATTCTAACCTCCTTGGGACGTACGTGGCCTACGGGGATCGTGGGCGTAGGCTACGGTACGGGCATGGCTTACGGATAACATTCTTAGCTGTTGTTAGATCCTTGCTTATGTTCGGTTGGCTTGTTTGGGGGTATTTTTGCCTTCATTCTGGTATTAGAAAGTAGTATAATGGAGAATTCCGCGTAGAAGAACAATTCATATTGTTTCGTCCAGCAGTGTCGTTCCCAAGGTTCCAGCTATGTTTTTCACAAGTTCGCATAAACGTTTGTCGTTTGCATTTGAAATCCTTCCAGTGAAATGCTAGTAGCCGCCCCGGTGGCGCAGCGATCTAAGCGATGGCCTCTGATCATTCGTCCGAACGGGTCCGGGTTCGAATCCCGGTGAAACATGGATGTTGTGTTGTCTTACGGCACTGGCTCTCTCCCTTCCCTGGAACCAGTGACACTAAATTAGGGACGGGCGACTGCTTATAGCCCATTGAGTTGCTCACGGTAGTCGTTAAAAATCCAATAAAAAAAATGCTAGTAACCTAGTAACGTGTTTGAATGAATAATAAACAAGACATGTTTTTATTGCATGGTAACAATTTAAAATTCCTCATTTCTACATACTTTTGAAAACAAGTAATTGCTGTTATTCATACAAATTTAAACTCTATTAATGAACAAAATTTACAATGTTCTGTCAACAGTCACTTTGACTTTATAGATCCAATTGTTTTGTCTAATTTACAACCGGAAGAAACAAAACTCTAATCTGCCGGTATACCTACCAGTGGTGTGGTGGGTGAAGGGCAGTGGCAGCCAGTGGCTAAAGTTGCTGGAGAGGCAAACTACTTTTCAGCCTGGATTCAAATAAATTTATTCAATTTAATGCCTTTTTTTTCACATAATTTTTTTTATTTACTTTCTCATGTGCGAAGTATAAAATAAGTAACGTGACCAGTGAAAATATTTTACCGGAGACGCACGTTTTACATGACTTTGAGACCAACACATAACCTGTTTATGTAAGATTCCAGTCCTTCGCCTAAATATATTTTTTCTCAGTTTGAATTGCCCTCTTGGACTATTTGGGAACTGTTAAGCCACTTTGAATATGAAATATATTGCATCGAAATAGTTTTTTTATTAAAGATATCAACAGAAGATGAAAAGCAAGTCTGAAATATACATCTTTTTCATCTCAAATGAAATTCTATATACACCTCTACCTTCACTAACGCCAAAAGAAAAAAATCTTAAAAACTTCTGCACACAGCGTTTACCTATACAGCAAGAGAGAAAGCTTACCTTACGCTTATATTGTC
Source organism: Macrothele yani (assembly GCA_039090855.1). Taxonomy (NCBI): domain Eukaryota; kingdom Metazoa; phylum Arthropoda; class Arachnida; order Araneae; family Macrothelidae; genus Macrothele; species Macrothele yani. The sequence goes on along the minus strand of CM077009.1, from coordinate 129,931,830 downwards.
TTGTATATCAGGTCTATCTTTCTTTCTTTCTGTTCGGCGAAGTGATTTATTATATGGTCATACCATGTCTGTTCTACTTCCATCCGCTTCGCAAGTGCCTTCTCGATGGACAGAGCTGATAAACTTGACAACCTATCTTGCCCAGTGGAGTTTCTCTTGTAGATGTTTTATCCTCTTCAGGCACGAGAAACTGCGTTCCACAGAGGCCGATGTTGCAGGAATTGTTACTATCATTGCTTCCCTTAAATATTTTATTTGTAGAGTTCAACAAACTGTCTCTGATCTCGAAAGACAACAATCTTTCACATAAGCCAGTAATTTGTTTGTTACAGAATGTAACATCGGAACTATTTGATTGCAGTACAAAGAAAGTAACCTTTGTTAAATCAAATATTTTTTTACATGAGAAGAGAAGAAAAACGAAATTAAAATCTTAAAGCCACCGTATTAGTCCTGGCACTTCTAAAATCGTTTCATCATCATAGTTGGAATCATCCTCAATTTTTTTAAATACTTCAATTAGCAGCAACCTGTGGTCCGCTATGGTAGACACCAGGGGTGGCTCCTGCTATAGGGCTGAGGGGCTGCAGCCCCTCCCAACCCAAAGTAGTTTTTTTCATGCCGTACCAAGAGAGAGAAGTTTTCTGAACTCAACTGGAAGTTTTTCCTGCATAACACCACTGGGAGCGGAAGGAATGTTGGCGGACTGCTTGGACGGACTGCGCTTCTTGCAACCCTGACGGGTATTGAAACTAACTCATGTAAGAAACTCTGCCTATTCGCACATCAGTACGTGTACTTTGAATAAAACTTCTCTGGGGACTGCATTGACGGAAGCTTGGTTGGTTGGTTGATTGGAGGTTTAACGACCACCGTGAGCAACTCAATGGGCTATAAGCAGTCGCCCGTCCCTAATTTAGGGCCACTGGCTCCAGGGAAGGAAAAGAGCCAGTGTCGTAAAACGCAACAGCATTACATTATTTTACCAACAAAGCTACCCGAAAAACTGAATCATTAATTAACAACGCTAATTTAAAACATAAGTAAACAGAAATCCATATCTATTAAAGTCCAAGGACATTTCAAAAACACTGCAAGAAAAAAGGAAACCAACATCAAGGAATACTTCTGAAACATCTCTACACATCACAGACACCATCGTCAACCACATTATGTCTCTTTATGTAAGCCTTAACATCCTCTATACGTTCATAGTATGTTTCGTAATAAGTGTCTAAAAGTTCAGGAACAGGATTTTTCGTAATTATCCAATTAAACACGGCATCCAAACAAAGTAAAATAGCATGTAACTTATACATATAGAACTCGTAAAACTCCGGAGTCAGTGGACATATGTTTTTATTAGGCACAAAAAAATTTTCATTTCGAAAAGACTCAAAGTTTCGTCATAATCAGGGCAAGATGCAATAAGTTCCTCTATAAGACGATACCGTGATGACCTACCTCCATCTTCGTCAAAATCAGGATCAAGAAGAAAAGAAAGATCCACACGAGGAGTACATTCCGGTCGTAGATAGTCTTTACCTTTGCTCCGCTTTAACGGATCACCACTTTGATCAGTGCTGGGTCGTTTAAATGTCGATGCTGTACTTGAGTTCTCTGCGAGATTCTGTAATGCTACTGAACAGTTCTGCAAGTTAACAATGCCCAACGTACCAATATTTGCTGTTGTCTGAATCCCAGGATCCAAAGAAGTGGGCATTTTGATCAATGTCTTCTCTATCGGCTCGACGGGATCCACCACTCGGGTTTCACAAGTCTCAGCCACGGTAGGAACCAAGTCAACGACATGTGTAATACCATGTTCTAAGTCTGATCTATTTTCAGCTACAGCAAATTTTTCCTCATGGGAATCAGAGAGACTCTTCCTGAAGGGTGGCCTAGGTACATAAGTGCATTTAGCACGGATGTGCCCTCTTTCATTGCAAGCATAACAAAAAATTCCTGTATAAATATTAAACATGAAACTATGAGAATCCAATACAATTTCAACTTCTCCTGGACAAGTCTGAAGAGCTGATTCATTCGGGAAGATAACCCGAAGAGTCCGCTTCAACCCACCAACATGACAATAATTTGAAGATTGCGGGGCTTCGATTACTCTATGAACTGGTCCCTTCACCCGGCTAAACTGAGAAAGAAGAACTATCAATGCAGAATCCGGTACCTCAAGTGGCACCGGAGACAAAGTTACAGTGATCGGTCGTTCACTTGCATAAGCAGGATACAAAATTTAATTATTTATAGATATCCCTTGCTGTAACACAAGTTTACAATCTGCACAATTTATAAACAACACTGATATACCACGTTTACTGCGACCGATTCCTTTAATTGCCTCTCTCGGCACTCGTTCTTCCAAAGCTTGCAAATATACAGGTAACGAAGTCTGTGGTAAGGCATGAAAAATAATAGTTTTCTCAGAAAGATCATGAAAATCTTGACATACCTTGGAATCCTTTTCGAAAGTTAGACGAAATCTATTACCCGGACACTCACTCTCTGACGCACAACGCAGATCACTCGTATTGTCAGAATTTGCCATGGCAACCACCGATGCCCAACTGCTATTTCCCGTCGCCATAGCAACACCCTTCTGCATTCTTATCGCAGAAGAAACTCCTTCAGCAGCAACGCACGAAGACACGCTCTGTTGATTTCCAGGACCGGTTTGACTTGTTGGATTCTTATCTCTTGAGAAGCTCGGGTCAGTCTCCATGGCAACCCTATCGGAGGTCAAAGGAGAAACACTCGGCGATGTCTTATCAGTAGATCTTGCTCGAAGCCGAACAGCTTCCTCTGAATGGGCACGTGCAACATGGACGATAGAAATCGCCATTTGCAGCACTCAACAACGGCGAGCACAAACACAAAATAAAACACTTCGTGTGAACAAACTATAATGCCCAGCGCTCCCAAACTTCACCAAATGAAACATAGAACACACATACACATGTCACGCTACTTCAAACCTTCCCACACACAATATTTCTACATGAAAAACTCGCAAAACCCGGGAGCTCAACGACACACGACACACGACCCATGTACGCCGGCTCCGGCTTGCCCCCATTGACGGAAGCCTTGCTAGCGGGGTTGCTCGCGAATGCAGTCTCTCGTTGGGTGGGAATACATCGCCGGGCCTGTGTGCTTTGTTGATTAATACGGTTCTTGTGCTTCCGAACAAGAAACAAAATAGGGAATGAATTAAAAATAATGACGAATGTTTAAATAAAGTATGTTTGAATGTATTACTCAACCTGTTTTTCTCCCTTCAAATTTTTGGCTTGTTGCTGCTTTTATTCAACGCAATAATTCTAATAACAATGTTACTCCCATCGAAATGCAGAATATTTGTGTTTGCTAATAACAAATACTCAGTTGCAGGGACTTTTGCAAAAAGTTTTACTTATATTTTCCCTTCTGGTCAAAATGGGCATGTGAACAAATCGATTAAGAATAGAGTTCAATATTGGATAAATTGAAGAGAGAGAGAGAGAGAGAGAGACTAATTTCTGCAGCGAAATACTTGCACAAAATTGATTTCTTCACTACCAAGCACAGCGAAATTTTCGATTTTAAACTCACGTAAATTTTTATTCACCAAAAAATCATTGAAGTCACTCCACTTAGTACATTTTATTTTTCTGCTGCATCCCCTCCTCCCTCCCAAAAATAAGCTGCGCATTTCAATTGAGGTAGTGCATTATACTTAATTACTTTAAAAAGGACATTTAATCAGATATCATTGTTTAGAAAATTTAAGAAGCTGGTAAATTTTGGAAAACAAATTTTTGTACACTAAATTGTTATCATGGCTTCAAAATTAAAACTGGACTGAATATGTCTACAATCCATTTTTATTAAAGAGAATGCCGGTGTGTGCGTATCGCAACAGCAACTCATCGCGAAATTCTGGCAGACCCTTCAAAATTCCACAAAATGTTTTTCATCGCCGTCAGTGGTCGGTATCAAGTCCAAGTTTCAAAGGGAGTGTATCAGAAGAAAAAATATTCATTGTCATATTTCTAGAGGTCACAATGAAACATTTGAGAACGCGTACATGACCATGAGTGTGTGTCTCCGATGCCATACGCATTAATTTTTTTACATTTTTTGTCTTTATATACTTGTATATATATACATATATAAGGTCAGGTGATGCGTAACATCACAGCCTCTCCTTGACAAATGTCAACCCCGCCTTCTCGTGGTGCATCCCGTTCCCACTAAAGGGGCTCTGACGACCCCCAATAGCGGTATAACTATGCCATCGAGATTAGAAGAAATGCTGTCCCACACTCACCAACCCGCTTGGCCAGCGTGGTGAGTTATGGTCAAACCCCTCCAAAATGACTCCACAACTTAAATTTTGGCCCTCAGTCTCTGGCAGCTGGAATGTACCTGGCCAATGCAGCGGCCAGTGCGACATGAAGGCAGAGGGTGCTAAGAATCTCCGGAGGACCGGACTAGGCTGCCATCTGATGCTGACCTTGGCTACGTATATCGGACGCTCCCTATCTTCTGATTCAAGGCTTCTTGAATTGGAAGAGGAACTACAAAGGGTTAAGTGGGACATCGTGGGGCTAAGTGAGGTAAGGAGAAAAGGAGAAGATCTCATTGAACTGAAAAGTGGACATATCTTCTACTATCGTGGGACAGATACTGGCAGAACTAGTGGTGTTGGATTTATAATAAACAAGAAACTGAAGGATAAAGTGGTAGAAGTTGAAAGTTCCTCTGACAGAGCTGCACGACTCGTTATCCAACTCTCGAGAAGATACCAGGCTCAGATTATTCAAACTTATGCACCCACCACAAGTCATCCTGAAGAAGAAATTGAAGAATTTTATGAGGAAATTGGTCATCTAAATAATAAAGGTAAGCAGCACTTGAAGATAATTATGGGAGATTTTAATGCAAAAATAGGGCAACGGAAACAGAATGAAACTTCAGTAGGTAAATTCGGTCACGGCAACAGAAACCAGCGTGGAAATGCTCTCGTAGAGTTTGCAGAGGCAGAAGGGTTTTTCATCATGAACTCCTTTTTCAAGAAAAAGCCGCACAGGAAATGGACATGGAGACATCCAAATGGGACGACAAGTGAAATTGATTTTATTATGTGTAACAAAAATTCGTCATCCAAGACTGCAGTGCGCTGAACAAGTTCAACACAGGTAGTGACCATAGATTGGTGAGATGTAAGATGCGCCTCAACACTAAACTCGAACGTAGCAAGCTCATAAGACAAACAAAATGTATTGACATAACCAACCTTAAAAAACACCATAATACTTTCAAGTTGGAACTGAAGAACAGATTCTCTGCTTTAGAAGGCCTAACATCGGAAGAAGTGGATATTTCTGAAGTTAACAGAAAAGTAACCAAAGTTCTTATGGAAACAGCAACAAAATTAGCTGGGTCTAAGAACAAGTTGCATGTGAACAAATTATCAGGAAAAACCAAAATGTTGATGCAAAAAAGAAGAGAGATGAGGACAACTAAAGAAGATGGGACTTCCAAAGTGGAATACATAGAGCTATGCAAGACAGTACGAAAAAGTATCACTGAAGTCGTAAGGAAATTCAACTGTGAACTAGTGAGGAAAGCAATTGAAAACAACCAAAGCCTAAAGATAGCAAAGGGACATCTCAGTAACGGGAAGAAAACAGATTATGGCACTGAGAAAAGAAGATGGTTCTGTAACAAGAAATAGAGGCGAAATTTTGACAAGAGTGAAAGATTTCTACTCCAAGTTATATGAAAGGGATGATACATGTACTCCAGACATCATGGAAGGTACCAGTACCAGAGTTCTTCCAGTCCTCCCAGCAGAAGTTGCACATGCAATCAAGAACATGAAGCGGGGGAAGCTCCAGGAGAAGATGGAATTACTGTAGACATCATACAAGAAGCAAGTGGAGAAATCGAAACAGTACTCGCCCAAATTTTCACTCGATGCCTTAATGAAGGGAAGATTCCTGAGGATTGGAACAACGCTATAATGATCCTGCTACATAAAAATGTGACATTGAGGATCTCAGGAACTACAGCCCTATCAGCCTCCTATCAGTGGTTTATAAAATCTTCACTAAAGTTCTTTCACACCGTTTGAAGGTAACACTGGACATGTCTCAACCGAGAGAACAAGCTGGATTCAGGAGTGGCTACAGCACAATAGATCATATCCATGTATTGAGAGAACTAATTGAAAGAGCGAGGGAATATGAACTTCCATTGTGCATGGCTTTTATCGATTATGAAAAAGCCTTTGGTTCGGTGAAACCATCAGCAGTTACAATGGCTCTGAAATCGTGCGGTATTGAAGATGCATACATTAATATTATTAATAACATCTATGAAAATGCAAGTACAAAGATTCGGCTGTTTGAAAATACAACACACATAAAAATTGGAAAAGGAGTGAGACAAGGTGACACCATATCTCCGAAGCTCTTTAACGCCACATTGGAAAATGTCTTTCAATCACTAAACTGGCAAAACAAAGGGATAAAGGTTAATGGAAATTATCTAACCCACCTTCGTTTTGCTGATGACATAGTCATTTTTGCAACTATTCCATCAGAGCTGCAGAGTATGATCCAAGAACTTGCTGACAAGAGTAAAGAAGTGGGATTAAAAATGAACTTTCAGAAGACAAAAGTGATGTTCAATGCTTTTACACGAAATGAAGATTTATCGATTGATGGAGAAAAGCTGGAGATAACAGACACGTACGTTTATCTTGGACAGCAGATATCAAGTGAGGGTCACATTGATGAAGAAATTAATCGGCGTACAAAACTTGCCTGGAGAGCTTTTGGAAGAAACAGCATAATTTTCAAGAGCAATATGCCATTATGTCTTAAAAGAAAAGTGTTTGATCAATGCATCCTTCCAGTGCTTACGTATGGTGCAGAGACGTGGACCTTAACTAAAAGAGACATACAAAGGCTGCAGACAACTCAAAGCACCATGGAGAGGTGCATGCTTGGTGTAACCAGGAGAGATAAGAAGAGGAACTCGTGGATCCGAAAAATGACAAGAGTGGAAGACATCATGATCAGAGTTAAATCCCTGAAATGGCAATGGGCTGGACATACTGCCAGAAGGACAGACCATCGATGGACAGCCGAAATTTTAGATTGGATTCCAAGGGACAGGAAAAGAACCAGAAGAAGACCACATGGGAGATGGGTGGGTGAAATTCGAAAGTATGCGGGAGTGACATGGAGGAGACTGGCACAAGACAGACCGTTGTGGAGGAAACTTGGGGAGACCTTCGTCCAGCAGTGGATTGATAATGGTTGACAATGATGATGATGATGATGATATACATATATATGTATATGCATGTATATAAAATTTGCAATCACTATCAATCCACTGCTGGATGAGGGTCTCCAAGTTTCTTCTTCCACAACAGTCTGCCTTGAGCCAGTTTCTTTCATGCTTAAGAATTTCATGCACCCATCTCCCTCTTGTCATCTTCTGGGTATTGTTTCTTCCCTTGCTATTCAGTTCAATATTTCAACTCTCCGTCAGTGGCTCTTTCTTCTAGCAATATGTCCATCTCATTGCAGTGTCAGGAATTCTGATCATAATGTCTTCCACTCTTATCATTTTCCCGATCCACGAGTTGCTATTTGTATCTTTCCTGGTAACATCAAACATGCATCTCTACATGCTGCTTTCAGTTGTCTGTAACATGTGTATGTCTATTTTAGTTGAGGTCCATGTCTGTGCTCCATGCGTAAGAACTGGAAGGATGCACCGATTAACTAGTTTCTTTTTAAAAATAATGCATTCGACCAAGTTTTATAGGTCGATCATTTTCTTCATAAATGTGGCAATGTGGCCATCGCTTAATATCTATTGCGTAATTTAGGTATCGTTACCTCTACATTTTCCCTATAAAACGCTAAATATAAAATGTAAATATTCATTTCTTGTAAAAAAAAAAAGCACTTTCGATCAATATACTGTATATATATATATATTACACTGACGGGAAAAAAATCCCAACACCACGAAAAAATAGTTGTAGAGGAATGAAATGGCGGCAATACATTTGTATAGGTAACATATTTAATCGATTAAGGTTTCAAGACCACAGCTTAATGTAAGCTCGAGAAGAGACATTTTAAATGGGAAATGCTGGTACATTAATAACCGGTGTAACCGCCAGAATGTTGAATGCAAGCACGCAAACGTTTGTGCTTTGTGTCGTACAGGTGCTGGATGTCAGTTTGTGGGATGGAGTTCCATGCCTGTTGCACCTAGTCGGTCAATACAGGGACGGTTAATGCTGGTTGGGGGGGGACTCTGGAGTTGTCGTCCAATGATGTCCATTACGTGCTCGATTGGTGAAAGATCTGGTGATCTAGCAGGCCACGGCAACATATCGACACTCTGTAGAGCATGTTGGGTTACAACAGCGGTATGCGGGCGAGCGTTATCCTGTTGGAAAACACCCCCTGGAATGCTGTTCATGAATGGCAGCACAACAGGTTGAATCACCAGACTGACGTACAACTGTGCCGTCAGTGTGCGTGGGATAACCACGAGAGTGCTGCTGCTGTCATAGGAAATTGCTCCCCAGATCATAACTGCAGGTGTAGGTCCAGTGTGTCTCGGCAGCAGACAGGTTCGTTGCAGGCGCTCACCTGGCCTACTAACCAACACACGACCATCACTGGCACCCAGGCAGAACCGGCTTTCATCAGAAAACACAACAGATCTCCACTCCGTCCTCCAATGAGCTCCAGCTTGACACCACTGACGTCGCAAACGGCAGTGGTTTGGAGTAAGTGGCATGCACGCTACAGGGCGTCTGGCTCCGAGCTGTCCTTCAAGTAAACGATTTGTAACAGTTCGTTGTGTCACAGTGGTGGCAACTGCAACTCAAACTGTTGCCGCAGACACGGTACGATGCGCCACGGCCATACACGGTGGTCTTCCGTCTCAATAGTGCCACGTGGTCGGCCGGAACCCGGTCTTCTTGAGGCAGTACCTTCCCTTGACCACCTCTGCCAACAATCATGCACAGTGGCTACATTCCTGCCAAGTCTTTCTGCAATATTGCGGAACGAAAATCCACCTTTTCGTAGCCCTATTACACGACCTCGTTCAAACTCCGTGAGCTGTTGATAATGGCTTCTTCGTCTTCTTAAAGGCATTCTTGACTAACATCAACACACTACGTCGAATCCCAACGATAACTAACGCTCACGAACGTGACAGCGCGTATTTACAGCAAACCTGCTTTGCATGTTCCGAGGGGCGCTACTAGCGCCGCACTTATGCGCCGAGCGCAAAATCTGCATAGACGTCATCTTACAGATGTACTCTCACCGCCTACCGACTGTTGTTTATCTAACACAACCCCTTCTTGGTGTTGGGATTTTTTTTCCGTCAGTGTATATATATTATTATTATTAAACGGACAGCATCAGCACAGGCTCAGTAACTTAGTTTACTCGAAGTGATATCTACAAAATTGAGATGCAGCCCCCCCTCATCTCAGCTTATCACGAGCCGCCACTGGTAGGCACTGAACGAGATTTGAAGTTCCACCTTGTTTGTGATATACGAGGTGGTTTGGGTCCACCAACAGATACTAGTAAATGAACACGCTTTGTCGATTTGGAAAAGAATGCACAAATTGCATTTATATTTGCAAAAGCCGCCCCGGTGGCGCAGTGGTCTAAGCGATGGCCTCTGATCATTCGTCCGAAAGGGGTCCGGGTTCGAATCCCGGTGAGGCATGGATGTTGTGTTTTTCTTACGGCACTGGCTCTCTCCCTTCCCTGGAACCAGTGACTCTAAATTAGGGACGGGCGACTGCTTATAGCCCATTGAGTTGCTCACGATGGTCGTTAAACCTTCAATCAAAAAAAAAAATTGCAAAAAAACAAACCAAAAAATAAACGTGATTCCTTCAACACTGACGCTTCTCTGCTCAAAACTACGTTCAGCCTTTGTGCATAGCAATGAACAAATAATGCTTGAGAGGCATCACACTTCACTTTTGCTTACAATCCATTCAGCTCTGATGCCATCACTGCTGCGCCATTTTATGTCCGTGCAACTAGTTTTTCTTTGTAGCTAAATCTTTCCAGTTCATGATCCAGTAATTCTTTAAGCGGAGTAGCACACCGATCAGAACTTACGTCAAAAAATCCCAAGAATCTTTCTACTGGTACTCCATCTTTCACGAAGCGAACTATAAATAATACTTGTGCATGGGAGCTAAAGCCTGTCGCTTCATCAATCTACCAAGAAAAAAACTGGGCATTTTCAATATCTGCATTGATTTCAATCTTAACTATATGAGCAACTGATTCGATTAAATCATTCTGTATTGTTTTTGAAGTTCCTGAAAATGTTGTACTATTCTCCATAAACACTCAATGTTTCGTCACTCTTGGAGAGTAAATCAATCATCCAGATAATTTCCTTTATTTTCAGAGACTTCGCTCTCATCGTGTCCACGAAATGGGAGCTCTTGCCGGGCCACTAGTGTTGTAATATCAATTAACTTCTTCATTACATCACGATTCTTTTTCATTACGACGTAAGTCACTTGTTCTGTTAGCTTCGTTGAGACAGTAGTCTACAGTGGCGTGCGGTCGTTGTATGCAACGCATGCATTGCATGCCCTAATAATTATACGAAAAAAAAATTGTGTGCGAAAATGTAAACTATATGCCAATGGCTTTGAAAGAGTTTAATTCAAAAACAAAATGTAATTTTTTTTTCATTCGGAAGTTCGGAACAGAACCGTTAAATGCAAAATCGGAGTTGCATCTGCCTGTGACCTCACACCGCGAATGACAGCCAGCTCTTTTGTTAAGGAAACCGGCTTTCAAGGTGGTTTCGCGTTGTTCACCTAGAAAATTCCTACTTCCGTAGAGGCTTCAGCGTAATGTCAACTGCTGTGGGAAACCGGTCATACGACTGGTCAAAATGCGAATGCCGCTGTTGTATCCACCAATGAGAAGCATTATTTCTTTTGCCTGTAACTCGCTATTCACTGTGTGTATCGCTTCGAGAGGTGTTTCGTGTAGTAACGTTTGTAACATTTTCAGGCTGTTTTTTCCATATTTGTTGGTTTAAGTGAACAAAGGGAAAGCAATGGTAAATGAAGTGAGGATAATGTTGCAAAATTAATGAATAAGTCTTTCGATTCCCTGAGTTTTGGGGGAAAATCGGAGTGTGTTAGCAACGGAAGGCCAACACCAAAATTGAGTCGCTTAACATCGTCGTTTAAGAAAGGAGATAAAACATACGAACGACATTTCAACTCTTCCATTTACGAAACAGAATGGATTTGTGGTAGTTCAAAACACCAAAAGCTGTACTGCTTGTCTTGTTTGTTATTTTTCCATGAGAAAACCGTTTGGAACAAAACTGGTTATGCGGACTTAAATAATTTGCATAATGCCATGAAACGCCACGAAGGTTCTGAGCAGCACTTGCGGGCTTGCATAAAATTGAAGTCATTTGGCTCCGTGAGAATCGATAGCTTATTGCATCAACAGAAGAATATTTCTGTCACAAAACATAATGAAAAGGTGCAACAAAGTCGCAATGTTTTGCAAAGGCTTATTCGTGTCGTGTGTCATTTAGCTATTCAAGAACTGCCTTTTCGTGGACATGACGAATCGGAAACATCATTAAATCGAGGCAATTATGTAGAAACTTTGAATCTGATTAGTGAATTTGATCTCTTACTGAAGCAGCACCTGGATTACTCTACGGCATTTTCAGGCCAATCCAGCAGAATTCAAAACGACTTAATCGATGCTGTTCAGCAAAGAATGCTAACCCACATTTACAAAGAAATTGATAATTCTTACTACAGCTATCATGATGGATGAAACTTTTGACATTTCTAAGAAATCTCAGTGAACTACAGTACTGAGATATACAACCGAAAATGCCGAAGTGGTCGAACGATTTCTCGGCTTTTTCGATGTAAACAGTGGAAAACTGCGGAAGAACTGTTCTTTCACTTGAAATCCATTGTCGAGACTCACAAATGTGGTGCTAAATTAATATCTCAAACTTACGACGGGGCAGCTGTTATAGCAGGGGAATTAACAGGATTGCAAACCAGAGTACGGCAGCTGTTTCCAGATGCAATGTTCGTTCACTGCTATGCTCATAATATGAGCCTCGTGTTATCATTCTCCGCTCAAAATGTAAAAGAATTTCGCATTTTTTTCCTGACACTTGATGATCTATCATCCTTTTTTTCCAGATCTTCATCTCGAAGCAAACTTTTGCGAAATATTGTTAATCGCAGATTACCCACAGGATCTACAGTAAGGTGGAACTTCAAGTCAGGAATCGTGTTCACAGTAAGGCAGCAATATCATTCTCTCGTGAAATATTTTGAAACAATTCTTGAAAGCCCTGAAAAATTCGATGGGGAAACATATTTATCTCCTGAAGGGTACTTGCACAAGCTAAAAGATCCAGTTTATCTTCATCGTTTGTGTATTTCATGATGTTTTCAGCTTAACAGAAATTTTGTTTGAAATATTGCAGTCAAGAAATCTTGATATTGGATTCTGTGTGCAGTATATCAAGAGCACAGTGGAGTGGAATATATCTCAAAAACGCGGGCTTCCTATAAAAAATGTCTAGAAGAATGTGAATCCCTGTGCCCTACTTTCTCTCATCCTCCGTTGAAAAATATTAGATTAACTTCTTTCAAAAGGGCATCTGCGGATCCCTGGAAACGTTTACTCGCAGAAATAATTGACACTATTAGCGAACAGATGAAAAGCAGATTTTGATCATTCGATAAAATAAAGTTCGTGGAGCTCATTAATCCAGAAAAGTCTAAGATCTTCCAGCTTAAGTTTCCCGAAGATAGCTTGAATTCACTCAAAGAAACGTATCCCACACGCTTTGATTTCACAAGGTTAAAAAGTGAATTAAGTGTTCTTTACTCTTCCTCAGAATTAAGCAGTAAAACGGTCTGCAAATTATTAAAATCTTTGCAAGAGCTTGGTTTGGATAAATGCTTGACGGAACTAAATAAGTTTTGCCATTTAATTGTGACAAACCCTTATTCCACGGCTTCCACAGAGAGATCGTTTTCCGCATTTAAAAGAATAAAAACATATTCCCGCAGTACACAGGGACAAGACAGATTATCTGGACTGTCTTTAATGACAACTGGAAAGGTTCTCCTGAAGACTTTGATGTCAAAGCCTACGTTTTATGAAGAAGGAACGGAAGAATTCATAAAAAAGGATCGCAGGATGGAATTTCGCAACAAGTGAGGTAGGTCTCTTTTTTAGTCATCTTTTTTCATTTCAGGTGTAGGCCTACCATAATTTTTAATTTGATTGTTTTCCTCAAAATTTCTCCTACTGAAAGGCTTTTCCAGTAAGCTCTCCACCATATAAGATATGTTTGAAGTAGAGGCCATGGTCTGACAAACAACTCTTCATAAAACATAAATAAAATTAGTTACACAAACATTAGTGTGGAAAAATATCAAATAGCAAGAAGGCGCTATGGAATGCCACTCGAAGCTGTCAGAATGAGTAGTTAACACAGTTGAGCTTCCTACACTGAAACAGCTGTTCCCGTGAGGCAAGATAACATCTGACTCACAGGAAGTACACGGTGCACGTGTAACGTACCAGGAGATGTGACGTACCTGCCAGAAGGACGCACACGACATAAAAAGGCAGATAGCAATTAGAATCAATGTCCGCGTAGCTTAATTGGTAGAGCAACTTGTTCCGGAATAAGCGTACTCGGGTTCGAATCCCGGCGTAGACCGAAAATGACGGAGAAATTTACTTCGTTATAATGGCGCCCGAACTATCCGGATGACCCGACCGTTCAAAATCTCGCATTGGTGTGATGTTATTTCCACACCGCGAGATAGGAAAAATAATGAGCAGCACTTCGAAAGAAAAGAAAAATAAGGGGGAGATGATGTAACGTACCAGGAGATGTGACGTACCTGCCAGAAGGACGCACACGACATAAAAAGGCAGATAGCAATTAGAATCAATGTCCGCGTAGCTTAATTGGTAGAGCAACTTGTTCCGGAATAAGCGTACTCGGGTTCGAATCCCGGCGTAGACCGAAAATGACGGAGAAATTTACTTCGTTATACACGTACGCTCTTTGTGTTCGCCGATACATCGCGCTTACCCTTCGGATCTACTGATTCAGTGGAAGTAAACAGGTTTGGCACAAAACCTACGAGAGGCATTTCGCTTATTGCCTCACGGACAGATATCGCAAGCTGAGGACAATTCGTAACTACGCGCTACCGATTATTTTCCAAAAGCGTCAATTTAAAAAACTGAATGAACGCATGGACGACATTTAATTCAAAAGAGTTAACTAGCATAAACTTTTGCTGTCCTATACCGAAAAGTACTGAATGAACAAAACAAATAATTCTAACTAAGAGTCTTGAAATTCTGAGGAGGCACTGTCTCCCTTACCTCCTCCTAAAAGCCGCCACTGGTGAAGGGGGCACCAAAATGTGACTTTCCCAGGGTCCCACTAATTATTTCTACACCCCTGTCGTAATTACTATATCACTTGCCTGAAAATGTAAAAATAAAAATTACCTGTCACAGTAAAGCATTACTGCTACACAATGCTTACACGCTCCACTTCTGTCTGCTTTACAAGAGCACTCAAAAGACTTTACAGAAATTTCACAATAATTTCTGTCTAAGAACCCCGTAGATCGAATGAGGCGACGACGTTATTCCGGTGAATTGAATCCAATGTGAAACTGTGTGGATTTCTTTTCTATCTTCCTTCTTAATTCCACATGAATTATATGACCCGCATTAAGAAACACTTCCCCTTCTTGGACGCATCGTGAAATTTCTGTAGCGTCCACAAATTTCATTATCTCAAGGATTAGGAGTGTTAAACCAGCCATTCCTACATTTTTTTTTTTTTTTGGATTGGAGGTTTAACGACCACCGTGAGCAACTCAATGGGCTAAAAGCAGTCGTCCGTCCCTAATTTAGGGTCACTGGTTCCAGGGAAGGGAGAGAGCCAGTGCCGTAAGACGAACACAACATCCATGCCTCACCGGGATTCGAACCAGGACCCCGTTCGGATGAATGATCAGAGGCCATCGCTTAGACCACTGCGCCACCGGGGCGGCAGCCATTCCTACATTCAACTTTACGGAAACACGTGCGTCGTTATCCGTACTAAAAGATATTTGTTTACGTTTTTTATTGGAGGTTTAACGACCACCGTGAGCAACTCAATAGGCCATAGCCGCCCCGGTGGCGCAGTGGTCTAAGCGATGGCCTCTGATCATTCGCCCGAACGGGGTCCGGGTTCGAATCCCAGTGAGGCATTGATGTTGTGTTTGTCTTACGACACTGACTTTCACCCTTCCCTGGAACCAGTGACCCTAAATTAGGGACGGGCGACTGCTTATAGCCCATTGAGTTGCTCACGGAGGTCGTTAAACTTTCAATAAAAAAAAATAGGCCATAAGCAGTCGCCCGTCCCTAATTTAGGGTTACTGGTTCCAGGGAAGGGAGAGAGCCAGTGCCGTAAGACAAACACAACATCCATGCCTCACCGGGATTCCGGACCCCTTTCGGACGAATGATCAGAGACCATCGCTTAGACCACTGCGCCAACAGCGCAGCGCTCCTTATAGTTCATTTAGGTTATCAATAAGTTTTTTTTTGATTGGTGGTTTAACGACCACCGTGAGCAACTCAATAGGCTGTAAGCAGTCGCCCGTCCCTCATTTAGGGTTACTGGTTCCAGGGAAGAAAGACAGCCAGTGTCGTAAGGCAAAACACAACATCCATGCATCATCGGGATTCAAACCCGGACCCCTTTCGGACGAATGATCAGAGGCCATCGCTTAGACCACTGCGCCACCGAGGCGGCCCAATAAGTTTAGTTTTTTAGTAACGTGATGAGGAAACCAAGGCTTCTGAATGGTTTGCAACAACCAGTGGCTCCCATGTGAGTACTTGGGGGGGGGGGGGGTTAGAAAAAGCCTTACGTCCTTCAAGGCTGTCAAACATTTCAGTAAATGTACAAGATACTAAAATACAACAAAAATAATTGACACAATCAATCATTAATATCTTATTTTTAAAAATGCTTTAAAAATGGTTTCTTGTGATTTAGTGTTTTAAATTTATCAAACATTTTGCTATACCAACGGGCAGGACCTCCCTCCTTTCCCTCCTTATGGGAGCCCTTGTTTGCAACATGGCCTTGAATTTCTAGACGGCCTTGCCTGAACGCAGATTTCTGAAGGTGTATGGTAATATTCTTTCGAGTTCTTGACTACATTGAAAAGCATTTAAAATTTCCCATTTTTAGAAGCTCACATTTCTTCTAAACATATCAGCCCGAAAACCCTGGATGCCGCTTTGACGGCGAAGTGGTCTTAACGCCGGTTTCCTACTATTCATCCGAAATGAGTCTGGCTGCGAAACCCGGTAAGGCATGTGTGTTTGTTTTTCGGCACTGGCTCTCTTCCTTCCCTGGAACAAATGCTCCTAAATTAGGGACTGGCAAACCCACAAACAAAACGAATTTGGCAAATTTATCTTTATGGTTTTCTTGCATGAAATTCCATCTCAGTAGTGGCTCAGATGGAATTTCATTCTATTAAAGAAGCTGAACTGTAAAAATACTTTATGACCCAAAACAGTCTTTTTCTTTCTTTTTTTTTCTAATAATCTAACTAGAGGTGGCCTCACCGGCGGTGAATCGTCCGAGAAAAGTACGGGTTCTTTTTTGATTGGAGGTTTAACGACTACCGTGAGCAACTCAGTGGGCTATAAGCAGTCGCCCGTCCCTAATTTAGGGTCACTGATTCCAGGGAAGGGAGAGAGCCAGTGCCGTAAGACAAACACAACATCCATGCCTCACCGGGATTCGAATCCGGACCCCTTTCGGACGAATAATCAAAAGCCATCGCTCAGACCACTGCGTCACCGGGGCGGCAAAGTACGGGTTCGAATCCCGGTGAGCATGGATGTTCTTTATTTTACGGCACTGGCTCTCTCCCGCCCCGGGAGCCAGTGGCCCTAAATTAGGGACTAAACCCCCAAAACAAAAAAGGCAGCTGTCAGAAGATAACCCCCCTTCCCTACACACACTACCTCTCTAGGGTCATTAAGAATAGAATAGTAAGTTAGAGGTCGTTGAAAATTGTATAAATTTAATTGCTTATGTCAGCCCGCTAATTAGTTAAATATGATTCAAACCCAAATATATCAACTTAGTATTTGCCTAACCTAGGCATGCTGACTTAGCAATAACAGTTAGAAAATTTGTTATAATTGACCAGATTTTTGAGAACGAATTTGAGGACAATATGACACGTTAGTAGTATAAGACCACGCTTGATAGCAATTTTGCCGCCCCGGTGGCGCAGTGGTCTAAGCGATGGCCTCTGATCATTCGTCCGTAAGGGGTCCGGGTTCGAATCCCGGTGAGGCATGGATGTTGTGTTTGTCTTACGGCACTGGCTCTCTCCCTTCCCTGGAACCAGTGACCCTAAATTAGGGACGGGCGACTGCTTATACCCCATTGAGTTGCTCACGGTGGTCGTTAAACCTCCAATCAAAAAAAAAAAACCCTTTTCGGTGGCAACACTTCCGGTCACGTGACGGGTGGGCGGGTCCGCCCGGTCCTCCTCGGCGCGAGGGAGAAATACGATGGCAGCGCCCTCTGGTGGTGGTTCGCGAAAATTTGCAGCCCCATCTGTCGGCACTTTTTGAAATTAATTTTCCAAAGGGGTAGTAAACTTTTTTCGATGGCAACACTTCCGGTCATGTGATGGGTGGGCGTGGCGTGTGACCTCAGTTCCGTTCGGCGCGAGGGAGCAAGGCGATGGCATCGCCCTCTGTCGGATTGGGGTGGGGGAGCGGAGTGGTGGAGATAACTTTCTATTTCTTTTCGCTTATTGGCAACGGAGGTCTGTTGAGGTCATCATCTTAGGAAATATTCTTGTCGAAAAACCGTACAGGGCGTGTTTGTGCTTGAATTCCGAAAGTTCTGTGCTATCACAGCGTGGTGAGAGAGTCACTCCTGTGTGTGTCGGTTGTGTGGTTGTGTCCGTAAGTTTTTTGACTCCAGGATGAAGCGCAGTAACGATAGCATTTGTGAACAAGTGGATTATCATGAAAGGCCCTTTACTTCTCGGACTAAAACTTCGAAAGGATTCACATTGGATAATATACCAAGTCATCATTTTCATCTTGGTGGCGATGCGTTTGCTGTTGTCAGCGATTTTAAGGACCGTGTAAAAGTTCACCTTCGGATGTATAAGTGCGTCGACTTGCATTTTTACCCGACCAGTCACGGGCTAGTGATGACGCCATCTTTATGGGAGGAATTCATCGAGGCTATGATGTTCACGGATCCGTTTGACACCGCCCTAAACGACCTAACCCAATGTATAGCAAGGAAACTGTTTCTGACAATGCATAAGGAAAACGACAGGAATTATCTGCATATTCAAAGCATTGGTGTGAACAATGGATTCTTATCAGCATATCGTAACCGGATATCTCTGACTGAAGACCAATGGGAAAAACCTAATGAATATAGTGATGATATTAGGGCAAGCATTCACCAAACAATGTTTTTATCGTCCTTTAAGAAGGTCGTTCTCGACGAGGCTGAAAAAACTGGACATAGCAGTGTTGACTCCATAGATGGTGAATTTGCGTTAAAAAAGACATTTTGCCAAGTGATAAAAAAGAACATTACTTCAGCCATCGATGGACTGATCGACTGTCTTATGTGCAAAATTGAAGATCGCTATGGATTAGGACATGCCTGTGAATTTTCCACTCGAAAAGGTAAAGTGCATGCATTGTTCAAAAAGGCCGTAGCCAATTTGGATCGAAATTGATCGCCCATGAATTTGTGAACGACTCATTTTTTCATGTCGGAGAACACTTATTTGATTTTTTTTAATCACTTGAATATTTGCGATATATTAGAAAGTGCTAAAAATCTGTACATTTTGGAAGACCCTATGCATCAATAAAGTCCCATGTAAGTACCCTTTTGTGTCATTTCTGTTGTCTGTGTTTTAGAGTAAGCATGAGTTTTACTGTTTCTGTTGACAGTATTCAAATCAGTTGTTGTAATGGAGAATCACAACCTCTTGAAAAAGACTTATCTAGATCCAGCTCACCCCGGAAGTTTCGGTGGAGTAAATGCTTTGTACCATGCTGTAAACGGAAAAATAAAGAAAAAAAAATCGAGGAATGACTGAGGGGGAGAAAACTTACACCCTTCATAAACCTGCGAGGAGACGTTTTCAGAGAAATCGAGTCATTGTGGTGGGAATCGATGAACAGCGGCAGGCTGATTTAGTTGACTTGACCAGTCTGAAACAACATAAGAACGGATATAAATATTTATTAACGTGCATTGACGTGTTTTCAAAATTTGCATAGTGTTTTTTTTTTGATTGGAGGTTTAACGATCACCGTGAGAAACTCAATGGGCTATAAGCAGTCGCCCGTCCCTAATTTAGAGTCACTGGTTCCAGGGAAAGGAGAGAGCCAGTGCCGTAAGACAAGCACAACATCCATGCCCGACCGGGATTCGAACCCGGACCCCTTATGGACGAATGATCAGAGGCCAGCGCCTTAGTTGCATAGTGTGTTCCTATGATACAAAAGACTGGGTCATCCATGATCAGTGTTTCAGAAAATATTTAAAGAACGCAAACCGTTAAACCTACAAACTGACCAAGGTTCTGAATTTAAAAATCAAGAATTCCAGAATTACCTGAAGCAAAACAACGTCCATTTCTTTACTACCAGAAATGAGACAAAAGCGAGTGCCGCCCCGGTGGCGCAGTGGTCTAAGGCGCTGGCCTCTGATCATTCGCCCGTAAGGGGTCCGGGTTCGAATCCCGTGAGGCATGGATGTTGTGTTTGTCTTACGGCACTGGCTCCCTCCCTTCCCTGGAACCAGTGACTCTAAATTAGGGACGGGCAACTGCTTACAGCCCATTGAGTTGCTCACGGTGGTCGTTAAACCTCCAAACAAAACAAAAAACAAACACAAAAGCGAGTGTAATAGAAAGATTTAATCGAACTCTAAAAACAAAAATGTGGAAGTACTTTACTAGTTGAAACACATACACATATATTAACATCTTGCAGAAATTGATACATAGTTACAATTAAACGCATCATCGAAGTATTAAGATGGAACCAGTAAATGTCAGTCTAGAAAACCAAGAGGTTGTGTGGAATAACTTATATGGCGATATATCTGAATCTCATCCAGTTTATAAATTCCATATAGGTGATACTGTGAGGTTATCTAAAACTAAATTACAATTTGAAAAGGGGTACGAAACGAATTGGTCAGGGGAGTTATTTAATGTTTCCCAACGCTTCGCTAGATCACCTCCAGTGTATAAAGTTAAAGATTTACTAGAAGAAGACATTGGTGGTACCTTCTACGCCGAAGAACTGCAAAAAGTAAAAAAAATGACCACTACCCAATCGATATGGTTCTGAAGAAACGTAAACGGAAAGACAAATATGAATATTTTGTTAAATTTAAAGGCTACCATGATAAGTTTAATTCATGGATACCATCGAACGATTTAGTGAACATATAAAAGTTTAAGTACTTACCTGAGACGTTCAGTATGAAAAATGAGCTTCTATCTGACGTTACCGAGCGATAGCTCTCTCGGCTACTTTTTGGATAACAAAATATCTCATTTCATAACGCGTCTTCTTTCCTCAATCGAACTGAATGGAGACTGGAAAGTGGGACTCGTCAAACTGATCTAACCCCATTCGTGGTATAATATCACGAAAAATTCCAATCATTTCGAATACGATTTAGGAACGGGTCAGTTTAAGACGGGAAGAATATCTCCAGGCCATTACGAGTCTATAGCGGACATTGTTAAATCCATGAGCAATCACTTTGCCAATAAAATCTTTTTGAATTATAATAAAGCGACTCAAAAGGTCAAGTCAACTCTTCTTAAAGGTACTCGCTTGTTTTTGCCCCCAGGGATTGCAGAAATCTTAGGATACCAACCCATGCAACTTTCAGCTGTGAATAGAGCTCTCTCTGTAAATGGTGAATTTATCGCAGATCTAAACGGTCGGTTTTCTCTGTTGTATGTGTACAGCGATATTGTGGAACCGCAACCGGTGGGGGACATGGTTGCTCCTCTCCTTCGCATCGTTAAAGTGAGTGGTGTGGATGGAGAGATGGTCAGCGCTTTGTTCGATTGACCTCATTATTTGTCTCTTGCAAGAAAAAATTTCCAAACCATCGAAATTGATATAAGGAATCACACAGGTCAATTAGTGCCATTTGAACGGGGGAGAGCAATCGTGAAACTTCATTTTCGTCTCAAACATCTGTAATCATGTATGAACCCTACAACTGCTATACGAAATCCTTTGAGGATTATTGCATCAGCCAAACTGGAAAAGGATTATTCTATTATCAAGGAGTACCACTGCAAAAAGGTTATGGACTTGGAGGACTCTTTCTTTCGTTATTTAGAACGGCGGTACCATTATTCAAACAAAGTGCTAAAACGCTCGGAAAACAAGTCTTACGAACGGGGATGGATCTTGTCACGGATGTTATTCAAGGAAAAGATGTGAAGATAGCAGCCAAACAACGAGCTAAAGAAGCAGGACAACTACTCACCGACAAAGTCGCTAACAAATTGAAGAAAATGCTGGATTGAAGTGTTAAAAGGAAGAGAAAGACGAAGAAATATATCATTTCTTCAAAGAAAGTCAAGAGAGTAACACGTGACATTTTTGATCCGTAAAACCATGGCTCTGATTCACAGTGATTCTTCCGTATGTCTCAAGTCGGAACTGGATTTATTTGCTTTACCGCCCACACAAACAAGCATAGAAAAAGGACAATGGATTGAATACCACCCCTATTAGTCAACATTCGAGATGGAGGCCCTTTGGAATTTAATATTTCTGGGAGTGGAGAAGAATACATGGACTTATCTTCCAGTCAACTTTACGTGAAAGTCAAAATCGTGAAATCCGACAATTCCGTCCTGCCCGACAAAGAGCCCGTGGGTCCCATTAACTGCTTCCTTCATTCTCTGTTTTCTCAAGTCGACATCAGTTTAAACGAAAAAGTGATTTCGTCGTCAAGCAACACGTATCCATACAAAGCTTATATTGAAACTCTGCTGAATTATGGAGAAGCAAAGAAAACATATTTAGCATGTGAAGGTTTTTACAAGAATACGTCCGGACATCTACATGAAATTAACCCCACGAATGCTACAACGAACAAGGGATTGTATCAACGCTACGAACTCGTAAAGGATAGCAAGACGTTGGACATGATTGGAACCTTGCATTGTGATTTATTTTTCAAAATAGACTGTTGCTAAATTTAGTGGATGTGAAAATCAATCTGGTTCGTAGCAAACCGGATTTCTGTCTCGTTTCCTCCTTCGGGACACCCAATTACAGAGTTCTCATCGAACATGCATCAATTTTTGTGAGAAAAGTCAAAGTCAACCCAGGAGTTGCCATAGGTCATGCAAAAGCTTTAGAAAAATCTCCTGCCAAATATCCCATTGATCGTGTTTTATGTAAAGTGCATTCCATTTCTCAAGGAAGTATGTCCTTCGTGCAAGACAACGTATTCCTTGGACAAATGCCAAAGAGATTGGTCATTGGGTGTGTGGACAACGATGCCTTTAATGGTACATATAAGCCAACCCCTTCGAATTCAGACATTATGACGTCAACTTTATCGCCGTGTACGTTGACGGTCAACCCGTTCCCCATAAACCACTAGAGCCCAACTTCGAAACGTAAAATACAGTTCGTTCTTACCATAGCCTATTTCAAGGAACCGAGAAATTGGGGCAAGACATAGGAATTTTCATCGGCCGTGAAGAATTTTCCAAGGGTTATACGCTGTATGCTTTTGATCTTAGTTCCGATTTATGTGATGGTGGACATATGAACTTGGTTCAACAAAGAAATTTGAGAGTGGAAATCAAATTTAGAAAAGCTTTGTCAAAAACAATTTCTGTGTTGATCTACGCAGAGTTTCAGAATATTATCGAAATTTCCAAGTCCAGAAGCATTCTTTGTGATTTTGCTGATTAAAAGGAATGAACAGTGTGCAAATAACTAGGATTCTAAAGCAAGATCATGTGGCGCATCGTTCATTTCTCGGTGTGTTTGCATGCAACCGACTTCCTAAGAGAATTTCTAAGTTCCCAGCCTGCCTCATTGTGAACACGGATCAGTATGGAGTCCCGGGAAACACTGGCTGGCCATGTTTATGCCAAACCCAATAACTGTGGAATTTTTCGATTCCTATGGATATCCCCCAGAATATTTTGAAGGACCTATTCTCCGATTTGTTTCCAAGTTTACCTATGTGAATTTTAATGACATGTCCCTCCAAAGTTCGTTTACGGCCGTGTGTGGCCAATTTTGTATTTTTTACTTATATTCTAGATGTCGCGGGAAAAGCTTATATTCCATTGTAAAAAAAATTAATTATAAAAGGGAAACAAACGATGTACGTGTTTTTCATTTTGTTAAAAAAAAATTTTGGAATTGTATCAAAATTTAGAATGTGAATAATAAAAATTGATTTATCACTATTTTATGTGTCGTCTTTAAATTGGGCTGACTCTTGTTATTTCATTCAGTTGTCAATATGGAAGTGCCTAAGCTGCATCATCCTTTCACAGCTCTAATAGCGGGTCCTACGGGTTGTGGAAAAACTCACTTTGTGAAACGTTTACTTCAACATCAGGTGGAAGTCATCTACCCATCACCGCAACATGTGGTTTGGCTCTACGGCGTTCATCAACCATTATATGATGAAATACCTGATGTTACTTTTGTCGACGGTATTCCTACAAATTTCAAGGATTATTTGGAAGGAAACACGCTTTTCATTATAGATGATTTGATGGTAGAATGTGGGAATGATAAAAGACTAACCCATTTATTTACAAGGAGTAGTCATCATTATAATGTATCCGTTGTTTTTATTACCCAAAATATTTTCCATAAAGGCAAAGAAATGAGAGGAATTTCCCTTAATGCTCATTATTTGTTTTTGTTTAAGTCACGTAGAGATGTGAATCAGATCACTCATTTGGGGAGACAGTTGTACCCTAACAAAGTGAAATTTTTTCACGAGGTGTATCTGGATGCTACGAAATTTCCGTTCAGCTACTTAATGATAGACATCAAAACAAAGACACCGGAAGAAATGCGCTTGCGCACCAATATACTCCCGGGAGAAACTCAATTTGTTTACCAACCACGGCATTAGCTCCCCATTTACCATGAAAACGGTCGTCGTCGACGTAGAAGGATTTCTCCTTCAGAACGGAGAATTCATAGTAAAAGATCTCGTTGCATGTTATTTGCAAACGGGGGGGGGCATGTTTGCCCTTTGCCACCGTTCCCCTTCTGCGAACTGCATCCAAGAGAAAAAGCTCAGTGCCTTTGGACGGCCAGAAATATGCACCACATTCCATGGGCTAGCAGAAACGAAGAGTAGAATGTCTTTTTAAAGATATTCCACTCTTTCTGTACTGAAACTGATATTTTCGAGGCCAAAGGACTAAATAAAGGCAAGTACGTGGAAAAGTTAACAGGTACCATCTTTAAGGACTTTGATGCTCTGTGTTGTCCTAATGTGGAATATCTCCCTGATGTCCAAGTACAGTGCCAAGTTCATCATCGAACTGATGAAAACCATTGTGCTCCCCAAAAAGCAGTCACATACGCGGAGTGGTTAAAAACTTAAGTGCGTTATAAAGTTCGTTATTCTTCGCCATGACATTATCGGAGCAACACATTCAGCAGCTGCGTCTGATGAAGATTTGTCCTAAAAACACTTGAAAGATTTTTTAAGGAAACTGCCAAACAGTGGAATCAAAGTCATATGTGAATGTGTTTTGAACACTTTAAAAGGCAATGTTCCCCTTTCACCTCCGCAGAAGGGAAAATTACGTGGACATAAACACACGCTACGGAAGTTAGCTGATAAAAAAGTCCCCTTGTTCAAGAAAAGAAGAATTTTGGTTCAGAAAGGTGGATTCTTAGGTGTGTTGATACCTGCGGCTCTGAGTGTTTTAACAACTCTGTTAAACAAATAAGATGGAATACGCCAGGAAAATGGTGTTCGTCCCAGAGGAGAGAGTTTCAAGACATATACCTACGGAAGAAGTTTTATCTGACCTCGATAAAGAAATGAAGAAAATCTTACTGAGTAAAGAACCTGTTGATGTTAAAATTAAATTATATAACCAAGTGCTTAATAAAAGAATTCAAGTGTCTCTCTTAAATCCGCCTATGTCAAACTTTTCAACGAAAGATCATTTAGCTGAAGAACTCTTAGATGTATCGGCTGATATAAGGGAACCCCTGAAAAAGTTAAAACTGATGTTTCAACAGCAAAAAATAGTGATGTTGAAGATATGGTGTTGCAGACTGTACCTAAAAATGTAAGAAGATATGCATAAAATATTTTAGACGTTTTCAAAAAGAATTCAAAAATTATTTCATGGACACCTAATGGAAAATTTGTGTATAAAGACAAAGTTCTTCCTGACTCGAATATTGTTGATCTGGTTGACAATTTACTGAGAAATAAAAAAATTCAAAGACCCATTCCGGCAGCTCTTGAATTTAGGCATGCTATAAAAGAAGTTAACTTACCTTTGAAATATGTAAAAAATAAACAATTTCTTATCAAAAACGAAAAATATCAAGTTGGTAAATCTGTCAACACCAAAAGAATGTAATCATTGGATTTCTTATTAAACATCCATTGCTTTTTTGGAAATTTGTGTTTGTTTCAGTAATTCTATATAAACAAAATACACAAGTATTTCAAAGAAAACTGATTTTATTAAATCTTATAAATTATTCCCAACAGGGGAAAATTATAAAAAATAGTCAATTATCATTTGAAGACATCGATCACATTTAGAAAAACATTGTTTATTCAAAGTCATCTACTTCTCTGAGTTCATAAATTATCTGAGATAGTATTGAATTCAAGTTGATTGAGCGTATGAAATTGCTTTCTACGGATGTACATTTGCCAGAAAATTTGCTTATCATATCATACATTTATATGCCTAATATATTTTTTTTTGATTGGAGGTTTAACGACCACCGTGAGCAACTCAAATGGGCTATAAGCAGTCGCCCGTCCCTAATTTAGGGTCACTGGTTCCAGGGAAGGGAGAGAGCCAGTGCCGTAAGACAAACACAACATCCATGCCTGACCGGGATTCGAACCCGGACCCCTTACGGATGAATGATCAGAGTCCAGCGCCTTAGACCACTGCGCCACCGAGGCGGCATGCCTAATATTGCACAGTTCACATAGAAATCATTCGCTACTATATCGTACATATCGTTTCCTTCATCACGAGCACTTTCTGTTAAATTCTGTACTAATTGTGTTTTCAGGATATTGAACAATGAATGATTCAAGTCACTGTGATCACAGGGAAGTAATACAGTCTTTGATTTCTTCCCCAGTTACTTCGTTAAACATAGCTCTTAGCGGAAATGATTTTAAAAAATTGAATATGACGCATTTTGTAGCTTTGTGCTTGATCCGATACAGAAATTTTCACTGCTGATAGTGGAATTTCACATACCACTGACAAGATTTTCCACTTTTCGCTGTGGTGTTTTTTTTTTTGTAGTTGTACATTTCGAATAGCGGGAAATACATTGATCACTAGCTCCCGCCAAAATACAGCACACGGATTCGTGGGCTATCTGAATGAAAATATTCCTCTATTGTATCAAGCATTCTGTACATACGTATCCATTCTTTCTGTAATAAAGAAATTCCCCCTTCTGCTGGACGCCACTCTTCACCGTGCACAGTAAAAGGATGATATATATTAACTTAAACTTCGTCATGAATCGTTTCAATACTGATGAAAATACCACCGCCCAAGTACCAGCAGCTTTTGGGCTATAAAAAAAACAAACGTAAAATTTAAAAAAACTCATTAGAATTTTTGGAAAGAACATGCTTTTTTTTTTAATTGCAATTATTTTTAGCATTACGCCGCCATACAATATACTTTAAAGTATACAACAACATTTACTATACCACATTTTTTTTGAAGCATACAAAAATTAGATAGTTAGGGTTAAACTCCACGAAGGGTTTATCATTGATGATGGTAAGACCCACAATCGGTCATTTAGATCCGCCAAAATAGTAGACGGCAGAGAGTCAGAATCCCTTCCTGCTTCGGAACCCTGGTTTTCTACCTCAGAGCCCGAAATGATGTCGATAATCTCGGGGTCGGAGTCCGACTCCGAAATTAAATCCACTGTCCCAGGTTCGGAAGATGTCAGATTTATCGTCTCTGGCTTCGAAATCAAATCTATTACATCGGGTTCACAGGTTAGATCAATGAATATTAGGATAGATTGAAATGATCCACCATCTAGTTCAGCCGGATTTACATAGTTTTGGGAGGTAATTGGCAACGCCGTTACCTATTTTAGAACATACGTTCTTCGATTTTCTAGAAATATATCCCTAACAACCTTGGGGGAGAAATAAAACAAGGACGATGCTTAAAAACAAAATTCTGGTACTTTAGAAATACTAGAAGTACAGTTTTATTTAATATTGCAAGAAACTCAGTAAGCAAATGTGAATGAACCAAATGCTTAAAAACAGAAAAAAAAAAAAAAAAAAAAAAAACGTACAAATACACAGAAACACAGGTAGTCACAGAAACTTTATTACTTCTCATACCCATATGGGAAAGACACATATGAATCATCACTTAATAATCTTTTTTCAAATACCATTTTAAATCCTTTTTCGGAAGGTATATTTGTTAAAGTTCCTAAAAACTTGTTTCTGACAATATTAAATGGTTTTTGGAATTTAATTTAAGTGCCATCTTTGTTCATAATCATGTTTTTTAATAAGCCAACAGTGAACTTTTTCTTGTTGAGCCAGTTCAAGGTTATTCCCTTGCAACGCTGAATAGTTTCACCGTTTGAAAGTCTCAGGTTGTATACTTTGGGCCCCGTTGAAACAAATTCTTCTATAGAAATTCCTTCCGAGTATTTGCTGGAGATTTCGTCCACTAACTCACCAAGGTAATTTCCACATGGAGGATGATATTTGTCATCAGGCTTTGATATATAGATGACAGAGTCCGTGTCCATATATAATACACGGGTCTGCAGAGCTTCTAATATAGTGCACAATTTAAGGCGAGCAGTTGATGTGACAAAGGATGCTATTACGATGTTGCCTTTCTTATTATCAGGAAGAAACGTTTCAATATGTTTAAAAACTACCATCATGTTTTCTTCACTGACTTCACATATGTCAGTGACTTCCTTTGTTTTGTCGTTTAATATTTCAAGATAATGCATTATATTATCAACAGTTACATTCTGTGGCTTATCGGGATTTTGCGCGAACTTACCCCACAATGAATTTAAAGCAAGTTTCGCCGTGAGCCGCCTAACTGAATTAGCCGAAACTTCATGGGGAGCAATTCTTACACCTTCTGCAGTGAAAAAATCATCACAGAACTTTCTTTTTTCTTCGTCAAAAGAAATTCTTTGGGGATATCCTGAATATTTTTGCTTTGCTGCTAAAAAAGTGTCTATATATTTAGAAAATATTCCTTTATGGGATCCTTTTACATGGTGGGAGGACTCTTCCAAGTGCCAGACATCATGGAATGCAATGATTTTGTATCCCATGGCCACAGCCTTGTAAAACTCGTTACTGGGCCAAGATCCTGTGATGAAACGTTCTTTGTCAACATGGCAACACACATCACGATTAAGATCTTTAGCACAATGAGGACATAGAGTGAAAATCGGCTTTCCTTGAATTTTTAATGGAAGGACTGGGAAAAACAATTTCTTTGGTGGCAGTACAGTTGCTTTTATGATGCCGAAATAGGCTTTGGGGTCGTGACAGAAATTTTCTGTGATTCTTCGGGGATGACCTATAGGAAATCTGCCGTACTTGCAGACATATGGGTAGAGACTAAAGAAATCCACATATTTTATAGTTTTCCCTTCATCGGCGTTAGCGTAAAGGGTAATGGTTTCTATTCTTCCTCCATATAAAAACTCTCTGGGTTCTATACAGATCCTCTCAGGCAATGTGTTTAATATGGATGATACCAAGATATCACCTTTAACCATACGATCGAATTCATGCTCCCACATGATTTTCAGATGAAAACTAGGCATAGTAGCTAACAGATAGCTCTGCTTATCAATGTCTCGGAACCTCACTTGCCTCATCGGGACTTTAAAAAATGGGTGTACAGTGTTTCCGTCGGGGTAGCACGTAGAACATCCATGGAAAAACACCCGTTAAACTCATAAATAGTACTGGTATCATGACAAATACCATCTAATTTGTGTGATCCAATTTTATGTTCTCCAGATGCTGAAGATGCCGACTGTATATTCTCTCCGGTGGTTTCTTCGATGTACTACAACCATGCCCTACATTTCCTACTAGATACGTCACATGAGGAGTATCCAAGGGCAGGAACAACGCCTATCGTTTTCGATTTTAAGAAATTGGATCTAAAGACACGGAGACAAGCGCCTGCAATGGTGAGGTCTTCCTCAAAGGGGTCTATACCGGTGAGATTCAAAAATTCCGTACGAAACGTTTCGGCTCCTATGCGGAGAATTCTTACATCACCTGTGCAATAGCTTTTCATCTCCTGATACAAATTATATTCTTTTATTTTTGCTTTTTCATCATACCATGAGTTAAATTCTTTGATCTCTTTTGTTGTGAGGTTTTCTGGTACAAAAAAATCTTTTGATGGAATGGGGCCGATGTAATCGAGATTCTCCGCAGTTGCAAAATTATAAGGGAAAAATCCTTTTTTCACATTTTCAATGCTAAATGTTGAAGGAAACTGCCTCAGAGAACAAGGGATGAAGGACAGAGTGTCAATGAATCTAATTTTTAAAGCCGAAAGAAAAATACCCATCACCTTCCCACCCTGAAAGACTATCTCTGGTTTCAAACTCTTTTTGTAAAGAGCGTTAAGGATGGGCATACCATCGAATCCCTTCAGATTATGTGCTAAAACTGGCATGTGTCGAAAGCGGGGTCTGCTGTACTTCTGACGCCAACGGACACCGTTGTTACACACGTCTGTACCTAGCAGCCAATCAACGAAAGCGTCAACATTTTGAAAAGTGACAAATTTCCAATTGCCTTCTTCGAGAAAATTAGCTATCAGTAATACCGGGGTCAAAATACCATTGGGGCCCTCCACTGTTTCAATATCAAAATACATGTAAGAAATACCTCCCTTTTTCTCTTTCTTGGGGCCCTCGACAAACAGGTCAGTATTTAGCTGGCATACGTGGTAGCCTCTGGATGGATTAAAATATGATAAACACTTTATACATCTATGATGTGTATTACAAGTACTGTTTGCTTTATGTGTATCTAAGCATATTTGACCCCCGAAAATAATTCGAACAATCTGGACATATGATGTAGTCACCTGACTGGGGGCATTTTTTCCCTTTACACGAAAGGCACATGTTTGTGCATACATGAATATTAGAATTATAAATAAATTTTAGACAATCAGTACACTGAGATTTGGCACTAAAATACCCAACAGGATTGGAAATTACGTCAAAATGCTCGTTGTTTAGAAGAAGGAATAACTTAATTTCGGCATCTGGACCCTTAAAAACAATGGAAAAGTCATCCTCAACAGAATACACAATAATTTGATATTTTGAGGAGAGGTACTCCTGGAACTTATGAAGTTCGGGGATACCACAACTTCCTTCGGGTACTCCCGCGGTAGTGTGTAGCAGCCGTGCAAGGTTAAGTTGGCGAACTTTCGCAGGATTTTGCAGGGCTTTGAACTCCGATTCAGAAATTTCCTCATAGTTTTTCTGCGCAAGTCCACGGGCCACAACAAGCGATCTGGCTAAACATAGGTTATCATGATTTGAAATGGTTATAAGAGAATTTTTTGTTTTATTATATAACTTCAAATCAGCAATTTTTCGTTTTCTTGGCCCCTCTGTTCTTGCTCCTCCAACTCTGTTTATATTCACAAATACTAAATCAAATTCGAGTTCTCCATCGGTCAAAATTCCAGTGTTTGATTGAATGACTTTTTCTAGAGCCTGAAAAAATTGTTCCACCGTTAACTGGCTAACCTCGATGAGTGGTAAGTTCACGGGATTATCAAGGTATCTCGACCGCATGACTAGTCGAGCATGAGAATATGGAGAACTTCGTGTAAACTCTTCAAAGGCCGCGGTGAGTACTTGGCGGAGATAAGGCATAAAATCTTCAGGATCTTCTATGTGTTCGGTATCTATTCTGAGAGTGTAAGTAGTGAACTGTGTACGGTATCTCCTGCTGAGTCGGGTCAAACTGCGAAGAATACGATAACCCGCATGACCACGGTCCGTTACAGGTGGATTAATTGCTTCATCCTCGATAGGCGCCGGAACAATCACGGGCCCTCCCCTCGAGGGTCCTGGTTCTCCAGCCGGCTGAAGATTCAAATGATTTTGTGGTGCTAATGGAACTTCGTTGTAGCCATTAGTGCTTCCTCCCCAGCTGCCATCTTGATATGTTTATTATTGAAATCCAGGGCGTGTGGGGAAAGGTCGTCCCATGCGGCGGTAAATTCTTCTGACGCTGGTGCTACGGCATCGTGTTCCGCGAATGCATCCAAATCGCCCCAGGAGTCATCATTCTAGAAAATTTTTAACAATTACTGAGTTATTTTAAAAAATAATAAAACCGGATGGCTGACTCAGCATATTTCTGGAGTTTCCTTTGTTGTTTAGCGAAAAAACGTTTGTAGCAAAAATGCTCATACAACCCCATATGATAGATTTAAGTAGAGTATTTTAGGAAGGAACTGTCTGACAACCCCCCCCCCAGGTCATAAACAACCTTTAGAAGTAGGAAGCAAGAAGATTAGGGATAGAGTTCCCGACAGGAAAGTCACGCGAAGAGAGAAAGAAAGCCGTCGTTATTTATAGCCGTGGACAACCCCGTATGGAAAAGTGCTACGCGGTTAATATTAATACCCCCCCCTTGGAAAAATGTTCTAACCTTTAGAGATCATTCCACCAGCGTAACTCGAAGGTAAACTTGAAAAATATACCGAGTATTGACATCAAATGTAACATTACAAATACTGAAACTCCTTTCAAAAAAATTTCAAAAACAGAAACGTGACATAGTTATGGTAATTATGATGTCAATGACTTCGAAAAAAAAACAGATTTTGACCTATACCATTTGTTAAATTTTGCTCTATACCATTTGTTAAATTTTGCTCTATACCATTTGTTAAATTTTCTACTACATCAAACCTCTTAGAATTACAAACTCAAATTTTGAGGACGAAAACTTTAGAATCCCCATAGACAATGACAATACGTGCCACGTGTTAACGCGAAGTTAATTTCAGCTAAAGACATGTATACACTTCAAACTAAGATCACTTTTTATAAATCACAAGAATAAAGTACTATATGTGTCCCTGAAAATACATGGGAATCCCCGCAGACAATTGCAATACGTGCCACGTGTTTACGCGAAGTTAATTTCAGCTAAAGACATGTATACACTTCAAACTAAGATCACTTTTTATAAATCACAAGAATAAAGTACTATATGTGTCCCTGAAAATACATAGGAATCCCCGCAGACAACTGCAATACGTGCCAAGTGTTTACGCGAAGTTAATTTCAGCTAAAGACATTTATACACTTCAAACTAAGATCACTTTTTATAAATCACAAGAATAAAGTACTATATGTCGCCCTGAAAATACAGGGGAATCCCCCGTAGAAAATTGCAATACGTGCCACGTGTTTACGCGAAGTTAATTTCAGCTAACACATCCCTGAAAATACACGGAAATCCCCGCAGACAATGAAAATACGCGCCACGTATTTACGCGAAGTTAATTTCAGCTAACACAATGATAAAGACATGACTAGACATTTTCGTAATTGACTTTTAGAAACATTAACCTGCTAACATGGCGCCCTCACACAAGGAAAACAGCACGTGCTAAAAATGAACAAACACTTCAAAAAAAAAAAAAAATGAAATGAAGTTACACATACCTCCTTATCATCAGTGGTAGAAGAACTTGAGGCCTCCATGCTGTCCAAATGTTGTATATCACCCAAACGTAGACCACACGTCCTTTTGTCGCTTCCAGACCTGCTTCTAACAATACAGAAGGTTTTAATACTTGATCTTATAGTTCAACACCTCAACCCTGCACGAGCTGCTATACACCAGGAGGGTCCCACTTGGGCTGCGCAGTATCAGACGCGGTTATTTTGAAACCACGCATGACGTAGGTGTGGACGCACAGTCTTTCGACTTCTGGCATCCCTGTTTGTTTACAATTAGTGTGCTGGAGTTTTCTCTATAAACGCAGTTAATTTTCAACCGCTTGAAGTTTGTATCGTATAGTTTTATGTTTATGTTTTGTTTATTTTGATATTTACACGTATTTATCACTGAAATTCATTGCTTATGTGTTTCGTAAGAAACGCAATAATGCCGGGTTGTGCAGTGGCTTGTTGTACTACGTACAATAGGAAAACCAAGAACACTGACATTATGTACCATGTATTTCCGAAGGATTTATTACTACAAAAATTGTGGATTCAGAAATGTAAGCGTCAGGATTCCTTCAAAGTGTCCAATGCAAGAGTGTGTTCTCAACATTTCACACAGGATGACTACCAGCGTGACTTAAAGGCAGAGTTACTTGGGTTAACTAACAGGAAAGTGTTGAAACCTGATGCAGTACCTACAATAAACCTTCCCACAAGCAATAATACTGGTATTAATAAGGTAAGTTCGAGAGCCAGTGCTGACATTTCAGGACCTGAGACTGCAACGCCTACTGCACTTAGATGTCATGACCATGGAGTTCGGAAACGTGCATTGGAAACCCTTGATAATCTATCACCAAAGAAGAGGAATGTAGAGAAACCGATGGGAACTGATCAAGAAACACAGTGCATGCTGAGTGATATAAAAACAATGGAGAAAAGAATAAAGAAATTGGAGGAAGAAAACCAAAGGCTAAACACAGCGTGCATTCAGATGAGAGTAAGAAACAAGTACCTTCACAGTCAGCTTGTAACAATTCGACGACGTTCTCAGAAATACTTGAAAAAATTTGACACGGAGTTAGAAACTGAAGTAAGGAAAGTTTTAGCAAAACTCTTCACCACATATCAGATCCGTTGTTTAATAAAAGGTAAGAAATGTGTAAAATGGGAAAGGGAAGACATCTGTAAAGCCATTACTCTGCGTGCAATGTCAAGAAAGTGCTATATTTTCTTGAGAGATAAAATGGGGTTTCCATTGCCAGGAATTTCAACACTGAGGCGGTGGACTGCTCGCTCATTCCATTGTCGCCCTGGCATTCTACATGATGTCTTTCAGCTAATGAAGGCACAGGCACAAAGACTTAGTACTTTAGAGTGTACATGTGTCATTTCGTTTGATGAAATGAACATAGATAGCAGAATTTCCTATGACCAAGAAGAAGATAGGATTGTTGGTCCACACAGTAATGTGCAAGTAGTCATGGTACGGGGACTGTTTGCAAGCTGGAAGCAGGTAATATATTTTGATTTTGACATACAGATGACAGCCTCATTGTTGAACAAAATAATATCATCTCTGGAAGATATTCAGTATAATGTTGTTGCTGCTGTAGCTGACCTCGGTGCCAAAAATCGTGCTGTATGGAAGGAATTATAAGTAACACACACAAACACATGCTTCCCCAATCCTCAAATACCAAATAAACGAGTTTGGGTGTTTGCAGATGTTCCACACCTTTACAAGCTGCTAAGAAATCATTTTTTCGATGATGGACTAACACTTCCAGGTAATAAACAAATTACAAAAGCTACTATTGAACAGCTCCTTACTCTGGATTGCAGTGAGATGAAGATATGCCCCAAGTTGTCACTTCATCTCATTAGTGTGAAGGGCCGTGACCGCCAACGTGTATATTTGGCAACTCAGCTCTTTTCGAACCACACTGCACAAGGAATACGCTTTCTTATGCCACATGAAGAACACGTCGCGAAATTTGTTCAGCTTCTGAACGACTCGTTTGATGTGCTAAATGCAAGAAGACCTACAGATGAGAAGTCTCTGGCATGTGGATTTGGAACTCATCGTAAAACCCAAGAGAGGATTCTACGACAGCTGCATGCATGCATCCGAGGAATGAAGGTAGGTAATGCAACATATCTGTTACCCTTTCAGAAAGGATTCATCACAACCATTCGCTCATTACTGGGACTCTTCATTGACCTGAAGCCTCTGAACATAAAATACATCCTAACTGCTCGACTCAATCAAGATTGCCTTGAAAATTTTTTTCACAAATACGCGGGCTAGGCCACTTCTATGATCATCCATTGCCTACAGAAGTGAAATCCCGTTTGCGTCTCTTGCTTCTAGGTGCCAATGTAAGTGACATTCCATTTTCAAGTGCTGCTCCTGTTGCGCTAGGTGGTGGTGATGATGATTACTTTTTGACATCTCAGTTGTTTAGTGCCGTTTTACCTGATATGTCAGAACCCCTGGCAATGTTTGAAGGTGAAACTGAGATTCGGGATATTACACTACATGACTCTACAGGTATTCAGGTACCACCTGCTACTCCTGGCTCTGATTGCTCTGTAGAAGGCTTTCGTTGCCTTGCAGGTTACATAGCTTACCGAGGAAAAAATATGACCGTTCGCTGGGTACGCCAACTGGCCAGCTACTTAATCCACCATCAACTACAGAATCAGTACCTGTTGGCTGGATTGAGACCCTTTCACGTGGTGGCCTGCTTGTTCCATCAGATCCATGGTTGGAGGAAGTTAGCCAGTTTGAGTTGATGTTTGCAGAAGTGCATGGGCATGACTCTTTATCCCAGGAACACAAGATTGTACACAAACTATGTGTGAAAATTGGTCAGAGGTTTCCAGATGTTCCTACAGAGGTGATAAAGTTGTATGTTAGAACCCGAACCTTTATACGGCTAAGACATTTAAATGCAAAAGCAAAAGTTAGGAAGGCAGAAGAAGCTCAACGCAGAAAAGAACGTAAGTGGCAGGCTTCATCAGAGTGAAAATTTCCTGGATGCACATGGCCAAACCAGATTTTTCATGCCATGGAGAAACTGTAAGCAACCTGCAGGAATAATGCCACGGAATTCTGCCATCAGAAAGCTAAGTTTGTTTTTTTTATTTCAATTTTTCATTGTTTGTATGCATGTATGCAAGTATTTGCAATTTTTCTGATAGCTATCATATATACTCATCTGAGAAAGAAAAGTTTTATTTCAATACATCTGTCATGGGCACATTGTGTTAAGGATCAAATCTGGTAAAGGAAAAGTTGTAGAATTGAATTAGCACAGCATCAGTGGTAATGAGTATACCAACTTATTTGCTAGTCATTAACATAAAAAAAATGTACCACACACATATATAGGAGAGACAGAGTTTTTAAAGATGAAAAATTTTCACCATTCCTTCATGGTGTGTGTGTGTGTATATGTATGTATATATGGCGTGTGTGTATATGTATGTATATATGGCGTGTGTGTATATGTATATATGGTGTGTGTGTGTATTTTTCAAGATGTCATTTTTAAGTAGATATTCGATATAGCTTCTATATCTTCACTTCCAGAAAAAATGTCAACCTTCTTAAATGATGTGTGTGGGTGTGTACAAACAATTTTAAAAGAAAAACCTTAAAAAAGAAGAATATCAAAACCCAATCACAGAGCTATATTCTCCCCTTGATGAGGGCTAAAACTAAAAAACTGTAAACTCTAAAAGTGAGATTATAAAAGGAGACATGTAATGTGGAACATGTTGAGAACAATCACTTATTCCTTCTTCAGGGTCAAACAGAAAGGATCCCTCTCTCATTTCTACAAAGACCTGAAAGTGGGTTTCTGCTATATTACATCTGCTTAAGTACACCAAATATAAATTTTGTAAGTTAATAAAATCTTTGAACATTAAATTCTACTAAACCTTGTAAACTACTAAAACAACCAGCTAGCACATATGCTGGTAAAAAAGGTTTAAAGTGAAAACCACATTCTTAAGCTTAGAGCAAAATAATAAGCTTATTTAACTTTACAGGAAAAAGCAATTTTGAAAAAAAAAAAAAAAAAAAAAAGGACGTATAACACTTAACTCTTGGTTTTCTTGCGCATATATTTGTTTTTTTGTTTTGTTTCTTTCAGCTTGCTTATGTGTTATATACATTCACACCATGAAGGAATGTTGAAAAATGTTTCAAGAGTGAATATATAGAGAGACAGAATATTTTTCGTGTTGTTCACAGTACGGAACTGATTGATTTGGCAGCGATGCGTATCGCGGCCTTTGTTGAAATTTTTTGATGAAGTAAATTTCAGAAATAATTTAAGTATCGGTGTTTAACCTTAATTCTTGTAGTTGTTTATTTTGTATAGTGGCTTGGCGGTAAGTATTAAAATATGAGTTCACATATATGCAAATAAATTGGAAAATGTTGTGCTTCACGGAAGGTAAATGGTTTGATTTCATGATTTTGATTTATGTAGGAGCAGTTTTTTGCACTTTTATTTCGTTATTATCACAATAAGTGTGATTATTACGATCGTTTCGTATGCCTTAACCCAACGCCACAAGACGCTCAAAGCTGCCATGTTGGCTGCCGAGCCCCGTGCGTCCACGCCGACGTCATTTCAGCAGCCAATGAAAGGCGGACATCGTAGCGAGCCCAACCTTATACCATGAGATATATCTAAAGACCTTGGCTATACACTCCGAAGCAAAAAACGTCTCCCCTTTTATACCCGAAAACAGACACGTGACCGGAAGTGTTGCCGCCGAAAAAAGGTTACCACCCCTTTGGAAAATTAATTTCAAAAAGTGCCGACAGATGGAGCTGAAAATTTTCGCGAACCACCACCAGAGGGTGCTGCCATCGTATTTCTCCCTCGCCAGAGGAGGACCGGACGGACCTGTCCACCCGTCACGTGACCGGAAGTGTTGCCACCGAAAAGGGTTATCAAGCGTGGTCTTATACTACTCACGTTGTCCTCAATTTCAATGCATAATTGAGGACAATTTCGTTTCAAAATGAGGACATGATTGAAGATCATGGTCAAGATTAGCAAAGAATTTTATGACCTGTACCGTGGTTGAATCATAATTGTCCAGCTTCATGGGAAAACGTACGGTGACGATGAAGGATGATTTTAATGTGAAATAAGTACACTTATTGCCATAAAAATACGCGCACCGAAAAAAACAAAAACGTGCGTTTAACGCGAAACTCGGCGAATAGCTACGGGGAGGACAGACATGCAAATGATTAAAGTTTCGTGCGATTCCGCATGCCCGTGCGTCCACGACTGGCGCTGCAATCGCCATCCTTGGGGCTTATAAGGCGCAGTGCAAGGGAATCCATATTAGTGCCGAAGTGCACGGTAAGAGTCAGGTGAGATCCCTGAGCAATAGACGTGCCGAGGAGCCGCCGTAGATATGCGTACGGGCAAATGGCGGAGTTTGAACGAGGCCGTATCATCGGGGTGAGAGAGGTAAGGTGGCGGGCGCGCCGAATCGGCCGCCATTTGGGCCGGTCGGATAGTACGGTGCAATCGTGTTGGGAGCAATGAAAACGGGAAGGCACCCAGACACGGCGGACTGGCTCTGGACGTCCCAGACACATCACGAGCAGAGAGAACCGCGGGATCGTGAGAGCGGACGCATAGATGCAACGACGTCCTTGTCCAATATCCAGAGACATGTGGCGACTGTACAAGAGACTCCTGTGTCCGCCAGAACTATTTCCAGACGCCTGGCAGAGGCAAATCTGCACTCTCAATGGCCCTTACGTTTTCGGCCATTAATACCTGACCATCGGTGGCGTCCATTGCAGTGGTGTCAGCAGCGAGCAACGGGAAATGCTACGGACTGGCGACGTATAGTGTTCAGCAACGAATCCCGCTTCTGTATGTGAACGGACGACCACTATGTCAGAGTGTGGAGGACCGCAGTGAGCGCTACAATCCTATCCTCACTGCACAGCGGCACATGTCCCAAACTGCAAGCGTGATTGTCAGGGGAGCGATCACGTATGACAGCCGGACTTTCCTCGCAATGATCCGAGGGACGTTGACAGCTCAGCACTATGTACAGGAGATCCAGCGGCCCAATGCGCTGCCTTTCCTGGTAGGGCGGTCAGGAGTCATTTTCCTACAAGTTAATACCCGTTCTGGCCCTAGCTCGGGTTTCCCAGGACTGTCTATGCCATGCTGCGATGCTTACGTGGCCTGCCAGCCCGCCTGATCTCTCGCCCATCTAGCATGTGTGGGACCAGATGGGATGCCAGCTTTCTCCATGTCCCAGTGTTTGTGACTTAGAGCATCAGTTGCAAGAAGTGCGGGTCAATTTGTCTCAACATAACATACGGCGTCTCTTTGACTCCATGCCAGACCGTATCACCGCATGTATCCGAGCACGAGGCGCTCCGACGCGGTACTAACGCTGACCAGAATGTGTACCGTATGTCTGCGGGTAATCGTCCTGCTGCTGTGATATTGTAATCATTTCTGTCCTTGGTATGTACCATCTCACTACTAAAATCTCATTTCAATCCGATGCCTCCTTCTTGGTGCGCGGATTTTTATGACAATGAGTGATTAAAATAGCAATAAAGTACTATCATGCAGGGTATTACTTCTGATAAATTTTAAATGTTACTCACAGGTGGCAGCACATGAGAACAAAGCTACATTTTGATTTTGTACTGAAATTTTATTGTGATTCTGTACAAGAAAAAATATCTGAAGCCAGAAAATTACTGTATACTAAGCTGGCAGGAATCATGGAATACCTGTATGTTATCTCTATGAGAAGGAATTTTCCAAGTCCCATAATTTCACTTGAAGAAACACTTTCATGAAAAATGTAATGTAACCAAATTTAGTATCTATTACTCTTTTTATTGCAAGAAAGTTTTTTTGTAGCTCACAGTTCTGTTGCCGTCTCGGTCGAGTAGTGTTCTAAGCGCTGGCTTCTGACCATTCGTCTTAGATGGGTCCGGGTTCCAATCCCGGTGAGGCATGGATGTTGTGTTTGTCTTTTGGCACTGGCTCTTTTCCTACCCTACACCAATCGCCCTAAAGTTTAAAGGCAACTGCTTGTAGCCCATTGAGTTACTTACGAAGGTCGTTATCCTAACGGATTGACTAGGGGTCAGCAAAATGGCCTGAAATCAGTTCGAACGAATATATTCGCTGTCTCAGAAGTGGCCGAATGCTGCTGGAGCGAGTGAGGCAGTGGCGTAGCCAGAAATTTCTTAAGGGGGGGGGGGGCATGGGTTTGGTTCATTGGTGAAAGTCTCGTATACACATATATATATATCGCTTTAAATTCGTGCTCAATCTCCCCTCAAGGGGGGGGGTTCAAACACCGACCCTCCCTCTGGCTATGCCACTGGAGTGAGCCTACGGATCCGAAAACATTTCTTTCCCCCCTTAGGTTTGTTTTTCAAAGTGGTAATTAAAGGTTACGATTGACACTAATCCTTTTGTTACTGATATCTTGCTAAAAGAACTATAACAATGTCAATGAGCCTAAGAAAAGAGATAGATGTTTCAATCACGTTTCTACCCAGTGGCATGATGTCAGGGGGACTTGCCCTTCCGCATTATTCCTTGAGTCATGAATAAAGGAATATATAACGGAGGAGATAATAAAGGTCTGTAAAATCGAGCAGAAAATAGTCAGAAAGAGGACAGAATGTGGTCAACAGACTAGACCAGAGAATAACGCACCATATACAGTAGGATGGACTGTGACGTATATTCTAAATTATCTTTCCTTTTTTAGTTTCTTTCCCTATGTAAATCTTGAGTTTATTCTGTTATTCTTCACTCTTAACGTAATATCTTTTCTCTCAAACGAATACGTTTGGCAACACAGTTGAGGTTGAATGCACGTGACGTATGCCTGATATTGATAAGAACAAGAGATAAAGGCGACGACTAAATTGTTGCTTGGAGAGCGTTGTAAGAGAGCGATTATTACGAGCGTTGGGTTGTAAACTGATTATTGAAAGGAGCGTTGTGTTAAGAATTGTGTGGTGTGTGGAAAGTTTAGTGCAATATGCTATGCTACGATGTGTTTGCTACATCCTGAATAAAGCATCTTTTCCGTAAGTGTGACTTCTGCTGTTTACATGTTTCGTCTGGCCGTTAAGGTTTCTTTCATTTAGGAACTATTTCTTAGTATGTTGATGTTTTAAATTAACGTAGAAATAAGACAAGACTTCTACGTCATAGTGGCACCCGAACAGATTCATAGTAGAAGTCACGGAATATGGCTATCATATCGGTCTCTTCTATGACTGTTATAGACATGACCATGAGGCTCATAATTCTACAACAGACAATCTGCGCACTCAGCGTTATAGA
The DNA here is from genome assembly GCA_039090855.1 of Macrothele yani. Lineage (NCBI taxonomy): Eukaryota > Metazoa > Arthropoda > Arachnida > Araneae > Macrothelidae > Macrothele > Macrothele yani. Next base: position 129,890,213 of record CM077009.1, on the reverse strand, counting down.
GTTCCAAACAATTCACCCAGTGCTCTGTACGAGGCCTGCGGTTCTGACTTACCAGACAGCGAATACGCGAGGTACGAAGCTTATATACCGCGTACTTCGACTGCAGTGCCTCAACAACAATTTACCCCACCACCCCCATTGAGAAGGAGCAAAATTCTTGCTCATTACGTACCCCATGCGGGTTCTATTGTATTCAGGAGAAACGGCGGTTTCGCTTAGGTTTTGGAGGATCTTGATAATCATTTTGACCTATATAATGTTCCTGAAGACTGTCAGATACCTATTGCTGGCACATGTTTACAAGACACGGCAAAGGTCTGGTACAGACAGTGGCGTCGAATGAACCCAGAAGGCTCCTATCAGCAATTTCGAGCAGACGTTTTGGATGTCTTTCCTGTTGGCACCGATAAGACCGGCCTTGCACAACTGTTTTCCAGGCGATAGTGAGCGTCAGAAAGTCCAGTCTCGTTCGCTCTGGAAACAGTTCGACTTTACAAATTATGGGATCCCGCTGCAGTCGAGTCTGATATTTGTGACTTTGTTACAGCAGCTGGATCCCTTCCTGCAGGATTTTTGGAAGTTCGACGTCCTGTCTCCATACACGAGTGCCCGAAACTCATTCGAGTCTATGAAGAACGCCACAGCAAAGGGCAATCTTCACAGGTCCAAGAGTACCGACAACCTATCCATGAACCTCATATTCATACTAATAGGTATCAGCAGCCAAAACAGAACATTCGTCAAGGAGAATTTTTCAATCAGCCTAGAAACGCCTATCAGCAGTCTAGATAGTGCCGCCGCATCGTCGGGCACCAGAGGTGCTACATCCTGACCATTATGGGAATCAGGATAACCAAGTTTCTCTTCCCCGGGATAATTACTACCCGGTTGACAAGACCCATCCAAAACACCGTGCTGGGGGGCAAGGCAAGCCTAATGATATTAATGCTGCCTCTCCTTGCACGTTACTACAATACAGTACGTTCTGGTGCTTCGCCACATTTCCAAAACCAAACAAAATGTTCTCATCAGTTACACGACAATTTAAACTTCAGCAGGAGATAGATGGTCGAGTCTATCTCCTCGTTTTTTTGAAGACCTCAAATCTCTTTTTTTAACAATTCAAGCTTTGCTATTATTACCTGATATCCTTGTGACCTTAGGTAAACTAGTGGTGTCGACTAAAATTGATTCTGGATCTGACATTTCTGCATTAAACTTTGATTTCTGTGCTGCTACCTTTCCAAATGCTTGTGTCGAGCCCTCCCAGCAATGTCTGCGAGGTGCCGACAATAATGTTTTTTTCAATTTCTGGATCAGTTCATTTACCTGTCAAGATTGGCAAAGTTCAAGTTTCTTATACTTTCTTTCTGATCCCAGAGTTACCCGTGGATTGCATTAAAATGTTTAAACTTACATTTGATTTCGAGCATGGCCTAATCTTAATGCCTGAGATTAGTCCTCCCACCACAGAAGAGCCAATTGATTTTTCTGCAGTTCTTGCGAGTGACAGATTATTGCCTGAACATAAGAGACAACTTGATCAGGTTTTACACAGCAGACCAGGGTTATTTTCTGATAAGCCAGGGTTTACACAGGTGGTGTATCATACCATTGATACGGAAGGACATGTAAACCTTATCCATGTCCGAACCAGAAGAAAGCTGAATGCCAAAAACAAATTCAGGACATGCTCCATTCGGGAATAATTAAAGAATCACTTATTCCTTGGGCAGCACCTGCTTTTCTTGTTCCAAAAAACAATCTGGAGAGTATCGCTTCGAGATAGATTATCGTAAACTCAATGCGGTGACATCGAAGCTTGCAGGAACGCCATGTAGAGGTTTTATGAAAAGAGGAACTGAAATTTAAAGTGAGTTATTATCGCACGGCGGCAAACTATAGTCGGATGATACGACTCTGGAAACAAAAATTCGCCCGTTAACGTCACTAGATGGCGCGACAAACGTGTGGGCCGATGATTTGATACAATCTATGCTTTCTTATGGGAGGAAGCGGCAGAGAACATTCGTATTTTACGAATGCTATTTTGCTTGGAATTAAAAAAAAAACCAATAACCTGGAACGCTTCGCAAACATGCACTTTTGTGCCTATCACATGGAATTCATCAAATAATCGTTATATATATTGGCCATAGAGTGAATACTCTAACGTGAAGATTTCTGAGGGGACGATGCTGACTTTTTTTACTGAGGCAATAGAAAATAGACCCTTTATCGTCAAAAATATTGTACTTCTTGTAAAATGAGATGCGGCTGCACATTCGGAGGAGCAATTTTAACATGGAATATCATTTTTTGCGTAGGTCATTGGAACATCGTTAACGAAAACTGCTAATTTTAAAAACTTACCAAAATTTTCGCAAAAAATAATTTTGATTAATCTTCAGCTCGAGAAATCACTCACTATTGATGTTTTCATTTAGTAATAAACAATATATCTTACACATTTGTTTTATTCTTATATCTAATCATTCTAGTGAATAAGCGGGGCCGAGAGAAAGTGCATCATGGCAAAATATCTGCTTTTTCTCGGCGGAGATTTTCCGGACCTGCGTGCATATAGTACGACGAACATACTGTATTTGATATCAAGGGATAAAATTTGTGATCCTACATTTAAACAACGGTTAATGCTCTTAACGTTAAAAATTTCCACATTGTAAGCTGTGGAAAAATGCACCACATCCTAATGCTTTCCGCCATTTTTTTCAATTCTGTTGGTGTTACATATTAAGCCTTAATAAGAGACACGAGTTCCATTCGAGAACATAAACTTTTATTCCATAACAGCAATCATTCGTCCGCCTCATAACAACTCCGCCATTACCATACATACCTCCTTGCCACAACCCCCAGCGTCCCTAGTAATTCTTTATTATGTTACAGTTGGGTCAATAAAGGTTGATACAAGTTCTTTATATGCTGCATAACCTGTCCGATAACCTATAGTTCGGTACAAAACACTTTCGCCCATACCAAAAACAGAACTGAACAGATTCTAGTCCGATATTTAGCTACACTATAAATTTATCTCCCGTTAAGTAAAAACAGAGTTGATGTACTTTACCTTCTGTATAGAAACTTCAAATTTTCTGGAACTCCATACAATATAATTACACAAAGTAATTAATAAAAAATACTCAAGATCAATACCGATTTTGCACTGATGAAATCATAAACAGCATATAATCCTATGATGGTTAGCCTGAACGATCGGCCCACAACTCCCGAATGTCCCCTAGCGAGCTGTGACATTAACAGTGCATTTTTCAAACTGTTGACAGCAAGGAGAGTCGTATCACCTGACTTATTATACACCGTGCCCTATACAAACGGAGAGTGCTTTCTCCCTTATTCCTACCTCCATGATTAAAGTCGTCGCCTGAAAGTGCTTCAAGTTTGTGACATCATCCGTACTCTATCTATTCTAACCTCCTTGGTAATCAATCAAGGAGGTTAGAAGAGGAGGTGAAGGGACCCGTTTTGAGTTAAGCCAAAACAGATCAGCTGTTTCTGTCCTCTCTCTGAGGTGGTGGGAGTCTGCGCTTCGAGAGTTCGGGAACGTGACGTCACTTCCTGTGGCTTAAGCAGTTTTGCTTAGCGCATACAAACCAAGGATGGAAAAAAAGGAATACTTCGGACTTCTTATTTCTTAACATTAGACTTTTGGTTATATTTTAAACATGGTTACTTGCATATGGGCAGTATGAAAGGTTACTTGCACATGGGCAGTAAGTAACCATGCGCACTAGGCACTTCCGCTCAAAAAATAAATATTTTGTTCAATTTTTTAAAGAAATACCAACACATATTTTCCTGTTTTTTCTGGAAATTTTTTATTATGGGAATTAATATTTCAGCCTCTATTTTTTTCATGCCTGTATGGGTAGAATAAGGGTCCGAAAAACCCGTTCAAAATCGCGATTTCCCCATAGAGATATACAGGAGATTCTTAGGTTGGGCGCATTGGCGTAGTCAGCTGATAAAAAGTGGCGTCACGCCAGAAGCACAGGGAGAGGGGCTGTTGCTACCTCCTCTTACTTCTAACCTCCTTGTAATCAATGTAGTTTTGGACTTGACTACACAGCGTAACAAAACCGATAGCTGCGCCGCAGCTCATACAAAACTCGCGTGTTACTCGCTAGGGATGGGCGATATTTGCAAAAGTATCGATACCGATGTCTTTTGATATTTCTGAGACCGATATATTGAATCGAAAATATCGGTATTGAAAGATCAATATATCGGATCGATTTTTCGATATTTTTCAATACTTCTGATCTCAATACGACTGATATTCCGGTTTATTTACGAATGATATTCCGGTTTATACTGCCTCAGGGTTATCACTGAATCCGATCCGATCTGATGTTGTGCAAAGTATTGGCTGTTGGGAACTTGGAACTAATTGGCTGTTGGCCAAAGCGAGCTGTTGGCTTGCTCGCACAAATCTCAGCCAGCACTAAATAAATAAAGCTTCTGTGCGGCGCCATTTGCAAATCTGTATTGCTTTATTGAATGCAGTGTCAAAGTGTGTATAAATAAACACACAAACTATTCCGTACAGAGTTATCCGAAAATGATAGAAGTGTATAACTTATGTCACAAGGAATTTTCATAGCAATTTTTTCTTTCTAAAACACGAAATTTTTACTCTAGTTCCAGGGTTCTTAAAACGAGAGCTGCTTCCTCCTGCTAAAAGGGAGCAATTTTATTTGTCATTTATTATTACATTTTATAGCTTAAAACTATCTTTATGCAAGATTGCAGCTCTCAAGCTGTATTTTTAGTGGTATGAAAAACACGTAAAATATTGTTTTCCAGATCCTAAAATAAAAAATATATATACCAGAAAGTTTTGATGCAAAAATAAATAAATAAATCATGCAACAGAAGTGTGCTTGTAATCTGTAGAAATGCTGAATATACTTTCCAAAACCCAAAAGTGATTTTTTTGTTTCATGTGTGGGCATTGCTCGACGAGCATGGATATGGTTTCTGCCAAGAAGTTTCCAAAAATCCCAGTTGCAAAGGAATGTTTTCATGAGTTTTTCATAAATGTGAGATTATGAGAAATATGTATTTCCAACATTTCGAGGAAAGGTAAGTTGAAGCTTCAGTATGGCATAAATGACAAAACAAACGTACTTATTAATCCCAGCAGACTGTAATCTTAACCATCAATTAACATGGGAATAACTGAATTATAGAAAGAATAACTTTTTTTATTGGCATGCAAATGTCAAAGTTAACATTATATCAGCTTGCAAGGAAATGTTATGGAAAAATATCTTTAAAAAACTTTGTTATTTTTAGAGCATTTTGTATACATTTATATTTTTCAGAAGGTGTGAACAATGGTTTGCTATTTTTTATCGTTTAAGACAGAACACAATGTTAATGGAGTATACAGATATAATTACTTCCATGGTGTAAGCTAAAATAGTTCCCATGGCATAAGCAAAAAAAATTTAAAGTGCTTATAATATGTTCACAAGTGACATTTTTATTAAAAACAGTAATTAGAGTACGAATAATTTGTGATGGCCTTTTCATAGAAAGCAATTATTTTTCCAGAAAGATATTTAAAAAAATGCTAACGATTATTAGTCCTCTGTTAAAAATCGATTATAAAAATAAAATCATAAAAAATAGCATAATCCAAATTAATCAAGTATATATATTTACTAATTAATTAATGAAAGCCATACTAATTAACGTATGAAAAACATAAAAAATATCATAATCCAAATTGATCAAGTATATATTTACTAATTAATGTATGAAAGCCTGTCTTTCCTAGATAACATAAAAACGAATGGACAGTCAGAGGAAATAACATGCTGCAAGTGTGGGAAAATCAGCAGATCAAGACGAAAGTTAATTATGCTCATATTTTTACCAGGTTATTTAATTACTTCAGGAAGTTTCACTATGTATTAACAAGATAATTATCAAATGATGATAAAAAAAAATTACGTCTGATATATACATAGCCTGAATTACAACAAACTTTATACTACATAACTTGTAAGACATCAAGAAAACTCTCGAAAAGCTGTTTTGCATTTCCTTAGCCAGCTATTAAGATCTACGTACCTTATCACTAAAAAAAAAAAAAAGAAATGCTTATCTTCAACTTCAAATTGTGTGTCACTGGTATGTATTTAATTTTGGTAAAAGTGCCAGTTTACTTAACTTCAAACATAATACTCATAGGCAAAAGAACAATCTGCTATCGACCGTTCTTTAAATTTCTTTTCTGGGTGCCTACCGTCAACTAATAGTTAAAATTTTCAACCATCGAGGTTTTCAACACAGCAGGCATTTTTCCTTGTAGAGTTCTAGAAATCGGAAGGTGATATAATATCATGTGAATCTCGATAATGAGATCGCAGTTTGATAGTCCTCAAGCAACATAATTTGAACACAGATTTCATATAAGAACACAGATTTCATTCCACAAGTGAAATCACATCGGCCATACGCTGATATATTGAATATCAAATACCAATATATTGAATATCGCACCGATATATCAAAAACCGATATATTGATTTTCTGATATATCGAAACTTTGATATCAATATCATATATCGAAATATAGGGCGAAAATATCGATATTTCGATATATTGATAAATATCGCCCATCCCTATTACTAGTTATGTTTGTGAACCGGCTTTTTCGGCGAGTGAGGTAGTGGTCTGTCTTCCGTATTCATAATAGTAAGACGAAAAGTTTTAGGACGACTTTTTCAACTGTGTTCCCGGCGCATGTATGCAGGTTGTTGAGGGATTGGAAAGAAATCGATAAAAACGAAATGGATTAAGTTTGTGATTATACCTTCACAGTGGCTAAAGGAATGCGTTGCTATGGTGATCCGAGGAGCCGACTTCCAGAATAATAAGTATGTGAATGTCTTGTGGTAGATGAATATTTTCGTAGATCTGAAAAAGTATTTTCCATTGAATTAGGACATTTTTAATGCATGATCTTTTGACAAGAATTTCCAGCCGATTCCCTTCCGGTGGAACATCTACACAAATGGTTAATAGCTACTTTGCGTTTGCTGATTTGATCTACCCGTCACATTGTAATGGCATATGCAGAATTTCTTGATGACGTAATTGCAATAAATGGTGATGAAAACTGTGGATGGAGTCCTTTACACGAAGCGGCAGCATGTCACTCCGACATAAAATATTTAGAAGACCTTCTTGAACATGAGTGTAACAGTGTTAATTGCCTGACACTAAACGGTGAAACTGCTCTACTTTTAGCGTCCCAAAATCCAGGAAAGAGCGCAAAAAAAGCTGTTTCTTTACTTTTGCATGCTGGAGCTGATGCAAACATTGCAGACTGTAGAGGGGAAACACCCTTGTTGGCTGCCACCAGTACAGGAAATTTTGGTGGTGTGGTTCAGCTGTTGAAGTTTGGCCATGCAGACCCAGATCTTGGTGACTGGAGGCAAAGACGGCCCTTGCATGCAGCAGCTGAACTGGGACACTTGGAAATAACGAAATGCCTTCTTAAGGCAGGTGCATCAATAGATGTCCAAAATGAACATGGCATCACACCTATTTTTATGGCTGCAAATTATGGCCGTACTGAATGCTTAAAAGAACTTCTCCAAGTGGCAGCACAGAGAGGCCAAAACCAAATTATAGATCTGGATACTGAAAACTGGGGTACTCCTCTTATGATTGCTGCACAGCAAGGTTTCACAGAATGTGTACATATGCTCTTAGAACACAATGCCGATCCAAACTTGCATACAATCTGCTTGCGTGCATCTGGCTTAGTTACCGCCCTGCACAAGTCCCTTTATGGGGATCATGCTGATTGTTTAGAATTATTAGCAAACAAGGTAAACCTAAAGCATATGATTGTTAAGCATCGTACTTCAAAATTTATCTCGCTGCTCTACTTGGCTGTTGAATTACAAAGCTACAAATGTCTCCAAGTGCTTCTTTTGGCAGGCTTGGATGTAGATTCCGTACATGACAGAGAACAGACTGTATTGGATCACATGTATATTCTTTCAGTTCCTAACTGTGAAACCGTCTTATCATTTGCTGCATGTCGAGAGGACACAGACTGCATGCAGATCTTACTGGACTATGGAGCCAGTGTGGATTCAGTATGGGAATTAATAAATGACAACAACAGTATGCAGTTAAAGGTATCATATCCGCCAGTTTTCACAGCTCTGTTTAATGGAACTTGGGAATCATTAGATTTGCTTATTGAACATGATTGCAATATTAGTTATCATCGTGACACTGTTCCTTCCAACGAGTGTTTGCTTTTTGCCTTCTACGACTATAATGCCACCAAGAAATTGTTGATATGTGGTTCAGATCCGCATCTTTGTTTCCAAAATGAAAATACTGCCAGTCAGAAGTTCTTTGTGGACTGTCTGTCTTCTATTGCCACTACTAGGGAGCAGAATGTGGTTCTTAAAATTTTGGAACTGCTTCTGCTGTTTACAGTTGTCACTGGACCAGTTCAGAGCTCATTTTATGCAGTTGCCGACAGATGTGCTGAAATCTTCAATACCGAATACTGTGCTGAAAGATGGGATGCAGTCTTAATGCAGATTAGTAAGCCAACTTCTCTCAGAAATTTGAGCCGTATCAAAACACGGCAGCAGATGATTTCCTTACATGGCTATTCGTCTTTCAGAATCAAGATCAATTGTCTGAAGTTGCCATATTCATTAAAAGAATATTTACTATACAGTGAGTTAGACCAGTCCTGCAGAGATCCTAACTGGATTTCTATTGTGATAAAAAGTTTGATTTTATGAAACATTTTTTTGTAATTTAAATTTATCTAAAAAATATGCATTAATCTGAAAAAGACACATTGTAGAAGCATATTAGAATTTTTTTCCTGAAAAGGAATATATGTATGTTTTTACTATTTATTCATCGTAACATAGAAATGCCCTTCAATGCATTGCACTAGAACCTTTATCTAGTACCAAAAGCATCTTTTTGCAAAATTGGAGAAGTCTGGTACTTTTTTTAACAGGATGCAGTATTGATGTACTACTGCATCTCTTGAATGTTATGGAAACTGTTGGTTGTGACACTAAATGCTAAGGCTTCTCTCAAGCACTCTAATAAATGGTAGTGCCCATAAAAGAAAAGGATGCAAATAATTGCTGCTGCACGCCAGGTGTGGGCTGGATGGTCTGCAAAACACATTTACCTACTTAAAATACTTAAAGGATTGATAGAATTTCCAGGTTATTTTGCACATTAGTAAATTTTTAGACTGACATAGTTTCTCCTTAGAATTACTGATAAAAGGTGAGAAATTCCTTGCATTGTTTTGTATAACATCAGTAATCTGTTTGAAGTACCATAGTGGGTACCCTCAGAAATTGGGGGGGAGTCAAAGCAATATTCCAACACACAAGATTCTCTAAGTCATTCAAGGTAAGTGACAGAAATAGTTCTTAGCCTCACTGCCTAAAAGGAAATAAATTCACTTACTTCTTAGCACAAAAAGAAAAATTACACTATAGAGTATTTAGTAACAATTTAAGTAAAAAAATAATCAAATAAATATTGCAAAACCTATTTAGCTATTAAAGAACAACTTTCTATGATAACTTAGCTGGATTATGATTGCATCACTTCTGGTTAAAATAAAATAAAAATTGCAATCTTCTAATGCACAATTTTTCCAGATTGAACATTATAATTGTTTTCATAGAAAAACAAAGGCACTTCTTACAGAAAGTAAAATTGATGCAACTGGGAAGCAATATTTTTGTTAATTATGTCAATAAAATCAGAGAAATGTATTTGTGCCACACCTGATCTTCCTCTGAATCTTGCACTAACGTGTTTAACTCCAAGAAAAATACATATATATATATATATATATATATATTCTATAAAGAAGATACCTAAGCAAAAAAATACATATATAATTTTGACTCACACCTAGTACAACATAGAAAAGGTTATGTATCTACCTGTGTGAGTAAAAGGAGAAAAGATAAAAAAATAAAATAAAACAACTGAATGTAGAAGGTGTCGAGAATACTGAGCCTTGGCTTTATCAAGGACCAGCAAAAACTCTGCATTTTCTCACTTCTACAAAGACCTAGTTGGAAATGGGTTTCTGCAAGGCCATAGATGCAAGTAACATTCCCACCTAAAATAGTTTAAAAAATATATATATAAGTCATGTCCTCCGTAGAGTAGCATGACCTAGCACTAGTTAACAATTTTCGCTTGCATCCATTAACCTTCATGGCCCGACCCATGCTCTTCATCTGTTACTATTAAACAGAGAGAAGAAGATTAAAGAGAACTCAAGCTGTGAGAGTGACATAATAAATAGAAATGATTTTCAGCTATAACGAAATTCCAAGTTCGTTTGAGAGAGAATTTAAACCTGAAAAACAATGCAAAAGAAATCCAAATTTTACATTGCAATTAAAAAAGGAAATGTTAATTTATAACGAACAGATTTTTGAAAGAAAACTTGAGTCTAAAACCCCCTACTCTACAACTTATGACAGCACGAAAACGAGAATAAGTTAAAGATAATAATTAACTAAAGAAAACTTTGTGAAAGTTATATACCTTAAACAGTTAGTTGCAATATGTACAAAGTATTTCAGCAGTGCTTTAAGTGCATAATTAATTAGTTATTAAGAACTTTACTACTTTGAAAAAACAGCGCATAGACAGCGCATAGAAAAGGAACAAGCTTAGCCATCTTCTGTTCCTAGGTACCCCAAAAGACGCTCAAAGTTACAAAGAAAAGTAAGAGTTAAAACCCGCATAAATGTTAACAGACAAACCAATGCTTAAAAGCTGAAAAGCTAAAAAACGACAGAGAAAAGGTACATAAAGTACAAACATTGAACTTATAAAACCTAGAACCCAAAAACAAGGAAGAGAGCTTACCTCTTGTGTGACAAAAACTTTTCTCCTCACAAGAGGAGAACATGGCTGACCTCTTCCGCCACTCCCTAGACGCTGGGGGGCAGTGAGGGTGGGGCTGATGGCCTCCTCATACAGCAAGAAACCAACGCGCGGAGATTTTAACCAGAGAAAAAAATATATAAACTTAAGACTGTGGATCTGTATGATCAGAATGAGCAGAATTAACTCTCCAAAATACATGAGAAATATTATAAAATACACGAGCAGTTTATTTAATAATCTTTGCATGTATTAAATCACCTTAGTGAGCTTCTATAGATTAATCAGAATCTTATTAATTTTAATGTTGGTTTTACTATTTTTAGTATAGCTATCCTAGTGATGAATAACTAGTTTTCTTTTTATTTGTTTTTATTTTCTTTTATAAACAGATTTTTAAGCTTTTTTGTGATTTTGTTTATATTATTTAATTTTTTGTTTTAATAGGACCGTCATATCCATAGCACTAAGGTTCCTTTAGGTAGTTAATAGGCATCCTCTAGCCAACTTCCTTACGGCTTTGATTGGTCAGAATCATATTATTAACTGTGTAGAAAATTAAAGCAGATCTGCCAACCTTACTCTATTATTCAGAATAATTTTTCTTAAAGTTCTTTTGATGAAAGAAGAAGGAATTTCGTTCTCTAGAAAACTTTCTAATAGTATATTAATGTGGTAATTGAAATCCAAATTGTTGCTGCAAATTCTTGAAATTCTTAGGACCTGAGAAATTAGTACATTCTCAATTACTTTGGTTGAAATGTTATTATTCCAGTGTAGATATTTAATTACTTTGAAAGGAAAATTAACTCTTTTATCAAAGAGGCTAATAGATGGGTTACCTCTGTTGAGCTTAATGCTTAAGTCTAGGAACTCAAGTTCCTGATTACTGTGGTTGGTTTTACATAAGTTAAGAGAGCTAGGATAGATATTATCAAAATCACTCTCTATAACTTCTGAATTATTGATACACAGCAGATCATCAATATATCTAAAAGTGTAAAGGTAGTTATCTGAGCAGGTGGGGTGATTTTTAATGAATTTATATTCCTTAAAGAACAGGAATAGATTAGCGATATTTGTGGACGTTGATGTTCCCATTGGAATACCGTTCACTTGCTTATAGAGAGTATTATTATATAAGATATGGTTATTTTTTATGCAGCAATTGAGATAAGAGTTCCAAGTTCCTACATCAACAAATTGGTTAAGTTTAAATTCTGCATACAGCTCTTTAAAGGTAGTGATTATATCTGATAGAGGCAGATTAGTATATAGGTTTTCAAAATCATAACTATTAATATCTAGGGGACAAACTTTGAGTATAGTAGAAATTACTTCTGCATTATTATTAATTATCCAAAAATCTCTGTACATCAAGTTAGAACAGTTTCTAATGTGTTTCAAAACCTTCTTTAAGACATCTTCAAAAGCAAGATCGATTTTCTTTTTATGACTCCTTACTCCACTAGCTATGAACCTGAACTTCACAGGATCCTTATGAAACTTAACCGTTGCAAAAAGAAATGGAAATTCAGGCCCATATCTTCTAGTTTGTGGAATTTTAAGTTTCTTGAAGAATGCCTTAAACCGATTTTCTAACTGCTTGGTAGAATAACTTACGGGCTCGTATGTTACTCTATTATTGAGTTCCATAGTTAACAATTCAAAATAGAACTTCTTACAGATAATTGCAAAATTATTGCTAGCTTTATCCGTAGTGGTAAAAATAAATTGGTCTTGTAGTTTGGAGAGTGACCTTTTAGCTTCTCCAGAGAAAAAGAGATTTCTGTCGAAACAAAAGTCCAGACCTGCCAACTCACCGGTGAAGCTATTGATTATATTATATTTCCATTCTGCGAAGGCCTCAATAGGCTGATTGTACGTTAAACTGGTTTTTACGATGTACTTATTTACATCTTGAGTGAAGCTCTCAAGAATCCTTTCTTTGGAAATTGTGAAGGAAGGTCTGAATTTAGAGCCATACTCTAATAAATTCCTAAGCTTTTCATTTTCAACATAACTCAAGTTTCCGGTGATAATATGGTTGTACATTGGACAGAAATCTCTTTTTGTTTCGACAGAAATCTCTTTTTCTCTGGAGAAGCTAAAAGGTCACTCTCCAAACTACAAGACCAATTTATTTTTACCACTACGGATAAAGCTAGCAATAATTTTGCAATTATCTGTAAGAAGTTCTATTTTGAATTGTTAACTATGGAACTCAATAATAGAGTAACATACGAGCCCGTAAGTTATTCTACCAAGCAGTTAGAAAATCGGTTTAAGGCATTCTTCAAGAAACTTAAAATTCCACAAACTAGAAGATATGGGCCTGAATTTCCATTTCTTTTTGCAACAGTTAAGTTTCATAAGGATCCTGTGAAGTTCAGGTTCATAGCTAGTGGAGTAAGGAGTCATAAAAAGAAAATGGATCTTGCTTTTGAAGATGTCTTAAAGAAGGTTTTGAAACACATTAGAAACTGTTCTAACTTGATGTACAGAGATTTTTGGATAATTAATAATAATGCAGAAGTAATTTCTACTATACTCAAAGTTTGTCCCCTAGATATTAATAGTTATGATTTTGAAAACCTATATACTAATCTGCCTCTATCAGATATAATCACTACCTTTAAAGAGCTGTATGCAGAATTTAAACTTAACCAATTTGTTGATGTAGGAACTTGGAACTCTTATCTCAATTGCTGCATAAAAAATAACCATATCTTATATAATAATACTCTCTATAAGCAAGTGAACGGTATTCCAATGGGAACATCAACGTCCACAAATATCGCTAATCTATTCCTGTTCTTTAAGGAATATAAATTCATTAAAAATCACCCCACCTGCTCAGATAACTACCTTTACACTTTTAGATATATTGATGATCTGCTGTGTATCAATAATTCAGAAGTTATAGAGAGTGATTTTGATAATATCTATCCTAGCTCTCTTAACTTATGTAAAACCAACCACAGTAATCAGGAACTTGAGTTCCTAGACTTAAGCATTAAGCTCAACAGAGGTAACCCATCTATTAGCCTCTTTGATAAAAGAGTTAATTTTCCTTTCAAAGTAATTAAATATCTACACTGGAATAATAACATTTCAACCAAAGTAATTGAGAATGTACTAATTTCTCAGGTCCTAAGAATTTCAAGAATTTGCAGCAACAATTTGGATTTCAATTACAACATTAATATACTATTAGAAAGTTTTCTAGAGAACGAAATTCCTTCTTCTTTCATCAAAAGAACTTTAAGAAAAATTATTCTGAATAATAGAGTAAGGTTGGCAGATCTGCTTTAATTTTCTACACAGTTAATAATATGATTCTGACCAATCAAAGCCGTAAGGAAGTTGGCTAGAGGATGCCTATTAACTACCTAAAGGAACCTTAGTGCTATGGATATGACGGTCCTATTAAAACAAAAAATTAAATAATATAAACAAAATCACAAAAAAAACTTAAAAATCTGTTTATAAAAGAAAATAAAAACAAATAAAAAAGAAAACTAGTTATTCATCACTAGGATAGCTATACTAAAAATAGTAAAACCAACATTAAAACTAATAAGATTCTGATTAATCTATAGAAGCTCACTAAGGTGATTTAATACATGCAAAGATTATTAAATAAACTGCTCGTGTATTTTATAATATTTCTCATGTATTCTGGAGAGTTAATTCTGCTCATTCTGATCATACAGATCCACAGTCTTAAGTTTATATATTTTTTTCTCTGGTTAAAATCTCAGCGCGTTGGTTTCTTGCTGTATGAGGAGGCCATCAGCCCCACCCTCACTGCCCCCAGCGTCTAGGGAGTGGCGGAAGAGGTCAGCCATGTTCTCCTCTTGTGAGGAGAAAAGTTTTTGTCACACAAGAGGTAAGCTCTCTTCCTTGTTTTTGGGTTCTAGGTTTTATAAGTTCAATGTTTGTACTTTATGTACCTTTTCTCTGTCGTTTTTTAGCTTTTCAGCTTTTAAGCATTGGTTTGTCTGTTAACATTTATGCGGGTTTTAACTCTTACTTTTCTTTGTAACTTTGAGCGTCTTTTGGGGTACCTAGGAACAGAAGATGGCTAAGCTTGTTCCTTTTCTATGCGCTGTCTATGCGCTGTTTTTTCAAAGTAGTAAAGTTCTTAATAACTAATTAATTATGCACTTAAAAGCACTGCTGAAATACTTTGTACATATTGCAACTAACTGTTTAAGGTATATAACTTTCACAAAGTTTTCTTTAGTTAATTATTATCTTTAACTTATTCTCGTTTTCGTGCTGTCATAAGTTGTAGAGTAGGGGGTTTTAGACTCAAGTTTTCTTTCAAAAATCTGTTCGTTATAAATTAACATTTCCTTTTTTAATTGCAATGTAAAATTTGGATTTCTTTTGCATTGTTTTTCAGGTTTAAATTCTCTCTCAAACGAACTTGGAATTTCGTTATAGCTGAAAATCATTTCTATTTATTATGTCACTCTCACAGCTTGAGTTCTCTTTAATCTTCTTCTCTCTGTTTAATAGTAACAGATGAAGAGCATGGGTCGGGCCATGAAGGTTAATGGATGCAAGCGAAATTGTTAACTAGTGCTAGGTCATGCTACTCTACGGAGGACATGACTTATATATATTTTTTAAACTATTTTAGGTGGGAATGTTACTTGCATCTATGGCCTTGCAGAAACCCATTTCCAACTAGGTCTTTGTAGAAGTGAGAAAATGCAGAGTTTTGCTGGTCCTTGATAAAGCCAAGGCTCAGTATTCTCGACACCTTCTACATTCAGTTGTTTTATTTTATTTTTTTATCTTTTCTCCTTTTACTCACACAGGTAGATACATAACCTTTTCTATGTTGTACTAGGTGTGAGTCAAAATTATATATGTATTTTTTTGCTTAGGTATCTTCTTTATAGAATGTGAATTCTGAATTTTCAAAACTGCTGCGTAGCGCGTTTTGATTTTCAGGTTATTTTGCACCCTTCGTTTTAAATTCTAAAATTTTTTCCTTAGTCTTCAGTTTTGCTCTTAAGTATATATATATATATATATATATATATATTCTATAAAGAAGATACCTAAGCAAAAAAATACATATATAATTTTGACTCACACCTAGTACAACATACAAAAGGTTATGTATCTACCTGTGTGAGTAAAAGGAGAAAAGATAAAAAAATAAAATAAAACAACTGAATGTAGAAGGTGTCGAGAATACTGAGCCTTGGCTTTATCAAGGACCAGCAAAAACTCTGCATTTTCTCACTTCTACAAAGACCTAGTTGGAAATGGGTTTCTGCAAGGCCATAGATGCAAGTAACATTCCCACCTAAAATAGTTTAAAAAATATATATATAAGTCATGTCCTCCGTAGAGTAGCATGACCTAGCACTAGTTAACAATTTCGCTTGCATCCATTAACCTTCATGGCCCGACCCATGCTCTTCATCTGTTACTATTAAACAGAGAGAAGAAGATTAAAGAGAACTCAAGCTGTGAGAGTGACATAATAAATAGAAATGATTTTCAGCTATAACGAAATTCCAAGTTCGTTTGAGAGAGAATTTAAACCTGAAAAACAATGCAAAAGAAATCCAAATTTTACATTGCAATTAAAAAAGGAAATGTTAATTTATAACGAACAGATTTTTGAAAGAAAACTTGAGTCTAAAACCCCTACTCTACAACTTATGACAGCACGAAAACGAGAATAAGTTAAAGATAATAATTAACTAAAGAAAACTTTGTGAAAGTTATATACCTTAAACAGTTAGTTGCAATATGTACAAAGTATTTCAGCAGTGCTTTAAGTGCATAATTAATTAGTTATTAAGAACTTTACTACTTTGAAAAAACAGCGCATAGACAGCGCATAGAAAAGGAACAAGCTTAGCCATCTTCTGTTCCTAGGTACCCCAAAAGACGCTCAAAGTTACAAAGAAAAGTAAGAGTTAAAACCCGCATAAATGTTAACAGACAAACCAATGCTTAAAAGCTGAAAAGCTAAAAAACGACAGAGAAAAGGTACATAAAGTACAAACATTGAACTTATAAAACCTAGAACCCAAAAACAAGGAAGAGAGCTTACCTCTTGTGTGACAAAAACTTTTCTCCTCACAAGAGGAGAACATGGCTGACCTCTTCCGCCACTCCCTAGACGCTGGGGGGCAGTGAGGGTGGGGCTGATGGCCTCCTCATACAGCAAGAAACCAACGCGCGGAGATTTTAACCAGAGAAAAAAATATATAAACTTAAGACTGTGGATCTGTATGATCAGAATGAGCAGAATTAACTCTCCAGAATACATGAGAAATATTATAAAATACACGAGCAGTTTATTTAATAATCTTTGCATGTATTAAATCACCTTAGTGAGCTTCTATAGATTAATCAGAATCTTATTGCATGGTGAGTAAGACCAACACATAATACTGAACAACTTCTGTAACTTGCATTAGGAGTGCATCACACATGTATGTTTTATGCCCTTAAACTTATTTCACAATAGAAGTGAAAATGTGTTTTTCATTAAAAAAAGTTAAAAAATTAAAAAAATAAGTTTTAAAATTCAAATCTGTAGTTTGCTTACAAAACTTTCATGATCAATGGTAGGGGATTTAGATATGGGTCATTAAACAGCACTCAATCTATGATGTCTCCAGTTTTATTAAAGGTTGATGAAAATATATTTTTAAAGTGGTTAAGCAAAAATAAAAGTTTTTAAAATTACCCTCTTGACTGTTTTGAAAAAAAAATCACAATTTTGAATTTCTTTGCCTTTTTCAAACTTTTGCAACTCTAATAATGAAATTTGATTGTTTAATCAAGCTAAGCTAACCTTTAGATCATGCTCTGCTGTCATGTCACCATTTATTGGCATCAAATGTCTAATTAACATTCACCAAGACCACTCTTTATCGGTGGCTATGATAATTTTTCAACTTTCTGTCACTTATATTCCATCGCCCCATAGCTATGGGTGACAACCATAGGCGCCAACTATGGAGAGGCAAGGTGAATCTTGCCCCTCCAATAATTTTACTAGGGAGGCAGTGCCCACTCAATATTTTTTGCCCTGTTCAATTAAACAAGTTTTTTTGTATGTGCGTCATTTTCAAAAGATGCACGTTGAAATATTTCTAAAGAGAAAGAATGTTTACCCATGATATTGAGGCTATTGTATACTTACTAATGACAAAAAATGTATTTCTTTCCTTTATAGAATTGTATTATTCTTTATAAGATAGAATAAGTTCCACCTTATTAGGCTAAAGTGATTTATTTCCAAAAAATTAATAAATACAAACTTTTTTTTTCCCATATCCAGCATCGTTCTTTCGCTATTTGGGTCAAATTATTGCTGAAGATGCAAGATGTGAAAAGGAACTTAGAATGAAACTGGGGATAGCAAAAACGGCTTTTAGAGAGAATAAAGGACCACTGGCAGTCAAAAATATAGATCTAAAACTGAGGAAGAGAATTTTAAAGACATATGTTTGGCCAGTAGCTCTCTACAGTTCTGAGACATGTACACTGACCAAGATGGAAGTGAAAAGGCTGGAGGCATTTGAGATGTGGAGCTATAGAAGAATGGAGAGAATAAGCTGGCTTGATAGAAAGACTAATGAGGAGGTCCTGGAGAGAGTAGGAGAACCCAGGAATATGATTAACATGTTAAAAAGAAGAATGTTATGGATGGGACACACATTGTGCCATGGAGGCCTGATTCTGAAAGATTTGGAAGGGGAAATTCAAGGCAAGAGAGGAAGAGGATGGCCAAAGAATAGTTTTGTGGCACAGTTACTCCAAGACACCAATACTAGGACATACTATGACTTGAAGAGAGCGGCAGAGTATAGAGAGGAATGGAGAGACAGAGTACATCTACTGAACAACCAGTCCTTGGACTGAGTAACCAAGAAGAAGAAGCATTGTTCATTTGATAAGAAACTTTATTGCCTGCCCCATATTGTGTTCGATATGTGGCAAATGTTTAAGACAATTATCAAAAATAAAATAAATAAGTAAAAATACAGAAGCGTATAATCTCTAAGCACTTCTATTTTGCTATTTATTTTTTGCGCTTCTCGTTCTTTGAGTAATCGTGATAATTTCTCATATTTTTTATAAACGTTTGGAAGCAAAATCTCTCTAGATACTTTTATAAATCAGAGGCTGAATTATATATTTTTAAATATTAATATTTAGCAGAACAATATTTCTGTTGCCTTGCCTTGTTCATTTGCTGATGAGCAATTACAATTGCATTTAAGATATATGTCAAATCTCATAGTTTATCGTTCTGCCTTTTTTTTTTTCTGCCAGACAATGGAAGAGATGTGCCCCCTCCCACATCTGATCTCTTCATGCATGCCCCTTCCCCCAATAATTTGGTGAAGTTGGCGCCTCTGATTGATGACAACTGTTGTGTATGATTGGTAATGTGATAATTTTTCGTATAGTTGTTGTTCTGCACTGCGCCAAATTAGCATTGTGCAATATACCACTGTTCTTTTCCCAAGACATCGTAGAGAAATGCTATTTCTACCATCGGCCAATTGAGTACATATGCTGCAGAAGGAGACAGTGATGTCACATTTTCATGCAGCCAATGGCTTTGTCTTTGGCCACGCATGCTCACTCTGGTACATGGCTGATGTATCGCCATCTATTGGCATTCTTGTCATTACCTCAAGCTGATTTTAGCATCAATAGAATCAATCAACAAGGTTTAATAAGATATTCAACTCAAATAATTTCCTTTTGAAATGAAAAAAAAATCATGATTTTGAATTTAACAAAAAACATTTAAGAAGTTTTAAAAATCCACTTGAGTTTCTTGATGCATGATAAAAAATTTAGGCATGGTAATCCAAATCTATAAGAAGTTATAAAGATATATTAGTTGTTTTAGCAATTTTTTTAAGAATGTATGATCATAAAAATGAGATTATTGCCGATTGTGTATGATCTGTCCAAATGCTATCATCATTCCAGAATGCACAAAATGTAGCAGTTCTGAAGCACCTTCAAGAGAAATTAAAAACCTAAGTATTTGTAATAATTTGAGGTGAAAATTGACAAATATAAAGTTTTTATTTTTAATGAAATATTTCATTTGAAATCTGGAATAGCTGAAAAGTCTTATAGCAACGGTAAGGCAAATTTTTTGTGCATATTTTACATTTTTAATTTTTACAAATCGAAATGCTTCATAGTATGCGATTTTCTAATTTTGTATTTGTATCGCAGATTATTCATGTTTTTCAATCCCACCTAGATTCTTAAAAAAAATTTACACTGCGTGGATAAATTATTACTATTTAACATTTGCTCAAAATTAAACAATGTAGGCTTTCTAGCAATTTAATTTTTCTCTGCCTGTTTTATGATTTCTATATCCCTATGGTTTGGCCTTCTATGCCATAAGTTAGGGTAATTTTTATTTTCACATTTTGTTGCTAGTTTGCTCTTACCAAATCTGCTGGCAAAATCTCATTGGCCATCAATAAATATTATTGGACCAGTATATTGAACATTGATGCATTGATTTTCTGTAAAATCTCTGATTTGATAGATAAACAGATAACCAATTTATTGGGAATAAACATTGATATTTTTTTAAATAATGGCCAAATCTAGCATCTCACTCACACTTCTTCATCTTGAGGTGATTCTCACCACACCACTAAGGCTGGGCCACAAGAATGAGTTGCAACACTCTCCTGAGCCCATCAGGCATTGGCACATGCTGTGTTTTCCTTTTTTTTTTTTTATTGGAGGTTAACAAGCAAAGTGAACAACTCAATGGGATGTAATCAGTCACCCATCCCTAAATTGGGGTCTTTGATTCCAGAGAAGGGAGAGAGCCAGTCCTCACCAGAATTTGAACCGAGACCCATCTTGAACGAATGGTCAGAAGTCATCAATTAGACCACTGCACCACCAGAGTGGCCATTCCTGGCAAATGTTGTGACTGGCTGCAGTTAAAACCTTAACCTCAGAATGTGTAATACTAGAATGTTTTGATGCAGCTACATAAATTACATGCACCTTTCCTTTCGAGGAAGTGGCCACTCCAGTGGTGCAGTCCTGAAAAAAAGTGTCCTGGCACTTTTTTATATATAGGTGTAGTCCTAAAAGAGTACCCTGGCACTGCAGTGTTGCCATTCTACTGATTTTGACTCCTGTCTACTAATGGATTTTTGTAATCTACTGATTTTTGTGTTTTAAGGTCACCTGAATTTTGTACCATTATGCCCAATTTTTATTTATTTATTTATTTTTTTTTGGCTTGAGATGAGGTTTTTTTTTTTTTACTACTTGATATTTTAGATGTCTTTCCCCCTTTAAACTGTAAAGTAATTTGTATGATGCACCTCTCATACTAATGTTATGCAATTTTTCAAGCAGCTGGTTATGGTTTCTTTCGCCAGATGCCTTAGAGAAGTTAAAAAGTCTGACACTTAATTTGAGTGGAATTATATTTTTGTGAAAGTTAATTAAAAGTGAATGATGAATGAATGCTGTTGGAGAGAAATTTAGGGAGTGTCTAATCCCAGATCTTAAACCGCGCTTAGAGGTAGGAAGCTAGGTGATTTGGGCCTAGGTGCCAGATAGGAAAAACACATGGAAATGAAGTTCAGAAAGATGCGTGTTTATCTCAATCAGTTTTGACTTCCACCCAGATTCCACGGAGTTCGTAAGTCTTGGTTACTAGTCACCAGATGACCAGGCAAAGATATTCTGTAGGCAATGGAGCTGTCAAACAGAGAAGTACTTATGAGTTGTAACCCGCAAGCAGACACCTTTTTTTTTTTTTTTTTTTGACCCATGAACCCGTGCTGGTAAATAGCTGTTCTTTCAAAGATAAATGTGAGTAGGAGACAGATTTTGAAATACCTTGGCAAGAAAATCATTTTGTGCTATGTGTCAGTTTGTGGATAAGGGGTAGGGATGATGGGACATCACAATGGGTAGTAGCCAGTGGCATACCCAGAAATTAATTGGGGGAGGGGGGGGTATACTGTCGTCGTAATGTCAAAACCACGAATGGGAAATTTGGTAGTTTGAATTATCGCTATTTAAAAATTAAATTTCATCAAAGAATCACTTCTGCAATTACATCAAACTGTTCAAGAACTACACATAACATTTACATCAAGTTGCATCTATATTATGCATCAATGAATAAAATTTCATATGATGTAAAGTCAACAATCAAAAAATTGTCACATTCTTGGTTTTATCAGTGCAGTTGTATCATTCCTTCCTAAGCGACGAAAAAAATTTGCATGGGAACAGGCATTTTTATATTTCTCAAATGTAACGTTCATTCTAAGTTTCTGTTTTCCTGCAATGGTATGTACTCAAGAGAAAAGGCTTACTCCCTTCATCCCCCAAGGCCCAGCCCCCACCATTCATTAGACTGACACCCTAACCACTACACCATACAAGACCAATTCGCACTCTTCTTTCTTTGGTGGCACCCGAGTGGGAAATGTGCATGGGGGGGGTAGGCATTAACAATAGGCATATGTGACTTCATCTGTTCATTCCAAATTCCAAATAAAGAAGCAACTTATGTCAATTTAAGGAAGACCAGAATGGTGACACTAGCTAAATAACGTCACCGACAATTTTTATCAACTTTTAATATACAAAATTATTTTGGGGGGTGCATATGGCCCTTTGCAACACCCCCCAGTACACCACTGGTAGTAGCATATCCTTTAAGATTACAAAAGGAGAGTGGGATATGCCAATGACCCTGGGCTCCAACATCCTATGTCTAACTGTATAGTTAGAGTTATCTTAATTAATTAAAACCAGCATGTTTAGTCCAGCAGTGTTTTTCTCACTTAAGTAGGGAATTTTGCTATGTCATTTCAGAGAAAATGCCCAACACATAGGTAAAAGGAAAAGTTTTTTTTTTATTATTATTTTGAAGAAATAAACCTTAAGTGAAGTTAACAATTATTATATATTCATTATTAGTTCATTCCAAAAGATCTGGACAAAAGGGTACGAGAAAGTATGCCACTTCTTGAGTGGTTCACCAGGAAATGTCCTGGCGGCTCCTGAGCAGCAAAGTAAACTAAACGTGAATTAGCTGGAGTTTTTTTTTTCAAAAAAATTCCCCAACTTTTCCAGGTCTGTGGGAACCCTGCACATGGTTTCAATGCTATTATCAAACATGTGAATTTCAAAACACCAATACTAAATATTTTTATATGCATTTACTGCAATTACACTAAGTTCATTTAAAAATAAAAAGCAATTTAAAAAGAAGTTAAAAGAGACTGCCTGGTGTCCATCAGCACCTCAAACTTTGCATAATGAAGCTTTTCTTTCGATCTTGTGATGTCTCGATGTCTCCACGTTAAGGTAGACTGCAGAATGGTAACATTAAGAGTCTTGTGTGCGATTTGTTTTTATTTGATTCAAATGCTCTTGTTTCATCAGTTCTTTTGAGGGGAGAGGGGGGGGGGAGGGTGCAAGTACATTTGGAACATTACTATTACAAATTGCATTCTTATAGTTTTCAATGGAGACAGATTCTGAGATTCTTAATCATATTTCTGATTTAAATCAAGTCAACAGTTTAATGTTTTCAAATTTCAGAAAATCTTTATTTATTAAACAATATCGCATCATCACAGTTTTTTTTGTTGTTGTTGCTGATTTGTTGTGTGTTGTTTAAACCTTTTCTTTTAAACATATTTTTAAAACTGCCTATGTATGAGATTTAACTTTTGTAAGCTTGATTGCAATTTCATAAACACTTTAAGAACCAAACAAATTAGGTTTTTGTTTATTATGATGTCTTTTTATGAATTTACAGATTGACCAAAATAAAAATATGTTTTCCTTATTTCATTTAGTAAGGCTTTTAATAAATGGAAATTAACCAATATATTTCTTTGCATTCTTGTCATTTTTTTCATTAATTACCTTTCCTTGTTTAACTTCATAAATGAATCAATTTGTTGTACTTTCATTGTAATTATATTTTTTGTAACAATTTTATATAAATTTAAATAATTCCCTAAACTGTTTGTTTGAAGAATGAGTTATGACTCTGTTAATCCAAACTGGATAAGAGTAGGTAGTGGTATGCCAAACAACTAATTAAATAATAACAATATCTGTTTTATTGGCATAAAAACAGTAAACAAATGGCTGCAAGCTTTCAGCACCTACGGGAACTGAAAGCTTGTAGAATTTTTCTTTTTTTAATTTTTCTGTTTATTCATTCAGGTTTCTAATGTTGTACTTACTACACCATGTTCTAAGTCTAAAGAAGGCACCCGTAGGTGCCGAAAGCTTGCAGCCATTTGTTTACTGTTTTTATGCTAATAAAACGGATATTGTTATTATCTATTAGTCCAAGTTTTAATGCTTTTTTTCTTTTTGAAATTTATGGATGTGCAGACAGGGGCAGATCCAGAACCTTACTTGTGGGGAAGTGAGGGAGGGGGGTGTTCTGGTTAAAAAAAAAAGACTTTTTTAAAGAGTCACACACACAAAAACAAACTGGTAGAACTGTTTCTCCCTGGCGTTCACAGCTTTCTAAAAACTTTTTTCTATCAAAAAAAATTATGCTAAATTTTTAAACCACAAAATGGAAAAAAACAATAGAAAAATCAGCACCATTTTCCTGGCGTTCAATTGCCTGCTTTGCAAGGAAACAAGCTCTGTGCTTTTTAAATATCAAGAATGGATAGAATCGAAATAAATTTGTGCCCTTCTATCCAAAAGGCCTAATTTAATAAAAAAAATTATTTGTAGAAACAACCATTGAAAATGAAGCAACTGTAATTTGCAGGGTTTCAAAGCAATCACACATGTCTTTGACCAGTTCACCTTAAAGATCTTAATTTTCTATGAGTTTCATGATCTGGAGGATACATGCTTAGACCAAAGGCACACAGGAAGAGAGATATATACACTAGAGGTAAGCATATTATCTTGGTGGCCAATAAGGAACAGGTAGCTTTCGAACAAATTTTTTTATAGATAAAACATTAAATGGATAACTTTTAGGATTCAATATTTCATTCCTATAAAACAAATCATATTTTTCTTTACAAATTTACTACTTATTAATAGATAAAATGCAATATTCATGTAATGCATAAATCTAGATTGTGGAAATACATGCTCGTTATGTTAAAAAAGAAACTGAAAATATATAATAGCTTTTGGCCGAACTTGGGCTTTGATCTCCTGTAAACATTTGGAACCAGAATAGTTGGCAGATTTAGTGTTTCAAGTTCGTGATTATGGTTGTTGCCAATAGATAGGAGGGATTCCCAAATGATGGGGACAAAATAAGGATTAACTTGCATACACATATATATATATATATATATACACATATGGGATGTAAGGTCAGGTGATGCGTAACATCACAACCTCTCCTTGACAAATGTCAACCCCGCCTTCTCGTGGTACATCCTGTTCCCACTAAGGGGGCTCTGACGACCGCCAATAGCGGTATAACTATACCATCGGGATTAGAGGAAATGCTATCCCACACTCACCAACCCGCTTGGCCAGCGTAGTGAGTTATGGCCAAACCCCTCCAAAATGACTCCACAACTTATATCTTGGCCCTCAGTCTCCGGCAGCTGGAATGTACCTGGCCAAGGCAGCGGCCAGTGCGACATGAAGGCAGAGGGTGCTAAGAATCCCCGGAGGACTGGACTAGGCTGCCATCTGATGCTGACCTTGGCTACGTATAATGGACGCTCCCTATCTTCTGATTCAAGGCTTCTTGAATTGGAAGAGGAACTACAAAGGATCAAGTGGGACATCGTCGGGCTAAGTGAGGTAAGGAGAAAAGGAGAAGATCTCATTGAACTGAAAAGAGGACATCTCTTCTACTATCGTGGGACTGATACTGGCAGAACTAGTGGTGTTGGATTTATAATAAACAAGAAACTGAAGGATAAAGTTGTAGAAGTTGAAAGTTCTTCTGACAGAGCTGCACGACTCGTTATCCAACTCTCGAGAAGATACCAGGCTCAGATTATTCAAACTTATGCGCCCACCACAAGTCACCCTGAAGAAGAAATTGAAGAATTTTATGAGGAAATTCGTCATCTAAATAAGAAAGGTAAACAGCACTTAAAGATAATTATGGGAGATTTCAATGCAAAAATAGGGCAACGGCAACAGAATGAAACTTCAGTAGGTAAATTCGGTCACAGCAACAGAAACCAGCGTGGAAATACTCTCGTAGAGTTTGCAGAGGCAGAAGGGTTTTTCATCTTGAACTCCTTTTTCAAGAAAAAGCCGCATAGGAAATGGACATGGAGACATCCAAATGGGACGACAAGTGAAATTGATTTTATTATGTGTAACAAAATATTCGTCATAGAAGACTGCAGTGTGCTAAACAAGTTCAACACAGGTAGTGACCATAGATTGGTGAGATGTAAGATGCACCTCAACACTAAACCGGAACATATCAAGCTCATAAGACAAACAATATGTATTGACATAACCAACCTTAAAAAACACCATAATACCTGCAAGTTGGAACTGAAGAACAGATTCTCTGCTTTAGAAGGCCTAACATCGGAAGAAGTGGATATTTCTGAAGTTAACAGAAAAGTAACCAAAGCTCTCATGGAAACAGCAACAAAATTAGCTGGGTCTAAGAACAAGTTGCATGTGAACAAATTATCAGGAAAAACCAAAATGTTGATGCAAAAAAGAAGAGAGATGAGGACAACTAAAGAAGATGTGACTTCCAAAGTGGAATATATAGAGCTATGCAAGACAGTACGAAAAAGTGTCACTGAAGACGAAAGGAAATTCAACTGTGAACTAGTAAGGAAAACAATTGAAAACAACCAAAGCCTGAAGATAGCAAAGGGACATCTCAGTAAGGGGAGAAAACAGATTATAGCACTGAGAAAAGAAGATGGTTCTGTAACAAGAAATAGAGGCGAAATTTTGACAAGAGTGAAAGATTTCTACTCCAAATTATATGAAAGGGATGATACATGTACTCCAGATATCATGAAAGGTACCAGTACCAGAGTTCTTCCAGTCCTCCCAGCAGAAGTTGCACATGCAATCAAGAACATGAAGCCGGGAAAAGCTCCAGAAGATGGAATTACTGTAGACATCATAGAAGAAGCAAG
This sequence comes from Macrothele yani, assembly GCA_039090855.1. Taxonomy (NCBI): domain Eukaryota; kingdom Metazoa; phylum Arthropoda; class Arachnida; order Araneae; family Macrothelidae; genus Macrothele; species Macrothele yani. Next base: position 129,863,079 of record CM077009.1, on the reverse strand, counting down.
TGGAGAAATCGAAACAGTACTCGCCCAAAATTTCACTTGATGCCTTAATGAAGGGAAGATTCCTGAGGATTGGAACAACGCTACAATAATCTTGCTACATAAAAAAGGTGACATTGAGGATCTCAAGAACTACAGACCTATCAGCCTCCTATCAGTGGTTTATAAAATCTTCACTAAAGTTCTTTCACACCGTTTGAAGGTAACACTGGACATGTCTCAACCGAGAGAACAAGCTGGATTCAGGAGTGGTTACAGCACAATAGATCATATCCACGTACTGAGAGAACTAATTGAAAGAGCGAGGGAATATGAACTTCCATTGTGCATGGCTTTTATCGATTATGAAAAAGCCTTTGATTTGGTGAAACCATCAGGAGTTACGATGGCCCTGAAATCCTGCGGTATCGAAGATGCGTACATTAATATTAGTAGTAACATCTATGAAAATGCAAGTGCAAAGATTCGGCTGTTTGAAAATACAACAGAGATAAAAATTGGAAAAGGAGTGAGACAAGGTGACACCATATCTCCGAAGCTCTTTAATGCCACATTGGAAAATGTTTTTCAATCACTGAACTGGGAAATCAAAGGGATAAAGATTAATGGAGATTATCTAACCCACCTTCGTTTTGCTGATGACATAGTCATTTTTGCAACTACCCCATCAGAGCTGCAGAGTATGATCCAGGAACTTGCTGACAAGAGTAAAGAAGTGGGATTAAAAATGAACTTTCAGAAGACAAAAGTGATGTTCAATACTTGTACAAGAAATGAAGATTTATCGATTGATGGAGAAAAGCTGGAGATAACAGACACATACGTTTATCTTGGACAGCAGTTATCAAATGAGGGTCACATTGATGAAGAACTTAATCGGCGTACAAAACTTGCCTGGAGAGCTTTTGGAAGAAACAGCATAATTTTTAAGAGCAATATGCCATTATGTCTTAAAAGAAAAGTGTTTGATCAATGCATCCTTCCAGTGCTTACGTATGGTGCAGAGACGTGGACCTTAACTAAAAGAGACATACAAAGGCTGCAGACAACTCAAAACAGCATGGAGAGGTGCATGCTTGGTGTAACCAGGAGAGATAAGAAGAGGAACTCGTGGGTCCGAAAAAGGGCAATGGGCTGGACATACTGCCAGAAGGACAGACCATCGATGGACAGCGGAAATTTTAGATTGGATTCCAAGGGACAGGAAAAGACCCAGAAGAAGACCACATGGAAGATGGGTGGATCAAATTCGAAAGTATGCGGGAGTGACATGGAGGAGATTGGCACAAGACAGACCGTTGTGGAGAAAACTTGGGAAGACCTTCGTCCAGCAGTGGATTGATAATGGTTGACAATGATGATGATGATGATATATACATATGTACAAAATAAGGATAATCTGTATTTATATACATAAAAAATAGGGCAATCTGCATTTATACATAAATACGGATTGTTTTCATTTTGTCTCCATCATTTGTTAATCCCTCTTACTGATAGGCAACAACCATAATCATGAACTTGAAACACTACATCTGGCAACCAGTCTAGCTCAAGGAGGATAGAATATGGAGAGGAAGCATAACAAGCAATTCCTATGTAAAGTTCTGAAGCCGACGCTTCTGTGTGATAGCCATCTTAGATTACCCTTTAGACAGCGTTCCTATCGAATTACATACATAGCTACCCCGACTGGTTAGCACTTTAAAGGATTCTTGAGAAAAAATATCATTTACGTTTATGGATATACTCCATAGTATCACCACTGTTTTCTTTCAAAGCAGTGCTAGGTCATGTTTTACCATGCATACGACAAAAAATGCTTAAACTTACCACATAAAAAGTGCATGAAACCATTCACAAATTCTGTAGTAAAAGAAAAATCCTGAATTATTTCTTGTGATTCAAGTGAATATTCTTGAAAACACAACAAAATATTACCTTCAAAAACAGATAATTTGTGCTAAATGTGATAATTTACAAAACTTGAACAAAGAGTACACAACATTGAAAAGCATTTGTAGTGCACAATAAAATCTGATGTTGATAGGCTGATTGCCATACACCAATAATAAACACAATAATTTACATAATTTCAAAAACGGGTTTTATTCTGTGCTTTTAACAACTCAGATTTTTACAAAACTTTAATACAGCAAATTTTGAAGATGACTATCCAATTTTAAATGTGACAAGGATGGTAAGTCAGATAATATCTGAAAACTTGAAAATTTTTATCGTCCTGGAGCAGGACTCGAACCCGCATCTCCCAGAAAACGCCTGGGTATGCTAACCATTACACCACCCAGAATGACCAAGTTTTAAGTTTCCGATCAATTTGAATTGAAACTTGGTCGTTCTGGATGGTGTAGTGGTTAGCATACCTGGGCGTTTTCTGGGAGACGAGGGTTCGAGTTCCGCTCCAGCACGATGAAAATTTTCAAGTTTTCAGATATTATCTGACTTACCATCCTTGTCACATTTACGTCAAAAATCGGATTGTCATCTTCAAAATTTGTATTACATGGCGTAACCCTGTATTTCTTTCATGATTTAATACAGCATTTACCACATTGAGTTACTGAAGTTTTTGACCTTGAGTTACTGAAAACAGCACAGCTTTCTAGTTCATAATGGAAACTTTTAGCTATTCTATCATAAGCTTTTAGAATTGAAAATAGAATATTAGATGTATAAGATTCATCTGTGAAATGTGATTCCATGCAGTACTGTTTTTTTATCTGCCGTATTGGTACAGCCTATGTAATGGTTCATACATTTTTTCAATCTCAGAATTCCAGGGCTTCTGGATTTTTCCCAGGACATACGATCCAAACACTCCTACCTAAAATATAGTGGAACCATAGGTCTGTTTAACCAGTAACCTACAGTAAACAGCTCCCTACAGGCTTGAACAGACTTAATACAGAATGCAAAATGTTGAAAATAATGTCTGCTGCAGCTAAGAAGAAACTTAGAATCACAAATAAATACTGAAATAAAAAACTGTCACTGGAAATGTAACCAGGGTTTTAATTTCTACAAAATTTTTATGTACATTATGCTATACTGATTTTGACAAAGATTTATTTCTACTTTGCCTTTTAGTTCAACTATTGAAGCACATTATAGAATAAAAATCCATAAAACTCAAAAAAAAATATAGGTATAAAATCTATTGTTAGAACATAAATGCTGTCATTACTCTTGAAATGCTTTCATATACCACACAATCAATATATAAAACACTATTTATATTTAATTATTTTGAAATAATGCTTACATTGGAAATTTAAGGATAAAGTAGGCGTAATATTTACAGAAAGATGACAATTTTTGGTCATAATGAGAACATATTTTAAATTATGGTTTTAAAAAAACATGAACCAGATTTTTACAGTCAATAAAACATCCCGAAATAGAAACAGCTAGCTACTCACTTCCACCAGGGGCTAAGAAGTATATTACAAAAATTAACTAATGGCATACAAAAAGTTTCTCATGGAGGAAAGAAGGTATCAGTGACAAAGAGATTTTCAAATCGAAAACTTAAAAGGAAAAATATAGAAGGAAACATGAAATAACTCTACACCTTGTAGCAGAAAAATTTTGCATAACGGAAAAGTTGAAAATAGGTGAAAAGTATTCTTCATGGCAAAAGCTATGCTAAGAAAAAAAGAACTTTCCAAATACATCTCCCAGAAGCAGAGATAGCGAGAAAAAGGTTTTGAGATTTTGAGCTTTACACCCCTTAGCGGAAACCTCAGCATTATTTAAAGAGGATAATGCTCCCTATCTTTATAGTAACGAACGGCATACACTAAAAAAAGGAATTTCTCAATAGGGTTTTTAGAAGTGGAGATACAACTGCAAACGGAAGTACACAAACACCACCTAGCGACAAGAACTGTGAACTACAAAACTCAAAAATTTTTCACAAGGTAAATTATATCCGGCATTAAAAGAATTTTTTAAATCGTACAGTTAGAAGTACAGATATTAAGAAAACCAGATTAAGCATTTGCGCCTACTAGCGGTAAAATCGTTCATTATTTTGGGAAGAAAATACACAAGGAGTTTTCATAGTTTGAAAAAAAGAATTTTTTCAATCTTATTTAGTTGCACGTGTAATGCTGTAAATGTATATGTAGACTTAGCCATCTAATGACACACTTGTGCACTCAGAAGAATTTGAAATTATATGAGAAATATTTTGCATCGAAAATGCTCTCCAACAAAGAAAGAATTTTTCAAATCTGACTCTTAGAAACAGAGATATTGACAAAAATAAGATACACATCTATATTCCATGGTTAAAAAAATATGCACTATTTTAAGCTGGATATATTCTCAAAAGGTTTTCCGAGGTGAGCAGTATCCATCCACAAAAGAATTTTTTCATTGGAGTTTCCAGAAGCTCGGATTTAGCTGTGAATACACCACATGCAGAAATAAACACTTAGACTCCTTGGTGGCCAAAAGCATTCTTTACCGAAAATTAAAAAATATTTGTTTTTTTTTATTGACAGTTTAACTACCACCATGAGCAACTTAGCTGGCTATAAGCAGTCGCCCATCCCTAATTTAGGGTCACTGGTTCCAGGGAAGCGAAAGAGCCAGCGCCGTAAGATAAACACAACATCCATGCCTCACCGGGATTCGAACCCAGACCCTTCACGGACGAATGATCATAAGCCAGCACTTGAAAATTAGAAATTATATGCAAAACATTTCCCATCAGGAGCTGTATCTGATGCAAGAATAATGTTTCAAATTGGACTTTTAAAAGCAGAGATATTGGAAAAAAATGTGATTTACCATTACGCTCTGTAGCGAAAAATCTACACATTACTTGAAAAAGGAGCTGTACTCAAAATAGTCTTCGATGTAAGTAGTGGCATCGAAAGGCAAAATATTTTTTTCCCTTTCGAAGCAAAAATACGAAATAAAATGCATTTTGAATTTGCATTTACACTCCCTAACGGTGAAGCTGTGCATTGGAAAAATAAAATGGAATGCAAGGATCATCATTCTCACATTTCAGGCTTTGCAATGCAAAAAGAATTTTTCAAATTGGACTAATAGTTGCAGAGAAATATGATGTCCACAGACAGATGGAGGGACAAAGTGATAACATAAACACGATCTTTTTCTTACAAAAGACATGCTAAAAACGCCGCTTCAGTACTGCTGACAAAAAAAAAAAAAAAAAAAACAGCCCTTCACATTTTGCCAGGAGGCTGTTGTTTTATATTACTTATGTCTGACAAATTTCTCTCCCAGGGGTGGGGAGCAGTGTTGCCATTCTACTGATTTTGACTCCAGGCTACTGGTAGATATTTGTAATCTACCGATTTTTTTTGTTTTGAAACCAGCTACACACTCACGAATATGCTATCTAAGAATATCTGCATTCTTTCAGTTCTCATCACCTACTTATCCAATCAACAAGACACCACAGAAATGGTATCCAGAGGAAATTTTGATGAAGACTAAAATCATTAAACACACCTGTTACCTATTATTTTTTTAAATTCATACTGGTTGCCATTTTTTTAATTCTGGATAACTAATTAGCAATTACACCAAGATTTTTCCTAGTTTTGTTAATTACTGAATTTTAGGAAATCGCCTATACTATATTTGTGCTAACGATACTTTTTTTTGCATAGTACTTATTTCACTGACTTTAGGACATCTGGATCAGGGCTCAATTTTGGCCAGTAGTTAGTAGCAAATTGCTAGCAAACAAATGCATTTTGCTAGCAATAAGAAGTGGCTCTAGCAAAAGTTGCTAGTGGAAAATTTTTGAATGATTTAGTGTGAACTGTAAAGCGCCACTGCATTGCGCATGTGGAATATTTTAGACACATGCAAAAAGGAACAACTGCTTTCTGGAAATGAATGTTTCTTGAAAAGTAAAAACATTTTAAAAACATTTTAGCACTAGTGCAAATATCCAGTATATTTCCCTTATCTTCTTCTGCATGTGAGGTTGGGTTCAGTTTCATGAAGAGCATCCAGGTTGATTGGAGGGGCATTTTAAACTTACAAACATTAAATGCTCTCATGAGTATTGAGGTTGAAGGTCTGTTGGAAGACAAGTTTGAGTCCAGGCATGATGTTTTAAAGTGGTATGATGAAAAGACCCGAAAGCCAGATCGTAAACGATACGGAAAATAACTTAAGAGTTTGAATAGTATTCTTGAACTTTGTGAAAAAAGTTACATAAAAAAAAAATGTTTTTTAAATATCTGCATTCGAAATAAATTGTTAGAATTAATCTGTCAGGTCATGAAAAGGTGAGTTATATCTAAATATGTGTAATCTTTTCAGGTAATTTCAGCGTAACAATGTGACAGTTATAGGGGTGAAATCATAATTTGTCATGATTGACTAATGAAGGGGGACATGTTAAAAGTTTCTTTTGTATAATGTTAATAAACTTTTGCTAGTAAAAATAAGGACACTAGCAAGTGTTGCTACTGCTAAAAAATACAAAAAACGAAATCAAGGCCTGATCTGGATATTGTTTGGTAAACAATGTAAGTATATAACTCTTTGTTTTTAGGAAAACAAAATGTGGAACCAATCCAACTGTGACTACATTAAAAGGCAAATGTCGTGATTATTTACACCAACATTAATTTTAATAATGAGCATTATTTTATAAAGCTGATCATCAGTAATATCTTATAGAAAAGTGTTCAGGATTGTATTGGTTTGAATTTTATTCCGATGTTTAACAGCAGTTTGTGGAGTTCTGGTATTATTTGAAATACCAGTAGATTTCTCCCTCCTTATTCTATCCTCCTTGATTCAGCTCCAAATTTTTACAGGTGATCAAGGCCCAAGTTAGGCTGAAAGCTACTCTACAGTATTTCTTCAGTTTCCTTCTGAATGTAGCAAGAGTAAATTTTCTCAATCTAGATGCTGCTTATTTAGCGCCAAAATTACTCCAATTCAAAAATATACTTTTCATGAAATGTACACTATCTACCAACAAGTAATTGGACACTCCTGCAATCGACGATATCTGCGGTCCTGATACACGTTACGACCGCCGCCGTTAAATATCATGTGGGAAACAACAACGCAACCAGTCGCATGCAAGATGCCCCGTAGTTCGGAGTTCTCTGATTTCGAGAAAGGTGTAATCGTCAGGTATCACAGAAATGGCCGATCCATACGTGACATATCCAGCGAGTTGAAGTACCCAAAATCGACAGTGGCCTATGTGATTGGCGAGTGGAAGATGAAAGGTGACTGTCGGAATGTGCCATGACCCGGCAGACCCACAAAACTGGAAGTTAGAGACCGACAGGTGCTGGCCAGAGAAATTCGGAAGAACCGCACCAAATCGATAGGCCACATCCGCGAGTGTTCTTTCAATGAATACCATCCGTAAGGAAGCCCATCTGTTTGGTTATCATGGACGTGCAGCCGCCCACAAGCCTTTGATCACCAAGTCCAATGGCGCTGCTCGGCTAACGTGGAGCAAAGAACGTCGACAGTGGACCGTTGAACAGTGGAAACAGGTTCTCTGGAGCGACGATTCAAGGTTCACCCTCTACCGTTCGGATGGCAGGGTCTGGGTTTGGCATCTACCTGGAGAACGCCTCCTGCCAGAATGTATTGTGCCAACTGTGAAGTTTGGCGGTGGTGGAATTATGCTATGGGGGTCTTTCTCCTGGTATGGCACGGGTCCTTTGGTCGCAATTCCTGGTAAACTCAACGCCGAGACCTACTGCACCATTTTGGATGACCATGCGCTTCCTACATTGTGGCAGTTTTACGGGGTGGACCCATGTTACTTTCAGGATGACAATGCCACCTGTCATGTTGCGAGGTCCACCATGGTTTGGTATGGTGACAATGGGGTTAATCGAATGGATTGGCCTGCGTAGAGCCCGGACCTTAACTCTATTGAGCACCTCTGGGACGAGTTGGAGCGTCGACTTAAGGGGTGCCCCCACCGTTCGAAATCGGTGAAACAACTGACCTGTCTTTTCCAAGTCGAGTGGAAGAAAATACCGCTAGCCGTCTTACAACGCCTGGCTGAGAGTATGCTCCGGAGGGTCGCAGCTGTAATCGCCGCTCGTAGAGGCTCCACCAACTATTGAAGGTGAATAAACTTTGTTTTCCTTTGCTATCACAGGTGTCCAACTACTTGTTGGTAGATAGTGTAGCAGCAGTGAAAGCTTCTTTTGCCCTGTGATGCTGGGTGTCCACAGATGTCGTAGACCATATGCATATGATGTCACAGCAAGGTAAACCATCCTAGCAGACGCCCTGGTGATCAACTGGTGTACAAACACTGTTTGGATTTGCATTGCAGATTGATAAGGAAGATGGTGTTGTGTGTTATATTTGACTGCAGTAACCGAAGTGGGAGAGATAATGATGTCTCCTAATAACTCCTATTATAGATTATCATCTGAGTGAACGAAATGGGATCAGAATTATAAAAAAAATTATTCAGAAGTGCCAAAATTTGTGGCTATCACGTATCAGCAGAATTGACATTGATGATCGGAAGTGAAGGAACATTAGAGTGTGTAGTTTACATTTTGTAACAGGTATGCTCATAAATTTACTGATGCATTATCTACAAAAACTCTATGAATATCTTTAGACTGGAATTAACCTTTCTTTATGAATGACTTGCACGATTTCATTTGCTCAGGAGTGAAGGCATTAGTACAAAAAACGAAATAATTAACAATATCGCTGTGTTCTATTCGTGGCAAGACCTCAATATTGTTCAGGAAAAATGAGTATAGAATTACATATGGGTCACCACAATTGCCCAATAACTTTACTTTATCAGAACAAAGCTGTTTTTGATCACCAGATAACCCACTTACGTAGCTCATGCAATGCATCTTTGATCTCACTTGTACACCAGTTGTTCTGCAAGAAAGCAGCAGACGAAAAAGCGACGTGAACCGCCGTTTCGTGACGTCAATGCATATGGTATATACACAAAGCGAAGTGACACACAGAACTACTTGAAGTGCTGATAATCAGAAGCCCATCCCTGTGCTTTTCCCTTACATTAGAGTAGGTACCGCTATATATAATAACTACGGTAGGTATAATTTTTATGATTTTGCATAATTTTTATACTAAAACACTGTTCAAGTGTAAACAGATGTTTTTCATATAAAACTAAGGTGATTTATGAACCGTAATTTTGTTGTTTTATCCACACCAGCGTATAATCCGCAGACAGCAAAATTCACGTACATTTTTTTCCTTTGTATAATCCGCAGACCATGACATTCCGAAAAAAAAAATCTACGTATAATCTGCACATCATAGACGTTGAACCAGAAGTGGAATTTCCGACAGAAAAATGACCCATGTGTCCGAAGAAGTAAGAAAAAAATTATTTTATTAAATGAAGACATTTATTTTTAAAGGTTACTTTTTTATATTTTTATTTCCGGACAGATAAAGCTTAGTGGTGTGGTATCCATAGGTCACACCGATGCAGCTGCAGAGTATTGCATCACACCTTGCCAATGGCAAAATGTTGATATAGAACAAGTCATAGAAATATCTTATGTACTCACATATAAGTCAAAAGTTTTAGGAGGAAATCCTGCTTTCAGAGTTGCGGGATCAGTTTATATGTGGGCAAATAAAAATAGGGTTAGACTTCCGTGAATTCTCCCAAAGAATTTACTGACAGATTTGTTTATGTTTTTGGCACAATGGCTTTCCGCACGTTACTATGCGATTGTTTTCTGACGTTCTCAAATTCTCGAAACTGTGGTGCAGGGACACAAACATATCCTCAACTCTGCCCACCACTTTAAGTTTGAATTCAGCACTGTAACTGAAACATTTCTCTTTCAAAAACATCGTGAATAGCAATGAAGGAAAATACAACAGTCAATAAGTAAATGAAGGAAAATATAGGTCAGTCAATAAGTAACGCACAGTCACCTGTCAGTCACAGTCACCCCCAGTTTTCAAAGGTTGAATCGTGAAAGTTCGGGGTAGGACCTTCATTTTATTAGCTTCCAGATGATCATTAACAGTTGTTTCTTCTCTCTGCAGGTGAAGTGTAATAGATGGTGAAATGGACACCCTACTACGTCAATGATTGGTAATAGTTTCTCTACAAATCTGGGGATAGCTCAGCCACATTGATCCACAGACAATTGTTGCCAGTGTATGGTGAGACAACAATGGATCGCAGTAATGTGTAGTGATGGTTGCAGAGGTTCCAGAGAGATTATTTTAGCATTCAAGATAAACTACGACGCGGCAGACTGACCACTGTGACAACCACTGCAACTGAGGAAGCCATTGAGAAGCTGATTCAGGATAACAGATGCATCACCACTTCTTAACTTATGGACCACCTTGGCATGTCAAAGCGAAGTGTTTTAACAGTGGTAGAATTCTTAGGATGCTGGAATATCTGTGCTCGTTAGGCACCACAGCTCCTCACAAAAGAATTCGGAAAGAGGTGTGTGATGACCTGCTTGAACATTTCGCTGGTGACTTTCCCCAATGTTTTCATGGTGTAATAACAGATGATGAAACATGGTTGTTTCATTATGATCCGAAGAGCAAACATCAGTCAATGGAGTAGAAGCATGTGAGATCACTGCAGAAGAAGAAGCCACAACTTTCAAGGTCATAATAAAAAAAACATTGATGGCCACATTTTTGGGGGATGGTCAGGGTACCATCTTCATCGACTTCCTGGAAAGTGGGACCACCATAACCAAAGAGCGTTATTGTTCATCCTTGGAGAAGCTCAGGCATGCCATCAGAACTAAGAAACCACACTTGCAAGCAGAGGACCTCAAACTGCATCATGATAATGCGAGTCCGCGCACTGCACAGATGACAGTGCAGAAGTGACTCGACTGGGCTGGTCGCTGGTGCCACAACCACTGTACAGCCCAGACTTGGCAGCATCAGATTTTTATCTGTCTGGCCGTCTGAAGACATATATAAGTGGGAAAGCATTTGAGAGTGACGCAGAACTCCTTGCATGTGTCAGGAAGTGGTGTGATGACCAACCTCCGGAGTTTTACCAACATGCATTCTTGTCATGGAAACAACGTTGGCTGCAATGTAGTGAACCTAATGGATCCTACATTGAGTGACTTATCTCTCAAGCCAAAGGTCCAAGGTTGCTGGGATATATAGGTTCATGCAGCAAGCGCTGTGTGTATGTTTTCATTGACTCATTGTCAAAAGCAGAGATGGCACAACAGCCATAGTTGTCCTTCTCAACAAGACAAAATGACCCCTGCGTCCCTCCCCACAACTTTCCCAATCTTTCATTCGACACCCCTCATCTCTGCTCCGTACAAACTTTTGAACTCAGGAAAAATTTCCCGAGGGAGTTTCTCTTCCAATTATACCCCCTTTCCTGCACAATTACCCATTTTTTTTAAATCAAAGGGCCATAATTTTTTTCTTTTTTGAATTGGCATATTATCCGCATCGGCATATAATCCACAGAACCTATATTTTTAATTTTTTAGCATATAATCCATGGATTATATGACAGAAATTATGGTACCTTTATTATAAGACATTTTTTTTATGATTTTTATGTGGTACAGCATTTTTTCAGGTTTTTTTGTTGTTTTAAGACATTCTTCTGCTATTGTTCAGTCATTATTTTGCAGATTTTGTTATTTTCAATAAATAAGGGCATTGGGGTTGAATTTCCTAAAACTCTATTTTCCCCTGAAAGCCAGAAGCAGACTGAGAAAATCGGGGCTAGTGCTTGTGTTCATAACATCTGTACACACGTCGTAGCAAACGGTGGCACCATGGCGGTGGTATAAGCACTTCTATTCCATCCCCTGTCTCTTCCTTCAAGACAATGGTGAGCCGTTTTCCTATTTGGAGTATGGCTGTTGCCATTATGTCGAAAGACAAGTTTCAGAGGGGTACAGGGTATATTTTTATACCTTTTTCTTGTTTTCTTTTATAGGGCATATTATTTGTTTACAAAAAAAAAAAAGACTCAGTTTGACAGAGAAACTATAAAAAAAGGTTTAATAATTGTATTCTTTAGAGGTTTTTTTGTTTTGTTTTGTTTATAGGGCATGTTTTTGGGCTATAAAGTTTTACTTTAGCAATGAAGTTGCATTTCTTGTTTATTCTTTGTTTTGTTCTGTAGGTCATGTGTTGGTTTGTAAAATAACAAATTTCAGTTGACACAGCAACAATTAACAGATTACCGTAAATTATATTTTTCAAGAATTTTTTGTTTTGTTTCATGCACCTCTTTTGTTTTTAATTAATTAATTTTGCAAGGAAATAAAAAAGGAATGTGCATTTGTTAGGTAACATTTTTTATACAGCACTTTTGCTGGGGGGGGTGTGTCATAAATGTATTTTTTAGCAATTTTTAGGTAATAAAAATCCTAGCCCTGATAATAGCATTCACCCTCAATACCCATTGGTTTAAATCAGAGGTTAAGCTACAGTTGCTATTTTTGCAAATTGTGATGAATTAATCTAAAATGTAAAAGAAAAATTAGTGTCCATCGAAATAGAATATATTCCAAAGTGTTTGAGTGAATGATTCACATCATGTTATGATTTTACAATTAACAAAAGTGGCTAACGTTCTTTAGCATTTTGCTACAACTTTTTTCCCCATTTTAGTATTTTTATTAGGTGTGCAACTTAATTCTCGGCCACAGGCACGACACGTTGACAGCAAATTATAGCAAATCGAATACGTTCCTAATCAGGGAAATAATCCCTGTCGTGTTGGATACATTTGAGCCATAGGTCAGGGAGCTGCCGAATGCTACTGCGGAAAAAAGAGGGCTGTTTCGAGTTGATAAAGTCATCAATACTTGTGTGGACCTCCTCGACAGAAGTGAAGTGCGTATCACTCAGGTGTTGTTGCAGGGAGCGAAAGAGGTGATAATCCGACGAGGCAAAGTCTGGAGAATACGCCGGGTAGGACAAAATCTTCCATTCCAGGTCGGTGATTGTGTTTAAAGTCGTTTTCACGGTGTGAAGACGTGCGTTATCCTGAAGCAACAGGACCGACCTTCTGCCCTTGCCAGTGTATGGCCTTTTTGCCTCCAGTGCGTCACTCACACGAATGAGTTGCTGACAATAATACTCAGCATTGACCGTTTCACCAGGTTTGAGCAACTCATAGTGTACGACACCGCGCTGATCCCACCATATGCACAGCAACAACTTCCTGGCATGGATATCTTGTTTGGCGGTGCTGGTGGTAGGCTGACCTGGATAAACCCATGATTTGTGCCACTTAGGATTATTGTACAGGATCCACTTCTCATCACAGGTCAAAATCTTGTGGAGAAAATCCTTCTTCTTGAATCTGGAGAGCAAGGACACAGCAACATCATAGCGCCTAGACTTGTTCGCAGCTGTGAGTTGGTGGGGCACAGAACAGCCCTCCTTGTGAATCAAGGCAAGCTTGTGCATGCACTTTGCAATGGCTTGCCATGTTACTCTGAGTTCCTGGGTGAGCTCTGGCTGTGTGCGACAGGGATCCGCATCCAACAGTTGCTCCAGTTCTTCATCGTCAACTTTCTGTGGCTGTCCCGTACATTCTGCATCATGGAGAAAAAAATTTCCCTACTTAATCCGCTGGAATCGCTTCTTACACGTACTGTAGGATACAGCAGCCTCACCCAAAGCAGCACAGATCATTTGCTGGGCTTCCGCGGCACTTTTTTCAGCTGAAACATGAACAGGAGGCAGTTCCTCAAATGTTGCTTCTCGAAAGACATTGCTTTCACCGTCAACTTTCGTCCCTTCTGTCACTGCAGCTGTGAGCGGTTAAGGTTGCCTGGAAAGCTGTTGGATGGCGCTGCAGTCAGCTATTATCGCACATAGCTATTTGCATTTGCCAATGTTCTATGATCGCTTGCGGTTAAGGGCTGAGTATTAAGTTGCACACCAAATACTACAGCATCTTTTGAGCCAGCTTAAACTCTGGTTTAAATTGTAAACAAACTGGGTGTTGGTTTTCCTGCAGAGCACACTTGGCATATCTTTAATGATGTTATATTAACATAAAAACACGTGGAAATAACTTTTCTATGGGTCTTATAGAGGTATTATTTTAAAAAAGTTGGTGGTCAAATTTTTGAACTAAAGCCTGTTTCATCATCAGGACTACGTCACTGGAGTAGTTGCTGCCACTCAGTCGGAAGTGTCCCACTACAATTATCCTTAATTGTGGAACTTCTTCTCGCTTCCTCTTTACTAAGTTTGAATAGAGGTGCCATAAAAGTGGCACCTCTATATGTGCCATATTTCCATCCCTTCTTTTAGCTTCCTCTTTACTAAGCTTGATTGGTGGGTGATTATTCTTACTTAGCAAAGGGGAAGCTGGAAGAAGGGATGGGAATATGGTACATATAGAGGTGCCACTTTTATGAAACCTCTATTTAAACTTAGTAAAGAGGAAGCTAGAAGAAGGGATGGAAATAGCGAGAAGAAGAAGATCCACAATTAAGGATAATTGCGGTTGGACACTTCCGACTGAGTGGCAGCAACTACTCCAGTGACGTAGTCCTGATGATGAACTAGGCTTTAGTTCGAAAATTTGACCACCAACTTTTTTAAATAATACCTCTTAAGACCCGTAGAAAATTTATTTTCACAGTAAACTATGAATAGAGGTGCCATAAATTCATTTACAACTAGGATAAAAACATATGAAATATTATTTTTGATATTAGAAGTGCTCTAGAAGTGAAACAAAGTAAAAAAAACAAACAAAATGGATATACTGTGTTACTTCGTATTCATACAAATTGGTGCACCCATTTTCCAAAACTATATCCAGGTCATTTAATTTTTGAAACTCTACAAATTTGTTACTTGTAATGAGTATGGAAACGGGAAGTAGATTTGTGTGTGCATGTGAGAATAACTTTAAGCGCATTTCATATGTCTAGTTTTTCACCAAAATGACTGAGCCTTTAAAGGTGACTCTTCTGCAAAGATTTTTAAGGCCGCATTTCACGTCCACTGGGTTTTTCACCTGCATGAATACGCAAATGCTGTGAAAGCCTACTTTTGTGAGGGAATTTTTGCAGCATATTTCACATTCATAGGGATTTTCACCTGTATGACTCAACACATGCACTTTAAGATTACTCTTGCGTGAGAATTCCTTACTGCATATTTTGCATGCATGCTGCTTTTCACTTGTATGAGTGAACATATGTGTGGAAAGGTGACCACTTTGAGCAAATTTCATGTGGCAAATTTCACATTCATATGGTTTTTCACCTGTATGAGTCACTAAATGTCTTGAAAGTACACCCTTCTGCGAAAATTTCTTGTTACACATTTCACATTCATATGGCTTTTCATTTGTGTGAATAACCATATGCTTTGAAAGATTACCTTTGTCTGAAAATTTCTTGCAGCAGACTTCACATTGATGTGGCTTTTCACCTGTATGAGTGAGTAAATGTCTCAAAAGATCACTTTTATATAAGAATTTTTTTTGACATATTTCACACTTACATGGTTTTTGACATGAATGCTTCAACATATGTACCGAAAGATTACTCTTGCTTGAGAATGCCTTGTTGCATATTTCACATTCATGCATTTTTTCACCTGTATGAGTGTGCAAATGTCTTAATAGGTTACTCTTCTGGGAAAATTTCTTGTGACACATTTTACATTCATGATGCTTTTCACCTGTATGAGTTAACAAATGCCTTGAAAGCACACCCTTCTGGGAAAATTTCTTCATGCACATTTCACAGTGATAGGTTTTTTGCCTGTATAAGGGAGCATACGTTCTGAAAAATTCCTTTCTGTACATTCCATTTCCTACTGACGGAATTTTTGACAATCAATGATGAAAAAATGCTTAGCTCAATAATTTTTTAAATATCTTTGGATTGGTAATAATATGAGATGCACTTCTGGTAGTTTTTTCATAGACAGAAATGCAAGCATGGTTTATAAATGTTAAACTTTCATAAGGCATCTTGAGAGATTGGGCTCTTACAAGAATCTCCGAACTCGGAAGAGAAAAAGGATAAATATATTTGTTCAGACTACTTGCCCATGTTTCACAGCAAGTGCTTCTATTCCAGTACTGCAATGTATATAATGAGAAATGTTTAGTCCTTGTTAAGTTCTGCTGCAAATCTGTTTCTGTTTACAATATTTTATTTTATTTATTTATTTTTGATCCAGCAGCATTTAGCACACACTCAAGCATGAAATTCCAGTTTCAAATGGGGGGTGAAAAATCATCTTTTATTCGAAGTCCATTTAATGAAGTCAAACGTGTCATCAGAGCAAATACTCTACATGTAGTTTCTTCATTATATTTTTATCCTTTTTGTACCAACACAACAGTGTGTTCGTTATTCAATCCTAGGTTCTCCAGTCAGTAAATGTAGAAATTCACACCAAACTACCAACCGCCTATAAAATTGTGATGCGTCTTAAGTTCTCAGTTCCCTATATAAAGAATTGATTTTAAATTAAAAATGTAATCTCACTACTTGGAACAATAGATCATAAAAGCATGTCAATGAAGTAAGGCTCATCTAAAATACGGATCACGCACACGTTGACCTTTCAGAACTCAAGCGAAGCATAAAAAAGGTTTATAATTACAATTAATTAGATCTATAAAATTCCGACAGATGACTTCTCTAAAAGCAAAATTTCATCAAAGAAACAAACACTTACTTAGCAGATGGGGGGATGCACCCAAGAGGAACAATCACACATAAATCGCCCATCCTTGATCATACCTAACTTCATAAAAATGAGGTCGTTTTCCTTTTAATACACAGATGCTTTTGTCAATTTCTGCTATTTTCACACGTGGGGATAAAAGGAACAAATAATGCGGCTTCATTCGTTAATTAACTGCCAGAAAAACGATCCCACGTGGCACAGCAGAATCAAAAACACCTAAGAAATCATCAACGCCATGACCTAATCGTCTCCGCGCAGAACCTTGCCCTTGCCTAATAATGATAACTGTAAAATGTAAATCAGCTCTTTTTTTTTTTTTTAATAAGACGATGAGCCTATAGACTAAGCTTTGTGCCTCACAGCAACTAGTTGGCCATGCGGAAACAGCTACAATATCTCCTGATCACTAAGATTCTCGAAGATGCACGACCAACCAAGGAGGAGAACCTTCTTGTGACCAGCACGTGAAGTCACGGTAGCATCACAAAAGTCCATCAAAGGGGCACGCTCATGAAAAGGAAGGTTAGAAATGGAGCGTCCTCAAGGAGAAACGTCTTGAGAGAGTTATATATTTCTCCAAGGCCCGAACTTTACGTTCTGCCAGGGAAGCGTTCCGAAAGTCCAACAGAGAATACGTTTGAGCAGAGATGGAAGTTGAGGAAGGAGGGGTTGTCACTCCAAAACAAACCCTCCGATATGCACTGAACGCAGGGCAGGAGATGAGGAAGTGAGGAACAATCTCAGGCCCGGAGCCACAGAAGCACATCGGGGAGAACGTTTTCGAATCAGAAAGAGGTTGCTATTTAAAGGTGCCATGTCCGTACGTAATTTTTGAATGATAATTGCAGAGGAACTTCGATAACAATGTTCGCTAGGCCATCTGTGACGAAAGCTGATGAACGGATATCGATCTGCCCACCGGACGAAAGCCAGACTGAATCAGAAGCGGAGATCATTATGTAACCACTGTGCCGAGCAGC
The DNA here is from genome assembly GCA_039090855.1 of Macrothele yani. NCBI lineage: Eukaryota > Metazoa > Arthropoda > Arachnida > Araneae > Macrothelidae > Macrothele > Macrothele yani. Next base: position 129,845,380 of record CM077009.1, on the reverse strand, counting down.
GTCGGAGGCTGTAACAGGGGGTGACAGAGCCAGGCCCTCAGCATGGCCCCGTCGGGCGGCAGCGTCAGCGGCCTTATTCGCTGGAAGACCAACATGAGCCGGGCACCAAACGAGCACAATGTCCTCGTAGAAGGAGCGGAGGCGTTGGAGATAATCATGCAAAAGAACGATAATGTCTTGAGATTTGCGATTTAATGCCAGCAAAGCCTGTAGAACAGAACGACTATCAGTAAGCAGCAAGAGGCCACCGCACTGGCAGGGAGCAAATTCAAGCGCTGATATTAGGGCCCACGCTTCAGCCGAGAACACTGAGGAAACAGTCGAGAAGGAGAACGAACGGCTGGATTTGTTCCGTGGAAAAAAATGCCCGATCACCACCGAGGAGTTAATCTTCGAAGCGTCAGTTGCAATGATGTGGTGCGACGCTGAGAACTGGGCCAAGAACACCTCAAAGCAATGTCTGAGAAGCATCGGATGCAGATTTCGTTGCTGAAAAGGGAGACCCGAGCAAATAATCGAGTAGCAGGGTGCAGACGAAACAGGAGGGGCCGGCAGAGCCTGAAGAAGATCGCTGTTGACGAAAAACGGTTCCTGTTGGAAGCGACTGAGCACGATTCCAAGGGGATAACCATGGGATCTCCAAGCGAAGAATGACAAGGTGTTCTCTTCCAGAAGAAGATTAGCGATAGGTGAACGCTGACCCATCGACAAGTGGCGGTACAAAAATCGGACTGTCAGGAGGGTGATTCGAGAACGCACGCTAGCGATTCCGCATTCGGCACGCAAGACCGCCACAGTCGTCGAACGAGGGAGTTGAATGGCTGCACGGAGTGCATGGTTGAGCAGAACTTCTAGAGCGTCGTAGAGATAGGTGGGGGAGGCGAACAGGACCGGAGCCGCATATTCCAGAATAGGCCGAGTCACAGCAACGACAAAGGTGAGAGCGTTGGGGAAGCCAAGACCCCACCGGCGATGACAAACAACTTTAACAGCAGACAAAGCTCGGAAGACTGACTCCTTGACGTGCGTGAGGTGTGAAGACCAGGTCAGGGAGGAGTTAAACCACACCCCTAAAATGTTGATGGAGGAGTGACAGGCCGCTGAGTCGGAGCCCAGCCGGAAAGGAGGGGCAGGCGACCGGCGCTTACTAGAAAAGTCAACCGCGAAGCTTTTAGAAGGAGAGAGACGTATATCCCAGGATGATGCCCACTGAACAATGGAATTCAAAGAGGATTGCATATAACTAAGTGCCGCCGCCCGGTTGGGACTATAGGAAACAATAAAAATATCGTCTGCAAATAAGAACATATGCGCATTCGGATGACAGCAATCTACGACATCATCAATGTATAAGTTAAAAAGGATAGGTGAAATGGAGCTACCCTGAGGAACACCTCGACACTGCGGAAAGGAGGAAGACGCCGTTCCCCGCCAATGAACGCGAAATCTGCGCCGAGCAAGGTAGTCAGCCAGCCAACGGAGAAGACGTCCACGAACACCCAGAGACACCAATTTACCCAGGAGAGCAGGATGACAGACCGAATTATATGCCGCCTGAAGGTCCAAAGACATCAGAAAAACATAATTATGTCTAGTTCGAGCCACCAGAAGATGACGTTGGATCGACAGAAGGCACGCCGATGTGGAACGTCCTGGCAAAAATGCGAATTGCAGCTTGCTGATCCGTTGATGAGAGAGAATGAAGTCTGTTAGGCGAGAGACCAGGATTTTCTTCAAGATCTTCGAAAAAACGATTTTAGAGTGATCATTCGGTACAATCATAAGTCGGGAGCAGGTTTGTTAGGCTTCTTTATTGGTATCACCCAGGACTCTTTCCATCATGAAGGATGAACGTCGGCAGACCAAAAGAGGTTAAGGAGGTAAACCAGCCAAGACGAATTCCACCTCCATATACGTCTCACCAGTTCGTAAGTACAACCATCAGGGCCGGGTGCAGAGCGTCGGGGCGATCCGTTAATAGCCCCGGCAACTTCACCGGCAGTAAGTAACGCATCCATCTCAAGAGAAGAGTCATCACGGTCAATAGAAAAGTAGTGCACCGAACAGCCAGAGGCTGTGGAAAAGAGTTCACCAAACGCCGAAGCCTGCTCCGCCGGATCAGCAACAAGGAAATCGTCAATCCGAAGCAGCAGGTGATCCGGGCTCGAACTAACATGAGATTTCAGACGGCGCAAGAGGGAGAAAACGAAGCCTAGCCTCGAGGTGTCGTTACATTGTGCCTTCCAGTAGGCACGTCTCTTAAGAGTGAGGAGGTGGCGAAGATTCCGTTCTTCCTGCCGATATAATTACCAAGCGAAGAGGCAGCCGGATGACTTGGCATAGCGAAGAGGCAGCCGGATGACTTGGCATAGCAAAGGAGGCGGCGTTTCTTGCGAAGCCGCTGAGCACAATCAAAGTCCCACCAGGGAGACCAACGTCGCCGACGAGAAGCGTGGAGAATCTGGGAAATTCGGTCCAGAATCAGAGCGGCACCATCAGGAGTGGAAGGAATTTCACCACGGATAATCTTCTGGATGAAAGGTCAAGCCACTGACCAAGCAACTGGTTGCAGACCCAGTAAAGGAGGCGGAGGGGAGCCAAATATCCCTGCCTCCAAAGTTGTTTTGATAGGATGATGGGTGCTACCGTAGAGGTCACTATCCACAGACCAGGAGCAGTACGGAACCAGCTGAGGAGAGCACATGGTGAGGTCCAAAACAGAAGAACTTGACCCCCTGAAAAAGATAGAAGCCCCGAGTTTAGGAGACGAAGATCCTGCGAGCAAAGACAGTCCACGAACTCAGTAGCTCCCCGGCTTGGAGAAGCAGAACCCCAGCTAGGGTGATGAATGTTGAAATCCCCAACCACCATACAACAATCAGTGAGCAGTTGTTCGATCCGTCCAAGCAAGAGCGCCGAGAGGGGAGGAGACGGAATGTATAAATTAATAATCCTGAGCGTGGTGTCGCCAGAGAAGATATCCGTCGCAAGAAGCTGCTCGTTCAAATCCGAGATGAAGATGTCCACCAATCTGGAAGAGATATCCGACCTAATTGCAGTTAAGAGGCCACCCCCGACCCTCCCCCCCGATCACTCCTATACACCGTACGGGCTGGGAGGGGAAAAGAGAGACCAGGAGATAGCCAGGATTCTTGGATAGTCAAGATCGTGGCTGCAGAAAAAATAGAACTGTCGGTGAAATAAGGTCTTTTGGAGCGAAGGGATTGCGCATTCCATTGGACCAGCGACCAATGGAATGCGCAGACCCCGAATCAACAGACCACAACAGACAAGAGCATGCAAAGACAAATATCCTACCTTGGATATGGGAAGAACCAACCGCCTGCAAAACTTTAGCAGGCAAAGAAACGAAAATAGAAGAGGAAACAGCAAGCCGCTGTTTCAAAAATGCTACGAAACAAGTACGCTTTCGCCAACGACGACACACCCAAAACACACAGTATCCTACGGGGTTCACCGATTAGAAACAGGAGAACCAACTTCACACCAGCCAACCGTTGCCAATCTAACACAAACTCCAACTCAAATCAGCTCTAAATAATCTTTTTTATTTTTTTTTATTGGAGTTTTAACGAACACCGTGAGCAACTCAATGCGCTATAAGCAGTCGCCCGTCCCTAATTTATTTATTTATTTTTTTTTTTGATTGGAGGTTTAACGACCACCGTGAGCAACTCAATGGGCTATAAGCAGTCGCCCGTCCCTAATTTAGGGTCACTGGTTCCAGGGAAGGGAGAGAGCCAGTGCCGTAAGACAAACACAACATCCATGCCTGACCGGGATTCGAACCCGGACCCCTTACGGACGAATGATCAGAGGCCAACGCCTTAGACCACTGCGCCACCGGGGCGGCCCCTAATTTAGGGCCACTGGTTCCAGGGAAGGGAGAGACAAACACAACATCCATGCCACACCGGGATTCGAACCCGGACACCTTACGGACGAATGATCAGAGGCCATCGCTTAGACCACTGCGCCACCGGGGCGGCCTCTAAATAATCACTTGTACCTTATGTTTTTAGCACAATGGCTTTCCGCACATCCTGCGACTCCTATTGGCCCAAACTGATGCCCATGATTCCACAAGTTATTACCCAGGTGTAGAGAGACCCTTGTTTATGGAGCTGTGCTTCATTTTTTTTTTATTATGTTGATTGTGGGTTTAACAACCACCCAGGTCAACTCAAAGGGCTCTAAACAATTGGATGTATCTTATTTAAGGCCACTGACTCCAGGGAAGGGAAAGAGACAGTGCCGTAAGAAAAACAGCATCCATGCCTCACGGGATTCGAACCCGGACGAATGATCAGAAGCCATCGTGTAGACCACTGAGCCAGCGGGATGGCCAGTACCACTTTACATGAAGGCTATAACCGTGAAAGGCGGCCGTTAAAGTGTGTGAAAGTTTGTGCTTTCCAACCCTACTGGTATACATTTTGTGTTGGCCGAAAAACATTTTTTGTCGCAAATGTTTCTAATTTTACATCGTAACTTGTTGCCGATGTGTGGGAAAATGTTGGATTTATAAAATTCTTAATCATTTTGAGACACCTTCCCATTTCTATTTTAGACTGAAATTCATGAAACGTTAGTACAAGTTCAAAACAAAACATAACGTTTAAATTGAAAACTTTTTTACTGTCGGTTTAAATTTAAATTATTTATTTGACCTAGTGCTACAGATACAGTGACAAGCAGATATAGGTGCACAGTTTTGATCGTTGTTACCTTCGGATGTATCTGGGCAACACGACTGAAAATGACTAAGCCATGCAGTTCTCTCCGTAGTTTTGGTTCTGAGACCGGTTTACTGGTTTCCAGACTTGTCAAGAACTGTACTGTTGATACAGTTCTTCACAAGTCCGGAAACGTGTAGCAGTTGCTAATCGTACCAAACGCCTGCGATCCCGATTTGTCATCATAGAGCTTCTACCACAGTTGCTCCGCCCACAATGATAGCTTCCATACTTCCATTGGAAACGGGCTCTACTGTAATACAGAATGCTACAGGAGCTTTAAACGCACATCTCAGACGTCCACAATCATCCAGCAGTTTTACTCTGCATATTTATATAGCTCGTTACGTTCATCAACTTTATGTACATGTTTCAATCAGCAATCCGTAATTCTTTGTCCGGTGTGTTTATATTATAAACGAATATGCATATTTGACATGGTAGGAATTTTTACTCCAGAAACGAATTTTCCTTACCCCCGGATTTTTCAAGGATTTTTGTCAGCCCCGAGCTCCTCGCTATAAGCAGGTTTTAATGTAGTTCGTTTTCCCCAAGGATTCGGTGAATGACTGTAAGACTGAATACTTTTACTGCTACTTTCTTACCAGCTTTGACTTAGTTATTGGTATTTTAGTTTGGTGAATGACTGTAAGACTGAATACTTTTAGTGCTACTTTCTTACCAGCTTTGACTTAGTTATTGGTATTTTAATTTGGTGAATGACTGCAAGAGTCAATACTTTTTTTTTTTGATTGGAGGTTTAACGACCACCGTGAGCAACTCAATGGGCTATAAGCAGTCGCCCGTCCCTAATTTAGGGTCACTGGTTCCAGGGAAGGGAGAGAGCCAGTGCCGTAAGACAAACACTACATCCATGCCTGACCGGGATTCGAACCCGGACCCCTTACAGACGAATGATCAGATGCCAGCGCCTTAGACCACTGCGCCACCGGGCGGCATACTTTTTTCGATACTAGTTTTGCTTAATACACTCACGGACAATGAAACTTGCGCACCTAGAAGAAAACTTGGTACAACCGCGAAACTTTGCAAATAGCTAGAGTACTTGCAGGTATGCAAATGATCCATGTTTGGTGCGAGTGCGCACGACCGCACACGCTGAGGTCGCGCTGCCAACACGAACCGGCAGCCTTACAAACCAGCGTATGAGGATGTAGCAGACACGTGACTCTCAGCATGGCAACGAGCCTTAGTAACGTAACTGAAGGACAACCAGCCTCGTTGAAATGATGGCTTCTTGCTTTGAAACTTTAACTTCCGAGCAAAATGCGGTATTTGGAAAAATTAAAGAGATTGAAGGAAAAGATACTTATGTGCTGAATGCAAGTATTTTCGAAAGTGATGCGAAAAATTTTCCGAAAGTGCAAATAGTAAATATTTTCTATTACTTCGTCTTTGGTCGGAGCGCCTTTACTGCAGAACAGTTCGAGGCATATAAAAGTTTCGAAGCATATAACAGTTTCTCGTCGTCGGCATTCTTTTACAGGGTAATTTAGAACGATCACAAATTCGTGAGTAATCAGTAAGTTGTGGAAAAAATAGCTACGCTGCCTTAATAAGTAAGGTTCTCTTCCCTTCCAGGTGCGGAGATTTGAGTAAAAAAAAGATACGTTTTCTTTCTTTCCAGGAATCGTTGATTTTGGATACTACTCACCCTTGAAAGGTTCTATGCCTTTTTGAGAGTTTAATATATATAGCCAGTGCCGTTAATGCCCACCAGATGGAGACGTCTCAGTAGCTTAGCCCATCTTACGGATTCATAGCACCGTGGATTGTTGGCCACCGTGGTGTAAAGCTAACGCGCTCGGCTAGATATCAAGAGTTCCGTGGTTCAATTCCACGGTGGCGGCTGAAAACAATTCTTCGGTTGCTATGTGTTTCTGGAACGTGGAAAGAGCGATGTATTTATTTATGTAGCTCTTCAACAAAAAGTGTCTTTCTAAGCTCTGGGAAGCGATATCCAAGCCTTAGAAAAATGAGCAAAATCTTTTTTTTTTTTTTTTTACGTAAAATTGTAGTGAAAAAATAAAATAATTTTGCTGGGATTTTTGCCCTGTAATCTATTTATCCACAAATAAATTTAGCAGCATAACACCGACCTCTGAACAGACCTAGACACCAGAAAGGATTTTATTTGGGCAATAGTTTTAGCCATTATTTGCATTTTTCTGCAAAAGTGGGCTTAGCTCCAGGTAAAAATGCAGGTGTACAAAAAAAATTGGAGGGGGGGGTTATCGTGTAAGTAGTAATAAAACCTGTGCAAAAAAACAGCCAACACCTTTCAAATTCAACTTGAAAACTTTGAATCAACGAAAGAAACGCCTGGCCCAATAAGTGCAAGCACTGCACTCAAATAGCGTTTGAAAAAGTAAAAGATGGATTCTCTGCTTTACCAGAAATAACTGATTTCTAGATAAAACCAACATTTAAGAGGTTCTTTGCCTTTGAAGAGTCTAACTCTTCAAAAAAAAAAGTGTTTTCTAAGCTCTGGGAAGCGATCTCCCTTCGTTTGGCATACAAGCGAATTTTTTCGGTACTGCTTTTAGAGACAGCAGCTAGTAGCCTAAAAAAGACTTATGGTCTCGATTTCCTCTATTACCGCAATTCATAATGCCAAAAATTCTAGGCATTTCGGCTTCAAATTTTTATAAACACCGACCAATAATTATTGCACTTTACGTACTAAGTGTAGGATGGCCAGCTATGCTTGTCCTTCAGCAACTTGCAGGGGCTGTTGCCACTTCACTAAAACTTCTCGATGACGTCACGTGCTACATCTTCATAGTCGATGCCCCATGAAAGCGAAAAGCACCGGCCACGGTGTATGATAAGTCAGGTGATACGACTCCCGGGAAAAAAAATCGTCCGTTAATGTCACTTGTCACTAGATGGCGCAAGGAACGTGTGGGCCGATGATTTCAAACAACCTATGCTTTCTTATGGGAGGAAGCGACAGAAACATCCGTTTTTTACGAATGCTATTTTGCTTGGATTTAAAAAAAAACGATCTGGAACGCTTCGCAGACATGCACTTTTGTCCTTATCACGTGGAAATATATCAAATAAGCCATATATATATATAACTTTTTTGCCACGAAAATGAGTACTCGAACGGGTGGATTTCTGAGCAGACGATGCTGAGTTTTTTTCGGAGACAATAAGGAATAAACCTTTTATCATAAGAAAAACGTGTATTTCTTGTAAAATGAGATGGTACTGTATATTTGGAGGAGCAATTATTCACATGGAATGTTAATTTTTCTCTTATAAGTTTTGTTTTTGCTGCACTCATTGGAGCATCATTAACGGAAACTATTCGTTTCGAAACACCAAATTTTTCGCAAAAAATTATTTTTATTACTCTTCCCCTCGAAAAATCATTCGCTAATGATGTTTTTACTTACTAATATTCAAGATGTCTTTCGCATGTGTGCTATTTTTGTACCTAATCATACTAATGAATAAGGGTCTTCATCTGTGCTGGCGATGGCGGCAGAGAAAGTGCATCGCGGTGAAATGGTCGATTTTCCCCGTCGGAGATTTCTCAGACCTGCGTGCATATATTGTAGTACGATCAGAGCCCATTTAAAAAGGAAGGGGGCTAGAGGGTCTGCAGGCCCGGGCCCCGTATTTTCAAGGGGCCGCAGAATTATGCAGGATGCTTGAAGAATTGGCAGAGTTCTAGTTTTTTCTTTTTTTTTCCAGATAGCACAGCAAAATTATGTATATAAGAAATTGCCTTGTGAAAAAAAAATTCTATTTTTTTCAATTGTTTTAGAAGTGTGCAAAAAGTATGGTCGCCCCGTAGTCCAGCCTCAAATTTTTTAAAACATTAGATTTTTCTTTTTTTTTTTACACATCTGCAATTGGGGGAAATTTTCGTACATTAAGAATTCGTTTGAATCATGATAATTGGATCATATTATTTCGCCCACTACTTCGATATAATTTCAACAAGCTGAACCCTGGTGCTGGGAGGGATTGAAGCAGAACTGAACTGGTATCCATTTTTCTACCATGTATCTTTACATTTTCTTGCTAACACCGATTCCCACATGAATTGTGGAATACACACTTCAATACAGTGGGGATATTTTTATGGCTTCCTCATCATATTTTGGGAATGTTTTCTCCTGGGTTATCTCCCGCTTAAGTAAAAAAAAAAAAGTTGACATACTCTACCTCCTGTGCAGAAACTTAGTTTCTGGAACTTCATACAATATAATTGCACAAAGTAATAAATTAAAAATACCTAAGATAAATACCAATTTAGCACTGATGAAATGTTAACTACCATATAATTCTACGACGGTTAGTATGAACTATCGGCCCACAACTCCTCAACGCCCCCTGGTGACCTGTCTGTGACATTAACAGTCCGTTTTCAAACTGTTACAGTACGGAGAGTTGTATCACCTGACTTATCATACACCGTGGCACCGGCCAACGCAAGCAAGAGTACAGAGTGACAAGAATGCCAGGTAGACGCCAGACATCGATTTACGCGACTTACGATCATCGAGATGAATACCGCAAGGTGACAGGCGCGCCGTATAGCCCGCTACGTGGATCGTTCAGATCTAACCGTCCGACTGTGTTGGGAGCAGTGGACACGTGACGGCACTTGCACACGGCGGAGCGGCTTTGGACGAACCAGGAGTACCACCGGTAGAGACGATCGAGGGATCGTGCGTTGGTCAGGCACGAACGAATCCCACGGGAACCAGGTCCACTATGCAGGCAGATGTAGCAGCTCCTGTGTGCCCACGAACCATTTCCCGACGCCTCGCGGAAGCGAATCTGCTATTCAGGCCCGACCTTCTCCAAACAAGGGCCTGGGTGCAAAAAAAATTTGGGGCCCTAAAAAAATCTGAATAATAAGACATACATAAAATGAAAAAAAAATTGTATTCGAGGAGACTCGTTCTCAGCTTGGATGTGTCAAGAGGAACTCGTAAAAATAATGTGCTGTTATTTGTCGGTTCGTTAGGTTTGCGAGTAAACAGGAACTTTAATGAGCCCATAAAATTGAGTTTCTAACAATATTAATTGATTCAGTTTCATACAGAGATTTCTGTAAAACACGATAAGTAGAAAATGTTATGTTAGCTATTTGTGACCTCGGTGACGAAAGCTCATACTCTTTGCTGTTGTTAAAAAACTAAAACAATGTTCGAAAAAACATCAATAAAGATGTATCATACCCAGCCTGAAACGTTTATTATATGTTACCTAATAATCGCTAGCTTTTTTTACTGATCCACATACTAAAATGTAAAGATATAGATCGAAAAAGGCAGCCACATCATCACTATTCAATGTGATGTTACGATCTCAGTCGTCTCACTAACATGGAGGCGAAGGCCGTGGCGTCAGAATCGTGACGTTTCGCTAGCTTAATTTTGATCACACGAGGGGAACGGAGGATCCAAGGTACTTAGAAGGAGGAGAGTTAGGTCCATCGCAATAGCCCCGTCTTCCCGTTTCTCTTGGCTGCGCTGTGACGTCACGGCGGCCATAAGCGAAGGGGTAGCGCGCACTGAGCCACAGCGAGGAGGTTTTCTGTGCTCTGAGAACTTTCATTAGAATTATCAGCGCCAGTTTCAAGTAAATAATTTTTAAGTAAGAATTGTACAAACACCCAACTATTTTTCGAAACATAGTAAATATATATACTGGGCAAAAACATATATATATACTGGGCAAAAACCGGAATAGGACATGAATACTGTTCAATGCTTACTCTACGAAGGAATTTTTTGGTAACTCAGAAACATATTTCTAGCATGGAGAATAAAACTTTTTTTTTATTGGAGTTTTTTTTTTTTTTTTGATTGGAGGTTTAACGACCACCGTGAGCAACTCAATGGGCTATAAGCAGTCGCCCGTCCCTAATTTAGGGTCACTGGCTCCAGAGAAGGGAGAGAGCCAGTGCCGTAAGAAAAACACAACATCCATCCCTCACCGGGATTTGAACCCGGACCCCTTTCGGACGAATGATCAGAGACCACCGCTTAGACCACTGCTCCACCGGGGTGGCGAATAAAACTTCCGTATTACATCTCTATAATAATAACATATTCGAAATGTTTTGTATAATGTGGCATGCATTAAATAAACACTTACCTCAAACAGAAAGTTATTTGATTCACTATGCTATACCATTTATCGCAGACTTCCTCCATTTCTCATTTTTCTTTAATTCCGTCCGTTTGAAGGGTTTCGACTTCTGATTGTTTAAGTGTCTGATTCTTATAAATGTCTGAATGCTGACATATAGCATTATGGTGATCGTTGCACAGAGGGGAACTTGTTACAGAGGTTTTCTGCCAAATGTTTCATAACGCCACAAGATTTATGAACAGTTTCTTTTCCATGAAAAGACTGAAATTCATTTTCCAGTTTACGGACTGTTTCGAACCATTCCGTTGTTGGTTCAATTAACCCACCGCGACTCAGTGTTCGAATCCACGAAGGTGATGATATGTCTGTATAATTTAGTTCTGATGTAGGATTTCCCAAAGATCTGTCGATGTGTTTGAGTTTAAATGCTACATAACCAGCTAAATACCTGAGGTCCTTGTATGAACAATCATGGCTATGCTGCATATTATCGCTATTACCGGACACATTGTCTGCAGTTTGGGCACCACCGTAATCACAAATAATATCTCTGATTTCCATTTGTTCTTTTTTTTTTTTTTTTTGGGTTGGAGGTTTAACGACCACCGTGAGCAACTCAATGGGCTATAAGCAGTCGCCCGTCCCTAATTTAGGGCTACTGGTTCCAGGGAAGGGAGAGAGCCAGTGCCGTAAGACAAACAAAACATCCATGCCTCACCGGGATTCGAACCCGGACCCCTTTCGGACTAGTGATCAGAGGCCATCGCTTAGACCACTGCGCCACCGGGGCGGCCCATTTGTTCTCTGGAATCATTTTCAGTTTGCAAGTCTGTGAGTTCGTTGAAAAAGGAACTACTGAAGTACTGCATGTTTGAACAGTTTTCGGCACTTACATTAGGTGATGAAGGTGGCGGCAATTTTAAGCTGAGCAACAGTAGTTTTAATCTATTTTTTACTTCTGTGGGTAGCGGATGGTTATAAAAACGACCCAGTCCTCTTATCTGCGAAAAAGATTCTCCAACACGTCTTGGTTTATTTAGTCAGTTACATAAGATGTATTGTATTTTTTTTTTGATTGGAGGTTTAACGACCACTGTGAGCAACTCAATGGGCTATAAGCAGTCGCCCGTCCCTAATTTTGGGTCACTGGTTCCAGGGAAGGGAGAGAGCCAGTGCCGTAAGACAAACACAACATCCATGCCTCACCGGAATTCGAACCCGGGCCCATTACGGACGAATCATCAGAAGCCATCGCTTAGACCACTGCGCCACCGGGGCGGCTTTTATTTTTGCTAAGCAGGAATGCAAACCTTTTAGAGATGCTATGGATACCATCCACCCAGTCTGGAATGGAAGAAGTTCATTTCTTCCAATAACACGCATTGATGAAAGTGTAGAATACATCTCACTCAAAATGTTTTGCTGAATATCTATTTTTTTTCCAAAAGCACACTGCAATGGCTCTTTGGAGCTGGGTAATCTACAGTTCATTATGTCGAAACAGTCATTTACCAGTTTTATAAAATTAGCAATTTGTTTTCTTTCAGGAAAAAATACTCTACAGCTTTGCTTACGCTGTTAGATAGCATCTGGGTCCGTGCGACTTGCGGGACAGGCAGACATCAATAGCTCGTGTGGCCCCCATGGCTGGAAATAACGGCCGCTACACGCCGCGGCATCGAACGAAAGAGGCTTTGGATGTAGGCTTGGGGTATGTCAGTTCAGGCTGCTTCCACACGTTGCCACAATGTTTAAGATCAACAATGACAGATGAAGGTCTGTCATCTTTGGCAATTTTAACCACTGCAAATGACATTGCATAACCTCTGGACTTATCAACATCAATATTAGTATTTACAACAATAAAAGCCCAAGAAGTTAAATGTAACGCACTCGGCTAGATATCGAGAGTTCTGTGGTTCATTTCCACAGAGGCGGCTGAAAAACAATTTTTCGGTTGCTGTGTGTTTCTGGAACATGGAAAGAGCGATGTATTTATTTATAAATTTACTTAATTTATGCAAACTGTATTACAAAAAATGAACTCACTTAATACATGTTATTAATTATGTAAACAAAATATGTGTGTGTGCGAATATCATAACAGTTATATTTGATGGATGGTCTCCCATATATAATTCCACATTCCATTCCCCCATATAAATTCCACATTTCACTTATATAATATTTGAGAATACCCGTTATATACAACTAGGGGTATCCAGTATTTCCCTGGTAAAGATTCGTGGAATCACCATGTTCAGTGGGTGAAATTTTATGAATGAAAAATATATTCCTGTAATTTTCCAGTAAATTTATTTTAATTTGTTTAGGTTATTGCTGTCTGGTAAACAATATTCTTGGTTTTTCTATTGGGAGCAAATTTTGTATGGGTTTGGTTCTCGAAAATGTTGTATGGGGGCCCCTTGACCTCCCTGGGCTCCGACCCCTTCAAAAACCATGTATGGTCAAAGTTAGGGTACCATGAGATAATAGACCAAATTTGGTGGTTGTAAATTGAAAACTGTAGAACTTTTTTACGAAAATTTTGTATTAGGGCCCTTGACCCCAGGCTCCGACCTCTTCCCAAAGCCATCTACAGTCTAAGTCAGAGTACCATGAGATACTACGGTATATCAAATTTGATGGTTCTAAATTGAAAACTGTAGAAATTTTAACTATAATAAACATTTTGTATGGGGGCCTCCTTGACCCATACCCCGGGCTCCGATCCCTTCCAAAACCCTTCTACGAACTAAGTTAGAGCACCATGAGATAGTATACCAAATTTGGTGGTTCTAAGTTGAAAACTGTAGATTTGTATAGCGACAACAATTTGTTTGTATGTTTGTATAACAAACATACAAGCAAACAATTATACAAACTTTCACTTTTATATATGAAGAGCTTATTTCCAAAAGGTTGGGAGTCATTTTTTTCGATTCTTCAGAAAACTTGTGACTTAATGCTTGATGGAAACAAACCTGAATTTCTTCGTTCATTTTCTATAGGACTGAATTCCGTTTGGAACTTCTGCTAGCTGGAAATATATTTCCATACATGTGCTGCAATCTCTCACATCGAAAAGTCAATTTTGCTAATTTTTGACTTAATGCCTTTTGGAAATAAGCTGTTCATATACAGATTACTTATACTGCATATCTTTCAATTATATGTGGCTGAGAAACTACAGAATTCAACATAAAAAGAAAAAAAAGAAAAAAAAACATATTGTAGGGGGTATTACTGAAGCTAAAGCTGGCCAAGACTTCCAGATTTTGTTTAGCTATTTTCTTCTTGGAATTTCACTATTTGAAAGGCATATTTTAACCTTGGGTCTTTTTGCTTCACTTCTAGTTTGTTTATTTATTTCCTTCTTGGAATTCCAGTTTTGGAAAACAAAGCTTAAACTCTAGTCTGATGCTTAGTTCCTGAGTGTTTTTATCTCCATGGTTGTTTTGCACATTTCATTGAAAAAGTTTGCTCATTTCCCATGTATTTTACTTACTGCTTTTACATAAGTTCTGACATTTGGGGGTTTCACAGTTCATAGACATTTTCAAATCTCCATGCATTATTATTTACCTTTTTGTTTTAAGCACCACACAGTTAAAATTTATATCGCTATATGTGATGTGGAATTCTAATTAGATTTTTCCTTCTTTGGAATCACTTTTTCATGTTGAGGTTTGTATCAAATCGCTTCTCCATTATTTAGGTATTCTCAATTTTTTTTATTTTTTTTTTGTACATTTTGAGGGCAAAAACAGATAATCAATTGAATTCATGTTTTGATCAAACAGTATTGCCTCCATCCAGATCAGATTTAACTAAAAAACATGCAAACAGAGACATTTTGTCTTTAAATTATTTAATTTTCCACATTTTCTTTCTTTTCATTTGATCTAGATGTTATGCATGAATGGGAAGGAATGTAGAAAATGTTAATACTGAAGGTACAAAAATCTTCATTAATATACAGAGATCTATATTTAAAATATGCTTGCATTTGACTATTTATTATGAAGAAAATATTATGAAATGCAGTAGATTCTGGTTAATTGAGCCATTGATTAATCAGGGCAGCTGCTTATTTGGGACAATTCTTGTAGAACATCCCAAATTAGCTCTTTGGGACAAAATTTCACATAATTGGGCCAAAGTGTTCTAGACCCAATGTGTTCTGATTAACCCAAACTACTGTGGTTATACCTCTGCAATGGTACTTCTCTTTTCACTGTGTTACAGTACTGACTTGGTTCACCAATTTTCAACAGGCTTGCAGAGCTTTTTCACATCATAGCAGAACAAGTGCACCCCAGTGGTACACACAGGATGCTGGCATGGTGAGGGTTTAATGAAAAATAAAACCCCCGTCATCTCACAAATAGTGTTGCAGGCGATTTTTTTTAAAGGAACAATTAATTAACCAATTAATTGACTAAAAAAATTTGATTAATGAGTTGAAATTTTTAGTTGATTCACACCCCACTAATGCATGGTATACTCAGTCTTAAATGTTAAAAATAAACAATGCCCCACCACAGCACGAAATATTTATTTCCTGACTTACTTCAAACATAACTCAATTTGATGTGCTGTTTCAGATAGTTGTAATCATGATATCACTGCATATATTTAATACTGCTAATCAGTTTAATCGATTTTCAATGATTGTGTTTCAAAAATATGCATATGTTTTGAATTGTTGTAGTGTTGAGAATGATTGTTCACTTACTGTGCAGTTGCTAGCAATGTTGCAAGCATGTGCAGAAGTTTATTTTCATTGCATAGGAGAAATGTATCATGACCATTTCTCAGAATGTTTTCAATATTAAGAATATGCTGCAACCATTGCTTTAGTTTTCTGATAGCTTCCTCTATACAACAATCAAGAATATATCTGTATTTTTCAATAAATGTCTTGGTGCTATTTTCTTGCTATATAGTTTAGGGTGACCATATTTCCTTGAGACAAAAACGGGACAAAAAAGTAAGACAATAAAAAAACTTTTATTACTTAAACGTATCGAGCTTACCATTATTCTTCAGTTAACAGTGACAGAACCCATACAAAAATTTAGGTACACTTAGAGGGGGACTATTTCACCACTATCGTACCATAAATATTTCTTCGATGAAGGAGGAAGTAATAATGGTTTAAAACTCAGGCACCACGCGACGATAACACATAAACATATAAAATGAGTGAAACATACAGAGTCACGTACGGTAGAAGGTTCGTTTAGCAGTAGCTTTTGGTCATCCTACGACCTATCCTATCTCACCCTCAGACACCCCTGGAGTTCATGCTATTTCCATTTCAACTTCCTCTGGTCTCTCAGTGTATATTGGAAGCATATACCAAAGCATCAAACCAAGACTTGGTGAACACAAAAAAGATGTTTCCAATGGTCTTCCAAAGACAGCTTTATCTACACTAACCCTTGAAGACACCTCTGCAGTTCCCATTTGGAGAGAAACCAAAAAAAGTTGCCCCTTTCATCAACAAGGCATCTCTGCGTTTTCAAGAGAGCATTGAAATTTTGCTCACCAAAAACTGCAATTCAGAGACCCCTCACCAAATCCCATTTATTTGGATTTCTCTTCTAAAATCTGGCAATAGTTCCAACACTCCAACTTCAAATTGTAGTTCTGGCAACCAGCCCATCCAGTCGATCGCAGGTGATCAAGGTCGTAGGATGATCGAAAGCTACCGCTAAACGAACCTTTTATCGTACGTGACTCCGCATGTTTCGCTCGTTTTATATGTTTAAGGAAGTAATAATCTTACGCAGCAAACTTCGGTCTTTCAACACCCTATCATAAAACTTCTCACACTCCATGACACAATTTTGTCTTACAACTAACATTGCTCTCATTGTCTCAACACTTAACCTAGATTTCTCCTTTGACCACATACTGTTCATAAGAGAAAATATTCTCTCAACAGGTGCTGTACTTCCTGGAAGAGAAAGAGAAAACTCTACAATATTACAAAAGCCCTGAAAGAAAAAAAATTGTACCCATCTATCAGATACAGGAATGTTTTCTAGGCATTTTTGCTCATTTCAGAAAAAATATGCTTGACCAATGTACAAGTATATTTATAGTTTTTATTGAAAACAGGACAAAATTTACATTTTTATTAAAACGACCGGACGGTCGGGAAATATAAAAAAAAACGGTACGTATGGTCAGCCTATTAATCGTAAAACCTCTCTTATTTGGCAAAAGACATATAAAACTTTGCAAAATTGTTTTGTGTCTGAATAGTCATCAATTTGGTTTGTGATAGAATCAAGAAAAAGGAATGAACACTGAGATGCAGTAATATTACTCCGGAGTGTTCTACTTTGCATTTCCACCGAACAGTAAAACTTTTGTGAAATTTAAATTGCATTTTTTTCTTAAGTACAAATGCCAAGTCACAGACAGGGAGAAGGGGGTTCTGGCCCCAACTAACCCCTATGCAGATGAGCCACTGGTGTACTCATTTGAAAGGAAATCTGAAATCATGGCTTATAATTTTTACGAATTTTGACATTATGCCAGGTGCACAGACTGAGGTGGGATATTCAAGAATTTGTTTTTGCTGAAAGCACAACAAAAATATGAAAACATAATTAAAATCTCTAACCACAGCTGTACTGACCAATCAGATGCTCATGAAAAATTTCAGAGCAACACTGCTTACACATGCAACAGAATAAAATTAAGGGCTTAGAGTGGTATTAAATTAAGGACTAGAGTCATTTTAAAGTTTAATTTTGTAAGAAATACCTTTTCTTTATTTCTAAGGGTGCTTTCATTATTTGAATTTCTTAAATATGCAAAACAAATACATAAAAATGATAAAAAATTAGAAATTCTCTCTCTTTAGGGACAAGTTGTCAATTTTAGCAGCTCAGTAGCCCATTTAAGAATGACATTTTCTTCAGAAAAAACTGCCATGTCTTTGAAGCTCTTCGAATATCATTTTTAAATCTCCAAAATAAAGATAATTTGGTGCAAATGTTGACTGGACCACATTATGGAACACAAGTGCAGGCAACTCGTTTTTTTTTTTGTTTTTTTTTTTGCACAATAAACCCAAAAGTCCACATTTCCTCAGACTTTTCCACAGAACAATATTCAATAACATTTAAAAAAGCATAATACACATGATTATATAACTATAGATAGTACAATGTGATGAAATGTCAAATGCATGGAAACTGCAATGTTGACAGAACCTAAAGACTACTGAAGCTTTATCCAAATAGACTTAGTACTGAACAACACCTGGTTCAAATACCTTTGTGTTCAATGGAATCCCTGAAGTAATGTTCAAGTCAAACACTATTACACTTCACATTCTCCCTGTATCAGATATATTTCGTGCAGACTTGTTATAGATACAGGCTGTCTGGATGGAAGATATCCAAAATAAAAAAATGCATATCTCAGAAAGTATTTATTATATGCACTTCTGGTTTGTGTTATTATAAAGAAAAAATGTCAGCTTTTTTACTCATTATAATTGTCTCAATGAATTTCAGTGCGGGCACTTTTGGTGGCTCGACAAATGTCCAGATGATAATCGAGATTATTCTACATTGCTTGAAGTATGTTTGGTGTGACAGTAGTCACAGCATCCATTATGCTGGCTTTCAGGTGCTGAAGGTTGATAATCTTGATCTGGTAGACAATGTTTTCAACATAACCCCACAGAAAAAAAATCCCATGGGTTTAAATCTGACAACCAAGGAGGCCAAGCAATTGATCGGCCTCTACCAATTCATCTCCCAGGCATCTTGCGATCCAAGTGATCCCTAACGATGAGGCTGAAATGTGGTGGAGCCCCGTCGTGTTCGAAGACGGTTTGAGGTGGTAGCTGGGGGTAGCACAAACAGTTCCACCATGTCCAGGTACGAGATCCCTGTCACAGTTTCTTCCAAAAAGAAAAAAAGGTCCAATCAGCTTATTATGTATCAAATTGACCCAGATGTTATGTTGCCTCACTCTAGCTCACATGTGGATTTCCATTGTAAACCCCAAATACTGCAGTTGTGCCAATTTACAGTCCATCGGACATGAAAGGTCGCCTCATCTGAGAAGCACACTTGGTGAAGGAAATCGGGTGTTGTGTCAATTCTTTACAGCTTGTCTACAGCAAAGTTTGTGCATGCAACATGGTCATTCAGTTTTGGTGCCTGAAACATTTGAATCTTGTACGCTCTTAGACCAAACAGCTTATGCACCACATTGTGCACCTTTAAACATGAAATCCACACATAACAATTCAGACTGCTAGATGTGAGCTAGCAATCAGAATTGTTTTGAGTGGATTTTGAGAATGCCTCTTTGATGTGTTTGACATTCTCCTCAGATGTCCATAGCTTTCCAGGTGACTTCTCGCATTTGACATTCTCTCCTCAGATGTCCATAGCTTTCCAGGAGACTTCTCGCATTTGACATTCTCCTCAGATGTCCATAGCTTTCCAGGAGACTTCTCGCATTTGACATTATCCTCAGATGTCCATAGCTTTCCAGGAGACTTCTCGCATTTGACATTCTCCTCAGATGTCCATAGCTTTCCAGGAGACTTCTCACATTTGACATTCTCCTCAGATGTCCATAGCTTTCCAGGAGACTTCTCGCATTTGACATTCTCCTCAGATGTCCATAGCTTTCCAGGAGACTTCTCGCCTTTGACATTCTCCTCAGATGTCCATAGCTTTCCAGGAGACTTCTCACATAACAGTCCTCAGTTTGCTGTCCCAGAACTGGATGCCTTTCCATGTTGGAGGTTTTGCTCATATTGCATTCTAAAATGATGCTGAACAGTAGCAACAGACTTTAATTCAACAAACCATAACATGCATCCAACCTTCTGCAGGTGTCAACATTCTGACTGAGCTTGTCTATAGTCAGTCAGGATGCTGCCACATGTGCGTGAGCGGGTACCAGTTGACTCGCACACGTGAGCGGAGCATGGAAAAAAAACTTTGAACGATTCTCTCAGCAATGGTACAAACCAGAAGTGAAAAACACATATTTTCCGAAGTATGACTTTCGTTTTCATTTTGGATACCTTCCATCTGGATGCTCTGTATATTAAAGTTTAATATGACAACATTCTAAATAGGAATTAATGCCCAGTAAAATATGGTGTCAGAATAAATGTTGCATGAAGAAAAACCAGTTACCTAAGTAATTTATGTGTGGTATGCACATTAGAGACTCAATAATATTTTGATTCGTGGTGCATGACTTCAGGTTGGAAAGATAGTAGCAGTTCCAGCGGGGAATGACTGCCTCCGTGAAACAGATTTTTCTTTTTAAATGGCCATGATTACAAATAATTAATGCATTTATTTTTACAAATTATAGCAATAAATGCACAGATTTTTGTAATAAAAGATTTTATGATAATTGAAATTTGCTGTGAATTTAGAGATTAAATGTTCTGTTGTAGCTTCAGAAAGAGAAAGAAAAGAGAAAACAGGTTTTGACTTATGGAAAGCAATGTATGTGATAAAATGGCCAAGATTATAAATAATTAATGCATTTATTTTTGCCAAATTATAGTAATAAAAGCAGATTTTTGTAAAAGCTTTTATGACAAATAAAATTTGCTCTGAATTTAGAGATTAAATGTTCTGTGAGTGAGAGAGAGAGAAGACATTTTGGATTATGGTTATGAAAAGCAATGTTTGTGCTTTGTTAAATGTTATATTTCTGCAAACATTCGAAAGAAAATTTCCAGTAACACAATGAATGGCAAAGGAATGACTTAATGAAGTGAAGTAAATGTAAGTTCCTTTCAAAAAGAAAATCATGCATTGCGAAAAAAAAAATGAATGTTTTAAAAAAGGAAATAGCAGTCATATTGCTTAGGAGCGATTCAAGCTACACATTTTTTTTATTAGATTAAGCCTTTTGAACAGGAGAAGGGCTCAAATTTATTTTGAAATATTCTATCCTGACTTGATATTTAAAAAGCACAAAAGCACGGAGCTCGTTTCCTTGCAAAGCACACTACTGAATGCCACAAAACAGTGCTGATTTCCAATTATTTTTCCCAGTCTGTGATTCAAAAATGCATCACAATTATTTTTAAGGAAAAATTTTTTTTTTAAATCTGTAGAATGCTAGATAGGGGCAGCTCTACTAGTTTGTGTGTGTGTGCGTGTGTGTGTGTCAGTGGTGGATTTAAAGTTACTGAGGCCCGCCCTGCACACAGCATTAGTTTTGGGGTCCCCCTCACTTTTCCGAGAATCCGTAAAATATAACCCACCCATTTTTACTCTCCCCCAATAATGTACTGTAATTTTCATCTTATTATCCGTACCAGCGTATAATCCGCATGAACCGCAAAATTCACATTTTTTTCCCTTCCTATCATCCACACTTGTGTATAATTTGCAGACTGTGACATTCAGAGAAAAAAAAAAAAATCGCTGTATAATCCACACATCATAGATGTTGAACTGGAATTTCCGACAGAAAAGTCGGTCGCATAATAATGACCCAGGAGTCCGAAGAAATGAGAAAAGCACGATTTTATTAAATGAACAAATTCAGTTTTAAAGGTTACGTTTTCATATTTTTATCTCCGGACAGATAAAGCTCAGTTGAATGGCATCCATAGATCACACTGATGCGGCTCCACAGTATTGCATTACACCTTGCCAATGACCAAAGGCTGATACAGAACAAGTCATAGAAATGAAATCCTGCTTTCAGAGTTGGGGAATCGGCTTGTATGTGGGCCAATAAAAAATAGGGCTAGATTTCTGTGAATTCTCCTGTGGAATATACCGACAAATTTGTTTATGTTTTAGATCGTGATAACTGCTTTTCACATGTTACTGCGAGATTGTTTTCTGACCTTAAAACTATCACGCAGTGACACGATCATATCCTCAAAGCTGTGCCAACAACTTTAAGTTTAAATTCGGCAGTGTAACTGAAATGTTTCTTTTTCAAAGGCATCGTGAATAGCAATGAAGGAAAATATCAGCAGCAAAGACGTTGGTCAAAATGGCGAAGGACGAACTATAACTAAACACAAGGCACAACAGCGCACAAGATCCAAAAGGAGGAACGCATGTGCGTATGTTTTGATTGACAAAAACAGAGACAGCACAACAGTCAGTTGTCCTTCTCAACCAGACAAAATGACCCCCACCATCCTCCCCACAACTTTCTTGATATTTTATTATGACCCCCCCCCCCTCAACTGTGCTTGGTACAAACTCCTTAACTCAGGAAAATTTTTTAGAGGGAGTTCATTTCCCAATTATGCCCCTCTTCTGCGCAGTCACCCTGTGGATTCTTTTAAAAATCAAAGGGAAGTAATTATTATTATTATTTTTAATCGACGTATTATCCACAGAACTTATATTTTAAATATTTTTAGCAGATTATCAGCTGATTATACGACAAAAATTACGGTATAAAAAAGTATTGTTATTGCAAAAACAAATTGACCTCCAGATTTCAACAAATATTTTGACCAACCCAGAACATTATTTGACTGTTTTCATGATGGTAGTTGTGTGTGTGGTTTGTTGTTATTATAACTCGAACTAATATAGCTATCAGGACGAAATTGAACACTGAGGGCTTTTGTGATACCCTGAAGGGGAGGAAATAGCAGAAAAAAGTGAAAAGACATTTGTTAAAGTAGAAAAATTAGAACTTTTATAAAGATGACCACTGAACCACAGTACTTTAACATGTTACGTAAGGCTTGTGTATGGTACTGCTGTCACATATCATCAGATTCCACCCCACTGACAGTTCTCTTACAGACAGTCCGAACATGGATGAAATCTATTCCTGTGCCTTGTGAAACACGTTTTCCAAAGCAATTTTACTAGTAAGATAAGTCTTGTGATTACCTCTTAAACTAAACTTAATGGGTAGAAGAAGAAATTTTATGGGAAAAATGGGGAGTCCTATAAATCACCAAACTAAAGAGCTAAATGTTCATTACATTCTAAGAAAAATGGCCAGAAATAAAATCCCAATTTCTAAGCTCAGTTCTAGTGTAGTGTTAAGTAACATTACCCACAAAACGATATTTAATGAGCCTGCACTTAAGCTAGTTCATACTTGTACATGACACTTCAATTTCGAGAGGAATTATGCCTCCAAATCTTCTCACACCCAGAACAGCAAATTTATTCCTCACTCTCTATTACTTTTCTCTTTTTAAAAGCAAAATTTTAAAATGTGTGTGTGTGTGTGTGTGTGTGTCTGTCTGTCTGTGTGTGTCTGTGTGTATGTGAAATGTTAAGATAGGCAGATGTTAGGAGTGATATGTGTGACCTTTCCAAAAAGTCTCTCTATCAAGTATATATTATGGTTATCTGTACCATATTTATTTCTGTACTACACATTATTTTGGGATCCTATATGCCTGTTTGAATCCAGTTGACATATTTAAGAGTATTTATTCAACGATTCTTACATTCCTTAATTTGAGCCCACTTTAATTCTTTCAGTTCTTTAGGTCTAAATATTGTCCACGCTGTTATGCCTAACCTAGCATGTTCGTGCTCATAACTTGCATTGGCACTGCAATTCATGTTTATATATAAATGCCAATTGTAACGCTGTAAAAAAAATTCATAAAAATCAATTTTGTTTTGAAATTAAAAAATACATTACTCCAATGAGATTTTTAACAAGGATTAACTTTATTTTTGTTAAAGCAGAATTTCTGTTATATCAGACTGCTGCAACAGGAATCAGCTGCATTAAAAAGCAAAAGAAATAACAATTTGAATATCTATAGTAAATAAAAATATTATGGTTTTTAGAGAGATAATTTTTAATTTATTGGATGGCCAAATAAAATTTTTGAACTAAAACCTAGTTTATCATCATAAGCTGCGAAGTTCTGACAGTTAACTATTATATTCTAGTTCAAAAATCTCACCACCAAATAGAATAAAAATTACCTCTAAAAACCCACTAATTAAAAAAAAATCACTGCAGATTGATAGTTAGAGTGGCATGACGCCATTAATTACCAATTTGAATTTTTTGTAAACCCTGGAAACAGTAATACAAAAAAAAAAAAAAAAAAATGCTGCATTATCTCTTTCCCTTCAAGAAGAAAAAAATCCCAAAACTGGCATTTTTAGTAATATTTCAGAATTTTTACATTATTCAGCAAAATATTTTTAAAGACTTAAAGCTATATCAATTTTTCTAATGCTATAAGATGTACAGATTTCAGATCTTCTTAAACATTTCAAATATCTTAATTGATAAATGAAACAAGAGAGATTTCGCAAACCCTAGCGTTTTTGAAAAATCAGGGTTTTATACATTGTAGTCAAAAAGACTTTAAAAAATGGTTTCCAACTTCTTGTGTACATAAGTTCCAATACAAGAGGTATGAAAAAAATAATCAAAATTGGTCAAAACTAAAAAAAAAATCAAGATTTGTTGCAATTCTGTGGAATGACTTCTGTATGAGTGAAAATAGGATTTGAAGGATTATCTTTCCTTGGAAATCTCTTGGACCATGTTTTACATTCATACAGCATTACACATACATGAGCACTTTGAAAAAGTACTCTTCTGTAAGATTTTCATCTTACACATTTTACATTCATTGGGTTTCCTACCTGTATGAATCAGAAAATATGTTGAAAGTACACCATTCGGTGTGAATTTATGGCACATTTCATATTCATGGGATTTTTTACTTGTATGAGTGAGCATGTGATTCAAACAATAATCTTTCTATGAGAAATTCCTGGCATATGTTTCACATTCATATAGCATTACACCTGAATGAGTGAGCAAATGTCTTGAAAGATTACTCTTCTGTGTGAATTTTTTGCTGCACATTTTACATGAATGAGGTCTTTCACCTGTATGAATGAGCATATGCTTTGAAAGAGAACTCTTCCATGAAAATTTCCTATTGCACACTTCACATTCATGATTTTTTTCACCTGTATGTGTGAACATATGCTTTACAAGATTACCTTTCTCCGAGAATTTCTTGGAACACACTTCACATTCATACAAAATTACACCTGTATGAGTGAGTAAATGACTTGAAAGAGAATCTCTACATGCAAATTTCTTACTGCAAATTTCACATACATAGGAATTTTCATTTTTATGAGTAAGCATATGCTTGTAAAAGAACCCTTCTCTAAGAATTTCTTGAAACATATTTTACATTCACGCACTGTTACATTTGCATGACTCAGCAAATGCCTTAAAAGATTGCACTGCCATGCAAATTTCTTGCAGCATATTTTACATTCATGGGGTTTTTCACCTGTATGGCTACGCATGTGCTTTGAAAGATTACCTCTGTCTGAGAATTTCTTGGAGCATGTCTCACATTCATACAACATTACACCTGCATGGGTTAGCAAATGTCTTGAAAGATTACTTTTCTGTGTAAAGTTCTTGTTGCATATTTCACAAAAATGAAGTTTTTCTCCTGTATGAGACAAAAAATGTCTCAAAAGGTCACCCTTCTGTGAGAATTTCTTATTGCACATTTCACACTCATGGGATTTTTCACCTGTATGGGTGTGCAAATGTCTTGAAAGAGCACCCTTCTGTGAGAATTTCTTGTTGCATGTTTCACATTTATGGGGTTTTTCACCTGTATGTGTGAGCATATGTTTTGAAAGAGTACTTTTCTCCGGGAATTTCTTAGAACATACTTCACATTCGTGTGGCAGTGCACCTGCATGAAAGAGCAGATGTCTTGAAAGAGAACTTTTCAGAGTAAATTTCTTTTTGCACATTTCACATTCATGGGGTTTTTCACCTGTATGAGTGAGCATATGCTTTGAAAGATTACCTTTTTCTGAGAACTTCTTCAAACATATTTCACATTTGTGCAGCATTATGCCTTCATGAATGAGCAAATGTCTTGCAAGATTACTCTTCCGTGAAAATTTTTTTTTGCACTTCTCACAGTCGTAGGTTTTCTTACCTGTACGAGTGTGCAAGTGACTTGAAAGTTCATCCTCTATAAATTCCTCACAGTCCATTTCTTACTGAAGGAGTCTGATATTCAACAATGAAATATTTTGCCAAATAATTTTTCAGTTGAACTGTTTGGATGTCTCATATCTTTCTGGATCATTGTGTTAATATTTAACATATGATATATACTTCTTTTGAGCACTTTCACAAGCATATAAGATTTACCTTTTCCCATTAAAGCAAACTTTGGGAGAATAGTGCCATTTTACAAAATGACAAATTAGGAGGGATGACAAAACAATCTATTTCTTCCAACTAGTTAATAAAATGTTTAACTGCAATAGTTCTTATGCTAACATTCAAATTTATATTATGATTATCAATGTATTCTTGTTCCCTTATACTATAAATACATTTCTGTGTACAGTTGCATCTCCTCTATTGAACAGAAATGAAATGCTGTTTACATTTATGAAACTGCCAATCACTAATTTCAAGTACTTAGTATAGGTACAATAATCATGTTCTGTGTGTTTGACATCTATTTAAAGAAGTCAAAGATTGGTATCATCATTGCATGTATTATACATGCAGTTTCTTCATTTATTCTGAACAGTTGTAACAGCTATATTTTTCATAGACTTTGAAATGTTTTTTTTTTTTTTTTATTATATCTGGATTTAACAACCACTATTTGAAACTTTATAAGGGCTATAAGTAGCTGCTAGTCCCTAATTTAGAGCCACTGTTTTCAGCGACAGGAGAGAGCTAGTGCAACAGAACAAGCCTACCACCGTTGCCTTATTCAGTACTAGAACATTGCACACCAACTCTCACCAATTCTTTCAGTTTCTTAGAAATACAGAACTCACTCCTTCAAAATTTTTAAATGCATTTGTTACTCATGGGAAACCAATACTAGAGCTTATTCAAAGCTAGGTTTTCCACAGCCTGTAAATGCAGACATTTTTCCATAGCAAGTTTTCCAACCACCTATATATTTTTAAACTGTATCACAAATTTGGCAAAAATTTTCAACAGCCCATAAAAACGAATGGTTTTTCAAGAGATAAGAAAAGTTATTAACAGCTGATGTTACACAGTTATCTTACTTTCTGGGAAAGTGGATCACAAAAAAAAAATAAAAAATCTGTCAATGAAGTTCTGCTATAGCGTCTACAATTCTGCCTGTTTTCTTGGGTAGTAGGGATCCTCTGGATGCTGAACTTCCAGAAAGGAAACAAAGTTAAAGCACAAAAACACTTCAGTTGTTCAGATCTATAAATAAAGACTGATGCATGCCTTCCGAATAACAGGGAAGCGGGTACCCTAGTGGGCAACGTTCGTGACTGCCACGGAAAGGACCTCAGGTTCGACCCCAGGCAGGTACGAACGCTCGATCCACTAAATATCCGCCGTGTGTCGGATGGGCACGTTAAACCGTCGGACCCTACTGGCCCCCGGTAATAAATAAGGGAGTCTTCCTCCAACTTTCTACTTTGCTTCCGTGTCACTTTCCTATCAGGCACTCTAGCCCAAATCTCCTAGCTCCCTATTTCTAAGGGTTGTTTAAGACCTGGGGTCAGACACTCCCTTCCTAAAATCCTCTACATATAATCATCATCCTTCCGAATAACTAGAATTCCAAGAAACAAAACAAACACGTATGTCAGTAGAACATAAAAAGTGTACTGCAACCATGAAAAACGATTAATTTCAAACAATAATTCCTTACCCTTCATAACATATAGAAATCGTTTTGTTTTCATACAGATGCTCTGACAAATTTATTGTTTCCATTAAGAGAGAGGGACGAAATAACCTCGTTTCCAGGAAAGCTGCAAACGGTAAAAGGAGAGCCAACGTACCTGTTGTTACCCTGATCCAATCCTGAACAATTTTTTGGCACAGAGGAAAATCTCCCTAACGCTGGCTTGCGGTGTTACAACTTCAAATCATCAATTGAGCTGTCCTTGACTGATTCTATGCTCCTTTTCCGTCCTTTGGCTAAACGAAATTAAAATACTGAATAAATCCATAAAACTGTCAGCAAATTAACATTTCTATCAGCACACAAAATCACGATCTCAGGAGCTACGGTTACCTGGGTTGCATTTTCTAAAAACGCTTCTTATTAGTCGAACAGGAGACGTCACATAAGGGACCGTCATAGCACACTGGAAACAAGAGGCCCTGAAACGATTTAGTCATGTGACCAAGAAGGTCTCAACTTTCATGCTCTGAATTGCAGGTGAAGTCCATTAGTATGTTGCTGTGAAGTTGTTTATTTATTATTTTGATTTATTATTGTGATTTTCTTTCCAAAGAAAGACAAATTAACACTCGTAATAACATATAACGTTAATTTATCACTACAACAGAAAAAAAAAACGTCGGAGCGTTCAAAAAAAAAAAAAATGATTTTTTTACTTCTACCTGCTGGTTCCTTCTGTTACTGATATACAAGGTTCCTTTTCTGTCTTAAGTAATATAACGTGCAAAGTTTAGTTAGTTATATATGCATTAAAAAAGAAAAATAATTCGATATACGTACAACATATACTAGCTAAATATAAAACCGTCTTTGCACGTTCTACGAAATGTACGTGAGGCACATAATGGCTCAAATACTTTTAAAATGCTACATACATAAGATAAAAACTTTAGTACTTTCGAACTACTTTAGTTCATCATCAGATGTAGTACAACGATATGAAGGCCGGCAAGTTATATATATGTGCAAGAACATGTTACGTGGGGAATCATCGTCCCTTTTAAACTAGTATCACTGGATATCATTAATTTATTTCCAAATGTACTTATAGATGAAACCCATGGTATTATTGAATCAAATCTAGCGAGTTCAGGGCGCATGCAAAGTGAGATTACTGCAATAATGAACGCTTTAGGACTTATCAGGAAGCGCAGTTATTTCCAATTTCAGGATGTTTACTACCAGCAAACAGACGGGTCCACCTTGGGATCACCCCTATCAGCACTACTTGCTGAGTTTTTTGCAACTGGAGGAAAATTTCTTAAAAAGTGCTTCAATTAAACCACTGTATTACTGTCGTTATGTTGACGACATTCTGATGGACCTTATTCATGTGACGTCAGAAGTGGATTTCTGCGTACCAACATGGCTGCTGATTCAATGTTTTCGCTATTTTATTATCCCTTACCTTTGCCTAATTTTTACAATCCTAACGTCATGGATTCTGCCGATGAATTAATAGAGCTGCATGGCAAAGAAAAAGAAATTAATTTCTTAGAAGAACAAATCAAGGTTGCAAAGCCGCCCCGGTGGCGCAGTGGTCTAAGCGATGGCCTCTGATCATTCGTCCGAACGGGGTCCGGGTTCGAATCCCGGTGAGGCATGGATGTTGTGTTTGTCTTACGGCACTGGCTCTCTCCCTTCCCTGGAACCAGTGACCCTGAATTAGGGACGGGCGACTGCTTATAGCCCATTGAGTTGCTCACGGTGGTCGTTAAACCTCCAATCAAAAAAAAAAAAAAAAAAAAAAAAAAGGTTGCAAAAATATACAAAGACAATTTTGTGTTCGATGTTTATTTCGCATGAAGCAGGAGAGCATCGCCTTAGTCATAATAAAGTTTTTAATCTATCATTTCTCGTACACGCTATATTAAATTTTCATGCTCTATAGACATTGGCGAAATATCTGAAACATAAAATTTAGTACCTTGTTTTATAAAACAAAAACATTTAAAAGCACAGACAAATACGTAATAAGGAAACAAACTAGGGTTCGCACGCTAGGCAATCTGCTTAAAAATTAAATGAATGCGTAACATTAAATAAAATAGAAATTATAGATATGTTTGTTTTATTTTTTGAGGAAAGTAGAACTTAATTCGTAATTTACCGATCCAAATATTACATCAATTTTCGCCTACCTTTTTTTCTTTTTTGAAATTGAAATTCGAAGGAATACTACGAGGGTTCAACTGCCTTTGATTCGTAGTGTCATAATATCCAAAAGCTTTTTCGTTAAAGTGGACAGAACATATTGGAGAGTGCACATCGGAATGGAAATCACTGCGTTTCATTTTACACAGCCATTCCCTTAATAATTTCGTCTTCTTCAGAGGAAAATTAAAGAATGTTTTTCTTTTTTTTTTTTTTTTTTGATTGGAGGTTTAACGACCACCGTGAGCAACTCAATGGGCTATAAGCAGTCGCCCGTCCCTAATTTAGGGTCACTGGTTCCAGGGAAGGGAGAGAGCCAGTGCCGTAAGACAAACACAACATCCATGCCTCACCGGGATTCGAACCCGGACCCCTTACGGACGAATGATCAAAGGCCAGCGCCTTAGACCACTGCGCCACCGGGGCGGCGTTTTTCTTTCGTCTACGCAATTTAGGTTGCAGGATTTATTAATAAGCACAACCATACGATGAGCAAATGTTATACTTGTCGTTAATAAATTTACGAAAATCGCGTTTTTCCTGAACCCTTGCAACGTAACGCCATGTTAAGCAATTATGAAAACGCATGTAAACAAACTCTTGTTGGTCCTCGGCCATGGAAAGGCTTTCCCATGATGCAATGCGAGGCGAATGAGGTCCATTATTTAGCCACACAGTGTTTCTGAACTTATAACCTTCATTGATGATTTTTCTGCGGTTTCTCCCTCAATCGATTTCACATATGAAATTGAACAAAACCATAAATTACCATATTTGGATATTCTAATCTCACATTCATCTAATGATGTTCATCCATTATCTTTCACTGTTTATCGAAAACCGTCCAGCACCCCATAGATGATTCCGTTCGTATCAGCTCACCCAATTAGCCATAAATTAGCTTCTATCAGATTTCAAATTCAACGAGCTTACACTCACTCATCTAATCGAAGACTTCGCCTTCAAGAAATTGAATATGTTTATTATATTTCTGTTGATAATGGATATCCAACATACCTCGTTAACAAGGTGCATTCACAGGTTAAACAAACTTACGCAATAACATTACAACGTGAATACCCACAGAAATAGTGTGTATCTTCACTTGACTATTACCCAGCCACTACCATC
Organism: Macrothele yani; assembly: GCA_039090855.1. Classification (NCBI taxonomy): domain Eukaryota; kingdom Metazoa; phylum Arthropoda; class Arachnida; order Araneae; family Macrothelidae; genus Macrothele; species Macrothele yani. Next base: position 129,814,456 of record CM077009.1, on the reverse strand, counting down.
CCTTAGGCATCGCGGCCCATTCCTCTTGTAGCGCCGATCGCAGCTGCGGAATGGTTGCTGGTGGCTTGTAACGTGCTGCCAAGGGTCTTCCAAGATGGTCCCACACGTGTTCGATTGGATTTAGGTCCGGGGACCTTGCGGGATAATCCATGCGTTGAATATCTTCACTCTCCAACATCTCTGCGACAGCCACTGTACGATGAGGGGTAGCTTTGTCGTCCATGAAGAGAAAATCAAGACCCACAGCACCTCTGAACAGACGCACGTGAGGCAGGAGAACCTCGGTACAATAGCGGACACCAATGACTGAACCTCCTTGGAAGATGTGGAGGTCAGTGCGGCTACCAAGCATGATATCGCCCCAAACGAGAACTCCGCCACCTCCAAACCGGTCCCTTTCGATGATGTTGGAGGTGTGATTGCGTGTTCGCTGCTCTCTCCAGATGTGCATACGTTCAGAATCGCTCGTCAGACTAAATCGGCTCTCATCCGTAAAGAGAACTCGACCCCATTGCTGATGTGTCCAGTTCTTGTGTTCCCGGCACCACAGAAACCGCCGTCTCCGATGAGCAGGCGTTAATGGTACACACCGTACTGGTCGTCGTGCAAATAGACCACCTTTGTGCAGCCTTCTGGCCACGGTAAAACCCGATAACGGACGTCCAGTTGTCTGTTGCATGTGCCTTGCGATTTCTCCCGCTGTCTGCCGTCTGTCTCTTCTCGGCTGTAGGACAATATATCGGTCGTCCGCCGCCGTGGTTGCTCGTGGACGACCACTGCTAAACTCTCGGACAGCTGTTCCTGTCGTTTGAAATGCTCTCCAAGCTCGTGAAACGATGCTGTGAGCGATTCCGAACTCCTCGGCCACACTAGTCACACTATTCGACCTTCTTCCAACTTTCCAATGCCACGACCTCGGATAAAGTCATCCAGATGTCGTCTACTGGATTGCCTGTTGGCCATATCACACGGTGGCAGTACCTCGACGTCGTTCAAACCGATGTACACCGTGCAATAGCTTTCACCGTATTGCTGAGCGTACACCGCCCGTGTGCTTTATACCCTTCCGACACTCCTTCCTCCTCATGTCATGCTGCATATATGCGCATGCCCTACCGTACCGGACCATAGTCTTTCTCCTGAGTGAGTCTTTAGGTCTGTTCTGCCTCCTCGTTCCGCTGTTATGCTAATTTCTCCTCTTCGTCCTTAATTTTTGCACACCAGTGTATGACAGAAAGCATCTTAACATTGAAATACCGAGACAGCTGTTGCAATGACTATGTACCTTATATGACATACCTTCTACCTGGAGAAACTTATTATAAAGTTATATACTACACCATGATTATCACTGTCTACGTCACTTGGTCAAGCAATTAACATTTCCCATGATTTCCCACGTAACATGTTCTTGCACATATATATACCGTGCCGGTCTTCATATCCTTGTACTACATCTGGTGATGAACTAAAGTAGTTCGAAAGTACTAATGTTTTTATCTTATGTATATAGCATTTTAATTAAAGTATTTGAGATAGTATGTGCCTCACGTACATTTCGTAGAACGCGCAAAGACGGTTTTATATTTAGCTAGTATATATACATTGAAAAAAGGATTTGTTACTCACATGTTTTGTTGGTAAAGCTATCTCAGTTGTTTAACGGTATAGCATTTCGGTAAAATGTATACATCTTGCGGAAACGTTTTTTGCCCTGCTTTTGTTTTCCTTAGTGGTAGATTTACTATGTGCTATAAGTTCAAACGACAAAAGTGCGCCTTTCCAAAAAATAACGACAGTAAACAAATACTCTGAAAATATGTTCACGACATGCAAAAGAAATACCAAAAAGTTCGCAGGTTTCCTTCCTTTAGTAATCCATGAATAAGAAACACACTGTCACCGCACACCGGTAATGTTAACATTACAGGTATAGGCCGAAACCAAATATACTGACGCAGGAACTTCGGCAATGGCGGCAGAGCAAAGTCCTTTAATAAAAATAGAAGGAAATTGAAAAAAGTTCCGTAAAAATTCAACAGGGAGTTCCCCAGGAGCGAAACAAAAATTGTAAATAAGCCGCCATTTTGGAATCGATGCAGACATATGCCATCTAAAACATTAAAATATTCGCATTTCGTGCCACAACTTTTTAAGTAATTTGTGAACTAAATATTAGCACATTTTATACATTTTGCAACACAATCTTCGAAGTTTCCGTCATCTCACGTTTTATGAAATTCTCCCGCTATTCTGTCAGCCCATCAGCACATAACTGATAGCTGAGACGAAGCATACGCGGTAGTGAGACTAAGAGCTGGGACTAAGTTGGTCACATGACTTCAGTGGCAGCCGTTCGTTTCAGGGCCTCTTGTTTTTTTTTTTTTTTTGATTGGAGGTTTAACGACCACCGTGAGCAACTCAATGGGCTATAAGCAGTCGCCCGTCCCTAATTTAGGGTCACTGGTTCCAGGGAAGGGAGAGAGCCAGTGCCGTAAGACAAACACAACATCCATGCCTCACCGGGATTCGAACCCGGACCCCTTACGGACGAATGATCAGAGGCCAACGCCTTAGACCACTGCGCCACCGGGGCGGCCCTCTTGTTTCCAGTGGGCTATGAGGGACCGTATGTACGCTCAGCACGGAGTGTTTGTTTTTTTACTTTTTTTATTGCAGGTTTAACGACAACGGTGAGCAACTCAAAGGGTTATAAGCAGTCGCCTGTCCCTAATTTAGGGCCACTGGTTCCAGGGAATGGACAGAGCCAGGGCCGTAAGACAAACACAACATCCATGCCTCACCGGGATTCGAACCCGTACCATTTCGGACTGAATGATTAGAGGCCATCGCTTAGACCACTGCACCACCGGGGCGTCACCACGGAGTGTTAGTTAGTTAGTTAGTTAATTGATTTTTGTGGCGCAAGGGCCAGGCATGGCCAAAGAGCGCCAGACACAGAACTATCAGTAAAAGATTTTTAAAAGCGGGGTGAAATGATTAAGAGCAGACAGGCTTGGTAAAAGAAAGGAGAATGATGAAAGTTGTAAAGACTAGTTAGTTAATTAGGTTTATATATAAATTTATTAATTTACTATTATAATTATTATAACTTTCTTTTTTTTAAATAAGTTTTAAAACGTTAATCTGTTTTAAAAAGGAAAATACTGCGAAAGTGTCGCAGTGGTCGCCCAAAAGCTTTTGAAGCGTAGCTGCGCCCTCGTCCAGCAGATGAGACTGAAAATAGTGAAACCGATGATAACGAAAACGAACACAACTGCACAAAACATGAGAGACTGTGAGTAAACAGTCGCATGTCTCACACACCCGGGCAGTGTCGCCACACAGCAAATAGCTATGCGTGAAGCGACAATGCCCAATGCGGAGACGCGCAAGAACAACTCCCTCCCTACGGTTCCGGCGACACGATAATTTCCAAACTCCAAGGAAAGGTTTTATACGGTGCAGTTTATTCTTCATTTGTTGGTCCCACAGACCCTGCCACGTTCGTCTGATATGATCGTGAACAAAAAAGCGAAAATCACGGTGAAACAGTGGCATGGGTGTGACGACCAAAGAGGAGGCAGATCTAGCAGCAGCATCGGCAGACTCGTTCCCTGGGATCCCGACGTGCCCAGGAATCCAGCAGAAACAAATCTGAACATCAGCCTCGAGCAAAGAACGAAGAAGTCGCCTTACGGTAAAAAAGAAGGGGGTGGCCAGTGAAATTCATACCTAAAATCGTTCGAAATTATACATAACCTTAAATCTTCCATAAATCTTCGGAAATAAAATTTCCCTGGACATTTTAATATGTTCAAAAGTCGAAGTTTTAATTTCTAAAAATACTGATATTCAGGAACAGTTTAGGGCCTTTTTTTATATTTTCTCAGGACCAATATAATCAGGTTTTCGAGTACTAAAACATACGTCGTATCTCGCAGCTTATTTTTCTAATTTTCTTTTCATTGTTCTTCTCACAACGGGATGCAGATGATACTTCCCTTCCACATATGATTTCTTTGAGTCTGTCCCACCTGTCCGATTTTCTTTTATTGTGGGTTTAACGACCACCGTGAACAACTCAATGGGCTATAAGCAGTCGCCCGTTCCTAATTTAGGGTCACTGGTTGTAAGGAAGAGAGAGAACCAGAGCCGTAAGACAAACACAACATTCGTGCCTCATTGGATTCGAACCCCGACCCCTTTCGGACGAATGATCAGAGACCATCGCTCAGGCCACTGCGCCACCGGGGCGGGGCCACGGAGTAACCTGCAATCGTTCGAAGTTATACATGCTTCTAAATCTTCCATAAAGCTGAGGAAATAAAATATCCGCCACCCCGGTGGCGCAGTGGTCTAGGCGATGGCCGCTGATCATTCGTTCGAAAGGGTTCCGGGTTCGAATCCTGGTGAGGCATGGATGTTGTGTTTGTCTTACGGCACTGGCTCTCTCCCTTCCCTGGAACCAGTGACCCTAAATTAGGGACGGGCGACTGCTTATAGCCCATTGAGTTGCTCACGGTGGTCGTTAAACATCCAATAAAAAAATTCCCTGAACATTTTTATAAGTTCAAAAGCCGAAGTTTTAATTTCTAAAAATACTGATATTCAGGAACAGTTTCGGGCCTTCTTTTATTTTCTCAAAAGCAATATAATCTGGTTTTCGAGTACTAAAACGCTGCAGCTTATTTTTTTCATTTTCTTTTCATTTTACTTCTCACAACGGGATACAGATGATATTCCCCTTCCACATCTGAGTTCGAAAAACATCAATTTTTTTGAATGGAGGTTTAACGACCACCGTAACTCAATGGGCTATAAGCAGTAACCCGTTCCTAATTTAGGGCCACTGGCTCCAGGAAAGGGTGGGAGCCGGAGCGTTCGACCAACACAACATCCATGCCTTACGGGATTCGAACCCGGACCCACCTAAGCGATGGCCTCTAATCGTTCGCCCGAAAAGGGTCGAGGTTAGAATCCCGGTGAGGCGTGAATGTTGTGTTTGTCTTACGGCACTAGCTCTCTCCCTTCCCTGGAACCAGTGACCCTAAATTAGGGACGGGCAACTGCTTATAGACCATTGAGTTGCTCACGGTGGTCGTTAAATCTTCAATTAAAAAAAAAAAAAAAAAAAAAAGAACCTGGACTTATCTCGGACGAATGGTCAGAAGCCATCGCTCAGACCATTGCGCCACGAATTACACTGCTCGATACAGAAAATACTATACCAGGAATTATGTCACAGCAACTTGTAAATTGGTGGATATGTGCAAAACCGTCTCGAGTACTAGAGGCCTAAGCCAACGCGATTTTTCGTTTGTGACGTCAGCAACCGGGTCATAACAAACCAAACCCACCATTATTTTTTTTTATTGGAGGTTTAACGACCACCGTAAGCAACTCAATGGGCTATAAGCAGTCGCCCGTCCCTAATTTAGGGCCACTGGTTCCAGGGAAGGGAGAAAGCCAGTGCCGTAAGACAAACACAACATCCATGCCTCACCGGGATTCGAACCCGGACCCCTTTTGGACGAATGATCAGAGGCCATCGCTTAGACCACTGCGCCACCGGGGCGGCAGCTACGATTGGAACCGTGTGTGTCTTATACTGAGAGTGCTGAAGACTTGAGTGCAATATGAGGATTCGAAGAGAAGTCAGTATTTTTATTTATTTAGATTGCATATTTCTTATGAACTGATGAACTAGGCTATTATTTTTTTCAAACGTATAGTTCCACGAAATTCAGTAGGTTTAAGCAACGTTTCATGTATTATTAGGCTTAAGCAGCGTTTCATGAAACATTAGGCTTAGAAACTCTTCATTGATTATGAGAGGCGTAACTAGGGCGGGGAAGCTGCCCCGGGCGCAGTACAAGAGAGGGCGCAAAAACCTCTACTTGCAGTCTGACTCAAAATGTTCAAAGAATGTTAGTTGCTCACATTCAGAAATGAAGGCGCGCGCAGTTTCATTTCTGAATAACGCACCACAGCCTTTGTCGACAACGATCGGGCCTGCGTCTTCTTCTTTAATTGGATGAACTGATCATACGTTGCAAGATAAGGATGTCGTTCACATTGTTGAAGATTCTTTGGGGGCTATTGAATCATAACTATAGATGTGACTATATATATACGCCCCGGGCGCATGAACGCCTCTGTTAATCATTATTATTAATTTTTTTATTGGAAGTGTAACGACCACCGTGAGCAACTCAATGGGCTATAAGCAGTCGCCCGTCCCTAATTTAGGGTCACTGGTTCCAGTGAAGGGAGAGAGCCAGCACCGTAAGACGAACACAACACCCATTCTTCACCAGGATACGAACCCGGACGACGAAAGGTCAGAAGCCATCGCTTAGACCACTGCGCCACCGGGGCATCAGAATATGGAATGACTATATCAAAAACGGCAATTTTAATGTCGTGCTTGGGTAGTTTTAAAGTTTTGCCTTTTTTTCTCCTTAAGGTGGTTCCACCTAAAATCTCTGCCTTATATTTCCAATGGTAAAACTTCTTTACATATTTTCTTCGCAATTAATGTATTTCCAAGGATGAAAATTTCCACATCGATAAAACTACCTTTAAGTTGTTGCATATGATACTTAATACTTGCTAAAACATAACCATAATTAGGCAATCCAACATTTGTTTGTCTACTGACGTCTTCAATGTACAAGTCGCTCCATCTATTAACAGGTCTGAACATTACTCAAAGAAAAATGATTGTTTTTTAATATAATTATATTTATGTTTTAGTAAGCATTAAGTATCCCAAACTATAACTTAAAGTTAGTTTCATCGATGTGCAAATTTTAAATATGTAAAGAAGTTTTACCATTGGAAACATAAGGCAGAGATTTTAGGTGGAACCACCTTAACTTATTTGGATGAAATGGAATATAATTTGTTCAAAAAAAAAAAAAATGTGTGGTGCCTACGGCATTACTGGTGAATTTGTGCAAAACAACGTGTTTAAAAGGAGCATGTTAACGCTCTTTTTTATCTGAGTTAGTTTGTAGATATTAAATAATCACTAAATTAATCGCTCCCATGGCTCATAGAGAGTTTGCGTTTTGATTTTCACCAACTGTTTTGCATTTACTGAAATTTATAACTTTTCCCCATCGATATTGCAAAATTACGAAAAATTAGGATCTTGATATCGCCTCACTGTAACCTCGCTACTAGTTTAAGATGGCAGTCACGGCAGCGTTTGTTACGACTGTGATGGTGACGTCACGAATCGAGGACTAAGGCCTGCTGGTGCTCGAATGGCTTTAGTATGTGTCGACATCTAGGTTACGTAAACGATTGCCATTGCGAACCAATTACGAGATATGAGAGGAAGATTAAATGGCAAAACGGCTCGGTATAGCTGCTTTTTTTGTCCTCAACTGGACGCGTAGACCACTGCATCGAAGTTATCTCGATGGAGAAAGCACGTAAGGAGTGAGAACCGTGGCGCCACAAGCTACGTGAGGCCCTGTGCGAACTCTCCCTGCGAGGCCCTCTGGCTAACTACTAATATTTGCTAAATCAACCTGGCTAACGGTATTTTGCGCACGTACGCAATAGAATATTTTTATTTTCTGATGTAATTATAAGCTTTTCACTCATTTATTTGTTATAGAAGGAACATATTTTTTAAAACTTGTAACTGCTATTACACTGCCGGACAATTGCTAAGGACGGATGACAATAGCAACGATAGCAACCATAAAATGGAAGGCAGGACAATGTGAAAATTAACATAAGTGCGGGATACAGTAAGACGTGTTGTGCGTATGGAAATTTTCGATTGCCGAACTTGTTCGTGACGTCATAGCGCTGATAAGAGATATAAAGGATTTGACGCGTGTTGACCGTTGTTGTTCAAACGCAAAGTTGAAAGGGAAAGAATCAATTGACGAACTTGCAATTTTCAGTATGTCTTCCCGACATCACCTAGATGATTTTACGCGTGGCCGTATTATTGGCAAGATTGAAGAAGGGCGAAAAATAACAGATGTTGCCAGGGAGTTCGACGTCAGCCACAGTGTTGTTTCAAGGCTTTGGAAATAATTTCAAACAAATGGAGAGTGTAGCGAACGTCACGGGGGAGGTCGTGTTCGCAGTACGACACCTGCAGAAGATCGGTACATAGTGCTATCAACAAAAAGACACCGGCGCAGCACAGCTAGTGAGGTAGCAAATCAGTTTATGGCTGCTACTGGCAAGCGGATCTCCCGAAACACTGTCGCCAGACGTTTGCATGAAGGAGGACTATAAGCCCGCCGTCCTGTTGTGTGCATCACATTGTCCACACGTCACCGTACTGCCCGTTTGCAATGGTGCAATCAACATCGCAATTGGACTGATAACGAATGGTCTGCTGTCCTCTTCTCAGATGAGAGTAGATACAGTCTATCGTCTGATTGTCGACGACAACTGATCTGGCGTGATAGTGGTACTGCATATTGTCCAGCAAACATACAGGAAAGGGACCGATATCCGACATGTAATGTCACGGTATGGACTGGCATCATAATCAATGGCCGTACGTCCCTCTATGTGCTTCCAACTGGGACTATGACTGGCCAACGATACATTAATGATGTTCTGCTACCTCATGTTCGCATGTTCTGTGGTGCTGTCGGTGATAGATTCATTTTCATGGACGACAACGCAACATGTCATCGAACAGTCGCTGTCCAGGAGTGTCTTGAGAGCTAGGATATTCAACGCCTCGTATGGCCAGCACGTTCTCCAGATCTGAATCCCATTGAAAATGTGTGGGATGCTTTGGGTAGGAGTCTTGCTGGTCGCCAATGCCCTCCAATAAACAAGGACGCCCTCATCCGTGCACTGACAGAGGAATGGGGTAAATGACTCCAACAGCTGCTTGATAATGTTGTCCAAAGCATGACACGTCGTGTGGAATCTTGCATCGCCCTCCATGGTGGCCATATCCCGTATTGACATGTTACGCCGGAACGCCTGCGGACGGTAATTGTATTTTTTTCACGTTTAGGTATTCTGCACAAAATGGCCTGTTTGTCCCTTGAACACGTTCCAAAGCCTTCTGGATTTCACAGCACAATAAATTGTCTTTCTTGTAATGTCCTGGCATTCTGACATTATTTTATTTAACTTGGCATCCAACCACACTTACTTTTTTATGCGCTATATAGCCGTTTATGATCCGTCCTTAGCAATTGTCTAGCAGTGTATTATTAAGCTCAACCGTCGTTCTCTGCAAAATTAAGAAAAAGTAAATGTTAGTGATACTATGCACTATGAATTTTTAAAATCTGTTTTATTATAGCTGTGTATTTTAAAAATGAAACCTATGCGGAACAAAAAGAAAAATGTTTTAAATAGGGGCATCCATTTCCTAGTGAATTGTAACACATTAAAAAAATGTCCTTTAAAAGTTAGAGAAACAGTCATCATATTTCATGAATATACTGGAATGTAAAAGGAAAACTTCACGTTTTACCTCTCACGTAAAGACCTTTCTCGCATTTTGTCCAGCAAAATCTTCAATATCATCGTAATTTAGTTTTGATGCCACATCGCATTCTATTGGCAATGTAGCGAGTGCAGTTAACCTTTCTTGAGACATGCTTGTCCTCAGATACGATTTGGTTAATTTCAAGCAAGATAAACTTCTTTCCGCACTCGCGACTGTTATCGGCACAGTTAACATGATTCTGTACGCGATAGTAGCTATCACGTACAGAAACATCAGGAAAAGGATTTTGCATTCAGTTTAAAAATTGCAATACTTGGATGGCAGTATTGACGTCGTACGAAACTAGTTCTCTGACTACTTTCAATTCTGTTAATAGCTGCTCTCCGCATATATATCGCGGGAATTTCCTGAACGAAGGGTCAAATCCAGATTTTTGCAGTATTTCATTAGATCTTCGTCATTCATTTGTTTCATTTTCGGTAGAGAATCCAAACTTGTCATTGAACTCTTTATATTGTTCAAAACATAGGCGTAGCCAAGGGAGTGGTCCCAGTAGATGGCACAGTTTCTATAAATTTAATGAAGTGTTCCTCAACTTAAAACTTTCCTCTGAAACATTAACAAATCTACGACCAACGACATTTGCTCCCAGTCCCCTATCAATGTACGGAATGCCTATACGCGGTCCGGACACCCCCCTTGAGGGGAAATTTAGTATGAATTTAAAGCGTATATGTGCATATATGGGGCTTTCACCAATGAACCAAACCCTTGGACACCCCCCCCCCCTTCTTAAGGAATTTTTGGCTACGCCACTGTTTCAAAACGAGATTTCAGAGACTGTAAAGCAGTGTCTATAACAGGATAAAAATACTCTATTTTCAAGACTTCCTTGCAGATTTTGTATTTCTCACGGGCTCATCATCTACTTCGTAATCAAAGATTTTGCTTTTTTGTAGCCACTCTATGCTCAGAGTATTATGGTTTAATACCTAACTGTTCACAAATTTCACGAGCGGCCATAATTGCTGAATTGAAACCTTCATTTCGAAATTGGTTCAAAAATTTAATAACCCCCTGAAGCATATTTTCTGCCATGTCAAGCTGCATGCTCTCTGATTGAAGTGGTTTGCTCACACTGTTTACAGAAAAGAGTACGTCATACCATATAACAATACCCAATAAGAATTCACAACTCTGAAGTTCATGTACTGCCAATGAGCGAGCATCACATTTGATTTTGGGATCATTTACTGTGTCCGCAACTTCAAGAAGTGCGTCCCTTACTTTTTTGCTTGGTATCTACCGGGTTTAACACTTTCTACGCGACTTTCCCCTCTAGTGTCACAGGAGTTCCCAACAGTAACATATGGAACATATTTGAGCATAATGTTCCATCGAGTAGGAGATGCTGCAAATATAGAATAGATTATACCAATTACACCAAAGAAAGTAATCGCCTTTGCAGAACATTTAGCCATGTCTCCTAAGAGTAAATTTAAATTGTGGCATGCACATGGCATGAAAAATGCTGTAGCATTTAACGGAAGAATTCGAGTTTGGACACCATTAATTACACCCTTCATATTAGCGCCGTTATCATACCTCTGGCCCCTGCAGTCATTTAAGTTCAAACCAAGCTCATCCAGGGCTACCAAGAGACGGTCAGAGAGGTGTTTTTCCAGTAGATGGCACAGTTTCTATAAATTTAATGAAGTGTTCCTCAACTTAAAATTTTGGAACATTAACAAATGTACGACCAACGACATTTGCTCATGATGACTTAAATCGGGAGTGCAATTTAGTATAACTGAAAAGTACTTTCATTTCTTAACATGGCTACATTGATTTTGTTACTTTAGATGCCATTAGATTAATGAGTTCATTCTGAATTTGGCTACCCAAACAATGGTCGTGAATTTCGCAATTTTTGATGCACCTTAAATGCACTTGTAAAATAGGGTCAAATTTTGAAATCATTTGTATCAACCCAAGAAAATTGCCATTGTTGGGCGCGTAGAGATTGTTGTTATCACCCCTAAATGCAAGGTTATGTTCAGCCAAATACTGAATAGCATATAAAATGCGTTTCAAGACTTCACGCCAATGCTGCTTTTCTTGAAAACTGAATGACCTTTGTTTATCGTCAATGGTGAGGTTTTTCGCAAGTCTAAGTTCGCACTCAGTCCACCTTTTGATACATCCTATGTAATTTTGGGAAATTTCACGACTCTTCAACTTATGATTTAAATGTCTCCAGTCGCCAAACCCTTCACGGGCTAACATGCCCCCATTTGTTTCCGAATAATTTATAGCAAAAACAGAAAACTTTTTTTTTCTTTGAATAAATCAACAACCTCCTGTCTACTGTTTCTCCGTTGTGTAAAATACGCTTATAGTGTTCTGGCGAAAAGGGCAGCTTCTGGTCATCACTTGGAAAATCATAGTTTACCACACAAATCGAGCCCTTTTGCAAGGTTACATCAAACTGTGTGTTGTTTAAAACAGGCGGCCACTCACCTGGATCATTAGCAGAACAAATTCTTTTTTTTTTTTTTGATTGGAGGTTTAACGACCGCCGTGAGCAACTTAATGGGCTATAAGCAGTCGCCCGTCCCTAATTTAGGGTCACTGGTTCCAGGGAAGGGAGAGAGCCAGTGCCGTAAGACAAACACAACATCCATGCCTGACCGGGATTCGAACCCGGACCCCTTCCGGACGAATGATCAGAGGCCATCGCTTAGACCACTGCGCCACCGGGGCGGCCACAATAAATTCTTCACTTGTTTGAAATGTTGAATCACATTTCTTCACATCAGATATTGGTGTAAACTGGTCAGAGACATTCGCAACATTGTTATCACTTGCTCTGACTTGAACCACATCCACATTATTATCTCTGGATTCTTTATCTTCGATGCAATTTGAAGCAAACGATAAACTGCTGGCCACAGGAACTGAAACTGAAGGTACTAAAAATTTATCGAAGGCACCTTCCTGACTTCGTAAAAACATTTCTCTTCTTTCCCTTTTCTTTGCTTTTTTCATAATCTGATTCGAATTTACGGAACTTATCCCGTTCTCTACACCAGTGCTTTTCAACCTTTTCACAGTTTGTACCACTTTTAGGACATGGCAATGTTCGAGGATCACCAGTGGCATAGCAAGATGCCAAAAATTTGATGACTGAAAAAAGGAAAAAAGTGATAAAGTACGCCCACTTACCACACTTTAAATGGGAATACTTGTGCCTGTTTCTCTGACATTAATCTTTGCACTCGTGGCTGGGAGAGTGCTTACTGATAGAATTAAGTCAGATTCCAGCTGAAGAAAATTCCTTTCCTTAGTTTTTATACACGTTAATAAAGAAAACGCCTTTTCTCACAAGGATGTGGAACCATATGGCAGTAACGCTACGATAGCTTTTTCCCCCACTTCCTAGGACAGGTTTGCAACATGGCTCCAAAACTCGGTCAATGTTTTTTCATTAAAAAGCTCCTTCAAATTGCGGTTTGATGTCAATTCCAGAAGTGCTTCTTGGTCTTGAAAGGAAAGGTCAGAGTTCACAGCATTGTCTATAATGAAGGGCGATGCAACCCAACGAATTCCAATATCACTTCCTTCTGGGCACGAGTGGGAAATACAAGCCAGACTCGGTATACAATTTTTCCAAGTGATTTTTAATGGCAGTTTCAATATCTTCAATTTCAACAACAGAATTCAGTTCAATAAAGTCTGACACATTGGGAGATGATGCAATATTTCCTTTCTTTACTTGGCCTAGCCAAAGGGACATTTTCTTGTAGGATGCACGAACTTTGTCTTCTTGATAAACACGTAATAATGACCGTTGCCCTGCAGCGACCGATTAAGCTCATTTAGCTCTTGTCTTAGCTCGTGCTATCACACCCGAAGCCTTTTCTGTAATAGCTGCTGCACCATAGGAACAAATTGCTACACACCAAATCCATAATATTCCACGTACACTGAAAAATTATCGATTATTGTGAATATTTCTTCCCCAATCATTCTGCCAGGTAGTGGGCTGCAAAATAATAGGTATTCCAGTATATCGTCCGAATCAGGAACACGCACAAAAACAATTAATTGCGCTTCACCGGCGATGTCAATGCTTTCATCCAATTGAAATGCAAATTTTTATGCTGCTGTGATCTTTTCTACCACTTGTTGAGTAACGTCTATGGCCATATCTTGTATTCGTCTTTGGACGGTGTTGTCAGAACATGGAATATTACGAATAGCATCAGCGATTTTTTTCATCAAAGAGAATTGAAGCAATTGCAATAGCAGAGGGAACCGCGACTTCTTCAACAATTGTGTGAGGCTTATTTCGTTCAGCTGCTATCAAAGACAATTCATACATGCTTTCAGACATTTTTTGATATGTTTGTGGACTTCACGAAAGCAGCACGGCGTTTTATAAATTCGTCTCTCATCTTCACGAAAAATGCTACTGGCATTTCGGTGTGCTCTTTATGTTTTGTTGTTAAATGTCTCTGGAGCAAGGAAGGCTTCGTGGAATGCTTGGATAGTGCTTCATTTCAGATAACACATACAGGAAGCTGCTGATCGTTTTCTTCCGCGAAATAAAATCCAAACTTCAAATAATCTTCCCTCTATTTTCGATTCGTTGCCGGTTTTAATTTCTTCGGTGGCGGTTCCTTTGCTGAATCACTTTCCCTTTACACTGGCGAACGTATGAAGAATTTATCCATATTTATTATGTACCACTACCTTGGTCTCACACCGTCACACACAGCGGTAGCAAAATTGAATAACTGGAAAGGAGAAAAACGACAAGCCAGACGGTGAGGAGGAACCTGGTGACATGTCGTGATTTGTAAAGCGTAGACGGGTAGGGGTGGAACCGACGTGTCAGCTCAGAATAGACACTTTGACTTTCAAGTTTCCTGATTTTTCTTATATGTTCTCCGGCTATTTTGAGCGAAACAGGAAATGATGAGTCATGGGTTGAAAGTGGAAACAAGTCTACGGCAACTCTTTCCAATCCAATGAATAATACATGATGACCCATGCATTTGACTGCGTTTCACATTCAAAACGCTGAGAAAAGTGTAATGGTATTATCCTGTCTAGTCCGATGTCGCATACCCCCTGCCAGGTGCCAAAGTACCACCGGTCGAAAAGCACTGCCGTAGAAAACTCAATTCACTTAACGCGAACTCTATTGTTAATAAGTTAATTAGCGAAGTAAACCTGGTTAAAACAAGCACGAATGAGCAACCGAAGAAAGTTAATAGATCGCCAAACACAGCGGCCAGTTGACTTGACACACACAACTGTTTTTGTTCTGGAAAATCCACAAAAAGTGAGTCCCAAGATAGGCGGTAAAACTCAAAGAATGTCGCGACGTGATGTCAACTCACACCGGTCAATCACAGAGTTTCCAGCGGCGAGAAGAAAATACACTGACGGGAAAAAAATCCCAACACCAAGAAGGCGTTGTGTTAGATAAACGACAGTTGGTAGGCGGTGAGAGTACATCTGTAAGATGACGTCTATGCAAATTTCGCGCTCGGCGCATACGTGTGGCGCTAGTAGTGCCCTTCGGAACATGCAAAGCAGGTTTGCTCTAAATACGCGCTGTAACGTTCGTGAGCGTTAGTTATCGTTGAGATTCGACGTAGGGTGTTGATGTTAGTCAAGAATGCCTTTAAGAAGACGAAGAAGCCATTATCAACAGCTCACGGAGTTTGAACGAGGTCATTCAATAGGGCTACGAGAAGGTGGATTTTCGTTCCGCAATATTGCAGAACGACTTCGCAGGAATGTAGCCACTGTGCATGATTGTTGGCAGCGGTGGTCAAGGGAAGGTACTGCCTCAAGAAGACCGGGTTCCGGCCGGCCACGTGGCACTACTGAAAGGGAAGACCGCCGTGTACGGCGTATGGCCGTGGCGCATCGAACCGCTTCTGCGGCAGCAATTCGACCTGCAGTTGCCACCACAGTGACACAACGAACTGTTACAAATCGGTTACTTAAAGGACAGCTCCGAGCCAGACGCCCTGTAGTGTGCATTCCACTTATTCCAAACCACTGCCGTTTGCGACGTCAGTGGTGTCAAGCTAGAGCTCATTGGAGGACGGAGTGGAGATCTGTTGTTTTCTGATGAGCCGGTTCTGCCTGGGTGCCAGTGATGGCCGTGTGTTGGTTAGGCCAGGTGAGCGCCTGCAACCAACCTGTCTGCGACCGAGACACACTGGGCCTACACCTGGAGTTATGGTCTGGGGAGCAATTTCCTATGACAGCAGGAGCACTCTCGTGGTTATCCCACGCACCCTGACTGCACAGTTGTACGTCGGTCTGGTGATTCAACCTGTTGTGCTGCCATTCATGAACAGCATTCCAGGGGGTGTTTTCCAACAGGATAACGCTCGCCCGCATACCGCTGTTGTAACCCAACATGCTCTACAGTGTCGACATGTTGCCGTGGCCTGCTAAATCACCAGATCTTTCACCAATCGAGCACGTATGGGACATCATTAGACAACTCCAGCGTCACCCCAACCAGCATTAACCGTCCCTGTATTGACCGACCAAGTGCAACAGGCATGGAACTCCATCCCACAAACTGACATCCAGCACCTGTACGACACAATGCATGAACGTTTGCGTGCTTGCATTCAACATTCTGGCGGTTACACCGGTTAACAATGTACCAGCATTTTACATTTAAAATGGATTTTCTCGCGCTTACATTAAGCTGTGGTCTTGAAACCTTAATCGATTAAATGTTACCTATACAAATGTATTGCCGCCATTTCATTCCTCTACAACTGTTTTTTCGTGGTGTTGGGATTTTTTTTCCCGTCAGTGTATATTGCTGTCGGCGCTGCGGCATGTGTTGAACTTATCCAGGTAGCACTATGTGGTCCCGCTCACCAGACTCAGGGTCTCTCAGGGATACAGAAGCACCGATCTTAGCGCGCTGCACTTTTTTTTTTTTTGATTGGAGGTTTAACGACCACCGTGAGCAACTCAATGGGCCATAAGCAGTCGCCCGTCCCTAATTTAGGGTCACTGGTTCCAGGGAAGGAGAGAGCCAGTGCCGTAAGACAAACACAACATCCATGCCTGACCGGGATTCGAACCCGGACCCCTTACGGACGAATGATCAGAGGCCAGCGCCTTAGACCACTGCGCCACCGGGGCGGCGCGCTGCACTTTGAATCAGGAAGGAGAAGCATATGTATGACATCACTGATGTTTGTGTATGTGGACTCACGGAGAACTGGGATGGAAATTCATATGTTTTGAACTGTCGGATTTGTGTGTGTGTGTGTGTGTGTGTACTTAATGTTATATTTTTTTCTTTCTCTCTTCTGCTTCATTTTATCTTATTTATCCATCAGAGTGAGGCCCTGTGTTTTAATGTAAGAATCAATATTTTACATTGAAACACACACAAAATAATATTTATCAATAAAAATGTATAACCTAAAATGTTGCAGAAATATTTCTTCTTTACTTATAATTTACATGCCTGCCAACACAATATGACATTTAAATAAAAAGTGACACTAGTTTTTTTTTCACACAGTAAATAAAAGTGACACTAGTTTTTTCCCCACACAGTCGTCGTTCGAATTTTGGTTTTTATCAAATTTTCACCAACACGTTTTATAAAATTTAAACCGGTAAGCTTTTTCATTCAGGAAAACTTTCATATTGTATATTACATGCGCATTGTTTGAAAAATACGCTATGGCGACATGGGGTCACTTTGTTCCCAAATGCTATAATATAGGTCATAGGTGTATGATAGGGAGTTTTTCTCTTAATTTCATACGAGATTTAAAGTAAATGTAATTTTAAGTCAGTAAAATATTTTAAATTTAGATGAAGTTGAGCATATTTCAAAACGCCACTTACGTGCACACAAGCCTTTCCCCCGATGGGTTTGACTTTCTCGTTTTTCTCAAATTTATTAATGACTTCGTGGATAAGAGAAAGTATTTCCTTTTTATATGTAATTCTGCATTAGTCCCGCCAATTTACTATAGTTTCTATTGCTTTTCCAATCAATTATATGTAATTAATTTATACACTTCTGAATTTGAGATTATCAAAACATAGTTATTTTATTCTTTTATACGCAATTCGATGTGTTACAACTTTGAGAGAAACGAGACAGCATTCCTGTGTTCCTTCTTGGTGCAATCAAAGTTGAACCTTGATCTTATCACAGAAGGGTATGTTGTTTGTTTTTGGTTTAGATGAAAAATTAGTTTTGCATTTTGCAATGTACACGTGTACTATTTTAAAATTGACACCCTCTCAGACTAAACTTTGTGGCTCCACCATTTTGTATGTGATGGAATAAAATATTAGATATGCCACCAAAATCCAATATTCCCATCTCAAATGGATGCAACCAAGATCTACATGAAGCTGTTACTTCATGTGTTGTATATTGAAGCCTTGGTCTCAGATTCTTAATGGTGAGGATTTCATTTAACTTAGAATCAGCACAGAGAGATATACAATTGTTGAGAGAGAAGTTTAATTTTCATTGGCTTTATGATTTTTGTAATGTGATAAACTTAATAAAATTCGTAACGCTTTTTTTTTTTTCACCATCAATTTGGATTTAAATAAATCATTAATATCTTGTACTACTTCAAAGCATAAATTTCACGAAAGTATTTACCATTTTTAAATTTCTTTTATTACAATAAAGGCGATATACTTGAAAAATGCATAACCAAGGTTCCGCTGTACTTGGTACAGAAAAAAACTATAACAAATGAAAAATGCGACAAAAATTAACTGACATGTTGTGACATACTGTTTTTCAACTTTATGTAAGGGCAGTTTTGATGCATTTTTGCACATTACAGTTTTGTCTTTCTCAGGAGAGGGGGTGGCAGGGAAGTTGCTCATGGTGGTTGTCAACAATCACCATGAGCAACTTATAGAGTTATAAGCAATCACTCATCCCTAATGTAGGTCCACTAGTTTCAGGGAAGGAACAGCACTGGTGCTGTAAGACAGACACACCCTGTCCAGGGTGTGAAGAAAAATGGTCAGAAGCCACCAGGGCAGTCTCGTAAATTGTCCTTTATATTGACTGTTCCAGATAATTGTCAGTAATATTATGAGGCATTAAGAACATGTCAAAGTATGGGAAATCTTCCATTTTCTCATTTTATTCATTCAGCAATTTTGAATGTACAGTAACTGTAATGAAACAGCAGTGCAAACCAAACATGCCATCAGTCAGTCCAGTTCAGAGTGTTGTCACACTAAGTCACAGGGAAAAGACATGAATGATTCTCCCCAGAATCCTTTGCAATGTGAAGATCTTTATTACTTTACATGTGTATAGGAGAAAAAAGGGAGTAATGGTTCAAAATGGGCTTCACATTTTTAATGAAATTTCCTAATCAAATGCAAGTTTTCCTATTCCTTAGAATCTATTTGCTAAATCAGTCAATGGAGTTATTTTTTGTTTTTGTTTTTTTAAGTGAAATAAAGTTTCACAATCAGAACTTACCCTATCCAGTGCACTAGAAAGTTTATTTTCATGGAACGGCAGGTAACAGTAGTGCGGTCTTTGATCTTATAGTTTCACTCAGGGCACACAATTTCTCATTCCTAATTCACTTCTTGTTATATCAAAAAGCAGGCAAATGCTTTTCTGTTGTGTTTGTTTAACATGGAATTGAAGTTAAAAAATGGCAGTGCCTACTCATTGTGCAGAGAAAACAAATATAAGTCTTGAACGATGGTGAAAGAATGAGTTCTGCTTTTGAACTTTAATTGCACTTTAAACAAATGTGAAAGTGCTTGTTTGTACACGAGATGTAATTATGGAATGAGAAAACATGGAATTTAAGCTGAATTAAAGTTTAGAAAGTGATACTGCAACTTTGCAATGAAAATACAGAAAGGGTGATGGCTTCATAACAGAATGTGAGTATACATAAGAACTGATTACTAATTTTTTTTTAAAGTTGCTGCAAAACTAAGCCATTTACGGAATTTTTTTAATTCTACCCAGGGCCAACTGTGGCCCCTTGCTTTCACTGGTCCTCACAGTTCAGGAAACAGAAACAAAACCATTTTTGGTAGAGCATTTTATTTATTATTAATTCTTATTTTTTAATTTTAGGGCAGGAGACCCTTAAAAAAATATTTTTATAATTTTATTTTTAGTTTCTAATCCTTCCACTTTCAAAAGGGATACTGCCCTTCACCATACAGACACTGAGATTTGCAAATTTCAGATAATTACTGTAACCTCATTAAACTTTTACATTCAAGAAACAGCAAAATAAATTTCATTATTTCTTGGTTTTCTTTTTATATATTCAACAATTTGTGTGTAAACTAGATACTAAAATTAAAAAAATTAAAAATAAAAAGAACAATATCATAATTGTTTTGGGACTATATATAAAGGTCAACTGATCAGTGACTTTAAAAACAATACATGAAATTAAACAAGAAAACTGCAATTTTCATATATAAAAGTTACAAAAAAACTCACAAATTTGTTAGATACTCCACCTTGCATTCAAAATCAGTCACTAAAACCTGTATCGGGGGGGGGGGCATTTAACAGAATTTATTTTAGAGGGATCCTTATTATTGGCTACGCAAAAATATTCATTACGTAGAATAGTTGAAGTTATCATTTTGTGAAGAAGTTTTTATAAGAATCACCGCACAACCTCAACCAACTCTCCTTGGAAAGAAAACTATAGATTTTAACATTTTTTTTAACTCTCTCTCTCTCTCTCTCTCTCTCTGTCTTTGAAAAAAAAAAATATATATATATATATGCACCCACCACAAGTCATCCTGAAGAAGAAATTGAAGAATTTTATGAGGAAATTTGTCATCTAAATAATAAAGGTAAGCAGCACTTGAAAATAATTATGGGAGATTTCAATGCAAAAATAGGGCAACGGCAACAGAATGAAACTTCAGTAGGTAAATTCGGTCACGGCAACAGAAACCAGCGTGGAAATACTCTCGTTGAGTTTGCAGAGGCAGAAGGGTTTTTCAACTTGAACTCCTTCTTCAAGAAAAAGCCACACAGGAAATGGACATGGAGACATCCAAATGGGACGACAAGTGAAATTGATTTTATTATGTGTAACAAAAAATTCGTCATAGAAGACTGCAGTGTGCTAAACAAGTTCAACACAGGTAGTGACCATAGATTGGTGAGATGTAAGATGCACCTCAACACTAAACTTGAACGTGGCAAGCTCATAAGACAAACAAAATCTATTGACATAACCAACCTTAAAAAACACCATAATACCTTCAAGTTGGAACTGAAGAACAGGTTCTCTGCTTTAGAAGGCCTAACATCGGAAGAAGTGGACATCTCTGAAGTTAACAGAAAAGTAACCAAAGCTCTTATGGAAACAGCAACAAAATTAGCTGGGTCTAAGAACAAGTTGCATGTAAATAAATTATCAGGAAAAACGAAAATGTTGATGCAAAAAAGAAGAGAGATGAGGACAACTAAAGAAGATGTGACTTCCAAAGTGGAATATATAGAGCTATGCAAGACAGTACGAAAAAGTATCACTGAAGACGTAAGAAAATTCAACTGTGAACTAGTGAGGAAAGCAATTGAAAACAACCAAAGCCTAAAGATAGCAAAGGGACATCTTAGTAAGGGAAGAAAACAGATTATGGCACTGAGAAAAGAAGATGGTTCTGTAACAAGAAATAGAGGCGAAATTTTGACAAGAGTGAAAGATTTCTACTCCAAATTATATGAAAGGGATGACACATGCACTCCAGACATCATGAAAGATACCAGTAACCAGAGTTCCTCCAGTCCTTCCAGCAGAAGTTGCACATGCAATCAAGAACATGAAGCGGGAAAAGCTCCAGGAGAAGATGGAATTACTGTAGACATCATACAAGAAGCAAGTGGAGAAATCGAAACAGTACTCGCCCAAATTTTCACTCGATGCTTTAATGAAGGAAAGATTCCTGAGGATTGGAACACCGCTACAATGATCCTGCTACATAAGAAAGGTGACATTGAGGATCTCGGAAACTACAGACCTATCAGCCTCCTATCAGTAGTTTATAAAATCTTCACTGAAGTTCTTTCACACCGCTTGAAGGTAACACTGGACATGGCTCAACCGAGAGAACAAGCTGGATTCAGGAGTGGCTACAGCACAATAGATCATATCCATGTGCTGAGAGAACTAATTGAAAGAGCGAGGGAATATGAACTTCCATTGTGCATGGCTTTTATCGATTATGAAAAAGCCTTTGATTCGGTGAAACCATCAGCAGTTACAATGGCTCTGAAAACCTGCAGTATTGAAGATGCATACATTAATATTATTAATAACATCTATGAAAATGCAAGTGCAAAGATTAGGCTGTTTGAAAATACAACACACATAAAAATTGGAAAGGGAGTGAGACAAGGTGACACCATATCTCCGAAGCTCTTTAATGCCACATTGGAGGGTGTTTTTCAGTCACTGAGCTGGGAAAACAAGGGGATAAAGATTAATGGAGATTATCTAACCCACCTTCGTTTTGCTGATGACGTAGTCATTTTTGCAACTAGCCCATCAGAGCTGCAGAGTATGATCCAGGAACTTGCTGACAAGAGTAAAGAAGTGGGATTAAAAATGAACTTTCAGAAGACAAAAGTGATGTTCAATGCTTTTACAAGAAATGAAGATTTATCGATTGATGGAGAAAAGCTGGAGATAACAGATACGTACGTTTATCTTGGACAGCAGATATCAAGTGAGGGTCACATTGATGAAGAAATTAATCGGCGTACAAAACTTGCCTGGAGAGCTTTTGGAAGAAACAGCCTAATTTTCAAGAGCAATATGCCATTATGTCTTAAAGGAAAAGTGTTTGCGCAATGCATCCTTCTAGTGCTTACGTATGGTGCAGAGACGTGGACCTTAACTAAAAGAGACATACAAAGGCTGCAGACAACTCAAAGCAGCATGGAGAGGTGCATACTTGGTGTAATTAGGAGAGATAAGAAGAGGAACTCGTGGATCCGAAAAATGACAAGAGTGGAAGACATCATGATCAGAGTTAAATCCCTGAAATGGCAATGGGCTGGACATACTGCCAGAAGGACAGATCATCGATGGACAGCCGAAATTTTAGATTGGATTCCAAGGGACAAGAAAAGACCCAGAAGAAGAAAGACCACATGGGAGATGGGTGGATGAAATTCGAAAGTATGCAGGGGTGACATGGAGGAGACTGGCACAAGACAGACCGTTGTGGAGGAAACTTGGGGAGACCTTCGTCCAGCAGTGGATTGATAATGGTTGACAATGATGATGATGATATATATATGCTATTTTCCTTAAGCTTAAATCAAATACTTCTTTTAGATAAATTTTTTTGTCGTTATGTGTGTTCTTATGGACAGAATTTTTCACGCAATGACTATTAAAATATTAGATTTACTTTCTAATTTAAAATATTTGAATTTATTCTAATTTAAATATTATTTAAATAAATATTATTTTAAATATTATAATTCATTCTTATTTAATATTATTATTTAATTTAAATATTATAATTCATTCTTATTTAATATTATTTAATTTAAATATTATTTTATTATAATTTATTCTAATTTAAATATTTGAAATATTAGATTTACTTTCTAAGGCCTGCAATGAAAGTGTGCTCTGGGTCCAGCATGAAAATTTGTCCAGGGCTTCGCAAAAGCTCCATCCAGTCCTGATCTTAAGTAACTACAGAAAATATAATTCTGGCTACAGACTGTAATGTTAGAATACAGCAGGGGCGGTTCGTCATTAGGGGCCAAAGGGGCCGGGCCCCACCTAAAAATTTCTATTTCTAGAATTTTTTTTTTTTTTTGCCCTGATTCTTATTCTTTCTCTTAACTACATGGTGATAAACCTTTCCCTTCAAAAACCATTACTTAAGGTAAAAGTTTCCTTCAAAAACGAAAAAGTATTCCTTGAGGAAAGAGATCACATTCAGAGTGTGAGGTTATTGGGGCCAGCTTCAACAGTCCCCAGTAACATCACTACACAAGCGAAGAGGAGACGATTTCCTCCCCGTCTCATTCAGTATGAAGACCTACATACAACACTGTCTTAACTGCATGTGCAAAAAAAGCTGTGGGGCCAGATGCTAATTTGATTGGCCGGGAGTGTATCCATTTCCTTAACGCCGTGGGTTGACAGAGAAGCTTACCCCGACCAAGCTCAAAGGTGGCGGGAGGGTTTTGAATGTCGAAGCAAAGTTCAGTTAGTTGTTTTTTTTCTGTCTCTCTCTCTCTCTCTCGGTGATGTGTTGTTCCTTCGTGTCATGACTTTTTTGCTTGTCGAGTACAATGAACGGAGTGGCTATTTTGTTAAAATCTCCGTTCTTGGCTTTAAATCTGGAAGAAAAGCTTCACTTAAAAAAACTCAGTGCTTATCACCCCAAGAATGTTTAGTTTGAGCTTCACTTAAAAAAAAAACAGTGCTCATCTGCCCAAGAATTTGAGTCGAAAAGCTTGACTTAAAAAACTCTGAGCTTATCAGTCCAAGAATTTGAGTTTCCAAGAGTATGAAGTTTACAAATGCTTTGCAGAACTAATTTCAGTTTTAACTAAGATGATTTTCTATGTTAAAAATAAATAAATAAATAAATGAGAAAACATGTAAGTATAATTTGCACATGAATACATATATGTTTTTAGGTTTCACAAGTTTTTTAAAAAAAAGGTTAAACCTTTCAAATAATGCAAATGGTAGTATGGTACTCATTCTATATGGGACGAAATTCATGAAACGTTCCCTCCCTGCATATATTTGGAGTTATTATTTTTTCATTACATTTTTTTATCCTGTGAATCCTGTGATTATTCCTCAATTGAAAAATCTGAAGAAACACAAAGCACAACTAACATAAATTAATTCTCATATGTTTTAAGGTAAAAATTTTATTTAAGGAGTTTTAACATTTTTCTGTTAATAGTTATGCATTCTATTCTGAGGATTTTTTTTCGTGTGCAATACAATAGTTGACACATTTCTACCTTATTTGGGCATTATTGTGAGTCAAGGGGGTAAACAGAGGTAGAGTAAAGGAATCTTGGGAGGTGGGGTGGGGTCTGAATAGTTGGCCTAATAATGACAGTTTTTTTTTTATTTCATTGCTTGACTTGAGCTACTGGGCCCACCTGTTTCAGTTGCCATGAGCCGCCACTGGAATACAGGTATTGAAATCCTTTGTAACAGAGAGATTAATTATTGGTAGCAGAGCAGTTGTACTGGTCTTGAAAACTGTTCTGTCCTGAGCTGTCACTCCCCATCATGAATTTAAATTACCCAATTTTCATGGACCAGGTCAGCTATATATTTCATTCCCCAGCACAATTTTTTTTAGAGAAATCTCTAACCAATACCATAGCATCTGATAGGTTTTACAATAGTTGCAGTGTCATCTGCTCATATAACAGATGACAATGAGTGGAAAAAGAGAACTGTATCACATGGTTTTGCAATTTCTGTTATTAGAAATTATATTTTATCTGAATTGATATTACACATCAATGCAGATTAAAGTAAAACTCAATGAGGATGAAATTCATAGATGAGATTTTGTTAAAATTGATATCAGTAGGAAAATATTAATCTGCAGATCATCAGCTATAGGCTTCTTCAAAGAATTATTTAAAGAGACTATTCTATGCCAGACATTTCAAATATTTAAGATCTGTGCTTTTTCCAAATCAGCTCATCAAGAAATACTACTGAGTTGCAACAAAAGAGCATTTCATCTCTTGATTTCCTTTAAATGACAGGTTCAAAAATCCTTTATCACACAGTTTATGTTCACTAAGTAAATTATGGTATCACAGTAAATAAAAGGTTCTCAGAAAACGTTTATACAAGTTGTAAATGAATTTATGGCACCTCTATTCATATTGTACTGTGGAATTAACTTTACAGGTCTTATAGAGGTTATTATTCAAAAAAGTTGGTGGTCAAATTTTTGAACTAAAGCCTAGTTCATCATCAGGACTATGTCATTTCTCTCAGTTATCATATGCCATAAGTATTAACACATGGCTATAGCCATGGACAGACATAATCCACAAATTTTCAGGGCCAGCACTTTTTTTTTTTTTTTTTTTTAGGAATCAGCACATTTTTTTCAAGAGATAAGAGGAGAAAAAATAATGAACGACCTAAACAAAAAAACTACATGTGCAGAATTGTGACCTACATCAGTCAAAACTAAAGTATTATTTCTTATTGTTCAATAATTCAGTGAAATATCAACAACTAAGACCAGAGATATTATACACTTGTATTAATAGCTGCATTTTAGAATATTCAGCTTTGTGTTCTGGAATATAATATTCAACAAAACCACTATTGAGTAACCACTTATAAGCAGCCCACACAAAATCAGTGCCATAGCTACAAACATCTCTGATGTTTATTCTGCATGTGGAACTTCAGTCTGAATTACTACTGCCAGTATTACTGTATAATGCTTAACTCTGATGGCAATTGTGCCAAAATTGATAAAGGTCATAAAAGGACTCCACTTTTGAGTTCAGCCCCGAGGTACTTTTCCAAGGCAATGATCGACGGTGCCACACTAGCGCTCACTCCCGTGCTCTGATTTTACGATCGTGTAGCTCCAGTTTGTTGAGTAATGATCAGTGCTCCTCTTAGCTTGCAGTTGTGTCTCTCTTTCGGCGTTAACTCGCAAGTTATTTGTGCATGTTTTTTTGTGGGTGTTTCCCTCTCTTAATATGTGGAATTGGAAGAAGTTTTTGGATACAGTTGCTAAGGATGAGGAAACATGTATTTCCTGGTGTGAATGACAGGGTTTTTTTCTCCACCTCAAGAAGATGTTCTAAAGGCCATCCCATTACTCCATATGTTGATGTGTCTCATGGTTTAGGACAATTCACGTGTTGGAAGCAGCATACTTCGAGCAATACTGAGTACTATAAATGGAAGATGTCATCACTGTGTCCACGTTATTTTATAAACAACGCATGGCAACTGAAAATTTGTGTTCCTACACAGCTGGGATCGAACCCCAGATATCTCGATAACTAGTTGAGTGCGTTCGCATTTATGCTACGGTGCCAACAAAACACTTGACTAGTTATCGAGTGACCTTGAACGCACTCGACTAGTTATCGAGTGACTCTGAACGCACTCGACTAGTTATCGAATGATTTTGAATGCACTTGACTAGTTATCGAGAAATCTGGAGTTCAATTTCAGCGGTGTCAGAACACAATTTTTCAGTTGCCATGCGTTGTTTATAAAATAACGTGGACAAAGCAATGACATCATCCATTTACATTATATCCACGTATTTGATACATATTCGCTGAGTACTATCTAATGCCCATTCACTTGGGAAATGGTTTTATTATGCTCAGATTCCTATTGATAGCGTCATGATTCTGACGTATTGTTTCGCCAAAAGATTGTCCTACGATGAGGCGATTGAAGAAACCTCAAATGGCAATGTTACCATATTCACTGAGACAGTTTGCGATTGGTATCAGTATTGCAGAGAACTAGTCTCAGAGTTCATGGCAGCCTCAAAATATAAAGCAGAAAGGCTTGGCAGTGATGGGCCACAAAAAATCCATATTATTCACTTCCTCTGGCACTTTCACAACAAAACGAAACACTAAATGATGCAGCGCATACATGACGCCATCTATTGTCGCTTTGCAAAACTAGCTTGAGGCCGAACGTGGAAGGTTTACCCTTAAAAGTATTTAATTGTGCAGTATGGGGATAACTAGGATAACATACACATTACTTTTTGTCAAATTTTTAGGTTGCACATCAACCCATCTTTGGGACTGACTTAAGAGAGTAGGTGCTGCTACACAAGAGGTTTATAATTAAAAGTCCATATTATTTGTTATTATTATTTATATTTTGGTGTGCTGTGTATTAATAAAGTCATGGCAAAATCCTAGTGATTTTGCCATGACTTTATTAATACACAGCAAACCCATGTTTGTTAATCGTAACAAACATAAAGGTTGGTAATACCAAACCTTTATGTTTGTTAATCGTGGCACCTTTTCTTCTTTCAATTTTATTTTTCAACTTTAGACTTTATTCCAATTACTATTTTACACAGTGCTGTTGATGTGAGAGAATTTTCAAAGTCCCAGTTAATCAAATGTTCAATACTTTGTATGTGTCTGTCAGAGAAAATGCAACTCGAAAATTTCATAAAAGTGACACTAGTTTTTTGATGGTCACTGAAATTTCTTAAATATATATATATATATATATATCATCATCATCATTGTCAACCATTATCAATCCACTGCTGGACGAAGGTCTCCCCAAGTTTCCTCCACAACGGTCTGTCTTGTGCCAGTCTCCTCCATGTCACTCCCGCATACTTTCGAATTTCATCCACCCATCTTTCATGTGGTCTTCTTCTGGGTCTTTTCCTGTCCCTTGGAATCCAATCTAAAATTTCGTCTGTCCATCGATGGTCTGTTCTTCTGGCAGTATGTCCAGCCCATTGCCATTTCAGGGATTTAACTCTGATCATGATGTCTTCCACTCTTGTCATTTTTCGGATCCACGTGTTCCTCTTCTTATCTCTCCTGGTTACACCAAGCATGCACCTCTCCATGCTTCTTTGAGTTGTCTGCAGCCTTTGTATGTCTCTTTTAGCTAAGGTCCACGTCTCTGCACCATACGTAAGCACTGGAAGGATGCATTGATCAAACACTTTTCTTTTAAGACATAATGGCATATTGCTCTTGAAAATTATGCTGTTTCTTCCAAAAGCTCTCCAGGCAAGTTTTGTACGCTGATTAATTTCTTCACCAATGTGACCCTCACTTGATATCTGCTGTCCAAGATAAACGTACGTGTCTGTTATCTCCAGCTTTTCTCCATCAATCGATAAATCTTCATTTCTTGTAAAAGCATTGTACATCACTTTTGTCTTCTGAAAGTTCATTTTTAATCCCACTTCTTTACTCTTGTCAGCAAGTTCCTGGATCATACTCTGTAGCTCTGATGGGGTAGTTGCAAAAATGACTATGTCATCAGCAAAACGAAGGTGGGTTAGATAATCTCCATTAATCTTTATCCCTTTGTTTTCCCAGTTCAGTGATTGAAAGACATTTTCCAATGTGGCATTAAAGAGCTTGGGAGATATGGTGTCACCTTGTCTCACTCCTTTTCCAATTTTTATGTGTGTTGTATTTTCAAACAGCCGAATCTTTGCACTTGCATTTTCATAGATGTTATTAATAATATTAATGTATGCATCTTCAATACCACAGGATTTCAGAGCCATTGCAACTGCTGATGGTTTCACCGAATCAAAGGCTTTTTCATAATCGATAAAAGCCATGCACAATGGAAGCTCATATTCCCTCGCTCTTTCAATTAGTTCTCTCAGTACGTGGATATGATCTATTGTGCTGTAGCCACTCCTGAATCCAGCTTGTTCTCTCGGTTGAGCCATGTCCAGTGTCACCTTCAAGCGGTGTGAAAGAACTTTAGTGAAGATTTTATAAACCACTGATAGGAGGCTGATAGGTCTGTAGTTCCTGAGATCCTCAATGACACCTTTTTTATGTAGCAAGATCATTGTAGCGTTGTTCCAATCCTCGGGAATTTTCCCTTCATTAAGGCATCGAGTGAAAATTTGGGCAAGTACTGTTTCGATTTCTCCACTTGCTTCTTGTATGATGTCTACAGTAATTCCATCTTCTCCTGGAGCTTTTCCCCGCTTCATGTTCTTGATTGCATGTGCAACTTCTGCTGGAAGGACTGGAAGAACTCTGGTACCTTTCATGATGTCTGGAGTACATGTATCATCCCTTTCATATAATTTGGAGTAGAAATCTTTCACTCTTGTCAAAATTTCGCCTCTATTTCTTGTTACAGAACCATCTTCTTTTCTCAGTGCCATAATCTGTTTTTTCCCCTTACTGAGATGTCCCTTTGCTATCTTTAGGCTTTGGTTGTTTTCAATTGCTTTCCTTACTAGTTCACAGTTGAATTTCCTTACGTCTTCAGTGATACTTTTTCGTACTGTCTTGCATAGCTCTATATATTCCACTTTGGAAGTTACATCTTCTTTAGTTGTCCTCATCACTCTTCTTTTTTGCATCAACATTTTGGTTTTTCCTGATAATTTGTTCACATGCAATTTGTTCTTAGACCCAGCTAATTTTGTTGCTGTTTCCATAAGAGCTTTGGTTACTGTTCTGTTAACTTCAGAAATATCCACTTCTTCCGATGTTAGGCCTTCTAAAGCAGAGAATCTGTTCTTCAGTTCCAATTTGAAGGTATTATGGTGTTTTTTAAGGTTGGTTATGTCAATACATTTTGTTTGTCTTATGAGCTTGCTACGTTCGAGTTTAGTGTTGAGGTGCATCTTACATCTCACCAATCTATGGTCACTGCCTGTGTTGAACTTGTTTAGCACACTGCATTCTTCTATGACGAATTTTTTGTTACACATAATAAAATCAATTTCACTTGTCGTCCCATTTGGATGTCTCCATGTCCATTTCCTGTGTGGCTTTTTCTTGAAAAAGGAGTTCAAGATGAAAAACCCTTCT
Source organism: Macrothele yani (assembly GCA_039090855.1). Lineage (NCBI taxonomy): Eukaryota > Metazoa > Arthropoda > Arachnida > Araneae > Macrothelidae > Macrothele > Macrothele yani. The sequence goes on along the minus strand of CM077009.1, from coordinate 129,784,373 downwards.
GCCTCTGCAAACTCTACGAGAGTATTTCCAAGCTGGTTTCTGTTGCCGTGACCGAATTTACCTACTGAAGTTTCATTCTGTTGCCGTTGCCCTATTTTTGCATTGAAATCTCCCATAATTATCTTCAAGTGCTACTTACCTTTATTATTTAGGTCACGAATTTCCTCATAAAATTCTTCAATTTCTTCTTCAGGATGACTTGTGGTGGGTGCATAAGTTTGAATAATCTGAGCCTGGTATCTTCTCGAGAGTTGGATAACGAGTCGTGCAGCTCTGTCAGAGGAACTTTCAACTTCTACAACTTTATCCTTCAGTTTCTTGTTTATTATAAATCCAACACCACTAGTTCTGCCAGTATCTGTCCCACGATAGTAGAAGAGATGTCCACTTTTCAGTTCAATGAGATCTTCTCCTTTTCTCCTTACCTCACTTAGCCTGACGATGTCCCACTTGATCCTTTGTAGTTCCTCTTCCAATTCAAGAAGCCTTGAATCAGAAGATAGGGAGCGTCCGTTGTACGTAGCCAAGGTCAGCATCAGATGGCAGCCTAGTCCGGTCCTCCGGGGATTCTTAGCACCCTCTGCCTTCATGTCGCACTGGCCGCTGCCTTGGCCAGGTACATTCCAGCTGCCGGAGACTGAGGGCCAAGATTTAAGTTGTGGAGTCATTTTGGAGGGGTTTGGCCATAACTCACCACGCTGGGCAAGCGGGTTGGTGAGTGTGGGATAGCATTTCCTCTAATCCCGATGGTATAGTTATACCGCTATTGGCGGTCGTCAGAGCCCCTTTAGTGGGAACAGGATATATATATATATATATATATTGTGCCTTAAATTCAGTTGTGATCTGAGCACTCAAAAAGCATTATGTTCACAAGAAACCATTCCGAAAGTGTACAAAATATTATATTCGCTAAGAACTTGTTTAAAAGCTGATAAAATGGATATTTCTATTCAGCAGAAACATCATTAAAAATCTTCACGACCGATTTGAAGTGGCAGCTGTCGTATGTATGTTAATTGCATTCCGCTCAGGATACCTCCAAGACTTAGAGGGTGACATTCATCCCTGAGTTTGCAAAGTTGCCAAAACTACAATGAGTGCACCTCACCTCTGAAACTAACACTGCCACACAGTTGATTGGCTGGTGATAATCATGCAGACAGCTGGCAGTGCTCGTACTTTAAGAACATGAATGATCAGTGACTAGTGAAGGCAGTCTTTTTGCTTTGCCATTCTCCGAGTTGCAGTGACCAGTGGCTAGTGAAGGCTGTCTTTTTTTTTTTTTTGCTTTGTCAATCTCTGAATTGCAATGACCAGTGGCTAGTGAAGGCAGTCTTTTTTCGCTTTGTCAATCTCTGAATTGTAATGACCAGTGGCTAGTGAAGGCAGTCTTTTTTCGCTTTGTCAATCTCTGAATTGCAATGACCAGAGGCCAATGGAGGCAGTCTTTTTTTGTTTTGTCAATCTCTGAATTGCAATGACCAGTGGCTAATGAAGGCAGTCTTTTTTTGCTTTGTCAATCTCTGAATTATGATGACCAGTGGCTAGTGAAGGCAGTCTTTTTTTCACTTTTTTCAATCTCTGAATTGTAATGTATTATGCTTACCTAAATTTATTTCACATGTCCAAATAAAATCTAAAGCTCTCTTGATCTCTGATTTCAATCTGACTCGGTGAGAAAGCAGCAAAAGATAACTCACGTTGCAGACATCACTCTGATTTATCTCAATTACATTGAGGTGCCAAAAAAATAAATAAAACTGTGAAGGATGCTACCATTTCCATTACATGCCACCACACACATGTGGTAAATGGTGTCCACAAATGATGTATATATAGTGGCAAATATCTCTGCAAGCTCAAGTAGTTGCACTCGCTGCTCAGATGGCCGCTTATCGGGATTTAAACGATTTCAAACATGGTATCATATTCAGTGCCTGGAAAATGGGTCACTCCATCTTGGAAATTACCATGAAATTTGGATTTACACAGTCAATAATTTCAAGGGCGTACCTGTACTACACAAACTAATCCAGAGTACAAAATCCAGAGTACAAGACCGGTGTGGCCGTAAGAAAAGCCCCAGATGAAGGACGATAGCGGACAGTGGAGTCTGGCACTCATTGTAACATCCGCTTGGTGAGCAACATTGCCGAAAATCACAGCACAATTCAATGCTGGGGCCAGAAGTAGCATCAGCGTTTAAATAGTGCAACGTTCCCTGGGCACTACGGTGTTTCGGAGCCAACGGCCCACTCGAGTGTCATTGCTGACCCAAAAGTACAGGGCCACGAGCCTTGCCTGGGCTTAGGAACACAGTCCTTGGGCGCAAGATGACTGGAAACATGTAGCCTGGTCCAACAAACCATGGTGCCACCTGTTTTAGGCAGATGGCTGACTTCAAGTGTGGCGACAACCCCATGAGGCAATGGATCTTGCATACCTACAAGGGGACAGTGCAGGTTGGCGGTGGCTCTGTTATGGTCTGGGGTGTTTTCAGCTGGCACGCATTAGAACCCTTCATTCGTCTACAGATTGTTCTGACCAGTGGAGGTTACGTAACCCTCCTAGGGGATCATTTGCACCAGTTCGTGTCACGCAACTATTCCAACAGGTAATACGACACTACGCCACCAAACACATCCACAGTTGCCCGAGTATGGCAGAAGGAACATTCCATAGAGTTTAGCATCCTGACTTGGTCCTCTTGTTTGCCGGATTTAAGCGCCATCAAACACATTTACGATGCTGTTCAACGTGCCATCAAAGACAGGAATTCTCCACCGTCAAATATTACGGAATTGTGGGATGCTCTTTAGAAAGCATGGTGTGCACTGTCTCCACAGTACTACAGAGAGCTTATGGAGTCCATGCCCCTTTGCGTTGCTGCCGTTATCTGATCATGAGGAGGACTAACATGGTAGTACAGAGTTATCCGTTTTTGGCACTTTAGCATATGTGACCTTGTTGGGGGTTTTTCACCTTTGCTTCTCTTCCCGGTTAGTCAGGCAAAAAGAATATGGTAGCATCAGTTTGTATGAAAAAGTAAGCTTACGAAATTCAACTTTTTTCTAAAAAGAAAAATGCAGAAGTTCCCTCCATTTCTCTTCCTTTTAATATTTACTGAAACATTAAAAATATAGTTACAGAGTTTCAGAATGCTAACTGTTTTTGTTCTAGTCATGCCTTATACTGATGATCGACTTATTATCTATGAACGAATATAAAGAAATTGAGATGTTTAATCTATTCGATGACTTATACTCCATATCAAATTACACCGATGAGCCATCACATTATGACCAAACCCAGCCTAGGGAAATGAGCGCACCCGGAGACCGAACGGTGGCACAGGTGAAGTTGACAGAGCAGTATATATACAACCCGAGGACTGGCTTTCAGTTAGTAGAGTGTTTGTAGTCAGAAAGGGAAAAGCTGTTGATTTATCGGGAGTTTGATAAAGAACAAATTGTGATGGCATGGCGCCTAGGATCCACGATCTCCGAAACGGTGCTGCTTGTTCATGTGCCCCTGTAGTGAGTATGTATCAAAAGTGGTGCACAGATGGCCAAACGGTCATCCAGCCGTGTCTCGCTCGCAGCTCACTGATGCCAGAGGGGAGCGGACACTGTCATGCATTGCTCACAGTGCAACAAATCACCCGTAGCTACAACAGTGATTATCAGGGCAATGCGTCACAGCACACAATTCATTGCAGCCTTCTGCAGATGGGCCTGTGTAGCCAAACACCCAGCCAGGTCCCCATGCTCACTGCATGTCATCACATACAATGCATGAAATGATGATTGGAAAAAAGTCCTGATCTTATGAATCAAGATTCCTGGTGCAGCACGTAGATGGCCAGGCATGGATATGCTGATTACCAAAGGATGCTATGGCATCTGGATGCACTGTTGGATGGAAAAAGGCCGGCGGCGGAGTTATGCTGCGGGCGATATTTTCTTGGAACACTTTAGGCCCCATTAATCCAATAGCACAATCCCTGACAGCTGTCAGGTATCTGAGCATCGTTGTGAACCAAGTTCACCCATTCATGGCAACTGTGTTCCCTGCTGGTGAAGGCCCTTACCAACAGGATATTGCACCGTGCCACACTGCCAGAATCAAGGAGTATTTCAAAGAACATGCTGGTGACTTTCTGTTAATGCCCTGGCCTCCGAATTCACCTGACATGAACCAAATCAAACATTTGTGGTTCGACTTGGAAAAGTGGGTTTGCACTAAATCACCACCACCCCGAAATGCACGAGAACTGGAGAACCTGCTGTTGACATTATGGTACCAGATACCCCAGGATACCTATCGCAACCTCATCGAATCGATGCCTTGCCAAGTGGCAGCTGTTTTGCTGGCTAAAGAGTGTCCTACAACTTATTAATTAGGTGGTCATAATGTAATGGCTCAACAGTGTATAAGCCAAAAAAATATGGTATTTTATTTGGATTTATTACATATGGTAAGGGGAATACGTTTCAATCTACATTCATACCCTTCACCCTGATTTTACATGCTACTGCCTAACACAGACAATCCTACTTTCTACTTAAATCAGCTGAATTGAGGTTTAATACACACAATTGACGTGGATTAGGAACATTTAACAGAAGTCATCGCTCTTTCCACGTTTATAAGTGAGTCACGGAAAAAATTCTCATCGGACACCACCAGGATAGTATGCGAGTGTGGAGAATTCGAGGCCGCTGTGGTGCAGTGGTAGCATGTCCGGTGCGTAACTGGATGACCCTGAGTTCGATTCCGGGTGGCGGCCGATGAGAATTTTTCTGTGACTCACTTATAAACATAGAAAGAGTGGTGACTTCTGTTTAATGAATTGAGGTTTTCCTGAGCACTAAATTGTGCACATGATTATAATAAAAAATTACAAAATGCCAATTCTTATCATTCATAGTCCTGGTTCTTTACAGTGTGTATCTGTTGTGAGATATAAGTACCACATGCCTTTTCTAGAAAAATTATCTTCAACTACATAAGTTTATACATATATATTCTATGACAGTTCATAAATTTTCCAGTCTCTAAAAATTCATCCTATTGAAAGGTTTTTTTTTTTTTTTTTTTTTTGCTGTTCATGTTTTTCCTGATAAAATTCCTGGCCATGAAAAGACTGCATGTGAGTGTATATTGATATATTATCAAAATGTCTTTTGCAGGAAGCTAGGTTTCATTATAGACATTTTAAAGTTGAAGAAATAAAACAGTTCTCCACAAACCACCATTGAAAACTAATATTCAGTTTAAATTGTGTGGCACTGAAAAAAATGGGTTTCTTTGATAGAATCATGAACTAAGATGTTAGATATAAATATTTTACTAAACTACAATGAGAGATCTACACAATATATTGCAGTATTTTGTGAACTCACACTAATATGGTATAAAAAATTTACAGATATGGTAAATGAGAAACCTTTTAATTGTGTGAATTTCAGGAAAACAGGTTCATGCAACTAACTCACATGCAAAACACAGAACTTAAATACTTAATGAAGGGAAAGAAATTCCAGAAATATATACAACATACATGAATCATTTCAATATGTAACAAGCCTGGATTTAATGGAACTTTTAAAACACAATAAATTATAGTAATAGAATTCCTTGACAAAGAAGCTCAAGACCATGAGATATACAGCACAACAGAAAGTTAAGCTGTTAAAGTTTATACAACAGTTTTGTTGTAGTGCCATTACTGTTTCACACGTTAATTTATAGCATTAGCTACCTGGGAGCATTATTCATTGTATTTTGAGAACTATATGTAATTATTGAACATATTTACTACAAATTGAACAATACAATGAATAATGCTCCCGGGTAGCTAATGCTATAAATTTTAAAATGTGTGAAACAGTAATGGCACTACAACAAAACTGTTGTATAAACTTTAACGATTTATAGATCCACGTAATATGGTTCAAAGTTTTTGAACAAAGAATAAACAAAGTTAAGCAGCAGAAACAATACTTATAATTTAAAAACAAATTGGAATTCTGCAGTGTACGAGCATGTCACAAAGTGGTATTTCCCATTTTTTAAATCAGTCACTAAGCACTACATGTAAAAGTAAATAAATTTTTGTTTAAAGAAAACATAATTGGTTTAGGTCAAATAACAGCATTTTCCTCAACGGAGACAAACATATTTTGAAATTATGTGAAGCCATTTTTATCACCTTTTGTATAATCAAATATTTAAAATTTACAGTTTACACATCCTTTTTCCCTATTTGTGTGCTGAATAGCTACCAGAATTTGGTTCTTGATAAATTTTTAAATATTATGCATTTTTTTCTTCTTCAAATAACTTGGTCATGTATAACAGAATAAAGGTTTATACCGTCTCGGCACACGTGTCAAATATTTAAATTTTCACTAAAATACACTAGCACTTTCGAAACCTTTACATGGTTTCATCATCAAGTGTAATATAAGATGCAATTCCTTTCAAATACACACTACACAATACACAAATCACCCCTTATGAAAGGTTTCGAAAGCACTAATGTATTTTAGCAAAAATTAAAATATTTAACGTGCCAAGGCAGTATAAACCTTTACTCTATTAGACATAATCAGTTTCGTAATTCATCTTACCGAGCGTATGACTTCGTAAATCATCATACAGGATAAATCATTATGGAGATATTTAACTGGGTCATTTAAATATATGTTTTCTTTTCTTTTTTCTCTGCGGAGTTTTAAATCATGAAAGATAATTTTTTAAAACCTATTTTGTTATGGACTTACAGTACATTCAAGCCCTTGATGGTAAAAATATTTGTATATTTAACCAAACATCATGGGGCACAGCAACGAAAATATTTCATGAAAATTACATTTCATAGAACTAGTCACATTCAGTATTTTATCAATACCTGGACAGCAATATGATAAAGTATGCATTTAAGGATGATATACATACATACACTCATCACCATAAACTGATTAAAAAAAAACCCAGCTACTCTCCATAATCACCAAAAGATGTGACACTAGATAAACAGCATGAGGAACCCACACATCGAGCTTGCTTACGTATCCCAGCTTCTTCCGGTGGTTGTGAACGCTTGAATGATGGATGTGCAATGTGTCTGCAATCTCTCGTGTCGCATAACGTGGGTTTGACTCGATCAATGCCTTGATTTGGTTGTCACCAACCTCGGTGGGCTTCCCCGACCAAGGAGCATCGTTGAGGCCAAAATCACCAGCACAGAATTTTGCGAACCACCGCTGGCACTTGACGCGCGTTCTTCTCTTTACGGAAGTAAAATATGGCGAAAATGCACAGTTTGGTCTTCCATCTTCAACTTGATGTCAAATCAACCAAATCGCTCACTATTCCTTTTAGACTGCAGCTAGAACTGGTACCTGTCGAATGCCACAGCGATAACAGAGCTGCGCATGCCTCTAGTACTTCCAAAACCACCCAACCGCCATTGGGTGCCAAAATAAGTCACGACTTTTCCAACAACCCAATAGAAATCATTACAATTATAAAAAACAACTGGTAGTTGTGCTGTTTTAAAAGATATATAACTGCAACTGTCAGTTGTGCTGTTTTAAAAGATAAGGAATTCTCAGAATTGTGATGTCAAGAGCTCAGTCAGCTAATTTAAAGGTAAGTTAGTTGAAGACCTTGGTTTTGAGTAAAGTAATTTAACATTTGCAAAGTAACTTTTTAATTGCTTATGACTAAGTAATGAAATTATGGAAAGTTATTAAAAATATTAAAAAAATATATCACATATTTTAGTAATTTGTTTTTTTTTCTTACATATTTCCTTGCTTTTAATAAATGTTTTGTGTACATATAGATATATATATATATATACTTAAGAGCAAAACTGAAGACTAAGGAAAAAATTTTAGAATTTAAAACGAAGGGTGCAAAATAACCTGAAAATCAAAACGCGCAACGCAGCAGTTTTGAAAATTCAGAATTCACATACTATAAAGATACCTAAGCAAAAAAATACATATATAATTTTGACTCACACCTAGTACAACATAGAAAAGGTTATGTATCTACCTGCGTGAGTAAAAGGAGAAAAGAAAAAAAGAAAATAAAACAACTGAATGTAGAAGGTGTCGAGAATACTGAGCCTTGGCTTTATCAAGGACCAGCAAAAACTCTGCATTTTCTCACTTCCACAAAGACCTAGTTGGAAATGGGTTTCTGCAAGGCCATAGATGCAAGTAACATTCCCACCTAAAATAGTTTAAAAAATATATATATAAGTCATGTCCTCCGTAGAGTAGCATGACCTAGCACTAGTTAACAATTTCGCTTGCATCCATTAACCTTCATGGCCCGACCCATGCTCTTCATCTGTTACTATTAAACAGAGAGAAGAAGATTAAAGAGAACTCAAGCTGTGAGAGTGACATAATAAATAGAAATGATTTTCAGCTATAACGAAATTCCAAGTTCGTTTGAGAGAGAATTTAAACCTGAAAAACAAATTTTACATTGCAATTAAAAAAGGAAATGTTAATTTATAACGAACAGATTTTTGAAAGAAAACTTGAGTCTAAAACCCCTACTCTACAACTTATGACAGCACGAAAACGAGAATAAGTTAAAGATAATAATTAACTAAAGAAAACTTTGTGAAAGTTATATACCTTAAACAGTTAGTTGCAATATGTACAAAGTATTTCAGCAGTGCTTTAAGTGCATAATTAATTAGTTATTAAGAACTTAACTACTTTGAAAAAACAGCGCATAGACAGCGCATAGAAAAGGAACAAGCTTAGCCATCTTCTGTTCCTAGGTACCACAAAAGACGCTCAAAGTTACAAAGAAAAGTAAGAGTTAAAACCCGCATAAATGTTAACAGACAAACCAATGCTTAAAAGCTGAAAAGCTAAAAAACGACAGAGAAAGGTACATGAAGTACAAACATTGAACTTATAAAACCTAGAACCCAAAAACAAGGAAGAGAGCTTACCTCTTGAGTTACAAAAACTTTTCTCCTCACAAGAGGAGAACATGGCTGACCTCTTCCGCCACTCCCTAGACGCTGGGGGGCAGTGAGGGTGGGGCTGATGGCCTCCTCATACAGCAAGAAACCAACGCGCGGAGATTTTAACCAGAGAAAAAAATATATAAACTTAAGACTGTGGATCTGTATGATCAGAATGAGCAGAATTAACTCTCCAGAATACATGAGAAATATTATAAAATACACGAGCAGTTTATTTAATAATCTTTGCATGTATTAAATCACCTTAGTGAGCTTCTATAGATTAATCAGAATCTTATTAATTTTAATGTTGGTTTTACTATTTTTAGTATAGCTATCCTAGTGATGAATAACTGGTTTTCTTTTTTATTTGTTTTTATTTTCTTTTATAAACAGATTTTTAAGCTTTTTTGTGATTTTGTTTATATTATTTAATTTTTTTTTGTTTTAATAGGACCGTCATATCCATAGCACTAAGGTTCCTTTAGGTAGTTAATAGGCATCCTCTAGCCAACTTCCTTACGGCTTTGATTGGTCAGAATCATATTATTAACTGTGTAGAAAATTAAAGCAGATCTGCCAACCTTACTCTATTATTCAGAATAATTTTTCTTAAAGTTCTTTTGATGAAAGAAGAAGGAATTTCGTTCTCTAGAAAACTTTCTAATAGTATATTAATGTGGTAATTGAAGTCCAAATTGTTGCTGCAAATTCTTGAAATTCTTAGGACCTGAGAAATTAGTACATTCTCAATTACTTTGGTTGAAATGTTATTATTCCAGTGTAGATATTTAATTACTTTGAAAGGAAAATTAACTCTTTTATCAAAGAGGCTAATAGATGGGTTACCTCTGTTGAGCTTAATGCTTAAGTCTAGGAACTCAAGTTCCTGATTACTGTGGTTGGTTTTACATAAGTTAAGAGAGCTAGGATAGATATTATCAAAATCACTCTCTATAACTTCGGAATTATTGATACACAGCAGATCATCAATATATCTAAAAGTGTAAAGGTAGTTATCTGAGCAGGTGGGGTGATTTTTAATGAATTTATATTCCTTAAAGAACAGGAATAGATTAGCGATATTCGTGGACGTTGATGTTCCCATTGGAATACCGTTCACTTGCTTATAGAGAGTATTATTATATAAGATATGGTTATTTTTTATGCAGCAATTGAGATAAGAGTTCCAAGTTCCTACATCAACAAATTGGTTAAGTTTAAATTCTGCATACAGCTCTTTAAAGGTAGTGATTATATCTGATAGAGGCAGATTAGTATATAGGTTTTCAAAATCATAACTATTAATATCTAGGGGACACACTTTGAGTATAGTAGAAATTACTTCTGCATTATTATTAATTATCCAAAAATCTCTGTACATCAAGTTAGAACAGTTTCTAATGTGTTTCAAAACCTTCTTTAAGACATCTTCAAAAGCAAGATCTATTTTCTTTTTATGACTCCTTACTCCACTAGCTATGAACCTGAACTTCACAGGATCCTTATGAAACTTAACAGTTGCAAAAAGAAATGGAAATTCAGGCCCATATCTTCTAGTTTGCGGAATTTTAAGTTTCTTGAAGAATGCCTTAAACCGATTTTCTAACTGCTTGGTAGAATAACTTACGGGCTCGTATGTTACTCTATTATTGAGTTCCATAGTTAACAATTCAAAATAGAACTTCTTACAGATAATTGCAAAATTATTGCTAGCTTTATCCGTAGTGGTAAAAATAAATTGGTCTTGTAGTTTGGAGAGTGACCTTTTAGCTTCTCCAGAGAAAAAGAGATTTCTGTCGAAACAAAAGTCCAGACCTGCCAACTCACCGGTGAAGCTATTGATTATATTATATTTCCATTCTGCGAAGGCCTCAATAGGCTGATTGTACGTTAAACTGGTTTTTACAATGTACTTATTTACATCTTGAGTGAAGCTCTCAAGAATCCTTTCTTTGGAAATTGTGAAGGAAGGTCTGAAATTAGAGCCATACTCTAATAAATTCCTAAGCTTTTCATTTTCAACAAAACTCAAGTTTCCGGTGATAATATGGTTGTAATTCTTATCATAGTGAACTGTTTCTTTATGTTCATCACAAGAACAAGTAGTAATTACAGGAATGTAGCTCGAAGAGTTAAGTTTGTAGTTTTTAACTATTGACCCTAAGGTCTTAACATATTTAAAACTTACAATAGACTGGTGCCTGTGGATGGGAAAAAAATTGCATTATTGTAGAACAGCTTCCTTACATTGAGATTATCGTAGGCTTTATTTAGGAACCTGATGGTAACAAAATTACTGGAAAATTCTTTAAGAGAAATTTTATCTTTAAGAATATGTTTAAGAATGTCCAGAACCAAAGCAAAAACATGCTTATCAACATGGTCAGCAGTTTCATTCCAGAATTTGAAAAAACATTTAAGGACAGAGTGCTTGAAGGACTTGAGAATTTTGTAAGTATTTTTAACAAAATTAGTGCCAGTTTTAAAGCTTTCCAGAGTTTTTAGCAAGTTAGCAAAATCAACTTTGCTTGATGTGCGAAATAACCTCTGTCCTCTATTACCTCTAGAGCAGCTCTTATTATTAACAAGAAAGAAGAGTTCACGAATTGAAAATTTATGCTGATTATGCTTATTGTCAGATAGAGTGGAATTAAGGCCATAGGGATAAAGAGACTGATGCTGCAAAATTTCAAGGGATTCAGTTTCTAGCCGAGCATAGAGGTCAGGGATAATATGTAGTACCTCTATTTTCACTTTGTCAAAACCATGAGTAAGGAAATGCTCTAATTCAAAGGTAGAGTACTGGTTGGCGTTTGTGGAGGGGTTCACTCCTGAATTAGAGAACTTGTTTACTAGAGACCTGTGACCATTAATCCTAAGATGAAGAGGATTTTTACTTTGGCCAATATAGCTAAGGTTGCAGACAGTACAGGTGAGCTTATAGATGGTATTGTAGGCTTTGCAAAACTTGTTGGAGCAATTATCCTCAACAGAAGAATACAGGTTAGGATCTGCAGATTTACATGTCAAACAACGTTTGTCATTTCATAACTTTAGATTACCTTTGCCAGCGAGTTCATACACTATGGGAAAGGGTGCTAGCCTAACCGAGCGGGAGGACTTAAAATATCTGAGCTGACCTCCAATCCTTTCATCGTCCTTAGAACTCCACTTGGGCCAAAACATACAAATTCTGAGCAAACCAACTAGGAAAAACTTTTTAGAAATAAGCAGTCCAAGAAAAGACCAAACTCGAGTATAAACTACACTCCAAAAAGCTGCATCCAAAACATACTAAAAAGAAAAATTAGAAAATGAAAAAAACCTCAAGTAAAAAAATAGTAATAAAAAAATAATAATAATAAAAAATAATAAAACATTTCAACTAGAATTTGCGCATGAGCTGCTAAATAATAAATTGAAATTAGTTACTTAAGAGCAAAACTGAAGACTAAGGAAAAAAATTTTAGAATTTAAAACGAAGGGTGCAAAATAACCTGAAAATCAAAACGCGCAACGCAGCAGTTTTGAAAATTCAGAATTCACATACTATAAAGATACCTAAGCAAAAAAATACATATATAATTTTGACTCACACCTAGTACAACATAGAAAAGGTTATGTATCTACCTGCGTGAGTAAAAGGAGAAAAGAAAAAAAGAAAATAAAACAACTGAATGTAGAAGGTGTCGAGAATACTGAGCCTTGGCTTTATCAAGGACCAGCAAAAACTCTGCATTTTCTCACTTCCACAAAGACCTAGTTGGAAATGGGTTTCTGCAAGGCCATAGATGCAAGTAACATTCCCACCTAAAATAGTTTAAAAAATATATATATAAGTCATGTCCTCCGTAGAGTAGCATGACCTAGCACTAGTTAACAATTTCGCTTGCATCCATTAACCTTCATGGCCCGACCCATGCTCTTCATCTGTTACTATTAAACAGAGAGAAGAAGATTAAAGAGAACTCAAGCTGTGAGAGTGACATAATAAATAGAAATGATTTTCAGCTATAACGAAATTCCAAGTTCGTTTGAGAGAGAATTTAAACCTGAAAAACAAATTTTACATTGCAATTAAAAAAGGAAATGTTAATTTATAACGAACAGATTTTTGAAAGAAAACTTGAGTCTAAAACCCCCTACTCTACAACTTATGACAGCACGAAAACGAGAATAAGTTAAAGATAATAATTAACTAAAGAAAACTTTGTGAAAGTTATATACCTTAAACAGTTAGTTGCAATATGTACAAAGTATTTCAGCAGTGCTTTAAGTGCATAATTAATTAGTTATTAAGAACTTAACTACTTTGAAAAAACAGCGCATAGACAGCGCATAGAAAAGGAACAAGCTTAGCCATCTTCTGTTCCTAGGTACCACAAAAGACGCTCAAAGTTACAAAGAAAAGTAAGAGTTAAAACCCGCATAAATGTTAACAGACAAACCAATGCTTAAAAGCTGAAAAGCTAAAAAACGACAGAGAAAGGTACATGAAGTACAAACATTGAACTTATAAAACCTAGAACCCAAAAACAAGGAAGAGAGCTTACCTCTTGAGTTACAAAACTTTTCTCCTCACAAGAGGAGAACATGGCTGACCTCTTCCGCCACTCCCTAGACGCTGGGGGGCAGTGAGGGTGGGGCTGATGGCCTCCTCATACAGCAAGAAACCAACGCGCGGAGATTTTAACCAGAGAAAAAAATATATAAACTTAAGACTGTGGATCTGTATGATCAGAATGAGCAGAATTAACTCTCCAGAATACATGAGAAATATTATAAAATACACGAGCAGTTTATTTAATAATCTTTGCATGTATTAAATCACCTTAGTGAGCTTCTATAGATTAATCAGAATCTTATTAATTTTAATGTTGGTTTTACTATTTTTAGTATAGCTATCCTAGTGATGAATAACTGGTTTTCTTTTTTATTTGTTTTTATTTTCTTTTATAAACAGATTTTTAAGCTTTTTTTGTGATTTTGTTTATATTATTTAATTTTTTTTGTTTTAATAGGACCGTCATATCCATAGCACTAAGGTTCCTTTAGGTAGTTAATAGGCATCCTCTAGCCAACTTCCTTACGGCTTTGATTGGTCAGAATCATAATATTAACTGTGTAGAAAATTAAAGCAGATCTGCCAACCTTACTCTATTATTCAGAATAATTTTTCTTAAAGTTCTTTTGATGAAAGAAGAAGGAATTTCGTTCTCTAGAAAACTTTCTAATAGTATATTAATGTGGTAATTGAAGTCCAAATTGTTGCTGCAAATTCTTGAAATTCTTAGGACCTGAGAAATTAGTACATTCTCAATTACTTTGGTTGAAATGTTATTATTCCAGTGTAGATATTTAATTACTTTGAAAGGAAAATTAACTCTTTTATCAAAGAGGCTAATAGATGGGTTACCTCTGTTGAGCTTAATGCTTAAGTCTAGGAACTCAAGTTCCTGATTACTGTGGTTGGTTTTACATAAGTTAAGAGAGCTAGGATAGATATTATCAAAATCACTCTCTATAACTTCGGAATTATTGATACACAGCAGATCATCAATATATCTAAAAGTGTAAAGGTAGTTATCTGAGCAGGTGGGGTGATTTTTAATGAATTTATATTCCTTAAAGAACAGGAATAGATTAGCGATATTCGTGGACGTTGATGTTCCCATTGGAATACCGTTCACTTGCTTATAGAGAGTATTATTATATAAGATATGGTTATTTTTTATGCAGCAATTGAGATAAGAGTTCCAAGTTCCTACATCAACAAATTGGTTAAGTTTAAATTCTGCATACAGCTCTTTAAAGGTAGTGATTATATCTGATAGAGGCAGATTAGTATATAGGTTTTCAAAATCATAACTATTAATATCTAGGGGACACACTTTGAGTATAGTAGAAATTACTTCTGCATTATTATTAATTATCCAAAAATCTCTGTACATCAAGTTAGAACAGTTTCTAATGTGTTTCAAAACCTTCTTTAAGACATCTTCAAAAGCAAGATCTATTTTCTTTTTATGACTCCTTACTCCACTAGCTATGAACCTGAACTTCACAGGATCCTTATGAAACTTAACAGTTGCAAAAAGAAATGGAAATTCAGGCCCATATCTTCTAGTTTGCGGAATTTTAAGTTTCTTGAAGAATGCCTTAAACCGATTTTCTAACTGCTTGGTAGAATAACTTACGGGCTCGTATGTTACTCTATTATTGAGTTCCATAGTTAACAATTCAAAATAGAACTTCTTACAGATAATTGCAAAATTATTGCTAGCTATATCCGTAGTGGTAAAAATAAATTGGTCTTGTAGTTTGGAGAGTGACCTTTTAGCTTCTCCAGAGAAAAAGAGATTTCTGTCGAAACAAAAGTCCAGACCTGCCAACTCACCGGTGAAGCTATTGATTATATTATATTTCCATTCTGCGAAGGCCTCAATAGGCTGATTGTACGTTAAACTGGTTTTTACAATGTACTTATTTACATCTTGAGTGAAGCTCTCAAGAATCCTTTCTTTGGAAATTGTGAAGGAAGGTCTGAAATTAGAGCCATACTCTAATAAATTCCTAAGCTTTTCATTTTCAACAAAACTCAAGTTTCCGGTGATAATATGGTTGTAATTCTTATCATAGTGAACTGTTTCTTTATGTTCATCACAAGAACAAGTAGTAATTACAGGAATGTAGCTCGAAGAGTTAAGTTTGTAGTTTTTAACTATTGACCCTAAGGTCTTAACATATTTAAAACTTACAATAGACTGGTGCCTGTGGATGGGAAAAAAATTGCATTATTGTAGAACAGCTTCCTTACATTGAGATTATCGTAGGCTTTATTTAGGAACCTGATGGTAACAAAATTACTGGAAAATTCTTTAAGAGAAATTTTATCTTTAAGAATATGTTTAAGAATGTCCAGAACCAAAGCAAAAACATGCTTATCAACATGGTCAGCAGTTTCATTCCAGAATTTGAAAAAACATTTAAGGACAGAGTGCTTGAAGGACTTGAGAATTTTGTAAGTATTTTTAACAAAATTAGTGCCAGTTTTAAAGCTTTCCAGAGTTTTTAGCAAGTTAGCAAAATCAACTTTGCTTGATGTGCGAAATAACCTCTGTCCTCTATTACCTCTAGAGCAGCTCTTATTATTAACAAGAAAGAAGAGTTCACGAATTGAAAATTTATGCTGATTATGCTTATTGTCAGATAGAGTGGAATTAAGGCCATAGGGATAAAGAGACTGATGCTGCAAAATTTCAAGGGATTCAGTTTCTAGCCGAGCATAGAGGTCAGGGATAATATGTAGTACCTCTATTTTCACTTTGTCAAAACCATGAGTAAGGAAATGCTCTAATTCAAAGGTAGAGTACTGGTTGGCGTTTGTGGAGGGGTTCACTCCTGAATTAGAGAACTTGTTTACTAGAGACCTGTGACCATTAATCCTAAGATGAAGAGGATTTTTACTTTGGCCAATATAGCTAAGGTTGCAGACAGTACAGGTGAGCTTATAGATGGTATTGTAGGCTTTGCAAAACTTGTTGGAGCAATTATCCTCAACAGAAGAATACAGGTTAGGATCTGCAGATTTACATGTCAAACAACGTTTGTCATTTCATAACTTTAGATTACCTTTGCCAGCGAGTTCATACACTATGGGAAAGGGTGCTAGCCTAACCGAGCGGGAGGACTTAAAATATCTGAGCTGACCTCCAATCCTTTCATCGTCCTTAGAACTCCACTTGGGCCAAAACATACAAATTCTGAGCAAACCAACTAGGAAAAACTTTTTAGAAATAAGCAGTCCAAGAAAAGACCAAACTCGAGTATAAACTACACTCCAAAAAGCTGCATCCAAAACATACTAAAAAGAAAAATTAGAAAATGAAAAAAACCTCAAGTAAAAAAATAGTAATAAAAAAATAATAATAATAAAAAATAATAAAACATTTCAACTAGAATTTGCGCATGAGCTGCTAAATAATAAATTGAAATTAGTTACTTAAGAGCAAAACTGAAGACTAAGGAAAAAATTTTAGAATTTAAAACGAAGGGTGCAAAATAACCTGAAAATCAAAACGCGCAACGCAGCAGTTTTGAAAATTCAGAATTCACATACTATAAAGATACCTAAGCAAAAAAATACATATATAATTTTGACTCACACCTAGTACAACATAGAAAAGGTTATGTATCTACCTGCGTGAGTAAAAGGAGAAAAGAAAAAAAGAAAATAAAACAACTGAATGTAGAAGGTGTCGAGAATACTGAGCCTTGGCTTTATCAAGGACCAGCAAAAACTCTGCATTTTCTCACTTCCACAAAGACCTAGTTGGAAATGGGTTTCTGCAAGGCCATAGATGCAAGTAACATTCCCACCTAAAATAGTTTAAAAAATATATATATAAGTCATGTCCTCCGTAGAGTAGCATGACCTAGCACTAGTTAACAATTTCGCTTGCATCCATTAACCTTCATGGCCCGACCCATGCTCTTCATCTGTTACTATTAAACAGAGAGAAGAAGATTAAAGAGAACTCAAGCTGTGAGAGTGACATAATAAATAGAAATGATTTTCAGCTATAACGAAATTCCAAGTTCGTTTGAGAGAGAATTTAAACCTGAAAAACAAATTTTACATTGCAATTAAAAAAGGAAATGTTAATTTATAACGAACAGATTTTTGAAAGAAAACTTGAGTCTAAAACCCCCTACTCTACAACTTATGACAGCACGAAAACGAGAATAAGTTAAAGATAATAATTAACTAAAGAAAACTTTGTGAAAGTTATATACCTTAAACAGTTAGTTGCAATATGTACAAAGTATTTCAGCAGTGCTTTAAGTGCATAATTAATTAGTTATTAAGAACTTAACTACTTTGAAAAAACAGCGCATAGACAGCGCATAGAAAAGGAACAAGCTTAGCCATCTTCTGTTCCTAGGTACCACAAAAGACGCTCAAAGTTACAAAGAAAAGTAAGAGTTAAAACCCGCATAAATGTTAACAGACAAACCAATGCTTAAAAGCTGAAAAGCTAAAAAACGACAGAGAAAGGTACATGAAGTACAAACATTGAACTTATAAAACCTAGAACCCAAAAACAAGGAAGAGAGCTTACCTCTTGAGTTACAAAAACTTTTCTCCTCACAAGAGGAGAACATGGCTGACCTCTTCCGCCACTCCCTAGACGCTGGGGGGCAGTGAGGGTGGGGCTGATGGCCTCCTCATACAGCAAGAAACCAACGCGCGGAGATTTTAACCAGAGAAAAAAATATATAAACTTAAGACTGTGGATCTGTATGATCAGAATGAGCAGAATTAACTCTCCAGAATACATGAGAAATATTATAAAATACACGAGCAGTTTATTTAATAATCTTTGCATGTATTAAATCACCTTAGTGAGCTTCTATAGATTAATCAGAATCTTATTAATTTTAATGTTGGTTTTACTATTTTTAGTATAGCTATCCTAGTGATGAATAACTGGTTTTCTTTTTTATTTGTTTTTATTTTCTTTTATAAACAGATTTTTAAGCTTTTTTTGTGATTTTGTTTATATTATTTAATTTTTTTTTGTTTTAATAGGACCGTCATATCCATAGCACTAAGGTTCCTTTAGGTAGTTAATAGGCATCCTCTAGCCAACTTCCTTACGGCTTTGATTGGTCAGAATCATAATATTAACTGTGTAGAAAATTAAAGCAGATCTGCCAACCTTACTCTATTATTCAGAATAATTTTTCTTAAAGTTCTTTTGATGAAAGAAGAAGGAATTTCGTTCTCTAGAAAACTTTCTAATAGTATATTAATGTGGTAATTGAAGTCCAAATTGTTGCTGCAAATTCTTGAAATTCTTAGGACCTGAGAAATTAGTACATTCTCAATTACTTTGGTTGAAATGTTATTATTCCAGTGTAGATATTTAATTACTTTGAAAGGAAAATTAACTCTTTTATCAAAGAGGCTAATAGATGGGTTACCTCTGTTGAGCTTAATGCTTAAGTCTAGGAACTCAAGTTCCTGATTACTGTGGTTGGTTTTACATAAGTTAAGAGAGCTAGGATAGATATTATCAAAATCACTCTCTATAACTTCGGAATTATTGATACACAGCAGATCATCAATATATCTAAAAGTGTAAAGGTAGTTATCTGAGCAGGTGGGGTGATTTTTAATGAATTTATATTCCTTAAAGAACAGGAATAGATTAGCGATATTCGTGGACGTTGATGTTCCCATTGGAATACCGTTCACTTGCTTATAGAGAGTATTATTATATAAGGTATGGTTATTTTTTATGCAGCAATTGAGATAAGAGTTCCAAGTTCCTACATCAACAAATTGGTTAAGTTTAAATTCTGCATACAGCTCTTTAAAGGTAGTGATTATATCTGATAGAGGCAGATTAGTATATAGGTTTTCAAAATCATAACTATTAATATCTAGGGGACACACTTTGAGTATAGTAGAAATTACTTCTGCATTATTATTAATTATCCAAAAATCTCTGTACATCAAGTTAGAACAGTTTCTAATGTGTTTCAAAACCTTCTTTAAGACATCTTCAAAAGCAAGATCTATTTTCTTTTTATGACTCCTTACTCCACTAGCTATGAACCTGAACTTCACAGGATCCTTATGAAACTTAACAGTTGCAAAAAGAAATGGAAATTCAGGCCCATATCTTCTAGTTTGCGGAATTTTAAGTTTCTTGAAGAATGCCTTAAACCGATTTTCTAACTGCTTGGTAGAATAACTTACGGGCTCGTATGTTACTCTATTATTGAGTTCCATAGTTAACAATTCAAAATAGAACTTCTTACAGATAATTGCAAAATTATTGCTAGCTATATCCGTAGTGGTAAAAATAAATTGGTCTTGTAGTTTGGAGAGTGACCTTTTAGCTTCTCCAGAGAAAAAGAGATTTCTGTCGAAACAAAAGTCCAGACCTGCCAACTCACCGGTGAAGCTATTGATTATATTATATTTCCATTCTGCGAAGGCCTCAATAGGCTGATTGTACGTTAAACTGGTTTTTACAATGTACTTATTTACATCTTGAGTGAAGCTCTCAAGAATCCTTTCTTTGGAAATTGTGAAGGAAGGTCTGAAATTAGAGCCATACTCTAATAAATTCCTAAGCTTTTCATTTTCAACAAAACTCAAGTTTCCGGTGATAATATGGTTGTAATTCTTATCATAGTGAACTGTTTCTTTATGTTCATCACAAGAACAAGTAGTAATTACAGGAATGTAGCTCGAAGAGTTAAGTTTGTAGTTTTTAACTATTGACCCTAAGGTCTTAACATATTTAAAACTTACAATAGACTGGTGCCTGTGGATGGGAAAAAAAAATTGCATTATTGTAGAACAGCTTCCTTACATTGAGATTATCGTAGGCTTTATTTAGGAACCTGATGGTAACAAAATTACTGGAAAATTCTTTAAGAGAAATTTTATCTTTAAGAATATGTTTAAGAATGTCCAGAACCAAAGCAAAAACATGCTTATCAACATGGTCAGCAGTTTCATTCCAGAATTTGAAAAAACATTTAAGGACAGAGTGCTTGAAGGACTTGAGAATTTTGTAAGTATTTTTAACAAAATTAGTGCCAGTTTTAAAGCTTTCCAGAGTTTTTAGCAAGTTAGCAAAATCAACTTTGCTTGATGTGCGAAATAACCTCTGTCCTCTATTACCTCTAGAGCAGCTCTTATTATTAACAAGAAAGAAGAGTTCACGAATTGAAAATTTATGCTGATTATGCTTATTGTCAGATAGAGTGGAATTAAGGCCATAGGGATAAAGAGACTGATGCTGCAAAATTTCAAGGGATTCAGTTTCTAGCCGAGCATAGAGGTCAGGGATAATATGTAGTACCTCTATTTTCACTTTGTCAAAACCATGAGTATGGAAATGCTCTAATTCAAAGGTAGAGTACTGGTTGGCGTTTGTGGAGGGGTTCACTCCTGAATTAGAGAACTTGTTTACTAGAGACCTGTGACCATTAATCCTAAGATGAAGAGGATTTTTACTTTGGCCAATATAGCTAAGGTTGCAGACAGTACAGGTGAGCTTATAGATGGTATTGTAGGCTTTCCAAAACTTGTTGGAGCAATTATCCTCAACAGAAGAATACAGGTTAGGATCTGCAGATTTACATGTCAAACAACGTTTGTCATTTCATAACTTTAGATTACCTTTGCCAGCGAGTTCATACACTATGGGAAAGGGTGCTAGCCTAACCGAGCGGGAGGACTTAAAATATCTGAGCTGACCTCCAATCCTTTCATCGTCCTTAGAACTCCACTTGGGCCAAAACATACAAATTCTGAGCAAACCAACTAGGAAAAACTTTTTAGAAATAAGCAGTCCAAGAAAAGACCAAACTCGAGTATAAACTACACTCCAAAAAGCTGCATCCAAAACATACTAAAAAGAAAAAATTAGAAAATGAAAAAAACCTCAAGTAAAAAAATAGTAATAAAAAAATAATAATAATAAAAAATAATAAAACATTTCAACTAGAATTTGCGCATGAGCTGCTAAATAATAAATTGAAATTAGTTACTTAAGAGCAAAACTGAAGACTAAGGAAAAAATTTTAGAATTTAAAACGAAGGGTGCAAAATAACCTGAAAATCAAAACGCGCAACGCAGCAGTTTTGAAAATTCAGAATTCACATACTATAAAGATACCTAAGCAAAAAAATACATATATAATTTTGACTCACACCTAGTACAACATAGAAAAGGTTATGTATCTACCTGCGTGAGTAAAAGGAGAAAAGAAAAAAAAGAAAATAAAACAACTGAATGTAGAAGGTGTCGAGAATACTGAGCCTTGGCTTTATCAAGGACCAGCAAAAACTCTGCATTTTCTCACTTCCACAAAGACCTAGTTGGAAATGGGTTTCTGCAAGGCCATAGATGCAAGTAACATTCCCACCTAAAATAGTTTAAAAAATATATATATAAGTCATGTCCTCCGTAGAGTAGCATGACCTAGCACTAGTTAACAATTTCGCTTGCATCCATTAACCTTCATGGCCCGACCCATGCTCTTCATCTGTTACTATTAAACAGAGAGAAGAAGATTAAAGAGAACTCAAGCTGTGAGAGTGACATAATAAATAGAAATGATTTTCAGCTATAACGAAATTCCAAGTTCGTTTGAGAGAGAATTTAAACCTGAAAAACAAATTTTACATTGCAATTAAAAAAGGAAATGTTAATTTATAACGAACAGATTTTTGAAAGAAAACTTGAGTCTAAAACCCCCTACTCTACAACTTATGACAGCACGAAAACGAGAATAAGTTAAAGATAATAATTAACTAAAGAAAACTTTGTGAAAGTTATATACCTTAAACAGTTAGTTGCAATATGTACAAAGTATTTCAGCAGTGCTTTAAGTGCATAATTAATTAGTTATTAAGAACTTAACTACTTTGAAAAAACAGCGCATAGACAGCGCATAGAAAAGGAACAAGCTTAGCCATCTTCTGTTCCTAGGTACCACAAAAGACGCTCAAAGTTACAAAGAAAAGTAAGAGTTAAAACCCGCATAAATGTTAACAGACAAACCAATGCTTAAAAGCTGAAAAGCTAAAAAACGACAGAGAAAGGTACATGAAGTACAAACATTGAACTTATAAAACCTAGAACCCAAAAACAAGGAAGAGAGCTTACCTCTTGAGTTACAAAAACTTTTCTCCTCACAAGAGGAGAACATGGCTGACCTCTTCCGCCACTCCCTAGACGCTGGGGGCAGTGAGGGTGGGGCTGATGGCCTCCTCATACAGCAAGAAACCAACGCGCGGAGATTTTAACCAGAGAAAAAAATATATAAACTTAAGACTGTGGATCTGTATGATCAGAATGAGCAGAATTAACTCTCCAGAATACATGAGAAATATTATAAAATACACGAGCAGTTTATTTAATAATCTTTGCATGTATTAAATCACCTTAGTGAGCTTCTATAGATTAATCAGAATCTTATTAATTTTAATGTTGGTTTTACTATTTTTAGTATAGCTATCCTAGTGATGAATAACTGGTTTTCTTTTTTTATTTGTTTTTATTTTCTTTTATAAACAGATTTTTAAGCTTTTTTTGTGATTTTGTTTATATTATTTAATTTTTTTTGTTTTAATAGGACCGTCATATCCATAGCACTAAGGTTCCTTTAGGTAGTTAATAGGCATCCTCTAGCCAACTTCCTTACGGCTTTGATTGGTCAGAATCATATTATTAACTGTGTAGAAAATTAAAGCAGATCTGCCAACCTTACTCTATTATTCAGAATAATTTTTCTTAAAGTTCTTTTGATGAAAGAAGAAGGAATTTCTGTTCTCTAGAAAACTTTCTAATAGTATATTAATGTGGTAATTGAAGTCCAAATTGTTGCTGCAAATTCTTGAAATTCTTAGGACCTGAGAAATTAGTACATTCTCAATTACTTTGGTTGAAATGTTATTATTCCAGTGTAGATATTTAATTACTTTGAAAGGAAAATTAACTCTTTTATCAAAGAGGCTAATAGATGGGTTACCTCTGTTGAGCTTAATGCTTAAGTCTAGGAACTCAAGTTCCTGATTACTGTGGTTGGTTTTACATAAGTTAAGAGAGCTAGGATAGATATTATCAAAATCACTCTCTATAACTTCGGAATTATTGATACACAGCAGATCATCAATATATCTAAAAGTGTAAAGGTAGTTATCTGAGCAGGTGGGGTGATTTTTAATGAATTTATATTCCTTAAAGAACAGGAATAGATTAGCGATATTCGTGGACGTTGATGTTCCCATTGGAATACCGTTCACTTGCTTATAGAGAGTATTATTATATAAGATATGGTTATTTTTTATGCAGCAATTGAGATAAGAGTTCCAAGTTCCTACATCAACAAATTGGTTAAGTTTAAATTCTGCATACAGCTCTTTAAAGGTAGTGATTATATCTGATAGAGGCAGATTAGTATATAGGTTTTCAAAATCATAACTATTAATATCTAGGGGACACACTTTGAGTATAGTAGAAATTACTTCTGCATTATTATTAATTATCCAAAAATCTCTGTACATCAAGTTAGAACAGTTTCTAATGTGTTTCAAAACCTTCTTTAAGACATCTTCAAAAGCAAGATCTATTTTCTTTTTATGACTCCTTACTCCACTAGCTATGAACCTGAACTTCACAGGATCCTTATGAAACTTAACAGTTGCAAAAAGAAATGGAAATTCAGGCCCATATCTTCTAGTTTGCGGAATTTTAAGTTTCTTGAAGAATGCCTTAAACCGATTTTCTAACTGCTTGGTAGAATAACTTACGGGCTCGTATGTTACTCTATTATTGAGTTCCATAGTTAACAATTCAAAATAGAACTTCTTACAGATAATTGCAAAATTATTGCTAGCTTTATCCGTAGTGGTAAAAATAAATTGGTCTTGTAGTTTGGAGAGTGACCTTTTAGCTTCTCCAGAGAAAAAGAGATTTCTGTCGAAACAAAAGTCCAGACCTGCCAACTCACCGGTGAAGCTATTGATTATATTATATTTCCATTCTGCGAAGGCCTCAATAGGCTGATTGTACGTTAAACTGGTTTTTACAATGTACTTATTTACATCTTGAGTGAAGCTCTCAAGAATCCTTTCTTTGGAAATTGTGAAGGAAGGTCTGAAATTAGAGCCATACTCTAATAAATTCCTAAGCTTTTCATTTTCAACAAAACTCAAGTTTCCGGTGATAATATGGTTGTAATTCTTATCATAGTGAACTGTTTCTTTATGTTCATCACAAGAACAAGTAGTAATTACAGGAATGTAGCTCGAAGAGTTAAGTTTGTAGTTTTTAACTATTGACCCTAAGGTCTTAACATATTTAAAACTTACAATAGACTGGTGCCTGTGGATGGGAAAAAAAATTGCATTATTGTAGAACAGCTTCCTTACATTGAGATTATCGTAGGCTTTATTTAGGAACCTGATGGTAACAAAATTACTGGAAAATTCTTTAAGAGAAATTTTATCTTTAAGAATATGTTTAAGAATGTCCAGAACCAAAGCAAAAACATGCTTATCAACATGGTCAGCAGTTTCATTCCAGAATTTGAAAAAACATTTAAGGACAGAGTGCTTGAAGGACTTGAGAATTTTGTAAGTATTTTTAACAAAATTAGTGCCAGTTTTAAAGCTTTCCAGAGTTTTTAGCAAGTTAGCAAAATCAACTTTGCTTGATGTGCGAAATAACCTCTGTCCTCTATTACCTCTAGAGCAGCTCTTATTATTAACAAGAAAGAAGAGTTCACGAATTGAAAATTTATGCTGATTATGCTTATTGTCAGATAGAGTGGAATTAAGGCCATAGGGATAAAGAGACTGATGCTGCAAAATTTCAAGGGATTCAGTTTCTAGCCGAGCATAGAGGTCAGGGATAATATGTAGTACCTCTATTTTCACTTTGTCAAAACCATGAGTATGGAAATGCTCTAATTCAAAGGTAGAGTACTGGTTGGCGTTTGTGGAGGGGTTCACTCCTGAATTAGAGAACTTGTTTACTAGAGACCTGTGACCATTAATCCTAAGATGAAGAGGATTTTTACTTTGGCCAATATAGCTAAGGTTGCAGACAGTACAGGTGAGCTTATAGATGGTATTGTAGGCTTTGCAAAACTTGTTGGAGCAATTATCCTCAACAGAAGAATACAGGTTAGGATCTGCAGATTTACATGTCAAACAACGTTTGTCATTTCATAACTTTAGATTACCTTTGCCAGCGAGTTCATACACTATGGGAAAGGGTGCTAGCCTAACCGAGCGGGAGGACTTAAAATATCTGAGCTGACCTCCAATCCTTTCATCGTCCTTAGAACTCCACTTGGGCCAAAACATACAAATTCTGAGCAAACCAACTAGGAAAAACTTTTTAGAAATAAGCAGTCCAAGAAAAGACCAAACTCGAGTATAAACTACACTCCAAAAAGCTGCATCCAAAACATACTAAAAAGAAAAATTAGAAAATGAAAAAAACCTCAAGTAAAAAAATAGTAATAAAAAAATAATAATAATAAAAAATAATAAAACATTTCAACTAGAATTTGCGCATGAGCTGCTAAATAATAAATTGAAATTAGTTACTTAAGAGCAAAACTGAAGACTAAGGAAAAAATTTTAGAATTTAAAACGAAGGGTGCAAAATAACCTGAAAATCAAAACGCGCAACGCAGCAGTTTTGAAAATTCAGAATTCACATACTATAAAGATACCTAAGCAAAAAAATACATATATAATTTTGACTCACACCTAGTACAACATAGAAAAGGTTATGTATCTACCTGCGTGAGTAAAAGGAGAAAAGAAAAAAAGAAAATAAAACAACTGAATGTAGAAGGTGTCGAGAATACTGAGCCTTGGCTTTATCAAGGACCAGCAAAAACTCTGCATTTTCTCACTTCCACAAAGACCTAGTTGGAAATGGGTTTCTGCAAGGCCATAGATGCAAGTAACATTCCCACCTAAAATAGTTTAAAAAATATATATATAAGTCATGTCCTCCGTAGAGTAGCATGACCTAGCACTAGTTAACAATTTCGCTTGCATCCATTAACCTTCATGGCCCGACCCATGCTCTTCATCTGTTACTATTAAACAGAGAGAAGAAGATTAAAGAGAACTCAAGCTGTGAGAGTGACATAATAAATAGAAATGATTTTCAGCTATAACGAAATTCCAAGTTCGTTTGAGAGAGAATTTAAACCTGAAAAACAAATTTTACATTGCAATTAAAAAAGGAAATGTTAATTTATAACGAACAGATTTTTGAAAGAAAACTTGAGTCTAAAACCCCTACTCTACAACTTATGACAGCACGAAAACGAGAATAAGTTAAAGATAATAATTAACTAAAGAAAACTTTGTGAAAGTTATATACCTTAAACAGTTAGTTGCAATATGTACAAAGTATTTCAGCAGTGCTTTAAGTGCATAATTAATTAGTTATTAAGAACTTAACTACTTTGAAAAAACAGCGCATAGACAGCGCATAGAAAAGGAACAAGCTTAGCCATCTTCTGTTCCTAGGTACCACAAAAGACGCTCAAAGTTACAAAGAAAAGTAAGAGTTAAAACCCGCATAAATGTTAACAGACAAACCAATGCTTAAAAGCTGAAAAGCTAAAAAACGACAGAGAAAGGTACATGAAGTACAAACATTGAACTTATAAAACCTAGAACCCAAAAACAAGGAAGAGAGCTTACCTCTTGAGTTACAAAAACTTTTCTCCTCACAAGAGGAGAACATGGCTGACCTCTTCCGCCACTCCCTAGACGCTGGGGGGCAGTGAGGGTGGGGCTGATGGCCTCCTCATACAGCAAGAAACCAACGCGCGGAGATTTTAACCAGAGAAAAAAATATATAAACTTAAGACTGTGGATCTGTATGATCAGAATGAGCAGAATTAACTCTCCAGAATACATGAGAAATATTATAAAATACACGAGCAGTTTATTTAATAATCTTTGCATGTATTAAATCACCTTAGTGAGCTTCTATAGATTAATCAGAATCTTATTAATTTTAATGTTGGTTTTACTATTTTTAGTATAGCTATCCTAGTGATGAATAACTGGTTTTCTTTTTTATTTGTTTTTATTTTCTTTTATAAACAGATTTTTAAGCTTTTTTTGTGATTTTGTTTATATTATTTAATTTTTTTTGTTTTAATAGGACCGTCATATCCATAGCACTAAGGTTCCTTTAGGTAGTTAATAGGCATCCTCTAGCCAACTTCCTTACGGCTTTGATTGGTCAGAATCATATTATTAACTGTGTAGAAAATTAAAGCAGATCTGCCAACCTTACTCTATTATTCAGAATAATTTTTCTTAAAGTTCTTTTGATGAAAGAAGAAGGAATTTCGTTCTCTAGAAAACTTTCTAATAGTATATTAATGTGGTAATTGAAGTCCAAATTGTTGCTGCAAATTCTTGAAATTCTTAGGACCTGAGAAATTAGTACATTCTCAATTACTTTGGTTGAAATGTTATTATTCCAGTGTAGATATTTAATTACTTTGAAAGGAAAATTAACTCTTTTATCAAAGAGGCTAATAGATGGGTTACCTCTGTTGAGCTTAATGCTTAAGTCTAGGAACTCAAGTTCCTGATTACTGTGGTTGGTTTTACATAAGTTAAGAGAGCTAGGATAGATATTATCAAAATCACTCTCTATAACTTCGGAATTATTGATACACAGCAGATCATCAATATATCTAAAAGTGTAAAGGTAGTTATCTGAGCAGGTGGGGTGATTTTTAATGAATTTATATTCCTTAAAGAACAGGAATAGATTAGCGATATTCGTGGACGTTGATGTTCCCATTGGAATACCGTTCACTTGCTTATAGAGAGTATTATTATATAAGATATGGTTATTTTTTATGCAGCAATTGAGATAAGAGTTCCAAGTTCCTACATCAACAAATTGGTTAAGTTTAAATTCTGCATACAGCTCTTTAAAGGTAGTGATTATATCTGATAGAGGCAGATTAGTATATAGGTTTTCAAAATCATAACTATTAATATCTAGGGGACACACTTTGAGTATAGTAGAAATTACTTCTGCATTATTATTAATTATCCAAAAATCTCTGTACATCAAGTTAGAACAGTTTCTAATGTGTTTCAAAACCTTCTTTAAGACATCTTCAAAAGCAAGATCTATTTTCTTTTATGACTCCTTACTCCACTAGCTATGAACCTGAACTTCACAGGATCCTTATGAAACTTAACAGTTGCAAAAAGAAATGGAAATTCAGGCCCATATCTTCTAGTTTGCGGAATTTTAAGTTTCTTGAAGAATGCCTTAAACCGATTTTCTAACTGCTTGGTAGAATAACTTACGGGCTCGTATGTTACTCTATTATTGAGTTCCATAGTTAACAATTCAAAATAGAACTTCTTACAGATAATTGCAAAATTATTGCTAGCTTTATCCGTAGTGGTAAAAATAAATTGGTCTTGTAGTTTGGAGAGTGACCTTTTAGCTTCTCCAGAGAAAAAGAGATTTCTGTCGAAACAAAAGTCCAGACCTGCCAACTCACCGGTGAAGCTATTGATTATATTATATTTCCATTCTGCGAAGGCCTCAATAGGCTGATTGTACGTTAAACTGGTTTTTACAATGTACTTATTTACATCTTGAGTGAAGCTCTCAAGAATCCTTTCTTTGGAAATTGTGAAGGAAGGTCTGAAATTAGAGCCATACTCTAATAAATTCCTAAGCTTTTCATTTTCAACAAAACTCAAGTTTCCGGTGATAATATGGTTGTAATTCTTATCATAGTGAACTGTTTCTTTATGTTCATCACAAGAACAAGTAGTAATTACAGGAATGTAGCTCGAAGAGTTAAGTTTGTAGTTTTTAACTATTGACCCTAAGGTCTTAACATATTTAAAACTTACAATAGACTGGTGCCTGTGGATGGGAAAAAAATTGCATTATTGTAGAACAGCTTCCTTACATTGAGATTATCGTAGGCTTTATTTAGGAACCTGATGGTAACAAAATTACTGGAAAATTCTTTAAGAGAAATTTTATCTTTAAGAATATGTTTAAGAATGTCCAGAACCAAAGCAAAAACATGCTTATCAACATGGTCAGCAGTTTCATTCCAGAATTTGAAAAAACATTTAAGGACAGAGTGCTTGAAGGACTTGAGAATTTTGTAAGTATTTTTAACAAAATTAGTGCCAGTTTTAAAGCTTTCCAGAGTTTTTAGCAAGTTAGCAAAATCAACTTTGCTTGATGTGCGAAATAACCTCTGTCCTCTATTACCTCTAGAGCAGCTCTTATTATTAACAAGAAAGAAGAGTTCACGAATTGAAAATTTATGCTGATTATGCTTATTGTCAGATAGAGTGGAATTAAGGCCATAGGGATAAAGAGACTGATGCTGCAAAATTTCAAGGGATTCAGTTTCTAGCCGAGCATAGAGGTCAGGGATAATATGTAGTACCTCTATTTTCACTTTGTCAAAACCATGAGTATGGAAATGCTCTAATTCAAAGGTAGAGTACTGGTTGGCGTTTGTGGAGGGGTTCACTCCTGAATTAGAGAACTTGTTTACTAGAGACCTGTGACCATTAATCCTAAGATGAAGAGGATTTTTACTTTGGCCAATATAGCTAAGGTTGCAGACAGTACAGGTGAGCTTATAGATGGTATTGTAGGCTTTGCAAAACTTGTTGGAGCAATTATCCTCAACAGAAGAATACAGGTTAGGATCTGCAGATTTACATGTCAAACAACGTTTGTCATTTCATAACTTTAGATTACCTTTGCCAGCGAGTTCATACACTATGGGAAAGGGTGCTAGCCTAACCGAGCGGGAGGACTTAAAATATCTGAGCTGACCTCCAATCCTTTCATCGTCCTTAGAACTCCACTTGGGCCAAAACATACAAATTCTGAGCAAACCAACTAGGAAAAACTTTTTAGAAATAAGCAGTCCAAGAAAAGACCAAACTCGAGTATAAACTACACTCCAAAAAGCTGCATCCAAAACATACTAAAAAGAAAAATTAGAAAATGAAAAAAACCTCAAGTAAAAAAATAGTAATAAAAAAATAATAATAATAAAAAATAATAAAACATTTCAACTAGAATTTGCGCATGAGCTGCTAAATAATAAATTGAAATTAGTTACTTAAGAGCAAAACTGAAGACTAAGGAAAAAATTTTAGAATTTAAAACGAAGGGTGCAAAATAACCTGAAAATCAAAACGCGCAACGCAGCAGTTTTGAAAATTCAGAATTCACATACTATAAAGATACCTAAGCAAAAAAATACATATATAATTTTGACTCACACCTAGTACAACATAGAAAAGGTTATGTATCTACCTGCGTGAGTAAAAGGAGAAAAGAAAAAAAGAAAATAAAACAACTGAATGTAGAAGGTGTCGAGAATACTGAGCCTTGGCTTTATCAAGGACCAGCAAAAACTCTGCATTTTCTCACTTCCACAAAGACCTAGTTGGAAATGGGTTTCTGCAAGGCCATAGATGCAAGTAACATTCCCACCTAAAATAGTTTAAAAAATATATATATAAGTCATGTCCTCCGTAGAGTAGCATGACCTAGCACTAGTTAACAATTTCGCTTGCATCCATTAACCTTCATGGCCCGACCCATGCTCTTCATCTGTTACTATTAAACAGAGAGAAGAAGATTAAAGAGAACTCAAGCTGTGAGAGTGACATAATAAATAGAAATGATTTTCAGCTATAACGAAATTCCAAGTTCGTTTGAGAGAGAATTTAAACCTGAAAAACAAATTTTACATTGCAATTAAAAAAGGAAATGTTAATTTATAACGAACAGATTTTTGAAAGAAAACTTGAGTCTAAAACCCCCTACTCTACAACTTATGACAGCACGAAAACGAGAATAAGTTAAAGATAATAATTAACTAAAGAAAACTTTGTGAAAGTTATATACCTTAAACAGTTAGTTGCAATATGTACAAAGTATTTCAGCAGTGCTTTAAGTGCATAATTAATTAGTTATTAAGAACTTAACTACTTTGAAAAAACAGCGCATAGACAGCGCATAGAAAAGGAACAAGCTTAGCCATCTTCTGTTCCTAGGTACCACAAAAGACGCTCAAAGTTACAAAGAAAAGTAAGAGTTAAAACCCGCATAAATGTTAACAGACAAACCAATGCTTAAAAGCTGAAAAGCTAAAAAACGACAGAGAAAGGTACATGAAGTACAAACATTGAACTTATAAAACCTAGAACCCAAAAACAAGGAAGAGAGCTTACCTCTTGAGTTACAAAAACTTTTCTCCTCACAAGAGGAGAACATGGCTGACCTCTTCCGCCACTCCCTAGACGCTGGGGGCAGTGAGGGTGGGGCTGATGGCCTCCTCATACAGCAAGAAACCAACGCGCGGAGATTTTAACCAGAGAAAAAAATATATAAACTTAAGACTGTGGATCTGTATGATCAGAATGAGCAGAATTAACTCTCCAGAATACATGAGAAATATTATAAAATACACGAGCAGTTTATTTAATAATCTTTGCATGTATTAAATCACCTTAGTGAGCTTCTATAGATTAATCAGAATCTTATTAATTTTAATGTTGGTTTTACTATTTTTAGTATAGCTATCCTAGTGATGAATAACTGGTTTTCTTTTTTATTTGTTTTTATTTTCTTTTATAAACAGATTTTTAAGCTTTTTTTGTGATTTTGTTTATATTATTTAATTTTTTTTGTTTTAATAGGACCGTCATATCCATAGCACTAAGGTTCCTTTAGGTAGTTAATAGGCATCCTCTAGCCAACTTCCTTACGGCTTTGATTGGTCAGAATCATATTATTAACTGTGTAGAAAATTAAAGCAGATCTGCCAACCTTACTCTATTATTCAGAATAATTTTTCTTAAAGTTCTTTTGATGAAAGAAGAAGGAATTTCGTTCTCTAGAAAACTTTCTAATAGTATATTAATGTGGTAATTGAAGTCCAAATTGTTGCTGCAAATTCTTGAAATTCTTAGGACCTGAGAAATTAGTACATTCTCAATTACTTTGGTTGAAATGTTATTATTCCAGTGTAGATATTTAATTACTTTGAAAGGAAAATTAACTCTTTTATCAAAGAGGCTAATAGATGGGTTACCTCTGTTGAGCTTAATGCTTAAGTCTAGGAACTCAAGTTCCTGATTACTGTGGTTGGTTTTACATAAGTTAAGAGAGCTAGGATAGATATTATCAAAATCACTCTCTATAACTTCGGAATTATTGATACACAGCAGATCATCAATATATCTAAAAGTGTAAAGGTAGTTATCTGAGCAGGTGGGGTGATTTTTAATGAATTTATATTCCTTAAAGAACAGGAATAGATTAGCGATATTCGTGGACGTTGATGTTCCCATTGGAATACCGTTCACTTGCTTATAGAGAGTATTATTATATAAGATATGGTTATTTTTTATGCAGCAATTGAGATAAGAGTTCCAAGTTCCTACATCAACAAATTGGTTAAGTTTAAATTCTGCATACAGCTCTTTAAAGGTAGTGATTATATCTGATAGAGGCAGATTAGTATATAGGTTTTCAAAATCATAACTATTAATATCTAGGGGACACACTTTGAGTATAGTAGAAATTACTTCTGCATTATTATTAATTATCCAAAAATCTCTGTACATCAAGTTAGAACAGTTTCTAATGTGTTTCAAAACCTTCTTTAAGACATCTTCAAAAGCAAGATCTATTTTCTTTTTATGACTCCTTACTCCACTAGCTATGAACCTGAACTTCACAGGATCCTTATGAAACTTAACAGTTGCAAAAAGAAATGGAAATTCAGGCCCATATCTTCTAGTTTGCGGAATTTTAAGTTTCTTGAAGAATGCCTTAAACCGATTTTCTAACTGCTTGGTAGAATAACTTACGGGCTCGTATGTTACTCTATTATTGAGTTCCATAGTTAACAATTCAAAATAGAACTTCTTACAGATAATTGCAAAATTATTGCTAGCTTTATCCGTAGTGGTAAAAATAAATTGGTCTTGTAGTTTGGAGAGTGACCTTTTAGCTTCTCCAGAGAAAAAGAGATTTCTGTCGAAACAAAAGTCCAGACCTGCCAACTCACCGGTGAAGCTATTGATTATATTATATTTCCATTCTGCGAAGGCCTCAATAGGCTGATTGTACGTTAAACTGGTTTTTACAATGTACTTATTTACATCTTGAGTGAAGCTCTCAAGAATCCTTTCTTTGGAAATTGTGAAGGAAGGTCTGAAATTAGAGCCATACTCTAATAAATTCCTAAGCTTTTCATTTTCAACAAAACTCAAGTTTCCGGTGATAATATGGTTGTAATTCTTATCATAGTGAACTGTTTCTTTATGTTCATCACAAGAACAAGTAGTAATTACAGGAATGTAGCTCGAAGAGTTAAGTTTGTAGTTTTTAACTATTGACCCTAAGGTCTTAACATATTTAAAACTTACAATAGACTGGTGCCTGTGGATGGGAAAAAAAATTGCATTATTGTAGAACAGCTTCCTTACATTGAGATTATCGTAGGCTTTATTTAGGAACCTGATGGTAACAAAATTACTGGAAAATTCTTTAAGAGAAATTTTATCTTTAAGAATATGTTTAAGAATGTCCAGAACCAAAGCAAAAACATGCTTATCAACATGGTCAGCAGTTTCATTCCAGAATTTGAAAAAACATTTAAGGACAGAGTGCTTGAAGGACTTGAGAATTTTGTAAGTATTTTTAACAAAATTAGTGCCAGTTTTAAAGCTTTCCAGAGTTTTTAGCAAGTTAGCAAAATCAACTTTGCTTGATGTGCGAAATAACCTCTGTCCTCTATTACCTCTAGAGCAGCTCTTATTATTAACAAGAAAGAAGAGTTCACGAATTGAAAATTTATGCTGATTATGCTTATTGTCAGATAGAGTGGAATTAAGGCCATAGGGATAAAGAGACTGATGCTGCAAAATTTCAAGGGATTCAGTTTCTAGCCGAGCATAGAGGTCAGGGATAATATGTAGTACCTCTATTTTCACTTTGTCAAAACCATGAGTATGGAAATGCTCTAATTCAAAGGTAGAGTACTGGTTGGCGTTTGTGGAGGGGTTCACTCCTGAATTAGAGAACTTGTTTACTAGAGACCTGTGACCATTAATCCTAAGATGAAGAGGATTTTTACTTTGGCCAATATAGCTAAGGTTGCAGACAGTACAGGTGAGCTTATAGATGGTATTGTAGGCTTTGCAAAACTTGTTGGAGCAATTATCCTCAACAGAAGAATACAGGTTAGGATCTGCAGATTTACATGTCAAACAACGTTTGTCATTTCATAACTTTAGATTACCTTTGCCAGCGAGTTCATACACTATGGGAAAGGGTGCTAGCCTAACCGAGCGGGAGGACTTAAAATATCTGAGCTGACCTCCAATCCTTTCATCGTCCTTAGAACTCCACTTGGGCCAAAACATACAAATTCTGAGCAAACCAACTAGGAAAAACTTTTTAGAAATAAGCAGTCCAAGAAAAGACCAAACTCGAGTATAAACTACACTCCAAAAAGCTGCATCCAAAACATACTAAAAAGAAAAATTAGAAAATGAAAAAAACCTCAAGTAAAAAAATAGTAATAAAAAAATAATAATAATAAAAAATAATAAAACATTTCAACTAGAATTTGCGCATGAGCTGCTAAATAATAAATTGAAATTAGTTACTTAAGAGCAAAACTGAAGACTAAGGAAAAAATTTTAGAATTTAAAACG
Source organism: Macrothele yani (assembly GCA_039090855.1). Classification (NCBI taxonomy): domain Eukaryota; kingdom Metazoa; phylum Arthropoda; class Arachnida; order Araneae; family Macrothelidae; genus Macrothele; species Macrothele yani. The sequence goes on along the minus strand of CM077009.1, from coordinate 129,749,025 downwards.
AAGGGTGCAAAATAACCTGAAAATCAAAACGCAGCAACGCAGCAGTTTTGAAAATTCAGAATTCACATACTATAAAGATACCTAAGCAAAAAAATACATATATAATTTTGACTCACACCTAGTACAACATAGAAAAGGTTATGTATCTACCTGCGTGAGTAAAAGGAGAAAAAGAAAAAAAAGAAAATAAAACAACTGAATGTAGAAGGTGTCGAGAATACTGAGCCTTGGCTTTATCAAGGACCAGCAAAAACTCTGCATTTTCTCACTTCCACAAAGACCTAGTTGGAAATGGGTTTCTGCAAGGCCATAGATGCAAGTAACATTCCCACCTAAAATAGTTTAAAAAATATATATATAAGTCATGTCCTCCGTAGAGTAGCATGACCTAGCACTAGTTAACAATTTCGCTTGCATCCATTAACCTTCATGGCCCGACCCATGCTCTTCATCTGTTACTATTAAACAGAGAGAAGAAGATTAAAGAGAACTCAAGCTGTGAGAGTGACATAATAAATAGAAATGATTTTCAGCTATAACGAAATTCCAAGTTCGTTTGAGAGAGAATTTAAACCTGAAAAACAAATTTTACATTGCAATTAAAAAAGGAAATGTTAATTTATAACGAACAGATTTTTGAAAGAAAACTTGAGTCTAAAACCCCCTACTCTACAACTTATGACAGCACGAAAACGAGAATAAGTTAAAGATAATAATTAACTAAAGAAAACTTTGTGAAAGTTATATACCTTAAACAGTTAGTTGCAATATGTACAAAGTATTTCAGCAGTGCTTTAAGTGCATAATTAATTAGTTATTAAGAACTTAACTACTTTGAAAAAACAGCGCATAGACAGCGCATAGAAAAGGAACAAGCTTAGCCATCTTCTGTTCCTAGGTACCACAAAAGACGCTCAAAGTTACAAAGAAAAGTAAGAGTTAAAACCCGCATAAATGTTAACAGACAAACCAATGCTTAAAAGCTGAAAAGCTAAAAAACGACAGAGAAAGGTACATGAAGTACAAACATTGAACTTATAAAACCTAGAACCCAAAAACAAGGAAGAGAGCTTACCTCTTGAGTTACAAAAACTTTTCTCCTCACAAGAGGAGAACATGGCTGACCTCTTCCGCCACTCCCTAGACGCTGGGGGGCAGTGAGGGTGGGGCTGATGGCCTCCTCATACAGCAAGAAACCAACGCGCGGAGATTTTAACCAGAGAAAAAAATATATAAACTTAAGACTGTGGATCTGTATGATCAGAATGAGCAGAATTAACTCTCCAGAATACATGAGAAATATTATAAAATACACGAGCAGTTTATTTAATAATCTTTGCATGTATTAAATCACCTTAGTGAGCTTCTATAGATTAATCAGAATCTTATTAATTTTAATGTTGGTTTTACTATTTTTAGTATAGCTATCCTAGTGATGAATAACTGGTTTTCTTTTTTATTTGTTTTTATTTTCTTTTATAAACAGATTTTTAAGCTTTTTTTTGTGATTTTGTTTATATTATTTAATTTTTTTTGTTTTAATAGGACCGTCATATCCATAGCACTAAGGTTCCTTTAGGTAGTTAATAGGCATCCTCTAGCCAACTTCCTTACGGCTTTGATTGGTCAGAATCATATTATTAACTGTGTAGAAAATTAAAGCAGATCTGCCAACCTTACTCTATTATTCAGAATAATTTTTCTTAAAGTTCTTTTGATGAAAGAAGAAGGAATTTCGTTCTCTAGAAAACTTTCTAATAGTATATTAATGTGGTAATTGAAGTCCAAATTGTTGCTGCAAATTCTTGAAATTCTTAGGACCTGAGAAATTAGTACATTCTCAATTACTTTGGTTGAAATGTTATTATTCCAGTGTAGATATTTAATTACTTTGAAAGGAAAATTAACTCTTTTATCAAAGAGGCTAATAGATGGGTTACCTCTGTTGAGCTTAATGCTTAAGTCTAGGAACTCAAGTTCCTGATTACTGTGGTTGGTTTTACATAAGTTAAGAGAGCTAGGATAGATATTATCAAAATCACTCTCTATAACTTCGGAATTATTGATACACAGCAGATCATCAATATATCTAAAAGTGTAAAGGTAGTTATCTGAGCAGGTGGGGTGATTTTTAATGAATTTATATTCCTTAAAGAACAGGAATAGATTAGCGATATTCGTGGACGTTGATGTTCCCATTGGAATACCGTTCACTTGCTTATAGAGAGTATTATTATATAAGATATGGTTATTTTTTATGCAGCAATTGAGATAAGAGTTCCAAGTTCCTACATCAACAAATTGGTTAAGTTTAAATTCTGCATACAGCTCTTTAAAGGTAGTGATTATATCTGATAGAGGCAGATTAGTATATAGGTTTTCAAAATCATAACTATTAATATCTAGGGGACACACTTTGAGTATAGTAGAAATTACTTCTGCATTATTATTAATTATCCAAAAATCTCTGTACATCAAGTTAGAACAGTTTCTAATGTGTTTCAAAACCTTCTTTAAGACATCTTCAAAAGCAAGATCTATTTTCTTTTTATGACTCCTTACTCCACTAGCTATGAACCTGAACTTCACAGGATCCTTATGAAACTTAACAGTTGCAAAAAGAAATGGAAATTCAGGCCCATATCTTCTAGTTTGCGGAATTTTAAGTTTCTTGAAGAATGCCTTAAACCGATTTTCTAACTGCTTGGTAGAATAACTTACGGGCTCGTATGTTACTCTATTATTGAGTTCCATAGTTAACAATTCAAAATAGAACTTCTTACAGATAATTGCAAAATTATTGCTAGCTTTATCCGTAGTGGTAAAAATAAATTGGTCTTGTAGTTTGGAGAGTGACCTTTTAGCTTCTCCAGAGAAAAAGAGATTTCTGTCGAAACAAAAGTCCAGACCTGCCAACTCACCGGTGAAGCTATTGATTATATTATATTTCCATTCTGCGAAGGCCTCAATAGGCTGATTGTACGTTAAACTGGTTTTTACAATGTACTTATTTACATCTTGAGTGAAGCTCTCAAGAATCCTTTCTTTGGAAATTGTGAAGGAAGGTCTGAAATTAGAGCCATACTCTAATAAATTCCTAAGCTTTTCATTTTCAACAAAACTCAAGTTTCCGGTGATAATATGGTTGTAATTCTTATCATAGTGAACTGTTTCTTTATGTTCATCACAAGAACAAGTAGTAATTACAGGAATGTAGCTCGAAGAGTTAAGTTTGTAGTTTTTAACTATTGACCCTAAGGTCTTAACATATTTAAAACTTACAATAGACTGGTGCCTGTGGATGGGAAAAAAATTGCATTATTGTAGAACAGCTTCCTTACATTGAGATTATCGTAGGCTTTATTTAGGAACCTGATGGTAACAAAATTACTGGAAAATTCTTTAAGAGAAATTTTATCTTTAAGAATATGTTTAAGAATGTCCAGAACCAAAGCAAAAACATGCTTATCAACATGGTCAGCAGTTTCATTCCAGAATTTGAAAAAACATTTAAGGACAGAGTGCTTGAAGGACTTGAGAATTTTGTAAGTATTTTTAACAAAATTAGTGCCAGTTTTAAAGCTTTCCAGAGTTTTTAGCAAGTTAGCAAAATCAACTTTGCTTGATGTGCGAAATAACCTCTGTCCTCTATTACCTCTAGAGCAGCTCTTATTATTAACAAGAAAGAAGAGTTCACGAATTGAAAATTTATGCTGATTATGCTTATTGTCAGATAGAGTGGAATTAAGGCCATAGGGATAAAGAGACTGATGCTGCAAAATTTCAAGGGATTCAGTTTCTAGCCGAGCATAGAGGTCAGGGATAATATGTAGTACCTCTATTTTCACTTTGTCAAAACCATGAGTAAGGAAATGCTCTAATTCAAAGGTAGAGTACTGGTTGGCGTTTGTGGAGGGGTTCACTCCTGAATTAGAGAACTTGTTTACTAGAGACCTGTGACCATTAATCCTAAGATGAAGAGGATTTTTACTTTGGCCAATATAGCTAAGGTTGCAGACAGTACAGGTGAGCTTATAGATGGTATTGTAGGCTTTGCAAAACTTGTTGGAGCAATTATCCTCAACAGAAGAATACAGGTTAGGATCTGCAGATTTACATGTCAAACAACGTTTGTCATTTCATAACTTTAGATTACCTTTGCCAGCGAGTTCATACACTATGGGAAAGGGTGCTAGCCTAACCGAGCGGGAGGACTTAAAATATCTGAGCTGACCTCCAATCCTTTCATCGTCCTTAGAACTCCACTTGGGCCAAAACATACAAATTCTGAGCAAACCAACTAGGAAAAACTTTTTAGAAATAAGCAGTCCAAGAAAAGACCAAACTCGAGTATAAACTACACTCCAAAAAGCTGCATCCAAAACATACTAAAAAGAAAAATTAGAAAATGAAAAAAACCTCAAGTAAAAAAATAGTAATAAAAAAATAATAATAATAAAAAATAATAAAACATTTCAACTAGAATTTGCGCATGAGCTGCTAAATAATAAATTGAAATTAGTTACTTAAGAGCAAAACTGAAGACTAAGGAAAAAATTTTAGAATTTAAAACGAAGGGTGCAAAATAACCTGAAAATCAAAACGCGCAACGCAGCAGTTTTGAAAATTCAGAATTCACATACTATAAAGATACCTAAGCAAAAAAATACATATATAATTTTGACTCACACCTAGTACAACATAGAAAAGGTTATGTATCTACCTGCGTGAGTAAAAGGAGAAAAGAAAAAAAAGAAAATAAAACAACTGAATGTAGAAGGTGTCGAGAATACTGAGCCTTGGCTTTATCAAGGACCAGCAAAAACTCTGCATTTTCTCACTTCCACAAAGACCTAGTTGGAAATGGGTTTCTGCAAGGCCATAGATGCAAGTAACATTCCCACCTAAAATAGTTTAAAAAATATATATATAAGTCATGTCCTCCGTAGAGTAGCATGACCTAGCACTAGTTAACAATTTCGCTTGCATCCATTAACCTTCATGGCCCGACCCATGCTCTTCATCTGTTACTATTAAACAGAGAGAAGAAGATTAAAGAGAACTCAAGCTGTGAGAGTGACATAATAAATAGAAATGATTTTCAGCTATAACGAAATTCCAAGTTCGTTTGAGAGAGAATTTAAACCTGAAAAACAAATTTTACATTGCAATTAAAAAAGGAAATGTTAATTTATAACGAACAGATTTTTGAAAGAAAACTTGAGTCTAAAACCCCCTACTCTACAACTTATGACAGCACGAAAACGAGAATAAGTTAAAGATAATAATTAACTAAAGAAAACTTTGTGAAAGTTATATACCTTAAACAGTTAGTTGCAATATGTACAAAGTATTTCAGCAGTGCTTTAAGTGCATAATTAATTAGTTATTAAGAACTTAACTACTTTGAAAAAACAGCGCATAGACAGCGCATAGAAAAGGAACAAGCTTAGCCATCTTCTGTTCCTAGGTACCACAAAAGACGCTCAAAGTTACAAAGAAAAGTAAGAGTTAAAACCCGCATAAATGTTAACAGACAAACCAATGCTTAAAAGCTGAAAAGCTAAAAAACGACAGAGAAAGGTACATGAAGTACAAACATTGAACTTATAAAACCTAGAACCCAAAAACAAGGAAGAGAGCTTACCTCTTGAGTTACAAAAACTTTTCTCCTCACAAGAGGAGAACATGGCTGACCTCTTCCGCCACTCCCTAGACGCTGGGGGGCAGTGAGGGTGGGGCTGATGGCCTCCTCATACAGCAAGAAACCAACGCGCGGAGATTTTAACCAGAGAAAAAAATATATAAACTTAAGACTGTGGATCTGTATGATCAGAATGAGCAGAATTAACTCTCCAGAATACATGAGAAATATTATAAAATACACGAGCAGTTTATTTAATAATCTTTGCATGTATTAAATCACCTTAGTGAGCTTCTATAGATTAATCAGAATCTTATTAATTTTAATGTTGGTTTTACTATTTTTAGTATAGCTATCCTAGTGATGAATAACTGGTTTTCTTTTTTATTTGTTTTTATTTTCTTTTATAAACAGATTTTTAAGCTTTTTTTGTGATTTTGTTTATATTATTTAATTTTTTTGTTTTAATAGGACCGTCATATCCATAGCACTAAGGTTCCTTTAGGTAGTTAATAGGCATCCTCTAGCCAACTTCCTTACGGCTTTGATTGGTCAGAATCATATTATTAACTGTGTAGAAAATTAAAGCAGATCTGCCAACCTTACTCTATTATTCAGAATAATTTTTCTTAAAGTTCTTTTGATGAAAGAAGAAGGAATTTCGTTCTCTAGAAAACTTTCTAATAGTATATTAATGTGGTAATTGAAGTCCAAATTGTTGCTGCAAATTCTTGAAATTCTTAGGACCTGAGAAATTAGTACATTCTCAATTACTTTGGTTGAAATGTTATTATTCCAGTGTAGATATTTAATTACTTTGAAAGGAAAATTAACTCTTTTATCAAAGAGGCTAATAGATGGGTTACCTCTGTTGAGCTTAATGCTTAAGTCTAGGAACTCAAGTTCCTGATTACTGTGGTTGGTTTTACATAAGTTAAGAGAGCTAGGATAGATATTATCAAAATCACTCTCTATAACTTCGGAATTATTGATACACAGCAGATCATCAATATATCTAAAAGTGTAAAGGTAGTTATCTGAGCAGGTGGGGTGATTTTTAATGAATTTATATTCCTTAAAGAACAGGAATAGATTAGCGATATTCGTGGACGTTGATGTTCCCATTGGAATACCGTTCACTTGCTTATAGAGAGTATTATTATATAAGATATGGTTATTTTTTATGCAGCAATTGAGATAAGAGTTCCAAGTTCCTACATCAACAAATTGGTTAAGTTTAAATTCTGCATACAGCTCTTTAAAGGTAGTGATTATATCTGATAGAGGCAGATTAGTATATAGGTTTTCAAAATCATAACTATTAATATCTAGGGGACACACTTTGAGTATAGTAGAAATTACTTCTGCATTATTATTAATTATCCAAAAATCTCTGTACATCAAGTTAGAACAGTTTCTAATGTGTTTCAAAACCTTCTTTAAGACATCTTCAAAAGCAAGATCTATTTTCTTTTTATGACTCCTTACTCCACTAGCTATGAACCTGAACTTCACAGGATCCTTATGAAACTTAACAGTTGCAAAAAGAAATGGAAATTCAGGCCCATATCTTCTAGTTTGCGGAATTTTAAGTTTCTTGAAGAATGCCTTAAACCGATTTTCTAACTGCTTGGTAGAATAACTTACGGGCTCGTATGTTACTCTATTATTGAGTTCCATAGTTAACAATTCAAAATAGAACTTCTTACAGATAATTGCAAAATTATTGCTAGCTTTATCCGTAGTGGTAAAAATAAATTGGTCTTGTAGTTTGGAGAGTGACCTTTTAGCTTCTCCAGAGAAAAAGAGATTTCTGTCGAAACAAAAGTCCAGACCTGCCAACTCACCGGTGAAGCTATTGATTATATTATATTTCCATTCTGCGAAGGCCTCAATAGGCTGATTGTACGTTAAACTGGTTTTTACAATGTACTTATTTACATCTTGAGTGAAGCTCTCAAGAATCCTTTCTTTGGAAATTGTGAAGGAAGGTCTGAAATTAGAGCCATACTCTAATAAATTCCTAAGCTTTTCATTTTCAACAAAACTCAAGTTTCCGGTGATAATATGGTTGTAATTCTTATCATAGTGAACTGTTTCTTTATGTTCATCACAAGAACAAGTAGTAATTACAGGAATGTAGCTCGAAGAGTTAAGTTTGTAGTTTTTAACTATTGACCCTAAGGTCTTAACATATTTAAAACTTACAATAGACTGGTGCCTGTGGATGGGAAAAAAATTGCATTATTGTAGAACAGCTTCCTTACATTGAGATTATCGTAGGCTTTATTTAGGAACCTGATGGTAACAAAATTACTGGAAAATTCTTTAAGAGAAATTTTATCTTTAAGAATATGTTTAAGAATGTCCAGAACCAAAGCAAAAACATGCTTATCAACATGGTCAGCAGTTTCATTCCAGAATTTGAAAAAACATTTAAGGACAGAGTGCTTGAAGGACTTGAGAATTTTGTAAGTATTTTTAACAAAATTAGTGCCAGTTTTAAAGCTTTCCAGAGTTTTTAGCAAGTTAGCAAAATCAACTTTGCTTGATGTGCGAAATAACCTCTGTCCTCTATTACCTCTAGAGCAGCTCTTATTATTAACAAGAAAGAAGAGTTCACGAATTGAAAATTTATGCTGATTATGCTTATTGTCAGATAGAGTGGAATTAAGGCCATAGGGATAAAGAGACTGATGCTGCAAAATTTCAAGGGATTCAGTTTCTAGCCGAGCATAGAGGTCAGGGATAATATGTAGTACCTCTATTTTCACTTTGTCAAAACCATGAGTAAGGAAATGCTCTAATTCAAAGGTAGAGTACTGGTTGGCGTTTGTGGAGGGGTTCACTCCTGAATTAGAGAACTTGTTTACTAGAGACCTGTGACCATTAATCCTAAGATGAAGAGGATTTTTACTTTGGCCAATATAGCTAAGGTTGCAGACAGTACAGGTGAGCTTATAGATGGTATTGTAGGCTTTGCAAAACTTGTTGGAGCAATTATCCTCAACAGAAGAATACAGGTTAGGATCTGCAGATTTACATGTCAAACAACGTTTGTCATTTCATAACTTTAGATTACCTTTGCCAGCGAGTTCATACACTATGGGAAAGGGTGCTAGCCTAACCGAGCGGGAGGACTTAAAATATCTGAGCTGACCTCCAATCCTTTCATCGTCCTTAGAACTCCACTTGGGCCAAAACATACAAATTCTGAGCAAACCAACTAGGAAAAACTTTTTAGAAATAAGCAGTCCAAGAAAAGACCAAACTCGAGTATAAACTACACTCCAAAAAGCTGCATCCAAAACATACTAAAAAGAAAAATTAGAAAATGAAAAAAACCTCAAGTAAAAAAATAGTAATAAAAAAATAATAATAATAAAAAATAATAAAACATTTCAACTAGAATTTGCGCATGAGCTGCTAAATAATAAATTGAAATTAGTTACTTAAGAGCAAAACTGAAGACTAAGGAAAAAATTTTAGAATTTAAAACGAAGGGTGCAAAATAACCTGAAAATCAAAACGCGCAACGCAGCAGTTTTGAAAATTCAGAATTCACATACTATAAAGATACCTAAGCAAAAAAATACATATATAATTTTGACTCACACCTAGTACAACATAGAAAAGGTTATGTATCTACCTGCGTGAGTAAAAGGAGAAAAGAAAAAAGAAAATAAAACAACTGAATGTAGAAGGTGTCGAGAATACTGAGCCTTGGCTTTATCAAGGACCAGCAAAAACTCTGCATTTTCTCACTTCCACAAAGACCTAGTTGGAAATGGGTTTCTGCAAGGCCATAGATGCAAGTAACATTCCCACCTAAAATAGTTTAAAAAATATATATATAAGTCATGTCCTCCGTAGAGTAGCATGACCTAGCACTAGTTAACAATTTCGCTTGCATCCATTAACCTTCATGGCCCGACCCATGCTCTTCATCTGTTACTATTAAACAGAGAGAAGAAGATTAAAGAGAACTCAAGCTGTGAGAGTGACATAATAAATAGAAATGATTTTCAGCTATAACGAAATTCCAAGTTCGTTTGAGAGAGAATTTAAACCTGAAAAACAAATTTTACATTGCAATTAAAAAAGGAAATGTTAATTTATAACGAACAGATTTTTGAAAGAAAACTTGAGTCTAAAACCCCCTACTCTACAACTTATGACAGCACGAAAACGAGAATAAGTTAAAGATATTCAGGTTCATAGCTAGTGGAGTAAGGAGTCATAAAAAGAAAATAGATCTTGCTTTTGAAGATGTCTTAAAGAAGGTTTTGAAACACATTAGAAACTGTTCTAACTTGATGTACAGAGATTTTTGGATAATTAATAATAATGCAGAAGTAATTTCTACTATACTCAAAGTGTGTCCCCTAGATATTAATAGTTATGATTTTGAAAACCTATATACTAATCTGCCTCTATCAGATATAATCACTACCTTTAAAGAGCTGTATGCAGAATTTAAACTTAACCAATTTGTTGATGTAGGAACTTGGAACTCTTATCTCAATTGCTGCATAAAAAATAACCATATCTTATATAATAATACTCTCTATAAGCAAGTGAACGGTATTCCAATGGGAACATCAACGTCCACGAATATCGCTAATCTATTCCTGTTCTTTAAGGAATATAAATTCATTAAAAATCACCCCACCTGCTCAGATAACTACCTTTACACTTTTAGATATATTGATGATCTGCTGTGTATCAATAATTCCGAAGTTATAGAGAGTGATTTTGATAATATCTATCCTAGCTCTCTTAACTTATGTAAAACCAACCACAGTAATCAGGAACTTGAGTTCCTAGACTTAAGCATTAAGCTCAACAGAGGTAACCCATCTATTAGCCTCTTTGATAAAAGAGTTAATTTTCCTTTCAAAGTAATTAAATATCTACACTGGAATAATAACATTTCAACCAAAGTAATTGAGAATGTACTAATTTCTCAGGTCCTAAGAATTTCAAGAATTTGCAGCAACAATTTGGACTTCAATTACCACATTAATATACTATTAGAAAGTTTTCTAGAGAACGAAATTCCTTCTTCTTTCATCAAAAGAACTTTAAGAAAAATTATTCTGAATAATAGAGTAAGGTTGGCAGATCTGCTTTAATTTTCTACACAGTTAATAATATGATTCTGACCAATCAAAGCCGTAAGGAAGTTGGCTAGAGGATGCCTATTAACTACCTAAAGGAACCTTAGTGCTATGGATATGACGGTCCTATTAAAATAAAAAATTAAATAATATAAACAAAATCACAAAAAAGCTTAAAAATCTGTTTATAAAAGAAAATAAAAACAAATAAAAAAGAAAACCAGTTATTCATCACTAGGATAGCTATACTAAAAATAGTAAAACCAACATTAAAATTAATAAGATTCTGATTAATCTATAGAAGCTCACTAAGGTGATTTAATACATGCAAAGATTATTAAATAAACTGCTCGTGTATTTTATAATATTTCTCATGTATTCTGGAGAGTTAATTCTGCTCATTCTGATCATACAGATCCACAGTCTTAAGTTTATATATTTTTTTCTCTGGTTAAAATCTCCGCGCGTTGGTTTCTTGCTGTATGAGGAGGCCATCAGCCCCACCCTCACTGCCCCCAGCGTCTAGGGAGTGGCGGAAGAGGTCAGCCATGTTCTCCTCTTGTGAGGAGAAAAGTTTTTGTAACTCAAGAGGTAAGCTCTCTTCCTTGTTTTTGGGTTCTAGGTTTTATAAGTTCAATGTTTGTACTTCATGTACCTTTCTCTGTCGTTTTTTAGCTTTTCAGCTTTTAAGCATTGGTTTGTCTGTTAACATTTATGCGGGTTTTAACTCTTACTTTTCTTTGTAACTTTGAGCGTCTTTTGTGGTACCTAGGAACAGTTAATGGATGCAAGCGAAATTGTTAACTAGTGCTAGGTCATGCTACTCTACGGAGGACATGACTTATATATATATTTTTTAAACTATTTTAGGTGGGAATGTTACTTGCATCTATGGCCTTGCAGAAACCCATTTCCAACTAGGTCTTTGTGGAAGTGAGAAAATGCAGAGTTTTTGCTGGTCCTTGATAAAGCCAAGGCTCAGTATTCTCGACACCTTCTACATTCAGTTGTTTTATTTTCTTTTTTTTCTTTTCTCCTTTTACTCACGCAGGTAGATACATAACCTTTTCTATGTTGTACTAGGTGTGAGTCAAAATTATATATGTATTTTTTTGCTTAGGTATCTTTATAGTATATATATATATATATATATATATATTCTATAAAGAAGTTACCTAAGCAAAAAATACAAATATAATTTTGACTCACGCCTAGTACAACATAGAAAAGGTTATGTATCTACCTGTGTGAGTAAAAGGAGAAAAGATAAAAAAATAAAAAAAAATAAAACAACTGAATCAAAATTATATTTGTATTTTTTTGCTTAGGTAACTTCTTTATAGAATGTGAATTCTGAATTTTCAAAACTGCTGCGTTGCGCGTTTTGATTTTCAGGTTATTTTGCAACCTTCGTTTTAAATTCTAAAGTTTTTCCTTAGTCTTCAGTTTTGCTCTTAAGTATATATATATATATATGAACAATGAAAAAGTGGGTTTCTGTACGCCAAAGTAATGAGAAGACGATAAAAATTAACTCTGTGGAGGTGCGTTACTTTTTTATGGATATACGCACAGAGGTCTACTACACTCCCCCCCTGGACAACCCGATACTGCCTGACTCAGCAGACCTGGCCGCGAGCAAATATGCGCTTTTCAGGTTCCGAGCAAAGCGAGCCTTCGAACTCTCATCTAACAAGGCCACATGCGAGGAGGAGATCTGTAGCCTTAGACACCCTAGCGGCCGCAGCGGGGTATGACATGCTCAGAATCGACCAAATAGTCAGAAAAGCAGCAATAAATGCATGCACGCAGCCTCGTGCCAACCCCACCCAATTCGCGGGTTCGATTCCCTACATTTCTAGACTAACGTACTTCCTAAAGAATACTTTCTGAAGACTGGGTTATGATATCGATGTGAGGTTATCAGACAAAGGTCTAGGACACCTAAACCTTTGCCAGCGTGCTTCACCTTGTATGCTATCTGATGCCAGGGTCTATGCTATTCCTTTAAATTATCCTGATGCATCCGTTAAGCTCTACATCGGGACGACAAAGAGGTTGATCTAGATCCGGATTTCTGAGCACCAAAAGCGACGTTAAAGCTAAAAAACTTGCGACGACCCTAGCCCGTGATGTTGCAACTGAGGGGGCAGTAACCAGACGAAGAAACATTAAGAAACTAGCACCTTACGATAGCACAAGTTGCTCTGCAAAACCATTGAGATCATCACACAACGGAATGTGTGCAACAAGGACGTAACCACGAGCCTTCCTTTGATATGGCACCGGCTTCTTGATGTTCCACGTGAGAACCCGGCCCTAGGATCAAACGACTCGTGAAATCGTGCAAGTGTCTTGCTTATTTTGAATTTACTTATATTCAGTCTTAGCAGTGTTTTTCCCGTTGATTCTGCGATCTTAGCTACTAAATATGCCTGATGAAGCTACCCGGAGCTAGCGAAAGCTAGAATATCTTCGTTTCTAATTATTTATACGCTTAATAAACAGAGTTCCTTTTTTTTGTTTCACGTACACATTTTGAAATTTTTATTACATATAAATCCTAGCTCATAAATAAAAGCTGATGCCCCAACCCACATACAGTCCAGAACTTGTCACCAAGTGACTTCTGGTTGTTCTCCATTTTAAAAAAGACATTATGGAGGTGACAATTTGAGACTGATCAACAACTTATTACAGCTACTCAGAGGAGCTTCAACAGCATTTCAGAAGAATTGCAGAAGACATTCAAAAAGTGGGAGGAACGTTGGGACACTTATATTTGATGCAATGGACAGTATTTAAAAAAAGGCTATCATTTCCTTGATAATTAAGGTACACATACTTTTTTTTATATATATATAAAACCATTCTCAGTTGTTTTCAACCCTTGTACATCTGATTTATTAGTCTCTCCTGAAATTGCTAAAATTTCCATAAACGATTAAGAATATCAACCCCCCCCCATGTTAACTTAGAAATAAGCAAACAAAAAAACACAAGAGATTATAGCACATTAAACATTCACCATTTTTGCTTGAAACACAATGTGATAAAAGGGGATTCTTGTGTGAGAATACCTTGAAATACTTTCATGCAGTTTTTATCCGTATGACACACAGCTTTGAAATACACTTCACACATTTATAGCGACATGTTTCTTGTGGTTTAGGTTTTCCATTTGCATGCATGAACTTTGAAAGAAGGTTTTCCCTGAGAATTTTTTATTGCACATTTTACATTCATACGGTTTTTCACTTGTATGAAAACCCTTCTAGAAGAATTTCTTATTGCACATTTTACATTCACAAGTTTTTTCACCTGTATGACTTAGCACGGGTGAAAGATCACACTTTTGTGCAAATTTCTTGATGAAAATTTCACATTTATGGGAGTTTTTGTCTGTATGATTGACCAAAAAACTGGAAAGAGTACTTTTATGCATTAATTTCCTGTAGCAAATTTCACATTCGTGTGGCTTTTCACCTGTATGAGTCAGCATATGCTTTGAAATGGGGCCTTTTGCTGGGAATTTTCTAAAGATAACAGTTATGTGAGAGAATGTCTTGTAGCAAATTTCACATTCATGAGATTTTTCACCTGCATGAATAAGTATATGCTTTGAAAGATTACTTTTCTCTGAGAACTTCTTGAAGCATGTTTCACATTCATAAAGCATTACAACTGCATGAGTAAGAAAATGTCTTAAAAGAGAACTCTTCCATGTGAATATCTTGTTGCATGCTTCACATTTGTAAGTGCTTTTTCACCGGTAGGACTCTGCAAATACTTGTACTGTTATTTTGTGTGGATTCCTAGCAGTACATTTCTTACTAAAAGAATATTTGGTAATAACAGATGAATAAATGCCTTGCAAAATAATTCCTCAGCTGTACTGTTTTGATATTTCTTACTTTTGGATTACTGATAAGGTCCAGTTTGCTGTGAATTTAGCAAACAACATACCGTATATACTCGCGTATAAGTCGAGAAATTTGGGACAAAATGAGAGCTTCAAAGTAATGGGGTCGACTTATACGCGGGGTCTAAAAAAATCGTAAGTCCAAAAGTTCTTCCCGTGAGGCAAAAGGCAATCCATCCCAATAAAAATGCCGAAGCGGTATTAATTACGAAATTGCAACCCTCCGAATGAAAAAAAAAGAAAGAAAAAATACTGATGTGGTAGAATTACGAAATTGCGACCCTCCAAATTTCTCAGCGCTTTGAAAAGTCTCCTCTCTCCTGGCTTTGCGTATCCACAGCGCAGTCACAGCCGCGCATAGAAAGCTCCGTCCTTCCGACTACCAGTTGATTGCACTGACCTTCAACGTAACGGAGCCATGCGACAGCCAGTGTTAGGTGTTGCTTGTTCTTAATCGCACGTGTCTCGCTTCTCCTATTATGGATGACACGGATTGTGTAAAGAAACGGATGTCCTATAACGCAGGATTCAAGTTGAAAGTGGTTTCTTTTGCTAACAACTGTGCTGCTTCACGCCAATTTGGCATTAACGAAAAACTGATTCGAGATTGGCGTAAAAAAACGGACTTGGTGAAAATCCCAAAATCGCAAAAGGCGCTGCGCCGTGGAACGACATCTTTCCCAGAGCTGGAAAGTGTCTTGAATGATTGGATTGTGGGCTGCAGACAAAATGGTTACATTGCAACGCAAACTGGTATACGTTTGCGAACAATGAAGCTCGCAAAAGATGAAAAGTTTGCAGCAGCAAATAACACTTTTCGTGCCTCACCAGGTTGGTGCACAAGGTTCATGAACCGCTATGGGTTGTGTCTACGCCAGCGCACCAAAATTGCACAAAAGTTACCTCGTGACCTCGAAGCAAAGATAATGGAATTTCAAAAGAGAAAAGAGACTGCTTTTGAACTTTCCCAAATAGGGAACATGGATGAAACCGCCATGTGTTTCGACCTAAAAGGGCGAAAAAATATCTTGATCAAAACGACTAGCCACGAAAAATCCACTTTCACGGTTGTTCTTTCCTGTTTGGCCGACGGCAGTAAGCTACCTCCGGTAATTATTTTCAAAAGCAAAATTCTGCCGAAAAGCAATGTCTTTCCGTCTGGTGTGCTCGTTCGTGCCCATGAAAAAGGATGGATGAACGAATCCGGAACAATTGACTGGTTAAAGAATGTGTGGAACAAAAGGCCAGGTGCACTTTTGAGGAAACCTTCTCTTTTGGTGTGGGATATGTTTGTTGCACACCGTTGTGCAGAAGCGAAAAAAAACTGCACAAAATTCAAAAACAACTCTTGCTGTGCCTAATAAGCCCTTCAAGGACAATGTGCGGAGGTATTGGGCAGATTGGATAAGTTCCGATTTGCCGACTGAAACCAAGGGCAGAAATCTAAAGAAGCCGGATATCGTTTTGATTGCGCGATGGGTCAAGGATGCTTGGGATGCGATACCTGCGGAAATGGTCGTGAAATCATTCAAGAAATGTTGCATTAGTAACAAATTTGGTGGCACACAGGATGATGAGATTTTTATGAGTGATGATGACAGTGATTCTGATGACACAGGCATAGATGGGAATACTGATGTTTATGATGACGCGCCGATGACGGAGAAAGACTTTTTTTAACTGTTTGGCGAGTCCGACTCAGAATCGGATTTTGAAGGGTTCTGATGAAGTTTTTGGGTATGCAAATTAAATTTAGTATTGTATATATAATTTTTTTCGTTTTCAAATGTTTTTGAATAAATTCATTGAAATTTTTTTCTCATTCCGGGATCGATTTATACGCGAGTTTCCGATTTCTTACGATTTTTTCCTTTGAAAGGGGGGGTTCGACTTATATGCGAGTAAATACGGTACTCTTTTTCAGGGTTATGGTTTAAAGCTTTGCTTCCTGACTTTAAGAGCCTTGGGAGACCAATGTCCATTTTATAAAAGCCTAGAAATTAGGAAAACAACAAAATAAATTCACCTGTTTTTTTATTCTCAACAATCACCTACAACATCGTTTTTCATGAAATAGCCAAATCTTTTAGTTTCTTAGAAATGTAGAGAAAATTTAAACTTTCTTTTTAAAATATTTAAATATTTTCTACCGACGGGAAACCAACACAAGAGTGTGCACTTTGTTGAAAGCTAGGTTTTTGAGTCTGTAAATGCAAAAACAAATGGCAAGCTATTTTTAAACTGCCTATAAATTTTATAAGTGTGCCTAAAGATGGACAAAAATTTTCAGCTGTCAATAAAAAGAACTGGATCTCAATCAGGGCTGGATTAAGGGGGAGGGGGTCTATAGAAGATATAGCCTTGGGACCCACCATGACAAAGGGCCCAGAAGGCATGCCTGTGCAAATAATAGAGATAATGAGGCAGGTTTATAAAATAGTTTGACTTTTGTCTCATATGATTTCCAATTGGTTAGAAAAAAATTGGAAATCATGAAGACGGTGACTCACCAAGGGGTAAGGTTTCATTTTGCTGTGTATAGTGGGGTCGGCAAGACAGTTTCAGTTATTTCACTACTATCCACCCACACCTCCCAATTTGAACCGTTAATGGTCAAAGTCCTTTGTGGCTTCACATTGCATAAAAAAAAAAAAAAAAAAAAAAAGGATGCACTAAGAAAAGTGTACAATTCATTAGAAAATCCAAGACAAAAATCTAGGAATCTTAAGCTTTTAACTAGTGTTCTTTTGAGAACAGTGGAAAATACAGTGACTTATTATGTAAACCCTGCAGATAATTCAGCAGTTACGTTTTGTGTTTTAACGGAATTCCCTGTCATAATGTGAAAACACAAGTTATTTGCGATAGACATCAAAACTGTGTCCCCTCACTCCGGAGTAAGTCGCTCTCCCAACTGACCTGCACAGACAGAATGTCTCACCGCAGATTTGTCATCCTGACGAGTTTTCACCTTTGTAGTACGTCACAATAAGTGCTTTGGGGGCCCACTCAGATGTCTTAGCCTTGGGTCCTACTCAAATGTTTAGCCTAGGGGCCCACTAAGGCCTTAATCCAACCCTGATCTCAATAATAAATTCTATGAAATAGCAGACTTCACACAGTGATTTAACTTTCAGAAAATTTATCATAAAAAGCTATCACTTTCTTCCAGCTTTCATACAAAAAAATCGAGTACTATGGTACTCTTTGTAGATAATTTATGTTATGCATCTTTCTCTTTGTAGATAATTTATGTCATGCACCTTTCTTTTTGTAGATATTTTGTCATGCATCTTTCTCTTTGTAGATAATTTGTTATGCATCTTTCTCTTCGTAGTAAATTTGTTATGCGTCTTTCTCTTTGTAGTAAATTTGTCATGCATCTTTCTCTTTGTAGATAATTTATTATGCATCTTTCTCTTTGTAGATAATTTATGTTATGCATCTTTTTCATTGTAGATAATTTATGTTATGCATCTTTCTCTTTGTAGATAATTCATGTCTTTGTAGATAATTTATGTTATGCATCTTTCTCTTTGTACATAATTTTTGTTATGCATCTTTCTCTTTGTAGATAATTTATGTTATGCATCTTTCTCATTGTAGATAATTTATGTTATGCATCTTTCTCTTTGTAGATAATTCATGTCTTTGTAAATAATTTATGTTATGCATCTTTCTCTTTGTACATAATTGTTGTTATGCATCTTTCACATGCCAAGATCTTTGTGGATGTGAAATAAAATGAGTAATGTAATAGTATACATTTACATATAACACATTGCATTCTTATTAAGTGGGCACAATAGTCTTATGATACCTAATGTAAACTTGTGATTATGGATTAACCCAAGTGTCTCTGGAAATCAGCACTGATTGTAGTATTCTCCTTTCCTTGTCATAGAAATATTGAAATCTAAAGTGGTTAGACTGAACTTTTAATTTAGAAAATCAACAAAGGGTTTAGATTCTGGCTTAGCAGTTAATATTGAAATCTCCTGCTAATATCACAGATAATTTTTAGAGCTTTTCACAATAGCAGATTCTTTTCATGTGTAGGGTCTTAAGAAGTAAAGATTTACGGTAGATTTTATTACCCAGAGATATGTATAACACAATCGATAGGAAAGTTTGGCCATTACGCATCGTGCATTCATCAGAAACTATTTCACATATGGGTCTTATAGAAACTCCAAACCCTGAACTGTGACAAAAGAAAATGTCCATGTGAAGAGTTACCTACCACATGTGCTTGGCTGCTTTCCTCATAAATAGCTACACCACCAGCATTAGTGTTGTCTCTTTGATATTTAATGCTACATTCAAAACACAGAATGTCTGTTATCATTGTTAGCCAACCAATTCTCAGAGAGAACATTTCTGAATGACGGCGCTGGTCAAGTCAACGGAGTGCATTTTCAGACTCTGGCAATATACAGACAGAGCGTTTTCCAATCTTGCATGCTATCTTGAATGGTACATAACATATGTTCATTTCATCTTGAGAACTCGTTTCAAATGCAACCATGAAGAGCATGTTTCTCATGTCATGATAGAAGACATTATCATCCAATGGTGAAGCAATGAAAAATGCAAACTTTGTAATTTTTAAAGTCAGTAATATTTGGAAATTCAGCAGCTAATAATATTAGCTCTTCGGATGCTATAGATTGCTTTTAGACGAGACTTGAACCAAAGTCTGTCATAAACAAAATGCACATGCCCAATTTCATCACTCAAGAATCTTCTTTCAAATTCTTTTCGGGCAGAAACATACAAATCTTCAACATTAATATTATCAACAGGGTAATGGCAGTCCATATGAGCCTTATCATCGTTGTCATTGTCACCATCTTCTTCCAAAATTACACTAACTTGATGGGCTTCAATGTACACCATGTTATCTTCATCACATGAAGTGCCTGGTGTTGGATCATCGTACAAGCTTTGTTGTTGTCGTTGACGCTGATATTCTTGATTAGCATTTGCTAGTCTCTTTCGTTCTCTATAGAGACGTACACGTTCTTTAGTCGTTTTCGCCGGTGGCTTAGGAGGTCGATTTGCTTTTTTTCGTTTTTTGTATTCCCGTTGTCTTTCAGCATTTGTTTTAGGCATGTTCTTTTTATTAAACGAAACTATTCAGTGAGACGATCACGACGAAGTTTGTTTCACTCAAATAGGTAGAGTGTGACCGAAATTATAGCGATTTTAAAAGATAATGCAACAATCGAGCGTTAAGTGACTTTCTACCACAAGTGGCATTTAATCAGAACAACAAACATAGCACACCATCGCGAGGAAGCCAATTTCCCGGCGACGCACGGTTTCCCAGATATTTGAGAAAAACAAACTAGGTCTTTCGCAGACTACTTCTGTTACGGCGAAATCGTTTACTTGAGATTTACTTTGCTATACTCTGTTGGGAAAGATGCATAGCATAGAGAACTTACCCAATGCGTTTTGAACTTCTGGAAAACAATTGAAGCACAAAAATACTTCTGTTGTTCAGAATTCAGATCAATAAAGTGTAATTGACACCTTCGTCATAATTTACATTTCGTCAAGTAGTTGAAGTAGAGCATAAAAATCGAACTTGCACACATGCAAAACTACTACTTTCAAACTTAATTCCCTCAACTTTGTAATATTTAACAACATACACCTCTGTCCGCTGTACCTAATAACCTTTTACCCTTTTTTTTTTTTTTTGAAGACGATGAGGCTCATAGACTGAGCTATGTGCCTCACAGCAACTAGTTGGCCAAGCTGTAATAGCGAAAATGTCTCCTGATTACGATGAATCACTAAGATGCACGAACAGCACAGCACGTGAAGCCGCGGCAGCATCACAAAAGTCCATCATGGGACACGCTCATGAAAAGGAATGTTAGAAATGGAGTGTTCAAAATGAGAAGCGTCTGGAGAGAACTATAAATTTCTCCAAGGCCCGACGAACTTTTCTTTTTGCCACGGAAGCGTCCCGAAAGTCCAACAAGGACTACGTTTGAGAAGAGACGGAAGTTGAGGAATGAGGGGTTGTCACACCGAAACAAACCCTCCGATATGCGCTGTAGGCAGGACAGGAGAGGAGGAAGTGCGTAACAGTCTCAGGACCGGAGCCACAGAAGCACATCGGGGAGGGACGTTTCCGAATCAGAAAGAGGTAGCTATTTAAAGGTGCCATGTCCATGCGTAATTGCTGATTGTTGGCCGCTGAGGAAATTCGATAACAATGTTCGCTAGGCCATCTGTGACGAAAGCTGATGAACGGATATCGATCTGCCCACTCGGACGAAAGCCAGACTGAATCAGAAGCGGAGATCATTATGTAACCACTGTGCCGAGCAGCGTCGGAGGCTGTAACAGGGGGTGACAGAGCCAGGCCCTCAGCATGGCCCCATCGGGCGGCAGCGTCAGCGGCCTCATTCGCTGGTAGACCTACATGAGCCGGGCACCAAACGAGCACAATGTCCTCGTAGAAGGAGCGGAAGCGTTGGAGATAATCATGCAGAAGAACGATAATGTCTTGAGATTTGCGATTTAATGCCAGCAAAGCCTGTAGTACAGAACGACTACCAGTAAGCAGCAAGAGGCCACCGCAGGGGCCGGGAGCAAATTCCAGCGCTGTTATTAGGGCCCACGCTTCAGCCGAGAACACTGAGGAAATAGTCGAGAAGGAGAACGAACGGCTGGAATTGTTCTGTGGAAAAAAATGCCCGTTCGCCACCGAGGAGTTAATCTTCGAAGCGTCAGTTGCAATGATGTAGTGAGACACTGAGTACTGGGCCAAGAACACCCCAAAGCGATGTCTGAGAAGCATCGGATGCAGATATCGGTGCTGAAAAGGGAGACCCGAGCAGATAATTGAGGAGCAGGGTGCAGACGAAACACGAGGGGCCGGCAAAGCCTGAAGAAGATCGCTGTTGACGAAAAGCGGCTCCTGTCGGAAGCGATTGAGCACGATTCCAAGGGGAAAGCCATGGGATCTCCAAGCGTAGAATGACAAGGCTTCCTCTTCCAGAAAAAAGATTAGCGATAGGCGAACGCTGACCCATCCACATGTGGTGGTACAAAAATCGGACTGTCAGGAGGGTGATTCGAGAAAGAACGCTGGCGATTCCACATTGAGCACGCAAGACCGCAACAGGCGTCGAGAGAGGGAGGTGAATGGCTACATGGTTGAACAGAACCGCGTGGGGATACGAACAGGACTGGAACCACATATTCCAGAATTGGCCGAATCACAGCAAAGGCAAGAGCGTTGGGGAAGCCAAGACCCCACCGGCGATGACAAATGATTTTAACAGCAGACAAGGCTCGGAAGACTGACTTCTTAACGTGCGTGAGGTGGGAAGACCAAGTCAGGGAGGAGTTAAACCAGACCCCTAAAATCTTGATGGAGGACTGCCAGGCCACTGAGTCGGAACCCAGCCGGAAAGGAGGGGCCGGCGACCGGCACTTACGAGAGAAGTCAACCGCGAAGCTTTTAGAAGGAGAGAGACGTAAATCCCAGGAAGATGCCCACTGAACAATGGATTCCAAAGAGGATTGCATATAGCTAAGAGCCGCCGCCCGGTTGGAGCTATAGGAAACAATAAAAATGTTGTCTGCAAATAAGAACATATGAGAATTCGGCTGACAGCAATCAACCTCACCATCAATGTATAAGTTAAAAAGGATAGGCGAAATGGAGCTACCCTGAAAAACACCTCGACACTGCCGAAAGAAGGGTGACACCGTTCCCCGCCAACGAACGCGAAATCTGCGCAGAGCAAGAAATTCAGCCAACAAACGGAGAAGACGTCCACGAACACCCAAAGACGCCAATTTACCCAGGAGAGCAGGATGACAGACCAAATCATATGGCGCCTGAAGGTCCAAAGACACCAGAAAAACATAATAATGTCGAGCTCGAGCCACCAGAAGATGACGTTGGATCGACAGAAGGCACGCCGATGTGGAACGTCCTGGCAAAAATGCGAACTGCAGCTTGCTGATCCGTTGATGAGAGAGAATAAAGTCTGTTAGGCGAGAGACCAGGACTTTCTCTAAGATCTTCGAAAAACCGATGTGAAGGTGATCATTCAGTACGATGATAAATCAAGAGCAGATTTGTTAGGCTTCCTTATTGGGATCACTCAGGACTCCTTCCAGAATGAAGGGTGAACACCCGTAGACCAAAAGAGGTTAAGGAGGTCAACCAGCCATGACGAATTCCACCTCCATATACGTCTCACCAGTTCGTAAGTACACCCATCAGGACCGGGTGCAGAGCGTCTGGGCGACCCATTAATAGCTATGGCAACTTCACCGGCTGTAAGTAAAGCATCAATCACTAGGAAAGAGTCATCATGGTCAATAGAAAAGGAGTGCACCGAACAGCCTGAGGCTGTGGAAAAGAGATCACCAAACGCCGAAGCCTGCTCCACCGGATCAGCAACCAGGGAATCGTCAATCCGAAGAAGCAGGTGATCCGGACTCGATCCAACATGAGATTTCAGTCGGCGCAGGAGGGAGAAAACGAATCCTGTCCTCGAGGTGTCGTTGCATTGTGCCTTCCTGTAGGCACGTCTCTTAAGTGCGAGGATGTAGCAAAGATTCCGTTCTTCCTGCTGATATAACGTCCAAGCAAAGAGGCAGCCGAACGACTTGGCACTGCAATGGAGGCGACGTTTCTTGCGAAGCCGCTAAGCACACTTAACGTCTCACCAGGGAGACCAATGTCGACGCTGACTGCTGGGCCGACAAGAAGCATGGAGAATCTGGGAAATCCGGTCCAGGATCAGAGCGGCACCGTCAGGAGTGGAAGGAAGCTCATCTCGGATAATCTTCGATATCCGAGATAAAGAGATACCAGGAGGCCAAGCCACTGACCACGCAACTGGCAGCAGACCCGGTGAAGGGGAGCCAAACATCCCTGCCGCCAATGTTGTAATGACAGGATGATGGGTGCTACCGTAGAGGTCACTATCCACTGACCAGGAGCAGTACGGAACCAGCAGAGGAGAGCACATGGTGAGGTCCAAAACCGAGAAACTTGACCCCCTGCAAAAGGTAGAGGCCCCCGAGTTTAAGAGATAAAGATCTTGTGAGCAAAGCCAGCCCACGAACTCATTACCTCCCCGGCTCGGAGAAGCAGAACCCCAGCTAGGGTGATGAATGTTGAAATCCCCAACCACCATACAACAATCAGTGAGCAGTTGTTTGATCCGTCCAAGCAAGAGCGCCGAGAGGGGAGGAGAGGGAATGTACAAATTAATAATCCTGATCGTGGTGTCGCCAGAGAAGATGTCCGTAGCAAGAAGCTGTTCGTTCGAATCCGAGATGAAGAGGTCCACCAATCTGGAAGAGATATCTGACCTGATTGCAGTAAGGAGCTTTCCGACCCTTCCCCTGATCACTTCTATACAGTGTTTGGTCTGGGACGGAAAAAGAGATACCAGGAGATAGCCAGGATTCTTGAATAGTTAACATCGTGGCTGTAGCAAAAATAGAACAGTCGGTGAAATAAGGTCTTTTCGAGCGAAGAGACTGCGCATTCCATTGGACCAGCGACCAACTATTCATTAAGAGAGAAGTACTCTGCTAGGCCGGATGCCGTCTTGAACCGCTTGAAACAGAGACTACAAAGAAACTTACCGTCGTCACGATGAGCTTTCAGGTGAGACAGCAAGGCTGGACGAGAAGAGAAGGGCGTGATGCACGGAGGGCACAAGAAGGTTCTGGAGTGAGAAAGTTTGACGGATTCGGCAGCCGACTCCACATACGGAACCACAGATTCTTCGCATAACAGGAATTCATCGGCACTTTGGCCAGTATCAGGAGGTTGCTCATCAGACTCTGAAGAAGCTGGGATCGCTGCAACTGTAGTGGGAGGATTCTGCAAAACTTCAGCCTGTGGCACCTGTGCAGCGGTTGAGGTGGGGCCGGCATGTAGGGAAGAAGAAGGAGGTGAAAGAAGATTCGTTAATGAGTCCAATCTACTGGTGAGTTTGGAGATGATGTCCAGAAGCTGAGAGAAGGCTGAGGAGCAAGTACACGGAGGGTGAGCCTGTGTCGCCGCCGCCGCATATGAGGCCTGGTGGACTTGACGCACAGAGTCCCGAGCTTCTGGATAACTTAGATGCTTCGTACCCATAATATCCTCTTTTCTTGGAGGTAAATTGGGCAGTTCATGTCAGAAGCAGGATGAGAGCCCTCGCACAAGACGCACTTGAAAGCTCGACGCCGAGCATACCGAAGAGTCATGTCCTTCACCACAACGAGAACAGCGAGCGGCACTACGACAGGTTGACAGCAGGTGTGCATAACGCTGAAAGTTTTTACACTGCCTAGGCGAATCCAAGAAGGGTCTTTTTTTTTTTTTTTTTTTTTATTGGAGGTTTAACGACCACCGTGAGCAACTCAATGGGCTATAAGCAGTCGCCCGTCCCTAATTTAGGGTCACTGGTTCCAGGGAAGGGAGAGAGCCAATGCCGAAAGACAAACACAACATCCATGCCTGACCGGGATTCGAACCCGGACCCATTACGGACGAATGATCAGAGGCCAACGCCTTAGACCACTGCGCCACCGGGGCGGCCCAAGAAGGGTCTGACCGCACATCTCGAATACCACAGATAGATAGTGTCACGGTTAGTAAAGTCCAGTTCCTCCACTAGGACCGAAGAAGTAGGGACCCTCGAGGAATTTACTGAACGTCGGAACCGAACAACACGAAGACAGTTCACACCACAGTCCAACAATTCCGTAGCAATCTCATCTACAGGGGCTTCAATGTGCACATCTCGAACAAAAAACTTCGTTGTCATAAGCTTAGTGAGGACCTGAGTTTTGACAGGGACCTCAAGAAAATGAGAAAGTTGACAAATTTCCAGCAAGCAAATGAGATTAGAGAAGCGCACCAATAAGTCACCCGAACGTAAGAACTGAACGTCTGAAATCGAGTCATGCATTGAAATTTTGTCCACGAAGAACCTCTTCAACAACTTGGGACGGACTCTGGGTAACTTCCCATAAAGTCGCGGAAAGAAGTATTTCTCCACGAGTCACTCCGCTTGCAAATGCCCTACGCAGCAATTCCTAAGGAGACCATTGAACCGAACAAACAAAATCCTTAACTGGTACTAGCAAACCACCCAGCTGACGAAGCTTATCACCCGGTGAAGAACGCATCCTTTTAGCCGGAGTAGAGGAATCGAGTCCCCCATCTCCGCCGGACCAACCAGCGGCAGCTGGGACCCACCCCAAATCAACTGACCATAACAAACAAGAGCATGCAAAGTAAAATATCTTACCTTGGATATGGGAAGAACCAACCGCCCGCAAAACCTTAGCAGGCAAAGAAACGAAAATAAAATAGGAAACAGTAAGCGCTGTCTCAGAAATGCAACGAAACAAGAACGCTTTCGCCAACGACGACACACCCAAAACGCACGGTATCCTACGGGGCTCACCGACTAGAAACAGGAAAGCCAACTTCACACCAACCAACCGTTGCCAACCCTTTTACCCTTAATGCACCGTAATGCCTTTACCCAGAAAAAATTTCTTCACGGAGGGACCACTTCTTCTGGCGATGATTGTTGAAGTTACAGCTCCAAAATCTAAATCATCACTTGTGCTCTCCTGGGAGATGCTAAATTCACAAGGCTTGGATTTTGGATACCATGCTGATGTTACAGATTTAGTCAGTTCCGCTTGTGCAATTAAAGATATCGAAAAAGGATATGCACCATTCGATGTGGTCTTCAGCAGATGGCGTAACGTGGAACGGGACTCACATTAGCGATTTCAAAGTTTCTCTGAAGGTTATGGAGGTTTTTTAAATGACGTTTTCCGGAAATTTGTGGAATAAGGGTGGAGGGGGTCTATAGGAGATATAGCCTTGGGGCGCACCATGACAAAAGGTCCAGGAGGCATGCCTGGGCGAATAATAGAGAAAATGAGGCGGAGATGTAAAATAGTTTGACTTTTGTCTAGTATGAAGTCCAATTGGTCAGAAACAGAGGCTGGAAGACGAACAGATTTCAAGACGGTGACTCACCAAGGGTTAAGGTTTCATTCCGCTGTGTATAGTGGGCTCGGCAAGACAGTTTCAGTTATTCCACTAATATCCACCCACACCTCCCAATTTGAACCGTTAATGGTCAAAGTCCTCTGTGGCTTCACATTGCGTAAAAAAATAAAAAAGGTGCACTAAGAAAAGTATACATTGCTAAATCATTAGAAAATCCAGGACAAAAATCTAGGAATCTTAAGCTTTTAACTCGTGTTCTTTTGAGAACAGTGGAAAATACAGTGACTTATTATGTAAACCCTGCGGATAATTCAGCAGTTACGTTTTGTGTTTTAACGGAATTCCCCGTCATAATGTGAAAACACAAGTTATTCGTGATGGACATTGAAACCATGTCCTCTCACTCCGGAGTAAGTAAGTCGTTCTCCCAACTGAGCTGCGCTGACAGAATGTCTCGCAGCTCAGTTGGGAGAGCGACCGTGATAAAGATGGCTTCAGCGACTGTGATAAAGATGGCACAATAGTGATAAAGATGGCACAATAGTGATAAAGGTGGCTTCACTTCTGGTTATTTGGAATTGGAGAAAGAGCACAGAAAATTGCTGAAAAACTTGAATCCATGGGGTATTCGACTATTCGTACTTCATCAGTTGCAGCAGATGTTTCCGTTTTCGGAAACATTTAAGTAAAAAAACAAAGCTAAACATCGCGAATTAATTTTTACTGTGTTATTTACGGATTTTTATTATACAGTAATTACTAACCACTTCAATAATAATGCTAACAATGACGTTATTTTTTTTTTTTTTTTGATTGGAGGTTTAACGACCACCGTGAGCAACTCAATGGGCTATAAGCAGTCGCCCGTCCCTAATTTGGGGTCACTGGTTCCAAGGAAGGGAGAGAGCCAGCGCCGTAAGACAAACACAACATCCATGCCTGACCGGGACTCGAACCCGGACTCCTTACGGACGAATGATCAGAGGCCAGCGCCTTAGACCACTGCGCCACCGGGGCATCTGACGTTATTTCACGCTAAATCGTGTCAGACAGTTGGGAAAGGTTTTCAAATCATCTCATGCGACGAAATCTACCGGTGGTTGCAAGTCAAAACTCGAATAACTAAACGTATTTAATCCGTCAGTAGTTTTACGTTCCCAGAATACTGTTTCACACCCAGGGCCTTTTTTTTTTATTTTTGTAGATTGGAGGTTAAAATTAAGCAGTACATAACACAAAAGAGTCAGAGCTCGAAATTTTCCAATAAAAGTTTTAAATGAAGAATACAATGGTATGTTCATAATATGAACATACCACTGTATTATATTTTCATATTCTTAATTTATATGTTTTTATTGATACTTTGATGCGCTATCACTGAGCACTGACTCTTAGTTTTAGGAAACAAATTTCGCTGTTGATTTGATTGCTATATGTATAACACCGTTATTATGCGATAAAATGTTGATTTAATTTCAGTTGGTCTTATTTAATTTAAATTTCGTTACTTATTTCTTTTCTGAGTTAGCTTTTATCAACAGATTATCGTTTGTTAAAGCAACATATTTTTCTTATTGCAAAACTTTGGAAATTTAAAAGTTAGGTTGAAAAGTGCCCCCAAAATTATTGGGGACAGGGACCCGGGTGCGTTAAGACGTCTTTGTTCACACCTTTTCAATTGGCTCCAGTTTTTATCAACTTTGTTCAAAATATGAAGAAAAAAAAATTACAATTTTTTATCTTAATAAAATATTATTTTAAAAATTATTTGCTATAGGTTTAGTGGAATTACCAATATCTACGTAATTTACAATGTCCTTAATTTTATTAATAATAGTGTTCTTCATACAGTAATGTCAATTATCGGATTACTATTCTCATTAACAAAAGCAACATATCTCAAAAATTTTCAGAAGTTATTTAATTTTCAGTTCAACCCATTCAAGAGAACGTAGGCCGGTGGCGCAGTGGTCTAAGGCGCTGGCCTCTGATCATTCGTCCGTAAGGGGTCAGGGTTCGAATCCCGGTCAGGCATGGATGTTGTGTTTGTCTTACGGCACTGGCTCTCTCCCTTCCCTGGAACCAGTGACCCTAAATTAGGGACGGGCGACTGCTTATAGCCCATTGAGTTGCTCACGGTGGTCGCTAAATCTCCAATCAAAAAAAAAAAAAAAATATTGATTCTAAAATATCTGAACACCCCCATTGGTGGATGAAAACGGATTCTTAAAATTCATCATGAGTGCCTAAAATGTGCGGTTTGGGTCATCCCTATAGTTAGAATTGAAAACTGGTGCAAAAAAATCACAAAATATATAGCTCCAAATATTTTTTTTTTTTTTTTTTATTGGAGGTTTAACGACCACCGTGAGCAACTCAATGGGCTATAAGCAGTCGCCCGTCCCTAATTTAGGGTCACTGGTTCTAGGGAAGGGAGAGAGCCAGTGCCGTAAGACAAACACAACATCCATGCCTGACCAGGATTCGAACCCGGACCCCTGACGGACGAATGATCAGAGGCCAGTGCCTTAGACCACTGCGCCACCGGGGCGGCTATTTGCTCATTAGATAAGCTGAAAAAGTGCTGTGCCGCCCCGGTGGCGCAGTGGTCTAAGGCGCTGGCCTCTGATCATTCGTCTGTAAGGGGTCCGGGTTCGAATCCCGGTCAGGCATGGATGTTGTGTTTGTCTTTCGGCATTGGCTCTCTCCCTTCCCTGGAACCAGTGACCCTAAATTAGGGACGGGCGACTGCTTATAGCCCATTGAGTTGCTCACGGTGGTCGCTAAATCTCCAATCAAAAAAAAAAAATATTGATTCTAAAATATCTGAACACCCCCATTGGTGGATGAAAACGGATTCTTAAAATTCATCATGAGTGCCTAAAATGTGCGGTTTGGGTCATCCCTATAGTTAGAATTGAAAACTGGTGCAAAAAAATCACAAAATATATAGCTCCAAATATTTTTTTTTTTTTTTTTTTTTTATTGGAGGTTTAACGACCACCGTGAGCAACTCAATGGGCTATAAGCAGTCGCCCGTCCCTAATTTAGGGTCACTGGTTCTAGGGAAGGGAGAGAGCCAGTGCCGTAAGACAAACACAACATCCATGCCTGACCAGGATTCGAACCCGGACCCCTGACGGACGAATGATCAGAGGCCAGTGCCTTAGACCACTGCGCCACCGGGGCGGCTATTTGCTCATTAGATAAGCTGAAAAAGTGCTGTGCCGCCCCGGTGGCGCAGTGGTCTAAGGCGCTGGCCTCTGATCATTCGTCTGTAAGGGGTCCGGGTTCGAATCCCGGTCAGGCATGGATGTTGTGTTTGTCTTTCGGCATTGGCTCTCTCCCTTCCCTGGAACCAGTGACCCTAAATTAGGGACGGGCGACTGCTTATAGCCCATTGAGTTGCTCACGGTGGTCGTTAAACCTCCAATCAAAGAAAAAAGTGCTGTCATGCACTTCGCGGCAAAAGCAGAAAATATTACGAATAGTAAGGATGTCGTTTTGATGTGTAGTAAATATTCGTGGCCTAGACCACTGCCCCGGTGGCGCAGTGGTCTAGGCGATGGCCTCTGATCATTCGTCCGAAAGGGGTCCGGGTTCGAATCCCGTGAGGCATGCATGTTGTGCTTGTCTTACGGCGCTGCCTCTCTCTCTCTTCCCTGGAACCAGTGACCCCAAATTAGGGACCGGCGACTGCTTATAGCCCATTTGAGTTGCTCACGGTGGTTGTTAAACCTACAATAACATATTTTTTTTTTTTGATTGGAGGTTTAACGACCACCGTGAGCAACTCAATGGGCTATAAGCAGTCGCCCGTCCCTAATTTAGGGTCACTGGTTCCAGGGAAGGGAAAGAGCCAGTGCCGTAAGACAAACACAACATCCATGCCTGACCGGGATTCGAACCCGGACCCCTTACGGGCGAATGATCAGAGGCCAACGCCTTAGACCACTGCGCCACCGGGGCGGCTACAATAACATATACGTATATATATATATATTCGTTAATGTCATGAGGTGAGAACTGCTCACCTCATGACATTAGGAATATGGTTTTCATCCACCGATGGAGGTGTTCGGATGTTTCAGAACCAATATTTTAAACTGATTAAGTGCGAAATGCTGATGATTAACCTGATAAACAAAGCAGAAGTTAAAGAATCATTCCTCAATGATGCAGCACGGCATGAAATATCAAACATTTGCCAGATCTGAATAACGTTAATAAACCGTTGAGTCAGAATTTCTAACAGGAAATTAAAAAAAAAAGGAAATATTCGAAGTTTTTTTTTTTATTGGAGGTTTAACGACCACCGTGAGCAACTCAATGGTATATAAGTAGTCGCCCGTCCCTAATTTAGGGCTAGGGCTACGGGTTCCAGGGAAGGGAGAGAGCCAGTGCCGTAAGGCAAACACAAGATCCATAGGCGGCGGAAGGTGGAGGATCCGGGGATTCCGGACCCCCTCTGGAATTTCATGGTCCCCCTCAATGAGGGGGTCCACCTGGGAAACGTCCTAAAGCTATATGATCATACAGTATGTAGAGGATTTTAGGAAGGGAGTGTCTGAGCCAAGGTCTTTTTTTTTTTTTTTTTTTTTTTTTGATTGGAGGTTTAACGACCACCGTGAGCAACTCAATGGGCTATAAGCAGTCACCCGTCCCTAATTTAGGGTCACTGGTTCCAGGGAAGGGAGAGAGCCAGTGCCGTAAGACAAACACATCATCCATGCCTCACCGGGATTCGAACCCGGACCCATTTCGGACGAATGATCAGAGGCCATCGCTTAGACCACTGCGCCACCGGGGCGGCCCCAGGTCTTAAACAACCATTAGAAATAGGAAGCTACGAGATTTGGGCTAGAGTGCCGGATAGGAAAGTGACATGGAAGCGAAGTAGAAAGGGGGGAGGAAGACGTCCTTATTTATTACCGGGGGCCAGTACCAGAGGTCAGACGGCTTAACGTGCCCATCCGACGCACGGCGGATATTTAGTGGATCGAGCGTTCGTACTTGCCTGGAATCGAACCTGAAGTCCTTCCCGTGGCAGTCACGAAAGTTGCACACTAGGCTACTCGCGGATGTCCTGAAGCTATGTGGTTCACATATAATTTATAGTTTTTTTTTTTTTTTATTATTTTTACGATTTCTTGGATACCGTCACCATGCTTCGAAGTTTTCTGGAAAACTCCTGAAGTACAATTTTGAAAATTGATTTCGCACAGATATACTGAAAAGTTAATTCAGTGCTCTGTTTTTCTCCTTAAAAAAGATCGTTAAAGAATTCTTTAAATTCCTTTAAAGCAATAATCACAGCGGAGAATGGGTGTCTCTCCTTCCTTCTATGCGTTTTTTTTTTTAATTCCGAGTCCGAATGTGTCTTATCGAGATCAGAAAACCCATTAAGTACATCTGAAAAATAAAATAACTGAACAAAAGTACTCGAACTCAAATTAAGCGGTGTGTATACTACTTGTGCACAGAGCACAGGTCATTCTTGGTGTTTCCTCACATTGAAGATAAACGACCCTGGACGAATGTGCATGCTTTTGCTGCGAGAACAACAATTGTCGAACTAAAAGAGCAACAAAATCGCTTGCTTCTCACACTCTGTGGCGTTCTGGATGATGTTTTTGCCAAGAGTAGAAACAATCTATCGGCGTTTCCTTGATGTTTGTGTTTTCACCAGTCTTCTTCATGCATAATGCACCTGTGTCTTTGAGAAAACTCAAGAGATTTGTTTAGACACTGGGCTTGATGTGAATTTAAGAGCGCCCGAGTAAGAACTGGCTCCTGCCATTTCAATGTCAGACTTACCCGTTTAATCCAAAAGATATGAAATTGTAATGCTAAATGGTTGTTGCCATCCCAGGTACAATTAGGCGTTCATATACTGTATAACTATATAGTTTGCCAGATCTTGACGTTTGTTAGCTGAGTAAACATCCGAAAAATTCAGTCACCTTTTTTAATTCATTTATGACATTTACTGACAGTCGGATGATGAAAAGATTTCTGCGTGCTTCACACGTTTTGTATTTCACAGAATGGAAGGGGGGCTCTTTAAGCCTTTAGCCTCCAATTGAGTCCACCGCCTGCAATTTAGCAGGCAGATGCGGCAAGGCAAATAACTGGCTTTAGAATGCACTTCCTTCTGGATATCAACTGATAGGTGATAATGTATTTTCAGTTACGTCCAACATTTTCTGATATTTTTTTAGTCTAGCTGTTCAGGTTGAGTACACATTTTTGTTTGAAAATGAAAGATCCTCTCAGTGGCGCAACAGGAATTTCTTTATGGGGTGGCCCAAAATATCGAAGATGCAAGTAAAATAACTTAAAGGAAACGTCCCCGAAAGCATTGGGGAGCGATAAACGAAATATATCCGTTATTTTAAAATGAGTTTCCAATGATTCGTAAAATATGTATTTAAAAAATACATACAAATATATTTAAAAATAAGTAGCGAATGTCAAACAACTAAGCACGAAAGACCAAGCGACACCTTATGGGGAGCCCCCCCCCCCACACACACACACAAACACACTAAGTGCGACACTGGGTCTGCTGGTTTTTTGAAAGTTTTCCGAGAAAGGTCCAAAAACCTGGCACTGATGAAACGTACGCTGACTCTACAAAATAGGTAAGGTTTGTCGATGTTAACTTATTCTCTATTTACATAGTCTACTCTCATATTTGTGCATTTCCGCTTACGAGAAATGTACAGTTACTACATGTGTCTAAAGCTTGTACAACAAAAATAAATACACAAATGAACGGAAAGAAGTACTGAAAGTCTTATGAAATAAATAATATGAAGTGATATTGAGATTCGTTGTTTGACAAATCCTTTCTTTGCAATTTCGTTAAATGTCGGAAAAAATAACTGAAGTCTGTAATCAGTGATGTAGGTCTAATATAAAAAGAACATGAGCGGTGAAGGGATTAGGTAAAAACACTCCAGGAAGAATTCCCTTTCAAAAGCGGGCTACTCCATGTTTGACGCGGATTCTAAACCTGTGATTCCGTGCCCCCGCCTTTCTTACGGGGAAGGGGGATTTATACAGTGCATGGCGTACCACTGGGGTGACTCAAGAGTCAGAACGGCAAGTTACAGCGATAAGCCAAGGTCGGTGTAGTTCAGTTGGGAGAATAACTGGCTCAGAAGCGAGGAGATTTGAATTCCACCACTGGCAAAAAGGGCTTATTTTCACAACCTTCTGTATTTATCAGTAATGAACAGCATTGTGTTATCTACACCGATACTAACACATGCGCCGCAGATAAAAATTTTAACCTTTAATTTAATATTACTATTACACCTAAATAACTAGAGCAGTATATGACTTCATTTTGTCTTATCTATCAGTACCATGTAGATTTTTACTATCAAAAATGTTTTAAGCTGTTGCTGTTTTCACTTTAAATTAATTGCTAATTCTGTACTTAAATTTAAATTGCGAGTAAAGAAATCTTTTACCGCAGAGGAATTTCTTTCTCGTGGCGAATTCTTAAATAAACACAAAAATCGTTTAAACGGTGTAAAATAAATCAACATATGATATGCTGCCATATATCAAATTCTATTAAAACATTAAATTCAGGGCACAACTTAATGTTCTCAACTTATTTCAATTTTAGAAGCTCTTTAGTCTGTCTCTCAATTTTGTACTAACAAAATTGTCAAATTGCTTTTCCCTAAAAATTCGAAGTTGCTGGGAAAAATTTAATTTTTTTGTTTTCTTCTCTGAGCTACTGTAGGTTGCAATATGTATATTCTATCAACACACACATATACACGGTGGAGTCACATTATTGTGACCACCAGCTAATATCATGAGTAACCACCGTGTGCAGCGCGGATAGCAGCTAGACAGATTGGGAGGGACTCAATAAAGTGCTGGAAGGTGTTCACAGGTATGTGCATTCATGTTGACTGCAGTGCATCTGACAGCTGCTGGAGGGTGCGCCGTGGAGGATCCATAGAGCGAACAACACGATCGAGGTAGTCCCACAGATGCTCAATTGGGTTTAAGTCTGGGATTAGGGGGCCAGGGAAGTACTTTGAAGTTTTAATCGTGCTCTTCAAACCACTCTCGAACATTTCCAGCTGTGTGACACGACGCATTGTCGTTCTGGAAGATCTCATCCGCCCCAGGGAACACAATCAGCATGTATGGATGTACGTGGTCTGCAAGGATAGATTCATAACGAATTCGGTCCATAAGGCATTCCAGAGGTATGAGTGGACCCAGGGAATGCCACGAAAATATTCCCTAGACCATAACGCTGCCCCCACCAGCTTGTGTTCTTCCAGCAATGGTTGAAGAGTGTTTGTTCTCCGATGTTTCTTGCCTTATACGCCAACGTCCATCCGTTCGATGAAGCACAAAACGTGACTCATTGGAGAAGGCAATCCTTTACCAATAAGCGGAGGTCCAATTCCCATACCACCGTGCAAATATTAGCCTTTTCTGCACATGCACCTTCGTTAGCATAGGTGCAGTGACCATCCGTCTGCATCGGAGCCCCATACGCAGCAAGGTTTGCTGAACTGTCGTTTTAGACACACTTCCGGTATCCCCCTGGTTCATTCGGCGAGTGACTTGCTCCACTGTAGCGGGTCGATTGGCGCTCACGCACCTTCGAAGCCGACGTTCACCTCTCACATCAATGGCACGTGGTGCTCCGCAGTTTCCAGATCGCTAATTCACATTTCTCCAATCACGATACACTTTAACCACAACAGCACGCGAACAGTTCACAAACTGCGCTGTTTCAGAAATACTGCCACCCTTGGCCCGAAAGCCGATTATCATCCCTTTTTGAAAATCTGATAAATCGCTCCTTTTATCCATGACAGCAACGAGTGATGTTTTCAGAATGCCTACAGCACACCTTATATACCCTTAAAGCCAGCTCACGATACGTGCCTTCTTTCATTGGCTACGCGTTGTTGACGTCAAAAGTAGGAGGTGGTCACAATAATGAGACACAATTGTGTATATTTACATACATATATATGTACAGGTGTTTATCAAAATAATGGAAACACCGACTGAGACTAGAGTACACGCAATGCGCTGTACATCACAGGGACGACGTTACCCTCGATGTGAGGTATATAAAGGGGTGCAGTGCGATGTCGGCTATCACGTAGCGGTGCCATAGTCGCAGATGAAACAGCTGTTGTGGAGTAATTGTCGACAACGCCAGATCTCAGTGACCTCGAAAAAGGCATGATCATTGGTGTACTCCTTTAAGGGGCTTTACTAACTAGAACGGTAGAAACAGTATACTGTTTCTATAGTGTAACACGAGGAATTGTATCGAAGATTATGAACACCTATCAAAGAGGATATGGGGTTGCTTCCAAACGTGCAAACTGTGGACGCCATACGAAGATGTCAGATAGGGTAGGCGAACATTGGTATGGGCTGTACAACAGAAGCACAAAACCAACTGCGAATAACAGCAAAGTTGAACACCAATCGGAATGATCCGTTTCCGTCATAACTTTTCATCGAGAACTCCATCGTGCCGATATTTATGGCCGTTCTGCAATCCACAACCTCTGATTACCAACATCAGTGCAACAAAACATGTAAGGTGGTGCAAAGCACATAAACTCTGGGATGCTAAAGACTGGAAACGTGTCATCTGGTCTTGTGAATCGTTCTTCACATTGTTTCCCAAAATTAGTATAGTGTACGTCAGGCAAAAACCTGAAGAAGCGTACCAACCTGATTCCCACTGTGAAGCACGGAGGTTGATCCCTGATGCCGTTGTGTGCCATATCATGGCATTTTCTTAGAGCCATTGGTTGTTCTGCAGGGTCGTGTAACATATGCAATGTACTAATCCGTTCCTGCACCCAATGTTGAAGGCATGGTTCCCTAACGGTTCCCACTGGTTTCAAGCAGATAATACATGGAGGTTTAACGACCACCGTGAGCAACTCAATGGGCTATAAGCAGTCGCCCGTCCCTAATTTAGGGTCACTGGTTCCAGGGAAGGGAGAGAGCCAGTGCCGTAAGACAAACACAACATCCATGCCTCACCGGGATTCAAACCCGGAACCCGTTCGGACGAATGGTCAGAAGCCAGTACTTAGGCAACTGAGCCACAGTGGCAGCACGCATTTCGTTCTTCACAAAAATATGACGATTATGCAGTTTGCTCTTAATTTAGCATGTAGCCAAGGTATTTCACTCTTGCTGATGGGTGAGTTTATTCCATCACAAATCTGCTTTGTCGTAGAGTGGGTCGGAAATCACGTGTTACTTTGTCAACGTTACTGAAAAATCAGTTACTACGACCAGTGACAAAAAGTAACAGTTTCGAAGTCACTGGTAAGAGTGTCATCGTTAGCAGTGCTTGGAATCCAAGGCCACCATGTCGTTTCCGTTGAAACATCACAGAAGCTGCAGAAGTTAAAATATCGACTAAACACGATAAAACACAAATGTAGCACACATACACTACATGTAATTAAACTTTACTGCTAAAACACACACCACATGAGATCTCTCGAGGATCACATATGGTGCCTCCACATACCAGATGCGGCGTATATACCATACCTCTACAAGCCGTTGTTCCAGAGACTAATGGTACTGTGTATATTGGTTCTACAAAAAGGAACTTGATTACCAGAGTCCGGGAGCATAAATATGATATTCGGAATGGTAAGTAAACAACCGCCATGTCTCGTCTAGTTGCGACCGGTTCTCATGTTCCAAAGTGGAATGAGGTGTCCATTATAAACTCTCCAGGTAAGCTCTCGCTGTTA
Organism: Macrothele yani; assembly: GCA_039090855.1. Classification (NCBI taxonomy): domain Eukaryota; kingdom Metazoa; phylum Arthropoda; class Arachnida; order Araneae; family Macrothelidae; genus Macrothele; species Macrothele yani. The sequence continues at coordinate 129,711,527 of CM077009.1, read as the reverse complement.
ATATTCATGGAGAAAAATAAGGTCATGTCTAAACCATGGACTATTTATTTGAGCATTTTCAGGATTTCATTTTAAATGCATTGTGTAAATCCTAGATGGCGCTGCAATATTGTCGGATTCTGACGATGATGCGTTATATATATATCTTGGTCTTGATAGTGAATGTTACATCTGAAGATGGGGAAGGTGTGACCCTCGAAAGATCTCATGTGGTGTGTGTTTTCGCAGTAAAGTTTAATTACATGTAGTGTATGTGTGCTACATTTGTGTTTTAACGTGTTTAGTCGATATTTTAACTTCTACCGTTTCTAGCGGGAATCATCTTGCATCAATCACAGAAAGCACTAGTGATGCCAGCTTTCTTCAGAAGAAACCGGTTTTTCATCCTCGTCTCTTCACGAGGCGCCTTTAAGAAGGGCCGTGAACGATAATGAAGTGTTAGTGCTATTCAGCATTCAACATAATAGAATGTTTAATGCCATGAGTATGAAAACCAATCAAATGTGGAATTATTTCACCGGCGTTGATTAAAATTTTGCTTCGTGTGATATTAATTGTAAGCAGAAGCTTTCTTACAAAAGTTCGGCTCGATGTTCCGTTTCTGCTCAGTCGTACCTATCCGTAAACAGTGATTTTGTCAATGTGACAAGAAAATCACTGTTAAGCCCACCTCTACTTTGTCGGTACAAATTACCAACATTCTACAAGATATATCATTTTGAGATATAAAATATCAGATGTGATATCACATTTACTGAAACAATAGTTTTGTGGAAATTTTGTTTGCATATTTAGTCTGAGTATGTGTGTCTCCAAATGATCTGTAAATTTTTTTTTTTTTTTTTATTGGAGGTGTAATGACCACCGTGAGCAACTCAATGGGCTATAAGCAGTCGCCCGTCCCTAATTTAGGGTCACTGGTTCCAGGGAAGGGAGAGAGCCAGTGCTGTAAGACAAACACAACATCCATGCCTGACCAGGATTCGAACCCGGACCCCTTACGGACGAATTCTGTAAATTTGGAGACAACGCGCTATTTTGTGCACAAAATATATGGTCACCTTAGACTCCTTAGACTAATATGCAAGACACAGTTTTTTTTAATTCACATAAAAGCAGATGTTTCTTTTTTGGGTGCTGTGGTTTTCTTTTCCATTTATTTTTTACTTTTATTTATTTATTTTTTTTTTATTGGAGGTTTAACGACCACCGTGAGCAACTCAATGGGCTATAAGCAGTCGCCCGTCCCTAATTTAGGGTCACTGGTTCCAGGGAAGGGAGAGAGCCAGTGCCGTAAGACAAACACAACATCCATGCCAGACCGGGATTCGAATCCGGGCCCCTTACGGACGAATGATCAGAGACCAGCGCCTTAGACCACTGCGCCACCGGGGCGGCCCATTTTTTTAATGGGGAAAAATGACCACTATGAGCAACACATAAGGCCATATGTAGTCAACTGTCCCTAATTTAGGGCAACTAATTTCAGGGAAGGGCAAAACCAGGGCCATCAGACAAACACACCACCAATGCATCATGATGGAAGAGGGACTCATTGGGCAGACAACCCTGAGGATGAAGCGATGGTGAGGAGAACATATTCTAAATTCTTGTACAGGACTGTAGTTATTATAAAATATTATCACAAAAGCTCTAATCTGAAATCATCAAGCTTTTAACACCAAAACAATGCATGAAGAACAGAATGGCCTCGTGAAATTACTTTACTGCTTTAAAGACATTTATTTAGGCAATTTGTAAGTTTTAGATTATATCTATCAATCATTTACTTACAACACTATATGTGTAGGAAATTCACTATTTTAAGCATGTTTTATCACGTTCACGACATGAACTTCCTCTATCAACATTTCAAATAATTTTTTCTGCAAAACTTTTATATAACAGAACACTAAACCACAAATAAATGCATAATGAACAAGTGCTATAGTTGCGATTAACATCATCCTAAGCATGTAGCAGGCATGAAACACAACGATCACCCATTATGCAGTTGCGAAATTTTTTCTTTAATGCCCATAAATTTATGCATTTAACCACTGCAATTAAAAACACTTAATCATTGAAAAGTACTTAGGGCACTTTGCAAACCTTAAACATCTTGGAACTAGTTTTTAGAAATTTTCATATTTCCATTATCAACGACTATAGCACTTATTCATTATGCATTTAAATTGTTCTTTTTTGTCATTTAGTATTTTTAAATAAAGTTTTGCAAAACAAATCATTTCAAATGTTGGTACAGGAGGTTCACGTTACGTTGTAAAAGCGATAAAACAAGCATAAAATAGTGGATTTCCTATGCATATATATACTGAAGAGCAATTGAATTAGAGATACCTGTCTAGTAACGTGTAACACCACCTTTCGTCCTGATGACGGTGGCGACTCATTTCGGCATAGACTCGACAAGACACCGGAAGCGTTGGGAAGCCATACGGATCCACGACCCCTGAACAAGCTCCCACAGTTCACGAAGATTTGATGGAGGGGGATCAGAGTCTCTAACATCTCTCTCGATGGCATCCCAGATGTGCTCCATGGGATTGAGGACAGGTGATCTAGCTGACCAAGAAAGCTAGGTCACGTCGGTGAAGTGTTCATCCAACCATTCGGTTACAATTCGGGAGCGATGGTACGGTGCATTCTTTTGTTGCAGGATGAGGTCCCCTGTGGGATGTTGAAGACGCACAAACGGGAGCAAATAGTCGTTCAGGATATCCCGGTAACGTTGACCTGTGAGGGACGATGTCACACGTACCAGGGGTCCCATTTCAGTCCATGTAAACAGTCCTCAGACGAGAATACCACCCGCACCAGCTTGAAGAGTATCCTGCCCACGATCAAATGCGCTTAGATCCTTCGTCTTACCCATACTGCGTCCGACTCTTACTGATTCCCGTCGCATCACTCCTTATATTGTGGGATCGCTTCATACGTCATGTCGTTTCCGTTTACAGGGCCTCCCACAGCGCCACATTTGCCTAACGCCAGCTGTCTCTAATTCAATTGCTGTTCAGTGTAGTAGTGTAAGTAAATGAATGACACATATAATCTAATACTTATAAATTGTTATTGAAACACATGACACATTATATACACCTAAATAATTTAAATGTTTTTGAATTGTGTAAGACTCAAAAACAGTGGTGTTCACATTTAAAAATTTCAAATTAGATATTAGGAAAGAGTACCAAATTTGAAGTTCACGTCAGAGTTGCTCATGTTCTTTTCTTTTGTGTAAAAGTTCTGTCAAAATACTTTTAGAAGTCATGAAAATCAAGATATGCCTGGTACTGTGTCGGTTGCATCTGTGTTTATCACTCAATCTTATACTGTGCACATGTTTTATCTGTCAAGAATAAATTATTTCAACCCTGAGCTTAAAACAGCAAGAGAGGAAAAGTGCCACATCATAATCTCCTCTTATGACATTCAGTGATTACATTTTTGGAAGCTACTGTCTAAAATATGAACTGTATAGTATAGGACAATAATAATGTGTAGTGGTTCTGATTAGTCCGCCTCAAAGTCATGGGTCAGTGTTTTGATAAAATTAGCTATAAGTGTCAAAGTTGAAGTGTGAAAAGTACAAAAAAAAAAAAACCAAAAAACAACCCCTATAGCATCCATTAAACACATTGGTTATATACTTATTCCAATGAGTTAATCTGCACAATTTTATTTATGAAAACAGAAAAGTGATTAAAGCAATAGCACTGTTTATAAACATTTTGTCCATGAAGTTGATTTTTATGTTCAGAGGAATAGAGTGGACTCAAAAATACATGGAGGACTTCCATTTCCTCTTTTGATGTTTCAAGAACATAATGTGTTTAGTTTTTATGTAATGATAAAAAAATTGCACTGACTGCTGTTTGCCATTTTGTTTTTCATTTCTCCAAATGATTATTCCTCATCTCTGTGGCATCAGTTCTATACCATGATGCTGAAATGAAAGTGAAGATGTCGTTGAAATGGACAGATAGGATTGCTACATGGCTGACATTTCAGACTATGGTGTTACCTTAGGAAAATATGGAAATATAATTCTAAAATGTTATAAAGCTTTCAGTGTTCTTTATATTCAGTCCTTAGCAGTTTCTCCTGGAAGCAGGCATAATTCACTTTCCCATCTCAGGAACTTGGTTCTGCCACACCTCCGGATCCTCTCCGAGGTGATGACTTGTACACTCTTCTTGCTCTTCCGTGGCGATGTCCTGAGCCTTGTGCCATCCACTAGTCTCATTCTGGACAGCTTCCTGATGTATTCTCCTAGATTCATGTCTACCTCAAGTCTGTCTCTCCATTGTGATAGTGATGTTTCCCTTCGCCCCCGGAAAGAACGTCTTTCTTGTTACTCCCAACACCTCTGTTTTCTGACTGATGTCTCCACCACTCCAATTGTCATCTCATCTGCCATCAGTGGTTTCTCCCGAGTGCTGCACCTCGGTTCCATGCCATCCTTGCACTGCCATTGGCCTCTACATGTCACCCTAGTGGTTTTGCCTGCTGTTCTGTTCCGGAGTGTCTCCTGCCTCGTATGCTGTGGCTTGTTCTCCCACTCCGTGCGATTGAATTGTTTCTCTGGGATGTGCCACTGTTTTTCGGACATTTTCCGTGTTCCTCTTATCTCCACTATAGTCCTCGGGAGGGCTGTTACTTCCATCATTGTACATACCATCACATTTGTATATATTCAGTATGTTTTCCCCATTCAGTTTCCCTGTATTGTTCCTGTCATATAATAAAGCAAATTTGAACTTAGGAACTTGGTTCAAGTAAGAATTTTAAAATTCTGCTTAGGAGCAAGAAACCTAAATTCAAAATTGACAAAGCTGCCAAATAATGTAGAAATTCCTACATTAAACCTTTAACTAGCTGGAACAAAATACGTTGAGGTAAGCAAAATGGGCTGAAATCAGCTCAAACTAATGTATTCACTATTTAAGAAGTGGGCTAAATGCAACTGCAATGAATAAACTGGCACATCAGAAAGCATTGCCTTCCCCTCAGCTTTGTTATTCAAAGCAGTAATTTACGGGGGTGCTTGAAACCAGTGTTCAAAGTGGGCCAATATGGCATACCGGCAGTTAAAAAAACATGATTTACCATCCCAGTATGTAATAAATAATAAACCCATCACAAACTACGTAAAGAAATTAGGATGAAAGCACAAATTTTAACGCAAAAATCGGCAAACGACATTTTTTACGGATAAAATTGATAAATGATTAGCAGCTGGGGCTGAAAGAGACTACAAACCCTTCAATGGAGGGTCTTTTTTTAATTATTACATTAATTTTTTTAATATTATATACATTTTTATACCAAAAAAATATATGTGGAATGGTATGCATTTCTTTCGAAACCTCCTATTTATACTATGTGGATCTATGGTCGACGCCATACTGGCAGTACCTCTGTGCCACTTCGACCACTGCTTGAAAGTAATCCTTTCTAACTGATTACCAGCTAAAAGGGCAATAACAATGTGATGATGAACCTAAGAAAGGAGACAGATGCTCAAGTCATTTGTTTGTACCCAGTGGCATGATGTCCGTGTCAGTGGGATTAAGCCTTCCTCATCATGCCTTGGTATATGATGCAGGTAACAAAGTACTAGAAGTTAGCACTTATAATAAATCATTTACATGTCTATGGTCAGTACTACTGAGATGAGATGGGGAAAGAAACTGTTTTGTTGTAGCTTTCGTATAATCCAGCCACAACATTAACATTTCTGTCATAATATTTGCACTTTTAAGGTATTACACACCAGCAAAGTGAGCATATTTACGTGCAATTCATTAATGATATATTATTAAAATAACCAATCACTTACCCGACAGATCATGGTCACTTTTTCCTTTAACACTTCAAGCACCACGTCAATCATCATCAATGAATGTGATTGGCCTTCAAAGGTTGAAAGACTCCTTGCCTATGAGATTCGTTCTTCTGGGCATGAAACATCGTATTTTCCTTTTTTTTTTTTTTTTTTTTGTTATTTACTGGACAAAAAACGCAGGTTTCTCTCTGCCATATGAGAAAGTACTACGTCTCATATGGCAGGAGAAACCTGCGTTTTTTGTCCAGTAAAAAAAAAAGAAAAAGGAAAATACAATGTTTCATGCCCAGAAGAACGAATCTCATAGGCAAGGAGTCTTTCAACCTTTGAAGGCCAATCACATTCATTGATGATGATTGACGTGGTGCTTGAAGTTTTAAAGGAAAAAAGTGACCATGATCTGTCGGGTAAGTGATTGGTTATTTTAATAATATATCATTAACATTTCTGTTTGGGGAACACAAGAAATTTTGGGCACCACTGGGTTCATATACATGGGCCACTTAAACAGTTAAGCAACATGACATCTTTAATTTGTCAAACATATTGAAAGAGCATTTAATTAGTAAATTCCCACATTCTCACAGTATACCAATTAATCAATGTCATAATATTCTTTTTTATATTTTTAAGACCAAAATATATGCATTCCTTGTGAATTCAGAGTAACTTCCATTTTTCATGTCACAAAATTATTTACTGAGTAAGATGAGTGGATGCAGTAAAATCTAGCATCTTTAATTTTACTTTAGAAATTGAAAAAAAAAAAAAAAAAAGGCTGCTCCTCTTATTGAAATACTGAAAACAGACTGCACAGCTTTGGAAAGCACACATGTTAAGTAAAATATAAACACACATGGTCATGAAAATAAATTTGTTAATGAAATATTAAAGTGGCTTTAGCATGGAAGGATTTAAAACTGATTTTGAACTTCAACTCTACTTTAAAAAAAATTGAAAAACACTTGCTTTATTGACTGATGTAGCAGGCTGTACCAAATCAACACGAAGAAAAATGTTCAAAATTTATCTAACACTATCCAGTTTTCTGCATTATTACACATTTTAATTATGAATTATGTTTTAAAAATCACTTGCAAATCTTATATGACCTTGAAATTCTGGCATTCAATTTCAGTATTATTCCTAAATAAAAACTGGCTATGACTTAATGCCTACCTATATACACATCTGATAGTGAAACTTGATGATTCTTGTGGCAAATTATTAAATATGGAATGCCTTTTGAATTTTCTGTTGCTATAAAATACATGAGACATTAATAAGTACTAATTCTTGAAACATCCTAATATGAAACTCAGAACTGATAGATAAAACACACAAATTATGGGATTTACTTAGGAATAACTGGATTTTACTTATTAACCGCTGTTGGAATTCATGGCTGAGGAATAGTCTTTCACAACCTCAACAAGGCTGTACTGACTGGTCTCCACAAAATCCTGATTTTTGTGTTGAAACACAACTTTTTTCAGTTTGAGAATCAGTTCTGCAAACAAACCTCAGGTTTGGCTATGGGCTCTGCAGTTGCTCCTTTCCTAGCTAAATACTACATAGAGAAGCTGGAACAACAGATTTTGACGACTCCTTCTGTCTTCAGGCTATATGCTAGATATATGGACGACATTATTTTCATTTTAGACAGCAGTAATAATTCTCTCCCATCTGCCATTTTTGAGTGGTTCAACTCCATAGATGAAAAATTAAAATTCACTCTTGAACTTCAGCAGGACAGTCAGCTGAATTTAGTGGACTTGTCCTTAATTCTTCAATGAGGGAGAGTCATTATGAAGGTCTACAAAAAGCCTACTAACACTAACAAAATGTTGGATTTTCAGTCAAACCATCCAGTGTACATGAAGTGGAACATAGCCTCTCAATTTGTAGAAAAGATCAATGTTCTCAACACCTCAGATTTAGACAAGCGGACTCGAAAAAACGAACTTAAAATCATTCTACAGGACAATCATTACCCTGCTCTATTAATGGAAAAAATTATGGATAAATTTAAAAAAGCTCTCAGACCCTGGCCAGAAGTTCTGTTATTTAGAAAAATCACTTACCACAAGGGCCTTTTTGAAAAACTTCAAAGGATTTGTAAAAATTTTTTTAATCAGGATAGCAGCAGGTATAGGAAATAAGATCAGTAACTAGCTTCCTAAATTAAAGCAGCAAGAAACTAACATCTTGTTAAAAGATAGTGGTCTACAATATAAAGTGTGAATGTGGTCTCAGCTATGTAGTAGATTGAGCTTTTTTTTTTTTTTTTTTGATTGGAGGTTTAACGACCACCGTGAGAAACTCAATGGGCTATAAGCAGTCGCCCGTCCCTAATTTAGGGTCACTGGTTCCAGGGAAGGGAGAGAGACAATGCCGTAAGACAAACACAACATCCATGCCTCACCGGGATTCGAACCCGGACCCCTTACGGACGAATGATCAGAGGCCAGCGCCTTAGACCACTGCGCCACCGAGGCGGCAGATTGAGCTTAAGACTAGGCTGAAAGAACATAAAGCAGCTATTAAATATACATGACAAACAAAATTGGTCTGGGCAGACATGTTAAAAAAATACTGTGGGACTCGGTAGAACTTCTGACCGAGCAACAACATTTCTTCAGGAGAAAACTGCAAGGTCATGAAATTGAGAGAAGAAGAGGAACTACATTAAATGATTTTAAAGGTTGGAGTTTTACCCAAGGTTGGCAACATTTACTACAGTGTAGTCCTGATGAAGGGCAGGGTTACTACCCGAAAATTTAACGTTAATAAATAACTTCCATTTTTTAAAAAGTAAATCCCATAATCTGTGTTTTTTAAAAAAGCATAAAATAGTGGATTTCCTATGCATATACACTGAAGAGCAGTTGAATTAGAGATACCTGCCCAGTAACGTGTAACACCACCTTTTGCCCTGATGACAGCGGCAATTCGTCTCGGCATAGACTCGACAAGACAGCGGAAGCGTTGGGAAGCCATACGGATCCACGACCCCTGAACAAGCTCCCACAGTTCACGAAGATTTGATGGAGGGGTCAGAGCCTCGAACATCTCTCTCAATGGCATCCCAGATGTGCTCAATGGGATTAAGGTCAGGTGACCTAGCTGGCCAAGGAAGCTAGGTCAAGTCGGTGGGATGTTCATCCAACCATTTGGATACAATTAGAGAGCGATGGCACGGTGCATTGCCTTGTTGCAGGATAAGATCCCCAGTGGTATGTTGAAGACACACAAATGGGAACAAATGGTTGTCCAGGATATCCCGGTAACGTTGACCTGTGAGGGACGATGTCACACGTACTAGGGGTCCCATTTCAGTCCATGTAAACAGTCCCCAGATGAGAATACCACCTGCACCAGCTTGAAGAGTACCCTGCTGGCAAGACGGATCCATCGCTTCATGTGGTTTACGCCGTACTCGTATCCTGCCATCCGCATGTACCAACGTGAATCTCGACTCAACAGTCCAGGCAACATTTTCCCACATGTCTAGGGTCCAGTGGCGATGTTACAGCACCCATGCTAATCTTTGCACCCTGTGATGTGCGGTCAGCAGCGGTACCCTCGTGGGACGATGGTTGCTGTACCCCATAGCGAGGAGATGGTTCTGGATGGTGTGGCTTCTTACACGTTTTTGTGCACCAGCGTTAAATTGCCGAGTGATTTCTTGCGCTGTGGCAAGTCTATCCGCTGTTACAATGCGATCTAGACGACGATGACCCCGCTCATCCACACGCTGTTGTCCACGGCAGTTGGCCCTTGCAGGAATGGTTTTATCGGATTCGATGTACTCACGGTGCACCCGTGATACAGTGGCTTGTGAAAATCCCAGTGCCATTCGTCGTCACATACTTACTGATAAATACACTAATCTTGTTGACACCATATTTGTTAATAGCATGCACCAAAAATGGTTTGCTATCAGTGGTGTATATTCGAGGCTAGCTAGGCTAGCTGTGAAGCCCAGAGAATGCACAAATGAAAGCCAATTAAATATACACAAATAAAAGTCAATTATCAACAGTATTAAGATATGTCGATGCTTTTGCTGCGAAAAAAAAAAAAAAACAGTGCAGATTTGCTACTTTGACTCAGTCTGGTGAGCGAAGCTAACGGCATAATGCAAGCAGCTCTTCTAGAGTCTTCACCGTTCTAATTCGAAGATCTTCGATATGATCACCAGCTAATATTTCCAGGACAGCCTGAATAAGCACGTATAGAGGCGAAAAGACTTTTACTTCCTCAGTCATTGCATGCTTCTGCCTGTAGCAGCATGTGTTTCGCGAGAGTTGTTTCAGTTTGAGTGAAGTGTCAATGAATTAAATTCAGTGATATTATATCTTAAATTTGTGGCTTTGTTGGATTCGAACTATTTCGAATCCAACAAAGCTTCCTGAACATCTACTGTCAAAACTTAAAGAACTCTATGCTTCAAATTTCGATACAGCTCGACGAAAAAATGAACTGAAGGTGTTTTATTTCCTTGATGAATAGAAAAACCAATCAGTAAGAGACATTATTTGTTATATAAAGTTGAATAAATTGGACATTGTGTTCAGTGAGGTGTACAAATTAGCAGACCTAATATTAAAGTCTCCATCAACAACTGCCAAAAGAAGTTTTTCTGCATTAAAAAGAATCAAGATGTATCTTAAAACCACACAAGGACATGAACATTCAAACAACTTGGCTGATTTGTCAATAGAGAAAATCATTCTTTTTAAATACAGAAAACTATTTGGAAGAAACTTTTATGAAAACATAATACTCAAGTTCACACAAAAGGAAAGAAGAATGGAGTTCATGCACAAATAAAATATTCAAATCCCAATCCTCATAATTATTTGGTATCATGTTAGCAATAGCATGCAGTAGTTTAAGTTACTTATATTACTTAACAGTTAAAAATAAAATTCACAATTAAAAAAAAAAAAGTACTATGTGTGGGGGAAGTGAGATAGCCCGGGTCTCAGACCCAATATACGCCACTGTTCGCTATTCTTATCTGTTTAGTCATTCTAACTTTCTTCAGTCCATATTAGAGATAAGCAATATTTCACTACCTGTAGTTTGATCAGTGTTATCGAAAAATCACAGGCAGCGCCAGCTACTGAAAACCTTAAGTAACAGTGATTTTAACAGCCAACAGTATATATGTTCCCGACTGTGTCCCTGCTACCTAGCATGCTCTTTGCGATGTATCACAGTGCCGTGTTAACTGTTACCGAGTTAATTCTGCTCTGTTACTCGCTATCTGCTGTCGTGTTTTGTACTCCCGCTGCCTGCAGTTCGTGATACAGTATTTTCACAGCGTTGCTTGTCAGCTGAATTTGTGAATTCGACCTCATTTTCGGGTGAGTGAGATTTGTCACGGGCGATTGAAATGTCTCATCGTTAAGGGGAAGAAAAAAAAAAAAAGAATATTGTTTTGAATCATCTGACGGTTAAACTAAAACTACCGATAGATTCACTAAAAAACACTATCGATAGATTAAACTAAAACTCCATAGATTCCCAGTATACTGTTGTATTCAAATTTAAGGTTTTCTCGCTTTTTTTATGGCGCGAGGATGCCTATGAAACTGAATTGAATTTTAAAAACTGTTTCAGAATTATACTGGAAACCTATAAAATAAAAATATAACTGTGTGCTGGATATCTAAATAAAAAATCTAAAAAAAAAAAAAAAAAAAAAACTTTTTAAAGTTTTATTTTATTTTGACGTTCACACTGCTGTAAGGCTTAAATGTACTCCTTGAATGCGATTTACATTATTTTCTCTCAACTTGGCATTGAGGAGTGGTCCACAATTCTAATGTTAATTATTAACTGCTAATTTAGGTTTGTGCAAATGCATCTATATAATATGCAAGCTATTCAATGAACCTTCATGAAAATCTGGTCCATAGGGAGAAAATAAGTTGCTCAAACTAAAGTCTCCCTTTACTTACAGATCAGATCATATGTAGAGGATTTTAGGAAGGGAGTGTCTGACCCCAGGTCTTAAACAACCCTTAGAAACTAGGAGATTTGGGCTAGAGTGTCCGATAGGAAAGTCACACGGAAGCGAAAGGGCCAGTACCCACAGCTCAACGGCTTAACGTGCCTATAAGATGCATGGCAGATATTTAGTGGTTCGAGCATTCGTACCTGCCTGGGATCGAACCCAAGGTCTTCTCCGTGGCAGTCACATCCTTTACTTAAAAAATGTGTTACTTTATTATAATTATTTCTTTTCCCATAGTTTTCCACAATCTCCCCATCCCCCATCATCTGCAAAAAATCCTCCAGTATTAACCACTCTGCATAATCTGATATTTTGACTTATTACAAGGGTGTACGTAAGGACCGAAATTTCTGTCAGGCAACTTTATGTGTGCTGTGTCCACATGTTCTTCTGAATCAGAAAACTAACAAATTCATAATTTTGTAGTCTGTCTTAGCCAATAGTATATATACGGCCAAGACTCACATATGTATGCTCAATTATATATGTATGACAGCACACTCACATTACCGTTGTAACTTTAGCTGATTCTGTTATTACGTTCCTGGGAAAAAAGTGGAAGAACAGGTTCTAAACTGTGATTCCAATCACAGTTAAAAAGCACTGTTACTTTTGAGTAGCAGTTAGCGCTGTGATCACCAAGTAGCAGTTAAGCTCATTTTTAGTCCATATACTGTTCACCAGAGAACCAGGGACATAGAATTTTTGGGGGCAGGGGAGGGGACAGAAATGAGAAGGTTTTGAAATCAATCAAAACAAGATAAAAGTTACTTAAAAATAGAAAAAAATTAAGCATTTTCTAATGTAAGTTGATGCATTATTATTATTAAATTAAAGCCTTTTTTTAATGTGAGTCACATTAAAAAAAAACTTATAGGGGCAAGCTCCCCCCCTCCTAAATATACTTCTGCAGAGAACAGCTTTTTAACACTAACTGAAGAGCAAGCTGCAGGCAAACTAGCCTTATATCTTTCATGTTTCTCGTCATTTTTCATGTTGGAACACCAACCATAAGACACTGAAAATTTAGATGAATACTGTTCACATTTAACCATATCAACATAACCACACACCTTTTTCCGAAAAGAATATTTTTCTTTTACTGAAGCAAGTAGATACACACCTTGTTTTCATCATTTTAAAATCTAATTGAGAGGGTTTATTAAAAAAATACATCAAGTGTAAAAAATACAGATGTGATAAAATAACTTCTCTCAGGTTTTCATATAAACAGATTTAATGTGAAATAATATTTACTTAAAATCTTCATTAATATAGGGTTATCACGGCAAACTTGGAATAATTTTACCTGTATCTTAAAGACTTTGTAACGTGAAAAAGTTAAGAAACTGTCATTTGAAAGCTCAGTTTATTATCTTTCCAACTAAATCATCGATAACATAGTCACGAACATCACTGTCACAAAGGAAATGAAAAGAACATCCATGCTGTCAGCTTTCAGCACCGGGACAACCCCAAAGAAGATTGCAGAGTTCCACAAACTCTTTTTGTCCTTTGTCTACAAAATCAAAAGCAAGGTCGACAACACAGAGGACCCCAATGATGTCTCTACTAGGGATGGGCAATAGTATTTGAACTATCAATAGTTGCAGAACTATAGCCAGTCCAGATTTGAATAGTTTAGTCTTCCGCTAGTATCACAATAGTTTTTGCAAACTATCAACAGTTCATGTTATTTGTTGTAAAACAATTGCATAAAATGCTGAACATTTAAAAATGTATGGATAGTTCGACATACAGTGGGATTATCTCATAAATACAAGTAGATTATCTAACGAATGGTTCTACATTTCAAGAACACTGGTAGTTTAACACATAGTGAGATCAACTCTGGAATAGTTCATAGTTTTGGAAATACAGATAATCTGTTATGAGTGACAATGAAATCTTTGTTATCGAGTAGTTTACTATAAGTGACAGAGTGATTATCGACTGTCCAAGATTATGCCATTTGAGTTTTATGATAAGATCAACTGTCAAATAGTTCTGCATTTAGAAAATAATACTAATGAATAAATAAATGATAATTTAACACACAATGAGTCCAACTATCAAAAACTTAATTTCCCATTTTTAAAACACTGGCATTTTGTATGGAGTGAGATCAGCTATCGAATGGTTCTGAATTTTGAAAACACCAACAGTTTGCCATAAATGATTGCGAGGGATCCCTGAAAGAATGCCCACACAAAAAATACTCACTGAAAAAACTGCGCACTTCTCAATAAATGAAAAGAATGTGGTCACAGAAAAAAATGCTCACTTGTTGAAAATAGAAAAATATCTGTTGACTGGTATGTATGTGTGCTGTTTTTTTAGGACGGGGTGTGTGTGTGTGTGTGTGATTAATGACCACTGTGAGCAACTTCATGGGCTATAAGCAGTTGCCAGTCGCCAATTTAGGCCCACTAGTTCTAGATAAGATACAGAGGCAGTACAGTGCAGAAAAACTCCTTGACAAATGTTTTAAAACCTTCCCCAGATACTACATCCAGGGATAAGGCATCTTGTGCTATAAAAAACAGTAAAGTATCTGTTATTCTTTGAGACTCTGATTCAGTAGGTGTCATTGCTTGTTGCTGGGTCAAAGTTTCGCTGAATGTAAGTTGCCTTGCCCTGGCACGATCTTCATTAAATTGCCTAGAAACTAACGGCACTTCACTGTTTACCCGAAGATCATTCAGTACCTGAACATCTGGTGTAATACTACTGGTGTCCACATTTTTGTGCTTCCGTTTAATATGGTCCCCCAATTTTGATGTATTATGTGAATATGAAATTTGCTTTTTGCATAGCTTGCATTTTACCAGTGTTTCACTGACCTTCTCAAAAAAATTCCCACATATTACTTTTCCTTCTTTTAGAAAATGTTGGCATCTCAATTAATTGGCAATTTAAAAAACAGCACAGGAAAAAAAGAAGCAGAAAAGTAAAGTAAACGTGAGAACTATGACAAAAAAGCTGTAAGTTATAGCTAGTGCTTTGTAAAGACTGAAGGGGGAAATTATTCATGAAAACTATCAATAGTTTTGATAGTATTACAAAATACTGCCGATAGTTTTACAAACCAGTCGCTAGTTACTATGTTCTTAAGAGGTATCGGTTCATGGACCAGGTCATGTACAAAAGGCATCTGATGAAGGCAAAGAAAACGCTCAAGTCAAGCCTGCTAAGAACAACTTGATGAGGTTCTCAGACAAGAAGAATTTTCACCAGGACCAGAAGGTCAATAGGAGGAATAACAGGTAGTTGTGCAGGAATCCTCACAACAAGCCCAGGGTCACGCACACAAAATTTCCTGCCACTGTCGTGGCCTTGGGGTAATTTCAGAACCCATTTAAGAAGGGGCTATAAGGGGGGTTTATAGCCCTGGGCGCTATAAGGGGGTTTATAGCCCTGGGCCCTGCATTTTCAAGGGGCCCCAGAATTATGCAAGATGCTTGAAGAATTGACAAGTTCTATGTTTTTAATAGATAGCACAGCAAAAACTATAAGAAACTTACTTGTGAAAAAAAAAGTTATATTTATTTCTGCTTTTTTAGGAGTTCACAAAAACTGTAGATGCCTCCAGTCTATCCTCAAATCTTTCTAAAGCATTATAGATTACTAATCAAAAACAACTATTATCAGAATTTTACTAGAAATTTTTTTTATTTAAATTGCAAATTTTCAGAGAAAACTCTTCTCCTTTTTCCGGCTACCTTTTTTTTTTTTTACTCTTCTCCTTCTTAGGCTATAATTTTTTTTTTTTTTTTTTTTTTTTTTTGAATTTTTCGAATTTCACATATTTACTACTCAAAAACTAAATGTCGGAATTGCAAACGATACTTCAATTTTATGAAAATTTTAGATTGTAGCAAACTAAGGTCTGAATAAAAATATTTGGATTAAGACAGCAACCCTTTTTTGCCAAATTGTCACCCCAGAGTATGGGTCTTTTATACTGCTTTCCAACTGGAGGTTGAAAACCATTTATGCTATGGCTTTGGCCATCTGTCATTCTTTCCACATGGGAGAACCTCCTGCCTTTCACACTGAAGCAAGGCATTCAAATGGAAGCAAGACATTCAAATGGATGTGTGCAGGTCATTTTTGTGAAACATCATTTTGCATTCAGCATTAGCATTCCCTGTGGGACTAAATGGTGTAAGGAATTGCAGGAAGAGTAGTGTGTTGCTGCAGTGGCAAACTGGGAATGTCAGTTTAAAAACCAGCTACCCAGGTCACTTTTGTGTTTATGAATGGCAATCAAAATATTTTGTAATATTTGAACAAGAAACTTTAATCTGAAAAATCAACTATACGTTATGCTTCAGTGTACTGCCCTTGATACTAATACCATGTGCATACTAAATATATTAGTATTTGTACCATTTCTGGACAAGTAAAAATGAGTGGACCACCACATTTTGGTATAAACTAGCTCTGCTGAAAAGTCAAGTTTTTTTTTTTTTTTGTGGGTGTTTTTTTCAAATTTCTATGACTATTTACCGTTCTTTGTATTTTATTTATGTATTATTTACGTGCATACATGTACAAATATTGTTGCTCTAAATTTGTGATATACAGCTCCAATGAAATTATGTTATTTTTTTGCATATACTGTAAATGTGCAAGTTTGTTGTTTTTTTTCACGGACCAGTGGGCATTTTGGCAGACCAGTGATTTGCAAATTTGAATAGGCTGCTAGGCCTGTAGAAAATTTATTTCTAATTTTAACACTGGTATTTTTGTTCGGCCACCCATAATGAAATCCTAGATGTGCCACTAATAGCCCCCAGTAATTTACAGTGATGGAGATGTCAAGCATCTTCACTTCTTTGAGAAGGGTTTAAGGGTCAACACAGATGAGTATATTAAGGTGTCGAGAGATATAGTGAAGCCCTGGAGAAACACCACTGCCGACGGGAGACCTTACATCTTCCAACAGGACTCTGTCCCAGCCCACAAGGGCAAAGCAACTCATAAAAGGATGCTTATCAGGGCGAAAGGTAGTGCTTGAAGAGAATATGCTGTGCCACTCGCCTCCAGATGCTTGCCCAACCCCGCCCCCAGGTTCAACCAACTTTTTTTTTTTATTGGAGGTTTAACGGCTACCGTGAGCAACTCAACGGGCTATAAGCAGTCGCTCGTCCCTAATTTAGGGTCACTAGTTCCAGGGAAGGGAGACAGCCAGTGCCGTAAGACAAACACAACACCCATGCCTCACTGGGATTCGAACCCGGACCCCTTACGGACGAATGATCAGAGGCCATCGCTTAGACCACTGCACCACCGGGGCGGCCCTCCAACTTCAATCCCTTAGATTACTATATATCAGGCGCAGCTGAGAGAGACTAACAAGCATTCCTTTATAACACCCTTTACTCCACCTTCATGACTCACATGAATAAGGATCAGTTTACAAATGCCTGCAACCAATTCCTCTCATAGATAGAGACCATCATCACAGAGTTCATTGAATAATTACAAACGAAGTGTGTTTGTGTATTAGCTACTGTACAAGATTTTGCTTCAATAAAACATATGTAAATGTTTCAATTTATTGTTTTATTATATACATAAATTTTCCACATTTACCATGGTAGTCATGTACACTAAAGAGCAATTGAATTAGAGACAGCTGACGTTATGCAAATGTGGCGCTGTGGGCGGTCCTATAAACGGAAACGACATGACGTATGCAGTGATCCGACAACATAAGGAGTGATGCGATGGGAATCGGTAAGAGTCGGACACAGTATGGGTAAGACGAAGGATCTAAGAGCATTTGATCGTGGGCAAATTGTCAGGGCCCAACAAATGGGTCACTCCATCTCGGAAGTCATGCAGGCACTGGGATTTTCAAAAGCCACTGTGTCACGGGTGCACCGTGAGTACATTGAATCCGGTAAAATCATCCCTGCAAGGGCCAACTGCCGTGGACAACAGCGTGTGGATGAGTGGGGTCATCGTCGGCTAGCTCGCATTGTAACAGCGGATAGATGGGCAACAGTGCAAGAAATCACTCAGCAATTTAACGTTAGTGCACAAAAACATGAAAGCAGCCACACCATCCAGAACCATATCCTCGCTATGGGGTACAGAAGGCATCGCTCACGAGGGTACCGCTGCTGACCGCACATCACAGGGTGCAAAGATTAGCATGGGTGCAGTAACATCGCCACTGGACCCCCAGGCATGTGGAAAAATGTTGCCTGGACTGATGAGTCGAGATTGACATTGATACATGCGGATGGCATGATACGAGTATGGCCCAAACCACATTAAGCGATGGATCCTTCTTGCCAGCAGGGTACTCTTCAAGCTGGTGAAGGTGGCATTCTCGTCTGGGGACTGTTTACGTGGACTGAAATAGGACCCCTGGTACGTGTGACATTGTCCCTCACAGGTCAACGTTACCGGGATATTCTGGATGACCATTTGCTCCCGTTTGTGCGTCTTCAACATCCCACTGGGGACCTCATCCTGCAACAAGACAATGCACTGTGCCATCACTCCCTAATTGTATCCAAATGGTTGGATGAACACTCCACTGACGTGACCTCGCTTCCTTGGCCAGCTAGGTCACCTGACCTCAATCCCATCAAGCACATCTGGGATGCCATCGAGAGTCATGTTCGAGGCTCTGACCCCCTCCATCAAATCTTCGTGAACGGTGAGAGCTTGTTCAGGGGTCATGGATTCATATGGCTTCCCAACGCTTCCGGTGCCTTGTCGAGTCCATGTCACCAGGACGAAAGGTGGTGCCACACGTTACTAAACAGGTATCTCTAATTCAATTTCTCTTCAGTGTATTTCAATTCTGTAATAAGTTTATCACCCCTCAATTAAGAACTTGTATGACACAATTGGATGAGTGTCTGGATTAGGGGGTTCCTGCGTAATAAGTTTGTTCTATATTTTGACCAGGACAAAACAGCTTAATGGCTGAAAGAAAAACCCTAAAACTGGGACATATGTGGTAAACCTAAAATCGGATTAGCACAACAGTACAAATGAAAGATATCTATGTGCTCTAAGAACTGCATTAAGTAAATTTCTACAGTCAAAAACAAATGAATACCAAAACAACTTGGAAATTAAGTAACTTTCCAGACAAATTGTTATAATTATCATAAACAATTAAAATGCCATCACCTGCAAAAAAAAAAAAAAAAAAAAAGAAGGAAGAAAGAAAGAAAGAAATGTTAACTTAGAAAAACAAGAACACATTGGATTGCAAAACATTTCACATTCATGATTTTTGTTTTAATGACCAAGGGAATGTGATGAAAGGGGTCTCTTGTGATAATACCTTTAAGCACATTCATAAGTTCTATCAGTATGACAGGCTTGAAAAGTGACACCTGTATAAATTTCTAGGAGCATCTGTCTCGTAGATTATGCTTTTCATTTGAACGAATACACAAATGCTGTGAAAGATGGCTTTTCTCTGAGAATTTCTTGTTGCACATTTCACATTCGTTGGCTTTTTCATCTCTATAACTTAGCAACTGATGTTTAAGATAACCCTTTTGTGTGATTTCCTTGCATATTCATGTCCAGGGTTGGCATGTTTTTGCCATAGTCGAAAAAAAACACGGTAAAAACCGTCTTGGAAGAAATACCTTTTTGCCAATTTTTGCTACCTGTGCAAAAAAAAAAAAAAAAAAAAAAAAAAAAATACATTTTCAATAATTGTTATGTTTGGTTTGTAAATACTAAATATTTTGAAAAATGCTCATCTAAACAAATATCCAAGAATATTTTTTTTTTTACTGCTAAACTGAGGATTGCCTACATATCTTCTGTCTGGATTCATTGGTTTACACTGAATTGGAACAACAAATGAAAGAAAATTTTAAAGATAAGCAAGGTTCTTTGGTAACTGATGGCTGGAGCAACATTCACAATGAGCCTATAACAGCTCTGTGTGTTCAAGTTGGAAAATCTTCATGTGCTGTGGATGTTGAAAATTCGGGGACAACCAAAAAGACTGCTGAATATTTAGTTGAAAAGGTCAATGGAATCATTGCTAAAGTGGAAAATGTGTACCAGCGTAAAATAAAAAGTATTGTTACACATAATGCCAAAAACATGGAAAAGATGAGGACAGGAATAGCACAAAGAAGTGCACTGGTTGGATACAGCTGTTCAGCTCATCATCTAAACATTTTGGGGGAAGCTATAACTCCTTCAAATGTGTTGAAGCATGTTGTTGAAATCCAGAAATATTTTCGAAACCATCATGCTCTAGGAGCTTGGCTTAAAGAGTGTGCTGATTCTGTAAGACCTCAGTTACCATGCAACACTCAGTGGAATAGTCAGGTTAGTTGTCTGGAATCGTTTGTACGCAACCACAGTGCCTACACAACGATTTTTTTTTCTAATGATCACAATGACATAATGGACCAAAACATAGTACATAATATACGAGATTTTTAATCTTTAATCATATTATATGAGATTTTAATCTTTAATCATATTATATGAGATTTTAATCTTTTACGAGATTTTAATCTTTAATCATATTATATGAGATTTTAATCTTTTACGAGATTTTAATCAAGTCAAAGATCTGCTTCTGCAATTGAAACCTGTAGCAGATGCTTTAAATATTTTACAAAGTGATTCTGCTACAATAGCTGATGCTTGTAGCTTATGGTGCTCCCTGCTAAAAAATGGTCTTAGATCCTCACTATGCTATAATTGAGAAAAGGTTTAAGAAAGCTATTCAACCATGCCACATGGCTTCATACTTATTACATCCAAAATATAGAGGTGAATATCTCAGCAATGAGCAGAAAGAAATTGCAAGAAAATGGCTGGAAGATATAAATTCTGAGTTTTTGCCTTATGCTTTAGAATTTGATTTAAAAGATAGGCCATTCCCTCCAATGTACTTTTCAGAAAATGTGATAATTTCACTGACTGCTGAAAAATGGTGGAGCAGTGTATCAGGTAGGTGCTTGTGACATATCAAAGGACTTTTGTGATTTTTTATAGCTCACCTTCAAATTTGTCCTGCAAGTTCAGCTGCAATCGAAAGGACTTTTTCAAACTTTGCGTTTACTCATTCAAATATTCGAAACAGACTTGGTGTGGAAACAGCAACAAAACTGTTGTTTTGTTTTGGCATTCTTTAAAAACAAAAACAAGTATAGCATTTTTTGTACATCTTCAGTGAGGTAAAAATTATTAAAACAGGTAACATGAATTTCTTCTCTTTTATTTCATAAATTGTTTATGTTTTTTTTTTTATTTAAAGACAATTTTTCCAATTTTGCCGTTTTTTTTCCATTTTTGCCTGGTTTTTACTAGTTTTTGCCACTGTCCCGACAAAATGACCAACCTTGTTCATGTCTTTTCATATGTATGACTTAGCAGATGGTGGGAAAGATTACCTTTTTGTGTGAATTTCAGATTTCCCAATCATGGATTTCTTCACCTGTGTGAGTTAGTATATGCATTGAAAGATCATCTTGTTCTGAGAACCTCTTCAAACATGTTTCACATTCATAAGGCATTTCACTGGAATGAACAAGCAAATGCTTTGAAAGTGATCTTTTCTGTGAGAATTTCTTGTTGCACATTTCACATTCATGAGGTTTTTCACCTGTATGACTTAGCAAATGGCGTGAAAGATTAGTTTTATGTGTGAATTTTTTGTTGCAAATTTTGCATTCATGTTTTTTTTCACCAGTATGAATGAGCATATGCTTTAAAAGATTACCTTTTTCTGAGAAGTTCTTGGAACATGATTCACATTCATACAGCTTCACACCTGAATGGGTAAGCAAATGTCTTGAAAGATTACTCTTATATGGAAATTTTTTGTTGCAGATTTCACATTCATGGGGTTTTTCATCTGCATGAGTGAATATATGCTTTGAAAGGTAACTTTTCTCACAGAATTTCTTAGCACATATTTCACATTCATACAGCTTCACATCTGAATGAATAAGCAGATGTTTCACAAGATAACTCTTATGTAAAAATTTCTTGTAGCAAATATCACATTCATGGGTTTTTTCACCTGTATGAGTGAGCATATGCTTTGAAAAATTACTTTTCTCTGAGAATTTCTTGGAACATGTTTCACATTTATACAACTTCACACCTGAATGTGTGAGAGAATGTCTTGAAAGATTACTTCTATTTGAGAACTTCTTGGTGCAAATTTCACATTCGTAGGGCTTTTCACCTGTGTGAGTGAGCATGTGTTTTGAGAGATCACCCTTTGCAAAGAATTTCTTGGAACATGTTTCACATTCATATAACATTACACCTGAATGAATTAGCAAATGTCTTGAAAGATTACTCTTAATTGAGAATTTCTTGTTGCAAATTTCACATTCATGGGGTTTTTCACCTGTATGAGTGAGCATATGCTTTGCCAGATTACCTTCCTCTGAGAATTTCTTGAAACATGTTTCACATTCATACAGCAATACACCTGCATGACTGAGCAAATGTCTTGAAAGAGAACTCTTACGCGTGAATATCTTACTGCATGCTTCACATTTATGCAACATCATGACATCTGTATGGGAGAGCAGATGTCTTAAAAGACTAGTTTTGCATCAACAATTTCTTGTTTCTTATTTCACATACATGCAGTTTTCGCCTTTACAAATTCACAGATGTCTTGAAAGCACCTTCTCATGAAAAAACTTCTGCTTCTACTATTCAGTGCGAATTCACTAGTGTATTTTTTACTGACAACATGTTCAATAATGAGGAATGAATGAATGCTTTGCAAAATAACTTTTCAGTTGAACTGTTTGGACGTTTCTTGCCTTTGGATTACTGACACAGTTTAGCTTGCTGTGTTAATTTAGCAAATTCTTTTTGAGTATTTTTGCAGGAACAGATGCAGGTATGGCTTAAAGATTTGCCTTGTGACATTTAAATGGATTCTTTGGAGATCAATGTCTATTTTGTATAACTCTACAAATTAGGATAACAGAGTAAATTTGTTTGTTCATACTACTTATAACTGCTGTTTCTTAATGCTAATATTCAAATTCCCATCATGCGGAAGTATGCATTCTTATTCCCCTGTACTATAAACTAGTCTCGACATACAATGTCATTATTTTAATGCACAGACAACAAAAATTTACTAGGTTCATGAAATTGCGAAGTGCCTAATGTATGTGCTGATCACAGGAATGAAAAAAAAATTGATGTCTATTCAATGATTACAGTCATCATTGCAAATACTCTACATGCAGTTTCTTCATTTATTATCAACAGCAACCCATTAACACAACTATAACAGCAATATTTTTCATGGAACAGTCAGAACTTTAAGATTCTCAAAAATATAGAACAGGTGTCATTTTCAAACGTTTAAATATTTTCTGCACATGAGAAACACATACAAAAAGTGTGTATTTTACACAAAGCCAGGTTTTTCAGTCTGTACAAGCAAAAATGTTTCAGTTGTTCAGATTTATAATGCCTAACAAATGCATTCTTCATAACTTAAATTTTGCAAAACGAAAGAAGCACTTACATAACATGAAAAGGGAGATGCACACATGGGCAACGATTAACTTCAAACTTAAGTTCCTCAACCTTGGTGACATATGACTACATACGTACAAAAGACATTTTCATGCAGATGCTTTTGTATACTCATTTTAATTCTACAACTTTGTTTTGACGAAAATAAACGCACCCGTAATGACCTAATGATCTGATAAGAAGAAACCATACCTCTATCAAAGAAACGGTACCGAAAAAAATGAGTAGCGATTCGATGACGATATGTATCCTGAACGATTTGTGTCACAGAAGAATCTCACCTAGCGGCAATTTCTGGAATTACAGCTTCGTGCAGTCATGGCCCGACTCGATTGAGAGTAAAGAGACTTTCTCTAAGGCCAATGCGGTGGCTTCCGAAAGCAGGAATCTAAGGCCTAATTCGATCAAGCGTAAAGATACCAACTAGATAGATTTCTATCTCGTTGGAAGAGACGTTCTTTACAGCCTGTGCGATGAGAATAATAATACTGCATAAATCAGGAATTACCGTGTTGGTGAGTAGTTCCGTTACGTTCCTTTTTTTTTTTTTTTTTTTCTTTTTACGTCTGGCGGTGCTGTTATCCTACTGTTGTTGTTATTTTGAGCAGGGATGTGAATGTACATTAGTCCCCCCTTTTCCTCGGGATATACGTTAAAAGACTTCCAAAGGATGCCTGAAACCCAAACAGGTTAGAATAGGATTTCTTTTTTTATTGGAGGTTTGACGACCACCGTGAGCAACTCAGTGGGCTATAAGCAGTCGCCCGTCCCTAATTTAGGGCTACTGGTTCCAGGGAAGGGATAGAGCCAGCGCCGTAAGACAAACACAACATTCATGCCCAACCGGGATTCGAACCCGGACCCCTTTCGGACGAGTGATCAGAAGCCATCGCTTAGACCAATGCGCCACCGGGGACTTGCGTTTTCTTGACGGCCTTGGTATTTTTTATTGGAGGTTTAACGACCACGTGAGCAACTCAATGGGCTATTAGCAGTCGCCCGTCCCTAATTTAGAGTCACTGGTTCCAGGGAAGGGAAAGATCCAGTACCGTAAGACAAACACAATATCCATGCCGCACCGGGATTCGAACCCGCACTCCTTTCGGACGAATGATCAGAAGCTATTACTTAGACCTGCGCCACCGGGGCGGCAACGGCCTTGGTATAACTGCGAGCGACGGCCGTTAAAAAGAGGGAAAGCTGGTGGTTTTTAAGGATATTGCAATACATTTTGGGTTGGCCGAATCGCATTCTTTGGCCACAAATGTTTCTAATTTTGCATCGTAACTTGCTGCAGATGCATGAGAATATACTGTATTTATAAAATTCTTAATCACTTTGACGCTCCTTCCCTTTTTCATTTTTAAATGAAATATCTGAACGTTAGTGCGAATACAAAGCAAAACTTTACGTTAAAATTGAAAACTTTACTCGTGAATGAAGTATAATTCATTCCGGTTTGATATTAATAATTTCTGCAACCCAAACTCATGCAATTCCCATATACACACAATTGAAATTACATGGGCATCATGTAAACAACCGCAAATAACCACAGTTTAGGGCTTCACGATTAAGAGACCCAGTGCATTTCGAGAAATATTATTCGAACCAAACCGAGTGTTGATTCGAACCTTCTTGCTGATAAAATCGCCGATAGTACCGAACCCTATATATACTGGTTTTTTTTTCTGTACATACATACCTATGATTAAGTTTAACTTATAAATTGGGCATAATAAGAGATAGACAACAATAACTAATAAAATAGAACAGTTATAACACTGTGATAAAAGTTACGTGACTGTGAAACTAGCACGAATTTCTTTCTTCACAAATTCACGGATAGAGATTCGTTCTTACCGTAGATCTTAGCAACCTTAGCATACGATTTTTTTTTCTTTCCTTATTAAGTCGAGAACTTTCACCTTTTCACTTAAAAGAAGGACCAACGACTTCTCTTTGGCATATGCCAATGAGGATGTTGCACATGACGTCATCGAGAAGTTTCAGTGAAGTGGCAACAGTGCCTGCAAGTTCCTGAAGGACAAGCATAGCTGGCTGGCTTGCACTTAGCGTGTAAAGTGCAATCGTTAGCGGTCGATGTTTATAAAAATTTAAAGCCAAAATGCCTAGATTTTGTGCCATTATGAATTGTGATACTGGAGGAAATCAAGACCGTAAGTCTTTTTCAAGCTACTTGCTGTTGTCTCTAAAGGCAGTACCGAAAAAATTCGCTTATATGCCAAACGAAGGGAAATCGCTTCCCAGAGCTTAGAAAACACTTTTTATGGAAGAGTTAGACTCTTCAAAGGCAGAGAACCTTTTAAATGTGAGTTCTATCCAGAAATCAGTGATTTAAGGCAAAGCAGAGAATCTATCTTTTACTTGTTCAAACGCTATTGAAGTGCAGTGCTTTATTGGGCCAGGCGTTTCATTCGTTGATTGAAAGTTTTCAAGTTGAATTTAAAAGGTTTTGGCTGTTTTTTTTGCGTCGGTTTTATTGCTACTGACCATTTTTTTTTTATAGAACACATTTTAGAGTTTGTCTCTTAGTCAAAATATTTCTTAAATAAACGCTTCAGTCCCCGATCGGCACTTCTGTGCACGTGGTTTTTTTTTCTCCAGGGACTTCTTTTCAGAAAGTTCCCGATTGATCTATGGGGTGTTGGAACTTTTTATACGGCTAAAAGTTAATTTGTTAGCAAACCTGACTTTTAGTCAGAATCAAATCTCTGGCTCTTCTGTATTTTTTAGAGCTCGAGCACACCGTTCCCCTGAATAACTTTTTTTTTTTTGCGAGTGGCCGGCTTTTTACTTTTAAGGTTATTTGGCTGTCAGTGCTGGGGTTTTTTAGTTTACTATTTTGTTCTATATGATATTTCCTCCACAAACTACCATTGATTTTATTTTTAGTACATCTGGATTTTTACCTGGAGGCTGGAGCTTAAGCTGAAGCACACTTTTGCGGAAAAATGAAAATAATGGCTAAAATTATTGTCCAAATAAAATTCTTTTAGGTGTCTAGGTCTTTTTACAGGCCGGTCTTATGCTGCTAAATTTATTTACAGATAAATAGATTACAGGGCACAAATCCCATCAAAATTATTTTGCTTTTTCATGACAATTTTATGGGAAAAAAAGTTTGCTCATTTTTCTAAGGCTTGGAAATCGCTTTTCAGAGCTTAGAAAGACACTTTTGTAAAAGAGTTAAACTCTCAAAAAAGCATAAAACCTTTCAAGAGTGAGTTTTTTCCAAAATCAGCGATTCCTGGTAATAAAGAAAACCTATCTTTTTTACTCAGGACTTAAGGTAGCGTACCTATCTTCTCCATAAATTACTGATTACTCACGAATTTGGGATCGTACTAAATCACCGTCTAAAAGAATACCGAAGACGAGAAATTGTTATATGCTTCGAAACTTATCATATGTCTTGAACTGTTCTGAGGTAAAAAACTGAAAAATGGCAAAAGGTCATTGATGCTATTGGCCAATAATTCGTTGAATAAATGTCTACTGGTTTCCTGATTGTTCCTGTTTTCTTTCTCCTTAAAACGGCGGAAACTTTTGTATACCCCTAATAGAAAAAGAAAAAGTACAGTTCTGAGAAAAAGCAGTTTGTTGCTTGAACTGCCATAAATTTCACTGAGGATTGAAAAATTGTTCTACCATTTGCTTTCTAAATGAAAAAATTGAATCCAGTAATTTCATCTAGAGAAGAAAAGGTTTAGTTCCGCTTTTTTCATCAGTGAGAGCTAAATTCCTATTCAAATTTACAGTTTCCTTCCCAAAATTTGTAAATTTCAAATGTGGGGATTTATGCTCTCATCCCTTATATCGTGAGAAACACAAATTTATGGAAATAACAAGTATCCACTCCATAAAGGGGGGAAAATGTCTGTTTGGAATTACAAATTTCTTACAGAGCTTTGCAGGATTACTTTCCAATATTAAAAAAATATCATATCACACACAAAAAATAAATAGTAAGAACCGTTGATTCATTCCGGTGAGAGATTAATCTAAGCGCTTTCATATGTAATACGTCTGAGCTAGACCTTGTATTCAATCCCGGAACTTTTGAGTTTTTATGTCAACATGACTTCATGGACTTGTAACATATCTTTGATTATCGCAGAAAGCCATGCTTCAATCTCTATAGTTCTCACAGAGCCGATAGATGTCAGCACGGCAGCGGGCACTGCTGTAGAACAGGATTAGTACTGATGTGTTTTGTATGAAGAACCATGAGCTGTTTAATGTTTGTTTGTTTTTTTCGGGGAGAATTCGGGTTGAAATGTGGAATTGAAGGCATTTTTGTTTAAGTTTGGAGGGACAAAAATATGAAGAATTTCCTAAATATTAGAAATATATATATATGACAGATAGATCACTTACTATTTTATCAGACACAATATATGGCAAACAACATTCTGGAGTATTTATTCCAACGGAAGTGTCTTATTTCAACAGAACACTATCTTCAGGTCGTACTCAGCATTATATCCAGAGAGTTTTTTTCCGGGGGGGGGGGGGGGTCAATCGCAAATTTTGAGGGGCTCAAACTTGTTGATATTTGTTATTTATTTATACATTAATAGATATTATATTATTTATATATACATTAATACATATAACGAATTTTCTGAAATCTACAAATGCAAGTGATTAAATATGTAAAAAAGTTATACCTTTATTTTAATTCAGTAATGCACCACGGATTTCACCATGCTGCGGTGGTGTAAAATATTAAGGATGCTCGTGAGATAACGCTGCTGTGCTGGAGAAAATCCCCCCCCCTAAACATTAGGAGTGGCAAAAATATTTTATTCTTACAACAAGCGTTTTTTTTATTAAGGAATCATTACAGTGTTACCTGAAAACATATGGTGCAAACCATTCCGCTGCCACTTGGTTTCAGCACCTTTAGATTATTTAGGTTAGCACATAGTAGTAAAAAAACAACTAGTTAATCGTTTGAAATTCCTGGATTTTCTTTTTGTCACAGAGCGTAAACCACATACCGTCAGGGGAAAAAATTGGAATCATTTTTAATAATTTGCTATCGTTAAAATTTAGGTAGTGCAAATATTTTGTTGTTTTGGAAGCCCTAACGTCACGTTAGCTACATTGAGGCATACTTAACCATATACATGGGAAGTCGCCATCCAGAAGACTGAAATAAAGCTGAATGCCAGCTTCCAAAATATGATGATGTATTGCAGTACAAGCAGCATGCCGTTGGTGATTACAAATCCACAGTAAACTTAACTATCAAATACAAAGGCTCTAAAAAATTTAACGAATTCTGAAACAATGCTTGGTTTTCTTGTTTGCCCCTCTTGCATATGTGATCAAAATGAACTGGTCTTCTTCTACCCTCCTGATTTTTATCCGGAGAAAGTGTTGAGTAATTTTGGTGGGACTTCATAATAGATTTTTAACATGGACAATTGTTCCATTTATAAACAAATTTACAAAAGCATTCTCATCTAGAGCAACAAATTTTTCTATAGAGTATATATATTTTCACAACTACTTTGATTTCAGAGCTACATTTAAAAAAGGTTATTTAAAGTGTTAGCACTTTGTGTGAAGTCATTTATGGCTCTAATTAACAACGGAATACCGTATTTTTTCTCGAGGTATTGTATCCATTATTAGCTGCATTGATTCGTCGGATTTAGAAAACGTAAATATACATGCCGATGGCAATTTTAGTTTTAGTGTATAAAACAAAGCAATTAATTTAATACTTCATCATCATCATCATTGTCAACCATTATCAATCCACTGCTGGACGAAGGTCTCCCCAAGTTTCCTCCACAACGGTCTGTCTTGTGCCAGTCTCCTCCATGTCACTCCCGCATATTTACGAATTTCATCCACCCATCTCCCATGTGGTCTTTTTCTGGGTCTTTTCCTGTCCCTTGGAATCCAATCTAAAATTTCGGCTGTCCATCTATGGTCTGTCCTTCTGGCAGTATGTCCAGCCCATTGCCATTTCAGGGATTTAACTCTGATCATGATGTCTTCCACTCTCGTCATTTTTCGGATCCACGAGTTCCTCTTCTTATCTCTCCTGGTTATACCAAGCATGCAACTCTCCATGCTTTTTGAGTTGTCTGCAGTCTTTGTATGTCTCTTTTAGTTAAGGTCCACGTCTCTGCACCATACGTAAGCACTGGAAGGATGCATTGATCAAACACTTTTCTTTTAAGACATAACGGCATATTGCTCTTGAAAATTATGCTGTTTCTTCCAAAAGCTCTCCAGGCAAGTTTTGTACGCCGATTAATTTCTTCATCAATGTGACCCTCACTTGATATCTGCTGTCCAAGATAAACATACGTATCTGTTATCTCCAGTTTTTCTCCATCAATCGATAAATCTTCATTTCTTGTAAAAGCATTGAACATCACTTTTGTCTTCTGAAAGTTCATTTTTAATCCCACTTCTTTACTCTTGTCAGCAAGTTCCTGGATCATACTCTGCAGCTCTGATGGGGTAGTTGCAAAAATGACCACGTCATCAGCAAAACGAAGGTGGGTTAGATAATCTCCATTAATCTTTATCCCTTTGTTTTCCCAGTTCAGTGATTGAAAGACATTTTCCAATGTGGCATTAAAGAGCTTCGGAGATATGGTGTCACCTTGTCTCACTCCCTTTCCAATTTTTATGTGTGTTGTATTTTCAAACAGCCGAATCTTTGCACTTGCATTTTCATAGATGTTATTAATAATATTAATGTATGCATCTTCAATACCGCAGGATTTCAGAGCCGTGGTAACTGCTGATGGTTTCACCGAATCAAAGGCTTTTTCATAATCGATAAAAGCCATGCACAATGGAAGTTCATATTCCCTCGCTCTTTCAATTAGTTCTCTCAGTACGTGGATATGATCTATTGTGCTGTAGCCACTCCTGAATCCAGCTTGTTCTCTCGGTTGAGCCATGTCCAGTGTTACCTTCACGCGGTGTGAAAGAACTTTAGTGAAGATTTTATAAACCACTGATAGGAGGCTGATAGGTCTGTAGTTCCTGAGATCCTCAATGTCACCTTTTTTATGTAGCAGGATCATTGTAGCATTGTTCCAATCCTCAGGAATCTTCCCTTCATTAAGGCATCGAGTGAAAATTTGGGCGAGTACTGTTTCAATTTCTCCACTTGCTTCTTGTATGATGTCTATAGTAATTCCATCTTCTCCTGGAGCTTTCCCCCGCTTCATGTTCTTGATTGCATGAGCAACTTCTGCTGGGAGGACTGGAAGAACTCCGGTACCTTTCATGATGTCTGGAGTACATGTATCATCCCTTTCATATAGTTTGGAGTAGAAATCTTTCACTTTTGTCAAAATTTCGCCTCTATTTCTTGTTATAGAACCATCTTCTTTTCTCAGAGCCATAATCTGTTTTCTTCCCTTACTGAGATGTCCCTTTGCTATCTTTAGGCTTTGGTTGTTTTCAATTGCTTTCCTTACTAGTTCACAGTTGAATTTTCTTACGTCTTCAGTGATACTTTTTCTTACTGTCTTGCATAGCTCTATATATTCCACTTTGGAAGTCACATCTTCTTTAGTTGTCCTCATCTCTCTTCTTTTTTGCATCAACATTTTGGTTTTTCCTGATAATTTGTTTACATGCAACTTGTTCTTAGACCCAGCTAATTTTGTTGCTGTTTCCATAAGAGCTTTGGTTACTTTTCTGTTAACTTCAGAAATATCCACTTCTTCCGATGTTAGGCCTTCTAAAGCAGAGAATCTGTTCTTCAGTTCCAACTTGAAAGTATTATGGTGTTTTTTAAGGTTGGTTATGTCAATACATTTTGTTTGTCTTATGAGCTTGCCACGTTCCAGTTTAGTGTTGAGGTGCATCTTACATCTCACCAATCTATGGTCACTACCTGTGTTGAACTTGTTTAGCACACTGCAGTCTTCGATGACGAATTTTTTGTTACACATAATAAAATCAATTTCACTTGTCGTCCCAATTGGATGTCTCCATGTCCATTTCCTGTGTGGCTTTTTCTTGAAAAAGGAATTCAAGATGAAAAATCCTTCTGCCTCTGCAAACTCAACGAGAGTATTTCCACGCTGGTTTCTGTTGCCGTGACCGAATTTACCTACTGAAGTTTCATTCTGTTGCCGGTGCCCTATTTTTGCATTGAAATCTCCCATAATTATCTTCAAGTGCTGCTTACCTTTATTATTTAGATGACGAATTTCCTCATAAAATTCTTCAATTTCTTCTTCAGGATGACTTGTGGTGGGTGCATAAGTTTGAATAATCTGAACCTGGTATCTTCTCGATAGTTGGATAACGAGTCGTGCAGCTCTGTCAGAGGAACTTTCAACTTCTACCACTTTATCCTTCAGTTTCTTGTTTATTATAAATCCAACACCACTAGTTCTGCCAGTATCTGTCCCACGATAATAGAAGAGATGTCCACTTTTCAGTTCAATGAGATCTTCTCCTTTTCTCCTTACCTCACTCAGCCCGACGATGTCCCACTTGATCCTTTGTAGTTCCTCTTCCAATTCAAGAAGCCTTGAATCAGAAGATAGGGAGCGTCCGTTGTAGGTAGCCAAGGTCAGCATCAAATGGCAGCCTAGTCCGGTCCTCCGGGGATTCTTAGCACCCTCTGCCTTCATGTCGCATTGGCCGCTGCCTTGGCCAGGTACATTCCAGCTGCCGGAGACTGAGGGCCAAGATTTAAGTTGTAGAGTCATTTTGGAGGTGTTTGGCCATAACTCACCACGCTGGCCAAGCGGGTTGGTGAGTGTGGGATAGCATTTCCTCTGATCCCGATGGTATAGTTATACCGCTATTTGCGGTCGTCAGAGCCCCTTTAGTGGGAACAGGATGCACCACGAGAAGGCGGGGTTGACATTTGTCAAGGAGAGGCTGCGATGTTACGCATCACCTGACCTTATAATATTCTTAATGCTACTGAGATATGAAATCCATGTGAATGAGTTTTTTTATTATAATATTTTCTCCCGTTTTCTTAAATTTTAAAAATTAATTTCTCCAAGTTTTCATCTATAAACAAAAAATTAGACTAAATAAAGTGTGATCACTCAAAAACCTACGGGGGGAAGGGGATCCCATGGATTTTCGGGGGCTAAGACCCCCGAAAAGATGCCTGAATACATCACTGGTCGTACTTCGTGCCATTGCCGCCTCGGTGGCGCAGTGGTCTAAGGCGTTGGCCTCTGATCATTCGTCCGTAAGGGGTCCGGGTTCGAATCCTGGTCAGGCATGGATGTTGTGTTTGTCTTACGGCACTGGCTCTCTCCCTTCCATGGAACCAGTGACCCTAAATTAGGGACGGGTGACTGCTTATAGCCCACTGAGTTGCTCACGGTGGTCGTTAAACCTCCAATAAAAAAAAAACTTCGTGCCATTAGGTAGTTCTTTGCTAATATAAAATCACTCTATTCGATTTGATTTTCTAGCTAGACCTCCTCACATTCATGAGGAAAAGAACTTGATCGTCGGAATATTTCGTTGTGGAAACATACTTTTCATTGTTAAAGGTCCTTTTAAGGGTAATAAAAGGACCTTTAAAAGGATACTTTTAGTATCCCTATATACGCACTTTCACAACAGCACGAATCATGATGGGTAGTTGACATGCTGCCATCTATTGGCCGATACGAAGTATGGTATTCAACTAGTAAGTTATTAAAGTCGTCCTCAATTTTAATATTAATATAGATTTCGACTTGTATTCATCTGAGAAACTGCAGATATTCCTTATGATATCGTGCACAAAATTACTTTACCGTATTATTCAATATGATCATTTGTCACATTTGTTAAGTAACCTCACTAAATTTCTTAGGAAGCAGAACTTCCCAAGATAAAACTTTTCACGATATAATTCAATATGATAATTTTCCACTTATGTTAAGTAACCTCACAATGAATTTCTTAGCAAGCAGGACTTCCCCAGATAAAAAGACAGTGTTCCTGTCACATGACTCTATTCATAGGCCCCGCCCACTCGCAATCTCCAATGTAGCTTTGAACCAATCGCGTGGCGTAAATGGCTCTAATCGCAATGCAATTTCGTACATTCACTTGTGAAATACGCGAGGGGGGTTGAACCCCCCGAGGGTAGATTGAACACGAAGCACTAATTTAAAGCGATATATATGTGTATACAAGGCTTTCACCAATGAACCAAACCCATGACCCCCCCCCCCCTCAGAAATTTCTCGCTACGCCATTGAAATGTACAGGAATCAGCAAATTTCCTTTTCATGTACATTATTTGTTGTGAAGGTCACAGTGATGAGGTTTCTCACCAGTGTGAATACATAGAAGAGCTCATAGATGACTTTTTTGCGCAAATGACTTGGTACATATTGTACATTGGTAAAGCTGCTCACCAGTGAGGAAAACTATGTGGCGCAGTGGTCTAAGCGATGGCTTCTGATCATTCTTCCGAGAAGGGTACGGGTTCGAATCCCGGTGAGGCATGGATGTTGTGTTTGTCTTACGGCACTCGCTCTCTCCCTGCTCTGGGACCAGTAGCCCTAAATTAAGGACGGGTGACTGCTTACAGCACATTGAGTTGCTCACGGTGGTCGTTAAACCTTCAATTGAAAAAACACAAAAAACTCTGTGGTGTATTTGATTGGGAAGCAATATGGCAATTTTTGTAAAATAAAATTCATTTACCAAAATGCGTTAAAATTAAATCATCAGGTATTTAAATACTGTACGATTAAATCCAATTAGTGCATTGGTGAGGTTTCTCTAGTGTCAATCAGCAGATGCTGTAACAGACCTTTCATTAAAAATGTCTTCTGTCATACTGTGCATTGGTGAGATTTCTCAGCAGATACTCCTACGAAATTACAACCTAGCCGGGCATTTATTAATTTTACTACAAACATGAAACGGTCTAGCGTCAAAGTTGTGGGCTCATTTTTTTTTCTTTTTTGATTGGAGGTTTAACGACCACCGTGAGCAACTCAATGGGCTATTATCAATCCCCCGTCCCTAATTTAAGATCACTGGTTCCAGGGAAGGGAGAGAGCTAGTGCTGTCAGACAAACACATCATCCATGCCTCACCGGGATTCGAACCCGGACCCCTTCCGGATGAATGATCAGAAGCCATCGCTTAGACCACTGCACCATCGGGGCGGCTGGCTCTTTGGGAGGTCAGTTCAGATATGATATAAAACTGAAAGAATTATATAATAAATCAGAGAAAAAAATTGCCAATGGCATTTCATTATACTTAGATCTTTTCAAAATCAAAGTTGATATTTATCAAAATGCCAGTAAAGGAAATTATAATTATAATGGTTTTAATTATAATGGCTTTAATTATAATTATAATGGTTTTAATTATAATTATAATAATTTCCTTTACTGGCATTTTGATTTTTTATTTAACATAATGCCAGTAAAGGAAATTATAATTATAATGGTTTTAATTATAATAATTTCCTTTACTGGCATTTTGATTTTTTATTTATCAAAATGCCAGTAAAGGAAATTATAATTATAATGGTTGCAGCTATTAGGGCTCTCTTCAGCCATCAAATCGCGTTACGTTGCTCCGTTCTTGATCAGCTTTTGAATCTTTTATCAAACACCTGAGCTCCAGAAAAATAAAACCAATAAAAATTTACTGTTATTGGTCACGATGTTTTTCGGCTTGTAACCGAGGTAGCATATATAGCAGGCAATGAGCGCCTCCTTCCATCGGTGGAGATATTTAGAACTAGCAATTATTCCTGCTATTACCCATCACTGCAAAGGCCGTAAAAAGCGTCCCTTTATTCTTAATCGAATCTGGCTGTAGAAGAAACATTGCTAGTTCTAAATGTTTCCACCAATGTAGGAGAAGCTCACTTGCTACTGTATGAACTACCTCGGTTCTTTTGATTGGAGGTTTAACGACCACCGTGAGCAACTCAATGGGCTATAAGCAGTCGCCCGTCCCTAATTTAGGGCCACTGGTTCCAGGGAAGGGAGAGAGCCAGTGCCGTAAGACAAACACAACATCCATGCCTCACCGGGATTCAAACCCGGACCTCTTTCGGACGAATGATCAGAGGCCATCGCTTAGACCACTGCGCCGCCGGGGCGGCCTACCTCGGTTCCAAAACAAACAAAAAAAGAACTTAAAGGGGCACAGTAGCAACTGTGCCGCAACGTAGAACTACGTCAACTGTCATTATTTGGGGCATGAGCTCATTAGTCCTACGTCCTTAAAATATCCAGCGAAGGACAGTTGACGTAGCCGTAAGTTTTTTGTCGATATAAAATTTTTAAGAAATAAAACGAAACAAATGTTTTACTTTATTCACTTAAAAGCAACTTATACTATACACAATTCACAGTAACTTATGCTGATTATAAATTAATGTTAGTAGAAGACGTAGCATCATCGCCAGTAGTAAACTGTTTCTCAAGAAATCGTGCTTCAGAAACAATTTTTCAAACTCCTTAGTTGCCTTGTTATAAATTACGTCTCGGACCCAATTGTACTTTACTTGTTGTTACTCTTGTTCTTGTCTTGATTCAGAATGCATTGGCGTCGTACAGATTTGAGACGTAATACTCGCAAATTCATTATCCAGCGAAGTTGAGAAGAATGGCGATGTACGAGTACATTCATTATCCAGCGAAGTTGTGGAGACTGGCGATGTACGAGTACATTGGTATTCCATGTTCGGTGTGAAAATTTGGATCGATTATATCGATCTCCATCTGTTCAGACTTAAGTTGTGCTGTTGAAGTGGAAGGTTGTGGCTCAAGAGTCGAACTCCGGTGAAATGCATCCTGGAGCGCGGATTTTCGACGCTCCCTATATTCTTACGACCTTTCGGTTGATGGATTAGCGGGCCTTTTCGGATTCATCTTGTTCTCTTCTAGCTGTTTCTTCAACTTTCGTCGGTTCTTATAGTAATTTTCCCTGGATTTTCGCGGTATTTCTAAATTTTCGTAGCCAATTTTTTTTTGTGCGTATGATAGCTTTTTCTTTCCCAACCATTGTCTCAACCTTTCATGTAACATAACGAGTACAATGTCTCTTACACATGTAGCATGAACAGAATTTTGTTATTCTTTCGATGTACCCATTGCCACCACAAGTTGGTTACAAACATAAACAAATCAATTGTGCACAATGCCTTCTGTAAACAGGATTTACACCTGTTTGAGAAGAAGCAAAAGTCATTTCACTTTACACAGGTTGAAAACGAACTGTTATCCATGAATTTATCGAAATTTCAACCAATTTTCAAGCTTGCAACAAAGACCCTTCCATCAAAATGATCAAAACATAGGATAACTTTCTCACATCGTTTTCACAAAATTTTAAGAACGAATTAAAATCTTCTGAAAATTCACCAGATTCCAGCTGGCAGCAAAATTCACCAGATTCCAGCTGGCAGCACAAGACCATAGCCCTTTGAGAATAGGTTCAAAAGCTAGTCATAAACAGAAGTACGTACTCGATTTAACAGCTAACGAGAAATCTAGTAGCTGAAACCATGGTCCCATTAGAGTATCCTTTACTAGCATTTTGATATAAGTATAATCTTTCATTTAAAAATGATCTAGGGAAAATACCTTCTGTAAACTGGTTTTAACAGGCAAGTGAAGAAACCTAACTACAAAAAAAAAAAAAAAATCTACAACCACCCACTGGCATCATTGCAGTACATCGAGGTTACATTTTGTAAAGCCTCTATGTAGTCGAGTATGCATTATATGGATTGTCACGTATACCTTTTATTTATAAGTAGAGTTTAACTCGTGAGCAACTCGATGGAATATGCGCAGTCTGCTGTCCCTAAGTTAGGACCACTCATTCAAGGGAAGTGAGAAAGCCAGTGCTGCAAGATAAACACAACATCCATGCCTCTCCAGGATTCGAACTCGCACCCATAGCGGAAGAATGGTCAGAAGCCAACGATTACGCCACTATGCCACTGTGATAGCCAGGTAGACTTGTCTTGTGTTTTTCAATTTTTGAATATTTCCTTAGTTTTAAAGTTTTGCCTACAGAATCACATTCTGTGTGATCATGCTTTCCAAGACAATGGACAGATGTTGTTGGTCGCTCCTTTGAATTAAGTTTTTAATGTTCCTTTATAACAAATGTTAGACAGTTCTACCCAAGACTACATTCGTTTTCTACAAATACAATTGTAGCTGGAAAAACACGATATGCACTACCAAATAATATGTACATATCAACTCCATTTTTTTTTATCGAAATTTCTACTCATATACCATTTTCACCTGGCTGGAGGACGCACAAAAATTTCATCAAGTAGAAATTCTAATATATCAATTAATGTGCTCCTTACTTGTATGGAAAGAAATACGGTATGTTATCTGAAATATTCAATGGTCTGTGAACATTTTATTTAACATTATTAGCAGTTAAAAAGCTTTTATGACACAGGATGTTAAAGCTTGTGCAATTTATTAAAGTTAAGGCTACTTAAAAGCTTGTGCAATTAAATCGGTATAAATTAATATGACAGAAAGGTAAGGACTAAGGTACAAATTAAGTGTCCTAAATAAAGCAGTTACATGTATCGGATAAGGAATGGATGTTACAAGTAGGTTATTTGAATTTCTCGGAAACATTTTTCCTCGAAAGAGTTTGTGATACATCTTTTGGTCCTACCCACGTCATTCAGTCCCAGTTTATGTACAGAGTCTTGGTAAGTGTACAGACAGTTTTTAAATTAACGGAATAACACAAAAAATCCGAGAAAAATAAGCCAAATACACTACATAAATATTCCGGGATTCGAGTGACCACAATATCTCTACCAGATAGGTGAGGTTATTCTAATATGTTCTTCCCCTTCAAAAAGTGTTTGTACTTTGCCACTCCTTATTGCTCAAGAAAACGAAAGAGAGGGAAACAAAGCCACCACATTTGAAAAGCATTCTGTTTTCCGTGGTGTGTGTTAGGCAATTAACAGTATTTTAGGGCAAGGGTATCATTTTATTATTTTATTACTTTTTGGTATGTCTTAGTCTTAATGTAACAGAGTGACTTTGAAGAATATCTCCACATGCAATGGTACAGAAAAATATTTACTCTTTCCCTAGGATGTGGTAAATTTTTCTATGTGATTGTTTTGCCATAAAAAAATACACCGTCCATGGCTCATCCGGGATTGAATACCAGGTCCAGCTCAGACGTATTACATATGAAAGCGTTTAGATTAATCTCTCACCGGAATGAATCAAAGGTTCTTACTATTTATTTTTTGTGGGTGATATGATATTTTTTTAATATTGGAAAGTAATCCTGCAAAGCTCTGTAAGAAATTTGCAATTCCAAACAGACATTTTTCCCCCTTTATGGAGTGGATACTTGTTATTTCCATAAATTTGTGTTTCTCACGATATAAGGGATGAGAGCATAAATCCCCACATTTGAAATTTACAAATTTTGGGAAGGAAACTGTAAATTTGAATAGGAATTTAGCTGTCACTGATGAAAAAAGCGGAACTAAACCTCTTCTTCTCTAGATGAAACTACTCGATTCAATTTTTTTTATTTAGAAAGCAAATGGTAGAACAATTTTTCAATCCTCAGTGAAATTTATGGCAGTTCAAGCAACAAACTGCTTTTTCTCAGAACTGTACTTTTTCTTTTTCTATTAGGGGTATACAAAAGTTTCCGCCGTTTTAAGGAGAAAGAAGACAGGAACAATCAGGAAACCAGTAGACATTTATTCAACAAATTATTGTTGGCCAACAGCATCAATGACCTTTTGCCATTTTTCAGGCAACAAATGAATGCCCGTGTGGTAGGACTCTGGTTTTGAGCCGAAGAACGCAGTGACGAGATTTTCCACTTATGGAACTGTGGTGAACCGCTGCCGGGAGAGGGCATGTTGCATCGAAACAGATAAAAGTCTGAGGGTGCAATGTCCGGGGAGTAAGCCGGGACATTATCGGGTGCGGTAAAATCTCCCAGTGTAACCGTTCAGGGGTTGATTTAATTGTGGCACCGACATGTGGTCTCGCATTATCGTGTAACAGGATGACTGGGTGGCATTCCTTACCTGCCCATGGGCGTTTTCGCTCGATTGTGGCTTTCAGTTTATTCAACTGATCGCTATAACGTTGTGCAGTTATTTTTTCTCACGGTTTCAACAGTTCGAAGTACAGCACTCAGTGCATATCCCAAAAACACACACACACACACACACACACACACACACACACACACACACACACACACACACACACACACAACAGCACCTTTTCCCTTGTGGATATCTTGTTTTGCAGTGGATGTTGATGACTGACCTGGTTCAACCCAGGATCGCTTGAGTATGGGGTTGTTGCAATTGACCCATTTTTCATCCCCGGTGACAACCTTCCACAAGAAATTAACCAAAACCTATAAACTTCATTATCAACGACATGCAGATGCCAAATTGTTGACCAACATTACTCTGCGTTAAAGTATGCGGAACCCACTTACCAATCTTGTGGATCTTCCCCAAAAATACCTGGTCCAGCTCAGACGTACTACCATATAGACCTCTAGACGCCGTACCACCGTCGATTGAGCCACTTTCAAACGTTTTTGCGTGGTCGGTTTTGTGGCATCCTCTTGCAACAGCGATTCCCGCTCCTCGTCTGGGAGTTCCTGTGGTCTACCTGTACGTGGATTGTTTTCCAAGCTTAGATAACCTTTTTTAAACCAGATAACCATTCTCGACACTTCCTCTCACCCATAACGTTTCGCCATATGCCTGACATATTGAACCGTATACTTCACTCGCACTTTCCCGTAAATTAAACCTGAATAACAAACAGTGCCGCAAATGAGCTTAATCGACCGCCATGCTTGGCTTCATGTACGAACTGACAGCACGGGTCGCCGGCCGGTGAAACTCCTAGAGCTCGCGCTAGCGGGGTGGTGAAAACTTTTGCATACCCCAAATATAATGAAAGACATAGCCTGCTGAAATATTTGCTTTCAAAAAACATCCTTTTCATCTGTTGTACATAAATCGTAACATAGGTACAAATCAACATTGTATGTGAAAGACATGAAAACGATAAACACAATGGCACTTTTTATTCGTATACTTCGTACTGACACATACGGGTGCTAGGGATACTATAGTGAACAGATAGACTGACGGACTGAAAGTTCAATATTCATACTTGTATGCATTCCTTTCAGTGAAGTCTCTTGCACTTGATAACCTTCAGCACAATAGCAGCAGGTAATGTCTTACCACATTTTGGGAAGAATACAATTTGCTTCCTAGCAGTTTTGTAAGTTATGGGGTTAAAGTTTTATTGAGTTGACGGCCAGTTTGAAACAAAATTTCCTTTGCCGAATTTAACTTTTCTAACCAACACGTGAAGTATTGGGAAAACTGAAATCGTTTGGAACATATGAAAAAGATAGAGCTATAAATATACACTGGCGGAAAGTGAAAAAAGAACAGCAAGAAGGAGACGTCTGATACCAAC
Organism: Macrothele yani; assembly: GCA_039090855.1. Taxonomy (NCBI): domain Eukaryota; kingdom Metazoa; phylum Arthropoda; class Arachnida; order Araneae; family Macrothelidae; genus Macrothele; species Macrothele yani. The sequence goes on along the minus strand of CM077009.1, from coordinate 129,670,588 downwards.
GAAATTTATACAGCATAATAACGGAATACAGAGGATAACGTGATCAAAACATTATGGCAAAATACAGCTGTATTTGCTGGTAAACTGAAAAATAACATTTCCATGTAATATGGTTAGTACGAGGTTGAACCGCCATGAACTGCGTCACACTGTGCAATTCTGGCATGGAGTCTGTCGTACAGATGTTGGATGTAAGTTTGGGCTATTGAGTTCCAAGCATCCTCAACCTGGACGCGTAAATCGGGGATGGTCGTGGCTGGCCGTGGAGCCCGGATAAGTCGTTGTCGCATATAATCCCACACGTGCTCAATGGGGGCAAATCCGGTGAATGTGCAGGCCATGGAAGTTGTCTCACACCCTGAAGTGCATGTGCCCTGTGTGAGCGTGCGTTATCTTGCTGGAAAACACCACAATGGACCGACCTTACAAATGGCACAACAACGGGCTGAATGATGTTGTTGATGTAGGAGGTGCTTTTAACGTACCCGGTACAAACACTAGTTGTGTACGGGAGCAATATCTAATCGCTCCCCACACCAGTTGTAGGCCATGTGTGTCGCTCGCGGATGCAAGAAGGGTGGAGACGCTTCCCTGTGCGTCTACGAACACGCATACGGTCATTGTATAAGCAGAATCTGCTTTCATCGCTGAACACGACAGATCGCCATTGCATTCTCCAGTGCAGACGTTGGTGACACCACTGCAGCCGTTCCTGACGGTGGGCTGGAGTCAGAAGTACACATGCCAGAGGCACACGTGCACGTAGTCCTGCATCCAGTAGACGGTTGCGGATTGTTCGCACTCACCTCAGGTGCAACGGCAGCTCGGATTTGCGTCGTAGTGGATGTTCTGCTTGACAACGCCGTTATTATTATTTTTTTATTGGAGGTTTAACGACCACCGTGAGCAACTCAATGGGCTATAAGCAGTCGCCCGTCCCTAATATAGGGTCACTGGTTCCAGGGAAAGGAGAGAGCCAGTGCCGTAAGACAAACACAACATCCGTGAATCACCGGGATTTGAACCCTGGCCCCTTACGGACGAATGATCAGATGCCATCGCTTAGACCACTGCGCCACCGGGGCGGCAACGCCGTTCTTCTTCTGCGTCGATCGGTCCGCTCATCAGTCCGTCTGTGACTCCCGGTTCCTCGTCTTCTCGTGTGGGAATGTTCCTAGGACCATCTACGCCACCATCGTACCGCTACCGATACTTCCCGTCCAATTCGCTGCGCAATACGACGATACGACCACCCGGCCTCGCGGAGTTCGACTAGACGACCTCACTCAAAGTCCGATAACTGCTGAAAACGTACACGTTTTCCATAGGCATTGCAGCCTCTTCATGGTCTTCGCACGTGTCCGTACGCCGACGACTGATTACATTCACTTCGCCGTACTCCTTAAATACCACCGACGATAATTTGCATATTATGCCGTGCTGTGGCGTAAGCGCTCACCGGTTGGTCCCGAAATTAACATCACGCGTACGTAAACTCGACCCCATTCACATATGTAAATTCCATGATCGTCCGCCAATTCCTTCTTGGTGTTCTTTTTTCACTTTCCGCCAGTGTATATGGGAATAAAATTAGGCAAAACACTTATTGCTGTTATACGTGGGTTAGGTTTTGTGAGCAATGTTTCATTTGGAATTCTAAACTTTCTCATTAATCCAATACAGAACTGTATATTCAAGCACAAGGCGACTGTTAAATTCTGTGTATAAACTTTAAGTTTTCCAACATAATTTCTCCTGTACCACATACCATTCAATTCTTTATTTTCAGAGTCTAACGACAATTCTAAGCAACCAAATCTAACGGTCATAATCTTCTTCCAGTTGGAAAATTAGTGCCACTGGTTCAATCACGAAGATGCAAACATTTCCCTCAGACAAATACACAACCTATTCCCCCATGGGGCATAGCTTGGGCAAATGATTACGTAGCCGTAAGTACCATTAACAAAGTGACGATGCTTAACAGCACAAACGAAAAATGTCCATATTTTGAAAAGAACCGCACAAACGTCGGTGGCTGGATTGAACCTATTCACAAATAAAAGATTATTTTGGAAAACAATAAAAGGCAGGCACGAAATAGTACAGCCGAAGATCTCGTAGAATAACGTCAATTTGTCGTTTGTACCAAAATGTCGATCGGAAGGTAAATTACATCTCCTGTTATAGCAATGCTGTTCCTGTCAGATAATACTCGTACGTGGTTCTCAACCATACTTCTTAACGATGAAGGTTCTCACGAAGCTGTGACGTACCTGCCAGCAGGACGCACACGACATAAAGGCAGATAGGAATCAGAATAATCGTCTGCGTAGCTCAGTTGGTAGAGCGACTTGTTCCGGAATAAGCGGCCTCGGGTTCGAATCCCGGCGTAGACCAAAAAGGACGGAGAAATTTACTTCGTTATAATGGCGCCCGAACTATCCGGATGACCCGGCCGTTCAACATCTCGCATTGGTGTGATGTTATTTCCACACCGCGATAGCAATGCTGTTCCTTTTATAGCAATGCTGTTCCTGTCAGATAATACTCGTACGTGGTTCTCAACCATACTTTTTAACGATGAAGGTTCTCACGAAGCTGTGACGTACCTGCCAGCAGGACGCACACGACATAAAGGCAGATAGGAATCAGAATAATCGTCTGCGTAGCTCAGTTGGTAGAGCGACTTGTTCCGGAATAAGCGGCCTCGGGTTCGAATCCCGGCGTAGACCAAAAAGGACGGAGAAATTTACTTCGTTATAATGGCGCCCGAACTATCCGGATGACCCGGCCGTTCAACATCTCGCATTGGTGTGATGTTATTTCCACACCGCGATAGCAATGCTGTTCCTGTTATAGCAATGCTGTTCCTGTCAGATAATACTCGTACGTGGTTCTCAACCATACTTTTTAACGATGAAGGTTCTCACGAAGCTGTGACGTACCTGCCAGCAGGACGCACACGACATAAAGGCAGATAGGAATCAGAATAATCGTCTGCGTAGCTCAGTTGGTAGAGCGACTTGTTCCGGAATAAGCGGCCTCGGGTTCGAATCCCGGCGTAGACCAAAAAGGACGGAGAAATTTACTTCGTTATAATGGCGCCCGAACTATCCGGATGACCCGGCCGTTCAACATCTCGCATTGGTGTGATGTTATTTCCACACCGCGATAGCAATGCTGTTCCTGTTATAGCAATGCTGTTCCTGTCAGATAATACTCGTACGTGGTTCTCAACCATACTTTTTAACGATGAAGGTTCTCACGAAGCTGTGACGTACCTGCCAGCAGGACGCACACGACATAAAGGCAGATAGGAATCAGAATAATCGTCTGCGTAGCTCAGTTGGTAGAGCGACTTGTTCCGGAATAAGCGGCCTCGGGTTCGAATCCCGGCGTAGACCAAAAAGGACGGAGAAATTTACTTCGTTATAATGGCGCCCGAACTATCCGGATGACCCGGCCGTTCAACATCTCGCATTGGTGTGATGTTATTTCCACACCGCGATAGCAATGCTGTTCCTGTTATAGCAATGCTGTTCCTGTCAGACAATACTCGTACGTGGTTCTCAACCATACTTCTTAACGATGAAGGTTCTCACGAAGCTGTGACGTACCTGCCAGCAGGACGCACACGACATAAAGGCAGATAGGAATCAGAATAATCGTCTGCGTAGCTCAGTTGGTAGAGCGACTTGTTCCGGAATAAGCGGCCTCGGGTTCGAATCCCGGCGTAGACCAAAAAGGACGGAGAAATTTACTTTGTTATAATGGCGCCCGAACTATCCGGATGACCCGGCCGTTCAACATCTCGCATTGGTGTGATGCTATTTCCACACCGCGATAGCAATGCTGTTCCTGTTATAGCAATGCTGTTCCTGTCAGATAATACTCGTACGTGGTTCTCAACCATACTTTTTAACGATGAAGGTTCTCACGAAGCTGTGACGTACCTGCCAGCAGGACGCACACGACATAAAGGCAGATAGGAATCAGAATAATCGTCTGCGTAGCTCAGTTGGTAGAGCGACTTGTTCCGGAATAAGCGGCCTCGGGTTCGAATCCCGGCGTAGACCAAAAAGGACGGAGAAATTTACTTCGTTATAATGGCGCCCGAACTATCCGGATGACCCGGCCGTTCAACATCTCGCATTGGTGTGATGTTATTTCCACACCGCGATAGCAATGCTGTTCCTTTTATAGCAATGCTGTTCCTGTCAGATAATACTCGTACGTGGTTCTCAACCATACTTTTTAACGATGAAGGTTCTCACGAAGCTGTGACGTACCTGCCAGCAGGACGCACACGACATAAAGGCAGATAGGAATCAGAATAATCGTCTGCGTAGCTCAGTTGGTAGAGCGACTTGTTCCGGAATAAGCGGCCTCGGGTTCGAATCCCGGCGTAGACCAAAAAGGACGGAGAAATTTACTTCGTTATAATGGCGCCCGAACTATCCGGATGACCCGGCCGTTCAACATCTCGCATTGGTGTGATGTTATTTCCACACCGCGATAGCAATGCTGTTCCTGTTATAGCAATGCTGTTCCTGTCAGATAATACTCGTACGTGGTTCTCAACCATACTTTTTAACGATGAAGGTTCTCACGAAGCTGTGACGTACCTGCCAGCAGGACGCACACGACATAAAGGCAGATAGGAATCAGAATAATCGTCTGCGTAGCTCAGTTGGTAGAGCGACTTGTTCCGGAATAAGCGGCCTCGGGTTCGAATCCCGGCGTAGACCAAAAAGGACGGAGAAATTTACTTCGTTATAATGGCGCCCGAACTATCCGGATGACCCGGCCGTTCAACATCTCGCATTGGTGTGATGTTATTTCCACACCGCGATAGCAATGCTGTTCCTGTTATAGCAATGCTGTTCCTGTCAGATAATACTCGTACGTGGTTCTCAACCATACTTTTTAACGATGAAGGTTCTCACGAAGCTGTGACGTACCTGCCAGCAGGACGCACACGACATAAAGGCAGATAGGAATCAGAATAATCGTCTGCGTAGCTCAGTTGGTAGAGCGACTTGTTCCGGAATAAGCGGCCTCGGGTTCGAATCCCGGCGTAGACCAAAAAGGACGGAGAAATTTACTTCGTTATAATGGCGCCCGAACTATCCGGATGACCCGGCCGTTCAACATGTCGCATTGGTGTGATGTTATTTCCACACCGCGATAGCAATGCTGTTCCTGTTATAGCAATGCTGTTCCTGTCAGATAATACTCGTACGTGGTTCTCAACCATACTTTTTAACGATGAAGGTTCTCACGAAGCTGTGACGTACCTGCCAGCAGGACGCACACGACATAAAGGCAGATAGGAATCAGAATAATCGTCTGCGTAGCTCAGTTGGTAGAGCGACTTGTTCCGGAATAAGCGGCCTCGGGTTCGAATCCCGGCGTAGACCAAAAAGGACGGAGAAATTTACTTCGTTATAATGGCGCCCGAACTATCCGGATGACCCGGCCGTTCAACATCTCGCATTGGTGTGATGTTATTTCCACACCGCGATAGCAATGCTGTTCCTGTTATAGCAATGCTGTTCCTGTCAGATAATACTCGTACGTGGTTCTCAACCATACTTTTTAACGATGAAGGTTCTCACGAAGCTGTGACGTACCTGCCAGCAGGACGCACACGACATAAAGGCAGATAGGAATCAGAATAATCGTCTGCGTAGCTCAGTTGGTAGAGCGACTTGTTCCGGAATAAGCGGCCTCGGGTTCGAATCCCGGCGTAGACCAAAAAGGACGGAGAAATTTACTTCGTTATAATGGCGCCCGAACTATCCGGATGACCCGGCCGTTCAACATCTCGCATTGGTGTGATGTTATTTCCACACCGCGATAGCAATGCTGTTCCTGTTATAGCAATGCTGTTCCTGTCAGATAATACTCGTACGTGGTTCTCAACCATACTTTTTAACGATGAAGGTTCTCACGAAGCTGTGACGTACCTGCCAGCAGGACGCACACGACATAAAGGCAGATAGGAATCAGAATAATCGTCTGCGTAGCTCAGTTGGTAGAGCGACTTGTTCCGGAATAAGCGGCCTCGGGTTCGAATCCCGGCGTAGACCAAAAAGGACGGAGAAATTTACTTCGTTATAATGGCGCCCGAACTATCCGGATGACCCGGCCGTTCAACATCTCGCATTGGTGTGATGTTATTTCCACACCGCGATAGCAATGCTGTTCCTGTTATAGCAATGCTGTTCCTGTCAGATAATACTCGTACGTGGTTCTCAACCATACTTTTTAACGATGAAGGTTCTCACGAAGCTGTGACGTACCTGCCAGCAGGACGCACACGACATAAAGGCAGATAGGAATCAGAATAATCGTCTGCGTAGCTCAGTTGGTAGAGCGACTTGTTCCGGAATAAGCGGCCTCGGGTTCGAATCCCGGCGTAGACCAAAAAGGACGGAGAAATTTACTTCGTTATAATGGCGCCCGAACTATCCGGATGACCCGGCCGTTCAACATCTCGCATTGGTGTGATGTTATTTCCACACCGCGATAGCAATGCTGTTCCTGTTATAGCAATGCTGTTCCTGTCAGATAATACTCGTACGTGGTTCTCAACCATACTTTTTAACGATGAAGGTTCTCACGAAGCTGTGACGTACCTGCCAGCAGGACGCACACGACATAAAGGCAGATAGGAATCAGAATAATCGTCTGCGTAGCTCAGTTGGTAGAGCGACTTGTTCCGGAATAAGCGGCCTCGGGTTCGAATCCCGGCGTAGACCAAAAAGGACGGAGAAATTTACTTCGATATAATGGCGCCCGAACTATCCGGATGACCCGGCCGTTCAACATCTCGCATTGGTGTGATGTTATTTCCACACCGCGATAGCAATGCTGTTCCTGTTATAGCAATGCTGTTCCTGTCAGATAATACTCGTACGTGGTTCTCAACCATACTTTTTAACGATGAAGGTTCTCACGAAGCTGTGACGTACCTGCCAGCAGGACGCACACGACATAAAGGCAGATAGGAATCAGAATAATCGTCTGCGTAGCTCAGTTGGTAGAGCGACTTGTTCCGGAATAAGCGGCCTCGGGTTCGAATCCCGGCGTAGACCAAAAAGGACGGAGAAATTTACTTCGTTATAATGGCGCCCGAACTATCCGGATGACCCGGCCGTTCAACATCTCGCATTGGTGTGATGTTATTTCCACACCGCGATAGCAATGCTGTTCCTGTTATAGCAATGCTGTTCCTGTCAGATAATACTCGTACGTGGTTCTCAACCATACTTTTTAACGATGAAGGTTCTCACGAAGCTGTGACGTACCTGCCAGCAGGACGCACACGACATAAAGGCAGATAGGAATCAGAATAATCGTCTGCGTAGCTCAGTTGGTAGAGCGACTTGTTCCGGAATAAGCGGCCTCGGGTTCGAATCCCGGCGTAGACCAAAAAGGACGGAGAAATTTACTTCGTTATAATGGCGCCCGAACTATCCGGATGACCCGGCCGTTCAACATCTCGCATTGGTGTGATGTTATTTCCACACCGCGATAGCAATGCTGTTCCTGTTATAGCAATGCTGTTCCTGTCAGATAATACTCGTACGTGGTTCTCAACCATACTTTTTAACGATGAAGGTTCTCACGAAGCTGTGACGTACCTGCCAGCAGGACGCACACGACATAAAGGCAGATAGGAATCAGAATAATCGTCTGCGTAGCTCAGTTGGTAGAGCGACTTGTTCCGGAATAAGCGGCCTCGGGTTCGAATCCCGGCGTAGACCAAAAAGGACGGAGAAATTTACTTCGTTATAATGGCGCCAGAACTATCCGGATGACCCGGCCGTTCAACATCTCGCATTGGTGTGATGTTATTTCCACACCGCGATAGCAATGCTGTTCCTGTTATAGCAATGCTGTTCCTGTCAGATAATACTCGTACGTGGTTCTCAACCATACTTTTTAACGATGAAGGTTCTCACGAAGCTGTGACGTACCTGCCAGCAGGACGCACACGACATAAAGGCAGATAGGAATCAGAATAATCGTCTGCGTAGCTCAGTTGGTAGAGCGACTTGTTCCGGAATAAGCGGCCTCGGGTTCGAATCCCGGCGTAGACCAAAAAGGACGGAGAAATTTACTTCGTTATAATGGCGCCCGAACTATCCGGATGACCCGGCCGTTCAACATCTCGCATTGGTGTGATGTTATTTCCACACCGCGATAGCAATGCTGTTCCTGTTATAGCAATGCTGTTCCTGTCAGATAATACTCGTACGTGGTTCTCAACCATACTTTTTAACGATGAAGGTTCTCACGAAGCTGTGACGTACCTGCCAGCAGGACGCACACGACATAAAGGCAGATAGGAATCAGAATAATCGTCTGCGTAGCTCAGTTGGTAGAGCGACTTGTTCCGGAATAAGCGGCCTCGGGTTCGAATCCCGGCGTAGACCAAAAAGGACGGAGAAATTTACTTCGTTATAATGGCGCCCGAACTATCCGGATGACCCGGCCGTTCAACATCTCGCATTGGTGTGATGTTATTTCCACACCGCGATAGCAATGCTGTTCCTGTTATAGCAATGCTGTTCCTGTCAGATAATACTCGTACGTGGTTCTCAACCATACTTTTTAACGATGAAGGTTCTCACGAAGCTGTGACGTACCTGCCAGCAGGACGCACACGACATAAAGGCAGATAGGAATCAGAATAATCGTCTGCGTAGCTCAGTTGGTAGAGCGACTTGTTCCGGAATAAGCGGCCTCGGGTTCGAATCCCGGCGTAGACCAAAAAGGACGGAGAAATTTACTTCGTTATAATGGCGCCCGAACTATCCGGATGACCCGGCCGTTCAACATCTCGCATTGGTGTGATGTTATTTCCACACCGCGATAGCAATGCTGTTCCTGTTATAGCAATGCTGTTCCTGTCAGATAATACTCGTACGTGGTTCTCAACCATACTTTTTAACGATGAAGGTTCTCACGAAGCTGTGACGTACCTGCCAGCAGGACGCACACGACATAAAGGCAGATAGGAATCAGAATAATCGTCTGCGTAGCTCAGTTGGTAGAGCGACTTGTTCCGGAATAAGCGGCCTCGGGTTCGAATCCCGGCGTAGACCAAAAAGGACGGAGAAATTTACTTCGTTATAATGGCGCCCGAACTATCCGGATGACCCGGCCGTTCAACATCTCGCATTGGTGTGATGTTATTTCCACACCGCGATAGCAATGCTGTTCCTGTTATAGCAATGCTGTTCCTGTCAGATAATACTCGTACGTGGTTCTCAACCATACTTTTTAACGATGAAGGTTCTCACGAAGCTGTGACGTACCTGCCAGCAGGACGCACACGACATAAAGGCAGATAGGAATCAGAATAATCGTCTGCGTAGCTCAGTTGGTAGAGCGACTTGTTCCGGAATAAGCGGCCTCGGGTTCGAATCCCGGCGTAGACCAAAAAGGACGGAGAAATTTACTTCGTTATAATGGCGCCCGAACTATCCGGATGACCCGGCCGTTCAACATCTCGCATTGGTGTGATGTTATTTCCACACCGCGATAGCAATGCTGTTCCTGTTATAGCAATGCTGTTCCTGTCAGATAATACTCGTACGTGGTTCTCAACCATACTTTTTAACGATGAAGGTTCTCACGAAGCTGTGACGTACCTGCCAGCAGGATGCACACGACATAAAGGCAGATAGGAATCAGAATAATCGTCTGCGTAGCTCAGTTGGTAGAGCGACTTGTTCCGGAATAAGCGGCCTCGGGTTCGAATCCCGGCGTAGACCAAAAAGGACGGAGAAATTTACTTCGTTATAATGGCTCCCGAACTATCCGGATGACCCGGCCGTTCAACATCTCGCATTGGTGTGATGTTATTTCCACACCGCGATAGCAATGCTGTTCCTGTTATAGCAATGCTGTTCCTGTCAGATAATACTCGTACGTGGTTCTCAACCATACTTTTTAACGATGAAGGTTCTCACGAAGCTGTGACGTACCTGCCAGCAGGACGCACACGACATAAAGGCAGATAGGAATCAGAATAATCGTCTGCGTAGCTCAGTTGGTAGAGCGACTTGTTCCGGAATAAGCGGCCTCGGGTTCGAATCCCGGCGTAGACCAAAAAGGACGGAGAAATTTACTTCGTTATAATGGCGCCCGAACTATCCGGATGACCCGGCCGTTCAACATCTCGCATTGGTGTGATGTTATTTCCACACCGCGATAGCAATGCTGTTCCTGTTATAGCAATGCTGTTCCTGTCAGATAATACTCGTACGTGGTTCTCAACCATACTTTTTAACGATGAAGGTTCTCACGAAGCTGTGACGTACCTGCCAGCAGGACGCACACGACATAAAGGCAGATAGGAATCAGAATAATCGTCTGCGTAGCTCAGTTGGTAGAGCGACTTGTTCCGGAATAAGCGGCCTCGGGTTCGAATCCCGGCGTAGACCAAAAAGGACGGAGAAATTTACTTCGTTATAATGGCGCCCGAACTATCCGGATGACCCGGCCGTTCAACATCTCGCATTGGTGTGATGTTATTTCCACACCGCGATAGCAATGCTGTTCCTGTTATAGCAATGCTGTTCCTGTCAGATAATACTCGTACGTGGTTCTCAACCATACTTTTTAACGATGAAGGTTCTCACGAAGCTGTGACGTACCTGCCAGCAGGACGCACACGACATAAAGGCAGATAGGAATCAGAATAATCGTCTGCGTAGCTCAGTTGGTAGAGCGACTTGTTCCGGAATAAGCGGCCTCGGGTTCGAATCCCGGCGTAGACCAAAAAGGACGGAGAAATTTACTTCGTTATAATGGCGCCCGAACTATCCGGATGACCCGGCCGTTCAACATCTCGCATTGGTGTGATGTTATTTCCACACCGCGATAGCAATGCTGTTCCTGTTATAGCAATGCTGTTCCTGTCAGATAATACTCGTACGTGGTTCTCAACCATACTTTTTAACGATGAAGGTTCTCACGAAGCTGTGACGTACCTGCCAGCAGGACGCACACGACATAAAGGCAGATAGGAATCAGAATAATCGTCTGCGTAGCTCAGTTGGTAGAGCGACTTGTTCCGGAATAAGCGGCCTCGGGTTCGAATCCCGGCGTAGACCAAAAAGGACGGAGAAATTTACTTCGTTATAATGGCGCCCGAACTATCCGGATGACCCGGCCGTTCAACATCTCGCATTGGTGTGATGTTATTTCCACACCGCGATAGCAATGCTGTTCCTGTTATAGCAATGCTGTTCCTGTCAGATAATACTCGTACGTGGTTCTCAACCATACTTTTTAACGATGAAGGTTCTCACGAAGCTGTGACGTACCTGCCAGCAGGACGCACACGACATAAAGGCAGATAGGAATCAGAATAATCGTCTGCGTAGCTCAGTTGGTAGAGCGACTTGTTCCGGAATAAGCGGCCTCGGGTTCGAATCCCGGCGTAGACCAAAAAGGACGGAGAAATTTACTTCGTTATAATGGCGCCCGAACTATCCGGATGACCCGGCCGTTCAACATCTCGCATTGGTGTGATGTTATTTCCACACCGCGATAGCAATGCTGTTCCTGTTATAGCAATGCTGTTCCTGTCAGATAATACTCGTACGTGGTTCTCAACCATACTTTTTAACGATGAAGGTTCTCACGAAGCTGTGACGTACCTGCCAGCAGGACGCACACGACATAAAGGCAGATAGGAATCAGAATAATCGTCTGCGTAGCTCAGTTGGTAGAGCGACTTGTTCCGGAATAAGCGGCCTCGGGTTCGAATCCCGGCGTAGACCAAAAAGGACGGAGAAATTTACTTCGTTATAATGGCGCCCGAACTATCCGGATGACCCGGCCGTTCAACATCTCGCATTGGTGTGATGTTATTTCCACACCGCGATAGCAATGCTGTTCCTGTTATAGCAATGCTGTTCCTGTCAGATAATACTCGTACGTGGTTCTCAACCATACTTTTTAACGATGAAGGTTCTCACGAAGCTGTGACGTACCTGCCAGCAGGACGCACACGACATAAAGGCAGATAGGAATCAGAATAATCGTCTGCGTAGCTCAGTTGGTAGAGCGACTTGTTCCGGAATAAGCGGCCTCGGGTTCGAATCCCGGCGTAGACCAAAAAGGACGGAGAAATTTACTTCGTTATAATGGCGCCCGAACTATCCGGATGACCCGGCCGTTCAACATCTCGCATTGGTGTGATGTTATTTCCACACCGCGATAGCAATGCTGTTCCTGTTATAGCAATGCTGTTCCTGTCAGATAATACTCGTACGTGGTTCTCAACCATACTTTTTAACGATGAAGGTTCTCACGAAGCTGTGACGTACCTGCCAGCAGGATGCACACGACATAAAGGCAGATAGGAATCAGAATAATCGTCTGCGTAGCTCAGTTGGTAGAGCGACTTGTTCCGGAATAAGCGGCCTCGGGTTCGAATCCCGGCGTAGACCAAAAAGGACGGAGAAATTTACTTCGTTATAATGGCTCCCGAACTATCCGGATGACCCGGCCGTTCAACATCTCGCATTGGTGTGATGTTATTTCCACACCGCGATAGCAATGCTGTTCCTGTTATAGCAATGCTGTTCCTGTCAGATAATACTCGTACGTGGTTCTCAACCATACTTTTTAACGATGAAGGTTCTCACGAAGCTGTGACGTACCTGCCAGCAGGACGCACACGACATAAAGGCAGATAGGAATCAGAATAATCGTCTGCGTAGCTCAGTTGGTAGAGCGACTTGTTCCGGAATAAGCGGCCTCGGGTTCGAATCCCGGCGTAGACCAAAAAGGACGGAGAAATTTACTTCGTTATAATGGCGCCCGAACTATCCGGATGACCCGGCCGTTCAACATCTCGCATTGGTGTGATGTTATTTCCACACCGCGATAGCAATGCTGTTCCTGTTATAGCAATGCTGTTCCTGTCAGATAATACTCGCACGTGGTTCTCAACCATACTTTTTAACGATGAAGGTTCTCACGAAGCTGTGACGTACCTGCCAGCAGGACGCACACGACATAAAGGCAGATAGGAATCAGAATAATCGTCTGCGTAGCTCAGTTGGTAGAGCGACTTGTTCCGGAATAAGCGGCCTCGGGTTCGAATCCCGGCGTAGACCAAAAAGGACGGAGAAATTTACTTCGTTATAATGGCGCCCGAACTATCCGGATGACCCGGCCGTTCAACATCTCGCATTGGTGTGATGTTATTTCCACACCGCGATAGCAATGCTGTTCCTGTTATAGCAATGCTGTTCCTCCTGTCAGATAATACTCGTACGTGGTTCTCAACCATACTTTTTAACGATGAAGGTTCTCACGAAGCTGTGACGTACCTGCCAGCAGGACGCACACGACATAAAGGCAGATAGGAATCAGAATAATCGTCTGCGTAGCTCAGTTGGTAGAGCGACTTGTTCCGGAATAAGCGGCCTCGGGTTCGAATCCCGGCGTAGACCAAAAAGGACGGAGAAATTTACTTCGTTATAATGGCGCCCGAACTATCCGGATGACCCGGCCGTTCAACATCTCGCATTGGTGTGATGTTATTTCCACACCGCGATAGCAATGCTGTTCCTGTTATAGCAATGCTGTTCCTGTCAGATAATACTCGCACGTGGTTCTCAACCATACTTTTTAACGATGAAGGTTCTCACGAAGCTGTGACGTACCTGCCAGCAGGACGCACACGACATAAAGGCAGATAGGAATCAGAATAATCGTCTGCGTAGCTCAGTTGGTAGAGCGACTTGTTCCGGAATAAGCGGCCTCGGGTTCGAATCCCGGCGTAGACCAAAAAGGACGGAGAAATTTACTTCGTTATAATGGCGCCCGAACTATCCGGATGACCCGGCCGTTCAACATCTCGCATTGGTGTGATGTTATTTCCACACCGCGATAGCAATGCTGTTCCTGTTATAGCAATGCTGTTCCTCCTGTCAGATAATACTCGTACGTGGTTCTCAACCATACTTTTTAACGATGAAGGTTCTCACGAAGCTGTGACGTACCTGCCAGCAGGACGCACACGACATAAAGGCAGATAGGAATCAGAATAATCGTCTGCGTAGCTCAGTTGGTAGAGCGACTTGTTCCGGAATAAGCGGCCTCGGGTTCGAATCCCGGCGTAGACCAAAAAGGACGGAGAAATTTACTTCGTTATAATGGCGCCCGAACTATCCGGATGACCCGGCCGTTCAACATCTCGCATTGGTGTGATGTTATTTCCACACCGCGATAGCAATGCTGTTCCTGTTATAGCAATGCTGTTCCTCCTGTCAGATAATACTCGTACGTGGTTCTCAACCATACTTTTTAACGATGAAGGTTCTCACGAAGCTGTGACGTACCTGCCAGCAGGACGCACACGACATAAAGGCAGATAGGAATCAGAATAATCGTCTGCGTAGCTCAGTTGGTAGAGCGACTTGTTCCGGAATAAGCGGCCTCGGGTTCGAATCCCGGCGTAGACCAAAAAGGACGGAGAAATTTACTTCGTTATAATGGCGCCCGAACTATCCGGATGACCCGGCCGTTCAACATCTCGCATTGGTGTGATGTTATTTCCACACCGCGATAGCAATGCTGTTCCTGTTATAGCAATGCTGTTCCTGTCAGATAATACTCGTACGTGGTTCTCAACCATACTTTTTAACGATGAAGGTTCTCACGAAGCTGTGACGTACCTGCCAGCAGGACGCACACGACATAAAGGCAGATAGGAATCAGAATAATCGTCTGCGTAGCTCAGTTGGTAGAGCGACTTGTTCCGGAATAAGGGGCCTCGGGTTCGAATCCCGGCGTAGACCAAAAAGGACGGAGAAATTTACTTCGTTATAATGGCGCCCGAACTATCCGGATGACCCGGCCGTTCAACATCTAGCATTGGTGTGATGTTATTTCCACACCGCGATAGCAATGCTGTTCCTGTTATAGCAATGCTGTTCCTGTCAGATAATACTCGTACGTGGTTCTCAACCATACTTTTTAACGATGAAGGTTCTCACGAAGCTGTGACGTACCTGCCAGCAGGACGCACACGACATAAAGGCAGATAGGAATCAGAATAATCGTCTGCGTAGCTCAGTTGGTAGAGCGACTTGTTCCGGAATAAGCGGCCTCGGGTTCGAATCCCGGCGTAGACCAAAAAGGACGGAGAAATTTACTTCGTTATAATGGCGCCCGAACTATCCGGATGACCCGGCCGTTCAACATCTCGCATTGGTGTGATGTTATTTCCACACCGCGATAGCAATGCTGTTCCTGTTATAGCAATGCTGTTCCTGTCAGATAATACTCGTACGTGGTTCTCAACCATACTTTTTAACGATGAAGGTTCTCACGAAGCTGTGACGTACCTGCCAGCAGGACGCACACGACATAAAGGCAGATAGGAATCAGAATAATCGTCTGCGTAGCTCAGTTGGTAGAGCGACTTGTTCCGGAATAAGCGGCCTCGGGTTCGAATCCCGGCGTAGACCAAAAAGGACGGAGAAATTTACTTCGTTATAATGGCGCCCGAACTATCCGGATGACCCGGCCGTTCAACATCTCGCATTGGTGTGATGTTATTTCCACACCGCGATAGCAATGCTGTTCCTGTTATAGCAATGCTGTTCCTCCTGTCAGATAATACTCGTACGTGGTTCTCAACCATACTTTTTAACGATGAAGGTTCTCACGAAGCTGTGACGTACCTGCCAGCAGGACGCACACGACATAAAGGCAGATAGGAATCAGAATAATCGTCTGCGTAGCTCAGTTGGTAGAGCGACTTGTTCCGGAATAAGCGGCCTCGGGTTCGAATCCCGGCGTAGACCAAAAAGGACGGAGAAATTTACTTCGTTATAATGGCGCCCGAACTATCCGGATGACCCGGCCGTTCAACATCTCGCATTGGTGTGATGTTATTTCCACACCGCGATAGCAATGCTGTTCCTGTTATAGCAATGCTGTTCCTCCTGTCAGATAATACTCGTACGTGGTTCTCAACCATACTTTTTAACGATGAAGGTTCTCACGAAGCTGTGACGTACCTGCCAGCAGGACGCACACGACATAAAGGCAGATAGGAATCAGAATAATCGTCTGCGTAGCTCAGTTGGTAGAGCGACTTGTTCCGGAATAAGCGGCCTCGGGTTCGAATCCCGGCGTAGACCAAAAAGGACGGAGAAATTTACTTCGTTATAATGGCGCCCGAACTATCCGGATGACCCGGCCGTTCAACATCTCGCATTGGTGTGATGTTATTTCCACACCGCGATAGCAATGCTGTTCCTGTTATAGCAATGCTGTTCCTGTCAGATAATACTCGTACGTGGTTCTCAACCATACTTTTTAACGATGAAGGTTCTCACGAAGCTGTGACGTACCTGCCAGCAGGACGCACACGACATAAAGGCAGATAGGAATCAGAATAATCGTCTGCGTAGCTCAGTTGGTAGAGCGACTTGTTCCGGAATAAGGGGCCTCGGGTTCGAATCCCGGCGTAGACCAAAAAGGACGGAGAAATTTACTTCGTTATAATGGCGCCCGAACTATCCGGATGACCCGGCCGTTCAACATCTAGCATTGGTGTGATGTTATTTCCACACCGCGATAGCAATGCTGTTCCTGTTATAGCAATGCTGTTCCTGTCAGATAATACTCGTACGTGGTTCTCAACCATACTTTTTAACGATGAAGGTTCTCACGAAGCTGTGACGTACCTGCCAGCAGGACGCACACGACATAAAGGCAGATAGGAATCAGAATAATCGTCTGCGTAGCTCAGTTGGTAGAGCGACTTGTTCCGGAATAAGCGGCCTCGGGTTCGAATCCCGGCGTAGACCAAAAAGGACGGAGAAATTTACTTCGTTATAATGGCGCCCGAACTATCCGGATGACCCGGCCGTTCAACATCTCGCATTGGTGTGATGTTATTTCCACACCGCGATAGCAATGCTGTTCCTGTTATAGCAATGCTGTTCCTGTCAGATAATACTCGCACGTGGTTCTCAACCATACTTTTTAACGATGAAGGTTCTCACGAAGCTGTGACGTACCTGCCAGCAGGACGCACACGACATAAAGGCAGATAGGAATCAGAATAATCGTCTGCGTAGCTCAGTTGGTAGAGCGACTTGTTCCGGAATAAGCGGCCTCGGGTTCGAATCCCGGCGTAGACCAAAAAGGACGGAGAAATTTACTTCGTTATAATGGCGCCCGAACTATCCGGATGACCCGGCCGTTCAACATCTCGCATTGGTGTGATGTTATTTCCACACCGCGATAGCAATGCTGTTCCTGTTATAGCAATGCTGTTCCTCCTGTCAGATAATACTCGTACGTGGTTCTCAACCATACTTTTTAACGATGAAGGTTCTCACGAAGCTGTGACGTACCTGCCAGCAGGACGCACACGACATAAAGGC
Source organism: Macrothele yani (assembly GCA_039090855.1). NCBI lineage: Eukaryota > Metazoa > Arthropoda > Arachnida > Araneae > Macrothelidae > Macrothele > Macrothele yani. The sequence continues at coordinate 129,653,144 of CM077009.1, read as the reverse complement.
AGATAGGAATCAGAATAATCGTCTGCGTAGCTCAGTTGGTAGAGCGACTTGTTCCGCAATAAGCGGCCTCGGGTTCGAATCCCGGCGTAGACCAAAAAGGACGGAGAAATTTACTTCGTTATAATGGCGCCCGAACTATCCGGATGACCCGGCCGTTCAACATCTCGCATTGGTGTGATGTTATTTCCACACCGCGATAGCAATGCTGTTCCTGTTATAGCAATGCTGTTCCTGTCAGATAATACTCGTACGTGGTTCTCAACCATACTTTTTAACGATGAAGGTTCTCACGAAGCTGTGACGTACCTGCCAGCAGGACGCACACGACATAAAGGCAGATAGGAATCAGAATAATCGTCTGCGTAGCTCAGTTGGTAGAGCGACTTGTTCCGGAATAAGCGGCCTCGGGTTCGAATCCCGGCGTAGACCAAAAAGGACGGAGAAATTTACTTCGTTATAATGGCGCCCGAACTATCCGGATGACCCGGCCGTTCAACATCTCGCATTGGTGTGATGTTATTTCCACACCGCGATAGCAATGCTGTTCCTGTTATAGCAATGCTGTTCCTGTCAGATAATACTCGTACGTGGTTCTCAACCATACTTTTTAACGATGAAGGTTCTCACGAAGCTGTGACGTACCTGCCAGCAGGACGCACACGACATAAAGGCAGATAGGAATCAGAATAATCGTCTGCGTAGCTCAGTTGGTAGAGCGACTTGTTCCGGAATAAGCGGCCTCGGGTTCGAATCCCGGCGTAGACCAAAAAGGACGGAGAAATTTACTTCGTTATAATGGCGCCCGAACTATCCGGATGACCCGGCCGTTCAACATCTCGCATTGGTGTGATGTTATTTCCACACCGCGATAGCAATGCTGTTCCTGTTATAGCAATGCTGTTCCTGTCAGATAATACTCGTACGTGGTTCTCAACCATACTTTTTAACGATGAAGGTTCTCACGAAGCTGTGACGTACCTGCCAGCAGGACGCACACGACATAAAGGCAGATAGGAATCAGAATAATCGTCTGCGTAGCTCAGTTGGTAGAGCGACTTGTTCCGGAATAAGCGGCCTCGGGTTCGAATCCCGGCGTAGACCAAAAAGGACGGAGAAATTTACTTCGTTATAATGGCGCCCGAACTATCCGGATGACCCGGCCGTTCAACATCTCGCATTGGTGTGATGTTATTTCCACACCGCGATAGCAATGCTGTTCCTGTTATAGCAATGCTGTTCCTGTCAGATAATACTCGTACGTGGTTCTCAACCATACTTTTTAACGATGAAGGTTCTCACGAAGCTGTGACGTACCTGCCAGCAGGACGCACACGACATAAAGGCAGATAGGAATCAGAATAATCGTCTGCGTAGCTCAGTTGGTAGAGCGACTTGTTCCGGAATAAGGGGCCTCGGGTTCGAATCCCGGCGTAGACCAAAAAGGACGGAGAAATTTACTTCGTTATAATGGCGCCCGAACTATCCGGATGACCCGGCCGTTCAACATCTAGCATTGGTGTGATGTTATTTCCACACCGCGATAGCAATGCTGTTCCTGTTATAGCAATGCTGTTCCTGTCAGATAATACTCGTACGTGGTTCTCAACCATACTTTTTAACGATGAAGGTTCTCACGAAGCTGTGACGTACCTGCCAGCAGGACGCACACGACATAAAGGCAGATAGGAATCAGAATAATCGTCTGCGTAGCTCAGTTGGTAGAGCGACTTGTTCCGGAATAAGCGGCCTCGGGTTCGAATCCCGGCGTAGACCAAAAAGGACGGAGAAATTTACTTCGTTATAATGGCGCCCGAACTATCCGGATGACCCGGCCGTTCAACATCTCGCATTGGTGTGATGTTATTTCCACACCGCGATAGCAATGCTGTTCCTGTTATAGCAATGCTGTTCCTGTCAGATAATACTCGCACGTGGTTCTCAACCATACTTTTTAACGATGAAGGTTCTCACGAAGCTGTGACGTACCTGCCAGCAGGACGCACACGACATAAAGGCAGATAGGAATCAGAATAATCGTCTGCGTAGCTCAGTTGGTAGAGCGACTTGTTCCGGAATAAGCGGCCTCGGGTTCGAATCCCGGCGTAGACCAAAAAGGACGGAGAAATTTACTTCGTTATAATGGCGCCCGAACTATCCGGATGACCCGGCCGTTCAACATCTCGCATTGGTGTGATGTTATTTCCACACCGCGATAGCAATGCTGTTCCTGTTATAGCAATGCTGTTCCTCCTGTCAGATAATACTCGTACGTGGTTCTCAACCATACTTTTTAACGATGAAGGTTCTCACGAAGCTGTGACGTACCTGCCAGCAGGACGCACACGACATAAAGGCAGATAGGAATCAGAATAATCGTCTGCGTAGCTCAGTTGGTAGAGCGACTTGTTCCGGAATAAGCGGCCTCGGGTTCGAATCCCGGCGTAGACCAAAAAGGACGGAGAAATTTACTTCGTTATAATGGCGCCCGAACTATCCGGATGACCCGGCCGTTCAACATCTCGCATTGGTGTGATGTTATTTCCACACCGCGATAGCAATGCTGTTCCTGTTATAGCAATGCTGTTCCTGTCAGATAATACTCGTACGTGGTTCTCAACCATACTTTTTAACGATGAAGGTTCTCACGAAGCTGTGACGTACCTGCCAGCAGGACGCACACGACATAAAGGCAGATAGGAATCAGAATAATCGTCTGCGTAGCTCAGTTGGTAGAGCGACTTGTTCCGGAATAAGCGGCCTCGGGTTCGAATCCCGGCGTAGACCAAAAAGGACGGAGAAATTTACTTCGTTATAATGGCGCCCGAACTATCCGGATGACCCGGCCGTTCAACATCTCGCATTGGTGTGATGTTATTTCCACACCGCGATAGCAATGCTGTTCCTGTTATAGCAATGCTGTTCCTGTCAGATAATACTCGTACGTGGTTCTCAACCATACTTTTTAACGATGAAGGTTCTCACGAAGCTGTGACGTACCTGCCAGCAGGACGCACACGACATAAAGGCAGATAGGAATCAGAATAATCGTCTGCGTAGCTCAGTTGGTAGAGCGACTTGTTCCGGAATAAGCGGCCTCGGGTTCGAATCCCGGCGTAGACCAAAAAGGACGGAGAAATTTACTTCGTTATAATGGCGCCCGAACTATCCGGATGACCCGGCCGTTCAACATCTCGCATTGGTGTGATGTTATTTCCACACCGCGATAGCAATGCTGTTCCTGTTATAGCAATGCTGTTCCTGTCAGATAATACTCGTACGTGGTTCTCAACCATACTTTTTAACGATGAAGGTTCTCACGAAGCTGTGACGTACCTGCCAGCAGGACGCACACGACATAAAGGCAGATAGGAATCAGAATAATCGTCTGCGTAGCTCAGTTGGTAGAGCGACTTGTTCCGGAATAAGGGGCCTCGGGTTCGAATCCCGGCGTAGACCAAAAAGGACGGAGAAATTTACTTCGTTATAATGGCGCCCGAACTATCCGGATGACCCGGCCGTTCAACATCTCGCATTGGTGTGATGTTATTTCCACACCGCGATAGCAATGCTGTTCCTGTTATAGCAATGCTGTTCCTGTCAGATAATACTCGTACGTGGTTCTCAACCATACTTTTTAACGATGAAGGTTCTCACGAAGCTGTGACGTACCTGCCAGCAGGACGCACACGACATAAAGGCAGATAGGAATCAGAATAATCGTCTGCGTAGCTCAGTTGGTAGAGCGACTTGTTCCGGAATAAGCGGCCTCGGGTTCGAATCCCGGCGTAGACCAAAAAGGACGGAGAAATTTACTTCGTTATAATGGCGCCCGAACTATCCGGATGACCCGGCCGTTCAACATCTCGCATTGGTGTGATGTTATTTCCACACCGCGATAGCAATGCTGTTCCTGTTATAGCAATGCTGTTCCTGTCAGATAATACTCGTACGTGGTTCTCAACCATACTTTTTAACGATGAAGGTTCTCACGAAGCTGTGACGTACCTGCCAGCAGGACGCACACGACATAAAGGCAGATAGGAATCAGAATAATCGTCTGCGTAGCTCAGTTGGTAGAGCGACTTGTTCCGGAATAAGCGGCCTCGGGTTCGAATCCCGGCGTAGACCAAAAAGGACGGAGAAATTTACTTCGTTATAATGGCGCCCGAACTATCCGGATGACCCGGCCGTTCAACATCTCGCATTGGTGTGATGTTATTTCCACACCGCGATAGCAATGCTGTTCCTGTTATAGCAATGCTGTTCCTGTCAGATAATACTCGTACGTGGTTCTCAACCATACTTTTTAACGATGAAGGTTCTCACGAAGCTGTGACGTACCTGCCAGCAGGACGCACACGACATAAAGGCAGATAGGAATCAGAATAATCGTCTGCGTAGCTCAGTTGGTAGAGCGACTTGTTCCGGAATAAGCGGCCTCGGGTTCGAATCCCGGCGTAGACCAAAAAGGACGGAGAAATTTACTTCGTTATAATGGCGCCCGAACTATCCGGATGACCCGGCCGTTCAACATCTAGCATTGGTGTGATGTTATTTCCACACCGCGATAGCAATGCTGTTCCTGTTATAGCAATGCTGTTCCTGTCAGATAATACTCGTACGTGGTTCTCAACCATACTTTTTAACGATGAAGGTTCTCACGAAGCTGTGACGTACCTGCCAGCAGGACGCACACGACATAAAGGCAGATAGGAATCAGAATAATCGTCTGCGTAGCTCAGTTGGTAGAGCGACTTGTTCCGGAATAAGCGGCCTCGGGTTCGAATCCCGGCGTAGACCAAAAAGGACGGAGAAATTTACTTCGTTATAATGGCGCCCGAACTATCCGGATGACCCGGCCGTTCAACATCTCGCATTGGTGTGATGTTATTTCCACACCGCGATAGCAATGCTGTTCCTGTTATAGCAATGCTGTTCCTGTCAGATAATACTCGTACGTGGTTCTCAACCATACTTTTTAACGATGAAGGTTCTCACGAAGCTGTGACGTACCTGCCAGCAGGACGCACACGACATAAAGGCAGATAGGAATCAGAATAATCGTCTGCGTAGCTCAGTTGGTAGAGCGACTTGTTCCGGAATAAGCGGCCTCGGGTTCGAATCCCGGCGTAGACCAAAAAGGACGGAGAAATTTACTTCGTTATAATGGCGCCCGAACTATCCGGATGACCCGGCCGTTCAACATCTCGCATTGGTGTGATGTTATTTCCACACCGCGATAGCAATGCTGTTCCTGTTATAGCAATGCTGTTCCTCCTGTCAGATAATACTCGTACGTGGTTCTCAACCATACTTTTTAACGATGAAGGTTCTCACGAAGCTGTGACGTACCTGCCAGCAGGACGCACACGACATAAAGGCAGATAGGAATCAGAATAATCGTCTGCGTAGCTCAGTTGGTAGAGCGACTTGTTCCGGAATAAGCGGCCTCGGGTTCGAATCCCGGCGTAGACCAAAAAGGACGGAGAAATTTACTTCGTTATAATGGCGCCCGAACTATCCGGATGACCCGGCCGTTCAACATCTCGCATTGGTGTGATGTTATTTCCACACCGCGATAGCAATGCTGTTCCTGTTATAGCAATGCTGTTCCTGTCAGATAATACTCGTACGTGGTTCTCAACCATACTTTTTAACGATGAAGGTTCTCACGAAGCTGTGACGTACCTGCCAGCAGGACGCACACGACATAAAGGCAGATAGGAATCAGAATAATCGTCTGCGTAGCTCAGTTGGTAGAGCGACTTGTTCCGGAATAAGCGGCCTCGGGTTCGAATCCCGGCGTAGACCAAAAAGGACGGAGAAATTTACTTCGTTATAATGGCGCCCGAACTATCCGGATGACCCGGCCGTTCAACATCTCGCATTGGTGTGATGTTATTTCCACACCGCGATAGCAATGCTGTTCCTGTTATAGCAATGCTGTTCCTGTCAGATAATACTCGTACGTGGTTCTCAACCATACTTTTTAACGATGAAGGTTCTCACGAAGCTGTGACGTACCTGCCAGCAGGACGCACACGACATAAAGGCAGATAGGAATCAGAATAATCGTCTGCGTAGCTCAGTTGGTAGAGCGACTTGTTCCGGAATAAGCGGCCTCGGGTTCGAATCCCGGCGTAGACCAAAAAGGACGGAGAAATTTACTTCGTTATAATGGCGCCCGAACTATCCGGATGACCCGGCCGTTCAACATCTCGCATTGGTGTGATGTTATTTCCACACCGCGATAGCAATGCTGTTCCTGTTATAGCAATGCTGTTCCTGTCAGATAATACTCGTACGTGGTTCTCAACCATACTTTTTAACGATGAAGGTTCTCACGAAGCTGTGACGTACCTGCCAGCAGGACGCACACGACATAAAGGCAGATAGGAATCAGAATAATCGTCTGCGTAGCTCAGTTGGTAGAGCGACTTGTTCCGGAATAAGCGGCCTCGGGTTCGAATCCCGGCGTAGACCAAAAAGGACGGAGAAATTTACTTCGTTATAATGGCGCCCGAACTATCCGGATGACCCGGCCGTTCAACATCTCGCATTGGTGTGATGTTATTTCCACACCGCGATAGCAATGCTGTTCCTGTTATAGCAATGCTGTTCCTGTCAGATAATACTCGTACGTGGTTCTCAACCATACTTTTTAACGATGAAGGTTCTCACGAAGCTGTGACGTACCTGCCAGCAGGACGCACACGACATAAAGGCAGATAGGAATCAGAATAATCGTCTGCGTAGCTCAGTTGGTAGAGCGACTTGTTCCGGAATAAGCGGCCTCGGGTTCGAATCCCGGCGTAGACCAAAAAGGACGGAGAAATTTACTTCGTTATAATGGCGCCCGAACTATCCGGATGACCCGGCCGTTCAACATCTCGCATTGGTGTGATGTTATTTCCACACCGCGATAGCAATGCTGTTCCTGTTATAGCAATGCTGTTCCTGTCAGATAATACTCGTACGTGGTTCTCAACCATATTTTTTAACGATGAAGGTTCTCACGAAGCTGTGACGTACCTGCCAGCAGGACGCACACGACATAAAGGCAGATAGGAATCAGAATAATCGTCTGCGTAGCTCAGTTGGTAGAGCGACTTGTTCCGGAATAAGCGGCCTCGGGTTCGAATCCCGGCGTAGACCAAAAAGGACGGAGAAATTTACTTCGTTATAATGGCGCCCGAACTATCCGGATGACCCGGCCGTTCAACATCTCGCATTGGTGTGATGTTATTTCCACACCGCGATAGCAATGCTGTTCCTGTTATAGCAATGCTGTTCCTGTCAGATAATACTCGTACGTGGTTCTCAACCATACTTTTTAACGATGAAGGTTCTCACGAAGCTGTGACGTACCTGCCAGCAGGACGCACACGACATAAAGGCAGATAGGAATCAGAATAATCGTCTGCGTAGCTCAGTTGGTAGAGCGACTTGTTCCGGAATAAGCGGCCTCGGGTTCGAATCCCGGCGTAGACCAAAAAGGACGGAGAAATTTATTTCGTTATAATGGCGCCCGAACTATCCGGATGACCCGGCCGTTCAACATCTCGCATTGGTGTGATGTTATTTCCACACCGCGATAGCAATGCTGTTCCTGTTATAGCAATGCTGTTCCTGTCAGATAATACTCGTACGTGGTTCTCAACCATACTTTTTAACGATGAAGGTTCTCACGAAGCTGTGACGTACCTGCCAGCAGGACGCACACGACATAAAGGCAGATAGGAATCAGAATAATCGTCTGCGTAGCTCAGTTGGTAGAGCGACTTGTTCCGGAATAAGCGGCCTCGGGTTCGAATCCCGGCGTAGACCAAAAAGGACGGAGAAATTTACTTCGTTATAATGGCGCCCGAACTATCCGGATGACCCGGCCGTTCAACATCTCGCATTGGTGTGATGTTATTTCCACACCGCGATAGCAATGCTGTTCCTGTTATAGCAATGCTGTTCCTGTCAGATAATACTCGTACGTGGTTCTCAACCATATTTTTTAACGATGAAGGTTCTCACGAAGCTGTGACGTACCTGCCAGCAGGACGCACACGACATAAAGGCAGATAGGAATCAGAATAATCGTCTGCGTAGCTCAGTTGGTAGAGCGACTTGTTCCGGAATAAGCGGCCTCGGGTTCGAATCCCGGCGTAGACCAAAAAGGACGGAGAAATTTACTTCGTTATAATGGCGCCCGAACTATCCGGATGACCCGGCCGTTCAACATCTTGCATTGGTGTGATGTTATTTCCACACCGCGATAGCAATGCTGTTCCTGTTATAGCAATGCTGTTCCTGTCAGATAATACTCGTACGTGGTTCTCAACCATACTTTTTAACGATGAAGGTTCTCACGAAGCTGTGACGTACCTGCCAGCAAGACGCACACGACATAAAGGCAGATAGGAATCAGAATAATCGTCTGCGTAGCTCAGTTGGTAGAGCGACTTGTTCCGGAATAAGCGGCCTCGGGTTCGAATCCCGGCGTAGACCAAAAAGGACGGAGAAATTTACTTCGTTATAATGGCGCCCGAACTATCCGGATGACCCGGCCGTTCAACATCTCGCATTGGTGTGATGTTATTTCCACACCGCGATAGCAATGCTGTTTCTGTTATAGCAATGCTGTTCCTGTCAGATAATACTCGTACGTGGTTCTCAACCATACTTTTTAACGATGAAGGTTCTCACGAAGCTGTGACGTACCTGCCAGCAGGACGCACACGACATAAAGGCAGATAGGAATCAGAATAATCGTCTGCGTAGCTCAGTTGGTAGAGCGACTTGTTCCGGAATAAGCGGCCTCGGGTTCGAATCCCGGCGTAGACCAAAAAGGACGGAGAAATTTACTTCGTTATAATGGCGCCCGAACTATCCGGATGACCCGGCCGTTCAACATCTCGCATTGGTGTGATGTTATTTCCACACCGCGATAGCAATGCTGTTCCTGTTATAGCAATGCTGTTCCTGTCAGATAATACTCGTACGTGGTTCTCAACCATATTTTTTAACGATGAAGGTTCTCACGAAGCTGTGACGTACCTGCCAGCAGGACGCACACGACATAAAGGCAGATAGGAATCAGAATAATCGTCTGCGTAGCTCAATTGGTAGAGCGACTTGTTCCGGAATAAGCGGCCTCGGGTTCGAATCCCGGCGTAGACCAAAAAGGACGGAGAAATTTACTTCGTTATAATGGCGCCCGAACTATCCGGATGACCCGGCCGTTCAACATCTCGCATTGGTGTGATGTTATTTCCACACCGCGATAGCAATGCTGTTCCTGTTATAGCAATGCTGTTCCTGTCAGATAATACTCGTACGTGGTTCTCAACCATACTTTTTAACGATGAAGGTTCTCACGAAGCTGTGACGTACCTGCCAGCAGGACGCACACGACATAAAGGCAGATAGGAATCAGAATAATCGTCTGCGTAGCTCAGTTGGTAGAGCGACTTGTTCCGGAATAAGCGGCCTCGGGTTCGAATCCCGGCGTAGACCAAAAAGGACGGAGAAATTTACTTCGTTATAATGGCGCCCGAACTATCCGGATGACCCGGCCGTTCAACATCTCGCATTGGTGTGATGTTATTTCCACACCGCGATAGCAATGCTGTTCCTGTCAGATAATACTCGTACGTGGTTCTCAACCATACTTTTTAACGATGAAGGTTCTCACGAAGCTGTGACGTACCTGCCAGCAGGACGCACACGACATAAAGGCAGATAGGAATCAGAATAATCGTCTGCGTAGCTCAGTTGGTAGAGTGACTTGTTCCGGAATAAGCGGCCTCGGGTTCGAATCCCGGCGTAGACCAAAAAGGACGGAGAAATTTACTTCGTTATAATGGCGCCCGAACTATCCGGATGACCCGGCCGTTCAACATCTCGCATTGGTGTGATGTTATTTCCACACCGCGATAGCAATGCTGTTCCTGTTATAGCAATGCTGTTCCTGTCAGATAATACTCGTACGTGGTTCTCAACCATATTTTTTAACGATGAAGGTTCTCACGAAGCTGTGACGTACCTGCCAGCAGGACGCACACGACATAAAGGCAGATAGGAATCAGAATAATCGTCTGCGTAGCTCAGTTGGTAGAGCGACTTGTTCCGGAATAAGCGGCCTCGGGTTCGAATCCCGGCGTAGACCAAAAAGGACGGAGAAATTTACTTCGTTATAATGGCGCCCGAACTATCCGGATGACCCGGCCGTTCAACATCTCGCATTGGTGTGATGTTATTTCCACACCGCGATAGCAATGCTGTTCCTGTTATAGCAATGCTGTTCCTGTCAGATAATACTCGTACGTGGTTCTCAACCATACTTTTTAACGATGAAGGTTCTCACGAAGCTGTGACGTACCTGCCAGCAGGACGCACACGACATAAAGGCAGATAGGAATCAGAATAATCGTCTGCGTAGCTCAGTTGGTAGAGCGACTTGTTCCGGAATAAGCGGCCACGGGTTCGAATCCCGGCGTAGACCAAAAAGGACGGAGAAATTTACTTCGTTATAATGGCGCCCGAACTATCCGGATGACCCGGCCGTTCAACATCTCGCATTGGTGTGATGTTATTTCCACACCGCGATAGCAATGCTGTTCCTGTTATAGCAATGCTGTTCCTGTCAGATAATACTCGTACGTGGTTCTCAACCATACTTTTTAACGATGAAGGTTCTCACGAAGCTGTGACGTACCTGCCAGCAGGACGCACACGACATAAAGGCAGATGGGAATCAGAATAATCGTCTGCGTAGCTCAGTTGGTAGAGCGACTTGTTCCGGAATAAGCGGCCTCGGGTTCGAATCCCGGCGTAGACCAAAAATACGGAGAAATTTACTTCGTTATAATGGCGCCCGAACTATCCGGATGACCCGGCCGTTCAACATCTCGCATTGGTGTGATGTTATTTCCACACCGCGATAGCAATGCTGTTCCTGTCAGATAATACTCGTACGTGGTTCTCAACCATACTTTTTAACGATGAAGGTTCTCACGAAGCTGTGACGTACCTGCCAGCAGGACGCACACGACATAAAGGCAGATAGGAATCAGAATAATCGTCTGCGTAGCTCAGTTGGTAGAGCGACTTGTTCCGGAATAAGCGGCCTCGGGTTCGAATCCCGGCGTAGACCAAAAAGGACGGAGAAATTTACTTCGTTATAATGGCGCCCGAACTATCCGGATGACCCGGCCGTTCAACATCTCGCATTGGTGTGATGTTATTTCCACACCGCGAGACAGGGAAAATCAGAGAATCCCTTCTCCAGCGCTTCGAAAAATAAAAATGTGTGATGTTGCCTTCCACACAGCAGATTGACTGGGAGTTCTCAAGTGTACGTTCTACAGTGGATGGCTTCCTGCAACGATTCATGGTCACGGCTGACCCGTGGGCTATGCCCCCCGCCCTCTTTCGGGGGGAGATGTGACGTACCTGCCAGCAGGACGCACACGACATAAAGGCAGATAGGAATCAGAATAATCGTCTGCGTAGCTCAGTTGGTAGAGCGACTTGTTCCGGAATAAGCGGCCTCGGGTTCGAATCCCGGCGTAGACCAAAAAGGACGGAGAAATTTACTTCGTTATAATGGCGCCCGAACTATCCGGATGACCCGGCCGTTCAACATCTCGCATTGGTGTGATGTTATTTCCACACCGCGATAGCAATGCTGTTCCTGTTATAGCAATGCTGTTCCTGTCAGATAATACTCGTACGTGGTTCTCAACCATACTTTTTAACGATGAAGGTTCTCACGAAGCTGTGACGTACCTGCCAGCAGGACGCACACGACATAAAGGCAGATAGGAATCAGAATAATCGTCTGCGTAGCTCAGTTGGTAGAGCGACTTGTTCCGGAATAAGCGGCCTCGGGTTCGAATCCCGGCGTAGACCAAAAAGGACGGAGAAATTTACTTCGTTATAATGGCGCCCGAACTATCCGGATGACCCGGCCGTTCAACATCTCGCATTGGTGTGATGTTATTTCCACACCGCGATAGCAATGCTGTTCCTGTTATAGCAATGCTGTTCCTGTCAGATAATACTCGTACGTGGTTCTCAACCATATTTTTTAACGATGAAGGTTCTCACGAAGCTGTGACGTACCTGCCAGCAGGACGCACACGACATAAAGGCAGATAGGAATCAGAATAATCGTCTGCGTAGCTCAGTTGGTAGAGCGACTTGTTCCGGAATAAGCGGCCTCGGGTTCGAATCCCGGCGTAGACCAAAAAGGACGGAGAAATTTACTTCGTTATAATGGCGCCCGAACTATCCGGATGACCCGGCCGTTCAACATCTCGCATTGGTGTGATGTTATTTCCACACCGCGATAGCAATGCTGTTCCTGTTATAGCAATGCTGTTCCTGTCAGATAATACTCGTACGTGGTTCTCAACCATACTTTTTAACGATGAAGGTTCTCACGAAGCTGTGACGTACCTGCCAGCAAGACGCACACGACATAAAGGCAGATAGGAATCAGAATAATCGTCTGCGTAGCTCAGTTGGTAGAGCGACTTGTTCCGGAATAAGCGGCCTCGGGTTCGAATCCCGGCGTAGACCAAAAAGGACGGAGAAATTTACTTCGTTATAATGGCGCCCGAACTATCCGGATGACCCGGCCGTTCAACATCTCGCATTGGTGTGATGTTATTTCCACACCGCGATAGCAATGCTGTTTCTGTTATAGCAATGCTGTTCCTGTCAGATAATACTCGTACGTGGTTCTCAACCATACTTTTTAACGATGAAGGTTCTCACGAAGCTGTGACGTACCTGCCAGCAGGACGCACACGACATAAAGGCAGATAGGAATCAGAATAATCGTCTGCGTAGCTCAGTTGGTAGAGCGACTTGTTCCGGAATAAGCGGCCTCGGGTTCGAATCCCGGCGTAGACCAAAAAGGACGGAGAAATTTACTTCGTTATAATGGCGCCCGAACTATCCGGATGACCCGGCCGTTCAACATCTCGCATTGGTGTGATGTTATTTCCACACCGCGATAGCAATGCTGTTCCTGTTATAGCAATGCTGTTCCTGTCAGATAATACTCGTACGTGGTTCTCAACCATATTTTTTAACGATGAAGGTTCTCACGAAGCTGTGACGTACCTGCCAGCAGGACGCACACGACATAAAGGCAGATAGGAATCAGAATAATCGTCTGCGTAGCTCAATTGGTAGAGCGACTTGTTCCGGAATAAGCGGCCTCGGGTTCGAATCCCGGCGTAGACCAAAAAGGACGGAGAAATTTACTTCGTTATAATGGCGCCCGAACTATCCGGATGACCCGGCCGTTCAACATCTCGCATTGGTGTGATGTTATTTCCACACCGCGATAGCAATGCTGTTCCTGTTATAGCAATGCTGTTCCTGTCAGATAATACTCGTACGTGGTTCTCAACCATACTTTTTAACGATGAAGGTTCTCACGAAGCTGTGACGTACCTGCCAGCAGGACGCACACGACATAAAGGCAGATAGGAATCAGAATAATCGTCTGCGTAGCTCAGTTGGTAGAGCGACTTGTTCCGGAATAAGCGGCCTCGGGTTCGAATCCCGGCGTAGACCAAAAAGGACGGAGAAATTTACTTCGTTATAATGGCGCCCGAACTATCCGGATGACCCGGCCGTTCAACATCTCGCATTGGTGTGATGTTATTTCCACACCGCGATAGCAATGCTGTTCCTGTCAGATAATACTCGTACGTGGTTCTCAACCATACTTTTTAACGATGAAGGTTCTCACGAAGCTGTGACGTACCTGCCAGCAGGACGCACACGACATAAAGGCAGATAGGAATCAGAATAATCGTCTGCGTAGCTCAGTTGGTAGAGTGACTTGTTCCGGAATAAGCGGCCTCGGGTTCGAATCCCGGCGTAGACCAAAAAGGACGGAGAAATTTACTTCGTTATAATGGCGCCCGAACTATCCGGATGACCCGGCCGTTCAACATCTCGCATTGGTGTGATGTTATTTCCACACCGCGATAGCAATGCTGTTCCTGTTATAGCAATGCTGTTCCTGTCAGATAATACTCGTACGTGGTTCTCAACCATATTTTTTAACGATGAAGGTTCTCACGAAGCTGTGACGTACCTGCCAGCAGGACGCACACGACATAAAGGCAGATAGGAATCAGAATAATCGTCTGCGTAGCTCAGTTGGTAGAGCGACTTGTTCCGGAATAAGCGGCCTCGGGTTCGAATCCCGGCGTAGACCAAAAAGGACGGAGAAATTTACTTCGTTATAATGGCGCCCGAACTATCCGGATGACCCGGCCGTTCAACATCTCGCATTGGTGTGATGTTATTTCCACACCGCGATAGCAATGCTGTTCCTGTTATAGCAATGCTGTTCCTGTCAGATAATACTCGTACGTGGTTCTCAACCATACTTTTTAACGATGAAGGTTCTCACGAAGCTGTGACGTACCTGCCAGCAGGACGCACACGACATAAAGGCAGATAGGAATCAGAATAATCGTCTGCGTAGCTCAGTTGGTAGAGCGACTTGTTCCGGAATAAGCGGCCACGGGTTCGAATCCCGGCGTAGACCAAAAAGGACGGAGAAATTTACTTCGTTATAATGGCGCCCGAACTATCCGGATGACCCGGCCGTTCAACATCTCGCATTGGTGTGATGTTATTTCCACACCGCGATAGCAATGCTGTTCCTGTTATAGCAATGCTGTTCCTGTCAGATAATACTCGTACGTGGTTCTCAACCATACTTTTTAACGATGAAGGTTCTCACGAAGCTGTGACGTACCTGCCAGCAGGACGCACACGACATAAAGGCAGATGGGAATCAGAATAATCGTCTGCGTAGCTCAGTTGGTAGAGCGACTTGTTCCGGAATAAGCGGCCTCGGGTTCGAATCCCGGCGTAGACCAAAAATACGGAGAAATTTACTTCGTTATAATGGCGCCCGAACTATCCGGATGACCCGGCCGTTCAACATCTCGCATTGGTGTGATGTTATTTCCACACCGCGATAGCAATGCTGTTCCTGTCAGATAATACTCGTACGTGGTTCTCAACCATACTTTTTAACGATGAAGGTTCTCACGAAGCTGTGACGTACCTGCCAGCAGGACGCACACGACATAAAGGCAGATAGGAATCAGAATAATCGTCTGCGTAGCTCAGTTGGTAGAGCGACTTGTTCCGGAATAAGCGGCCTCGGGTTCGAATCCCGGCGTAGACCAAAAAGGACGGAGAAATTTACTTCGTTATAATGGCGCCCGAACTATCCGGATGACCCGGCCGTTCAACATCTCGCATTGGTGTGATGTTATTTCCACACCGCGAGACAGGGAAAAATCAGAGAATCCCTTCTCCAGCGCTTCGAAAAATAAAAATGTGTGATGTTGCCTTCCACACAGCAGATTGACTGGGAGTTCTCAAGTGTACGTTCTACAGTGGATGGCTTCCTGCAACGATTCATGGTCACGGCTGACCCGTGGGCCATGCCCCCCGCCCTCTTTCGGGGGGGAGATGTGACGTACCTGCCAGCAGGACGCACACGACATAAAGGCAGATAGGAATCAGAATAATCGTCTGCGTAGCTCAGTTGGTAGAGCGACTTGTTCCGGAATAAGCGGCCTCGGGTTCGAATCCCGGCGTAGACCAAAAATGACGGAGAAATTTACTTCGTTATAAAGCAGTTTTTTGAACAGGACCCAGATCGTTAGCAAGGACCACATTTTTGATGAGATATTCAACATATTCTGTATGTTGAATGTCTAATCAAAAATGATTTTTGTTCTGTAGATGTTGCAATTGGAAAAATATGAAACAGGTGATAGCTGTTGAAATAATATTTAGCAAAATGCTTTCATTTGTTTCAGTTAAGCTACAATAATTGTCTTTAGCAACGTAATTGCGATTTCAGAGCTGGAGTGTAGTTATACCGTAAATGCTAAGTTTTTTTCTGGCTGTGAAGCATTATTTTTGCTCATTTAGTGTAGCCAAAGATCACACACCTTCTGTTTTCTTTTAAACAAAAATGAAAGATTCTGAAAAGCCATATCTCTTTTTCATAAAGGATATTATATGCCTTACTTACTGCCCAAGGTTATTAAAGGACGTTATTATTTGTTTCCTTCAGCAAACAGTAGCATGCTAATTTTTGTTTAAACTCCAAGCTGTGCACATATAAGGTGAAATATTTGTGCGAAATTGGTATTTAACCTATTGCTACAAGCAGTAAATCTCAGTATTATATTTGCAAAAGGAAACAGACGATTTATCTGCTAGAAGAAATAATACACGGTGTTAGCATATATCGATTGAGAGAAAATATCCAAATTATATTTTTTATTAATCTGTCATACATAACCTATGAATTGTACTCGTTGAACGAGACCGAGAGATATGAGTCGCTGGTTTCTTGACTATCGTTCCAGTTGGGAGCAGATTTAGAATCCCTGTTTAGGCATGAGCTGGCAGCTCTGACCCTTTCTAGAAAGCAATGGTCCAAATTAAGAAGCAAGAACGTAATTTCCATAAAGTTGCTCTCCGTGACCACATATGCACAATGCTCTCGTAAAGAATGCTTTGCAAAAGAACAAGTATAAACTGACGGCTCCTCATTTCCTTCTTTGTTGTAGATGCAATAAACATATAAGCTGCACAGTGCATTATTGGAAACTAGGAGGGAAATGAAATCTCCAGCATTGGGGAAAATGAGAAGAAACAATAATACATGCGTCATGGCAGAAACAATGACTTTCTTCTTTGTTAAATATAATAGCAACAATATATTTGAATTATTAGGTAGCTCGAGCAGAAAAACAACAATGCATGTAAAAATAATCAAGTAATTGTTAAGAAGGCAACAATTCAAGTGAGGAAGTATATATAAGCAGCTTTGATTCAAGTATTTATATTTCTTACTCGATTTTTTTAATTTTTTACACTCTGGGAATTGAGACACTATGTCGGTTTTCTTTAGTAACTGAATATCTAAATACTAATAGTACCAAAAAATATTTATCAGCATTTTGGGAAAAAAACTCGTAAATAGAGAAAATTCATTGTCGATATTCTTACATCAAAAATAATTGAGGTATTTATTTGATTAGACAATCTCATAGGCCTGAATATAAATTTGCTGGTGTAATCTCTTTCAGACATCTATAGTCACTTCCTGTTTAGCCTTTTAGAAGCAAAAATAAATCTTTACACCCAATACAATCATAACTTAACGTTAGACATCCAAACAATTGTGCAGATCCATTCAATGTTTGATCACAATTTTCTGAAATTAAGAAACCTTTTTCAACGTCTCCCCTACATTGAGACCATAATAAAAATACTTTCAATATAACTGACATCATTCAAATATTTAAAGTGTAACCACATAGCTATATTGGAATATCAAGGCACATAGGTATTGTATGTACATATCCTGAAGCTTTTCTTGAGATGCCATGGTCATTTGTTTTTACCTGCAGAACCACAAAACTTTACCATACATTTTTCTGCACACATTTCATATCCATTGTACTTCTGCAGTTCAAATACTGTATTACACAGAAAAAAAGAAATTCCTTTAGTGGTAAGTAAATGTAAAATTCAACAAAATTGGGAAAATGCTGCGAACACAAAGATATAGTGATGGAAAGCAAAATTACGAAATTTGGTAATTTGTTGAAAGAAAGTAAAACGTAATCATTAAATCTGGGATAGCTAATATAAATTGTTTTCAGGAAGGATACATTTTGGAATATATACTGTATATAAGACATTGCATCGCTATATGGGCGATATCCTTATCAGCGGAATCAGTTTAAATATCGAAACTGATGGTGATGTTGAATATTAATTTGACAAGAAAAGAACATCACTAAGAATAAAAAGGCAGCTGTCTAAGCATGTAGAAAACCAACCCAAAACGTACAATTAGAATTTTATTACTAAAGGCATATTAGGAAAAAACCAGATCTTTCGCAACAGGCGCCCTTGTGCGTCATCAGATTAAAAGAACGGGCGCTAGGAGAACACATATACTATATATATATTGGCAGTCCCGAAGACAAAAGCGATCCTGGTGAGTGACATGATATCCGCGTCACAACTGGGTTACAGCGAGAAACAAAGCTGAGAAAGAAAACACCAAATAGGTGACAAATACATACTCACCGAAGTGAAAAATAAGCACAACGTCCGTTATCAACCCCTGCAATAGGGTACTTCGCACAACACAAAAAGTTAAGCGAATCCATGGTGCATGTACATGTGCAGGTAAGTCATCGTTACAACATACGTCCTTAAAAACGTCGATATATACAAATTTTCGGCGAAGAGAGTCATATACCTGCCTCTGGTCTTAAGTAATAAATAAGTCTCAGACCAAGAGGGCAGATGAGTTCCAGACTTAACCAGGCGTGCAAGGGCAGTAGTAGTAGATCCAGTCTTTACAGTGTACTCTGTGCCCTTGAAGACCGACGCTGCTCCTAATTCATGGTACATAGGATCCACTCTTCATAATTTGGGAGTTAGAGTTACTGAACATCAGTGCACTGTTAAGACTGGATCTACTACTACTGCCCTTGCACGCCTGGTTAAGTCTGGAACTCATCTGCCCTACTGGTCTGAGACTTATTTGTTACTTAAGACCAGAAGTAGGTATATGACTCTCTTCGCCGAAAGTTTGTATATTGACGTTTTTAAGGACGTATGTTGTAACGATGACTTACCTGCACATGTACATGCACCATGGATTCGCATAACTTTTTGTGTTGTGCGAAGTACCCTATTTCAGGGGTTTATAACGGACCTTGTGCTTATTTTTCGCTTCGGTGAGTATGTATTTCATCTGTTTGGTGTTTTCTTTCTCAGCTTTGTTTCTCGCTGTAACCGAGTTGTGACGCGATATCATGTCACTCACCAGGATCGCTGTTGTCTTCGAGACTACCAATATATAAAATGTATGTGTTCCCCTAGCACCAGTTCTTTTAACCTGATGACGCACAGGTCGCCTGTTGCTAAAGATCTTGTTTTTACCTAATATGCCTTTTAGTAGTAAAAATCTAATTGTACGCTTTGGGTTGGTTTTCAACATGCTTAGACAGCTGCCTTTTTATTCTTAGTGATATTTTTAGCATGCAACTTTTATGATTGAAAAGAACATCACTTAAGTGACTTTTGTACCTGACAACAAAGTTTCTTGATTATTTTTCGTTCTGTCTGTTAACATTAGGTACATTGGGGCTGTCGTATTGTCAAGCTGAACGAAAAGACTCAATCAATAAACTTTGTTACCAGGTGGCGTGTTCGTGATGGCTGTAAGAAAAGGATACAAAACAGAAAAGAGTGGCGTATTACATTTCAGTAATTTTCCTTTAAATTCATATGAGATGAAAGTCCAGTATATAAGCGACACCTGGCGGTAGGCACTATCGATCCGGGGAGAAAGAAAAAAAGTATTAAGCTTGTAGATGAAGGTAATTCATCATTGGAGGAGGTTCCCGGGATGAGCTTCAAAGCGCTTCTTGCTGATACTTTGTTAAGCCAATTTGACGAAGGACAATTAGAGAACAATTACGGAAACAATACGCTAGTTCGTGATATTTTGACATTCTTCCTTAGATATCTTATTTATTTCCAAGCCTTTTTTATTTCGGTAAAAAGGGTTTCAAAACAATTTTTGATACACTAGCTCTCCGGAAAGACAATCATTAATGTAAAAGGAAAGAAATTGTCTCTCGGAGGGTTTCAAAGCAGAGATGAATATCACCTAATTTAAACAATTTCAGAAGTTTTAAATTCTTTTAGGTTCAAAATAGATGAGAAAGGAAACTAATATTCTTTTAGACATGTGTTTCTGTGAATGGTGATGTCTCTGAATATTACTGAAGATCTGCATGAAAATGCTCTATGCTGTACCAATAACATGAATAAATGAATAGTAAAAAATGGAGGAAAGTGAAGTACCATAGTAGCCCAACATACGTTGCGACGGCCCAACCCTGCCTAGCTCAATCCCGCAGGAAGGATTGTCATAAGTTAAGTACATTAAATCGTAGGAAGTGCCCAAAAATCTTATCATATTTGGATCAACTGTTTAATTTACATTCAATAAATTAGTATCTGCACAGAGGACCACATTTACTTGTCAAAAGGTCTCACAGTCACATCTGTAGAACTAGGCCTTGCCCTGTGTTCACTTATTGTGAAATGCACTCCCTTCTTTCTACTTTTAATATGAATTATATTGAATTACATTGCGTAACATGAATGACGCAACTACTTCCATACACAGGCAACGGAAAGCTTTATTGCATTTTTTTCTATCGTTCTGATGTCCACCCTTCTTGAAATATTCGGCCAGTAATTTGTTCCCTTTTTAAGCTTCTGTATCTTTCGGAATCGAAAACATGTTTGTATCAAGAAACAACTCCAATACACAAGAGGAATAAGCAGCAACTACAAGCAAATCAACCTTCACTTACAAACTGACTGAAGCTCTGGACTGGTGTCACAGTGTTGCCAAGTTATAAATCTGGAATCTCTCTGTGCATTGTTCAAGGTTATATTCAATAATCAGTGGAACTCGTCATCTCTTGCCCGTCTTCCTGGCTGGTTCGTTTTCTCTCCTCCTTTCAAAGGTGGGGAGAGAGGCGGAGAGAGGGAGGCTTGAGCCGAAGCAGGTGAGCACATCTCGTGGTCGGAGACCGTAGGAGCGGAATTATAAAAATATGAAAAGTTTGTGAGTGTATATAAAGTGGAGACCGATATACCCTTTTAGATGGCACTTTTTGTCCAGATTAATTTTCTTGTCAGAGCTCTGTTATTTGCAAGAACACACTATAGGCATGTTGTCGAAATATTGTTTTCAAAAAAGTAAATTTTTATATAATGTTAATGTTTTCATACATGCATGTCATGGATTCGCCATCCCTGCATTAGTGCTTCATTTGAAAATGCCTAGTTTCAAAATGCCGTTAATTTGGCTATTCATTTCCTCTTTCTGTGAGTGGCACACAGAATTGTTTGAGTATTACAAGGTTTCTTACCTCTTTTAACATTTCACTACACATCTCATTCCTTCTGCTGTCATGCTTGGTTTAGGCCCCCGGTGCGGTGTTCTATTTTTGGTCTTCAAGTTCTTTCAAATGCTCTACCAACGCTCAAGTCCTTGAAGTGCTTTGTTGTCCAGGTTGCAAAATTGTATCCCCCTCTCTTCCCACCCGCTTGTAAAACCTAACTTTCGTTGCTAAAAACCAATTATTGAACACAAAAAAACTTTTGATATTATGGACAAGCACAAACTGCCTATTTACAAACATACAAAATTCCGAACGAAAAAGTTAAAAACGTATATACAAATATTTACACACGACTCATTCCTTGGACTCCTCAACACCCCACGAACAACCAACTACACCCTAAGCCATTCCAACGCAGATTTCCTAAAGCACTTTCTACCCTCTACATGGTCATCTTCAGGAGGTGTTCTAGATGTTTTCTCTTCTGCCACTGCAGCAAGAGTGAATGATACGTTTTGGTCTTCAGGTTCTTTCAAATGTTGTACCAACGCTCAAGTCCTTGAAGTGCCTTGTTGTCCAGGTTGAACCTTGTAATACTTATATTTGTATGCACGTAAATTTAAGAACAAATGTATCTTCCGCTATAGATGTTTTAACCTGAATTTAAGAATTGTTTGGCTATACCAGTTGCAACAACCTCATTGCTCCCGTGAAACTAGGTTTGCTGGAGAAGGATCTTAAACATTATCATAAAAATATGATTTCTAAACCCCTGGGAATGTATTTATTCTTCTAGGTTCCTAATTAGAAAATTTCACTTGGTCCAGCTCATGCCTGAGAGCTAAAGTGCAAGATCCACTATTGAACTTGACATCTCTTATGGTATATGCTAATATGTACAGTGCATCTGCATTTCAGGAGCTTGTATAGTGATTCGGTAGGAAGAATAAATGGTGTGAATTCCACCTTCCACTCAACGCCAACATTAGTTTAGATATCCGTCGTTTCTGAGACTTCTAGTGTAATACACAGTGGTGATATATGTGCAGTATTGTTATATACATACAATGATATCACTTGGCTGTTCTTTGGGATTCAGAGGTTAGCTCCACAAAGGAAAAACTAACTACCACATAATTTTTAACCGATTATTTACATACCTTCCTGGAAAATTGTAGACCCACCTATCTCCCACATAAGTCATGTGGTGTATTATGGTGTCCACTAGTTCATCATAGCCTTCCACAGATATCATCACCAGATTCATAGGTGAAGTATCCAGAGGTCAAACAGGCCTTCCCATGGCAATCCAAAGATAATCCTTAGGGTTAACGACCAGTGAACAAGTAGGCTTTTCCAGGAAGGGAATTTCTCTAGAACATTTGTCTAATTATCTGTCAGTCACCACTGCTCTGTGGGGTGTCACATTGTCTTGTTGAAAGAATCCATTATCATAAGAGTGGATGATGACAGTGAATGCAACATGTTTTGTTATAGGCACAGTTCTGGTACTTGGCATATATGTATATTTCCAGCACGTTTCCTTTATGGGAAAATACACTAGCGGAAAGTGAAAAAAGAACACCAAGAAGGAGACGTCTGATACCAACGAAATTTATACAGCATAATAACTGAATACAGAGGATAACGTGATCAAAACATTATGGCAAAATACAGCTGTATTTACTGGTAAACTGAAAAATAGCATTTCCATGTAACATGGTTAGTACGAGGTTGAACCGCCATGAACTGCGTCACACTGTGCAATTCTGGCATGGAGTCTGTCGTACAGATGTTGGATGTAAGTTTGGGGTATTGAGTTCCAAGCATCCTCGACCTGGACGCGTAAATCGGGGATGGTCATGGCTGGCTGTGGAAACCGGATAAGTCTATGTCCCATAAAATCCCACACGTGCTCAATGGGGAGAAAATACGGTGAACGTGCAGGCCATGGAAGTTGTCTCACACCCTGAAGTGCATATGCCCTGTGTGGGCGTGCGTTATCTTGCTGGAAAACACCACGATGGACCGACCTTACAAATGGCACAACAACGGGCTGAATGATACTGTTGATGTAGGAGGTGCTGTTTAACGTACCCGGTATAAACACTAGTTGTGTACGGGAGTGATAACTGATCGCTCCCCACACCAGGAGACCAGATGTAGTACCTGTGTGACTCTGGCGGATGCAAGAACGGTGGGGACGCTCCCCTGTGCGTCTGCAAACACTCATACAGCCATCGGAGGCTCCCAAGCAAAATCTGCTTTCATCACTGAACACGACAGATCGTCATTGCGTACTCCAGTGCAGACGTTGGCGACACCACTGCAGCCGTTTCTGACGGTGGGAGGGAGTCAGAGGTACACATGCCAGAGGCACACGTGAATGTAGTCCTGCATCCAGTAGACGGTTGCGGATTGTTCGCACAGTCACCTCAGTTGCAACGGCAGCTCGGATTTGTGGCGCAGTGGATGTTCTGCTTGACAACGCCGCTTTTCTTATGCGTCGATCGGTTCGCTCATCAGTCCGTCTGCGATTCCCGGTTCCACGTCTTCTCGTGTGGGAATGTTCCTCGGACCATCTACGCCACCATCGTACCACCACCGATACTTCCCATCCAATTCGCTCCGGAATACGACAATACGACCACCCGGCCTCGCGGAGTCCGACTAGACGACCTCGCTCAAAGTCCGATAATTGCTGAAATCGTACACGTCTTCCATGTCCAGGCATTGCAGCTTCTTCATGGTCTTCGCACGTGTCCGTACGCCGGCGACTGATTACATTCACTTCGCCGTACTCCTTAAATACCACCGACGATAATTTGCATATTATGCCGTGCTGTGGCATAAGCACTCACCAGTTTGTCCCGAAATTAACATCACACCTACGTAAACTCGAGCCCATTAACATAATGTAAATTTCATGATCGTCCGCAAATTTCTTCTTGGTGTTCTTTTTTCACTCTCCGGCAGTGTAGAATGGTTTGAAGCCGTGTGTCTATTTAGAGATTTAAATCACATTTAACAGGAGTGCAAATAAGTTGATGTCTTTCGTTGTTGTATTCAATGATTTAATTATTGCGAGTGTAGTATGTGCTTGGACTTTGGTCCTGATGAAGACTAGTTCGTGCATACAATGACCGTGCCTCCTGCTGCCCATTTAAAACATTCTCAGTAAATTCGTGCCTGTGCAGGCTGTCGCTTAACTTCTGTAGCAAAATCTCTGCGATGTAGAGAATTAGAACACACTGTTACTGACCCGCTGTTTTTGTAGCAATTGGAGCAGCAGCAGCATGACCTTCCATGGAGACCCGTATGGGTACTAAACATTAACGTACTGATAACTGGTGTATGAATTCTTTTTTTTTTTTTTTTTTTTTTTTTTGATTGGAGGTTTAACGACCACCGTGAGCAACTCAATGGGCTATAAGCAGTCGCCCGTCCCTAATTTAGGGTCACTGGTTCCAGGGAAGGGAGAGATAGCCAGTGCCGTAAGACAAACACAACATCCATGCCTGACCGGGATTTGAACCCGGACCCCTTACGGACGAATGATCAGAGGCCAGCGCCTTAGACCACTGCGCCACGGGGGCGGCGTGTATGAATTCTGGCCGACCCAGTGGACTAAGCACTGGCTTCTGATCATTTGTCCGAGAAGGGTTTGGGTTCGAATCCCAGTGAGGCAAAGATGTTGTGTTTCTCTTACCGCGCTCGCTTTTTACCTTCCCTGGAACTAGTGGCACTCAATTAGGAACAGGAGCAACGCAATGGGCTTATAGCCCATTGCGTTGCTCACGGTGGTCGTTAAATTTCCAAAAAAAATTATGAGAAATTCAAAACAAACTGTTTCATTTGTGAAATGGAGGTCTTCAATATTTCCATATACGAATCACGAGTTTACACAACCTATAGAATTGTCCTATTTCTTAATCAAATGATTATCTGCTGTCAGTGAAATTTTATTACCTAGCAAACATTTTAACAGTTCTGTTATGTGAAGTTTAGACGTCGTTTCGACAGATTAACAGTTCTGTTAAGTAGAGTTTAGACCTTGTTTGGTGCACAGAATCTGAAATTTCTTAGTGTTTTGAAGTTTTATTCGCTTTCCGCAACAATGAATGAGCCCTCAATGAAGAAATAGCTACAATAAAGAAAATTGCTGAAGCCCACCAGTTAGCACCTTCTACAATTAACAAAATTCTCCAAGATTCCCATGTGAAGAATATGTCAACTCTCACACCAACATTAAAAGGGTAACCCCCAATCACTGGCTTTATCTCTTCTCACTGTTCATTTTCTTATAAGATCTGCGAACACTTAAAAAAAAAAAACGGGCTGCAATATCAAATATGCAAGGGCTCTGAAATCTATATTTTCCCCCTCGACTCCAAGTGATACTACTCCACAATTTCAAATTTCTCCCACCAGAATTTGTCGCTTCCTGCTATATCTATATCATTGTTACTTTGTAGGTAGAACCTATCGATTTTATGCACGTATTTGAGGTAAATGAAACAGTTTGAATTATTTAAGGATTTTTATTCGATATTTGTACATAGGTCTTAGTACAAATTTAAATGTTATGAAGAAATGTTTATTTTTTATGGTAAATAAAAAATTAATGTGAAGTTTGCGCCTTCATTTCTTCCGCCAAGGCTAAAAAAATCTGGGGTGCAATCGGACAACGCCAATCCTAAGCAATCTTCTGTGTGCTGATCTGTCAAATTTGAGCAATGTTATCTTTTGTTTGTTGTAAGTAAGGAAATGCTGATTCACATAAATATGTTGACCCGAAGCAGGAATGTAAATGTTCACTACATTTTCTCACACTGAGGTACTTTTCTTTGGAAACAAAATTCCAGAAAATATATTCTGAAGATCTGGCTTTCAGAAATATGTCACACCGCAGTGTTATTATTTCACTTTCCAGCAAAATTTTGTACAGTTATTTCACTTTCCAGCAAAATTTGTACAGTTGAAATAGCTCAGTAAATTTACTTGCGATCGGTTGTGTGTCAGTATCCTTCTTGAACAGGTAAATGGCAAATCGAATAAGATTTTCCATTTTTGTAAACTCACTGAATCGGGTTTCGAATTGAATACATACGATCAAAATGTTTATTTTCGAGATCCTTAACCACAGCCAGTGCTTGGTTCTTGAAAGAAGAAACACTGCTCATCATATCGCCGATTGTTTTATTTTCCCCTTGTAGTTCTAGGTTCAATAAACTAAATTTTCCTTACTCTGCCAAAATGCCAGTCCAGATCATGCAACTGATAATTATCACCCCTCTCTTCAAGAAAACTTATATTGTCCAACAAGTCACGAAATCTTTGCAAAAAAAGTTTTAAATCCACCAGAACAAAAAAATAAAAATAAAACATTTTTTGTTTTGTTTTATCTAACGTAAGTTGGTGAATACATGTTTTTTCATGTTATTTAAACAATAATAGAAAATTCAAATTTTTGGGGGGAGGGCTCCATGCTCTCCCTTATATATTGTATAGGTAAATCAGTGTCGTGAATTTTAACTTCTGTAAACTTCATATGTAGCATGTATCACATTATCAAGTCACTAATGTGACATATACTTTACATTTTATACTAAAGTTCTGTCTGTAATTGTTGCGAGAAATATGGCTATCTCTGAAATCGTTTTAAACAAGTTACCAATAGTATTATTCGATCCAGGGTGTTTAATAAAATCGGATCTCAAACATTGTTTTTTATGTTTCAATTTACCAATAAAATTTTGTTTTGGGATATCAGGGAATTTCATTACTTTTATCTTTTAATTGCCAGCGAGATACGAACGGGACAGCAATTTAGAATCCTTACTGAGAGAGGGGTTTCCTGGAATGCTCATGTACGCTCGAGCCTTCTAAGGGTATACTATTGTTAACATTTTACGGAAAAGTCACGTAAATTCAAGTGTTTAATTAGACTTATAATTACGGAGAAATTTTGTGTCCAGTAATGTATTTGTACTTATCAAGCCTTGTAATGCGTACATTCAATGCGAGATTACGCATTTCCCGATGAAAGTTGACGAAGCTTCCCCAAAACCCCCATTTGGAAGAACGTTCACTTATATCTGTCCATGCATGATATTAATAACTTTTAGTATAACTGCAGGATAATGAAAAATATATTTTTTTGGTAAAAGTTCAGTGAAATTACTACTATACTGCACAGAACGAGAATCGCGTATATCTATGAGCGTAATTCACAGCAATAGCATCGAAGCTGTCTTCAGCACCCACTGTGATTTCATGATTTCAAGAACCCGTCTGCACACTATCTATGAGGATGTAGCTTATAACAGTGGCGGCTCGTGTTTGAAAAATAGGTGAAGAGGTACTAGAGCAGTATGAAAATATATATACTGTCTACAATGAAAATCCCTTAATGAGGACTTATTTTTTTTTATGTTAAATCAATTTTGCTTCCTCTTAAAGCTGCAAATTTGTCGATTATGTCGTCATAAGATGGTTAGATGGTTGTTTCTTCGTGAGAATCAATAAAATGTCTTCCTGAATAGAAATATTTGCCAGAGAAGCAAGTCTATCTTGGTGACTAGTGTTTCTTGAGGAAGTTTGTATTCTTTTAAGAAAACTTCTTTCCACTGGCACACTTGTAGATGGAATTGTTAAACTGCGGAAAACCAATTTATAATCTGTAAAAATGTCTTTGTCTCCGTGAAACACAAAGGAGTTCTTGAGTCAATATATTCCTTGCTTTTTCATCGGCATTTACAAGACACAGTTCATTTTTAAGGCTCTGTGTTTAGTAAATGTTTCCGTAAAAATGTAGATTTTCAAGAGCGCGAGAGGGAAAGCATGCATTAAATTATTCGAATTTGGTTGTGTCAGCAAGTCAGACAAATTGAAGTTTCTTACAGTCTTGAAATCTTATATCATTTCCATAAGAATGTGGTCCAAAATTTTAAAATACAATTGTTTATAATTTTGAAAAATTGTTTCCTGTGCAAGAGCAGCATATTCCCGTGCTTATTTATGTGATTTTGCTAGCTTGTTCCAAACTGTGTTTCAAATAACTCATCGTTCCTTTTATGGCTCAAAATTTCAAGAGGTTTTTTTTGTTTTGTTTTTTCTTAATTTGCGTTACACAGTAGTTTATGTTTAGTTATTTTTTCTTCAAAAGTTCGAATAATAGATCGGTGGAGCCAAAAATGTAAATTCGAAAGTGTTAATATCATTCAAAAATCCCTTGGCAAGATGAATTGATTTTTTGTCTGATTATTCGTTATTCGTCAGAAATCCGAACACTTCCTTCAATTTATCACAATCTTCAACAACCACACTTACTAATTTCGAAGTGGAGGACCATAGAGTTTCTGCTATGGTTGGTCTGCATCTTGCGGTTTTGCCGCCCCGGTGGCGCAGTGGTCTAAGCGATGGCCTCTGATCATTCGTACGAACGGGGTCAGGGTTCGAATCCCGGTGAGGCATGGATGTTGTGTTTGTCTTACGGACAAACACAACACGATCAGAGGACATCTTACGGCACTGGCTCTCTTCCTTCCCTGGAACCAGTGACCCTAAATTAGGGACAACCGACTGCTTATAGCCCATTGAGTTGCTCACGGTGGTTGTTAAACCTCCAATCAATCATCTAGCGGTTGTTGATATAAGTGTATAAGACCGCTTCGCAGAATGGTGAACAAACGAAGCAATTCCACTGAGGCTTGCAAAAAGTATTCGACACTTAGAAATTTTAGAAAAACTCTGGTGTAATACAAGATTCAAACAATGACCTAAGCAATGAACAAAAACAGCTTGAGAAGCTTTATCCTTGGCTTTTTTTTTCTATAGCCCATTTAATTGCCCCATCGTAACATTGTCCTATTTATTTGTGTTGGTAATCAGACTGTTCCAAAATTTTGTCTAGCATTTTGTATAAAGCTCCTGAAGTTCTATCTTCATTCACATCATGGAAACCCAAAAATCCCTCAACCAATACACCTTCTGAATCAAGAATAAAAAATTATTTAATTTTTGACGTGATCGTTTATATATTCAGAAATACATTCAATTAATTCATTTTAAATAGTTTTTATCCTTTCGTATTGATTTTCAATTTCTAAAGAACTTCTTCATATCAACAATGAAAGTAATTCAATGAAATTTCCACGATTTACCGAGCTCATGCTTTCGTCATGGCCATGGAATGCTAGTTCTTGTTTGCTCAAACACAGTATAGACTAATACTGCATCAACCACTGTCTGCAGGAAAAGTCTATTTAAACGAACGTTTTCGTTAAAATGCGTTTTCAAAAGCCTAGCATTCTTCCTCAGGGCATCGGCAATGGTGTTTTGAATTTTTTCAAAATTCCTTAATATTAATCCGCATTTCAGGAGTTCGCTGGAATCATGATGTTTATGAAGTGACCGTGTTACGCTTAATAAATCTGAGAATCCGTCTTTATTCCACGCTGAATGTTTATTACTAAAAAGTAAGCAGGGCAAAAAAAAAAATATTAACACCCACTCCACCGTGATCTCTCACGACTTTACGCTCAAAAACTGAAAGATGCAGAGGTAAGGCGCGTGAAGCTGAAACACTTCACTTGAGCGAGCAGATTGGGGAGGGTGACGTCACGGTTACCATGGCAACTCGGCGGAAAACCGCAGACTTCCGAGCATTTTCATTTCGGCTCTTCACTTGCACTGTTTTGCGTATAAGGATTTGTTTTCCGTATTGAGCGCGCCATGTGAATTAATATCTATTCAAAATTTTGAGGATTTTGGAACTGAATAAAGGCAAAAAAGAATATATTATAAAAAATTACTGTATAAAACTTTATTTTGAGTAAAATAGGTGAAGAGGCACTTCAGCTACTTCACCTGAAAAGCCGCCACTGGCTTATAAGTAAGGTTCTCTTCCCTCCCAAGTGCGGAGATCTGAGTAAAAAAAAAAAAGACAGGTTTTCTTTCTTTCCAGGATTCGCTCATTTTGGATAAAACTCACCCTTGAAAGGTTCTATGCCTTTTTGAGAGTTTAACTCTTCAACAAAAAGTGTCTTTCTAAGCTCTTGGAAGTGATTTCCAAGCCTTAGAAAAATAAGCAAACTATTTATTTATTTTTTTACTTAAAATTTTGATGAAAAAATAAAATAATTTTGCTAGGATTTGTGCCCTATAATCTATTTATCCGTAAATAAATATAGCAGCATAACACCGACCTCTGAACAGACCTAGACACCAAAAAGGATTTTATTTGGACAATAATTTTAGCTATTATTTGCATTTTTCTGCAAAAGTGTGCTTCAGCTCCAGGTAAAAATCCAGGTGTACTAAAAAAGAAATCAACGATAGTTTGGGGGTTGGTGGTGGATATCGTATAGAAAGAGAGCAAAGCAGTAAACTAAAAATCCCAATACCGACAGCCAAATAACCTTAAAAGTGAAAAGCCGAAAACTGGGAAAAAAAAGCGAGTCAGGTTAACGGTGTGATCGAGATCTAAAAAATACAGAAGAGCCAGAGATTTGAATCTGACTAAAAGTCAGGTTTGCTAACAAATTAAGTTTTAGCCCTATAAAAAGTTTCAGCGCCCCCTAGATGAACCAGGAACCTTCTGAAAAGAAGTCCCTGGAGAAAAAAAAAACAATGTGCACAAAACTTCCGATTGGGGACCGAAGCGTTTATTTAAGAAATATTTTTACTAAGAGACAAACTCTAGAAGATGTTCTATAAGAAAATAGTCAGTAGTAATAAAACCTCCGCAAAAAAAAAAAAACAGCCAACACCTTTTAAATTCAACTTGAAAACTTTGAATCAACAAATGAAACACCTGGCCCAATAAGTGCAAGCACTGCACTCCAATAGTGTTTGAACAAATAAAAGATGGATTCTCTGCTTTACCAGAAATCACCGATTTCGAAAGAAAACTAACATTTAAGAGGTTCTCTGCCTTTGAAGAGTCTAACTCTTTAAAAAAAAAAAGTGTTTTCTAAGCTCTGGGAAGCGATCTCCCTTCGTTTGGCATATAAGCAAATTTTTTCGGTACTGCCTTTAGAGACAGCAGCTAGTAGTCTGAAAAAGACTTAGTGTCTCGATTTCCTCTATTACCGCAATTCATAATGCCAAAAAATCTAGGCATTTTGGCTTCAAATTTTTATAAACACCGACCGCTAATGATTGCATTTTACACACTAAGTGCAGGACAAGTCAGCTATGCTTGTCCTTCAGGAACTTGCAGGGACTGTTGCCACTTCACTGAAACTTCTTGATGACGCTCATTCTATTCACTATAGTTCGGCGTTCTTAGCTCTCATCTTATTAAAAAAACCAACAACATAAGTGAACAAAAATAATTTAACAAACTTGTGACCTGGAAACCTAAACATACAAAAGCAGCAGAGAATTCTCAGAAAAACAACCCAAACAAGAAGATACACATTTAACCGGAGCCAAAAGCAGGAGAAAAAAATAAAATAAAAAATTGCAATGCAAACAAGCGGGGAAAAACAATCAAAAATGCAAAATATTTTGAAAATGCTGAGCTTTGGTTTCTTCAACGACCAGCAAAAACACACCATTAACTCATCTCTAAAAAGACTACCCGCGTATAAGTCGACCCCCCCCCCACTTTCAGAGGAAAAAATCGTAAGAAATCGGAAACTCGTGTATAAGTTGATCCCGGAATGAGAAAAAAAAATTCAATGAATTTGTTCAAAAACATTTGAAAATGAAAAAAATTACATATATAATATTAAATTTAATTTGCATAACCAAAAACTTCATCGGAACCCTTCAAAATCCAATTCCGAGCCAGACCAAAAACCCCTGAAGATTAAGAAAGCCTTCGAACTGGTCTGTGAAGTCAGAGCTAGTGGGCCGACCTACTCGAGCCTCGAGCTCTCAGCTCGTGAAAACGCCAACGAAGTACCGCGGTGTTTACGCAGGGAAATAATTTCTCGAGATGATACTAGACAATTTGCGCACACAGCAATATATTGACCATGGCTTTTTTCTCTGTAATTTTTATCCTTAGGTAACATCGAAAGATTACATTTTTAGTTTTCATTTTTTTTCTCAGTTTACAGCAATGATACCTGCAAATCGGGGAATTCCAAAGTTTTGCTCTTGTGCTGGGAAATGATTTCATGTACGGGTCTTAAAACTAAATATTTCAGAAAAATTTCCCTTTTTTTTGCAATTTGACTAAAGAAACACAAACATAATTGTTTTTTCACGCATAACTTGAAAACCCCAACATTTTTGCAACGATGATTTTTTTAAGTGCGTGAATGCCGAATTTGTAGGACTTTATGAACATAATCATTTCACTTAAAACCTTTAGAAATTCTCTTCGCGTTCGATTTATTAAAAAAAAAGAACATTCTCTAATTATCTATTTAGTGAGTATATTTCCTAAAAATACGGTAAGACGTGTGCTCAGATCTTGCAAGTACTTCTAGAAAGTAAAAAAAAAACATTATAAATTAAAATCCCTCAGGAAAAAGGTCTTTGTTAGATGAATATGGAAGGTATATTGGATATCTTCAAATTTATGCATATGGAAGGTATATTGGATATCTTCGAATTTATGCACATATAACATTGCAAATTTTATGCTGGGAAATCAGAATGTCACATCCTTTTTTTCCCCAACTTTGTAAAAACATTTTACACAAAATTACACAAAAGGTATTAATTTTCTCCAGCAGTATATTCATTATAAGGCAAACTTTTTTTTCATTTTTCAACTGAAAATATTGAAAATAACATTAACACACCAACAGACTCCCCCAAAAAACGGAAAACACAAGTATCAACAAATGTGTTCCTTCATTATGCACAAGTACTTTCTTTCTTGCACGATGTGCTTCTTGCAGAGAGAAACGTCTCACTGCCAATATTCTTGAAGCTATTCTTATACATGTGAATGAGGTGACTATGAATTCGACTAGGAATTAAAGTGCTACTTTGTAGAAGAGTACAATGTAGACAATTCAAGTTCATAGTTCTCTAATCGGAACCTCAAGTTAAACTTACTTTAACTTAAATTGTACGCAGAACATTCTATCGGGAGAACAATTAGGCTTAACTAACCTTTGAATTCACGGTGGGTTCAAAATCCTTTATTGGTATGGATGAAATCCATCTTCTTTGAAGGCTTTCATCTTTAGAAAAGCTGAAAACAGTGGCTTTTAGACGTGTTTGTAATTAGATCTACATAAAAGCACCCGATATTTTCCACGAATGTTGTATAAAAACGCTAATTCACGTGCACGACAACCGAAAGCTCAACGCTGACCAATGCCGCATGAACGCGAAGCTAATATCGGCACTTCCCTTACGTTTGCCCTTTGACGCCTAAGGAGAGAGGGATTGCGATGGCCCTCTGACGGTGACGTCACACCCCTTGGCATTTCGCGCGCTGGGGCTTTCTCTCCAGGGGGGTTTTGGCCAGACTCGCCAAACAGTTCAAAAAAGTCTTTCTCCGTCATCGGCGCGTCATCATAAACATCAGTATTCTCATCTAAGCCTGTGTCATCAGAATCACTGTCATCATCACTCATCAAAATCTCATCATCCTCTGTGCCATCAAGTTTGTTACTAATGCAACATTTCTTGAATGATTTCACGACCATTTCCGCAGGTATCGCATCCCAAGCCTCCTTGACCCATCGCGCAATCAAAACGATATCCGGCTTCTTTAGATTTCTGCCCTTGGTTTCAGTCGGCAAATCGGAACTTATCCAATCTGCCCAATACCTCCGCACATTGTCCTTGAAGGGCTTATTAAGGCAGACATCTAGTGGTTGAAGAACAGATGTCAACCCACCTGGGGTGACAGCAAAAGTTGTTTTTGAATTTTCTGCAGTTTTTTTCACTTCTGCACAACGGTGTGCAACAAACATATCCCACACCAAAAGAGGTTTCCTCAAAAGTGCACCTGGCCTTTTGTTCCACACATTCTTTAACCAGTAAATTGTTCCGGATTCGTTCATCCATCCTTTTTGATGGGCACAAACGAGCACACCAGATGGAAAGACAACGCTTTGCGGCAGAGTTTTGAGTTTGAAAATAATTACCGGAGGTAGCTTACTGCCGTCGGCCAAACAGGAAAGAACAGCCGTGAAACTGGATTTTTCGTGTCCAGTCGTTTTGATCAAGATATTTTTTTCGCCCTTTTGGTTCACCGTCTTATTTCCAGGAAGGTCGAAACACATGGCGGTTTCATCCACGTTCCCTATTTGGGAAAGTTCAAAAGCAGTCTCTTTTCTCTTTTGAATTACATACTTTTGAAATTCCATTATCTTTGCTTCGAGGTCACGAGGTAACTTTTGTGCAATTTTGGTGCGCTGGCGTAGACACAACCCATAGCTGTTCATGAACCTTGTGCACCAACCTGGTGAGGCACGAAAGGTGTTATTTGCGGCTGCAAACTTTTCATCTTTTGCGAGCTTCATTGCTCGCAAACGTATACCAGTTGGCGTTACAATGTAACCATTTTGTCTGCAGCCCACAATCCAATCATTCAAGACAGATGTCGTTCCACGGCGCAGCGCCTTTTGCGATTTTCACCAAGTCCGGTTTTTTTTACGCCAATCTTGAATCAGTTTTTCATTAATTACAAATTGACGTGAAGCAGCACAGTTGTTAGTATTTTCTGCAAAAGAAACCACTTTCAACTTGAATCCTGCGTTATAGGACATCCGTTTCTTTACACAATCCGTGTCACCCATAATTGGAGAAGTGAGACATGTGCGATTAAGAACAAGAAAAACACGTGCGATTAAGAACAAGCAACACCTAACACTGGCTGTCGCATGGCTCCGTTACGTCAAAGGTCAGCACAATCAACTGGTAGTCGGAAGGGCGGAGCTTTCTATGCGCGGCTGTGACTGCGCTGTGGATACGCAAAGCCAGGAGAGAGAAGACTTTTCAAAGCGTGGAGAAATTCGGTGGGTCGCGATTTCGTAAATCTACCACATCGGTGTTCTTTCTTTCCTTCTTTCGGAGGGTTGCGATTTCGTAATTAATACCGCATCGGCATTTTTATTTCTTTTGGGATGGATTGCCTTTTGCCTCACGGGAAGAACTTTTGGACTTACGATTTTTTTAGACCCCGCGTATAAGTCGACCCCATTACTTTGAAGCTCTCATTTTGTCCCAAATTTCTCGACTTATACGCGAGTATATACGGTAGTTGAATATGGGTCTTTGCTATGTCCAGGGTTCGAACACTTTTGGGGGGAAAAATTAAAGGACTTTCCAGGCCTTTTCCAGGATATACAAAAAATTCCAGGATGATTATAACACTTTACAGTATCATGTTCAAATTACTTTTTAAAAGTAATTTCAGTTTTAAGTAATAAAAATGATGAAATATGCAAATTGATGAGTATGCTTTATGCAAATGGATCAAGTTTATCAAGCACAAGATCATAAAGAACGGATTCTGTTCTTATGCCCTGACCTTTTAATTCAATTTGGACCATTTTCTACAGGTTTCTCCTCTCTGATAACATACCAAAACTTTGTTGCAATCAAACAGATTTTATGTGAGTTAATATTCCTAAGCTTGGAGAACGAATACTGCTCTTGTCTTGGCCTTTGAATTTAATTTCGACCATTTTCGATAGGGTACGTTCCCAGGTTGTACCCAACGGCATACAAAAATTTCACCGAAATCTAACAGCTTTTGTGCGAATTATCGTACGGACAAACCCAAAGCATAAACGTTTCTGTAACCCACAGTTCGAAAGGGTTAGTAATTTCGTAAATAAAAACATAATGAACAGTGCGAAAATTAGCTCATAAATAGAATATTTGAAACTACAGTATGCACTCTCAATTATTAGGGATGGTAGAGGGGAAGGGAATAGAACTGTCCAAAATTAGTATGTTTTCGTTGCGCTAGGCGCTTAAGTACTGCTGAATTCCGTCAGACCCAACCTATCCTCAATGGTCAAATGATTGAAATGTGCTGATGTTCATGGGATGAAATGGTTAATCAGCTATGATGACCGCATTAAAATTCGGAAGGGGGGGTAAGTTTATGCAACATTTTACATCACTCCAGTATTTATCTTGTCATCATCAAAAATCGCAATGCAACTACCACTTATGATCGCGAATATCGGCAACCGAAAAGCTGCCATATCACTAAGTGATACAACACACAGGTATCCTGTTACAATGTATTGTAATTGAAAAAAAAAAAAAAGGATGAGGAAAAAAGAAACTTCCAGAAATTAAGATCAGCATCAAGTCATGGCGTTTCAAAAATCCGTTTTCCTTTATAATGTTTAAAAACATGTTTTTGCTTTTTTATCTGTAGTAGTGCATAATAAAAATACTGTTTATTTTTTTTTTATGGAATCAGATGTCCGTATGTCTGATTGTCTTGTCTGAGTTACTGTGTAAAGTAGATATATTTTTTCAGATCAAAAATATGTAGTTTTGTATATATTCACAGTATAAGTCATTCCTTATTCCCACAGTACTGAATTCAGCAGATGCAAAATGAAGAACATCAAGACCCGCCCAACACAGATACAGTTATTGTGGGGGCACGTGAAATGAAATAGCAGAAACAGTGAATGATTTATTTACATTCCCAAACAAAAGCTACACCACAATCAGTAAACCAAGACGAGAATCAAAACTAAGCAACATTATTTCTGTGGAAACGCTTTGGGCATTTTTACATATTTTTGAGATTCGGCCATTCCTTTGGTGAGCATATCTTCCCCTAGGCATTTTTCAGTGATACCCTAAAAGTTTGACAACGAACCAGAAAACTGATTTTCATTTTTAATCAGTAACTGTACTTCTATATTTATGGATGCATGCATACATGATGCCAAAATGGACAACACTGGATTATGTCTTGGCAATATCTGTGCATGCAGATTACTGTATACTGATGACACAGTCCTGTTGGTAGAGAGCAAAAGTGAGTTGCAGAGCATGTTGTCCCAGATGTACGTAGTTTGTATGAAATTCAAACTGAGTATATAAATAAGGGTAAAGCCAAAGTTGTGGTTTTTGAGCGAGGAACTGTTAGCACTGAATGTAATGTAATTCTAAATGGCACAGGGATTGACCAGGTGAATGAGTTGGTGTATTTAGGAAGCATGTTTGACAGAGAGAACAAATTAGATGGCGAGATTAGGCGGAGAGTGAATTCTTTGAAAGTCATAGCTGCCTTAAGAGGATTTTACAGGAATGATGAGTTCTTCGAGTCCCAAATGGCTACATATGAAAGTGTAATTGTTCCTACTCTGATGTACAGCAGTGAAACCTGGATACCGCAGAGTATATATAAGAATCATTTGTGTGCTGAAGAGAAGTATTTCTCAGTTTCTCTTTGATATACTCATTTCATACAATATATCAAAGAAAAACTGAGAAACACACAGAAGTGGAATACTTCACAAATAAATTTACAGTGTAATGTAATATCTTTATGAAGTTTTTCTAGTCTTCCCTAAGGAACATTTCAAGACTAAATTATTGGTGGTATTTTATTCCCCTAGTATAAGAAGTTGCTCTACGGTGGCATTGAAGGGCTTGTGAAAAGAAAAGTTTAAAATGCTAGGCTGAACTGAAATTATACCACACTGAGAGGCTACAGCAACTGTATGACTGTGAGAAAGAAAATCTGTTTTTTAATATATATGTATATTTCATTTTTTATTAATTATACTGCCATGGGAACTCTACATCCAAAACTTACTGACAGATGATGTAAAGCAACAACTATTTTAAGCACTTAAATGAAGCAGTGTTAAAATACTTCAACTTGTATTAGTGGAGATTAGGATGACTTATGGATACAGTATATCATCAGGGTGTCTACTGATTTCTAATGAACCAAATTCATGACTTTTCCATGACATCTTCAGTTAAATTCAGGACTTCTCGACAATGCGTGGCACAATGACAACCATTCTAGACTCGTAATCTAGTACCCTTGGCTTGAGATCCCAGGTTATTTTTTATTTTTACAAACACTGAAATTAATTCCATGCGACAATAGTTTAATAGTTTAAGCAAAACTGATGTGTCTATAATATCATTGCTGCTAAAATGGCTATACAGTGGGGGTGTGCTTTTTTATGAACACCTACCTGAAAGCCAGTTGAGATGATGAGATGAAAGCTGAATGCAATTCTTATGTCACTAAAGTTGCTTGTTAACATGAATAATGTGATTATGTATGACTTGCACTATGCCGTTCACCAAATTCTATGTGTTTAAAGAAATAAAAACATTCAACTCTCTTCTAGGATGGGGTATAGCTATTTTCAGAAATATTTATCATTACATCTATTAATACACAAATTCTTTTAACATGGTAATGCTGTAAAAACTTACAAGTTTTTATTAAGGCAATATAAAAACTATGAATGTACAAAATTTATGGAGACTGAAGTTTCACAGTGAAAGACTCTGTGTTTAAGTATCTTAGCTAAACTTGTTATCACAGAATCTAGAACTTCAGCTTCTTCTTTTGCCTTTTCTATAAGCTTTCTTTTCTTATCTTATCTTTGAGTTCTTGGACTGCTCTCCTTTTACGATTCGCCACTTCATCTTCGTCAGATTTCTTCTTCTTTAAGGCTTCTACTCTTTTTGACGAAGCATTTTTGACAGCTAATATCATTGATTTTGTGATGTCCAGATTCAGTTCTTTCTCACTATTAGCTAAACCACCTAACGATTGTATTGAACTGTAAACACTTCTTTCTGCAACAACTGCATCTTCTTCTAAGTTTTCAATTAAAAGTTCGTTAACAGAAAAGCATCTTTCAACTGCAACATTGCCGTGAAACATGCATAGCAGCTTCTGTAAGAACTTGATAAAGTCATGGTTGACACTTTGTAGTAAATTCATCAGAAAATGATCAAGTTTGTCCTCCTTAGGATTGAACTGTTTCAGTTGTTTTTTTAGAAGATTCACAAAATTGCAAATATTCCCTCTTCACAACATCAGCTTTTGATGAAGCCATATGTTTGTTTTATATATATGTCATGGGGCATCAACTACACGCCTGTTTATAAGAGTGCCGGTTCGTGTTTTCTTTTAGGTGCACAAACTTGTCTTCATTCGAGTGCTGACAAAAAAAATAAAAAAAATAAATAAAAAAAAATTCATAAACACCCACTCAATTTCATTACTTTTTCATTACTACATGACCACCTGCTCAATTTCATTACTTTTTCATGACTTTCATGACCAGTAGACATCCTGATCATTGTAGGTTCTGCGTAACTTAAAGATTACAAATATTACTACAACTTTTCCAATCTAGATAAACATATCCAACACTGACATAATATTCAGTTGCATTTTATTATATATTTTTGATCAAGTCTGGTATATCTGTGTCAGAAGTGAGTAATGAAGACAGTGATAGTCACATTAAGTATACACATCCATGTGGGCTTCCTTCCTATATTTATTGGTCATGATGATTCTTCCCTGGGGTTGTTTACACATTCTCTGCATAGCACATATACATACATACAACTAGAAGAATTTCAAAACAATTCACTCAAATTTTGAAATCACTATTAAAAATTAGTCATATAATTTTAACACATATACAAAGTTTTTACAAATGATATAGACAGTTTCAACATTTTATAAAACCAAAACTATTTAAATTATTGACACTCATGACACACCATTCTATTACCAACAGTAACGATTTTGTTATGTGGATGGTGTCACTAGAAGACTGTTTTTCTTTGTTTTTTTTTTATTGAAGAGTTAATGACCATCGTGAGCAACTTAATGAGCTACAAGCAGTCGCCCGTCCCTAATTTAGGGCCACTGACTCCAAGGAAGGGAGAGAGCCAGTGCCGTAAGACAAACACAACATCCATTCCTCACTGGGATTCAAACACAGATCCCTTTCGGATGAATGATCAGAAGCCATTGCTTAGACCACTGTGCCACACCGGGATGGCCTGTATGTTTTTACAGTCATGTGACTAGTCAGGCAAAATGGTCACAAATACGGTGGAGTCAGTGTGCTTGAGTTAAACAAAACCAAATCAGTTACTGTTGTGCAACAGCGTTTTAGAACATGTTTCAAGAAATCACTGCCAAATAAACAATTCTATGACTGGCACAAGAAATTTGAATCAACAAGATGTTTTGGGAAAGGTAAAAGTCCAGGGAGACTACATGTATCCAGGGGCATACTGATAGCCCCTGCAACTCCTGCACTGCGGAGGAGGGAGGGGGTGGGGCTCATGGCTAAAAGGGCCCCTAGCTTCAGCAAAAAGATTTTGCATTTTTTTTTTTTTTTGCAGGAACTTCATATGAAACTGGTTAAAACCAGGAAATCAGGTAGTTTTGAATGAAGTATTACAAAGAGAAGCAATTTTTCTTTCAGTAAATAATTAAAATGATTTCAAAACATTTTTGCTGCTGTATTTCATAAAAACTGGGTGACGGTAAAGCAGCTACTCCAGACGAATTGAGGCCCCTTTTCACGTCCATAGCAAAAGTTTCTATGTGTGTATATTAACAAAAGAATGTGGAAGAAATATTAGTTCAATGAGTGGGATTTTTACACAAGTGAGGATAAGGTGTTTATGTATTATAGGTGTCTGCACATACCTATGCATCCTCCAGAATATAATGAATTAAAAGGTGTTCCCAGAAACGAAGAAGCAGAGAGCTGTGTCATTTTTTTAATGAGATTCAAGAGAAAAATGTTTTACTATGTGCAAAACATTGTGACATTAGGTTAAGTGAGTTTTTTATATAATGAGTAAATAATTAAAAGTAGTTTCATGTGTTTTGTGCCACAATTCTTAATTCTGTTATTTATCCACTTATGTTCTGTATTTTTGTATTACCAGAAAAGATCATTAGACACTGTCACATGGCAGTTACATGTTGTGTGTGTGTGTATGTGTGTGTGAGTGAGTGAGTGAGTGAGTGTGTGTGTGTGTGATCATGAGTTATTTCAGAGGCTGGCCTTAGTTCTCTAAAAGAATAAAACTTGTATAATATGATTAACTTTGGTGGGTTTTGGAGTACTTTGTATCGATATCAAACTAGGGCAATCATTTTAAATACAATGTGCACATTTGTGTTTCACGCAATACAGTCTAATAATTTTGGTTTCATGAAAAATATTTGTATTGGGTATATAAATAAGTTTTGAGGGATTTGAGGTGAACAAAACACGTTGTTGGAGAACAGAAACAATATTTTAATATTAATCGAAGTATGCTCCCTCTGAAGCTACAACTTTACCCCATCTTTCGGGCAGTGAACGTATGCCCCGAAGGAAGAATTCCGGTTCCTTGGAAGAGATCCAGTTGTCCAGCCAATTTTTGATGTCTTCATAAGAACTAAACCGTTCTCCAGAAAGTGCTGACTGCATCGACCGGAACAAATGGTAATCCGATGGCGCAATATCTGGCAAATATGGCGAGTAGGGTAGAACTTCCCAGTTGGATCCTTCTAAATACTTTTTCACAGGTCGAGAAATATGTGGTCTTGAGCTGTCATGCTATAAGATGACTTTGTTGTGTCTATTCTTCCATTCCGGCCACTTTTGCGTGAGAGCTCGTTTTAAACACATTAATTGGGTTCGATACCGATCACCAGTAATAGTTTCTGACAGTTTCAGCAGTTCATAGTGGATCACACCCTTCTGGTCCCACCAGATACACAGCATTACCTTTGAACCATGGATATTGCCTTTTGGCGTTGAAGGACCTGGTTCACCTGGCTTTACCCATGCTTTCTGCCATTTAGGGTTATTGTACCATATCCATTTCTCATCGGCAGTAATAATACGATGTAAAAACCCTTTCTTTTTGCCTTTGAAGCAGCAATTCGAAAATGGTTTTTCGACGTTCAAGGTCTCTTTCCCGCAAAGCATGTAGAACCAAATTCCCTTCTTTTTGCACCATTCCCATGGCAGCTAAACATTATGAAATGCATGGTTGACTAACATTTAATGCTGCTGCTAGTTCTTTTTGGGTCTGGCATGGATCCTCATCGAGTAAAGCTTCCAATTCGGCATCAGCAATTTTTTTGGGTGGTCCAGAACGTTCTTTATCACCGACATCGAAATCGTTCCTTTTGAATCGTCTAAACCAATACTCACATGTTTTTATGGATGGGGAATGTTCACCATAGATTTCTGACATTAAGCGATAGCTGTTGGCAGCACTTTTCTTGAAAATAAAGTAATGCACTAACACTTCCCGCAAATGCTGTTTTGTCGGGATGAAAGTTGCCATTTTCCATCGAGTAAAACAAATACGTCTTCGCACCTCAATAGAACGTGGTATACTGACTCTGACAGCTGGCATCTCGTACAGCGATATCGCAGTGTTGCCACCTTAAAATACATGTGAGCAGTAATAAGTACGACACCGAACAGAAATTCCCTCAAAACTTATTTATATACCCAATAGGTTCCTAAGAAACTGATTTATTAAAATGCCTGTTGAAGCCACGTAAATAATATGGAAGTAAGAATTTTCAATATATATGTAATTAAAAGCTAATAGATTTTCGCAAAAGGGCCTGGATAGATTTTTGCAAAGGGCCCTGCTTCCATAACTGTGATTCCATTTCAGTTTAGGCAGGGCATATCAGGTGACCATTTTAAATGTTTTCCAAAAACTTAACAGTAGTTACAACTACTGGAGACATTAAATATTCTGAAAGGATTTTCCTCATAAATAAATAAACTTTTCTCCTGCCACAGTGTTTTGAAGTTTGGCTAAAAACTAGCTATCTTTGAAAAATGGGAGAAATAATATGTATCTATTCAATTTTGTTTTATTTTGTAGCTATTGAATTGAATTTTAACTTGGCATAGTTGGAATAAGCCTGCTGACATTATTAAAAAGGAAACAAAATAAATTTTTATCATACAAATTTGCTGTTTTTTGCATTTGGGGAAATTTTTTCTCACACTAAATAATTAAACTCATTTTTGTTTTGTGGCTTCCTAGATTACTACATTCAAACTAGTTAACTTTTTATGGGATTTATCTAGATAAAATTTCAATTTTCTGCAAATTTTGTGAGAGAACACTTCGTCAGGCAGTCATTCAATCCAATCTCCGTCACAGTCTTCGGTTACGGTTAATTTTGATGGTTACGGTGATTTTGCAATATATCTTGCCAGACGTTAGGCAGCATTAATCCCCTAGTCATTTATCATGAAGTTCTGGTATTTCCCAATTTCAAGTCCCTCTTTCAATTTATGCTTCAGGAAGTTGGATTGGACATCAATCCAACTTTTCCTGAAGTGTAAATTGAAAGAAACTTGAAATTGGAAATTACCAAAACTTCATCATTAATGACTGTAGGGGATTAATGCTGCCTAACATCTGGCAAGATATATTGCAAAATCCCTGTAACCGTCAAGGTTAACCATAACTGAAGACTGTGACGGAGATTGGATTGAATGACTGCCTAGCGAAGGAGAGGAGTTCTCTTGCAGAAATTGAAACTTTACCTAGATAAATCCCATAAAAAAAGTTAACTAGTCTAAATACTTATTTTTCAGGTAAGTAAGGATAGCAATCTGAAGCCTCCCTATGGTAGTTTTACAGCAAATTTTATTTTAAAGTAAGGATGCATGATGTCCATAAATTCAATTTTAACTTATGCTGAAGTTAAAAAATGCTCAATTTTTGAACTTCTGCATAACTTAAAATTAGACAGTGATACTGCTGGATGAAATTCAAAGTTACTACTGGCAAAATGTTCAGATTTCACTATTTACATGTGTTGCATATTTTGGT
This sequence comes from Macrothele yani, assembly GCA_039090855.1. Lineage (NCBI taxonomy): Eukaryota > Metazoa > Arthropoda > Arachnida > Araneae > Macrothelidae > Macrothele > Macrothele yani. Next base: position 129,609,354 of record CM077009.1, on the reverse strand, counting down.
AAAGAGGTAAAAAGTTTTGTTGTAGTGTCTGATGATACAACTCATGACACAGCTCATGCTCTCTGTGCTATAGAGATTACAAAAAATTAAATTCTAATTAATAATCTAAAGTAACTTATGGGATTTTACTAGGAAATTTTTTCTTTAATAGCAAATTTTCGGAGAAAACTCTTCTCCTTCTTCAGGCTGACTTGTTGTTGTCACTTTTTCCTTGTCACTATCACGGTTACGGTTTACCTTGACGGTTACGGTTAACCTTGACGGTTTAGGTTATTTTTCAACAAATCCTGCCAGATGTTAGGCAGGGAAAATCCTTTGCAGTCATTGATGATGGAATTTTGATTTTTCTCAATCTCTATTCCTTCTTTCAGTTTTCTTTTTTGGAAATTGCTTTGGAAACTGATTACTTTAAGGGAATTCCAATCCATTTAAACTAGGAAGCCATTTCTCAACATGAGCTTTATTCAAAGAATTAGAACAGAGTATGGGTCAGATACTTGGCAAACAATCAAGAAAGTTCAACATGCTACATTGAAGATGGAAAGATCCATAGCTCAAATCAAGTTCCTGAAAAATTGCAAGGTAATAAACTTTATTCCAAATTCATTTAGACTTAGAAAACCATTTAAAGATTTACTTTCAGCCAACTTCGTAAGAAAAATAGAGCAAAAAACGTTAAAAAGAAGTATTGAAGCAAAATATAAAAATGTTGCTTATTATAAAAAAGTAAAAGTAGAAAATGAAAAGAAAATTTCTGGAATCTTAAGGGATACAGTAAAAGCAGAATTGGATGACTGGCTAAAAATTGGAGTAAGAAACAAAAATAAGAAATTTGTTAAAAAGCTGAACCTTAAAGAAGAGAAATTTTTGAAGAAAAACTATTCCAGTAAAAACAAAAAAACTGCAGTTCTTAGTCATGTAAAGGACAACACTGCTACTGGAGTTAGCCAAGAATTATTACAAGTGATAAATAAAGGAAGTAATTTCAATCTATCCAAAGAAAAAATAAATCCAGAAAAATTGATAATTGAATTGGAAAGCATCTGCAGCACTTTAGAAAAAGAGGACCAAATTAAAGCAGACCTCATCAGAACAGATTACTACAATAGCCTTACAAAATTCCAGAAGCAAGTAAGGAAACCTCAAAAAAATTTTGATAATAGTCAATTAAAAGCTCTTAAAGATTTCAGAAAAAATGAAAGTGTAGTTGCTGTGAAAACAGACAAAAGTAAGTTGATTACTATTATGGATAAGAAAGATTATCTAGAAAAGATGGAAGAAGAACTAAAGAAACCTATGTATGAAGAAGTAAAAGAAAACCCACTACCAGATTTGATTAAAAAAAGTCTCTAAGCTTATTTCACTTCAAAAAAAGAAAAACCAGCTTCCAGAAAACTATAAACAATTCTCAAAATTACAGTTCAGATTACCTCAAATATATGGAATAGTCAAACTGCATAAAGAACACCAACCAATTAGACCAATAATAGACTCAAAAAACTCTATTCTTTCAAATCTAAACTATTTTTTAAAGTCACACCTTCAGAATCTTTTAAAAGAGCCACCTAACTTGATTAAAAACTCAATGCAGCTAAAAGAAAAACTAGAACTTCTTCCTAAATTAGATTCTCCTATTATGGGTAGTTTAGATATAGTGTCTATGTATACTCACATTAATATAGATCAACTTATAGACTTTATAGCGGAAGACTTGGCAGACCTAATAGTTTTTCACAACAAGGAAAAAAACATATTAGTTGGAATTTTTGAAATGCTTACTTTCTCTTTGCAGAACAACTACTTTCAATTTGGGAAAACTTTTTTCATTCAAAAATCGGGGCTAGCAATGGGCTCCCCACTCTCCCCACTCTTAGCTAACTATTATGTGGGAAAACTAGAAGAAAAGATACTAGTACAACCCACATACTTCTGCCTATATAGCAGATACATGGATGACATCTTATTTATAATAGATAGCTCAGAAATTATTCCAGAAAGAATTCTAGACTCATTCAATGAATTAGATGATTCCCTTAAGTTCACTATTGAACTTCAAAAAGAAAGAAGAATAAACTTCTTAGATATTACTATCTATTATGAAGATGAAAAATTCCTCACTAGTTGGTATAAAAAACCAATGAATACTAAAAGACTACTGGATTTCAATTCGTATCACCCAGTTTCTATTAAGAAGAATGTAGCAAGTCAGTTTTTAGAAAAAATTAATAAAATAGTTTCTACAGCAGATAAAAAAGAAGCCCAAAAAGAAGAGCTTAAAGTCATACTTGCAGAGAATAACTATCCTAAAGAAGAAATTGAGAAGCTTCTGAATTTTAATGGTACGAAGAACCCACAAAAGCAACAAGTAAAATTCACTAGAAAAATTTCTTATCACAAAGGTTTATTTGAGGCTTTAAAGAGAATTAGTAAAAAATACAATATTAGGCTAGCTCCAAGTTTAGAGAATAAAGTTAAAAATTTTTTCCCTAAAATAGTTCAAAGAGAAGAAGATATTTTAAAAATGCAAGGAGTAGTTTATGAAGTAAATTGTAGTTGTGGACTATCTTACATAGGGGAAACAGGTCGCAGACTAGAAACTCGTATAGCTGAGCATAAAGCAGCTATAAAAAATTGCTCCAACAAGACTGGATTAGATAGGCATGTTAGAGAAACTGGGCATAGCATGGATTGGAATTCCCTTAAAGTAATCAGTTTCCAAAGCAATTTCCAAAAAAGAAAACTGAAAGAAGGAATAGAGATTGAGAAAAATCAAAATTCCATCATCAATGACTGCAAAGGATTTTCCCTGCCTAACATCTGGCAGGATTTGTTGAAAAATAACCTAAACCGTCAAGGTTAACCGTAACTGTGATAGTGACAAGGAAAAAGTGACAACAACAAGTCAGCCTGAAGAAGGAGAAGAGTTTTCTCTGAAAATTTGCTATTAAAGAAAAAATTTCCTAGTAAAATCCCATAAGTTACTTTAGATTATTAATTCAATTAAACTAGGAAGCCATTTCTCAACATGAGCTTTATTCAAAAAATTAAATTCTAAGTTGTGCCAATTAGAAATTATGAGACCACTTGCTTACATTTACAATGGGGCTGCCAGACATTTCAAAAATAAATACCAACTTAATGAACTACTAAAAAATAATAAAATTGTGGGGGAAAAAAAGGTTTTTTTTTTTTTTTTTTTTTTTCAGCTACTGGCATGGTAAAAGTGCATGTGATGCTATAAGTGAGCTACATAAGGATTATGCAAAAAAAAAATTTAATCTCTAAACAGAGTGTGTGCAAGCCAAAGAGATGCAGCTTCATTTGTTGCTGCACTTTCTTATTTAGTACAAAATATAACACTACTGATTCTTGAAAGTAAAACTGTTCAAGCCTACAGGTCTTGTAAGGAAGGAGAATGGGCTAATGTAAAACCTGTTGTAGGAATACAATCAAAACATTACTGGCTGATGAAAAATAATGAGACTTACATGGGACATACAATTAAACATCAAGTTGAAAAAGTTCAAACATCCAGCCAGGTGAAAAAACATTACTCAGTAAGTGATATCCAAGTAGGTGAGGTGTGTTTATGACAATAATTGGTGTATGGGGAAGATTACAGGTAATGGTATGTCTTGAGAGTTCAAGGACATTACTGTGTCATTTATGCATTTCCATAGTACAGCTAAAAATGTTTCAGTGGCCAGAGGAATCTGGAAAAAAGAAAGATGAATGTCCAGTGCCATTACAAAATGTGCTGCTAAAAGTAAGGAATTCTACTCCACTTGGACTATCTGCAAGACTCTACACTTTTGACCAAAAAGAGCTGAAAAATATCCAACTGATCTGTGCTTAATCCTCCTATAAACCTACTTGTAACTTTATCAATATGCTACAAAGGAATTGTTAATTATCGAAAAGTCTAATTGCAAAAATTAGTTATATTTTTATGAAAGTAAAATTAATAAAAAAAATGTAATACCAATTGTGTAAAAAATTTGTGTTATTGAAATACAGTGATGTTACAGTAAAATAAGATTATGTTTGTAATATGTACTGCCTAAAAAAATATAATTTCGAATGAGCAGAGTAGAACATTAGCAAAGTATGAGGTTGCAAGTAATTCACCTAAAAAAAAATGAAACCAGAAAAAATATATTGCCATGTTCTGCACAATTTGAAAAACTTTTTGTTAAATGTTTTTGTGCTGGGCTTCAAAATATAATATAATTGTACTAATCAAATACCAGTAACCTATGTTTAAACTTTAAAAACTGATTAAACTATGTTTTCAGTCAAATATGGACAATCTATTGCATATTGTGTTGTATTATGCAGAAATGCTGAAAACATGTAATTTTCAAAAAAATATAAAAACTTTAACAGGCAAAAACACACTATACTACACTGAGCAATTTATTAACAACTGATAGGGCATTAAATGGACACATCTTCAGATTTTTAAAAAATGGGGTTTTTGGGTAACTGCCATTCAAAAACTGAATATTTTTTAACTTCAGCATAACTTAAAATAGAATTTTATGGACTGCATGCATCCCAGGTTTAAAATGAAACTTGCTGTTGGATGGTTGGTTGGTTAATTAATTTTAATGGCCAAAGGGCCATGGTTGGCCAAAGAGCGCCAAACAAAGGACATCAAAACAAAACAAAATCAATAAAAAACGTACACAAGGTTAAAAACAGGCTGATGTGGTAAAAATGAAACATGAGAGTGAACAAGTTAAAATCTAGACGAGTTTAAAAAAGTCAATTTCGCGTAAAAACGAAAACACTGCTTTCACGTCGCAGGCCTCGCCAATAATAACTTGCAGCGTAGCAGCTGCTCCTTCGTCCAACAGATGAGAGTGAAAATGACGAAAACGATGAGTACAAAACCGAACACAAGTACACAAAACATGAAGGACAGTGAAACGAAAGTTGCACGCCTCACACATCGGGACACTCTCGCCACACAGCAAAAAGCGGTGAGTAAAACGACAGTGCCCAATGCGGAGACGTGCAAGGACAACTTCCTCACGACGGTTCTTCCGCAAACTGGACTTCCAAAGTCCGATCTGTGGTTTGATAGAATGCAACTTATTGCTGCCCTGCTGAGACCATAGGGACTGCCACTCGTCCAGGAGAAATGTCCGGATCAAAGGTCGAAAATCGCGGAAAGATAGTGGCAGCCAAGCTGGCGACATGGAGGAAACAGACCTGGCAGACAGATCTGCCAGCTCGTTACCCCTAAAACTTGCTGTAAAACTACCATAGAGGGACTTCAAATTGCCATCCTTACTTACCTGAAAAAAAAAAAATTATTTAGTATGAGAAAAAATTTCTCAAAATGCAGAACAAAGGTAATTTTTTTTTATGATGAAAATTTATTTTGTTTCCTTATTAATGATGTCATCAGACTAATTCGAACTATACTAAGTTAAAATTCAATTCAATATCTACAAAATAAGAAAAAAATAGTTGAACTGATTAAACAGTTTGGAAGCAGTGCTCATTTTAAAATACAGCATTTTCCCCATTTTTAAAAGATAGCTAGTTTTTAGCCAAACTTCAAAACACTGTAGCAATGTAGCAAGAAAAAGAAAAAAAGAGGAAAATCCTTCAGGGTATTTAATGTCTCCATTAGTTGTAACTACTGTAATTTTTCAAAAAAAAATCTAAAATGGCCACCTGACACGTGTTGGCAATGGGTGCCTGAATAGAGATGGAACGATTCCTTATCGAAAAGCCGGGCATTTGGGCTGGAGGACAGGAAGACATGTCGTCCAAAAGCTGTACATCTGGTTACCTTTTTCTTTCTATTGAACATTTCATGGGAAAAGCTTACTCACTCCCTAAGAAACAGTTAAATATTTTTCCTCAGTATTTGACATGACCTTTGAAATTGGTTTTCACAGTTCTTGTACATTTGTTCATCTTTGTGTGTGTGTGTGTGTGTGTGTGTCATTTTTGGTTTCAATTTAAGTGGTCAGCAGCTAAAATTTATATCAGTACATGTGATATGGAATTCTAATTACATTTTTTTCAAGCACTTTTTCTTGTTCATATTTGTCATATTATCATTGTATGCAATGAGGCTATGTATATATAGTACACGTACACAATGTGTGTGTGTATATATAAATATTTTTTTTTGCTCCTGTTGAAATTGGTTCTTCTTGTAGTACATACATACATTCACTAAGCTGTTCTCTGAGATTCAGAGGTTAGCTCCAAAAAGAAATACAAACTTCCAGATATTTTTACTTATTGTTGTCGTATCAAACTTCTCCATTCACAGCGATCTTGACATACAACTCGTGCTTCACTAATATCCATTACACGCCATACACAAGATCTTTTATACTTCATACTCAATCTTTTTCTCATGCAGACACTCCTGAATCTGATCCACCCATGTCTTCCTTGGCCTTCCTCTGCCTTTCTTTCTTGCCACTTGGGCTGAAAAGATTTTCTTAGTAAGCATCTCATCACTCATTCTTTCAACATGGCTAAACCACCGAAGCATATTGGTCTCCACCTTGCTAACAACATTTTGCTTCATATCACACAACTGCAATACATCTTCATTTCTCACACAATCATATCGTGTCTTGCCACAAACCCCACGTAAGTAACGCATTTCTCCAGCACACAAACGCCTCCTATGTTTTTTCTGCAGTACCCAGGTTTCACTGCCATACATCAGAGTAGGAACAATTACTGTTTCATACACAGCCATGCAGGACTCTCTAGAGAACCCATCATTCCTGTGAAAACCTCCCAGAGCAGCTATGACTTTCAAAGAAGAATTCACTAGCCTACTGATTTCACCATCCAACTTGTTCTCTCTGTCAAACATGCTTCCTAAATACACAAACTCACTCACCTGGTCAATCACAGTGCCATTTATACTTAGATTACATTCACAGTGCTACCCAATCCTCTCTCAAACACCATAACTTTGGTTTTTCCCTTATTTATTATACTCAGTTTGAATTTCATGCAAACTTCGTGCATCCGAGTCAACATACTCTGCAACTCACTTTTGCTCTCTGCCAACAGGACAGTGTCATCAGCATACAGCAATCTGCACACACGGCAATCACCAAGACATAAACCACTATTATCTATTTTGGCCTCACGCATGCATGCATTCATAAATATATTAAACAGCCATGGTGACATTACACAACCTTCTCTAACTCCTGCACCAATGGAAAACCATTTTGATAAAACATTATTCACTCGTACAAAAGCTCTACTACCAGCATACATGGCTTTAACACTATTAAGTAGATTCCCAGTAACACCATATTCATTCAATACCTTCCACAAAAGTGTCCTATTCACTCGGTCGTAAGCTTTCTCTAAATCTATAAAGGCAGTAAAAACTTTCTTCCCAACAGCCAGAAGCTTTTCAATCATCGTGTGTAATGCAAAAATCTGGTTAGTGCAGCCTTTACCAGGCATAAAACCACTCTGAACATCTCACACTTTCAGTGATGTAAGACCCCGTACTTTTTCTATAACAACCTTACCAAACACTTTCCCTGGCACACTCAGTAGGCTAATACCACGATAGTTCTTGCATTCAGTCTGATCACCTTTTCCCTTATACAAGGGAACAATGATAGCATCCTTCCAATCTCGAGGGACCATTCCTAACTCCCAGCACAACTGGCAAATTTCAGTTAACCAGTCAATTATAGAGTCACCACCATATTTCAACATCTCTGCAGTTATGCCATCAACTCCCGGAGCCTTACCATTCTGAAGAGATTTTGGAGCTTTACACACTTCTTCTCTTGAGATCCCTCCTGTGCTTTCATCCCTCATTGTAACATCATCTGCGTCTGTCGCAGAATCATCTTTGTTTTTCTGATCTAATAACTCACAGAAGTATTCACCCCATCTGTCACTTAACTCATTGGGCTCCCATATCATTTCCCCAAACTCATTCTTCACACAACTTACAACTTTGTTTCCCCTATTTTCCCCGAGTCTCATGTACTTCCAGAAGGACTTCCTATCTTTCCAAAAAGCCAGTTCACTCCTTTCCACTTTCTCCTTCCTATCTTTTGCCTTACTGTAGCGAACCAGCTTAGCAGCTTCACGCTTCTTAACAGCGATATTCATCCACAGAGACTAACTTGCAACATCCCCAAATAGGCTTCCTTCTTTCTCTTTACTGCCTCTTCAATCTCACTATTCCACCAAGCATCACCTCTATTGTAACCCACTATTGTGGTGCCACAGACCTCTTTAACAGCAGTGACAACACAGTTCTTAAAAGATTCCCACTTCTTTTCTACATCCCTCTTACCAGACTTCAGATCCTTCAGTCGTTCTCTGAGTAAGTCAGAATATTGCTGATGATCTTCAAGGAGCCTATCAACCTTTATTCTTTCTATCCTGTGTCTCTTCCTATTCCTCCAACCAACATTAAGTTTCACTCGTGACACTACCAAGTAATGATCAGAACCAACATCCGCACCTCTCATCACACAGGTGTCAACAACTAAGTGTTTCAAACGCTGATCGTAAACAACAAAATCTATCACACTCTTTTGACCAAGAGTACGATTTTCCCAAGTATATGTGTGGATATACTTGTGGTTGAAAAATGTATTAGATACACACAAACCATTCTCAATGCAGAGTTCAAATAAACTTTCACCATTATAATTCACACAAGGATCATTAAACTTACCCAGAACATTGTCAGAAATTGCATTCTGCACACCTACTCTAGCATTGAAATCCCCTGCTATTATAACTTTTTCTTTAGCACCAAACTGGCTCAAAACAGCTTTTAGCTCATTCCAGAAATCTTCCTTCTTATCAGAAGGTTCCGAGTCACAAGGAGCATACACTACAACAATTACAATTCTCTGGTTTCACTTTCAAACGAATCCAGAGAATTCTTTCACTTACGCAACTATGGTGAATCAAGTTGTCCTTCATCTTTTCACTTAAAATCATACCTACACCAGCCTGTCCTCTCATATTATCTAATACTCCAGACCACACACTCACTGTGCCATTCACTTCTTCTACCCCAATTTCCTTCTTTTTGGTTTCACTTACACACAGCACACCCAGTCTATACTTATTTATCTCCTCAATCACCTCACTCATCTTGCCATTTATACCTCTAGTATTCCATACACCAATCTTACATTCACTCAGCCGAGATCTCTTTCTCATATGCTGTTTAGAAAGTCCAGGTCGATTCCGTGGTGGACCGCCCTTCTCAAGTGTGGTAGGTCCACCATATCCCACACTTGAGTCATTCTTAATATTTCTTTTTGTCTTTTTAATCAGGTAAGTACATCAATGTGGGGGATTAGCCCACAGCTGAGGGTTCCAGTTGGTCATTCAACCCAGAATCCTTAGGTTGTTCTTCTTGTAGTGAGTATATATACAGGCTCTTTGTAATTAAAGTTCCACTTTGAAATGGCCATAAAAGGAAAACTACTGGACAAAATGTTACCAAACTTGGTAATAGTTAACAGGAGGTCATGGGATTTTATTTTCCGCAAAACAAAAAAATAAGTTCCAAAACTCACCACCAGCGTGGAATGGCGCTGTATGCAATATTGGGAAACGAAAGAAGACATGACGACATCAGTTGCAAATGTGTGTAATCGTGTCGAACACGAAACAGTGTGCGGTGTTATGCAAATACGCAACGCCCCGTCAATGGCTGACAGCAGGAGGAATGCAAATTAGAAGTACGCAAATGTGTTGTACACGTCATTGGATTTTCCACCCTAAAAGGGAGCCTCCCCGTCGGAGCTGTCATTGTTACGAGTCAACGATGTCGATAACCATGCAAGATCGTGCTTTTCTCGTGAAGTGTTATTATGAATGCGATAGCAATGCGTGGCGTGCTTTGCAGAAGTATCGTACCATCAGACGACTATGCCGAGGCCCAATGACACCGCAGGGTTTGAGGAAACAGGTTTATTATCTGTTGCACCTGGGTGGGGATGAAAGACTGTTGCTGTGGAAACCGAGGAAGCTGCTGCATTAGCAGTAGAGGAAGCAACTATGGAAAGCACACACAGGGCTTGCAGCGTAAGTGCTGTTGCACGTCGCATGGACTTACCATTGAGTACGGTGTACAAAATCGTTCGTAAAGTGCTGCTGTACTACCCATACAAAATCAAACGTGTTCAACAACTGGAACAGAACGATCCTCCAGTAAGAGAATCTTTCGCGTTGGAATTCCTTGCACGGATGGCGGTGGATGAACAGTGGCCATGGAACATTTTGTGGACGGATGAGGCCCATTTTTACCTCAATGGGGATGTGAACACCCATAATTGCAGGATTTGGGCCAAACAAATCCTTCGTGCTATCCACCCAGTTCCATTGCATTCTCCGAAAGTCACCGTTTGGTGTGGTATGACACCTCATGTCATAATTGGACCGTTCTTCTTTGAAGAGCAATCGCCAGCTGGGCCCGTGACTACCACTGTGACTGCTGTTTGCTTAGAGTCGATGTTACGACGTTTCGTGATACCGGAACTTCAGGAATGTGGCATTTTTGACACCACGATTTTTATGCAGGACAGGGCTCCACCGCACATTGGTACATGTGTGAAACAGTTACTTCAGCAACATTTCACGGATGACCGGATTATCAGCCGCCATTTCCCCATGGCTTGGCCACCCCGGTCACCAGATCTCAACCACTGTGACTTCTGGCTATGGGGTTACCTTAAAGCCACTGTTTAGGGTTATAACATCCAGAATTTGGCGGAATTGAAAACTGCCATACACCGACATGTCCGTAACATTCCTCCTGATATGCTACGAGCTACTGTTGAGAACGCAGTACTGCGATTTCACTTGCTTTCTGAAAATGGTGGCCACCACATTGAACATGAATTGTAACACGTGTTCGACACGATTACACACATTTGCAACTGATGTCGTCATGTCTTCTTTCGTTTCCCAATATTGCATACAGCGCCATTCCACGCTGGTGGTGAGTTTTGGAACTATTTTTTTTGTTTTGTGGAAAATAAAATCCCATGAGCTCCTGTTAACTATTACCAAGTTTGGTAACATTTTGTCCAGTAGTTTCCCTTTTATGGCCATTTCAAAGTGGAACTTTAATTATAAAGACCCTGTATATATCGTCATCATTGTCAACCATTATCAATCCACTGCTGGACGAAGTCCTCCCCAAGTTTCTTCCACAAGTCTGTCTTGTGCCAGTCTCCTCCACGTTACTCCGGCATACGTTCGAATTTCATCCACCCATCTCCCATGTGGTCTTCTGGGTCTTTTCCTGTCCCTTGGAATCCAGTCTAAAATTTTGGCTGTCCATCGATGGTCTTTCCTTCTGGCAATATGTCCAGCCCATTGCCATTTCAGGGATTTTACTCTGATCACAATGTCTTCCACTCTTGTCATTTTTCTGATCCACAGTTTCCTCTTCTTTTCTCTCCTGGTTACACCAAGCATGCACCTCTCCGTGCTGCTTTGAGTTCTTGTATGTCTCTTTTAGTTAAGCTCCACGTCTCTGCACCATATGTAATCACTGGAAGGATACATTGATCAAACACTTTTCTTTTAAGACATAATGGCATATTTCTCTTGAAATATATATATATATATATATATATATATATATATATATATATATATATATATATACACGTATATATATATATATATATATATATATATATACACGTCGCTTTTAATCTCTTTGGGGCACTGGGAAGAAGACATTATGTCAGATGCTAAGTAAATTTTTGAACATGTAAAATATCGCTTTTTGAACGTTTAATTTGTGACACACGTCATTTTTAAATTCTTTGGGGCTTTGCAGGGAAGACACCATGTAATAGAAGGCACTATGTCAGAAACTATGTAATTTTTGAACATGTAAAAATACATTTTTGAAAGTTTAATTTGTGACGTACGTTGCTCTTAATCTTCTTGGAGGGGCTTAAGCCCCAGAAGTCCCCTTCGTAGGTGCGCCAAATGATTGTATGGCTTAAGTATTCTCTACTATCATGATGTTTTTTGTTTTGCTTTTTTGCACATTTTGAGAACAAAAACACAGATGCTTAACTGAATTCATATTTTGATCAAATTGCATTGTTTCTATGACAGATCCAAAAATTTAAACCAAATTTAACTAAAGAATAAAGAAAATTTGTCTTTTAAATTATTTTGATTTCCTCTCACTTGATCCAGGGACAGCACACATGAATGAAAAAAAAAAAAGATGCTGAAATTGAAGACAGACAAAATCTTCATTAATGCAGAGTGATCCATAGTTAAAACACACTTGAATATTCTAATTATCGCAAAGGCAGTGCTGGGAAGCGATTTATACATTTAATGAGCTGCTTATCGTGGTTCTCGATCTCTTTTCACTAAATAGCAAACTTGAGGGTCACCAATTTTTCATAGGCTTGCAACATTTTTCCATTGGCGTCTTAGTATAACAAGTGTATTGAATCTGAAGAAAATCTTTAACACTGGGTTATTTATTTTACAAATTCTGACATTATGTCATGGGGACAGACTCAGATGAGCTACATAAGAATTTGTTTATGCTCTAAGCATTTTGAAAACCAGAGAACCTCATTAAAATCCAAGCATGTTCAGCACTAATTGATGTAATGCATGTAAACATTTTATGATCACCACTGTTTATACGAGCAAGAAAATAAACCTAAAAGGCTTTTAAAATGGTGTTCAATTCTTTATATCATTGAAAAATGCTTTTCCCTTTTTTTTTCTAAAGAGATTTTAGTTATCATTAACACATTTCCAGATAAACAAAGCAAATACCATATACACTTGCACATAAGCCAAATGTTTTTGGAAGAAATCTTGCTTTCAAAGTTGGGGGGTCAGCTTATACACAAGTCAGTAAAAAAAAAAAAGGCTGGAACGACGAATTTGTTTACATTTTTGGAGTGGCTTTCCGCATGTTGAAATGTAAACAAATACGTTTTTGACCGTGGTTAACAGCATGTTCTTCAAAAGTACTTCTAAAAAAGAAAAGAAAAAATGAAATATTTTTCCACTCAGTGAAGGATTCCTCCAGGGGTAGAGCAACTAATATGATAAGTGAAAAACCTCATCCTGTTTCAAATTGAGACCATGAATTTTCATGCTTCCAAAAATGGAATACCTCATTACTTCCCATGTGTAATCGCAGGGCGGGACTCCATCTTTTGAACTGAATATGCAGTGAAACAGACACCGCATAAATCACTTAGCTGTTGGGCTGGGCCACAGCCAATCGGGGAATCTCTCTCTCTTCTCTGGAATGCATGTTTTCCACTCTGCGCTAGCGAAAGCCATTTGCGCTATCGAAGAGCAAAGACACTGTGCTCTATAAAAGGCAGTAACTTTTTAAAAAAAGGCCAAAATGGTCTTGTTATTTCTCGGATGGAAGAATTTTATGATGCAATTTCACCAGAAATGATTCTAAAGTCTCTCAAAAAATTATGCATAAGTAAGGCAATGAATATTACTGGAGTTACTTTTGGAAACTTTGATAGTGAATTGTACTTCTAAGGTTTTTACAGAAGAGAATCCAGAAATTTGCATAATTCATTTTAATAAATATATTTTCCAAACTCTTGAAATTTAATATTGGCTTATATGCAGGTCAAGGTTTCTCATAAATTGTTAGCTCTTGCAGCAGGGTGTCGGCTTATGCAAAAGTGTATATGGTACTTAAAAAAGACAGAAAATTATAAATTCTTCCTTCACTTTAAGGGATGAGTTGCCGAACTTTGTAGTTCAGCACCAAAATTGAAAGGGGAGGATATTTCTTCTATGGAAAATGTGCCATCCGTGGAGCTCTTGACATCTTCCCAAAATGATATTCGTTTCCCGAATGTTTTACTGTGCAAAAGACAACTCATAAATGTATGCCACTACCATTGTTTGGTGGCTTCAGTGTTACTGAAATGCATTGCTGCTGCTGACTCTACTTGAAAACACATAACTGGTGTATGGCCTTGCAGAAAGCATGAATTCTTAATACGTAAAAAGGGGAAGCTCTTTTAAGCAAAAATTCACTTAGAAACCCTACATACAGCTTCTTCCTGCTAACATAACAAAGAACATTTTCTTGAGCCTCTCTGCACATTCTTTCAAAATCATCTGTATGCACTTCCATTTTAGGATCCACCAAATTTTGACTGAGATTTATTTTGAGCTGCTGAAAACTTTCATCTTTCAGGCAGTTTTGTGCCCTGCAAGAAATCAACAGAAGTGTCATTCTAAGAAGGATCTGTTTTTTTATTACTTCCAGAAGGGGTATTCCCTTTTCACACAGAAACAAGAACTACAAACATTTTATATGACCTGCAAAATTTCTACCTTTGTGATGTTGTTGCTTACCACTTTTGCATGTATCAATCTCCACCAGATTGCTAGGGTCGCCTATTTCTATGCTTCTCTTTCAGACCCAGTCAATACAAACCAGGCAGGCAGGATTAGGGGAATATACGTAAAGTATTTGGCAGTTAGCTAATATCAATCGAAAATAAAGATTTCATTCAATAGTGGAGCCACTGCAACACAATGTCCCCAATCGGATGGGAAACAGTGCCCTATCAAAGTAACAGAGAGCATAGATTTGTTATGGGCAAAAATTACATTTGCAGTTATACATATCATGTATTTAACTTATTGTGTACCAGTATTTCTGGTGATTGTGTTCCAGTTTTCTAGAATTTGCTCTAATATGCATGCATCGTTTTGTATGATTCTACATATCCTCAATAGAATTCACGTCTGGCAACTGTGTATGCCACAAAAAATTCATTGTAATATTGGATGTTTTACGCTCTCAAAAACAAGGAAGTGTATCAGTAAACAATAGGAGAACTTCTATATATTGTAAATGTCATCCGTCCAGATATTGTAACAGCACTAGGAATGCTAGGAAAAAAAGTACAAAACCTTCAGTCAATGACTGGAAAGCTTTACAAAGTGTAATCCATTAGCTTCAACCTACAAGCTTCACATCAGTTTTGAAACTAGCATTGAACTATCAGCTTTTTCTGATGCGGATCATGTAGGTGACATACAAGACAGAAAATCAGCTACTAATTTCATCGTAAAATTGAGAGACACTGTTGTTGCTTGGAGCAGGAAGAAACAGAACTGCATTGTTCTGTCATCTGCAGAAGCTGATTTTATTGCAGCTTTAAATGCGTCTAAATTGGTCGTACGGATAAGAGACCTATTAAATGATCTATATATTCCTCAAACCAAATCCACTACACTTTTTTGAGGACAACAAGGTAAAATGGACAAATCTACTGTTTTGCCACTGATTTTCATTTCAACTTCCAAAAAATTTTGCTTTGGGTTGCAGATTACAGGCAAGCTCATAACAAAGGTCATTTACTTGTTCCAAAGAAATGTGAATCTTTTCAAAGAATGTTTCTTTCCTCGTAGATACTGCTTTCCAGGGCATAGTTTTCACTTACCCAGCATAATTACAGAACTGCAGCAATGGGTTATATTGTCGTAATTCAGGGTGATGAATTCCCACAGTTATGGCATGCCTTCTGTTTAGGTAAGCATCTACAATCAACCAACGATATCAACAGTTGCCCTTGTCACCAACAATTCTTAGAAAATCTACAAGAGATTTCTCTTGATTTGTATAACCTGTGATTTTAAATGCTACTTAGTACATTTGCTCAGGAAAATTGCAATACTGAGGTGCACCTATCTTTGTGCATCATCAAGTATATAGTCCTGCCACCATATGGAGATTACAACATTGACCAGCAGAAGGGAAGTAAGTTCTTAACTTTTATTTTTTCCAATGAAAACATTCTGTTCCAGAGGGAAAATGCTTATATTTTCTTGCTTCATAAATTTTCCTCTCTGTTGTATTCTTATTTTGTTATTCTTACAGCATGCTATATCCTATAAAAAAAAAAATAAAATAACACATCATCTTGTAAATAAGTATTGACTCAAAATCCATGTGAAACACATAAAAAGACTGGCTTAGGCAAAGAAACAATTCAACTTGTTATAATACAATATCTCCATAAAGGAGCTTCCTCAGAGAAAAAAAAAAAATGGAATATATTTTCTGCCGAGCTATTTGAAAGTTGGATTGGCCTCTTTTGTGCTTGGCCTCCTTATTCAAGTTTTGTGCTTTTGCTGGATTAGCAGATCATGAACTACTACTGAACTCCAAAAAATTGTTCTTAATCTCCTGTCTTTCTTTTTAAATGACATAGATTTAAAATCCTTTATAGATTATATACTTTTCAGTTCATAAAGCAGATTACTATAGTACCATAAATCAAAGATTCTCAGCAAAGATTTATACCATGATAAATCCTTCTGCAGAATTACAATTCACCTAATTCATCACATTATACTTTTGCACAACGCTATAGCAGAATGATATTAAGGTGATCTAAGAAGTGCATTAAATTTTTATATCTGAAAACATAAAAAAAGATCTTGCACACCTATGCTCAACTTAGTAATGTCTCTCTCCTGAAATCCTAGCAAACTGCTATAATGTCCACGGACAAGCATTTAAGAATGTTGCAAACCAGAAGTGTTAACTCAGGAAAACAAAAAGCAAAAGCAACACAAAATCGCAACATGATTTAGGTTCACGATTTATATTTTAACTGAAGGAATATAATGAAGTGATTGTGATCAAATGATTCTTCTATGATAATATCTTAAACACATTCATAGTTTCTTACCAGCATGACCGAGTCATAAAAGGTGGAACATCTGCAGGAATTTGTACCAGTATATTTTTACTTTTCCCTCTATATGAATATGAAATTGCCTTGAGGGATGACTCTTCTATGTGAATTTCTGGTTGTGTATTTCACATTAATGTGATCTTTCCTTCACTTCTATTATTCAGTAAATGCTTTGAAAGTGCACTTTTCTTCAAGAATTTTATGTTGCAGACTTTGTGTGACTTTTAACCTGAATGAGTGAACAAATGTGTTATAAGGTTACCCTTCTGCGAGAATTTCTTGCTGCACATTTCACATTCATGGGGTTTTTCACCTGTATGAATTAGAAAATGTCTTAAAAGTACACTCTTCCATGAGAATGTTTTGTTGCACACATCACATTCATAGGGTTTTTCACCTGTATGTGCAATCCTATGCTTTGAAAGAACTCTTTTCTCTGAGAATTTCTTCTTGCATATATCACATTCATAAGGCTTTTCCCCTGTATGGCTTAACAAATGACTTGAAAGAGTACCCTTTTGTGTGAACTTCTTTTTGCACACTTGACATTCATGGAGTTTTTGCCCTGTATGGCACAGCAAATGACATGAAAGATGACCCTTCCGAGTGAATTTCAAGTTGCATACTTCACATACATAGGGTTTTTCACCTGTATGACACAGCAAATGAGTTGAAAGATTACCCTTCTGTGTGAATTTTTTGTTACATACTTCACATACATAAGGTTTTTCACCTGTATGACTCATTAAATGATTTAAAAGACTACCCTTGCGTGCAAATTTCTTTTTGCATACATCACATGCATAGGGTTTTTCACCTGTATGGCAGAACAAATGAGTAGAAAGATTACCCTTTTGTGTGAATTTCTTGTTGCACACTTGACATTCATAGAGTTTTTCACCTGTATGGCACAACAAATGACTTGAAAGATTAGCCTTCTGTGTGAATTTCTTACTGCAGACTTTACATTCATGCAGTATCGAACCTGTGTGAATGAGCAGATGTCTCGAAAAAGCACCTTTCTGTGAGAATTTCTTGTTGCACGTTTCACATTTATAGGGTTTTTCACCTGTATGTGTGAGCATATGCCTTGAAAGAGTAGCTTTCACTGAGAACTTCTTAGAACACATTTCACATTCGTGGGTTTTTTCACCTGTATGGGTGAGCAAATGTCTTGAAAGATAATCTTTGCATGAAAATTTCATATTGCACATTTCACAGTCATGTGTTTCCCCATCTGTAGGAGTGACCAAATAACTTGAAAGATTATTCTGCACGAATTCCTTGCAGTCCATATTTACTGAATGAGTTATATAATCAATGAAGAATAAATGCCTTTACAAATGCTTTTTAATTCAGTTATTGGGATGTCTACCTATGTATTCCTGACACAGTGCAGTCTGCTGTTTCAATTTAAAAAATGATAGGTACCCTTTGTGAGGCAGGCATAGTTTCGAGCTTTGCATTCTCACACTTGGGAGATTGTCTGTTTCATAGGAATCTACAAATTTAGAAGAGTAACAGGTTAAATTTATTTCTTGTGGGTTCTTGGTAGTGTGTAACAGCAATTGCTCCTATGCAAGTATTTAAATTCACATTTATGAGGAAGGGTGAATTTTTGTTCATTTATACTATAAATCACTTTTTGCTTACTACATAACTTTGCATTCTCACACTTGGGAGATTGTCTGTTTCATAGGAATCTACAAATTTAGAAGAGTAACAGGTTAAATTTATTTCTTGTGGGTTCTTGGTAGTGTGTAACAGCAAATGCTCCTATGCAAGTATTTAAATTCACATTTACGAGGAAGGGTGAATTTTTGTTCATTTATACTATAAATCACTTTTTGCTTACTACATAACTTTGACCAAACAGTAAATGTTTTAGTACATTCGTAAAATTTTTCAGTACTTATTATAAATGATACTCATAAGAAACACAAATAATTTTCATCATTGTTTGTTTGATATCTATTTAATGAAGCCAAAGATAATCAATGCAAATACTGAGCTTGCAGTTTGTTCATTTATTAATTTATTATCAGCAGCATAACCCATTCATACAATTACATTTTTTGTGGAATTGCCAAATTTTTCAGTTTCTTAGAAATATAGACCTTATTTGTTTTTCTTTCCAAATTTGTGCAAGTACTTGTTACTCATCTGGAAGGAACACAAGGGTTTATTCGAAGTTGGATTTCCTAGTCTGTAAACGTGGCATTTACACATGCTATTTTCCTGACCTCTACTACAATTTGTGTACAAAAATAGGCAAAAAATTTCAGTTGCCCATAAATATAACAGGTTCTAAGAAAAATCGTTGCATGCAACTTAGAGGGAAAGTAAAATATAAAAAAGCCCTATAACATACAATTGCTAGCTCTCTTATGCAAAACGATCGCCTACGTGTTGAACTGTTGGAAACCAAGTAAAGCGTAAAACTACTTCAGTTTTTTAGGTACATCAAGACCAATTAATACCTTCCTTATACGCGTAATTTGAACAAACAAGGCACCAATTAACATCATGGAACACCGTTTATCTTTGACTGTTTTTCGGAAAGCCCAAATAACTGCTTTCAGCTCAATCACAAAACGCACCCTGGTGGTAAAAGCTGAAGTTCGAACTGCAAATTATCACTTGAACCAAGGCTGATCTGGATGAAGAAAAGGTTATAACATTAGCGTTGAAGACAATAGACTTTTGGTGATTGGCCAGTGGGCGTTAGGGACGATTTCAGCCGTTAGAAGGCACTGCGTCCCAAGGTATAAACATCTCAGTTTTCACGTTGTTTGAATTGCTGGATTGTGTATGTTCGTCGTTTTTTTCTTGTTTCTTTTAAAAGAAACTTAGTTTTAAAACAAAACTGTCGTTTTCACAACAAAATCTAACCAATTTTAAAAATCGTTTACTGTTGTGTGCCGATATGCACATCTTCTGAGAAGGAAAAACGTGGGATTTTCATTCCATGAGTTTCCCTCAAATCAAAACCTAAAACAACTGTTGCTGACAGAAATATCTCGTCGGGATTTTGCTCCAAATGACAAGTCATCTTCAACTATTGTTTGTGATAAGCATTTTCATTCTGATAATTACGTACCTAATTCAATTTTAGAAAAAAAAACCTCAGCTATATAAACTTATATTAAATAAAATAGGCAGCCCCGGTGGCGCAGTGGTCTAAGCGATGGCCTCTGATCATTCGTCCGAAAGGGTCCGGGCTCCAATGCCGGTGAGGCATGGATGTTGTGTTTGTCTTACGGCACTGGCTCTCTCCCTTCCCTGGAACCAGTGACCCTAAATTAGGGACGGGCGACTGCTTATAGCCCATTGAGTTGCTCACGGTGGTCGTTAAACCTCCAATCAAAAAGAAAAAAATAGGTAAATGTGTAGATTTGCGTTTTTAATTATTTCGTCGGAAAAATATTAGTACCTGGGAAAAGTGCGACGTACAGATTTTAGATTAGGAAAATTAATGGCAAATGGTGCAGAAATTTTTCAAATGTCTTTTACAGATTTTTATCGTAACATTTACCTATACGTTCGATACGTTAGGCCTACGGCAGCGTCTCTTCACAGCATCGAACTTACAGGTAAATGTTACGATAAAATTTTTTAAGAGATTTAAAATACGAAATTTCTACACCATTTGCCATTAATTTCCATACTCTAAAATCTGTACGTCGCTTTTTTTCCAGGTACTAACATTTTTCCGACGAAATAATTTAAGACGCTAATCTACACGATTACCAAAATCTCAGCCCTAGATCGTTGAAGAATAAAGGAGGAATGATATTTACACATAAATTACACCAGTTCCTACAGAGAAATTCTCTTACCCAAGTACTACGAATTCAGAATGCAAATATCCATCTGTTCATGTGAAAGTGAATATAAATACAAATGTGTAAAATCTCAAATGTAAATAATGATACGGAATCAGTTTGTTAATGCGAATTACGTCAATAGATGGCACTGCGTCCCAACTCATCTTTTCTGTCCTCGCTGTTTTTGCGTAATGTTACAGTTTGGTAGGATCCAGCTCAACCTTGCTTGAACTCTCCTCGATCTAACTTATTGACTTTATATAAATTTTCTTATCTTTCTTTTAACAATAATAGCTGTTGAACTCAAAGTCACGGGAGGAGAACAGAGTGGCAAATAGGACGCTACTTCCGGCATACGTAGAAAGCCCCTCTGTAGAAAGTAACTAGTGCGTTGACGTGTTTGCGCGATTATTTCAGTTCTAAATCTTTAAGATTTTGATATATCTAAGTGTATGTGACACGAAATTTTCCTGTTTAACAGTTTTCTTTCTCCCCTGTATACGGCCGGCCGCAATATAACCTTATATTTTCTTGCTTACTAGTCTCGTTCGTTTTTTCTCGGATATGAGCACTTGCTAATTACAAATTCATCTGGAAAGTTCTTGGGTCGTACGTACATTTCTCCTACTCAATTTTTACAGTCATTATGAATTGAATCAAACATTCTTGCTTTCCAAAAGGCATCCGTTCGCTGCCAACTGTCCCCTATTCATAGAGGGCGCGTCTCGTTGTTTCAGAACCACGTTTGCCAGATTATGCTGTCCAATGTCTTTGGCCGCCTTGTTTAGGAAGTAGGAGCCAAGAAGGTTAGAATAAGTGGAGTAAGGATGACGTCACAAACTTGAAGCACTTTGAGCAGACAAATTTAATGCTCAAACGTCTCACCAACATGGCGACAGTATTGTGATTGGCTGCGACTCACACGTCTCACCAACATGGCGGCAGAGGCTCTGATTGGCTGTGACGTCACCAACGTGACGTTTTGGTGGTTTCACTTTGATTGCACGACGGAACGGCTGGCCCTTAATCCATCTATTCTAACCTCCTTGGTAGGAACAAATCGAGCAGGGTGCTTTCGTAATCAGTTTTATGCTGAGCTGTTGTTTCGACAGTAATTCTTTAAAACTATTTTTTTCTAGACTATACTGCTTGATTTAGTTGCGTACTTACCAATACGCAGGGCGTAGCTAAAGTGTTTATATTGGGGGTGGGGATGGGTTTTACAGATGAAAATTACTGAATTCTTCCAATTCAATTAGATCGACTTAATTTTATGTGGGGCATGCCGTCAATTTTGAATTTTAGAATATTTAATTATCATAAATTCATTTTATTAAAAAAATGTGGTCTGAAAATATTAATGCCATTAACTATGACTTGTCTCACTTCACTGGCCAATAAATTAATAAATTCGTTTTGAGAATCAGCACTTAGATACATAACATGATACGGCCTTAATCTCTTTTCATCTAACCATTTCTTCATTATCAAGCAATGTCGAGAAATTAAGTATACGATTTGACGATAATTTCCATTTTCATCTGAGTCATCCGCGAAGTGTAAATCTGGCAACATCAAATAAAATATTTAAAGCTTTAGTACTAAATTCTCTATCATATTCTTGAAAATTACACTAGCATTTTATTTTTGTCTAAAAGAATGTCGACGGCAATGAATGAAATACGGGAATACACTACTGTACAATACAAATTGGGAATTCCGACTCCAGGACGACGAAGTTTTCAAGTTTTCGGATATTATCTGATTTAACATCCATGTCTTATTTACACCAATAAACAGACTCATATCTACCGAATATCGACGTGCTTATCTTTTTGCGAATAATGGCGAAAATCAACTAGCGTAGCGTTGTGAGCTTTAGAAGAGAAATGCAGTGATGATTTTCCCAATTTATCTTTAGCGACACTCTTCATTTTGTGCCATTGCCTTACACCCGTTTCATTTCAAGTAGAATTTGATTTCTCCCTATCTGGACTTTCAGGGAAAGGAAAACAGACAAAGCAATAAACGGTATCTTTAACAGTGCTATATTCTAAATGAGGATATCGTTTATACCATGAAGAAGAAAAACGGCTCTGCTTGGCAGCAGGAATAGAAAGGTTTGAAGGGAAAATTGCTAAGTTAGGTTGATGAGGTCCAATAAAAATAAATATTTTCTCTCAGCGTGTTTTAATTTGTTTTCTCATACCAGCATCAAGTTCGACTTTGCTGAAGTTATTTAAACTATCATAAACTTTTTTGCGTTTTTAGATCGATTCGATAGTTCATCTTTACAAGAAGTTAATATTTTGCCACACTGCTTATGAATAATTTCTGTAATCTCCAAAATTTCAACTGAAATTAAATCAGGGTTAATAATTTCCCTGTCTCGATATTTTGCAATTATTTATTTACAGTCATCGTAATAATTCAGAAAAATTTAAAACTGACCTATACAGTTTGTCCAGTCTACAGAAGATCTCAAAAAGGGTAGCTAATTTTCAGGTTATTTACTGTTTATACCAGCATCTTCCGCTACGTTCTCATTTAGCACATTTGATTTTATGTAATAGTCAAAAATTCCCCTGTTGATTTGACTGAAAATTACCGTCCCTCTTTTTCTGACGGTACATCCATGGATAATATTGTATTTAAAATGGTTTCTTCATGATGTTTTTTCCTTTTTGCAGTTGCTTCGAAAGGGTTTGCAGGACATCCAACACATTTGTTATCGTGGCAAAGTTCTTCATGCTTTTTCTTGTAATCCATATCTAATTGCTTTGTTCATTGCAAACATTCAACTTTGTACCTGCTACGTCTTTTAATATCTTTTCGTCCCATTTTACACCTCTTCTACGTAGTTAACCAACTATCAACGCATTAGTCGAAATCGCCGCTATTCTGTCTCATTTGTTTCCATTCGTTGGTCACATGAGGAAGAGAAGAGGACAACATGATTTATTTTCCTTTGTTTGAACGCTACAGACGGCTTGAGGCAGTTTCTACTTAGGTTCAGCCAGACCGTCGCCATGGCAAAGAACTTATTCTGAAGACAGAGGTCTAATCATATCCCGCATGACACAAACCGTACAATTACTGTTGACTGTCAGGATACGCAGTGATGTTTATGGCATGTCAATCAGAGCACAGTACATCCGATGGGTGCCATTAGGGCGGCCACCAGGTCCGACTTATCTTTTTATATAGAGGTTGACAGCCAGCGACTCCAGTAAACCATGCGTTTTTGCTGTCTCCGTCCCTCTCTGAGACCCTAGCCATGCTGACATTAGAAGCAAATTTTCGAAAGGAAAATACGTAGAGTTGGTTTGGTCACAGAACCAACTTTCATCCTCTTCCACTGTGTCTGTGGTTAAGCAGTAGTGAAATAATGGTTCATTTTTTTATATAAACCAGTATTTATAATGATATTTTGCGTGGATGTTAACAAAGAATTGTTTGTCTACAAAGTTCGGCAATTTTTGTCAGAGCTTATTTACTGAATAGAAATCAAAATACCGAATTTGGGAGGGTGTAACACCCCTCTACCGCTACGCCCCTGCCAATACGTGAGCTATGACGATCACGGTCGTTAGAAATTTTTCGTGTATTCATAAACGTGGTACCATAAAGTATTCCTTACTATTATGCGCGTGATCCTAGTGTTATTTGGGTCACACTGTACGGATTACACGAACAGTGTAATCATTTTGCCCGATAAGATGTGCAGGTTATTTTCATTTATATTTGCACACTTGGGCTTAAAAAAGAACATATAGACCGTATGCATATTACGTCACAATGAGGTAAACCATGCTAGCAGACGTCCTGGTGATCAACTGGTGTGCAAGCACTGTTTGCATTTGCATTGTGGATCGTTAAAGAAGATGGTGTTACGCGCTATTTTCGCTGCAGTAACCGAAGAGGGAGAGATAATGATGTTTCCTATTATACACTGCTGGCCACCCAAAATGCAACGCCAAGAAGGAAACATCTGATTGGCCTGAAATTCGCAGCATGCGTCGCCCGCGAGAGGACATGCAAACGATTAGCATTGCAGGGCATATGCAAATCATGTCCGCCCGGCACGCCACCGAGAAGCACTATAAGGGTGCACAGAAGGCGGGGTGTAAGTAGTGAAAGTGTGTTGTGTTGCCGCACCTGTTCGTGGGAAGCTTCCTGATGCCTCGTCGCAGAATACGGCAGTCATTCCAGCACGTTTCGGAGTTCGACAGAGGACGAATAGTGGCTTACCGCGACATCGGTTTATCGTACCGAGACATCGGCGCCCGTGTGGGACGACATCCAGCCACAGTACCTGTTTTTCTCGACTTGCTTATTATGGCGTTCAATGCTCAATTTGTACGCACTATCCATTTGCGTAGCAATATTGATACTCCCCAACATCGCGAAATCCACTGAACTTTCTATGTGCTTCGTAGAATTTTCATGCTTTTTCATTTTTTCACGGAGTTTTTAAGTCGTTCTTGTTTTGGTCCTCACAGAGTCCCCACCATACAACAGACATGGAAAGCAAAACAGGGAGTTTAAGACTTCGCATCCACAAATCCAGTCATTTTCCATGTACACCTTACTGTTAAAATTACGCGGATAGCTTTTATTTCAGCTATGAGCTATCTGCGTTATTTTCAAATCAGGAATCGGTCTACCAAAGTTTTTCAAGTCTAATTTTTCTTGAAATGTCAAATTGTTAAACTGAATCCGTTCAGATATTCCACAGTTTTCGCCATACTAAATACAGAATTTGATGACGCGTAAGGAACAATAACGTTTCGAACTGAACTCTAAAACAGCAAAAGCAACCTGACAGTTGATGCGAATTGTCAAATAATCAACATTTCTTCTCCGGAGAAACACGGAAAGGATTATATTGGAGTCACCCCCCCCCCTTCCCTTCTCTTTCATGTTCCCAAAGCTTAAGACGAATTGCAGAACGGGTTCTAAGCGGGACATTTCTCTATTCACCACCCTCGCCCTACCCGTCCAGCTTACCCCCTAGGCGATTGTAACAACGAGGACTGTTTTAACGGCAGCAAGTGAAAACGGATCGTATAGCTGGACTAAGGGCTGCAGGAACTGCACTGTCCGATGAAAAACAAGGAATGCGTTGCTTTTGGGGAATGGGAACTGCAGAGGGGTTTCAGAGAGGAATCGAAATCACGAGCCACGAAGTGTGCTTTTACGGCAGCCAATGAAAAGTGATTTCGAAGCGAGGGCTGCAGAGATACCAGTCCCGGTGAAGTTGTATCACCACCTTGTAAGTTTAAACACACAGATGTTACATGCGGGAATTTCAGCCTCTAGCCACGCTCTTTAGATAAAGAGCTACGAATTTTGCAGTCCCGCGCATTGCGTATATTGCAGTTGTACAATGTACAGGGAAACTAAATAAGGTTAGGCCGACGGCAGGAAGGAGAGAACAAAATTATGACATGTGCTTCGTAATATCTGGGAGGGGGTTGCAACCCCCAGCAGGAGCCACCCCCTGCCAACAAGGCTCGGTTCTATAGTAGTGCCACAGAGTTGGTAGGGCATAATTGTCCAGAATATCGAGGTAGATAAGCTGGTTAACAGGTTTGTCCACGATAACCAATGGGCCGGCACCATACAACGAAAAACACCCTCCACACGAGTACACTGCGAACTAAAAAAATACCGTAAGAACAGTACACTGTGGTAAATAGCGTTCCCCCGGCTGCCGCCATATCCACACACGGCCATCAGACTGATGGACCGTATATCTGGATTCACGAGTCTATAGGACCAGTTTCCATTGATCTACGGTCCACGATAAATGTTCTTTACACCATGCTAAACAACGAGTAGCATTCCGAGTGGAGATGAAAGACTTATGAGCAGCCGCACGACCACGGTAACCCATAGAATGAAGTTCTGTGCGAATGGTACGTATACATACCGAGGTTCCAGCATTGTTACTCACCTGTACACTGAGGTTTTGTGCAGTACTCCGTCGATTAGCTGTAACGACTCTCCTGCGGCTTCGACGTCCTCTATCACTGATTTCTTTGGTCTGCCGGTACGTTTTGCTGCTTCAGGCACGCCACATGTCTTCCACTTATTCAGTACATCCAAAACGGTTGACTTGGGTATGTTTAACCGCTTCTTGGTTTCTCTTATGGACAACTCACCAATATAACACACAAAAATCTTTTCATTCTCAGTCAGTTTTCTCCCGCCGCAACATTTTCACTCAACCTCACAGTGCGATATGATCGCGGTCAGCTGCAGGCTTGTTTTTATACCGTTTGCAGCTGTACCACACAACTTAACAACGCAGCGGATCCGTTAATTTGCTTTTGAAGGGGTGCCTGATTACTTTGGTCAATATAGTGTATATACGGGTGGAGACATTGATTACGCAACATTTCTGCCGTACAATCGCTTTGAGCTCCATATCTGTACGTGGATAAGGGTGTGAGAATGATGGAACATCAAAATTGTTACTAGTGCCTTCGAAATTACAAAAGAAGGGCTAAGTAAGGTGATCAGACGTCATTTTCTATGGGACAGTCCTCAATTTCAATGCCTCGTCCACAATTCCGCAAAAACTCCTCAATTTCTTGCTTTTTTGTCCACAATTCTCGAAATTTCCCCAAAAATTGAAACAATGGCAATTAAAAAAAAAATCAAACTTTTGGGATGCTTAGAGAAGTCAGAAAATCATCACCAGCGTCAAAACCTGCATTCAAACAGAACTTAGGTTAGCATTTGAGGAGTATTAAGGTAAGTGGGGTAACGTGACGTTGAACTTTAATTCCTAAACTAAAATATTTTACATGCAGTCTTTGAGTTTAATAACTAATATAATTTTTGATTAAAAACATGAAGAGACATGTAAATACACATGCAGAATATTACCACACGCATCATTGATACCTGTATGTGTATGAGAAGGAATATTCCAAGTACAGTAACTTTTGAAGAAACGGTTTAATGAAAAAATGTTCTAAACAGAAGTTAAACTTAATTGAATCTACCAAATGCCAAATTTGGCATCAATTACTTAATTGCAAGAAAATGAGCTCATAAATATTTGGAACTATTTTCTAAAGCGGTTGAAAATTTCCTTGAATTAAGATAGAAATCACTCTTTATTCATGGGAGACATGCCGAACAATCGAACATAGTCGTCCCGATAATTGTGGTGTTATTAGGTGCACAAATAAGTTTTAAGACAACGCAACATGTAATTTGAGAGAAAACAACAACTTTACGAATCAAAATAAGCGCGCCGCCCCGGTGGCGCAGTGGTCTAAGCGATGGCCTCTGATAATTCGTGCGAAAGAGGGTCTGGGTTCGAATCCCGGTGAGGCATGGATGTTGCGTTTGTCTTACGGCACTGGCTCTCTCCCTTCCCTGGAACCAGTGACCCTAAATTAGAGACGGGCGACTCCTAATAGCCCTTTGAGTTGCTCACGGTGGTCGTTAAACCTCCAATCAAAAAAAAAAAAAAATAAGCGCCGTCATTATCTATTACCTTCCGCCATCGGTCGGGTAGCTGACTGATTCCAGGCATGAAGACTCGTCGTGTGACGCGATGAAGTCGTCAACCCATTTTTGCACTTCGTCACATGTCCGGAACCGTACAGCCGACAAATCATGTTGCTTCGATAGGAACAAATGATAGTCTGAAGGGGCTGTGTCGGGACTATACGCCGGGTGCTCCAAAACTTTCCAGCCAAGAGTTAATATTTCCTTCACTGATTTCGCGACATGCGGCAATTTCACGGGACGCAAACCTTTACCAGTGAAAGGACGTTTCCGACAGATTTCCTGGTTCAATCACAGCAATTGTTGCTTTTAGCAATCGAAATTAACAGTTTGACCCTGTTCTAATGGTTTATAATAGAGCATACCCTTCATATCACACCAGATGCACAGCAGAACTTCCTTGAAGTGAATATTACGTTTCGGTGTCGAAGTCGTTGCTTCACCGGGGTCTACCCAATTTTTTTTTTTTTTTTTTTTTTTTTTTTGGTTTGGGATTGTCGTACCATATCCAATTTTCACCACCCGAAACGATTTTTCACAGGAGACTTTCTGTGTTGTTTATTCAACAGATTCAAACACTTTATGACACGCTCATCCTTGTTCCTCTGGCTCAGGTCATGTGGCATTCATTTTCCTCTCATCTGAAACTTTCCCATTGCGCGTAAACGATTGGAAATGGTTTGTTGAGTTGCCCCCAGTTGTTCAGTTAGTTCTTTTTGCGTTTGAGACGAATCTTCATCCAGCAATGCTTGCAGTTCCTCATGTGCAACCTTCTGCGGGGCGCCGCTACGTTCTCGACCACTAACATCAAACTCACCTGCTTTAACTCACACATGCTTTTCGATACAATATTCTCCCCCAGAACAGAACAGATCGAAGCACATGCTTTTGCAGCACTTTTTCTTTAATGAAATTCGTAAGGAATATAGTGTAATGCAGTATCGCTTGCCATTTTCACCTACCGATGTGCAAGTGCGTGTGACTGTTGGACAAACTTCTGTCACATTTTATATTCTGGACCAGTTACGGTCACAAGCTAACAACACGGGGGAATGTCGGATATGTATATTAGCGGTATACGTCACACAAAAAAAGCTTTAAAACTTATTTGTCTACCTAATATTTTGTTCCTGTTTTAATTGGATTTAACTAAAATATTAATAGGATGGGAGTAGATCTCACCTTTTTCAGCATCTCCTGTTTTGCAATCAAATCAGTAACAGATAATAAATTTGGTTGCATTGGGTAGATTCGTTGAGAGTTCTGCAACTTTTGTTCAGTACATTTTTTTCATTAAACCGTTTCTTTAAGTGAAGTTATTGTACTTGGAATATTCCTTCACATAGAGATAACATTTAGGTGTCCCATGATTTCTCTGCAAACTCTGCATAGTAATTTTCTGGCTTGATATTTTTTCTTGTACAAAATGTAGCATTGTTTGCACAAGCTTCCCCCTATGAGTAACATTTAAAATTTATTAGAATATTCTGCATGATAGTATTTCATTGCTATTTAACACTGACAAGGGAACGGTCCGGACCGTTGTCGCTAGATGCACAGTGCTTATATCATTCGACAGTACTAAAGGGGCAATGTACAATGACAAACTTTTAGGTGCTATGGAATATAAATGATGAAATTATAGGACTTCAAAAAACACTGGCAGAGAAAATATTCATTGAATCTTCATTACTCTTGCGGGCCGTATCGGAACTGTTTTTGTTGTTTTAAGCAATTGATATACATTACAAAGCATTAACGAAAGGATGTACAATATAGCGTGTTCAGTAATGGATATACATTGCACTCACCTTTCATGTACGACAAAAAAATATGATCTTTAATTATGGAATGATCCAAACAAAAGTAGTTCTCACAGTGAGCACATTTCATGAATGCTGTTTCCAAATTCCTCTATTAGGCCAGATTCAAAACAATACTGGAGAGGTGTTTGGAAGTATTCAGGGTGAGTAGTGACATAACTACACTTATAAAATGCAAAGCGGATTAGGTTTTGAAATTGAGGCGCTGAAAACTGATAGTGAACAAAAGACTGCAGACGGAGAAAGTGGTCTCTGTGCCAAAAGTTCATGTCTGATGTTACCAACAGTGTCCGTTATGAATTTAACCATATTTGTACAGGGACTTCTTGCACTTATTTTTTATAGAAATAATTGTAAGAAGTTCTAATATAACTTTCATAATATACACTGGCGGAAAGTGAAAAAAGACCAAGAAGGAATTGGCGGACGATCATGAAATTTACATATGTTAATGGGGTCGAGTTTACGTAGGTGTGATATTAATTTCGGGACCATCCGGTGAGCGCTTACGCCACAGCATGGCATAATATGCAAATTATCGTCGGTGGTATTTAAGGAGTACGGCGAAGTGAATGTAATCAGTCGTCGGCATACGGACACGTGCGAAGACCCTGAAGAAGCTGCAATGCCTGGACATGCAAGACGTGTACGATATCAGCAGTTATCGGACTTTGAGCGAGGTCGTCTAGTCGGATTCCGCGAGGCCGGGTGGTCATATCGTCGTATTGCGGAGCGAATTGGACGGGAAGTATCGGTGGTGGTACGATGGTGGCGTAGATGGTCCGAGGAACATTCCCACACGAGAAGACGTGGAACCGGGAGTCACAGACGTACTGATGAGCTGACCGATCGAAGCATAAAAAGAGCGGCGCTGTCAAGCAAAACATCCACTGCGACGCAAATCCGAGCTGCCGTTGCACCTGAGGTGACTGTGCGAACAATCCGCAATCGTCTACTGGATACAGGACTACGTGCACGTGTGCTTGTGGCATGTGTACCACTGACTCCAGCCCACCGTCAGGAACGGCTGCAGTGGTGTCGCCAACGTCTGCACTGGAGAACGCAATGACGATCTGTCATGTTCAGCGATGAAAGCAGATTCTTCTTGGGAGCCTATACAATGGCCGTATGCGTGTTCGCAGACGCACAGGGCAGCGTCTCCACCCTTCTTGCATCCGCCAGCGACACACAGGGCCTACACCTGGTCTCTGGGTGTGGAGAGCGGTCAGCTATCACTGCCGTACACAACTAGTGCTTGTACCGGGTACGTTAAACAGCACCTCCTACATCAACATCATCATTCAGCCCGTTGTTGTGCCATTTGTAAGGTCGGTCCATCGTGGTGTTTTCCAGCAAGATAACGCACGCTCACACACGGCGCGTGCAACGCAACATGCACTTCAGGGTGTGAGACAACTTCCACGGCCTGCACGTTCACCGGATTTGTCCCCCATTGAGCACGTGTAGAATTTTATGGTACAACGATTTATCCGGTCTTCACGGCCAGCCACAACCATTCCGGATTTACGCGTCCAGGTTGAGGATGCTTGAAACTCAATACCCCAAACTTACATCCAACATCTGTACGACAGACTCCATGCCAAGAATTGCACAGTGTGACGCAGTTCATGGCGGTTCAACCTCGTACTAACCATGTTACATGAAAATGTTATTTTTCAGTTTACCAGCAAATACAGCTGTATTTTGCCATAATGTTTTGATCACGTTATCCTCTGTATTCCGTTATTATGCTGTATAAATTTCGTTGGTATCAGACGTCTCCTTCTTGGTGTTCTTTTTTCACTTTCCGCCAGTGTAAAATCATTCAATGGCAAATAAGATGGTTTCTCAGATGAATCTAAGTAGCTGGAGTCAAGATTTGAATTAATTAAACTAGCGTTACCATCGTTGTTGTTTAAACTTAATTGGTGTGGGTCCTGTGCTGGTTCCAGTTGCACATTTTCTTTTGAAGCACGTGAATCCGGGGGGGGGGGGGGAAGCTTTTACTCAATTCGCTCATCAGCAGTAGGACTCTGCACAGGTTTCTGCAGGAATACTAATAAACTACATTTTTGCTTTCGAAGGCGTTCGTCTTTGTTTTTCTCTTCTTTCGCTTTTCATAACCTGACTCATAACTTAGTTTCACTGGTTTCATTTTGAGGAGAGTCAGTCACATAAACTACATGTAAACGAAACAGAAACAGCTGTAACGACGCCGATTTTAAGGGCACGGTTATGTGTTAATGATCACAATATTAAGTAACACTGTATACTACCACAACGTGGAGATCGAATGGCAACACAGAAATACAGATTACAGAAGATATGTTAGGTTATGTTGCTACGTTACCATTGGTCAGTAACGCAACCACGCACAAATGAAATTTCTCTACAGTTAGCCAACTTTTACACGCTTGTCAGCAGGATTTGCACGCTTTTTGAACGGATGAACGGATTTGCACGCTTTTTGAACTTTATATTTCTTAAGTTGAGAACAGATGACAAGCACTATACATAAAAATTTTAACCACGACAGCTTTTCTATGAATCCGCAAAATATTATACTCATCACAACATAACTTTTCTCCTCATTTTTTTTTACTTTCCTTTGTTTTCTCTTTGCTTTACTCCTCTTTTCACAGTAAATCGGGGGCCGATTGCGACCCCATAAATCCGCCCCTGAGTGAACGTTATTTTGATGAACGTTTTATGGAAAGAAATTTTAAAACGCATATAAATGGTGAATAATATCAACGCCCTGAGCACGGCCAGTACTTTTAGATAACGCTGTGCCCACAATTTTCCCAGTACAAAATAAAAATAAAAAAACGGAATTTTATTTGTGTTATCTAATGAAAGCTGGGGAGTTCGGTTTTTTTCCTGTTATTTAAACAATAATAAAAAAATTCAAATTTTCGGGGGCGAGAACTCCATACTCCTACATATACAGAGTGATCATAATCGACCGCACAGAAACCTACCGGACGATTCCTCGTGGAGAAAGAAGCCGAAAACTGTTGTCCGATCGGACTTCGCATTCTGGAGATATACGCGCCGAAAGTTTCGTGACGTCATATCCGGGAAGAATACAGACATTAGAAATAACTTACCCAATCACTTTGACTGAAAATATGTAATTTATTGATGTGTGCCACTACAACACAAATGATAAAACACGTGGATTCGTGTCAGATTACATGTGTTCAAAATGAACTTGTACTGCGGAACAGGCGGCAGCCCGCCGAAGAATAGACATCTGCACGCGTTGCAGAATAGCAGGGGTTACCGTTGTGAGGGCCGCGTGTAAGGTGAGGTGGCCACTAGGTCGTGCAGGCTTTTGACAGGCCGTTGATATACCAGTTCCTTTAGATGACCCCAGAGGAAGAAATCCAATGTGTTAAGATACGGCGATCTAGCGGGCCATGCGACAGGACCCCCACGGCCAAGCTATCGACCGGGATATTCCGTATCCAGCCACTGGCGAATATTTGCAGCGTAATTCGCTGGTGCTCCATCATGCTAGAACCATAAATTGCTGAGAACAGCCAATGGTACGTTTTGCAGTAAGTCCGGCAGAACATCACGTAGGAACACCATGTAGTTGTCAGCTGTGAAACGTTCGGGAAGAAGATATCGTCCACAATACCACACTAGTTATTAACACCCCACCAGATCCGGTGAGCGTGTTCGCGTGTTGCGTGCGGATTGTCCAACGCCCAAACATGACTATTATGGGTGTTGCAGATACCCTGCCGTGTAAACCTTGCTTCATCAGCCCACAAGATCCGGCAGGTGAAACTATTATCGGCGGCATGTTGCTGTTGCAGCCATTCACAGTATGCCTGTCTTAGAGGATAATCCTGTGGTAATAGGCCTTGCACCCATGTGATGTGATATGGATGCAGGTCTTCGTCGTATAGAACGGTAAGTACGGTACTTTGCGGTACACTGAACTGTCACGCGATCGCACGGCTGCTGGTCGTTGGCTCCTTCTCTATGAACTCTAGTATGGCGTCTTCGAGGGATGGTGTTCTCACAGAGGGTCCAGCGCCACTGTCTACACTTGGACGTGGTGCGACATTGCCTGTGTCGCGCATTCGAGCGTCAAGCCGACGTATGACCTGGGCGTCCGGTTGCAGTCGTGCTGGGTATAGCTCGCTGTAGGCTCTTGCTGCACGCAATGCTGAACCATGGCATTCCCCTAATAGGAAATACATGTCATAATATACTCTCTCAAACTGTACGACACATCGCTACCCACACTACTGTCAAATGTACCAACGCAGTATAAGCTTACCTGCTACCGTATCACGCAGACGTACAACTGATGGTGTCACGCCTCGACGTCCTTCGAGTTTTTTTTTTTTTTGAGGTTTAACGACCACCGTGAGCAACTCAATGGGCTATAAGCAGTCGCCCGTCCCTAATTTAGGGTCACTGGTTCCAGGGAAGGGAGAGAGCCAGTGCCGTAAGACAAACACAACATCCATGCCTGACCGGGATTCGAACCCGGACCCCTTACGGACGAATGATCAGAGGCCAACGCCTTAGACCACTCGCCACCGAGGTGGCCCTTCGAGTTTGCAACCCACCCCGTGCCACATTTTAAAATGTTGTTTGCCTTTTTCCTTTCTTAACTGGAGGTTGAACGACCACCATGAGCAACTCAGTGGGTTATAAGTAGTTGCCCGTCCTGATTTTAGGACCACTGGTTCCAGGGAAGGGAGAGAGTCAGTGCGGTAGCACAAACACAACATCCATGCTTCGAGCCCGGCCCCCTTTCGGACAAATGATCAGAAGTCATCGCCTTAGACCACTGCGCCACTTGGTTGCCTTGTGATACGTGCGTCTAACTATCCACGTCGCTCTTCAACGAGCATGTGCATTACCGGATGTGATGTCACGAAACTTTCGGCGCGTATATCTCCGGAATGCGAAGTCCGATCGGACAACAGTTTTCGGCTTCTTTCTCCACGAGGAATCGTTCGGTAGGTTTATTGTGCGGTCGACTCTGATCACCCTGTATATTGTATAGGTAAATTAGTGCCGTGAATTTTAATTTCTCCTGTAAACTTAATGCAGCATGAATCACATTATCAAGTCACTAATGTCACACATCATCATCATTGTCAACCATTATCAATCCACTGCTGGACGAAGGTCTCCCCAAGTTTCCTCCACAACGGTCTATCTTGTGCCAGTCTCCTCCATGTCACTCCCGCATATTTACGAATTTCATCCACCCATCTCCCATGTGGTCTTTTTCTGGGTCTTTTCCTGTCCCTTGGAATCCAATCTAAAATTTCGGCTGTCCATCTATGGTCTGTCCTTCTGGCAGTATGTCCAGCCCATTGCCATTTCAGTGATTTAACTCTGATCATGATGTCTTCTACTCTCGTCATTTTTCGGATCCACGAGTTCCTCTTTTTATCTCTCCTGGTTACACCAAGTATGCACCTCTCCATGCTTCTTTGAGTTGTCTGCAGCCTTTGTATGTCTCTTTTAGTTAAGGTCCACGTCTCTGCACCATACGTAAGCACTGGAAGGATGCATTGATCAAACACTTTTCTTTTAAGACATAATGGCATATTGCTCTTGAAAATTATGCTGTTTCTTCCAAAAGCTCTCCAGGCAAGTTTTGTACGCCGATTAATTTCTTCATCAATGTGACCCTCACTTGATATCTGCTGTCCAAGATAAACATACGTATCTGTTATCTCCAGTTTTTCTCCATCAATCGATAAATCTTCATTTCTTGTAAAAGCATTGAACATCACTTTTGTCTTCTGAAAGTTCATTTTTAATCCCACTTCTTTACTCTTGTCAGCAAGTTCCTGGATCATACTCTGTAGCTCTGATGGGGTAGTTGCAAAAATGACTACGTCATCAGCAAAACGAAGGTGGGTTAGATAATCTCCATTAATCTTTATCCCTTTGTTTTCCCAGTTCAGTGATTGAAAGACATTTTCCAATGTGGCATTAAAGAGCTTCGGAGATATGGTGTCACCTTGTCTCACTCCCTTTCCAATTTTTATGTGTGTTGTATTTTCAAACAGCCGAATCTTTGCACTTGCATTTTCATAGATGTTATTAATAATATTAATGTATGCATCTTCAATACCGCAGGATTTCAGAGCCGTGGTAACTGCTGATGGTTTCACCGAATCAAAGGCTTTTTCATAATCGATAAAAGCCATGCACAATGGAAGTTCATATTCCCTCGCTCTTTCAATTAGTTCTCTCAGTACGTGGATATGATCTATTGTGCTGTAGCCACTCCTGAATCCAGCTTGTTCTCTCGGTTGAGCCATGTCCAGTGTTACCTTCAAGCGGTGAGAAAGAACTTTAGTGAAGATTTTATAAACCACTGATAGGAGGCTGATAGGTCTGTAGTTCCTGAGATCCTCAATGTCACCTTTTTTTATGTAGCAGGATCATTGTAGCATTGTTCCAATCCTCAGGAATCTTCCCTTCATTAAGGCATCTAGTGAAAATTTGGGCGAGTACTGTTTCAATTTCTCCACTTGCTTCTTGTATGATGTCTATAGTAATTCCATCTTCTCCTGGAGCTTTCCCCCGCTTCATGTTCTTGATTGCATGAGCAACTTCTGCTGGGAGGACTGGAAGAACTCTGGTACTGGTACCTTTCATGATGTCTGGAGTACATGTATCATCCCTTTCATATAATTTGGAGTAGAAATCTTTCACTCTTGTCAAAATTTCGCCTCTATTTCTTGTTATAGAACCATCTTCTTTTCTCAGAGCCATAATCTGTTTTCTTCCCTTACTGAGATGTCCCTTTGCTATCTTTAGGCTTTGGTTGTTTTCAATTGCTTTCCTTACTAGCTCACAGTTGAATTTCCTTACGTCTTCAGTGATACTTTTTCGTGCTGTCTTGCATAGCTCTATATATTCCACTTTGGAAATCACATCTTCTTTAGTTGTCCTCATCTCTCTTCTTTTTTGCATCAACATTTTGGTTTTTCCTGATAATTTGTTCACATGCAACTTGTTCTTAGACCCAGCTAATTTTGTTGCTGTTTCCATAAGAGCTTTGGTTACTTTTCTGTTAACTTCCGAAATATCCACTTCTTCTGATGTTAGGCCTTCTAAAGCAGAGAATCTGTTCTTCAGTTCCAACTTGAAAGTATTATGGTGTTTTTTAAGGTTGGTTATGTCAATACATTTTGTTTGTCTTATGAGCTTGCCACGTTCCAGTTTAGTGTTGAGGTGCATCTTACATCTCACCAATCTATGGTCACTACCCGTGTTGAACTTGTTCAGCACACTGCAGTCTTCGATGACGAATTTTTTGTTACACATAATAAAATCAATTTCACTTGTCGTCCCAATTGGATGTCTCCATGTCCATTTCCTGTGTGGCTTTTTCTTGAAAAAGGAGTTCAAGATGAAAAATCCTTCAGCCTCTGCAAACTCAACGAGAGTATTTCCGCGCTGGTTTCTGTTGCCATGACCGAATTTACCTACTGAAGTTTCATTCTGTTGCCGGTGCCCTATTTTTGCATTGAAATCTCCCATAATTATCTTCAAGTGCTGCTTACCTTTATTATTTAGATGACGAATTTCCTCATAAAATTCTTCAATTTCTTCTTCAGGATGACTTGTGGTGGGTGCATAAGTTTGAATAATCTGAGCCTGGTATCTTCTCGAGAGTTGGATAATGAGTCGTGCAGCTCTGTCAGAGGAACTTTCAACTTCTACCACTTTATCCTTCAGTTTCTTGTTTATTATAAATCCAACACCACTAGTTCTGCCAGTATCTGTCCCACGATAATAGAAGAGATGTCCACTTTTCAGTTCAATGAGATCTTCTCCTTTTCTCCTTACCTCACTTAGCCCCACGATGTCCCACTTGATCCTTTGTAGTTCCTCTTCCAATTCAAGCAGCCTTGAATCAGAAGATAGGGAGCGTCCGTTATAGGTAGCCAAGGTCAGCATCAAATGGCAGCCTAGTCCGGTCCTCCGGGGATTCTTAGCACCCTCTGCCTTCATGTCGCACTGGCCGCTGCCTTGGCCAGGTACATTCCAGCTGCCGGAGACTGAGGGCCAAGATTTAAGTTGTAGAGATTTAAGTTCTACATGTCACACATACTTGCCATTTTTTACTAAATTTCTGACTGGATTTGTTGCGAGAAATATGGTTACCTCTGAAATCGTTTTGAACAAGCTACCAATAAGTACGTATTATTCGATCCAGGGTTTAATAAAATCGGATCTCAAACAATGTTTTGTTTTTTGTTTCAAATTACCAATAAAATTTTGTTTTGGGATATCAGTGAATTTCATTACTTTTATCTTTTAATCGCCAGCGAGATACGTACGGGCCGCATTTAAGCAAACCTTACATTGATACGGGACTGGGGAGATCTCGACCAATCAGAGGGCGGTATTCAGCTTCAGTGCCGACACACATGGGTGGGGCTTACCTTCATATGTCACGTAGGATTACTTCTGAGGTACGAACTGTGGAGCGGCAGAGGCTAAATTCACGCCAAAGAGTTACATTACTGGAGACCACTCCTATCCACGCAGCATTGGCCGCCATAAGTCACCGTTTGAGCTGCAAATGACGTCATGAGTAGGCACGACGCAGCCGCAGAAAAGAAGCTGCTTTGAAACCAATGGAACAAAAGCTTCTAAGCGTATAAACAGATAAAATGAGTAATACAATAATCTTTATCAATGATATGATTTAGTTCATTTTTGCTTGCTTGTGACGTCACACCACAGATTAGCTGTGACCTATGGTGGCAGAGCCAGTGGTGTCTCCAGTAATATAACCTCCTTTATTCACGCTATGCGTGAATATAGCCCAAAGATTAGATTCACGCTCATTCTGTGATTGGTCTGAACGATTGGAAGAGAGTGGTCTTCTTCGGAACAGAATTAGATGGTTAATGTCCTTCTGTCTAGCTCCCCAGAAAATTCTGTTCAGCTTTCAATTTTATTGTCATTTTTTTATTGTAGGTTTAACGACCACCGTGAGCAACTCAATGGGCTATAAGCAGTCGCCCGTCCCTAATTTAGGGTCACTGGTTCCAGGGAAGGGAGAGAGCCAGTGCCGTAAGACAAACACAACATCCATGCCCGACCGGGATTGGAACCCGGACCCCTTACAGACGAATGATCAGAGGCCAGCGCCTTAGACCACTGCGCCACCGGGGCGGCTTTTATTGTCATTAGATAGCGTCGTGTAACAAACGTGTTCCATTCTGTTTGTCGATTTTACTGGTTTTGTTGTCCTGTAATAAATGTTTACAACTAGCGTCTGGCGGCGAGCTAGGGTCCAGCGGAGTGGTTCCCACCAATTGGCGTGGTTGTCTCAAAACATGTCGAATGTGCTGTGAAACAGCAGCACCTTGACGCAGATTAACACGACTGTCTCTTTCATAACATAAAATTTAAATACAAAATAAAGGTTTGTGCTGAATTATGCCAGAAATTAATCAGTTTCTTTTCGCTACCGAAACGTAGTAGACTTTTTTTTTTTTACACACGGCATCGTTACTTTTTAAATGTCCGCATCACATACAAACATGGGCGTAGCAGGGGGGGGGGTCTTAGGGGCCGGTTCCACTCGAAATCCTCAAAAACCTTTCGCTATTGAACTTACAAATAACGTTTTGTTTTTGTTTTTTTTATTTAGCCTTATACGTACATTGTGGAGAACATTCTCTATATTTGGCACAAGGGGATCCTTGTACAATTTCAGGTATATGAAACTGTCTGTTTAGGCACGATTCAGTCTGTTGGAACTTTTTTTAGCTCATCTGCGAAAAATAACGAAGTTCTCAAATGTTTCATCAAGCAAGTATTACCAGCTTCCAGGCACACGACGTCAATATTAATGTGCGAAACAGGTTGGGTTTACAAGGAGCTTTATTGAGATTCCGAGGAATCTACGTTGT
The DNA here is from genome assembly GCA_039090855.1 of Macrothele yani. NCBI lineage: Eukaryota > Metazoa > Arthropoda > Arachnida > Araneae > Macrothelidae > Macrothele > Macrothele yani. The sequence continues at coordinate 129,569,497 of CM077009.1, read as the reverse complement.
AATAGTTCTATCGTTACAAAATATGCAAGATATAAAAAATCGCAAATCCTCCCAAACAGCTCATCGGCTATTATGTGCTATTAGCTAAGGCCAGTTTGTAGTCACACTTTGCACACTTGACCTTGTATTTTCGTGGACATTACCGCTGTCGAAAACTCTTCAAAACGTTGACTGCGATTTGACATCATTGGAACATATTGATCTCGTGGTAACTTCCCTCGACATCTAAGAAGTAACGCCATTGATAAATTCAGTGTTATAATGCAGCATCAAAATTGATCACGTAAGTTGATGGAGTTACCACAATACCAATAGTTACATCCAGGATGATTCAAAGAGGGAATATTTCACCAGAAACTCCAGAAGAATATTTCCGGAAGAATCTTTTCGTGCCATTTGTTGACCACGTGCGAACACAAATTAGTGATCGGTTCGAAACTCACAAGACATTAATCATAGCGCTTCAAATATTTTTACCTTGTCATGTTACTTTAAACTGCGAAAAAGGGCTAACGACTTGCAAAGGATTTTATGAAAACATACTTCCACAGAGCAGTACTCTCATAGTCCGTTTGGTGAAACAAATGGATCAACACAGATGTTAATTCCCGACCTGGTAACGCAATGGAGGCCCTTTTTCAATGCGACTCAAATCTTTTCCCCAACCCACACACGTTCTTACAGATTTTTGCTATAATTTCGATTTCCATAGCTACGCCAGAAAGGACATTTTCAACACTTAGACGATTGAAGACATAATAAACTCAACGGGAGAAACCAGACTGAGTAGATTAGCACTTTTAGAAAACCACTGCAATACTGAGGTGCAACCGGACGAAATTTTAAATCGGTTTATCAAATCTTCAAGACGCGCTATTTTTTTATAAGGTGAGTGAAATGTAAATCTTATGTATTCTTCTTAATGTAAGAATTTCTTGAACTTGCTGATTTGCACAAATTGTATTCTACCTATGGTAAATGTTTTTATATTCGCCTTAAAATTTTAAACTTTCTATCGATACATACTGTAATTGTTATTGCTTGTTTCAAAACATTGGTTCAACATATTAAAAACAGTTATCCAAAGGAATTACCTCCCATTGTGTTTGATCTATGTTTATTGTAAATTTATAGGCGGAAATTTTACAAGTAATGCAAATTTATGAGGAAAATTTTACAATTACTAATCCCAAAAATGGGTGGGGAGGGGAAGGGTTACAATATTATTTTGAATTGTAAACTAAAAAATGTTAATTTCCATTCAATCATCAAAAGAAATGAATATCTCACCGAACCCGTCCCCCCCCCCCCCGGAAAAATTCCTGGCTACGGCCTTGCATACGAACCTCAAAATGTCGAGCATTTTGAAAAATTCTTATAGAAATTATGCTTGAAATTTACTTAAAAAGTTGCTAAAACTTCCAGGATGCAACCTGTTTTGTATATATTGAATTTTACTTCAGTGAATGAACATTTTTGTTTAGAACACAAAACTGTTTTTCTTCTAAGCACATTCATTTTCCAAGATCCACAAAATATTTTTGAAGAAAATAGTTTGGTAAATGTGTACTTCAATGGAGCATTTCTCAGAACATTAGGCCCAAACATTGGCGAATCTGTCCCTACACAACCCGAACTTTTGAAAAATTTTACACCAAAATATTTCATTAAACATGTTGAACAGTATAAATTTCACTAAATTATGGGTTTTACAAAGTGAAATTTATAGTGTATCAAGTCCAGGAATAGCAATGACATCAATTATTACCAAATGTTGAACAGGTTCTCAAAAATATCATCCAATGCAGACATGTACTGCCTTAAGAACTGAACTTAATTGGTACGGGTGGGGATGACAAAGTACTCTTCATGAACGTCATGTCAATGTGAACAGTTAGGCATTCTAGAAAATTAGAGTCTTGCTGGGCACAGGAGCAATTTTCTTCCCAGCAGTACAGATTTATCCTAGAAATATTCTCCTTTCTCTGAAAATCCTATTCAGAACACTCTTAGAATAATATTTTATTTAACTAAGGTGATCAGATTTTTGAGAATGAAATTGAGGACAAAATGACTTGTCCTCAATTTGAATGCAGAACTGAGGACAATTTTTTTCATTATAAAAACATAATTGAGGACAACATCTGACACATTATGGTAAAGCTGAAGTTCAGCAAAGAATGTTATTTTTTTTTTTTTTTGATTGTAGGTTTAACGACCACCGTGAGCAACTCAATGGGCTATAAGCAGTCGCCCGTCCCTAATTTAGGGTCACTGGTTCCAGGGAAGGGAGAGAGCCAGTGCCGTAAGACAAACACAAAGTCCATGCCTGACCGGGATTCGAACCCGGACCCCTTTCAGACGAATGGTCAGAGGCCATCGCTTAGACCACTGCGCCACCGGGGCGGCGCAAAGAATGTTATGAACTGTACCATAATTGTTCAGTTTCATGTTAAAACATGTGATGAATCTGAAGGATAGTTTTCACGTGAAATAGTATAAAATAGCAATGAAGTATATCATGCAGAATATTAATTCTGATAAATTTTAAATGTCACTCATAGAGGGCAACATATGAAAGCAAAACTAAATTTTGATTTTGTACTAATATTTCATTGTGATTCTGTGCAAGAAAAATATCTGAAACCAGGAAATCACTATACACCGAGCCCAAGAAAGCCAGGGGTATTCTGCCCGCTCGGTGCATAATGATTTTAAAAAAATTACTATTTTGTAAAATGACTATACACTGTTGACACAGATGAATAATTGAAGCAAAATTTAACTGGGAGGAGGGATGAAATGAACATTCTTCAGAAACAATTTCATAAAATTGCTATAAATGAGAAGGAATATTCCAAGTCTAATATAAAAAATGTGCTGAACAAAAGTTGTAGAACTCTGAGTGGAATCTACCAAATGCAACTAAATTGGCCTCAATTACTTATTTGCTAAAAAAGATCAGGTTTACTCCCCATTCTAAAAAGTTTTCAGTTAAAACAGAAACGAAATAACACCACGATTATTGAGGTGACCTCGTTCGATGCTTCGGAATGAGACATTAATATAGCATGATTTCTAACTCAATTAAAATAAAATTCATCCACCTCAGAAAATAGTTTCATACCTTTGCGAGCCCATTTTCTTATGATTCAATAAATAATTAATGCTAAATTTAATTTTTATAGATTCAGTTGAATTCTACGACCTACGTTCAACACATTTTTTTTCCTATTTTCAATTACTTTAGGAAATCTCAAAAACTGAGGACTAAAAAATAAGAAATTGAGAACATTTGATGTCTTCAATCAGTTTTTACCAGTGGCGGCCAGTGGCAACTGAAACAGGTGGGGCCAGTAGCCGAAGTCAAACAATGAAATAAAAAAATGCTGTCATTATTAGGCCAACTATTCAGACCCCCACCCTACCCCTAAGATTCCTTTACTCTGCCTCTGTTTACCCAAAACACCCCCTGGAGAGAAAGCCCCAGTGCGCGAACTACGAAGGGGTGTGACGTCACGGTCAGAGGGCCATCGCAATCCCTCTCTCCAGAGAGGTCAAAGGGCAAACGTAAGGGGAATGCCGATATTAGCTTCGTGTTCATGCAGCATTGAACTTTCGGTAGTCGTGCACGTGAGTAAGCATTTTTTTTACAACATGCCTGGAAAATATTGAGTGCCTTTATATATAGATCTAATTACAAAGCAGATCCAAAAGCCACTGTTTTCAGCTTTCCTGAAAGTGAAAGCTTTAGGAGAAGGCAGATTTCTTCCGTACCAATGAAAAATTTTGGACCCACCGTGAATTCAAAGGTTAGTTAAGTTTTCATGACAGAATTTTCTGCTTTCGTTGTAAATACAATTATAATTTAGTGAATTGTTAGTCGGGTTTTTTTTAATTATTGACTGAGTAAATTTAAGGGCCTTCCGATTATCAGCTCATTATTTGTTGTCGTTTAAATAATGGTATTAATAACCAATCAACATTCCATTTCCATAAAGTAATAGTTATTTTTCTTTACAAAATTCGTAGTTAGTAGTGTTCAAATTGAAAAAAAAAAAAAAGATTTGCATATATTATCAGCGCATAAAGTACTAAGGTTAACCAGGAAAAGAAACTGGCAATAAATAATTACGTTATTTATTAATCAACATTTCATTTCCGTAAAACAAATGTCATTTTTCTTCATAAAATTGCTGTGTATCAGAGTCCTAATTAAAAGAAGAATTCGGAATTAATATATTCCATGTTCATGTGACAAATAACTATTTCCTAAATGATTTTAATTTATAATTTTTTTTTTTACCTACTAGAAATAGTTGCCAGATTTGAGCACACATTTTATCGTATTTTCAGTAAATATACTCACTAAATCGGAAATTTTGCTTTCGCGCTCGTTATGTAATTACGGAAAAGTCTTTTCTGTTTTGCTTTCATTTAAATAAATCGAACGCGAAGGGAATTTCTAAATGTTTTAGGTGAAATGATTATGTTCATACAGTCCTACCAATTTGCCATTAAAAAGATCGTACTTGCAAAAATGCTTAACGTAAAATGCTGGGTTTTGTACGTTATGCGCGAAAAAACTTATTTTTTTTTGCTCCTTTAGCCAAATTGAAAACTAAAGGAAAAATTTCATGAAATCATTTCCCAGCACAAGAGCAAAACTTTGGAATTCCCAGATTTACGGATATCATCGCTGGAAACTGGGAAAAAAAATTAAATCTAAGGACAAAAAATAAAGAGACACCCCCCCCGGTCGATTTATTCTTGTGTGCGCAAATTGTCTAATATCGCACTCGAGAAATTATTCCTCTGCGTAAACACCGCGGTACTTCGTCAGCGTTTTCAGGAGCGGAGAGCTTGAGGCTCGAGTCGGTCGGCCCACTAGCTTTGACATCACAGACCAGTTCGGAGGCTTTCTTAATCTTTAGGGGGTTTTGGTTTACCCCCTTGACTCACAATAATGCCCAAATCAGACAGGAATGTGTCAACTATTGTATTGCACACGAACAAAATTTTCCTCAGAATAGAATGCATAATTGTTAAGAAAAAAATGTTGAAACTCCTTAAATAAAATTTTTACCTTAAAACACATCAGCATTAATTTATGTTAGTTGTGCTTTGTGTTTCTTCAGATTTCTCAACTGAGGAATAAGCACAGGATTCACAGGATAAAAAAATGTAGTGAAAAAATAATAACTCCAAATATATGCAGGGAGGGAATGTTTCATAAATTTCGTCCCACATAGAATGATTACAATACTACCATTTGCATTATTTGAAAGGTTTAACCTTTTTTTTTAAAGAACTTGTGAAACCTAAAAACATATATGTACTCATGTGCAAATTATACTTACAGGTTTTCTCATTTATTTATTTATTTTTATCATAGAAAATCCTCTCAGTTAAAACTGAAATTAGTTCTGCAAAGCGCTTTGTAAACTTCATACTCTTGGAAACTCAAATTCTTGGGCTGATAAGCACAGAGTTTTTTTAAGTAAAGCTTTTCGACTCAAATTCTTGGGCTGATGAGCACTGTGTTTTTTTAAGTGAAGCTCAAACTAAAAATTCTTGGGGTGATAAGCACCGAGTTTTTTTAAGTGAAGCTTTTCTTCCAGATTTAAAGCAAAGAACGGATATTTTAACAAAATATGCACTCCATTCATTGTAATCGACAAGCAAAAAAAGTTACGACACAAAGGAACAACACATCACAGAGAGAGAGAGAGAGAGACACAGAAAAAACAACTAACTGAACTTTGAGCTTGGTCGGGTAAGCTTCTCTGTCAACCCACGGCGTTAAGTAAATGGATACTCTCCTGGCCAATCAAATTAACGCGGGCACAGCTTTTTTACATACGCGTTAAGGCAGTGTTGTATGTAGATCATCATACTGAATGAGACTGGGAGGAAATCGTCTCCTCTTCACTTGCGTAGTGATGTTACTGGGGCCTGTTGGAGCTGGCCCCAATAACCCCACACTCTGAATGTGATCTCTTTCCTCAGGGAATAGTTTTTCGTTTTTGAAGGAAACTTTTCCCTTAGGTAATGGTTTTTGAAGGGAAAGGTTTATCACCATGTAGTTAAGAAAGAGAATAAGAATCAGGGCGAAAAAAAAAATATTTCTAAAAATAGAAATTTTTAGGTGGGGCCCGGCTCTGGCCCCTAATGACAAACCGCCCCTGGTTTTTACAGAATTGAGTACGAAGCATGAAAATTGAGGATTGCCCCGAGAAAATGAGGACGTCTGGTCACCTTATACTAAACACATTTACTTCTGAAGAGCCATAAATAGTTTTTTAAAGCATTTTTCACAAGCTAAGAATTTTCATACGTTACATCTGCTGTTCTTGGTTTATTCTACCCGATGTTCTACATTTTGTTTACAATGCATTTAAAATATGGAATGCAGAACAAGTCTATACTCGAGGTAACGAATACAAATTCGCAGTTGAACAGAAGATGAACCGACATTTATTGCACAGATTTTTAACTACCACATTTTTTTCTTAGGTATAATCCGCAGACTGTGAAATTCAGGAAAAAAAGTCCTTCGTATAATCCACACGCCATGAAATTCGGAAAAAAAGATGCGCTACATAACCCGTACACGCCATGTTGAGTCCAAACAGTAATTTCGTAAAGTCGCGATTCATGGGATGGCCTAGCAGTCTACATAAATAAAGGGGGGGGGGGGGCATGATCTTAACAAAACTTATTTTCAAATCCTTTCTGTTACTTTCAAGTGAATCATCATCATCATCATCAACCATTATCAATCCACTGTTGGACGAAGGTCTCCCCAAGTTTCCTCCACAACGGTCTGTCTTGTGCCAGTCTCCTCCATGTCACTCCTGCATACTTTCGAATTTCATCCACCCATCTCCCACGTGGTCTTTTCCTGTCCCTTGGAATCCAATCTAAAATTTCGGCTGTCCATTGATGGTCTGTCCTTCTGGCAGTATGTCCAGCCCATTGCCATTTCAGGGATTTAACTCTGATCATGATGTCTTCCACTGTTATTTTTCGGATCCACGAGTTCCTCTTCTTATCTCTCCTGGTTACACCAAGCATGCACCACTCCATGATATTTTGAGTTGTCTGCAGCCTTTGTATGTCTCTTTTAGTTAAGGTCCACGTCTCTGCACCATACGTAAGCACTGGAAGGATGCATTAATCAAACACTTTTCTTTTAAGACATAACAGCATTTTGCTCTTGAAAATTATGCTGTTTCTTCCAAAAGCTCTCCAAGCAAGTTTTGTACGCCGATTAATTTCTTCATCAATGTGACCCTCACTTGATATCTGCTGTCCAAGATAAACGTATGTGTCTGTTATTTCCAGCTTTTCTCAATCAATCGATAAATCTTCATTTCTTGTAAAAGCATTGAACATCACTTTTGTCTTCTGAAAGTTCATTTTTAATCCCACTTCTTTACTCTTGTCAGCAAGTTCCTGGATCATACTCTGCAGCTCTGATGGGGAAGTGGCAAAAATGACTAAGTCATCAGCAAAACGAAGGTGAGTTAGCTAATCTCCATTAATCTTTATCCCTTTGTTTTCCCAGTTCAGTGATTGAAAGACATTTTCCAATGTGGCATTAAAGAGCTTAGGAGATATGGTGTCACCTTGTCTCACTCCCTTTCCAATTTTTATGTGTGTTGTATTTTCAAACAGCCGAATCTTTGCATTTTCATAGATGTTACTATCAAGTGAATAAAGAGCAAAAACTGAGTTTTTTTTTTCAAAATTGCCTTAGTTCTGTGGTCATATTCTGTGTATGTAAGTTCCGTAGTTAGATCTACAGCACTCCCCTTCCCCCTCCTGAACGTATGAGACATTGAGCTTCCCACAGCATGGGATCGTTCGCTATAACAAATAGCAAATAATATTGTCTTCGTCGAATCATAATTTCTGTCAAAACTCTAGGTAAAAAAATGCTTCTTAAAAGTTGGCTAACCTTCGCCTTCGTACTGCGCTGTTTTCCTGTACTAATGCATACCTGGGAATTTTCCGAATTTACGATCTCTCCTGACAATAACGTGGATTTTTTTTTTTAAATCAAAGTGCCGCAAAAATGTTATCTTTGTTTATAAAGCAGCGTATTAACCTCATCTGCATGTAATCCGCAGAACGTAAACCTAGAACTTTTTAAGCAGGTAATGCACACATTATATGATGAAACTTATAACGAGGAACTGTACACTAACTATGCATAAAATTATGCTAGTAATGCGATTTATTGGTGTAAGAATATATGTAAATAAACGTCACCAAGCTTTTGCACATCAACCAGATGGCTTTTTCAAGGAAGATAGACAGAAACTGCCATCTGAATAAATAGAATGCTTCAACAATTTGAACGCAGTGACTTTACAATACATTTGATGCTAAAATTCATTGAAAGACACGAGGCGTCACGTTGGTTGGGCACGTGGTATCCTGGCAACTCTAGAGACACTATCATTGCAAGCGTCACTGTTGGTAATGATTTCCAAGGTTTGCCAAATGGCTGTAAATTTAGGTGTGGCTAATTTCAAAGTTAGCTAATTTCTTTATATCATCCCACATACAAGTAACAGACTAGAAATTGACTTCTCTGGATTTGGTCATAGTTACTTTACTGTATTTTGTGTCTCTTTCATGCTCGTCGATTCTGATTCTAAACGATCGCTTGGCCATTCCAATATAGTATCGTTTGGAGCTTTTCGGATATTGTAGGAAAATCGCACAAATACCTGTCCCCCTGGAAAGTGGGGATTTGCCAGTATTTCTCTTAAGCATTGTATGTAAAGATGCAGGAAACCTTATGGCGACACCGTAGTTTATCTTCTTGAGTTTGTAAGATACATTTGGTGTATAGGGAATTGAGCCCAGGTAGCTAAGCTACAGCATAGGAAGATTGGAACGCTTGATTTTGGCTTTTTGGATAAAGTTATATACCTGATTCAAATGTATCCTGCATCAGTGGCCAATTCGATGACACTTTTAATTTTGTGTTGTCTAGAATAACCATCGGAGGAGACGGCGGAGGCTCTTCAAGTTCAAGAACAGAAAGGGGTTTTTTTTGTTGTTGTATTCTGCAGAACAGAATGGGCTGCAGAATATCAGGTTACGGACGGACGTGATTTATAGTAGACTTGTGTACATACAAAAGTGGTTGTCAGGCGATTTGCTCAGTAAAATTTACACCCTGGAGTCGTGCCTCAACAACTGCAAGTTAATAGACTTGGTCTCAAATACTAGATTCTACAGTCTCTAAGGACAAGTCTATAAACAGACTAATGGCGCTGTGATGGGATTCTCGTTTTCAGCTATCCCCGCGGAAGCAACACGTTGTCCAATTGAGCAGAATATATTCTCCAGCATCACCCCACGCCCATGGAATACCACCTAGCTACGTCATGCGGACGACGTATTTTTCGTATAGCTTCATGGAAAAGATACTCCCGATTTTGAACATTTACACAAACATTAATACAATAAAATGACATTAACAACAATACTGGATAGAACAAATATGGCGAGAAAAAAGAAATTACGATTACGGGAAAAAAATTCTCTCCGTTTTAACTTCAGTTATCGATGACGACAAAAAAAAAAAAAAAAAAAAAAAAAAAAAAACGAAATTCCGCGAAAGAATCTCATGTGTGTGATAAAACAGATTATAAATATAATAAACATCTTTGCGACAGGATCGTGACAGACCGTAAAGAAGAGAACGATCGGGAAATTTAAACCCTGCAATTATGCTCTATTTAAATTCATCAGGGCTAGGTTCCAGTTCTTCACTTTTGTACCTTCTGAAGCTCCTGGCTATTTTTTGTCCTAAAGCAACTTTATCTTATTTTTTGATATTTAAGCGTAAAATCCTGATAATCTAACTTTTCTGGAAACATTTTTAAGGCAATGTCACGCGACTCTGCCTGCTTCTGTTCATTGCACTCGTAATGTTCCATAAGCATTAATATTCCTTGTATACCTCTAGAAATTTCAGTTTTCGAATCACTTCACCCATCCATTACGCGAAAACATACCATTGATGAAAAACTCTCAAACAAAAAAGCTACCGATTAAGGCTACGACGTACAGTTAGTTTGTATTGTAAAGTTTTGAGTCATAGCGTAACAGAAGATGGTCATTTCTGTCTTCCAACTTACTTTAAAAGTTAGAACCAGTCCTACCTGCTTCAACTGAAAGATGACCTGAACAAGTTTTTTGAAGGAAGCCTTTCCACGTTCCACTATGAAAGAAAGCTTTCAAGTGCTACTTGTTCAACTAACCTTTCCCAGTGTAAATCCAGCTTTAGGAACAAACTTGTAATTGTTTCTATAATGCCACTAAGCTAAGTGGGTTTCTCAATATAAGTAAAACAGAAGTTGTAGTGCATGGAGAGAATGTTGAGTCACTCTTAACCGGCTAGAACGAAATAACTCAAGATTAGCAAAATGAGCTGAAATCAGCTCGTACGAGTATATTGTGTATAAGAATTGGGCGGAACATGGTTTGAAAGAGTGAATCTGCAAATTAGATTCCTTCCCTTTTTTTCTGTTACAAAAAGTAGGCATTTAAAGGGATGATTGACATCAATCTCTTTAAAAGATTACTTGCTAGAAAAGTTATGTTATTGAACCTAAGAAAGGAGGGAGATGTTTCAAGTCACTTATTTCTATCTAGTGGCATGATGTACATGTCACAACGACAAACCAGCCTTTCCCCATCATGCCTTGGTTCATGGAGCAGATAATAAAACACCAGAAGGGAACACTTGTCAATATTGAAAGGTTTATGGTTAGTAGTGCTGAGATTTTATTTTGTTTGATGGTTTAGCGGCTACCGTGAGCAACTCGATCGGCTATAAACAGTTGCCCATCCCTAACTTCGGGTAACTGACTCTAGAGAAGGGAGAGATCCAGTGCCATCAGACAAACACAACATCTATGCTTCACCGGGATTCAAACACAGACCCATCTCGGATGAGTGGCCAGCGCTTAGACCACTGCACCACCGTGGCGGAAAGTGCTGAGATGAGAGGGAGAATAGAATTGTTTTGTCGTATCTTTAATATAACTTGGCCGCTATGTGAAAATTTTGTTTTGGGAAGCACAGAAAACTTTGGGGACCATTTGGTTTAGGCACAACGGTCGCTTTAAGGGTTAAATTAAAATTAGGGGACAGAAAATTGAAGAAATTTGTTAATGCAGGATCGAAAATAATTGATAGAATGAAGAGAAAAGCTATGCCCAACACTCTTATTCCTATTAAACCTAAGGTGGGGAATTATACTGATCTTATCAAGATAAAATTGAATCATAAATTAGTTTGTATTCTGGGTGACCATTTGAAAGAGAGGAGAATGGATCCCTTAAGAAACTGACACGATGAAACTTGATGGGCTTGTAGTGAGGTGGTGAAGAACGTAATGGATTTCTTGTTTTGAGTGTGGTCACAAGTGTGCACACTATGAAAAAATTAACGAGAATTTATGTACATTTTCTCAGAATGTCATTACATTAAAATGTATATGTTTTCAACTTTCGAATGGAAACTTTCTTTCTCTCCTTTTCAGCTTTACAGATATTGTTAATGCTGGGGAAAACATTAAGAAAAAGAGATTCTGCTGTGAGGTGAATGACTGATTTTCGGAATGCAAGAGTTTTTTGTTTCTTACATAAAATAATCATACCAGTTTGGGAGGTTATTTAATGCCCAAGTAACAGTTCATGAAGTTATGTGACAGAAAAAGATTGTCGTAAAAATAGTCATAATAAGGACTATTTCTTGATTCATGTTAATCAAAATTTAAATAGTATATTTATGATTAGTATTAGGTTAGACTTTCCAGAGAATACACTATCTAATTTTTGCGACTATGTAAATGACTGGGATTATAGCTGTTGCCAATTAAATCCAATCGTTGCAGTCTTTAACTGTTGTATCATCCCTCTTCTCATTCTCCTGTATTTCCCATAAATTTCTTTTAAAAAGTTGACGTTTTTACGCACTATAAGAGTATCAATTGAATTTGTGACTTGAATTCTGGATGTGTCTTCCCGATCCAGTTTTATTTGAAACATTTTCTTTTGGATGAACATAAAGCAGCAATTAAAATATTTCAAATAAAACAAGATTAGATAAGCACACTCAACACAGGTCACAAAATGTACTGGAACTCTCCTGGGATTATAGCACCATCTACCACATGACTGGAATATCAAATTACAGGAAGGTTAGAACGAAAATAGGTAATGATCACAACCTAAATGGTAACACACAGTTTGTTGACATAGTCACAGTGACGAGCGAGTGCATAGCTTGAAAATTCGACAATCACAATGATATGCAACTTCAATAATACACGCAAATTATTTAAATTCCAATTAAGAAAGATATAACTCAAAAATGAATCAAATTAAAACACTCAAGACTTTACTTATATATATTTACTTAATTCTATTTTCACTTGAAGAACTTTCATTTAATCTTCCCTTTTTCCGAGTTCTTTTGGTTTTACATATGTTTCTAGGCTCTGGATTTTTGTCAAGGCCTGTTCTCAATGTATGATTTTTGTCAAGGCTTATTTTCAACGTATGATTTTTGTCAAGGCCTGTTCTCAATGTATAGAAGTATTATCAAAACACTTACTCAAGGCTTTACCCAGATATTTATCTAATTCTATTTTCACTTGAATTTTCATTTAATCTTCCCTTCTGAGTTCTTTTGGTTTTACAGACGTTTCTGGCTTTTTGTCATGGCTTGTTCTCAAGCAGGCCTTGACAAAAAAAAAAAAAAAAAAAAAGAGGCCAGAAACATCCATAATCAGTGTTCCTTTCAGGCATACATCCGGGAGGGCTAAGCTCCCCCCTCCCCCCAGGACATTTTATGTTACCGAGCCAAATGTTAATAAATTGTAGCTACTGGATTGTCAGATAAGTTCGTTTTTTTCCAATGTTATTTGAAGGAACATGAACACTATTTTGATCATAGGGTTATGTTTTTTTGTAGCTCTATTCTTCCTGTACAACTTTTGTTCATCGGTTTCGATATGATATTTGGTTAAACTCTTTTTAGCCAAATAAAGTTGGAGTGCCAAGTAGACAGAAATAAGCATTTTCGACACCTGCTTCTCTTCGCTTTCAATCAAGGTTCCAAAGCTGCTTGTGACATTTGTGCAATGTAGGGAGAAAGTGCTATTACTGACAGAACTGCACAGAAATGGCATTCACACTTGAAGAACGGCAGATTCGATATCAGACTGCGGCAGACCTGTTCAGTTAATTGAGGATGGATTGAATGAGCTCATCCACGAGGATCCTCGTCAATCCACTAGGAAATTGGCCCAGCAGATGGGATGCCCTAGTGATAACTTCACCCGTCACCTTCACTCGATGGGTAAGGTCCAAAAACTCGGTACATGGGTGCCACATTCTCTGAACGCAAGAGAAACTCCAGAGCTCTACTATCGCTGCCAGTTTACTCGCTCGACACCAGGCCATACGTGGACACAGATTTTATTTTATTTTTATTGGAGGTTTAACGACCACCGTGAACAACTCAATGGGCTAAAAGCAGTCGCCCGTCCCTAATTTAGGGTCACTGGTTCCAGGGAAGGGAGGGAGCCAGTGCCGTAAGACAAACACAACATCCATGCCTCACCGGGATTCGTACCCGGACCCCGCTCGGACGAATGATCAGAGGCCATCGCTTAGACCACTGCGCCACCGGGGCGGCACAGATTTCTTTACCGCATCGTCACTAGCAATGAAAAATGGTCTTTTTGTCAATATGAAGCAGAAGAAAGAATGGTGGTCATCACAAGCAAGCAACACCTTGAGCCAAGGGCGAGCTGCATCCGTGTTAGGCCATGATCTGCGTTTGGTGGGATTGGGAAGGTGTAATCCACTACAAATAGCTTGAAAATAACACCAAGATCAATGCACAGCTTTATGTTCAGAAAACGCACAGGCTCAAGACGGCAATTCAGCTGAAACGACCCAACCAGCGGCACGGTGTGTTTTTTCAACACAACACTGTTGAAAAACACACGAGGCATTGGCAACCTAGTGGAACGTTGGAAAAAAAATAGTGAACGATGAAGGAAATTATATTGTTGACTGATTTGTGAGAACTTTTTCATGAAAAATAAGGATTGCAATAATTGGATTTTTTTTTTTTGAATAATTGGTAGTTATTCTAAAAAACAACCCAATATAATGAAAATAAAAGTTTTGTTTCTTTTTGATGTTACAAATATTTTTTTAAATTTTTGATCGAGTATTAACAGTTTATTTTGCTTTAAAAGTGTATTAAGGCCTATGCCATTCTTCAACATATAATAACCAGACTAGTCATACCTCATAGTCAGCGAATCGCAATTCAGCACCAAGATTGTGTTGAATGCATTTTAGTAGGTGAGAATTTCAAGTCATTCAGTGTAACTGACGTGAAAAAACAAAACAAAAAAACAAGTGTAAGAGTGAAAGTGATTAAATGGATCATTTCCTACGCTTGGTTTTTTTTTTTTTGTATGTAAGTACTAAACCATTTGTAAATTACTCATCCCAACTGGGGTTTTCATTCTACAGTTTTAATTTCACATGTACAGACCTTATGAAGAAAGCTATTTACAGTCCTGCTGCATTCTGAAAGTTCTCTTGTTGAAAACAAAATAATTTTTATAGAAAATTGACAAGTTAAACTTCACATTTTAACCTAGTTTTCACTTATGCTGCAGCAATATTAATAAAATGATGCCATCTGTGCAAGATATATATACACTAGGGCTCACCGTGGAACCTTCAGTTCCGTTTAATAAAAATATACAGAGCATTTAATAAAAATACACAGTGGAACCTCCAGTTATTAAACATAACTGGAAGTTCCATGATGAGCCGCAGTGTACATCGTGTACAGACGGTGTCATTTTATTAGTATAGTTACTTTGCACGGGGATTGTTTTCTTACTTCTGTGACAGCAGTTAGATTATTATTATTATTATTATATTTTAATTCAGCAATTGACTATTTTCAGAATGAGATTTTGTGGCTGCAATCCAATTTGCAATATTCTGAAATTCCCCTCCGCCTCATTTAGCTGGAGAAAGTTTGTTATTGAAATGTTTGAAGTAATTACTATATATGTACATTAATTACTTCTACATATGCAGATATAGTACTTAAAAATTATACAGTATATACATGTCAAATGGAAAACTTCCTCCCTCTAAGGTTCCATTTGCCCCCCACCCACCCACCAGGCAAAAAGTCCTGAAAGAAACACTGTCTGTAAAACCAAAAGAACTCATAAGAAGGGAAGATTAGATGAAAGTTCGAGTGAAAACAGAATTAAGTGTATGAAATAACTTTGCCCATTCCAAAAGACACAGCCGCCCCGGTGGCGCAGTGGTCTAAGCGATGGCCTCTGATCATTCGTCCGTAAGGGGTCCGGGTTCGAATCTCGGTGAGGCATGGATGTTGTGTTTGTCTTACGGCACTGGCTCTCTCCCTTCCCTGGAACCAGTGACCCTAAATTAGGGACGGGCGACTGCTTATAGCCCATTGAGTTGCTCACGGTGGTCGTTAAACCTCCAATAAAAAAAAAAAAAAAAAAAAAAAAAAAAAAAAAAAAGACACATTGACTGCAGTCAGAAAATCTTGTAGAACAGATTACAAGAGTAAAATTTACAGTCACAAAAAAAGGGGGGGGGGGAATATATTTTAAAGTAGAACAGCTTTATATTTTATAATTTATATGAGATCCTTAGTTGTACTGAATTGTTCTGCATGTATTATCAGTTTTTCAAATAAAAATAACACATTTTAATGTGCTTTTGAGAGGTTTAGTTCCTAAACACCTTGGTAAAGATTGTACCAAGATATTTTGCCAGTTTGTTTTATAACGTTTAACTCTGAATTAATGCACATTTCAATTCTTTGTACCTCCTATAAATTTTTTGTTAATGTGATTTATTATTTCCAGGTTCTTTGTTGTGCATGGTAAGCCATCAGAAATATTCCCTCAACTCATAAAGGAACACAGCATTAAGTGTGTTAGTTATAACTACAATTCAAAGCCTTATGCTTAACCTACAGATAAAGAAAATACAGCATCGTAAAGTTGCTTGAAATCTGAGTTATTAAAAAAGGGTCATTTTATTATAATCCAGAGAAGTACAATGTGTAAAACATTCACACAAATCAAGTACCATGCTTCCAAGTCGTAATGCAGGCATGTGTGCGTTACAAAGACATCCATGATATGAGAGAAGCTTGTGTTTATTACATACTAGGGCTGTGCCAGAATTGCACAGCTTAACTCTCATTACTGTAGGTTTTCCACATTGATGTGCTTTAGGATGTTTTACCTTAAGTTCTTGAATATGTCCACAAATGCAAATGTTTGTTACATAAAATTTAATTCTAATGCTTCTCATTTCTTTTCTTTCTTCTTTGTGTTTGTTTGTAATGTTATTTGGCTTTTTTCATTCAGAAAAAGTAAACTAAAACAAATTGTGTCACATTAAAAAAAAAAAGATTGATTAGACAGCAGCCACTACACATGAAACCTAAATTGTGCAATACATTAAAAAAAAACAACTTCTTGATCTTCATAAACATTCTTTTATCTGATACATTGCTTTGTGTGTTGTACAAGGCCAAGGAAGTCATAGGAGGATCAGATTCACGAGTGTCTGCATGAGAAAAAATTGAGTATGAAGTATAGAAGATCTTGTGTACGTTATGTAATGGATGTCAGTGAAGCCTGAGTTGCATGTCAAGATCGCTGTAAATGGAGAAGTTTGATATGGCAACAGTAAGTAAAAATTATCTGATAGTTTGTATTTCTTTTTGAGCTAACCTCTGAATCTCAGAGAAAAGCTTAGTGATATAATAGTAGTAGTAGTCTTAAATATGGCAACACTGCACTTGTCTGCACTGCATTCCAAACATCTCTCTGCTGCCTGTTCACACCAGAAAAACAACAGTCAATACCCCAATGACAATACTGGCTTTGCAAAAGTTTCACACTTCATTGTTCTTGTAACGTGGGTTTAAACTGGAGAAATGCCATAACAATACCTGTGTTGTCTGCTGAAAAAAGTATTAAAATTTCATCAGCAATTTGTCTATCACTTAGGTAAACTGAAATCCACAGAGCTGTGTATTGTATGAAATAATGAAAATGGTGGCAATGATTCTCAGATTTACCATCACAGAATGGATATCATGTTTGCAATTGTACTGTATTTGAATCACCAGTGGAAATTACAATATAAATACAGAACACGGTATTCAAAAAATAGTTCACACCATTAATGGTTGCAATATCTCACACACATCATGCAATAAGTATTTCATTAGATTTTCCCTAAAATATTTGGTTACTACGAATTTGCAGTGAAACAGAAATAAATTATTGATGGAAATCAATTAAGCAGGGGTCAAGTTTGATGACCATTTTAGTGACCAGCACCTGAGAAATGACACTTTCAAAACCAGTGATGAATATCTGACACAAATCCACTACATCATTTACTGGAGTTTGGTAAATAATGTCTTTGATATGTCCCCCCCCCCCCAAAAAAAAAAAAGAAATCAAGAGGGGTAAGATCCAGAGATCTGGGAAGCCATAGCTCACATCTCCTAGGAAAACCTTTGTCTAAATGAGCTCTGACATGTGTTGCATAATAGGGAGAAGGATTCGCCTTGTTGGAAAAAGAATGCATCTGGTATCTCCAGTATAGCATAAATTTTCAGCATATTCAATTAAACGCCTGCAGTAACAGTTCTTTCAATGAAAACGAATGGGTCGATAATTTCATGCACACTGAGGACACACCAAACGTTCACGTTTGGGCTATCTCATTGCAGCTCACTCACTGTGTGTGGATTCTCAAATCCCCATATCCTGCAGTTATGAAAAAACCATGAGGAATAATCACTCACCATAAAGATCATGGTAACCTCCAATGGACCAAACACTTCCAACACGTCAATTCATCGTGATGTAACTGGGTTTCCACAGGTTTACAGACCTCTTGCTTACGCTTCTTATTTTCGGGTGTGAAACATCGTTTTTTTTTCCTTTGCCTTATAGTATGTTACTATAATGCTTGTCAATTCGATAAAAATCATACATACAACTCATTCATACAATTCAAGTAAAAACTATGTACATAAACCTTACATTCACAGGTGATTAAACCTTAGTCAACTCTAATTATGGAACTCCTCCTTCTGTTTCACAACCTCTGCTACTCCCACTGCAATTGTCACACCCATTCAGCCCCGCACATCCAATCCTCTAGTACTTTCGACAGATCCCTGTCATCTTCAGGAGGCAGGTGTGTCTCATCCGCCCACCGCAGCTCAAGTGAGCAGAGCCATCGAGGCCTGGGCTCCAGTCGCTATCTCTGAATCGTTGTGTCTCTGGCGCCATCTATTGTATGTCCTGCAGTTATGTCTGTTGACAATCCCTGAGATGTGAAATGTGCCCTCATTGCTGAAAATCACCTTCTGAGGAAAGCCACAGACATTATCAATTATTGACATCATGTCGGAATCAAACTGGTATCTCAAGGGCATGCCATTTGGCTTTAGCTTCTGCAGAAACTGAATTTTATATTCATGAAGACATAACCACTTATGAAGAACAATGTGGACTATTGACCTTGGGATCCCCAGTTCACCACTGGCACAACAAACAGACTTAAATGCACTGCTGAAGTGGAATGCTTCAAGAATGACCACTACTTGTTCTTCAGACAAATGCTTCCCACGTACCTTCTGCTTTTCAAGTGAGCCGGTTTCCAGCAAACTTTTGTGCCGCAATGTTATTGTGCGTCTCCTGGGTGGTTCCGTTTTGTACATTTGCCAGAATTTCCCTCTGAACGATCACTGGAAACTTAAATTCTGTAAGTCAGTAACAACACAACACTTTCTGATGCATCGTGAACACAATTTCAATAACGGCTGACTCACAATGTATGTACTAGCTGTGCAGGGGAACAGCAGTGTCATCTATCACCTATGAGCCTTGTAGTGTGCTGTCAATGAAACTTGGTAAGTTTCTCTTTCTTCTACCATAAACAGCATTTTTGTATCTATGTTTTGCACTGATTTATGATTTCTTATTGGTAGTTTTCATCCCAGACACCCTGTAGTTTCAATTTTATATTTTTTGGTACATTAAAGTTACACGTATGACATATCCTCAGTTAACATATTAACATGTGATAAGGGTATCCAAAAACTTGAATAACATTCTTTTTATATCCAAGCCACTTTTACAGAGTGGGTGATCAAATCATAATTAATAGGAAGATTTGTTGGTTCCAGCATTCCTTCAGTCATGAAGACAAACCAATATCTTCTATCCAAATCAGTGTATGTTCATGTTATACTTTCCAAAATCCTCAACATGGCACAATTTTTATTCTACACACAAGCTAACAGTTTGGTGCAGCAAGTATATTCTTTTAGTGGACATTATACTCATGCTTATGTGTAGTTTTCAAGTGTCTAACAGGCTATTAACAAAACTCAGGGCTCAGGGGTTGCTTTATATTTCCAGAAGGTGACACTCAAAATGCTCTAATTCTGAAATATTGCCATTTTATTTTTGCACATGTTAGTCTTTATGAGCATTTTCCATAGTGAAAACAAGTCATGCTTTCATTTGACAATTCTTTGTGTTTCAGAGTGGTAAGGCTATATTATGTGATACTGAAAACTACCAGTATTTTTTTTTTTTTTAAATCAGATATGACACAAGCTCTTTTCTGTCTTCAAATGTCACAAACATTGTTATTGTGCATTAAAATAAGACTTATTTTCAGTGTCATGCATCAGATTCTCAAGAAAAGAGCAAGGACACCCTTATGATTAGGTTACACAGTTTTAGGGAATCAGTACTAGTTGGTGTAAAACAGACTAGCGTTACTAAGAATGGTTATCAAGATTAGCATTTTGAGATATTTTGACATGTTCAACAAATGGCTTTGATGAAGTAGTTTGCTTACGTACTTCATTTGTCCAAGTTGATTGTAATGATTTTTAATAATGGATTACGCTGAAGCAAAAGGGCATTTTCTGCATACTGATATTGTGTTAAATGGCATTACTGTATGAAATTCCCACACGGACAATACTGTTTTCATTAGGATAGAAAAATAAGCTTTTGTAAGCTCCTTATATATATATTTTTTTTTTTTTTGTCTTTCATCACACTTTGCATTCATTTGTTCAGTACTAGATTAAATAAACACTGAAAAGCATTTTAGATTTGTTGTTTTTTCTCTCTGTATGCCTAGTTCATTTCATTAATCTTTACAGAATATGTATTGAAAGAAACAAAATTTCAACTTGCCTGCATTCATGTGGCTTATACTATTACACCAATGATTGGTTATCTGCCATCTCCTGGCAGATCTGAATTCTACAAAGCACATTTTCACTTGTTTTGTGAAAAAATACCCATCCTCCATTTTTGCTGTCACTTCACATTAAATGTTTTGTTTGAATTCAGAAATTTCATTCCTCTAAAATCTGCCTTTTAGAAATCCTGATAGGGGTAATTTTGCATCAGGTGATCCAATAAGACCCTTATCCTCTTGGATTTTTTTTTCCAAATTTGGATCACTTAATGAAACCCCAGAGACAGTAAAGAATCCAAATTTTTTAAATTTTATCTGCAGTAGTTTTTAAGTAATGGCTCTCTGAAATCTCTAAATAAAATGTGATTTTCTGCTGACATGAAATTACAAAATAAATGATTACTTAAGCTAGAAATGAGATAGCTCATTTTAGAAGCTTTCATATATTATATGTAACATGACTAATTTTAAACAGTTTTGCATTTCAAGGTCATGCCATAACAATTTTTGACCTTGAATTCAAAAAAAAAAAAAAAAAAAAAAATTGGACAAAAAATTCACACAAATATATATTTTAGCATCATTTATGGAAAGTTTCATAATGAGATCATGTTTTTGTCAATTTTTAAAAAATATATGCAAAGGAAAAACCGTGTGGATGTGAAAGAAAATTGCAATTTTTAATTCACAAGGACCACTATTTTTTTTAATTCAGAGCAATGCTATTGCATGCTAAAATAGGTCACATAAGTTAACTGGGGGGGGGGGGAGTAAGGAAACAGCTTAGGAGAACAACAAAATATAAATTAGGATGCAATAGGGTGGGATTGCTTTTTTTTTTTATTGAAGGCTTAATTGACCAACGTGAGCAACTCAATGGGCTATATAAGTAGTCACCTATCTCTTATTTAGGGCCACTTGTTCCAGGGAAGTGAGAGAGCCAGTGCCATAAGACAAATACAACATCCATGCCTCACCGGGATTCGAGCCCGGACTCCTCTCATACGAATGGTCATGAGCCATTGCTTAGACCACTGCGCCACCGGGGCGGCCAATAGGGTGGTTCCTGTATGACAAATAAGACTAGTCATGTCTATAAAAGCAAGATAATGAGTCAGCACCAAGCTGAAGGTCCGAGTATTTCATGTTGAAACCTGTGAGCTTACTGCCCGTATGATGGGGATTCAACAGCCAGCACTAAGTTGTGCCTTGGCTCTCCTAGAGTGAATGTGCACTGTGCAGACTTCAGATTTTTTTGTATTATTCATTTCCAAGTGTGTAGGCTCAGCTCAGTTAATGTGCATATACATAGGCTGTTCAAAAGTACATGGCTTGTCCCAAAACAACTGAGAAAGTTTTTATAAAAAAAAAATATGCTCACCTTAACTATCAAGGAAGTGATCAATTTTATCGAAATACTGTCCATATCATCAAATATAGGTGTCCCAAGGTTCCTCCCACTTTTGGAATGTCTTCTAGAATTCTTCTGAAAAGCTGTTGAAGCACCCCTGAGCAGTGTAATAAGTTGTTGATAAGACTCCAATTGTCGTCCTTGTAATGTCTTTTTCAAAATGGGGGAACAACCAGAAGTCACATGGTTAGAAGTATGGACTACTTGCAGGCTGGGGCAGCAACTTAATATTAATTTTCTCCAAATAAGAAATGACAGATCCGGCCATTACGGTGGGTCAAATTTGGGAAAAGTTCGCATATCGAAATGTAATAGTGCTTAAAAGTTGCTACTCAACAATACAAACATAACGCAAGAAAAAAATTTTGAAATCAGTTAATATCTTCAGATCGTGTATTGGGGCAAAAGTTTCAACAATTTTACCAAAAATGCAATTTAAAAAAAAAATGCTAAAAAAATTTTTAACATGTCAGATTATGATAAAACTGAAAACTGGGAGGATTACTTTACTTTGATGGCCAATAATAAAAGTAAGCAAATAATCATCAGTCACAGGAAACAGTGGATCCAGAAATTAGTCGGGGTTTGGGGGTGTTGGAGACTGAAAACCAAGTTCTCTCTCTCTTTTTTAGTCTTGGAGTTTAAATTTTGATCGGAGATAACTGAATGAAAATATTTTCATGGTGAATGAATTATATAATACAATAATTTTCCATTTTGCACTTCTACTGTTGCGGGGGAAGATCGCCCCTACTGCCCCCTTTGGATCTGCCTCTGTGGTCAGAGACCACTGGTCACAAGAGATCCCTCTGGCGTCGCTCTTTGTCCTCACACTATGCCAGAAAAAAATTGTTTTGAATTGTCTGTGTACGTCACAGCGAGATGATGACTCATCATCGTTGATGACAATTGACGATGAGTCCTGCATCGGCAGCAGACAGAAGCATTGCATTGTCACTCATTTCTAGTTCAGCATCAGTCGAATGCTGTCTTCTGTGCCTCTCTGGATTGAAAGTCTCCTTTTAAACATTCGGTGAGTTTTCTTTTTAATATTTATTACCCTGCTTTTCACTGTCATGGAAAGCAAAACTGTTCGGTCTTTTGTTACGAGAAAAGACAACACCTGCCCTATATTTGGCTCACCAAAAAATTCAACCCTGACTACCTTCTGACTTATTCAGATGTACTTTATTTTTGCTTTGAAGTAAGGTACAAATTGGCTTTAATCAGATGCACCTCATAAGAAACAATCATTTTCTGATATTTTTGTGAAAGTGGATCAACTTGAAAATTTGGTTTCGAAAGCATCTATTCCTACAGTTTCACACAATAGAGTTCTCAAAATGATAGTCATATCATGACAAATATTATCAGAAAAGCAAGTCATACAGCAAAGACAAAGACAAACCTGTTTTTAAGAAGGCTTTCGATCAATTTGTCAATGAGGCAAACATCAAACTGCTTGACATCACTGCCTGCAAAGCAAATATGTTGAGACTCTTGCCTGCACTTGTGGCAAATTTCCTGAATCTTTGATAATGAGGAACAGTACACCAATTAAGTAGTAAATAGTAACATTATACTAGTGATCCAATTTATTGGCGTAGGAAAACGACGTGTCTTTTTCTATGTATCTTTTTCTTTATTTTGTCACACGTGTCTTTTTTTTTTTTTTGTCTTTTTCCTACGCCAATAAATCGGATCACTAGTATATTGTTACTATTTCCTGAATCTTGCATTTGTTTAAGCCCTAGCCCTATTTCTATGAAATGTAACTATGAGAAAACAGAAAAGTTTCTATAATTGAAAGAAAATTCTTAAATGATCAAAGAACTGCTAGAGTTGATAGAATAGGCTCTGCAGATAAAAAAGAAACAGGCAAATTTCAAAAAGAGCTGCAAGAAAAGAACTTGATATCTTCAAGGAAACTTCTTAAAATTTCTAGGTCTCTAACTGCATTCATTATGATGACGTTTTAAAATGTGAAGCAGGTGAAATGTTTAGAAGTGTGATGTCACACCACGAAAAAGTTTGAGATCCTGATTATGTAATGAATGATTCAGTTTACATCCCTTCAACATCCAAATGCATGTAAAGCTCACTGCCACTGCTGTTACTAGTGACAGAAGCAGTGTATCAAATAGAGCAACAGCAGCAATTGCCTCCATCATTCTTAAAGATGTTGGGCTCGTAACTGAAACAGAAGATACACTAGTTACTGACAAATGCAAACTAAGACATGAAAAGCAACTAAGTAGACGTAATCTTCAGACCCAACAAAACGCTATACTTCAAGGGTTATATTTTGACGGGCGAAAAGACAACACATTGGTCTTGGAGAATATAGGAACAAAACGTTATTGTAGAGTACAAAAGGAAATGCATATTTCTCTAATTCAAAAACCTGGTTCTCTCTATAATACTCACCTGGTTCCAAAGTCGAAGTGGCAAGGAAATAGAGCAAGGTATCTTGTTTGCTCTGCAAGAGAAGGGAATTGATATTTCAAATTTGATAGTAATTAGGTCAGATGGAATTGCTACAAATACAAGCTTCAGGAATGGAGCAATACGGCTCACTGAACTTTAACTATGTACTCCTTTGAAGTGGTGTGTTTGCCTCTTATATTTTAATGAGTTGCCTCTCCAGCACTTGTTCAAACACCTGGATGAAAAAACTACTGCCCCATAGACATACTCGGATCTGCCAACTTTCAAGAATAGAAATCCGTAAAAAAAGTTCAGTGAACGTTTAATCGATATGTCAGACTGACTAATGTATTAAACGTACTGATGAAATATATCGAGCATATCAATTAAAAAGATTCATAATAAGAATCATATAGTGATTTCATAAGCTATGCAAATAAAATGTTTGGCAGTATTTCTCACTTATAGCGATTAAAATGCAGTAAAAACATAATTAAGTCATCAGTATACAGT
The DNA here is from genome assembly GCA_039090855.1 of Macrothele yani. Classification (NCBI taxonomy): domain Eukaryota; kingdom Metazoa; phylum Arthropoda; class Arachnida; order Araneae; family Macrothelidae; genus Macrothele; species Macrothele yani. The sequence goes on along the minus strand of CM077009.1, from coordinate 129,544,768 downwards.
CATTAGGCTGCATATACAAAAAAATAATTCATTTGTAAATGTGAAATTATAGCTATAAGCGATATATTGTAGTGACTTTTTACTTTAACTTACAAATGGTATTGAACTTAATTTTTTGTGTCAGTGTTAAAATACCTTTAAATAAACAATCCGCCCCCTCCCCTCCTCTGTAGTTATCGTTATTCTTAATCTTACAAAGTTTATTTCCGAGTATTTCCAAATTGGATGAGATGAGAGAGGGCTGGAAGAAATTATGATCAGGCAACCAGAAACATGCAAGTGCCGTAGTCCTTTGAGATAATTATTCTCTCTTTGAAAAATGTTTAGCTAATATATTTAAATATATATTATACAAGGTGTTCGTAAACTGTTTTGACAAAAGAAGAGGGTGATAGTACCCATCAAGATGAACAATATTTGCAGTGGAACCTAGGGTCACATTCCACTCTGAGTGTCAGAAAAGAGTAACTTCGAAATACGTCCAACAAGCACAAGTCGTCACCTCAGACGTCCTTTCTTTCGTACCGGAGAAGTAGCACATCGCCAGAACATCACCGTCAAGCATTTACCATATGCAAATTGCCAGAGAAAAGACTCGGCATTGACAGTTGCAGTTGATTGGCTTATCAAGGTGCAGTAGACACTTCCTGAATTCCACATATCCCGCACGATGGATTGGACGTGACGGACCTATGGCATGGCCTCCACGCTCACCGGACTTAAACCCACTGGACTTCTTCTGGGGGCACATGAAATCATTGGTGTACGAAACACCTGTGGACTCTGGAAGATCTCGTCGCGAGAATCGTTGTTGCAGCGGACAGGATAAACACGACACCAGGAGTCTTCAAGAGGGTGCGCACCAGTCTTTAATTCGCCGGTGTGAATTGTGCAACGGCACCCTGTGGCCGCCACTTTGAGCCTGTCCCTGATCTCCATAAACGGGATTGTGCAACTTATGATGCCATTAATTCTCTTTCTTTGCACTGTTGAAAGTTCAACTTGGACATCTAACTTTACTCTTTTCTGACACTCAGAGTGGAATGGGACCCTAGGTTCCATTGTAAATATTGTTCGTCTTGATGAGTACTATCACCCCTCTTCTTTTGTCAAAACAGTTTATGAATACCCTGTATATATGGGCCTAATCTATTTCAAAAACAAAAAAATCTGAAAAATATTTCACTCAGTAAAATAACCGTACAACAAGTACTATTTCCGTAAATTTTACGGTTAAACCGTAAAACTTGGCAGGTATGCCTACTCAGGGCCCTTCGGGAAGGCACTTCAAAGATGTGAAAACCTACCAGCGGTGAAATTCCAGAGTATTGAATACATGCTGCCTGAAGTGACTTCAGATCAGCTTAGCAAAGACCAAAAATACTTACTTGACATTTCACGATCCATAAACTTTGGAATTTGTACTCCAGAACTTGCTATTCGTGATCCTGGACCACTGTCTCACTCTAAGTGGCTGACAACTGCCAACAGAGTGCTGAGATTGTATATTTTAACAGATAAACCATCTTCCTCGTTGATTCATATTGTCATATTCATCCTAAAGATACACGTGCCGTTGTGGTTTCAAATAAAAATGAACTCGTCAAGGCCCAAAACGCATTCAGAGTTGAAGGTATTTACCACCACATCTCAAAATTGCCATTGATCCAGTGATTCAAAGAAATTGATTTTTTTGCTCGTCCAGAGAATATCCTCCTGGCCATGGTGATGGATGAAAGGGATCATGTGAGAGAGAGCTTGGTTTGAGATGCATTTTGAAAATTAGGGAAAAATTAACGAAGTGAAATCTGTGCATGCACATTTATCCTACCTAACTTGAATTTCTATGCGAAGGACTACACCAAAATGATCGACTGGTCACCTGTCAAAATTTCGTGTCCACTTCTTATGCACAATCTCCTTGGAGGAAATTTCAAACTTAATAGAGACGAAACATTTAACAGATTTTGACTTTGTAAACTTTCCTTGCCACAACTAATTAGTTGATAGATGCATCAAGCTAGTGACTGAAGCTGCAGGAAAAGTGTGTGGGTTTAACAACAGGGATGGCCTTATTAGGGCAACCCTTTTGTCACGCTCAGAAATGCCCAAGTATGGCAGTAAATCTCAATTTATTACAAAATAAATTAATAATGAATTGACCGTGCTTATTATTTTATTTTATTGATTGTCTTCAAGCTAGTGTATTTGACCAATTTTTTTAAAAATCTTGCATGTTACAATTTTTTTAGCATGTTTCTAAAACATTACTTTTTTTTTAAAGCTCATGTGGAGAATTGGATTCCTAGTTTCTTAATTCAATTACTAATCAAAAACAATTATTATGGGAATTTTACTAGGAGTTTTTATTTAAATTGCAAATTAAAAAAAAAAAAAATTCCTAGTAAGATTCCCATAATAGTTGTTTTTGATTAGTAATCGCTTTTTTTCGTAAAATTATCGGAACTTTGGGCCCAGTGCGCGATTTGAAGATACTAATCTATTTCAAAAACATTTCTGGTAAACATTATGTTTGTATTGTCGAGTAGCAACTTTTGCTCACTACTACATTTCGATCTGCAAACTTTTCTGAAATTCGACCCAATATACTGGCCATGTGTGGCCATGCATTAGGCCACACATAAAAAGAAATGTGGATCCCAAGTTGAACAAACTTATTTCATGCCCAGATGCTCGGCTGAAATTCTGTGAATTGATGATTTTGAAATGTGAACCAGATTTTCAACATCTTTAATTGATGTGTGTCTACCTTACAGTACAATAACACCTATTTGTATTGATGTTTACCTTAATAATTAAAGCAATTAAAGCTGCCGACTCATGACCATTCATAAATTCTTTATGCAATCTATAAATTGTTTATTTTGCTAGACATTCATCTTTATAAGTATCTTGCAAAAGATGGAAAGTCTCTCCGGCTTTTTAAGTTGACAGCAAAAAAATTAATGATGTATAGCACAGAGCAGAAACTTGTTAGAGGTTCACGAAAAAATGCATATTAAACAGCGCACTACCAACAACACACGTGTGATTAACAGGTGTATCAATTGGCGTAACTAGCACGTTGTGCCCCCCCCCTTCGCAAGATTTACTTCAACACCCCTAAGCACAGTAATTTTCCCAGAATTTCGAACACGAGGGAGAATACATTTTTCGCAGTGTGCGAGTGTGGTGGTGGTTGGGGTGGGGGGTAGGAAGTCAGGGAGGGTGTCTGCAAAAGTAATGGTGATACACACCTATTGTGTGGTATGTACCACCATTTAGCCCTGTAGTTTTAACTTTTTTAGTAATAGATTTGACAATACATGCAATTGCTTTGTCCAAAACTAGAATAAATCACATCAAGAAATTACCCTCTTACACATGGCTGATCTGCGGTTGCTGCGAATAAATGTTGACGCTTGTCATGCATGTAATCCTAGGTACTGACTTTTCCCCCACATCCTCCATTGAGAATCCCACTGTGGCCTCGCGCTTTTCCTCAGCAGCACAGAGAGAGCAATCGTATTATTTACAACCCATTGCAGAGCAATCGTACTACAACCTGAAGTCAAACACTTTCAATCTGTGGGACATTCGGTGTTTTAAAAGTGAAACTACGGCTTTATTTAGGCAAAGCTAAATATATCTTAAAGCAAAATATGAATCTTTGGGTTAATTATTGTGTGTGCTTGAATTTTTTCATAAAACTATAACGGGCTGCTGAAGTACGCCCCTTCGTTACCTGTGCCCCCTCTCCCGCAGTTGTGAGGACTACCGGGGTGGTAGTCAAGCAGCCCCACTGGGTGCGGCTGCTTGCTAGTGTTACTACAACAATTACTGTTCCTTCGAGACTCGTGTCAAGATCGAACACAGTACTGCACATTTTTTATAAAAACATTCTCTGTTTTGGGACAAGCTATGTGACAAAACTGATGTCAAACCACCAAAGCAAACCCATGCTGAAAAATACAGCTGCCCATGTTGAAACACCTGTAAGGCCAGTTATGTGAGAACACATCGTTACAGCGCTCCACTAGTTCATTCTCGCAGTAGATGACTTAGAGTTCAGATATGTTTCCGTAACCCAGTGTGGATTTAAAACTGGAGCAAAAAGCAGATATAAAATTTTGCTTGCGTTTGAATAAAACCGCCACAGAAATGCACGAAATGATTAAAACAGCCTATAAGGAAGATGCTTTGTCCTGTGCAAGAGTTTTTTAGTGGCACAAGAAATTAGTGAATGGTGAAGAGTGTCTGGAAGATGCGCCATGCACCATAAAGCCTTTGACATTGGCTATGGCGGTTAGTGTCACATGCTCTATGGCAATCTTACACCCAGCACTGCAGCGTCATTGAAACGATCTTCGGTTTGTGCTGCAACAGCTATTTTATGGGCAGAAAGCAATGAGACAAAGCACGCCTTTTCATCTTACAACAATATGCTTTGTTTAGAAGAGTTGTAAATTTACCATTATTGACTGTAGAAAGGGCATTATAACTCAGTGTTTAAGTGGATTACAAAAAAAAAAAAAAAAAAAGATACAGATCTTCATTTCAGCAAATCCACAAAATAACAAAATGGCTGCCACAGCTGGACTGGAAGTTCATCGCTTCGCCAGAACCTTAGATGACATTGCGGCAGTGCTTGGGGGTAAGTTCGCAGCCGCGTGTTCACATTGCCGTACTTGCAGGTATCTTTAAAACGTGTGATAAAGCTAAAAAATTTTCATCATTTCATATCAAATTACATACTTTAAAATATGTATATAAATTTTTTCTTGAAATCTTCAGCCAAATAATTTAGGATATTAAACTACACATTTACCATTTTTTTCACCATTTCACATCAAACTGCACACTTTAAAATACATATATTTTTTTCTCCAAAATTTCCTAAATTTTTAACCAAATAATTTAGAATGCCAAACTACACATTTACCTAACCTTCAAACACCATCATACAGTTTATACCAGGACCACATTGCCCTTACTTTTTTTTTATTAAAGGTTTAACAACCACCGTGAGCAACTTTATGGGCTATATAAGCAAGTGCCCATCCCTAATTTCAGGTCACTTGTTCCAGGGAAAGGAAAGAAGCAGTGCCATAAGACAAACACAACAGCCATGCCTCACAGGGATTCGAACCTGGAGAAACAGTCAGGAGCCAGTCCTTAGACCACTGTGCCATCACTTTGACCACATACTGCCTTGAAAAGTGACACATCTGCACAAATTTCAAAAGATGTTTCTTGTTCATTAGGCTTTTCATTTGAATGAACACATAAATGCCTTGAAAGATGGCTTTTCTCAGAGAATTTTCTATTGCACATTTCACATTCATGAGACTTTTCACCTTTATGACTTAGCAAATGACGTGAGAGATGAACCTTCTGAGTGAATTTCTTGTTGCATATTTTACATGCATATGGCTTTTCACCTGTATGAATGAGTACATGCTTGGATAGATCGCCCTTCGCATAAAATTTCTTGGAACATGTTTCACAATCATACAACATTACATCCGCATGAATGAGCGAATGTCTTGACAGATTACTCTTGTGTACGAATTTCTTGTGGCAAATTTCACATTCATAGGGTTTTTCACCTGTATGAGTGAGCATATGTTTTAACAGAGGGCCTTTCTCTGAGAATTTCTTGGAGCATACTTCACATTCATACAGCATTACGCCTGTATGAGAGACCAAATGTCTTGAAAGAGTAATCTTCTGCGTGAATTTCTTATTGCATATTTCACATTCATGGGGTTTTTCACCTGTGTGAGTGAGCAAATGCCTCGAAAGGTAATCCTTTCGTGCAAATTTCTTGCTGCAAATTTTACACTCATGTGGCTTTTCACCTGTATGAATGAGAATATGCTTTGACAAAGAACCCTTCTCTGTGAATTTCTTGGAACATGTTTCACATTCATACAGAATAACACCTGCATGAAGGAGCATATGCTTTGAAAGAGCACTTTTCTCTGAGAATTTCTTTTTGCATAGTACACATTCATGGTTCTTTTCACCTGTATGGGTAAGCAAATGTCTCGAAAGTTTACTCTTCAGTGAGAATTTCTTGTTGCATGTTTGACATTCATGACGCTTTTCACCTGTATGAATGAGCATGTGCTTTGAAAGATTACTTTTATCTGAAAATTTCTTGTCACAAATTTCACACTGATGGGGCTTTTCACTTATATGAGTGAGCATATGCTTTGAAAGATTCTCTCTCTCTGAGAATTTCTTGAAACATGTAACACATTCATACAGCATGACACCTGAATGAGTGAGCAAATGACTTGAAATATTACTCTCAAGTGAAAATTTCTCCTTATAAATTTCATATTCATTGGGTTTTCCACCTGCATGAATAAGTGAATGACTTGCATATAGACTACTCTTACTGAGAATTTCTTGTTGCATATTTAAAATTTTTGTGGTTTTTCACCTGAATGACTCAGCACGTTTTGAGAAAGCACCTTTCTCTGAGAATTTCTATGAGCACATTTCACATTTATGCAGCTTTTCAAATCAGACATCTTAAAAGCACTCCTTGCATGAAAATTTCTTTCACCTTTCCGTGTCACGGAATATTTCACCTGTGTGTGCGATTAAATGACTTGAGCAATTATTCTGGTTGAATTTCTTGCAGAGCATTTCTTAAAGGGTCTTTGATAATCAATCGCGAATGAATGATTTACCAAATGATATTCAGTGTAACTATGTACCTGTTTGAATGTTTACCTTTAAATTGCTCACAAGGTTCGGCTTTCTGTGTTAATTTAGCAAATGGCATGCACTATTTTTGTGCTTTTGACAAGATCAACTGCAAGTTGGTCTACAGATTTATCTTCTCACTTTTAATGGGAATATTGGACGATCAGGGTCTGTTTATGTGAATCTACAAATTAGAATAACAGGATAAATTTATTATGTTAGAAATACTTAATATGTTTAACTACAACTGCTCCTATACTTGTATTAAATTTACATTATAACGATGAATATATTCTTCTTTCCTTATACTATAAATTAATTCCAGTTCATGTACCTTTTCTTAATACAGACAATATATTGCATTCATGAATTTGTGCCCAGTACCTATTTCAACATATAATTACCACACAAAAAATACTTTAATCATTTGTTTTATGTGAATATAATTAAATTAAAGATTACCATCATTACAAATACTCTACATGCAGTTTCTTCATTAATTATCAACAGTAACTCATTAGCAGAAGTACAACAGTAATATTTCTCATGGAATTGCAAATGTTTTAGTTTATTAGAGGTATTGAACTTACTGTTTTACTCAAAATTTTCAATACTTTGCTACTTATGTGGAATGAACACAGGTGTACTAAATTCAAATGTGGAAATGTATGTATTACCAAGCTGGTTTTCCAACCACCAACAAATTTTATAGATGTGCCAAAAAAGGTCATAAATTTTTAGCTGTGCTAATAAAAACTTGAGGGAGTAGATATTAAAAAATTGACAATCTTTTGCCTATTTTCATACAAAAACAATGATTCCATGCCCTTTGAACATGACAGAAACGTTTCTTGGTCAGTATTATAAAATCTAACAAATGCCTTGGCCATCGCTAAAATCAAAGGAAAGGTACATAGTAGAACATGAAACCCGTGCTGAACACTTAATTTCAAAATAAATCGCTCACCTTGGTAACATGAAACTATATAAATACAAACAGAAAAGTCTTTCTTTTCATGCAGATGCTCTTGCAAATCCCAGTTTGTTAATCAAGTTGCCCCAGCCGTTGTGATTCACTTGCTCTCTCCAGTCACTCCAATCTAAAGCCGACACTAGCGTCTCAATCCTACAGCGGCTGAATCCTCATTCCCTGTAATGCGCATGCCCGAGACTTAACAAATTACACATGAACCTCAATTTTTCATATCACGTGTGCTTTTTCTCTAATGTACTGTGGACGATGGATGGTAATATTGTTGACGTACCTTGTATGGAGAATAAAGATTGTTCTTCTTGCGCGTTTTGTAAGAAAATATTCATGAAGTCGTTTAATTTGTATCGACATATGAGGAATATTCATCCTGACCAAAGCACTGATTCATCGTCTTCAGAAAAAAAAAAAGGTGACCACAGATGTTTTTTTTTTTTGATTGGAGGTTTAACGACCACCGTGAGCAACTCAATGGGCTATAAGCAGTCGCCCGTCCCTAATTTAGGGTCACTGGTTCCAGGGAAGAGAGAGAGCCAGTGCCTAAGACAAACACAACATCCATGCCTCACCGGGATTCGAACCCGGGCCCCTTACGGACGAATGATCAGAGGCCAACACCTTAGACTACTGCGCCACCGGGGCGGCTTTTACAGAATTCACAGTCTAACATCGGATTCTCATTTTTTTAATTTTTTTTTAATTTTTATTTTTTTTATTGGAGGTTTAACGACTACCGTGAGCAACTCAATGGGCTATAAGCAGTGGCCCGTCCCTAATTTAGGGTCACTGGTCCAGGGAAGGGAGAGAGCCAGTGCCGTAAGACAAACACAACATCCATGCCTCACCGGGATTCAAACCCGGACCCCCCTTTTTTATTTTTTTTTTTTTTTTTGGTTGGAGGTTTAACGACCACCGTGAGCAACTCAATGGGCTATAAGCAGTCGCCCGTCCCTAATTTAGGGTCACTGGTTCCAGGGAAGGGAGAGAACCAGTGCCGTAAGACAAACACAACATCCATGCCTCACCGGGATTCGAACCCGGACCCCTTGCGGACGAATGATCAGAGACCATCGCTTAGACCACTGCGCCACCGGGGCGGCATTCTCATTTAAGATGGGGGTGAATGAAAAAATAGAAGTATTTATTCGTATCACTTCCTTAAGCAGAATTTTTGAGAAAAAAGTGTATACCAATTTAAACATAATATGTAAATTACTTGCAAATATTAGTTTATATATACATACAATTAAAACAGTAAACTCTCATTAAAAGTGTTAAAAACCATAGAAAAACTTGTAAAATCACTTAGAAAATTTTGGGGCAAATAGTACACTTCCAACAAAAACATTATACAAAACACCTGAAGTGAATATATTATATAGAATTCAAATTCTGACATTGAAATTTATTGGAACCACTTACACAGAATTTTTGGAGGCAAAAAGTGCGTAGCCATTTCAAACATGGAACTACTGGTCAATATTATGACCTAACATATTGCCATGATTTCTGCCGACAGAATGCAGTCAACAGCCTTCTTTCAAAAATAACAAATATGTAAACAGTTGAAATTCTTGGCTATCTTTAAATCATACTTCTGAGAAATATAAAATGGAAAACACTTTTTGAACTCTCTGTATGTAATTGTGAAATATTTACAGATTATTAATTACTACTATAAAGTTTGGCTGGAATTCCTAAGCCTCCCTGCCCTAGCCCTAATGATTTTGTGTATGTCGGATTGAAACGAAATCCTAAAGTGAAGGACCGATGTGATCCACACCCAAGGCTGTTTTACAGATAATATCTCACTAGCATGCTCTTCCTCCTCCGGAGTCTCTGTAGTTTTAACGAGTGGAAGTCTTATACTTTAACAGTCTAAAATTATATTACTAGTGGAACAAGTCCGGCATGGCAGGACTTCAGAATGTGTAGGGAAACCCGTTTTAAGAATTATTTTTCCCTGGAAATTTTCCATTAAGACATTTTTTCTCGAAATGTGAAACAAATCGAGCATTTTTGTCGTTAAATGTGAGGAAATAAATTTTTTTCTGAATTTCAAAGTATAGGAACGTAAAGAATGCTTTTCTCGAAATACAGCATTGGCAACATAAAAAATATAATTTATACTCGATATTTAATAAATAAACGGCTCACCTATTTTTCAAGATCCAAACCAGAAATATCACAATCACAAATTTTCCAAATCATGCGGCAAAGCCACATTATAAACATAGAGAAAAAGCATTCAAAGTATAGCAATCAGAAAAAAATGTATCAGAAATAATTGAATCGAAACGAAATTGCAATAAGGAACATCGCCCGAACAGTGTGTGTGATCGAACCGATAAGCCTAACCGGAACACCAACTCAGCAATCTCGCAATTCCAAACTTTCCGAATCAGAAACTCTCCCCTGGGTCTAAGGTTACTGTTCTGTTTTTGTGTGGCTTGGCCACACAATAACCGAAGAGATACATACGAAAAAGTATAGAAATCCCAAAAAAATTAACCACTCTAGAACGCACCACACGCGGAAGTGCAATGGCGACCGCACCGTTGTACCCACATCACCAAGGAAACAGATGCAAAGTATTCATCCTCCATCAATACGAAACAATGCGGAGTAACAAAAAAAGTGTCGATTTCAAAAATCTAACAAAAAAAAAAGTCAGCCCCACATATGCATAAGATTTTTTCATTAAAATAACGAATATGAACAAGCGAAATAATTAAAAAAAAGTGTGAAACTTAGTTCTGCGTCCTCCAGAAGTGGTACCGTCCAGAACTGCACTTGAATCTGACGAACAGTAATGGTGAATCAAAACACTTGCATTGAATATATGTTCATAATCGTGTATACTTCGCTTACTCTGAAATGTAACATATGTTCAAAGTGGGCTCCGTGTTCGCGAATGCAAACGCGCGCTCATTTTACCAAGTTTAATGACACCTTGTGAAGCACCTCCACATTAATATTTTCAATCACTGTTGTGATGTTCATTTTAAGTTCAGCCAGGATGTGAGGATTATTGTGATACACAACACCTTTGAGATACCCCCAAAGAAAGAAGTCGAGCGGCGATAAATCTGGTGATCTGGGAGGCCACAGGTCTTTGGAGATGAGGCGTTCACTGAAAATATCTCGCAAAAAATTGACGGTACTTACCGACATGTGGCATTGTCTTGCTGGAGCTAACAATATCGTTCGCTGACATCAAGGAGTGCCACAAACTGTGTGATAATGCCTTAGTAGACGGAACTATCCACAGTCATTTCGGAAAAAATCGGTCCCACTATACGACGGCGTGATATCGCACATCAAACTCTAAGTTTTTTTCGAATGCAAATCTTTTCAAGAAAAACATGTGGATTTTCACGACCAAATCCTATTGTTCTGACTATTGACATAACCTCCGAGGTGAAACCAGGCCTTGTCACGGAAGAACCTGTATCCAGACTCTGTATTCCACGTTGTTCAAGGAATGAGCGGAACCATTGGCAGAAGTGCATTCGTTTGCCTATACATCTGGGGCCTTGAGTTCGTGCACTGCGCGAATACGATATGGACGAAGGTGTAACGATCTCGCAGCTTTATGAGTACTACCGTATGAGATTTGTGACTGCACGGTGAGTTTCCAGAGGCTTTTTCGTGGCGACCGCTGCAGTGCTCGCTTTATCTCATCCGCTTTATGGTCAGTCAAAATGGAGGGTCTCCCGAAACATTTTTTATCAGCAACAGATCCAGTGTTCCGAAAACGCTGCACTTATCGCGATATTGTGGACATATTGGGGACTGCTGTAACCGGAAATTTCTTGCGAAAGTCCTCGGCAACACATCTGTATGAACGAGTTGCGAAATAACTCGCCAGAACGAAAATTCGCTGCGTCTGGAAAAAGACATTTTATCTCCACAACGAACAACCTGTACACACCACAGTGACTTCAGCTTCACTGATACTTCTTAACAGTAAGGTAGGGACATCTAGTGGCAGAAAGAATGATTATAACGATTTAGCAACAATTTATGAAAATTCAAACTTTGGGTTGCGCGAGTTTACGATCACCCTGTACTATTTATATAAATGAAATAAAGTATATTGAATACAGTGATGTACTTCTAATCAAAAAAGTGCCCTAGCGGTGAACTGATTAGGTAAAAACACCTTGAAAAGAAGACTCAAAGTTTTTAAAAGCATCGTGAATTGTGATTTGCTATTTTTATTGTTCAGCATATTTTATAAAAATTTTACTACTACTTATTTTTATTTAAATCAAAATTTTTAATAAAGTAAAAGAATTTTTGTTAGTCGCATCCTAAAAATACGGAGTATTTTTTAAGTAACGCTCTGTCATTTCAAATTATTGCAAATGTTAGTGTGATTATTACTTGATTCACACTGAATAAATGTAACTAATACAGTCACTTAAATAAATATGACTAATGTAGGTACTTCTATTGTACATTGTGACTAATACACCTTTTTCCTACGATTCTAGGAGATATCTGTTATGTTATTCTTAAGGAATTAGAGAATAATTAATAAAAATATTCTTCGCACACATCCTGTTATTTAGCCTAAATAGCTGCATTATTTCTCTCTGCAGTTGTTTCTCCGAGCACCGAATTACTTCCAAGGACTACCATCTAGACTCTGGACTTTATATTCTCTTTATGCCGTCCCGGTGTTCAGAGGTGTAGATTTCTGGTTAGCGCTCTGAGCTCCGCATGAATCATGGGTGGTCGCCTCTCCCCGCCCTAAATCAGGGAAGGCCAAGGGCATATAGTCCTTATAGCAGATCACGGTGAAAGTTGAACTCGGAAACAAACAACATTCTCTTTACCATTATGATCCATGAGATACCCTATTGTGTGATCCGATGGTTTAATCTCATCCTTGTGATACAAATATTTCGGTTATGATTGTATATAAAACAAAGTATTCGCTATTATAAAATATATGATCATCTAAAAAAATTATTTACCCACCTTCTGCAACCAAACGCCTACCTACGAAAAGTACCTTAGCGCCGGTAAGCTAGAAAAAATAGTGCCTTAGCACCGCTAAGCCTAGAAAAATACTACCTTAGTGCAGCTGAGCCCCTGATTGAATAACATGCTTTATTTCATATAGATAAAGTGTAGGAGGCCCAGATCTATGCACATACACTGGCGGAAAGTGAAAAAAGAACACCAAGAAGGAGACGTCTGATACCAACGAAATTTATACAGCATAATAACGGAATACAGAGGATAACGCGATCAAAACTGTATGGCAAAATACAGCTGTATTTGCTGGTAAACTGAAAAATAACATTTCCATGTAACATGGTTAGTACGAGGTTGAACCGCCATGAACTGCGTCACACTGTGCAATTCTGGCATGGAGTCTCTCGTACAGATGTTGGATGTAAGTTTGGGGTATTGAGTTCCAAGCATCCTCAACCTGAACGCGTAAATCTGGGATGTTCGTGGCTGGCCGTGCAGACTGGATAAGTCGTTGTCCCATAAAATCCCACACGTGCTCAATGGGGAGACAAATACGGTGAACGTGCAGGCCATGGAAGTTGTCTCACACCCTGAAGTGCATGTTGCGTTACACGTGCTGTGTGTGGGCGTGCGTTATCTTGCTGGAAAACACCACGATGGACCGACCTTACAAATGGCACAACAACGGGCTGAATGATGTTCTTGATCTAGGAGGTGCTGTTTAACGTACCCGGTACAAACACTAGTTGTGTACGGGAGTGATAGCTGATCGCTCCCCACACCAGGAGACCAGGTGTAGGCCCTGTGTGTTGCTGGCGGATGCAAGAAGGGTGGAGACGCTGCCCTGTGCGTCTACGAACACGCATACGGCCATTGGAGGCTCCCAAGCAGAATCTGCTTTCATCGCTGAACACGACAGATCGCCATTGCGTTCTCCAGTGCAGACGTTGGCGACACCACTGTAGCCGTTCCTGACGGTGGGCTGGAGTCAGAGGTACACATGCCAGAGGCATATGTGCACGTAGTCCTGCATCCAGTAGACGGTTGCGGATTGTTCGCACAATCACCTCAGGTGCAACTGCAGCTCGGATTTGCGTCACAGTGGATGTTCTGCTTGACAACGCAGCTCTTCTTATGCGTCGATCGGTCCGCTCATCTGTCCGTCTGTGACTCCCGGTTCCACGTCTTCTCGTGTGGGAATGTTCCTTGGACCATCTACGCCACCATCGTACCACCGCCGATACTTCCCGTCCAGTTCGCTCCGCAATACGACGATATGACCACCCGGCCTCGCGGAGTCCGACTAGACGACCTCGCTCAAAGTCCGATAACTGCTGAAATCGTACACGTCTTCCATGTTCAGGCATTGCAGCTTATTCAGGGTCTTCGCACGTGTCCGTACGCCGATGACTGATTACATTCACTTCGCCGTACTACTTAAATACCACCGACGAAAATTTGCATGTTATGCCGTGCTGCGGCGTAAGCGCTCACCGGTTGGTCCCGAAATTAACATCACCCCTACGTCAACTCGACCACCATAACATATGTAAATTTCATTATCGTCCGCTAAATCCTTCTTGGTGCTCTTTTTTTTTTCACTTTCCGGCAGTGTATTTTTGCTTCTTGAATTTAAAAGCCATGACACTAAAAAAGAACAATATCGCTGAAATATGTAAAACTGGAAAAATGTAAGTACATGTATTTTTTCTCTTTCTCAAAAATTATCATATTAAGGAATTATACAGCTATAAAGGAAGTCCGGAACCATTAGACACCCAAAGATCAGTATTTGTGTTTTCCTGATGTCATGAACATTTGCCATTTAAATATTTTGCACTTTTTACACTGAGTATTAAATTTATCGAGGACACTTACCAGAATAAGTGTTCACATAATTAAAATCAATACATAAGTGATCATGGAATCAATATCTGGAAAATATATTTTAACTATGGAGAAGTTAAATATTTACCCTGAATTTTTTCAATAATTACTACCATGTTTGGGGCCATTAGGAAAATTCCATGGAGGGAGGGGGAATATATTTTGCGTCACGCCACTGACCTACAGACATTTTGAGGTTTTAATACTTTCTGATTGTTATAGTTGCAATTTGACCTATCAGATGATTTCATGTCTTTGTTCGCACGAAGTTATTGTAAAAAACTAAATTACCTAAGTAAAACTATATTTCAGATGGAAATATGACCACTGCTACATTTCCCCAACACACAGTGTAGGCTACAGCATCTGTAACGTACCAGGAGATGTGATGTACCTGTCAGAAGGACGCACACGACATAAAGGCAGATAGGAATCAGAATAAAACGTCTGCGTAGCTCAGTTGGTAGAGCGACTTGTTCCGGAATAAGCGGCCTCGGGTTCGAATCCCGGCGTAGACTAAAAATGACGGAGAAATTTACTTCGTTATAATGGCGCCCGAACTATCCGGATGACCCGACCGTTCAAAATCTCGCATTAGTGTGATGTTCTTTCCACACCAGCATGTCATTTCCTCCAGACATTTGACGAAGCGACCTGAAAAATAATTCTACAGGATCACTTGTGAAGCACCGGGTCAAAACATAATGGAAACCATTCTTTAATAGGTAGCAAATGCACTGAACTGTTGAACTACTCTGCATTTTTTAGAAATTAAGATGGCGAGTGAGCGGGATGGCAAAGCCTTTCTCTGCACTTAGAAAGGCTTTGTCATCCCGCTCACTCGCCATCTTAATTTCACTGATGTAATCAACAAATTCATGCTCCAGCCAATGAAGGCGCTCATCTGAAATCGAAAAAAATGCCTTCTGTTGCTATCCCTTGTGTGCACAAAATCTTTCCGGTTACTTATATTATGAATGGTAAACTATTTATTTATGAAGGTCATAAACTTGCAAAGGCAGCAGCCTGTTGATGATAGGATGAATTCTCCTCCAAACACTTTAGTGCAGCATGGCTTGTGGTGAAAAATTTGAACAGCTCTTTTCACATTCATTTTTTCTAGATTAGACGGTGAAACATGCTTTCGACTCAAGAATCTAACATGTTTCACAGTCTCCCTCATTTGCATTTCGTACAGCTTTTTCACATAGGTACCACTTATGTAACCTTCCCCATCACTCATTTCTCTTTCAAGAAATAGGGAACGGATATTTTTCATGATGTGGCAAGGGTCAAAACTTAGGAATAGTTCACGGCTGACATCCAAAGAATGCAAAACAGAAGTTTGTAGTGAACCATTGGACATAAGCTTCATCATGGTAACATCGGTTTTATGGTTGTCACTAACTATTCTTACAACATGAAAACCAATATCTTCAACTTATTTTATGACAGACATTGTGCGTGCATGCAGATTCCTACCACATAGCTGTTTTGAAAAAAAAATATGCAGCTGGAACTTTATAATTAGTGGACAGACCAGACAATAAAAAACATAGTAAGTTATTAGCTAGCACTACACAAGGTTTAGCGGAGATAACATCTGACTTTCTTCCAACATGAATGTTAGTGTCTCGCTCTCCTAATATACGATCCATCTTCTTGTCGTATTGTAACTGCGGTTTGATAAACATTTCATCAATTATAAAAGAGAGAATTTTTTCTGCTTCATTTAAATGTTCTAATTCTGATAAAAGGTATTCACCCTGCTAAACGTGTACACTGCAAACTACAGTCGGCCACCCCTGTGGCGCAGTGGTCTAAGCGATGGCCTCTGATCATTCGTCCGAAGGGGTCCGGGTTCGAATCCCGGTGAGGTATGGGTGTTGTGTTTGTCTTTCAGCACTGGCTCTCTCCCTCCCTGGAACCAGTGACCCTAAATTAGGGACGGGCGACTGCTTATAGCCCATTGAGTTGCTCACGGTGGTCGTTAAACCTCCAATAAAAAAACTACAGTCGATGAAGAAAAATAATTGATTGTAAGTTTTTCACTTGAAATAACTTTTAACCACTTTTCTCTGAACTCAGTCTCAATGGGAAATTCATGGTAGCTCACTCCTTTGGTTTTCCCTTTTTGGAGTTACAATAAGTACACAGCAGTACACCATGGTAGCTACCGAATTTGATCAAGAAAACTTTTGCAATTTGGGTACGATATAGGCCATAAAATAAATTCTGCACTTTATTTTTGCTTTCATACAGTTGCTTAACTGAAATGATTAAATTCACGAAAATAGATTAAAACAGACTGTGAATTTACCTCGCTATAAAGTACGTTTAAACAGGCCGGCAAATGAAAAACTCATTACGATCAGCCAAAAAAATTCACTAACTGGGGTCAGCGTCTGCACCCTCTAGCGACGAAAAGTGGCATTTTTCTTGTACGCGAATCCCCGTAGAGATCACCGAAGTGACAGAGCATTGAGCAGTAACAGTTACAGTTGATGATCCCAGTTAGCCGTGCATTGGGTTACGTACGTAACAAGTTCGATTTTCGAAATTTGAAGTAATTTATTTTAGAAAGAGTGTGTTGTTGCGCTTACGGATGCAAGGCTGAACTGGATCCTATCAGGCTGTAACATTACCGTTGAAGACAATAGACTTTTGGTGATTGGCCAGTGGGCGTTAGGGACGATTTCAGCCGTTAGATGGCACTGCGTCCCAAGGTATAAACACCTCAGTTTCTGCGTTGTTTGAATTGCGGGATTGTGTATGTTCGTCGTTTTTTCTTTGTTTCTTTTAAAAAAACCTTCTAGTTTTAAAACCAAACTGTTGTTTTCACAACAAAATCTAACCCATTTTCAAAATGGTTTACTGCTGTGTGCCGATGTGCATATTTTCTAAGAAGAAAAACGTGGGATTTTCATTCCATGAGTTTCCCTCAAATCAGAACGTAAAGCAACTGGTGCTGAAAGAAATATCTCGTCAGGATTTTGCTCCAAATGACAAGTTACCTTCAACTGTTGTTTGTGGTAAGCATTTTCATTCTGATAATTACGTACCTAATTCAATTTTAGAAAAAAACCTCAGCTATATAAACTCATATTAAGTAAAATAGGTAAATGTGTAGATTTGCGTTTTAAATTATTTCGGCGGAAAGACATTAGTACTTCGGAAAAGTGCGACGTACAGGTTTTATATTGTGAAAATTAATGGCAAATGGTGCAGAAATTTTCTGTTTCAAATGCCTTTTAAAGATTTTTATCCTAACATTTACCTGTACGTTCGATACGTTAGGCCTACGCAGCGTCTATTCACAGCATCGAACTTGCAGGTAAATGTTACGATAAAAATCTTTAAAAGACATTTAAAATACGAAATTTCTGCCCCATTTGCCATTAAATTCTATACTCTAAAATCTGTACGTCGCACTTTTTCCAGGTACAAACATTTTTCCGACGAAATAATTTAAGACGCTAATCTACACATTTACCAAAATCTTGGCCCTAGATCGCTGAAGAATAAAGGAGGAATGAGATTTACACATGAATTACACTAGTTCCTACAGAAAAATTATCTTGCCAAGTACTACGAATTCAGAATACAAATATCCATCTGTTAACGTGAAAGTGAATACAAATAAAATCTCAAATGTAAATAATGATACGGAATCAGTTTGTTAATGCGAAAAACGTCAATAGATGGCGCTGCGTCCTAACTCATCTTTTCTGTCCTCGCTGTTTTTGCTTAATGTTACAGCCTGATAGGATTGAGTTCAGCCTTGACGGATGTCACAACAATTCCGGGCGACCACCTCCTGGATTTACTTTTCTCAGGTAAGCAAAGGAGAAATATTTAATATGAAATCTTTTAATTTCCGAAGAGCATATAGCAGTAAAGCGTGTATATGAAGTCAATTTAGATTAAGCTGGTCAGCTTAATTTCCCATTTCGATTGACAGAGTGGCACTGAATAGTGTGACATTTTGTTGTGCTAACAGAGGAAAAAATTCTAATAGAAACTCGCAACAGTCATCTATCGGAGCATATGCTTATGCACACAAGTGAAAAGTCTTACCTATGTGATGTTTGTTCCAAGCAATTTACTCGAAAAACTGATCTTTCGAAGCATTTACTTATTCACACGGGGAAAAAGCCTCACCAATGTGATTTATGCTCTAAACTATTTACTTGAAAAAGTGATCTTTCGAAGCATTTACTCATTCACACCAAGGAGATTAGAATAAGATTTCTGTAGATGCCCTTGTTAATGGAGCAATCCACTTTGCGTGAAGCCTATAACCGCGAGCGAAGGCTGTTAAAGTGTGGGAAAGCTGATGGTTTCCAGTGATATTGCAATGCATTGTGTGTTGACCGAATGGTCTTCTTTCGTCGAAAATGTTTCGAAATTCGTACCATAACTTGCTTCCGATGTGTGAGAAAATGCTAAATTTATAAAATTCTTAATTATTTTAAAGCCTCTTCCCATTTTTACTTTAAATTGAAATATACAAACATTAGTGCAAATTCAAAACAAAATATAACATTGAAGTTGAAAACTTTACTCCTCTATGAAGCATAATTCATTCCGGTTTGATATTAACACAGTTTCTGCAACCAAAATCCAAGCAATTCCAAAATATACCTGTTGAAATTACATAGGTGTTATGCAAACGTCAAATTCCCACACTTTGCGGCTTCACGGTTAAGAGACTCAGGGCATCTCCAGAAGTATTATTCTAGCCTCCTTGATTCACATGGGAAAAGCCTCACACATGTGATGCATGTTCCAAGCAATTTGCTCGAAAAAGTGTTCTTTTGAAGCATCTACTTATTCACACGGGAGAAAAGCCTCACCAATGTGATGTATGCTTCAAACAATTTGCTTGGAAAAGTCTGCTTTCACAGCCCATCCTTCACACAGGTGAAGAGCCTCATAAATGTGATGTGCTCTAATCAGTTTGCTCACAAAAGTAATCTTTTAAGGTATATGCTTATTCATTTAGGTGAAAAGCCTTACCAATGTGATGTATGTTCCAAGCAATTTCCTCGGAAAAGTAATCTTGCAAGGCATATGCTTGTTCACAGGTGAAAATGCAAAATCATAATATATTTAATATCATAATACCCTATATCTAATATAAAGTAATATTAGGGTATTACAGCTTAACATTCATTTGCGTACACTATCATATTTTCTTCATTTTCACAGAGCACATCTCTGTAAAACGGCACTAAACTTAGATTAAAACTCGTCACTGAACTTAGATTATAATACACACAACTTTTTTTTTTGGATTGAAGGTTTAACGACCACCGTGAGCAACTCAATGGGCTATAAGCAGTCGTCCGTCCCTAATTTAGGGTCACTGGTTCCAGGGAAGGGAGAGAGCCAGGGCCGTAAGACAAACACAACATCCATGCCTCACCGGGATTCGAACCCGGACCCCTTTCGGACGAATGATCAGAGGCCATCGCTTAGACAACTGCGCCACCGGGGCGGCACACACAACTTTAAAAACTATGAAATTATACGGCGTTTTTACCTACAGAATGAGAAAAACACGTGTACTTACGCTGATGTCCCAGAAGCCAGCCGAAATGTTTCCTAAATACCTGGAAGTAGCCGCAACGCCCTAAACATTGATAAATCAACTAATAATATCCTTGAGAACAGTATATCAACGATTAATATAATAAAGAAGGGCAAATTTATTAATATTAAAAGCAAATTGCCAACTTCATGCCTCGCACAGCATTAACAGCTATTGCATAGTCTGCTCATGTCAGGCTTAAGATGGCTGGTGTGACGTTTCGTTTTCCGGATTGCACTGAGCCATCGGAAAGTGCTTTCTCCCCTTATTCCTACCTCCATGATTGTGCTAATGTCTTTGGTTGTTGCATATTAACATGGCTGTTGACCATGCTGCTGACTCAATACTTTGCTTTTTTCTTTTGATTGGGGATTTAAATTAAATTATTTATGGGACTTATTTGACAGACGCATTTGCATATATTTTGAACATATATTGTACTTAGTTGACAGAGATATACTGTAACCAGTAATAAATGATAAATACTTCACTCCCCTAATAAAACCTAGAGAATTTTGCCGAGATTTAAATTTTCTGTGGAGCTGCACGAAGACTTTCTAATATTCATTTCTAATATATTAGTTCAACCCTTATTTTAAATTTCGTACTTTTGCGCATTAGTTTTTTTTACTACAGGCAGACAGATGTTGTAAACATATCACTCATATGCCTTGGAACAAGGTAAACATCTCTATATTGTTCAGATCTACGAGTTCCAAGTGTCAGAATATTTTTTCAATTTACGGGTATGTTTCAACTAGCCAACCAAATGATTAAAATATTCTGAGTCACGTTGGCTAACAGTTTTTTTTCTTTCTTTAAATTCTTTCAGTACATTTTGTTACAAAAAAAGAGAAAAAAGAAACGTTTACATTTACCTTTAGTAAATATTGTAATCGTGAAAAAATTCAACTTCAAGATTTCAACGAAATGCAAGTTTTGAGACAATACCCACACAGAATATTATTTCACTGTTTTCGCTATGGTGTCGGTCTGTCTGTGTTTTGCGTTCACCATAACTCAAAAGCTATAATCTATATATTAATTCTATAAGGTTTTTTTCTGTAAGACCTGTTTTAAGAGAACGGCTGAACGTAAAAATATGGTTGAGGTATCAAAATAAAGGTCTTACCATGTTGATGTGCCAGTCGAAGAGAAAAATGAGACTGGGGCAACAGTTTGGACGTTGTGTGGGGGGGGGTCCCAAATTCCCATGTAAAGTTTATGGGAGAAGCGTGCGGTTGACTGAAACAACTCTTGAGAAACACGCTGTGTTAAAGGCGGAAGCATGGAGTGACAAAGTCCGACGTCTTCTCTTTTCTGAGGGAACCGTTGCGCAAAGCAATTGTCCATTCACCTCAACATGCTGATTAATGTTGTCATAGAAACGCTAGCAGGCGATCGTATCAAGTTCTTTGCATCAGAATATCGAAAGACTCTCGAAAACCTGTTTGCGTTATGCCGTTGGATATACAATTTAATATTCATTCGATCGAGTTTATTCACGTAGGTAAGACGTTTCCCATTAAGTAAAGATGTAAATAAACATTCCGTTGACCATTGTTAGTGAAAATATTTAGAATGTACATACAGTAGACTCTCAGCTATCCGACTCCCGACTACTCGACCTCCGGCCTATCCGACCCACCCCCCAAAAAAAACAGATCATGCCGAGCAATTTCCCACCACGCGGGCGTGAACTATTTGCTTAAAGTGTTTGAAGGCGCTTACGGGCGCATGGATCAGTATCCACCAATACGCCGATTGATTCATGTCGCGACAAGAAATGAACGTGTGCCTACTTGAACGTGTAGCAAGTGTACCATCAGTTTGCATCCAGAAGTCAGTCTGTGCGGTTCAGTCGTTCGTGGATTGTTAATTTATGTTATAAAGTGTGTATACAGTCCAGTGTATTGTTGGTGGCTTTTATTTTTAAGTGAAATATGGGTGACAAACGAAAAAAGTGGTAGTAACTTTGGAAGAAAAACTGCAAGCAATAAAACGAATGGATTCTGGTGAATTGGCAAAGGCAAAGAAAATTGCATTGGAGTTAGGAGTTGGAAAAGCTACTGTGGGTGATTGGCGAAGAAATCGCGCAGAGATTGAAAAATGGTGTTTTAAGCAAGCAAAGAGTTAGAAAAACTATGCAAAAAGGCAAACAGGTGGAAGTTGAGGAGGCTTTATATCTGTTGTATGAAAATGTGAGGGGGGAAGGAATGCCGGTTTCAGGCCCCTTGCTCCAAGAAAAAGCAATTCAATTTAAAAAACAGATCGAAGGAGACGATGGTGAATTTGTTGCCAGTGACGGGTGGCTTGATCGCTGGAAGAAACGTTTTGGTGTTCGACAGATGACGATTAGCGGTGAAGCTTTGTCTGCAAACAGTGACGCTGTTCCTGACTTTAAAAAACACCTTTTTGACTTGCTTGATAAGGAAAGTATTTCCGGAGAGCAATTGTACAACTGTGATGAGACGGGGTTGAATTAACGGATGTTGCCGTCTAAAACACTAGCGGTCTAAACAGGTAAAGGCCACACCAGGGTTCAAGGAGAGTAAGGACCGCGTTACAGTCTTAGCTTGTAGTAACGCAACCGGAAACCATAAGTTGAGACTGACCTTGAATGGAAAATCTTGCAAGCCTAAAGCTTTAAAAAATCTTAACGATTTAAGTTCTTTGCCCCTGTACTATACCCACCAAAAAAGGCGTGGATGAATGATGAATGGAGAAATTTTGAAACAGGAATTTGTGCCAAAAGTTGGGAAACATTTAGCTGAAAACAATTTACCAAGGAAAGCAATCCTAATTTTGGATAACGCTCCTTCGCATCCAGCAAATGACCAATTAAAAGATGGAGAGATAAAAGTTTGTTTTGGCCTGCATATGTTACATCTGTATGTCAGCCAGTGGATCAGAGAGTGCTGGAAGCTTTGAAAAAGAAATATCGACGTTGGCTACTAAGTAATATCATAGCGGCCATTGATAACAATACAGAAGTTGCGGTCGCATTAAAGTCAGTTGACATGCTTGATGTTATCAGATGGGTATCCGAGGCATGGGATGAAATTCCATCTGTAACACTTGTGCGATCATGGAAAATTTTGCTGGATCACAGAGCCAGTGATACGTGGGAAGAGGTAGAATAGCAATACTATGTGGAAAATGCAACTGATAACACTGAGATTATTTCGCTGTTAGAAAAAGTTCCCGGATGTAAGGAAGCTTCGCTAGAAGAGATCACAGAATGGGTGGCAAATGACAAAATCGAAGAAATTACAGATGAAGATATCGTAGCGATGGTGTTAAATGGACAGCCGATTGAAGAGGAAGAAGAAGATGATGAACCCTCCGATCGTATAACCCACTCCGAAGACCTGAAGGCGATCGAGATAGCGCTGGAGTATATTGGCTAACAACAAGAGGCAACACCAACAGATATCATATGTTTACGTAAGTGGAAGGACACGGCAAGGGAATTAATGCGAGGAAAGAAACAGATCTGGATTACAGACGTTTTCAAGTCTTAGGCAATGTAGTTTTAGGTTATAATACTTTGGTTTATATTAACAGCTAATTTGACTAAAAACTTTCTTTTAAATGAAAACTCATAGTAAAATTTATTCAACTTATTGTTCATTACACATTTCGTTTCGTTCTTCAAATAAATGTTTCGTGAAAGGTACGTACGCATTTTTATTTCGTTTCCTTCTAATTCAGTAATTACTGTACGTCGTTAATTAGGACAAATTAATATGACGTAAGTCTCCAAATAGCAACAAGTACATACGTACATACTGTACATTACGTTCAACGTAACAGGATGGCGGTCATTAACCTTGAAGGGGCAGATATGCCTATGGCTCCGGCGTATCCGACTTTTTTGCTATCCGACCCGGCCGACCGCCACATTAGGTCGGATAACCGAGAGTCTACTGTATTAAGTTTTTTACTGTGAGACCTATTTTGAGAGAACGGCTAAACGTAAAAATATGGTTGAGATATTAAAATAAAGGTCTTACCGTGTAGATGTACCAGTCGCAGAGAAAACTGAGATTAGAGTAACAGTTTGCGTGTGCTGAGGCTGCAATGTTACCATGTAATATCTATGGGAGACGCGTGTGGCCCTTATCTACATCAGGTGCTCACTTCAGTGTCACAATTGGTGTGTGCATGGTCTTCTATGATCAGTCCTACAGTAAGTAAATACTTTATTGCATACTTACACTTAACATAATGTCTCTCCCGCAGAAAAATACAACAGAAAAAGAAAACGTAAGAGCCTTACTGGAAGGCGTGAGCGATCAATATGTCGCAACTATATGTCTCATACAAGAGAGAATGAGGAGTATTCGCAACGTGAATCTCATTCCAATAACATCGACAAACACAGCTGTCACTGAAGATGGGAGTGAAAGAGTGCGCTATCCAGTTGAACTTTTGCACACGATCGAGATGAGTGGACTTCCGCCTCCCATTCTACGACTGGAAAAGGGTGCAGTCATGATGCTCATCACGAACCTGACCCGGTGGCTCAGTGGTCTTTTTTTTTTTTTTGGAGGTTTAACGACCACCGTGAGCAACTCAATGGGCTATAAGCAGTCGCCCGTCCCTAATTTAGGGTCACTGGTTCCAGGGAAGGGAGAGAGCCAGTGCCGTAAGACAAACACAACATCCATGCCTGACCGGGATTCGAACCCGGACCCCTTACGGGCGAATGATCAGAGGCCAGTGTCTTAGACCACTGCGCCACCGGGGTGGCAGGCGCAGGGTCTAAGCGATGGCTTATGATCATTCGTTCGTGAAGGTTCCGGGTTCTAATCCCGGTGAGGCAGTTATGTTGTGTTTGTCTGACGGCACTGGCTCTCTTCCTTCTCTGCAACCAGTGACTCTAAATTAGGGACGGGCGACTGCTTATACCCCATTCAGTTGCTCACGGAGGTCGTTAAACATTCAGTAAAAAAAAGTCACGAAATTGTACACAATGAAATGTTTAGTCGATGGCACACGTATGATCGTAAAGTCGCTTTTTCAAAATACAATTTCTGTGAAAATTTTGTGCGGAGAACACAAGGGGTCGTTGCACACCTTGCCAAGCATTCCGCTGACTCCAAGCGACAGCACTTTCCCTTTTACGAACAAACGGATTCAATTTCCGATCATATTGTTCTCTGCGATGACAATAAAAGTCGAGGACAGACACTTGCTAAAATCGGAATATACCTGCCAGAACCAGTCTTCTCACATGATATGCTCTACGTTGCCCTATCTCGAGCAAGATCAAAGGATTATGTTGCAGTAAAGATCACTCTCGAAGATGCACCTGGATTACCTGTTGCAAATGGATGGACTCAAAATATTGTCTTTACTGAAATGTTTGAATGAATTTGAAACATTTTTTTGTCAATCAAATAGTTTACATTTGTTGCTTCATAGGATTTTATTCTTTAAAAGAAAAAAAGGAAACTAACCGTCGATTTCGACGAGTTTTGTCTGGTCGTTATCAACACGAAATTTAATTTCTGAGAGTTCTTGTGATTCCTTCATGCTGATTAGATTTTGGCAGAAATCAGATAAAAGCAAGTGGGAGTTCCCCATACCAATTTGTGATACTTACTATACAGGTTTGCATCTCAGTTTACAAATAAGAAAATTTCAGTGAAGACTAGTACGTATTTTTAGTCCTTAAGAAGTGCAAAAATGCAATGCGCTTCAATTACAAAAGTGCACTTTCACATTATTTTAGCTATGCTATCAAAGCCCTGCTTTCTGGGGAACATATGAATATAGTCCCCTCATAATTTCTCAATTTCTTACTTACTTTCAGACACAGATATGTGAACAGTGTGTCTTATACACTATCTACCAACAAGTAATTGGACACCTGTGATAGCTAAGGAAAACGAAGTTTATTCACCTTCAATAGTTGGTGGAGCCTCCACGAGCTGCGATTACAGCTGCGACCCTCTGAGGCATACTCTTAACCAGGCGTTGTACGACGGTTAGCGGTATTTTCTTCCACTCAGCTTGGAGAAGACAGGTCAGTTCCTTCACCGATTTCGGACGGTGGGGCACCCCTTAAGTTGACGCTCCAACTCGTCCCAGATGTTCTCGATAGGGTTAAGGTCTGGGGGCCGGGCTCTGCGCAGGCCAGTCCATTCGATTAACCCCATTGTCACCATACCAAGCCATGGTGGACCTCGCAACATGACAGGTGGCATTGTCATCCTGAAAGTAACTTGGGTCCACCCCGTAAAACTGCCACAACGTAGGAAGCGCATGGTCATCCAAAATGGTGCAGTAGGTCTCGGCGTTGAGTCTACCAGGAAATGCGATTGCGACCAAGGGTCCCGTGCCATACCAGGAGAAACTCCTCCGTAGCATAATTCCACCGCCGCCGAACTTCACAGTTGGCACAATACATTCCGGCAGGAGGCGTTCTCCAGGCAGACGCCAAACCCAGACCCTGCCATCCGAACGGTACAGGGTGAATCTTGATTCGTCGCTCCAGAGAACCTGTTTCCACTGTTCAACGGTCCACTGTCGACGTTCTTTGTACCACGTTAGCCGAGCAGCGCTATTGGACTTGGTGATCAAAGGCTTGTGGGCGGCAGCACGTCCATGATAACCGAGCAGATGGGCTTCCTTACGGATAGTATTCATCGAAAGAACACTCCGGGATGCTTGTTGAAACTCCTCGCGGATGTGGCCCATCGATTTGGTGCGGTTCTTCCGAATTTCTCTGGCCAGCACCCGTCGGTCTCTAACTCCCAGTTTCGTGGGTCTGCCGGGTCGGGGCACATTCCGACAGTCACCTCTCATCTTCCACTTACCAATCACGTGGGCCACTGTCAATTTCGGGTGCTTCAACTCGCTGAATATGTCACGTATGGATCGGACATTTATGTGATACCCGACAATTACACCTTTCTCGAAATCAGAGAGCTCCGAACTGCGTGGCATCTTGCATGCGACTGGTTTCGTTGTTGTTTCCCACATGATATTTAACGGCGGCGGCCATGACGTGTATCAGGACCGCAGATATCGTCGATTGCAGGGGTGTCCAATTACTTGTTGGCAGATAGTGTATATCAGATATGTGAACAGTGTGTTTTTATATATCGAAACTTTTAAAAATTCACTTATCTAAAAAATATTAGAGATAGGAAAATATTTGTTCTTGATATGAAATCTAATCACTCGACTCGATTACAAAAACAATAAAACCAAAAAAGTAATGCCACTTCCTACATACACAGAACTAAAAAAATATTATAAAACAATATGCCTTAGACTTGGAGGGTAATTAATAATTATTATTTAGTTTGAATACTTACACTTGTGCTCTCTCCAATTCCGTACTTTACAGATTAACCCTTCTAGCCAGTTGATATTATTGCGAGTCCGTCATGCCTCTCCTGAGACATGGTGGAACGGAGATAATTTTTTATTATGAATGGAATACGGGATTACATCATACAAAGCAAATTTTGAAGATAACAATCCGTTTTTTGGTGTAAATATGACAAGGTTGCTAAGTCAGATAATATCCGAAAACTTGAAAATTTCGTCGTCCTGGAGCGGGAATCGAAACTGTGTCACTCAGATAGCGCCCGGGTATCCTTGTCATATTTACACCAAAAAAAAAACGGATTGTCATCTTCAAAATTTGTAATTTTTTATTAGTTTTACTTTTGAGAAACTTCGTTCAGCAGTAGCAACAGTGACTGGTAAAGTTAATAATATCCTTAGTGATATAAACAGATTCGGAAATAATGAAACTAACTTATTGGCACAATTATATTCCAAACACTTTTTTGGGGAACAATTGTTTGGGATTCTCCCTGATAAAGATTTCAATTCATCAGCTAGATCATGAGCAACGACATCTTTTTTCTCCCCATCGGTTAACGCACTTTCTATAAAGTTCAAACAATGCTTTCTTAGCAGATCACCAAAAGTCTCGCATTAGCCACATTAAACAAAAAATCCAAGTGTAGCAGAATATCCTTTCATCTGTTCAAAACGTTCAGTTATTGTAGTAACTGCTGTGTCAAGAATGATATTGTAAAAATTGATTTTAAACAGTTTTTCTGTGTCAAGTCTGGGGTCATCCGATGATTCGTAGTCGAACTGTTTGCTTTTTCTCAGTTTTCTTATGATTTGTTCCTAGGAAAAGTAAGGCTCAACTTACAGTTTCTCAGCTAGATCATATGTAAAGGATTTTAGGAAGGAAGTGTCTGACCCCATGTCTTAAACAACCCTTAGAAATAGGAAACTAAGAGATTTGGGCTAGAGTGCCCGATAGAAAGCGACACGGAAGCGAAGTAGAAAGGAGAAGGAAGACGCCCTTATTTATTACCGGGGAGCCAGTACGCGGGGTCCGACGGCTTAACGTGGCCATCCGACGCACGGCGGATATTTAGTGGATCGAGCGTTCGTACCTGCCTAGGACCGAACCTGAGGCCCTTTCCGTCTCAGGTACGAACGTTGCCCACTAGGCCACCCGCGGCCCCAATTTCTCAACTAACGTTGTAGCTTTCTTTTTAAGTTCCAAAATTTTTTGTCCCCGTGGGTCGTTCCAGATCAGCTCCGTTCAAGGCGGTGGTGGTTCTGTGACGGCTTGGCGAGCCTTCTCATGGGACACATAAGTTTCCTCAGGGTGTCTGGAGAGGTCTTTAACCGCTGTGCGCTGGCTGATCATTCACACGCTTTCATGGCCTTCGCGCATCCTGCGGCGGATGGGCTATTTCAGAAAGACAATGAGCCGCAGCCTTACCCAAACGTTGCTCGAGGAACACTCACCTGAGTTTGAACCACCCACTAGCCCCAAAAGTTCCCAAACTTAAACCATGTGAAAGCTTTTTGGGATGCTCTGAAGTGGAACATCGGATCCATTATACTGGACTGATGTCTCTGGAGGAGTTGTGGATGATGCTGCAATCGGCATTACCACCGGAATCTGGTGGAGTCGATGCCTCGGCGTGTACAGAATGTAATTCGCGCTACAGGAGCACCAACACGCTATCAGGTAAGTATCTTTGTTTTTTTTATTGGAGCTTTAACAACCACCGTGAGCAACTCAATGGACTATAAGCAGTCGCCCGTCCCTAATCTAGGGTCACTGGTTCCAGGGAAGGGAGAGAGCCATAGCCGTAAGACAAAAACAACATCCATGTCTCATCGGGATTCGAACCCGGACACCTTTCGGACGAATTATCAGAGGCCATCGCGCTTAGACCACTGCGCCACCGAGGCGGCCTAATGTTTTGTCCATTTAGTTAAAGCAAGGCTGAACTGGATGAAGAACAGGCTATAACATTAACGTTGAAGACAATAGACTTTTGGTGATCGGCCAGTGGGCGTTAGGGACGATTTCAGCTGTTAGACAGCACTGCGTCCCAAGGTATGAACAACTCATTTTTCACGTTGTTTGAATTGCTGCATTGTGCATGTTCGTCGTTTTATCTTGTGTTTCTGAAAAAAGAACCTTACTATTTTTTTTTTGGTTGGAGGTTTAACGACCACCGTGAGCAACTCAATGGGCTATAAGCAGTCGCCCGTCCCTAATTTAGGATCACTGGTTCCAGGGAAGGGAGAGAGCCAGTGCCGTAAGACAAACACAACATCCATGCCTCACAGGGATTTGAACCCGGAACCCGTTCGGACGAATGATCAGAGGCTATCGCTTAGACCACTGCGCCACCGGGGCGGCCCTTACTGTTTTAAAACCAAACTGTTGTTTTCACAACAAAATCTAACCCATTTTCAAAATGGTTTACTGTTGTGTGCCGATGTGCACATCTTCTGAGAAGAAAAACGTAGGATTTTCATTCCACGAGTTCATGTAAATATGTTAATAAACGTTTCATATGAGTTTATTCTTAAAAAAAAAAAAAACTTATCGTCGATTTCGTCTACCGGGAAAAAAAAAAAAAACTATTCGTCGATTCCGACGGGTTTCGTCTACCGGGGAAAAAACTATGCGTCGATTCCGACGAGTTTCGTCTACCGGGTTCGAATCCCGGTGAGGCACAATTCCATCCAGTTTATTCACGTAGGTAAGACGTTTCCCATTATGTAAAGATGTAAATAAACGTTTTACATGAGTTTATTCTTTTCAAAAAAAAAACAAAAACACTTGTCGATTCCGACGGGTTTCGTCTACCGGGTTCGAATCCCGGTGAGGCATGGATGTTGTGCTTGTCTTACGGCACTGACTCTCTCCCTTCCCTGGAACCAATGACATTAAATTAGGGACGGGAGACTACTTATAGCCAAAGCGTTGGCTTATAATCATTCGTTCGTGAAGGGTCCGGGTTCGAATCCCGGTGAGGCATGGATGTTGTGTTTGTCTTACGCCACTGGCTATCTCCCTTCCCTGGAGCCACTGACCCTTAATTAGGTACGGGCGACTGCTTATAGCCCGCTGCACAGAGAAGAGAGGTACAGAGTGTGCACTCTAGAAGATCGTAAAGGAAATTCTCCACTTTGTCCGATGGCAACAGCAAAATGTTAAACTCACATAGACGTTGGCGGCCCCACGGCCTGTTAATGAGAACTAAAAGTGACGTCACAACTACGCTCCTCCCACTTGTTTACAAATGTCTCTCTCGACTTTCTTTCCCTGCGAGAGCCGCCATTTTCCTTACTTCCCGAGTTGGTTAGGTTCACTGTAGCGTGATTGACCGAGGAATTTTGCGGTAGGTGTAACGGAATTAGGCGTATATTCTTAATCGTAAGAACAGCACTTTGTAGTCGGGAATTATACTGAGAAATAAAGTACTAACTCTGACTTAAAAGAAACTAATAAATCTGTAGCAGCTTTCGTTCTCAAAATGCAGACCTTTGTCAACGCAACATACCACTGCCGGAATTTGAAAATAAACAACGGAAAAATATCAAAGCAATGGCAAATAAAAAGTAACAAACTGACATAATTGTATCACGAATCAAACATCTGTAAACATCTGCCCGAAGGATCAAATGGAATTACGAAAAACAAAATACAGTAAGGGCTCTACTCTGATATAAATTTTACTTATATCGATTTTTAACAGTTAAAAAATAGACAAAGATTTCCTACATATAAAAGATGAAATAATTATCCGCCGGAAATAACTTCTACGAAATAACGAAAAGCGTTGTTATAATCACAGAATCACACAGTGGTGACGGCAGCAATAACAAGCAAAGTAACCAATTTCGAATTATGAGCGTTACAGTAAGGACGTTACGTCAGAGAGCACGTGGGGTTTAGTTCCATAAAGCGCCGACGGTGCTCTGCTATCGTTCTTTTTCCCCGCCCACCAATTTCCATAACTCTGGCTTGTGCACGCTCTGTCTCTCCATTCTCTGTGGCCCGCCGAGTTGCTCACAGTGGTCGTTAAATCTTCAGTCCCAAAAAGGAAATCACGAACCTGGACTATTTTTTTACTGAAGTGGTTGAATGAATTTGTCAATCAAATAAAATTTACATTTGTTGTTTTATATCAATTTATTATTAAAAAAAACAAAAAAACTTATCGTCGATTCCGACGGGTTTTGTCTAGTAGGTTATAAAGTTAAGAACACAAAAAATGTGGGTTTCTTAGGCCTAGATGTTAAAAGAATGTGCTAAGTCAGCACTTGCACAATGTAAGGCCTAAATCAATGTTGACCATTACCAAAGCTTAGATGAACTAAAATTGTTCTCTTTGAGGGTGAATGGAACAAAAAAACAAAAACAAAACTGAGAGACAATAGAAAAGGAAAATACACAGATAAAATCTAGTAGGAAAGAATAATTCAAAGAACTACAAATGAACTGATGGATTTTTACAATTTTTTTGGAAGATTTAAAAACAGTGGAGCAAGCTAAGACTTAATGAGCAAGATTTAAAAACTGGAAATGATGAAAAGATAAAATTGCATTGAAAAATGAAAGCCAATCAAACTTGAAGCAAATGTCACAAGGTCAATAGTACAAACTTCTAAATTTGCTTGCTTCACAGTCCATGTTAAAAGAAATACTTTTAACAAACCATTATCAAGGAAGTTGAAAGTTCAGTACTATAATCAATGCAACTCATTCTAACTCTTTTTGCAGTATATTTTCATCGTTTTTTTTTTTTTTTTTTAGTTAGTGTCTTTTATTCTTAATTTTCTTGATTTTTCTCCCAAAACTGCAAAACAAGCACTCTAACTTCACCTGATAGACTTTGATACCTTGGTGTAATGGCAAAGGTCAATAAGAACCAACCCCACAGGACATTCTGTTCAACACATGCTAATACGTAGTTAAGCTGTAGGCAGAAGCTGTGAAGATATTATGAGTAGTGTGGGTCAATGAGCAACAAAGCTTAAAATATACTGAATACATAAGATTAAAAAATAGTATTTAAAAATCAATCTTCATTGTCAACCATGGGTACAATTTCCGTAGACATCTATTGCTATTTTAACTATATTGTCCCACTGAAGTCTGTTCATTGCAGAATGGCTCAGTTCTTGAAGAGTTCTAACTGCACCAGTCCTTAATATCATCAGCCCACATGCGGTGAAGGCATCCTCTTTCATTTCTTCCGTTCATTATGCCAAACACCAATGTCTTTATCTTTCTGTCATTTTTCATTTTGCAGATGTGTCCAGTCTTAGTTTTCTCTGTATGATTTTTAGGAACAAAGTCTCTTTCAGTTATATTCTTCTGTACACTTCATTTCTTATCATCTGGTTCCATCCAATTCGTAAAATTTTACGATACCACTTTCTTTCAAAAGCAAGTATCCTTCTCTCTGATTTCTTAGTCAATGTTTAAGTCTTGCATCCATATAGCATACTGCTGAAGATGCATGTCTCGAGAATGCTTAACTCAGTTTTGAGGCTAATAGCTCTGTTCTTCCAAATTTTATCCATGACTTTTAACAGTGTTATAGCCTATGCTATTCTAACTAAAATTTATTATTTTGCTGTTTAAGTTATATGTTATGCAGCTTCCAAGACAAATGAATTTTTCCACATTTTCAAGTTCTTTACCTTCCAGAATGATCTTTTTCCTGATCTCTTTTGAGAAAATACCATTGTTTTTGTCTCTTCTATGTTCATCTTAGTCCATATTTTTTACCCTCTCTATTCAGTTCTTGTACCATTTGCTCCAGTTTCATTTCATCTTCTTCAATGAGTACAATGTCATCTGCGGGACACAGACGGTTGAATCTTTGTCCTCCATTAGAAATCCCCATGTCTTCGTACCTGATTTTGTCCAACATTCTCTCCAGATGTGAAATGAAAATGCTTGGCAATATTGGATCTCCTCGTCTTGTACCTCTAAAAAGCAATCCACCAAAGTAACATACCTTAATGAAATCTCAGCTATAGTAAATGGAAAAATAGGTTAGAAGTTTCAGAATATAAAAAAATTATGGGTTTGTTAAGCCTTGATGTTAAAATAATGTGCTAAATCAGCACTTGCTGATTGTTTAACCTAAATCAATGTCGAACATTTCCAAGGCTTAGATTAACTAAATTTTTTCTCTTTGAGTGCTAATGCACAAAAAACTTACAGGCAAATGTTGAGAACAACGGAAAAAGAAAATACACAGATAAAATCTAGTAGGAATGAATAATTAAAACTAAGAATGAACTGATGGATTTTAAAATTTTTTATGAAGATTTAAAAAAGGGAGTGAAACTAAGACTTTATGAACAGGATTTCAAAATTGCACACGACGAAAGGATAAAATTGCATTAAAAGCTTAAAAACAAATAATCAAACTTGAAACAAATTCTCACAACTTGCACCATGTTTGATCTCACAAAGAGTCATCACTTTATGATGCATTTTGCACAGCCGTTTGCTGGCTTTTCCAGTTGTGAATGTTCCAAAAATATTGATCGAGATGAGGCCCAGGTGACAGTTAAGTATCATCATCACTCCCATATGGAATTACATACCATAGGACTATATGGACCATCCACACAGGACTTATATTGTTGTCATTATGAAACAGAAAATCCCAGAAAAAAAAATAATCATCATATTATTTTAAACAGAAAGCTTTGACAACAATGTTTTAATATTTACACCAAATTGTGTGTAAGCACATGCATTTATCCTAAAATTACTACTACTATTAAAAAAAAACTTTATTCCTTTTTAGGAAGCACTTTTTAATTTCCGTGCTCAGTATGCATATGTTTCAGTGGCTTTGAACAAATGCCAATCACTCGAAGACAGTACAGATAATTCCTCTTTATTCAGTACCATTCTGAAGCAGGGTGATCACCAAGAACAAAGTGCTTATTGACTGTGCACTAATTTATCATCATTTGGAGTTGAAAAGAACAAAAATACAATAAAGTAAAAAATAAAGTGAATCACACTTTTCCTATTCTTTTCCTTACAAAGTCATAAAATACTGTGTACCAGGTACAGTGTTCTCCCCACACAGTCTTTTGGCTGGTATAGCCACCTGGCTGTTGTCCTTTACAGCTCAGCTGTTCAAGTCATAAAATTTTTTGGGAGTTTTCTTTTTAATTCAGTTTTTTAATTGTTTCTAGAATTTCCTTTCCACATTTTCAATGTAGTTATTCAGTTTTAGCAATTTGCAATATTTTAATGCAAAATTTCAAATAATACTGTCCTAGGGACAAATAAAAGTGACATCTAGGTTCAAATACAAGTGCCTTTGGTTAAACTGAAAAAAGTAGTAGTTCTAGCAGTATTGAAAATTATGGATTTTAACTAGCATACATAGGCAGAACATGAGAAAAAAAGTTAAAGGGGCCATGAACAAGTGTAAAGTGATGTTTCCCTTTGGGTGGAAGGAGCAAGAAAAATGTAAACTCATGTTTTCATTTTGGAGAAAGCTTCAAAACAGTTCTTTGCATTTAATGCCATAAAATTTGGATCTCTAAAATGTGTAACAAATTGTGTTTAAGATCTTCACTCCTTGAACATACGTTCAGCAATTTACTACTGGCCTGAAGGTACTAGGTGTATCGAAATGCATAGCCACATTAGAATTTGGGCTTTTTAGCTTCAAAAAGTTTTCAGCAGTTCCGGTGTTCTTAATATTTTATTCTTTTAGCAGTTCATCATTGTTTTAATGACTGGATTTCAATCATCTGGCAATGTTTTAAAGTTCAATTGATGACCATTTTTGACGACTTTGTCATAAAGTAAGTGTGTTGTTCCAACTGACTTTTTAATCTCCCCCCCCCAGAACAATACTTTTTTATATTCAGACTAATGTGCATAAAGTTTTAGAGAACTTTTTTTGGATTTCCGAGATTTTGATTATTCATTTAAGCCAAACATATTGGTTTAACAGATTGTTTTGGTTATGTGTTACCCTTCAACCACTGCTGAAATGATCAATGATGAACAGTCCACCATACTTTTAACAAGATGCTAAGTTCTCTGAAAATAAAATCCTCTCTTTTATTGCATTTAAAAAAAAATATTTTTGCTGATACATGAATAATATCATGAGTTCCTACATTGGCTTTGTACCATGGTTTTACTTCCTCACAAAAATGAATCACAGCCAAACCTAAATCATGAGTATAACAATGTTGTCCCAGTGCTTATAGAGGCCCTAATTTTTCATTTTTGAACTTTGTAGTAACTCCATTAAGACTCAAATTTGTATTAACCACCCCACTGTAGGACTAACCATGTGTTAATGTTTTCTGAAGTTGGAAGCACATGCCCCACACACTACACCTATGTTAGTGGAATTACGCTGGAGCTACAAAATGAGAGTGAAACACTCTGTTGTAAGCTTTACACTTCCTTGGTGTGCAATGATAAGAAAATATTGTGCAACATCGACCGTAACTTTTTAGTACCATTTTTGTTGATGCCAAAAAAAAAAAAATGCATAAAAAAAAACTGCAATTATTCACTTTACAAGGTAGCACTTGCTTTTTTTAAATTCACAAGTCCTTTTTGTAATTTTTCCTATACTTATGTTGGGCAACTCCCACAATCTTTAGAACTCCAGTAAAAGCATTCCTTCTCACCTAGGTACAGCCATTTTCTAGGAAGAATAGCACACAGTCCATAGAAATCAAATGCATTTTCCAAAGGCCAAAGAATTTATTATATTTATGTATAAGTATTATGATTGAATAGATGATGCACACACACACACACACACACACACACACACACACACACACACACACACACACACACTGCATTCAATTCCTATTGAAGTATGTGACTCCATGTGCTAAAAGTGTATTGTCAGTTCTACAGCCAACATTTTTGCCAGACGAGCTTATAAACTTGTGCTCTGCACCGCCATCGACCATCCACTGTGCTGCTTGACCTTGATGTGGCAATCATCTCAATGAGGTAATCACCATCTCAATGTGGCAATCATCTCAATGAGGTAATCACCATCTCAATGTGGCAATCACCATCTCAATGAGGTAATCACCATCTCAATGTGGCAATCATCTCAATGAGGTAATCACCATCTCAATGTGGCAATCATCTCAATGAGGTAATCACCATCTCAATGTGGCAATCACAGAGCATTTTGTGAAGCTGAACTTCACAAAACACTCTCAACATGTGCCTCGACCTACAGCTTTCTTGTTGTATGCCAAACTAATCCATCCTCATGATTCTGCAGTGGTTTTCCTGTGATTAAACATGTAGAGCAGACAGCAACAAATATGCACTTTAACAGGCCCTACATAATAGCTCAACTAACAGCATGTTTGTTTGTTCTTTATTGTAGGTTTATCGATCACTGTGAGCAACTCAGTGGACTATAAGCAGTCACCTGTCCCTAAAAATTTATGGTCACTGGTACCAAAGAAGGGAGAGAGCCAGCGCTATTAGACAAACACAACATCCCTGCCTCACCAGGATTCGAACCCATCTCAGATGAATGGGCAGCAGACAGCACTTAGACCACTGTGCTGGCACTGCACATATTAGCTATTCAACACTTGTTCTTCATCAAAGAGTTGCTCTCTCACCCACACAGAATGAAATTCTGACAAAAATACAACCATTTCAGTTTTTGAAGTATTCACATACTTTCTGTATTCTGTTCATCACAATTTTTGTTTTAATGGGGCAAAAAATGATGAGATAAAATTAGATGTAGTGCTAAAATAATTTTGCAGATTTTATATCATCATTGCGGCTGCTTATAGCCCACTGAGTTGCTTAGGGTGGTCATTAAACCTCCAATAAAAAACATCAACTAAAATAACATCATTAGTAGTCAAAGTGTGAAATTAGGCTTACTCAGGTGCTCTTAATAATTCAGTCCCAATGATCTTTTCTTGTTGTTTAGCTTATCTTCGATAGATTCAACTTAGCTGTTGACGTAGCAGATAAATCACATCCCTTTCGTGATTGTATTGGAAATGGGAGATGAAAAATATAACCAAAAAATACAACAAAGAGTTAAAATTCAAGTTAAAACAACACAGAGTAACCAAATCTTTCTGGGTCTAGGCATCTGAAAGTTAAAATTGAAACTGGTTAAAAAACAAA
This sequence comes from Macrothele yani, assembly GCA_039090855.1. Taxonomy (NCBI): domain Eukaryota; kingdom Metazoa; phylum Arthropoda; class Arachnida; order Araneae; family Macrothelidae; genus Macrothele; species Macrothele yani. The sequence goes on along the minus strand of CM077009.1, from coordinate 129,507,091 downwards.
CACATTTAAAACTCATATTGATGGAAGTTAAAATAAAGTTGAAAGGAAATAAAATTGAATAAAAATATCACGGAAGATTGAGAACATTTGTACACTTGACCACTGTGAGTAAAAAACATCACAGCATCATATTTTCCATGTTGTAATCCTCTATTTTAAATGTATTTTGCATAGTATTTCTTGCTGGCATTTTTAGCAATTTCTTGTACATGACTGTGCTTATCGTCTCAGAGACAAGTACATGGCTCCTACTTTGCTGCAAGTGCCATTTGGCATCACAGTGTCTGTGTCACCCTTTATCTTTTCTTGCTGTATGTATACATCATAGTTCCCCTTTGTTTTCTCTTTACATCAGTTATGTTTTGTAATTTCTTTTCTTCAATGAAGTATTTCCAGGCATTGTCCATTAGTATCATTACTGTTTGTATTTCCAGTCTTCTCAATGCAAAAAAGGGTTACTCCACATGTTTACAGACGATCAACGACGGTGTCAAAAGGCTTCTGTGTTTTTCAATTTTTCCTTAATGTAACAAGCATGCAATATGAACTACTTTTAATTATATATAGACCTAATATTTCCCACAATCATTAACACAGAAAATGCGAAAATGAAAAAAAGAAAGTGAAATTCAATGGAAATTTTTTAAAATTCAAATCCAAAAAGATTAAGCATTTTTTTCTTTTTTTTTTTCTTCGCTAGCCAATCAGAAAAAAAAAAATGACCTCAGTTACATTCTATCACAACTGGAAGATTTCACTAATGATGACACCCTTGTTAAAGTTAAATTAGCGGCTGTACTCCCAAATCAGGATACTTCGAAGTAGTTCCTGATTTTCAGTGTATCGTTCCGCTTTTTTACAAAGAACCTGATTACACCCAATGTAAAAGAAAGCTCAGTCCACGATAGATACTGAATCTTTTTTACTATTTTCATCAAAATAAATCTTACTGTAATGGAAATAATTATAGGCATTTATTTTATTATGGAAAATAATACATTCATTTCATATCACAGATTTATGCATTATAATTCCATAAAGTATCATAATGCAACGCCTTATTCATGCGGGGTAACAGCACGAATTAATGTGTCTAACATTCAATTTTCCCCTTGGAGGAACAAAGTACTTCAATGAACTGTTCAACTGGATCTAAATTTTGTTTTCTACAAATTTTTTGGGGCAAATATTCCATTAGGCTATTGGCGAATAGTTCTTTTGATTTGGAAGTATGGCATCTCAGATTTTTCCGGATGAAAAACAAAACAAAAAGAAACATAGTGCTACTATTCGACATATTTCTTTCATAAAATATATTTACAAATTAAAATAGTCATTAAGGCATCTATAATAATGAAATTATAAAAAAAGATCCAAATAAAATTTATCATGAACTAATTTCTTTCACATTGGGTGTGGTCAGGTTTTATGTAAACAAAGCAGAATGATACACTTGAAATCAGGAACAACTTGAAAGTGTTCTGATTTGGAAGTACAGCCAAATTATCTTACTATGGTACATATGTCCAATAACAAAAAGTTTGACCTCAAACTGCTTTTTAAAGACGGCTTTTACGAGGGATTTTAATTTCCCTCTACGTTCAAGGAGTCTTCATATATTGCAATTTGGTGTATATATACATTTCTGTAGTTATTCATGTACATGAAGAAGCATGTGCTTTGAAAGATTACTTTTTCGAGCAAAGTTTTTGGTGCATATATCACATTGGTGTAGCTTTTCACCTGTATGAATGAGAACGTGCAGCAAAAGATCACTTTTCTGAGCAAATCGTTTAGAGCATACATCGCATTGGTGAGGTTTTTCACCTGTGTGAAGGAGAGTATGCCTTGAAAGATAAGCTTTCAGAGTAAACGTTTTGGAGCATATATCACACTGGTGAGGCTTCTCGCCAGTGTGAATGAGCATATGCTTTGAAAGATCCCTTTTCCGAGCAAATTGTTTAGAGCACACATCACATTGGTGAGGCTTTTCACCTGTGTGAAGAAGCATATGCATTGAAAGATAACCTCTCACAGTAAATTGCTTGAAGCATACATCACATTGGTAAGGCTTTTCACCAGTGTGAAGAAGCATATGCTTTGAAAGATGACTTTTCTGAGAAAAATATTTAGAGCATATATCACATTGGTAAGGTTTGACACCTATGTGACTGAACATATGCACTGAAAGATTACTTTTCCGAGCAAATTGTTTGGAGCATACATCACATTGGTAAGGCTTTTCACCTGTGTGAAGGAGCATATGCTTTAAAACTGCACTTTTATCAGAAAATTGTTTGGTGCATACATCGCACTGGTGGGGCTTTTCACCCGTGTGACGGAGTATATGCTTTGCAAGATCACTTTTCCGAGCAAATCGTTTACAGCATACATCACATTGGTGTGGTTTTTCACCTGTATGAAGAAACATATGCATTGAAAGATAACCTTTCGCAATAAACTGTTTGGAGCATACATCACACTGATAAGGCTTTTCACCTGAATGAAGAAGAACATGCCTTGAAAAATGACTTTTTTGTGAAAATTGTTTGGAACACACATCACACTGGTAAGGCTTGACATCTGTGTGAATGAGCATATGAGATAAAAGATTACTTTTCCGTGAAAATTGTTTGGAGCACACATCACAGTGGTGAGGCTTTTCACCTGTGTGAAGGAGCATATGCCGTAAAAGTGCACTTTTTTTAGTAAATTGTTTCAAACACACCTCACACTGGTGAGGTTTTTCATCTGTGTGAAGGAGCGTATGCTTTGAAAGATAATTTCTCACAGTAAATTGCTTGGAGCATACATCACATTGATATGGCTTTTCATCTGTGTGAAGAAGCACATGCTTTGAAAGATGACTTTTTTGAGCAAATTGTTTGGAGCACACATCACATTGGTGAGGCTTTCCACCTGTGTGAAGGAGCATATGCTTTAAAAGAGCGCTTTTATCAGCAAATTGTTTGTGAGGTTTCTCAACTGTGTGAAGGGGCACATATGCTTTGAAAGACCAGCATTCTCAGTTACTTTCTTAGAACATACATCACACAGGTTGTGTTTTTTATCTGCATGAAGCAGCATATGTTTTGAAAGATCGCCTGTTTCTGCAAAGTGTGTGAAGCATTCAACACACTGGTAAGGTTTCTCACTCGAATGTGGAACCCTATGCCTTGCAAGGTTGCATTTTTCAATGAACTCTTTGGAACACATGTCCCAATGGTAAGGTTCTTTTGTTGCATTGACCTTTACATGCTTTAAGAGATAACTTTTCTGGGTGAATTTTTTTGAAGCATGTATCACACTAGAAAGGTGTTTCACTTTTATGAAGCTGCACACGTGTTGTGAAGCTGGAAACTGTAAATTTCTGGAAGCACATTCCACATTCTGAAACACCTTTATTTGTATCTGGAACATGTGCTAAAATCTCACCTTCATGTTTTATTTCTTTGCAAATCAATTTTTGAGTGACTGTTCCTAAGGTATCTTTCAGCACCGACTCCATGGCAATAAACTTACAATATTAATTTTGCTTTTTTATTCTAAATTGTGTTAGCCACAAATGCAAAGAAAAACGTCACAGTGTCCTCTCTAAACTAACATTGAGAATGGTTCAGAATATCTTCATTACTTCAACCATGCAGCAAAAAAATAAAAATAGCATACAGGTTTGGAAAGCACATTTTTTAAATGAATGAACAAATTTTCAACACAGTAAATAATACGGGTGCACTGATTTTATAATTCTGTCATTTTCGCAATTTTTATCAAAGCAAATATCACTTTTTTTTTGTTGCTGTAAAATATTGGGTGCTGGTTATGTCCGCACAAAAATAAAGCATGCATTAAAATTGCTGTACATCAACATTTGCCAATTTCGTTAAGAACATCTCACCGACCTCCGAGGGAGACAGTAAGACGTTTAAATAATGTTATCTAAACAACGAATTTTAAAAGCCAAAGTTACCCTCAGAGCACAACCTGGTAGGGATGGAAGGGGGGCTCCCAAGTTTTCGGCTAATAATAATAATATTTCTATCAAATAATAATCCTTTTACTTCGTTACAAGTTAAGTTTTGGTAGTTCGCCTCCCAGTATAGTACGACTTTACCCTGTTTCCATAAAATTATGGTTTAAAAGCAAATTTTCCACGGAGAACTAGCAATAGGAATCCTTACATAGTAATACCAAGGCTGAACTCGATCCTATCAGGCTGTAACATTAATCAAAAACAGCGAGGACCGAGGAGGATTGAATAAGGGGAAGGAGCATAACAAGCAGTTCCTACGTAGAGCTATGAAGCCGATGTCCGCCGCCCCGGTGGCGCAGTGGTCTAAGGCGCTGGCCTCTGATCATTCGTCCGTAAGGGGTCCGGGTTCGAATCCCGTCGGGCATGGATGTTGTGTTTGTCTTACGGCGCTGGCTCTCTCCCTTCCCTGGAACCAGTGACCCTAAATTAGGGACGGGCGACTGCTTATAGCCCATTGAGTTGCTCACGGTGGTAGTTAAACCTCCAACCCAAAAAAAAAAAAAAAAAAAAGAAGCCGATGTCCTGAGCGGCAGCCATCTTAGGTTACCCCTTTTGATTGCGTTCACATCGAATTACATATCTAGCTACACCATACTGGTTAGCAATTTTACAGCCCTCTTACCAAGAGAAAAAATATATTTTACATTTATGGATATACTGCATAATATCACCACTCTTTTCTTTTCTCACAACGGAATGTTAGGTCATATTTTACCGTGCGTACGACAAAAATCGCTTTAAATCACCACACAAAAGTAATGCCTGAAGCAGTTCACAAACTCTGTAATTAAAAATAATATACGCTGAATTATTTCATGTGATCTAGTGATGCACGACGTCATAATTTACGAAACTTTTACGAAGAGTATACGAAATATGTAAAGTTGAAAGACGTTTGTATCGCACAATAAAATCCCATTATTAGCATTCATTAGCCGATTATTATACACCAATAATAAACGAGATAATTTACAAAATTTTAAAAGCAACATCAGATTTGATTTTACGTTTAAAACGACTTTGACTTTTACAAAATTTTAATAGAACGTTTTCAGAAATGTAGGTTTTGACTGGGAGTTACCGAAAACAGAACAACTTTCTAGTTCATAATAAAATTTTTAACTAATTCATAATAAAAATTTAACTAGTTCATAATAAAAATTTTAACTAGTTCATAATAAAATTTTTAACTAGTTCATAATAAAATTTTTAACTAGTTCATTATAAAAATTTTAACTATTTCATCATACATTTTTAAATTTCGAAATAGAATATTAGATGTATAAGACACATACCTGTGAAACGTAATCCCATCAGGCAGCTTTTCATGTCTTATTGGTGCAGCCTAGGGCTGCGCAAGCTCGCATTTCTAAGAAGTTTCTTTCAGCAAAAAGTAAAACAAACCAAAATAAAAGGAGGACCCCCCCCCCCCCAAGTAAACTGGAACTACGCTAACCTTCACTCTTAGAACTTGCCCAAACGAGCAACTGAGGGTAACGTAAGATGGCGGCCAATCAACTCAGCTGGTTTCACCCGTGAGAACACATGCTCCCTCCCTCCTCTCATTCTATCCTCCTTGGCGAGGACAAAAAAGTTGAGTTGGGAAGCAGCGTCATCTATTGACTTTTTCGCATTAACAAACTGATTCCGTATCATTATTTACATTTGAGATTTTATTTATATTCATTTTCACATTAACAGATGGATATTGGTATTCTGAATTCGTAGTACTTGGGCAAGAGAATTTTTCTGTAGGAACTGGTGTAATTCATGTGTAAATCTCATTCCTCCTTTATTCTTCAACGATCCAGGACTGAGATTTTGGTAAATGTGTAGATTAGCGTCTTAAATTATTTCGTCCGAAAAATGTTAGTACCTGGAAAAAGTGCGACGTACAGATTTTAGAGTATAGAAATTAATGGCAAATGGTGCAGAAATTTCGTATTTTAAATGTCTTTTAAAGATTTTTATCGTAACATTTACCTACTAGTTCGATGATGTGAAGAGACGCTGCCGTAGGCCTAACGTATCGAACGTACAGGTAAATGTTACGATAAAAATCTTTAAAAGACATTTGAAACAGAAAATTTCTGCACCATTTGCCATTAATTTTTACAATCTAAAACCTGTACGTCGCACTTTTCCCAAGTACTAATATTTTTCCGACGAAATAATTTAAAACTCAAATCTGCACATTTACCTACTATTTTATTTAATATGAGTTTATATAGCTGAATTTTTTTCTAAAATTGAATTAGGTACGTAATTATCAGAATGAAAATTTTTACCACAAACAACAGTTGAAGGTAACTTGTCATTTGGAGCAAAATCCTGACGAGATATTTCTTTCAGCAACAGTTGCTTTAGGTTCTGATTTCAGGGAAACTCATAGAATGAAAATCCCACGGTTTTTCTTCTCAGAAGTTGTGCATATCGGCACACAACTGTAAACCATTTTTAAAATGGGTTAGATTTTGTTGTGAAAACAACAGTTTTGGTTTTAAAACTGTAAGGTTTTTAAAAAAAACACAAGAAAAAACGACGAACATACACAATCCAGCAATTCAAACAACGTGAAAACAGATATGTTTATACCTTGGGACGCACTGTCATCTAACGGTTGAAATCGTCCCTAACGCGCACTGGCTAATCACCAAAAGTCTATTGTCTTCAACGCTAATGTTATAGCCTTTTCTTCATCCAGTTCAGCCTTGGTAGTACATACGTTCAAGGAGGTTGCATACGTTATGAATCATTCAGTGATGCAGTGCTGCCAAACTGTTCATCAAATTTTCCTCTAGATAATAGGCAGAAATTACCTAGTTTTCTACAGAATTTTCCCTAGAAAGCAAAAAATTTCTCTCTCTCTTATATATATATAAGGGCTCCCATAGGAAAGGATAAGGAGGGGGCTGCACCCCCAGTTGCTATAACCAAATTTTTCATAAATTTAAAACACTAAAATAGACGAAACCTTTTTCTAAAGCATTTTTAAAAATAATAAGATATTAATGATTGATTGTATCAATTATTTTTGTTGTATTTTATTATCTTGTACATTTACTTAAATGTTTGACAGCCTTGAAGGAGGTAAGGACCTTTCTTTCTTAGCCCCTTCCCCCTCTAAAAGTACTCATATGAGCACCACTGTGCATATATACTGTATATATATATATATATACAGGGTGCATAGGAAAGTCCCTTTAGCCTAGAATAACTTGCGAATGGAGAGAGTTACAGTTATGCACGTGAGATAACGGCGTAATAAAGCGACTACGTCCGATAGAATGCAACCAATAGCAGCGCCCCTAGGGGCGAAATGCGGAAGTTAGCCATTGCAAATCGAAAACAAGAAAGAGATTGAGCAATATTTCCAATCACAAAGTTGTAAAGCATCAATTAATTAGTACAAAACGACATTTATTTTACACGGATAAGATAAATTGTCGCCTGAACACCCTACAATGTCCGAAATCGATGCACGACGATTCGAATCTGCATATTCACATTTTCGGGTTGAACACCTTGCAATCACCCAGTGTCGTGTGTCGTGTTTTCAAGCTCCCAAGTTTTGCTTGTGTTTATGTTGAAATATCGTTCGTAGGATGGTTTGCAGTAGCGTGAGGGATGTATGAATGTTCCATGCTTCTTTTGGTGAAGTTTGAGAGCGTTAAGTGCTATAATTTATTCATACGAAGAGTTTTATTTTGTGGTTGTGCTTGCCGTTGACGAGTTCTGCAAATGGCGATATCTACCAGCCATGTTACACGTGACCATCGAAAGGTTGTTGATCGACGTGGAGCGAGATCTACGGATAAGAAGTCATCGTTAAGTGCGCCGAGTGTTTCTCTGGTGACCTGTGAGAGGGTTGCCATGGTGATTGACCCGAGTTTCTCAAGAGATAAGAATCCAACAGGTCGAACCGGTCCTGGAAATCAACAGAGCGTGTCTTCGTGCGCTGCTGCTGAAGGAGTTTCTTCTGCGATAGGAATGCAGAAGAGTGTTTCTATAGAGACGGAAACTTGCAGTTGGGCGTCTGTGGTTGATAAGGAGAATTCTGCTAATACGAGTGATCAGCGTTGTGCGTCAGAGATTGAGTGCCAGGGCAATCCCTTTCGTCTCACTTTCGAAAGGGATTCTAAGGTATGTCAAGATTTTCATGATCTTTCTGAGAAAACTATTATTTTCCATGCGTTACCACAGACTTCGTTACCGGTATATTTGAAAGCTTTGGAAGAACGTGTGCCGAGAGATGCAATTAAAGGATTCGGTCGTAGTAAACGAGGTATATCAGTGTTGTTTATAAATAGTGCAGATTGTAAACTTGTGTTAAAGCAAGGGATTTCTATAAATAATCAAATTTTGTATCCTGCTTATGCAAGTGAACAACCGATCACGGTAACTTTGTCTCCGGTGCCACTTGAGGTACCGGATTCTGCGCTGACAGTTCTTCTTTCTCAGTTTAGCCGTTTGGTGGGTCCAGTTCATAGAGTTATAAAATTATTGTCATGTTGGTGGGTTGAAGCGGACCCTCCGGGTTATCTTCCCGAATGAATCAACTCTTCAGACTTGTCCTAAAGAGGTTGAAATTGTACTGGATTCTCATGGGTTCATGTTTAATATTTATACATGAATTTTTTGTTAAGCTTGCAATGAAAGAGGGCACATTCGTGCTAAATGCACGTATGTACATTTTTTTTTTGATTGGAGGTTTAACGACCACCGTGAGCAACTCAATGGGCTATAAGCAGTCGCCCGTCCCTAATTTAGGGTCACTGGTTCCAGGGAAGGGAGAGAGCCAGTGCCGTAAGACAAACACAACATCCATGCCTGACCGGGATTCGAACCCGGACCCCTTACGGACGAATGATCAGAGGCCAGCGCCTTAGACCACTGCGCCACCGGGGCGGCCGTATGTACATAGACCTCCTTTGAGGAACAGTCTCTCTGATTCCCATAAGGAAAGAATTGTTGTACTGAAGACAGATCGAATTTAGAACATGGTATTACACATGTCGCTGACTTGGTTCCTACCGTGGCTGAGACTTGTGAAACCCGAGTGGTGGATCCAGTCGAGCCGAGAGAGAAGACATTGATTGAAATGCCGACTTCTTTGGATCCTGGGATTCAGACAACAGCAAATATTGGTACTTTGGGCATTGCTAACTTACAGAAATGTTCAGTAGCATTACAGAATCTCGCAGGGAACTCATGTACAGCTTCGACATTTAAACGACCCAGCACTGATTCAAGTGGTGATCCGTTAAAACGGAGCAAAGCTAGAGACTATCTTCAACCGGAATTTATCCCTCGTGTAGATCTTTCTTTTCTTCTGGATCCTTATTTTGCCGAAGATAGAGATAAGCCATCACTGTATCGTCTTGTCATGGAACTTATTGCATCTTGCCCAGATTATGACGAAACTTTGGATCTTTTCGAATTGAAAATATTTTTTGTGCTTAATAAAAAGATATGTCCACTCACTCCGGAGTTTTACGAGTTAAATATGTATAAGTTAAATGCTATTGTACATCGTTTATATGCCGCGTTGAATTGGATAATTACGAAAAATCTTGTTCCTGAACTTTTAGGCACTTATTACGAAACATACTATAAACGTACAGAGGATGTTAAAGCTTACATAAAGAAACATAATGTGGTTGACGATAGTGTCTTTGATGTGTAGAGATGTTTCAGATATATTCCTTGATGTTGGTTTCCTTTTTTCTTGCAGTGTTTTTGAAATGTTATTGGACTTTAATAGATATGGATTTCTGCTTACTTATGTTTTAAATTAGCGTTGTTAATTAATGATTCAGTTTTTCGGGTAGCTTCGTTAGTAAGATAATGTAATGTTGTTGTGTTTTACGGCACTGGCTCCCTCCCTTCCCTGGAGCCAGTGGCCCTTAATTAGGGATGGGCGACTGCTTGTAGCCCATTGCGTTGCTCACGGTGGTCGTTAAACCTCCAATCAATCAATCAATCAATCAATCAATATGGACATTTCGCAAATGTAACCATATGCAAATGCAGATTGTGACGTGGTACCGTACCTGCGATATAAAAACGAGTAGCAGGATTTACCCTGATCAGAAGTTTAGGTCTACGTACGCTGTGTGAGAATGGCGAGCTTGGATTTCTGGGGTTACGTAAAAAATCAGGTGTATGCAACAGCGCCTACAAGTCTGCTGGATCCAGATCGTCGTGTTACATATGCTTGCAATAGTGTGACACTTTCTATGCTGAGGAATGTGCATGCAGAGTTACTTTCACGAATACAAATGTGTATCGTGGGAAACGGCGAACTCTTCGAACATACTCGACATTAACTTTTTATCACTGTGCGCCAGTTTGCCTTTTTGGTTTTTGTTTTGTCTGGCGTCATCAAACTGTATTGACATAAGTACGCATTTATGCAATAAATTGTGTGTATTTGCTCATACCTATGCCACTTCCCTTCAAACGTTCACACAAAAGGTCGCGCATCGATTTCGGACATTTTAGGTATTCAGGCGACAACTTATCTTATCCGTGTAAAACAAATGTCGTTTTGTACTAACTAATTGATGCTCTACAACTTTGTGATTGGAAATTTCGCTCTTTCTTTTCGTTTTCGATTTGCAATGGCTAACTTCCGCATTTCGTCACTAGGGACGCTGCTATCGGTTGCATTCGATCCGGCGTAGTCACTTTACTATACCGTTATCTCACTTGCATAACTGTACCTCTCTCCGTTCGCAAGTTATTCCAGGCTAAAGGGACTTTCCTATGCACCCTGTATATACGTATATACGTACCCACAGTTGGCTTCTCAATGTTAACTTAAATTCTATTGTATATCAGAAGAGCAAAACTTGTGAGAAATATATTTTCAGATACATCTCCAAAGCTGATACGAATTTTTGCAGAAGAAAATTTTGATTAAGAAAAATAGAATATTATGGACCCTATTGATGCACAGCCCGAAGTGGATTTCCATCATGACTGCTGAATTCATGTGTTATTGCTATTAGATTAGCCCTTAGTGTTCGCCAATTTTTAAAATTTTAACGTCTTGGAGTATGCCAACGAATTAATAGAGCTACAAGGCGAAATCAATTTTTTGAAAGAACTAATGAAGGTTGCAAAACAATTTGCAACCAAGGTTCCAGGTTAGTTCCAACCACGGTGTGTGATAGTCGGATAATACCACTCTGGAAACAAAAATCGCCCGTTAATGTCACTTGTCACTAGATGGCGCGACGAACGTGTGGGCCGATGATGTGATACAACCTATGGTTTCTTATGGGAGGAAGCGGCAAAAACATTCGTATTTCACGAATGCTATTTTGCTTGGAAAAAACAAAACAATAACCTGGAACGCTTCGCTTATTTGACGAATTCCTTGCCTATCACAAGGAATTCGTCAAATAAGCGCTATATACACTGAGTGGCGGCTTTATTTATTTATTTATTTTTGATTGGAGGATTAACGACCACCGTGAGCAACTCAATGGGCTATAAGCAGTCGCCCGTCCCTAATTTAGGGTCACTGGTTCCAGGGAAGGGAGAGAGCCAGCGCCGTAAGACAAACACAACATCCATGCCTGACCGGGATTCGAACCCGGACCCCTTTCGGACGAATGATCAGAGGCCAACGCCTTAGACCACTGCGCCACCGGGGCGGCGGCCGCTTTATTATGACCACCTCACAGTTTTAAGCAAAGGAGCTATGGCTGCACGATGTTGCCGCCAGGGGTAGAGGCTAGTATAAAAAGGGAAAGCTTAGTGCTTGCGACAGTAGTAGAAGTGATTTTTGGGTGACGAGATGGGTAAGAAATGCGATTTGACGAACTTTCAATGTGGGATGATTGTAGGAGCTCGGAGCCACGGAGCGAGTATCACCGAAACCGCCGCATTCGTGAAATGTTCTAGAGCAGCTGTTGTTAAACTGTTTAAAGACTGGACTGTCAGCCAAAAAACTGGGTCTCTACGTGCAACGTGTGGTCGTCATCGACTAGTGACTGCTCGGGCGGAAAGGAGAGTGTCCAGACTGGTAACAGGCAACAGAAGAGCAACAGTGCAGCAAATTACATACCATCTTAATCAAGGATCCCCTCAAATGATCTCTGCACGCTCAGTTCGCCGTACACCGCATCGGATGGGATATGGCAGCCGAAGACCTTTTCGAACACTTTGCTGTCTGCAGTTAACAAGAGAAAACGTCTCCAGTTCGCACAGGAGCGCAAGGATTGGACAGTCGATAATGGGAAACAAATTATGTGGTCCGATGAATCACGTTTTCAGTTGCACCATGCCGATGGCCGAGTGAGAATTTGGCGGAAACAGCAAGAAAGCATGGACCCCAAATGCCTTGCTATAAACCTTCAAGCTGGTGGAGGCAACGTTATGGTTGGGGGAATGTTTTCCTGCCATGCTTTGGGCTCTTTAATTCGTGTTAATCAAAGACTGACTTGCACATCATATCTAAACATCGTTGCGGACCAAGTGCATCCTGCCATGTGGATGGTTTATCCCAATGGCGATGGCTACTTTCAACAAGATAAGGCGTCCTGCCATAGGACTCGAATTGTGCAGGATTGGTTCCAGGAACATGCCGGTGAGTTTACTTTGCTTAGGTGGCCCCCACAATCTCCAGATCTCAACCCATTGAGAATCTGTGAGATCAAGTTGAACGAGCCATCAGACAGCTGGATCCACAACCCTGCAATCTCACACTCCTGGAAAGTTCTATTCATCAAGTATGGTCTCAGATTCCACAAACCACCTACCAACATCTCGTGGAGTCCATGCCACGAAGAATCGACCCAGTATTAAAGGCAAAAGGTGGCCCAACGAAGTACTGAGGGGGTAGTCATAATAAAGTGGCCACTCAGTGTATATATTTTTTGGGCACAGAGTGAGTACTCTAACGTGAAAATTTCTGAGCAGACGATGCTGAGTTTTTTACTGAGGCAATAGAAGGTAGACCCTTTATCGTCAAAAAAATTGTACTTCTTTAAAAATGAGATAGTGCTGTACATTCGGAGGAGAAATTTTAACATGGAATATCAGTTTTTGCGTAAGTCATTGGATCATCGTTAACGGAAACTGCTGATTTTAAAATCTTACCAAAATTTTCGCAAAAAATAATTTTTATTAATCTTTAGCTCGAGAAATATTCACTATTGATGTTTTCATTTAGTAACAAATAATATATCTTACACATTTGTTTTATTTTTGTACCTAATCATAACTCGCTTTGAATCATACTAATGAATAAGGCGCTCCTTCCATCTGTGCTGCCGATAACGGCAGAGAAAGTGTATCGTGGCAAAACGGCTGCTTTTTCTCGGCGGAGACTTTCCCGACCTGCGTGCATATAGTACGATGAACATATCTGATATCAAAGGATAAAATCTGTGATCCTACATTTAAACAACGGTTAATGTTCTTAACGTAAAATTTTTCCACATTGTAAGCTGTGAAAAAATGCATCACATCCTAATGCTTGCTGCCATTTTTCAAACTCTGTTGGTGTTACATATTAAACCTTAATAAGAGACACGAACTTACTTTTAAGCAGTAACGAACTCCATTCGAGAACATAAACAGTTATTTCATAACAACAATCATTCGTCCGCCTAATAACAACTTCGCCATTATCATCATTTCTCCTTGCCACAACCCCCCAACGTCCCTAGTAATTCTTTATGTTACAGTTGGGTCCATAAAGTTTGATACCAGTTCTTTATATGCTGCATAACCTGTCTGATAACCTATAGTTCAGTACAAAACACTTTCGCCCATAGCTAAAACAGAACTGAATAGATTCTAGTCAGGCATTTACCTACACTATAAATTTATCTCGCGTTAAGTAAAAAGAGAAGTGACATACATTACCTTCTGTACAGAAACTTCAAACTTTCTGGAACTCCACACAATATAATTACACAAAGTAATAAATAAAAAATACTCAAGATAAATACCGATTTTTCACTGATTAATTCATAAACACCATATAAGCCCATGATGGTTAGCGTGAACTATTGGCCCACAACTCCTGAACGACCCCTGGCGAACTGTGACATTAACAGTCCGTTTTTCAAACTGTTGACAGCAAGGAGAGTCATATATTTCTAACCTCCTTGCTTGGAACCAACCATTAGGTTCCAAGACAATTTTGTGTTTGGTGCTTATTTCAAATGATGTAGGATAACATCTTTATTAGTCATGGTGAAATTTTTAATAAAACATTTCCAATACATGGAATATTAAATGTTCATGTTCTTACTGTCAAAGTTTGGTGAATCATAAATCTGGGAATTCTTTTTGCGAAACGAAATATTTAGAAACCCTGAAGAATACGTAATATGGAAACAAACTAGAATTTTAAAAACTACCACTATCGCAGGCTAGGCAATCCACTGAAAAACAAAATGAATGCGTAACGTTAAATAAAAGAAAAATTACAGATGTATTTCGTCCTTTGAAAAGAAGATAGAACCTTATTCGCAACTTATCGAGGCAAATATGAAATGAGTTTTCTCCTACTACCATTTTTTTAAATTAAAATTTGAAGGAGCACTACCAGATGTTAACTGTCTTCCGTCGTAGTGTCATAATATTCAAAATCCTCGACTGCGCTCGCAAAAAAAAAACAGCCTGAAAATGGACAAAAAGTTTTAATAAATGAATTTCCTTCGAAAGTATACATAAATTCCTAGAATTTTGTGGTTTTTCCTTATTCCCTAAAATATCGTGAAATTACCTAAATCTAAGGAATCAATTGACACTTAGGATCTTCTAATTTTTATTACTCCCGCAAAGCCCACAGCTTGCTAGCTTTGCTACGAAGGTATCAGCCACGACCCACACACATCTAAAATATCCACTGTGCTTAAGGATATTTTTAAAGACACCTGCGTCGGCAGTACCCACCCAGTCGTCCAGATGGCATTTGCATTTCCTCTACGGTACAAGATATCAATCACCAAATCTCACAGCCTCAATCACAGAAGTGAGATCATCTCCACCGCTACGCAAAAGGTAGTGGTGGTGCTGGTTGACAGCTTCTGTAGGATGGCATTTTATGGGATAGTACAGGATATCGAACTTCTAAATCATAGTTGCGGTTAGCTAAAAACACAAGAAGAAATTGGATGAAAAAAAAAATTCTCGACTACACTCACACAGAAAACAAAGTCCGTAAATTGGAAAAAAATATATTTAAAAGGATTTTTTTTTCGAAAGTAATCAGAATTCCTCAGATTTTGTTTTGTTTTTCCTATTTCATGAAGCATTTTGAAATTCCCTAAATCTAGGGAATTTTCCCTAGGGTTGGTACCACTGCAGTGATGTTTCATGCGAGGAACCAAAACTCCCTTCACCAGACTACTATGCCGCCCCGGTGGCGCAGTGGTCTAAGGCAATGGCCTCTGATCATTCGTCCGAAAGGGGTCCAAGTTCGAATCCCGGTGAGGCATGGATGTTGTGTTTGTCTTACGGCACTGGCTCTCTCCCTTCCCTGGAACCAGTGACCCTAAATTAGGGACGGGCGACTGCTTATTGCCCATTGAGGTGCTCACGGTGGTCGTTAAACCTCCAATCAACAACAACAAAAAACCAGACTACTATAATGTCTAGAAGAGATAGTGTGCCGTGCAATAATACCTCACTGTTTAAATTTCAGTTCCCTCTTTTCATGAAACCGCTAGATGGCGCTCCTGCAAACTTCGATGCCATGGTTTCGAAACGTCAGCATGCTTTCCTATGGCGTGTTTGGTGAATAGCGAGTAAAAAAGTCTTGTATTTGTTAGATCGATCATGAAAAGAAGTAATAATAAGAGTGTAACATTGAGAACGGGTTTTGTACCTGGATGCAACAGTGGTTACAGATCTTGTAAACAAAAAGTAACATATATATATATCATATATGTAAATCAGTGCCGTGAATTATAATTTCTTGTGTAAACTTCATGCAGCATGTATCACCTTATCAAGTCACTAATGTGACACATACTTTACATTTTTTACTAAATTTCTGTCTGGATTTGTTTCAAGAAATATGGTTATGTCTGAAATCGTTTTGAACAAGTTACCAATAGTATTATTCGATCCAGGGTTTAATAAAATCGGATCTCCAACAATGTTTTTATGTTTCAATTTACCAATAAAATTTTGTTTTGGGATATCAGTGAGATGCATTACTTTTATCTTTTAATCGTCAGCGACATACGAACAGGACAACAATTTAAAATCCTTACTGAGAGCGAGATGTTTCCTCGAATGCTCATGAACGATCGAGCGTTCTAAGGGGCATATCATTGTTAACACTTTACGGAAAAGTGACGTAAATTCAAGTGTTTAATTAGACATATAATTACGGAGAAAATTTCTGTCCAGTAATGTATTTGTACTTATCAGCCTTGTAACGCATACATTCAATGCGAGATTACGCATTTCCCGATTAAAGTTGACGAAGCTTCCCCAAAGCCCCCATTTGGAAAAATATTCACTTACATCTGTCCATGCATGATATTAATAACATTAAGTATAACTGCAGGAGAACGAAAAAGATTTTTTTGGTAAAATTTTAGTGAAATTACTGTACTGTTCGGAACGAGAAGCACGTATATCTGTGAGCGTAGTTTACAGCAATAGCAGCGAAGCCGTCTTCAGCGCCCTCTGTGATTTCATGATTTCAAGAACCCGTCTGCTGAAGCGCACGGCATACTATTCTTCTAGCCACTATAACCAGACCCCAAAATTCCCTTTTTACCACCGAAATTCCCTGCAATTACAAATTACCAAATGAACGAAAAAAGCTTTAAAAATATAGGCATTGCATATCACACAGATTTATTATTTTCTCGGTTGGCTCTAATTTTCACATTTTTTTTTCACTTTTTTTAATTTTTTTACTTTAAAAAATACGTTTTTACAACTATGATGAGCATGGGTAAGCACAAACTCCACCCCTTTCCATAGCACGGCGTTTCTGTCTTTTTCAACACTACGTGGATCCCTCAGTATCTTCTGTTCTATTTGTCTGCTTCTTTCTTTTCTTTCTCGCTATTTTAAACTCAACGTCAACATGGAAATGTCCAGACACCACAGGATTCCATGATTCCACTCATACACAATAGTATCAAACCACATAAAAAATAGTAAGAAATTTTTTCTCGGAAGCCTACACAAAGTTTATCACATTTTTACCTATTGTGAATTACTCCATTCAGATACTTGATGGTGCTTCGCCCTCTCGGGGGATCTATAACAACTCCTCCACTCCGACTTTTCATAAACAGCTACAGCCTGTTCGGCACTATTGTGCTTATCACTCTATCTTGCTCCGGACCAGAGAGAGTCTGTGTCTTCCTTCACCGAGACCCAGGTACTTGCTCCTAGCAATCCCACCCGCTCCCATAGGAAATTACTCAAGCCATCTGTTAATTCTTAGTTGCATACGTCTGGGACCGTTACGCTCAAAATGGTCTTCACGCATGTGGTGAGATTATTTCTTGAAATTTACGTTTATTGACTTTTTTGTGCAGAATTTCCTGAATTTCCCTGTTTCACCTCTAGGTTTCCCCTTTTTCACATTTTGGAGTCAAAAATTCCCTGAAATAGGGAAAAATCTCTGCACGGAACATCGCTAGAATCACTTATACCTAAGCTGACCAGACTTCCCAAATTCTTCAGGACAGTCCTCGAATTTTTTTTTTTTTTTTTTGATTGGAGGTTTAACGACCACCGTGAGCAACTCAATGGGCTATAAGCAGTCGCCCGTCCCTAATTTAGGGTCGCTGGTTCCAGGGAAGGGAGAGAGTCAGTGCCGTAAGACAAACACAACATCCATGCCCGACCGGGATTCGAACCCGGACCCCTTACGGACGAATGATCAGTGGCCAGCGCCTTTGATCACTGCGCCACCGGAGCGGCGTCCTCGAATTTAGTTTACTGTCCCCAAAAACGTCTGAAGCCTTTGGGAAGCAAATTATCCTCAAATTTTAATGTTTGTCCCCAAATGTCCTCGAATTGCCGCCCCGGTGGCGCAGTGGTCTAAGGCGTTGGCCTCTGATCATTCGTCCGTAAGGCGTCCGGGTTCGAATCCCGGTCAGGCATGGATGTTGTGTTTGTCTTACGGCACTGGCTCTCTCCCTTCCCTGGAACCAGTGACCCTAAATTAGGGACGGGCGACTGCTTATAGCCCATTTGAGTTGCTCACGGTGGTCGTTAAACCTCCAAACAAAAAAAAAAAAAAACAAAAAAATGTCCTCGAATTTACACTTCCTCATTAAACCTTTAGATTTCCAATGAAAAATGTACTTAAAAGTAGTTTCTGTTGTACTAATTTTCCAACATGCTTCTTGTGAAAACAAATTTTGACTTTTTTATTTCTTCTTTCTGGGTTTTTTTTTTTTTGATTGGAGGTTTAACGACCACCGTGAGCAACTCAATGGGCTATAAGCAATCGCCCGTCCCTAATTTAGGGTCACTGGTTCCAGGGAAGGGAGAGAGCCAGTGCCGTAAGACAAACACAACATCCACGCCTCACCGGGATTCGAACCCGGACCCCTTACGGACGAATGATCAGAGGCCATTGCCTTAGACCACTGCGCCACCGGGGCGGTCTTTCTGGGTTTAACGACCACTACGAGCAACTCTGAGGACTATAAGCAGTCACCTGTCTCTAATTTGGAGACATTTGTTCTAGGGAAGGAAGATACCAAGTGCTGCAAGACAAATACACCCATGCCTCATTCGGGACTCGAATCCGTACCAACTAGTAGGAATGGTCAGTAGCCAGCACTAGGTCAATGCACCACTGGCGCGGTCAAATTTTGACTGTACTTATTCTAAATTTTTCCAAAAACTTTGGCAAAATGAAAAATTCGCCATGCAATTACTATGGTGTGCAGCCTAATTTTAATTTAGCGCATGTACCTAAGGTAAAGCATTTCACTTTTGCTAATATGTTCTCGCCATAATAGTTCTGCTTTGTCAATACAAATTACCGCCATTCTACAAGATATATCCTTTTAAGACACAGATTTTAATGTCGAATATCACACTTATTAAAGCAATGCAGTTTTGTGAGAAAAAGATTTGCATATTTATTTTGAGTAGGTATGTGTTCCCAAATGAACTACCGATTTGAGGACACCACGCCCTTTTGTCCTCAAATCGGTGTCCCGATATCTGGTCACCTTACTTATACCTTTCTTTTTTTCTTTTTACCTCGCAACAAATTTTTTATTTCTTTGCAAAGGTACGATGAAAAGAGAAACCTAATACAGTATCATCTTAAACGCTTAAATATTTAGAAATGCTATATCAGTTGCTGCAGAGTGAAGAGCATTCTTGGCAGTGTAAATATGGCTGCTCTCATAAAATTCTCTTGTATTCCACCCATGAAGTCACTAAGATTTATTGATTCCAACAATCCAACTTAGACACAAAGTTGCCAGATTTGCTGATACAAAAACACTAAATGAACGTCCGATTATCTCCACGCCGCCCCGGTGGTTCAGTGGTCTAAGCGATGGCATCTGATCATTCGTCCAAAAGTGGTCCAGTTTCGAATCCCGTGAGGCATGGATGTTGTGTTTGTCTTACGGCACTGGTTCTCTCCCTTCCCTGGAATCAGTGACCATAAATTAGGGACGGGCGACTGCTTCTAGCCCATTGAGTTGCTCACGGTGGTCGTTAAACCTCCAATAAAAAAAAATTATCCACACAAAAAGACCTAGTTTACGTTTAAGGTGGTTCCACCTAAAACCTAAAATCTCTGCCTTATGTTTCCAATGTCAAAACTTCTTTACATATTTTCTGCGCAATTCATGTACTCCGAAGGATGAAAATTTGCAAATCGATAAACTAACTTTAAGCTACAGCATGGGATACTTAATACGTGCTAAAACTTAACCATAATTATATTAAAATCAATCATTTTTCTTTGAGTAATGTTCAGACCTGTTAATAGATGACGCAACCTGTACGTTGATGATGTCCGTAGACAAACAAATGATGGATTTTTTTATTGGAGGTTTAACGACTACCGTGAGCAACTCAATGGACTATAAGCAGTCGCCCGTCCCTAATTTAGGGTCACTGGTTCCAGGGAAGGGAGAGAGCCAGTGCCGTAAGACAAACACAACATCCATGCCTCACCGGGATTCGAACCCGGACCCCTTTCGGACGAATGATCAGAGGCCATTGCCTTAGACCACTGCGCCACCGGGGCGGCCAAATGTTGGATTGCTTCATTATGGTTATGTTTCAGCAAGTATTAAGTATTCCATGCTATAAATTAAAGTTAGTTTTTTTTTGCCGCCCCGGCGGCGCTGTGGTCTAAGCGATGGCCTCTGATCATTCGTCCGAACAGGGTCCGGGTTCGAATCCCGGTGAGGCATGGATGTTGTGTTTGTCTAACGGCACTGGCTCTCTCCCTTCCCTGGAACCAGTGACCCTAAATTAGGGACTGGCGACTGCTTATAGCCCATTGAGTTGCTCACGGTGGTCGTTAAACCTCCAACCAAAAAAAAAAAAAATTTCAAGTGTCGATTATACACTTACTTTCCTGTTGAATCCAAGATATTCACTCCTCTTCAAATTCCATACCCCCACTGATTCACTTCTTTCTCTATTAGCATCCTCAGAGATTTTGTCCAATTAATTCTAAAGAGTAGAGGTTATCTGCCGTCGTATTCGATTGCCAACTAATACATTTACTCTGTTACATCCGCTTTGACGATTTTATTCTCCATGTTAACTCGACGACGCCCGAATTAAAGACTCAGTAAGTTGCAGGACGAAGGGCTGTGAACCTTTTGCGGGCTTCAGTACCATCAGACGAGGCTCGAAATACTAAATATCCGCCGTGCGTCGGATGGGTATGTGAAGCCGTTGGACCCTCGGTACTGGCCCTCCGGTAAAAACTAAGCCGGCAGTTAGGGGCAGTTAGGGCGCTCGATTTCAATCGAAGGTGATTATCTAATAATAATAACAAACATATCATCACAGTTATTATCATTTGCAATAATTGATGGACAATTTATGTCCAAAACTGGATGCGAAAATTAAACGTTAAAGACCTTAAAACATATTGTATTTTATTTTAGATGTACTAAATATATAACATCATATTTATTTTTACCTCTTTACTTCTCACTGTCTATTATCTACATCTATCTCAAAATCAGGGAGGACGCGTTCACAAGAATGTTCACAGGTGAAAAAATGTTCACAGGTGAAAAAATTTAAGACTGAAAGAAAAATAGACTTTTTCGAAAAGCACATGAGAATCAAAGGAATAGGAATTCACACCAACCGTATGTTGCTCCTGCGTGTACCCCCAGTGTGACTACTGAGTAGGACATCTGGCCGAAATAGCCAAATCTTCCTAAGTGTACGTTTATGCTGCAGCCTCGCTGGTGGCACATAGATGCTCGCTCAGGCACCTCGCTGCTTGCATGTAGTTGCAATGCTCGCCATGAAGCATTTACTCTGCAGCTGTTCAGATCGCTTTTATTAATATAGGAATCACGACTGTATCTCGTATTGTCAAACAGACTTTACCAGTGTTATGACAAGTTTTACAACCACTGCATATGAAGCCACCAATTAGCCGCCCCGGTGGTGCAGTGGTCTAAGCGATGGCTCTGATCATTCGTCGAAAAGGGGTCCGGGTTCGAATCCCGGTGAGGCATGGATGTTGCGCTTGTCTTACAGCACTGGCTCTCTCCCTTCCCTGGAACCAGTGACGCTAAATTAGGGACGGGCGACTGCTTATAGCCCATTGAGTTGCTCACGGTGGTCGTTAAACCTCCAATCAAAAAAAAAAAAAAAAGAAGCCACCAATTAAAGAATTCAAAGAAATTGCTGATATGTTTTACAAGAAATGGGGATTCCCTGTCTATAGGTTCCATCGATGGAAAGCGCATCCAAATACTTCGCCATCAATGGTCAGGCTCCATGTTCTTTAATTATGAAAGCTACTTTTCAATAGTTCTGCAGGCCGTAAGTGATGCACACTGTAAGTTTATTTTCATTGAAGTCGAAGCCTACGGAAAACAAAGTGATGGGGGCACTTTTAGGAAGTCGGCCTTGTATGATAGAATGAAAAAGGGTGTGCTTAACATTCTTGAAGATAACTTGCTACAAAGTACTCACATCCTTACTGAGACACATGATGAAGCCTTATGCTAGGAAAACTCTTGATCAATCCAAGGAGAAGTTGAAAAAAAGTTCAAATCACAGGAAAATTCCATAAATAAAACTTACTTCTATAAAAATACAACACGGTTTTGAAAGATTCGAGAGAGATTACTGCTTAGTTTCACACTTGGTTGGGACAGTGGGTCAATGGACGGGAAGAGTAGCCTTGAAGGAACCAATCACAGCGTAAGTTTGAGGATGCCTGGCGATGGCCGAGGCTCGAAAAACAAACCAGTTTGTTATCATCGCTGTGGCAATGATCGCAGCGAGCAGTTAATATAGCATCGCTGCTCCACCATAAATGAGCCTGTAAAGATTTATGGTTTTGCTTCATCATCGCCAGGCGTCCATGTGCACAGCTCGGCTATGTGCCAGCAGCGAGGCTGCAGCATATACGTACCCTAAGTTGCCATAAGCTGTTGACACTAATATGTCGATTGTAAAACAATAAATTGCCGAACACTATTGTTCATTTGCTGATGTACACTCAAGCAGCCCACAAACGACAACCAATGCCTTCTTTTTTGATTGGAAGTTTAACGACCACCGTGAGCAACTCAATGGGCTAGAAGCAGTAGTCCTTCCCTAATTTAGGGTAACTGGTTCCAGGAAAGGAAGAGAGCCAGTGCCGTAAGACAAACACAACATTCATGCCTCACCGGGATTCTAACCCGGACCCCTTTCGGACGAATGATCAGAGGCCATCGCTTAGACCACTGCGCCACCGTGGCGTCAACCAATGCATTCAGAAACGCTGGTAAAGCTTTGCAAGTCTTGTTCCCAAATATAATCCATCTCACGTGTTTTTTATTGGGTGTTTAACGAACACCATGAGCAACTCAATGGGCTATAAGCGTCGCCCGTCCCTAATTTGGGGCCACTGGTTCGAGGGAACAAACACAACATCCGTGCCTCACCGGGATTCGAACTCGGACCCACCTCGGACGATCTTCTACCATGACGCAATATCTTTTCATTAGTTTCTTCTTTTTATTATTATTTGTTTGAAATCTATGCATAAATCTATCTGATTTGAAATCTATAAATAAAGCAGTGTTTTTTTCCTTTCAAAGTGTATGTTTCAAGTCAGTCAGTGCGACTAGAAAACGACGCTCCGGTGGTGTAGTGGTGTCGAGATGAGTCAAGGTTCGAATCCCGCGGTGAGGCATCGATGTTATATTTGGCTTACGGCAATGGCCCTCTATCACCCTGGTAACAGTTGACCTAAATTAGTTGTGGATCACTGGGTATAGCTGGGTATAGCTCATGTTCATACGGTCGCTAACACCCCCTCTTCAAAAAACTCCAACAACCTAAAACCTATGAACGTACTGTATCTATTCATTTTTAGCTTGATAAAAATTTTGCAGTACTTCTGAACAATTTAAGCATGCACCAGATTTATGAAATTCTCAATGTCTACTATTTAAGGAAGAATTTGGATACGAGAGATGAAAAAAAAACAGAAAAAAAAACTTTATACCCATTCGTAGTTTTGGGGGAAAGATTTACGATTTTTTTTTTGATTGGAGGTTTAACGACCACCGTGAGCAACTCAATGGGCTATAAGCAGTCGCCCGTCCCTAATTTAGGGTCACTGGTTCCAGGGAAGGGAGAGAGCCAGTGCCGTAAGACAAACACAACATCCATGCCTGACCGGGATTCGAACCCGGACCCCTTACGGACGAATGATTAGAGGCCAGCGCCTTAGAAGACTGCGCCACCGGGGCGGCATTTACGATTTTAAAAGCATTCTTAATTATAAAAAAATTAACAGATCTTCATTTTTAAAAATTTTTCTTTCTAGATTGGTATCTCCCCAACTTTTGCAGCACCCCTAATTTGAAATTTCAGGGGAAACTTCTGACGAAACAAGAAACAGAAACACCACACGAAACGGTGAAAATGACAGAAAAAACAGAACTGAAAAAACACCGGTACAAAGTAAAAACACACCACTTTGAAGACATATTACAATTACCTTTTTAAAAGTAATCCAGGGTTTCGGAGTCGCGTTGAAGAGTGCATAAAAGAAGAAAATTAGCACATTCACGAACAGAATGACGACATACATAAAACGTGAATGCTCGATCATTACAAAGGCAAATAGCAGTGAGTGAAACGACAATGCCCGATGCCTATGCATGCTATACAGCTTCCTCTCCACCGTTCCAACTAAAACCTGAATACCAGACTCCCAAACCTGTTTTATACGATGCAATCAGTTTGTACCCCACCTGTTGGGCCCAAACAGCCTGCTATGTGCGTGTAATATGTTCCCCTTGAGGCAGAACTACGCTGAGCATCGAATTCTTAACACCACAAGGAACAGGGAACCCTTATACAGTGACCAGTTTAAAGACAAACAGTGGGGATGTAACAGAATGTGTGTATGGTGGGGGTCCAAACAAGAAATTATTCCCCTACTGCCTAATAAGTACACTTCCCTCGCTTCTTACCCGATTGTCAATTGGAAACCTCAACGAACTATAGGGGGCGCTGCGCAAACGTAAACAAACTTCTCTAGTACGGGTAACGTCGCACGTGTTTCCATAAAGTCGAATGTTAGAATGGCTGGTTTGTCGCTTTCAATCCTTGAAATAATGAAATTTGTGGACGCTTCCAAAAATTCAAGATGCATTAAAGAAGGGGAAGTGATTGTTAATGTAGGCCATATAATTTCTTGTGGAATTAAAAAGGAAGATGGAAGAGAAATTCTCATAGTTTCGCACTGCATTCAGTCCACGGCAATAACGTCGTCGCCTCACTCCATCAACGGTGTTTTAGATACAAGTAACAGTGAAATTTCTATAAAGTCATTTGAGTGCTCTTGTAAAGCGGGCAGAAGTGGAACGTGTAAGCACTGTGTAGCAGTAATGCTTTACTGTAACAGGTAATTTTTATTTTTACATTTTCAGGCAAGTGATATAGTAATACCGACAGTGGTGTTCTAATCCGGATTACTATTAAAAGCTGACATTTCGTTTCACTTGACGTTTCCCAGGACCCATTTTCAACACTGTCAACAATAACATTTGTAATTTTTGAACATTCTGTTCCTAAAAGTGTTTGTGAATTGGTAATTGTTGATCATCATTGGGTTCTGCGTTTTTGAACTGATGACTGTTGACAGAACATTGCAAATCTTGTTCCATAATGAAGTTTAAATTTATACGGATAACAGCAATTATTTGTTTTCAAGATTATGCAGAAATGCGGATTTTTTAATTACTACTATGCAATAAAAACATGCTGCCTTGTTTATTATTCATTCAAAGACGTTACAAGGTTAGTAGCATTTCACTGGAAGGATTTCAAACGCAAGGCACAAACGTTTATACTAACTTGTGAAAAACATAGCTGAAACCTTGGGAACGACATTGCGGGACACAACAATATGATTTGTTCTTCTTCACGGAATTCTCCATTATACAACTCTAATTCCAGAATGAATGCAAAAATACACCAAACTACGACAACTGAACGTAATGAGCGATCTACCAACAGCCAAGCATTGAGCCGAAAACGTTACCCGTACTACAGTAATTCTTCCTTTTGCCGCTAGAGGGAGAGCGGACCGCTGAGATTGCCAATTGTCTCCGTGTTGCGTTGTTGGGAGACGTCTTTCACCCCATCCGCGTCTCCAAGTTACGGACATCTCCCAGCTGGATAGTGAGCCGCCGAAAGAGCAAGTCTCTTGATTGAGTCAATTTTTATATCAAATACATTTGCTCCGACATTTTGAAAATCTGTTTTAGATTGCAATTTTGCAAGATAAACTGCTGAGCGAACAAAAATATATTCTGAGCAATAATCCTGCTGCTTTTCGATATAAATTCTAGGGGTTACTTTTCACAGCAGTGGTAGGTGTTCCGTACGTTCCACAATAGTACACTCTTAGATTGACTTTCAGTGCAGAATCCACTCAGAACAAACATAATCCACAGAAAGAGCAAGCAATCCCACGACTCCGCCTATCCTCGAACCATTGGTAACGATCGGACGGTAATCCGAGTGGAGGAATTTGTGCTCGTCAAATAGCTAAAGATTTTTTTATTGGAGGTTTAACGACCACCGTGAGCAACTCAATGGGCTATAAGCAGTCGCCCGTCCCTAATTTAGGGTCACTGGTTCCAGGGAAGGGAGAGAGCCAGTGCCGTAAGACAAACACAACATCCATGCCTGACCGGGATTCTAACCCGGACCCCTTACGGACGAATGATCAGAGGCCAGCGCCTTAGACCACTGCGCCACCGGGGCGGCTAGCTAAAGATTCACTGACACAGGTATGTATGATGTTAAATAGATATCAACCTGCTGACAAGAAGGATGGCGAGGGAGGATCCTCGTGGTCCCTCATTATGCAAAACATTTGGAAAAATAAAACACGGATAAAATGCTTAAATCATATAACGTAAGAGAGAGTTTACTTTGACTATCCCCAGTAATATTTAAACAAAGTTTAATTTTAGAAAGTTTAATGGTTAAACTTATTTTTGCAGGACTTTGCGTATACACACTCCAAAATTCCCTCAAACACCACCATCTAGAAATTTCAACACCTCTATCTGAAATTCGAAACAAACACTTGGTCATTCCAATGTAGTAATGTTTCGAGCAGGCCGGATATCGCAGAGGGATGGTATAAATAATGTACTACTTCAGTAGCGTGGCCATATTTCCGTGAGACAAAAACGGGACATTGGGATAACAAAAACGGGACATTGGTATGACAAAAACGGGACAAAAAAAGTAAGACGATAAAAAAAGTTTTATTACGTAAACATATTGAGCTTACCATTATTCTTCAGTTAACAGTGACAGAACCCATACAAAAATTTCACCACGATCATACCATGAATATTTCTCCGATGAAGTAATCTTACGCAGCAAACTTCGGTCTTTCAACACCTTATTATAAAACTTCTCATACTCTATGACACAATTTTGTCTTACAACTAACATAGCCCTCATTGTCTCAACACATAACCTAGATTTCTTCTTTGACCACATACTGTTAATAACAGAAAATATTCTCTCAACAAGTACTGTACTTCCTGGAAGACAAAGAATAAACTCTACAATATTACAAAAGTCCTGAAAGTCTAGGCGTTTTTCGCTCATTTCAGAATATTTTTTTTATCCATCAGATACATTGTTTTCTAGGCGTTGATCATTCGAATTTAGTAACGTTTTGAGCTGGCCAGATATTAGGTCATTCCAATGTAGTAACGTTTCAAGCCGGCCGGGTATCGCAGAGGGGTGGTATAAGTAATGAACTACTCCAGTAGGGTGACCATATTGGTCATTCCAATGTAGTAACGTTTCGAGCCGGCCGGATATCGCAGAGGGATGGCATAAATAATGTACTACTCCAGTAGGGTCACCATATTCGCTCATTTCAGAAAAAAATCCTTGGCTAATATACAAGTATATTTATAGTTTTTATTAAAAACGGGACAAAATTGACATTTTTATTAAAACGACGGGACAGCTGGAAAATATGAAAAAAAAAAACCGGTACTGTTCCGTTAAAAACGGTACGCATGGTCAGCCTATACTCCAGACGATACTTTGTTGGAATAACCAAACATTCTTTTAGAATTAGAATCAGTGCCGGCCCGATGGCGCAGTGCTCTAAGCGATGGCCTCTGATCATTCGTCCGAACGCGGTCCGGGTTCAAATCCCGGTGAGGCATGGATGTTGTGTTTGTCTTAAGGCACTGGCTCCTTCCTTCCCTGGAACCAGTGACCCTAAATTAGGGACGGGCGACTGCTTATAGCCCATTGAGTTGCTCACGGTGCTCGCCTTCAATCAAACAAAAAAATTAGATTCAGCGAGCATAAAAAAAAAACACGGTAAAGTAACCGCAGCTACAGAAGTCAAATTCTAGTACGTTGCTCCTACACGAGATTATATAAGGAAATTAGTTTCCTACTTCATCCCCAAATCTACATAACTTTGGAAAACATTACCAACGGCCTGCAGCGATAGTCTCTTTAGAGTTGCCACGAATTTAGAACCAGTTCTTCAAATAACACCTTTTTTCTTACACATGCAACATATGTGACATCTCGTATCTTTGAATGAACATACATTTGCATCTACCAGCTTGTTATCTAGTCAAGTTACAGAGTTTAAATTGTGGAATTATTCTATTATTCAGATCGCAGTTGTTTGTGTATTAATAATTTCCTTGAATGAGCCATTTCTTTGTTTGATGTGCGACAGCTTGGAAACACTTATTTCTATTTTTACGCCTATAAATCGGATTACCAATATAGTCTTACTATTTAATGTAAGGCGAACACGAGGGTATATGGCTTGCATTAGGGGGACTCATGTTCCCAACACTAGGAAATTGAAATGCAAAGTCAATCCTATAATGGAGAGGCAAATATGAACGGGAACTTTGATGAGGTCAGTACGAAGTTCAAACAGGAAGAAACAAGAGCTTTCTATACAACTGTTATGCTCACCTTTTAGATTTGGCTATGATGTGTTTTTGTGAGTAACCGCAAAATGCTATCAATGTAGAGAACACATTACATATTATTATTCATGTATCAGCAAAAAGATGCGTAATATTTAATAAAACTGTAAAAAAAAAAAGGATTTAATTTTCAGAAAACTTAGCATCTCGTCGAAAATACGCCGGGTTATTCTTCATCATTCATTATCAGCAGTGATTGAAAACTAACCCACAACTAAAAAAAAAATTCACTACGCATTTAAAAGACCCAAATTTTGTGACATTCATGGAGAAACTATTTCCAGGAAATATCCCCCCTAAAAAGAAAACAACCACCTCAAAGCGCTAGTTTACAGTTATTTGCATCACCCATCCAACTTATTGCTCAAAACTACTCCTATGATAGCTTGAATTTATTTATTTTATTTTGGGATTCACAGGAAGGTCCAAAGAACCCGTTAATATTTGAAGTTCTTTTGTCTTATCCCCATTGGTTTCTCAGCAGTGTCCCAGAGGAAACTGTGGAAGCTGTCTTTAGGAAAGCTGTAGATGCACACTAGTATGATAAATATGACATCTCAAGTCCACCACAGATTTCTTGAAAGGTAACTCACACTTTTCCGTGATCTTTAGGCTTGCTAGTGTTGTAATCATATTCTTGTATTTCACTACAGAATCATATATGTGTGTGTGTGTAGTAGTAGTAGTAGAAAGATTATTTCTTCTAGCTTCGGGGTAACAGATGTTCTCAAGGATCTTTCAAGGGATCACATTATACGGCATTGGCCACATAATGTGATACCTTGCATTAAACATGATGGGAAACTGCTGCAAAATTCGATCGGACCTTATTTCGGAGTCTTTGAGCACCACTCCTAATATGTACACTAAAAAACATTGCATATGAAGGCAGTTCTATTTGTTTTTCTTTTTGAGGAACAAGGCTCCTCATCCAGAAGTCTCTTCAGCTGTGAACTAGGATATCTTAAAATATTCAATAAAAGAACGGAAGGTGTCCGCTGCTAACCTTTCATCCAGTTTTTCGGCCGGATAAGGGAGAACCAGAGGATTGAAAGCCCAAGAGGAGGCAAGAGAATAGCTCAAGGGTTAGTCTGGTTTTTTATTGAATGTTTAACGACCATTGTGAGCAACTCAATGGGACATAAGCAGTCGCCCGTCCCTAATTTAGGGTCACTGGTTCCAGGGAAGGGAGAGAGTCAGTTCCGTAAGACAAACACAACATCCATGCCTCACGGGATTCGAACCCGGACGAATGATCATAAGCCAGCGCTCAGACCACTGCGCTACCAGACGCAGCTCGTCTGTTGATAAGGTTGATGTGTGCTAGGCATGCACTTCAACTTGCCAGTGCATCATAGCTAGGGTAGTAATTTTACCGCGGGGAAAAAAAGGCCAAATTCGCCGGGTGGTAGCAAAGTCAGGTCCGTAGTCAGACCAGCAAGTTGGGAGGGGCCGCTGATGATTGAGATCGGGCAAAGGATATAAAGTAGTCGGGCAAATGATATAAAAGAGGTCGGGCACTATACTGTTGTGTTAGTCGCTAGGATGGGCAAAAGGAAGCACAGGTCGGGCTCAGCAAGGCCTAGCCCTCCCCTGGCTACGGCCCTGAGCGAGGTAAATCCCAAAAATTCGCGAAATGCCGTACTCCCTCAAGAATTCGGCTTTCAGGCTCTTTCCCCACGCTTTGAACATGTAAGATGCGTTGTCTGTCACAAAAGCGTTTATAATCGCAAAAGGTATTTCATACTTATTAACGCGCTGAAGCATTGCCTCGCTGACTGCTTTAAAATTTACAGATTCCAAAGTGACGCACTCGAGAAAGATTGCATTCAGAGGTTTCAGCAATACAGCTTTCAACATTCGTTTCAGCTGATGGAACAAAAAGAATGTTCAAAATGTACCTATCTTTTTGAATTAGTTGTTTCGTCTACTACGATGCTTATACACCGAATACTAATTTAAAAAAATCTTTCACTTGTTGCTTGTGAATATCATATATTTTCGGTAAATAACTTTTCCGCAACGAATTTGCATTTGGAATAACACCAATGTCTTTCAACAAATTTTCCAAATAATTTTTTAACGTAGGGTTATCCAATTTGGGAAGAGGGATGTTAGCGGCACCCGTTTATTTCAAAAGTTCAGTTGAGCGATGCTGTTCTTGTTTAGTTCTTTTCTCAACTAATTCATCAACACATTTCTACATTATTTTCGGTTGACTGTTCGGACACAATTTTTTTTTTATGCAGCTTGCTTGCTAAATGCTTTTTACAACTGTCCTTTCTTGAAAAATCCATTGGTGTGTTGCAACACAAACAGAACAATAGATTTTTGTTCACATGAAAGGTTCCCTTGCTGTACTGCTGACATCTTTCAGATGCACTCATCTTACTCACCTGGCTTTTCAAAATCAAAAATATCTAGAAATTTTATAAACTAAATACTCACAGGAAAGCACAAAAATTTTCTAAGCTAAGCTTCTGCGAAACTCAAGTACTCTTTTCCCCAAGCTGCTTTTCCCAGCAAAAACTACTAATACAATTGACATCCTGTTTACTAGTGCGGCAAGTCACCAAGGTCATTCAACAGTAGTAGTAGTGGAAATCACGAAAGACCACATGTCCATTCTTCAGCAGAATGCGTGTGACCTGGACTTACTCAACAAGCTTTGTTCGGTGCGAGTCTCTTCGTAACGAACAATTCAAGGTTTAAAGTTCTGGTTTGGACTAGGATTACTTTGAGATGTATTTTTTGCGTAAATTCTAATGAAGGTAGTAATAAAGTTATTTAAATATGAAAAATAATTTAAAAATATAACAGAAATTAGGCAAAAATGGGAAAAAATATGAAATTCGCGGATATATTTGATATTCGCGAAATTACAGAAAAAAAAAAAAACAACAAAAAAAGCCTTAAACTCACTAAAATTCGCGCCACGAAACAATTACAAGTCTAATCATAGCATCCTCTCGAGATAACCACTAAGCATCGTCCCATTGTCCATGGCAAGGCATTAGGAGCCTGCAGTTAATTCAGTAAGACACTTCATTAATTAGGAGTGGGATTCTTCTTGAAAACCTCTATATGGTGGAGTTATAATAATAATAAAACAAGTGTTGGTTGCTGGAAGTAAGCATACCTTGGCATAGTGGCATCCAGGAACCTCATCTTTTAACACCCCTTTCTCACCTTACGGATCACTGAGTTTGAAAAACATGCAAGTACACCTAGTGAACCAAGCACAGGAAAATAAAAAGTTAAAATAAAAGAAAGATAACAAAGGTCCAGGTATGATACAAAAATTACACTGAAGTCTTTTACTGAGGCATGAGAACATCATGTTGAAGAACACAAAACAAACTGCGAGATAAAATATTTTTATTATCTAATAGGAATATGGAGTAGCGTTTTTATACCTAAGTATAAATCCTCACATTTCTGGCCTTTTGGCCACTCCCTGATAAATCATTTTTGGCCGCTACCTGATAATTCATTTGTCTTTTGATCACAGCTTGATGCAGGTGTTTGACTGAGGACTGAATTTTTGCTCTTGGCACAACAGCAAAAGGCACATCAAGAAAAATGTTTTCATCAAAAACTCTGGTATCATTAACAAACATGCTAAATTGTTAGGCAGTATTTGTGAATACCTGAAAACCCAGTGAGACATTTTTCTGGTGAATATTTCATTTTAACCATAAATCTGTCATTTACAATTTGGCAACACATTTCACAAACTTTCTGAAGTTGTTACTTTTCTGACAAAAGAGGTAGCTAATTAGTTCTTTGAGAACAGGACTTGGAAAGAACAAAGGGACAGAAATATCAGGATTCATATAATGAGTTACTTAACATTTTTATTACATAAAAGTGGTTCTTCTCACCAGAAGACCAGTTATCACCATGCAGTGGGACCATTTGTGAGAGTCTGTTCTCATGGAACAGGATACTGTTTTATCAATAATTCTGATCATCTGACGACTGAAAATCTGAGTTTAGCTACAGTAGATTAGGGTTAATTGGGGAAGCTGTTTATTTGGGAAAATTCTTGAAGAACATCTCAAATTTGCTCTTTGGGGTACAGCTTCCCATGATTAGGGTGGCTACTTTATTGGGCCAAAGTGTTCTATAGTCTTGATGTGTCCCAATTACCCAGAGCCTATTTTATTGTGATTTTATATTTCATGGAACAGTGTTAAGGAAAAAGGCTTGAAACTACATGATGGAAATTTTTGTACAAGAACTATAACTGGAAGGGTTTCCACTAGTGGTGAAATAAATCCTGGGTTGGAAGTCCTTCTGGCCGATTTTTAGCTCAGAAATTGGAAAATTTCCCAAATTTATGAATTTCGAGGTCAAATATCTCAAAAGGGCGACCTGTAAAAAACTAGAAACTTTCGTCATGGATACGCCTGCTAGTACTTAGAAAAACCTGCAAGCTTCATTTTGGGATTCACTCTGGCGTTCATGTCAAATATTTCTAAAAATGACAAAATGACAATGTGAAAACCTATGATAATAGGATTAAAATGGCCTCATTCCATTATTTTATGATCTAATAAATCTTATTTCATAATCTAATAAATCTGATAATGGTAAAAAGAATTTAAAAATACATGAACTGATCATATTTTTTTTTATTTTTTTTTTTTTTTGTGAAAAGTTAGGCTATATGTGATTCTTCCCTTTATCTTTCCCAAGTCACTGTCCATCCCTTTTGTGTACAATTTAAGATTGATTGTGCAGATGATTTATGTATCAAAAGCCTTTGTATTTTAAGTTACTATATTGTACACAATACAACTGATAGGATCCTTGTGGTAGGACTAGTGGGATTTGTAAAGAGACTTGTGGCTAAGGCAAGTCTGTGGCAACCAACTGAGGACCACATCCTTATATCAAAGGACATGTATAAGTTTTGTGTGGAAAATATTTAAAGACAAACATGGTGACTAAAAGTGAGATAAAAAAAAAAAGAACAAGAGTATATGAATCATCGCTTCAATGAAGCCTAGAGATCTGGAGGAACAAGAGATCACCCCTGCTACATACCATAGGACTCGTCAACTGTTCTAACAAGTAGAATATCTGCATCATTTCATAATAATCATGTGAAGTTCAGAATTGATGGATCACCAAGACTGACTGTTTTTAGTGAAATAACTGAAAATGACTATGTTGTTTGTGTTTACAATAAAAGGTGTTATGCAGGTAAAGTAATCAAAATATCAAAAGAAAATAATGATGTTAGAATGATGTTCTTCAAACCAGATGAACCATCAATTAGTTTTACTTCACTAAGAAATGATTTTGTTTGGGTGAAGTTGAGCAACATTATTGATGTTCTGATACCATGTGACTTCACCAGTGCTAATGGGAGAACATACAACATTACTGAACACAAAAACACAGAACTGTCACTAAAGTTGCAAGCACATTTGAAGAAGTAGGCATCTTAGAGATGACTGTTGATTAACAAAAACACAAATGTATTGAAGTACACATTAATTTATATTATATAACTAAAAATAGTAATAGTTTATTCTATAATATATCCAGAATAATACTAAATTTATAAATATAAAACAGAATGTCTGTATATTCCAAATGAACTCCTAAACCCTTTTACCGATCTGAACCAAATTTTGCACAGTTACTCTTTACGACCTTGCAGAAAGTATAGTCTACCATGAAACCTGGACATCTACTCCTTCCCTCTGATTTCATCCACTTGACACTTTGTAATTATTTATGTTTATTAAGCTGCCAGGTAATTTTTAAAATGCTATGTCTTGATATAATTGGACCAAATTTTGCACAGTTACTCTTTACGACCTTGCAGAAAATATAGTCTACCATGAAACCTGGACATTTACTCCTTCCCTCTGATTTCATCCACTTGACACTATGTGATTATTTATGTTTATAAAGGTGCCAGTTAATTTTTAAAATGCTATGTCTTGATATAATTGGTACAATAAAAGAACAAACAGGATTTTCCTAACAACCAAATGAATTTCAATTAATTGTTATAAACTTCTATGCTTTTTGTGTAATTTTAACTTAATCGAAAATCTATTGGACAAATTAAATCTGAAATCCAAGAAAAATGTTCGGAAAGCATTGGCCCTGAAGCTGATTCATGTATTTTTGTTAAATCCTGGCAATGTCAGGTACTTCCACTAGTTGTACATAATTTTAGAAACAATTTTTGTAAGAAAAGTTGCACTGTGATCAAGGGGAAGAAGCACATATAGCCTAACTTTAAAAAAAAAAAAAAAAAAAAAAAAAAACTATTATCAGTTCATCTATTTTAAATTATTTTTACCATTATAAAATTATTATATTATAAAAAAATGGAATGAGGCCATTTTAAGCCTATTATCATGTTTTCACATTGTGATTTTTACAGATATTTGACACCTGTAACATGAACATTAGTTTGAACCCCAAAATGAAACTCACAGGTTTTGCTAAGTACTAGTAGAAGAAGTATCCACAGTCAAAATTTCTAGCTTTTTTGCAGGTCTCCACTTTTGAGATATTTGACCTTGAAATTCACAAATTCTGGAAATTTTCCAAATTCATAACTAAAAATTGGTCTGTAGGGCTTCCAACCCCAGGACAGCTTCCCCATGACTGCAAAACCCTTCCCATAATAAGTTCCTGTCCATAAATTTTTCATCATGTGGTTTCAAGCCCTTTTGATTTTACAGACTTTTAAAATTTCCAAAATTACTCATAATGATGGCTTAATTTTAGCCCATTGAAGTCCCACTTACCAAAGTCTTACATGTATATGCACTTTTTGAAATTCCAGGATCTCTACTTTAAGTCAGTGAAAAACAGAACTTTCTATCTTTAATAGAAACCACACAGCAGCCTTTTTTCAAAATTGTTGTAAATGCTCATTTTTGCTTGCCACAGGGAAGAAAAATGAGTCTAAATCAAGATGGTGGCAGATAAAAAAAAATAAAAACAGTTTTGAGCAGGTCACCAGCAGGGGCACCTATGGTGAAAATATAAAAAAAATAACAAGATGGTCAAGCAACCACTCCTAGGCGATTTGACATGGAAATGACCTGATATTCACTTTATTTATTTTTTCTTTTCTACATATTTCAGTGGCACCTAAGACTCAAAAGAGTTTCCTGTTTCTTAGTGCGTATCACTGGTTTCTGAGAAGGGAGAGACCCAGTGTAATAGGAAAAACACATTACCCGTGACTCACCTAGAACTCAGATCTACAATTACTCTCAGGAGCAGGCGAATTCATCGAAAACAAATTTGTTGAACGTGAATTCATTGAAAACATATTTATGGAACGAACAATTTACCCAAAGACGACTTTCCTGAGAAAAATTAAACGAATTCATCAAAAACAAATTTGTCGAATGCGAATTCATTGAAAACAAATTTATTGGCGTAACCTTTTCCCTTATACGAGTGAGCAATGATAGCATACTTCCAATTCATATGCACATTTTATTCTGATAAATCAAGTGAGGGTGCTTCTTTTATATTTTTTGGAAGGAAAGGCACAATTAGAAAACAATAAAGATGAAACAGTGAAGAAATATATTGACATTTTTAATGCAGAAGCACACAAGAGTTAATGCAAGTTTAATACAAGTACACACAAGAATCTTCAGATGGTTTTGAGAAGTATTGTGCTTTCAACTTTCTTGACACCAATCAGTTAAAAACCCTGTTTTTTGGTTAAATCATTTAGATGTGACCCTTGAGGTGATGTAATCATGAAACTCACGCAATTGAAATTTACTTTCATGGTACTCATCTCAAAATGTGTTATCACTGGAAGGAACTTCACTTAAAAGTGATGTAAATTTTGCATCAGTGAACTCACTCTAAACTTTTAAAAAGAATATTGTAGAATATCTTATTTCTGTTTGACTTTTAGCATTGGGAAAGGAACAGACAGGACTGCCTAAGTGTTGATTTCGTAAAAGGCGAATTACGTGTGATTTTCAAAAATGTTCCTAATGTGTGGAAGATTCACAGGTGCAATTACATGAAATAAATCCTCTTTAAAAGCTTCTGTAGTAACAATAAATCAAAATTAATGGAATGTTTTCATTTTTATGATGAAGGGTGCATTCAATGAAAATGTCTTCTCTCTTTTTCTTAAGGTATATTAGGTGGCAACAAAATTGCAAAATATGTTTCATATAAAAATCTGGCTTTCTTGGTACATACACATTTTACCCTTCTGTTAAAACTCCATTATGTGTGTAGTCAGGGCCGGCGTAAGGCATGTGCGAAGTGAGCCACAGCACAGAGCGGCGCTCTGAAGGGGGTTGGCAAAATTACCTATTCTTTTCTTTTTCTTCTTTTTTTAGCAGCAGAGAAGCATAAAAAGGAGAAAGCAACCTATACTATTTGTAAAGGACTTCTTTTATCCAATATTAAAAATATGCAGAAAAAAAGAGTTGGGTTGTTTATCCTTTTGGTGTTACATGAAAAGAAGCAATAGGATAAAGCGCTTGTCCACAACGGATGCAGGTGCATTCCGTTCGCGCACTTGCAGGCATGATAAAAGGGGGAGGGGGGGCAAGCAGTTCACTTATGAAAGAGATGATGAGCCTATTGAGGATCTAACAACACATTATAAAGTTGAATTTTACTTCCGCTTTTTTTATATTAAAATTACATTTTTGGAAGAAAGATTCATATAATTGAAATCACACTGTGATACCTTTGATTTTCTTTATAATGTAAACATGGCTATTGATCTGCTGAGTGAAAAATGTTCTAACATTTCCAATGTTTTACAGGACAAGGATTCGAAAGACAAAAGTTCTAATGATTTAAAAGATGAACTGTAAGTGCTCTCGACTTTAGTGGAGCCTGGCATTGGTCCAATGGAAACTTTAAAATTTATTAACCAACACAATTTTGCCCCAGATGTAAGTGTGGCACTCTGTATTTTACTGACTCTACCTGTAATTGTAGCTAGTGGGGAGAGAAGTTTCTCCAAACTTAAGCCTATCAAGACATACTTGCGGTCAACTGTGTCACAGAGCCGTTTGAGTGGACTGGCAATGATTTCAATTGAACGTCAATTGGCTAAAAAATTAAACTTCACTCGGAAGCAGCCAAAGAATTTCCAAGATTTAAAGCCAGAAAAGTTCCTTGTATTTGAACTATCTTTACATTACTTTCTTCTTTTCCTGTTTAAACAAAATTATCAATTATTTTAGCATAATTTATTGATTACAAAATTGTATGATGTAATGAAAATATAGTTTTCTAAGTTCAATATGTCACAGAATTTTATTGGTACTTTAAATTGTAATGCATTGAAAGTTCAATAAATCCGTTTATTAACCAGAGGGTTCATAAATTTCTATTTTATTCCAACTTTTGTTTTGTCTCATTTAGAATATTTAGTACTCAACAGCAAGCAGGCTTTTTGCAAATAAAGGAATAAATATGGAAATAAAAAGTTTGATTGTCTTCCTTATTAATCCAAGAATAACTTTATATACAATATCGTTTCGGATTGTGACAATGTTTTTCTCCAATATTTGAACTTTGTGTGCTTGGTGTAATAATTACAAAATTTTGGGGGAATGTAAACTTTATTTATGAAGGAAAAATATTTAACACATTTTGTATTGAAATGTGAAGTAGAGAGGGAAGAAAAAAGAGTAAAACCCATAGGTTGATTATGAGCAAAGAAATATTTCCTATAAGGAAGAATAAGAACGAATTTGTGACGTAGTTGTGGCAATTAGTGAGGGGAAGGGGTGGCAAAGGGAAAGTCGCAAAGGGCGGAACTTTGGCTAGCGCCAGCCCTGTGTGTAGTGTTTCTCTAATGGATTCTGACAGAGAGCTACTTTTGAAGAGTAGTAAGCTACAGTTAAAGTTTCTAAAAAGTTTGCCATATAATCTGCGGATTATCTACAAAAAAAGTTAAAAACATGGATTCTGCGGATTATACGACGATGTGGATAATACACTGATTTAAGAAAAAAGTTTTTATGACCTTTTAACTTTTAAAAACAACCGCAAGGTAATTGTGCAGGAGGGAGTATAATTGGAAAAGGAACTCCTTCAGAAAAAATTTCCTCAATTCAGTAGTTCGTACGGAGCGGAGAGGAGAGGTGTCATGTAATGTGAAAAATTGGGAAAGTTGTGGGGAGGGACGGGGGCAGTCATTTTGTATTGATGAGGAGGACAACTCTTACTGTTGTGCCATCTCTGTTTTTGTCAGCCAGCCAATGAAAATGTACACACAGTGCTTGCTGCCGGTCCTATACATTTCTCCTTTTCGATGGATCTCACGTGTGCCGTGCCTTGTGCTTATTTCGTCCTTCCCGGTTTTGACCAATGTCTTTGCTGCTCATATTTTCCTTCATTGCTATTCATGATGTCTTTGAAAAGAAAACATTTCAGTTACACTGCCAAATTTAGATTTAAAAGTGGTGGGCACAGCTGAGGATATGATCATTTTGAGAAGGTCAGAAAACAATTGCGCAGTAAAACGCAGAAAGCCGTTGTCTAAAATGTAAACAAATCCATCGGTAAGTTCTGTGGGAAAATTCACACAAGTCTAGCCCTACTTTTTATTGAATCATGCGTAAACCGCCCCCCCCCGCCCCCAACTCTGAAAGCAGGATTTCCTCCAAAAACTTTCAACTTATTCGCCAGTACTTTCTTTTTTTTTTTTTTTTTTTTTTGATTGGGGGTTTAATGACCACAATGAGCAACTTATTGGGTTACAAGCAGTCACTCGTCCCTAATTTAGGGTCACAAGCAGTCACCCATCCCTAATTTAGGGTTACTGGCTCCAGGGAAGGGAGAGAGCCACTGCTGTAAAACAACCACAACATCCATGCCTCACCAGGATACGAACTCAGACCCCATCTCGGACGAATGATCAGAAGCCGTCGCTTAGACCACTGCGCCACTGGGGCAGCCATTCACGAGTACATAAGGCATTTGTATGACTTGTTCTGTATCAGCGTTTCATCATTCGCAAGGTGTAATGCAATACTATGGAGCTGCATCAGCACGATATATGCATGCCATGCCACTAAGCTTTATCTGTCTGGAGATAAAAATATAAAAATGTAACCTTTAAAAATGAATTTCTTCATTTAATAAAATTGGCGTTTTCTTACTTCTTCGGACTCCCGAGTCATTATGCAACAGACTTTTCTGTTGGAAATTCCACTTCTGATTCAACATCTGCAATGTATGGATTATACTGCGATTTTTTTCTGAATGTCACTGTCTGCGGATTATACGCCGATGCAGATTATATGACTGAAAAAAAAAATTATGTGAATTTCACGTTGTGCAGATATGACAAAAACTACGGTAGTTTGACATAAATAATACAACTTCTCCTTAAAAGTGCTTTTTGTGTCACTGCCTATAAAAATCAGTATCAAATTAAAACTGCTTACCTTTATGTACACAAGAACATACACTGAGTGATCATTAAATTATGAAAACCCGTATCAAAAGTGGGATGCAACCTGTTGACCACAGGATTCCCAAGAGGGCGCAATTAGTCTACCAGCATAGCATATTACAGTCGAGTCACATTATTGTGACCACCTCCTACTTTTGACATCAACAGCGTGTAGCCAATGAAGGAAGGCATGTGTCGTCAGCTGGCTTGGGGGTACATAAGGTGTGCTGTAGGCATTCTGAAAACATATCACTCGTTGCTGTCATGGATAAAAGGAGCAATTTATCAGATTTGCAAAATGGGATGATTATCAACTTTCGGGCCAAGGGTGGCAGTATTTCTGAAACAGAGTTCAAAATACTGCCACCCTTGGCTCGCATGCTGCTGTGGTTAAAGTGTATCATGATGGGAGAAATGGCACCATTGCGAATAAGCAAGGTGGAATCTGCAGAGCACCATAAGCCATTGATGTGAGAGGTGAACATCGGCTTTAAAGGTATGTGACACTACAGTGGAGCAACTCACTGTCTGAATGAGATGGGGGGGTACTGGAAGTGTGTCTAAAATGACAGTTCAACAAACCCTGCTGTGTCTGAGGCTCTGATGCAGACAGATGGTCAATGCACCTATGCTAACGAAGGTGTATCGGCAGAAACAGCTTACATTTGTGTGCTTGGTGTAATATAAGAATTGGACCTCCGCTGATTGGCAAAGGATTGCCTTCTCCGATGTGTCACGTTTTCTGCTTCATAGAACGAATGGACATTGGCGTATAGGGCGAGAAACATTGGAGAACTAACACTCTGGGGCAGATGGGATCTTCCAGGATGACAATGTGACATGTCACACATCTAGAAATGTCCGAGAGTGGTTGGAAGGGCATGATGAAGACTTCAAAGTACTTCCCTGGCCCCTTAATTCCCCAGACTTAAACCCAATTGAACATCTATGGGACCACCTCGGTCGTGTTGTTCGCTCTATGGATTCTCCACCATGTACCCTCCAGCAGCTGTCAGATGCACTGCAGTCAGCATGGCTCCATATACCTGTGAACACCTTCCAGCACCTTATTGAGTCACTCCCAGCCCATCTAGCTGCTGTCTGCTCATGCACACGGCAGTTACTCTGGATGTCACAATAATGTGACTCGACTGTGTATAAGGTGCATGTGGAGCAGTACATAGTAAAACTCAGAGCATGATGGAAAATGGAAGAATTATCGGACATTGAGAAAGGACAGATTGTGGAAATTTGGACAGTGGGTGCGTTGATTTTCCAAACTGCTAAACTGGTGGGTTGTTCATGTGTAATCCTAGTTAAAGCGTATCAGGACTGGCATGAAAATGATTAAACAACGACCCAGAAGCAAAACTGTACAGAACCGCAAAAATGTTGATGAGAAATCACACTACTTGCAATGCTGTAGAAACTGTGTAGGTGCAATGCACCTGTGCCTCAGTTTAAAACTTTTGCAGACCATTGCCTTCAACATTATAATCCAAGGAAGATGGTTGTAGTATAGTGGTAAAGTGGTCTGTAGTGCAAACTTTTGACTTCTCTTGATTCTTTTTTTTTTTGATTGGAGGTTTAACGACCACCGTGAGCAACTCAATGGGCTATAAGCAGTCGCCCGTCCCTAATTTAGGGCCACTGGTTCCAGGGAAGGGAGAGAGAGCCAGTGCCGTAAGACAAACACAACATCCATGCCTGACCGGGATTCGAACCCGGACCCCTTTCGGACGAATGATCAGAGGCCAACGCCTTAGACCACTGCGCCACCGGGGCGGCTTTTCTCTTGATTCACAGCCCATGTTAAAAGTAAAACTTTTAACAAACCAGTATCAAGCAACTTCAAAGTTCAGTACTGTACATGAGGAAACTCATTCCAACAGTTTTTCCGGTAAATTCTTCATTATATTTGTTTGCTTTTTTTAGTTAGTATTTTTTATTCTTAATAACCTTGGTGTTTCTCCCAGAACTGTAAAAGAAACACTCTAACTTCATCTGACAGACTTTGGATATCTTGGTGTACTGGCAAAGGTCAATAATAACCTACACTACATGAGATTCTGTTCTACACATGCTAATAGTTAAGCAATGTTCAGGATCTGGGAAACATTATGAGTAGTGTGGCTTGATGAACAACAAAGTTTAAAATATACTAAAAGCATAAGATTAAGAAACAGTAATTAAAAATCAATCCACCAAAATAACATTCCTTGATGAAACCCCAGCCATAGAGAATAGATTACAAAGTTCAGAATTCGAAAAATTTGTTACGCCTAGATGTTAAAAGAATGTGCTAAGACAGCACTTGCATAATGTTAGGCCTAAATCAATGTTAACCATTCCCAAGGCTTAGATGAACTAAAAATTTTCTCTTTCAGGGTGAATGAAAAAAAAAAAATCTTGACCAACAAATGATGAGAAAAATAGAAAAAGAAAATACACAGATAAAATCTAGTAGGAAGGAATAATTCAAAGAACTAAAAATGAACTGATTGATTTTTATAATTTTTACAAAGATTTTAAAAAGTGGGGGAAACTAATGAACAAGATTTAAAACTTGCAGATGATGAAAAGAAAAAATGCATTGAAAAATTAAAAGCCAATCAAACCTGAAACACATTTTCACAACCCACACCATATGTGATCTCGCTGAAAGTTGCCACTTTGCAAAGCGTTTTGCACAGCTGTTTTCTGGTATTTTTAGTTGCTAATGATGTAGAAATATTGATAAAGGTGAGGCACAGATGTGTATATGTCACAGCTGAATATCATTGGTCTCATTTGTTATGCATAATTATTGAGCTCAGCCAATATATACCAAGACTACATACCATGCAATTATGATTAAGTTTGTAACTTCTGTTATAAACATATTGCATCTACAGATTTGGATATGGCCAGAAAATATTAACTTTTTAGGACACTTCTATTAAAAGTATGGCAGCAAACACACTTGTACACATAGGGTTCGGGGGTTGAACACTTTGCAAAGCATTTTGCACAGCTGTTTGAGGGAAGACTGAGCAAGAATTTAGAGCAATATATATGTGTATACGAGGCTTTCACCAATGGACTAACACAATGGAACCCCCCTTAGAAAATTTCTGGCTACGCTACTGTATTATAAAATACAATATCCCAGAAAAAAATGAATCTTCCTCATGACATTAATGTTTTAAACAAAATGTTTTGACAACAATGTTATAATACTAGGGCCACTAGAGAGTCGGTACCATGCGTGCATCACTCCAGAGAAAGTAATCACTTTTTTTTTTTTTTTTTTTTTTATTGGAGGTTTTACGACCACCGTGAGCAACTCAATGGGCTATAAGCAGTCGCCCGTCCCTAATTTAGGGTCACTGGTTCCAGGGAAGGGAGAGAGCCAGTGCCGTAAGACAAACACAACATCCATGCCTCACCGGGATTCGAACCCAGACCCCTTCGGAAGACTGCACCGCCTTAGACCACTGCGCCACCGGGGCGGCAATAATCACTTCAGAGTCATGCATGCATGCTCATCAATTACAGCACCCTGACACTGTTCTGTGAGGTTGTGCTTATGCTAAAGGTTTGTGCTGAGCATTAATAATGTTTAAGTTAATAGAATGGCCCGCCACCTGTGAAGTCCAGTCTGTGATAGGGTTCCTGAATGCAAGAAATGTCAGACCAAGCAAGATTCATTGGCAATTTTCAAAATTTATGAACAAAATGCAATGAGTACAAGAATGGTGTGGAAGTGGGTCCGAATATTTAATGAAG
This sequence comes from Macrothele yani, assembly GCA_039090855.1. Classification (NCBI taxonomy): domain Eukaryota; kingdom Metazoa; phylum Arthropoda; class Arachnida; order Araneae; family Macrothelidae; genus Macrothele; species Macrothele yani. Next base: position 129,463,152 of record CM077009.1, on the reverse strand, counting down.
GATGACAGAATGTTCATGATGAATTGCGCAGTGGTAGGCCTTCTTTGATCACTAAAGATTTGGTGAAAAAGAGTGAACTTAAACGTTTGGGAGAACCGACATTTTACGATTTCTGATCTTTCAGGACATTTTCCTGAAGTTTTGAAATCATTACAGCACAAAAAAGCTTCAGTACTGTAAAATGTGTGCACGACATGTTCCAAAGATGTTGACAGAACAGCACAAAGTGAAGCACATGGGGTCTGCTTTAGAATTTTTTGGGTAGTACGCTGAGGAAGGTGATTTTTTTAAGTTGTATAAGTGATGGGTCTCTCACATGACACATGAATCAAAACAGCGGTCACTGCAATGGAAACATGGGCTCACCTATGGCCAAAAATTCAGACAGACACTGTCAACAAGGAAGGTTGTGCACTGTCTTTTAGGATAGGAAGGGAATTTTGTTGGAATTCCTGCCAAAAGCACAACAGTGAAGGTAGCTGTTCACTGCAAGAAACTGGGAAAGTTTCATTATACAATTCAAAACAAATGGTGCAACATGCTAAGCTAGGGAGTTCTTCTCCATAAAAATGCAAGGCCTTGTGCTATGAATGTGACACAAAACCTGGTCATACAATGTGGATGGGGAGCAGCTGATCCACTTTCTCTACACCCCAGTGACTATCATTTGTTTTTCCACTTAAACCGATTCCTTGCCAGGCAGCATTTTGATCACGACAGTTGGGCAGTGGCTCAAAACCCACGTGGCAAACTTCTATGAGGAAGGTATCTAGAAACTTGTGCCATGATATGACAAAAGCCTTAACCCTTTAAGGGGAATATGTTGAAAAGTAGATTAAGGTATAGAGAATTCATCACACACTAAAAAATATTTATTAATATTTCATTTTTATTTTATCTTCACATGGCACTTACTTTCTGGATGGCTTTCGTACATCCGTCATCCTTTGTGATCTCTTTTCTTCCTCAATGATGTTTCCATGCATATGATAATGTCATGGGTGCATTGATATTATTGCTGTTTGTATTTCCACTCTTCTCAATGCAAAAAGAAAGTTACTCCAAATGTTTACAGGTGATATACTATGGTGTCAAAAGGCTTCAAATTTTCCTTAAATGTAACAAGTGTGCAAATTGGAACTACTTCCACTTATACATAGACTTAATATTTCCCATAATCATTAACAAAGGAAATACAAAAATGAACAAAAAAAACAAAAGTAAAACAAAAAACAAAGAGTACAATTCAATGGTAATGTTTTCATTCTTTTCTTACTGCCTTTATCACTAGTCAGTTGGATAAAAAAATTATCAAGCTTAAATTCTATCAAAACAGAAAGATTTCACTAACAAGGGCATCTTTGTTAAAGTTATATTACCTTACTATGATACATATTTCCAATAACAAAATGTTTGATCTCAAACTGCTTTTCAAAACAGTCTTTTAGATGATTAATTTGCTACATTGTTCCATGGGTCTTCATTTATTGCAATTAGCTGTGGGTTACTTCAATCACATATTACATTTCTGTAATTAATCATCTGCATGAAGAAGCATGTGCTTTGAAAGATAACTTTTTTGATCAAAGTGTTTCGTGCATACATCACATTGGTGAGACTTTTCATCTGTGTGAATGAACACATGATTTGAAAGATCATTTCACTATTTAGAGCAGGCATTTGGCAAGATTCTTCACCGGTATGAAAAAGCATATGCATGGAAAGATAACCTCTTACGGTAAATTGCTTGGAGCATTCATCACATTGGTAAGGCTTTTCACCTGTGTGAAAAAGCATATGCTTTGAAAAATGACATTTCTGAGAAAAATATTTAGATCATACATCACATTGGTGAGGCCTTTTGCCTGTGTGAAAGACCATATGACTTGAAAGATTACCTTTCTCTGTAAATTCATGGCAGCATAAATCACATTGGAGAGGCCTTTAACCTGCGTGAAGCAGCATATGTCTTGAAAGATCACTTTTTCGAGCAAAGCATTTCATGCATACATCACATTGGTGTAGCTTTTCATTTGTGTGAACAAGCATATGCTTTGAAAGATAACCTTTCTGAGTAAATTGTTTGGAGCACACTTCACATTGATAAGGCCTGACATTTGTGTGAATGAAAATATGCTTTGAAAGAGCACTTTTATCAGTAAATTGTTTGGAGCATACATCACACTGGTGGGGCTTTTCACCTGTGTGAAGGAGCAAATGCCTTGAAAGATGAGATTTCTCTGTAAATTGTCGGCAGCATACATCACATTGATGAGGCTTTTCACCTGTGTGAAGCAGCATATGTTTCAAAAGATTACTTTTTCGAGCAAAGTATTTGGTGCACACATCACATTGGTGAGGCTTTTCATTTGTGTGAACAAGCATATGCGTTGAAAGATAAGCTTTCAGAGCAAATTTTTTGGAGCACACATCACATTGGTAAGATTTGACATCTGTGTGAATGAGCATATGACTTGAAAGAGCACTTTTTTCACTGAATTTTTTAGAGCATAGATCACACTGATGAGGCTTTTCACCTGTGTGAAGCAGCATATGTCTCGAAAGATCACTTTTTCGAGCAAAGTGTTTCATGCATGCATCACATTGGTAAGGCTTTTCACCTGTGTGAAGAAGTGTATGTCTTGAAAGATAACTTTTTCGAGAAAATTGTTGTGAGCACACATCACATTGGTGAGGCTTTTCACCTGTGTGAACAAGCATATGCTTTGAAAGAGAACTCTTTTCAGTAAATTGTTTGGAGCATACATCACACTGGTGAGGCTTTTTACCCATGTGAAGAAGAATATGCTTTGAAAGATAACTTCTCACAGTGAATTGCTTGGAGCATACATCACATTGATAAGGTTTTTTACCTGTGTGAAGAAGCATATGCCTCGAAACATGACTTTTTTGAGCAAATTGTTTGGAGCACACATCACATTGGTGAGGATTTTCACCTGGGTGAAGGAGCATATGCTTTATAAGAGCACTTTTGTCAGCAAATTCCTTCGAGCATACATCACATAGGTGAGGTTTCTCAACTGTGTGAAGGCACATATGCTTTGAAAGACCAGCATTCTCAGCCAATTTCTTAGAACAAGCCTTACACAAGTTATGTTTTTTATCAGCATGAAGCAGCACACGTTTTGAAAGATGGCCTTTTTCTGTGAAGCGTGCGAAGCATTCAACACAGTGGTAAGGTTTCTCACTTGAAAGTAGAAGCCTATGCCTTGCAAGGTTGCATTTTTCACTGAACTGCTTGGAACACATATCACACTGGAAAGATTTTTCACTTTTATGAAGCTGCACATGTGTTGTGAAGCTAGAAACTGTAAATTTCTGGAAGCACATTTCACATTCTGAAACATCTTCATTTGTATCTGGAACATGTGCTAAAGTCTCACCTTCATTTTTTACTTCTTTGCTAATCAAGTTTTGAGTGACTGCTCCTAAAGTATCTTTCAGAACTGACTCCATGCCGATGAACATAGAATATTAATTTCCCCTTTTATTTAAAATTATGTTGGCCACAAATGCAAAGAAAAACGTCAGAGTGTCCTATCTAAAGAAACATTGGGAATGGTTCAGAATTTCTTATTAATTCAACCATGCAGCAGAAAAATAAAAATGGCAACGTATGGGTTTGGAAAGCACATTTTTTGAAATGAACAAATTTTCAAGAGTTCATAATACGGACTTGGGGGAGGGGGGGGTCCTTGATTTTATAATTTTGTCACTTTCGAAATTTTGATCAAAGGAAATATCACACGACTTTTTTGTTAGTGTAAAATACTGGGTGTTCTTTCTTACGTTTTCACAAAAACAAAAGCATGCATTAAAACTGCTCAATATCAATTAGGCAATTTCTTTAAGAACATCTCACCGACCTCCCAGAGATGGTAAAAAAAAAGCCAAATTTACATAACGTTATCTGCACAATGAATTTTAAATGCCAGTTACCCTCAGAGGAATAACCTGCTGAAACGGGTGGGGGCTACAAAGTTTTCCGCTAATAATATTTCAAATAACAATATTTTTACTTTATCACAATTTAAATTTCCGTAGTTCGCCTTCCAGTATAGTAAGCCCTTACCCTCTTCATATCTAAGCCTGTTTCCATAAAATTATCTTTATAAAATTAAATTTTCCACGAAGAACTAGCAATAGGAATCCTTACGTAGACAATAAATACCTTAGGAAACACATTCCATTTTATATACCTGGTAACACAATTCTATTATTCCATTGCACTGGAACGATGAAATAGTTGAATCTTAAGCTTTGAAATATTTAGAAATGCTATGTCAGTTGCTGCATAGTTAAGGACAATCTTAGCAGAGTAAATCTTCTTGCTCTTATGAAATTCACTACTATTCCCTAGACCTATATGTGGTTAGCAGAAAGATGTAGCCAAGTGGCAAATTGTAGCGTCTCATTATTTCCAATGTTTACGCACAAGCGTCTCACCAGGTGTCTCTTATTACATTAAGCAAAAACAGCGAGGACAGAAAAGATGAGTTGGGACGCACCATCTATTGATGTAGTTCCCATAAACAAACTGACTCCGTATCAGTATTTACATTTGAGATTTTATTTATATTCACTTTCATGTGAACAGATGAATATTTACATTCTGAATTCGTAGTACTTGGGAAAGAAAATTTTTCTGTAGGAACTGGTGTAATTGATGTGTAAATCTCATTTCTCCTTTATTCTTTAACGATCTAGGGCTGGGATTTTGGTAAATGTGTAGATTAACGTCTTAAATTTTTTCGTCGGAAAAATGTTAGTACCTGGGAAAAGTGCGAAATACAGATTTTAGAGTATAGAAATTAATGGCAAATGGTGCAGAGAAATTTCCTGTTTTAAATGTCTTTTAAAGATTTTTATCATAATATTCACGGCATCGCACTTACACGTAAATATTACGCTAAAAATCTTTAAAAGACATTTGACACAGGAAATTTCTGCACCATTTGCCATTAATTTCCATATTTTAAAATCTGTACGTTGCACTGTTTCCAGGTACTAACATTTTTCCGACGCAATAATTTAAAACGCAAATCTACACACTTACCTACTATTTTACTTAATATCAGTTTATATAGCAGAGGTTTTTTTCTGAAATTGAATTAGGTACGTAATTATCAGAATGAAAATGCTGACCACAAATAACAGTTGAAGATGACTTGCCATTTGGAGCAAAATCCTGACGAGATATAGCTTTCAGCAACAGCTGCTCTAGGTTCTGATCTGAGGGGAACTCGTGGAATGAAAACCCCACGTTTTTCTTCTCAGAAGATGTGCACATCGGCACAAAACAGTAAACCATTTTGAAAATGGGTTACATTTTGTTGTGAAAACAACAGTTTGGTTTTAAAACTGTAAGTTTTTTTAAAAAAGAAACACAAGAAAAAACAACGAACATACAGAATCCAGCAATTCAAACAACGTTAAAACTAAGTTCTTTATACCTTGGGATGCAGTGCCATCGAACGGCTCAAATCGTCCCTAACGCCCACTGGCCAATCAGCAAAAGCCTATGGTCTTCAACGTTGATGTTATAGCCTGTTCTTCATCCAGATCAGCCTTGGTTGGGGTCGCGGGTGGCCTAGTGGTCAGCGGCCGTGACTGCCATGGGGATAACTTCAGGTTCGATCCTGGGCAAGTCCGAACGTTCTAACCCCTAAATACCCGCCGTGCGTCGGATGGGCACGTTAAGCCGTCGGACCTCGGGTACTGGCCCCCGGTAATAAATAAGGGCGTCTTCCTCCCCCTTTCTACCTCGTTTCCGTGTCACTTTCCTATCAGGCACTCTGGCCCAAATCTCCTAGCTTCCTATTTCTAAGGGCTGTTTAAGACCTGGGGTCAGACACTCCCTTCCTAAAATCCTCTACATATGATCTGATCCGATTAGCCTTGGCACAACTCACGGTGACTTAGATTAAGGTGACAAGATATATTGAGGACAAAATGGAAAGCTCTCTTCAATTTCAATGCAAAATTCAGGACAATTTCGTTTCAAAGTGAGGACACAATTGAGGACATCATCTGACACATCACGGTACAACCGAAGATTAGCAAAGAATGTTATCAATATCAACCACACCATAATTGTCCTGTTTCATGGGAAAACATATGATGAATCTTAAGGGTTAATCTCGTATGAAATAAGTACCAAATAGCAATAAAGTACTATAATGCCGAATATTACTTCTGATAAATTTTAAAGGCTAAACATAGGGGGCAGCACATGATAACAAAGCCACATTTTGACTTTGTACTGAAATTTCATCGTGATTCAGTACAAGAAAAATTATCTGAAGCCAGTAAAATACTATACACTGAGCTGAGAGAAATCATGGAATACCCGTGGGTTATTTCTATAAGAAATAATATTCCAACTCCAATAACTTCACTTGAAGAAAGAGTTCAATGAAAAAATGTATTGAACAAAAGTTGTGGAACTCTTAATGGTATTTACCAACCGTAACCAAATTGAGCATCAATCACTTATTTGATTACAAAAAAATGGATGCTGAAAAATATAAGATTTATTCCCCATCCTATAAATATTTTAGTTCAATCCAGTTAAAACAGAAATGAAATAATACCACAATAATCGAGATGACTTTGTTCCATGCTTCGGATTTTTTTTCTTTTTTTTTTGATTGAAGGTTTAGCGATCACCGTGAGCAACTCAATGGGTTATAAGCAGTCGCCCGTCCTTAATTTAGGGCCACTGACTCCAGGGAAGGGAGAGAGCCAGGGCCTTAAGACAAACACAACAGCCATACCTCACTGGGATTCGAACCCGGACCCATCTCGGAGAAATGATCAGAAGCCATCGCTGCGCCACCGGCGCCCATGCTTCGGAATGTCTCCCATTAATATTGCATGATTTCTAACTTAATTCAAGGAAAAATTTATCGGCTTCCCAAAATAGTGATCTATACCTTTACGAGTTCATTTTCTTGCAATTAAATTAGTAACTGATGCTAAATTTTGTTGCATTTAGTTGATTCAATTGAGTTCTACGACTTTCGTTTAGCACATTTTTTTTCCTATTTCAATGTTTTTAGGAAATTTCAAAAATTGAGGAGAAAAAATAAGAAATTGAGGACATTTGACGTCCTCAAGTAGTTTTTACGAAATTGAGGACTATCCCCAGAAAATGAGGACGTCTGGTCACCTTAACCTAGATGAATGCGCTTAAGATTTCTGCTGTGTGTTCAATGTCACAATTGTGAATGTCCCTGCAACTTAAAAATCTAAATTAATGATTTTGTTTTTGCATCATGCGATGCTGTGTACCATTCTGTGTTCCAGACAGTCGTGATAAAAAAAGAAATGAGTAGAATAAAGTCTCTTTCATGAATTTCCGACGGACCCAAAAGGAAAAAAAGTGTTGGATCTACGCGATTGGTCACCAAAATTTGTCCTAAATTTTATAAATAGTTTCACAATGTCATTAATTGTCGACTTTCAAAAGTTCAAAATGTTTTCTACAAGTTATTGGAGATGGAATGATGCATTTTAAGCTTACTAATCCTTCAATAACAAAGCAAAATAGGCTTAAGATTTCAGTTTGCTGTCCCACATATTTGACGAATTCACAGAGAACAGTTATTTGTATTGATAAAATATTATAAGTTATGCTCAAAAAGGTAATTTTCATAAGTTTTCGTATTGAAAAATATTAATACACACCACTGATGTGGACCAGTCTGTTTCAAATTACACACCATCCTCTGCTATATGCTTTGAAACTGACTTAGCAAAAATGCTACAGCAAGTTTTTTAATGAGAGTAAGACATTTTTAACCATCCCATAGCAGTGTTTATGTGATCATTCAGACAGTGGAAAAGACTAATAAATACCATAGGCACTGTACGCTACAAGAGCAGAATATAAAAACAAAACTCCTTGAAGCAGTACATGAACTTCCACACAAAAACTTCTTTCTAAATTTCAAAAAATTTTAAATAACATTATGATGAGTATTTAAGCTATTATACAAATTTACTGAAAGTGACAATGCTTAAATATTTTAGAATAAGGGCATTTCACCACTGAAAGAATAAAACAGAAAATATCATAAAAAGGATATCAAGGCGACGTGTTTCTGCATCAGTGAAGCTGTTGTTTATGATAATAATGATTATTGTTAATGACGTAGCTGGAAACATTTTTTTACCTTATTGTTAAACTACATTTACATGAAGAAAGAAAAAAGCTTCCTTTCTACTATGTTGATGCAGAGGGAAACGGTAGTCGAAAGACTACCGTTTCCCTCTGCAGCCACACAAGTAATGCATTCGTCTCCGGTCCTCTGCTCCGTCACGATGTTTGCTTGTGGTGCCATCTTTTCTTTAATTTGGTCAAAATCTAGTACTGGGATTTTTTCCCGTTCTATTTTCATCAGGGCCTTCCAATTATCATTTAGTATATTCGGGTTGTTATAATTACATAATCTATTCCTATTTTTTTCAATAAGTTCTGACTTAGCTATTCTAAAATGTCTTTCTGTTTCACATTTTTTGATGTCTTCAAATTTTGGATATTCTTTGTTTTCCAGGCAGTACTGAATTAAGGCAGTTTTAGTTTTTTTTTTCTTTTTTTTGCCAATTCTTTAAATGTTGCCTTAATCTGTGTTTTAATTGTTTTTGGTACTACCTTTGTATGAAACCGGTGGATTCTTCGATATGGGTATTGCATATACTCCTGCTTGCTCCAAACAACTCATTTTTTCACTAATTTTTAACACCTAATTCTTGATTGTATTTGCTTTACATCCAAGTTGAATATCATATTTATTGCACATCCTATTGATTTCAGATGACACCCCTTTAATGTATGAGAAAGCACCAATATATTTCATTTGTTCTTTTTTCTTGACATTATACTTCTATTCTGAACCTCCAATGTCCATTTTTTAATACACTGCCTTGGGTACCCATAACTTTCTGCCATTTTATTAACATATTCCAATTCTTTTCTTTTATAATATTCTGTTGAACTGAGTAAATGCTCTTTTTATTAATGTCTTAACACTGTTACATTTTTGTGCATATGGGTGTGCTGAGGCATATGGTATCACCGGAATATACGAAGGTTTTCGATGTACTCTGTATTGTAAGCTATGTTTCTCTCTTACAATTTCTACATCCAGAAAAACTATTGTATTTTTTATTTCATTTTAAATTGTATATGAGGATACAATTTTGTGTACTGTCTAGCCAAATCCTCTAGTTGAGTCAGATTTAATTTGAAAAGAATGAAAATGTCATCGACATATCTGCAATAAATAAATGGCTCTTGCACCTCTTGTTTGATTATCTTCTCTTCAATATCCTTCATTATAATTTCAGCAAACGAAGACAATGGAGAACCCATAGGACCTCCATATTGTTTAGTTATTGTTTTTTCAAATGCAAAAATGTTGTTCTCATAGATGTACAATAAAATATTTTTCAACTCTTGAGTTTGTATTTGATTCATATATTCTTGCTGTTGTAATCTTGTGATTATTATATTAATTGCTTCTATTACTGGGTGCTCAGAAACAAAGCTTTCACATCCATGCTTGCCATATTATATTCATGTAGAATTTTAAAATTCATGTGAATTTTAGTGTTTTAGAATTTTAAATGTATGTTGAAGATAATGAAAGTTGTGTGTATGTGAGGAGATGTGAATGTAATAGTGAAATGTGGGCTCAAAAACAACTGGAAAGAGTATATACACAGGGAAGAGATACGACAACCACGAAAGGTCCATCACGCAGTATGACGAGTCAGCCGAGATATACGTGCAGTAAATGTTCAAAAAGGAGAAACCTTTTAGGCGAGTTTCCATTCATGAATTTAAATACAAATTGCACGTTAAATGGGAACATTTTTTGGGAATATTTAGATATTTCTAAATATTCCCAATAAATAAAGTGTTCCTTCTTTTATTTAAATGGAATAAAGTTTGTAACTGGATGTCATGATTTTGAAATTTTGTCAGCGCTTTATGTAAAATATAAAAAAAAAAAAAGCTGTGTTCCATTTGGTATTTGTAAACCATTTATTACAAGTATTTAATGTTTTAGTGTGACTTTTTCTGGGGGAGCGGGGTTGTTTTTGCTTTGATAAGATATTTGGTAGCAGGTTTGAGAGTAGCCAATTTTCTCGTTCATTTTGATTTGTTTAGTGGATCATTTCATGCTTTTCAATACTTATTTATCAAACTATTGACCATATGGTTAATGCACAATTTGGTCGACTTTAGTGAACTATTGCCGCAACCCCGTCAACTGCAGTTAAATTTTGATATGGAATCAGAAGTCTCAAGCTTTCTACAGTAAGTTGACAAACAAATTGTTCTGCTTACCACATTCAATGAAGGCCTCCTCATGCTCTTCCTGAAGGATAGCTTAAAACACCTGAAACATTTTTTAATACAATCTTGACTGTGGACTCTTCTTGCCATGTGAGACACCCCCATCCCCCCCCCACACACACACACTCCCATCTATAAGCTGTAAATATTTGGCAACTTCATCAGAGCATTCATAATCCAACTCCTTATCACAGGCCAACATTTTTACAATCTGAGCGCTGTGTTTTTTTAACTGTATTTACTATGAAACCAGCTATGTATACTAAAACAGACATAACTGATTCAGATATATCTATACTATCACACGAGTGCAAAATATTGTCAAAGGTGTGAGAGAAACAATGCTGCTCATTCTTTACTTCTTCTTGAGGAAAATAGAACTGTTTAAATTTAATTTCACCACATTTGTATGATAACATTTGAACCAAACTCATGACTTAATTTTCTTTCTGACTTAAGAATTTGTATCACAGATATATTACAATTGCCCCTGCTCAACTGCCTGTACTGTCCAAAACGAGCTTCTAAGCAATCTATTTGAAATTTACCAAACAAAATGTATGATGGTTTTAAAGTTCCAAACATACAATTTGCTAAATCAACAAGACAACCTGTAGTATGTTGAAGTGCAGACTGTGTTTCTTTGGATAAACAACCACTTTTTTGAGGCACAGCGAAACCAGATAAAGTGGATGCATCTTTACATCTATATACATATATTGATCCAAGCTTGTAGCCATGAACTGAACTTCTTTAGAAATGTAATATAATTGTCAAGTATGTCATGTATTGGATCACAGCTACTGTCACATAGATGTTTTCCCTTAGCTGGATATTTTACATGTACAATTTTCCACCATGTGCTCATGACTAATAAAAAATTTTAAATCACTACCAAATTCTTCTGCAGTACATTCTAAAGTAGCTATATTTGTTTCATGAAATATATCAACAGCGTATTTAACATCTTGCCGTTCAACAGATGTTGGGTACAAAACATTCCGAGCGAGTTTTGGTGCTTGTTTAATGTTAACATTCTGTTCTTTATGGTATATTTTTTGAAGATGTGTGAGACTAGCAACATAAATTTTGTTAAAGTCATTCATAGATGGATAAAAGGAAAGTCTGGTTTGTACAGACTTTCCTTTATCCATCTATGAATGATTTTAACAAAATTTATGTTGCTTCGAGTTCTGCCTTGGTCAAACCAAGGCTGAACTCGATCCTATCAGGCTGTAACATTACCGTTGAAGACAATAGACTTTTGGTGATTGGCCAGTGGGCGTTAGGGACGATTTCAGCCGTTAGATGGCACTGCGTCCCAAGGTATAAACACCTCAGTATCTGCATTGTTTGAATTGCGGGATTGTGTATGTTCGTCGTTTTTTCTTGTTTCTTGTAAAAAAACCTTCTAGTTTTAAAACCAAACTGTTGTTTTCACGACAAAATCCAACCCATTTTCAAAATGGTTTACTGCTGTGTGCCGATGTGCACATCTTTGAAGAAGAAAAACGTTAGATTTTCATTCCATGAGTTTCCCTCAAATCAGAACCTAAAGCAACTGTTGCTGAAAGAAATATCTTGTCAGGATTTTGCTCCAAATGACAAGTTACCTTCAACTGTTGTTGTGGTAAGCATTTTCATTCTGATAATTACGTACCTAATTCAATTTTAGAAAAAAATCTCAGTTATATAAACTCATATTAAGTAAAATAGTAGGTAAATGTGTAGATTTGCGTTTTAAATTATTTCGTCGGAAAAGTGCGACGTACAGGTTTTATATTGTGAAAATTAATGGCAAATGGTGCAGAAATTTTCTGTTTCAAATGTCTTTTAAAGATTTTTATCCTAACATTTACCTGTACGTTCGATACGTTAGGCCTACGCAGCGTCTATTCACAGCATCGAACTTGCAGGTAAATGTTACGATAAAAATCTTTAAAAGACATTTAAAATACGAAATTTCTGCACCATTTGCCATTAATTTCTATACTCTAAAATCTGTACGTCGCACTTTTTCCAGGTACGAACATTTTTCCGACGAAATAATTTAAGACGCTAATCTACACATTTACCAAAATCTTGGCCCGAGATCGCTGAAGAATAAAGGAGGAATGAGATTTACACATGAATTACACCAGTTCCTACAGAAAAATTATCTTGCCCAAGTACTGCGAATTCAGAATACAAATATCCATCTGTTAATTTGAAAGTGAATGTAAATAAAATCTCAAATGTAGATAATAATACGGAATCAGTTTGTTAATGCGAACAACGTCAATAGATGGCGCTGCGTCCCAACTCATCTTTTCTGTCCTCGCTGTTTTTGCTTAATGTTACAGCCTGATAGGATCGAGTTCAGCCTTGGTCAAACGAATGAAAAGGCAGTGATGCCAACTCACTCATTCCAAAAGTCTCCAAATCAGTGATAAAAAGGCTCCAAAAGTGAAAAAAGTCCCTAAAAATAAGATTTTAATTATGTCGAATTTTTGTACGTCATTTAAAATTTAATGACTCATTATTGCTATTATTAATTTGGCACTTTAAATTAATAACATAAAAAGAACTGAATGTGTTTATATTATTACTTAATATGGCTAAATAGTATATGTATGACGCCCCTGCCGCCCCGGTGGCGCAGTGGTCTAAGCGATGGCCTCTGATCATTGGTCCGAACGGGGTCCGGGTTCGAATCCCGGTGAGGCATGGATGTTGTGTTTGCCTTTCGGCACTGGCTCTCTCCCTTCCCTGGAACCAGTGACCATAAATTAGGGACGGGCGACTGCTTATAGCTAAGCTGACCAGACGTCCCCAATTCTTGAGGACAGTCCTCGAATTTAGTTTAATGTCCCCAAAAACGTCTGAAGCCTTTGGGGACGCAAATTGTCCTCAAATTTTAATGTTTGTCCCCAAATGTCCTCGAATTTACAATTCCTCATTAACCCTTTAGATTTCCAATGAAAAATGTTCTTAAAGGTAGTTTCCGTTGTACTAATTTTCCAACATGCTTCTTGTGAAAACAAATTGTCTTTTTTTTCTTTCTGGGTTTAACGACCACTACGAGCAGCTCTAAGGACTATAAGCAGTCACCTGTCTCTAATTTGGAGACATTCGTTCCCGTCCTCATTCGGGACTCGAATCCGTACCAACTTGTACGAATGGTCAGCAGCCAGCACTAGGTCAATGCACCACTGGCGCTGTCAAATTTCGACTGTACTTGTTCTGAGTTTCTCCAAAAACTTTGGCAAAATGAAAAATTCGCCATGCAATTACTATGGTGTGCAGCTTAATTTTATTTCAGCGCATGTACCTAAGGTAAAGCATTTCACTTTTGCTAATATGTTCTCGCCATCATAGTTCTGCTTTGTCAATACAAATTACCAACATTCTACAAAATATATCCTTTTCAGACACAGATTTTAACGTGTAATATCACACTTATTGAAGCAATACAGTTTGTGACAAAAAGAATTGCATATATATTTTGAGTACGCATGTGTCCCCAAATGAACTACCGCTTTGGGGACGCCACGCCCTTTTGTCCTCAAATCGGTGTCTCGATATCTGGTCACCTTACTTATAGCCCATTGAGTTGCTCACGGCGGTCGTTAAACCTTCAATCAAAAAAAATGACGCCCCTATTGGCTCAGTGGTCTAAAGACTGGCTGCTGACCATTCGTCCGAGATGGGTCCGAGTTCGAATCTAGGTGAAACATGTATGTTATGTTTGTCGTACAATTTCTCCCCTTGCCTGGGACCAGTGGCCGTAAATTAGGGATGGGTGATTGCTTATAGCCCATTGAGTTGCTCACGGTGGTCGTAAAAACCAAGGAGGTTAGAAGTAAGAGAAGGTGGCAACAGCCCTGTGCTTCTGGCGTGACTCCACTTTTTATCAGCTGACTACGCCAATGCGCCCAACCTAAGAATCTCCTGTTTATCTCTATGTATGGAGAAATCGCGATTTTGAACGGGTTTTTGGGACCCTTACTCTACCCATACAGGCATGAAAAAAATTGAGGCTGAAATATTCATTCCCATAATAAAAAATTTCCAGAAGAAAAAGGAAAATATGTGTTGTATTTCTTTAAAAAATTGAACAAAATAATGATTTTTTGAGCGGAAGTGCATAGTGCGCTTGGTTACCATGTGCAAGTAACCATGCATACTATCCATGTGCAAGCAACCATGTTTAAAATATAACCAAAAGCCTAATGTTAAGAAATAAGAAGTCCGAATAATTCCTTCTTTCCATCCTTGGTTTGCATGCGCTAAGCAAAACTACTTAAGCCACAGGAAGTGACGCCACGTTCCCAAACTCTCACAGCGCAGACTCCCACCACTTCAGAGAGAAGACAGAAACAGCTGCTCTGTTTTGGCTTCACTCAAAACGGGTCCCTTCACCTCCTCTTCTTCTAACCTCCTTGGTAAAAAGCCCAAACAAACAAACAAACAAACAAACAAACAAACAAACAATTTATATATATATATATATATTTTTTATTGGAGGTTTAACGACCACCGTGAGCAACTCAATGGGCTATAAGCAGTCGACCATCCCTAATTTAGGGTCACTGGTTCCAGGGAAGGGAGAGAGCCAGTGCCGTAAGACAAACACAACATCCATGCCTGACGGGATTCAAACCCGGACCCCTTACGGACGAATGATCAGAGGCCAGCGCCTTAGACCACTGCGCCACCGGGGCGGCGTTATATATATACACATATATATATATATATACTTAGGGG
This sequence comes from Macrothele yani, assembly GCA_039090855.1. Taxonomy (NCBI): domain Eukaryota; kingdom Metazoa; phylum Arthropoda; class Arachnida; order Araneae; family Macrothelidae; genus Macrothele; species Macrothele yani. The sequence goes on along the minus strand of CM077009.1, from coordinate 129,448,019 downwards.
AGAGAATACGGCAACAATTTTTAAATAGCCAAGATGACTAGCTAAGCGCACTTAGTACGTACAGTATGGTGGACCAATAAATTATAGCATTGGAGGTGAGCTTATTTCTCGCACAAGAAAAAAAAAACATTTTCTTCCCAGTTATATGTCACTGTTATTTTGATGTAAATAAAACATAAGTTTTGTTTTAATGATACAATATTTCTGCGAATGGAAACGCAGAAGTGAGTCCCACCACTATTGTATTCACAGCCTAAGAGATACCACGAAAACTCAACGGTAATAGGCAGGCGTCCTATGCCTGATGAGACGGAGGAAAAAGGGAATTGGCCACCACGGTGGCACAGTGGTCTAAGCGCTGACTTATGGCCATTCGTCCGAGAAGTGTCAGGGTTCGAATCCCGGTGAGGCATGGATGTGTTGTTTGTCTTACGATATTGACTCTCTCCCTTCCCTGGAGTCAGTGGCTCTAAATTAGGTACGGGTGACAGCTTTATAGCCCATTGAGTTGCTCGCGGTTGTCGTTAAACCTCCAATAAAAAAAAAGGGAGGGGGCTTTCTATAAGCGTTACGATTCATGGTTACGGTTATTGGAACTATGGAAAATTAAAGACTCTTCCGATTTCAAAAACCGCATTTTAAATACTTGAAATCATAAATGAAAAAAGGCCCTGAAATCATTAAAGAAAAAGTCACCTAAAAGTCTCCTAAAAATGTAGGTAATCCCAAAATAATATTTTTGTGACAAACTCCAATCCAAACTTCCCTGAATTTAGTGACTTTACCCCTAAGTTGGTAACACAAGTCAGAATACGATGCACCCAGATGCTCACCCCCAACACTAACCTGAGGGAGAATTATAAGTAAACAGAAAGTAGGGGAAAAAGAGAGGAAATGCATTAGAAACCAGCAACGGGTATTTACGAACGATCTCGTAGGATGAGATGTTAACATGGGCGACGAAGTTTGATAACGATTACGATTAGTCCTGAACCAATTGGCATTTGTTTCTTTTACGAAAGTTTAAGTACTAGCGGTTACGTAATGTATGTATAAAATTTAAGCCTTGGAAACTGGAAAAATATTTTCTCTCAAAGTTTATGGAAAAAACAGGTAAAACGGATAAAGGCACTGAACTCCCCAAAACCACGAGGAAAATCTCCTAAAAAAGTCTCTAATCCCAAACCAAAAAATTTTGTCTCTAACGTCAAGCGAAAAGTCCCTAAATTTAGCGACTTTTCCCTCAAATTGGCAACACTGAGTGCTGCTATCTAACTCGTTCCTCAAAATTTCCCCTAGATCATAGGCAGAAATTCCCTAGTTTTCCCCGGAATTTCCCTAGGAAAAAAAAACTCTCTCTCTCATATATCTATCAGAAAAGTAAAAGCTTGTGGGAGATATATTTACAGTGTTAACACTTACACATACATCTCTAAAGTTGTTCCGAATTTTTGCAGAAGAAAGTTTTTATTAAGAAACATAGAATGTCATGGACCCTATTAATGTAACGCCCGAAGTGGATTTCCATCATGGCTGCTTTCCGGCTTACTGTTGGCTAATTTTTAAAATTTTAACGTCTTGAAGTCCGCCAACAAATTAATACAACTACAGGGCGAAGAAGGAGAAATCAATTTCTTAAAAGAACAAATCAAGGTTGCTAATATACCAAGAAAATTTTGCGATGGATGCTTACTTCAAATGATGCAAGACAACATCGATGTTAGTCATGGTCAAGGTGTATGATAGTCAGGTGATACGACTCTGGAAACAAAATTCGCCTGTTAATGTCACTTGTCACTAGAGGGCGTGACGAATGTGTGGGCCGATGATTTGATACAACGTATGCTTTCTTATGGGAGGAAGCGGATGAAACATTCGTATTTTAGGAATGTTATTCTGCTTGGAATTAAAAAATCAATATCCTGGAACACTTCGCAGACATACACTTTTGTGCCTATCACATGGAATTCGTCAAATAAGCGTTATGTATAATTTTTAATTTTTTTTTTTTTTTGGCCACAGAGTGAGTACTCTAACGGGAAGATTTCTGAACAGACGATGCTGAGTTTTTTACTGAGTCAATAGAGAATAGACCCTTTATCGTCAAAAAATTGTACTTCTCGTAAAATGAGGTGGTGCTGTACATTCGGAGGAGCAATTTTAACATGGAATATCAGTTTTTGCGTAAGTCATTGGAGCATCGTTAACGGAAACTGCTGATTTTGAAAACTTACCTAAATTTTAGCAAAAAATAATTTTGATTAAACTTCAGCTAGAGAAGTCATTCACTATTGATGTTTTCCTTTAGTAATAAACAATATATATTACACATTTGTTTTATTTTTGTACCTAATCATATGAATGAATAAAGCGCTCCCTCCATCTGTGCTGGCGATAACAGCAGAGAAAGTGCATCGTGGCAAAATGGCTGTTTTTCCTCGGCGGAGATTTCCCCGACCTGCGTGCATATAGTACGATGAACATATTTGATATCAAGGGATAAAATTTGTGATCCTACATTTAAACAACGGTTAATGCTCTTAACGTAAATTTTTCCACATTGTAAGCTGTGGAAAAGTGCATCACATCCTAATGCTTGCCGCCATTTCTCCAACTCTGTTAGTGACACATATTATGCCTTAATAAGAGACACGAACTTACTTTTAAGCAGTAACCAACTCCATTCGAGAATATAAACTTTTATTTCATAACAACAATCATTCGTCCGCCACATAACAACTCCGCCATTACCATACATACCTCCTTGCCACAACCCCCAACGTCCCTAGTAATTCTTTATTATGTTACAGTTGGGTCAATAAAGGTTGATACAAGTTCTTTATATGCTGCATAACCTGTCTGATAACCTATAGTTCGGTACAAAACGCTTTCGCCCATACCTAAAACAGAACTGAACAGATTCTAGTTAGACATTTAGTTACACTATCAATTTATCTCCCGTTAAGTAAAAACAGAGTTGACGTACTTTACCTTCTGTATAGAAGCTTCAAATTTTCTGGAACTCCATACAATATAATTACACAAAGCAATAAGTAAAAAATACTCAAGATAAATACCGATTTTGCACTGATGAAATCATAAACACCATATAATCCTATGATGGTTAGCGTGAACGATCGGCCCACAACTCCTGAACGCCCCCTGGCGAGCTGTGACATTAACAGTCCGTTTTTCAAACTGTTGACAGCACGGAGAGTCGTATCACCTGACTTATCATACACCGTGGTCACGGTGAAATATTTATTGATACATATTTAATTCACGGTATATTAAATTTTCATGTTCTTAGTGTCAAACATAAACCTGGGAATTATTTTTTTTCAAAACAAACTATTTAGAAGCCTAGACGAATACGTAATAAGGAAACAAGCTAGAGTTACGAAAACAACTACAAACTAATCACTATCGCACGTCAGACAATCTACTTAAAAAAAGATGAATGCAAATAAAAGAAAAATTATAGATATGTTTCGTTCTTTGGGAAAAGAGCGTAGAACTTAATTCGCAATTTACTGAAGCAAATATGCAATCAGTTTCTCCTTCTCCCTTTTCTTTTTTTTTTTTTTAATTAACATTCGAAGGAACTCTACCGGATGGTTACTGTCTTCAATTCGTGACGTACAGTCAGAATATTTAAAATCCTCGACTGCACTCGCAAAAAAAAAAAAAAAAAAAAAAAAAACGAAAATAAAAACGTAAATTGGCAAAAAGTCTTAAAAAAGGGATTTCCTTCGAAGTGACTCCTGAAAGCCAATTCCTATGTGTCGTGCAAGATTCTTTAGTTTCATAACCCAGCACGTCAGGTTTGAAAGCCCATGTGACCAAAGACTTTTAAGATACATAGACTTAAGCTGACCAGAAGTCCCCAATCCTTGAGGACAGTCCTCGAATTTAGTTCACTGTCCCCAAAAGCATTTGGCCGCCCTGGTGGCGCAGTGGTCTAAGCGATGGCCTCTGATCATTCGTCCGAAAGGGGTCCGGGTTCGAATCCCGGTGAGGCATGGATGTTGTGTTTGTCTTACGGCACTGGCTCTCTCCCTTCCCTGGAACCAGTGACCCTAAATTAGGGACGGGCGACTGCTTATAGCCCATTGAGTTGCTCACGGTGGTCGTTAAACCGTCAATAAAAAAAAAGCCTTTGGGGGCGCAAATTGTCCTCAAATTTTGATGTTTGTCCTCAAATGTCCTCGAATTTACATTTCCTCATTAGCTCGTTAGCTTTCTAATGAAAAATGTTCTTAAAAGTAGTTTTCGTTGTATTAATTTCCGACATGCTTCTTGTGAAAATAAATTTTGACTTTTTTATTTCTTCTTTCCGAGTTTAATGACCACCGCGAGCAACTCTAGGGACTATAAGCAGTCGTTTTTCTCTAATTTAGAGACATTCGTTCTGGGAAAGGGAGAGAGAAAGTGCTGTAAGGCAAACACACCGTCCATGTCTCAGTCAGGACTCGAACCCGTACCCACTTGTACGAATGGTCAGTGGCCAGCACTAGGACACTGAACTACTGGTGCGGTCAAACTTCGACTGTACTTGATCTAAGTTTCTCCAAAAACTTTGGCAAAATGAAAAATTTGCCATGCAATTAGTTTGATGTGCAGCTTGATTTTAATTCGGCACGTATACAAAGTAAAGCATTTCACTTTTGCTAACATGTTCTGACCATCATAATTCTACTTTGTCAATACAAATTACCATCATTCTACAAGATATATCCTTTTAAGACATAAATTTTCATATGTAATATCACACTTATTGAAGCAATGCAGTTTTGTGACAAAAAGATTTGCATATTTATATTGAATACGTATATGTCCCCAAATGAACTGCCGATTCGGGGACGCCACGCCCTTTTGTCCTCAAATCAGTGTTGCAATATCTGGTCACCTTACATAGACTGGAAGTTCTTGTGTAAATGAATTTAACTTACGATTAAGGAAAACATAATTATCGTAATTTTGGGGGATATGAAATAACTGAAAGGAAACGTAGCTTGTCCTAAGTGTAACATATATTTCGGCTTCAACTGCTTGCAAACTGCGTGATCCAGTTGCATGTAATACGTATTTCATACTCTGAGTAATATCAAAAATCATTTTAATGTGGCCATTTGCTTATTCTTAAGAGAAGTTGCAAAGAACGAAACTTTTAATTTTGGAAGTTTTTCCCGCAGTATTATGAATTCATAATAGCTACTCAATGGGAGAAAAAATACATAAAACAAAATATGATAGAAAGAAATGCCTTCTTCAGATAATTTAGAGTTTAGGCAATTTCAAATCTCGGGGATTAAAAGTCACGGAAAAGAGAATTGTTTAAATTGAAAATTTTGTAGCTCAATACAAAGTTTTTTTTTATTGAAAATTTGCTTAGCTCATTATTAAGTCTGGCTACATTATTTTCTGAAATACTTTACAATCATCATCATCATTGTCAACCATTACCAATCCACTGCTGAACGAAGGTCTCTCCAAGCCTTTTCTACAAGGGTCTGTCTTGTGCCAGTCTCCTCCATGTTACTCCCGCATACTTTCGAATTTCATCCACCCATCTCCCATGTGGTCTTCTTTTGGGTCTTTTCCTGTCCCTTGGAATCCAATCTAAAATTTCGACTGTCCATCGATGGTCTGTTCTTCAGGCAGTATATCCAGCCCATTGTCATTTCAGGGATTTTACTAATATAAAAACAAAAATAATAAATCTTACTGATTATATATATAAAAAAGTAAATGTAACTGATACAAACACGCGGACGTCTTTAGTAAACAACGAGATGTGACAGATTCTTGTCGTACAACGCTGAACTTCAAATGTCGTACGATTGTGACATGGTTATCAAGTAATGTTGGGCTGCTGCACAATGTCAAAGTGTCAATGTGTTAACAGAACAATCTCAAATGGAAGGTGTGCTCATGTAATTTTCATTTATTCGATCACAGCTGGGTGAAGTAATTTTTGTGTTGTATAACAGCCAGAACAATTTCAAATGGAAGATGTGTTCATGTCAAAGTGTCACACAATTCTCATATTATTCGACCACAGCAGGGTGAAGTGAATTTTCTGTATTTTTACCAATTCAGTTTGCTGTAGTTGTGATAAACGCAGATATTCAGTGCTTGCTTACAGCATACAATCGTTGAATACAAGGTGCCAATGGGTAACAACTTGGCGAAGTGAATTTTGTCAAATGTTGCTACATAATCATTGCATACAAGGTGTACGATTGAAAATAACTCTGCACATTCTCAGATTGGCTATCGAGAGAAACATCTGTTGTGTTCAATATTACTACTTTAGATGGCGTTACTTGTACGGACTGGTGACGATGATGCGCGACTGGGAGGCCAGGGTCTGAGCTGAGCAGTGATTTCGAGGTGTGAAGTTGAGTAGTCTGTATCCAATACATATCTGTATATGTGTTTGTAGTAGTTAAATAAATAGTTACAAAGGTTTCCTTAATCAGGATGATGTGTGCATGATTCTCTACGACAACATAACCTGAAAAGTGGCGACGAGGATACTGGAATCTACTATTGAGGCTTCTCATTTTGCTTTGTGACAAAATGGCTGCTCTTGCTCCGCCGTTGCCCTTACTGGATTTTCCCGGTGAGTTACAACCGTCGAGCATATATTAGATGGAGACACCACTGACCTTGCCGCCATAGGTTCCGGCTAATCGCTGGCGTGACGTCACATACAGGCAAAAAAGAGCTAAATGGACCTTATTAACCTCGCATTGCATCATGGGAAAGCCTTTCCGTGGCCGAGGACCAACAGCAGTTTGTTCACATGCTTTTTCACATTGCTTAACATAGCGTTACGTTGCATGGGTTCAGGAAAATCGCGATTTTCGTAAATTTATTAACAACATGTCTAACTTTTGCTCATCGTATGGTTGTGCTAATAAATCCTGCAACCTAATATGTCTAAATGAAAACTAAACATTCCTTAATTTTCTTCAGAAAAAGACGAAATTATTAAAGGAGTGGCTGTGTAAAATGAAAAGCGGTGATTTCCATTCCAATGTGCACTCTCCAATATGTTTTGTCCACTTTAACGAAAAAACTTTTGGATATTATGACACTACGAATCAAAGGCAGTTGAAACCTCGTAGTATTCCTTTGAATCCAATTTCAAAATAGAAAAAAAAAACGAAAAAAAGGTAGGAGAAAATTGACGGAATATTTGAATCGGTAAAATACGAATTAAGTTCTACTTTCCTCAAAGAATAAAACAAACAGATCGAATCAGATCATATGTAGAGGATTTTAGGAAGGGAGTGTCTGACCCTAGATCTTAAACAACCCTTAGAAATAGGAAGCTAGGAGATTTGGGCTAGAGTGCCCGATAGGAAAGTGACACGGAAGCGAAGTAGAAAGGGGGAGGAAGACGCCCTTATTTATTACCGGGGGCCAGTACCCGGGGTCCGACGGCTTAACGTGCTCATCCGACGCACGGCGGATATTTAGTGGATCGAGCGTTCGTACCTGCTGGGATCGAACCTGAGGCCCTTTCCGTGACAGTCACGAACGTTGCCCACTAGGCTACCCGCGGACCAATAAAACAAACATATCTACAATTTCTCTTTTATTTAATGTAACGCGTTCATTTAATTTTTAAGCAGATTGCCTAACGTGCGAACCCTAGTTTGTTTCTTTATTACGTATTTGTCTGAGCTTCTAAATGTTTTTGTTTAACAAAACAGGGTACTCAGTTTTATGTTTCAGATATGTCGCCAACGTCTGACAATAAGAACATGAAAATTTAATATACCGTGTACGAGAAATGCTACATTAAAAGCTTCATGATGACTAACGGCGATGGTTTCCTGCGTCATGCGAAATAAACATCGTACACAAAATTGTCTGGGTATATTTTTGTAACCTTGATTTGTTTTTTTAAGACATTTATTTCTTCTTCTTCGCCCTATAGCTCTATTAATTCCTTGGCAAAATCCATGACGTTAGGACTGTAAAAGTTAGCCAACAGAAAGGGATAATCAAATAGCGAAAACATTGAATCAGCAGACATGTTGGTCAGCAGAAATCCACTTCTGACGTCACATGAATAAGGTTCATTATACCGTTGATGAAACAGTAAGCTTGTGTATTATTGATAAAGATTATTAAATTACTCATTTTATCTGTCTATACGCCTAGAAGCTTTTTTGTTCCATTGGTTTCAAAGCAGCTTCTTTTCTTGCCTGCATATGACGTCACTTGCAGCACGGACGGTGACTTATGGCGGCCAGTGCTGCGTGGATAGGAGTGATGACTCCCCCAATATAAACTCGATGGTTACAACCAAGGAGGTTATACACTGCCGGACAATTGCTAAAAACGGATGACAATAGCAACGATAGCAACCATAAAATGGAAGGCAGGAAAATGTGGAAATTAGCATAAGTGCGGGATACAGTAAGACGTGTGGTGCGTATGCAAATTTTGGATTGCCGAACTTGTTCGTGACGTCATAGCGCTGATAAGAGATATAAAGGATTAGACGCGTACTGACCGTTGTTGTTCAAACGCAAAGTCGAAAGAGAAAGAATCAATTGACGAACTTGCAATTTTCAGTATGTCTTCCCGACATCACAGAGGATTTTACGCGTGGCCGTATTATTGGCAAGACGGAAGAAGGGCGAAAAATAACAGATGTTGCCAGGGAGTTCGACGTCAGCCACAGTGTTGTTTCAAGGCTTTGGAAATCATTTAAAACAAATGGAGAGTGTAGCAAACGTCACGGGGAGGTCGTTTTCGCAGTACGACACCTGCAGAAGATCGGTACATAGTGCTATCAACAAAAAGACACCGGCGCAGCACAGCTAGTGAAGTAGCAAATCAGTTTATGGCTACTACTGGCAAGCGAATCTCCCGAAAAGCTGTCGCCAGACGTTTGCCTGAAGGAGGACTATTCGCCCGCCGTCCTGTTGTGTGCATCCCATTGTCCAGACGTCACCGTACCGCCCGTTTGCAATGGTGCCATCAACATCGCAATTGGACTGATAACGACTAGTCTGCTGTCCTCTTCTTAGATGAGAGTAGATACAGTCTATCGTCTGATTGTCGACGACAACTGATCTGGCGTGATAGTGGTACTGCATATTGTCCAGCAAACATACAAGAAAGGGTCCGATGTCCGACATGTAGTGTCATGGTATGGGCTGGCATCATGATCAATGGCCGTAAGACCCTCTATGTGCTTCCAACTGGGACTATGACTGGCCAACGATACATAAATGAGGTTCTGCTACCTCATGTTCCCATGTTCCGTGGTGCTGTCGGTGATAGATTCATTTTCATGGACGACAACGCAACATGTCATCGAACAGTCGCTGTCCAGGAGTGTCTTGAGAGTGAGGATATTCAACGCCTCGTATGGCCAGCACGTTCTCCAGATCTGATTCCCATTGAAAATGTGTGGGATGCTTTGGGGAAGAGTCTTGCTGGTCGCTAATGCCCTCCAATAAACAAGGACACCCTCATCCGTGCACTGACAGAGGAATGGGATAAATTACCCCAACAGCTGCTTGGTAATGTTGTGAAAAGCATGACACGACGTGTGGAATCTTACATCGCCCTCCATGGTGGCCATATCCCGTATTGACATCTTACGCAGGAACCCCTGCGGACGGTAATTGCATTTTTTTCACGTTTACGTATTCTGCACAAAATGGCCTGTTTGTCCCTTGAACACGTTCCAAAGCCTTCTGGATTTCAGAGCACAATAAATTGTCTTGTAATGTCCTGGCATTCTGACATTATTTTATTTCACTTGGCATCCAACCACACTTACTTTTTTATGCGCTATATAGCCGTTTATGATCCGTCCTTAGCAATTATCCAGCAGTGCATTACTGGAGACACCACTGGCTCTGCCACCATAGGTCACAGCTAATCTGTGGCGTGACGTCACAAGTAGGCAAAAACGAACTAAACTACACCGTTGATAAAACAATAAGCTCGTGCATCATTGATAAAGATTATTGAAATACTCATTTTATCTGTTTATGCGCTAAGAAGCTTTTGTTCCATTGGTTTCAAAGCAGCTTCTTTTCTGTGGCTGCCTCGTGCCTGCTCATGACGTCATTTGCAGCACGGCGAGGCTGACGAGAAAGACAGACTTCGGTGCGAAAGGGCATCGGTGAGATCACGTGACCAACTTAGTGCTACTACCTCTGCTTGGGCCGCCGAGAGCAAACGGTGACCAAGTAGAGAGCTATTTTCTCCAACACGCAGCGAATAAAAGGTGGCACATCTAATCATTGCATATTAATTTCAAACACTTAGGGAACAAAACGTTTAAAAGGAACATTATTAAAATGTGAGTTCTACTGAACTTAATCGTTTAACACTACGGAATTATTTTCTTTTTCGTTTTCCGTGTAGTGTATCGCTCAGCCGTTCCTTTAGGAAAGTCGTATCAAGAGACATATTCGAAAGTTTTGTTGCTCGATTTAATGAAATTAACGATATTTTCTTCGTTGTCCGAGTAGTTCATTTTTTTTTCTTTTTGCCTTCATGATTTTCTAGCAACACTGAAAAGCAAATTCGTTTAATAAATAGCGTACAGAATATTAATAACAAACGGAAAACGTCAAGCGAAATCATATTGAGGTCGAAGAAAAAGTGTTCCCTCATATACATTTCTCTGGCTAAAACGTTCCTTACTAAATTAAAAAAAGTTATATTTTTTTCTTGTTCTGAAAAAAACAAATTTTTTGATATTATTGTATGTATTTTGCTTAATGGGTTTATTTCTAGGACAATGCTTCTGTACACTAAAAGTACATGATTTGGAAATAATTCCTTCTTAAAAAAAACGCTTAGGATCCCTTTAAATACAAATCATTTCTGTGCATTAGAGTTTATTTTACTTATTTCTACTTGGGGGAAGAAAAAAATTAATCCTTATCTGTATATATTTCAACACTTTAAAATTATGTGACAACACATTCTGGCACAAGCTATTTTCTTGGTAATTGAAAAAAAAGTCGAATGAAGGACACTGTCACAAAAAATGTTCTCATTGTTTTCTGAAAAATTAATGCAAGAACTTTTTTCATAAAATTATTCATTTTTGTCACTATTAAACTTCCCTTTCATTTGTATTTGTAAATTTACAATTACTATAATTGAATACTGTTAGGTGAGCCAAAAATTGAAAAAAAAACTATTTCCATACTAGAATTTAATTCAAACTATAGCTCAGTAAACAGAATTCTCGCTCACAATTAACAGAAATTTAATTGCATTATGAGCCAATAAGCAATCTGAAATTGCAGATTTAGTGCTACTGACTAACTCTTTCATACCAGAAAATTTGAAAAATTCATCGCCGTGGAGCAGGAAGCGAATCTGCATTTCCCGATTTCCTTTCGAGCATGCTACCGTTACACCATCCAGGATGAGGAAGTCCCAAACATCCGAGTGATTTAATCTGAAAAATCTCAGATTTTCGCCAGTCAAAGCGAGACCTGCTTCATCGTAGCTCAGCTATTTAGAGTCAGGTCGATGCTTAGCAAATCCCCAGTTATTCAGGTAAACAGTGGGGAAGAAATATTTCTTCTTATTATACGTGGGAAATATATCTCTATAAGCAATCCGAAATCACATATTTACCGTTACGTAACTGAAATCAAACGATCGTCCATGGAATGGAAACATATCACCTTTCCAACAAGGAAGACGTGAAAAGTCCAACTGTCTCTGTCTGCGGGATAGGTTATGGCGACTGTGAATCTGTTGTTTACACAGAATTTCTGTCAAAAGAGACGACCATCAATAGTGACTCATATTGCCAAACACTATTAAATTTGCGAAATTCAATTAAGGACAGATGTCGGGGTAAGTTGAGCAAAGGTGTCACTCTGCTGCCCAACAACGCTGCACAGCACGGAAAACAAAGGGAATTGCTGCAGTCATTCAAGTCGGAGGTGTGGCAACATTCACCTTACAGCCCCAACTTATCCCCATGCGGCTACCATTTGTTCGGTAAACTGAAACAGCACCTTAGTGGACTACGATTCCCAACCGATAAGGCTGTGAAAAGTGCGGTCCTTAACTAGTTGCACCAAACTGGACTTTTTCTGTACAGATATGGGAAAGTTAATCGCGCGTTCCGATAAATGTTTACAGTCCTTAGGCGACTATGTCGAGAAATGAATTAATGTTGCACCTTTAAACCAACATACATCCCCTGAGTTTATCTTTGTTTGGTTTTTTTATTCAACAGTGTAACTAACTTTTTGATCCACCCTCATATTATTAAAGCACTTTGCTGCAAATCAGAAATTCAATTTTTATTTTGGGTTTTAAAAATTAGCATAAATACTACATTTGGAAAAGGTATCAACTTACTTACTGACTATCAATTTGTCTTGTATCTTCAAGCGGAACGAAGTAAAAAAATACTATTAAAAATAAACAAATGGGTCCATTTTTTTACATAAATGTAACTCAAATGTCTGCTTCAAATAGTTTGAAAGAAGGAAGTCATCACGAGCTGCACCGGTATTCAGCTTCAGATTGTTTCCCCAACTTTCCTTATGTGATAGCATCAGCAACAAAGTTATTGATCACACAGCAAAATAAATAAAGAATTCTTGCTAACCAATGGCAGAAATTAAGACATCTGTTTGAAATAGTTTGAATCATCACAAGTTACATCAAAATTATATCAGCTTTAGATCCTCAGTATGTGTTACCATCTGAACATTTTATGTATGAGTTGTGCCCATTATTTTCTTTAACTAAAATCTACTTTTGTAATGTTCATACCTAACTGTGATCTACTTTTTTATAAAACATATTTGATATCACATTTTGGATTAGACAACATTTCAACAGTATAAATAATTATTTCCCACACATTTCTAAAGGAATTAAGCACAATTGGTTAGTAGTTTTTCATAACACTAGGGAATTTATACATTTTACTAAAATTCTTTACTATAGAAGCCAAATTTGCTCATAATGGTAAAATTAAATTTTTACTTTCAATATACCTACTATAAATGTTAAGCTATGCACTAGTACACACACACACACACACACACACACACACACACACCAGTGCTGAGACAGGTTGAGCCCGAACCGGGTGCTGGCTGCGTAATACTTACTGGAGTTCGGGCTTGGAGAGAGGGGAAGAATTTTTTTCCTTTTTCTTTTAATGTGATTTCATATGATTTAGCACACGAGGCTTTTTACACTTTCTAGTTGTTAAAGAGAATTCTTCAGCAACTGGGTCTAAATGGGGAGTAGGAATTCTGCAGGGCTATCCATTCCGGGCTTGGATAACAAAATATCATAGGCCATGAATTACGGGATTTCTGCCAAGGATAAGTTTTAAGTAGCATAGATAGTAGATAGCTAGCTGACGGAATTTTGCTCCCTACTTCAAAGGGCTCCCTGCTAATTCTATTGAGCAACATACGACGTAGTTTGTTGTGCTTCCAGATGTTTCCTGATACACCCCCCCCCCCCAAAAAAAAAAAAACATTTTAGGAAGAAATGAATGGGGAAAGAAACTATAGAAATAGATAGACATCCCTTTCCCACTCCGTAGTTGAGAAAGATCTCGGTTAATTGCATGGGTAGGAAAGAGTGGAAGTTTGGAAGACTTTTTTAATGCCTATACAGGTTAATCATAGTTTTCGGGCTGACATACTTCAGTCTCGGGCTCTTAAAATTGAGCCCGAACTCAGCTCTGACACACACACAGTAACACTTCAGTTAACTTCTCGCAGGTGTTTTTATCAAACATTTTATGGCAATGAAATCATAGTGGCCAGTATGAAAAATAAGAGAAACTTCCTGGAATTTTTTAGTACAGTATTGAAACGTAAACAAAAATGCTACAATTTTACTGCTAACATTTATTAATCTGGAAATAAGTGGCATGGAACTCGTACGGGTATGGTGTCGTTGAGGGACTAGCCAGACCCCATGACGCGAAGGAGTATAGCATCATCTTCCACGGAAAGAAAATAGTCCATAGATTTTCAAATGAATTTGGACTGATGAAATCAAAACTGCTATTAAAATGAGGACCTCCGGTCCATTTTGCTGTGAAACGGCTTGGCAAATTAAGATGCATATCTTGGGATAGGAGAAGATAAAAAAGGTATATGACAGGCACATTGTGTAAGACGGGAAACCACTGCACAAACAGTATTAGTTTTAATTTGAAAAAAATACACCACCAAAAATTAAATACAAATATTCAGTAAATAATGCCACCACCACTCAGCATCACTATGTGAATAATATGTGATGAAGCAGAAAAATGATCGGAAATGTTATGAGACTCTAACTGAATTACTGCTTCCTGGTATACAAGTTTTAAATAAAATGAAACCAAATATGATGGATCTTTACTTTCCAGTTTTAAAGATAACTTTTCAGAAATGTTATCTTCATTTACTACAGAAGAAAAAATACATTTCAAGGCTTTAACCAACCTGGCTATATACACTTTACATGCATATAAAATATCTGATAAGTTTGAACTCTTTTTCCTATCTGAGGACTTCCTCTGTGCACACTATGCACTAAGGAGGGGCACACAAAACTAATCGTTCAGACTTTCAACTTCTTAATTTTCCTTTCACGTGATTTCAAATAATTTCGGTTATCATGTTTGGCTTTTACTAAGTTGTTCAAGTGTATTTTGCAGCTGAGGAGAGTTATGTACACAAACATTCAACAGAAAATGAACAAGGAAATCTAAAAGCAGAACATTGTCTGTTTAAATGTATACAGCAGATTTTGTATAAGACGAAATTTGTCTTATACAAAATCTGCTACATACATTACTTTGGTATGGCAAAAGTTGTAAGTCTCCTTTTGACTTCTATAATTTGACTTGCAGCCACTAACACTGTGACACCGTGGCATGGCAATTCCTGTAAAAATAATTATACCTTTTAATACAAGTGAAGAACTAGATGTGAAATTTTTAATCGAAAGTAGTTCCCTATGTATTGTACAGTTAGAATAAAGTTGATCATGCAGTTTTTCAACATAATCTGTCCACACCGTTCAGACAGTTTTAGTAAATTCAATCAGACAAATGCTATATCACAGTTGCATTAAGTTACGAAATTAAAAAATGTCCTCTTTAATTCAGAGACACATTACAATGCAACAGTTCAAGCATTAATTTCGTAAAGAAAGGGCTAACGATTGTTGGAGATGCAAATGTCATAAAAATTACGAAGGCTAATTTCCTGAAAAGTTGCCCTGATTTCTGGTAATATTCAAGCTCTATGTGAATCGGCATTGGCAAAATATGTTAATTATTGTATTTGAAATAAGAATTCAACACCACAGAATAACTCACTTCTTTATACTTCACTATTCACGAGACATGAACAGATTTCAACACATGTGAAACTAAGATCTACTCATTAAACCTCCTATAATTATCACTACAACTAAATAAAACGTTTACTAAGAATTAACCTTATCTTAGAAATATAAAAATACCTACCTCACAAAAGTATACGTGTATTCAAATGACAATAAACGGAACAATCAATACAAATTACTGTGAACCAACGATGCAATGGCTGTTCAACCGATTGACTAGGCGACAGCACTAAGTTGTGCACGTGACTATTTCGCACCGTAGCCTGTCTCCTCATAACATGGAGTTTTCGCGAAAATTACGACTCTAAAATTATGCAGTTAGAAACGAAAAAAGGGAAAATTTTAGTTGCTTTTTTAAATAAAAATTACTGACAAAATAATTAGTTGAATTTAGTTTCCCGCAAGTTTTGACAATAATATTCAGAGCTGGAGTATATTACTGTATTTCAAAGAAGTATTTGCTTTAAGCTTAAGAAAAGACCATCATATGAATTGAAAGTTCAGAGAGAGAGAAATAAAATTTTTACGGAGAGAATAATAAGGATCCCTCTAAAATAAATTCGTGTTAGAAATATTCCAAATTTATGGGTTTTACTAAGGAATAAAGGAGATTTTTATGTTAAGTTTTCGGGTACCCTTATATTCCGAAAATTTGACTTAAAAATCCCTTTTATTCCTTATTAAACCCCATAAATGTGAAATATTTATTGTAATGCATTAAGTATAGGAATAGCCATGTCATCAGTTATTATTAAATTCGTATTATTTGTGTTTCAGTGATGATAAATAAATTTGGATTATACAAAAACAACTTTTATATTCTTTTTATTTTCGAAATTAAGGTGTGTGGTTTACATCCAAATTGTTGAATATATAAAAATAGTAAGCCACAAAATAAAATTTAGTTTGCTATTTCACAAATCGGTTTAGACTGGAACAAAATCGGGACATTTGATCACCTTATATTTGAGCCCCAGTCGACATTCAAAATATTATATCTACGTAAAGTAGCAGTCAGTCAGTTGCTGCATTTAAATATCCTAGATTAAAGCATTACCTTGTTTAGTATCAATACTCGGTGCTAAAAGAAATTGTAATTTTATAGTAAAATGTAATAGTATTTAATATGTATTTTAAAACCAAACAAATCCTCAGTAAACAATAGCACCATTGGCAGTGCTATCGCGATCTAAATAGCAGCGAGAAAGATGACCTCGTCACGGATTTTCAGCCAATCAGATAACATCTTAGGACTCCGAAAAATTTCTTTGCAGGTTTTGTGAACATGAAGATCTCCAGAATCCAAATCGGACTGTAACCATCGAGTTCATATTAGGTGGAGACCAATCTCGTTGGTGGAGAAACCACTCCTATCCACGCAACACTGGCCGCCATAAGTCACCATCCGTAGTGCAAGTGACGTCACATCAAGGCGCGATGCAGCCGCAGTCGAGAAGCTGCTTTGAAACCAATGAAATACAAGCTTCTAGCGTATAAATTGATCAAGTGAAGAATTCAATAATCTTTCTCAATTATACACAAGCTTACTGTTTTATCAACTGTATAATTTAGGAGTTTTTTTTTGCCTGTATGTGATGTCACGCCAAAGATTAGCTGTGACTAAGCTGACCAGACGTCCCAAATTCTTGAGGACAGTCCTCGAATCTAGTTTACTGTCCCCAAAAACGTCTGAAGCCTTTGGGGACGCAAATTGTCCTCAAATTTTAATGTTTGTCACCAAATGTCCTCGAATTTACACTTCCTCATTAACCTTTAAGATTTCAATGAAAAATGTTCTTAAAAGTAGTTTCCGTTGTACTAATTTTCCAACATGCTTCTTGTGAAAACAAATTTTGACTTTTTTTTCTTCTTTCTGGGTTTAACGACCACTACGAGTAACTCTAAGGACTATAAGCAGTCGCCTGTCTCTAATTTGGAGACATTCGTCCTAGGGAAGAGAGCAAGTGCTGTAAAATAAACACATCACCCATACTTCGTTCGGGACTCGAACCCGTACCCACTTGTACGAATGGTCAGTAGCCAGCACTAGGTCAATGCACCACTGGCGCTGCCAAATTTCGACTGTACTTGTTCTGAATTTCTTCAAAAAAATTGGTAAAATGAAAAATTCGCCATGCAATAACTATGGTATGCAGCCTAATTTTAATTCAGCGCATGTACCTAAGGTAAAGCATTTCACTTTTGCTAATATGTTCTCGCCATCATAGTTCTGCCTTGTCAATACAAATTACCGCCATTCTACAAGATATATCCTTTTAATACACAGATTTTAATGTCTAATATCACACTTATTGAAGCAATGTAGTTTTGTGACAAAAAGATTTGCATATTTATTTTGAGTTCGTATGTGTTCCCAAATGAACTACCGATTTGGTGACGCCACGCCCTTTTGTCCTCAAATCGGTATCCCGATATCTGGTCACCTTACTTTACGACAACGGAGATTACGAGTTTGGTACTGTGATTTGCTAATTATATTCAGATTCTACGCTGTTAGTACACATTTGCAGGAGGAATTCATGTTTAAAAAAAAAATTATATTCCTCAGAGAAAACTACAATATCAAGACTTTTGGAAAATACTGGAAGAATTTCAGATTAAGCCAGGGCTTAAATTCAACGGAAAGGGCGTTTCGGCATCTGACTGCATTTAAAAATCGCGCTGATTTTAATGTGTTGTGAGGTAACAGCATTTTAAAGTTTATTGTTAATGACGGCTTACATTTTAAAATGCGGCCGCTCCGGTGGGGCAGTGGTCTAAGCGATGGCTTATGATCATTCGTCCGAGATGGGCCCGGGTTCGAATTCCGTGAGGTATGGATGTTGTGTTTGCCTTACGGCACTGGCTCTCTCCCTTCCCAGGAGTCAGTGGCCCTAAATTAGGGACGGGCGACTGCTTTCCCTTTCAGTTGCTCATGGTGGTCGTTAAAACCCCAGTAAAAAAAAAATGCTCTTCATTTCGTTGCATGTTTACCCTAATAAATACTTTCCAATGTTAAAAACTGAAATGTCCTAAGTGCATAACAAGGTAAATATCGAAATTTTTAATGAAATTAATATTTTTGAGCAAGCATTATAAATAAATCAAAATGACACAGTTAACCGCAAGCAAGGAAAAAGATTTACATTTTTCCTATGCAAAGCATGTGGAAACCATTATTTTTTGGGTTAAACCAATAGTTTCCTGGATTTAATCACTATTTATTGATTTGAAATATATTGTTTACTTTTTCATAATTTTAAATATTTGCGCATCAACTTTAAAATTTTATATATATATATTCCTGAGAGAAAACTACGATATCAAGGCTGTAAATCATGCCAAAAGCTGGCTGAAAAAAAATATATAATTTATTTATTTAGCGTTTGGGTAAAAGACAAATAAGTATGCGCAATTATATTTTCGCCTCTCAGCAAACGATTTATATCGGAGCCAGCTTTTATTATGATTTCCACAATAACCAAGTCCAAACTATCTTTTGTAATATATCCCGCTCCGTCATCTTGACCTGCACAATATGACTCCATTGTTCTTACAGCACAAGCGTATTTTCTACAATAGAATAGAGACCGCCAATCTAGTCCCTTATAATGATATCTGTGAGTGTTGCTAACTCTCATTCTGAAAGTCCACTTCCTAAATTAGCTATATCTCAAAAGTGAAAATAAGTCCCTAAAAATAAGATTTAAATTTTTGTACCTTTTTGTATGCCGTGCAAAATTTGAATTATAACTATTTCTTTGATACTTAAAATTAATAATGTGAAAAAAATTAGCGCATTCACTTTATTGTTTCCAGTTCCCATTTCTCTACTTAATAAGGCCTCAATACTGTACTTAGACTAAGAGAAAAAGATATTTTAACAATTTAAATTTTTTACTGCATGCAACTTAGTATGCAAAACATGGAGGATCTTGTTTGCTTTAAAATTTAACAACCACCGTGAATTACGGAAGCATTTCCAGAGTACTGAGGTATGGAACGTGGTTATCCAAACGTCGCTGTACAACATCTCAAATGTTCTCAATAGGATGAAAATCACGAGACCTCGGAGGCACCTGTAACGATTCAATTCCATGATTTTCCAGCTCCTGAAATACGCTCCAGGCACGGTGACTGGTTGCATTGTCATCGAAAAAACGGAATGCATGTCCAATAGCGATTCAATCCCATGATTTTCCAGCTCCTGAAATACGCTCCAGGCACGGTGACTGGTTGCATTGTCATCGAAAAACGGAATGCATGTCCAATAGCGATTCAATTCCATGATTTTCCAGCTCCTGAAATACGCTCCAGGCACGGTGACTGGTTGCATTGCCATCGAAAAAACGGAATGCATGTTCAATAGCAGCGTGAAGCAGTGTCGCAATGACCTTGTTTCAGTACACTGAGGCATTCATGTTGCCTTGAAAAACATACAAGTACAGCCAGTAAAACACACTCTGCCCAGACCAGAACTGGCTGCCGTTGATAAGGATGGACGGACTGCACGTAGTGTGGTTGCATTCGCGTGCCGGATCTCTTCCACGTGTCCTCGTAGAGTATCAGGATTAGGAGTGAAACAGGATTCTTCTGGGAAAGTACTGTTGGACCCAGGTACATCTTTAGTGATGGTGAGCTGATGTCAATGCAACACATCTGAGCGGTTTCCTTGCTCAGAACCCGTTCTCGTGAAGACGGTTTCGTATCGTTTGCGTACATTCTGTGACACCTGAAGCAGCTCGAAGTGATTCCGGGAATTGGTTAGTTGTGATACTAGGCCTTCTCCGAACACTTACTGTAAGTAAGCGATAGTAGCGTAGCCAGAGAGGAAAGGGGGGGGGGTGAACCCCTTCCTTGAGGTGAGACTGAGCACGACTTTAAAGCGATATAGACATGTGTATACGTGTACCTAATTTACCTACTGAAACTTCAGTAGGTGAATTCGGTCACGGCAACAAAAACCAACGTGGAAATACTGTCGTAGAGTTTGCAGAGGCAGAAGGGTTTTTCATCTTAAACTCCTTTTTCAGGAAAAAGCCACACAGGAAATGGACATGGAGACATCCAAATGGGACGACAAGTGAAATTGATTTTATTATGTGTAACAAAAAAATCGCCATAGAAGACTGCAGTGTGCTAAACAAGTTCAGCACAGATAGTGACCATAGATTGGTGAGATGTAAGATGCACCTCAACACTAAACTCGAACGTGGCAAGCTCATAAGACAAACAAAATGTATTGACATAACCAACCTTAAAAACACCATAATGCCTTCAAGTTGGAACTGAAGAACAAATTCTCTGCTTTAGAATTCTTAACATCGGAAGAAGTGGATATTTCGGAAATTAACAGAAAAGTAACCAAAGCTCTTATGGAAATAGCAACAAAATTAGCTGGGTCTAAGAACAAGTTGCATGTGAACAAATTATCAGGAAAAACCAAAATGTTGATGCAAAAAAGAAGAGAGACGAGAACAACTAAAGAAGATGTGACTTCCAAAGTGGAATATATAGAGCTATGCAAGACAGTACGAAAAAGTATCACTGAAGACGTAAGGAAATTCAACTATGAACTAGTAAGGAAAGCAATTGAAAACAACCAAAGCCTTTTAAAGATAGCAAAGGGACATCTCAGTAAGGGAAGAAAACAGATTATGGCACTGAGAAAAGAAGATGGTTCTGTAACAAGAAATAGAGGCGAAATTTTGACAATAGTGAAAGATTTCTACTCCAAATTATATGAAAGGGATAATACATGTACTCCAGACATCATGAAAGGTACCAGTACCAGAGTTCTTCCAGTCCTCCCAGCAGAAGTTGCACATGCAATCAAGAACATGAAGCGGGGAAAAAGCTCCAGGAGAAGATGGAATTACTGTAGACATCATACAAGAAGCAAGTGGAGAAATCGAAACAGTACTCGCCCAAATTTTCACTCGATGCCTTAATGAAGGGAAGGTTCCTTAGGATTGGAACAACGCTACAATGATCTTGCTACATAAAAAAGGTGACATTGAGGATCTCAGGAACTACAGACCTATCAGCCTCCTATCAGTGATTTATAAAATTCTCACTAAAGTTCTTTCACACTGTTTGAACGTGACACTGGACATGGCTCAACGGAGAGAACAAGCTGGATTCAGGAGTGGCTACAGCACAATAGATCATATCCACGTATTGAGAGAACTAATTGAAAGAGCGAGGGAATATGAACTTCCATTGTGCATGGCTTTTATCGATTATGAAAAAGCCTTTGATTCGGTGAAACCATCAGCAGTTACAATGGCTCTGAAATCCTGCGGTATGGAAGATGCGTACATTAATATTATTAATAACATCTATGAAAATGCAAGTGCAAAGATTCGGCTGTTTGAAAATACAACACACATAAAAATTGGAAAGGGAGTGAGACAAGGTGACACCATATCTCCGAAGCTCTTTAATGCCACATTGGAAAATGTCTTTCAATCACTGAACTGGGAAAACAAAGGGTTAAAGATTAATGGAAATTATCTAACCCACCTTCGTTTTGCGGATGACGTAGTCATTTTTGCAACTACCCCATCAGGGCTGCAGAGTATGATCCAAGAACTTGCTGACAAGAGTAAAGAAGTGGGATTAAAAAGGAACTTTCAGAAGACAAAAGTGATGTTCAATGCTTTTACAAGAAATGAAGATTTATCGATTGATGGAGAAAAGCTGGATATAACAGACACGTACGTTTATCTTGGACAGCAGATATCAAGTGAGGGTCACATTGATGAAGAAATTAATCGGCGTACAAACCTTGCCTGGAGAGCTTTTGGAAGAAACAGCATAATTTTCAAGAGCAATATGCCATTATGTCTTAAAAGAAAAGTGTTTGATCAATGCATCCTTCCAGTGCTTACGTATGGTGCAAAGACGTGGACCTTAACTAAAAGAGACATACAAAGTCTGCAGACAACTCAAAGCAGCATGGGGAGGTGCATGCTTGGTGTAACCAGGAGAGATAAGAAGAGGAACTCGTGGATCCGAAAAATGACAAGAGTGGAAGACATCATGATCAGAGTTAAATCCCTGAAATGGCAATGGGCAGGACATACTGCCAGAAGGACAGACCATCGATGGAGAGCCGAAATTTTAGATTGGATTCCAAGGGACAGGAAAAGACCCAGAAGAAGACCACATGGGAGATGGGTGGATGAAATTCGAAAGTATGCGGGAGTGACATGGAGGAGACTGACACAAGACAGACCGTTGTGGAGGAAACTTGGGGAGACCTTCGTCCAGCAGTGGATTGATAATAGTTAACAATGAAAATGATACGGGTGTACGAGGCTTTCACCAATGAACCAAACCCATGGACCCTCTCCTTAAGAAATTTCTGGCTACGCCGCTGGCGAGGCTGATGGAAAAGACAGGCTTCGGTGCGGAAGGGAATCTGTGAGATCACGTGACCAACTTAGTGCTGTTGCGCCTCTGCTTGGGCTGCCGAGAGCAAACAGTGAACGAGTCAGAGAGCTATGTTTTCCAACACACAGCGAATATAAGGTGGCACATCTAATCATTGCATATTAATTTAAAACTATTAGAGAAGAAAACGTTTAAAAGGAACATTATTAAAATGTGAGTTCTACTGAACTTAATCGTTTAACACTACTGAATTATTTTTTTTCCGTTTTCCGTGTAATGTGGATTTTCGCGCTTAGCCGTTCCTTTAGCAGAGTCGTATCAAGAGACATATTCGAAAGTTTGTTGCTCGTTTTAATGAAATGAACTATATTTTCTTCGTTGTCCGTGTAGTTTATTTTTTTCTTTTTGCCTTCATGATTTTCTAGCAACACTGAAAAGCAAATTCGTTTAATAAATAGCGTACAGAATATTAATAACAAACGGAAAACGTCAAGCGAAATCATATTGAGGTCGAAGAAAAAGTGTTCCTTCGTACATATCTCTAGCTAAAAAGTTCCTTACTAAATTAAAAAGATATTTTTTTTTCTTGCTCTGAAAAAAATAAAGTTTTGGATATTATTGCATGTATGTTGTTTAATAAAAGGGTTATTTCTACAATAATGCTTCTGTACACTAAAAGTACATAATTTGGAAATAATTCCTTCTTTAAAAAAATGTTTAGGATCCCTTTTAATACAAACCACCTGTCCCATCTCTGGTTTAGACCCCAACTTATCCCCATGCGGCTACCATTTGTTCGGTAAAATAAAACAGGACCTTAGTGGACAACGGTTCCCAACCGATGAGCGTTCCAATAAATGTTTACAGTCCTTAGGCGACTATGTCGAAAAATGAATGAATGTTGTACCTTTAAACCAACATACGTCCCTGAGTAAAACTCTTTGCTCTTTTTTATTCAACAGTGTAACTAACTTTTTGATCCACCCTCATATTATTAAAGCACTTTGTTGCAATTCAGAAATTAAATTTTTATTTTGGGTTTTAAAAATTAGCATAAATACTACATTTGGAAAAGGTATCAACTTACTTACTGACTATCAATTTGTCTTGTATCTTCAAGAGGAACGAAGTAAAAAAATACTATTAAAAATAAACAAATGGGTCCATTTTTTTACATAAATGTAACTCAAATGTCTGCTTCAAATAGTTTGAAAGAAGGAAGTCATCACAAGCTGCAACGGTATTCAGCTTCAGATTGTTTCCCCCAACTTTCCTTATGTGATAGCATCAGCAACAAAGTTATTGATCACACAGCAAAATAAATAAAGAATTCTTGCTAACCAATGGCAGAAATTAAGACATCTGTTTGAAATAGTTTGAATCATCACAAGTTACATCAAAATTATATCAGCTTTAGATCCTCAGTATGTGTTACCATCTGAATATTTTATGTATGAGTTGTGTCCATTATTTTCTTTACCTAAAATCTACTTTTGTAATGTTCATACCTAACTGTGATCTACTTTTTTATAAAACATATTTGATATCACATTTTGGATTAGACAACATTTCAACAGTATAAATAATTATTTCCCACACATTTCTAAAGGAATTAAGCACAATTGGTTAGTAGTTTTTCATAACACTAGGGAATTTATACATTTTACTAACATTCTTTATTAGAAGCCAAATTTGCTCATTATGGTAAAATTAAATTTTTACTTTCAATATACCTACTATAAATGTCAAGCTAAGCACTAGTACACACACACACCAGTGCTGATACGGGCCGAGCCCGAGCATGGGACCGAACCGGGCTCGGGCTGCGTAATACTTACTGGAGTTCGGGCTTGGAGAGAGGGGGAGAATTTTATTCCTTTTTCTTTTAATGTGATTTTATATGATTTAGCACACGAGGCTTTTTTTACACTTTCTAGTTGTTACAGAGAATTTTTCATCAACTGTGTCTAGATGGGTACTAGGAAATTCCGCAGGGCTATCCATTCCGGGCTTGGATAACAAAATATCATAGACCATGAATTACGGGATTTCTTCCAAGGATAAGTTTCTTTAAGAAGTGTAGATAGCAAACTGACGGAATTTTGCTCCTTACTTCAAAGGAGCAGCTCCCCGCTAATTCTATTGAGTAACATACGACGTAGATTATTGTGCCTCCCGGTTTTTCCCGGTACCCCCCCCCCTCCAAAAAAACATTTCAGGAAGAAATGAATGGTTAAAGAAATTATAGAAATAGATAGACATCCCTTCCGCACTCCGCAGTTGAGAAAGACATCGGTTAATTGCGCGGGTAGGAAAGAGTGGAAGTGACCTTTTTGAATGCCTATACAGGTTAATCAGAGTTTTCGTGCTCGTTCGGGCTGACATACTTCACGCTCGGGCTCTTAAAATGGAGTCCGAACTCAGCTCTGACACACACACAGTAACACTTCAGTTAATTTCTCACAGGTGTTTTCATCAAATTTTTGTGGCAATGAAGTCATAGTGGCAAATATGAATAAAAAATAAGGAAAATTTCCTGGATTTTTTAGTACAGTATTGAAACGTAAACAAAATGCTACAATATTACTGCTAACATTGATTCATCTGGGAATAAGTTACATGGAACTCGTAAGGGTATGGTGTTGTTGAGGGACTAGCCAGATCCCATGACGCCAAGGAGTACAACATCATCTTCCACGGAAAGAAAATAGTCCATAGATTTTCAAATGAATTTTGACTGATGAAATCACAATTGCTATTAAATGAGGACCTCTGGTCCATTTTGCTGTGAAACGGCTTGTAAAATTAAGATACATATCTTGATGTAGGAGAATATAAAAAAGGTATATCACAAGCGCATTGTGTAAGACGGGCAACCAATTCACAAACAGTATTAGTTCCAACTTAAAGAAAAAAAGACGCCAAAAATTACATACAAATCTTCAGTACATAATGCCACCACCACTCAGCATCACTATGTGAATAATATGTGATGAAGCGAAAAAAGATCGAAAATGTTACGAGACGCTAACTGAAGTACTGCTCCCTGGTAAACAAGTTTCAAATAAAATGAAACCAAATATGACAGATCTTTACTTTCTAGTTTCAAAGATAACTTTTCAGAAATGTTATCTTCATTTACTACAGAAGAAAAATACATTTCAATGCTTTAACCAACCTGGCTATACACTTTACATGCATAC
Source organism: Macrothele yani (assembly GCA_039090855.1). Taxonomy (NCBI): domain Eukaryota; kingdom Metazoa; phylum Arthropoda; class Arachnida; order Araneae; family Macrothelidae; genus Macrothele; species Macrothele yani. Next base: position 129,422,022 of record CM077009.1, on the reverse strand, counting down.
AAAATATTTGATAAGCTTGAACTCTTTTTCCTATCTCAGGACTTACTCTGTGCACTAAGGAGAGGCACGCAAAACTAAGCGTTCGGCCTTTCAATTTCTTAATTTTTCTTTCACGTGATTTCAAATTATTTCGGTTATCATGTTTGGCTTTTACTAAGTTGTTCAAGAGTATTTTTCAGCTGAGGAGAGTTATGTTTTCCAATTTAGTTTTCTAGCTACTCATACACAAACATTCAATAATAAATGAACAAGGAAATCTAAAATCAGAACTTTGTCTGTTTAAATGTATGCAGAAGATTTTGTATAAGACAGAAAGTTTGTCTTATACAAAATCTGCTGCATACATTACTTTGGTATGGCAAAAGTTGTAACAGTCTCCTTTTGACTTCTATAATTTGACATGCAAGTGCAACCACTAACACTGCAACACCACAGCATGGCAAAATTTGGCAATTCCTGTAAAAATAATTATACCTTTTAATACAAGCGAAGAAATAGATATGAAATTTTTAATCGAAAGTAGTTCCCTGTGTTTTGTACAGTTAGAATAAAGTTGATCATGCAGTTTTTCAACATAATCGGTCCACACTGTTCAGACAGCTTTAGTAAATTCAATCAGACAAATGTTATATCACAGTTGACATTAAGTTACGAAATTAAAAAATGTCTTCTTTAATTTAGAGACACATTACAATGCAAGAGTTCAAGCATTAGTTTCGTAAAGAAAGGGCTAACGATTGTTGAAGAGATGCAAATGTTATAAAAATTACGAAGGCTAATTTCCTTTAAAGTTGCCCTGATTTCTGGTAATATTTAAGCTCTATGTGAATCCGCATTGGCAAAACATATTAATTATTATATTTGTCTATTTGAAATAAGAATTCAACACCACAGAATAACTCACTTCTTTATACTTCACTATTCAAGAGACATGAACAGATTTCAACACGTGTGAAACTAAGATCTACTCATTTAACCTATAGTTATCGCTAACTTATTGCAAAAACTAAATAAAACGTTTACTAAGAATTAACCTTATCATAGAAATATAAAAATACCTACTTCACAAAACTATATGTATATCCAAATGACAATAAACGGAACACTCACTCACTCACTCGATACAAATAACTGTGAACCAACCAACTGTTCAACCGACTGACTTGGCCACAGCACTAAGTTGTGCACGTGACTATTTCGCACCATAGCCTGTCTTTTTCGTCAGCCTCGGCCACTGGTAAGTAATGTCACGAACTAAATCATTTAATTCTTTCTGACTTATAAGGTGAGGCACAGAATCTTCCGTGAAATCAGGGGCTTGTTGTACTTCAATATCTTCTTCGCTGTGAGGATTTATTTCATCAGTATCACTATCATCTAAACTCCATGACTGTGGAGGAACATAATCACCCGGACTATGAGGAACAGGTCTTATGGCCGAAGGAATACTGGGATACTGAATCGTGTCTTTGGTCTTAGCTGTAATTCGAGATATCTTAGTGATGCACAAGTAAGTCTGTTGAGTGGTCTTCCGGTTCTCTCCAAACCATTGGTACCGCAAATGACATTTGATGTGATCCCTTCACCCCCACCCCCCAAGATGTATCTTCATCACCAATTTTGCACTGGAAATAAAGTTCTTTTTTTTATTGGTTTAACGACCACCGTGAGCAACTCAATGGGCTATAAGCAGTCGCCCGTCCTTAATTTAGGGTCACTGGTTCCAGGGAAGGGAGAGAGCCAGTGCCGTAAGACAAACACAACATCTATGCCTCACCGGGATTCGAACCCGGAACCCGTTGGGACGAATGATCAGAGGCCATCGCTTAGACCACTGCGCCACCGGGAAATAAAGTGCATACGATTTGCTAATCAACGGTGTAAAATGTCGGCTTTGAGTAAATTGTCCACAAATGTAGCAGAAACTGTTTGGATGGTTCACGCAAGTACGCGGCATTATTTACCGTACACTTTGCCAATTCAGACTACTTTTTAAAATCACGAGAAAATGTACGTCCTTCAATACCGATTAAATGCATTCGAATGACAAAAGTTCTGCTTTGTTCCCCCTTCCCAGAAGGAATTGTACAACAGAAAGTAATGACTCTAGTATGTCTACTCTCAGAGACACAGCTCTCTATCTTGACTGCAGACAAATGTCTCCGTTGGAAAACATAGCGAAATTCCAGTAAGTAACACAACATTCACTCCGATAGAGTTCCATTACAAGAAATTTGAGCCCAGTGGAGCAATTGTGACTTCATATTCAGCAACCGTAAATACATACAAAACCGTTAAGTTTTCTTTGTAACAAAACCATTGTTGTTCAGTGTAATTTTATGCCTAGGAGAAGGGTCAGAAAGCAAATATTTTCTTAGATTAGGGTTGAGGAGAAATAAGGAACGCAGGCACAATACCTTCCCCCTCGACTCCTTTCCTTCAAGTCAGCAGGCTTGTCTTACACTCATCTCTTCGAAAGCGGTTGTCAGCCACGTCCTTCTCTCTTAACTGCCCCAGGGCAGGTTTAATAGCGCTGTAATAGCTTTAGATTACAATTTCCGTTTTTGGAATCCCTTACTTAGTAGTACTAACAAACTAGCAGATCCATTCTCTCCATGAATTCCTATCCACTCTCCTGATTCGCCTCTGGCCATAGTAACATGAAAAAAAGCTTAAACTAAGGATTTGACAGAGTGGTGAACAACTGGATTATTTTCATGGCCTTCCGTATGATATTGTGATAACGATAACCTTTCCACGGAGAAACAAACAACGCAATACCTACAGGAAAATACGGAAGTCTACACGACGGAAAACACACTATTTCTTGACAAAGTCCTGATTATATTTTAAATTTAAGAAATTGAGAAATGACACATCTTAAACTGGATGGGCTAGAAAATTTTCAGGGTGGGAGCCCCGCATTCCCTTGGCGACGTCCCTGCTTCCTGGGATGGAGCACCAGCCTAACCGTGGTCAAGCCATTGCGCCGAATGTCGACGATTGTGATATACAATGGATGTAGTATCCATTTCTCATCATACATGATGAGACGCCTCGAAATGTCCTTCGTTTTGATGTGGATAAGCAGAAAAGAGCAGGCATCAAAATGTCGTGTTTTGTGTTGTTTTGTCAAGTCATATAAGAGCAATTTATTCATTTTTTCCCTCCTTTGCCTATGATCGTTAAATGGTTGCATAGAGTACTTTCTCCGAGTTTCTAGCAACGGCTTACAACTCAGCGTCACCGACAGCGTTGTCCTCTTTCGAACTGCCTTGGATGCAGTCTCTAAGTTTAAACCCAAATAAGCAAATTACACGAATTTGACACTGATCTATTGTCCTCTTTACCACTAGACAATCCTCTTGGAACAGAAGAAATGACTTGCGCTTGGTCATTTTGTCAGTGGCATCAGTTCAAACCCTCAAAGGCTGCTCTTGCTGGCAGTAAAGTAGCCTTGACGGTTTAAATTTACATATCACAAATCACATTGCACGAAGTTTATTTCCTAAATTACTTGGCAACTGCAGAAGTCTGCAAAATCCAACTTTTCATCTGAAACAACCTAATAATAAAACAAGTAGTTTAACATTTCAAAACACTGTTAGTTTAACGCTCGTTTCAGGAAGTTGACACAGTTTACCATCTTGTTAGATCAACTATTGAATTGTTTTGCATATCGGAAATGCTGGTAGTTTGACGGAAAGTGCGATCAACAATCGAATAATTTCACGTTTGGAAAACATTGATAATTTGCTATACGTGATCGTGAGTAGGACCAGGGGTGGATCCACAAGCTTACCTCAGGGAAATGACCAGGGGTGGATCCACAAGCTTACCTCAGGGAAATGACCAGGAGTGGATCCACAAGCTTACCTCAGGGAAATGACCAGGAGTGGATCCACAAGCTTACCTCAGGGAAAGGACCAGGGGTGGATCCACAAGCTTACCTCAGGGAAAGGACCAGGGGTGGATCCACAAGCTTACCTCAGGGAAAGGACCAGGGGTGGATCCACAAGCTTACCTTCGGGAAAGGACATTTGTTTCGGTCTAAACCAGAGATGGGTAAACTTACTTATAGGTTGGACAAATGAAAAAAAATTCGGTGGGCCAAAGACATTTTCCATTAATTTTTCTTAGAAATTCATTTAAAAAATGATATACACACATAACAGACCGTTATGAATAATTTTAAATATATTGAGAATGTAAAGCAATCATACATGCCAACTAAATTGTTTTTAAGTTCATTTAGAAGATTTATAAATTGTTTTTAAGTTCATTCAGAAGATTTACATGATGGGGTGTGAGAAGAGTGAAACTGTAATTCAGGTGCAAGCACTTTTCCATAATCTGGGTTAAACCGAGACCGACTGGAAAATACAAGGCCATGACATGACATTAGAGAGATGACTTCTCTCTTCTAGTGACGTGAAAACACGAAACCGACGTATAAGACAGTATAACATGAGAGTGGCGTCGCAAATGGAGGGAACTGATGCCTCTAATGTTATGGTCTTGTACTTTCTAAACGGCCTTGGTTAAACTGTGAGGAGGTGATTCTCAAGAGAGAAGACAGATGCTCATCAGCAAGTCAGTTTCTAAGATCACTCTTCCCTAAAAGTTGGCGAGGCTCAGGAAACAAGTCGTAACAAGGAAAAATATTTCACACGTACATCCTCACCGCTGTCATTCGGGGGTGCGATGTCGGAGTCTCAACCAGGTTCAGACTGTGTTTTATACACAGTCTGGGCCCGGGTGGCGTGTTGATGCGAGGGGGCCCGCGAAAAGTACGAAACGTGCAAGGTGGCCGGGAGCGAAAATATTTTTACATTTCAATTCGGTTTTCTTACGTTTTAGCGCATTTTAAAATTCTAATTGTTAGATGAAAACTAGGTATGTAATTAGGGCTCGGGCCACACGCAGCAAAGAATTCTTACATATTCTGATATTCACATATTAACACAAGTAATCGTTAAATTAAAATTGTAATGTAAATTGTAATTTAATGATTACATTATAAAATATATATAGAACTCGTTACTACGTGTTTTCACACCAGGTGAATTTTATTGGAACTTGACTAATTATTCAACAACTTTGTTAAATTTTTGGATGACGCGGCAAACTCATTTATAACTTTATCATGAAACACATCATCATTAGCAGTATCTGTTTCAGTGTTCAAGATTACGAATGCTTTTAAGAGTTCTTGTCCTAACAGTGCACAAAGCCTAGTCTTTGTATGCTTCAAAGCAGAAAATGTCCTTTCGCACGTTACTTGTGAAAATGCAACCGTCAGCAAAGTGCAATATGCAACATAGAGATTGCAGTAAGCACTAATGTGTAAATTATACTAGGACAATAGCTTGCAAGCACAAGGCACACAATTTCTACAATTATATCCCATCGATAAACAAGTCATGACACTCTCGTCCTGGTTATTATCCTCAAGTGCATCATCTTCATTCGTCTCCATGTCGATCTCATATTCGCAGTCCCATTCATATGTTTCACCAAGTGTTTAGGACAGATCTTCATGATTCGCTGAAAACGATTCAAGTTCCTCTGCCAGCGTATTCCTGTCGATTTTCCTCAGATTAGCAATCGCATATACTGTAGTGCTCTCTGAGGAACTCCCTTAGCGACTATATTTTCAAAGTTTCGTGGATCCAGAAATGCTGCGTCTCTCATGAGGCCTTTATTGCTGTTAAATTTGTCGATTTTTACCATCGCTGTATTCATGACAACTTTGTAAACTTGTATGCAAAACTTTGCCTTAGGATCGGTGATTAGCACTGACTCATCTTCGCATAACTCATCAAATTGTTTCTTTTTCTTTGCAATTCTTCGCGAAGGCAACTGAGTTTCCACACTAATTTCCTCTGCCAAAGTAGCGTCAGTTTCGTTGCTCAAGTTCTAATGCAAACTCCCTTGCTTTCTGAAACACGTGCTAAAATTCTTCTACTTTCTTTAATATTGTTTTCTGCAAGCCCTTTATCAAGTTCCAAGCTTTAAGATAGTCCATTTTCGGAGTCTGTAGGTACTTGCTAACTGGAGTGACGGAAAAATGGTCTTTGAAAACAAATACGACGAGAAAAGTTTCAAATTTTAAAAATGAGTCCAGAAGCGATTTTGCTTCGAAGGCCACTTTGACTCAAATTCCTTGCTGGTAGACATCTCATGAAGAGTTTTGATCAGCACAACATACCGTGTTTTATCAAGAATAGTATCCAAGGCTTTGTCTTTCGACCACCATCTTGTCTTTCCTATATTTTGGAGTCGTCTCAGATTCTCTCTCCCATTTGTCATTGCCACTAGTGTCTCAATCCAGACTGAAGTACGTTTGTAAGATTCATGGATAAAAACGCACACTGACTCCAACAGACCAAATAAATTCCTTGCTTGCACACAGCTCGCTGTTGATTCAGTTATGACAAGATTAAGGACGTGTGCATAACAATGCGTGATTAAGTCCGGCACTTCCTGCTTTAGTATGGCCTGGAGACCCTTGTATTGCCCGACCATATTTGCGACGCCGTCAAACGATGCACTAATCATATGTTGCATATTTATGCCTAAGCCCAACAATTCTGATTTTATAAGACTGCGGTAACCTGCACCAGTGGCTCTTCTTATAGGCAACATGCTTATTATCCTTTCACGTATTGTTGCTCCATCATTCACGTATAGTAAGCATCGCCACTTGATCTATAACACCAACGTCCTGACATGAGTCAACCTCAAGACTGAAGGCTTTCGCTTCATTAACTTCTACCACAATAATTTGCTTCACTTGACGAGCGCAACTAGAAATAAGTTTGTTCACTGTTGTTTTGGATAAGAACGTCACCAGAGAACCTCGTCCTTTAGTTTTTGCTGACTGTTTTCTCGCTTGACCGTGTGATATTGACTCGGAAACATGGTCCTGCATAACAGTATCGTACTTGGCTAAAAGTAGTAGTAAGACGAGAAAGTTTCCATGGTGTCCACGTGCTGCATCCAAACAGAACGCTGACTCATTTTTACCTCGATAAGAAAGTCCTTGCTTAGCTATAAACAATATAATGTTAATATCCTCCTTAGTATCAGACGCCTGTTGGCAATCGCTTCCTTGTTTTTTCGCTTTGCCCTTTGTTCAATATTTTGCATTCTTCTCGCTAGCAACAGGGCTGACACAGCTGTCGTATGACAGTGATGTGCCAACGTTTCCGAAATTTGGGGGAACGGCGGGGGGCAAAGTATTTCCCTATTTTCTAAATAAAGCTCTAAAACTATATCAGAACGTCGCGCTCGCGCATATCCACTGGCGGAAAATGAAAAAAGAACACCAAGAAGGAGACATCTGATACCAAAGAAATTTATACAGCATAATAACGGAATACAAAGGATAACGTGATCAAAACATTATGGCAAAATACAGCTGTATTTGCTGGTAAGCTGAAAAATAACATTTCCATGCAACATGTTTAGTATGAGGTTGAACCGCCATGAACTGCGTCACACTGGGCAATTCTGGCATGGAGTCTGTCATACAGATGTTGGATGTAAGTTTGGGGTATTGAGTTCCAAGCATCCTCAACCTGGACGCGTAAATCGGGGATGGTCGTGGAGACCGGATAAGTCGTTGTCCCATAAGCAGATCGGATAAGTCGTTGTCCCATAAAATCCTACACGTGCTCAATGGGGAACAAATCCGGTGAACGTGCAGGCCATGGAAGTTGTCTCACACCCTGAAGTGCATGTTGCGTTGCACGTGCCGTGTGTGGGCGTGCGTTATCTTGCTAAAAAACACCACGATGGACCGACCTTACAAATGGCACAACAACGGGCTGAATGATGATGTTGATGTAGGAGGTGCTGTTTAACGTACCCGGTACAAGCACTAGTTGTGTACGGGAGCGATAGCTGATCGTTCCCCACACCAGGAGACCAGGTGTAGACCCTGTGTGTTGCTAGCGGATGCAAGAAGGGTGGAGACGCTCCCCTGTGCGTCTGCGAACACGCATACATACGGCCATCGGAGGCTCCCAAGAAGGATCTGCTTTCATCGCTGAACACGACAGATCGCCATTGCGTTCTCCAGTACAGACGTTGGCGACACCACTGCAGCCGTTCCTGACGGTGGGCTGGAGTCAGAGGTACACATGCTAGAGGCACACGTGCACATAGTCCTGCATCCAGTAGACGGTTGCGGATTGTTCGCACAGTCACCTCAGGTGCAACGGCAGCACGGACTTGCGTCGCAGTGGATGTTCTGCTCCATCGCCATTGTCATTTTCTTGTAGGACTTCCGTCCACAGTGAGTAGAGTTTAGGTCCCAGCCACCTACAGCGGGATCGCCTTTTGGGCAGGACACAGAAACGGAAGGAATGAGAGGAAGTTTAGCGACTTTGACAGAACAGTTTGTAGTGAGATTAGAGTACAGAAGATGGTGCCACCGTACAAGTACGATATTGCACATAAGGCTCGTTGCCATGCTGAGAGTCACGTGTCTGCTACATCCTCATCGCCTGTGCAGCTGAATGCTGACGAGTCGGAAACCGGACTCTATGCAACCTCGCAGCCTTTTTTGCATTCTGCTGACATTCGCCGTACGGCAAGACCATATCACCGTATTCGTCATTTGTGAAGATAGCCATCTATGTTTCGATCTCGTACTCTGATTCACTCTCAATTCCCAGCCATCATTTATAGACCTTCGGCTGTCTGACGTTATTTTACGTCAAACTTGAAATTAGCATAACTATGTGTTATATCATGTAACCAATTTTCTGATGCTGTCGCGTGCTAGAAGCCGGACATCTGACGCTTTGTTCGCGTTTTCTGTAAGTGTTTCTGTTGAACTAAGTGTCGTTTTATACTAATTAAACACCGCTTTCATTTTGTAATTGGACCTTTTTGCGTCTCTTGGTTTCTGAGTTAGTTTTGCTAAGTTCCGTATTTCGCCACTAGGGGCGCTACAAGCACGTCCAATCGGTTGCGCTTGGTCACTTTCCTATAGGTACACGTTACTTCCGTGGCAGTACGATACACGGTTTAAAAGTAACGGGAGGGGGGGGGTAAACGGACATTCCTAAGAACCCTGTATATGCAAATCCTGTTTTATAGATATTTCAACAACTAAAACTAATCTGGTGTTTCAATGGCCATTTTTATATTCAGCAGACCAAACAACATAAAGGTAACTTGGTTTAACCTCAGATACACACACAAAGTCAAAATTTGTTGTTCAATCTTACGAAAAGGCTCTTGAATCCATGAAAGCATCAGCTGTTCTGGTGGCTTAGAAATCCTGCGACACTGAAGACGTATTATTAATAACATCCATGAAAATTCAGCGGTAAAGGTTCAGTTGCTAGAGGATACAGCACCCATAAAAATTGGAAAGGGAGTGAGACAAGGTGACACCATCTCTTCAAAACTCTTCAATGCCACACTGCAAAGTGCCTTTCAATCATTAAACTGGGAAAACAAAGGGATAAATATTTAAATGTAAATTGCTCAACTTACCGTCATTTTGTTGATGACATAGCCATTTTTGCAACTACCTTGAAAGCTGCAGAGTATGATCCACGAACTTGCTGACAAAAGTAGAGAAATGGGATTAAAAATGAACTTTCAGAACAAACATTTGCTGTACTGTGCTTTTATAAGAACTGAAGATTTATCGATTGATGGGGGAAATCTGGAGGTAACCAATGCCTACATTTACCTTTGGCAACAATATCAAGCGAGAGTCACACTGATGAAGAAATTAATCGGCATATAAAACTTGGTTGGAAAGCTTTTGGAAACAGTACAATTTTCACAAGAGCAATATACCATTATGTCTTAAAAGAAAAGTGTTTAATCAATGTATCCTTCCATTTCTTACATATGCAGCAAAGATGTGGACCTTAACTAAAAAAGGCATATAAAGGCTGCAGACAACTGAAAGTAGCATGGAGAGATGCATGCTTGGTGTAACCAAGAAAGACAAGAAGAAAAACTCATGGATCAGGAAAATGACAACAGTGGAAGACATCATGAACAGAGTAAAATCCATGAAATGGCAATGGACTGGACATATTGCCAAAAGAACGGAAAACCAAAATTTTAGACTTGATACCTAGGGACAAGAAAAGACCCAAAAGAAAACCAAGTAGGAGATGGGAGGATGAAATTTGAAAGCATGCTGGAGTGACATGGAGACCCGCTGAAGACAAACTGTTGTGGAAGAAACTTGGTGAGACCTTCATCCAGCAGTGGATTGATAATGGTTGACAATTACGATGAAGATGTACATTAGAGCTAAAATATATTCTATATCCTTAGATTTTTACTGCTTTTCATTGAGGCATCAAAAGAACTGCAATCATCATCAGCTTCTGTCATTTTTTTCACTCTCTGGTTCCAATATATTCCTAGAAAAGATATTCATTTTCCCTTGACAATAAGATCATTTTTTGTTCTGCGGAAGATGAACTCTTTTTTCTTTCGTCCAAGACTGAACTTCTTTTTTGCATTGTACCACGTATATCCTTATATACTGAAGAGACTCTTTCTTTCATAAAAAAGAAAATGTCAACTTCTGCTGTCATGAGTGCAAAGAAATATTTGTAATTTACTTTATGTTTTACATGTATCCAGAAAGTCATTCAAATACACTGATATATTCCTGAGGTCAGGTGATGCGTAACATCACAGCCTCTCCTTGACAAATGTCAACCCCGCCTTCTTGTGGTACACCCTGTTCCCACTAAAGAGGCTCTGACGACCGCCAATAGCGGTATAACTATACCATCGGGATTAGAGGAAACGCTATCCCACACTCACCAACCCGCTTGGCCAGCGTGGTGAGTTATGGCCAAAGCCGTCCAAAATGACTTCACAACTTAAATCTTGGCCCTCAGTCTCCAGCAGCTGGAATGTACCTGGCCAAGGCAGCGAACTTAAATCTTGGCCCTCAGTCTCCGGCAGCTGGAATGTACCTGGCCAAGGCAGCAGCCAGTGTGACATGAAGGCAGAGGGTGCTAAGAATCCCCGGAGGACCGGACTAGGCTGCCATCTGATGCTGACCTTGGCTACGTATAATGGACGCTCCCTATCCTATCTTCTGATTCAAGGCTTCTTGAATTGGAAGAGGAACTACAAAGGATCAAGTGGGACATCGTCGGGCTAAGTGAGGTAAGGAGAAAAGGAGAAGATCTCATTGAACTGAAAAGTGGACATCTCTTCTACTATCGTGGGACAGATACTGGCAGCACTAGTGGTGTTGGATTTATAATAAACAAGAAACTGAAGGATAAAGTTGTAGAAGTTGAAAGTTCCTCTGACAGAGCTGCAAGACTCGTTATCCAACTCTCGAGAAGATACCAGGCTCAGATTATTCAAACTTATGCGCCAACCACAAGTCATCCTGAAGAAGAAATTGAAGAATTTTATGAGGAAATTCGTCATCTAAATAATAAAGGTAAGCAACACTTGAAGATAATTATGGGAGATTTCAATGCAAAAATAGGGCAGCAGCAACAGAATGAAACTTCAGTAGGTAAATTCGGTCACGGCAACAGAAACCAGCGTGGAAATACTCTCGTTGAGTTTGCAGAGGCAGAAGGGTTTTTCATCTTGAACTCCTTTTTCAAGAAAAAGCCACACAGGAAATGGACACGGAGACATCCAAATGGGACGACAAGTGAAATTGATTTTATTATGTGTAACAAAAAATTCATCATAGAAGACTGCAGTGTGCTAAACAAGTTCAACACAGGTAGTGACCATAGATTGGTGAGATGTAAGATGCACCTGAACACTAAACTCGAACGTGGCAAGCTCATAAGATAAACAAAATGTATTGACATAACCAACCTTAAAAAACACCATAATACCTTCAAGTTGGAACTAAAGAACAGATTCTCTGCTTTAGAAGGCCTAACATTGGAAGAAGTGGATATTTCTGAAGTTAACAGAAAAGTAACCAAAGCTCTAATGGAAACAGCAACAAATTAGCTGGGTCTAAGAACAAGTTGCATGTGAACTAATTATCAGAAAAAACCAAAATGTTGATGCAAAAAAGAAGAGAGATGAAGACAACTAAAGAAGATGTGACTTCCAAAGTGAAATATATAGAGCCATGCAAGAGAGTATGAAAAAGTATCACTGAAGACGTAAGGAAATTAAACTGTGAACTAGTGAGGAAAGCAATTGAAAACAACCAAAACCTAAAGACAGCAAAGGGACATCTCAGTAAGGGAAGAAAACAGATTATGGCACTGAGAAAAGAAGATGGTTCTGTAACAAGAAATAGAGGCAAAATTTTGACAAGAGTGAAAGATTTCTACTCCAAATTATATGAAAGGGATGATACATGTATTCCAGACATCATGAAAGGTACCAGTACCAGAGTTCTTCCAGTCCTCCCAGCAGAAGTTGCACATGCAATCAAGAACATGAAGCAGGGAAAAGCTCCAGGAGAAGATGGAATTACTGTAGACATCATACAAGAAGCAAATGGAGAAATCGAAACAGTACTCGCCCAAATTTTCACTCAATGCCTTAATGAAGGGAAGATTCCTGAGGATTGGAATAATGCTACAATGATCCTGCTACATAAAAAAGGTGACATTGAGGATCTCAGGAACTACAGACTTATCAGCCTCCTATCAGTGGTTTATAAAATCTTCACTAAAGTTCTTTCACACCGCTTGAAGGTAACGCTGGACATGGCTCAACCGAGAGAACAAGCTGGATTCAGGAGTGGCTACAGCACAATAGATCATATCCACGTATTGAGAGAACTACTTGAAAGAGTGAGGGAATACGAACTTCCATTGTGCATGGCTTTTATCGATTATGAAAAAGCCTTTGATTCGGTGAAACCATCAGCAGTTACAATGGCTCTGAAATCCTGCGGTTTTGAAGATGCATACATTAATATTATTAATAACATCTATGAAAATGCAAGTGCAAAGATTCAGCTGTTTGAAAGTACAACACACATAAAAATTGGAAAAGGAGTGAGATAAGGTGACACCATATCTCCGAAGCTCTTTAATGCCACATTGGAAAATGTCTTTCAATCACTGAACTGGGAAAACAAAGGGAATAAAGATTAATGGAGATTATCTAATCCACCTTCGTTTTTCTGATGACGTAGTCATTTTTGCAACTACCCCATCAGAGCTGCAGAGTATGATCTAGGAACTTGCTGACAAGAGTAAAGAAGTGGGATTAAAAATGAACTTTCAGAAGACAAAAGTGATGTTCAATGCTTTTACAAAAAATGAAGATTTATCGATTGATGGCAAAAAGCTGGAGATAACAGACACGTACGTTTATCTTGGACAGCAGATATCAAGTGAGGGTCACATTGATGAAGAAATCAATCGGCATACAAAACTTGCCTGGAGAGCTTTTGGAAGAAACAGCATAATTTTCAAGAGCAATATGCCATTATGTCTTAAAAGAAAAGTGTTTGACCAATGCATCCTTCCAGTGCTTACATTTGGTGCAGAGACGTGGACCTTAACTAAATGAGACATACAAAGGCTGCAGACAACTCAAAGCAGCATGGAGAGGTGCATGTTCGGTGTAACCAGGAGAGATAAGAAGAGGAACTCGTGGATCCGAAAAATGACAAGAGTGGAAGACATTATGATCAGAGTTAAATCCCTGAAATGGCAATGGGCTGGACATACTGCCAGAAGGACAGACCATCGATGGAGAGCCAAAATTTTAGATTGGATTCCAAGGGACAGGAAAAGACCCAGAAAAAGACCACATGGGAGATGGGTGGATGAAATTTGAAAGTATGCGGGAGTGACATGGAGGAGACTGGCACAAGACAGACCGTTGTGGAGGAAACTTGGGGAGACCTTCGTCCAGCAGTGGATTGATAATGGTTGACAATGATGATGATGATGATTCCTGAGTCAATTAAAAAACAGTATGAGACAGGGACTAAATTTAGTTGGCTATTGAAAGGGAAGAAAACCAATTAGTTGCTTAATGGGAAAATAAACAAAACTGCCTCTTTAGGTAAAAAACAAAGTCAAAGCCATAATTTCTGATAGAATCAAATTAAAGCTGAGCATTTTTTTTACTCTAAGTACAACAGTAATCTTATTTACGTTTATTAAAAAATTAATTAAAAAAGTATCTTATAGATAAAAATTGATTCGATGGCTTCAAATGTTAAATAATGTTTCATTCAGGCATTGCTATTTTTATGATAATCCAGGCAGAGTTAAAAAAATTGTGACAGGCGATATGAAAATAATTCAAGCAGTTTCATTCATGATGCCTCAGCTTGTTTTGCTGATATATATTTTTGTGAATGTAGTGTCTGTAAACAATCAAAAATATATAAGAAAAACTTAAATGGCTGTTACTGAAAAACCTTTCAACTATTTATAGCTGCTACTTTTGGATAGAATTCTTAAATGACAGTAAAAATGCTTAAGGTACATTACCTCTCAAATTTTCGATCTACACACTAGATCATCGTCAGGATTTCCTGCGTCTTACTACATCCACTGAACTGGTGACCAAGCCTGGTTCATTTGCCATTCAGCATGGTCATTGATGTTGCCACCTTGTGTCTCCTAAATTTCCAGGGATTCCTCTAATTTCTAAATAATTGAGTGGGATTGATGCTTGATAACTTGTAAGAAGCCGCATTCCATTTTGTGGCCAGTTTGTTATATGTGCCTGTCTAATCCTGTTTAGACAACAAACTGGCCACAAAATTGCACATACAACAAACTGGCCACAAAATAGCACATACAACATACTGGTCACAAAATGGCACATACAACAAACTCACCACAAAATGGAATGAAGCTCCTTAAAAGTTATCAAGCATCAATCCCACGCAATTATCCGGAAATTAGAGGAATCCCGGGAAATTTATAAGACACAAGGTAGCAACATCAAGAACCATGCTGGGTGGCAAATCAACCAGGCTTGATCACCAAACCTGTGGAAGTAATAATAATCAGGAACTCTTGTTGATGATCTAGTGCAGCAGTCGGCAAACATTTTTTTTAAGGGGCCAAATAAAAAAATATTTTATAATCTGCAGACCAAGAGGCAAACATGAGCATATTTATGTAGGTATTTATTATTTTCTTGTTATTTAAGTAGCTAGGACTACTTAAATAACAAATAATAATAAGTAGACTAAAAAAGATGTAATAAACTAAAAACAACATAATAATAATAATAAATAGACTAAAAAATAATGTAATACATATTAATAATAAGCAGCCTAAAGAAAGACTACAATTGTTTGAAATATAGCTGTACTAATGAGAATGGAATTGCTTTTGTGGGGATAACATTTCACCAAATTGGAGTTCAAAGTTAGTACTCCCTTATCATCAAAATTGATTGCAACTGCTCATCTGTTAATGCTTTACATATTTCATCTACGAAAATACCTTTTTACACAGGTAGGTGCTGTTAAATACAGATATATATCCTGAAGCACATGATCTTAACTGTCTATATTCATGGCTTGGAAGACATTTATAGAATTCTGCTAGATTTTTTTCTTGAAATTTGCCTTTTAGCATGTCATCACTTTGTAGATTATTCACATCTAGTTGAAGGTTAAGTGGAAGCTCCTCAACTGTACAGTTGAATGGATTTTGAAATATGGAAAGGTCTTCTGCACACGCATCAAGATCCAAAAAATGCTGCTGGAACTATGTATGAGCTCAGAAAATATATTTGCTGCAAATTTGTGTGGGAATGGAGATTTCACTTCTATTAATTTTTGATAGCATGGGAAATGCACAATGCAGCTAGACATGATTTGTGACTCAATCAGTGCCAGTTGTCGTCGAAATGACTTTACCGCATTATAAGTTTCATATACGAGCACTGTTTCGCCTTGTAGTTTTAAGTTGAATTCATTAAGAAATTCTATGGTAGAAATTCTATGGTATCTGCAGCAAAAGCTAATTTGCAAAGCCATTCTGTGTTCAATAATACCGGTTGGGGGTGGTTTTCCTTGTTAAAAAAATTTTAATCACTCCTCTGAGTTCAAAAAATCTTAATAAAACTTAACCACTGCTGAGCCATCAAACTGCTGTATAGCCCGGCAAGTCAAGATATTCAGCTCCCATTTCTGATTAAAAAAAATCACTGAACTGACAATGGTCAAGTCCATGTGAGCGAATGAAGTTCACCGCTGACACAACTAGACCAAGAACGCCTGATAGATTTAAATATTTCCCACAAAGTAACTGCTGGTGAATAATACAATGAATAACCATAGGCTTTGAACACCTTGCATTTTCACAAGCCTCATAAATTTTTCCAACAACGAGGTGGAAGGCCAGATTTGGCCTAAGGGCCGTAGTTTAACGACCCCTAATCTAGTGTATAGATCAAAAATTTGAGAGGTAATGTACCTTAATAAATTTATCCTCTATAATTCCTGTTAAGTATTTATGGTACTGAAAGTAATTAGAGGATGCCATGAAGTCATTAATTATTAGAATAAAAATGCTAAAAACTTAAATCAATCCCCTCACCTCTAAGACAGAATACTTAAATTTTCATTTTATATTATCACTTTTAAAAAAATATATATATTGAAAATTTTGTTATTCTTCTGGAATCTATAATTTGAGAACTGCAAGAGTTTAAGATTTCTGGAGATCATAAAAAAGTTAGATCATAAAAAAGTTATAACCCTTGCTCCCTCAAATGGTGATGCATCATGGAGCGACTTACTTGAAAAGCATCAATTCTATACAACTTTTAGTTTTTGTTGCCACTCCATGTTATCATGCACCAAGGAAAAAAAGAATTTCAACATATAATTTTTTGAAAATTTTCAAAATCATTATAAAATTGTTACATATCACATTAAACCTTCTTTAAATTCCTTTTTTGTGAACCTATTTAACTTTCTGTTTCTGTTAAACCCTCATATGTAAATTTCACTTATCTCTTGTTACTTTCTGAACTTTTTTTTTTTTTTTTTTGATTGGAGGTTTAACGACCACCGTGAGCAACTCAATGGGCTATAAGCAGTCGCCCGTCCCTAATTTAGGGTCACTGGTTCCAGGGAAGGGAGAGAGCCAGTGCCGTAAGACAAACACAACATCCATGCCTGACCGGGATTCGAACCCGGACCCCTTACGGACGAATGATCAGAGGCCAGCGCCTTAGACCACTGCGCCACCGGGGCGGCCTTTTCTGAACTTAACATCATGTATAAGCTACCAAAAACTTCTGTTTAAGTGGCAGCACTGGTCAAACAACAGAAAAATTGAAGAATCTTGGAGTGTTTTGTGTGTTAGGTGGTGAGATATCATTATTAAGCTATTCAATTTAAGGTAAAAATGGTATATTCACTGAGAATTTAGAGTAGCTACTATTTTCCAAGGCCCAGAATTTTGTTTACAAAAATGAGTGGAGGTAGTAAAATTTTGCTTTTTAATTTCCTTTTAGAAATTGAAAAAATGGCCACTCATTGACATTGATTCAAATACTAAAACAGCATAGCTTTCATGTTATATGAAATATATACACATTATTCCATGAAAATAAATTTATTGTTAATGAATGATGGATGGCTCTACTATGGAAGGGTTCAATATTGTTTTTTAATTTTAATTCCACCTACAAATAAAAAAAGAAGAAAGATAAAAGGATAAAATACCTTCTTATAGACTGATATAGCAGGATGGGAAGACAAATGTTCATACTGTATTTTCTTATTATAACACAGTGACACTAAACTTGATTTTACAAATGTGCAGCTCTGAAATATGATGTTTAACTAGTTGTGGCTTATAACCGTTTTCAGTAACATTAAATTCCAGGTGTCATTTCCAATATGTATATATATGTATAAGGTTTTGAAAACACCACACGGTGTGACAAAAGGCCTCAGCCCAGTGTAAGCTCACTGCCTTCAATCGACTTGTTTCTGGGGAGGAAGAGGGACAATGTATGCATGTATGGTTTCATTTATTTTATTATATAATATGCTAATTGAATTACATAAGAATGAAGTTGACTAGTGGGTATTTATGAAAAATAATAGTTTGTAAGAGAAAAAAAAGTTATTTTAAAAAAAACTAACAATTAGTTCTTTGTTAAAAATCAATAACAAAATTAATAGAAACAAAAAATGTCATAATTGAAATTGATCTAGTACATATTTACTAAGTAATGTCTAAAATAGAGATGAGTTTGGGCTCAATTTTAGGAGCCTGGGCCCAGATTCTTGGGAAATTTTGCTTATCAAGGCTTTTTTTTTTTTTTTTTTTTTCTTTTGATTGGAGGTTTAACGACCACCGTGATCAACTCAATGGGCTATAAGCAGTCGCCCGTCCCTAATTTAGGGTCACTGGTTCCAGGGAAGGGAGAGAGCCAGTGCCGTAAGACAAACACAACATCCATGCCTGACCGGGATTCGAACCCGGACCCCTTACGGACGACTGATCAGAGGCCAACGCCTTAGACCACTGCGCCACCGGGGCGGCCTTATCAAGGCTTGCATTTATGCATTATACACTGGACAAAGAAATGGCCAAAGCAAGGATTAGTTTTAAAAATCATTAGTTTAAAAAGTTTAGTTCAGTTAATCCACTTCACAATATTAATATGTTTTTAGAAATACTATGCATAAAGCCAAATGTTCTAAAATGTGGATTTGAAAATAAATAAAGAATCAACGTACCCCTCGACAGTATCAGGGGAATCAGTAATTTTGGTAAAAGCTGAAGAAAAGAAAATCGTTTAGAAACAAAAAAATCCATTCGTTATTTCTTTTTGATTTCTAAATTTACTTTTATTTTGAATAAATTGCATTATAAAACGTACAACACTGTACAGACAGTTGCAAGTGTTTGAAATTTTGACTCTAGAAAACTAATCTTTGCAATATAATTTACATATATGCTGATTGGTAAAGGTAGTTTAGAGTGATGTAGTGGAATATAAAAAAAAGTACGTTGAGAAATTTCCAAAATAAAAAAAAAAAAAGAATGTAAAAGCATTCCACACCAGATTATTCTGCATTTTGTAGCATTAACAAAGCTTTGCACTTAATAGTATAATAATCACAATATTATCATATGTGTGTGCAGTTTCCAGATCAAATTAATCATGAAAAAAGAAAGAGAGAGAACTGCAGCTAATGCTTCAGCACTTCAACTTGATCTTCTTTTCTTTAAATCTCAACTTGCTGCACTAAAAACCAACGTCACCCCAAAAATCGCAGGAGTGAAGAAATTAAAAAAAAAAAAAAAAAAAAAAAAACAATACTTCTAACTGCCCAATTTTGGTAATTAATACATCATTTTAAAGATAAGATTCTTGATTTTTAATAAAATACAAAAAATGGGAATGTGTTTTTTCCCCAGTTTTTCAATACCAGACCTCCTTAAACTAATCCTTGCTTGGGCCATAGCTTTGGACAATGCATAATGCAAGTCTTGCTAAGAAAAATTTGTCTTGCAATGGCAGCTAGCTTAGGAAATTGAAAATCCTTTAAGCATGGTAACAAATCCACAATGAAATTCAACACGTGTAATTCAACCGGGGCTCAGAATTACACGTGTTGAATTAATTGCAGTAATGAAATTCTGTCAAGTCATGTAACTCCGAGCCCGGGCCCGGGCTTTTGGTAGTTAATGAATTCTGAGCCCGTGCCCGAGCTCATCTCTAGTCTAAAAGCCTGTCCCTCCTCAAAAATGTAAAAATGAATGGACAATTGGTGGAAGTAACATGCTACATGCTAAAATGTGGAAAAATGAATAGATCAAGAAGTTGAGTTATGCTCATATTTTTATGAGATCATTTGTTTAATTAGTTTTGATTTGACATGTTATGACGAAGTAAATTTCTCCATTTTTATGACAGGAGCAGGATTCGAACGCACAACTCTCGGCTCCAGAGCTCCGAGTTCTATCCACTATACTACACTGGTATGTGCTCTCACCGCTATCTGCCTTTCTCTTCTGCGTCCTGGCAGTCATCCGAAGAATAATGTGCATTTGAGAAATCCCAGACAATTTGGTGTATAAAACGTAACATCACAATGATTTTTTTTTTTTTTTTTTTTGAAGCGCTGAAGAAGGGATTTTTATTTTTCTTGTCTTGTGGTGTGGAAAGAACATCACACCATTGTGATAAACTTAACAGCCAGAAGACCATCCTGGAAGTTTGGCGCCAATATGAAAAAGGAAATTTTCCCATTTTTATTCCAGGGGCAGGATTCGAGCCCACAACTCTCAGCTACGGAGCTCCGAGTGCTATCCACTATACTACACTGGTACGTACTCTCACTGCTATCTGCCTTTATCTTATGTACGCCCTGCCGGGCAGGCATGTCACAACGTTTTGACTTTAAAACCTATTAAGAATGTTTTTGATATCCTTATAGGTAATTGCGACTTAAAAGATGTTTCTTCGGTGGGAATTTCCTGTTACAGAGTTTATCATTTGGGAGACATTTCCCAGCAGTCTTTCAAAGTTTTATTATTTTTATTATAAAGGGAATGCATAACCTAAAATTATTGTTTTGTCAATTATTTCAAGGGTTCTCCAAAAATAAAAAGTAAAACTCCTTTTATTGGACCAATCAATTCAACATAAGGAACTGCATCCGGAGAATGGTAAATGTACTAAAGGTAATTTCTCCTTTAGCGTATCATGCTTGGTGTCATCTATCTTCACTTCAGGTAAGTGGGAGCTTGTAGCCAAGTCGAATAATAGGGTGATAGCTAAAGCTTAGCCTGGAAACGCTAACCCAGAAAAAAAAAAAAAAAAACTTGTGGCAATCATAAAGAAAAGGAATGACAGAAATAATGTAATTTAATACCAATTACTTTAAAGTTTTGCTAATAATAAAACCAATGCTACAGTTGTGTAAAAAAGGAAGCAATAAAATTGGGATGTTTTGGTAACTACTCTACAAGCACCTGTTTCCATCTTGGAAGCTTCTAGTAAACATTAAATGGGGAAGACAAAGTCAATATTTAAATTATAAGGAAATTAATAAAAAATCATGTTACATTACTGATACTTTATGAAGTGAAATGCAATAGCAGTACCAAAAATCATTTTAAATACCTCAGCCGTAGTATGGAATCTCCTTAATATTAAAAGGTACACTGTTTTATATTTTTGACTGAATCAGTGTCTTTAACTTTAAGGTTTGCAACCAATTGAATCATGGCCTGAAAAAAATAAGATGATTCTCACACAGCTTGAAAATAGTGTGACATTAAGTACCTTTTCTATTGGGAAAGGTAGGATGCATTAGCAGTTGCAGTTGACAAGGGTGTACCGACTGTATATTGAGAGATGTTTCATATAGAGTATGTCTCGTTCAGGCACAAGGGAGGGCGTTATGCAAGGGTGGTGGTAAATTTAGGATTGACTGTATCACGAAAATGTATATTGTGTACAAGTAAATGGTGCTGTATCAAAATGGTTTTCTATTGGTGCAGGAATCAGACAAGGTTGTGTAATGTCCCCATGGCTGTTTAATATATTTATGGTTGTGTGCATGCACGATGCCAAAATAGACAATACTGGTTTATGTCTCAGTAATATTAAATCCCTTACTCAAGGCTTTACCCAGATATATTTATTTGGTTCTAGTTCCAGTTGCATAAATTTTCATTTAATCTTCCTTCCCTCAGAGTTCTTTTGGATTTTTACACACGTTTCTGGCCCCTTGATTTTAGTCAAGGCCTGTTCTCAATGTAGGATTAACCAAAGTTGTGTTTACTTTTGAAGACATTAAAGTATAACACAAGGCAGCTCACCTTGGTGCATGATACATCAATAAAATCAATCCATGGTTTAAAACCTGAGTTGATGAACCATAACTTTAATTATGCTCAAGATGCAAGTTAAAACCTGAAGATAATTAAAAACACTTCATAAGAACTTTTTCCCTTATCACACTCAGTTTACTCTAGAGCTTTTACCCATTCGTCGGATGAAACTCAGCGTCACAAAGAAATCAATAAGGTGTTTAAGATAACCAGACAACATGATTTTTCGGACCATGTTGCAAAGTTGTTTTAAGAAAGCTCTCTAATAATTCCACTGTCACCTTAGAACGTGCAAAGAGGAACCTAGGTACATAGGTTTTATTGCATTCCACCCTATCATCACTCCAGCCTTAAAAAACATCTACAGATTTGATATAGACTTTGGGTCAAAAACTTGCAATATTCTCTCTTTGGTCAAAAAAGATCGAGACAAAGTCCCGATGTTGAATAGAGGAGACGTCTACTCCATCCTGTTAACCAGTAGCGATACACAGGATCCCAAATTAGCATACATCGGATCAACACGCCATACCTTGGGAATAAGATTTAAATAACATAAATACGACATAAAAAAATGGGCTACCGACAACCACTCTCTCTAGACTGGTTAATTCTAGTACCTACTCTCTGATCTGGGATGAAGCACATGTTATGTCTTCCCCGATACACCAATCTACACTATTATTTGTGGAAAGCCTTGCTATATTCCAGACGGGAACAGGATGCTGTAATGATGACCAGCCTCAATTTGTTTTGACTGCTTGGAAACATTATTTGTCAACATTACTGTAAGCATCTTTTGCAACTTGAATCTTTTTTTTTTTAATGCACTACATCTGTTTATATGGATATGATATGAGTTGTACTTGTGATATGGGTATACACTACATCTGTTTAATATATTGATATGAGTTGTACATTTTCCATATGTTAGTAACGTTCCCTACCTTTTTGGAGCCTCTTTTCAGATAACCTATTCCATCTCTATCACCCCCTCCGCCCCCTCCGCCCCCTACAACCCCCGTTTCCCCAGGTACCTTTTAACTGCTTTTTGTACTTATTCTACCTTTTCTACATATACCCTCTTTCCTGTCAACCTATTTGTGTCTCACTTTGATATCAGTTAACGATGTAGATATCCTGGTGGCCACTAAGGGACCACTACACATGTCATTGTCGAGACCTATAAATTAATGTGTTACTCTGTCTTATGTTTGCATTTCTCATCTGGTGATGGGATTCAGGGTGGACCCAAAAGTTCTTATGAAGTGTTTTTAATTATCATCAGGTTTTAACTTGCATCTTGAGCATAATTAAAGTTATGGTTAACCAACTCAGGTTTTAAACCATGGATTGATTTTATTGACGTATCGTTCACCAAGATGAGCTGCCTTGTGTTTTACTTTAATGTTTTTAGCTGCACAAAAATATTAATAGTACTTTTGAAGAATTTAAATGTTGTTGCCAGGTTCCTCATACTGTTGCCAAATACTAAGCAGTAATATTCGTGTGGTGCAGATTGCTGTATGTTGATGACACAGCCCTGTTGGCAGAGAGCAAAAGTGAGTTGCAGAGTATGTTGTCCCAGATGTACGAAGTTTGCATGAAATTCAAATTGAGTATAAATAAGAGAAAAACCAAAGTTATGGTTTTCGAGCGAGGAACTGTTAGTACTGAACACAAGATAAGTCTAAATGGTGCAGTGATTGACCAGGTGAATGAGTTTATGCATTTAGAAGGCATGTTTGACAAAGAACAAATTAGATGGTAAAATTAGTATGCAAGTGAAATCTTCGTTGAAAGTCATATCTGCTTTATGAGGATTTCATTGGAATGATGATTTTTCAAAGGAGTCCCGAATGGCTGTGCCTGTGTATGAAAGTGCAATTGTTCCTACTCTGATGTACGGCAGTGAAACTTAGGTACTGCCGAAGAGACATAGTTGTTTGTATGCTGGATAACTGCTTTACTTACGAGGGGTTTGTGGCAAGACATGTTCTGATTGTGTGAGGAATGAAGATGTGTTGCAGCTGTGTGATGTGAAGCAAAATGTTGTTAGCAAGGTGGAGACTAATATGCTTCCCACAAAATATGAAGCTTTTGGTGGGAAGCGAGAATTACCCAATTAAACTGCACAACGTAATAACACAAAACAAAATACACTGGGATGATCTGAACAGCACCAATTCCCAAAGCACCCAGAACTTCCAGTATTTCGTTAGACAGTCCTATGCCCTTTCTGCAGTTGGGAAAAAATAGTTACTGATTTTTAAAAGCATTGATCATATCTTACTTAAACTTCGCAAGATCTGTTCGTAAAGTCAAGCAGACAGGTACACGTGGCTATAAAAAATAATAATAATAATATGGAGATTAAATATTCAGCTGGGAGAATTGCAATTCATTTTCCTGTGTCATGTGACATTTGGTAGTTGAATGCTCTTTCCACTCGGCTGTAATAAGACAGCATGCAGCTCAGAGGTTTATGCATCCACAGCTTATCGGTTGGCAACCAGCAGTTCCACATAGCACATGAACCTGTGCTGTGAAAACCACTTTACATGCTATTTGCAAATGGTGATTGCCGAAGCATCGCAGTGAGTAGGTACCGATTTTCAAATTTCATTTTGACCAATTTAAATGCCAAAAGTGCATGCTCCACAGACACATATGGCATCATAAGCCCACAAATAATGGGGAAACATGAGTTTTACAAAGAACTTTGGGTAAATTACATGATGCCACTAAAGGAAACTAGTACCTTCTGAGAGAATACCTAGAAAGCTCATTCATACAGTTTTCTACATTACAACTGAGCCTTGAAAGAATACACTTCTGCAAAAATTTTTAGTAGAGGAGACCAGGCTAATAAGAGACAAAAAGTCCCATGACTGCGTCTCCAACTGTAAGTGGACCAACTATGTGAAAAATTATACTACCACTCCTTAACTATGGTAAAAAAATTCAGGGCAATTCTATTGTGACTACCGTATATACTCACGTATAAGTCAACAACCCCCCCTCACTTTTCAGAGGAAAAAAATCGTAAGAAATCGGAAACTCGCGTATAAGTCGATCCTGGAATGAGAAAAAAAAAATTTCAATGAATTTATTCAAAAACATTTGAAAACGAAAAAAATTATATTTATAATACTAAATTTAATTTGCATACCCAAAAACTTCATCGGAACCCTTCAAAATCCGATTCCGAGTCAGACTCGCCAAACAGTTCAAAAAAGTCTTTCTCCGTCATCGGCGCGTCATCATAAATATCAGTATTCCCATCTATACCTGTGTCATCAGAATCACTGTCATCATCACTCATAAAAATCTCATCATCCTCTGTGCCATCAAGTTTTTTACTAATGCAACATTTCTTGAATGATTTCACGACCATTTCCGCAGGTATCGCATCCCAAGCATCCTTGACCCATCGCACAATCAAAACGATATTCGGCTTCCTTAGATTTCCGCCCTTCTTTTCAGTCGACAAATCGGAACTTATCCAATCTGCCCAATACCTCTGCACATTGTCCTTGAAGGGCTTATTAAGGCTGACATCTAGTGGTTGAAGAACAGATGTCAACCCACCTGGGATGACAGCAAGAGTTGTTTTTGAATTTTCTGCAGTTTTTTTCACTTCTGCACAACGGTGTGCAACAAACATATCCCACACCAAAAGAGAAGGTTTCCTCAAAAGTGCACCTGGCCTTTTGTTCCACACCTTCTTTAACCAGTCAATTGTTCCGGATTCGTTCATCCATCCTTTTTCATGGGCACGAACGAGCACACCAGACAGAAAGACAACGCTTTTCGGCAGAGTTTTGTGTTTGAAAATAATTACCAGAGGTAGCTTACTACCGTCGACCAAACAGGTAAGAACAACTGTGAAACTGGATTTTTCATGGCCAGTCATTTTGATCAAGATTTTTTTTCGCCCTTTTGGTTCACCGTCTTATTTCCAGGAAGGTCAAAACCTCATGGCGGTTTCATCCATGTTCCCTATTTGGGAAAGTTCAAAAGCAGTCTCTTTCCTCTTTTGAATTACATACTTTTGAAATTCCATTATCTTTGCTTCGAGGTCACGAGGTAACTTTTGTGCAATTTTGGTGCGCTGGCGTAGACACAACCCATAGCGGTTCATGAACCTTGTGCACCAACCTGGTGAGGCACGAAAAGTGTTATTTGCGGCTGCAAACTTTTCATCTTTTGTGAGCTTCATTGCTCGCAAACGTATACCAGTTCGCGTTAGAATGTAACCATTTTGTCTGCAGCCCACAATCCAATCATTCAAGACACTTTCCAGCTCTGGGAAAGATGTCATTCCACGGCGCAGCGCCTTTTGCGATTTTGGGATTTTCACCAAGTCCGGTTTTTTTTTACGCCAATCTCGAATCAGTTTTTCGTTAATGCCAAATTGATGTGAAGCAGCACAGTTGTTAGTATTTTCTGCAAAAGAAACCACTTTCAACTTGAATCCTGCATTATAGGACATCCGTTTCTTTACACAATCCGTGTCACCCATAATAGGAGAAGCGAGACACGTGCGATTAAGAACAAGAAAAACACGTGCGATTAAGAACAAGCAACACCTAACACTGGCTGTCGCATGGCTCTGTTACGTCGAAGGTCAGCGCAATCAACTGGTAGTCAGAAGGGCGGAGCTTTCTATGCGCGGCTGTGACTACGCTGTGGATACGCAAAGCCAGGAGAGAGGAGACTTTTCAAAGCGCGGAGAAATTCGGAGGGTTGCGATTTTGTAATTAATACCGCATCGGCATTTTTATTTCTTTTCGGGATGGATATCCTTTTGCCTCATGGAAAGAACTTTTGGACTTACGATTTTTTAGACCCCGCGTATAAGTTGACCCCATTACTTTGAAGCTCTCATTTTGTCCCAAATTTCTCGACTTATACGCGAGTATATACGGTACTTCCATAAAAAATATGAACTTGAAAAAAGGAATTCCAAAATGAATTTGATTTGTTACAAAACGTGCGTGAATAATTGTGATTAAAAGAAAAATCACTTCCATGGTGCTATTTTGCAGTGAAGATCATTAGTAGAAGTGTCTCTTATTACCCCGTGTTTTCATTAGCCTGGGGTAATAAGAGACAGGCATTTACAAAGAAGTTTTTGCTCTTGCTTTCAGGTACACAGTACCCAGGACGTACACTAAGAGGAACATTCGCGTCCAGTACAGCCAGGAGGTCAGCTGGCTATTCAGCATGCCAGGAAAGGCGCGACTCTAGCAGAAGCAGCTCGGCAACATGTGCCAAAATCTACCCTGGGGAAACACTACAAAGCTGAAGGTGGCACCAAACCTTCTGGTGGCAGAAAGCCAGAATTATCACCTGAGGATGAAGAGACACTGGCAGAGTACCTTCGAGTGTGTGGAGTTTATGGGGAAGGTCTCACTAACCAGGAAGTAAAAGAAATAGTGAAAGAATTTGTGATGAAGAACTTGAATACATGGTGGGGTTCCAGTAGCTCTGATCCAAACCTTGCCCTCTATAAAGGTGAAACTCTTTCCTCCCAACGTGTGCGTGGTGCAGATCCATATGAAATCAACAGTACCTACGATACCCTGCAAAAGGTGTATGAAAGGGAGAATATTACAGACACAGACCAGTGGCATGTGTACAACTGCGATGAAACTATTTTTAATCATAATCCCAGAGACTGTACAGTGGTAGCCCCTAAAGGATGTAAGCAACTTTCTAAGAGCATTCCAGGTTCTGGAAAGACCAACACCACTGTCCTTGCATGTGGGAATGCTGCTAGGGATAAGTTGCCATCCCTTGTGATATTCACAGGCAAGAAGCTTTGGAGTTCGTGGATACCAAAACCAGAAGATTAGTTTCCTGGCACTGTTTATGCGGCCCAGGAAAAAGGTTGGATGGACAGTACAATATTTGCCAGGTGGCTTGCAGACGTTTTTGTTAAAACCGTTTCAAGTGTGGAAAACTGAAAAAACAAGAAAGTAGTGCTAGTGTTTGATGGGGTCTCATTTCACATCAACTATGCGGTAGCAAAGTTGGCTACAGGAAACCAAATTATGCTATTCAAATTCCCTCCTAACCAAAGTCACTACCTCCAACCTATGGACAAAACAATTTTCCTTTCATTAAAACAAGAGTGGAACAAACACCTTCTTGAATGGATCCGAATATATCTAGGTGAAATTTTTTGAAAAGAATACTTTGCAAACTTTTTAAAGGGCGTTTGGGAAAGTGTGTTCAGTCTAACATCAAATCTGGTTTCATATCCAGTGGATAGAAACAGATTTTTAATCACAGCCTATGATCCAGTGAAACTACTCCGATACTGCAGGCAGAATAGAGGAACAACAGAACATGATGCAAAGACAGAACAGCCCAAAATGACCACATCTCATGAGCAGATTCTCCCCCACACAGCAACCCACATTGTGCAGTCATCATTATCTGCAACTCCATCAGCATTGCCAGCTGTTTCTTCATCAATGCCAGCATCTGCATCATCTCCATCTGTCCATACTAGAACCCCAACATGCACAACTGTGCCAGCATCTGCCCCTATGCCTGTAACAATGGCAGTTCATGATGACCAACATGCACCGTCAACAAGTTCTGGAAATTACAGAAGCTAACCACAGTTCAAGTTTTGAAATGTTCATCAGGACAAAACTAACAGAACAAGTTAGACTTACAGCCCAAAAAAGTGGAACTGTTCAGAAACCAAAGCAGAAGATTATACTAGCAAGTGTTGATTGGCATTATATTAACTTCAAAGGAAGCAATGACAAGGCTCAAAGGAAAAGGACAAAAGTAGGTCTAGGCCAAATAATAAGCGAGGAGCCAAAGGTGCACCAGCAAAACAAAAGAAGGAAAGGCAAGACACAGAAAGGAAATCTGCCAAAGAAACTGACTTAGGGCTACGCCCAACAAAGAGGTCTCAGAAATACACTGAAGCTTCAAGTGATTCCTCTTCAACTGAAGATAAAAACCTAAAACTCACAGATGCATCAGAAATGGACTGTGCTACTGAAGAAGATTCTGACACCAAAGAATCCAACTCTAAGGATGTGGAGGTGCTCCTAGAAAATTATTATGCCATCTTCTATGATGAAGCCGGGTGGTTTATTGGACGAGTCATTGATTTCCAGGATGAAAATGAAAGCAAAGTGAAATTCTTGACCAGAGATCTTGACCAATTCAAATGGCCAGTGCACAATGACATTCAGGTTGCCCCCAATGACTACATCACATATGGACCAGTGAAATTAAGTACAGCCTATCGATTTACTATTTCCATGCATCAAATGGTAAAAATTAACTAATTATTTAAACAGTGGAAAAAGGAATGTTAACATTGTAGGTATCTTAATTTCCCCATTTTGGTTCTTAATGTTCTTCAGTGTACTTATTTTTACACTATGAAAAGGTTTGGTGGTAGAAAATCAATTGTCAATGTTTTTCCTTTTTGACCACTGCTGTCAGTTTTTCGGTGAAAAACAGCAATTTATTCTCAAGTTTTCAAACATCATCAGAAAGAGGAAAAAGCAAGAGCCCAATGAGAAAAATACAGGTAATAATATACTATATGAACTTTATGTATACTAATTTGTTTGAGCCTATCTCCAAATTTAATTGGAAATTTGATTGCATATTGACAGACAATTGAAATTTTGGATTTCATTTTGAGGTCAAAACGTAATTCCTTATTAAATCTGAACCAGTAGAGATATTTAGAAACCATCTACACTGATGTCTTCAGAATTTTAAGCTGTATCTCTTATAACCCTACCATTGTCACACAGTAAGGTACATGGACAGGGGGTGGTCTGTCTCTTATTACCCCAGTTGGGGTCAGCTTGTGATAATAAGAGACACAATTTGTCTACCCTAAACCATCATCATTGAAAATATATTTTCTTTGCGAATGTTCCCCTTATGTAGTTGCACCCAGAAAAAAATATGATGCCTTTATCACCATCATAGATTAGGAGAAAATTAAAAGGGGGTTCTCTTATTACCTCGGTCTCTCCTAGTATGTTTCATTAAGTTTTCCCCTTGCATGAATACGCAAGTGTCTTGAAAGATTACTCTTCTGTGTAAATTTCCTGTTGCAGATTTCACATTCATGAGGTTTTTCATCTGCATGGGTGAGCAAATGCTTTGAAAGAGCCCCCTTTGCAGAGAATTTCATATTGCAAACTTCACATTCATGTGGTTTTTTACCCGTATGCACGAACAAGTGTCTTAAGAGGTAACGCTTCTGTGAGAATCTCTTGTGGCAAATATCACAGTCATGGGGTTTTTGACCAGTATGAGTCAGCAAATGAGTTGAAAGAGTACTTCTCTGTGAGAATTTCTTGTTGCACATTTCACATTCATATGGTTTTTCACCTGTATGTGTGAGCCTATGCTTCAAAAGAGTACTTTTTTGTATGAATTTCACGCTGCATATTTCACATTCATAAGGTTTTTCACCTGTATGAGTGAGCAAATGACTTGAAAGGTATGCTTTCTGCATAAAAATCCTGTTGCACACTTCACATTCAATGGGTTTTTCACCTGTGTGAGTGACCATATGCCTTGAAAGAGTAGCTTCCTGTGAGAATTTCTTGGAACATATTTTGCATTCATGCAGAATCACACCTTCATGAGTGAACAAATGTCTCGAAAGATTACTCTGCCTTGAAAATTTCTTACTGCACATTTCACATTCATGCAGCTTTTCACTTGTGCAAATCAGCAAATGTCTTGAAAGCAACAGCTTGTGAGGAAATTTCTTTTTGCACACTGTACAGACATGGATTTTTTCATTTGTATAAGTACACAAGTTGCTTGGATTTTTATTGTGTGTGAATTCCTTGCAATCCATTCCTCACCAATATGGTGTTTGATAATCAATAATGAATAAATTCTTTGCCAAAAAAATTTTCAGTTAAACTCTTTGAATGTTTTTTTTAATTTTTGAACTGTTGACAAGGTGCAGCTTTCTGTGTTAATTTAGCAAATGACATGTACTGTTTTTGAGGAGTTTTACAGGCACAGATGCAGGTAAGGTTTAAATACACATTTACCTTCTCATATTTAAATAAAGTGTGTGAGATCATTGTCCATCAGGGATCTACAAATTAGGAGGAGTAACAGGTTGAGTGTGTTCCTTCCAACTACTCGAAAATATGCTTAAATGTACTTGCTCCTAAGCTAACACATAAATTTCCATTACAAGAATGTTCCCTTATACCATAAATCAGTTTCTATCCACACTTCCATATTTTTTGTTGAACAAAATTTAAAACTCACGACGTTCAGAAAATTTCCTAAATACCTATTCGAAGTGAAAATCAGCAAGAAGAAAATACTTCAATATTCTGTTTGATAGCTATTTAATGAAGTCAAAATTATCATCATCCTTGCACTCTACATACTATTTCTTCATTTATGAGCAATATTTTTCATAGAACTGCTAACTCTTTATTCAAAGTTAGGTTTGGCGCACTCTGTAAATGCTGCATTTATACCAAGCTAGTTTTCTAACCGCCAATAGTTTGTAAGAGTGTCGAAAAATGAGTAAAAATTTATGCTGACCGTAAAATGAACGAGTTCTTAATAAAACATATCAACAATAATAGACGTTACACAGCGATAAAACTTTTATCATAAAAAAAAAAAAACCTTGGAAGTTGACTTTCTTACAAAACAAAAAATGGATCACTTGCGTGTTGAACTCACGGATCCAAATAAAGGGTGAATCTCTGTCGATTGCTCAGATCTGTAAAGTACGATAGATGCCTTCGCCATAACTATAATTTCATTTAACAAAATATGTACTTACAACTTAGAACATAAAAAATTTTTTAGATGCATTCACGAGGAACCATCAATTTTAAATGCTAATTTCTCAACCTTGATTATGTGTGATTGTATGCCCACAATATAGAACCAGTTTCCTTTTCATACAGATGTTCCCGCAAACTACGGTTCCCAAAGCTAAAGTTTGATGAAAAAAGAAGCCTGGATATATAGACCTCATTGCTAGAAAAAATGCGAAATTATCGAAGCAAATAGTTCCATAAAGCAACATGCATCCGCTCCGTAGCGTGACTATCACGGGTTGACAAAACATCCTGAAACGGCAGAGGACGTTGGCCACTCTCTCCTCTGTGAACAAAGAATGTGACGTTGTATGGGTACAAAGCAAAGGCATCGGCAGTTACTTTAGAAAACCTAATCTCTTTCGAGGCCGCCCCGGTAGCGCAGTGGTCTAAGGCGCTGGCCTCTGATCATTCTCCCGTAAGGGGTCCGGGTTCGAATCCCGGTCAGGCATGGATGTTGTGTTTGTCTTACGGCACTGGCTCTCTCCCTTCCCTGGAACCAGTGACCCTAAATTAGGGACGGGCGACTGCTTATAGCCCATTGAGTTGCTCACGGTGGTCGTTAAACCTCCAATCAAAAAAAAATCTCTTTCGAGCAGGCAATTGAATGAAAGTTTCTTTGCAAATGTTTTCGCTTGTTGCTACAATCAAAGCTGGATATGCAAGCGGAAGGAAATTTATTTAGCAATATTTTTGCCGGAAGATCGTCTGAATGTTCCGAAGTTCTCTATATGCCGCCCCGGTGGCGCAGTGGTCTAAGCGACGGCGTCTGATCATTTGTCCGAATGGGGTCCGGGTTCGAATCCCGGTGAGGAATGGATGTTGTGTTTGTCTTACGGCACTGGCTCTCGCCCTTCCCTGGAACCAGTGACCCTTAAATTAGGGACGGGCGACTGCTTATAGCCCATTGAGTTGCTCACGGTGGTCGTTAAACCTCCAATCAAAAAAAAAAAAAAAAAAAAGAAGTTCTCTATCTGGCGCTGTATCCTACGAAACACAAAAAAACACCAGTTGAACACATAGCTTCCAACTGGTGTTTTTTTTTTTTTGCTGAAAAACACCAGTTGGAAACTATTTCCTCCTATCAATTTTAAATATTTAATTACGTTTTTTGAATAAGATTGTCCAAAACATGGTGAAAAGCCTCCAAGGCGCTCTGCGTAAACAGAGCGCCTTGGAGGCCGCCTGCGTAAACAGTGTCCCTATCCTGTGGATTGGATTGGATTGGATTGGAGGTTTAACGACCACCGTGAGCAACTCAATGAGCTATAAGCAGTCGCCCGTCCCTAATTTAAGGTCACTGGTTCCAGGGAAGGGAGAGAGCCAGTGCCGTAAGACAAACACAACATCCATGCCTGACCGGGATTCGAACCCGACCTTACGGACGAATGATCAGAGGCCAGTGCCTTAGACCACTGCGCCACCGGGGCGGCCCCTACCCTGTGGAAAGACGAAGTATTTCCATTGCCTCACATTTTTTAAATTTGCTTTTTAATAAAATTATTTTTTAATCAAAACAATTTGAGGAACAAAGTGGGTGATTAAGGGAAATATGAAGGAACGATAATGCGGTGTATTTAAATTCGCATTACTACAACTTCACGTATCAGGTGTTCGTTGTATGTAGCAGCGCATTTTCTATTTCATAGCTGATTTTCATCGAAATTGAGAACTTGCTAATTAAATTTTGATCTAGGAATTTGTTGGTTCCCATTCACACCCAAATATTCCTTCTGTGCTATTTATACGTTATATTATGCGTTGATTCAAACATTGTATGTACCTTTCCAATAGCTATGAATTACTCACCAACTCCTCGCGGTAACAGATGGCGCTGCTGTCTCAATTGACGTTCGTTGCCTCCGAAGCGCAACATAAGGTTTGCCAGTCTCTCTTCAAGGTCTTTGGGATCTGTTCAATTCTTGTTTTTGATATGGGGAGAAAGTGTTTTGTAAAGTACTGTGGAACAGGTTATTCGACATGCGAAGAACGTGTATCAACTTTTGATGCCTCAACAGATGAAAAACGATCATTATTTGATATCAACAGAACTCTGGCAGTGCAAGTGGCTTACATTATATATACCTGCCGCTTAAAACTTGCTGTTCTACATTTAAAAAAAACGAAATTATCCTACATAAAGGTGTGGAAAAATGAAATACAATGCGTGCTACTAATCAATGCAATTATCAAACATAAATATGCATATATATCGCTACAATTTGCAAATAGAAGGGTTTTAGATTTTCTCTATTTCATTGTAAGAGTCCAACTTATATAAAAAACAACGACCCATAGACAATTTTATATATAAGGCTATTTTCAGTGAGAGTACTATGCGACATTTGAAACTCAGCGTTGCACGGCAAGAATCTGTCACATCTTGTTTACTAAAGACGTTCGCGTGTTTATATCAGTTACTGGTTATACATATAAAAAAAATGGATGTAACTTTTATTATTTTTTGTTTTTATAAATAGTGTGTATATGCACTGGCGGAAAATGAAAAAAGAACACCAAGAAGGAATTGGCGGACGATCATGAAATTTACATATGTTAATGGGGTCGAGTTTACGTAGGTGTGATGCTAATTTCAAGACTTACCGGTGAACGCTTACGCCACAGCACGGCATAATATACAAATTACCGTCGGTGGTATTTAAGGAGTGCGGCGAAGTGAACGTAATGAGTCGTCGGCGTACGGACACGTGCGAAGACCCTGAAGAAGCTGCAATGCCTGAACATGGAAGATGTGTACGATTTCAGCAGTTATCGGACTTTGAGCGAGGTCGTCTGGTCGGACTGCGCGAGGCCGGGTGGTAGTATCGTCGTATTGCGGAGCGAACTGGACGGGAAGTATCGATGGTGGTGCGATGGTGCCGTAGATGGTCCGAGGAACATTCCCACACGAGAAGACGTGGAATCAGGAGTCACAGACGGACTGATGAGCGGACCGATCGACGCATAAGAAGAGCGGCGTTGTCAAGCAGAACGTCCACTGCGACGCAAATCCGAGCTGCCGTTGCACCTGAGGTGACTGTGCGAACAATCCGCAACCGTCTACTGGATGCAGGACTACGTGCACGTGTGCCTCTGGCATGTGTCCCTCTGACTCCAGCCCTCCGTCAGGAACGGCTGCAGTGGTGTCGCCAACGTCTGCGCTGGAGAACGCAATGGAGATCTGTCGTGTTCAGCGATGAAAGCAGATTCTGCTTGGGAGCCTCCGATGGCCGTATGCGTGCTCGCAGACGCACAGGGGAGCGTATCCACCCTTCTTGCATCCACCAGCGCCACACAGGGCCAACACCTGGTCTCTTGGTGTAGGGAGCGATCAGCTATCACTCCCGTACACAACTAGTGTTTGTACCGGGTACGTTAATTAGCACCTCCTACATCAACAACATCATTCAGCCCGTTGTTGTGCCATTTGTAAGGTCGGTCCATTGTGGTGTTTTCCAGCAAGATAACGCTCACCCACAAACGTCACGTGCAACGTAACATGCACTTCAGGGTGTGAGAAAACTTTCATGACTTGCACGTTCACCGGATTTGTCCCCCATTGAGCACGTGTGGGCTTTTATGGGACAACAACTTATCTGGTCTATACGGCCAGCCACGACGATCCCCGATTTACGCGTCCAGGTTGAGGATGCTTGGAACTCAATACCCCAAACTTACATCCAACATCTGTACGACAGACTCCATGCCAGAATTGCACAGTGTGACGCAGTTCATGGCGGTTCAACCTCGTACAAACCATGTTACATGGAAATGTTATTTTTCAGTTTACCAGCAAATACAGCTGTATTTTGCCATAATGTTTTGATCACGTTATCCTCTGTATTCCGTTATTATGCTGTATAAATTTCGTTGGTATCAGACGTCTCCTTCTTGGTGTTCCTTTTTCACTTTCCGCCAGTGTATTTGTAAAGTATTTCAGAAAATAATACAGCCAAATTTAATGAGCTAAATAGATTTTTAAAATGGTTATATCTTGCGTAGCGTACGGATGTACCAATAAACAAACAATTGGCCAGCAGACACTTTCATTTCATAGGTTTTTTCATAATAATTGTGATACTTTGGGGAAGTAGATAAATGCTCTAAGACCTGCTAACTGGAAACGAAGCTAAGCTCAGCCAAAATCTGACGACTGCACATTAGCAAGGAATATCACTATACCGGTATCCCCTGTCTGGAAATAAAAAAAGAGAAGTGCAACGGCCAATTTGTTCCTAAAAAAAGCGTGAGAGAGAAAAAAAAAAAAAAAGAAGGAAACGTTCATATTTTCATCCGAATTTAAGCGCTAGTCACAGCAATGTTGCCGTGACTTGCAGTTTCAATCTAGGCTTCTCACCTCCTTTTCTAATATTTCCCTTGAAATAATAGAGGTGTTTTAGCATTTCAAGTGCAAGATAGTTAGCTAGTAACCTTTTTCACTTATTTTATGATCGCTAAATATTAAATTGAAGGACTTAGTTTTTTCTTGACTCTTGTGGCATTCACCGGACTACGTATGGCTCTGAAGTGAAGGTTTCTGGTTAAACCAACACATGGTTTGCTTACTAGTGTTCCTTTTCCCAGACTTTTCATCCTTGAGATTTATAATTGTTTAAACTCTAAATTATATGAAGAGATATTTTTTTCTATTATATTTAATTGTACTTACTCTTTCTCCCGTTGAGTAGCTATTACGAACTCATAATACTGCGGGAAAAACTTCTAAAATTAAAAGTTTTGTTCTCGGCTACTTCTCTTAAGAATTACCAAATCGCCACATTAAAATGATTTTTAACATTACGTAGAGTGTGAAATACGAATTTCATCTAGATCACGCAGTTTGCAAGCAACTGAAGCCGAAATATATTTTACACGTAGGAGAAGCGAAGTTTCGCTTCAGTTATTTCATATCCCCAAAAATTACGATAATGCTTTCTTTAATCGCAAGTTAAAAGGCGCAATGTCTGATTTATACCACACTGAAAAACAATTAATACGCAGCATTAAAACAACGTAAAATTATTTCTTTTGCGCAGGTAAAAGAGCTTAATTAACGTTGTTTCCATGGGACACATGCCGTTTTGCCGTACAAGTTCTGCGATTAAAATGTCGCCAGCTGTTGCCACTCATTTACACAAGAACTTCCAGTCTATGCACCTAAAATCTCTGCCTTATATTTCCAATGGTATAACTTCTTTACATATTTCCTTCGCAATTAATGTATTCCCAAGGATGAAAATTTGCACATCGATATACCTAAGTTATAGCATGGGATACTTAATACTTGCTAAACCATAATTATATTAAAAATCAATCATTTTCTTTTGAGTAATGTTCAGACCTGTTAATAGACTGCGAGACGTGTACATTGATGATGTCAGTAGACAAACAAATGTTGGATTTTTAAATTATGATTGTTTTAGCAAGTATCCCATACTATAACTTAAAGTTAGTTTTATCGATGTACAAATTTTCATCCTTGAGAATACATTAATTGCGAAGAAAATATGTAAAGAAGTTTTACCATTGGAAACATAAGACAGAGATTTTAGGTGGAACCACCTTAAAGGCCTTTGTCGGCCCACGTGGCGGTCGTGCCATCTGGTGCCATTAACGGCCGATTTTTCTTTCCAGGGTCGTACCACCTATCATACACCGTACACATCCATAATTTTTTTTTTTGCATGTTTAACGACCACTGCGAGCAACTCAATGGGCTATAAGCAGTCGCCCGTCCCTGAATTAGGGTCACTGGTTCCACGGAAGGAAAAGAGCCAGTGTCGTAAGACAAACATAACATCAATGCCTCGACGAGATTCGAACCCGGATCCCTTTCGGACGAATGATCATAGGCCATCGCTCAGACAGCTGCGCCTCCCTAATTTAGGACTACTGGTTTCAGAGAAGGGAGAAAACCAGTGTCGTGAAACAAACACAACGCTAATGCCTCTCCGGGATTCATCTTGAACGAACGGCCAGAAGCCAACGCTTAGACCACTGTGCCACCGGGGAGGCTAAAAAGATAATCTTCAAGAATGTTGGTATTTATAATGGCAAACCAAACAGGTGTTGGAGAGAAATACTCAGCAAAAATGAAATACTTTGCCTTAGGGACACATGCTGAATTATTCTTATTACTAGGGGTTTATTGACCGCCGTGCAGTGGCGGCTTTTCAGGTGAAGTGCCTCTTCACCTATTTTACTCAAAATAAAGTTTTATTCAGTATTTTTTATAATATATTCTTTTTTGCCTTTATTCAGTTCCAAAATACCCAAAATTTTGAATAGATATTAATTCACATGGCGCGCTCAATACGGAAAACAAATCCTTATACGCAAAACAGTGCAAGTGAAGAGCCGAAATGAGAATGCTTGAAAGTCTGCAGTTTTACACCGAGTTGCCATGGTAACCGTGACGTCACCCTCCCCAATCTGCTCGCTCAAGTGAAGTGTTTCAGCTTCACGCGCCTTACCTCTGCATCTTTCAGTTTTTTAGCGTAAAGTCGAGAGAGCTGGTGGAGTGGGCGGACTACCAAGCTACTATGCAATCTTCTATGGATTTTTCCTTGTAATGTTGTGGTACATTATTTTCCGAAAGGAATTTGTTCTTTCGCGCTTTGTGATTATTTGTTGAAAGCTTTAACTGATATTTTAGGTTTGTGTACAATTTAACTGATAGTGATAGTTTTTAGTATGCATCCTGTGGACGACATTGTTTGTAATTTTTTGCAAACTCCATTTACTCTGTGGAAAGATGAAGATGAAAGAGACGTTTTGCTTCAAAGACGACCAACGGATTCACTGACAATTGTTGCCAAGAACGAAATCAAGAAGAGCGGTAAATCTAATATTAATTTTAAAAATTGTTAGTTTACTGAATATAAATGGATTTGCAGCACTTCTCTGTTAATTTTTTTTTTGGCCCTGCTTACTTTTTAGTAATAAACATTCGGCGTGGAATAAAGACGGAATCACAGATTTATTAAACGTAACACGGTCACTTCATAAACATCGTGATTCTAGAGAACTCCTGAAATGCGGATTAATATTAAGGAATTTTGAAAAAATTCAAAACACCATTGCCGATGCCCGAGGAAGAATGCTAGGCTTTTGAAAACGCATTTTAACGAAAACGTTCGTTTAAATAGACTTTTCCTGCAGACAGTGATTGATGCAGTATTAGTCTATACTGTATTTGAGCCATCAAGAACTAGCATTCCATAGCCATGAAGAAAGCATGAGCTCGATAAATCGTGGAAATTTCATTTAATTACTTTCATTGTTGATATGAAGAAGTTCTTTAAAAATTGAAAATAAATACGAAAGGATAAAAAACTATTCAAAATGAATTAATTGAATGTATTTCTGAATATATAAACGATCACGTCAAAAATTAAATAATTTTTTATTCTTGATTCCGAAGGTGTATTGGTTGAGGGATTTTTGGGTTTCCATGATGTGAATGAAGAGAGAACGTCAGGAGCTTTATACAAAATGCTAGACAAAATTTTGGAACAGTTTGATTACCAACACAAATAAATAGGACAATGTTATGATGGGGCAAGTATATTGTCTGGACACTTAAATGGTCTACAGAAAAAAAGTCAAGGATAAAGCTTCTCAAGCTGTTTTTGTTCAGTGCTTAGTTCATCGTTTGAATCTTGTATTACACCAGAGTTTTTCTAAAATTTCTAAGTGTTGAATACTTTTTGCAAGCCTCAGTGGAATTGCTTCGTTTGTTCACCATTCTGCGAATCGGTCTTATATACTTTTATCAGCAACCGCAAGATGCAGACCAACCATCACAGAAACTCGATGGTCCTCCACTTCGAAATTAGTAAGAGTAGTTGTTGAAGATTGGGATAAATTGAAGGAAGTGTTCGGATTTCTGACGAATAGCGAATAATCAGACAAAAAATCAATTCATCTTGCCAAGGGGTTTTTGAATGATATGAACACTTTCGAATTTACATTTTTAACTCCACCGATCTATTATTCGAACTTTTGAAGAAAAAATAACTAAACATAAACTACTGTGTAACTCAAATTAAAAAAAAAAACTCGTGAAATTTTGAGCCATAAAAGGAACGATGAGTTATTTGAAACACAGTTTGGAAAAGCTAGCAAAATTACAGAAATAAGCACGGGAATATGCTGCTCTTACACAGGAAACAATTTTTCAAAATTATAAACAATTGTATTTTGAAATTTTGGACCACATTCTTATGGAAATGGATATAAGATTTCAAGACTGTAACAAACTTCAATTTGTCTGACTTGCTGACACAACCAAATTCGAATAATTTAATGCATGCTTTCCCACTCGCGCTCTTGAAAATCTACATTTTTACGGAAACATATTTACTAAACACCAGCGCCTTAAAAATGAACTGAGTCTTGTATATTCCGATGAAAAATTTAAGTAATATATTGATTCAATAACTCCTTCGAGTGTTTCACGGAGACAAAGACATTTTTACAGAAGATTATAAATTGGTTTTCCTCAGTTTAACAATTACATCTAGAGGTGTGCCAGTGGAAAGAAGTTTTCTTAAAAGAATACAAACTTGCTCAAGAAAAACTAGTTCCCAAGATAGACTTGCTTCTCTGGCAAATATTTCTATTCAGGAAGACATCTTATTGATTCTCACGAAGAAACAACCATCTAACCATCTTATGACGACATAATCGACAAATTTGCAGCTTTAAGAGGAAGAAAAATTGATATAATATACAAAAAAAGTAAGTTCTCAATAAGGGATTTTCATTGTAGACAGTATATATCTTTTCATACTGCTCTTCTACCTCTTCACCTTTTTTTCCAACCACGAGCCGCCACTGCCGCCGTGAGCAACTCAATGGGCTACAATCAGTCGCTCGTCCCTAATTTAGGGCCACTGGTTCTAGGAAAGGGAGACAGACAATGCCGTAAGACAAACAGACCGCCTCACCGGGATTCTTTTTTTTATTGGAGGTTTAACGACCACCGTGACAACTCAATGGGCTATAAGCAGTCGGCAGTCCCTAATTTAGGGTCACTGGTTCTAGGGAAGGGACCCAGTGCCGTAAGACAAACACAACATCCATGCCTCACCGGGATTTGAACCCGGACCCCGTTCGGACGACTGATCAGAGGCCATCGCTTAGACCACTGCGCCACCGGGATTCGAACCAGGACGGATGATCATAAACCAGCCTTTAGACCACTGTGCCACCGGGGCAGCCGTGCTGAATTAAAAGCAGACTTTTTTTATTATTGGAGGTTTAACGACCGCAGTGAGCAACTCAATAGGCTATAGGCAGTCGCCCGTCCCTAATTTAGGGGCACTGGTTCCAGGGAAGGAAAAGAGCCAGTGCCATAAGGCAAATAGAACAGCTATGCCTCACGGGGATTCGAACCCGGACGAATGATCAGAAGCCATCGCTTAGACCACTGCTCCACCAGGGCGGCATACAATTGCAATATAACTATTTTTTTCCTTTTGCAAAAAAAAAAAAAACGAATTGCACGAGGAATTTTTGTATTAAAAAGCTTGGTGGAACATACAATGGCGCCCCGGTGCCGTAGTGGTCTAAGCGATGGCTTCTGATCATTCGTCCGAAAGGGTCTGGGTTCAAATCCCGGTGAGGCATGGATGCTGTGCTTATCTTACGGCACTGGCTTTCTCCCTTTCCTGGAACCAGTGGCCCTAAAAGAGAGTGGGGCGACTGCTTATAGCCTATTGAGTTGCTCATAGTGGTCGTTAAACCTCCAATCGAAAAAACAACTCACGACAAGTACAGTTAAAGTTTGACTGCCCGGGTACCTCAAGCGCTGGCGTATGATCGGTTCAGATTCCAGGACTTTTGTTTTTATTCAAAGTTTAACGACTACCGTGAGCAACTCAATGGGCTATAAGTAGTCGCCAGTCCTTAATTTAGGGCCACTGGTTCCAGGTAAGGAAGGGAGCCAGTGCCGTAAGACAAACACAACATCCATGCCTCCCGGGGATTTGAACCCGGACCTTTCACGGATGAATGATCATAAGCCAGCGCTTAGACCACCGCGCCACCGGGACGGCGTTCGAGCACTGTATTACAAATAGGAGTGTGTTTGCCTTGCGATATACTAGCTATTTCTCTTCTGTGGAACTGGTGGTCTTGCCCATCTTCCGACTCTGAGAAGTATGTTGCAAGGTGGGTACAAAGAAAAATACTTTTAAGATTACGAACATCTCCGCATGACGCGTCCAGGATTGCGGAGATCAACAATATTAAATCGTTGGCTTCAGCTGCAGGCTATAAAGAGTATGAAATTGATGACATCTTTAGGAGCGCCGAACTCGAGTTTCTTAATCAACGTCGTCGTATCAAGGAACCCAGTCAGAGGTTCATCGGCTCCTTTCCGTACATACCGGGACTTTCCTATTT
This sequence comes from Macrothele yani, assembly GCA_039090855.1. Lineage (NCBI taxonomy): Eukaryota > Metazoa > Arthropoda > Arachnida > Araneae > Macrothelidae > Macrothele > Macrothele yani. The sequence continues at coordinate 129,379,949 of CM077009.1, read as the reverse complement.
CATCCGGAATGCATTTAAGAAGTTAGGGCATGGAGTTGGAATTTGCCAAGCTAGGTCAATATCACAATTCCTTCTTTCATCCGGAACCCGCAGCACTTTACTTGCTAACGCAGGGTATATTCCATACCCCTTCGATACCAGGATGGAAATACCAAGTTTTATATTGGCATGACAAAAGAGGTCTTTTGCGACTCGTTTGTCCAAACACAAAAGAGACGTCTTGAAGAATAAATCGTCCACTGTCCTATCTAGGGAGATCATGACATCTTCTGCCGCTCCACAATGGATCGATTTGCAACAGGTTGCACTATACACTACCGCCAGAGGTACAGCCATCAGCGAGTCTCTGGAGATCTTGTTCAGCAATGATGTCTGCAACGATGTGTCAATGGAGTTGCCTTTGATATGGCGCATGTTCCTGCGTACCTGTCGTGAAAGGACCTGATTCTGCTCGTTTTCAACTGTTTGCGCACGTGCAGTGCTGTCATGTTTTTATAAATTTTTTATATTTCACATGCATATTTAAAATTTCTGTACATTCATTAAGATTACTAACGTTTTTCCGAAACCACGTCTAAGCCTGAAGAAGGCACCCGTAGGTGCTGAAAGCTCGCAACCAGTTGTTTGCTGTCTTATGCCGATAAGCGGATATTGTCGTTCTTTCCTTAGTTATTAGGGCGTATTACTACCCGTTTTTATCTAGTTTATATTTTCATGCTTTTGACAGTGCATTTCGCTTAAACTTTTCTGCATTACATTAAATTACAACACGTTTCATTTAATTAGCTGGTGGGGCTTTTAGCCGCACTAACGCTGGCGTGAAACACAGTAGGAATATCGACCAAATATATGCATCTACCTCCGTAACTATTTGATGGGCTAACATCCCGAGGACTTATTTACAAATTTTGTAGGTCTGTGCCAAAGTATCTATTTGCCAATTGCTGTAACTGGATCACAACGGTCCAGTAATAAGCTAAATTTATTTAATCGTTGATCATTGGAATACACCACTTCGTTTAGCCATGTGTTAGCACGGGCGAATTCGTCGTCTGGACATTTCACGACGGACCACTTTCTTGTATTCCTTTTGTCTGGAGCTTTTGGAATTATTTTGGTTATTTATGAATAATAATTGTTAACTTCATTTGATTTTTATTCCCGTCAGAAAAATCATTTTTTTTAATTAAAAATGAAATAAAAATTTTTCCTTCTGTATCTATGTTGAGCGTTTTCTCTAAACTGACGCAATAAAATTTTCTGTATTTACGAGAGAAATGCCTCCGGACCACAGTCATAATTTAAGCTAAAACTGTCTACACTTACACGCAGGTCGTTGGAGCCCAGGATCATTTTTTATGCCCTACTCTCCTTTTGTAATCTTGATAGATACATTAGTATCCATTGTGATGACCCATCATCCCCACAGATACACTGGTGGGCAAAAATTGAAGAGCAGAAATTAGCATAGCAGCGGAACGAGCAGGCAGAACGGACCGAAAGACCACTCAGGAGATAGACTGGTGTCCGGTACGGTAGGGCATGCGCATATATGCAGTATGACGTAAAGGGGGAGGATGTCGGAAGGGTATAAAGCACACGGACGGTGTACGCTTAGCAATTCGGGTGAAAGCTATTGCAAGGTGTACATTGGTTTGAACGACGTCGAGTTGCTGCCACCGTGTGATATGGCCAACAGGCAATCCAGTAGACGATCTAGATGACTTTACCGAGGTCGCGTCATTGGGAAGTTGGAAGAAGGTCGAAGTGTGACCGAGGAGTTCGGGATCGCTCACAGCATCGTTTCACGAGCTTGGAGAGCATTTCAAACGACAGGAACAGCTGTCTGAGAGTTTAGCAGTGGTCGTTCACAAGCAACCACGGTGGCGGACGACCGGTATATTGTCCTACAAACGAGAAGAGACAGACAGCAGACAGTGGGAGAAATCGCAAGGCACATGCAACAGACAACCGGAGGTCCGTTATCGCGTTTTACCGAGGCCAGGAGGCTGCACAAAGGTGGTCTATTTGCACGGCGACCAGTACGATGTGTGCCATTAACGCCTGCTCATCGGAGACTAAGGTTTCTGTGGTGCCAGGAACAAAAGAACTGGACACATCAGCAATGGGGTCGAGTTCTCTTTACGGATGAGAGCCGATTTAGTCTGACGAGCGATTCTGGACGTATACACATCTGGAGAAAGAAAGGAACACGCAATCACACCTCCAACATCATCGAAAGGAACCGGTTTGGAGGTGGCGGAGTTCTCGTTTGGGGAGGTATCATTGCTTGGTAGCCGTACTGACATCCACATCTTCCAAGGAGGTTCAGTCACTTGTGTCCGCTATTGTACCGAGGTTCTCCAGCCTCACGTGCATCTGTTTAGAGGTGCTGTTGGTCCTGAGTTCCTGTTCATGTTCATGGACGACAACGCTACACCTCATCGTACAGTGGCTGTCGCAGAGCTGTTGGAGAGTGAAGATATTCAACGCATGGATTGGCCCGCAAGGTCCCCGGATCTAAATCTAATCGAGCACGTGTGGGACCTTCTCGGGAGACGCTTGGCAGCACGTCACCAGCCGCCAGCAATGATTTCGCAGCTGCGATTGGCGCTACAAGAGGAATGGGCCGCGATGCCTCAACAGCTCCTTGACAACCTCGTCCTCAGCATGGGCAGACGGTGTAAATCCTGCAACGCAGTCATATATCCCCTACATCATATCCCCTACTAAAGACTGGATTTTTCTTGGCAGCTGCCTGTCACATGGACGTTTCTGTCCAGTTGTGCTCGAAGCTACCTTTTCAATAAAGTGCCTTTGTATTCCTTGTTTGGACGGTTTTGCTTACTTGTCCCATATTCTTACATCTTGGGGATCTTATGGTATTATTTGAGTCGATGGGGAGCACTTCTGCACGATGTTACATTCGAAAAATCGTCTCGTCCTTAATTTTTGCACGCCAGTGTACATTAGTATGCATTGTGATGGCCCATCATCCCCACACCTTTGGGGGGCAGACTGAGATCGAGCACAAAGCGATTTGCCCCAGACATTAGGTATTGCGAGGTCCGTGTCCTACCTACATTTATTTTTAAAAGAAACAACGATTTACCAGTATTGGTTCATTGGTCAAAATAATGGCTAGACTTAAAAAAATATCTATTGAAGCAGATACCAATATAAAAATTATTTGTGTAGGAAATTACTGTGCAGCATGTGCACATTTCAGCTTTTAAGATGCGTTTTATGGACATTTAGTTGGAAATAGTCTTTAAAAGAGTTTGTTTTGAGTCAAAACCAAATTTTTCGAAAGAAAATAATTATCTAGTACAACACCCCGTTTTGAGCGTGGTTTGATGCTAAATTTAATCACGAGAAAACTTAAATTCTTTTTCCCTTAAGTTGTCCTTAGAATTAATTCCTTTTACAATGCACATTTCAACTATTATCTTTTTTTATACGCTCTACCACTATCGCGCAGTTCTTCACGTGTAAGTAGAATGGCGCTCCCACTTTCTGAACACAAAGTGCTGTAGGTGTCAGTCATGGGCTAAACGACATTCACCTCCCGCCGCGAGGGGTTTATTACAAAAGCCTCGCTGTGAAACGCTTACGGTATTTCACTCTTACCTCCCTTATTAACTAAACGGGGCTTCCGTAAACGGAAGGTATTTTACCCATAAGAAGGAACAGCACTTGCATATGTACAGCATTGACGACGACAATTTTTTATTTCAACTTCGGGTATAAACTGGCTTTCACCTCCGATATTCTGTTACGAGTTGCGCAGGCGACTCGAAGTTTATTAAAAATAATGTTTTCTTAACACCTTCCTTCATTGCATCTGTATTCCTTTGGAAGTCATACACAGTCTCTATAACTATATCGTTAGAGAGAAGTCGGAATGGGCGTCAAATAAAAATCCCTTTGTCGTATGATTATCTGCGGCTTTAAACTGGGTGCGGCGTTGTTATCGGAAAATACGGTACAAAGTCAAACTAAATATGCTACAAAATTTTCTAAAAAAACTGCAGTGTTTCTGTAAGCGTGGTATTAACGAGGTTAGAATAACACTTCTGGAGATGCCCTGGGTCTCTTAAACGTGAAGCCACTAAATGTGGGAGTTTTGACGTTGGTTACTACGTAATACGTACGAAGTTTCATGCGTTTTAGCTGTGAGATACTTTTGAATTGCGTGGTTTTGGGTTGCAGAGATCATGATAATACTAAACCGCAACGAGTTATGTTTCATATACGAGTTATACAATCTAATAGCTGTCGAAGCACGATAAAACGATGTAGGTCTTAAGGCATTTCACAAAATCTAAAATATATACACACTAAAAAACACTGCCGCCCCGGTGGCGCAGTGGTCTAAGGCGCTGGCCTCTGATCATTCGTCCGTCTGGGGTCCGGGTTCGAATCCCGGTGAGGCATGGGTGTTGTGTTTGTCTTACGGCACTGGCTCTCTCCCTTCCGTGGAACCAGTGACCCTAAATTAGGGACGGGCGACTGCTTATAGCCCATTGAGTTGCTCCCGGTGGTCGTTAAACCTCCAATAAAAAAAAAAAAAAAAAAAAAAAAAACCTAGATCTTTCGCACATCGACAGCTATTAGATTGCATCACTATCTAGCATGAAGATATATTGATATTTATATAAGAGTTATGAGAAGGTGCCTCAAAATAATTAAGAATTTTGTAAATCCGGTATTTTCTCACTCATCAAACAGAGGTGACCTTTGTTTGATGTTCCTGGTCCATGTCAAATGTCTATTTATTATTTTCTCACTCACCCGGAAGAAGTTACAAAAACTGAAAAATTCCCGACGAAAGAATGCGTTTCGGCCAACCCAAAATGCTTTGCAATAGCCTGGGAAATCACCAGCTTTCCCACACTTTAACGGCGGCCTCTCACGGTTATGAAGTGTGGGAAAGCCGGTGATTCATGCAAAGTGGTCCTGCTCAATTGATGAGGGCATCTCTAGATATCTCATTGTAACCTTGGGTATTGCATCTGAAAATTTGTACCCAAATTAGGTAGTTTTTGTAGAGTGTCAAGTTATTCGTACCAAAAAAGGAGTACTGTTATGGAAATAATATACTCATCCAAAGAGAAATACTTTGCTTTAGAAATTAAGGAATATTCCTCAGAAATACATGGAAAATTCACTATGATATTCAAGGCAAAGTTTTACTGGTCGTCCATGTAACATCTCAGAAAAGTTTCAAATTATATCGCCCTGAAGCGGGATTCAAACCCGCATCTTCCGATTACCGCTCGAGCCTGCTACACCACCCAGAACAACGAATTCCAAATTCCATTCCCGCTCCACGGAGATGTAATTTTCAAATTTTCTGAGATGTTTTTTTTTTTTTTATTTGGTTGGAGGTTTAACGACCACCGTGAGCAACTCAATGGGCTATAAGCAGTCGCCCGTCCCTAATTTAGGGTCACTGGTTCCAGGGAAGGGAGAGAGCCAGTGCCGTAAGACAAACACAACATCCATGCCTGACCGGGATTCGAACCCGGACCCCTTTACGGACGAATGATCAGAGGCCAGCGCCTTAGACCACTGCGCCGCCGGGGCGGCTTCTGAGATGTTACATGGACGACCAGTAAAACTTTGCTTTGAATACTTTTTGCCTTAGGTACATGTGCTAAAGAGCAAGCTGCACGATCATATATTTCTGAAGAACGAACTGCGTGCAGAATTTTCTCACATTATTAAATTTTTTAGTGGAACTAAGAACAAGTAGTCAAAATTTTGCCGTCTCGGTGGCACACTGGCTTCTGACCGTTAGTCTAACAGGGTTCGGGTTCAAGTCCCAGATGTTGCATGGGTGGTGTGTTGTCTTACGGCACTGGATCTCTCTCCCTTCCGTGGAATCAGTAGCTCTAAATTAGGGAAGGGCGACTTCTTATAGCAATTAGAGAAAGTCAAATTTTTTTATTTTTTTTTTTTTGGTTGGAGGTTTAACGACCATTGTGAGCAACTCAATGGGCTATAAGCAGTCGCCCGTCCCTAATTTAGGGTCACTGGTTCCAGGGAAGGGAGAGAGCCAGTGCCGTAAGACAAACACAACATCCATGCCTGATCGGGATTCGAACCCGGACCCCTTACTATTTTTTTATTGGAGGTTTAACGACCACCGTGAGCAACTCAATGGGCTATAAGCAGTCGCCCGTCCCTAATTTAGGGCCACTGGTTCCAGGGAAGGGAGAGAGCCAGTACCGTAAGACAAACACAACATCCATGCCTCACCGGGATCTGAACCCTGACCCCTTTCGGACGAATGATCAGAGGCCATCGCTTAGACCACTGCGCTACCGGGGCGGCCCCCTTACTATTGAAGGTTTAACGAATACCATGAGCAACTCAGTGGGCTATAACCAGTCGCCCGTCCCTAATTTAGGATCGCTGCTTCTAAGGAAGGGAGATTGCCAGTGCCGTAAGACAAACACAACATCCAAAGCCTCACCGGAATTAGAACCCGAACCCTTCTCGGACGAATGGTAATAAGCCAGCGCTTAGACCACTGCGCCGCCAGGGCGGCCTGGGGAAATTAAACTTAATAAAGTACTTTTTAAAGTTTCCCATTCCGTTTAATGGTTTTAGTTTTTTTTTTAATTTTAACTACCATCAGCAACTCGGTGGGCTATTAGCAGTTCCCCGTCGCTAATTTAGGGCCACTGTTTCCAATGAAGGGAGGAGAGCCAGTGCCATAAGACAAACACAACATCCATATCTCACCGGAATTCGAACTTGGTCCCTTCTCGGATGAACGGTCATAAGCCAGCGCTTGGCTTAATAGTTTTAGGGACCAAATTCATGAAAGCCATTTGCCATCCAAAACTCGGCCTAAAATACTGTTGAAAGATGAACAATTATTATTATTTTTTTTTGATTGGAGGTTTAACGACCACCGTGAGCAACTGAATGGGCTATAAGCAGTCGCCCGTCCCTGATTTTGGATCACTGGTTCCAGGGAAGGGAGAGAGCCAGTGCCGTAAGACAAGCACAACATCCATGCCTCACCGGGATTCGAACCCGGACCCCGTTCGGACGATTTTTTTTTGAGTGGAGGTTTTTTTTTTTTGATTGGAGGTTTAACGACCACCATGAGCAACTCAATGGGCTATAAGCAGTCGCCCGTCCCTAATTTAGGGTCACTGGCTCCAGGGAAGGGAGAGAGCCAATGCCGTAAGACAAACACAACATCCATGTTTGACCGGGATTCGAACCCGGACCCCTTACGGAGGAATGATCATAGGCCAGCGCCTTAGACCACTGCACCACCGGGGGAGTGGAGGTTTAACGACCACCGTGAGCAACTCAATGGGCTATAAGCAGTCGCCCGTCCCTAATTTAGGGTCACTGGTTCCAGGGAAGGGAGAGAGCCAGTGCCGTAAGACAAATACAACATCCATGCCTCACCGGGATTCGAACCCGGACCCCGTTCGGACGATGATCAGAGGCCATCGTTTGGACCACTGCGCCACCGGGGCGGCGTCAGCTGAAGTACAGCGTTTACACTGAGTGGACAGAAATCACAAGATACGTTCACCTTTTGTCCGGATGTGTGCAGTCACACGGCAAGGCATTGAGTCCACGAGGTCACGAAAGCGTTCCACAAGTATCTCCACTCATGCTCGCTGTCTATAATTCCGTCGCGTTCCTTCATTGAGGATTCAGAGCTTGAACGAACTTTCCCACAACATCCCAAAGATTTTTCACATAGTTCATGTCCGATGGACAGGGAACCATTCCAGTGTGGAAACTTCTGAGCAATGCTCTTCTGACAATGTGGTAGTCATTACAGCTCTGCGAGAGTTGCACTGTCCTGCTGGAAGTGTCAATTGTCATGTGGCTGCATGACCAGGAAGGGATGCAGATAGCAAAGTTGGAAACGTATTGTGGAACTTTCAGAGATGCATCTAGAATTAACAAAGGTCCCAACGTGTGCCGGTTGAATACGCCCCAGGCCATCCCCGAGCCTCCACCAGCCTGAACATTTCCATTTTGACATGGAGGATCCATTACTTCACGAGGTTTTTGCTGAAATCTGTACCCCCTCCCCCTTGTCTGTGCGGAATAACTGGAAACGAGACCCATCTTCAGTCATCCAAGGTCCAATGCTGATGTTTTTCTGCCCAGTTGAGGCGTACAGCCGGTAATGTGGCGTTAGCAGTGGGACTCAGGTGGGTCAGTAGCTTCCAAAACCTATTGCTGGTGATGATCGCTTGATAGCCTATAAGTGGAAACGTTCCTGCATCTCCCTCGTCGAAGCCGGCGATTTGTGCCGCTGTCGCTTTCCGGCTAGTTGCAGCTATGCGAGATAGACGAAACGGCCACGTTCGCACATCAGCCTTCTCTGCCTAGAGTTGTGATGCTATTCCGGAAGTGGCGTATTCCTGATACACTCTTGATACGGCAATTTTTGTACCACCTCCGCGATAGAGTGACCCATGCGTTGGACACGCCCTATAATTTTTCTTTTCAAACAATGTCAACTCACAATGTTTATCCATACAATCATGGGATACCTGCTTACGTTACACAGGAAACAGGCGTGCAATGATTTCTGTCTTCTCAGTGTCGTTGAATGAACCTTATGGCTACGTGTCAAAGAAATGCTTTCTCGTTAGTAACATTTCTCATCTGATGACCATCAAACTTAATGGGAAGCCTATATAATTACGCAAACCGAAACCATTTGTGAAATCGCGGCTATGGCCAGGATATCACATGGCGACTAATGCTAGTGAGCAAAGAAGCTAATCAAGAACACTCCAAAAACTATTGTGATTCGGAGCCTGTTGTGAGAAATAATTCTGTAAGATAAGAGTATAGACTTCTCCAGAATGCTATTATGTATTTATCTTTTCTGCAGCTTATAAGCAACAATTAAAAAACTTGTTTTAATATTCATTTAATGCATCATACAGCCGCCACACCCTCCAATAAACTCTTAAGCGTACCGTACATCATGGAGGTATACCCATCCTGATTTACAGAGCCAGTTCTTAAATTTTTTGGAAGACACTACTGCTTTTTTTTTTTTTTATTGGAGGTTTAACGACCACCGTGAGCAACTCAATGGGCTATAAGCAGTCGCCCGTCCCTAATTTTGGGTCACTGGCTCCAGGGAAGGGAGAGAGCCAGTGCCGTAAGACAAACACAACATCCATGCCTCGCCGGGATTCGAACCCGGACCCCTTTCGGACGAACGATCAGATGCCATCGCTTAGACCACTGCGCCACCGGGGCGGCCACTACTGCTTACAACCATCTTATAAAGTCTTGTCGACTGTTGTTAGAGGTCACGTTTTTTTTTTTTTTTTTTTTTTTTGATTGGAGGTTTAACGACCACCGTGAGCAACTCAATGGGCTATAAGCAGTCGCCCGTCCCTAATTTAGGGTCACTGGTTCCAGGGAAGGGAGAGAGCCAGTGCCGTAAGACAAACACAACACCCATGCCCGACCGGGATTCGAACCCGGGCCCCTTACGGACGAGAGGTCACGTTTGCACTGCATTTGAATCGTGTAGGATTGTGTGCCTTGCAGCTCTTGGAATTTTGATAGATATCTTTGATTTTCTGTGTATTTTTGCGATCTTTATGCTCTCACAAACTCTTTTTTTTTTTTATTGGAGGTTTAATGACCACCACGAGCAACTAAATGGGCTATAAGCAGTCGCCCATCCCTAATTTAGGGCCACTGGCTCCAGGGAAAAGAGAAAGCCAGTGCCATAAGACAAACACAACATCCATGCCTCCCCGGGATTCGAACCCGAACCCCTTTCAGACGAATGATCAGAAGCCATCGCTTAGACCATTGCACCATCGGGACGGCAACTCTTTTTTTTTTTAATTTGGGGGTTTAACGTTCACCTTGAGCATCTGGCTATAAGCAGTCGCCCATTCATAATTTGGGGACACTGGTTTCATGGAAAGGAAGCCATCAATGCCTCATCTGGATGAATGATCAGATGCCAGTGCTCCATTGTACCACCGGGGCAGCTATTACAAACTTTGTTCTCACTCACAAGTTAGGGGCATGGTCATGAAATGCTAAGGAACTTCTTTGTCATGCGCATTAGCATTTCATGACTGCGCCCTCAGCATGAGACCGAGAACAGCTCTAAATCACGAGTTTCAGTATAGAGTACATCGACCCTATACAACAGTGGAGGTGATTCTGAAGATGTTTGCATGGTGCATGAAAGGTATAAGCTATGTAGTAAAGGTTGTCAATTGGGAAACTGGCCATAGAGTTCGTTTATAGTTGAACATAAAAAAAATGAATTTTATAACTGTGCATTGCTAGTAAAAGTGTATTAAACATAATGGTAGTGGCAAATGCACCCCTAATGGAGAATGTCTTTTATACCATGTTATATTCTCAGTTGCTTCCTATACTACATTGGACAAGTAAGTTAATTTTGTGTTGAGAGATAAACTTGCCAAATTTTAAAGTGATTCACTGGAGTTTTGCCGAAGTTCAACACTTAGCCCAACTACTTTCCATTTCTTGAAACGATTATGGAAATAGCCAATCGAAAGCTGTCATAAATTTTGCCCAATAGCTATGTATTTGTATGTGTTAAGTGCCAGAGAAATACTTTCCACTTTCCTCGAATTTTGGAAAGAGCCAGAAATCTGCCACTATCAAGTCAGGGGAATATACCAAAGGGGAGGAATATGAGAGTGCACAATGATGATATAGGATCAAAGATCTGTTGGCACAGAAATTTCGCGCGAGAACGGCAGTTGTCTGACCACAATTCGAAGTGGTCTAAGAACTTTCATGTAGAATTCCTTATTCAAATTCCAATCCTGAGGCAAAAATTCAGTCATTCTATGTCATATCAACCAATGCATAGGACTTTGAAACCATAGATTTAATTTATTTTTGGCATATATACATTACCCAGGGATAAAATAATATATCATCATTGTCAACCATTATCAATCCACTGCTGGACGAAGGTCTCCCCAAGTTTCCTCCACAACGGTCTGTCTTGTGCCAGTCTCCTCCATGTCACCCCTGCATACTTTCGAATTTCATCCACCCATCTCCCATGTGGTCTTCTTCTGGGTCTTTTCCTGTCCCTTGGAATCCAATCTAAAATTTCGGCTGTCCATCGATGATCTGTCCTTCTGGCAGTATGTCCAGCCCATTGCCATTTCAGGGATTTAACTCTGATCATGATGTCTTCCACTCTTGTCATTTTTCGGATCCACGAGTTCCTCTTCTTATCTCTCCTGGTTACACGAAGCATGCACCTCTCCATGCTTCTTTGAGTTGTCTGCAGTCTTTGTATATCTCTTTTAGTTAAGGTCCACGTCTCTGCACCATACGTAAGCACTGGAAGGATGCATTGATCAAACACTTTTCTTTTAAGACATAATGGCATATTGCTCTTGAAAATTATGCTGTTTCTTCCAAAAGCTCTCCAGGCAAGGTTTGTACGCCGATTAATTTCTTCATCAATGTGACCCTCACTTGATATCTGCTGTCCAAGATAAACGTACGTGTCTGTTATCTCCAGCTTTTCTCCATCAATCGATAAATCTTCATTTCTTGTAAAAGCATTGAACATCACTTTTGTCTTCTGAAAGTTCATTTTTAATCCCACTTCTTTACTCTTGTCAGCAAGTTCCTGGATCATACTCTGCAGCTCTGATGGGGTAGTTGCAAAAATGACTACGTCATCAGCAAAACGAAGGTGGGTTAGATAATCTCCATTAATCTTTATCCCTTTGTTTTCCCAGCTCAGCGACTGAAAAACACCCTCCAATGTGGCATTAAAGAGCTTCGGAGATATGGTGTCACCTTGTCTCACTCCCTTTCCAATTTTTGTGTGTGTTGTATTTTCAAACAGCCGAATCTTTGCACTTGCATTTTCATAGATGTTATTAATAATATTAATGTATGCATCTTCAATACCGCAGGTTTTCAGAGCCATTGTAACTGCTGATGGTTTCACCGAATCAAAGGCTTTTTCATAATCGATAAAAGCCATGCACAATGGAAGTTCATATTCCCTCGCTCTTTCAATTAGTTCTCTCAGCACATGGATATGATCTATTGTGCTGTAGCCACTCCTGAATCCAGCTTGTTCTCTCGGTTGAGCCATGTCCAGTGTTACCTTCAAGCGGTGTGAAAGAACTTTAGTGAAGATTTTATAAACTACTGATAGGAGGCTGATAGGTCTGTAGTTTCCGAGATCCTCAATGTCACCTTTCTTATGTAGCAGGATCATTGTAGCGGTGTTCCAATCCTCAGGAATCTTTCCTTCATTAAGGCATCGAGTGAAAATTTGGGCGAGTACTGTTTCAATTTCTCCACTTGCTTCTTGTATGATGTCTACAGTAATTCCATCTTCTCCTGGAGCTTTTCCCCGCTTCATGTTCTTGATCGCATGTGCAACTTCTGCTGGAAGGACTGGAGGAACTCTGGTACTGGTATCTTTCATGATGTCTGGAGTGCATGTATCATCCCTTTCATATAATTTGGAGTAGAAATCTTTCACTCTTGTCAAAATTTCGCCTCTATTTCTTGTTACAGAACCATCTTCTTTTCTCAGTGCCATAATCTGTTTTCTTCCCTTACTGAGATGTCCCTTTGCTATCTTTAGGCTTTGGTTGTTTTCAATTGCTTTCCTCACTAGTTCACAGTTGAATTTTCTTACGTCTTCAGTGATACTTTTTCTTACTGTCTTGCATAGCTCTATATATTCCACTTTGGAAGTCACATCTTCTTTAGTTGTCCTCATCTCTCTTCTTTTTTGCATCAACATTTTCGTTTTTCCTGATAATTTGTTTACATGCAACTTGTTCTTAGACCCAGCTAATTTTGTTGCTGTTTCCATAAGAGCTTTGGTTACTTTTCTGTTAACTTCAGAGATGTCCACTTCTTCCGATGTTAGGCCTTCTAAAGCAGAGAACCTGTTCTTCAGTTCCAACTTGAAGGTATTATGGTGTTTTTTAAGGTTGGTTATGTCAATAGATTTTGTTTGTCTTATGAGCTTGCCACGTTCAAGTTTGGTGTTGAGGTGCATCTTACATCTCACCAATCTATGGTCACTACCTGTGTTGAACTTGTTTAGCACACTGCAGTCTTCTATGACGAATTTTTTGTTACACATAATAAAATCAATTTCACTTGTCGTCCCATTTGGATGTCTCCATGTCCATTTCCTGTGTGGCTTTTTCTTGAAGAAAGAGTTCAAGATGAAAAACCCTTCTGCCTCTGCAAACTCAACGAGAGTATTTCCACGCTGGTTTCTGTTGCCGTGACCGAATTTACCTACTGAAGTTTCATTCTGTTGCCGTTGCCCTATTTTTGCATTGAAATCTCCCATAATTATTTTCAAGTGCTGCTTACCTTTATTATTTAGATGACAAATTTCCTCATAAAATTCTTCAATTTCTTCTTCAGGATGACTTGTGGTGGGTGCATAAGTTTGAATAATCTGAGCCTGGTATCTTTTCGAGAGTTGGATAACAAGTCGTGCAGCTCTGTCAGAGGAACTTTCAACTTCTACAACTTTATCCTTCAGTTTCTTGTTTATTATAAATCCAACACCACTAGTTCTGCCAGTATCTGTCCCACGATAGTAGAAGAGATGTCCACTTTTCAGTTCGATGAGATCTTCTCCTTTTCTCCTTACCTCACTTAGCCCCACGATGTCCCACTTGATCCTTTGTAGTTCCTCTTCCAATTCAAGAAGCCTTGAATCAGAAGATAGGGAGCGTCCGTTGTACGTAGCCAAGGTCAGCATCAGATGGCAGCCTAGTCCGGTCCTCCGGGGATTCTTAGCACCCTCTGCCTTCATGTCGCACTGGCCGCTGCCTTGGCCAGGTACATTCCAGCTGCCGGAGACTGAGGGCCAAGATTTAAGTTGTGGAATCATTTTGGAGGGGTTTGGCCATAACTCACCACGCTGGCCAAGCGGGTTGGTGAGTGTGGGATAACATTTCCTCTAATCCCGATGGTATAGTTATACCGCTATTGGCGGTCGTCAGAGCCCCTTCAGTGGGAACAGGATGTACCACGAGAAGGCGGGGTTGACATTTGTCAAGGAGAGGCTGTGATGCTACGCATCACCTGACCTTACATCCCAAAATAAAATATATATATACATATTTTAATTGCCCATTTTTGAGTTGTGGAATTTTCAAAATTGCTGTGTTACCTTTGAATGCCATTTTCTAGGAACCTATAAAAGCTACAGACCTGGGTGATGTGTCATTTCAAACCTAATACAATGGGCTTTCCTTGGATGTGTAACTTGCCCTGTTTTGGGCTGAAAAAGTATGTTTTATTTTTAATTTTAGATGTTTTAATTTCTCAAAAACAATTTTTTTAATTTAAAAGAAATCACAATTGCTGATACAGATTTATAAAATACACAGTCCAATTTTTTTGAGTGAAAGTCTGGCCTTCACTCACAAAGTTTGCTCCATTTTCAAGTCTTTTGGCAACAGGATTGCTGTTAAACCACCTCCACATCTTCTTAACCGTAAAAACAGAGATCGTAATAAACTCTAGAGTTACAAGGGGTCTACTCTATCCCTGTCATAAATTTCACAGGCATTACCCACTATATTAGTAGTGCTTAACGAAGCATCAACCGGCGATTGGTGGAACATATCGCTGATGTTAAGAAAGGTAACCCTTCCACTTCGCTTTCAATTTTAACCATCAGCGATACGTCTGCGATTTCCGAATGGAAAAATGTTAAACGCATCGCTCCGTTCAGCAATCGGAAAGCCCTCAGGTACCGCGAAAGCATTGAAATCTTCCTTATTCCTAACACCTGTAATACAGACGCACCTTTTAATATACCTCTCAATAAACCTATCATTTGGAAACCTTTTTTGAAATCTGGCAACAACTGATGCTAATACCACGTGTTTCATTCCATGGCTGATGAAGGTAGAAGTCGCTACCAAAACGTCGTCCCAACACTTGTAATTTTTACGGAACTGAAGCATGATATGTGGTCATCAAGAATTATTCTAACTTTCTTTAGAGCTGTGAAGGTGCCTTTGTTTGTGTGAGTTAAATCCTAACGAACTCTTCATTAAAAGACTTTCACTTGCCATCAGAGTGGACCTTCCAGAGCTGGCTACTACAAAATCTTGCTGACTACCAGATTTTCTGAAATTTTGGGAGCCCTGCATATGTGTGTGGTGATTTGTAGTGGGTACAATATGTGCTCTCAACCAATGACTTGGAAATTGAAGATATAATTTTGTTCAAGTTCTTTAACTGTGGGTATGCATCCTGTTTCTGTAATATTACAAATATTTAAAGGCATGTTTTATATCATATAGCTCATAAAAAATGATTTTACACATGATGCACCACAGACACACCATAATGAAATTTGAAATGTATATTCTAGAAATCTGTACCAACAATGGTGATTTTGAAAATTAAAAAAAATCATTTTTGAGAAACTAAAAAGTTTAAAATTAAAAACAACGTACTTAAATCAATTCTTCATATACCTCAAGGTGTTGAATTTCTTTATGTGGTATAATTCTTATTATACATACATGTCAACAACTCAGTTGCTGCATTGTTTACTGTTTCTCACGTTGTATTATTGTTGAAGTGCTCGTGGGAAACATTATCTTTGTTTAACAAAGGGCTATAATCATAAAATGCTATAGAATTTATATTATATAGGTATAAATCAATAACAGGAGGCTAAGGTTGTTACTTACATTTGGTCAAGGAGCATTCTGGAATATTGAAAGGTCTTTTGGTTAATTCTTGAATTTCTTCAATTAGTTGACAATCTTATTTTTGTAGTCACTTTGTGACGAAATTATGTTCTTCAAGTTTCAAATGGTAGGTTTCGTTTCTTCAAAAAGAACCAATAAAAAGGCAAAATGAACGTCCGAAGTATTAAGAACTTTAAAAATAATAGAATCCTACTGTGTAGAGAAGTCGAACACCTGAACTTTTTAACAACATGTAAAGACAATGGTATCACACTGAAATTTTTTCAAATTAGAACCAAACCGATAAGTTATAAAGACAGGGCCATCTTAAGGACTTGTGAAATTAAAAGATTAAGAACCTCTATTAGAGGAAAAAGAAAAGACATTGTTAATCTGAGTAAGAAAAACTACAGATTGTATAACCAATGTATGCAACAAATTGATAAAGAAGGAACTAAAGATGCACTGATAAAAATATTCGCTATTGTAGATAGACAACAATAGTATATAGAAAGAGACATTTTCATAAAATTGATAATCTTATAAACTACCAAAATAATGGCAAAAAAGAAAAAATGACACCACTAGAAGACAAACATTAATAAATATAAGAAGTTCATTAATAAATCTAAAACTGAATTAACATCTTTGCAGGTCAAAGCACTTAATAGAGGCATGAGATATGCATATGAGCAAAAAATACCGAAAACTGAGATTATAATTCCATACATGGAAGACATTATAAAAAAAACTACCGAAAGAAAGACAAAATCCAACACGATTCAAGATGATAAGGACAATCAACAACAAAGGAAAAGAAAAGCAACTACCAGCTATAAAATACGAAAGACTTGATAAAACTCAGGAACAACCCAACAATTAAATGCACAAGCGATGATAAAGCCAAATAGGTTGTCGTATTGGACAAAGAAGAGTATAACTTAAAAATGAAGAAAGCTATTGCCGAGTTAAACGTTGAAGAGACTAATTGTGATCCGATGGATAGAATTATAAGAAAGATGGCTAACATAAAAAATCATGGCCATTTACCATCTAATATAAAAAATAAGGCCTTTCCACCTGTGGGAGCATCTATACCAGGCATTTTTAGCAAAATCAAAACACATAAAGATGAAGAACCCTTGCGGCCAATAGTGAATAAAACAGCTGCTCCAACTATCCTTCTTGAGAAAGAACTGTTTAAACACTTAAGACAATACTATAATCAACATGAGTACACTATTAACAACTCTGTCGAAGTTATTAAAAAGATCAAAGAAATTAAAACAACTGAATTTATTATGATTAGTTTGGATGCTGTTTCTCTGTATCCAAATACTGCAGTTTACGAATCAATTAAACTGTTAGACCTGAAGTTAAAAGATCAAGATGTCCACGACTCACAAAGGATCAGTATTATCCAAGCTGTTAAACTTGTAGCTGATAATAAGTACTTCACATATGCAAAGAAAATCTATTGACAAAAACAAGGTGCACCGATGGGATCTCTAATTTCTGGTCTTCTAGCTGAAATAATATTGCAGGACATTGAAAATAAATTTATTAAACCACTCAATGAAAATAAGCCATTAATATATTTGAGATATGTTGATGATATCCTCATCTTCTGGCAGTAATTTGAAAAAGACCTTGAAGAATTCATACAAAAATACAATAGCTTTTATCCATCAATACAAAGTTACTATTGAAAAAGAAGTAAACAGACAACTACACTTTTTAGACATTTCTTTATTTAGAAACAACATGATTGAATATGCAGTCTGTTGAAAACCAATGTTTGTTCCAGCAATTATTCCGATTGATTCCAACCACCCATGGAAATAAAAAAGATCAGCATTACAATTTTATATAAGAAGAGCTTTAACCCACTCAAGCAATAGAACTAATGAAATTACAAAAATTAACTGGATAACTGAGACAGCTAAGAAGTTTGGATACAGAAAAAAGATAATTCAAGAAATACTTAAAAATACGAAAAAATCTATTGATAACACCAATATTAAACCCAAGACTGAAAGAAAATTTGCAAGTAAATTCCATTACATTCCTCCACTAACGAATATTTTAACGAATGGAATGTGCGAAGGAAAACATGATACTAGCTGAGACAGTTATTGACAACGAAACCATATTGACAACAGGAAATCAAAAAAGATCAATACTCGAAAAACTATAGATTTAGAGAAAGTTTACGATCGAGTAAATAGGACACTTCTGTGGAAGGTACTGAATGAATATGGTGTTACTGGGAGTCTACTTAATAGTGTAAAAGCCATGTATGCTGGTAGTATAGCTTGTGTACGAGTGAATGGTGTTTTATCAAAATGGTTATCTATTGGTGCAGGGGTCAGGCAAGGTTGTGTAATGTCACCATGGCTGTTTAATATATTTATGGATGCGTGCATGTGCAATGCCAAAATAGATAATACTGGTTTATGTCTTGGTGGTATTGGTGTGTGCAGATTGCTGTATGCTGATGACACTGTCCTGTTGGCAGAGAGCAAAAGTGAGTTGCAGAGTATGTTGTCCCGGATGTATGAAGTTTGCATGGAATTCAAACTGAGTATTAATAAGGGAAAAACCAAAGTTATGGTTTTTGAGAGAGGAACTGGTAGTACTGAATATAGCATAAGTCTAAATGGCACTGTGATTGACCAGGTGAATGAGTTTATGTATTTAGGAAGCATGTTTGACAGAGAACAAATTGGATGGTGAAATTAGTAGGAGAGTGAATTCTTCATTGAAAGTCATAGCTGCCTTGGGAGGCTTTCATAGGAGTGATGGGTTCTCAAGGGAGTCCTGCATGGCTGTGTATGAAAGTGTAATTGTTCATACTCTGATGTATGGCAGCCAAACCTGGGTACTACAGAAGAAACATAGAAGTTGTTTGTGTGCTGGAGAAATGCGTTACTTACGGGGGTGGGTGGCAAGACACGTTCTGATCGTGTGAGGAATGAAGATGTGTTGGAGTTGTGTAATGTGAAGCAAAATGTTGTTAGCAATGTGGAGACTAATATGCTTTGGTGGTTTTGGCATGTTGAAAAAATGAGTGATGAGATGCTTACTAAGAGAATTTTTTCAGCCCAAGTGGCAGGAAGGAAAAGCAGAGGAAGGTCAAGGAAGTCATGGGAGGGTCATATTCAGGAGTGTGTGCATGAGAAAAAGATCATGAGTATGAAGTATAGAAGATCTTGTGTGCATCATGTGATGGATGTCAGTGAAGCTCGAATTGTGTGCCAAGATCGTTGTAAGTGGAGGAGTTTAATACGGCAACAGTAAGTAAATAATCTGATAAAAATTATCTAGTAGTTTGTCTTTTCTTTGTGGAGCTAACCTCTGAATCTCAGAGAACAGCTTAGTGATATATCAGTGATATATAATATAATTATTAACGTGCTATTTAGGCAATCTACATTTTGAGGTTACTCACCTTTATCCCAAATATCATTTAGGACGTTTTCCTCTCCTGCCAACATTTTTAACACGTACTTCTCATTAGTCACACGTAGTTCAAGGCCCAAAATACACATCTTTTTCAACTCACACAAACTTCTTTTTTTTTTCCCACAATAACTAAATGTCGATTCAAAATAATCAACTACAATTACTCATATCCAACTCCCTAAAACACCAATATCCAATTAAAACTCCAATCTAAAAACCCCTATATTACACATTTCCTAAAACTTCAAAGTTCAAAAACTCTAACCCATAATTATTTACAATTCCACACCGTTAATTAATTGAAACAAACCAAACCTGACACAAAAATACCATTATCCTTAATAATTTCGAACCACTCCCAACAAAGCAACAACCACACTTTCCTAGTACTTTCAGCCTCTGCCCAGGCCATTATCGAGGAGTGGACGTAACAGATGATCTTCCGTCCTTGCCCTCTAACATAGCAAAAGTTCTAGTTCTCGCGCGACATTGCCTCATCACCGTTCCTCACTGCTCAGGTGCAGTGGCGCCATCTATTAGATGACCCTACAGTATTCTTTTTAATTTCGTACTTGCAATATCTGTTCGATAGCCAGTTGTAGTTCATCTTTTGAAATTAATCTTCTTATAATCTTTAAAATTAATATCTTTGTTAATCTTTTGAAGTTAATAATTAAGATTAACTTCAAAAGGTTAACTACAACTGGCTAACGAACAGATATTGCAAGTACGAAATGAAAAAGAATACTGTAGGGTCATCTAATAGATGACGCCACTGCACCTGAGCGGTGAGGAACTGTGATGAGACGATATCGCCCATGAGCTAGAACTTTCGCTACATTAGAGGGAGAGGACAGAAGATCAGCTGTTACGTCCTCTCCTTGTTAATGGCCTGGGCAGAGGCTGAAAGTACTAGGAAAGTACGGTTGTTGCTGAGTGGGGAGAGGTCCGAAATTATTAAGGATAATGGTATTTGTTGTTTCAGGTTTGGTTTGTTTCAATTAATTAACAGTGTGGAGTTGTAAATAATTATGGGTTACAGTTTTTTAAGTTTTAGGAAATGTGTAATATAGGTTTTTAGATTGGAGTTTTAATTTGATATTGGTGTTTTAGGGAGTTGAATTTGAGGAATTGTAGTTGATTATTTTGAATTGGCATTTAGTAATTGTGAAAAAAAAAAACCCCAAAAAACAAAGTTTGTGTGAGTTGAAAAAGACGTGTGTTTTGGGCCTTGAACCACGATGTGACTAATGAGAAGCACGTGTTGGAAATTTTGGCAGGAGAGGAAAACCTCCTAAATGATGTTTGGGACAAAGGTAACTAACCTCAAAATGTAGATAATGTCATTCCGCAAAATCTTTTGTGCTCCTGTGTTTTACTTCACAAAGTTGCTCACCAATATATATATATTTTTTGTATTGCCTGTAATTTCAAATTAAAACTTTAATAAGTCCACATAACAAACCACTGATTTCACTTACTTTGTAAAGAATTGCGTAATAGATTTGGTTGTTCCGCTGTCCATGTAGTATCTCCGCTTTCCTCCACATGATCTCTGGGATCTCAGCATTGCACTTTCTTTCTGTATGGTTCACTCTGATATGTGCCCTTTGGGTGTGAAGATACAGACAGGGCTGTAGAAGAAAAGGGCTGGGTCATTACTTTGCTTGAGGGCGAGAATTTTAAGCTCCGGCGAGGGAGCGGTTTATGGCCACTGTGAAGTCATGGAGAAGACAGGCTTTTCCCCACAAGTCTCTCTCTCTCTCTCTCTCTCTCTCTCTCTCTCTCTCTCTCTCTCTTTCTCTTTCTCTCTCTCTCTTTCTCTTTCTCTCTCTCTCTCTATTCTGTTGGTAGTAAACCTGCGAACAGAGTGATGCTTTTTGTTGCCCACATTTCTTTGTGTGAATAAACGTGTCTTGTTTATACATGTATTTACATAAAATGCCTTTATCTTGTGCTGTGGCTAGCTGTAAAAATAAACATAAGAAAATAAGATAATATACCGTGGTGTGGTTTATCATGTTTTCCCTGTGAATAACAAGGACATTGTAAGGAATGGATTATTAATAAAGCTGAAACGTCAAGAATTTGTAGTGATCATTTCCACATTTCAGACTACGAAGACGATATGAAAAATCGCCTGCTTGGACTTCCAGAACGTAAACTTCTGAAAACTACAGCTGTACTAAGTTTGAATTTGGAATGTACAAGATCGACCAGTGTACACTGTACAGGCAAATGAAGGGGTGTATACATCGAAATGCTCTGAATCATATCACAGGATTTAGTCAAAAAAAAAAAATGTGCATTGAGGAGGACATTTTCAATGAAAAAGAACATCCAGAAGAAGAAATAACATTTACAACAGTATGCATATCTTGCTCAGAAATGGAAAGTAAAAAACAAAATTCTCACTGTAAGTTATCATGATGGAAAAACAGATAGGCAGCTTAAAGAAGAAAAACAAACATTTCCACAGAAGTTTAAGAGCTAAAAAGCAACATTTAAAAAACAACTGTACAGAAATTCTACTTATGAGAAAAAAAGCCTATTACAAGAACACATAAAATAAAAAAAAAAAAAACTGCAACAGATGGAAATGTTCCTAAAGAAAAATTTTACGACTTCACAGATACAATGCATCGGAATGCAAAAGAAAAAAGTGGACAGAAGAAGATATTTCTTGTGGCATAGTAAGTAGAGCTATTTTGCAGAAAGCTCATGACTTCTGGAAGGATAAAATTGGTATGCCTTTACCAAGTGCAAGCACGTGAAAATGATGGTGTGCCAAATTTGTCATCTTGGAATCCTCCAAAACGTTCTGCTTTTTATGAAGAAATGTAGTGAAAACCTATCAGAAAATGAGAAGCTTTGCGTTCTTAGCTTTCATGAAATACACACTGACAGCAAAATATCCTATGACACAGGAATGGATCAGATTCTGGGTCCATATTCTAAAGTCTTAGTGTCCTAGCCAGTGGAATTTTGTCACCATGGAAGCAAGCAGTTTATTTTGATTTTCAATGCATAATGAATAAAAAGCTTTTCTTTGAGATCATTAGAACTCTAGAAAAAAATGGTATAATAGTTAAAGCAGTGTTTTCATATTTGAAAGGATGCATGGCGTTAGGGAAGGAATTATGAATTTTGCCTGAAAAGTAATTTTTCACGCATCCTTTATACAGCATCTCAAAGATTTGGACTTTTGCAGGGCCATCTCATTTCTTGAAAATTTTGAGGAACCACTTCATAGACCAGGGATTAATCTTGCAAGATGGATAAGTCCTTCACGCAGATACTATGAAAGAAGTCTTCGAGAAAGATTGTGGGAAATAAAGATGTGCCATAAGCTCTTACCTTCCTATATTACAGTGAAAGGTAGCAAAAGGCAAAAAGTGGGGCCAGCAATAAGTATCTTCTCAGCCACTACAGCAAAATCTATTGAATTTTTGATACAGCATAAGGACGCTGTGAAATTTTCTAAATTAGTCGATTCATTTTTTGATGTGATGAACAGCTGCCACCCATTTCCTGAAAACAGCAAGCCTCTTAACTCAGGTTTCAGCATTGCACAGTGTTTCTTGGAATAAAAAGAAACACTGGAAAAAATGAAGTCAGAAATAGCACATTTAAGGGTAGTGGGTAGTGGGTAGAAACAATATGCTGCCCTATCAAAAAGGAATTATTGTATCGATTCTTCGCCTTTGGGCCTGTACAAAGATTTGAAGAAACGTGGAGTAAGATATATATTAACGACTCGCTTGAATCAGGATGCAATTGAAAATTTATTGTCAAATTAGAGATATCGGATTGCTCTATGACCATCCCTCACCAACAGAACTACTTAGTTACTTAAAACATATTTTGCTATCAAATAAATTACCTAATTTATCCAAAAAAGTGAATACAGCATTACATGAACAAAAAGTGGTCCAAACGTATTTAACAGCGGACTTGTTAAAAGAAGCTTTCTTCTTTTTTTTTTTTTTTAATTGGAGGTTTAACGACCATCATGAGCAGCTCAATGGGCTATAAGCATTCACCCGTCCCTAATTTAGGATCACTGGTTCTAGGGAAGGAAGCGAGTCAGTGCCGTAAGACAAACATAACATCCATGCCTCACCAGGATTGAACCCAGACCCCTTTCGGACGAATGATCAGAGCCATCGCTTAGACCACTGCGCCACCAGGGCGGCAAAAGAGAAGCTTTCTCTACTGATGAAATGCAAAAAATTATTCAGGGAGTTTCAGAGGACACGGTCTAAGCTTTAGAAAAAATATTCAGTGAACCATGGCCAGATGAGTGAAACAATGAAATATGTGAAAACAATGAAAATCAGAAGTGTGAGGCCAAGAAACAAGTGCTGGCTTATAATGCAGGTTACACTGCCTACCACACAGATCCTCTTGGAATCATATCTAGGAATGCCGAAATTTTAAATTCCTGCAAGTGGATAAATATGTTATCTCTTGGGGAGATAACCATCCCTTCTGAGGACTGGATGAAAACCACTGATTATTTTGAAAAAAAAATTTTAATCTGTGGAACAGATTTTTCTCAGGGAAAGGGTGCCATACAAAAATTAAGAACTACAGAACAACAATCCCTGAATGTTTCCAAAGTAGCTGTACGTTTTTATTCTCATGTGCACACATTCATTCAAATTTGCCATCTAAATCACAACAGAGCTTTAGTTTCAACAAGAAAAATGAATCAAAAGAAAACAAAGTGGACAAATTCTACCATTAGAAAAATTTAGCTCAGCGTTAGGAACTTTCACGATGGATATACCCAGCTTGGTAAGTGTATTAATATTTTTTGTGCTTTGCTGCATTGCATTCTTGATTAAATTAAACATTCATTTATTATAATTTAACTTTTAAACAGACACACACAATAACAGGGAACAAAACTGATAAATTGTTTACATATATGTAGTTTCAAATACAAATATGCACGCACCCCTATGTCTCTTTAACTGTTGAGCTGCTGCTGCTGCTTTACTCGGTGTCCTCGTGGTAACATCACGTTCCCGAGTGAGAGGGGTTCATGTTCAGACGCTCAATGAGCCAGCCCTTACACTTTATAAAGCCCTGCTGAAGTTAGGTCATAATACCATATCTGTTGGTTATGGTTAAGGGACGCAAATGAACTGTGACAAATTAGGTTGCTTACGCCAGCACTGCTACGCACTTGTAATTCAAGTCAGGGCTGGGAAGGGCACATCAGTGATTAAAATCTCTGCTTAATATAACAGAGATTACTGAACAGTTCAAATCGAGAGTAGTCAATAATATTTGTTAAAATGTTCAATGTATTGGTGGAAAGCTCTATGTTTTTTTAATGTACCAGTTCCTGTAGCACCGAGAAAAAGAACTTTGTTTCGCCAACAAAACATCGGCCAAAACTCCAGTTCACAACACAGAAAGATGATATTCCCTTCCTCTTTTGAAGAATACAACAAAAATAAATTCATTTACTTTGCATGGAAAATATTCTTTACCAGTTTAAAACATCAAGGGGGTAACTATGCTGACCGCATTCTTCATAATTTGAAAAAAAAAAAAGAATCGTTTTGGTGACAGAAAAAAAGTTGGTGAAAATACTGCCGATTCTTTTTGTGCAATCTTAACACTTTAGCAGGAAAAAAAAACAACTGAATTTGACAAATGGGTTTGCAAAAACTTTAAAAAAGCCTGAGCGACCACTGCATCAGTAATAAAACCGATGTTTTTTTTTTATATATTGGCTTCTGCAACATCAAGGTTTAACCACTTAGCATCCAGGTACGTAATATGACATTAACGAATGATAGTGCAAGAAAATCAAGATCCGTAATATTACGGGCCCGCTGATGTGAGGTAGTCCAATGTGAATTTAGGCCATTATGGAACGCATATGTGTTGCATGCCAAGTGTGGTGGCAAACTCTCACATTTGGAGTATTGTACGGAAGTTGTAGACAAAATTATTGAAACTTATGGAATGGAACATCCAACTTTGAAAGGTCGACAACGGTGAGTCCCACGTCCTCTTCATATGGCGGAACGTCATTTCCCCCATTATGTACCATCAACCTCTAAAAAATAAAATGCTACTCGTGTTTGGGTACTTTGTGAGAAAAAAAGAGACAGCAAAGGGAAACAGGTCAGGCAAGAGTCCCGATACCAATGCCCGGATTGTGATGTTGGACTCTGTGTGGCGTCATGTTTTTGCATATATCACACAAATATCGACTTTTGAAATCATTGTCCTTTCATTTCGTTTTACACGATGTGTACTGGAACTTTCGTTTTTTGTTTTATAACTACCAGAATGATGCCCATAATATTATGGATCTGGATTTTGTCATGTTTTTTTTGTTTTTTTTAATTGGAGGTTTAACGACCACCGTGAGCAACTCAATAGGCTATAAGCAGTCGCCCGTCCCTAATTTAGGGTCACTGGTTCCAGGGAAGGGAGAGAGCCAGTGCCGTAAGACAAACACAACATCCATGCCTGACCGGGATTTGAACCCGGACCCCTTTCGGACGAATGATCAGAGGCCATCGCTTAGACCACTGCGCCACTGGGGCGGCTTTGTCATGTTTGCTTATCACAGTGTAGTGTTGCTCATTATTAATTTCTTGAAAACATGTTTCACATACGTTCATTATCTGGAATCGAGCTACTTATACTTTGCAAAAAACAACTGCATTTTTTTACCGTTTTTAAAATTTTCGTTTGGATCTTAAGTGATTAAACATTGATTATTGGTGGCAAAACTTTGATGTTCAAAAACATCGAGGTTTTTTGCTCATCTCTAGATAGGACTGGTTTCACGTCCTTTTACTTTTACTTCTGAATTATTATACCTTTGTAAATTGGCACTAAAAATGACAAATGGCCAATTTGGCGACCACCAAAGTAAATTTAATTGCCATCTGGGGAGTGCTAATCTGCACCTATACATATCATATTGTTCAGTCCTTAGGCATCAAAGCAGAGTCTACAACGTGCACTTTTAAATTTACAAAATTTCCCATGTACAGTACATTTCTCCCTGACAGGGGTGCACAAGATTCCACTCCATTCTCCAAAAAGTCACCATTTGTTGTCGTTTTGCAGTGGAATTCATTACTGGACCCTCCTTTTTCAAGGAACTGAGTCCAGTGGGTCTTGTTACCTGATCTGTCAATGGCCAGAGATATGCATCTATTTTGGCAAACCAGATTATTCCAACATTTCCCCAGCATCAGTGCCTCAATTCAACAGTTTTTATGCAAGATGATGCTCCTCCTCATATAGCAATGCCTATCAGGCAGTTGCTGCAGACACATTTTACTAATGAAAGAATAATCAGCAGCCAGTTTCCTACAACTTGGCCAGTGCACTCACCTGATCTGAATATGTGCAATATTTGGCATTGAGGGACATCTTAAGAACATTATCTATCATAGTAATAAAGCAAACTTGGTGGCAGGTTCTCAACACAAGCATTACGCATTACAGTGGTTGCTCTGGCTTTTTAAAAGTTTTCACTAAATTCAATTTTTTTGGCAAAGTATTATAACAGTACAAAGAGGTAACTGCCACTATTTTTGCCAAAACTTTTTCAATTGCAAAAATGACTTCTTTTTTGCAAATTGTGAAAAAATGCAATCAGCAGTGCAACACCTGCATTGTATCTACATCTCCAGTGAAACACCTCGATTTGTGGTTGAGAAATGCTATTTTGTAATTTCAGTTAGTTGCAGAAAACAGGAGACAGCATATGAAATGTGCTGTGTAACCACAAAATGTGCCTTCTGTACTGTAAGAATTTTGCATTTTCCCCTACTGTATGAAGAGCCACTTATCCCCACCTGCAAGCAAGTTTTGGAACTAATTGTTTGTTGTTTTTTTTAAGCAAAATTCCATCACCTCAGTTCTCATATCAAATTTAAAGTTATTCTGAGCAATAGTTGCCATGAAAATTCTCAATGCATAAATGCAAGAGAATTTTCATGGCTTTGTTTAAAACTCTTTTACTCGATTCAAGCAAAATTAAAGACATCCATTCCTATTAGTGTGATTCATGAAGTTCATTAAAATTGAAACTTCATGAATGACACATGAAGTTTCAAGTTCAAAATGCGTGTTGTGAATATTTCACAAAAATAAATTTTAGTTCATTTTTATCACAGTCAAAACTGAATGGTACAGGGAACACATCAAAGTTGCCATTAAGGTAGAGGAAAACAATTTCCACCACTGCATGGGTTGGCGACATGAGCTGTGCACAGCATCCATTCAAGGTAGAGGAAAACAATTGAGAACACTACATGGGTTGGCATGAGCTATGCACAGTGTCCATTCAAGGTAGAGGAAAACAATTTCCAACACTGCATGGGTTGGCATGAGCTGTGCACAGCGGCCATTCAAGGTAGAGGAAAACAATTTCCAACACTGCATGGGTTGGCATGAGCTGTGCACAGCATGCATTCAAGGTAGAGCAAAACAATTTCCAACACTGCATGGGTTGGCATGAGCTGTGCACAGCATCCATTCAAGGTAGAGGAAAACAATTTCCACCACTGCATGGGTTGGCATGAGCTGTGCACAGCATCCATTCAAGGTAGAGGAAAACAATTTCCACCACTGCATGGGTTGGCGACATGAGCTGTGCACAGCATCCATTCAAGGTAGAGGAAAACAATTTCCACCACTACATGGGTTGGCATGAGCTATGCACAGCGTCCATTCAAGGTAGAGGAAAACAATTTCCAACACTGCATCGGTTGGCATGAGCTGTGCACAGCATCCATTCAAGGTAGAGGAAAACAATTTCCAACACTGAATGGGTTGGCATGAGCGGTGCACAGCATGCATTCAAGGTAGAGGAAAACAATTTCCAACACTGCATGGGTTGGCATGAGCTGTGCACAGCGGCCATTCAAGGTAGAGGAAAACAATTTCCAACACTGCATGGGTTGGCATGAGCTGTGCACAGCGGCCATTCAAGGTAGAGGAAAACAATTTCCAACACTGCATGGGTCGGCATGAGCTGTGCACAGCATCCATTCAAGGTAGAGGAAAACAATTTCCACCACTGCATGGGTTGGCGACATGAGCTGTGCACAGCATCCGTTCAAGGTAGAGGAAAACAATTGCGAACACTACATGGGTTGGCATGAGCTATGCACAGCGTCCATTCAAGGTAGAGGAAAACAATTTCCAACACTGAATGGGTTGGCATGAGCGGTGCACAGCATGCATTCAAGGTAGAGGAAAACAATTTCCAACACTGCATGGGTTGGCATGAGCTGTGCACAGCATCCATTCAAGGTAGAGGAAAACAATTTCCAACACTGCATGGGTTGGCATGAGCGGTGCACAGCATCCATTCAAGGTAGAGGAAAACAATTTCCAACACTGCATGGGTTGGCATGAGCGGTGCACAGCATCCATTCAAGGTAGAGGAAAACAATTTCCAACACTGCATGGGTTGGCATGAGCGGTGCACAGCATCCATTCAAGGTAGAGGAAAACAATTTCCAACACTGAATGGGTTGGCATGAGCGGTGCACAGCATGCATTCAAGGTAGAGGAAAACAATTTCCAACACTGCATGGGTTGGCATGAGCTGTGCACAGCATCCATTCAAGGTAGAGGAAAACAATTTCCAACACTGCATGGGTTGGCATGAGCGGTGCACAGCATCCATTCAAGGTAGAGGAAAACAATTTCCAACACTGCATGGGTTGGCATGAGCGGTGCACAGCATCCATTCAAGGTAGAGGAAAACAATTTCCAACACTGCATGGGTTGGCATGAGCTGTGCACAGCATCCATTCAAGGTAGAGGAAAACAATTTCCAACACTGCATGGGTTGGCATGAGCTGTGCACAGCATCCATTCAAGGTAGAGGAAAACAATTTCCAACACTGCCTGGGTTGGCATGAGCTGTGCACAGCATGTGTGGGGGTGGATGTTGATTGATACCATTCGCAGATGTTCCCAGTCAAGGGAATTTTTGGCACAATAATAATAAAAAAAAATCATCACATTGGTCACCAAGTTAGGCTTACAGAGTCGTGACAAAGTATTTTTAAGAAAATGCACAATTCCTGAGTTTTGCACTGCAAATTATGTGATAGCGGGGGTGGCTCTTATCAAGGAGATAATGAGGTCCACCCCCACTAGAAGTTCAAAGGCCAAAATGGTTTTATTTATTTTAATACTGAAATATGTAAAATTTCCACAGATTATACAGTTCTGTGAGTCTACTTAGACTTCAAGTATTCCTTTTCTCTCTCTCTCTCTCTCTCTCTCTCTCTCTCTCTCTCTCTCTCTCTCTCCTTCTTCTTCTTCTTCTAACCCTGCCTTGCAGTGTCATTTCATTCATTCTGTCTTTTCCAAGTCTAATGCGCTGTGCACTCTGTGATTTAGGGAGAGGGACAACTGCATGTAATCCCCAGCTATGGACGCAGGGTTCATTCTAGGACTAAAAAAGGTAGGGTCCTACCTATGAAAAAAAGGGAAGCTTACACTTTCAAAGAGCGTTAGAGTATACATCGACCTTACAAAAACAAGACCCGTACAAGCAATGCTAACTCACCGGAAAAGTTCAACAGTAATTCACTGTGGATATTAGAATACTATTATTATTATATATAGAGGGTGTTTCCAAAAGTCGCGGCTCACTTTGGTGACTAGAAAATGAATTTTAACACGAAAAACAGAATCAACGGGTATTAATATGAGATATGATATATTCAAGGTATATGTGAGTGACCCACAAGCCCCCCCCCATGCGGGGGCCTGGCGAGCTATCTTGTAAACAAAACAAACTAGGGAAAAATTTCAAATTACAAAGTTGTGTAGCGCTCTTACCTTGGTGTAAATCCGCAGAAAAATTTCCAATAGCTATCAAAGTTCATGCTGTGTCTTCTTGAGCTATAACATATTTACAAGGAAAAGTTGTTTTTTCCGCAAATCTTGAAATGCTTCTGCCTTTTCCTCAGCTTCAGAGGAAAAGGCATTTGAGGGTATGATTTTTGTTAGCGAAGTTAAGGGTTCGAAAGCACCCCTCACTGAAATAAGCTCTCTTCTGAATTTCTCCAATTCTCACCAAGAAGCTGTATACTCGCCTAGCTTTGCGTAAAACTCCGTTGTGCAGTAATTTTAGGGTCTCATGTGTATTTAGAACTTCAGGAGGAAATCTAGGAAATTATGGCCTTAAACTCTTCCCGAAACTCCGATATTAATTATTGCCAGTGATCACCCCTTCAGGAGCTCGAAAAATACCAAAAATGAGCAGATATTTAAGGGGAGAAAGTAACTCAAACTAAGAGACCTTGACAAAAGTGATTGAAATATGAGGACAAAACAAAATAGGAGAAATCTTTGTTTCTCACCAACCTGATAGCTGGATTCAACAAAGCAGTTGTCCTCACTTGTCAGAGTGGCTTGTAGTTGAAAAGAACCCTGAACTGCATAAGCTTCTCATTTTAATATAGCAACTCATTCCAGTAGTAATGATGGGAAAAAGATCGTATGTAAATTATTCATGAAATTCAAAATTCCCCCTCATCAGCTACAATGCATGTTTGAATCCTAGGAAGTACAGCTTCTGGCAACTTATGCAACTGACGTGAAGGAAGACTCCTACAGGCAACCGTAATTCGCTGTTTCAGATAATTCTACCATTAGATCGCATTGCATAAACTTGGGATTTGAAATTCTCCAAAAATAAAAATTCATTGGTGTTAAGTCCAGTGACTTGGGTCAACACACTATAAAACAAGAACAATGCAAGATATTTTATGTTACCTGTAACAGAATTGTAAGGGAATGGTTCAAGTTTTTTTAGAGACAGTCGCAGATGTTCTATGTGTGCACCCTTAGTCACACAACACACATCGAGCCGGTAATCCATTTCCGCCCAAACGTGAGGTAAGATATCTGAATCAAGTGCAGTGATAGTGGCTGTGATACGCTGTTTCAGCTCCGCTAGATCAACAAGAAGGGGAGGGGCAAATACCTTGTCCTTTACGTACCTCCACAGGAAAGTCACAAGGTGTTAAGTCAGGACTTCTGTGTGGCCATTGGTTCAGTGGCATATTGTAGTCCGCGGCTCGTCCAATCCATCGGTGAGGAAGATGTTCGAGATAATATTGCACGTCGCCTAACTAGTGTGGTGGCGCACCATTCAATTGGAGAATAAAGTTATCACTGTCATCCTGCAACTGTGGCATCAACCAAAGACTTAACTAATATCCAGAAAAGAGCCTCCTGCGACAATTTTATCGTGAAAAAAGAAGGGGCCGTACACTTTCTTTTTGGACACAGCACAGAACACATTTACCTTAGGGGAATCTCGCACGTCTTGCACTGTAAATCTGGGATTCTCCGTTCTTCAAAAGCGAACATTGTGCTTGTTTACCTGACCACTCACGTGAAATGTAGATTCATCAGTGAAAACTAAGTGATCGGCAAAATCGTCATTTTCAAAATGGTGCTGCATTTCGGCACAAAATTCAAAGCACTTTGTCTTGTAAAGGTCAGTGAGATTTTGCAACATCTGCACTTTGTACGGAATCATTTTCAGCTTCTTTCTCAAAATTCTCCAGATAGTGGGCTGTGAAATCTGCACTTCACAACTCACCCTGCGCGTTGATTTTCCTGGGCTTCATTGAATGGCGGTGTAAACACTATCGATGACTCTTTCCGACACACGCGGTCGTCCAGGACTTTTAAGTTTGCACAAACAGCCCATAGTTTCAAATTTTTCTATGCCAATCGTTGATAGATTTTCTGGTTGGAGGTTCTTTTCCGAATCGTGATCGAAAATGCTGTTGCACAACAGTTACAGATTCTGTTTTGCTCAATTCAAGAACACAAAACCCCTTCTTCCACTGCAGACGCTGCCATTTTGACTGACTAGTCATGTGACATGCGCGCTATCGCCTACGTCACTTCCTTCAGTAGCGGGACACAAACTTTATGAGTACGTCTACGTAACGGTTCACAGTTGTGGTCCGTGTCTTCAACTGTTACTGTTTTACAGCATCTGGAAACTGTATACTTCTTTATGAATCAGGGTGTATAATCCTCTACTTGAATGTTTGTTTGAGAAAATCTCTAACAGGCAATACTTTATGTTCTGGGGCTCCATCGTGTTGAAACCACACGAGAAGACAACTTTGAAGTGGAAGATCATCAAAAAAAACAGAAAGTACTTTTTCAGAAAGTCACAATAACGACCTCTAGTAAGCGCACCTACAAAGAATACAGGACCAAGAATCGTGTTTCTCCATATCCCACACCATACTGTAACAGACCATTTTCTTTTATTATGAACATCTCTTGTCTGTTGAGGATTATCCAGAGCCCAAAAATGAGAATTGTATTTGTTTGTTTGTTTGTTTGTTACACCCTAGCAACAGAAACAGGGAACATCAGTCCACAAGATGTCAGAAAAAGAAAAAAAAGTTGAGCATAATTTTTTTCTGGAACGAAATTGCACCAATCCAGCATTTGTTCCATATCACCTTTATATAAAGCCTGCTGTAAATGGGTGTGATATGGGTGCAAACAAACTATGCTGATTCAAAATTTTCCAAATTCTTGCATTGGAAAGGCCACATGCTAAGCTCATTTCTCTGGTACTGATCTGGGGGGTTTAAAAGAGCATAAGCGACAACATCCTCATCATGCACCAGAACACCAGATCCTTGAGATCTTCCAGTGCATGGTCGAAGACTCACAGTTCCTGTTGTTCATAAACGCAGAGAAACACATCTTATGGTAGAAGCACTTGGACACAGCAAATCAGGGAAATGTTCTGCATGTAATAATGTAGCAGCGAGCGTTTCGTTAACATTCTCCAAAAATTAATATCGTTTCATAATATTCAGCGAGCGAATGACTTTCCATCAGTAGGGTTTGTTCTCCGCATACAACTTAGAATTAACTAAAGTTTGCATCTTTTCATAAGCCTGGCACAGGAAGAGTGTTTCGAAGCAGTGTTCTTAACAAAAGGAAGAAAGTACCTATAACACTTGAAGACTAATGATACAAGTGAAATCAAAAGATGAATTGTGCTTCATTGATTAACTGTCAGCAGGCACAGGCACCAGCAAAAAAAAAAAAAATTGTTGTAAGGGGCCATGCTGGCGCCAGCAACTTTAAATTGTTAATGGGTTTCAGTTTTTTTGTATTACTTCCGCTAGGTGACGGAACTTCTTCGTGTTTTGAAGTATTAGGTTGCTAGGCAACACAGTGCAGGTGTTGTAACGCAGATGGCCCAGGAATAAGAAATTGTGCGCAACTTTTGTGGTTTGGGAACGTGCTGTTATTATTTTTTTTTTTTTTTTTATACATTTAGTAAAATATCAGGTTTATTTACGAAATTTTTGATATTTTAAATATCCAGCTATACATATATAAATATATATTCTATAAAAGAAGATACCTAAGCAAAAAAATACATATATAATTTTGACTCACACCTAGTACAACATAGAAAAGGTTATGTATCTACCTGTGTGAGTAAAAGGAGAAAAGATAAAAAAATAAAATAAAACAACTGAATGTAGAAGGTGTCGAGAATACTGAGCCTTGGCTTTATCAAGGACCAGCAAAAAGAAATAAGCAGTCCAAGAAAAGACCAAACTCGAGGTATAAACTACACTCCAAAAGCTGCATCCAAAACATACTAAAAGAAAAATTAGAAAATGAAAAAAAACCTCAAGTGAAAAAAATAGTAATAAAAAAAAAAAAAAAAAAATAATAATAATAATAATAAAACATTTCAACTAGAATTTAGCATGAGCTGCTAAATAATAAATTGAAATTAGTTACTTAAGAGCAAACTGAAGACTAAGGAAAAAATTTTAGAATTTAACACGAAGGGTGCAAAATAACCTGAAAATCAAACGCGCACGCAGCAGTTTTGAAAATTCAGAATTCACATTCTATAAAGAAGATACCTAAGCAAAAAAATACATATATAATTTTGACTCACACCTAGTACAACATAGAAAAGGTTATGTATCTACCTGTGTGAGTAAAAGGAGAAAAGATAAAAAAAATAAAATAAAACAACTGAATGTGAAAGGTGTCGAGAGAAATGCTGAGCCTTGGCTTTATCAAGGACCAGCAAAAGAAATAAGCAGTCCAAGAAAAGACAAACTCGAGTATAAACTACACTCCAAAAAGCTGCATCCAAAACATACTAAAAAGAAAAATTAGAAAATGAAAAAAACCTCAAGTGAAAAAAAAAAAAAAAAAAAAAAAAAAAATAATAATAATAATAAAACATTTCAACTAGAATTTGCGCATGAGCTGCTAAATAATAAATTGAAATTAGTTACTTAAGAGCAAAAACTGAAGACTAAGGAAAAATTTTAGAATTTAACACGAAGGGTGCAAAATAACCTGAAAATCAAAACGCATAGCCAGCAGTTTTGAAAATTCAGAATTCACATTCTATAAAGAAGATACCTAAGCAAAAAAATACATATATAATTTTGACTCACACCTAGTACAACATAGAAAAGGTTATGTATCTACCTGTGTGAGTAAAAGGAGAAAAGATAAAAAATAAAATAAAAACAACTGAATGTAGAAGGTGTCGAGAATACTGAGCCTTGGCTTTATCAAGGACCAGCAAAAAGAAATAAGCAGTCCAAGAAAAGACCAAACTCGAGGTATAAACTACACTCCAAAAAGCTGCATCCAAAACATACTAAAAAAGAAAAATTAGAAAATGAAAAAAAACCTCAAGTGAAAAAAATAGTAATAAAAAAAAAAAAAAAAAAAAAAAAATAATAATAATAATAATAAAACATTTCAACTAGAATTTGCGCATGAGCTGCTAAATAATAAATTGAAATTAGTTACTTAAGAGCAAAACTGAAGACTAAGGAAAAAAATTTTAGAATTTAACACGAAGGGTGCAAAATAACCTGAAAATCAAAACGCGCAACGCAGCAGTTTTGAAAATTCAGAATTCACATTCTATAAAGAAGATACCTAAGCAAAAAAATACATATATAATTTTGACTCACACCTAGTACAACATAGAAAAGGTTATGTATCTACCTGTGTGAGTAAAAGGAGAAAAGATAAAAATAAAATAAAACAACTGAATGTAGAAGGTCGAATACTGAGCCTTGGCTTTATCAAGGACCAGCAAAAGAAATAAGCAGTCCAAGAAAAGACCAAACTCGAGTATAAACTACACTCCAAAAAAAGCTGCATCCAAAACATACTAAAAAGAAAAATTAGAAAATGAAAAAAAACCTCAAGTGAAAAAAATAGTAATAAAAAAAAAAAAAAAAAAAAAAAATAATAATAATAATAATAAAACATTTCAACTAGAGAATTTGCGCATGAGCTGCTAAATAATAAATTGAAATTAGTTACTTAAGAAAGCAAAACTGAAGACTAAGGAAAAAATTTTAGAATTTAACACCTAAGGGTGCAAAATAACCTGAAAATCAAAAGCAGCAACCAGCAGTTTTGAAAATTCAGAATTCACATTCTATAAAGAAGATACCTAAGCAAAAAAATACATATATAATTTTGACTCACACCTGGTACAACATAGAAAAGGTTATGTATCTACCTGTGTGAGTAAAAGGAGAAAAGATAAAAAAATAAAATAAAACAACTGAATGTAGAAGGTGTAGAATACTGAGCCTTGGCTTTATCAAGGACCAGCAAAAAGAAATAAGCAGTCCAAGAAAGACCAAACTCGAGTATAAACTACACCTAAAAAGCTGCATCCAAAACATACTAAAAAGAAAAATTAGAAAATGAAAAAAAAACCTCAAGTGAAAAAAATAGTAATAAAAAAAAAAAAAAAAAAAAAAAAAAATAATAATAATAATAATAAAACATTTCAACTAGAATTTGCGAGCTGCTAAATAATAAATTGAAATTAGTTATTTAAGAGCAAAACTGAAGACTAAGGAAAAAATTTTAGAATTTAACACGAAGGGTGCAAAATAACCTGAAAATAAACGCGCATAGCAGCAGTTTTGAAAATTCAGAATTCACATTCTATAAAGAAGATACCTAAGCAAAAAAATACATATATAATTTTGACTCACACCTAGTACAACATAGAAAAGGTTATGTATCTACCTGTGAGTAAAAGGAGAAAAGATAAAAAATAAAATAAAACAACTGAATGTAGAAGGTGTCGAGAATACTGAGCCTTGGCTTTATCAAGGACCAGCAAAAAGAAATAAGTAGTCCAAAGAAAAGACCAAACTCGAGTATAAACTACACTCCAAAAAGCTGCATCCAAAACATACTAAAAAGAAAAATTAGAAAATGAAAAAAAAAACCTCAAGTGAAAAAAATAGTAATAAAAAAAAAAAAAAAAAAAAAAAAAATAATAATAATAATAAAACATTTCAACTAGAATTTGCGCATGAGCTGCTAAATAATAAATTGAAATTAGTTACTTAAGAGCAAAACTGAAGACTAAGGAAAAATTTTAGAATTTAACACGAAGGGTGCAAAATAACCTGAAAA
The DNA here is from genome assembly GCA_039090855.1 of Macrothele yani. Taxonomy (NCBI): domain Eukaryota; kingdom Metazoa; phylum Arthropoda; class Arachnida; order Araneae; family Macrothelidae; genus Macrothele; species Macrothele yani. The sequence continues at coordinate 129,343,230 of CM077009.1, read as the reverse complement.
TCAAAACGCGCATACGCAGCAGTTTTGAAAAATTCAGAATTCACATTCTATAAAGAAGATACCTAAGCAAAAAAATACATATATAATTTTGACTCACACCTAGTACAACATAGAAAAGGTTATGTATCTACCTGCGTGAGTAAAGGAGAAAAGATAAAAAATAAAATAAAACAACTGAATGTAGAAGGTGTAGAGAATACTGAGCCTTGGCTTTATCAAGGACCAGCAAAAAGAAATAAGCAGTCCAAGAAAAGACCAAACTCGAGTATAAACTACACCTCCAAAGCTGCATCCAAAACATACTAAAAAGAAAAATTAGAAAATGAAAAAAAAAACCTCAAGTGAAAAAAATAGTAATAAAAAAAAAAAAAATAATAATAATAATAATAATAAAACATTTCAACTAGAATTTGCATGAGCTGCTAAATAATAAATTGAAATTAGTTACTTAAGAAGCAAAACTGAAGACTAAGGAAAAAATTTTAGGAATTTAACACGGAAAAGGTGCAAAATAACCTGAAAATCAAAACGCGCAACGCAGCAGTTTTGAAAATTCAGAATTCACATTCTATAAAGAAGATACCTAAGCAAAAAAATACATATATAATTTTGACTCACACCTAGTACAACATAGAAAAGGTTATGTATCTACCTGTGTGTGAGTAAAAGGAGAAAAGATAAAAAAATAAAATAAAACAACTGAATGTAGAAGGTGTCGAGAATACTGAGCCTTGGCTTTATCAAGGACCAGCAAAGAAATAAGCAGTCCAAGAAAAGACCAAACTCGAGTATAAACTACACTCCAAAAAGCTGCATCCAAAACATACTAAAAAAGAAAAATTAGAAAATGAAAAAAAAACCTCAAGTGAAAAAAATAGTAATAAAAAAAAAAAAAAAAAAATAATAATAATAATAATAAAACATTTCAACTAGAATTTGCATGAGCTGCTAAATAATAAATTGAAATTAGTTACTTAAGAACAAAACTGAAGACTAAGGAAAAAATTTTAGAATTTAACACGAAGGGTGCAAAATAACCTGAAAATCAAAAAGCAGCAAACGCAACAGTTTTGAAAATTCAGAATTCACATTCTATAAAGAAGATACCTAAGCAAAAAAATACATATATAATTTTGACTCACACCTAGTACAACATAGAAAAGGGTTATGTATCTACCTGTGTGAGTAAAAGGAGAAAAGATAAAAAAATAAAATAAAACAACTGAATGTAGAAGGTGTCGAGAATACTGAGCCTTGGCTTTATCAAGGACCAGCAAAGAAATAAGCAGTCCAAGAAAAGACCAAACTCGAGTATAAACTACACTCCAAAAGCTGCATCCAAAACATACTAAAAAGAAAAAATTAGAAAATGAAAAAAAACCACTTGAGGTTTTTTTTCATTTTCTAATTTTTCTTTTTAGTATGTTTTGGATGCAGCTTTTTTGTAGTTTATACTCGAGTTTGGTCTTTCTTGGACTGCTTATTTCTTTTTGCTGGTCCTTGATAAAGCCAAGGCTCAGTATTCTCGACACCTTCTACATTCAGTTGTTTTATTTTATTTTTTTATCTTTTCTCCTTTTTACTCACACAGGTAGATACATAACCTTTTCTATGTTGTACTAGGTGTGAGTCAAAATTATATATGTATTTTTTTGCTTAGGTATCTTCTTTATAGAATGTGAATTCTGAATTTTCAAAATTGCTGCGTTTGCGCGTTTTGATTTTCAGGTTATTTTGCACCCTTAAGTGTTAAATTCTAAAATTTTTTCCTTAGTCTTCAGTTTTGCTCTTAAGTAACTAATTTCAATTTATTATTTAGCAGCTCATGCGCAAATTCTAGTTGAAATGTTTTATTATTATTATTATTATTATTTTTTTTTTTTTTATTACTATTTTTTTCACTTGAGGTTTTTTTTTCATTTTCTAATTTTTCTTTTAGTATGTTTTGGATGCAGCTTTTTGGAGTGTAGTTTATACTCGAGTTTGGTCTTTTCTTGGACTGCTTATTTCTTTTTGCTGGTCCTTGATAAAGCCAAGGCTCAGTATTCTCGACACCTTCTACATTCAGTTGTTTTATTTTATTTTTATCTTTTCTCCTTTTACTCACACAGGTAGATACATAACCTTTTCTATGTTGTACTAGGTGTGAGTCAAAATTATATATGTATTTTTTTGCTTAGGTATCTTCTTTATAGAATGTGAATTCTGAATTTTCAAAACTGCTGCGTTGCGCGTTTTGATTTTTCAGGTTATTTTGCACCCTTCGTGTTAAATTCTAAAATTTTCCTTAGTCTTCAGTTTTGCTCTTAAGTAACTAATTTCAATTTATTATTTAGCAGCTCATGCGCAAATTCTAGTTGAAATGTTTTATTATTATTATTATTTTTTTTTTTTTTTTATTACTATTTTTTTCACTTGAGGTTTTTTTTTCATTTTCTAATTTTTCTTTTTAGTATGTTTTGGATGCAGCTTTTTGGAGTGTAGTTTATACTCGAGTTTGGTCTTTTCTTGGACTGCTTATTTCTTTTTGCTGGTCCTTGATAAAGACAAGGCTCAGTATTCTCGACACCTTCTACATTCAGTTGTTTTATTTTATTTTTATCTTTTTCTCCTTTTTACTCACACAGGTAGATACATAACCTTTTCTATGTTGTACTAGGTGTGAGTCAAAATTATATATGTATTTTTTTGCTTAGGTATCTTCTTTATAGAATGTAATTCTGAATTTTCAAAACTGCTGCTAGCGTTTTTGATTTTCAGGTTATTTTGCACCCTTCGTGTTAAATTCTAAAATTTTTTCCTTAGTCTTCAGTTTTGCTCTTAAGTAACTAATTTCAATTTATTATTTAGCAGCTCATAAAATTCTAGTTGAAATGTTTTATTATTATTATTATTTTTTTTTTTTTTTATTACTATTTTTTTCACTTGAGGTTTTTTTTCATTTTCTAATTTTTCTTTTTAGTATGTTTTGGATGCAGCTTTTTGGAGTGTAGTTATACTCGAGTTTGGTCTTTCTTGGACTGCTTATTTCTTTTTGCTGGTCCTGATAAAGCCAAGGCTCAGTATTCTCGACACCTTCTACATTCAGTTGTTTTATTTTATTTTTATCTTTATCTTTCTCCTTTTACTCACACAGGTAGATACATAACCTTTTCTATGTTGTACTAGGTGTGAGTCAAAATTATATATGTATTTTTTTGCTTAGGTATCTTCTTTATAGAATGTGAATTCTGAATTTTCAAAACTGCTGCCGTTAGCGCGTTTGATTTCTCAGGTTATTTTGCACCCTTCGTGTTAAATTCTAAAATTTTTTCCTTAGTCTTCAGTTTTGCTCTTAAGTAACTAATTTCAATTTATTATTTAGCAGCTCATGCGCAAATTCTAGTTGAAATGTTTTATTATTATTATTATTTTTTTTTTTTTTTTTTACTATTTTTTTCACTTGAGGTTTTTTTTCATTTTCTAATTTTTCTTTTTAGTATGTTTTGGATGCAGCTTTTTGGTGTAGTTTATACTCGAGTTTGGTCTTTTCTTGGACTGCTTATTTCTTTTGCTGGTCCTTGATAAAGCCAAGGCTCAGTATTCTCGACACCTTCTACATTCAGTTGTTTTATTTTATTTTTATCTTTTCTCCTTTTTACTCACACAGGTAGATACATAACCTTTTCTATGTTGTACTAGGTGAGTCAAAATATATATGTATTTTTTTGCTTAGGTATCTTCTTTATAGAATGTGAATTCTGAATTTTCAAAACTGTTGCGTTGCGCGTTTTATTTTCAGGTTATTTTGCACCCTTCGTGTTAAATTCTAAAATTTTTTCCTTAGTCTTCAGTTTTGCTCTTAAGTAACTAATTTCAATTTATTATTTAGCAGCTCATGTGCAAATTCTAGTTGAAATGTTTTATTATTATTATTATTATTTTTTTTTTTTTTTTATTACTATTTTTTTCACTTGAGGTTTTTTTTCATTTTCTAATTTTTCTTTTAGTATGTTTTGGATGCAGCTTTTTGGAGTGTAGTTTATACTCGAGTTTGGTCTTTTTCTTGGACTGCTTATTTCTTTTGCTGGTCCTTGATAAAGCCAAGGCTCAGTATTCTCGACACCTTCTACATTCAGTTGTTTTATTTTATTTTTTATCTTTTTCTCCTTTTACTCACACAGGTAGATACATAACCTTTTCTATGTTGTACTAGGTGTGAGTCAAAATTATATATGTATTTTTGCTTAGGTATCTTCTTTATAGAATGTGAATTCTAATTTTCAAAACTGCTGCGTTGCGCGTTTTGATTTTCAGGTTATTTTGCACCCTTCGTGTTAAATTCTAAAATTTTTCCTTAGTCTTCAGTTTTGCTCTTAAGTAACTAATTTCAATTTATTATTTAGCAGCTCATGCAAATTCTAGTTGAAATGTTTTATTATTATTATTATTATTTTTTTTTTTTTTTTTTTTATTACTATTTTTTTCACTTGAGGTTTTTTCATTTTCTAATTTTTCTTTTTAGTATGTTTTGATGCAGCTTTTTGGAGTGTAGTTTATACTCGAGTTTGGTCTTTCTTGGACTGCTTATTTCTTTTGCTGGTCCTTGATAAAGCCAAGGCTCAGTATTCTCGAGCACCTTCTACATTCAGTTGTTTTATTTTATTTTTTTATCTTTTCTCCTTTTACTCACACAGGTAGATACATAACCTTTTCTATGTTGTACTAGGTGTGAGTCAAAATTATATATGTATTTTTTTGCTTAGGTATCTTCTTTATAGAATGTGTAATTCTGAATTTTCAAAACTGCTGCGTTGCGCGTTTTTTGATTTTTCAGGTTATTTTGCACCCTTCGTGTTAAATTCTAAAATTTTTCCTTAGTCTTCAGTTTTGCTCTTAAATAACTAATTTCAATTTATTATTTAGCAGCTCATGCGCAAATTCTAGTTGAAATATTTTTATTATTATTATTATTATTTTTTTTTTTTTTTTATTACTATTTTTTTCACTTGAGGTTTTTTTTCATTTTCTAATTTTTCTTTTAGTATGTTTTGGATGCAGCTTTTTGGAGTGTAGTTTATACTCGAGTTCGGTCTTTTCTTGGACTGCTTATTTCTTTTTGCTGGTCACTGATAAAGCCAAGGCTCAGTATTCTCGGACACCTTCTACATTCAGTTGTTTTATTTTATTTTTTATCTTTTCTCCTTTTACTCACACAGGTAGATACATAACCTTTTCTATGTTGTACTAGTGTGAGTCAAAATTATATATGTATTTTTTTGCTTAGGTATCTTCTTTATAGAATGTGAATTCTGAATTTTCAAAACTGCTGGCGTTCGGCATTTTGATTTTCAGGTTATTTTGCACCCTTCGTTAAATTCTAAAATTTTTTCCTTAGTCTTCAGTTTTGCTCTTAAGTAACTAATTTCAATTTATTATTTAGCAGCTCATGCGCAAATTCTAGTTGAAATGTTTTATTATTATTATTGTTATTATTTTTTTTTTTTTTTTTTTTTATTACTATTTTTTTCACTTGAGGTTTTTTTCATTTTCTAATTTTTCTTTTTAGTATGTTTTGGATGCAGCTTTTTGGAGTGTAGTTTATACCGAGTTTGGTCTTTTCTTGGACTGCTTATTTCTTTGCTGGTCCTTGATAAAGCCAAGGCTCAGTATTCTCGACACCTTCTACATTCAGTTGTTTTATTTTATTTTTTTATCTTTTCTCCTTTTACTCACGCAGGTAGATACATAACCTTTCTATGTTGTACTAGGTGTGAGTCAAAATTATATATGTATTTTTTTGCTTAGGTATCTTCTTTATAGAATGTGAATTCTGAATTTTCAAAACTGCTGCGTTGCGCGTTTTGATTTTCAGGTTATTTTTGCACCCATCGTGTTAAATTCTAAAATTTTTTCCTTAGTCTTCAGTTTTGCTCTTAAGTAACTAATTTCAATTTATTATTTAGCAGCTCATGCGCAAATTCTAGTTGAAATGTTTTATTATTATTATTTTTTTTTTTTTTTTTTTTATTACTATTTTTTTCACTTGAGGTTTTTTTTCATTTTCTAATTTTTTCTTTTTAGTATGTTTTGGATGCAGCTTTTTGGAGTGTAGTTTATACTCGAGTTTGGTCTTTTCTTGGACTGCTTATTTCTTTTTGCTGGTCCTTGATAAAGCCAAGGCTCAGTATTCTCGACACCTTCTACATTCAGTTGTTTTATTTTATTTTTTATCTTTTCTCCTTTTACTCACACAGGTAGATACATAACCTTTTCTATGTTGTACTAGGTGTGAGTCAAAATTATATATGTATTTTTTTGCTTAGGTATCTTCTTTATAGAATGTGAATTCTGAATTTTCAAAACTGCTGCGTTGCGCGTTTTGATTTTCAGGTTATTTTGCACCCTTCGTGTTAAATTCTAAAATTTTTTCCTTAGTCTTCAGTTTTGCTCTTAAGTAACTAATTTCAATTTATTATTTAGCAGCTCATGCGCAAATTCTAGTTGAAATGTTTTATTATTATTATTATTTTTTTTTTTTTTTTTTTTTTATTACTATTTTTTTCACTTGAGGTTTTTTTTTCATTTTCTAATTTTTCTTTTAGTATGTTTTGGATGCAGCTTTTTGGAGTGTAGTTTATACTCGAGTTTGGTCTTTTCTTGGACTGCTTATTTCTTTTTGCTGGTCCTTGATAAAGCCAAGGCTCAGTATTCTCGACACCTTCTACATTCAGTTGTTTTATTTTATTTTTTTATCTTTTCTCCTTTTACTCACACAGGTAGATACATAACCTTTTCTATGTTGTACTAGGTGTGAGTCAAAATTATATATGTATTTTTTTGCTTAGGTATCTTCTTTATAGAATGTGAATTCTGAATTTTCAAAACTGCTGCGTTGCGCGTTTTGATTTTCAGGTTATTTGCACCCTTCGTGTTAAATTCTAAAATTTTTTCCTTAGTCTTCAGTTTTGCTCTTAAGTAACTAATTTCAATTTATTATTTAGCAGCTCATGCGCAAATTCTAGTTGAAATGTTTTATTATTATTATTATTTTTTTTTTTTTTTTTTTTATTACTATTTTTTTCACTTGAGGTTTTTTTTTCATTTTCTAATTTTTCTTTTTTAGTATGTTTTGGATGCAGCTTTTTGGAGTGTAGTTTATACTCGAGTTTGGTCTTTTCTTGGACTGCTTATTTCTTTTTTGCTGGTCCTTGATAAAGCCAAGGCTCAGTATTCTCGACACCTTCTACATTCAGTTGTTTTATTTTATTTTTTATCTTTTCTCCTTTTACTCACACAGGTAGATACATAACCTTTTCTATGTTGTACTAGGTGTGAGTCAAAATTATATATGTATTTTTTTGCTTAGGTATCTTCTTTATAGAATGTGAATTCTGAATTTTCAAAACTGCTGCGTTGCGCGTTTTGATTTTCAGGTTATTTTGCACCCTTCGTGTTAAATTCTAAAATTTTTTCCTTAGTCTTCAGTTTTGCTCTTAAGTAACTAATTTCAATTTATTATTTAGCAGCTCATGCGCAAATTCTAGTTGAAATGTTTTATTATTATTATTATTTTTTTTTTTTTTTTTTTTTTTTTATTACTATTTTTTTCACTTGAGGTTTTTTTTTTCATTTTCTAATTTTTCTTTTTAGTATGTTTTGGATGCAGCTTTTTGGAGTGTAGTTTTATACTGAGTTTGGTCTTTTCTTGGACTGCTTATTTCTTTTTGCTGGTCCTTGATAAAGCCAAGGCTCAGTATTCTCGACACCTTCTACATTCAGTTGTTTTATTTTATTTTTTTATCTTTTCTCCTTTTACTCACACAGGTAGATACATAACCTTTTCTATGTTGTACTAGGTGTGAGTCAAAATTATATATGTATTTTTTTGCTTAGGTATCTTCTTTATAGAATGTGAATTCTGAATTTTCAAAATTGCTGCGTTGCGCGTTTTGATTTTCAGGTTATTTTGCACCCTTAGTGTTAAATTCTAAAATTTTTTTCCTTAGTCTTCAGTTTTTGCTCTTAAGTAACTAATTTCAATTTATTATTTAGCAGCTCATGCGCAAATTCTAGTTGAAATGTTTTATTATTATTATTATTATTATTTTTTTTTTTTTTATTACTATTTTTTTCACTTGAGGTTTTTTTTCATTTTCTAATTTTTCTTTTTAGTATGTTTTGGATGCAGCTTTTTGGAGTGTAGTTTATACTCGAGTTTGGTCTTTTCTTGGACTGCTTATTTCTTTTTGCTGGTCCTTGATAAAGCCAAGGCTCAGTATTCTCGACACCTTTGTACATTCAGTTGTTTTATTTTATTTTTTTATCTTTTCTCCTTTTACTCACACAGGTAGATACATAACCTTTTCTATGTTGTACTAGGTGTGAGTCAAAATTATATATGTATTTTTTTGCTTAGGTATCTTCTTTATAGAATGTGAATTCTGAATTTTCAAAACTGCTGCGTTGCGCGTTTTGATTTTCAGGTTATTTTGCACCCTTCGTGTTAAATTCTAAAATTTTTTCCTTAGTCTTCAGTTTTGCTCTTAAGTAACTAATTTCAATTTATTATTTAGCAGCTCATGCGCAAATTCTAGTTGAAATGTTTTATTATTATTATTATTTTTTTTTTTTTTTTTTTTTTTTATTACTATTTTTTTCACTTGAGGTTTTTTTTCATTTTCTAATTTTTCTTTTTAGTATGTTTTGGATGCAGCTTTTTGGAGTGTAGTTTATACTCGAGTTTGGTCTTTTCTTGGACTGCTTATTTCTTTTTGCTGGTCCTTGATAAAGCCAAGGCTCAGTATTCTCGACACCTTCTACATTCAGTTGTTTTATTTTATTTTTTTATCTTTTCTCCTTTTACTCACACAGGTAGATACATAACCTTTTCTATGTTGTACTAGGTGTGAGTCAAAATTATATATGTATTTTTTGCTTAGGTATCTTCTTTATAGAATGTGAATTCTGAATTTTCAAAACTGCTGCGTTGCGCGTTTTGATTTTCAGGTTATTTTGCACCCTTCGTGTTAAATTCTAAAATTTTTTCCTTAGTCTTCAGTTTTGCTCTTAAGTAACTAATTTCAATTTATTATTTAGCAGCTCATGCGCAAATTCTAGTTGAAATGTTTTATTATTATTATTATTATTATTTTTTTTTTTTTTTTTATTACTATTTTTTTCACTTGAGGTTTTTTTTCATTTTCTAATTTTTCTTTTTAGTATGTTTTGGATGCAGCTTTTTGGAGTGTAGTTTATACTCGAGTTTGGTCTTTTCTTGGACTGCTTATTTCTTTTTGCTGGTCCTTGATAAAGACAAGGCTCAGTATTCTCGACACCTTCTACATTCAGTTGTTTTATTTTATTTTTTTATCTTTTCTCCTTTTACTCACACAGGTAGATACATAACCTTTTCTATGTTGTACTAGGTGTGAGTCAAAATTATATATGTATTTTTTTGCTTAGGTATCTTCTTTATAGAATGTGAATTCTGAATTTTCAAAACTGCTGCGTTGCGCGTTTTGATTTTCAGGTTATTTTGCACCCTTTGTTAAATTCTAAAATTTTTTCCTTAGTCTTCAGTTTTGCTCTTAAGTAACTAATTTCAATTTATTATTTAGCAGCTCATGCGCAAATTCTAGTTGAAATGTTTTATTATTATTATTATTATTATTTTTTTTTTTTTTTTTTATTACTATTTTTTTCACTTGAGGTTTTTTTCATTTTCTAATTTTTCTTTTTAGTATGTTTTGGATGCAGCTTTTTGGAGTGTAGTTTATACTCGAGTTTGGTCTTTTCTTGGACTGCTTATTTCTTTTTGCTGGTCCTTGATAAAGCCAAGGCTCAGTATTCTCGACACCTTCTACATTCAGTTGTTTTATTTTATTTTTTTATCTTTTCTCCTTTTACTCACACAGGTAGATACATAACCTTTTCTATGTTGTACTAGGTGTGAGTCAAAATTATATATGTATTTTTTTGCTTAGGTATCTTCTTTATAGAATGTGAATTCTGAATTTTCAAAACTGCTGCGTTGCGCGTTTTTTGATTTTCAGGTTATTTTGCACACCCTTCGTGTTAAATTCTAAAATTTTTTCCTTAGTCTTCAGTTTTGCTCTTAAGTAACTAATTTCAATTTATTATTTAGCAGCTCATGCAAATTCTAGTTGAAATGTTTTATTATTATTATTATTTTTTTTTTTTTTTTTTACTATTTTTTTCACTTGAGGTTTTTTTTCATTTTCTAATTTTTTCTTTTTAGTATGTTTTGGATGCAGCTTTTTGGAGTGTAGTTTATACTCGAGTTTGGTCTTTTCTTGGACTGCTTATTTCTTTTTGCTGGTCCTTGATAAAGCCAAGGCTCAGTATTCTCGACACCTTCTACATTCAGTTGTTTTATTTTATTTTTTTATCTTTTCTCCTTTTACTCACACAGGTAGATACATAACCTTTTCTATGTTGTACTAGGTGTGAGTCAAAATTATATATGTATTTTTTTGCTTAGGTATCTTCTTTATAGAATGTGAATTCTGAATTTTCAAAAACTGCTGCGTTGCGCGTTTTGATTTTCAGGTTATTTTGCACCCTTCGTGTTAAATTCTAAAATTTTTCCTTAGTCTTCAGTTTTGCTCTTAAGTAACTAATTTCAATTTATTATTTAGCAGCTCATGTGCAAATTCTAGTTGAAATGTTTTATTATTATTATTATTATTTTTTTTTTTTTTTTTTTTTATTACTATTTTTTTCACTTGAGGTTTTTTTTTCATTTTCTAATTTTTCTTTTAGTATGTTTTGGATGCAGCTTTTTGGAGTGTAGTTTATACTGAGTTTGGTCTTTTCTTGGACTGCTTATTTCTTTTTGCTGGTCCTTGATAAAGCCAAGGCTCAGTATTCTCGACACCTTCTACATTCAGTTGTTTTATTTTATTTTTTTATCTTTTCTCCTTTTACTCACACAGGTAGATACATAACCTTTTCTATGTTGTACTAGGTGTGAGTCAAAATTATATATGTATTTTTTTGCTTAGGTATCTTCTTTATAGAATGTGAATTCTGAATTTTCAAAACTGCTGCGTTGCGCGTTTTGATTTTCAGGTTATTTTGCACTTCGTGTTAAATTCTAAAATTTTTTTCCTTAGTCTTCAGTTTTGCTCTTAAGTAACTAATTTCAATTTATTATTTAGCAGCTCATGCGCAAATTCTAGTTGAAATGTTTTATTATTATTATTATTATTATTTTTTTTTTTTTTTTTTTTTTTTTATTACTATTTTTTTTTCACTTGAGGTTTTTTTTCATTTTCTAATTTTTCTTTTAGTATGTTTTGGATGCAGCTTTTTGGAGTGTAGTTTATACCTGAGTTTGGTCTTTTCTTGGACTGCTTATTTCTTTTTGCTGGTCCTTGATAAAGCCAAGGCTCAGTATTCTCGACACCTTCTACATTCAGTTGTTTTATTTTATTTTTTTATCTTTTTCTCCTTTTACTCACACAGGTAGATACATAACCTTTTCTATGTTGTACTAGGTGTGAGTCAAAATTATATATGTATTTTTTTGCTTAGGTATCTTCTTTATAGAATGTGAATTCTGAATTTTCAAAACTGCTGCGTTGCGCGTTTTGATTTTCAGGTTATTTTGCACCCTTCGTGTTAAATTCTAAAATTTTTTCCTTAGTCTTCAGTTTTGCTCTTAAGTAACTAATTTCAATTTATTATTTAGCAGCTCATGCGCAAATTCTAGTTGAAATGTTTTATTATTATTATTATTTTTTTTTTTTTTTTTTTTTATTACTATTTTTTTCACTTGAGGTTTTTTTTTTTCATTTTCTAATTTTTCTTTTTAGTATGTTTTGGATGCAGCTTTTTTGGAGTGTAGTTTATACTCCCGAGTTTGGTCTTTTCTTGGACTGCTTATTTCTTTTTGCTGGTCCTTGATAAAGCCAAGGCTCAGTATTCTCGACACCTTCTACATTCAGTTGTTTTATTTTATTTTTTTATCTTTTCTCCTTTTACTCACACAGGTAGATACATAACCTTTTCTATGTTGTACTAGGTGTGAGTCAAAATTATATATGTATTTTTTTGCTTAGGTATCTTCTTTATAGAATGTGAATTCTGAATTTTCAAAACTGCTGCGTTGCGCGTTTTGATTTTCAGGTTATTTTGCACCCTTCGTGTTAAATTCTAAAATTTTTCCTTAGTCTTCAGTTTTGCTCTTAAGTAACTAATTTCAATTTATTATTTAGCAGCTCATGCGCAAATTCTAGTTGAAATGTTTTATTATTATTATTATTTTTTTTTTTTTTTTTTTTTTATTACTATTTTTTTCACTTGAGGTTTTTTTTTCATTTTCTAATTTTTCTTTTTAGTATGTTTTGGATGCAGCTTTTTGGAGTGTAGTTTATACTCGAGTTTGGTCTTTTCTTGGACTGCTTATTTCTTTTTGCTGGTCCTTGATAAAGCCAAGGCTCAGTATTCTCGACACCTTCTACATTCAGTTGTTTTATTTTATTTTTTTATCTTTTCTCCTTTTACTCACACAGGTAGATACATAACCTTTTCTATGTTGTACTAGGTGTGAGTCAAAATTATATATGTATTTTTTTGCTTAGGTATCTTCTTTATAGAATGTGAATTCTGAATTTTCAAAACTGCTGCGTTGCGCGTTTTGATTTTCAGGTTATTTTGCACCCTTCGTGTTAAATTCTAAAATTTTTCCTTAGTCTTCAGTTTTGCTCTTAAGTAACTAATTTCAATTTATTATTTAGCAGCTCATGCGCAAATTCTAGTTGAAATGTTTTATTATTATTATTATTATTTTTTTTTTTTTTTTTATTACTATTTTTTTCACTTGAGGTTTTTTTTCATTTTCTAATTTTTCTTTTTAGTATGTTTTGGATGCAGCTTTTTGGAGTGTAGTTTATACTCGAGTTTGGTCTTTTCTTGGACTGCTTATTTCTTTTTGCTGGTCCTTGATAAAGCCAAGGCTCAGTATTCTAAACACCTTCTACATTCAGTTGTTTTATTTTATTTTTTTTTATCTTTTCTCCTTTTACTCACACAGGTAGATACATAACCTTTTCTATGTTGTACTAGGTGTGAGTCAAAATTATATATGTATTTTTTTGCTTAGGTATCTTCTTTATAGAATGTGAATTCTGAATTTTCAAAACTGCTGCGTTGCGCGTTTTGATTTTCAGGTTATTTTGCACCCTTCGTGTTAAATTCTAAAATTTTTCCTTAGTCTTCAGTTTTGCTCTTAAGTAACTAATTTCAATTTATTATTTAGCAGCTCATGCGCAAATTCTAGTTGAAATGTTTTATTATTATTATTATTATTTTTTTTTTTTTTTTTTTTTTTATTACTATTTTTTTCACTTGAGGTTTTTTTTTTCATTTTCTAATTTTTCTTTTTAGTATGTTTTGGATGCAGCTTTTTGGAGTGTAGTTTATACTCGAGTTTGGTCTTTTCTTGGACTGTTTATTTCTTTTTGCTGGTCCTTGATAAGCCAAGGCTCAGTATTCTCGACACCTTCTACATTCAGTTGTTTTATTTTATTTTTTTATCTTTTCTCCTTTTACTCACACAGGTAGATACATAACCTTTTCTATGTTGTACTAGGTGTGAGTCAAAATTATATATGTATTTTTTTGCTTAGGTATCTTCTTTATAGAATGTGAATTCTGAATTTTCAAAACTGCTGCGTTGCGCGTTTTTGATTTTCAGGTTATTTTGCACCCTTCGTGTTAAATTCTAAAATTTTTCCTTAGTCTTCAGTTTTGCTCTTAAGTAACTAATTTCAATTTATTATTTAGCAGCTCATGCGCAAATTCTAGTTGAAATGTTTTATTATTATTATTATTATTTTTTTTTTTTTTTTATTACTATTTTTTTCACTTGAGGTTTTTTTTTCATTTTCTAATTTTTCTTTTAGTATGTTTTGGATGCAGCTTTTTGGAGTGTAGTTTATACTCGAGTTTGGTCTTTTCTTGGACTGCTTATTTCTTTTTGCTGGTCCTTGATAAAGCCAAGGCTCAGTATTCTCGACACCTTCTACATTCAGTTGTTTTATTTTATTTTTTTATCTTTTCTCCTTTTACTCACACAGGTAGATACATAACCTTTTCTATGTTGTACTAGGTGTGAGTCAAATTATATATGTATTTTTTTGCTTAGGTATCTTCTTTATAGAATGTGAATTCTGAATTTTCAAAACTGCTGCGTTGCGCGTTTTGATTTTCAGGTTATTTTGCACCAACTTCGTGTTAAATTCTAAAATTTTTTTCCTTAGTCTTCAGTTTTGCTCTTAAGTAACTAATTTCAATTTATTATTTAGCAGCTCATGCGCAAATTCTAGTTGAAATGTTTTATTATTATTATTATTTTTTTTTTTTTTTTTTTTTTATTACTATTTTTTTCACTTGAGGTTTTTTTTCATTTTCTAATTTTTCTTTTTAGTATGTTTTGGATGCAGCTTTTGAGTGTAGTTTATACTCGAGTTTGGTCTTTTCTTGGACTGCTTATTTCTTTTTGCTGGTCCTTGATAAAGCCAAGGCTCAGTATTCTCGACACCTTCTACATTCAGTTGTTTTATTTTATTTTTTTATCTTTTCTCCTTTTACTCACACAGGTAGATACATAACCTTTTCTATGTTGTACTAGGTGTGAGTCAAAATTATATATGTATTTTTTTGCTTAGGTATCTTCTTTATAGAATGTGAATTCTGAATTTTCAAAACTGCTGCGTTGCGCGTTTTGATTTTCAGGTTATTTTGCACCCTTCGTGTTAAATTCTAAAATTTTTTCCTTAGTCTTCAGTTTTGCTCTTAAGTATATAAATATATATATATATATGTATGTTTGTATACTTTGTTTTTATGGCAAGTAGCATGTGATAAAAAAAATATGAGGCATAAATGTTATCTCGTTTGGAAAAAATAAATAAAATGAACAAAAGGAAAGCTACACTGGGTGAAGGCGCCTTGAACATTTCAATTAATTTGCTTTTTATTTTGTATTCCTTTCACTAGATTTACCCATGTTTTGAAGCATTAGACTACTACGCAACATACTGAAGAAATACATCGTAAATCACACTGGTCGGCAAAAAATAATTTTTTTTTCAAGCCCTGACACCATTCCTACTGTTTCTTATGTAAAACGACCTCCTGAAGCCGAATATGAACCCCGTTTTCAACCATCACCCACCGTTTTCGGGGGAGCCCCCCACCTAATTTTATCATTTTCCAATAATTTGGAGGGATGAAAAGGATTATTTCAGCCTTTACATTTCTTCTGAGGGGCTACAGAGGTGAAAAGTTATAAAACATGAACATCTGTAGCAAGGATATAGATTGGGGGGATCACCCCCCCAAATTGTAAAGAAATCATTAAAAATGATCGATTTTTTATTATTTTTTTATCAATTTTCGGTAATATGTTATGGACATGAATTTTATTTGGAGGGGTGAAAAGGATTATTTATTTTAGCTGAAAAGAATATTATATAAAAAGGAAAATACAAATGTAAAGTATAATAAATAAATAAGATAAGTACCTTTATTTGGTGCTTGCTTTCCTTTTGTACCCTGAGGTAGAAGTTTCTCGTACCAAACACCAGCAGTATTCTGCTAACATGCTCGTATTCCACTTCCCCGAAAATCTCCTCTCGATCTTATTGATGTCTTGATGGAATCGTTCCCCGTGTTCATCGGAAACTGCTCCTAAATTTTCAGGGAAGAAGTCCAGGTGTGAGTGCAGGAAATGCACTTTAAGAGACATGTTACACCCCATGGCTTTGTACGCTGACAGCAATTCCTCGACATGAGCGGCATAATCATCACTTTTTTTGTTACCCAAAAAGTTCTTACACACGTTTTGGAATGCAAGCCAAGCTCTTTTTTCTTTTCGATTCAGGTGTTCAATAAACATCGAATCTTTGAAAAGTTGTCTAATCTGGGGGCCCACGAAAACTCCTTCCTTGATTTTAGTCTCACTAAGACGAGGAAATTTATTTTTCAAAAATTGAAATGCATCACTTGTCTTGTCCATTGCTTTCACAAACTGTTTGATCAATCCCAGTTTGATGTGCAAAGGCGGCAAGTAAATATTTTCCTTCAGGACCAGAGGATCATGAACGACATTTTTCTGACCGGGAGTAAAACTTTCTCGCAGAGGCAAGTTCCGTACGATGTAATGTTTGTCTCGTGCTCGGCTGTCCCATTCGCATAGGAAGCAACAGTATTTTGTGAAGCCTGACTGCAGGCCCGCGAGTACAGCAATAACTTTTAAGTCAGCGCAAATTTTCCAATTATAATCATGATAACAGATTTTATCAAGGATTCGGCTGATGTTTTCGTATGTCTCCTTCATATCCACAGAGTATGCAACCGGGACTGATGGTAACTCATTCCCATTGGCCAACAGGACAACTTTCAAGCTTGTCTTTGATGAGTCTATAAACAGTCGCCATTTGTCTGGGTCACATGTCATCTTCAGTTCTATCATCAATGCATTTGAATTAGGGCAGAACACTAAGCCTTCATCTTCCGAAAAAAGTAATTGCAGGGTTGACTGTCTGGTCCTGTAAGAAGAGAATTTTACGCCCTTTTCTAAGAGATTCCACTGCTGAAGTAGAGATCCAAGAAGTTGAGATTTAGTCTTAGGTAACTCCAAATCTCTGACGAGATCATTCAATTCCGACTGAGTAAGGAGGTGAGGTTTTCGATGAGCTGAATCAGCAGAACACTCTTCATCATCGGTGGATGTATCATGTGATGGTCCAAGCTGTGGCTCAAAGTATGTCACATCCGTTTCTGGCTTTAGAGTATAGGTTTTTGGGGGCACTGGGATCGGCAATGATTCGTTGTGAGGAACTGGTCTTAGAGCTGAAGGGATATTAGGATACTGAATTGTATGCTTACTTTTGCTGCTAGATAACCCGACGATGGAAGTCATACAAAAGTAACAATCAGTGAGATGACAGCGAGGTTTGCGCCAAACCATGGGCACAGCAAATGGCATTGATTTACGGGTACCTTTGAGCCATTTGGTCAAGCTACTGTGACAAGTAGTGCAGCAAACTGTGGGAGCCCAATTCTTGTCCTGATCGCCAACTTTGCAATCAAAGTAAAATTTATAAGCAGTTTTAAGAAGCGGAGAAAGGGGTTTTCGTTGCGCTTTAAAAGTCAATTCCCCGCAAACATAGCAGAATCTATCGGGATGATTTATACACTCGCGGGGCATAATTAAACAGTAAATAAATGCCCTATACTAATCACAAATTACACTCACGTACTGTAATTCACTTGGAAAAGGCCGGTGTAAACAAATTTCTACCGTTTGACGCAATTTAAACAACTTGGAAACACAGAATCCCCGCCTAGAACACCCGACAAGTAGACTCAACGATCGCTACAGATCAACTGAGGGAAGATAATGCTTACAGTACAGGATTATCGTGATAAGAGCAATGCAAGTTTGACCTTGTCAAAGCCCCTGCAAACCTGTGCGCGATTCCCGTGGAAACCTGTTCGCGTGAGGTTGAGAGAACCAGTGTGGTAGAGTGAATATTTCGAACTGTTGCTATATATTTTTATTATTTGCGGTTTTTTGGGGGAGGATGAGAGGGGCTGGAATATGTAGCAAATAAGTGAAAAAAGTGCCAAAAAAACAGAAAAATCAATCATTTGTAATGATTTCTTTACAATTTGGGGAGGGGGAATTCCCCCAAATTTACCTCCTTGATACAGATGTTCATGTTTTATAACTTTTCACCTCTGTAGCCCCTCAGAAGAAATGTAAAGGCTGATATAATCCTTTTCATCCCTCCAAATTATCGGAAAGTGATAAAATTAGGTGGGGGGGGGCCTCCCCCGAAAACGGTGGGTGATGGGGGAAAACAGGAGTCATATTCGGATTCAGGAGGTCGTTTTACATAAGAATCAGCAGGAATGGTGTCAGGGCCGATTTTCATGCCGACCAGTGTTATTGGGCCATAGAAGTTGCGAGCGACTTCTATGGCCCATGGGTATACTATTTTTTTTCATAGATTCCTTAGATTTTTGTGTATATTTTCAAAATTTTCATGATATATTACAAATAGTTTTTTTTTGTTAAAGTAAAATATAGAGTACAAATTTGATGTGGGGCTACTCATAACTTATAAATCGCATAACTTACAAATTTTTATACCATATTTGTGGGTCTTTCCGGGAATGTATTGCCTAAAACTAAGTCTTCCTCTAAATAGCACAAGACTTTCATCCACACAAATTTCTTTTCCCGGCTGTTTCAATTTATTCATGTTGCACAGCAGTATTTCCATAAGCCTTTTGACCTTATAAGTGTGATCGCTCCCTGCATCTTCTGAATTGTCAGCGAAGTGCCATAACTTCAGTAGGAGTTGAAACCTGTTTCTGCTGAATGTGTTTCGTGCAATTTGGTTTTGGAACAACACATGAGTGGACCAATAATCAGTAATCTTCAGAAATCTTACCAGGCCCATCCAAAGAAGCAGACCATGATTTTTTTTTCATTTCACTTACAGATGTTGGCAGCCATTGTTTCATCCTCGAATGTGGTGATAGGATACCGCCTTGAATGACTTCCTGTGCATTTTAATTTGTTTCAGTAACCATTAGAAGATAAATATCATCAGCCACTAGATAGTGGAAAATGTCAATAGCTGTAAGGGGGTCTAAATTCATTACATCGGGACATATACCTGAGGGTGCTGTCAATGAAATTTTCTTTCGCTTTGACAAATCAACTGGCCCCAAAATTATCTGCTGCTGTTCGTGATGTACGGGATTCACGTCTAAACACCAATGTTCTTCCATTATTTGCAAGAAATCACCACCATCATCATATTCTTAAGCACTGATTTCATAATCTGGATCAGAATCAGATGCAGAAGAAATTTCAAAATCGGAAAGACTTAATTTGTGGCCACTTGTAGGACCAAGATGATCCAACTGTTGTAGGACCAACAGTTGGATCAGGTATCCAAAAGAAAAAGAAAAGGAGCATGTCTGTTAACATCCCAAAATCTATTATGCTCAAGTGAAGTAAGTGCTGTCTAATGAAAAAAAAAAAAAAAAAAAAAGAAATTAATAGCCCAAAAGGGAAGGAAGGAGGCTACTTTTCCTGCAGCATTTGTTTATATAAGCTGCATCCGAGCAGAGGAATATTGTTAGTAAGAGAAAAGTGTTCACCCAGTTTTCTCTTATTTTGCTTCCACCAGCCACCCTGTGCTAAGGAATCAGTGTGTGGAACCACCTAAGTGGGAATTGCCTTCCCCCAGTAGGGTATTATATTTCCATTGTCTCTGCCCGACGCAGTGTTCCAGCTCAACCTCCACTAGACACAACACACTATCACAAAGAAAGGAAAGAGGGAGGAGCACTCATTATTTATAGACTTTCTACAATTCCTTTTTTATGCTTTCTGCAACCGTAGGTTGAAGAAGCGTATATGCCCCAGCTTTGTCCGTCCGCACGATAACTCGCGTAAAAATGGTTCGCTTTCGACGAAATTTTGGTATGTGGTAGAGGACCACCTGGGGACGAAATGTATTGAAAATGGGTGAAATGGGATCAAAGGTCATAACATAGGAGCGGGATCTATTCCATTGCCCTTATGCATCACAACTTGCATAGAAATGGTTCGATTTTGATGAAATTTTCGTATGTGGTAGGGGACCACCTAGGGACGAACTATTGAAAATGGGCAAAATGGGGTCAAAGGTCAGGAAATAGGAGCGGGACCCATTCCAGCGCCCTTATGCGTCATAACTTACATAAAAATGCTTCAATTGAGACAAAACTTTATCATGTTGTTCCGGAAGTATACTTAACTGGTTCTGTTTAAATATCATCGAAATGGGGTCAAAGGTCAGGGCATAGGAGCGAGATTTATTCTACAGCCACGTTCCTCATAACTTGAGTAATGAATTCTGGTATGTTGGAAAGCGTATCATAATCAATGCATTGCATGATTTTACTAACTTGTTTACATAAGCTTGTATGAAGTTGCCCATGCCTGTATGGCCTATATAACATCACGTTTAACTTTTGGGCCACGTCGGTCACATGCAACTTCTGCATGTTTTGCTATAAAAGGACTTGTGGTCAGCCAACTAGTAGGTGGTATAAATATTTTGGGAATCCCATTACTGGAACTTCAGATATTTACTTATGTTTATCTGGCACAGAAGTAAATATCTGAAGAAGTAAATATCAGAGCGATTTCTACAGAAGGTGTGCCCGCTGGCAGCGAAAGTAATAAGGCACTTTGCGAATGGACTTTCTTCTGCTTACCTCATTCTCAAAATAAAAAGTAACTTTTGCATAGTGCCTCGGTCATATGGTGGCTACAAATTAACAAGCATTTGAATAAGTAAGCCACAAGTTGTCCACAAAAAGACACCAGCTCTGAAAGAAATTGACTGCACTGGCAGGATCCTGTGTTCTCACAAGGTTCAACTGAACAAATATGCACATATGAGTCTGCTATTGTTCCAATAAGCATATTTTTTTCAGATCCAAACATTTCTGCAATCCAGTTCAAAGCATCAATAATTTTGCATTAATTTGTAGCCACCATTATTTATTCATTACTGTTCAAACTCTGTTAATTTAACTAGCCTTTAAGAATATGGTTTTTTTCTGTTATTAATGATAGTGTACCGCTGTCATCCACACATTAGGAAAAAACAATGACAAGTTGGTTATTTTAATGTCAGGATATATATATATATATACGAATGACGAAGAACGGGTTTCTGTACATCAAATTAACGAGAAGATGATAAAGATCGATCCAGATCCGTATTTCTGAGCACCAAAGGGGCATTAAGGCTGGAAAACTTATGATGGCCCTAGCACGTTATGTTGCAACTGAGGGGGCAGTACCCAGATGGAGAGACGTTAAGCACCTTACGACAGCACAAGAGCTAATGCGCTCTGCAAAACCATTGAGATCATCATGCGATGGAATGTGTGCAACAAGGACGTAACCACGAGTCTTCCTTTGATATGGCACAGGCTTCTGGAAGTTGCACGTGAGCACCCGGCCCTGGGATCAAACCACTCGTGACAATGTGCAAGTGTCTTGCTTATTTTGAATTTGCTTATATTCTTAGAAGTATTTTTTCCAGTTGTCTCTGTGATCTTAACTACTAAATGCCTGAGAAGCTACCCAGAGGTAGCGAAAGCTAGCATCTCTTTATTTTCTCATCGATTTATGCCTAATAGACGGAGTTCACTTTTTATCGTCTTCTCATTAATGTGAGGAATTTGAAAACTCTTGTTTATGTCACTAACTGCAGTATGGAATCCATGTGTGTACAATTGAACACACACTGTTGTTTTTGTCAGTCCTTTCTTAGTGGTTGATACATTCCCCAAAAACATTCTTGAGGGAAATGCACATTTACCCAATTTTTTTATAAACCCCTAATAAATCAAGACTTCCAGGTATTTGATACGGGATGGGTACTTGGCCTGTTGAACACGCTCAGCAGTAAAAGCACTTAACCCATTGTACACAATACAGGAATTGCCATAAGAGATAGACATAATTCAACTTCAGTACAAAGGGTTTTCTCGATGAGGTAACGAGGTAAGTGAAAGAGCATGGTCTGCTACGATAAATTTTAACCATGCCGTATTTCATAAATTTCGAATTGAAGTACCCATATTTTCTGATGTCAGAGGAAAAGAAATGCCAATAACAGCACACAACAGTAGCACAAGCTTTCACATATCCTAATGCCACACATATCACAGACTATGTAACAAGGCAGGGGTATATTTAGAAGGAAGGGGCCCTTACCCCCCTCAACTTACATTAGAAAAAATGGTTTAATTTTTTTCTTCTATTAACTTTTATTTTGTTCTGGTGGATTTCAAAACTTCCATTTTTCGTCCCTCCCCCAAAAAAATAATTCTAGATATGAATACATTACATATTAGTCTATGTTTGTATTTGTTGAGTTATTGAAGTAACCATAGGAAATAACTTAGCACCATAATTTTCAAGATTTAATTCTAAAGATCTACACACACGAACAGAAATCCTAAATTTTACTTCACAGCGGGATTTTATGCAAAGCTTAGGTGAGTTTACAGCTTCTTGGTGAAAATTGGGGAAATTCAGGAGGAGAGAGCTTATTTTAGTCAAGGGTGCTTTCGAACCGTCAACTTCACCAATGAAAATTATTCCCTCGGATGCCTTTTCCTCCAAAGCTCAGGAAAAGGCAGAAACATTTCAAGATTTGCAGGGAAAACAACTTTTTCTTGTAAATATGTTGTAGTCAAGAGGGCACAGCACAAACTTGGACAGTTATTGGAAATTTTTCTGCAGATTTACACTAAGGTAAGAGTGCTATACAACTTTGCAATTGGAAATGTTTTCCTAGCTTGCTTCGTTTACGAGATAGCTCGCTGGGTCCCATAATTGGGGTGGCCTTGGGGGTCACTCACATATCCCTTAAATAGATCACATCAGCTCTTATTAATACTCATTGACTCTGTTTTTCTGTTTAAATTAATTTTAGAGTTATTAAAGTGGCCCACAACTTTTGGAAACACTTTGTATATTGTTATCAGTCTGTACTAGTTTAATAGAAACATGTACTAGGGATGTAAGGTCAGGTGATGCGTAACATCACAGCCTCTCCTTGACAAATGTCAACCCCGCCTTCTCGTGGTGCATCCTGTTCCCACTAAAGGGGCTCTGACGACCGCCAATAGCGGTATAACTATACCATCGGGATCAGAGGAAATGCTATCCCACACTCACCAACCCGCTTGGCCAGCGTGGTGAGTTATGGCCAAACACCTCCAAAATGACTCTACAACTTAAATCTTGGCCCTCAGTCTCCGGCAGCTGGAATGTACCTGGCCAAGGCAGCGGCCAGTGCGACATGAAGGCAGAGGGTGCTAAGAATCCCCGGAGGACCGGACTAGGCTGCCATCTGATGCTGACCTTGGCTACCTATAACGGACGCTCCCTATCTTCTGATTCAAGGCTTCTTGAATTGGAAGAGGAACTACAAAGGATCAAGTGGGACATCGTCGGGCTAAGTGAGGTAAGGAGAAAAGGAGAAGATCTCATTGAACTGAAAAGTGGACATCTCTTCTATTATCGTGGGACAGATACTGGCAGAACTAGTGGTGTTGGATTTATAATAAACAAGAAACTGAAGGATAAAGTGGTAGAAGTTGAAAGTTCCTCTGACAGAGCTGCACGACTCGTTATCCAACTATCGAGAAGATACCAGGCTCAGATTATTCAAACTTATGCACCCACCACAAGTCATCCTGAAGAAGAAATTGAAGAATTTTATGAGGAAATTCGTCATCTAAATAATAAAGGTAAGCAGCACTTGAAGATAATTATGGGAGATTTCAATGCAAAAATAGGGCAACGGCAACAGAATGAAACTTCAGTAGGTAAATTCGGTCAGGGCAACAGAAACCAGCGTGGAAATACTCTCGTTGAGTTTGCAGAGGCAGAAGGATTTTTCATCTTGAACTCCTTTTTCAAGAAAAAAGCCACACAGGAAATGGACATGGAGACATCCAATTGGGACGACAAGTGAAATTGATTTTATTATGTGTAACAAAAAATTCGTCATCGAAGACTGCAGTGTGCTGAACAAGTTCAACACAGGTAGTGACCATAGATTGGTGAGATGTAAGATGCACCTCAACACTAAACTGGAACGTGGCAAGCTCATAAGACAAACAAAATGTATTGACATAACCAACCTTAAAAAACACCATAATACTTTCAAGTTGGAACTGAAGAACAGATTCTCTGCTTTAGAAGGCCTAACATCGGAAGAAGTGGATATTTCGGAAGTTAACAGAAAAGTAACCAAAGCTCTAATGGAAACAGCAACAAAATTAGCTGGGTCTAAGAACAAGTTGCATGTGAACAAATTATCAGGAAAAACCAAAATGTTGATGCAAAAAGAAGAGAGATGAGGACAACTAAAGTAGATGTGACTTCCAAAGTGGAATATATAGAGCTATGCAAGACAACACGAAAAAGTATCACTGAAGACGTAAGGAAATTCAACTGTGAGCTAGTGAGGAAAGCAATTGAAAACAACCAAAGCCTTAAGATAGCAAAGGGACATCTCAGTAAGGGAAGAAAACAGATTATGGCTCTGAGAAAAGAAGATGGTTCTATAACAAGAAATAGAGGCGAAATTTTGACAAGAGTGAAAGATTTCTACTCCAAATTATATGAAAGGGATGATACATGTACTCCAGACATCATGAAAAGGTACCAGAGTTCTTCCAATCCTCCCAGCAGAAGTTGCTCATGCAATCAAGAACATGAAGCGAGGGAAAGCTCCAGGAGAAGATGGAATTACTATAGACATCATACAAGAAGCAAGTGGAGAAATTGAAACAGTACTCGCCCAAATTTTCACTCGATGCCTTAATGAAGGGAAGATTCCTGAGGATTGGAACAATGCTACAATGATCCTGCTACATAAAAAAGGTGACATTGAGGATCTCAGGAACTACAGACCTATCAGCCTCCTATCAGTGGTTTATAAAATCTTCACTAAAAGTTCTTTCACACCGCTTGAAGGTAACACTGGACATGGCTCAACCGAGAGAACAAGCTGGATTCAGGAGTGGCTACAGCACAATAGATCATATCCACGTACTGAGAGAACTGATTGAAAGAGCGAGGGAATATGAACTTCCATTGTGCATGGCTTTTATCGATTATGAAAAAGCCTTTGATTCGGTGAAACCATCAGCAGTTGCAATGGCTCTGAAATCCTGCGGTATTGAAGATGCATACATTAATATTATTAATAACATCTATGAAAATGCAAGTGCAAAGATTCGGCTGTTTGAAAATACAACACACATAAAAATTGGAAAGGGAGTGAGACAAGGTGACACCATATCTCCGAAGCTCTTTAATGCCACATTGGAAAATGTCTTTCAATCACTGAACTGGGAAAACAAAGGGATAAAGATTAATGGAGATTATCTAACCCATCTTCGTTTTGCTGATGACGTAGTCATTTTTGCAACTACCCCATCAGAGCTGCAGAGTATGATCCAGGAACTTGCTGACAAGAGTAAAGAAGTGGGATTAAAAATGAACTTTCAGAAAACAAAAGTGATGTTCAATGCTTTTACAAGAAATGAAGATTTATCGATTGATAGAGAAAAACTGGAGATAACAGATACGTATGTTTATCTTGGACAGCAGATATCAAGTGAGGGTCACATTGATGAAGAAATTAATCGGCGTACAAAACTTGCCTGGAGAGCTTTTTGGAAGAAACAGCATAATTTTCAAGAGCAATATGCCATTATGTCTTAAAAGAAAAGTGTTTGATCAATGCATCCTTCCAGTGCTTACGTATGGTGCAGAGACATGGACCTTAACTAAAAGAGACATACAAAAGCTGCAGACAACTCAAAGAAGCATGGAGAGGTGCATGCTTGGTATAACCAGGAGAGATAAGAAGAGGAACTCGTGGATCCGAAAAATGACGAGAGTGGAAGACATCATGATCAGAGTTAAATCCCTGAAATGGCAATGGGCTGGACATACTGCCAGAAGGACAGACCATAGATGGACAGCCGAAATTTTAGATTGGATTCCAAGGGACAGGAAAAGACCCAGAAAAAGACCACATGGGAGATGGGTGGATGAAATTCGTAAATATGCGGGAGTGACATGGAGGAGACTGGCACAAGACAGACCGTTGTGGAGGAAACTTGGGGAGACCTTCGTCCAGCAGTGGATTGATAATGGTTGACAATGATGATGATGATGACTAGTTTAATTTAAGAAAATATTTTTTTCTACTTCAGGATTTGAAATTGCTAATGTACATGCAATGTTTAAAAGTTTTTGGATCAGTGGGAATCTTCTACCCACAGTTCCTCCTGATTTTGACACAACTGAACATATTTTTGGACTTGACAAATTACTACTCTCAATACTAGTTTGAGATAGAAACATTGATTTGTACTCATCCCACTTTAATAGTAAATCATCGTCTAGGTTGAAGCACTCAGCCAGCTCCATTACTTCAGCAATGCCATAAAGGCTTAAAGTGGTTTCTGATCCTTCTTTCCTAAGATATCAAGATTTGTAATAATAGACTGGTAACCATCTACAAATGGTTTAATGCAGATGATCAATAAATGCATGTGCATCTCTTTCAAATGGACCATTAAGGGTAGGGTGGCCATTTTAGGCTTGAGGGCAGACAGGGTGGGATTTTTTAAATTAAAAGACAGCCAGGGTGCAGTGCCCTTCT
The DNA here is from genome assembly GCA_039090855.1 of Macrothele yani. Classification (NCBI taxonomy): domain Eukaryota; kingdom Metazoa; phylum Arthropoda; class Arachnida; order Araneae; family Macrothelidae; genus Macrothele; species Macrothele yani. The sequence goes on along the minus strand of CM077009.1, from coordinate 129,316,939 downwards.
AAAAACAGCTAGGACAAATTTTGAATTGACTGTTAGGAGTAGGGTGGTCATTTTACGCTTGGGGTAGATGGGGTGGGATTTATTTTAATTAAAGGGCAGGCAGGGTGCAGTGCCCTTCTATAAACAGCTAGGATGAATTTCAAATGGACTGTTAGGAGTAGGGTGGTCATTTTAGGCTTCAGGGCAGGTAGGGTGGGATTTTTTAATTAAAGGGCAGGCAGGGTGTAGTGCACTTCTAAAAACAGCTAGGATGAACTTCAGAAAGTAATTGTTAGGCATAGGGTGGTTATTTTAGGCTTGAGGGCAGGTAGGGTAGGGTTTTCTAATTAAAGAGCAGGTAGGGTGGGATTTTTAAATTAAAGAGCAGGTAGGGTGGAATTTTTTAATTAAAGAGCAGGCTGGGTGCAGTGCCCTTCTAAAAACCACTAGGATGAATTTCAAATACACTGTTAGGTGTAGGGTGGTAATTTTAGGCTTGAGGGCAGGCAGGGTGAGATTTTTTTAATTAAAAAGGCAGGCAGGGTGCAGCACCCTTCTAAAAACAGCTAGGGTGAATCCTGATGGATGATGTAGTTTTCAATGCACCAATAAAGGCTCCTGAGCATTAGAGAAGTTTTCATGAGTGTGAATACACAGAATGCCTCAGTGGAGATCATTTGAACCATACCTGGACCTTTGAACCATACCTGGACCTTTGAAGGTTTGGAGACATGAAGATGAAATGTTGTGTATTTCTCCATGTGACTACTTCACTGGTAAGAAGGATGCAGTAACTGTGTCTATCCTGTGATTTATTTGCACCTGCTTGAAGTTTAAAACATGAACTCTGAAAATAACTATGCTATGTTTAGTGAAGCGTGAACACAATCATCCTGATATTAAACTTTCATTTTTATAATGAACCCAATATTTTTTTACTGAATAAACAAGTTGAGTACAATAAATTTCATAAAAAAAAAACAAAAAAAAACCAGAAGAATTAAGGCGTTTAGGACCATGTCAACCTAATGAATTTGTTCTTGACAACAGTAAAGGGGAATGTGACAAACTTAAAAGGCATGCTAACATTATTATGAAAATCAATTTATAGGATCTGCAATTATAATTATGAAAACAATTATGGACATGTAATCATTGTTATTATTAAAACAATTTATAGAAGCTGTAAATATTATTATTACAATTTTTTTATTATTAAAATAAATTCACAGGACCCAAAATTATTTTTGCTATTATCAAAAACAATTGATATGAGTGCAATATGTTTGTTATTTACAGCATCGTCATTTTAAAAAGTAGTTATCTGATTTGCACAGCACACTTGTGCATACACTACAGAACATTAATTAAAACTAGTTTAAGTCAGAGGTGCCTATTAGTAACCACCATATGAAGCCTCATCGTTTACGTGCGGAAAGGGTATTTCATGGGAAATTAACACATGAAATGTGTAATAAACTTAATGAAATCAAATACCTTATAACATGACCCATCTGTTTTAATGGTAATATTTTTCAATAACCCAAGTGGGAATGAATATTGGGCCATGTTCAATGTCTGTTATTTTTTTATTTATTTTTTTTTATTGGAGGTTTAACGACCACAATGAGCAACTCAATGGGCTATAAGCAGTTGCCCGCCTTTAATTTAAGGCTACTGGTTCCAAGGAAGGGAAAGAGTCAGCACCGTGAGACTAACACAACATCCATGCCTCACCGGGAGCATCTCAGGCGAATTATCAGAAGCCATCGCTTAGACCACTGCGCCACTGGGACGGCGAATGTCAGTTAATATCGGCCGGGTGTCATTGAGCCGATATCGGCTTTGCTCATGTATCTAATATCGTCTTGCCATTCTTCACCAGATATCCGTCCAATATTGGCTTTGCCAATGTATTCAATATCGGAATCGCAGAATTTCAATGGCGTTTACTTGGAAACAGCACCATTTAAACGTTTTCGCATTTGTACGAAAAGAACTATAAATACATTCGCAAATTGCGATTGCAGTTTAAACCGTGACTTAAAAAAGGATACAAAATTGAGAACCTTTCCGAAACACACTGAAATCCATATAATTCTTCCAACTTGTCTGTAATTCCGTAATCACACAGCCAAAACTGTAAAAATTACAGAAAATCCATAATGGTTGGCACCTGTGGTTTATGTTAAAGCTTGTAGTTAAAACTAGTTTAAGTAGTTAAAACTACAAGCATTTCTTTCTTTTGATATCCCAACTTGCTAAAATACATTAGAGCTGCCACTATCTGATAAGTTTTCTGATTATCACAGCTCTACTTCCTCACTAATTAGAACGGGGTGGGGCATATTTTCGGATAATGACAGTCACTCTCAAAACTTTGTGGTTTTGCCTGTAAGCAAACTGGATGTTGGCTTCCATGCAGAACATACTTGCCATATTTTTTACAAAGTTATATGGAGGAAAAAAAAAAAAGCACACACAAAATAATATGTCCACAATTGGAAATACCAAAATGAATGCACTGGGTAAGTTAGAATTTGTAAAATCAAGTCTATCCATCTTCTAAAAGATATTTTCTTCCACAAATGTATCCCCAGTTTGTTGAAGTTTCTTTCTTAAAATAACACCACACTGCTATACTCTCCTTGAAAGGATGTCAGAACCAGCAATGTTCTAAAAAAAGGAAGACCCCCCCCCAAAAAAAAAAAGCATTGCAACACTTCACACTTGTACTTCACCTGAATGACTATAACATGTGAAGAAAGACAATACTTCTGTGGCAACATCTTTAAGATTTCATACTCGCAATTTTTCACTACCAGCATGTCTGCACCTGTAACAAATCTGCAAAGATACCTATGGCTGCATATCACACGAGTTGAGTTTTTCACCTGCATGAATAAGCAAATGCCGTGAAAGCTTACTTTTCTGAGAGAATTTCTTACAACACATTTCACATTGATGGGGTTTTTCACCTGTATGACACAGCATATGCCGTGAAAGCTTACTTTTCTCAGAGAACTTCTTGCAGCATATTTCACAATCATGGGGTTTTACACCTGTATGACTCAACAAATGTACTGTAAGATTACTTTTGCGTGAGAATTTTTTGCTGCAGACTTCACATTCATGTGGCTTTTCGCCTGTATGGGTGAGCAAATGTCTTGAAAGGTCGCCCTTATGTGAGAATTTCTTACAACACATTTCACACGTGTGAGGTTTTTGACCCGTGTGACTCCGCATGTGTTCCAAAAGATTACTTTTCAGCGAGAATTTCTTGTTGCATGTTTCACATTTATGTGGTTTTTCACCTGTATGAGTGAGCAAATGTCTTAAAAGGACACCCTTATGTGAGAATTTTTTGGTGCAGATTTCACACTCATGGGGTTTTTCACCTGTATGATTCAGCAAATGTATTGAAAGATTAACCTTCCGTGCAAATTTCTTGTTGCACATTTCACATTCATACAGCTTTTTATCTGTATGAGTCAGCAAATGTCTCGGAATCACATCCTTGTTAGAAAAGTTCTTGCAGATTTCACAGTTGTAGAATTCTTTACCTGTATGAGTCAGGACATGTTCTGAAAGATTGTTCTTAGTAAATTTCCTGCACTCCATTTCCCTCCTTTGATAATCAAGGATGGAGAGCTAAATATTTTTTTCACTTGAACTTCTTGGAAGTCCGGTATCTTTAAATTGTTGCTAAAGTAAAGTTTGCTGAGTTAATTTATAAACATGTACTTTTAATGGATTTTAACAGGCAGAGATATGCTTTAAATGCTTACCTTTTGACTTTCTCAGGCATCTTCTGAGATTGGAGTCTGTTTTACAAGAACCTACAAATTAAAAAGAGAAACAGGATAAATATAATATAATTGTTCCAACTACATATGTTTCATGAAAGTGCTTTATTCAAATTTAGTCTTCCAATTACCAGCATATCAAGTAGTTCTGTTCACAGGGCATTTTTTGCACTGTTTCTTTCCTTGAAGGAGCTAATAACAAATAATTACTCGGGCGGGAAAGGTCTACCAAATTTTGGAAATTTACCAATTACAGTAGTTCTGCATTTTATGCGGGGGTTACATTCCAACGAGACCACGTGTATTCAAAACCAATAATAAAATTACATTGAAAAAATCACTTCACACGCTTTTTTTCGTTATATGCGTATGGTATTATTCGCTTACACATATCTATTGCAGTATAATGTGTATTTTACAAAGAACAATGTATATGTACTTCTGTAACAGTTACAGTTAAAATATGAGATAGCATGATGCAAATTCTAATGCATACCTATCTAATCATTGCCCTCACTACGTAACACCACTGCAGGGTCATCAAAGCTGAGGTCCAAAGCCGATGTATTAGGTGCAGTAGTTGGAGACTCTTGGCGGGGCAATGCAGAGCCAGTAAAATGAGTTTTTTCTGGAAAAACATCGTTATCGGCAACTGTTGCCACCACGTCTTTAGCTGCTGAAAAATCTCATAATACGGCATTAAAGAGCCACAATACTTTGGTTTATTTTAAGGCTACATTCCACAGAGGGATCATAGTTAAAAATGAAATCTTTCAAGTGCTTTCCTGCTCGGAAAATTTCAGCAAACTTGTGCAGATTACCACTAGTAGTTTCATTTTGTTCGTCGACGCAGTCATCATCATCTGCAGGGTCGTCAAGCCGATGTATTAGGTGCAGTAGTTGGAGACTCTTGGCGGGGCAATGGAGATCCAGTAAAAGGAGTTTTTTTTTCTAGAAAACATCGTTATCGGCAACTGTTGCCACCGCGTCTTTAGCTGCTGAAAAATCTCATAATAACGGCATTAAAGAGCCACAATACTTCAGTTTATTTTAAGGCTACTTTCCACAGAGGGATCATAGTTAAAAATGAAATCTTTCAAGTGCTTTCCTGCTCGGAAAATTTCAGCAAACTTGTGCAGATTACCACTAGTAGTTTCATTTTGTTCGTCGGCGCAGTCATCATCATCTTCGTCAGAGGAAGTTTTCACAAGTTCTTCTAAATCTTTATTTGTCAACAGTTCTTGATGTCTAATCAAGTCAGTTATTCCTTCCTCCAGAATAATGACAAAGCCTTCACCCTCCAATCTGCTTGGCCATCTGAGTAATATGTTTTGCTTTCTCGTTTACGGTAGGAAAACCTTTAAAATCACTGACACAGTCACACCACAGGGGCCGCCAGCATGCAATGATTGATTCTTTTGTAGCTCCATTTCCCGTGTGATACGAATCTAGCAGTCGAGCTGACAGTGTATAACTGAATCCGCGTAAAATGCGGCACCACTGTAATAATCTTCATGACCATTTAAAAAAGAACTCTGAATGTATATATATTGTTACACTCTGAGGGTGGCTTAATGAAACATAAATAACAGTGAAAGAATTTAGTGTGGTAGCTCGCCAAATGATGGCTACACCCAGGAGGTAGACATTAGAATTTAGAAAAATTAATAAATTCTTCCGGGATTCTTTTATCACCAAAGTCATATTGGGGCGAGATAATTATTAACCAAAACTTATTGACTAATCGAGAACAAACTTAACTGACACTCAGAATAACACAATTGGATTCAGAGGTTGATACAAGATGACAGACCTATTTAATCAATTAAACACAATAAAATATAAAACAAAATGAAGATATCACTGAGGAAAATTCTACATTTATAAGCATAATTAGCAGGCCTCAATTTTAGCTACAAATTTGAAGACACTGTTTATCATAGTTTATGAATGCCAATTAATAACTGATTACTGACCGACTGCATTAGGCAATTCTTGTTAGATCTAGCATAGTCAGTCAGCCACATAGGCTTGAGTCCTACCACATGCAACCCAAGCTATTATTCTCTAACCCGTGAAGTAGATACATCAAGAGTTAAGTCAAGTGTTTCTTGTACTTATGAATTTGGATGGTCTGATTAAATCTAATTTGAGTTGTGACACTGTAGCACAACACTGTATTGCCCTGACACTAATTCAGAGTTGATTTTTGTCAAAGGGCTCGAACCACAACACACTTGTTACTTGCTGGATGTTGACAATTCCTCGCTGATGTTTCTTTCCACTCTCTAAACAAAGTGGGGACGGGGACACCAGGTCCCTACGCGCTGTTCTGTAGGTGAAACAAAAGGTTCAGAATACTTCTTCGTCCTGAAGTCCATTCTCTCTCTTGAGCGCAGTAGCCTCTAACGAATCTGACTTCAGCATGGAATCGTGCTGCTTGGGGCAGTATGTCCTTCTGCCCAGGACTTTCCATAGCACCATTCCTTTTCAGGATTATTTTGGTACAGTCGTAAATTGTAGCATGGACGCTTTTACTTGCCACAGGTAAATTTTCTCACTTTACCTGGTGGCAAATCACTGCCCACCAACGAGTCCTCCACGTCGCTCCAAGCTTTGTTTTCTATTTCAGGACTCTTAGTTTATAATTCCGTAGACACAGACCAACTTCACTTTTGGTCTAATCAGAGTGGCTCATTTGCATATTACTCGACACCCACATGCCATACAGGCCATTTACCTTGGCCTCCGAGATACATTTCCTGCAGTCGACATTTCTTCTCTGCTGACTTCATGCAGTCCTCTAGACCTGCAAAAACCCGAATCTCTTCCTTCTTTCGGAGCTGTTTCAAGACTGATTCTTCTTAGCGCATCTTTCCTTTGCTCGCTCCTACATTTTACAAGTGCCTGATTTATTATTTTAGGCTTTTAGTGCAGATGCAAAATGCAGAGGCAGAGCACGACGTATTTGGGGAGCCTATTTCTGTGACCCCTTTTAACCGCAAACACAAACTAATTCCGAGATCCCTTTCTTCTGTCATTGATAAGAGGTTTTATTTCGGGCAGAGATGAGTGCTAATTACCTCTGTGTTTTGCTATTGTTTATTCCGTCAAGAGAGAATAGTTTCCCTTCGGGACCTCCCAGACGCTGTAGTTTCAAGGATAGGCTTTAGCATTCCCCTTCCTCGTCGGTAAGATGCTTTCTGTCCCCCTCTTTTCAAGAGCTTAGTTTATTGCCTTGGAATACTGGCTGCATTTACCACCCATTACGCTGACATGTTTTTCTCCCTTTTCATTTCCTGGCTATCAGCAAACACTTGATTATGATTTCCGAAATGTTCTAATAATTAATTCTCTTAATTAATTTAACACAATTTACATAATCACTCCTATTAACTTGATTTATTTACACACCTGATTTCAAAACTCCACCTTTGCACCTAATTAATTGAACAACCCCCAAAATTATGCTGGTTGTTGGTTACAGGCCGCTAAGGGTCAGCTAAGGGTCAAAGAGTGCCACCCAAAATTATACATAAATATGTGTGTGTGCGTGCGACTCTCTCTCTCTATATATATATACACACATGTATTGTGTGTCCTCTCTTTAATATATGTTTCAATACCGTATATATTCCCTATCCAAAGCAGCAGTATGTACACACCCAATGCGAAAAAAAATCTGAGAACCACCTTCCACAACAAAAACGGAACATTCCAATCGATCACGTGTGCTAGATTTCCCAATGTATAATTCAACTAATAAGTTGACAATGCTTTATATTGTTTCACATGTTCTGTACGATTTAAAGCAAACACAGGAAATAATATCTATTTTCTGTGAAACATGAAAATTCAAACAAAAATTACGTGTAGTTGAAATTTTACTTACCCTTATGTCTCTTGTGGGATATCTTTGCATATTGCACATTTTCAATATTGTTCTATATGCATGTTAGTTAATACACACAATTGACATGGATTAGGAACATCAAACAGAAGTCATTGCTCTTTCCACGTTTATAAGTGAGTCATGGAAAAATTCTCATCATCTGCCACCGGGAATCGAACCCAGGGTCTTCCAGTTATGCGCCGGACATGCTACCACTGCACGAATTCTCCGACTCATGTGATGAACTGCAATATAACCACAATATTTTTTAACTACTTAATAATAAGTGCTACAACTTGGCAGACCTCATAACAACCAATTGTTTAGTTGACCTACTAAAGGGCAATTTCTAAAATTATTTGTATTGAAAATATGAGTCTCAATATGCCAAAAAATTTGCTGTGCTGAATTTTCCCTCAGTCAACTTTGACTTCATACCATCTGAAAACTATCAAAGCTAGACCTCTGAAAATTTGTCAGTGCTTTGAGGTCTGAAAGTTGTGCAGTAACCCCAAATCCAGTCTCTTTACTAGTTATAGTTTCACTTTCACAGCATATGAAACTTGGCATTTTGTTTTGTACTACATGCACACCTTTGGGGGGGGAGCTTAGGGGCCCCAAGAACCTTCAATTTTTGTTCTTAGGATGTAAAACTTCGCACATTTTAGTTTTATAACATAAAGAAGCTCTGTGCCAAATTTCATCAAAATTGGAGATGGTCAGGTGGGGATGACCTTTAAAATTGGTCCACTTGACATGGAATGACTCATTGTCAGTGCAATTTCAACTAAACATCATTACTGTTTGAATTTTAATGTTTCACAGAAAATGAACATTATTTCCCGTGCATCATTTAAATCATGCACAACGTGTGAATTAGATTATATAGCCATGTAGATGAAGTTAAACACCCACGAGTGTAATTAGAACTTATGTATTGCTAGATTTCCATCAAAACTGCGTGCAAGCTCCTCAGGCATCGTATATAGTCTGCTTGTAAGACATGCCCACGCATGTTGAACTTACTGACTTGCAATGAGGTGTTATTTGAGGTTGCCACATCAGCAACCTGTCCATGCTTGTGATTGCAGAACAATTGCAACACCCACAGTCAGTGGCATACCCAGAAATTAATTTTGGGGGGGGGGGGTGCATATCGTCGGTACAATGTCAAAACCACGAATGCAAAATTTTGTACTTTGAATTATCGCTATTTTTAAATTAAATTTAATCAAAGAATCACTTCTGCAATTACATCAGACTGTTCAAGCACTATGCATAACATTTACATCAAGTTACATCTGTATTATGCATCAGTGAATAAAATTTTATGTAATGTAAAGTCAACAATCGAAAAATTCTCACATTCTCGGTTTTATCACTGCAGCTATGATATCATTCCTTCCTAAAGTGACGAAAAAATGTGCATGAGAACAGGCATGTTTATATTTCTCAAATGCTGTTAATTACAAAGTAACGTTTATTCTACATTTTTGTTTTCCTTCTAATCTATGGTATGTACTCAACAGCGTTCGAATTCCCCAGTGGTCTGCTGGCCATTGGCCAGTAAAACTTTCATCGGACCACCAAACTATTGATTTTACTGGCCCGGATGGCAAGTTTTTTTTTTTTTTTTTTTTTTTTCTTCTAATATGTCAAGTTTAAAAATGAATTTCTATTTCTTTTACCTTGCTGTATGGTTTTAGTTTTAGGCTGCAAACTAATGATAGGTTTAAAAACAAATATTTGAGATAATTCCATCGAAATAATATATTGTTTTCTACATATATTATAAATGCCTTTAATGTTTTTTCTATTATTTTTTTTTACAGACCAGTGGGCATTTTGGTGGACCAGTGCTTTGCAAATTCTAGTGGTCCGCTGGGCCAGTAGAAGATTTATTTCTAATTCTAACACTGCTCAAGATAAAAGGCTTACCCCTTCTCTCCCCGAGGCCCTAGCCCCACCATTTATTAGACTGACGCCCAAATCACAACAACATACAACACCAATTCGCTATCTTCTTTCTTTGTTGGTGGCATACGAGTGGGAAATGCTCACCGGGTGGTATGGGGGATAGACATTAACAATAGGTATATGTGACCGCGTTTGACCATTCCAAATAAAGAAGTAACTAAGGACAAGTTAAGGAAGACCAGAATGGTGACACTAGCTGACAATTTTTTTCAATTATTAAATACTAAACAAAATTATTTGGGGGGGGGGGTGCATATGGCCCTTTGCACCCCTTCTAGGTATGTTGCTGCCCACAGTCAACTATTCAAAACGTGATTAGCAAATGGGGAAGTGAGGGACTTACGACTACCAAGAAACATTCAGGAAGGCCAAGTAAATTTATGTAAACGGACAAGAGAACTCTCAAATGTTTCATCCGTGGGCACTGCACTGTCATTCCTCTGCACATATCATCACCAAAGAATTTCAGGATTCAGTAGGGAGTGAGTGTGTATGCTAAGACAGTTTGTTAGAACTGCACAAGTTACATTTCCATGGCCAAGCTGTTGCACACAGGCCATTAGTAACTTGTAAGAATGCGAGTAAGCGACTTGTTCAGTGCAAAGCACAGCATTAGGGATACATAAATTTCATATATTTCTATTCGCTTATATTGGCAAATTTCGCATTTATTTGCATCTATTTCGTAAATATGAAAATTATGTATCCCTACACATCATCCATAGATCCAAGACCAGTGGAAATGAGTGTTATGCAGTGATGATTCCCACTACACCATTTCTACATCTGATAATCATTGCTAGGTGTGGCGTGTGCCAGTTGAATGGTATCTGCAGAACACAGTAAAACTTCGAAAATCCAGCATTGACGGGACCGGACGAGTGCCGGATTTATGAAGCTATCCAAAAATTGCATAACTGGAGTTACATAAAGCATGTACTTGCACATAACACAACAGGTAAATTTAACAAAAAATTGCGTGTCTATGTCTTATAGATATGCAGAGGTCGCGCTGCCGATCGCTCTCTTCGCAATTTGTGAAAAAAAATAATTTCGGCGAAAATATTGGCGATCCCCTTTTTGTACAATTTATTATAAAACTCTGTCGGAAAAAAAACGAATTTGGCGAATGGTTAGGCAAAAACTTGAAGAAAAAAACAAAAAAAAAAAAAAAAACCGGAGCAACCTCTAGGACTGGGTGATGTATCATCAATACATCGCAAAAACCCGATACGGATTTTACATCGATGTTACAGTATTTTGACTGCGGAAACTACGATACATCACGAAGGCGATTACCGCAGTGCATCTCGAAGGCCAATGTAGATATCGTTATATGATTAAATCCTCATACTGCCACCAAGCACAGATTATCATCACACATTCGACATGCATTTCAAACATACACGCCAATTTGTCGTCTCATTGGTCCGCGTCACTTCAGCGCGGACCAATCAGATACCGAATTTGAGAAGCTTCCCGATGTTACACTTAGGCGGCTACGGCAATCTGCACGATGATATCGGGATGTGTTGTTGAGACGGTACATTGGGAGATTTCTGTGGTTATTGGTGAAACATTGGATGTTCTCACGAAAACTACATTAGAAAAATGCCAGATTTCTGAAGTTGCCTGAATGCCGGATTTTTCAGGTTTTACTGTATATACAGGGTGATTCATAAAGAAGTATACAGTTTCCAGATGCTGTAAAACAGTAACAGTTGAATACACAGACCAAAACTGCAAACCGTTAGGTAGATGTACTCAAAATTTGTGTCCCGCCAATGAAGGAAGTGACGTTGGCGATAGTGCGCGTGTGACGTGCAAGATTATCTCGATGAACATTTTCCTCACCGATGGATTGGACGAGCCGCGGACTACAACATGCCACTGACCCAATGGCCACCCAGAAGTCCTGACTTAACACCTTGTGACTTTTTCCTGTGGGGGTACGTAAAGGACAAGGTATTCGCCCCTTCCCTTCCTGTTGATCTAGCGGAACTGAAACAGTGTATCACAGCCGCTATCACTGCACTTGATTCAGATATCTTACCTCGCGTTTGGGCCGAAATGGAATACCAGCTCGATGTGTGTCGTGTGACTAAGGGTGCACACATAGAACATCTGTGACTGTCTCTAAAAAAAAAACTTGAAACATTCCCCTACAATTCTGTTACAGGTAACATAAAATATCTTACATTGTTCTTGTTTTATAGTGCATTGAGATTGTATACTTCTTTACAAATCACCCTGTATATCATCACACTTGTTAAATTTGGTGGTGGCAGTGTCATTGTCTGTGGATGTTTCTCATGGCATGGATTTGGATCGTTCGTAGTTGTGAATGGTAACACGGATGCCATAAAGTACCGGAAGGACATTCTAGATAATGCTGCGATGCCTACAAGTCTTACAGAGATTGGCTATTCTTGTTTCAGCAAGACAAATGCACCGTGCAATAAACCAGGCTTTCATTTCGACATGTTTTGAGAATATAGGTGTACAAAATTTGGAATTTCCAGCTCAAAGCCCCGGTCTTAATAATATATAGGGCCCTTTGGGATGAACTTGAATGTAGGATTCAGGCTAGAACGACATGTCCAACTTCTGTCTCTGACAACTGCTTTGCGGGAGGAATGGAACAATATACCTGTGACTACTTTTCAGAAACTCGTGAAAGTGTGCCACGGAGAGTGCACGATGCAATTGTAGACAAACGTGACCCAGCTCTTTACTGATTTTGCCATAAATGCAAGCACTTGTGTCTGAAGAATTTTTTTCTCCACATAGTATATAATGTGTGTATATACAGGGCACGAAATTTCCGGTCGCCAGCTCGTCATTGGCAAATGAAGAATTGTCGTTGGCGAGTAAAACTTTTCTCATTGAATTACCGCAATTTCGTTCTTAACAGCCGTGGCTATTATGGTGATAATTTTTTTTTTAATTTGTGGCGCACGTATGGTGCTGACAAACCACCCGGTCTTCGGCACTGCATTTTTTTCTTTACTTTTGATAGCAAAGACATAACAAACAAACTTCGTTTACGGGGAAAAAAATAAAAATATGCATTATTTTAATCGTATTTTCAAAAACTGGGAAGAAGAGTGTTTTTTCTTTGCCAAAACAATTTTTGTAAGTATTTTACTGTTTAAAAAAGTGGGAATCACTGTAGATACTAATTTTCCAAGAAAACTGCTCACTGTCAACGGTTGATCGGAGGATTTTCACCGTCATTGATAAATTCATGAATATTTACCTAATACAAAAAATTTTTGGAAGACGTGAATGAATAATAAAAATTATAGTAGGATAAAAATGTGAATTTAAACAGAGTATTTCTCTCCTATGTAACCAAATGGTTTAACTTTAGGGATCGGCTCATAAAATGACTGCTTTCTATGCGTCCCCAATTTAATAAGGCTACAGCTGTTACCCGTGTGCGGCACATACGGCAACGTTTGCTCCCAAGATGACTAAATTAACACTTCGGCAAAACCTTAAAATGTTATTATAAATACCATATATACTCGCGTAAAAGCCGAAATTGTCTGCTTATTTGCAGGGCCCGGTTTTTTTGCCATTTTCTAGGTGTTGAACTAGGGGTGGCCGCCCCGGTGGCGCAGTGGCCTAAACGATGGCCTCTGATCATTCGTCCGAAAGGGGTCCGGGTTCGAATCCCGGTGAGGCATGGATGTTGTGTTTGTCTTACGGTACTGGCTCTCTTAATTCCCTGGAACCAGTGACCCTAAATTAGGGACGGGCGACTGCTTATAGCCCATTGAGTAGCTCACGACGGTCTTAAACCTCCAATCAATCAAAAAAAAAAAAGAAGGGGGGGGGGGGCTCGGTTTATACGAGAGTATGTACGGTATGTAAAATGCTGGGGGTTTTTTTCGCTAGCAGCATTCTCCTTTCATGCGACGTCATGCATGATCTTTGATTGGAGATTACAACCTTTTTTTTTTTTTTGAATGGAGGTTTTTTTTTTTTTTTTTTTTTTTTTGATTGGAGGTTTTTTTTTTTTTTTTTTTTTTTTTTGAATGGAGGTTTTTTTTTTTTTTTTTTTTTTTTTTTGATTGGAGGTTTAACGACCACCGTGAGCAACTCAATGGGCTATAAGCAGTCGCCCGTCCCTAATTTAGGGTCACTGGCTCCAGGGAAGGGAGAGAGCCAGTGCCGTAAGACAAACACAACATCCATGCCTGACCGGGATTCGAACCCGGACCCATTACGGACGAATGATCAGAGGCCAACGCCTTAGACCACTGCGCCACCGGGGCGGCGAATGGAGGTTTAACGACCACCGTGAGCAACTCAATGGGCTATAAGCGGTCGCCGGTCCCTAATTTAGGGTCACTGTTTCCAGGGAAGGGAGAGAGCCAGTGCCGTAAGATAAACACAACATCCATGCCTGACCGGGATTTGAACCCGGACCCCTTTTGGACGAATGATCAGAGGCCATCGCTTAGACCACTGCGACATCGGGGCGGCTTACAACCTTTGCAAAGCCTTCACGCATTGTGAGCTATCAAAGTTCTTTCTGAATTGGTGGAATCCTTAAAACAAAGTGAAAGTGATGTATATTATTGGATTATTCTTAAAACCATGCATGCATAATTGCGTAAACCAATGCTATCTGTCGTTTGGTGGACAAGGGTTCGAAATGCTAAAATAGCTGCCAGGTTTTGATTTACCGGTAAAATTTGCGGAAATGCAACTTGCTTTACCGGCAGAGTGTTAATTTTACAGATTTGATTCTTCGATTTTTTTTTCTGATGATTTTGCACTCAGCATTAAAAGTTTTTATTTAACATAATCCGTTTAAATTGAAGCACCAATGTAAGTTACAAATAAACTTTTCAGTCATTTCGGAACATTTGTCTGCAGCTTTCCCCACATGTTGTTTCGGGTTGTTTCAAACGTTAAAGAACTTAACGCTGCGCGTAAATGGTATGTAAACAGCTACAGCTGGACTTGTTTATCTCTCGATGTGTTGACAGACGGGCGGGCATCCTCCATTGGAAAACGTCTTTATTACTCCTAGTTCGAAATGCTATCTCAGAACGTAGTTATCGTAGAAAAATAATTCAAGCGGATTTAAAATCTGTGGAATTTTTGAGCCCAGATCGATACCGAACATGACGGAATTAAACAAAAGCTGCCAGTTTTGTGAAATTAAACATCCATTTGGGGCATGGTTTCGTAACTTATCTGGCAATAACTAGCGAAAGAATGCAGTATTATTAGAAATTAAAAAATAAATAAATCCAATGCTCATTCGACCCAGTGCTTCTCCAGCAATGATTTATTTTGCTGGTCCTTTAGTGAGTAAGTTTTCTACGCTTTCCAACCATAGATTGTGATATGTTCCAGATTTGTCTGTCCGTACGATAATTTGCATGATGTTTTCGCTGGATTCAACGAAATTAGTATGTTGAGGTCCATACTAATTCATCGTATGATGTTCGTAACTAAAATCTAAACCTTTATTTCTTGATAACAACTTTCAGTTGATCTCGGCTTTTCTAGCTGACCAGCTTAATCGGATAACTTGGTAGTCGCTATTTTTTCCTCTGCAAATTGCATCTCTTTAAGCTGTTGATGTATTACTATAGCAGCTTTAGTTGCATTTTTTTTTCGCCATGAGCAGCCATATTAGAAGGAGGAGAGGGGAAGTACTATAAACTATCAAACATTCCGTGATGCAAATTCTGCGAAATTCCCGTGTATTGCAAAATATGAAAAATACGCATTTTGCAGTATGTGTCGATGTAATTTCAGCATTTCGCGTGGTTGAATTATATTACTAATCATATTTCTAGTGCCAAGCATAAATCTAATGTCGACTGCGTGGGGAAAATATACGATATTAACTTCCTTTGTTAAAAGTTATTATTATTATTATTTTTTTTTTATTGGAGTTTTAACGACCACCGTGAGCAACATAATGGGCTATAAGCAATCGCCCGTCCCTAATTTAGGGTCACTGGTTCCAGGGAAGGGAGAGAGCCAGTGCCGTAAGACAAACACAACATCCATGCCTCACCGGGATTCGAACCCGGACCCCGCTCGGACGAATGATCAGAGGCCATCGCTTAGACCACTGCGCCACCGGGGCGGCAAAAGTTATTATGAACTGGATGCGATTCACGCAAAATGTTCACTTCATTTTTAGTTGAGCATAATTTACCAATTAATGTCCCTCAGTCACTCATTTATTTCATTTGACTGTCTCATTGTCCGTCACTCAGTAAGATAAACCTAGTATGAAAATGGTTCGTTTTTGAAAATATTTTAGTTTGTTCCGTGACGGCGTGGGATACAATCCCATTGGATTTGGGGGTCAAATGGTGGGACTTCCATAAAATCAAGTTTTTATCTCTTTATAGATCAAAATGATAGCATAGTAATGAAAAATTATGTATAGATTCCATTTTAATCGAAATAAACGTGCAATAAATTCATACATCTGTAGTAATATTATATCATTAACATAACATTTTTAATTGATATGTTCGATATATTTATTCAACACGCGCGACAAGTAATTTCATCGAATATATCAATAAAATTTTTTTATGGATTTCAGTTTCTAAAAGTTCGCAGGTATGCGCTGAGGAGTGGCGAGTGTATTTGACCTCGAAATTTCTCCTCCTGGTATATATATATATATATATATATATATATATATATATATATATATATATATATATGGGATGTAAGGTCAGGTGATGCGTAACATCACAGCCTCTCCTTGACAAATGTCAACCCCGCCTTCTCGTGGTGCACCCTGTTCCTACTAAAGGGGCTCTGACGACCGCCAATAGCGGTATAACTATACCATCGGGATTAGAGGAAATGCTATCATACACTCACCAACCCGCTTGGCCAGCGTGGTGAGTTATGGCCAAACCCCTTCAAAATGACTCCACAACTTAAATCTTGGCCCTCAGTCTCCGGCAGCTGGAAAGTACCTGGCCAAGGCAGTGGCCAGTGCGACATGAAGGCAGAGGGTGCTAAGAATCCCTGGAGAACCGGACTAAGCTGCCTTCTGATGCTGACCTTGGCTACGTATAATGGACGCTCCCTATCTTCTGATTCAAGGCTTCTTGAATTGGAAGAGGAACTACAAAGGATCAAGTGGGACATCGTCGGGCTAAGTGAGGTAAGGAGAAAAGGAGATCTCATTGAACTGAAAAGTGGACATCTCTTCTACTATCGTGGGACTGATACTGGCAGAACTAGTGGTGTTGGATTTATAATAAACAAGAAACTGAAGGATAAAGTTGTAGAAGTTGAAAGTTCCTCTGACAGAGCTGCACGACTCGTTATCCAACTCTCGAGAAGATACCGGGCTCAGATTATTCACTTTTATGCACCCACCACAAGTCATCCTGAATAAGAAATTGAAGAATTTTATGAGGAAATTCGTCATCTAAATAATAAAGGTAAGCAGCACTTGAAGATAATTCTGGGAGATTTCAATGTAAAAATAGGGCCACGGCAACAGAATGAAACTTCAGTAGGCAAATTCGGTCACGGCAACAGAAACCAGCGTGGAAATACTCTCATTGAGTTTGCAGAGGCAGAAGGGTTTTTCATCTTGAACTCCTTTTTCAAGAAAAAGCCACACAGGAAATGGACATGGAGACATCCAAATGGGACGACAAGTGAAATTGATTTTATTATGTGTAACAAAAAATTCGTCATAGAAGACTGCAGTGTGCTAAATAAGTTCAACACAGGTAGTGACCATAGATTGGTGAGATGCAAGATGCACCTCAACACTAAACTTGAACGTGGCAAGCTCATAAAACAAACAAGATGTATTGACATAACCAACCTTAAAAAACACCATAATACCAAGTTGGAACTGAAGAACAGATTCTCTGCTTTAGAAGGCCCAACATCGGAAGAAGTGGATATTTCTGAAGTTAACAGAAAAGTAACCAAAGCTCTTATGGAAACAGCAACAAAATTAGCTGGGTCTAAGAACAAATTGCATGTGAACAAATTATCAGGAAAAACCAAAATGTTGATGCAAAAAAGAAGAGAGATGAGAACAACTAAAGAAGATGTGACTTCCAAAGTGGAATATATAGAGCTATGCAAGACAGTACGAAAAAGTATCACTGAAGACGTAAGGAAATTCAACTGTGAACTAGTGAGGAAATCAATTGAAAACAACCAAAGCCTAAAGATAGCAAAGGGTCATCTCAGTAAGGGAAGAAAACAAATTATGGCACTTAGAAAAGAAGATGGTTCTGTAACAAGAAATAGAGGTGAAATTTTGACAAGAGCGAAAGATTTCTACTCCAAATTATATGAAAGGGATGATACATGTACTCCAGACATCATGAAAGGTACCAGTACCAGAGTTCTTCCAGTCCTCCCAGCAGAAGATGCACATGCAATCAAGAACATGAAATGGGGAAAAACTCCAGGAGAAGATGGAATTACTGTAGATATCATACAAGAAGTGGAGAAATCGAAACAGTACTCGCCCAAAATTTCACTCGATGCCTTAATGAAGGGAAGATTCCTGAGGATTGGAACAACGCTACAATGATCCTGCTACATAAGAAAAGTGACATTGAGGATCTCAGGAACTAAAGACCTATCAGCCTCCTATCAGTGGTTTATAAAATTTTCACTAAAGTTCTTTCACACCGCATGAAGTTAACAATGGACATGGCTCAACCGAGAGAACAAGCTGGATTCAGGAGTGGCTACAGCACAATAGATCATATCCACGTACTGAGAGAACTAATTGAAAGAGTGAGGGAATATGAACTTCCATTGTGCATGATGTTTATCGATTATGAAAACGCCTTTGATTTGGTGAAACCATCAGCAGTTACAATGGCTCTGAAATCCTGCGGTATTGAAGATGCATACATTAATATTATTAATAACATCTATGAAAATGCAAGGGCAAAGATTTGGCTGTTTGAAAATATACAACACACATAAAAATTGGAAAGGGAGTGAGACAAGGTGACACCATATCTCCGAAGCTCTTTAATGCCACATTGGAAAAT
This sequence comes from Macrothele yani, assembly GCA_039090855.1. Classification (NCBI taxonomy): domain Eukaryota; kingdom Metazoa; phylum Arthropoda; class Arachnida; order Araneae; family Macrothelidae; genus Macrothele; species Macrothele yani. The sequence goes on along the minus strand of CM077009.1, from coordinate 129,298,241 downwards.
GTCTTTCAATTCCTGAAGTGGGAAAACAAAGGGATAAAAATTAATGGAGATTATCTAACCCACCTTCGTTTTGCTGTGATATAGTCATTTTTGCAACTACCCCATCAGAGCTGCAGAGTATGATTCAGGAACTTGCTGACAAGAGTAAAGAAGTGGAATTAAAAATGAACTTTCAGAAGACAAAAGCGATGTTCAATGCTTTTACAAGAAATGAAGATTTATCGATTGATGGAGAAAAGCTGGAGATAACAGACACATACGTTTATCTTGGATGGCAAATATATCAAGTGAGGATCACATTGATGAAGAAATTAATCGGCATACAAAACTTGCCTGGAGAGCTTTTGGAAGAAACAGCATAATTTTCAAGAGCAATATGCCATTATGTCTTTAAAAAAAGTGTTTGATCAATGCATCCTTCCAGTGCTTACGTATGGTGCAGAGACGTGGACCTTAACTAAAAGAGACATACAAAGGCTGCAGACAACTCAAAGCAGCATGGAGAGGTGCATGCTTGGTGTAAACAGGAGAGATAAGAAGAGGAACTCATGGATCAGAAAAATGACAAGAGTGGAAGACATCATGGTCAGAGTTAAATCCCTGAAATGGCAATGGGCTGGACATACTGCCAGAAGGACAGACCATCGATAGACAGCCGAAATTTTAGATTGGATTCCAAGGGACAGGAAAAGACCCAGAAGACCACATGGGAGATGGGTGGATGAAATTCGAAAGTATGCGGGAGTGACGTGGAGGAGACTGGCACAAGACAGACCGTTGTGGAGAAAACTTGGGGAGATCTTCGTCCAGCAGTGAATCGACAATGGTTGACAATGATGATGATATATACAGTATATACACACCAGTGACGGCTCGTGGTGTAAAATGCTGATGAGGCGAACAGTCTTGATGTAAATGTAAAACACATGTTATTGAAAAATATATAAATTCGTATAACGTTATACGAATACATATATATATACGTAACCTGGGGGGTGGTCATTGTTTGCACCCCCCTTAGTAGGCGAGACAGTTAGCTTTTTCTAAGTACGTTTTATAGATAGTTTCCCTATTTAAATTCATTGATTTTTACATAACTCGGAAAGCAATGTAATTTCTTGATAATAGAAGAGAAAGTAAAGCAAAGCGGCCAAAGAAGTTGCTTTATTAAATTTTTATTAAAACAACTAATTTATTGCATTTTCTTCATTTTATTAAATTAGCTTCGTTTTGTATTAATGTTCAAGATGTGAGTACGTACCAATAGAAAAATATTTGTCGAAGCGCCACCCCCAAATTGTTATGTGTACTTATACACAGTTATACAGTAGAAGTGCAGACCCCCCCCCCCTTTAAAAAGTTTCATGTCAAAGGCAGTATCACCCATTGGATATCTTTCAAGTCTTGGGATCGAGTCGGCTGAATCATTAAAATCCGCTGAGATTCGGAAGTCTCGTTAAGCCATTGGTCACGGGTAGGCGCCTTGTTATAAACAGCGGTAAACCCCATCCCTTAGGGCTTTAGCCCATGCCATTTAGCCCTTATATACAAATATTATTCAACAGTAATGGAATAAAATTATAGAAATATATGAAACACGGCGTGGGGAGTCTTTCTTCACGAAAAAATCCAAAACTTTTAGAGGAAAAATGTACATATACCTCTATATATGTGTGTGTGTAATATACGCTACTTTTGCAACAAATTTTTATGAAAACAATTATTCGATAATTTTACAACAAAGAAAGAAATATTTCACCTGTATTCTTTTATGTAATACAATTGAGCGAAAATACGCAATTTGCGCGGCTTCTTTAGCTAGTCAATGCGTCACTCACATCCCAATGCCAGTCGGAGATCCACTTCTTAAAAAATTCAAAGTAAACCATTTGAATAGAAATTTTTTCTCACGAAGTGTTTCTTGAGCTTGAATAAAAGTCACAGTTCGATTGGCATATGAGTGAAGGTGCATTTAGCACGGGTCACAAACTGAAGTCCAGGCTCGTGATAATTATGTACAGGAGAAGTCAAGCTAAGGAAGCACATTTCTATATAAAAAGTGTATTAGGTAATTTAAACCTGGAATTAAAAACAGAGGAATACGATATTAATTTGCTTTGGTCTCGAACAGAATGCTTTCAGTTTATGTTTTATAAATAAGTTCAATTCTGCGATCCTTTTTGGCTGCAAATTTGTCTATGATCAGATCATAAAATGGTTGAGTGGACATTAGATGGTTCAGCAATTCTTTCTCGATTGAAATTTTAGCGAGTGAAGTCAAACGATCTTGTGCCGTTGTATTACGGAGGTAAGTCTTAATTCTCTTCAAACAAGGAAAACTCCTTTCAGCAGAAGAACTTGTTGACGCCAGTGTCAATACAAGAGAAAATAATTTGTAATCTTCTGGTAACACATCTTTCAGCTCGTTTTCTTTCATTATTTTCAAGGTTTTCTGAACACTGAGTTCCCTGAAGTTGTGATCATTATATAAAAATTCTAATTCGTTTATTATTAACCTCCAGATTCGCTAAACATGAATGCCGGTTGCTTCGACTAGCGAATCCTGTGATGGTTAAATTCAAATTGATCGGAAACTTGAAACTTGGTCGTTCTGGCTGGTGTAGTGGTTAGCATACCTAGGCGTTTTCTGGGAGACGCGGGTTCGTGTCCCGCTCCAGGACGATGAAAATTTTCAAGTTTTCGGATATTATCTGACTTACCATCCTTGTCACATTTACGCCAAAAAACGGATTGTCATCTTCAAAATTTGTATTATATGGCGTAATCCCGTATTTCTTTCATGAATACATCCGTAATTCCAAAAAATGTCATAAAAAATCAGTGATAAAAAAGCAAATTCAAAATAAAGTGAAATTTTTCAAATATCTTATGGCTCCGTTGATTGATTCTGCCGTTGATTCCGGGTTCATTCATTATGTTTTCAAACACATTCTTTAGTTTGCCCCATTCGCTCACAATTAAACGCAAAATTTGCAAACGTGATACCCAACGTGTTTCTGCTATTTGAGGAATCCGTTTCCCAACAACTGAATCTGCTACGTGGGTTCTCTTGGCAGACTTGTGAAAAAATGAGGGCATGCTGGATACAGTTGCGAAATATATGCAACATTTTACAATACTTTTGCACCCCTGTTGTAGGACAAGGTTAAGGCGGTGGGCGAAACAGTGGGTAAACAAAACATGCGGGGCTTCTAGCTTGACACTTTTCTGCAGACCGCTCAACTCTCCAGCCATAACACGCTTGCACCATCATAACACTGGCCTACTAACTTTGATTTAAAATCAAACTCCTCCAAAACCGATGCTAGCAGATCATACAGTGCCACAGCAGTCCTGTCAGTGCTGATATCATAAAAACCAAGGAAGCGCTCAACTACTTCACAGTTTGAGTCCAATATGTATCTGACAATTATTGAACACTGTGATTTTTGAGTAATATCAGTTGTATCATCAACTTGCACTGAAAAAATCTGACTCATTAATTTCGCTTTTAACACATTTGTTTATATATTCATGAATACACTCCATTAAATCATTCTGTATCGTTTTAGATTGTCCAGAAAATAAGCTTCGTATTTCTTCAAAATGTGCTTTTAATTCTGGGGTGCTCCTACGAAGTAACAAATGGAACATCTCCTTGAAATTACCTTTATTTAATGAGGAAATAGATTCATCATGTCCTCGAAAAGGCAGTTCTTGCTTGCTTAGAACGACAACTAAATCGATTATATATTCCATAAAAAGCCTATTTAGTCTAACCTTTTCATTAAACTTGACTTTATGAAGAGCAGCATTTTCTTTGAGCATATCAGAAATAGTGTTTATGTTTTTTTCCATTCGTTTTAGACCTACGTGGTTAGTTATATGCTCTTTAGAGCTTTCGTGCAATTTTGCACTACGAGAAAAGTTTTTCAGATCAAAATAACCCGTTGTATTCCACACATTTTTCTTATTGCTCAAAAGTAAACATGGCCAGCAAAAGAGAGTTTGCTTGTAATAGCTACCAGAAAGCCAGGGAAAAATCTCATACCATGATTTATTGAAATACCTAAAAAACGATTTGACACACTTCTTGTCTTTAGATATTGAACTTATTATAGGTGTCGGTCTTCCAGATATGAGAACATCCCTTTTATCATAATCTTTGAAGTGTTTAAAAGGAATTTCTTCCAGAACACAAATCACGTCGTTTGTTGGGCCATTCATATTTTCCAACCAAAATCAAAATATGCTGTTTAGTAACAATAACAAAATAAAAAAGAAGAAAAACTCAACATTACAATGAACTAGCCAACACCCACAGAAGAGAGGATTGCAAACACACTACTAAAAGTTAGACTCAAATACACTCTGACGAATAGTTAAAGCTACGTAGAAATCATCGTACTCCAAAGCGTATAGAGGCGAACGGCGTCATCGCCTGTAAAACCACTTTTTACCAAAGTCATCTGCTCATTTTCTTGCGCCCATTGGATACACAATCCTTGGGTTCTCCAATAACAGCAGAGATGCGATTCCAGTTTAAGCGAAATGGAGGGTCGCCTCAGAAATTTCCTTTCTCTTACTGGAAGTCCGGCCAAAGCGTTTATATTCTTTGGTCCGGCACCTCCTTGGCTAGACCTCGGACCGTGGGGGTGGGGGTTCACTCTGTAGGGCTGTTCTCTTATCCCCAGTTCCCAAAACCGGCTTCTCATCGAGACGATTCAGCCGGTCGCCTCTAAGCGCTTAAAACATGCAGCTGCTTTGCAAAAACAATGATTCATCCTCTTCTTGAAAGCCTTTCTTTAACCTAATTCATGAATCACAATGTGAATTTCAGTGTTTCATTTATCCTGCAAAGTTCTTATATCTTTGTTACTGACAGAAGTTTTTTTTTTCACTTCTCATTCTGCGGAATTTCAGGTGAGGCGGCGCCTCACTTGCCTCATCTGACGGGCCGCCACTGATATATACATCCCAAGAGGCCATAAACAAACTTCAATCAAAATTGAAATTAAACTTTCTCGAAGTTGTAGTAGGTGTCATTAAAACCTATGCGAGAGCAAGAACATTTTTCATATTAAATATATTAACGACGTCAACCAACAAAACTTAATGAAGAGAAAAAACCAAGCACATGCATTGCATTCCAGAGAGTTAAAAAAAGAGGAAACAATGGAACTTTGAAGTTCAAAGTTTTAGTAATCGGTAAGTTTTGTATTAATTCTGTAATTTTTATTTAAAAAATCCTGCCTATGCATTCTTAAAAGCTTCCAATTTAAACTAAGAATCATGCATTTTACCATTCTTTACAACCACGACAGAAGACTGATGGGGACGAACTGTCACAGGCCTCTGCGAGGGGAGACCACCCACTGTTTGTTTACAATTTTTTTTATTGGAGGTTTAACAACCACCGTGAGCAACTCAATGGGCTATAAGCAGTCGCCCATCCCTAATTTAGGGTCACCGGTTCCAGGTAAGGGACAGAGATAGGGCCGTCAGACAAACACAACATCCATGCCCCACCGGGATTCAAACCCGGACTCCTTTCGGACGAATGATCAGAGGCCATCGCTTAGACCCCTGTGCCACCGGGGCGGCTACAATCTTTGACCTACCTGTCTTATTCTGACTACTTTGAGTGGACACAAGAGGCTCGGACGCTCAGAAATCTGGTAAATGGACCACAAAATCGACTGCACGGGATGATAGCCATCTCTACGGCATGGCAATGACAGATCGCACAGCGACTTCCACAGAGTTGGCGCGGTCAGGCTTTGTCTCAGTACAGTTCAACGTCGTCTACTTGACGACGGAAGACTGGTCACTAGCAGCACATTGTTGCGCATTACTTCGACTCTTAACCACAGACGCCTCAGGCTGCAATTGGGTCTCGAACAAAGACATTAGCGCGCTGATTGGCAACAGGTCGTGTTTCCTGATGAGTCACGATTCAATATGATACACCAGGGGCGTACATATATTTTTTCCGGGGGGTGGCAACGAAAAATTGAAGTTTTTAAAATTCACCAGAACAAAATAAAAATTAATGAAAAACATGTAAAAATTAAGCAATTTTTTTTTATTGGAGGTTTAACGACCACCGTGAGCAACTCAATGGGCTATAAGCAGTCGCCCGTCCCTAATTTAGGGTCACTGGTTCCAGGGAAGGGAGAGAGCCAGTGCCGTAAGACAAACACAACATCCATGCCTGACCGGGATTCGAACCCGGACCCCTTACGGGCGAATGATCATAGGCCAACGCCTTAGACCACTGCGCCACCGCGGCGGCAAGCAAATTTTTCCTAAAGTAAGTTGATGCATTTTATTGAATTAAGGCATTTTTTCAAATGTCTCATTTTAACCACAAAAATAAAAATAGACTTTTTTGGGGTGGGGTCACCAAGCCCCCCCCTCTAAATACGCCCCTGTGTACACCATGATTGTCACATACGTGTACGAAGACATCGTGATGAACGGCACCTTGCAGCGTTACACCGGCCCAATGCTAAGTGTAATGGTTTAGGGCGCCATTGATTTAAATTTGCAATTTCGCCCGATACGAATTGAGGGAACCCTTAACAGCAAGAGATGTTTTAAAACATCCAGGGATGTTTTAGAGGCAGAGGTGATACCATTTCTTCAGAGTTGTCCTGGGCTATATTCCAGCAAGACAATACTTGGCCACATATAGCACGGAATGTCAAAGACTTTTTCCATTCACGGCAGATATAGCTTCTTCCCTGGCCAGTACGTTTGCCAGATATGTCCAAATCAAACATTTCTGAGACATGGCAGCTAAGCCACTGGCCCGTCAAGCACCTTCGCCAGTCACCACAAATGAACTCGGGTCTCGCACAAAAGCAGCATGTGGACATTCCGTGTATTACTAGAACGATCGAGCGATTTCAGCCAATCACGACGACGATAGCGAATTGGTGACGATTTTCGGAGGATGGGGCTTCACCTGCTGCTAGGGCTGGGATAACCCAGAGGATGGATGTCCATCGTGCTGTTTGGTGTCAATTGTTCCTTGGATTTACCTCGTGTTTCACGTATGGAGTTAGCGAAAACTTTCCGGAGAGATTTCACTATGCAATTGTGTGCATCAATGAAGAGCTAGTACGAAGAGTGGATTTGAAATCAATGGTTGATATAGCGCAGCGATGAATAAAAACATTAACATAATTATCGAAGAGGCAGAAAATATATACGAGGAGACATTTATTTATACCACAATCACACCCCAAAACAACATGGAACACGAGGAAAATCCTAGGAACAATTGACACCAAACAGCAGGATGGACATCTCCTGGGTTATCCCAACCCTAGCAGCAGGTGAAGCACCATCCTCCGAATATCGTAACCAATTCGCTATCGTCGTCATGATTGGCTGAAAGCGCTCGATCGTTCTAGTAATACACATAATTGCGTATATGCAGCCTAGCAGGATATTCCCCAGGAAGATATCAAAAACCTCTTCCATCCAATTTCACGCCGTGTATAGGCTGTTAATGTTGCTTGAGTTGACTATACGCACGATACTAAGTTTTGAAGCGAAAAATCTTGTAGAGCTGTACAAATGTAATCGGTTATTTCCTGTAACACGAGAAATGTGACATAAATTTCATTTGAACAGCGGTATTCTTTCTTGGTATTGCAATTTTCACAAACAGTAGAGGCTTCACGGTTAAGAGACCCGGGGCATCTCCAGAAGTATTATTCTAAACTCCTTGGTCATACATCAGATAGGTTTGAATCCCGGTGAGTCATCGATGTTGTGCTTGCTTAGTGTAGTGACTCCCTCCCCTTGCTGAAACCAATGACCCCAAAGTAGGAACGGGAGACTGCTTTTAGCTCATTGAGCTGTGTACGGTGGTCATTAAACCCTCATTCCCATCCCCGAGGCACACATACAATATAGCCCTTTCTAAAAAAAAAAAAATAAAAAAAAAAAGTAGATAATTTGAAGTTTTATCACATTAAGGTAACAGATCGCTGTCATTGAATGTTTAGCGGAAAAGAAAAGTCCAGTTATGCATCCATGCATCAACCCACATGTATCGACTTTTCCATTATTTTTTTCTATGGTGGGCTGCAACATCTGAAGTTGTAAAACTCCATATTTGTTCATTTTATCATTTCTATTTGACCTGACATTAAAGGTCTGCAGGGGCTTTAAAGTGGGTGAAAAGCCCAGCCAAGCCCGGCCCCTTTTATACTTTCTTCAAACGTTCTCCATTTATTGGGAACAATGCAATTCTTACTTTAGAGCAGAGGTCTTTAACCCGTGGCCTGCGGCCCACGATACGTTGCCCGAAATATCAAAATGGAAAAAAAAATTCGAAATGGAGAAACACACACACACACCACACACACACACACACACAGGCCTGACGAGAGAGGGGGCGGTGCTGTAGCACCGGGGTCCGGGCCCGTAAGGGGGCCCAGAGTCCGCTTCTAAAGTAATTTTTTTCTAATTATTATGTTATGGTGTCCGAATATTTTTCAAGCTATACCGTCAGCAGGGTTGGGAAAACAAAATATAACATTAAAGTTGAAAACGTTACTAGTCTATGAAACATAATTCATTCCGGTTTGATATTAACAGTTTCTGCAATCAAAATCCACGCAATTCCAAAATACACCCGTTGAAATTACATAGGTGTTATGTAAACAACGTTAAATTCCCACACCAAGCAACTTCACGGTTAACAGACTCAGGGCATCTCCAGAAGTATTATTCTAACCTCCTTGGCTCCCAGGCTAACTGCAATACGTGCGTGGGTTACCTGCGCAAATCAAACGAGCTCTCCATATTACGTTTTTCATTTCTTCTTTGCTTTCCAACGACACACCGACACCACACATTGGGTTCTCTGTGTTGCTTTGCTACTCACCGACACAGACCATCGTGTATGATATACAACGTTATTGCTAGTCATCAAAGGCTGAAGACAATTTTCATGTGGATTTTGTCACTTTGTGTTTCCCACCATGCAGAAGCCGGCATCTTTTGTCTTTTTATTTTATGCTCAACTCATTATTTTCGCACTGCGGCAATTTTTATAAATGAATATAGTGTCTTTATGCGTAATTCCGACTTCTTTTATTTTCTTTTATTCCGAAGACCGATCAAGTCGTCCTGTTTACAGCTGCAGCTTAAAAGAGAACACAGAAAGTTTAATGTTTACTTATGAGAACTCTTTGTGGATACTTTCCCAGAGGCTGCATCTTTAAACGCATATTACACACTAAAAATGAAAGGTGAAAAATGTGATGATTATGAAAAAGTACTAAGAAAAATAAGAAGGGTTCGAGGGTTTGTTTACGGAGGGGAGAATAGGAAAAATTATCCACCGCCAAAAAAAAAAAGATTGAAGTGTTGCAGGTTGACACTATAATTCGTGCATAAATACCAGTATTAAAAGAAATCCGTCTTGTTGCACGATTATATTTATTCAGCTAAAAAATGAAATCTATATACAGTTTAAAAACACATGAGCACTTTCGGTGTCACATTGACACCTTCATCAGATGTAATTTCACCATGTGGCTACATGCTGGTCTTAAGTACGTGGAGTAGATGCATCATGGGAAAGGTAATGTCAATGTCACATGATATACCAGATAACAAGACAATCAAAAAAAGGCATAGTTAGCCAATGATCACTTAACAGAAGCAATTGCTATTGTGCTGTCCTTCCCAACAAGATTGCTCAAAGGTTCAGGTAAAACATAAGGATAATAGTCATTACAGCAACTTGTATTATAAGCCGAAATATAGAGGCTTTCTGCAAATAACAAGGAATGAACAGAGTTAGGTGTGTTTATGATTTTAGCGTTGTCCCAGTCTGGGATGGAATTTCCAGCACTTATGGTTCTTGCAAAAGAGGTGCTTTGGTGATTCATTTTTAGATCATATCTGTGTTCATTTAATCTCAAATCCAAATTTCTTTTGGTAGAACCCACATAAAGATTGTTTAGTTCACCAGAGATAGTGTCAAGCATAGGAATAACATACACACCCCATTTTTTCCCTTTGTCAATTTTGTCACGATCATTGCGGATAATGGTATATAGATTGCATGATCGTATTCCAAATTGTATTTTATGACGAGAACATATGTTGGTAAGGAGGTTTACAATATGTGGATTAAAATCAACAGATCCAACATACTTTTTAGGCACTTGCTCACTAATTAAAGCAGTTGACATAGAAAACCGTACTTTATTGTGCACTCCCCTAACAACGTTGTCCGGGTAACCATGGTTTTTAGCGAGGGATGATATCCATTGTAGTTCTTGAGCTCTGGCGAAATGGCTAGAAGAATGTGAATATGCTCTTCTAAATAGGAAGTGCAGAGCAGAAATTTTATACTGAAAAATGTGAGCAGAATTGTACGGAATTAGAGTGGGTGTGGAAGTAGGTTTTCGATAAACGGCAAAAGACAGGGAATTGTCAGAAGGGGTACGAGTAATTTGAAAGTCAAGATAAGGTAAGACGAAATTATTTTCAAGTTCTATCGTGAGTTTGATGGAGGGGTATTGAGCAGACATAGCGTTGACAAACTGCTGTAACTGATTTATGGTATATGGCCAAATTACCAAGATGTCATCAACGTAACGGATATAGAGACTAGGTTTTTGTGGGAATTCTTGTATGACTTTATTTTCAATATGCTGTAGAAGAATTTCTGCTAAGACTGCGGATAAAGGTGAACCCATGGCTGTCCCGTGATTGATTCTGACATTCCTGAAAAATGATATTGCTTTCATAATGAGATGCTCTTCATCTCATGAAAGCAAGCGTTCATTTTTCAAATGTCAGAATCATATTTTACCAACAAACCGACGGGACAGCCATGGGTTCACCTTTATCCGCAGTCTTAGCAGAAATTCTTCTACAGCATATTGAAAATAAAGTCATACAAGAATTCCCACAAAAACCTAGTCTCTATATCCGTTACGTTGATGACATCTTGGTAATTTGGCCATATACCATAAATCAGTTACAGCAGTTTGTCAACGCTATGTCTGCTCAATACCCTCCATCAAACTCACGATAGAACTTGAAAATAATTTCGTCTTACCTTATCTTGACTTTCAAATTACTCGTACCCCTTCTGACAATTCCCTGTCTTTTGCCGTTTATCGAAAACCTACTTCCACACCCACTCTAATTCCGTACAATTCTGCTCACATTTTTCAGCATAAAATTTCTGCTCTGCACTTCCTATTTAGAAGAGCATATTCACATTCTTCTAGCCATTTCGCCAGAGCTCAAGAACTACAATGGATATCATCCCTCGCTAAAAACCATGGTTACCCGGACAACGTTGTTAGGGGAGTGCACAATAAAGTACGGTTTTCTATGTCAACTGCTTTAATTAGTGAGCAAGTGCCTAAAAAGTATGTTGGATCTGTTGATTTTAATCCACATATTGTAAACCTCCTTACCAACATATGTTCTCGTCATAAAATACAATTTGGAATACGATCATGCAATCTATATACCATTATCCGCAATGATCGTGACAAAATTGACAAAGTGAAAAAAATGGGGTGTGTATGTTATTCCTATGCTTGACACTATCTCTGGTGAACTAAACAATCATTATGTGGGTTCTACCAAAAGAAATTTGGATTTGAGATTAAATGAACACAGATATGATCTAAAAATGAATCACCAAAGCACCTCTTTTGCAAGAACCATAAGTGCTGGAAATTCCATCCCAGACTGGGACAACGCTAAAATCATAAACACACCTAACTCTGTTCATTCCTTGTTATTTGCAGAAAGCCTCTATATTTCGGCTTATAATACAAGTTGCTGTAATGACTATTATCCTTATGTTTTACCTGAACCTTGGAGCAATCTTGTTGGGAAGGACAGCACAATAGCAATTGCTTCTGTTAAGTGATCATTGGCTAACTATGCCTTTTTTGATTGTCTTGTTATCTGGTATATCATGTGACATTGACATTACCTTTCCCATGATGCATCTACTCCACGTACTTAAGACCAGCATGTAGCCACATGGTGAAATTACATCTGATGAAGGTGTCAATGTGACACCGAAAGTGCTCATGTGTTTTTAAACTGTATATAGATTTCATTTTTTAGCTGAATAAATATAATCGTGCAACAAGACGGATTTCTTTTAATACTGAAGTGTTGCAACCGGTCGGGTTGTCGGGAATTAGGGGGAATGATGGGTGGGTGGGGAACGGAAATATGGATTATGTGGTTAGTGGAGGAGCTGAGGTGGGGGGGGGAGATTTTATTGCACTGGGGCCCGAGCTCGCTCTCCACGGCTGCGCGCGCGCTCACAACGCTGACACACACACACACACACACACACAGAAAACTTTTTAAAGAGTACTGAAAAATGTAGGCGTACATGATACCTTTTTCGGAATTCAATGTAACATGGATGTTAACTGCATCGTTTCTTTTTCCAAAAATTAGGTTTTAAGATCCAAAACCTATCTCTATACTTCAGTACAAACAAGGTAATCCTTGATTCCCAACGATGTAAAAAAATTCGAACTTCCTCATCTCCGCTGTCGCAACAAATGACGCAAGAAGCTCGTTTTGGTTTCGAGGAGCTGATAAATCTGTTCATGAACACATTTCTTGCAAAAGTAAAAAAACAATGTGTTTTAGTCGCTAAAGCCAACGACGTGAAAACGGAATTTGATTTCAACCTTACAAAACATGAACCGCCTCGTTTCAGATTCTCATCTCACAGTCAGACTCATCGCTTTAAGTTGTAATGAATCAATTCATCTGGTGGCAGATTCGCAAAAACTCAGTGAACTTCATCATTTGATTATTTAGCAAGTCAGCCATTGTTTTGTGAGAAGAAAATATTTTTTTTTAATGCAGGAGCAAATTGTTAAACTTTCCAGTATGGACCCTAGCCCTGAATCATTGAACTGATGAAGAGAGAGATAAAAGAAAAAAAAAAAAAAAAAGCCTGGCCTGGCCTGGCCTTGCAGATCTGTACCTGACACATCAAAAGCAGATTTGCTGATTCATACAAGTGAAAAACCAAATATATCAAAAGCTGTACACAGGTTGTCTTGCTTTATAAGCAATTAAAACAAAGCTTCATAGTGTTCAGTCCTTATAATAAAGTGGTCAAGAAATCCAATCTCCTTGGCTAATCTCTTTCAGGGAACTGATTACCCCAAAACTCTATTAAATTGAGGTAATTCGGGGGGGGGGGGGCTTAGCGATGAGCGGGTTAGGTAAAAAAATTCACTCGCGCTTTGTTTTTTTGCTACCTAACCTAAGGTGACCAGATATTGGACAATGATTTGAGGACAAAATGGTGTAGTGTCCCCAAATCAGCAGACCATTTGGGGACACATGCATACTCCAAATAAATATGCAAACCTTTTTGTCTCAAAACTGTATTGTTTCTATAAGTGTGATATTACATATGAAAATTTGTCTTACAAGGATAGATTTTGTAGAATGTTGGTAATTTGTACTGTAAAGCAAAGATATGATGCCGAGAACATATTGTCAAAAGTGAAAGGCTTTGCCTTAGGTATTTGTGCTGAATTAAAATCAAGCTGCACGCTAAGGAAAGAATTTCACAGCAAATTTTTCATTTTACCAAAGTTCTTGGAAGAACTCAGAACAAGTGGGGTCAAAATTTTGTCACCCCAGTGCTCTTAGTGCTGGCCATTAACCATTCGAACAAGTTGGTACGGGTTCGAGTCTCGAATGAGGCATGGGTGGTGTCTTTGTCTTACAGCACTTGCTCTCTCTCTTCCCTAGACGAATATCCCCAAATTAGGGAGACATGACTGCTAATAGCCTTTAGAGTTGCACACAATGGTCGTGAAACTTGGAAAAGGGGGGGGGTGACAGTCAAAAGTAATTTTCCAACATGTTTCTTGTTTCCACAAGAAGCATGTTGGAAAATTAGTACAAAAACTATTTCTAGGGACATTTTTCATTAGAAATCTAACAAGCTAATGAAGTGTAAATTCGAGGTCACTTGAGGACAAACATCAAACTTTGGGGACAAATTGCATCACCAAAGGCATTAGAAGTTTTTTGGGGACAGTAAACTAAATTTGAGGACTGTCCTCAAGAATTCGGGACTTCTGGTCCTGAAATCTTAAAGACGGTCCTCTCCCTTCATGCCACTCTGCTAACAGCCTAGAGAAAATGCTCTTAAAATCTTGAAAGCAATTTATAACTTTTTTGTCTTTTTATTAATTTTTTTAATGCTAATTTTTGATCAACTCTCATCTAAGTTGCTTATTTCTTTTTAAACTGGTCTGCCATTTTGTATGATTCTAAACATTCAATGGCTTCTGGCCATTCGTCCAGATGAGTCTGGGTTCATATCTCAATAAGGCATGGGCATGGATGTTGTGTTTGTCTAACAACACCGGCTAGTGCCTCCCCCCTCCTTTTCTTTTTTTTTTTTTAGATTGAAGGTTTAACAACCACTATAACCAACTTAGTGGTCTATAAGTAGTTGTATGTCCCTAATTTAAGGCCACTGGCTCCAGGGAAGGGAGAGAGCCACGGCCATAAGACAAACACATCCATGCCTCACCAGGATTAGAACCCGGAGCCATCTAGGACGAATGATTAGAAGCCATTGCTTAGGCCACTGGGGCGACCTAGTGCCCCTAAATTTAAGGGATGTGCTACTGCTCATAGCCCGTCAAGTTGCTCACAGTGGTTGTTAAACACCCAAATAAAAATAAAAAAACCAGTATGAATAATACGAATCGGTCACACTGAATGCACGTGACATATATTCCAGTTTTGCTAAGATTATGGAATGGGAGTAGAACTTATCTTTTGTGTTACTTTTTATGTTACGTGGTGTATTAACGATCACAGTGAGCATGATTTGGGACTAATGGTTCCGTACAGGAGGAAGTACCAGCTCTGTGGGGAGATGTATCGTACAGACTATCCAGAACTGGGGCCCAGTCCCATCTCGAGAGTTTTTAGAAGCCAGCGCCTCTGATGACTCGGCAAGCAGTGCATCCTTTCATGTTACCGATGAGCATACAGACCAGAAGTCCTGGATTCTTGAGGACAGTTCTCCAATTCAGTTGTAAAATCAGTGCCAATGTTTGCCTATCCCTATCTGACATCATCCTATGGCATCCACAATTTGCATGCTTGGAGGCAATGCCATGTTGGTTTTGATAGGCAGTCATAATCTTTGATGCAGTTCCTCATGTTGCACATACTATTTCTGTCATTCTAGTCACTGAAGCTCCTGCAAGACACACACCAATGATCATACAAGCCTTTCTTGAGGTCATGGAGGTGAGACATTGTTGGCAGTTAACAGCTGTTTCACCTGCGCCTGTGGCACTGCTGCATGATAGCTGACATAGTGCTGCACCGTTTTATATACCTCACATCGTGGGTGACGTCGTCCCTTAGATTTGCATAAGGTGGGCACATTTGTGTGTATTCCAGTCGCAGTTGGTGTTTCCATTATTTTGATAAACCCCTGTAGTTTGCTTGTGTACTATTTTGAGCATACTCTTGTGCTGTGAGACTCATGAAACCACACTGAACTGGTTAAGACTTTGGTGTAGTGCCTTACATATAAGGTAATTTGGAGTTTGCTTTCTGTAAATGTTGGTGAAGCTTGTTCAGCTCTCAATTTTATGGTGAAATATAAAGAAAATCTCCAGAGTGCCATTTCTCTTCACAGGTAGGCTTTTTAAACATCCTATATTAATGTTTCCTTTCACAGCAGTTTTAAGTTCAAAACAACTTTCAAAGCAGAAATTTCATGTGCTACTTTAAGCATTAACTTTCCTTGAATCAAAATATGTGGAAATACAACAATTAAAAGCCTTTCCAGTATAAATTTGTTTGTATTTTCAAGAAAGAAAAAGTTTTTGTAGCCAAACAAAGAAAAAGTTTGGGTAGCCAACAGCTAACCAGAAACTAGTATGTATTGTGTACAAATGGAGAAAATTACTGGAAAGTATTATAGTTTGAACACCACAATGAGGTAATGCTCTATATTGCAATGAAGAAGTAATCATAATATTTACCACTCCTGTAGCTATTGGAGCCAAGAAAGTATTTATTTAAACCTGGAAATTATTGGTTCACGCGTAAATAGTAATGTTGAATGAACAACTAAGTGTATACAGTGCCTTTTTACTGGAAAAAAAAGGTGATAGAACACCTCAACATAAATTGTTGCAAAAAAAGGGGGCACAAGGAGTGATCAAATACAACCCATAGTCATTTCTTGAATATTATTCTTCAAACCTTATTATTGTTGCATCATACAAAATTAAAAAACAATTTATTTGCTCATATTATATTTAAAAAATGAATATTCCATATCAGTTCTCTAACACATAGCAAATATTGAATTAAAAAAAATTGTGAAGCTTACCTATGAATAAAAGAAATATTTTACTAAAAACTGGACTATGGCATGAAAAATTATATATTCAACACTGAGCAATGACTTCTCACAAAACATATTTTAATAAAATCTGGATTGCAACATGAAAAATTATATTTTTAACACTAAACAATTACTTCTCACAAAAAAACAAAAACAAAGAAGAAACTGCAAGACCTGCATCATTAAAACACTGGAAAATAATTATTATTTTGTTTTGTTGTTCATACTACTATAAGCAATTTTTAAAACTATAGAAGTTGTACATTCCTAATTTGGGGCCACTTGTTCCAGTAAAGGGATTTAGAACTGCAGAAAGAACACAGAATCCACACCTCATCTGTTAACTAAACCCAGAAGCACCTTGAACAACTAACAAACCAGCACTCTCACTATTAACACAATAACACTTTGGCCTCATCTGGAACTCAAATTCAGGCCTATTCACACAAATAATCAAAAGTCAGAGTCAAGACTCCTACACCACCAGTAGTTCTTAGCTGGGATTCTGCTATCACAGCAATATGACATCTAATTGATACATTTTTTGGTTGAATATGAGTGTTTTGGAGCTTCATAAACATGGACGACATGTAAGAATGTTGGCCTGTAAAAAAAAAAAGGCTATTTCTCTTGTACTAAACTGTACATATACAGGAAGATAGCAATAACTGCAGGAAGATCTAATGACATTGGAAGTAAATCCCTGCTCATTTGAGGCCATTCTCTTAACAGAATTTCATTTCTAATTTTTGGAATCAGGAACTCTTTAATGCTTTCTCTATTCCTACGACATCAAAAGAAATCCTTCACTGCCATCTAGAGGTGGGTTTAACAGTGATTTTTTTGTCACAGTGACAATTCCATGGAAGTAGTGGCAACAAAATCACTGCTTATGACAGCGATGATGGAGCCATAAAGAAACCAAAACTGCAATTCACAATCTCACTTGTAATGGTGACAAAATCACCATTTACAACATTGATAGCAGAGCTGTAAGGAACCTGGACCTGTAAGTCACCATCTCCTTTGTATTGGTGACAAATTCCCCATTTACAACAGGGATGACAGAGCAGTAATAGAACCATGAACGACTTCTCACAAAACCAGTTATACCGTCTCACTTATACCAGTTACAAAATCACTGTCACAATCGGCTCATTTTGAATTCTTTGTTTACCAGTGAAAGCCAAAATAAAAACTATCTTGAGCATAGGAAAATGTGGAGACTTGAAAGAAAGGTCACATCGCTAGTGACCTTTATGATGTTTCAACAGAAATGGGGCCAAACTGTTTAAATATGATGACATGGTAACTGAAACTATGATGCACCAGTGACTTTGGACACCAAGCATTGCTCACCCACTGTTTACAGGCTCATTCTTATCAGTGAATTTGGAACTGTTACTTTTTGTTACTGGTCATAATGGTGATTTTTAGTACCAGTGACAAAATAACAGTGACATGATTTCCAACCCATCTTTGCTGCCAGCCATATCAACATTTTCTAGTACTCACTGCTGATGGGTCCCCTCTTCCCATGTGGTTTTCTTTCTTTGTGCACTTTGGAAAAAGGAAACAAAATGGCACCACATTAGAACTGACCAAGTCAAAAATCAGCATATCAGAAAATAGAAAACAGAGGGTTTTTTAAGACACAGAAATGAACTCGAAAAAAAAAAAAAGTTTCCAGTTCCAGTGCCAAACAGAACATCAGAGACTTGACTAAACAATATGGATACCATCTGATATAATCATTCTTTTGAACAGCCAGCAGTTGATGAATTATCTTGAGAGTGATGGATTTTAATATCACATGCTAAATCATAGCAGGGGCATATTTAGTGGCACATTTTAGAGAAATTATATACTTTGGGGGTAGGGTAAGCAAGGGGCCTTCCCCAAAAGTGTTTTCAATTTTTGATGTTTTTGGTTAAAATGCAACATACATAAAAAAAAAAAAAAAAAAAAAAAAAAAGGGTTTAACTTAATAAAAATTCATCAACTAACTAACTTTTATTTTGTTAAAAAACTAAAAACTTCCATTTTCCTTTGCCCCCAATCCCCTGAAAAATATTCTATATATGACCCATTCCATCTCAATTCAGGCAGAGGGTGTCAGTTGACCACCTATAATTTTTTTGAAAAAATTATGGTAGCTACTCCTAATAGAGGTATAAAGTACTGCAAAAGGATTTTCATAAAAAAAATTTTGGTCGAGCTACAGCATTTTAAAAATAGGCAAAAAATACACCCGTGACGAAAATAATGTGAAACACCAAATTTTTAAATGTACACTGTTCCTGTACTATAACAGGTAGAGACTTGATTTTTTTTTTTTTTTTTTGAAGCTACTGAATTGGCCTTTCTTTATGTTCACAGAAATCAATCAAAGGAAATGTTGCTAGATGGCAAAAAAAAAGTCTATATTTATTACAAAGAATTTTAATTTTCCAAAAATTCAGGATTTTTTTTTTTTTTTTTTTAAAAGAAACGACTTATCAGGTGGGCAAGTGTACCAACCTGCACTCCTACTAGGGTTGCCTCAGCAGTAATTTTATTTTTATCCTGTGATGCATGCAACTCATAAAATTAATTTTTAAAATACACAACATGTCAAAAAATCATCAATTTTGAATTGCAATATCTCAAAACTTCCATTTTTTAAAATTCTGAAATTTTGTCAAAATAATGTCCTTATGGTAGGTTTTGTCCAAATAATGTCCTTAACTGGGGGAATCAGGTTACTGGATTTTTGCCTAATAATATTCCTACAAATTTTTGAAAATGCATTTCTCTTCTGCTCAAACCTCACGGTTGGGTTATTATTAAAAAAAAAAAAAAAACCTTCGAAAGATATTTCTGAAAAGTTTACATTGAGTATATATACCAAATTGCAGTGTCAATTTATATTTTAAAGTAATTTTTATGTTTTTTAATAATTGTTACCTATGTACATGTTTAATTTTTTTTTTTACATCCATAGTCTGTACACATACAATACACTATCTCAGTTGCAGTTAAGATTCAGTTTCTATTTACATAAGAAAAATGAGCTTACCATCATAACTACAAATTATTCAAACTGAGAAAAGCTGCTGGATTTTATTGATTTCCTTCTCATCAAAGGCATGAAGTCGTGCAGAACGTCCAACAGGAGTTGGGGCATTCACCTTTAGAAGCACATTTTTTAAGGGCACTGGAGACTTGTCTGTTTTCTTGCCACATTCTTCTGGCCACCAAAAACCTCAGGCTGGTCCACGAGAGTGCATGAAAGATACTGTTATGTCCTCAAATTCTTTAGGTATGTTTGTAATCTGTCCCATCCATCCACCAGTTATTGTCATAAATGCATCCTATAAATTCTTCTATTTGAAAATTATTCACAGAAAATGGGTTCTTTTTTTTTTTATTGGCTTGAAAATTGCACTGCTTTATGTAGGTGTCAGACTGTTCTGGCCATTGATGGTTTGTTTCCTTGTACTAACCAGGAATGCTGTGACTGTATTCCAACAACAGGTTTTACTGTATCCCACTCTTCTACTTTGCTGGTTCGATTGGATTGAACTTTATAAGTTGTGAGGAGTAGAAGTTTAGTCTTTGGGATCAAGGGGGAGACAGTTTCAACAAATGAAGGTGCATCTTTTATAGCTTGTGGAACTTCTTTCTGTAAGTTGAATTTAGTAGCAGATTTTTTGCACAGGCCACCCAAACCATCACATGCACTCTTGCATTGGCCTGTGGCTGAGAAGATCCACTTCCTTGTTATATCTGGGTCCCTCTTCATAAGTTCATAGAACTGATATTTGTTTTTGAAGTGTCCGGATGCTCCATCTGAGATGTAAACAATTCTTTTAAATTCTTCCAAAGGACAAGTGTTAGCAATTTCACTTTTTATGAGCAGAATGGCAAACAGAGCATGTGCTGTGTCATGGCTTATATCATTGTATACTACCACAAAAGACTTGGTCTCATTTGGAAAGTACGCAATGCATGTAAAGAGTGAGGTCTGGACATTGTTTGCTAGTAGTAACTTTGCACTTCATCAGGTAGAATTACTAATCAGTTTTGAGCAAAGTCAAAATGCAACACCAACACTGGACTATGTGCTGCAGACTGTTTAACCTATGCTATCCCATTTCTCTGAATCCACTCACTATAAATTACGGAAGAGTTTCTTCCCTTTCGATATCCCCCACCTTCAGTAGCTCTTATTTCCATTGATTCCCGCAATGACTCTCAAACAGCCTTAATAGGTGTTTCACAGTACTCCATAAAAATTCCACAGGGCAGTACCATTTTCAGTGCCACAGCTTTGGAAAATCAAACTTTGAAATCATATCAGCTGCAGTTTAGCCCAAAAATTACTGCAAATTACCCATGAGTCGAAAATTGCCTAAGTTTCTACTAATTTTTTCTCGCCATTTTTGGATTTAGTCACATTTGGCGACTTGGTGAATGCTTAGTGTGAGCCCTGCCAGGAATTGTGTTCTCCTGCTGTTAAAAATTTACTAAATAATGTTTACAGTTCTCATTTTTTCACTGAATTCAAAAATTTGAAAAAAAAAGTGCCATTTTTCAAAACTTGGAAAAAAAAAGAAATTGAAAAAAAGTAATTTTCAAAAATATGTAAGAAAATTTCAAGGCAAAAATCCAGTAACCTGACTCCCCCAGTAAACTACCTACCATTAGGACATTATTTGGACAAAATTTCAGAATTAAAAAAATGGAGTTTTTGAGATATTGCAATTCAAAAATGTTAATTTTTTTAAATTTTGTATATTTTAAAAATTAATTTTATGAGTTACAAGCATCACAGGATAAAAATAAAATTACTGCTAAGACAACCCTAGTGGGGGTACAAGTTAGCACACTTATCCCACCTGATAAATCTTTTTCTTTAAAAAAAAATCCTAAATTTTTTGGAAAATTAAAAGTTTTTGTAATAAATATATATATTTTTTTGCCATCTGGCAACATTCATTTGACCAATTTCTGTGAATTTAAGGAAAGGCCAATCCAAAAGCTTAAAAAAAAAATTCTGTCTTTACCTGTTATAGTTCAGGAGTAGTGTGTACTTAAAAATTTGGCGCTTCACAAGATTTTCTCATGGGTGTATTTTTTGCTTATTTTCAAAATGCTGTTGCTCGACCAAAATTTTTTTTTATTAAAAATCCTTTTGCAATACTTTATACCTCTATTAGGAATAGCTACCATATTTTTTTCAAAAACACACCTGCCTGAATTGAAATGGAAATGGTCATATGCTCCTGAATCACAGCATCCATCTCACTAGTCCTTTCATACATGAGCATGTCAGTTCCATGAGGCTGAAAAAAATCTGTTGCAACTTTGAATTGAAAAGGAATACTTTACCAATTATCTGAGTAAGATTCTCCCATTACGGGCCTTTCCAGGTCACATTAGTACACTACATCTTCTGCTCAGCTGTTTTAAATTATATCCACTTCAGATACTACTGTGCACCAGTCTCCTCATCAAAGTATCCTGCCTCAACCAGAACACAGTGCTGTGTTTTCAACAAATTTTATTGACGAATAGGCATGATACAACATGTCATACTAGATGAGGAAATAAAGAAAATTATGAATTATATGTGAGATAAGATGTACATGTAGAAGAGACATAGCCATCCAAAAGTATAACGACGGAATGATAAAAACCCCACACAGGGCGGTTCAACATCAGAAAATCAAACATGATAATCAAACGGTAAAGAATCATGATATTTACAAATGTCGGAAAGCAGCCGACCGATAACTCACATTACAATGACAAATAGCACGAGAAAAACAATGCACAAGAACATACAAAAGATAAAAAAAGCATAACATGCAAGGTACAGGAAAGCATACTCTAATCAACCTCGGGGGTAGGAAGAACTGCGCTCATAATAATGAGCAGATTTACTCAACCGCAAAAGCAAACATTGAGTCTCAGGTAACATTGTTTAGCCAGAACACTTTTAGTCTGATAGATTTGAAAGTGGTCTACAAGACTTGACAGCTGGGCAAGCATATCAGAAAGAAGAAGACCACACTGCGTTATGAAGGGAACATGGTCTCTAGTTCCCCGAGCTGCTAAAAAATGATCACAACTGTTGATGAGTAAGCAGAGTAACTAGAAAAACAACGTTCTGAAAGAACTGTCAAAAAGTCTCTACCACACGAAGCTCTTTAGGATCACATGGATCATGGGGGATATCAAAATCTTGAAGAATTGCAGGAGGTACACGAGTAGGTGACGAGGAGTGGAAACGGTGAACCAATGCATGACCCTGCTTAAAAGCACTTCTCTTACCACTACGGGAACAAGGATCACTCCCGGAATCATCGCTGAGGGGCGGATCGTCTCTAGGAGAACTGTCCACAATATCAGGAACAGACAAAGTAGCAAGAGTAAATAGCACCAGATGAGGCAGCTAGAGTAACAGCAGCAGATGAAATAATAGGAGAGTCTGCAACAGATGAAACATCAGTAGTAGCAACTGGAGCAAGCACTGAAACAGAGGCTGTATTACCATCAACCAAAAGACCAGATGGGTCCGGAGCAACAGAAGTCGGGGACACTTGAAGTGGAGGGAAATGTGCCGCAGGAAAAACCATAGAAGATGAAGAAAGAACACCGAGATCCATCCTAGAGGCCACCGTCAACGAAATTACGTCAGAAGCCGAAGGCACAATCGTCTGTCAAGCTAACTGGTGGAGTAGTAATCTCTTACATTTCATTTTAAATTTCAGAGGTTCAGATGATATAGATTTCAGATTTGATAGTTGGTTGAGTAAATTGTATTACAGCAATGTTGTAAACTGTGATCACTGACCAATCTTCATGCACTATTTCAGATAAATTCTTATATTACTTTCAGCACCATAAACAAATGTTATTAATGTTCTCTAAGAAATGCATTAAACAAATTTATACTGCAGAAAACCATTACATTCCAGACTATCTTCCACATGTACATCATCCATTTAATAAATGTACCTTTCCTGAAATCATTCCTAGATCTTATATTTTCTGCTGGCAGAACGATTAACACTGCATGACTTGCAAAAGAGTGACATTCTCGGTTCCCATAAAAGGGAAGAAGAGGTGGGGTGGGGATCTTTTAATAATTGTGGAAATGTGATAACAATTGTTCAACAGAACTATGGGGTGGCTGAAAAGTCCTTGATGCATTTTAAAAATTTATTTGAAAAAAAAAAAGCGTTCATGATATGAACATAATTTTTGTGCAGATTTTGTTACAACTCACTTAACAAAGTAGGTCACTAGATAGCACTACTGATCCAATTGCAAGGGTGTTTTTATAGATGAAGCAACTTTTCATGTTTCAAGTGAAGTCAACTGCCACAATATCAGAATTTGGGGGTCTGAGAATCCACATCACTTCATCGAACATGTCAGGGATAGTCCTGAAGTGAATGTGTGGTGTGGCTTAATAGCAGATGGTGCGATCAGACCTTCCTTTCTTTTCTGCAGAATCCATAGTCACAAAAGAAATTTATTTGGGCACGATTCAAATTTTTGCTGTCCCTCAAATTTGCTATTTATATCCTAAAATCATTTGGTAACAAGATGGTACACCACCACATTGGGGTACGGTCGTGCGAAATTTTTTTAAATACGGAATTTCTAACCAGGTGGATTGGACAACATGGACCCGTCCCATTGTCTCCCCACTCTCCAGCTATTACGCTTCTAGACTTCTTGTGGGGATAACATAAAAAACAAAGTTCATTCATCCAAAGTATAGTGTTAATGAACCGAAAACTCACATAGTTCAGCGCTGCCACTGACGCACCAGCACGTGAATTACCCCAAAACAAAAAAGGACCCATAATTATAAATTCCACGCATTCTTTAGGATCCACATTTTATTTCGGATGTTTTTTAACATGCCATTTGGCAAAAGTCAAATTTGTGAGGATTACGGAAAGAACGAAAACAGCTAGCCATGCACCGTCCATCAAGATTATGTAAATATACAACATAAGATGTACAAATGTCCTGATTAATTTATTAAACCTTTCACCTCTTTTAATCAATATTGGAACAGTTAAAATTTAAAACACAAACACACTTACATTTAATGAGAACACTGGAAACGATTATACTCTACTAAAAGTTGTACGTCTACTTCAATGATTGTCCGCTAAAAGTAAAAAAAAATGTTCAATAGTCATCACACAGTACCTGTGTTTTGAAAAATACAAACCTCTGGTGTTTTGAGCTGACTTAAAATGCATTGTCTTTGTGTAGTTTCATTATGATAAAATTTAGTTGAAAATGATAAAATTTAGTTGTCAGTACTAGATTCTTTTTTTTTTTTTTAAGATTGCTTTCAGAGAGCATAAATTAAGATGTTAAGCAATGTATATTTATTTTTTATTTGTTTACGTAAGTATAAATATTCATTATCTCTTGATTCTTTTGATTTTTTAAAAGGACCCAGAATATCTCACAAAGTACCCACTTTTTAAAAAACTGTGGGTTCCTGGGACCCAGCTTGATAACAATGCAAATGGCAGTTCTGATAGTTGCTGCAACTGCATCTGTTACAGAATCCACTTTGGCGTGTACATGGGCAGAGACTGAATATCGACTTGATTGTGCTCTGTGTAACAAAAGGTGCACATATTAAATTTGCCGCCCCGGTGGCACAGCAGCCTAAGCGCTGGCTTGTGACTATTCGTCCATGATGGGCACGGGTTCAAATCCCGGTGAGGCATGGATGTTGTGTTTGTCTTACGGCACTGGCTCTCTCTTCCTTTCCTGGAACCAGTGACCCTAAATTAGGGACGGGCGGCTACTTATAGCCCATTGAGTTGTTCACGGTGGTCGTTAAACCTTCAAAAAAAAAAAAAAAAAGTTTATAACTATACTAAAAAAAAAAAAACTTTGTGAAGTTAGACAAGATCTGAAAAATTTTTGTTCCTGTCCCAAATAGTTTTTTTTTTTAAATAAATTGTTAAATGTGTCAAGGGGACCTTTGAAACACAACATAATGGGAAGAAAAAGTGTATGGGTGTATGGGTGTGTGTGTGTGTGTGTGGTGGTGGTCTCTTACACAATTGTGGAAATTTGATAGCATGCAATTAATTTATATAAATATCTTAAAGCACATCCATTAGGTTTTTCATTTGCAAGCCTTGATGGCTTGCTCTTTAATGATAATTTTTTGTTGCAAAACCCTTATTCATGTTTTTTTTTCCACCTGCATGAATTGTTATTGAAAGATCACAATTGCATCAGAATTTCTTATTGCAAATTTCATATTCATGGGGTTTTTCACATTTATAAGTGAGAATGCTTCAACAGGAGTCTTACACGATTACTTTTTGTTGCAGACTTTACATTCATGTAGTTTTTCACCTATATGTGTAAGCAAACGATATAAAAATTAACTTTTGTAAAAGAATTTATATTTGCAGACTTTACAATGAAGCACTTAACCTGTATGCATGAGCAGATGCTCCGAAAGACTACCTTTTCGTGAGAATTTTTTGTTGCACACTTCACATTCATACGGCTTTTCACCTGTGTGACTCAGCCAATGTGTTGAAAGATAACTTTTCTGTGAAAATTCTTTGCTGCATACTTCACATTTATGCAACTTTTTACCTACATGTGTCAACAAATGTTTTGTAAGATTACTCTTCCGCAGGAATTTTCTGCTGCAGATTTCACATACATGAATTTTTTCGCCCGTATGAACGATCATATGCTTTGAAAGGTTATCCTTGTGTGGGAATTTCTTGCTGCAAACTTCACATTCGATCAGCTTTGCACCCATATATGTCAGCAAATGTTGTGAAAGACGGAACTTCTGTGAGAATTTCTTGTGGCAGATTTCACATTCATGTGGTTTTTCACCTGTATGAGTAATCATATGATTTGAAAGATTATCTTTTCTGGAGAATTTTTTGTTGCACTCTTCACATTCATAAGGCTTTTCACTTGTATGACTTAGCACATGTGTTGAAAGATTATCCTTGCGTGAGAATTTCTTGCTGCATATTTCACATTCATACAACTTTTCACCAGTATGAGTCAGCACGTGCTTCAAAAGATGATTCTTCAGGGAGAATTTCTTTTGGCATGTTTCACATACAAATTTCTTTTCACCTGTATGAGTCAGCATATGCCTTGAAAGTGAAAACTTCCGTGAGAATTTCTTGTTGCAGACCTCACATTCGTGAGGCTTTTCACCTGTATGGATCTGCAAATGTCTAGAAAGCCCACCCTTACATTCAAATTTCTTCTTGCACATCACACAGTCATAGATTTTTTTACCTGTATGAGTGAGCATGTGTTCTGAAAGATTATTGTAGAGTTTTCTGCAGTTCATTTTTTACTAAAGAAATCTGACAATGCTGAACGAATCCCTTTCCAAGTATATTCTCAGTTGAAATTTTCAGATGCCCTCATCTCTTGATTTCTAAGATTTAACTTGTGATAGTTGAACAGATAAAATGCACGTTTTTGAGATGGTTTTTACAGCCACAGATACAGGTAAGGTTTACTTTTAAAAGTAACCTTAGGAAATCAGTATGTGTTTTAAAGGAATCTTCAATTAACAAGAACCAACATGATAATATTATGTAGTTGGAAGAAATGTATTTATGTTTTGTTGCATTTTCTCTCATTCCAATCTTTAAGTGTGTGTTATGAGGGAGCAATATTTGTTCTCATGACCTTATGCTATATACAATATTTTTTACTAAACAAAAAATTATACTCAGTCAACATCAGTGAAAATATATGTCAAATCATAACCACAGTAAAATTGCACTTAACCTTCATCCATTTGACAACTTTGGTAATAATCGTTTTCAATGAAAATCCTCTTCATGCAGTTTGTTCACAGAATTGCTAAGTTTCTTAGTAAAAGACACCTCAATTACTATAAATTTTTTAATCTATTTGATTGGAAACCAACACAAGAGAACATGCTGCATGAAGTTCAGCTGCTTGTACTTTATTCAAAACCAGATTTCTGACCAAAATTAGTTTACTGACTAAATTTTTGACCTGTGCCTAAAAATGCGCTGCAATTTTCAGCTGCTATAAAAAAAAAATCGTTAATAAAAGGTATAAAGTTGCAAACGCTGAACTATGCAACTTTGAAGGAAAAGTACATATAAAAAATTCGGGCTGTTGTCAATCATTTTTTGTCAGTTTCCCGAAGAGAAGAAAAAGAAGTGTCAGCTTACTAATTGTGACAGACGCCTTCAATGAGAGCAAAGTTCCATCAAACAAAACAAGCACTTACTTTGTGGGACAGAAAATGGAGATCCACTCGTGACGAATACGAAAATTCACACATGAAAGCCCCTCAATCAATGTGATATAATATTGTATACGCACAAGAGGCATAATTTCTTTTCTTTTTCACACAAATATGCTCGTAAGCGTTGGTCGAATCGTAGGAATGCTTTCGCAAGCCACGTAAGCATATAGTATGTAGACTAGTTCCTAATCTTAGTGAATGACCGTGTTTCCTCGGAGGCGCTGTTAGGGATCGGCGATTGCGTTGCCTGGCAAGCTGTCCCGGATGATGGTCGTCTAGATGTCAGATGTCCAAGGTCAAGGCTAACTAGCCAAGGTGCAACCCCGAGGAAACGCGGTGCGATTGCGATGCCTAGCAGGCAGTGAGGTTATCAATGGTTGGTGGGAATTTGTTGTTTGTACAATTGTACTTTGTAACCATTGTTTTCTTTTTTTTTTTTTTTTTTTTTTGATTGGAGGTTTAACGACCACCGTGAGCAACGCAATGGGCTATAAGCAGTCGCCCGTCCCTAATTTAGGGTCACTGGTTCCAGGGAAGGGAAAGAGCCAGTGCCGTAAGACAAACACAACATCCATGCCTGACCGGGATTCGAACCCGGACCCCTTACGGACGAATGATCAGAGGCCAACGCCTTAGACCACTGCGCCACCGGGGCGGCCCATTGTTTTCAGGTGATTGTAATTGTTTGTTTGTCGTTTTTTCAGCTTATTAATAATATTGTTCGTTTGCAGTTTTTCAGGTTATTATTATTTTGGTGTTGCCAACTCACTAATTCCGAAAGTCTCCAAATTAGCCATAAAAAGTCTCCAAAAGTGGGAAAAAGTCCCTAAAAATAAAATTTTTATTATGTTAAATTTTCGTACTTATCTGTGCGCCATTTAAAATTAAATGACACATTGCCATTATTATCTAGTTGATACTTTAAATTAATAATGTAAAAAGAAGTGAATGTGACGCCTTTGTTACTTAATATGGCTGGGTGGGGGATAACGAACACCGTGAGCAACACGATAGGCTGTAAGGTGTCAACCATCTCTAATTTAAGTCTACTGTTCCCAGGGAAGGAAGAGAACCAGTGTTGAAAGACAAACACAACATTCATGCCTCACTGAGATTCGAACCCGGACCCAACTCGGGTGAATGGTAATATGGCTTCAATTGTACACAGGGGAGAGAGGATACAGAAACAAGTTTTAAATGGCTAAGAAGACCAGCTAAAAATACTTAACGTAAAGTATGGTGAACCAATAAATTATAGCGTTGAAGATGAAATTTCTTGCAAAAGCAAACGTTTTATCCAATTACGTGTTACTGTTACTAGAATTTATATTTAACAAAACTTTTTCTTTAATGAAGAATAAAACAAAAGTTTTGTGTAATGATAGAATATTTCGGCAAGTGAATACACTGTTGTTGTTGTTGTTGTTGTTGTTTTTTATTGGAGGTTTAACGACCACCGTGAGCAACTCAATGGGCTATAAGCAGTCGCCCGTCCCTAATTTAGGGTCACTGGTTCCAGGGAAGGGGAGAACCAGTGCCGTAAGACAAACACAACATCCATGCCTCACCGGGATTCAAACCCGGACCCCTTCGGACGAATGATCAGAGGCCATCGCTTAGACCACTGCGCCACCGGGGCGGCGGATACACTGTTGTAAGTCCCACCACCTTCACACTCGCTGTCTAAGGGATCCCAGGCAAACTGATCGAGCCGCCCCGGTGGCGCAGTGGTCTAAGCGATGGCCTCTGATCATTCGTCAGTAAGGGGTCCGGGTTCGAATCCCGGTCAGGCATGGATGTTGTATATGTCTTACGGCACTGGCTCTCTCCCTTCCCTGGAACCAGTGACCCTAAATTAGGAACGGGCGACTGCTTATAGCCCATTGAGTTGCTCACGGTGGTCGTTAAACCTCCAATCAAAAAACTGATCGAGCATCGGCAAGCTTTCTGTGACTGATGGAAACAAAGGCGAGAAGGAAAGGGGATTGCATTCTACAAGCATTAAAATTCACGGTTATGGCTATTAGATCTGCGGAAAGTGAAGAAGACATTCTCCTGATTCAAAAACCGTATTTAAAATGTTTAAAACTGTAAATAAAAGAAATCGCTGAAATTATTAAATCAAAACAAAATAACCTAAAAAGGTCGCTTATCCCAAACTACTGTTTTTTTGTCGCTAACGCCAATCCAGAATCCCCTAAATTTAGCGACTTTTCCCCCAAATTTGCAGCACTGGTAGTTATCACTTAACTACTGATTGTCCTGCAGCTGTCCAGGATTATATGAATACATGACTCGCCTTCAAAGTGCATTCGAAGTGCTACCTCCATAGTATCAACAAAAGAAGCCATTTTATGTGAAAAAGTATGCTGCTTGGGACTTCCCAAATACAAACAATTTCCCAGGAGACGACTGCTTCTGTAAACTTAAATTGTATCTACGAGCGTTTAGAATCAGAAATTCAAGGTAAAAAAATGTTTCCGTTTTGAATCCGCAGAATTTATTAGCACAATCTTAATTTGGCTGAGTACATAAAATGATATGACAACAAGTTATTTATCAGGAGGGATAGTTTTATGAATCCGTATTTTTTTTCCTTTTACAAGAGGAATGTTTTTCACAGCACTTCCTGGCCTCTGCAGTGCTATAACAATTCTGAAAATATGGTGAATGCACAGTCGTAGCCAGAAGAAGTCCTGCACCAGCAGACCGAAAGTCAAATTTTGATGTTTGAAGTCAGTTTATACAGCGTAATAGTAAATTCAGGAATACATATCATACATCATTTTAAAGGAAATTTTAAGCTGATTTCAAATATTTTTACAGAATGTTGTTACCAGTAATAGACGCGAAGTTACAAGTGCAAGTGAAGAAACACAAATCCAGTTCTGAAAAAGCGTTCGCGCCCTCTAATCAACTATAGCTTTTTCCGACATCCGCTAGTGAGATACAAAAGCATGTAGAATTGTCGGCCGACTTAGAACGTAGCTTCTTGTAGTCAGTTGATGGAAGTTTATGTAGAATTCCTGATTATATTTGGCCGCCCCGGTGGCGCAGTGGTCTAAGGCGTTGGCCTCTGATCATTCGTCGGAAGGGGTCCGGGTTCGAATCCCGGTGAGGCATGGATGTTGTGTTTGTCTTACGGCACTGGCTCTCTCCCTTCCCTGGAACCAGTGACTCTAAATTAGGGACGGGCGACTGCTTATAGCCCATTGAGTTGCTCACGGTGGTCGTTAAACCTCAAAAAAAAAAAAAAAATTATATTTGAATTTCGGGATGTCAAAGACCCGAATATTGGTCCTGCCTCTTCACCCGGGGGAGATATTATTACTTTGCGTGAACTTGGATTCAGTAGTCGTAAAATTGCTGTTAAATGTGGCTGGGATCATTCCATTGTCTTGGGCACCATTAAAAGAGTTACAAAAACTGGATGTGTGGGAAACAGAAAAAGAACAGTAACTTTATTTTCAATACACCAGCCATGAACAATAATGAAACGCATATAGCGTATTAAATCCGTTTTTTTCGTGGCGTAGTCAGCACAAATATTCGCCAAGCTTCCGCACTCCACTGAGAGGCTTTTTCAAGGCAATGGTAGACATTAATGATCGGGTTTGCGTATAACGTATGCAAACCCGAACACCAAACTAATAAAGAAATTGATAATATTTATAGCAAAGTTCTGAAGGCTGGATATAAGAAAGATGACATAGATAGAATACATAGGACTGTAAGAAGTCGTATAATGTCAGCAATAACAAAATCACCTAGTAGGACGATGAGATACGCAGGATCCATCACATATATCCCAGGCTTTACATATTGGTTAAAGAATTTATTACGCAAATGCAACATATTAATAGGAATGAAGTCCCCGACCCCGTTATCACTTATAATATCAAGTTGCAAGGAGAGACAGTGTGAGAAAAAAAAGGCGGGTGTGTACGCTATACCGTTGGTATATCCTGACCTGACAACACGGAAAAGAGATATATCGGAATGACAAAGCGATCCTTGGACACCAGATGTAAAGAACACGTGCGAAGTGTGAACCAGGACATGCAGAATACAACCCTTGGCAGAGAAGTCATGCATTGCACGGATACTCCTGTATGGAATAATATTAGAATTGCCCCTTACACGAATTTTAAAGAGACTGCCATCAGGGAAGCAGTGGAAATACTATCCAGCAAACTGGCATGCAATGATATAGTCTCTGCTGAACTACCAATGGTTTGCCACGCGTTATTAAAAGGATGAAAACATATCACGGCGCACCGAATAATTCCTTGGTAAAAATGCATGTAATATGCTCGTGATGTCACACACGTTATTTTCAAAAATCATCTTCGTTTTTCACGTGTTCCAATTCCCTGCATTTTTATGTCTTCCATTGCCGTGAAAAAGCCTCCCAGTGGAGTGCAAAAGCTTGGCGAATCTTTTATTTTGTGCTGCCTACAGCACAAAAATAAACGGATTTAATACGCTATATGCGTTTCATTATTATAGAAAAAGAACAGATCGACCAAGGCTGTGTACTGAACTTGATGATTGCATGTTGATTCGTCCTTCCTTAAAATCAAGGTTTAAAACACCCACTGATTTAAGAAATGAGAGGGAGAATGAAGAAGGCATTATTGCATCTGCACGAACAGTTCATCGTAGGCTACGAGAAAATGGATTGACTGTACGAAAAGCTTTCCTTACTGAAGAACAACAGCTCAAAAGAATTGCTTGTGCCAAGGCCCACAACAATTGGACTGTTGATGAATGGAAAAATGTTATTTTCAGTGATGAAACAACTGTTACTATTTCTGCTTATAATGGAAATAATTATGTACGTCGTCGGGCTAGTGAAAGATATAAGGCATGCTGCACCCAGCCAACAACCGAACGCCGACATTCGGCGGTTATGGTCCTGTATTTCAGCCAGTGGTGTTGGCCGTCTGCACATTGTTGATGGCACATTGAATGGACCGCAATATGTGGATATTTTGGAGTTCAAACTGCTACCATCTGCACAAGACATGGGTTTGCGGAATTTCATCTTTCAGGACAATAACTCGCCATGTCATCGGTCAAAGTTGGTTCACGAGTAGTTTAATCGAAAATTTGTAAGAAAACTTCAGTGGTCGGCATAGTCACCGGATCTTAATCCCATGGAGAATCTGTGGGTGAGATTGAAGCAAAAGATCTGTCGACAAGGACCCACATCTAAAACAGCATTAATCGAGTCTGTAAGGGCTGTATGGCACCGTGTTATCACCAATTTACAACTGGAGAAGCTCATTAGTTCCATGCCAAGAAGGTGCACTTTGTTACTAAGAAACGATGGTTTCCAATTAAATATTAAAGCGTATTTTGCTTGTTGGCAAGTTATTTCAAGTGTCCTGCAAGTTTCAATAATGTACTGTATAGTAATTTTACGTTAAATGCATTGTACACTAATTCCACTATTTTTTGCTTTTTATGAATAGACGCTGTACTTTTGCTTGTAACTTCACTTTTATTACTGGTAATAACATTCTGTAAAAATATTTGAATTCAGTATAAAATTTCCTTTAAAATGATGTATATGCTGAGTTTATCATTACGTTGTGTAACTTGACTTCAAACATCACAATTTGACT
Source organism: Macrothele yani (assembly GCA_039090855.1). Classification (NCBI taxonomy): domain Eukaryota; kingdom Metazoa; phylum Arthropoda; class Arachnida; order Araneae; family Macrothelidae; genus Macrothele; species Macrothele yani. The sequence continues at coordinate 129,264,859 of CM077009.1, read as the reverse complement.
TTCGGTCTATTGGTAGCGTGAGTCACTCTTTACTATGGGTGTAGGAGAACTGGCAGCAAAAATTTTAAGCGGCCGTATAAAAATGACGTTTTCGACAGCTTCGTGGCCACGTCCCCAGAGGTTGGTTATCTGAGTCACAAAGTTTCTGTAATTTCGTATTTTCTTAATTGCAATATTTAATGTAATTCTTTATAAAAAATATTTATAATCTACAACTCAACAAAAGAATTTCATGGGAAAATAAAACTGATTCGCAATGTTAATATAGTAAAAAAAATGTTAGAATGGTAATTTCAGAACTGTATGTTGAAATACATTGAAACATAGGCGTAATCACTGCGGGGTCGGGGTCAGGACCACCCAGATTTGCAGAGTCGGGGATCCCCAATGTAAAGTACCCCCTATTTTTGGGGGAATACAATGCACACTTAATTATGTGAACCAACTAAATTTAGTAATATAAGATTGTAATTTTTCGTAGAATGCAAACACGTGTACTTAATAAAACAGCGATATCGATTCCTAATAAGCAAAGTCAGTGCTACAACTTTGTAATTCACATTTCTGCCCCATCTATCATATTTTACAGTTGTGCTTGCTAAGTTCCACAATTCTCCAACAGAGGCGCCTATGTCGTGCCGTTAGATCGCGCCTCAGCAACTGCTTTGCTCCTGCGTGTGTAGGGCGAGGGGGTCCCAAACTCTATCATATACAGTATGTATGGACGTGTTGCCAGAAGAACGGACCACCGATGGACAACCGAAATTTTAGACTGGATTCCGAGGGACAGAAAAAGACCCAGAAGAAGGCCCCATTGGAGACGGATGGATGAAATTCGAAAGCATGCCGGAGTGACATGGAGGAGACAGGCTCAAGACAGACAATTGTGGAAGAAACTTGGGGATACCTTCATTCAGCAGTGGATCGATAATGGATGACGATGATGATGTAATATTGTATATATATATATATATATATATATATATATATATGTATACATACAATTTGTGATCGGACCCCCCACCCCACCCCAGATTTTCAAACATGGTTACGCCACTGAATGGAAACGACTATTACGATTTCCACAAATAAGGAGAACACCATGTTATTTTCAAATTAATGCCTTAATCTGCCAATAATAATTGTGTCACCGGCTCACAATTATACATGCATGCACATAACACGGGATGTTGCAGTACAACTCCTACACAAAGATGAAGGAAGGGGCATCTACTCATAGACACTCGAAAACCCATGAAACACCATTCTCTGATTACATGGGAATGCTTGTCGATGCAAAGACAAGGAAGAGATCGTTGGTGGATCTGCTTCATGAGCATGGTCTCAGCATTTCTTATGACAGTTTCAGAAATATCAACACAGCTACGTGATGCAACAGTTAGCAGATATGTGGAAGATGGGCTAATATCTCCAACAATTTTGCAAAGACAATTGCTCACCACAGCAGCCATGGACAACATCGACCACAACCCTACTGCAATAACAACAACCACCTCTTTCCATGGTACCAATATATGTTTTTCAGCACATAACCGAAGACAGCAAAGGTGAACATCGTGGGAAGCTCAAGTTCAGCGAGAAGAAAGTGAGGAAAGTTTCTGAACTCCCCGACTCTTTCACAAATATCCATCCGCCCTGCCTTGTTAACAAAGAAGGATATTTCACCTCCAAAAACAAATGTCACAGATACTACATAGGTAAGACAAAACTGTGGCAGATACTAGAACGTGTATGTTGAGATCACAACTGACACTGGAATATGAGTGGCTGGAGAAGGTAAGTGTAACTGATGGCCCAGTGGATGTTACTTGGTCAGCCCAGCACGCATCAAAAAATAGAAGCCCTGCATTTACGGTCAACATTACCTAACTTTTACCACTGCTTCGAGATCAGGCCCTCTCAGTGGCTACAGTCAGACATGTCATGGACAAGATAAAAGACATAGTTTCATTCTTGAACCCAGGCCAGGGGCAGGTACCTGTTATTGCAGCTGACCAACCCATCTATGCAGTAGCCAAACAAATTCATTGGCACTGGCCTGAGAACTTTGGGGAGAGCAAATTTGTCATAATGTTCGGAGGCCTACATATAGAGATGGCTGCACTGAAGTCATTCGGTACTATACTTAAGGGCAGCGGTTGGACTTGTGTTCTTGTTGAAGCAAGCACAGCATCTCCAGGTACTGCAGAATCATTTCTAACAGCCTCCAGCGTAACTAGAACACTGCAGATGCACCAAGTAACAGCATGTGCTTTGTACAAAGCTTTGAAGGAATCGTACTCTGGCTACTGTAATGAAACAGTTGGCAACACTGAGGAAAAACTAAGCTTCGAAGATTGGTGTGAGTCGTAAAGTACAAAGCCCACAGTTTCATTTCTAGACTTTGGGTTGTCAATGGAACTGGTGATCTTACTATTCACTCGGTCACTCAGGGAAGCCACTTTCAGCCTGTACTGTCACTCACTGTCTGAGCTGCTACCATACTTTTTTTCCAACAACAACATGAGCTATGCAAGATGGCTACCCATCCACCTCATTGACATGTAGACATTGAAACAAACACCTTGAGGTGGCCCAGGAGTTCCAGAATCGAAGATTCGTTGTGCACAAATCAATGCGAGAGTTCTCAGCTATGGCCATAAACCAAGCTCACGAGCAATCAGATGCTGTTGTCAAGGCAGATGGGGGTGCTATCGGCGTGACTGAGGATCCATCAGCACTGAGAAGGTGGATGGTAGCTGGTGCTGAAGTTAGCCAATTGGTTTCACATTATGAGGGCACCTCCACAGCTATATGGCCTTCGTCGTGTGTCGTGTTTTCAAGCTCCTAAGTTTTGCTTGTGTTTATGTTGAAATATCGTTCGTAGGATGGTTTGCAGTAGCGTGACGTATGTATGAATGTTCCACGCTTCTTTTGGGGAAGTTTGAGAGCGTTAAGTGCTATAGTTTATTCATACGAAGAGTTTTATTTTGTGGTTGTGCTTGCCGTTGACGAGTTCTGCAAATGGCGATATCTGCCAGCCATGTTACACGTGACCATCGAAAGGATGTTGATCGACGTGGAGCGAGATCTACTGATAAGAAGTCATCGTTAAGTGCGCCGAGTGTTTCTCCGGTGACCTGTGAGAGGGTTGCCATGGTGATTGACCCGAGTTTCTCAAGAGATAAGAATCCAACAGGTCAAACCGGTTCTGGAAATCAACAGAGCGTGTCTTCGTGCGTTGCTGCTGAAGGAGTTTCTTCTGCGATAGGAATGCAGAAGAGTGTTTCTATAGAGACGGAAACTTGCAGTTGGGCGTCTGTGGTTGATAAGGAGAATTCTGCTAATACGAGTGATCAGCGTTGTGCGTCAGAGATTGAGTGCCAGGGCAATCCCTTTCGTCTCACTTTCGAAAGGGATTCCAAGGTATGTCAAGATTTTCATGATCTTTCTGAGAAAACTATTATTTTCTATGCGTTACCACAGACTTCGTTACCAGTATATTTGACAGCTTTGGAAGAACGAGTGCCGAGAGAGGCAATTAAAGGAATCGGTCGTAGTAAACGAGGTATGTCAGTGTTGTTTATAAATAGTGCAGATTGTAAACTTGTGTTAAAGCAAGGGATTTCTATAAATAATCAAATTTTGTATCCTGCTTATGCAAGTGAACGACCGATCACGATAACTTTATCTCCGGTGCCACTTGAGGTACCGGATTCTGCGTTGATAGTTCTTCTTTCTCAGTTTAGCCGGGTGGTGGGTCCAGTTCATAGAGTTATAGAAGCCCCGCAATCTTCAAATTATTGTCATGTTGGTGGGTTGAAGCGGACCCTCCGGGTTATCTTCCCGAATGAATCAGCTCTTCAAACTTGTCCTAAAGAGGTTGAAATTGTATTGGATTCTCATGGGTTCATGTTTAATATTTATACAGGAATTTTTTGTTATGCTTGCAATGAAAGAGGGCATATTCGTGCTAAATGCACGTATGTACATAGACCTCCCTTGAGGAATAGTCTCTCTGATTCCCATGAGGAAAGAATTGTTGTACCTGAAGATAGATCGGGTTTAGAACATGGTATTGACACATGTCGCTGACTTGGTTCCTACCGTGGCTGAGACTTGTGAAACCCGAGTGGTGGATCCAGTCGAGCCGAGAGAGAAGATATTGATTCAAATGCCGACTTCTTTGGATCCTGGGATTCAGACAACAGCAAATATTGGTACTTTGGGCATTGCTAACTTACAGAAATGTTCAGTAGCATTACAGAATCTCGCAGAGAACTCATGTACAGCTTCGACATTTAAACGACCCAGCACTGATTCAAGTGGTGATCCGTTAAAACGGAGCAAAGCTAGAGACTATCTTCAACCGGAATTTATCCCTCGTGTAGATCTTTCTTTTCTCCTGGATCCCGATTTTGCCGAAGATAGAGATAAGCCATCACGGTATCGTCTTGTCATGGAACTTATTGCATCTTGCCCAGATTATTGCCACTTCAGGGATTTTACTCTGATCATGATAACGTCACTCTTTTGGCTCTTTTTTAATCCATGAGTTGCTCTTATCGTTCCTAGTTACACCAAGCATGCACCTTTCCATGTATATACATACTTCATAATGATGTGTGTGTGTGTGTGTGTGAATATTAACTGAAAAATAATACAACTAAATTTTTCAGTCATAAATAACTGAAATAAGAAATTTAGTGGTTTAGTGGTTTTTCATCATTTTAGAATTAAACGATCGCGTTAATAAACCAAGCATGTGAACACACAATTTTGTGTAATTTGCATGATATAAAAGATGCGCCAAGAAAAATATACAGTATTGAATCATCAGAAAATTCAGGGCAAAATCTAGGCATGTTCAATTTTCGGTTCACTGTAAACCGACACACAGGAAAACTGCCTCACAGGAAAACTGCCACACAAGAAAACTGCCACACAGGAAAACTGCCACACGCTTTTCATGAAGGGGCCGGGCACAAATTGCTATTCCTTTGAGGAACACTTTGAATGTGTAGCAGTTTTCCAAGTTTACTTACGGCAACTGGCCACAGTTTTTTTTTTTTTTTGGAGGTTTAACGACCACCGTGAGCAACTCAATGGGCTATAAGCAGTCGCCCGTCCCTAATTTAGGGTCACTGGTTCCAGGGAAGGGAGAGAGCCAGTGCCGTAAGACAAACACAACATCCATGCCTCACCGGGATTCGAACCCGGACCCCGTTCGGGCGAATGATCAGAGGCCATCGCTTAGACCACTGCGCCACCGGGGCGGCACAGAAGTTCAAGGTGGGTGGTATAAAGATTGCCGTTTCTTGGCCTATATTGAGAATTGAATTGGGAACTCCAAACAAATTTCGAGAAAACGTTCTATTTAAGCGCCAAGAGTAAAGGAAAGAACAATAAGGTAGGATTTTTTTAATAACGCTGCACTTTTACTTAGGCACTAAATATTTACATAACATGTCAAATTTATAATATTTTTCTTTTACTTAATTAATTCATAGGCCCTACACCTCGGCCTTTTTAACAGCTTTTAATTCGCAGACTTTATATTCATAACGCTTACGTATCAAATCAAGTCAATAGCATTGCTCTTTTACTTAGGCACTAAATAGTCATAGGCCTTTTTAACAGGTTTTATTCTACCAGTGTCATATTCACAACGTTTACACATCAAATCAAGTTAATAATAATGCGCTTTATTTAGGCACGAAATATTTATTCACAGGTCCTAGGCCCTTTTACCAGTTTTTATTCTACCAGTGCCATATTCACAACGTTTACACAGAAAATCAAGTTAATAATATTGCGCTTTTATTTAGGCACGAAATCTTTATTCATAGGCCCTAGGCCTAGTCTTAGGCCCTAGGCTTAGTCTTAGGCCCTAGGCCTAGTCTTAGGCTCCTTTTACCAGTTTTTATTCTACCAGTGCCATATTCACAACGTTTGCACAGAAAATCATGTTAATAATATTGGGCGTTTTCTTAGGCACGAAATATTAATTCATATGCCCTAGGTCTAGGCCTTTTTAATCGTTTTTACTTTATCAATGCCATATTCACACCGTTTACACAACGAATAAATGTAATAATATTGCGCTTTTACTTAGGCACGAAATATTAATTCACTGGCCGTAGGCCTAGTTAATAGTTTTTACTCTACCAATGATATATTCACACCGTTTACACACACAAAAAAAATGTAATAATATTGCTCTTTTACTTAGGCACGAAATATTCGTTCATAGGCCCTAGGTCTGGGCCTATGAATTAATATTTCGTGCCCAAGTAAAAGCGTAATATTATTAAATTGATTTGTCGTGTAAACGTAGTGAATATGGTATTGATAGAGTCAAAACTATTAAAAAGGCCTACGGCCTGTGAATTTATATTTCGTGCCTCAGTAAACGTCCAATATTATTAATATGATTCGCTGTGTAAACGTTGTGAATATGACATTGGTAAAATAAAAATTGATAAAAGGGCCTAGGCCTAGGGCCTGTGAATAAATATTTCGTGTGTAAATAAAAGCGTAATATTATTAACTTAATTTGATGTGTAAACGTTGTGAATATGGCATTGGTAGAATAAAAACTGTCAAAAAGGCCTAGGCCTAAGGCCTATGAATTAATATTTCCTGTCTAAGTAAAAGCGCAATATTATTACATTTATTTGTTGTGTAAATGTTGTGAATATGGCAGTGATAAAGTAAAAACTATTAAAAAGACCTAGGCCTAGGGCCTATGAATTAATATTTCGTGCCTAAGTAAATGCTCAATATTATTAACTTGATTTTTTGTTAAACGTTGTGAATATGGCATTGGTAGAATAAAAACTGGTAAAAGGGCCTAAACCTAGGCCTGGAGCCTGTGAATAAATATTTCGTGCCTAAATAAAAGCGCAATAGTATTAACTTGATTTGATGTGTAAACGTTGTGAATATGACACTGGTAGAATAAAACCTGTTAAAAAGGCATATGCCTGTGGCCTATGACTATTTAGTGCTTAAGTAAAAGAGCAATGCTATTGACTTGATTTGATACGTAAGCGTTATGAATATAAAGTCGGTGAATTAAAAGCTGTTAAAAATTCCGAGGAGTAGGGCCTATGAATTAATTAGGTAAAAGAAAAATACTACAAATTTGACATCTTATGTAAATATTTAGTGCCTAAGTAAAAGTGCAGCCTTATTAAAAAATTGCCACCTCATTGGTCTTTCCTGAACAAAAAAATATTTGCTTGGCTTACATAGAACGTTTTCGCGAAATTTGTTTGGAGTTCCCAATTCGATTCTCAATATAGGCCAAGAAACGGGAATCTTTATAGCCCCCCCCCCTCTTCGAACTTCTGTGGCCAGTTGCCGTAAGTATGAACCGACATGAAAATTCAGACAAACAAAAGAGCTCCTTCCCATCGTCAGGCACCTTGGGAAACTGCCACACATAATTCGGAAAACTTGGAAAACTGCCACACATTCAAAGTGTTCCTCGGAGGAATAGCAATTTGTGCACGGCCCCTTAATGAAAATCGTGTGGCAGTTTTCCTGTGTGGCGGTTTTCCGATGTGTGGCAGTTTTCTAAGTTGCTGAAAAATGTGTGGCAGTTTTCTTGTGTGGCGGTCTTCCTTCAACCCAATTTTCAACACATGTCTTTGTGAGTACAGTGAAAAAGGACTTGTTGGTATGAAAAATGAAGATAATTTATTAGTTTGAAGAATGCACAACCTATTTGTTATCAAAAATTCAATGCATATTGCTACAGTTTATGTTTTAATTGATTTCAAAATTATTCTCTGCCATCATTTCTTTGGGAGCCCACTCAGATGTCTTAGCCTAGGGGCCCACTCTGGCCTTAATCCGGTCCTGCCCAGGAGATTGGTTCACCGAAACTCGTACCCGGGGGTCTGGTATCTTCAAAGTCAACGATGTTTCTGTGATGTTATGAAAGCGTATACAAACTTCACTAATGACAGCTCACTACTCACCCCTCCCCCCCCAGTGCACACAAACAGATTAGCTACAACTCGAGAATGACCCATCAGATCATCACCAAATTTGCTGTAACCGAACAACGGCGTGTGAGACGCAGCTGAAATTTTAATAATTTATTCAGTGTCACTGAATTCTAACTGTCTTGAATCTGCGGGAAGAGGGTTGTGCATATCCCCCTCCCCGCGTGTCTTTTGCTAACTGTAAATCCGAAATGGCATACCCGAAATGATATTCACGTAATTTTAATGGTCTTTACAGTGTGACTTAATGCACGTTTTGAAAAAGAAGACTCAAATTATCGCGACTGGAGGAAAGGGCAAATGGACCCTAAATGAACACACAATGCGTCCAACTTCAATGCCATACCCAGATCTCTACTATACTATCAACATTTACTCAGCGCGACCAAATCAGATTCTGACACATAATCCCTTCCCACTCGACTGTAAAAAGGAGGGGGGGGTGGCGCTACACATATCATTTGTTTGTTCCTGAATGGCATTCCAAATGATTTCCGCGTAGTTGAAATCCTTTCGGAAACCGAAATTTTGCTTCAGGATACAAATGACTAAAAAGTGGGTCTGCTTGAAAACTTCTGTTATTGGTCGAAAATGCAAAATGTAATCATCAACAGCGATGCTGACCTTCCCCCTCGGCCCTCGCCCAGGTTCAGTAATGCACACTATCTCCAAAAACCAGAATAACGCTGCTTTAGTATCCTAATAAAAAAAATTCTACATTAGTGGTTCAATTAGTAGATTAAAGATAATATATCGCATTTCAGGGAGAACCCTTCCCCCTTCAGATGGAGCAGCAGAAAGTCCCTTCAGAAAACAAATGATGTTATGATGAAAGTGGATTTGATTGTAAACTAACGTTATTATTCGAAAATGCAGCTATCAGTAGCGATGCTGACCCCCTCCCCCTACGAAGCTTAGAAGAGGCACATCACCTCCAAAAATCGAAAATTTAGGTTACGTTAGTATTCTAAAGAAAAAAAATCTACATTTCAGGTGCAATTCTTAGTAGAACACCTACTCTCCGCCTTCAAATGGAGCAGCAGAAAACCCCGCAATTTACGCAAGTGAGTTTGCTTGGTAACATTTTGGATCGAAAATACAGTTAACAACATCAAAAATGGCTTTTGGTGTCCCTCACTCCGCAAAGCCCTGCACAGGTACATTACCTTCAAAAATCGAGTTTACTCTAGTTAGTACACTATGAAACATTTTTCTACATGAGCCATTTTCCGGCGAAAGTCAATGTATCACATTTCAGTGTCTAACACCTTCCACCAACCAGGAATTTATCCACACACCACTAACACACGCTCAACACACCCCAAAATTTCCTCAACACGCCCATAAAAAAATCTCAACACCTCTCCATTTGGAGTTATGTAACATACACATACAGAAATATATATATTTATATACTTTTTCATTTTTGTATTAGTCCTTCTTATTGTCATATAGCACAGCTGTCAACAGAAGTTGGCATTTAAATTAATTTCTCAGATTTAACTTAAAGCATCTTCTACCATAGTGCAATATTTTGTTTCTTAATTTGAAGTCTATGTATGAAGAAATGACATATGTATCTTTTTTGCTTTTTCTCATTCAATTCATATGTTTAAAATCAGTCATTGCAACCATAAAACATTTGCATTTATTTCTTCATTTTAGTGTGATACCTATTTACAGGTATACTTCTGAATTATGTCAGAATACATAAGATTTGTGAAAATATCAATATCTACTGTTTCAGCAACCCATGTTAGTACATCTTTACCGTAGCCTTGCTTTCGAAAGCTTTTAGACATGAGAGATAAAAAAATAAAAACAGCACAAAACCATTTTTTTTGTCCTGGGTTTAAAGTCTAATTATTTCACTATACGAATTTTCAGCCTTCAAAAAATTTAAAATTTCTTTTCATCCAACACCTCCTCCCCAAATCCCCCCTAAATGAAATTCCTGCCACCAACACACCAATCAAACTAAATCTATATAGCAGTAGAACCCACCCTGCGAAAACAAATTTTAGTACCAGAGTAAAAATCAAGTCACGTTGGTCAGTTTGGAAACTAATATTAGTAATCGAAAATGCAGTTATCAACAAACGGCAATTCCTTATCAGCAATGATCTTCCTTTAATGCAGTTGGTATACGTTTCTTTGGCAGGTCGGGCGGAAATTAACACATAAAGCAGAAATTATTTGGGTAACGATAACGATCTTATGTGTATGAATTTACCAGGTATCAATCTCCAGCTCACCAGTTTGCCAGGTACCTATCTCCCTGGTACGAGTTTTCTGAAAAGTTTGCTTTACGGAAATGTCGCGATTGCTTCAATTTATGTAATAATTTACGAATTTGAAGATAAAAAAGTATGCATCGAAATAATTGGAAGTAGTGAAGCTGATGCTAAAGCCAGAAATTCAGACATTAAAATTGAACAGATAAAGTAGGAGATAAAACTGCGTGTGTCCCAGTATCCTGTGTACTACAGAACTAGTTTATTCGGGACCGGTAAACGGTAAAAATATCCCCGGGGGAAAATACCCCCGGAGAAAATACCCTGAAAACTGAAAAGTGGAAAAAAAAATACCCTCGGAAAAAATACCCCCGGAAGAAATACCCCCAGAACAAACGGAACGGTTCACTGTAAACTGCCACACATGAACACTTATATGTGGCAGTGTTCCGGTGTGGCAATTTACCGGCAACCCTGCCACACATCTTTCAGCAACTTGGCCACAAAAGTTCAAGGGGGGGGTGCTATAAAGATTGCCGTTTCTGGGCCTATATTGATAACTGAATTGGGAACTCCAAACGAATTTCGCGAAAACATTCCATGTAAGCCAAGCGAGAATTGTACTTTAATTTGAAGAAATAAATTGCCGAGGATCCGAGGTACACTTGGGGGGGGGGGTGCTCTACCCCGAACTTCTGTAATATTATATTCTGGGCCGCTGGAGTCTGTCAGTGTATCCAGGCTGTTGTCCTTGAAGCGCCTGTGAAGTCCGTGGGCTCTGGGGGTGGATTCCCCCAAAATATTAAAATGGACGTAGAGCTGTAAACATTAGAACCATGCTTTACGTAATGATTCTGTACACGACCACGAATTTTTAGGAGAGTGGGGTAAATTCACCCTCCTCCAAGTTTCTAAGAGCGCAGACAAGTGTTCAAGGTAAGGGATTTGTTCGCAATTTCTATGCTTCATGTTGTGTTTAATGGCAAACTATGTATTCCCTTCCGCCTTCCCACTGAAATTTATTGAAGCCTCTGAAAGGGATACGAGGTGCTTGGCTTGGAGGGCTCTACCCTCAATTTCCGTAATTTTATATTCTGGACCTCTAGAGTAGGTCAGTATGTCCTCGACGTTACCCCTGAATAGCTCTTGGAAACTGGAGGGGGGGTTACCCCACCCTCCTGAAAATTCGTGGTCGTGTACAGAATCATTATATAAAGCATGGTACTAATGATTACAGCTCTACGTCCATTTTAACATTTTGGGAAAAAGCCCCACCCAAAGCTCATGGATCTCGCGGACACTTCAAGGGGAACTTCCTGGATACACTGACAGACTCCAGCGGCCCAGAATATAATATTACAGAAGTTCGGGGCAGAGCAACCCCCCCCCCCTCCACACACACACACCAAGTGTACCTCGGATCCTCGGCAATTTATTTCTTCAAATCAAAGTACAATTCTTGCTTGGCTTACATGGAACGTTTTCGCGAAATTCGTTTGGAGTTCCCAATTCAGTTCTCAATATATATAGGCCCAGAAACGGCAATCTTTATAGCACCCCCCCCCTGAACTTTTGTGGCCAAGTTGCTGAAAGATGTGTGGCAGGGTTGCCGGTAAATTGCCACACTGGAACACTGCTACACATCAGTGTTCCTGTGTGGCAGTTTACAGTGAACTGTTTGTTCTGGGGGTATTTTTTCCGCTTTTCAGTTTTCAGGGGTATTTTCTCCGGGGGTATTTTTACCTACATCCGGTATAGGATATATTTTTTGGGTACACTACTAATCTCCCGTTTGCTAATCATCCTGGATAACTTCCCAAGCTTGAAGCCCGGGTCAAATGGAAAAACCATGCATGGCTATATAAACATTTTTTCCGCTTCAAGACTCAGGTTATAAGTGGATGAAACTTTGAAACATCTGAGTAAGCGTGTTAGTTTGATTTTAAAATTTTAATATTGACTTAACCTACTTATTTTGCGTGGTTACTTAAAACAAGTACACTTTAAAATACACATGTAATCACACATAGTTTAAAACTTACTTGTTCTTTACTCTCAAGATTGTTGAAGTCATTAATTTTTTCTTTGATAAGCGTACTTTTCAAGCAAAGACTTCTAAATTGACTGAGGAAATTTTCGGTTTCAGCTGTTAGCTCTCTCTCTCATCTGACTCTGATACTTCAGCTGCTTCCAGGCGCCACATTTCCACCTCTTGAAATTAAGATCGACAGGCAATAAAAGTTAAAATCCATGGCCTACTCATTCCAATGTCCTTCAGATCAGGGGCGGCAAAGTGATGGGGAGAAGGGGATCTTTCAACAAAGGGGCCGAGAAAGCGATAGTAACAACTTTGCTTTCCCCCACTTATTTGCAACGTAATAGGGTCCAGCAAAAAAGAAAGGGGTGGGGGCAAGGAACTGTAACATGAAACGAATCTCTTCTCACGAGATCCTTTTGTGGGCTATTTACTGGGGCTGGTATTTCCTGAAACTTTTTCCCCCTCAACTGGACACAGATTTCTTGATGGTTCACGTTCAGTTCATGGAACACGATACTAATTTTACCAAAAGGAACTTTATAAAAGGAATTCTAAATATTTATGAGAATGCTAATCACACGAACATAATTTGAAAGATAAAAAAAATGAGGGGACAAATGTGATGGTTTGCCCCCGCAGGTAAATCAGTGCGGGGGCAGCTTCCCCCTCGGCCCCCGCGGTTTCGACGCCACTGCTTCCCCATTTATGTGACAAACAAAGGAGTCAATAAAAGTAGTTGAAACAAGTTTAATTCTGTGACAGAAATACTGGAAATGGCAGCCATGTTGGATTATGGCAGCGTTCTTGGAAATTCATGTGGCTAATGTGATTTCTCAAATTATTGGACCATGACTGATAACCACATCAATTGTAATGCTTCTATCAACATGTGAACGAATTTATCACTTATCTGCCCCACTAATATGGTCTCGGGTAAGTTCAACAGGGAATGACGTAGGGAAGTTATGGCCTAACAATAAAGTCATCATTGTATTCTTCGAAACAATGCTGTAAGAGCCTCATAACACTGCGTGGTGTCCAGTTAGAACTACCCAACTCTGTTAGGAAACTGTCGGCATAAACGAGGGAACGGGTACACTGTGGTATTCAGGTCAGCTACCACTATCAGGAGACCGAAGCTGTCGCAGGAAAACTTTTAGAGTATTACGTCCCGCCACACCTGTCTGTATCCGTGAGGTCGTGGCATCTTCCACCATCTTTTATGCAAATGTTCGCCTTCCCAGTCACCAACCATCTGTTCGATTTAGTATGAAATGTGATTCATCAGAGAAGACATCTTTCTTCCAATATTCGGCAGTCCACTCCCGTTTTCTGGAAATCCCGTACTTTTTCGTTGATGACGTGCTGCGATGGAAGGATCTGTGGTCATGCGGTGAAGGGATCGTTGCACTGTTAATACGGATACACTCCTCCGCCGCGATTACAGGTCAGCTGTGCCATAGTAGCACGTCAGTTGTTCAGGATAATACGACCAAACTGCCTCAAGTGCCGGGGCCCGTACTAAAGATCCACGCTAGAATCCAGTGCCCATCCTCAATTATCAGCCACTCCTCTCGAATTCTTTGTCTGGCTACGGATTTGGGCGGTGCAATACCAACTCGCAGGTTATGCGCCTCTAAACCGTTATCCACTCGGTTTTTAATTGACGGTTTAACGACCACTTTGAGCAACCCAGGCTATAAGCAGTCGTCCACCCACAATTCAGGGCCACTGGCTCCAGGGGAGAGAGCCGGTGCCGTAAGACAAACACAACATCCGTGCCTTACCGGGATTTGAACCGGGTCCCATCTCGGACGAATAGCTAAGAGCCATCGGTAGGCCACTGCGCCATTGGGACGGGTCAGTGCACTTCACTTACGGCATTCCATAACAGGCCGAAAAAAAACTCGCGGTTTTCCGGATGTTACCATCATTTTATTTGCATCCGAAAACCAAGTTATTACTCGAAGTGGGGGGGGGGGGGTCACATCTTCCTTAAAATTTACATCCCCAGTTTCAGCTCTGATACTGGACGTGTTATAGATGCTCCGGAAACGGCCTAAACATCGGATAAAGAGAAGGGTGTCGTAATGCCTTGCTCCTACTGTATTTTTAGTCTATTACTAACATACAACAGAGAGAAGTACTACACAGTTTACAATACACTGACGGAAAAAAATCCCAACACCAAGAAGGGTTTGTGTTAGATAAACGACAGTTGGTAGGCGGTGAGAGTACATCTGTAAGATGACGTCTATGCAAATTTCGCGCCCGGCGCATACGTGTGGCGCTATTAGCGCCCCTCGGAACATGTAAAGCAGGTTTGCTGTAAATACGCGCTGTAACGTTTGTGAGCGTTAGTTATCGTTGAGATTAGACGTAGGGTGTTGATGTTAGTCAAGAATGCCTTTAAGAAGACAAAGAAGCCATTATCAACAGCTCACGGAGTTTGAACAAGGTCGTGTAATAGGACTACGAGAAGGTGGATTTTCTTTCCGCAATATTGCAGAACGACTTGGCAGGAATGTAGCGACTGTGCATGATTGTTGGCAGAGGTGGTCAAGGGAAGGTACTGCCTCAAGAAGACTGGGTTCCGGCCGGCCACGTGGCACTACTGAGAGGGAAGACCGCCGTGTACGGCGTATGGCCGTGGCGCATCGTACCGCGTCTGCGGCAGGAATTCGAGCTGCAGTTGCCACCACAGTGATACAACGAACTGTTACAAATCGGTTACTTGAAGGACAGCTCCGAGCCAGACGCCCTGTAGCGTGCATTCCACTTACTCCAAACCACTGCCGTGTGCGACGTCAGTGGTGTTAAGCTAGAGCTCATTGGAGGACGGAGTGGAGATCTGTTGTGTTTTTTGATGAAAGCCGGTTCTGCCTGGGTGCCAGTGATGGCCGTGTGTTGGTTAGAAGGAGGCCAGGTGAGCGCCTGCAACCAACCTGTCTGCGGCCGAGACACACTGGACCTACACCTGGAGTTATGGTCTGGGGAGCAATTTCCTATGACTGCAGGAGCACTCTCGTGGTTATCCCACGCACCCTGACGACACAGTTGTACGTCGGTCTGGTGATTCAACCTGTTGTGCTGCCATTCATGAACAGCATTCCAGGGGGTGTTTTCCAACAGGATAACGCTCGCCGTCATACCGTTGTTGTAACCCAACATGCTCTACAGAGTGTCGACATTTTTCCGTGGCCTGCTAGATCACTATATCTTTCACCAATCGAGCACGTGTGGGACATCATTGGACGACAACTCCAGCGTCACCCCCAACCAGCATTAACCGTCCCTGTATTGACCGACCAAGTGCAACAGGCATGGAACTCCATCCCACAAACTGACATCCAGCACCTGTACGACACAATGCATGAACGTTTGCTTGCTTGCATTGAACCTTCTGGCGGTTACACCGGTTATTAATGAACCAGCATTTCACATTTAAAATGGCTCTTCTCGCGCTTACATTAAGCTGTGATCTTGAAACCTTAATCGATTAAACATGTTACCTATAAAAATGTATTGCCGCTGCCGCCATTTCATTCCTCTACAACTATTTTTTCGTGGGTGGTGTTTGGATTTTTTTCCGTCAGTGTATAATCCCAGCGAGATATTAATTAATTTGCTACGTTCAACGATGATAATTACGTGACTGAGATCACGGGTGGGGAGCCTGCGGCCTTAAGAGTGAACCCAAATTTTGCAGAACAAATCCTTTTATTTTTATTATGCTTTTGGTCGTCTCTTATTTTAATCTTGAAATGACCGTATTTGAAATACCAAAGAGTAAAAGAAGATTTAATAAAGTAATGCTACCCGACTGACTGCCACAATTAAAACATCAGTAAATCATAAGGGCTATTTTGATACCTGCTACGCTCATGATTCCGTTCTATGGCTCCTAAAGAACTACGAATGGAACTGATTCAGCTCACAGAAGATGAAATTTTAAAGTCCTTATTTGACGCTAAGATAGATCCAGTTGAAATATGGAAAAATGCAATAGAAAATCCCGTCTTCGACAACATTCACGAAAAATGCTTTCCAACCACATATTGCTGCGAATCTACATTCTCCTACCAAACCCAAATCAAGACGTCCTTAAGGTCAATTTGAGGTGCTGGCTTTTGACCATTTGTATCAGATGCATCTGGGTTCCAATCCCAGTTAGACATGGATTTTATGTTTGTCTTATGGTGATGGCTCTATCCTTACACTGGATTTTTTTTTAATTGAAAGTTTAACAACCACCGTGAACAACTCAATGGACTATAAGCAGTCGCCCATCCCTAATTTTTTTTTTTTGATTGGAGGTTTAACGACCACCGTGAGCAACTCAATGGGCTATAAGCAGTCGCCCGTCCCTAATTTAGGGTCACTGGTTCCAGGGAAGGGAGAGAGCCAGTGCCGTAAGACAAACACAACATCCATGCCTCACCGGGATTCGAACCCAGACCCCTTACGGACGAATGATCAGAGGCCAGCGCCTTAGACCACTGCGCCACCGGGGCGGCCAAAGCGTCTTCCTGAAGAACCTTGTGGTCACGTAATGGTATGTGAACTTTATGCTAGAATCACATGAGATACAATGTCCTCAATTTTGTTCTCAAAAATCTGATCACCTTAGCTTACAGCCCATTGAATTGCTCATGGTGGTTGTTAAACCTCCAACAACAAAAATACATGCACAGTGACACTTGAGTTTTATCTGTTGCTTAACCTTTGACACACTCTCATGTCTATAGAAACTTTCGGAGGTTCAGATGTAATGTTCAGAAAGTAATAGAGACAAAATTTTCTTGAAAGGTAGCAAAAACTGGAAAAGTAAATAGGTTTTAAAACAAATCGCAACATAAATTGTAAGAAGTCCCCTATGCTAAATTTTGTATCAACACTTCCTGGGATGGGTAAGAAAGCTCTTTGGTCTCTTACCCAATATGCTTCAGGGGATGAGTAACAAAGCTCTTTGGTCTCTTACCCAATGCTTCAGGGGATGAGTAAGAAAGCTCTTTGATCTCTTACCCAATGCTTCAGTGGGTGGGTAAGAAAGCTCTTTGGTCTCTTACCCAATGTTTCAGGGGATGGGTAAAAAAAGCTCTTTGGTCTCTTACCAATGCTTCAGAGGGTGGGTAAGAAAGCTCTTTGGTCTCTTACCCAATGTTTCATGGGGTGGGTAAGAAAGCTCTTTGGTCTCTTATCCAATGCTTCAGGGGGTGGGTAAGAAAGCTCTTTTGGTCTCTTACCCAATGCTTCAGGGGATGGTTAAGAAAGCTCTTTGGTGTCTTACCCAATGCTTCAGGGGTTTGGTAAGAAATCTCTTTGGTCTCTTACCCAATGCTTCAGGGGTGGGTAAGAAAGCTCTTTGGTCTCTTATCCAATGCTTCAGGGGGTGGGTAAGAAAGCTCTTTGGTCTCTTATCCAATGTTTCAGGGGATGGTTAAGAAAGCTCTTTGGTGTCTTACCCAATGCTTCAGGGGTTTGGCAAGAAAGCTCTTTGGTCTCTTACCCAATGCTTCAGGGGTGGGTAAGAAAGCTCTTTGGTCTCTTACCCAATGCTTCAGAGGGTAGGTAAGAAAGCTCTTTGGTCTCTTACCGAACGCTTCATGGGGAGCACTATTGGTTTCTGATTTCAATCAGACTCTGTGAGAAAGCAGTAAATGATAACTCATACTGCAAGCATCACTATGATACAGCACACTTGTGTGACCTTGGTTTTCTTTTCATCTTTGTGTTGTAATTCTTCTGACTGGTCGGTTGGAGGGAAGGAACAAAGTAGTGATAGTTCGTAAGAAAAAATGCAAAATTCAACTATTTGCTGAAAAGAAAAGTGTGAAAGTTGCCTCACTTTCTATTTCTTTTAATGTTTACTGAAACATTTAAAATATAGTTACAGAATCTTGAAACAGCAACTGTATTTATTCAAGCCTCATCTAACACTTAGGATCAACTTCTCTACTAATGGAGATGAGGAAACTGAGAAATTTAACCCATTTGACATATACTCCACACTGACTTATATGCCAAAAAATATGGTATTTATTTTACCAATACTTTCTTTGCTGGATGAAAAATAGTGTATTTAAGAATGTCCAATGATTTTCTATATATATATAAAATATTTTAAAACTGGGATGGTTACAAGATTTGGGATAACTATCCACTAGTTCTGTTGAACAATTTATAACAGAGTTTGAATAAAAAATGCACTACTTAACAAAATCTTTGCATTCTAGCTCACCAAAACAATACTAAATTATTACTCATGAAAAAGTGTATTAACAACCACAAAAAACAGCAATTTATAAAAAATACTGCAAAAGGACTGCTTCACATTTTTAAGATCATTTCACTAATAAAGTTCGGTTTAAAGGTGAATTTAATTACTAAATTCCTAATACTTTTTCACAGTATATAAACTGATCAATGTCATAAACATATTTCTTTATTTTTAAGTAAAATATTTAAATCCAAAGTTGATACATTTTGCACCCATTTTTCATGACCCCATAAAATATTTTACAAAACAAATATGAATGGGAAGACTAATGTTCTAATAGAAAAGGTAATCTAAAAAAAGGAGACAGTTTTCTGCATTACAACATATTTTGGTCATGAAAGAAATTTTGGCAATAACTTATACATGTTCACAGGATCTTAAAATTCTAACGTTCAATTTCAGAGGCATTTCTGAATAAAAACTGGTCATCATTTGAACAACATTCACACACTTCTCTTCAAATCAGACCTGGTTATATTAATGGGGCAAAATATTAAATCTGAAGCCTTGGATGATTTCTGAATATCAGTCACAAAAAAATTTGAAACAATTACTTTCTGAACATACATCAAAACACTACCTTATTGAGAAATCAGTGGAGTTGGGCAAACAGCTGGGATTCTGCTGTCAGAGCAACATGATATCATGCAATGGCTATACACAAGGAACCCTGAAGCAGGATCTTTCTCAGGAGTCTGCAAAGCAGAAAGGAAAAGCTAAAAACTCTCTGCAAGCCTAAATATTATTTTTTCTATAAAATTTATTGTTCTGCACCGCAACAAAACAAAGTTTTAAAAAATAAACAAATTTATGATTTTGATACCCGTGTAAATTAGTATTTAGTCGCAAGTCAAACTAGCTTTTCCCCGATAAGAAATAAAGATTTTATTTTACTCAGAATTTAAACACCATTCCTTAAATGCTTTTGAATTTTTAAAAATAATAATCAGCAAGTGTAAACAGTAGTAAAGAATCTAAAATTCGTATTTTTTTTTTTTTTTTTTTTTTTGCATTCAGTTAATCAATTGAACTTTCAACTCCCTCCTTTAAAGGATGTTCTGCCTGATACACATTGTGCCCTTATTATTTCCTGCAGCAATAATGTTGTAATGGGGAGCCTCATCAGCTGATGATTTAGACAGCTATGTAAGAGTAATGATCACGTCAACCTTGGAATGATAGTAATTTGGCATTTCACATTTTTAGAATCGTATTTGGCAAGTTTGTTCCAGTCAAAAATTGTGAACATGTCCTTAACCTGTTTCAGTTTTGGCTTCATCAAATGAATCCATGATTAATAAATAAAGCTTTAACCACAATTAAAACTGCATGTATACTGTGTGTGGGTGTGTAAAGAAAGAGGGAGATCGATTGATACATCATCATTGTCACATTTCATTTGTTTGTAAAACTGGTGCCCATATAGGATTTTTGTTTGAAATCCCTTTTGTGAACTGACTGCAGTTTTTGAGAAAAATTTGGTGAATTTGTTAAAATGTGGTGAGAGTATTTTTCATTGATATAATTAAATCCCAAAAAATTATAAAATTAAAGTGAGAAACAAGCCAAGAGTTCTTGAAAGGAAAAAAAAAAAAATTTCCCCTCATCAATCCGAAATGAAATTATCTAGAAGTAAATAAAACAGAAAAAAAAAAAAATTCTGACCATCAACTACTGGAATGCTATGTGGAAATGCAACAGACATTAAAAATGCGACAGACATTAAAAGCTGTGGAAATGCAACAGACATTAAAAATGCGACAGACATTAAAAGCTGTGGAAATGCAACAGACATTAAAAGCTGTGGAAATGCAACAGACATTAAAAATGCGTAGAAATATAATTTTATTAAAAACACAACACACACACACATACACACAAAAACTTTCACCTTAGTCTAAGATGAAGCTATCTGGAAGAATGGAAGAAAAAAAAACTCTGCGACTGTCAACCTCCGGATTGCTATGGAAACAGAGAATGAAATGTTGCAAATGCTAACAATATGGCTTCTGAAGAAGAAACAAAATGCACCTCTTTAATCTAATTGAAACAAAGCCATCTAGAAGCCAAAGAAAAGAAAGTTTGTGATCACCAGCTCCCGGGAGTACGCATAATATGCCTGGGTCATTCCATGTCAAATCACCCAACATTTTCACAAGATACCACCAACCCATCCCAGATTTTTGTGAAAATTGGTACAAAGTATTGTAGTGGTGAGTTACATTGGCATAGGCAGAAATTTCTTAAGGGAGTCCAAGTGTTCAGCTCATTGGTGAAAGCCTCTTACACACATATATATCACTTTAAATTCATGCTTAGTCTCCCCCCCCTACTCCTCTGGGTATGCTACTGGTGAGATATGAAACATGTGGAAATTTTAGGTCAGTCACTCCAGTAGATGTTGAGTAATGCCACTTTAAAAATTGGGTAGCTCTGCCTTCAAAGTTTTTGCACTATGAGTTTTCACAATTGCATTGTAGGACAAAAATTTCATAACTTCACAGCTAACTGTTGCAGCCAAATAATTTGTTTTCTTAAATGATCTGTATGATCCATACATTTTGGAACTTGTTTCTGCACATTTTTAGAATTGAAAAAACACTTTTTTTTTAATTTAGTGACAAAAGTCATGGAAAAATAAGGCCACATTTTTATTAAACAAAACAATTTTTTTCAAAATCAGCAACCATTTCAAATTTGCCAAAAAATATTTTCATGTGTGTATTTCAATGTAACCTTTCAGGAGGGGGATACTTTGGTCAATTTGCAATTTTGGCGAGAAAAAGAAATCCAAAATGGCATGTTTAATATATGGGACATTCCAACATGATATTACCCAATTTTTTAATTAAATGGTTGCTTGACCATTCTCACCCCCCACCCCCACCCCCACCCCTAGTTTAACCCTATCGGCAGGGACATCAGTAGACTTCGAAATCTGGATGGGCGAGCATTATTTTTGGGGGCAAGCTTGGTACCAACTTTTTTTTTTGTGTGTGTTTGTTTACGAAACACTGGACGAACTAATTTTTAATGCTTTTCACTACCGGCTACAAAAGAATTCCTGCAATCCTCAATTCCTTCCACCTGGAATACACACGTACATGGATCTGACTAGTTACGTCACTGGTGTAAAGCAGTTTTGCCTTAACTTTTTGTTTTAGGTATTACTAGAATTCCCCCTTCAATTTTTGCTTGCTCTGAAAGCATTGCCTTGAATTGCTTTTCAAAATTTTGCATTTTTGCTTACAAGAATAGTACTGTATTTAAACAATTTTAAAGGAAAATGACGTTTTTGTTTATGCAAATCAAATTTTAACGTCGTACCATGCAGGCACTATACCTCTTCCCTAATTATCTCTCTTCCTTCAAGCCAGAGACTTTACCTTGCACCAATCTCCTACAAAGCAGTCTTCGGCCACTTCCTGCACTTTCACTGTCCCCGGGCAGTCTTAAGAGCACTAGTGTACCTTTAGACTCCACTTTCTATGTTGGAATTACCAATTTTGTAAAGAAAACAAACAGCAGAGCAATTAGTAGTGACCCCCTCAGTGAATTTCTATCCACCCTCCTCATTAGCCCCCTGAACATACAAACATGAAAAGAGGCTTAAATTAAGGAATTGGAAGAGATGCTATTTTGATGACCTTTCTACTGAGATGTAAAAAACGCATTTCATAGGGAAAATACATAGGGCTACATGAAATAAAACAAGACTTATTACTTGGCAAAGTCCAGATTATATTTTAAAGTTCAATATATTGAAAAATGGAACATTTTGAACTGGGTGGGTGGCAGGGTGAGCAAGACAAATTTCAGGGTGGGCTCTTGCACTATCTTGGCGAAGTCCCTGCCTATCGGTGAGTAGCTGAAAAAATGTTTTATTTTTTTTATCTGCCATCATCTTGGATATAGGTTCGTTTTTCTTTTCTGTGGCAGGCCAAAAAAGGGCCTCACAATGGTTTTGCAAAAAGGCAATTGTTTTCCTTTTAGTGTAGATCAAAAGTTTGGTCTTTACTACTTTAAAGAGAGCATTTTTGGCTTACAAAAAATGTATAGAAATGATAGAAAATATTTTTTTAACTTTGCTTAAAATGGTATTGAAGTCTGCAATACTTGCAAGCATAATCACCACTTTTGATGGACTGTTAAGGTGACTGGGAGGTGGAAACCCAAGTTGGGAATTTGTGTGTTATAACTATAGCTACCAGAGTTTTCAGCTGTGTAGAACTTAAGTCTGGGAGAACACAAGCATGTTTCAGATCATCAGCATATAAAATAATTTATTTTGGATCTTCAGATTTGTTTCTTAAGTACACAGTACACAATAAACTCAACAAGGAGAAATATTCTACTTTCATATTAAATGTACAATCAAATAAAAGTAATTCAACCTATTGAAGGTAAAGTTGTAATAACTATTGTGAGCAACTCTGCCATGTGAAGGGAGCAACTCAGCAGGAACGGCCACATTGGCACTATGGTGTCCTTCTCCAACATGATAATGAATGCCCTCATGGTGCAAACATGACCAAAATGGCCATTCAGGACATGAAATGGGAGATCCTTCCACATACGGCCTATTCCACAGATATCGCCCCTTCATTCAGACTATCACCTATTCCGATCTCTGTCGAATGCACTCCGTGGCAGAACTTTTAACAATGATGTTGATCTCCAGAATTTTCTTGATGATTTCTTCGCAACAAAACCTGCATGTTTTTTCAAGAATGGCATTGCAGACATTGGGACACCATCGTAAAATCGAAACAATGAAAAGGGGGGGGAGATACATAGTTGATTGATTCTGTTTCCTTCCGATGTAATACATTCCTGTAGTGTGGGGAAAAAACAGCATGAACTTATGCATCAACCCAATACATATATACATACACACAGTGTTAGAATTAAGAGATAAATCTACTGGCCCAGTGATTCACTGGAATTTGCAAACCACTGGTCCACCAAAATGCCTACTGATCTGTAAAAAAATAATAAAAACAAATTTTAGACATTTACAATATATGTAGAAAATAATGTATCATTTCAATGGAATTATCTCCAACATTGGTTTTTAAATCTATCATTAGTTTGCAGCCTAAAATGAAAACCATATGGCAAGGAAAATGAAATTGAAATTCATTTTTTAACTTGTGACAAATTAGAAAAAAAAAAAAAAAAAAAAAAAAGACTTACTGGCCATCCGAGCCAGTAAAATCAATTCTTCAGTGGAAGTTTTACTGGCCAATGGCCAGCGGACCACTGGGTAATTCGATTGCTGTATGTACTGTATATATGTTTTTTATTTGCTGTTGTAATCCAGTTAGAACAAAACTGAGTTTTCATGCCCTTTTTAGACACACACACACACACACACACACACACACACACACACACACACACAAATGATAAATTGAGAATTCTTTTCAAGAGCAGATTGCTGTACGATGCAAAGGTTCATTCTGTCTCCCAGTTTTCTGCCCATAAACTGGCTGCTGCAGCATGATGTGATGAAAATAGTTTCTGTGGAGCCACGGATGACAATGCTGGAGGAGGTTTGCCAGAGCATTAGTTAACATCCTGATGCTTGCACACAAGTTTTACGGTAAAAATTTTTAAAATGTGTTGTAAAGCTGAAATCTTTTCCACCATCTTCTCTCAGATTACATACCTTGAAATACTGTATGTATATCATTTTTTCTTTCAATTTCAGCCAAATAGCTTAGAGCACTAAACTACACCTTTACAGGTTGTTTGCCTGCATATGCAAGGAAATGTTTTATAAAGTTGCATTTATATAAGAATTTCTTGTTGCCTGTTTTACATTCATGTGGTTTTCACCCATGTGGGTGAGAAAATGTCTTGAAAGCACACTTCGATATAAAAATTTCTTGTGGCAAATTTCACATTCCTGAGGCTTTTCACCTGTATGAGTGAGTAAATGTACTGAAAGATGACTCTTCTGAGAGAATTTCTTGTTACACCTTTCGCATTCATGGGGCTTTTCACCTGTATGAGTGAGCATATGTCTCAAAATATGACTCTTCTGTGAGAATTTCTTGCTGCACACTTCACATTCATGCAACATTTCACCTGTATGACTGAACATATGTATCGAAAGATGACTCTTGTATGAGAATTTCTTGCAGCACACTTCACATTCATGCAGCATTTCACCTGTATGACTGAGCAAATGCCTTGAAAGATTACTCTTCTGTGAAAATTTCTTGTTGCACATTCCACATTCATGGGGTTTTTCACCAGTGTGAATTAGCAAATGCTTCGAAAGGTCAGCTTTTCTTGAAAAATTTTTGTTGCATATTTCACATTCATATGGCTTTACACCCGTATGACTAAGTACATGTCTTGAAAGATTAATCTTGCGTGAAAATATCTTGTTGCATATTTCACATTCATACAGTTTTTCATCTGTATGAGAGAGCAAATGTCTTGAAAGGAAACAATTCTCTAAAAATTTCTTGGGGCATATTTCACAGTTATACATTTTTTCAGCTGTATGAGTAACAATATTTTCTGAAAGTTTAATCTGGGTGAATTGTCTGTGGTCCATTTCTTACAGAAAAAGTCTAATATTAAAAAATGAAGAAATACTGAACCATATAAATTTCCATCTAAAACCTTGAATGTCTCTTACCATTGAATTGTTAAGTTCTGTTAGGCTAAGTTAAGTGAACAAACGATGTATTTTTTTTTTTTTTTTTTTTTTTTTGTGAAGGTGTTACTTGGTGGCCATAGGTATGGTTTAAAGGTTTACTTTTTTTCAGCCTCAAAAAGAATTTTGGAAGATCAGTGTTTATTTTGCAGAGAAGGATAATTATTTTTGTTCCAACTGTTTAATAACATGTTTCACTTTAATTGCTTCTATGCCTATATTCAAGCTTGCAATATGAGGAAGAATTGTTCCTGTTACCTTCATCTATCAGTTTCTCATTAAAAGGTTATTCCTCTCAACAGAAAATTAAAATTTACTACATGCATTATTTTGTCTATTCCTATATCAAACGATAGTCACAGTAACAAATTAATCAGCAACCATCAGACATTGCTTTAATGAAGTGATTGTCATCATGTTAGAGCAAAACACTCTGCATGCAATTTCTTCATTTATTCTAAGCAACAACCCAGTAACATAAGTACTGTAGTAATATTTATCACAAACTTGCTGTTTTTCAAATTGTTGGAAAGGACTTGATTTTTCTAAATTATCAAATCTCTTAGTTGTTCATGGGTGTGTACTTCATTCAAAACTAGGTTTCTGAAAGTCTGCAAATGCAAAGATTTAAACTAAGATTTCCCACAACAAATCCTAGATACCCAGAAATACAGCTTTGTAAAAAAAAGTACACCGTAAACACAAATCTAGCTATGAATTTTTCCCACACGAAAAAGGGAAGAGGGGTGTAAGAAATGGATGTGCCTGTTGAATTTCAGACTCCTGGTAAAAGGGCGAAAGTTCTTCAGTTAATGAAATTTGGAAGATTTGGCATTTGTGTTTGCAGAGAAGCAAAACCTACTGTTCAAAAACGAATGATTTTAGATGCAAATGATCTCATACCTAAAGAGAGGTTTCCTTTTCCGCGCAGATGTTCTTGCAAATTTATTGTTAAGGACTGTTAAATGCAGGACAAAATATGTTATCATCATACAGAAGTAACACTCGAGGTTCTTTAAATTAGTAACACTTCTGTTGCATCGGACAGCAAATGTGACTTGACTTGTAGAAAAGAACTAAACATCGAGCTGGATGGAAATAACCAAGAAACTGTTATATCGACAATTGCGTTATACAAATAGATCTATGCTAAGTTTGTTTGTTTGTTTTTTGCTTTGGGCTTTAGAAACCTCAGCAAGTAGCTCGATGGATTATAAACAGTCCTCCGTCCTTAATTTATGGCCACTGGTTCAAAGGAAGGGAGAGAACCAGTGCAGTAAGACATACAAAACAGCCATGCCTCACCAGGATTCGAATTCTGACCCATCTTGGCAGGGCCGGATTAAGGCCTCAGTGAGCACCTAAGCTAAGTTGTTTGAGTGGGCCCCTAGGATATGACGTTTGAATGGGCCCCTAGGATATGACGTTTTTTTTTTTTTTTTTTTTTTGATTGGAGGTTTAACGACCACCGTGAGCAACTCAAATGGGCTATAAGCAGTCGCCCGTCCCTAATTTAGGGTCACTGGATCCAGGGAAGGGAGAGAGCCAGTGCCTTAAGACAAACACAACATCCATGCCTGACCGGGATTCGAACCCGGACCCCTTACGGACGAATGATCAGAGGCCAACGCCTTAGACCACTGCGCCACCGGGGCGGCGATATGACGTTTGAATGGACCCCTAGGATATGACGTTTGGATGGGCCCCAAAGAACTTATGACGGCGAATCCTTGTTCTAGTACACCATATCATTGTGAAGCGTTAAAACACGAAACTGTAGCAATATGCTTGTGATAATTAATATGTAGTACATTCTTCAAACTAATAAAATTTCAGCAGAGTTTCCATGGCATCAAATAGAGGTCGTCGCTCTTTCCACTTTTATAAGTGAGTCATGGAAAAATTCTCATTGGCCGTCACCGGAAATCGAACCCAGGGTCTTCCAGTTACGCGCCGGACTTGCTTCCACTGCACCACAGCGGCCTCGAATTCCTCCAGACTCACATACACTAACTGTCAAGCCACTTGGCAGGTTGCTTCTTGGAGCCCCGCACAATGCTGGAGCTTCACCAAAGATGGTAAGCAGCAACTGAACAAATAACTAGAAGGTGAATGAATAATTAATACAGACATTTGACGTGGACCAAGACGTTTGACATGGACCAGGATATTTGACGTGGACCAGATCAATGACTTCTATTTGATGTTCCTGGTCCACGTCAAATGTTTGTATTAAGAGTTTCCATGATGTTTCCATAATATTAAGAGTTTCCATGATTTTCCATTGTTCTCATAACATCAGTTAAAAGCTTAAGATTCCTAGATTTTGTTTTGGATTTTCTAATGATTTAGCATCGCATTCTTTTGTTAGTACATCATTTTTTCTTAAACAATGTGAAGCCATTGGGAAGTTCGACCATCAACAGTTCTAAGTGCAAACTGGAAGGTATAGGTAGATGGTAGTGAAAAAGTTGAAACTGTCTCGTCGACCCCGCTGTACTTAGCAACATAAAATCTTTACCTTTGGTGAGTCACTGCCATGAAATCTGTTCGTCTTCCAGCCAAATTTGCTTACGAAGTGGAAATCATACTAGGCAAAAGTAAAACTACTTTATAAACCTCTCTCTATCTATCTATATATATATATATATATATATGATTTGCCCAGACATGGCTTCAGGCTCCTTGGCACGGCCGTAGCCAGAAAGAAGTTTTGGGGAGGGTTTCTGAATTTGAAAATAAATTTCCACTCTACGCTATTCTAAGGTGACCAGACGTCCTCATTTTTCCTAATTTTTTGTCCTCAATTTTTGAAATGTCCCAAAATAATTGAAAAAGGAAAAAATGTGCAGCACATATGTCGTAGAACTCAAGTAAATCTCCCAAATGCAACCAAATTTAGCATCAGTTACTTATTTAACTGCAGGAAAAGGACTCATAAAGGTGTAGAACTATTTTCTGAGGCGGAAAAAGTTTTCCTTGAATTAAGTTAGAAATCATGCTATATTAATGGAAGATGTGCCGAAGCATCGAACAAGGTCATCTCGATAATCGTGGTGTTATTTCGTTACAGTTTCAACAGAATTTAAGTGAATTATTTTTAGGATGGAGAATAAATCACATCTTTTTTCAGCACCCACTTTCTTAAAATTAAATAAGTCATTGATGCTAAATTTGGTTGCATTTGGTAGATTCCATTCAGAGTTCAACAATTTTTGTTCAGTAATTTTTTTCATTAAATTGTATTTTCAAGCGAAATTATTGGACTTAAAATATTCTTTCTCATGCATGGTAATTTTATAAAATTTCTACAAAAATATTGTATATAATTTTATAAAATTACTATACACTGAGCTGACAGAATATTCCTGTCAGTGTATAGTAATTCTCTGGCTTCAGATATTTTTTTGGTACAGAATCACAATCAAATTGCAGTACAAAATCAAAATGTAGCTGCCCCATATGAGTGACATTTAAAATTTATCAGAAGTAATATCCTGCATGATACTACCCAAGTAGCACGTGACGTTTAAAAGACGTCGCATTTCGGTTGCAAAAGTTGATACTTGGTCTTCCGTACAAAGACTACGTTTGATAAACGTTTGTTAAATGTTACATCCGTTACCGTTGCGATTTTGTCACATTCATTACGTTTGCTAAACGTTGCATTTTCGTCATGTTAGCAAGGTCACAGCTAATCTTTGGCGTGACATTACATTCAGGCAAAAAAGAACAAAATTATTTTGTTGATAAAACAGTAAGCTTGTGTATAATTGATAAAGATTATTGAATTCCTCCTTTTTTTTTTTTTTTTTGCTTATACGACTAGAAGATTTTATTCCATTGGTTTTCAAGCAGCTTCTGGTCTGCGGCTGCGTCGTTCTCTAACCTGCTGTTACGTCACTTGTACTACGGACGGTGAGTTATGGCAAGGCTGAGCTCGATCGTCCAGAGCTGCATGCCTAATCGATGGATTTTATCGTTCTTAAGGTGGACGTCAAGTAATTTTGCTTCCTATACTTCCAATGGAAAAACTTCTGTACACATTTTCTTCACAATTAATGCGTTCCCAAGGATGACAATTTGAACATCGATTAAAATAACTTCATTTCATAACTTGGAATACTTAATATTTTCTAAAACATAACTATAATTATGCAATCCAACATTTGTTTGTCTACTGACGTCATCAAAGTACATGTCGCGCCATCTTTTTTCTGATTTCAACACCACCAAAGGAAAAGTTATTGATTTTTAATATAATTATAGTTATGCTTTACAAAATATTAAGTATTCCAAGTTATAATATGAAGTTATTTTTAATCGATGTTCAAATTTTCATCCTTGAACACATTAATTGTGAAGAAATGTGTACAAAAGCTTTTCCATTGGAAGTATAGGAAGCAAAATTACTTGACGTCCACCTTAAAAGGTAAGTTCTTTTCTTGTTTCAATTCATAGGCTTCGATTTCGAAAACAATTCATGTATTCGCTTCGTAACTCGTGGAGATTCCCGTAACACGTGAAGACATTCATGTATTCGTTTCGTAACACGTGGAGGTAGGCTTAACACGTGAACACATTCATGTATTTTCTTAACAGGTATATATATCATCGACTGCATTTTAAACTAGGAGTAGTAAAGAATTTGTTAGATTTTCGGATCTAAACACAGCTGATTCGTTTTTAATTTTGTATTTTCATGAAAGAGTAACAAAAATATATTTCAAGGAAATGAAATTTTAGACCTTTTCATTTTTATGAGCTACTGAATATTTGGTTAGATTTTTAAATAACAAATGCAGCTAGTTGTAAAAGAAATTCTAATTCTTCAAATGTTTAGAGAGTATTGAATTTATACTTAATTACTCAAATGTGCTTCCGTGTAGCAAACATTGTTACAAACGCAGCTTATTGGTATGTTAGTTATAAAGGATACTCTATATTACTGTTATCATATATTAGATCAGCATTTCTTAAGGCTCATTCAGCCATTTTTTTTTGCAAGAAATATATTGTGTGTAGAGTAACAAACGGAATAAGCTGTTGGAGAGATACTTATTAAATCCAGAAAGCTTCAAGGTTGAAAAAAATTCAAAACCCACCCTGTACAGAGTCCTGTGGCCAAGAAGTATATTGTCAGTCACAATTCAAAGTCTACGTAAGGCACGCAAATTTTTTTTTTTTTTTTTTTTGAAAATGCACGTTTTATACCAGATGTGAATTAAGCTTACTGAAATCATAATGTATCTGTATCCAAATGGAATATATACAAATATCCAATGCAACATTTTGTTAGACTGTGGGAGTACACACTTACATTCAAATGTGCCCATCTCCCCTTCCACATATCAGAGTTGTGCCTATCAAATAATGAAGCAGAGGAATGCTATTGAACCTGTCACAGGCAAGGTGGCCAGTTGCTTTGCTTTTCCAGTTACAGTTTACTAAATTTTTGTTCAAATTTCAGGAATGCAGGGGTGGGAGAAGTTGGAAGCAGAGTTGTATAAAAATAAAATGTATCTGTGAACACAACCATTGAAACAAAACTTGCTGCAAACCTGCATATCACGATGACAATATAAGATAATTTAAAGAAACAATTAAAAAATAATTATTAGGACATTACAAATTCCGATGACGGCAAAATACAATTGAATATGTGTGTGAAATTGACCTTTATTGCAAAATATTGGATTATGAACCTCATAAAAACAAGAGAATTAAAAGAAACATTTTATACCCAGAAAACAGTTCCATTAATGAACCTTTAAAAATTATAAATAGTATTTTCAACAGCTTAGTTCAAAAATTACTGTGCTGCCCCCAGTGGCGCAGTGGTCTAAGCGATGGCCTGCCGCCCCGGTGGCGGAGTGGTCTAGCGATGGCCTCTGATCATTCGTCCGAACGGGGTCCGGGTTCGAATCCCGGTGAGGCATGGATGTTGTGTTTGTCTTACGGCACTGGCTCTCTCCCTTCCCTGGAACCAGTGACCCTAAATTAGGGACGGGCGACTGCTTATAGCCCGTTGAGTTGCTCACGGTGGTCGTTAAACCTCCAATCAAAAAAAAAAAAAAAAAAAAAAAAATAAGCGATGGCCTCTGATCATTCGTCCGAACGGGGTCCCGGGTTCGAATCTCGGTGAGGCATGGATGTTGTGTTTGTCTTACAGCACTGGGTCCCTCCCTTCCCTGGAACCAGTGACCCTAAATTAGGGACGGGCGACTGCTATAGCCCATTGAGTTGCTCACGGTGGTCGTTAAACCTCCAATAAAAAAAAAATACTGTCGACTTACAAATTACTTAAGGAAAAGATTTTACTTTAATAACTAGTTGCTGCAAGAGGAACCTGGCAATAAAATTTAAATTCCTTCTGTGTAAAGGAAACTTTTGATACAGTTCCTATGTACTGAGAAACAGGCCTTGATAAAATCTAGAGGCCACAAACGTCCAAATGTGCCCATATGAGCAAAATCTGCTAATAATTTGAAAACTATCGCGTGCGCACATACTTTTACATTCTACTACTTTGGTTGGAAGTATAGTTTTATGAGGATTTTTTTCTAATTTGAATTAATTTTCTCTCAACAATATTATTTTTGAACACATATCATTGCTCCTTTGTTTCTGTAATGCTTCAAAACCATCTTGATAGCTGTTTACTTTTGGTGCTACTGGTTTTGAATTTAATGTTCACTTTGAATTTTGTAGCTGTTTGTTCCCAAATGGCAAGAGTAATAGACCAATTTTTGTATTTGCTAGTTGAGTCTGTATCTTCAGATTTCTCTGAATGAATAATCTTTTCTAAGCAATTAAATTAGAGAGCCACAAACCAATATTTCTATTCACTGTCGGATTAATACTTTTCTGACTAGGCCAGTGCTTCCTAATTAGCCTTCCTCTGAATTATGGATCTCTTCTATTATCAGATCGTTAAGGGCAACAGATTAAAGGCTGGATCACGTAGCTACGCTGTGTAGAAAAGCCGTACAAACTGTCACAGTTTGATTGTACACATTTTTTTTCAGCAATGTATGTATGTATATATATATACTGGTCACAAAAAGTTAGGGATATTGCATGAAGTGAAGCCACGTAACAAACGCCAGAGTGTGTTTGCAAAAACAATTCAATGGTCAATTTCTGCTCACAACAAGTAGTACCACAATATAGACAAAAGTGTATATTCAGAGAATGTCCAAACCTCTGGATTTCAGTATCCAGTAACACTACCTATGTGTCGAAGAACGTCTTGACACCTACGAAGCATACTTGCAGTGACATTATTGATTAGTGTTTGGTGCAGTTAGTCCCATATTAGTCAACACATTACAGAGGTCTGCCAGTATACTGGGGTATGGAATGCGGTTATCTAAACGTTGCTGTATAGATTCCCAAATTTTCTTAGTAGTATTAAGGTCAGACCTGAGGTAGCTGTAAGGATTCGATCTTGTGGTTTTCCAGCCAGGGCCGGTCCAAGGGGTAGGTAGGCCAGGTGGTAAATGTGTAGATTAGCGTCCTAAATTATTTCATTGAAAAATTTTAGTACCTGGAAAAAGTGCGATGTACAGATTTTAGTGTATGGAAATTAATGTCAAATGGTGCAAAAATTGAATATTTTAAATGTGTTTTAAAGATATATTTTTTCGTAATATTGACCTGTGAGTCTGACGCTGTGAAGAGAAGCTGCGGTAGTCCTAATGTATTGCTACGGCAAAGAATGTGAAGCTTTGGTCCTTTAAAAGGAAGGTTTCTTGCTGTACCAAAATGATGGGCGGAAGAGTACAAGAGAAAGAGGTTATGTTGTTGGCAGGAGAGCAATAAATGTAGTGATACGCTACAGAAAATAGGTCCACAGCATCCACCCTTTATTTTGTTGTATCCTGTATGTTGTTGGCAGGAAAAACTGGGAAAAAAACTCTTCGATTTGCAAAAGATATGTATGAGTAAGATAGAAACTGACCTGCGAACAAGCTATTAACACAGGAGAACCAAAGGTGCAGTGACACAGCAAATCAGCTATGAATGGAAGCTGTTCAAACCAGAACCGAAAGTTATAGTTCCCCAGTTTCCTATACAACATAGAAAAGCATGTTAGTACTTTCTAACATGCTTTTCTACGTTCTTTCGCATACCACGAGTATGCGAAAGAACGAAAAATTTCTCAACATCGCTTTAAAAACAATGACAAAACATGAACGAACTATATTGTGTAGCGTATGAGTATAACACGGCTCGCTCTCGTGATAACAAAATACGCGCTTGGACTTGTAGTCGTCCGAGCGTGAATTAAACGCTGCAGCGAATCTTCCTTTCAATGAAGCTAAGCTTCACATCGTCGCCGTAGCGATGCACAGAGTCGCACAATATAGACGTACACGCGTACGCCATACGTGGATAGTTTGCAAATTATTAGCAGATTTTGCAGATAGTTTTTGCTTGTAGATTAAAAAAATAAAAATGTTATTACAGCAATTAAAACACTTAAGGTTTTACTAAGATTAATATATTTAATTCTATCCTAACGTGA
The DNA here is from genome assembly GCA_039090855.1 of Macrothele yani. Lineage (NCBI taxonomy): Eukaryota > Metazoa > Arthropoda > Arachnida > Araneae > Macrothelidae > Macrothele > Macrothele yani. Next base: position 129,231,089 of record CM077009.1, on the reverse strand, counting down.
GAATGTTCAACTATTTTTCACATCTTCCGATAGTTATTTTGTTTTTGCAGAAGTTTCTGGCCTCTTGATTTTATCAAGGCCTGTTCTCAATATATAGGAACTGTAACAAAAGTTTCGTTTACACAAAGATTTATTTTATTTTATTGCCAGGTTACTCTTGCAGTTGCCAGTTATTAAAATAAAATATTTTCCTTATATATTTTATAAGTACTATTTTTTGAATTAAGTTGTTAAAGATGCTATATATAATTTTTTGAAGGTTCATTAACAGAACTGCTTTTCTTGATATAAAAATTAGTCTCTTGTTTTTATGAGGTTCATAGTCCAAAAATGTTTAAGTTTTGGCCTTAAGGTCCATTTTACACACATTTTTGCGGATTCAGTCGTAATGTCCTTTTGCCCTCTCTGGAATCTGTAATGTTCTAATAATTATTTACTGTTATATTAATTTTTCTTTAAATTATCTCGTTCCATTGTTATCGTGATTTGCGGGTTTGCAGCAAGTTTTCTGTTTCAATGGTTGTGTATGCAGTCACATTTTATTTGAATGCACCTCTGGCGATGCATTAGGCCTACCGCAGCGTCTCTTCACAGCATCACTCACAGTTCAATATTATGATAGAAAATCTTTAAAACACATTTAAAATATGAAATTTCTGCACCATTTGCCATTAATTTCCATACTCTAAAATCTTTGTCACACTTTTCGAGGTACTGACATTTTTCCGACGAAATAATTTAGGACGCTAATATACATATTTACCGGCCAGGTAGGCAGCCACCAAATGGAAGGGATGCCCATAAATTTTCTTACATAGTAAAATTATCCGCTAACTTTTTTTCTTTTTCTTTTATGAGCTAGTCTGTATTTGCCACAAAAATGAAAGCTGAATACTCCTTTGTTGTTTCTCTGACACATGCAGAGTTCCTATATATATACCAACCAACAAGAAGCATTTTCAATTCTTGTGCGTTTTTTTTTTCTGAGAATTCTTCTCTGCTGCTTTTTTACGCATTTGGGTTTTCAGGGGGAAAAAATGAACCTTTTTTTTTTTTTTTTTTTTGTTCGTTCCTGATGTTTGTTGACATTTTTATATACACTGAGTGGCCACTTTATTATGACTACCTGACAGTTTTAAGCAAATGAGCTATGGCTGCACGCTGTTGCCGCCAGAGGGTGAGGCCAGTATAAAAAAGAAAGCTTAGTGCTTGCGACAGTAGTAGAAGTGATTTTTGGGTGACGAGATGGGTAAAAAATGCAATTTGACGGACTTTCAACGTGGGACGATTGTAAGAGCTCGGAGCCATGGAGCGAGTATCACTGAAACCGCCGCATTCATGAAATGTTCCAGAGCCACTGTTGTTAAAGTGTTTAAAGACTGGACTGTCAGCCAAAAAACTGGGTCTCTACGTGCAACGTGTGGTCGTCTAGTGACTGCTCTCTCCGGGCGGACCGGAGTGTCCAGACTGGTAATAGGCAACAGTGCAGCAATTACAGACCATCTTAATCAAGGATCCCTCAAATGATCTGTGCACGCACTGTTCGCCGTACACGGCACGGATGGGATATGGCAGAAGGAGGCCTGTTCGAACACCTTTGCTGTCTGCAGTTAACAAGAGAAAATGTCTCCACTTCGCACAGGAGCATAAGGATTGGACAGTCGATAATTGGAAAAAAATTATTTGGTCCAATGAATCACGTTTTCAGTTGCACCATGCCTATGGCCGAGTGAAAATTTGGCGGAAACAGCACGAAAGCATGGACCCCAAATGCATTGCTACAACCCTTCAAGCTGGTGGAGGCAACGTTATGGTTTGGGGAATGTTTTTCTGGCATGATTTGGGCCCTTTAATTCATGTTGATCAACGTCTGACTGGCACATCATATCTAAACATCGTTGCAGACCAAGTACATCCTGTCATGTGGATGGTTTATCCCAATGGCGATGGCTACTTTCAACGAGATAATGCGTCTTGCCATAGTGCTCGTATTGTACAGGATTGGTTTCAGGAAAATGCCGGTTAGTTTACTTTGCTTAGCTGGCCCCCACAATCTCCAGATCTCAACCCCATTGAGAATTTGTGGGATGAAGTTGAACAAGCCATCAAACAGCTGGATACACAACCCTGCAATTTCACACTCCTGGAAAGTGCTATTCATCAAGCATGGTCTTAGATTCCAAAAACCACCTATCAACATCTCGTGGAGTCCATGCCACGAAGAATCTACATCGACGTAGTATTAAAGGCAAAAGATGGCCCAACGAAGTACTGAGGGGGTGGTAATAATAAAGTGGCAACTCAGTGTATAACAATAAGGCTTGAGTGACAAGCCTTATTGTTACGTACATCTTGGAAATAAATCCCAAATTCCCACAGCCTAGGGTAAAGCGGGAAAAAAACACTTTTTACTATGAAAACTGCAACACAAAGCTCCTACAGATTGCGAACCATATATATATCAATGGTTTTCTATCCACTCACTGATAGCGCATTGTTTGCCATTCAGGAAAGATTTACTCAGTTGCAAAACCTTTTCAACGCTTCAGGTTTCCTTTATAATTTGAAGAAATTGCCTGACAGGGGATTCTTTAAAAGAAAAGTGTATTCAGTTAGAAAAATTCCTTAAGGATGCTGACAGTGAAGAAAAAGATATCGATGGGGAGCAACTGTTTTAAGAGCTGAGGCATTTGCAAGCACTTATGAGCAAATGCAGCTCAGCTACTACAATAGAAGCTCTAAACTTCATATTCCAGTATGATATGGTTCATTGTTATCCCAACAGTAGGATTTGCTTTCGAATATTGCAATTCCTGTCTGTAGAAAGCGGGAAAAGAAGTTTTAATAAATTAAAGCTGATAAAGACTTATTTGAGATCTACAACGATGCAGGAACAGCTATCGGCTTTATCCATCATTTCTATTGAAAACGATATTGCACCAAAAAAATTTCTGAAGCAAAGAGGTTTTTGCAAAGTAAAGCCAGACATGAAAGTTTCATGTAAATAACACAAACAACTATGTATGATTCAGTCATTTTGTGAGTAAAATTATCATTATTATATTGGACTATTTATTTGTAGCATAGCATATAATAGTGAGTTAGTGACATATCTACTGAGCATGCGAAGTTGAGATTAGAGCTATTTGCTGTGTTTGGGTCCATACTGCAAAAAAAAAAAATGGGGGGGGGGATCAAAGGAGTCTTTCTGGCTGTCGGGAAAAAAACAGAAAAAGTTGAATGCCATGATGACAGCACTTTCAATAGGTTTCTTCAGTGGTTTAGCTTTTTTTCTCTTCCTTTTTTTTTTTTAATAATTTTCATTCCAGTTAATTGTAACTGAAGCTTGTGCTCATTTTGGATTTTCACTTTACTAGTAACTTGTTTTTCAGTGTTTACTTCCCTTTTTGTTTCTTCTTGCTTGATTCTTAATATATATAAAGATAAATTAAAATTTGGGGGTATATCATAATTCATAATAAAATTTTATAAACATAATTTACCAGCACTAATGAGGGCAAACTTTTGAATGTGATTTACATTAAGAAATAATAGGGCATTCAAAACAGTTGAATTATATAAAGAAATTGCATAAATGATTTTTTCTTTTTAAATTTTACTCAGGTATGGTTATTCATGGCTCTAGTTAGGAAAGTTAGGGATGTTATGCAAAACACAGATGAGTGTAAATTAAGTACAACCTCCTGTAGCTTTAAAACTTGAGCTTATATCCCTCAGATCAGTATTTCCCCTCCTACCAGTAGATCTTTCTGTAGAGTACAACTGGATCACCCTGTGAAAGTAAACCAAGTTGGTGACTTCACCAAGTTGGTAAATATAATATTAGTGGAATTAAAGGATTAAACCATGTGTGAAATTATAGAATAAATAAGCAACATTTATTCACAATTAAATAATTTATTTTAAGATCTATAGTTTTGTTGAGCCTTTAGCTCGGCTTCATCAGGACAAAGGGAGCATAAACATTCATATGTGACATCATCAGGTAGTTGATGATCACGGATTTTGGTGAATTGTCTCCATGCAATTGAAAGAAATAGAGTAGGTGTCATGTTGTTGACAAGTCATAAAGAAAAGTCATGGAAACAAATTGGTGTTTTCTACCCATGTATATCGTGCAGTACATCTATGCGTTACAGAGGATTCCTTGCAGAAAAAGCTAGATTTTTGCCGCCGCAGTGGTCTAAGCACTGGCTTATGACTGTTCGATTCTTCCAAGTGGGTTGGGTTCGAATCCCGGTGAGGCATGGATGTTGTGTTTGTCTTACGGCAGTGGGTCTCTTCCTTCTCTGGAACCAGTGACCCTAAATTAGGGACAGGCGACTGCTTATAGCCCATTGAATTGCTCACCATGGTCAGTAAACACAAAAACAAAAAAATAAAAAAAAGTTATGATTTTTTTTTAAAGAAATTGTGGCACACACAGGATATAGATTGATATAGATTGTCCTTTTGTTGTAGACAAAGCTGTCCAGAAATTTAGGAACTTTCAAATGTTTAAATTTCAAAGTTATTTTGAAATCTATAAACAAGGCAAATTTTTGTGGATCAAAAGACTACGTTGAAGACATAACTGGGGAATTTATCACATCGCTTGTGAATGTGGACTTTCATGTATAGGACAGATCCGTAGAGCTTTTAAGTTTGCATGTGAAGGAACACATGACTTACATATGGAACTGAAGAAGTCGTCTATAGCCCAACATTGTCATGAAAATAACCAGATTTTTTAAATGCTACGCTTATTGATAAACCTGATTTGACTATCAAGCTTAATATATTAGAAGCTTTCCACATCTAGTGCAACTGCTCATGGCTTGTCAACGACATGACATCTACTAGATTTCTTTCAAACACGTGGAAACAACTTGCCAAAAGCAGTGACTGTCAGAATGCTGATGATGTCACGATGATTTGAACGTTTGCACTCCATTTGTCCTAATGAAGCCAAGCCAAATGCTCAGTGAAACTACAGTAGATTTAAAATCTTAAAATAAAATATTTAATTGTGAATAAACATTGCTTATTTAAAATATTCTATCTCTACAGCCCAACTATTGAAGTCATAAAATATATTTGGGAATTACTTGGAGCAAAAACATAACGTACAAGAGCATTAACCAGAAAAGAAATCATGTGTTTCTTTGGAAAAAAAAAAAATAACCGTTTGCAGTGGGTGTTTTTTTTGGGGTTTTTTTTTTTTAAGTAACCCCCCCACACACACACCTGTTTATTGGGGGGGGGGTAAAATCCTGCTTGATCTGCAGCATTTCCATTCGGTAGAAATTTTGTGTGTAGCTAGCTTGCAAAACTCCTAAAGCAGCAACTGCATCAATCTGCCGTACACCTGCATGTAACATGTCAACAGCCCTATTTCTGATGTCAATACTTAAATGTCGTCTGGACATCTTTTCAAGTTAATCCTACTCTGAAGGAAATGCATTCAGCAAACTTGTAGTCCAAGCAGTGAAACGACCTGTTTTCTACTTCTCGGAAGCTACTTTTATCGGAGCTTGCACACACACACACACACACACACACACACACATGATGTGTCATCATGATGCTAATTTATGCTGATAACCTATCTCCTGTAGTCACTATATATGCATATCACCATGTTTCCCTTTTGAAACCATAATATCCCAAACTTTTTGTGAGTACTGTATATATATATATATATATATTTTCTTATGATTCAGAATACATGAATTGTGTTTGAAGCCTATGAAAATAATGAAATGAATGCATGAATTGTTCATTTGTTTCATTATAACTTTTTGTGACCACCTATGAATTGAAACAGAAAAATAACTTATACATTTTAGGAACTTGAAGTTAATGTTATGTACAGAAATAAAGAGAAGAGCACAGCACAATGTCAGAGTACAACAACAAATGGCATTAATGAACAACCAATAGAAGAAAATATTTTTTCTGGTTGGCCAAACAATGCAAAGAGTTACTCGTGAAATGAGTATACATGAGTAGCAACAGAATTTAACCCAAGAAAGAACAAACTAGATTGGGTGGCTGTTTTCATATCTTATTTGCATACAAATTTTTGAAAAAGGTGTTTCAACATGCATAATCAATTGATTCTTACAATTATTTATATGCTACGTACTGTTTGTTACACAATAGGACCCTCAAGCGGAAACTAAAAATTGCAATTTCTAAGCACAAGATATAAACTAGGGACATTACACTAAACAAACTTCCTGAAATACTAAGACATAACCAACCAAAAATTAAGTCTAAATTCGCAAACTAGTGAAAAAAAGATTAAGAACCAAATACACATGGGTTGAAAAAATACAAAGCAACTAACATACCAAAATAAAAGGCTCCTCTGTAAAAATACAGAAAAAATGATAAAGAAACATAAACTGAGATATAAATACACAGATCTGCAGCAGAAACACAGATAGCCTTTAGCTACACTTAAAAGAAAAATTAAAAACAAAGCTGTGAAAGTACTACTTGATTTATCTCCCAGCATTATTTCACCTCACATTTCTAATAATCTATCAGCTAAATTTCAGATGTGTCCAAAAAACTCTTAAATGAACAACACAACTGACTCAGTTTTATGTTGCAATAACTTAGATGTTAGTGGTATTAAAATGTCTACTTTATGTTCAGTTAAATATGAGCAACTGAATTTTCAAGAAAATTGCAACAGCCACAACGAAGCCAGTGAAATGGACTTGAGTCAAAACATAGTTTGTGAAGTCGTATACCTTGTGAACAATAAATATACAGGGTGTCCGAGAATTATTGGACACAGTACAAAATTATGTAAAACAAAACATTAAACAGATAGAAAGAAACTGACTGTACTAACTTACAATGTAACTACACATGTTAATAAATTTCGATGTAAGATCCCTTGGTTGCTCGTAGTACGTCCAAGCGATACTCGATTTCATGCCATGTATTGCCAAGCATCTGAAAAGATATGGAATTAATAGCAGCTGTGATATGCTGCTTCAGTTCCTGCAAATCAGTACAAGGTGTCTGATAGGCAGGATCCTTCACATAACCCCACATGAAATAATCCAATGGAGTTAGATCTGGGGAGCGAGGAGCTACGGAATGGGACCACCATGCCCAATCCATCTGTTGGGGAAATGCTCATTTAGGCACTTACGTACACACATTGACCAATGCGAAGGCATGCCGTCTTGTTGGAAAACGACGTCATATCTTTTGATCTGGGGTATAGGGAAATTTTCTAACATATCCAAGTAAATGTCACCATTTATGGTTTTTTCACAGAAGAAAGGGCCAATCACTTCTCTTTTTTATAGGGCGCACCACACATTAACTTTTGGAGAATCACGTTCCAGTTCAATAGCAGCATGAGGCGGTTAACTGCCCCATATCCAAACAAAACATAGTTTACGAAGTGAAACAATACCTCATTCATGAAATGTGGATTAATCACTAAAAATTACAGTACTTAGAAAGTTTTTATAGTTTCCCACTTGATTCAGCATATCCACAGCAAAATCGTATTGCAGAGTGTGATTATTTGCATGCATCTTTTGCACTATTTGAATTTTATAAGCATGAAACTAATTTCTTGTGCAAGATATCATGAACTGTCTATTTTGGAATGCACAGTTCTCTGCTTGCTTTATGAACGGATTTCCTGGGGCTTCGTCGGAAACTTTCATAGCTTGGTCAACCATCTCACCTCTGACGCTAGGCCTACCGGTTCCTCCACGATGTTCCACATTGCCAGTTTCTTTAAACTGTTTCATTCACCGCTTAGTTGAATTTGTTGACGGAGGATTACAACCATACTCTAAACGGTACCGTCTTTTAACTTTAATGACAGACTTTAATTCCGCAAACCATAACACACACATCGCCTTCTGCTGTATGGATGACATGACTACTGATTGCGCATTTCTCATAAATTCCTCATCAGGCCACACCTTGCGCCATCTATTGGATTCTGGGAGTAACAATTCTGCAATACAAAAATATAGGAACCATGTTAGTAATATGTGACATAGAAAAACAGACAATGCTCATAGTTTTTTTTTTTTGTACATAATTTTGTAATGTGTTTAATAATTCTTGGACACTGTATAATGGTGAGAGATTGTGTTGCACTAGTAACTGTGATAGAAATGCTTTCTTTTTTATAACATTACTTTCCTGACAAAGTCATCCCTTATAAAGCTTCAACAAAAATAAGTGATAGTAAAATAACTATTAGGAACAAGAAAAGTTTTGTGAAGGGGCATTCATATGATGAAAATGATATTTTATGATATGATGAAAATGATTTTTTAGGTTAGCTAAGAACTTCATTTATTTACCTCCAAATTTTTGTAGACTAGGTAACAAGACTGTATACAACAGATTATCATGGCAGCTTTAAGATAAGCATTACCGTAGTCCCTCTTACAGAGCACAAACGTTACTAAAACGGTTTTGCTACGTTATGGAAACGTCGTTTAAACGGTTTTGCTACGTTATGGAAAAGTTTGTTTTCAATGTAATATGCAAAGTAAAAGATTTGAAGAGTGATTCCATATCAACTCAACACAATTTGAAGGCATTTTTTATCTCACCATCTCAGATTTTAATGAAATTTGGTACATAGGTGGCCTCTGTATAGATTAAGAAAAATATCAAATTTCATCGTCATATAGCCACCGGTTTTGAAAATACAGCTATATAAAATGTCCAAAAACACCCCAAAATCAGAAGATTGATATGTTTTTAAATTATGATTGCAGCTCCCCTAATTAAGATAGAGATGGGAAAGGTATCTTTTTGTAGTATTTTTTATGCTCTTTTATTTGATGTACAACAAACACCATAGGGGTTAAGATTTAAAAAAAAATTAAAATTAAAATTTTGAATTTTTCAAAATGCGACACCAAAAAATTTGAAATTTTTTAAAAACAATCTATGTGTTTGGTATTTGATTACGTGAGTTGTAACTTGGGATGATAATGGGTTTACTTAAAAAGCTATATTCAAATTTAGCCTAACACAAGAGTTTAATGAAAAAAAAAAGGAAAAAAACATGTAAACTGAAAATAAATTTGGGCTAAATCTCAAAAGTTTCATTAATAACAATAGATATAGTACTTTTGTTATTTAAAACTATTTATTTAATCAATGTTTTATTTTTAATTGATTTGTTTAAAATCTGAGACTACATGGGTTTAAAAATTTTATTAATTTCATTATTCAGAATTTGTAATAATTCACAATTCAATACAAAAAAAATAAACAGACTTTAAAAAGTAATTTCAATTACTGCTCAAGAAACACATCAAAATAATAATAACATATGGCATTGAATTATTTACATTTATGCAAATTATATTCCTAATCTTAAACTTAGATCGTCACTTTAAAGCAGAATCTTCTAAAATTAAAAAAAAAAGTTGCATCATTGTTTTGAAGTGAAATCACACGTGTAGATCCTTGATATAGTCTTTAAAAGCTTCAATAGTTTGGTGTATTTCTGTTTCAGAGAGATTGTAGAGTCTTCCTGTCGGAGTCAAAGGATTTACTTTACACACGAGGTAACTTACAGGAAGCTATAATACATCTTGTGGGCTAGGGTAGGAAAAGGATGTAGATGGACCAGCTGGATGTAAAAATGAGACCTTAACTTCGTTCTCACTCTCTTCTTTTGGTAGAACATATGCTACCCACCAGTTGTTTTCATAGATTATGGTTATGTAACCACTCGTTTCTGTTATTTGCAGTCTGTCTTGTAATGCTGATACTTTTTCAGTAGCTGACTCGTTTGATTCCGAGAACATCTTCACTTTTATTTTTGAATTACTCAATGGGATAGGAATAAAAGCATGAAGTTTCTGGGTACCTTGTATTGTTAGAGACTTGCTTAGGCGATTTTCCAAAAATTGGTCTGTTTCTATGTATTCTTCTTGACTTACATATGTAAAGTTTGCCACAAAAATGTTCTGAATTGCCCATTCGTACAACTGAAAGGGTGTTTGAATTTGATTCTCGTAAGGGCGTTGTAAGCTGGCTTTGGCAGCTAACCTTTTCACCGTTCCACCAACGCCATCACATGGCCCCTTCCCGTGTGCTGTTGCTGAAAAATGCCATTCAGCATAAATGTTGAAGTCATCTTGATGGAAACATAAAAGTTTGTGAAAAAATTTCCGATTTTTGCACTGGGCTGCAGACCCGTCAGAGAAATAGTACATTTTTTTTGACGCTGTTGTCACCAAACTTACTTTTCAAGAAGTTAATAAGGTTTTTTTTTTTTTTGGAAGCAGTACAGTGTAATTGTGTTGTGCTCTAAACATTCAGAAATTACTACAAAACTTGCATGTTCAGTCTTTTCTGTTTTGTAATAGATGACCAATGGGTGGACTGTGGCTTGCCCACTGGTCCAGTGATAGCTCTGGGCTTCATCTTGAAGAAGAAAACTATAATTTTTAGCAAAATCACAAATGATGAGAAATTCTGAGTCCTTGAGGTTTTCCTTAGTACTACTATTCATAAAAGAGCTTTGCTGCTTAGCAATGAAGTAATGTCTGACCAAAGCAGACAGTTTTTCGCAAAACAAATCAATAAAATTTGAAGTTGATTTTTTTAATGTCTCCAAGTTGCATCTATCAACTGTAATCCATTGGCGAAAAGTTAGTTTTTCAACCAAGTTCTCAAAACCGTGTTCCCAGAACAGGTGGGACACTTCCCCAAATGACAATCTATGGAAGTAGGGTTGCATAATACTCTTGCAAGACAATGTTTGTAGGAAGATAATTGTCCATTCGTTAGTGAACCAATTCTTGCATTTTCCGTCATCAGTTTTACATTTTGGTGTGTGGTGCAAACACATACCGTATGAGTACCACTAGACCCTACCAGGACACGGTTTTTTGGTCTGAGCTCTGCGAATTTGGAAAAACTGACTTTCGTGCTTGCAAATTGTCAAATTACATAAAATCAGCCTGTTTGACAAACTTTATCTCCGTTTTCAGTCCTAACAGAAACACAATCTTTCATTCCAGGTAAAACCGGACTAATTTCATCACTTTGGTAAAACGATCATACTACAACTACTTCAGAAGAGAGAGACTTACCTGGTTTTCTATTAAGGCTTTCCAAAATTCCTTTCTCCTTCAGAATTTTTTTTTTTATTGTCTTACCATATAATTAGGAGCATTGAATTCTTACATGATTTTCCTAACACTCCATGACTCTGGTAAGCAAGTCAAAATCATCAACTGTTTATCTCTAGTGCAGTTAGAAAAATTACTTTTAAGATTGTCCATAAGAGAGTCGTGAAGTATTTCATCCTCATCATCAGATGATTCTTGAATATTTGTAAAAAGCTTCCGTTTCATAGCAGAACTGATTTTTTGAATTTTTGGTTGAAGCATAACATTTAGATTTTAGCTTTTTCTTATTGACAGCTGATTCACCCAATTCATGGAGCGAAGTATTCAGTGTTTCAATTACTTCTGACATAGATGCAAAATTTTCGTCCATTTTCTCATCAGCACAGGTTTCATTTGCTTCTTGACTAATTATTAAAGTTTTCAACTGCTTTCTGCAAGAATCACAAATTTTAGTCTCCTTTGATAAGTCATCAAAATTTTCCAACATCCAGTCTGTCACATTTCTATATGGATTGAAACATTGTATTAATGCATATCTTGTACTTTCCATTGTTGATTATTTGTGCATAAAATGTAAAATTAAAATAGTAAAATAATTGCCTCCCATTACCTGTTCTTTTTATTTTTCTTAAAAAAATCCTGCACAGCTTCAATTTATAAAAGTCTAGTTTCAAAACTGAAAAGGATGTACTTTATTCAATTAAAGTTTTCAACCACAAAAGTTTTCAAACACATATCACTTTCACTGCAAGAAACACATGATCACCATCAAAACCTAAAGCAGACTGAGAAACACTTCTGATCACCATCAAAACCTAAAGCAGACAGGTCTGCAAGGTAGGAATGCAAGTTGCTGTTTGTTGGGTCTTGTTACCAATGATCTAAACAACAGAATCAGTTTTTTAAGTCTGAACATGCAGAGTTTTGTCCAAACAAAATGTAGCCTACAGTATAACTGCACAGTCTTTATTTTTTTATATTGTATTGGGAATTATTACAAATTCTGAATAATGAAATTAATAAAATTTTTAAGCCCATGTGACTCAGATTTTAAACAAATTAATTAAAAATAAACCATTGTTTAAATAAATGGTTTTAAATAACAAAAATACTATATTGTTATTAATGAAACTTTTTAAAGATTTAGCCCAAATTTATTTTCAGATTACATGTTTTTTTATTTATTTATTTTTTCATTAAACTCTTGTGTTAGGCTAAATTTGAATATAGCTTTCTAAGTAAACCCATTATCATCCCAAGTTGCAACTCATGTAATCAAATGCCAAATATATAAAGATTGTTTTAAAAAAATTTCGAATTTTTTGGAGCGTCACATTTTGAAAAATTCAAAATTTTAATTTTAATTTTAAAATTTGAATTTTTTTAAATATTAACCCCTATGGTGTTGTACATCAAATAAAATAGCATAAACAATACTACAAAAAGATACCTTTCCCATCTCTCTATCTTAATTAGGGGAGCTGCAATCACAATTTAAAAACCCATCAATCTTCCGATTTTGGGGTGTTTTTAATACTTTTTATAGCTGTATTTTCAAAACCGGTTGATATATGACGATGAAATTTGGTATTTTTCTTAATCTATATAGAGGCCACCTATGTACCAAATTTCATTAAAATCTGAGATGGTCAAGTCGTTGTGTTGAGTCGATACGGAATGACCCAAGAACGAAATAGAAACGTTCTAACGTTTTGCAACGGCACACGTAAAGCCAAAAAAAAAAAAAAAAAGTCTTGAAACGAATATAACCTTCGATAAAAGGTTGTGGTAACATTTTTTGCGACGTTTGACGTAATACACAAAGGACAGCAATGTTTAATAGAGGAAATTTAGACGTTGATTAACCGTTGCTGTTACATTTACTAAACGTAATACAGAAAGGAAAAATACGTTGTAAAATCGAAAAGAAAACGTCGCTAAACGGCGGTTAAAACTGTTTCTCAACGTAATAAAGAGGGCATATGACGTTTAAATAACGTCATTTAAACGTTGCTAAACATTCTTAAAAACGTTTCTCAACGTCATAATGGAAAGAATATGACGTTTAAATAACGTCATTCAAACGTTGCTAAACGGTTGTTAAAACCGTTTCTCAACGGCATAATGGAGGGAATATGACGTTTAAATAACGTCATTCAAACGTTGCTAAACGGTTGTTAAAACCGTTTCTAAACGTAATAAGGGAAGGAATATGACGGTTAAATAACGTCATTCAAACGTTGCTAAACGGTTGTTAAAACCGTTTCTAAACGTCATAATGAAAGGAATATGACGTTTAAATAACGTCATCTAAACGTCTTAAAAACAGTGCTATAACGTTATAACAACGGTTGAAAAACCATTGAATCAACGAGACGTATTAGCGTTTTATAAACGTAATATTGTGACGTTTTTTCAACGTCTCGCCGAACTGGTTTTAAAACGTTTTACAAACGTTTTTGTGCTACTTGGGTACTTTATTGCTATTTTACAATTATTTCACATGAAAATTATGCTTCAGATTCATCGTATGTTGTACCATGAAACTGGACAATCACGGTACAGTTCATTACATTCTTTGCTAATCTTCGGCTTTACCCTAATGTATTAGACGTTGATTGAAATTTAAGACAACATATCATTTTGTCCTCAATTTCGTTCTCAGAAATCTGGTCATACATACCTTGAGTTTTTTCTCTTTCACGTTCTTTTTTATTTTGTAGACGAAGTTTTATTTAATAGTCCCCATTTTTCAAATACTGACTTATATATTGTACTACTTACACAAGTACATAGATCTATCAAACCGCTATTTAAGTACGGCGTATGTCCCAATATTTTTTTTATTAAATTGATATGTGTATCGACTAAGTAACGAATTATTTAAATATATATATTAAATAATTTTTGTTTTCTTTACTTACGCGTAATGCATGAAGTGCAGTAGCACAAAGTTTAAAGTAGTAAATGTCTGTATCTAAATGGATAAAATGGTCTATATCAAAATGGATAGCCATCGTTCTTTTACTTGAACAAATCTATTGACGATATCTTCGGAACTGATGCATATATCCTTATGGATGTTCATAAGAGGCAAGCCGGTTAACCTCTCTTGCCCAGCAGAGTTTCGTGGTCTAAGCAGTGGTCTAAGCGATGGCCTCTGATCATTCGTCCGTAAGGGGTCCGGGTTCGAATCCCGGTGAGGCATGGATGTTGTGTTTGTCTTAGGGCACTGGCTCTTTCCCTTCCCTGGAACCAGTGACCCTAAATTAGGGACGGGCGACTGCTTATAGCCCATTGAGTTGCTCACGGTGGTCGTTAAACCTCCAATCAAAAAAAAAAAAAAATAAAAAAAAGAGTTTCGTAAGTACAAATGTATGTTTTCAAACGTCTGAGGGATGGAAAGGTTCGTTCCGGAGTACTAGTTGAAACAGGAAGAGTACTGAATTTAACAGGAAATGAACATTCGGGAAGATTTTTGTTACAGTGAGACAATGCTTCAATGGCTGTACTAGGTCGTTCATTTCTCGGTATGGTGTTCTATTTTATTTTCCACAAATTCATCTCTGACGTGACAGAATCATTATCCGGGAAGCATTTAAGCAAACCTTACGTTGATACTGGACTGGGGAAATTTCAGCCAATCAGAGGGCGGTATTCAGCTTCAGTGCGGACACATATGGGTGGGGCTTATTTTCATGTGTCACGTGGAATTACTTCTGAGATACGATCTGAACGGCTTTGGTTTATGTGATTTCATGTCATTTTCACGTTTGCTGCCTTTCGGATTAAAAAATAAAAGAAATTTACATGCATAAACATAATAAAGACATACACAAACAAACAAATAAATATATAAATACAAAACTATAAAGATGAGTGGTAAGGTAAGTTTTTTTTTTTTTTAATTCTGTAACGGTTATTTCATATCTTAGGTAACAATGTGAAATGTAGAATGGGTAAATGTGTAAATTAGGGTCCTAAATTATTTCGTCCGAAAAATATTAGTACCTGTGAAAAGTGCGACGTACAGATTTTAGAGTATGGAAATTCATGGTAAATGGTGCAGAAATTTCATGTTTTAAATGTATTTTAAAGATTTTTATCGTAACATGTTCCTGTAAGTGCGATTCTGTGAAGAGACGCTGCGGTAGGCCTAACGCATAGCTACCGCGACAATGTCAAGCTTTGCTCCGTTAAAAGGATGGTACGTTGCTGCATCGAAATGACCGGCTGAAGAGTACAAGAGAAAGCGGTTACGTTGTTGGGAGGAGAGCGAAAAATGTTGTAGTGATAGGCTACAGAAAATAAGTCCAGATTATCCACAATTTATTTTGTTGAATCCTATACGTTGTTGGCAGGCCAAACTGGAAAAAAGCTCTTTGATTTGCAAAATGCACGTATCAGTGAGATAGAAACTGACCTGCAAACAAAGTATTAACAGGAGAAGAAAACCTGCAGTGGCACAGCAAATCAGATACGAATGAAAGCCTTTCTAAGCAGAACAGAAAGTTATACTTCTCCAGTTTCCTGTACAAAAGAAAACAACTTTCTACTTAGATTCAGGGAATCATGTGTAAAACCAGGGGCGGCTCCTGCTGGGGGCTGCAGCCCCCCTCCCATATATTACGAAGCACATGTTATAATTTTTTTCTCTCCTTCTTGCCGTTCATAGTTACCTGACGGCCTAACCTTATTTAGTTTTCCCGTACATTGTACAACTGCAATATACGCAATGCGCGAGACTGCAAAATTCGCAGCTCTTTATCTAAAGAGCGTGGCGAGGGGCTAAAATTCCCGTATGTAACATCTGTGTGTTTAAATTTGCAAGGTGGGGATACAACTTCACCGGGACTGGTATCTCTGCAGCCCTCGCTTCGAAATCTCTTTTCATTGGCTGCCGTAAAAACACTTCGTGGCTCGTGATGTCGATCGCCTGGGGGTAGAAATAACTTGGGCTGGGATCAGAAAGTGTAATGAAGGGAAGTGTCCCTCTCTGAACCCCCTCTGCAATTGCCGTTCCCCAAAAGCTTTGGAAGACTGAAAGGTGTGTGTGTGGGGGGGGATCACTTCAAGGCATTCCTTGTTTTTCATCGGAGATTGCAGTTCTTGCAGCCCTTAGTACTAAACCCGTTTTCACTTGCTGCCGTAAAAACAGTCCTCGTGGTGACGATCGCCTAGGGGGTAAGCTGGACGGGTAGGGCGCATAGGGCGATGGTGGTAAATAGAGAAATGTCTCACTCAGAACCCGTTTTGCGATTCGTCTTAAGCTTTGGGAACATGAAAGAGAAGCGAAGGGGGTCACTCCAATATATTCCTTTCTTTGTTTCTCCGGAGAAGAAATGTTGATTGTTTGACATCCGCATTAGCTGTCAGGTTACTTTTGCTGTTCGAGAGTTCAGTTCGAAACGTTATTGTCCCTTGAGTGTCATTAAGTTCTGTAGTTAGTATGGCGCAAACTGTGGAATATCTGAAGCGGAGTCAGTTTAACAATTTGACATTTCAAGAAAAATTAGACTTGAAAAACTTTGGTTGACCGATGCCTGATTTGAAAATAACGCAAATAGCACATAGCCAAAATAAAAGCTATCAGCGTAATTTTAACACTAAGGTGTACATGGAAAATGACTGGATTTGTGGATGCGAAGTCTTAAACTCCCTGTTTTGCTTTCCATGTATGTTGTATGGTGGGGACTCTGTGAGGACCAAAACAAGTGTGAACGACTTAAAAAACTCCGTTAAAAAATGTAAAAGCATGAAAATTCTACGAAGCACATAGAAAGTTCAGTGGATTTCGCGATGTTGGGGAGTGTCCATATTGCTACGCAAATGGATAGTGCGTACAAATTGAGTATTGAACGTCACAATAAGGAAGTCGAGAAAAACAGGTCAGTGTTATAAAAAATTATTGATTGCATCAAATTTTGTGGAAATCACGAGTTTGCACTAAGGGGACAAGATGAAACATCGGAATCCTCTAATTCCGGAATATTTCGAGGTTAACTTGATTTTGCTAGTCAGTTGGACCCAACAGTCAGGGAACATTTGGAGAATTTAACACTCTTCAAGGGCACATCAAACACAATCCAAAATGAGCTTTTGGATTGTATGTTAGAAATTCCACGCCAACAAATAAAACAGGAAACCGATTCTGCACAGTTTTTGTCCATTATGGCAGATGAAACCACAGATGTATCGGGAATAACACAAATAGCAATTGCATTCCGATATGAGTTGGAAGGTTGCGCTGTCGAGCGTTTCTTGGGCTTTTATAATCCTTCTGGGCAGGATGCTGCTTCCATTTCAGGATGCCTTCTAAAAGTGTTGGAAGAAATATTTCCCAATGAACCTCAGAAATTAATAGCACAGAGCTATGATGGTGCAGCTGTGATGAGCGGTGCAACTTCAGGTGTCCAGGCCAGGGTGAGACAGATATATCCTAATGCTTTTTATATTCATTGCTATGCTCATCAGCTAAATTTAGTAATGGAGAAAGCCGCATCACCAAACACCAAAGCCAGGATTTTTTTTTTCAAACTTATCGGGAATACGTACATTTTTTTCACGTTCACCACAAAGATTAGCAGCTCTTAACACCGTAGTTGGAAAGGAAATTCTACACTCGGTGACGACCGTTGGAATTTTAATATTCGTACTGTGAATTCTGTTTTCGAACAACAAGTCAATCTATTGGAATGTTTTCGATCACTCAAGGAAAGTAGTACATCTCCAGCAGTTACAATAAATGCTGCAAGTGGGCTTGAACCGGCTATTGAAAGATCCGGAATTTAAATTTTGGTTGACATTTTTTTCATAATCTTATGCCTCACGTAGACATATTGTACCACCAATTGCAGAATCATCACACGGATGCAGTGAAGACAAAACATTGTGTTTCAGCTTTCATTAACACTGTGCAGAACATAAGGGCTCATATGCCGACTGACAATACAGACTGTTCTGAGGACGAAACTCCGATACAGACTGTTCTGAGGACGAAACTCCGATACAGACTGTTCTGGAGGACCTCCTCCAAAAACGAGACGGGTCGAGCAGAACAACACTATCAGAATAGTTGCCGCAAAAGAAGTATGTGATCTAATTACCATTCAAGCCACTGAACGGTTTCATTTCACAGATCATCTTGAAGCTGCCAAACTTTTTTACCTGAAAATTTTGCCAGTAACGCTAAGCAGTTTCCAAACCATGAGATGGGCATTGCAGTAAAACGTTTTGGAGTGCTAGAAAAGGAAAGCTGTATTCGGAGCTCAGCGGGTTGTATAACCGAAGCGATTTCCACAATATTACAAGTGCGACTCAATTGTTACAGTTCATGCTGAAAAATAATTTGGAAGCATCCTTTTCGGAAACAGTGAAACTTCTTCGCATCTTAGTTACTATCCCAATGACCACATCAGAGCCAGAACGTTGTTTATCGTCCCTCAAGAGAATCAAGAATTTTTTAAGGAACAGTATGGGACAAGATCGACTGACAGCACTTGTAATGTTGTCTATAGAAAAAAACATTATTTCTAGCAAAAGAAATTCAACGAACAAGTTATTGATATGTTTGCTACTCGTCGAGATCGGCGCATGGAATTTATTTACAAGTGACAGGTATGTATGTTATCACTGCTAAAAAAATTTTGCACGCTTTGGTAAAAACTGCCAACATTTTTATTTTGTGTGTATATTTTGATCCTAGGTGGTGCCATGTATGGTGTTGATCACTATAAAATATTTTTAATTTCTTATATCTCATACAGAACATCTTTTTTCTCCAAAATTTAGAAATATTCTTTTGTGACCGATAACATTTAAAAATCGTAATGTTTAGGTACATTTAAATTTGCAACATATTTCATAAAGGAAATTAGAAAATTTTTAAGTCACATTGCAACAGGTATTTCAGGTGAAGCCAAAATTATCGGTATGACTGATCCTGAAGCACAATAACAGTTTGTTTGATACGGTAACATTTCAAGTAGTTCTTAAGCTACTCCTAGGAGTGATGAAAGTCCTGCATATTCGTATCTTTAAACTTACGTTTCTAAACAGTCTTCGTTGCTTTAAAAGTTCGTTAACATCTAACATGCATTTCGTAAAACATAAATTTACTAATTTAAGCAGTACTGAAGTTTTAATTACGGGGAAATTCCTTTGTATCATATTTATTAATCAATTTATAAAAAAATGTTATTTTGATCTCCCTATCACTGCAAGTCCTTTTTCAATTTTAACGCTAGGATGTAAATTTTTTATTACTTTAATTACAATTAAGAACCGTTTAAAAATTCTTAAAGCAATTGAAGGAAGTCAGAAACTGTTAAATTTGACAATATTAACATTTCCTGCTTGCACTGCAAATTTTCCACGGCTTCCACTAAATATCAGTAAATTACGCAAGCCATGTGTTTTTGTTACAACACGTATTCTTGATATTCCTAAAGCAGTGGAAAGTTACATAACTGCCAATATTCCAATACGGAGTGCGCTTGGCCGAGGTAGCTCAGTGGCAGCATGCTCGCCTCCCGACTTGAAGGGTTCGAGTCTCGTTGCCGCTGAAGACCCATCGTGGTTCGAAAGTGATGTTAGCCGCCCCGGTGGCGCAGTGGTCTAAGCGATGGCCTCTGATCATTCGTCCCAAATGGGTCAGGGTTCGAATCCCGTGAGGCATGGATGTTGTGTTTGTCTTTCGGCACTGGCTCTCTCCCTTCCCTGGAACAAGTGGCTTTAAATTAGGGACGGGCGACTGCTTATAGCCCATTGAGTTGCTCACGGTGGTCGTTAAACCTAAAAAAAGTGATGTTAAGCCTGCGGTCCCGAGGTAATGACTCCTCGTTATAAATGAACCTAACTCCCATCCTTCTATGTTTGGCCCGGACCGTTTAGCCCTCAGTGTAGCATAAATAATCACCGGTGGGGGTCAACTAATAATGTTTTATATATAAAATGGAAAATAAACCAGCAGGCAACCAGGAAAACTCAGTGAAAGAAAACATCAAAGTGATTTACTTGCATTTGAAAAATAAGTGTTTAAGTGCAAATTTTTTTTTTTTTTTTTTTTTTTGATTGGAGGTTTAACGACCACCGTGAGCAACTCAATGGGCTATAAGCAGTCGCCCGTCCCTAATTTAGGGTCACTGGTTCCAGGGAAGGGAGAGAGCCAGTGCCGTAAGACAAACACAACAGCCATGCCTGACCGGGATTCGAACCCGGACCCCTTACGGACGAATGATCAGAGGCCAGCGCCTTAGACCACTGCGCCACCGGGGCGGCTAAGTGCAAACTGGATATCTTTTGCTTGTTAAACTTTTAATTAATAATCTCTGTTTATGTAAGTATCGGGAGGGAAAAAGCTGAAGTGTATCTGTGAAACTAAGCTCTAAACATACATATAATATTTTTTATTCATTTCAACTGTATCACACAAAAAAATTGGCTGTATGTGTACACAACACCGCAATAAATAACCCTTACCAAAGTACGAATAGACGAACAAAAATTTATCTTTGAGAAAGATATCCATAAAATTCGGATGCAGCCCCCCCCCCCTTATCAGCTAGGAACGAGCCGCCACTGCGTAAAACAACGAAACATTTCTCGACATCTGCTTTAAAAACAATGACAAAACATGAACGAACTATATTCTGTAGCGTATGAGTACATGATGCTTCAGTCCCCTAGCAAGAACGTACGCGGCTGTACGTGTAGTCATCCGCGCGTGAATTACACGCCACAGCGAATCTTTCTTTCGACTGAGCAAAGCTTGACATTGTCGCGGTAGCTATGTGTTAGGCCTACCTCAGCGTCTCTTCACAGCATCGCACTTACAGGTAAATATTACGATAAAAAATCTTTAAAAGGCATTTAAAACATGAAATTTCGGCACCATTAATTTCCATACTCTAAAATCTGTACGTCGCACTTTTCTCAGGTACTAATATTTTTCCGACGAAATAATTTAGGACGCAAATCTACACATTTACCCATTCTATATTTCACATTGTTACCTAAGATATGAAATAACCGTTAAAGAATTAAAATAAAGCTTACCTTTCCACTTATTTTTATATTTACATATTTATTTATTTGTTTATGTATGTCTTTATTATGTGTTACGTGTGTAAATTTCCTTTATTTTTTAATCCGAAAGGCAGCGAACGTGAAACTGACATGAAATCGCATAAACCAAAGCCGCTCAGATTATATCTCAGAAGTAATCCCACGTGACACATGAAGATAAGCCGCACCCATATGTTTCGTCACTGAAGCTTAGTACTGCATTCTGACTGGCCGAGATTTCCCAGTCCCGTATCAATGTGAGGTTTGCTTAAATGCATTCGAGGACTTCAGTGGTTTTGGTAATTGAACGTGTGCGTGCAAAATAAAGAGGCCGCCCCGGTGGCGCAGTGGTCTAAGGCTCTGGCCTCTGATCATTCGTCCGTAAGGGGTCCGGGTTCGAATCCCGGTCAGGCATGGGTGTTGTGTTTGTCTTACGGCACTGGCTCTCTCCCTTCCCTGGAACCAGTGACCCTAAATTAGGGACGGGCGACTGCTTATAGCCCATTGAGTTGCTCACGGTGGTCGTTAAACCTCCAATCAAAAAAAATAAATAAATAAATAAATAAAGAGCTCTGTCGATTTGATACCAAAAATTTATAAAATAATTATTTTATTTCTGAGACATTTTAGACATTTCGAGGACAGTTTAAACCCTCAAAACCACTCCCTGGCTACGGCTTTGGCCCTTGGTAATGGTGGGCCCCAAGGCCATTGTTCCTATACACTCCCTTATCCAGCGCCGCATTTCGGACGAAGAATGGTCAGTAGCAGGCGTGACGCTACGGGTGGGAAGCCCACCCAACTTTTCTTTGAGCACATCCTTCAGCCCCCCAAAATATTTAAGCAGTTAGAACGAATGGCGAGCTATCCATGCAAGATTTTAGGGAACTTAGAAAAAAGTGCATGAATTATATACTGCTGGACACCCAAAATGCAACACCAAAAAGGACACGAGATAGCAAAGCCAGATTTACTGGACACATAACAACAGATACAAAGATGAAACGATTGAGCTTACAGGCCCATGCGACTTGCGGAACACGCAGACATCAATAGTTCGTGTGGCCCCCATGGCTGGCAATAACAGCCGCTACATTGAACGAAAGAGGCTTTGGATGTGGGCTTCGGGTATGTCGGTCCAGGCTGCTTCCACACGTTGCCACAGTTCATCAGGCGTAGCCGCGGGTGGTGCTTGCCGGGCCACTCGGTTGCCGAACAGCGACCAGACATGTTCGATGGGTGACATATCGGGAGAACAGACGGACCACGGCAGCAGTGACACCTGGTGGGCCATGAAGAATTGTTGCACGATGCGTGCCACGTGCGGGCGCGCGTTGTCCTGTTGAAACGGGGCCGCTGGAAGGTCTTGCAGGTAAGGGAGGACTACAGGCTCCAAAACGTCGGAGCTGCAGTGGTGGCTGTTGAGTGTACCGGCGATGCATACTAGAGGGGTGCGGGTGTCATATCCAATTGCGCCCCAAACCATAACGCCAGGCGACGGACCGGTATGGCGATGCATAGTGCAGGCGTCATACAGTCTCTAGCCGCGACACGCGGATCCGACCATCGTGGTGTTGCAGGCAGAAGCGGGATTTGTCGGAGAAGACAATGTCTCGCCATTCCGTAGTCCACGTGCGGCGTTCAACGACCCACTGCCGCCGCACTCGCCGGTAGTGTAACGTCAATGGTAATCGGAGCAATGGGCGCCGTGCGACAAGTCATCCGCTCCTGCAGACGACGTCGAACGGTACGTACTGACACAGGTTGTTGCGCAACACACCCTAAGTCCTGCGCTAACGTTCGTGATGTGGCGGTGCGAACCGTCAATGCCCGACGCACAACATGCCGGTCCTCTCGTTCGCTGGTGTGCCGCGCCTGCGGCAATCGCTCACGTCGATCCGTCCGTCCGTCCCTCCTGCACCCACCGAATCCATACTCGCCTCACTGTGGCTGGATGTCGTCCCACACGGGCGCCGATGTCTCGGTACGATAAACCGCTGTCGCGATAAGCCACTATATTTGTCCTCTGTCGAACTCCGAAACGTGCTGGAATGACTGCTGTATTTTGCGACGAAGCATCAGGAAGCTTCCGACGCACAGGTCTGGCAGCACAACACACTTCCACTACTTAAACCCCGCCTTCTGTGTACCCTTCTTATAGTGCTTCTCGGTGGCGTGCTGGGCGCACATGATTTGCATATGCCCTGCAATGCTAATCGCTTGCATGTCCTCACGCGGGCTACGCATGCTGCGAATTTCAGGCCAATCGGATGCTTCCTTCTTGGTGTTGCATTTTGGGTGGCCTGCAGTGTAATTTCAACTATGTGTATTTTGGAATTGGGTAGTTTTTGGTTGCCAAAATCGTGTTAATATCAAACCAGAATGAATTATACTTCATCCACGAATGAAGTTTTCAATGTTCACGCTATGTTTTGTTTAGAATTCGCACTAACGTTCGTGTATTTCAATTTAAAGTAAAAATTGGGAAGGGCCTCAAAATAATGAAGAATTTTATAAATTCAGTATTATCTCACACATCGGCAATAAGTTCCGATGCAAAATTAGAAACATTTGCGCCAAAATAAGGCCATTCGGCCAACACGAAATACATTGCAATAGCCTTGAAAACCATGAGCTTTCCCACACTTTGACCGCAGTCGCTCTCGGGTATAGGCTTCACACAAAGTGGTACTGCTTCATTAACAAGGGCATCTCCAAATATCTTATTCTAACCTCCTTGGGGTAAACAGCCGTTTTTAAGATGTGTAAACGAAAAAATTCTGAATTTTCAGAAACCTTTCTACAACTCCTTTCAGATAATAACGGAAAAACTCCGTTCTCAGTTTTTACGTATTCACATGACGAAAACTTTCCAGTAATAGGAGTGATTCGCTAAAGTACTTGAGGTTTGATTAAGGTGGTTCCACATAAAATCTCTGCCTTATATTTCCAATGGTAAAACTTCTTTAAATTTTTCTTCGCAATTAATGTATTCCCAAGGATCAAAATTTGCACATCGATAAAACAAACTTTAAGTTATTGCATGGGGTACTTAATACTTGCTAAAGCATAACAATAATTAAACAATCCAACATTTGTTTGTCTACTGACGTCATCAGTGCACAGATCGCGTCATCTATTAAGAGGTCTCAACATTACTCAAAGAAAAATGATTGATTTTTAATGTAATTATGGTTATGTTTTTAGCAAGTGTTAAGTATCCCTTGTCAAAATATAAAATTAGTTTTATCGATGTGCAAATTTTCATCATTAGGAATACATTAATTGCGAAGAAAATATGTAAAGAAGTTTTACCATTGGAAACATAATGCAGAAATTTTAAGTGGAACCACCTTAATTGTTAAATTCCTATAGTCGGTCGAAGAATCTGATTTTGAAGTTCTGCAGCGAGACTGGATATTGTGATCGCAGATCGCATGAATTTTGGTTATTGTGGAAAAAGATAGTTTTTCTCTTCCGCATTTTGTGCACCAGTTTATGTATCAGTTTGTTTAGTCCTTAAGACAAAGGCTATTAAAACTATCAAGAGTAAATTTTACATTTAGCAGTTTCGCGAAATAATACTATAAAACAGTACATTTCACCTTTTCTTAAAGATAATCGAAAGCTATTTTCAGTTGAAAAAGAGATCTTAAGTTCCAAAGCATCCTGTTGCATCGAAAAATCACGATGAAAAAATACTTAATTTGTGATACGTCATCCTATACAGAAAAAATAAAATTATTACAAGCGTATTAAAAAATGATAAGGTCCAACAGAAAATAATGACTAAATAAATCACATTAACGGAGGAAATAAATCAGCATCGCGTAATTAAGTTTTACTCTGAATGTGAGTGTAATTCCGAAGGCATTCTGGGTCAGGGGTTAATACGCTCTGTTTCTAACCCAAACGACCTCAGTTCGATACCACCCACCGGCGCGAAAGGATTCTCTTATGTAAGGGCAGAAAAAATTAGTGTATTTGATTTTGCGAAATTTCTGTGTAACTACGGGAAAACTTGAAACCGGCTTTTCTTAAATAAACAGAATTACTAACTACGGAAAATTTGTGAAAATACGGAAGTTAGAAAAAAAGGGAACTTCCGAAAACGGAAATTTCGTTAAAAGACAGACATCTACCGGCAACTTTGCTCCACATTATTTTCAGAAATTTTCCGTGAATTCACACCACTTATTTACGCTTCTTACGTATATGCTCTAGCTTCGTCTGTCTGTCTATCCGTCCGAACGATAACTCGCGTAAAAATAGTTCGATTTCGATGAAATTTTAGTATGTGGTAGGGGACCACCTGGGGACTAACCCTATTGAAATGGGCGAAATGGGGTCAAAGGTCATGACATAGCGGTATCCATTCCATTTCCCATATGCGTCATAACTCGATTGCGACAAAACTTTATCATGTTGTACCGGAGGTACACTGAATCGGTTCTGTTGAATATCATCGAAATGGATTCAAAGGTTAGGACACAGAAGCGAGATTTATTCTACAACCATTGTCCTCATAAGTGGACTAAAAATGCTTCTATTTCGACAAAACTTTAGTATGTTGTTCCGGAGGTATACTCAACCAATTCTGTTGAATATCATCGAAATGCGTTCATAGGTAAGGACACAGGAGCGAGATTTATTCCACAGCCATTATCCTCATAACTTGAGTAATGATTTCTGATATGTTGGAAAGCGTATCATAATCAATGCATTGCATGATTTTACTAACTTGTTTTTCACAGTGCATTTGGATGTACAGATGTGACGTGTGGTCCCTTCACCGTGGACACTGGATGAACTACAGCTGGGGAGGCTAAGGGCAGCATTCATATGGCTATGATATTAGTCTGACCACCCAGCTCGCATTGAAGAGATCCAATGGATAACTGGACTTTGCTAAAGCATTTGGATATCCTACTCATTTGATCAACAGAACTCACTCACATGTTAGAGCCACCTTTGCCACTACACTAAAACATGTAACCGACCATTCTAAAAAATATGTGGGCTCAATAGACTTTATTCCATCTATTAATAAACCCCTTAAAAACATCTGTCACCGCTTCTCCTTGGATTTTGGCACCAGATCACATAATATGCTAACCATGATCCGAAAAGATCGAGACAGAACCCTGGAAGAACAAAAATGGGGTATCTGTAGCATTCCTTTGCTTAATGATATCGGCCAACTTCGTTCTTGATATATTGGTTCTACAGCTCAGAGTTTTGCATGCAGAACTGGGAACACAAATACAACATCAAAGCAGGGCTGCAAAACACCGCTTTGGCACGAACTTTCAATGATGTAACTTTTCACCCAGACTGGGACCACGCAAGAATTCTAATAACATCAAGATCCTGTTCTATGCTGTTATTGACTGAAAGTTTATTTATTTATAAAGCTCGTTGTGAATGTTGTAACGACTATGTAACATTCGACATACCACCTCTATGGAAAAATATTATATAATAACCCAGAAGAGATTGGACACAAAGAAAAAAATATGAGGCTCCACCTTAAACATTGATGATGTAATACACACATGTTGCTATGTCTACCCATACTGCCATTCTTTTGTATAAATAGTAGCATTGTTCAAATGTTCACTTCACATCTGAAGATGGGACCAAAGTGGCCTGAAAGTACTAATGTATTTCTTCAGATTAAACTAATGGACTGAAAGTTTGGGGCTTCTGAGTTCGTTGATTTTGAATTTACTTCTTTATTTGTTCATGCAGGGACGATGACTTATTTATCAAGAACACACGAGTCAGTGACTTTATATTATGATTCTTCCACAAGAAATTCTATCAGAACACTTCATATTCATGTGTTTTATTCACCACTATGAATAACCAGATGTCTTGAAAGATGATTCTTTCGGGAGAATTTCTTTTACATATATTACATTCATGGGATTTATTACCTGTGTGACTCAGCAAATGTCTCGAAAGATGACTTTTCCATAAAAATATCTTGTTGCACCATTCACACTCAAGAAGTTTTTCTTCACCTGTATGAGTGAGCACATGTCTTAAAAGATTACCCTTTTCTGAGAATTGCCTGTCGCACATTTCACACTCATTTATTTTTTCACCAGTGTGGGTAAGCAAATGCCTTAAAACTTAACTATTTTGTGAAAATTTTTTGCTGCAGATTTTACATTCGTGCTGCTTTTCACCTGTATGAGTGAACATATGCCTTGAAAGGTTACACTTCTCTGAGAATTTCTGGTAGCGTACTTCACATTTGTGATGTTTTTCACCTGTGTGACTCAACAAATGTCTTGAAAGATGACTCTTTCTTGAGAACTTCTTGTTGCATATTTCACATTCATGAGGTTCTTCCCCTGTATGACTTAACAAATGTCTTGAACATGAGCCTTGTGTGAGAATTTCTTTTTGCACGTTTCGTATTCATAAGGTTTTTCACCTGTATGACTCAAGGAATGTCTTGAAAGGTCACTCATCAAAAACTTTCTTGCAACACATGACACATTCATGTAGCATTTCACCTGTATGCTTTAGCATATGTACTGAAAGGTAACTCTTGAGTGAGAATTTCTTGTTGCATATTTTGCATACATGGGGTTATTCATGTGTATGAGTGAGCAAATGTTTTGAAAGAGTACTCTTCCGCGAGAATGTTTTGTTGCACACTTCACACTCATGTGGCTTTTCACCTGTATGAGTAAGCAAATATCTTGAAAGATCAATCTTCTGAGAAAATTTCTTGTTGCACATTACACAGTCATAGATTTGTGTACCTATATGTATTAGCATCTGTTCAGAAAAATAATTCTAAGTGAATTCCAAGCAGTCCATTTCTTACTAAAGCAGCCTTTGATAGTCAGTGATGGAGTAATGCTCTATGAATTTTTTTTTTCACTTGAACTTTTTGTGTGGCTTTTCTCTATGGATCTCCAATGTCTAGCTTGCCCTGTGAATTGAGCAAATGATATACCTGTTTTGACGGCAGCCTCTGCAAGCACATATGTAAATAAGGTTTAAATTCACCTTTTTGCTTTCTTACGACACCTTGCATAAGGGTTGGTTTTATGTGAACCTACAAATTAGGAGGGAGAAACAGAATAAAAATATTTTTTCCAAATAGTTAATGATATGTTTCTCTGCACTTGTTTCGAAGCTAGTATTAATATGTTTATTTTAAGGAAGGACTTGTCCTTGTAATCTTATGCTATAATAAGTTCCCAGGTACATTCTTTTATTGAATAGGTTATAATTTCCTATGGTGCATGATATTACCAAGCACCTATTTCAAATGACAATCACATTAAAAAATAATTATCTATATTGACCGTTATTTAACAAAGTTCAAAGATTATCATCATTGTATAGATACTCTACATGCAGTTTCTTCACAGAATTTCAAACCTTTCATCTTTTTTGTAACACAGAACTATTTTTCCCCCTAGGTTTTTAAATCTATATTTTTCATGGGAAACCAACAGAAGGGTGTGTAATTTATTCAGACCTTCGTTTCCAACACTAAATGAATGCAGAAACTTATGCAAAACCAGTTTTCCTTCTATAAATTTTAGACATGTCTAAAACATTCTCTCAAGTGTCCTGCTGACAACAAAAAGAATAAATCCAACATACGCAAAATATGACCCTATGCAGGAAAATATCTCATTTTAGCGCATGCAGTCGTATATGGTATCAAGGGTGAAGAATTTGCATTTGAAATTAAGTTCATATCATGAGTACATTTTCTCTGGATTTTTTCCCCCTTTGATTGAAATTACTCATCCGGGGAAGGCATCTTTTCACAATTTCCTGGATTTGATTAACACCTGTACTTTACTTGGGTTCTGACATTTCAACACTTAGCTGAACATTGTTTTCTTTAATGCCTACAAAATTAAGTGGCAGATTTTTTGCTTATGATCTGCCTTACCTGGGCTCCAACGTTTCACATGGCTCCAGAATCACAGTGCAAGTAAAATAATTTTAAACAATATTATTGATTGGTGTCTGTTCTGCTAGTAATAATATAGTTTAGCGACCACATAAAATTACTCCGAATATCTTTCTGAAATGCAAGTTGTAAACTTTTCTGTGATCATATGATACTGAATCAATTTGCGGAGCACGCACTTTTTCTGTTTAAATTGGTGAAAATTAATTTTAGAAATTGGTACATACCACCATAATGCTTCTAAGTGAATTTCAAGCAGTCCACCATTTGCAATAGCACGTTAAGTTGTTTCCACTGCGTGGAGGTCGTCTGCTACGTTAAACTTCCGGTTGCGAACCGAAGAGCAATGGATTAGTAAAAGTCTGATCATCATTCTCTCTTATTACAGGCGAGCGAAAAAAGCATTCAACAGCCAATTGTCACGTGACCCAGGAAAATCGGATTCTGATGCTTCCAGTTGCATGCTACTCTGTATATTCCTTTACCTGGCTCCTCATGACTAATAACTTAATAATAGACAAAATTCGTTCAACAGCAGATATAACGTAGATTTTTCAACTAAAATCAGTTCGAAAGCATCTGCTTTCGAGATTTTTCAAATAAAATATTTTTTTTTATTGGAGGTTTAACGACCACCGTGAGCAACTCAGTAAGCTATAAGCAGTCGACCGTCCCTGATTTAGGGCAACTAGCTCCAGGGAAGGGAGAGAGCCAGGGCCGTAAGACAAACACAACATCCATTTCTAGCCGGGATTCAAACCCGGACCCATTTTCGGACGAATGATCAGAGACCATCGCTTAGACCACTGCGCCACCGGAGAGGCAGGAAAACATATATAACACATATTTATCCACATTTAACTACTAATTGTCACGTGACACAGGAAAATTGGACTCTGATGCGTCCAGTTGCATGCTAATCTGTATACTCGTGTCTCCTCGACATTTCATTTGATTATTTAGAAATGTAGTTAAGTGTAACGAAATTATTTTTTGACACCATATCTCCGGAAAATAAGGTAGGAAATATTCCTTCAACTTTTTTTTATTGGAGGTTTAACGACCAGCGTAAGCAACTCATTTGGGCTATAAGCAGTCGCCTGTCCCTAATTTAGGGTCATTGGTTCCAGGGAAGGGAGATAGCCAGTGCCGTAAGATAAACACAGCATCCATGCATCGCTGGGATTCAAACTCGACCCCTTTCGAACGAATGATCAGAGGCCATCGCTTAGACCACTGCGCCACTGGGGCGGCTCTTTGAACTTTGATAATTCAAACACACTTTCACTCTCGTGCTAAATTTTTGGTAGGTATATAACAGATTTTTGGTAGGACTAGCCAAGGCCATCTTTATACCTCTCCAGGCCAGCAACAAGGTTGCCGCCCGGTGGCGCAGTGGTCTAAGGCGCTGGCCTCTGATCATTCGTCCGTAAGGGGTCCGGGTTCGAATCCCGGTCGGGCATGGATGTTGTGTTTGTCTAACGGCATTGGCTCTCTCCCTTCCCTGGAACCAGTGACCCTAAATTAGGGACGGGCGACTGCTTATAGCCCATTGAGTTGCTCACGGTGGTCGTTAAACCTCCAATCAAAAAAAAAAAAGCAACAAGGTCACATGACTTGCCCGTGACGTCACAATCTTAGTGTTACTCTTTTCTAGTAGAACTACGGATTTGACTCGTTTTGTAGTTTGTTTATCATATTCATTCTTGTTGGCTAGTTGTGCTGTTCCAGTGAATGTTGTGTGGATATTTACAGAGGGTTTTAAGTTTATTGTGAAGATCATGCTCGATCACAAAAGAAGATATTTTCAGCGGTAAGGTATGTTCCATTTCTTTTATTAGTATTCAGTAGTAAAATTTTATGAATCCGAGCTGTTGATTGAACGTCACTTAATTCTTCATG
Source organism: Macrothele yani (assembly GCA_039090855.1). NCBI lineage: Eukaryota > Metazoa > Arthropoda > Arachnida > Araneae > Macrothelidae > Macrothele > Macrothele yani. The sequence goes on along the minus strand of CM077009.1, from coordinate 129,200,012 downwards.
AAGTGCGGATTTTCATAAATGTTCTTATTGCTGCAGAATAAAAAGGGATGTAATTGTTTCCTTTTTTTTTCATGTATTATTTGCATGTTGGAAATGGTACAAGTTAGAGTAATTCCGTTGTTGAAGTGATCTTAGAAATCGGTGCATGATTCTGAAGACATGAAAAATCCTTTCTTTATTCTGTGAAAATTCGTTATGAATAATGTTAGAATTACAAGAAATTGCCAAATTTTCGTTTTAAATAGTATGCTTTTAGTGGTTGTTCAATGAATTTAAAACTGATAACCATGGAATTTCAAAACGGATTTTCTATTGTATGCCACCAGTAATTCTATATTTAACCCTACACACATAGCTTTCATTCTTGCGTTCTGGGGCGTATTGTGGATGGATTTTCGTCTTTTGAAAATCTTGGAGACTTATTATGATTGTCAAGTTATTCAAAAACTTATTTCCACCTCATTTATATTTCGTTTCCACCCAAGAACAGCGAAAACTTATTTATATGATCACTGAAAATTGTGAAGTTGCGCTAAATGTTTTAAAAAGTGTTCAAAAATTTTAGGAAATTCGCTGTAATTACACGCATGCAAAGTATTGTGGATCGTGTTGTCTGCGGGTAGGAAAAAGTTTTTTACCGGAATTTGTTCCATTTCTTGAAGTTCGTGAGACTTTCTTGTGGAATCGGTGGTAATGTCCGTTCTAGCGCTATGGAAATATTCCGGGTTTTTTTCACATTTAAATTTTGTCTGACAAAGTTCTGTTGCTTAAAGAAATGTGTGTTTTCTTAGTTCAGTAGTCTTTTCTTCAAAATCAATGATTGGATATCGCATTTCTACCTCCCTCCACCTCCAACTTGTGCTAGCGAAATTACATTTCAAACCATGTGCTTCTTTTTTTTTTGATTGTAGGTTTAACGACCACCGTGAGCAACTCAATGGGCTATAAGCAGTCGCCCGTCCCTAATTTAGGGTCACGGGTTCCAGGGAAGGGAGAGAGCCAGTGCCGTAAGACAAACACAGCATCCATGCCTCACCGGGAATTCGAACCCGGACTCCTTTCGGACGAATGATCATAGGCCATCGCTTAGACCACTGCGCCACTGGGGTGGCCCATGTGCTTCATCTGCCCATGATGCAATCGTGCCCCTTAAAATCATCTTCACGGCAGAACGAGCCACATTTTCGCATTTTTCATGATCCGTCAAATTGTTTTTACGGCAGAGCGAGCTACGACAGCATCAATTTTTGATATTTTCACTTTAAATGCATGTTTTGCCACTCCTTACGCACCCTTTTCTATATGAAGTAACACAGCAGGCATTTTCCCATTTTCTCAACAAAATAACTGTTCAAAAAATGCCGCTCCTTCCTCTTTATGTAGAGAAAATGACTTTACGTGCCATGATAGTCTGACACTGACAGTCATAAAAAGAGTTCCAATTTTGAATACTTGAACAAATACTATACGCACAAAAGTATTAAAAGTGCTACTTACCTTGCTGAAAAAATTGCATTCCAAAATAGTTCCCAGAAGTACCCGAGATCCATAACATATCCCTTGAAATACGAAACGATAATATGAAAATACGTGGTAACAGAAAATAAACGAAAAATTTTCTGTTACCACGGAGAGCAAAGCAAATCAATAGAACCACGATTGTGACGTCACAAATCCTTGTGGCAGGCCTGGTGAGGTATAAAGATGGCCTTGGACTAGCGCCCCTTTCACCCAACAGTTACTGGGAAATGAATGTTTTAATCCGTTCAAGAAAAACTTCGTCGTCCAGGTAATTGAGTGGAATTAGGCGCTGTCCTCTAATCGTCCGCTATGAATTCGGGTTTGAATCCAGATTGTATCCACAAATAAATAGAAATATCTACAAAAACAATAACTGGTTGGTCTTTGTTTTTCCGTGAATACATACGAAGTGTGCCGAGAAGACCAGTCAAACTTTGAGAAGTACAGGAAAGATCATAGAGGTTGACGAATGTGAGATCGGCAACACAAATTTCAAATAACTCGAGAGTCACAGTCAAGGAGGTTAGAATAAATGGAGTAAGGATGACGTCACAAACTTGAAGCACTTTGAGCAGACGAATTTAATGCTCAAATGTCTCACCAACATGGCAGCAGAGACTGTGATTGGCCGCGACTCGTCTCAAACGTCTCACCAACATGGCGGCAGAGGCTGTTATTGGCTGTGACGTCTTGATCGCGACGTTTCGGTGGCTTCACTTTGATTACACGAGGGGAATGGCTGGTCTTTACTCCATTATTCTAACCTACTTGGGCACAGCACCTAAACTCAATTGTTTCAATATTGAGTGGCAATATTCTCTGGCACTTAGGGCATTACATTTCTTTCTTGATACAGCCGTGGTCGGCGAAAAAGTCGTTCAGATCTTCTTTATTGTCTTGAAGTTTTGTGAGATCCAAGAGTTTGCACGAGCAAGTTGACATAATGAGCAATAATTTAAACAACTCACAACAAATTTTGCCTCAAGATACAGGGCACAGTACGAACCTTTTAGCGGATGCGACAGGTACACAATGATGAGTGGCGAAAATAAATACGCGGGATGGTGTTCCGAGTGTTGCGAAATATTGAAAACAAAATTTCCCTCTTTACCCAAAACATTTCCCTATGCAAACGCACATTATCCGATTTTTTGGCAACGGGAAAATTCATGTAGCAGACGACTCTATGCAGTGGAAACAACTTTACGTGCTTTTGCAAATGGTGGGAGCAGAAGCATCACGGTGGGTAGGTACCAATTTCTAAAATTCATTTACACCGATTTAAACAGAAAAAGTGCGTGCTCCGCAAACTAATTCAGTATCATAAGATCACAGACAAATGTACGACATGCATTTCAGGAAGATATTCGAGGTAATTATGTGTGGCCGCTAAAACAATATATAAGTCGCCCTGGTGGCGCAGTGGTCTAAGCGATGGCCTCTGATCATTCGTCCGAAAGGGGTCCGGGTTTGAATCCCGGTGAGGCATGGATGTTGTGTTTGTCTTACGGCACTGGCTCTCAGCCCTTCCCTGGAGCCAGTGACCCTAAATTAGGGACCGGCGACTGCTTATAGCCCATTGAGTTGCTCACGGTGGTCGTTAAACCTCCAACCAAAAAAAAAAAAAAAAAACTATATTATTATAGGTACAAATACCATTTGACATTACAGCGTGATAACAAGTTTTGTCTTTCTATAAAAAAATGCATCATAAGTCCTGTGTAATGTCTGATTTATTATAAGAATAAGCTGACGAAAACAAATTCTCCCTCCTGTTGCACATATGTGAATTCCGGCACAGATGCAATTGCGATAAAACTGAGTAGTTGGCTGAAACTATTTTTCAGTTCCTCCATTTTAACATTTAGATGTTTAAAAATTAACATTTAAATCATACATATCTGGTATCTTCTCACAAAATAATGCCAAATGTTTAAATAAAATGGCAAGCTCTGTGCTATTAGCAATCTGTTAATAAGATACCTCAAAAGGGAAAGTTTTTCAAACAGTTTATTTGGAAACGTGTTTTGCAAATCATTACCTCATTGCTGCAGATTATCAAAGATTTCTTCAGTGTGAAATGGATTGCAGCAAGTTTACAGAAGAAGAAATTTCTACACAGTCACTCTCTCTTACAGGGGAAAATCCCGAAGAATGTAAAGTGAACCACAAGAAATTGATGTTCAAAAGTCATGGTCCAACACATATCACAACTCATACAGGTAAAAAGTTCCATCAATGTGGAATCTGCCTCAAGAAATTCACACGAATGCACCGGCTTTCAACACACTTGCTCACTCACACCGGTGAAAAACCTCATGAATGTGAAATGTGCTATGAAAAATTCTCACGGAAGGATCGTCTTTCAGAACATTTGCTAACACACAGAGCTGAAAAACTAAATGCATGTGAAATCTGCAACAAGAAATTCTCTCGGAAGAGTGAACTTTCGAAGCACTTGAGTATTCACTCATGTGAAAAACCACATGAATGTGAAGTATGTCACATGAAATTCACCAGCAAGAGTCATGCTTTAAGGCACTTGCACACTCATACAGGTGAAAAACCACATGAATGTGAAGTATGTAACAAGAAATTTGCTACCAAAGGTGATGTTTTAAGACATTTTCTCACTCATACAGGTGAAAAACCCCATGAATGTAAAACCTGTTTCATGAAATTCTCACTGAAGAATCAACTTTTGAAGCACTTGCTCACTCACACTGGTGAAAAGCCACATGAATGTGAAGTATGTCACAAGAGGTTTGCCAGAAGAGATCATTCCTTGAGGCACTTGCGCACTCACACAGGTGAAAAACCCCATGAGTGTGAAATGTGTCACAAAAAATTCTCACGGAAGGAACGTCTATCAGAACATTTGCTGACACATACAGCTGGAAAGCTCAAATAATGTGAAATGTGATACTAAAAATTATTACAAAAGGTGACTTTTAAAGCATTTGCTCACTCAGATGAAAAACCACATCAATGTGAAGTGTGTCACATGAAGTTCAAAAGCAAATGTCATGCTTTGAGGTACTTGCTCAGTCATACAGTTGATAAATGACATAAAGGTGAAGTATGTTACAAGAAATTCACCCACTCTCCTGGAGATGGAAATCCTGAAATATAAAATCTGCTTCAAGAAATTCTCAATAGTCCACTTTCAATGCATTTGTCCACTCACACAGATAAAAACAAAACAAAACAAAACAGGAATGTGAAGTATGTCACAAGCAAAAGTCATGCTTTGAGACACAAGTAAAAAATCATGTGATTGTGAAGTATGCCAAAAGAAGTTCACCTAGGAAGGTGATGTTTTAAGGCAATTATTCACTCATAAGATAAACTTGAATGGCCTGCATGTCTGATTTTTTATGGGGGAATTGTATAATGAAAAATTGAGGAAGTGTTTGTGTGTTTATTTATTCACTGAGATCAAAGGCCTAAACATCAAAGTGTATTTCAGAAATATGTGTGTGAAAACATACTTGCACCCAGTTATAAGACCACATGACACTGGAAGTTCTCCTGTTAGATGTTTGTCCCCACAGGTGACAGGTATGTGCATGAAGAATTTTGTATAAAAAATTAGTTGATTAGAAGATTAGTTAATGCCATACACAGAGCCCTTCTCTTAGGGGCTGTGCAACAGGTGCAGTCGCACAGGGCCCCATGCTTACCCCCGCTCGCACCCTAAGAAAAAAAGAAAGAAAATGAGAGAGGGGATGAGAGCGAGGGAGCGAATTTCTTATTTTCAATTATTTTAATTTTATTTTTTAAACTCTGTCTCTTTTAATTATTCTTATTTTTTAACATTGATTGCTGAATTTACGCGTATATTTACCGAAATATCGGGAGCAACCTACAATATTATGTCTAGCAAAACATTAGTATTGAAGCCATATCTTTCAAAGTGCACTGTGCACTGATAGTTATTGAAAAAGTGTAATGTGAGTTATCTCCATCTGAGGTCAAAACTGCAGCCAGTTAAGTATTAAGATACATGAATAAAATTCAGAATCCTTTCCCTAATGCCTTTGTCTACAGGATATTACTGTCCCAGTGATGGTGGCAAGCGTAGAAAGAAGCTTTTCATACTTGAAGCTGATTAAATCTTATTTAAGATCTGTCATGTCTCAAGAAAAGTTGATGTCTTTGGCAGCTTTGTCAATTGAAAAGGATAAAGCAAGCAAAATAAATTTTGATGATTTAATAGCTGATTTTGCTGGAATAAAATCAAGAAAAGTCCAGTTCTTATAAAGTGAGTTTAATAATGTAAGTACTGTCACATAATCAGTAGGATGGAGCCATTGTAAGGAAAGGACGTATGCTGGTGTGCTTGTTTTATCTACATCATTTAGGTCATTTGCAAAAAAACAGCAGTGCTCAAAAAATTTAAAATGCTGTCTTTCGTTATTGGTTAATTTTCAAACATCTTGACATTTCACTAAGCTAAAGATAACTGTAATAAACTATGTTTTAAGTCTTAGTGTATGTTTTATGTCTAGTGTAGAGGGAAGTGTTAAAGTAAGGGGCCCCACGTCTAGGTTTGCACCTGACCCTGCAGCTGCTAAGGGTGGCTCTGGCCATACAAGTGAATTTTGATGTGACTTTTTGATTCCATGAAGTTTACATTTTTAAAAACGTGGTTATAGATATGATTGCATGTATGTATTTTCCTGGATTTTGCAGATTGGGAGTGCAGTAGTCTTTTTTAAATCTAAAACACTTCTGTTTTCAGATTATATCATCTTGTATAAATTGTATTCATAGACAAAAACTAATTTGGACTGTTAGCCTTAGGCCAAAGATTATGCAGTGGAGATAGGGCACTGTCAATCCCACGTTATATCAATATATGATAAAAAAAATGGTTCCACAGTGGAGCTCATAAATCAGGAATAAAAAATATTTTCCTACTACTTGCGACAGGCTTTTTTCATTTTGGCTGGACTTCCAAAGTATCACATGTATCTTTCCACTGCTGTTGCCCATGGGTTTGTTTATATTTGAGACTACTGCTCACTATATGTCACTGCACAATGGTTTTCAGTTTCATCCTCGGTGGTGGCCACCACCCTCCCCATTGGGTGGAACGCTGCCAATAGTGGATCTAGAAGCAGAGTTTAAGCTAGCTCAAAAAATGCTGTAGCAAAAATGCTAAAATGGGGCAAAATGTTGTAGCAAAATGCTGAAGATAGTTAGCCGTTTTGTCACTCGGAAAATCGTAACCTTAATTAAATCATTCACACCAAAAATGTTTTGGACATCAGTGGAAAACTAATGTCTTATGGCCTTGGGGGTAATGCCATGGATGTCACAACTGACTCTGGTTTAAACATGAACTTTGAATGGAGTAAGGGGCCTAATTCCTGTAGACTCTATAATCTTACCCCACTTTTTATGGAGTGCTGTAGAATATATGGAGGGGATAATTGAGCTGACAGGTGGTGTAGGAACATACCTTAAGGATTAAGAAACTGACATTAGTGGTGCATCAATCACTGCCAGAATTTTGGAAGCTTTATTTTTTTACAGAAATAGTAAAGCCAGAGCAGAATCTTCTGATTGGTTGATATTTGAATTGCTGATGCCATTTTACTGCAGACACTAATTTTTCTCATGCATTTTGGATTAACTCCTCAATTCGTGAAAATAGCAACCATAGGCCTAGGCTCGCAGCTGCACATCTGTCTAGAAGCTCATCTTGGGGGGTGCAGGGGGGATGCTCCGGTCTGAAAAAAAAAAAAAAAAACAGAGACCTTACCAACATTTTGAAGCCATAGGCAGCAATAAGTACAATTGAGATAATGGCGAAATCCATAACCTTGTAGAGAGCACACATACAATACACTATAAACTCACAACACAGACCTTCCTAGCACTGCAAGGCTTTTTAAAATTTTCCATTAAAAAATCGTTAACAATTTTAAAATCGCAAGCCGCGCATGAGAACTGAGAATTCAACACTATTTTCATGGCGTTCAATTGCCTGCTTTTCAAGCAAACCAACTTGATGCTTTTTAAATCTCTAATCTGGATAAAATCTTTCAAAATAAAGTTTGATCTTTTCTATTCAGATAGGTTTATTTAATAGAAAAATTTCCAGTTTGGAAATTTGATACTAGTTTTTGTTTATGGCTCAGTCAAGGTATGGTGCATACTTCATTCTGTCACCCACACTATCTCACATACACTTCAAATTGTACCCCACACAGTGACTTTTCCTGCTTCCAATCACTAACAATTTCAGGCAATACTGAAAAAACAGTACAAAGCTCACCCATTACTTTTCATGACCAGCCAAAATCTCTTTCCACTTCTTCTTTCATATCACTCTATTTCCCAACCTCTTGTTTTTTAGTTTTTTTTATCTGCTGAAGCTGGAACAGGACATTTTATCTGCAAATTTACAGCAAATTTTAGTTGTTATGAAAACTCAAACTTGAGATATGTTGGGTGAACGTACATGTCCCACATTCCATTTCATAGAAAAATGTGCAGCTCAAAGTCAATAATACAAAAGTTGGGAACTTAGGGGCCGTCCATAAAATACAACCGTGATTTTTTACTATTTTTAGACTCCCCACCCCACCCCATGTCACATTTTGTCAGATTGTTGACACCCCTCCATCTAAAAGGTATGCCCTAATTCCCACAACCCCCTTTATTTTTGACGACAGCTTTTAGAAGCCCGTTGAGAAACAGAACGGAAACATGTAATTATTTAAAGGAATCTTGCATATATTTACATGTTTGCTTCAGAAAATATTTATTATTTACGCATTAATTTATTCCCAAATGCTACCCGAGCTTTATCATTCTGAAATAAAGATCTACAAATCTACAAATGAACGCACACATTCAAGGTTGCAACACTCCCGATCATACCATCTACAAAACACGACAGATTTGGTAGTACAAATATGAGAACTTAATATTAATATTCTAATTTAGCTAAATATAATTAGAAATCTAAAATATTTCCTACCCTTTTTTAACTATTAAAAGAAGAAGAAAAGAGAAAACAAAACGAAGAAATACTATTTTGGGGGCTATCCACTATACTTTTGCCGCTGGACGTCCGAATTACTAAACCTTCCCCCTCCCCCTGTAATCTTGGACGTACTTTATGGGCAGCCCCTTACCATTGGCAAATATAGATTTGCTGAATCCTATTCTGAATGGTACATTTTCTGCACATACAAACAAAGCCTAGGCTCCCAGTGGCAAGATACTCTTAGCCAACATATGTGCTTACTATATTCACTTTCATGTACTCAAAGAATAAGAAAGAAATAACTCACTAACTCTAATTTTTTAAAACACCTACTTAGTTATTAGTTATTATCAAATTCACCCTCAAAATAACTAATTGTAACCTTAAACCCTGCAGAATAAGTTAAATTACTCTCAAATTGAGGTTGCTCATGGAGATGGATGACAATATTTGAAGTGGCCATCTCCCATTCAGTTTAATGTGTTTTAGTTCTAACTTATTGTTTTAAGTGTAAATAAATGTTTAAAGTTTATTTTAGCTGTTTCAGTTGTGTTTATGTATGTATTTTGAGTATGAGAGTAATTTAACTTATTCTGCCGAGTTTAAGGTTACAACTGGTCATTTTCAGGAGGAATTTGTGAACAACTAAGTAGGTACCCTATAATAGCTTGTTGGGCTATCTAATGCCCATGCCACCGATCCGGTGGCTCAGTGGTCTAAGCGCTGGCTTATGCTCATTCGTCCATGAAGGGTCAGCGTTCAAATCCCGGTGAGGCATGGATGTTGTGTTTGTCTTATGGCACTGGTTCTCTCCCTTCCCTGGAACCAGTGACCATAAATTAAGGATGGGTGACTGCTTATAGCCCATTGAGTTGTTCACAGTGGTCGTTAAACCTTCACTCAAAAAAAAAAATTCCCATGCCGTCGTTAATTTATGTACATAGCAAATAATGGTAATAAAAGGCAGCTTACCTTTTGATGTTTGCCTCATTGACATTTCTTGCACGTCATTATCGGGGTTTTTTTTATAGCTTCCGGCTGCTATTTTCTTCAACTGTTCTGTTCATTACATACTTATATGAGCGGGCCAGGCACACAAAGCATCTTCGCACAGGTTCGTTTATACCTTTTGAGTTTAACTCCCCACCCCTCCCGCTGTATTCCTTTTATATTTCCTCCCCCCTTCTTTTCTCCCTTTATTTTAAAAAAAGAATTTAAAAGAAGAAGAAAAAAGGAAATTTGAAGAAATTAAAATTATTAAATATTGTAAAAATAAAAGACACCTACGTACCACAGAATCAGTGTTAATAGAAAAAAATAGAGATAAAGTTTGTAATGTTAATGATCCCAGTAACTTGAATGACAGATGGAAAGAATTAATTAAAACAGAACATAAAAATCAAAGCAACAGAAGAGGAAAAAAATGGAAAAACCAGAATCAAACAATAGATAGAGCCACGGTAGAGGATTGATGATGACATCGAGGCCGGCCCAGGAGTTGACTCTTTCACTCACTTGTTCTACGGTGGCAGACAGGGTAACATCATAAGGGCTTCCTGAGGATGGTAGCGGGGCAGCTAAAAGTACTAGAGGCAAAATTTGTGGTGAAAATAAGGTTAAGTAAAAGCGGGTCAACATGTGTTTGAGCATTAGGCAGGTACAGTCGTGAGATAAAGTTTGGATGACATAAATAGAGTTGAGCCCAGCATGTATTGTAAATATTTTACCTGAACTTTTTAAACTTGAGTTGCAATTAGTTTTGGTGTTAAAAGCGTTGGATTAGAGTTATGTGTGAGTAAGGTTGGAGGTGCTGTAAGTGGTGTGAATGTCAGTGAGTAAATTTTTTAAATTACCTGAGTTCAGTTTAAGTGTTATTACCTGAGTTCAGTTTATCATATGAATTAAGTTGAGTTGAAAATATTTTAAAGCAGTATGTACTTATTGTATATTTTTTAAGGAAGGGAAAGAGAGGGGAAAAGGGGGTGGGGTAAAAGAAGAAAACAAAAACTCAAGAGGTATAAACAAACTGCAAGTCTGTGCGAAGATGCTTTGTGTGCCTGACCTGCTCACATAAGTACGTAATGAACAGAGCAGTTGAAGAAAACAGCAACTTACTCTGCTGGAAGCTACAAAAAAAAAAAAAAAATGATAACGACATGCACGAAATGTCAATGAGGCAAACCTAAAAAGGTAAGCTGTCTTATATTACTAACTAAGTAGGTGTTTTAAATAATTAGGGTTAGTGAGTTAGTAGTTTCTTGTTCTTTGAGTACATGGAAGGGAATTAGTAAGCATATATTTTGCCAAATTGTATCCTGCTGCTGGAAGCCTAGGCCTTGTTTGTATGTGCATGAAATTTACCCTTCAGAATGGGATTTGGCAAACCTGTGTTTGCCAATGGTAAGCTCCCAACTTTTGTATTATTGTTATGAAAACTTTTATGAAAATCCGTGCATTTAACTCTTAATTTCACAAAAATAAATACATTAATTATTTATTATACTGGCCACTTAAAAAGGAAAAATCTTCTTTAGGAAAAATCTTCTTATTTGTTATACTGGCCACTTAAAACGGAAAAATCTTCTTATTTGTTATACTGGCCACTTAAAACGGAAAAATCTTCTTATTTGTTATACTGGCCACTTAAAACGGAAAAATCTTCTTATTTGTTATACTGGCCACTTAAAAAGGAAAAATCTTCTTATTTGTTATACTGGCCACTTAAAAAGGAAAAATCTTCTTATTTGTTATACTGGCCACTTAAAACGGAAAAATCTTCTTCTTTGTTATACTGGCCACTTAAAAAGGAAAAATCTTCTTATTTGTTATACTGGCCACTTAAAACGGAAAAATCTTCTTATTTGTTATACTGGCCACTTAAAAAGGAAAAATCTTCTTATTTGTTATACTGGCCACTTAAAAAGGAAAAATCTTCTTATTTGTTATACTGGCCACTTAAAACGGAAAAATCTTCTTATTTGTTATACTGGCCACTTAAAACGGAAAAATCTTCTTATTTGTTATACTGGTCACTTAAAAAGGAAAAATCTTCTTATTTGTTATACTGGCCACTTAAAACGGAAAAATCTTCTTATTTGTTATACTGGCCACTTAAAAACGGAAAAATCTTCTTATTTGTTATACTGGCCACTTAAAACGGAAAAATCTTCTTATTTGTTATACTGGCCACTTAAAACGGAAAAATCTTCTTATTTGTTATACTGGTCACTTAAAACGGAAAAATCTTCTTATTTGTTATACTGGCCACTTAAAACGGAAAAATCTTCTTATTTGTTATACTGGCCACTTAAAACGGAAAAATCTTCTTATTTGTTATACTGGCCACTTAAAACGGAAAAATCTTCTTATTTGTTATACTGGCCACTTAAAACGGAAAAATCTTCTTATTTGTTATACTGGCCACTTAAAACGGAAAAATCTTCTTATTTGTTATACTGGTCACTTAAAAAGGAAAAATCTTCTTTCTGCGGATCACCAAACTGGATCCGCTGCTGGGTACCATGCCATGAAGTTGCAGTAAACACATATAATCACATGGGGCCATGGATCCCAACGGTCAAGTTGGCACATACTTCTCTGGGGTGTGTTTGCATCTTGAGGTTACTTATACTTATTGAAGGGCAGCATCACCATGTGAGCCCCTTTTGACACACTCACCAAGTACATCCCTTTATTGCTATCCATTTCCTACAGTAGGATGACTTTCATGACAAGGCAACCCTGCATCTCCTTGTGCTCAGTTGGGAAAGGGTTTCTTGGAGGAGCATTCCAGTCAGTTTGTTGCCATCAAGTGGACCTTTCACTCTCTACATTTGAACCTAATTGAACAATCTGTAGGACCAAGTAGAGAAATGTATGGAAGCTGAAGCCCAAAACCCAAAATGCTTACCAAACTATGATGCTGGTCAGAAGAGTGGGCTTCTGTCTTCTTGTCTAAGTTGGGCATGGATTCATGTTCCACGTGAGGCATGGATGATATGTTTATCCCATAGAACTGGTTGGCTGTGTTCTTTCTGTGCAGAGCAGTGGCAGCCGATGACAGGAATTACTGGGGAGGCAAACTATTTTTTAGCCTGAATTCTCATAAGTTTATTTTTTCCAATGCAATTTCTTACATTCTCGTGTAACATGTACAGTAAAGAGATTCATAAATATTTTACCATAGAAGCATGGTTTATACACCATGTGGACAAAAGTGATTGGACACTGTAAGTAAATAGAATAACAGTATTGTATTTACATCAGTTGTGGGTAGGTCCTCCATTTGTAGAGATTACTACAGCCAACCATCAAGGTATACTGTCCACAAGTCCATGGATTACTGAGTGCAAGAATATTTGTGAGGAAAAGTATTTGCAACACAGATTAATTGAAGTTATCGTGTTTTCATTTTGTAAGAAAGTTTTTATTTAAGAATCACAATGCAACCTCGACCTCCTATAACGAAGTAAATTTCTCCGTCATTTTTGGTCTACGCCGGGATTCGAACCCGAGGCCGCTCATTCCGGAACAAGTCGCTCTACCAACTGAGCTACGCAGACGTTTATTCTGATTCCTATCTGCCTTTATGTCGTGTGCGTCCTGCTGGCAGGTACGTCACATCTCCCCCCCCGAAAGAGGGCCGGGGCATGGCCCACGGGTCAGCCGTGACCATGAATCGTTGCAGGCAGCCATCCACTGTAGAACGTGCACTTGAGAACTCCCAGTCAATCTGGTGTGTGGAACGCAACATCACACATTTTTATTTTTCGAAGCGCTGGAGAAGGAATTCTCTGATTTTTCCTGTCTCGCGGTGTGGAAACAACATCACACCAATGCGAGATTTTGAACGGCCGGGTCATCTGGATAGTTCGGGCGCCATTATAACGAAGTAAATTTCTCCGTCATTTTTGGTCTACGCCGGGATTCGAACCCGAGGCCGCTCATTCCGGAACAAGTCGCTCTACCAACTGAGCTACGCAGACATTTATTCTGATTCCTATCTGCCTTTATGTCGTGTGCGTCCTGCTGGCAGGTACGTCACATCTCCCCCCGAAAGAGGGCCGGGGCATGGCCCACGGGTCAGCCGTGACCATGAATCGTTGCAGGCAGCCATCCACTGTAGAACGTGCACTTGAGAACTCCCAGTCAATCTGGTGTGTGGAACGCAACATCACACATTTTTATTTTTCGAAGCGCTGGAGAAGGAATTCTCTGATTTTTCCTGTCTCGCGGTGTGGAAACAACATCACACCAATGCGAGATTTTGAACGGCCGGGTCATCTGGATAGTTCGGGCGCCATTATAACGAAGTAAATTTCTCCGTCATTTCTGTCCACGCCAGGATTCGAACCCGGGTCCCCTCATTCCGGAATAAGTTGCTCTACCAATTGAGCTACGCGGACGTTTTATTCTGATTCCTATCTGCCTTTATGTCGTGTGCTTCCTTCTGGCAGGTACGTCACATCTCCTGGTACGTTACACTCCTTTTCTCAAAAAGAAAATAATTGATTTTAACACATTTTACTCTCTCTCTCACACTCACTCACTCACTCACTCACTCACTCACACACACTCACTCACTCGCACTCACACTCACTCACTCACACGCACGCACGCACGCACGCACGCACACACACACACACACACACACACACACACACACACACACACACACACACACACACACACACTCACTCACTCAACTTTCAATAAATATAACAGGGTCTTTTTCTTAGGTTTAAAGCAAATACTTGCCTTCATGACAGTTTTCATGTGTGTTCTTCACAGACAATATTTTTCATGTAATGACTATTAATATGGGATTTATTTTCTAGTGCCCACGATGAAATTTTCCTCTGGGCACCACAATGAAATTTTGCCCCAGGGCCCACAAAAGCTCCATCCAGTCCTGCTTGGAGATATCCGCTAATGGAGGTTTTAGTGTACTAGCAAAAGAATGCGTCGTTGTCTGGATTTAACAAAAATCAGCTTCTAGGCCAGCATTTCCCGAGCTTCCCTGAAATTACGAATAGGATATATTGCACGAAAACATTTCATTGAAAAATGTTCCAGTGATCAAAAGAAAGGAATTAAAAAAAATAACAAGATAAAAGCTGTACTTGTGCTGCACTATTAACCAAAACCAGCAGTGTTTATTAACTGTGAGTATAGGGAATTAGAAGATTTGGAAACATTTTTCTATTGTGTTGTGACCAGTATAATCTACAGTTTTTCCAAAGTGCTAGTAAGTTTGAACTTGAAGAGCCTGTAGGTCAACAACATTGAGTATCATGCCACTTGGGAACTGAGATGAAGAATTTTTCGTTTTTGCCAACTTTATAGCAACCAATAGGTGGCCATAGGAAGAGCAAGGGATTTTCAGGTTGAGTTGGTGGTGGTTCGTGGGGTAAAATGTTGGTAAGGCGAAGACTAAACCAAATTTAAATAACTAAAACCAAAGTTTCTCGAGAAGCGATTTGACTGTTATGTATACTTATGTATATTTTATATCTATATATATTATTCGACATTAGTTTAACAAAATCATAGGAAGATATTGAGCACGGTGGAGGGGACGGAGGTTGACTCGAAACACTGAAAACAGTTTCAGTGGAGAAAAAGTGTGTTTTATGAAAAAAAAAAAAAAGAATGGTTAACCCGTTTTACTTTACATCCTTCCTAGGCACAACCACACATTTTGCACTTAATTTTTTTTTATTTAGCAATAGTTAATGAGTGTTACGAAATATGTACAAGAAACCTTCACACACGTAACTCACTCGAAGAAACTCCGTAGTGATTTTTAAGAATTTTAATAAAAGTCATACGACTACACAATCAGTAAGATCTTTCAAGACACCTTGTTCCCATCTTCAGACAGATTGTCTCAGTCCGGTGCGTTCCCTATATATACACACTGAAGTTACAGCAATGACGCATGTCACAAATAAGCATGCACACACAGTTTTATTCGGCCTCTTTATGTTCTCAAATTAGGTAGAGACCCAAAACATTACAAAATTAAAATAACTATAAGCACACGTACATCACCCACTCAATTGAATCCCATCATTTTACAACACACACACACACACACACACACACACCAATCAAACACCTGCTACAGAATATACATACTACCAATTCAAACAATTAAAACTATAAAATTAAAAATTAAAACATAAATAAAAAAATCAAAAGTTAATATTGGTGTTGCATACTGAAACAAGTTGTTTCCAGGGCTCCAGTATATCACAAGGGTAATTATCATTACACACGGAGTCCCTGTTAGCATAAATGCTCAAACTCTCAGCTAACAATAATGACAGAATGTCAGGTTGTGAAGACAATATACTGACATGACTCCAATCTGGATAATGTAATCCATCTCGAGTCAGGCGTGCTAATACTGTGTTCTCTGCTCCATTCTTAACAGCATATTTATGTTCGAACAAACGAAATTGTAACGCACGCTTTGTGGAACCAATGTATTGTTTGGATTGCGTGGAATCATCCATGGGTGGAAGGGGGGTATACTGTAAACACCATGACATTCCTGTATACCTGCATTGTCGCTATCTTTCTTTATTAAAGTAAGGATATTTGTTGTTTTCACGCCAACAACCAAACCGAATCATTTACATAAGTTCTTTATCACTGCCACTGGGGCTGGGAAATAATTAATGGAACCCACAAATCTGTAAGATGGTTGACTGCGCTGCAACGTAGAACTCAGTTTTCCCTTCAAACTAGAAAATAGGCGGTCAACAATATCAGTCTCATAACCAAAGAGGGTAACTATTTCTTTGATCTTTTTAAGTTCTATAAGACGAAGTCTTACACTTGAAGAATGCGTAATCGCCCTTTGGACCATGAAGCGTATCCCAGATAATTTGTAGCCAAAGGGGTGGGCCGACTGTGCTGGTATTATCGAAGGAATGGCCAACGGTTTCCTGTAAACTGAGAACTGAATAGATTGACGCTTCGGATGTCTAAACAACTGGAAGTCCAAAAAAGGTAGTGTACAGTTAACTTCTACTTCCGAAGTAAACTGAATAGAATAACACTGCGAAGACATTTTTTGTAAATAACGACAACTGTTCCAAAGGATACTGCCAATATACTAAAATGTCATCAACATACCTGATTTATAGGTAATGAGTGGTTATTGCTTCACACACAACACCAATCAAACATTCACTCCTCCAAAAATTCAAATTAAAGAATTGTAATAGAAAAACTAACTACTTTTCTCAAAAAATGTTTTTTGTTTCTAGTAACATATCTGTTTGAGAAGGTGCAACCTGCATGTTGATCACATTTAAGGCCTGCGGGCCACAAATTGAGACCCTGACCCATGGGAACGGTGTCTAGGATAAATCAAGCTGGACGCACATTTTTATATAGGTATCTCTTCAAAGCAGGTCAGGTAACTTAAACATGGCAGAAATCAGAACAGATGACCACTTGTCAAATTTGTTTTCTCCCAACAGAATGCATTCATTTTACTTTTTATTAATCAGTTCAATTCAAAAAACAATTATTTTTATTATTACTAATAAAAAATCTAAATTTATCAGTAATAATACTAAAAAAAAAAACTCAGCACATTTCTTGCCTAACCAAAAACCACCAAAAAACACATTCCAAAAAGTATGCACTCAAATATGGAATACAATGCTCATTTTAACGAAAAAGTTTTGTGGTTAATACACTAGAAACAGAAGTGTTCTCACTGAGCTGAGGCAAACTGTGTTGCGGCCTCAGTAGCTAGTTTGCCAAGCTCTCGCCTGCCTGCTCCCATTGGACAAAATTCCTGCCTTCCTCCAATAGAAACACATACACCAGTTGATTTTAAGTGGGTTTGAGTTTTGCCTCAAAATCTGTGTAAGAAGTCGTGATCTGGAGAACCAGTTTTTTTCCATCTCATCTCCGTGCAGTCTCCTGTCTGTTGTAACAGTGACTACTCAGATCATCCCATCTCTAGGCACTCAGCATATGCTCATTTTAACGTCTTTGCAAAAATAGTATTTAAACTTTATAAATTTAAGGCTCATAAATTCAGGATTCTTTCTCTGGTTCAAGCCTTTTTTAACAAAATTTGTGAATCACAATGAGAATTTCAAAGTTTTATTTAGCATGCACAATTAAAGGCGCATTATATCTTACATGTGTAAAAACTTTCTTCATTGGTCAAAAATTTCTGGTGAGACAGCACTCACTTGCCTCATCTGACTCCCTTCTCGGACCACTTTTTGAAAGTACTAACCACCGCAAACAGTGAAAACACCCCAGAAATGCTCAACAATTGGGTCTCAGAAATGCTCCGACCCAATTGTCTGGCCATTACAATTTGGCCGTTGTCAAAGTTGTTAAGTCCGCTGAATTTCCCATCTGAAGAACAAGAATGACACTAATTTACAGAGGTCAGTATCAGGGCCCATGGGTTGAGTCTAGCACCACGTTTAACGATTTGCGCTGTATCTTATTCATACTCATCGAGAAACTGAGACAAACATGAAACTAAGCGTTTATTTATTTACATATTTTGGTTTGAGGTT
Source organism: Macrothele yani (assembly GCA_039090855.1). NCBI lineage: Eukaryota > Metazoa > Arthropoda > Arachnida > Araneae > Macrothelidae > Macrothele > Macrothele yani. The sequence continues at coordinate 129,181,925 of CM077009.1, read as the reverse complement.
TAGTGACCACTGTGAGCAACTTGATCGGCTGTAAACAGTCACCCGTCCCTAAATTAGGGCTACTGGCTCCAGGGAAGGGAGAGAGCCAATGCCTTAAAACAAATGCAACATCAATGCCTAATGGGTATTCCAACCCAGACCCAAATGAATGATCAGAAGCCAGTTGTTAGACCACTGTGGCACTAAGCGTTTAAACTGAAATCATGTATGGGATGATTCAAATTCATGCAAAAAAAAAAAACATGGTTTCCTGCAGCACGGCCAGTTATGACGGTGGCTTCGATGACATTTGTCATGTGTTTCTTCACAGTCAGTCATGTTCCACTGCCGAGCGTTAATGCTCCAGAATACATCAAGATAAAATAAATAAACAGTCAAGTTGAGGTGAGAGAATGCGCAAATGGAGGAATAACAATGTTAAGTGTTGAACAAAAATGTGAGAGAGTTCTTATTTTCTTACATTTATTTTGTTTCTGTCTTGACCCTAATTAAATGTCGGCATATTTGTAGTTCTATTCTCACCGAAAGCAAAGATACTTTTAAAAAACCTTGAACAGTCTCTCACATATAGAATGTACTATGTATATTGAGCTTCAGTGACGAAAGCGCCATATTTTCTGATTATAACGCCACGGCGTTAATCTCGATTTTATCAACATCATTTTTTTTTGATTGATTGGAGGTTTAACGACCACCGTGAGCAACTCAATGGGCTATAAGCAGTCGTCCGTCCCTAATTTAGGGTCACTGGTTCCAGGGAAGGGAGAGAGCCAGTGCCGTAAGACAAACACAACATCCATGCCTCACCGGGATTCGAACCCGGGCCCCTTACGGACGAATGATCAGAGGCCAACGCCTTAGACCACTGCGCCACCGGGGCGGCTATCAACATCATTACGTGCAGCTCTGAAATGCGGCATTCAGCTAGGTACAGCTTATAACTGTTTTCAGTAACGATATAGATTTTAACTACTCTTTACGACGTTAAGACAGATCATTTTGCGTGAATTGCTTATTTACTGAGCTATAAAGAATCTGGAGTGCCGATTCTTCTGTGACTATTAGCATGGTGACCTGGAGTGCGCGTAAATGAAATTTCAAAACTTGCGGGATTATATATGAATAGGTAATTTTACGATTGCAGGATTCAATTTGGCTTTTCGTTTTGCGCGCAAGCAACGTACAATTTATTATTTGAAAACATTTGTTTAGGATTAACACACTCACTCCACCCATTTCCTGATGTTTCGATCCGTATATTTACATGTAAGCAGTGTTTCTTTCAGGCATGCATGTGTGTGTGTGGGGGGGGGGGCGAAGCACTCCGGGAAACGACCGTTCCCCCCACCCAAGACATTTTATGTTACTAAGCCAAATGTTAATAAATTCAGGCTATAATGAAAAAGGGAGTTACGTTTCTTTTGATGCTATAAATATTTCTCCAATTATAATTCATCTTCAATTTTTTTTTTTTTTTTGAATTGGAGGCTTAACGACCACCATGAGCAATTCAATAGGCTATAAGCAGTCGCCCATCCCTAATTTAGGGTCACTGGTTTCAGAAAAGGGAGAGTGACATAAGACAAACACAACATCCATGCCTCACCGGGATTCGAACCCGGACCCATTTCGGACGAATGATCAGAGGCCATCGCTTAGACCACTGCGCCACCGGGGCAGCGTTTTCAATATTTGTTCAAGTATTATAGTTTATTTTGCTATAAAGTTCGCCCAAATGAACGTGAGACTCTTGAAATAGCTTCGTTATATAATTACACAGAACTGTGCATTTGCGCCGGTCGATGGCGTGTCATGTCAGGAAGCACGCTCTTATCGGCGGCTCGTGTCAATGTGGTGTTTGAACGTGCGAAGGCAAGTTGACTACGTAGTCTCGTGACATGGATTCGTCCAAACAGGCCCAGCAGGCAGTTATGCAATTTTTGACGGCAGAAGTTGTTAGTGAAGCCGAAATTTATCGTCGTATGAAGGATGTATATGGGAATGTCAGTCACGGTGTACAATGTTCCGCTGGTGTAGTGAATTTTGTAAAGGACATGCGAGCACAGAGGACTGCCAAGACCTGGGCTAGCACACGTGGCCATCACCATGGAATCGATTGCTACCGTAGACAACCTTGTGAAGGAGAATCACCGAATCACCACCCGCGAGCTGGCGGCAACATTGTCCGTGAGTGAGGGAACTGTTAACAACATTCTCAATCGCCTATCTGGATGCAGCAAGGTTTGCGGACAACGTGTCCTCAAGCATGTCCAGGAGGAGCAGAAGACTCGGCGAATGGGTGCTTGCCTGGAGCATCTGCATCGTTACATGGCAGAGGGGGGGGTGGCATTTTTTTTTTTTTTGATTGGAGGTTTAACGACCACCGTGAGCAACTCAATGGGCTATAAGCAGTCGCCCGTCCCTAATTTAGGGTCACTGGTTCCAGGGAAGGGAGAGAGCCAGTGCCGTAAGACAAACACAACATCCATGCCTCACCGGGATTCGAACCCGGACCCCTTACGGACGAATGATCACAGGCCAGCGCCTTAGACCACTGCGCCACCGGGGCGGCAGGTGGCAGTTTCTTTCCAAGTTTGTGGCCACAGATGAAACTTGGTGCCACTACTTCGATCCGGCCACAAAACGAAAGAGCATGGAATGGCGGCATTCCAACTTCCTCCCCCAAAAAAGCTCAGTCCTCCTTAAGAGCTGGAAAAGTGATGCTCACAGTTTTCTTCGATGAGAATGGCCCATTGCTGTTCAATTAGCTGAACGCAGGCACGACAGTCAAGGCAACCACATATTGCAATACCTTACGCAACCTCAAAACTGCCATCAAGCGTAAGCTACCCGGTATATTATCAAATGGGGTTATTCTGCTGCACGACAACGCTCGTCCGCATGTGGCGACAGTGTGCCAAGATTTACTGCGGAGCTTCCGATAGGTGGTCCTCGACCATCCCCCTATAGTCCCGATCTGTGGCCTTGTGACTACCACATCGCGCCACCGAAAAAAGCTCTCAAGGTGCGCCGGTTCACTAACGATGCTAAGGTCCGGGACGCTGTTGAAAACTGGTTCCATAGGCAACGACGGGCGTTCTTCGCTCAGGGTATCCACAATATCGTGCCGCGCTGGGACACTTCCTTGAAGCGACAAGGCTGTGTGTAGCTGGTATGTAGCCAATAGTTAAAATCACACACCGTCCATGCACGATTTAAATAAAATATTCACATGTTAAAAGCACTTTACAGTTAAGTAAAATAGATACATTTTAAGGCTCCAGGTGAATTCATCGAAAGTGAATTCGTCGAAAACGTATTCATCGAAAAGCAAATTTTTCGAAAGTTAGGGCTTCAGGTGAATTCATCGAAAGCGAAATCACCGAAAGATACAATATCGTAGGGTAAGTTTTTGTCGAAAACTTTGACTATAATTTGAATATGGCTAAGTGACCAAAAAAGCGTTTGGGGAACGTATAAAAATTGAATTTTTTTTTCTTCGATTACACTTTATGTAGGATGACCACAAAACCGTTAGGGAGTCTAACAAAAATCTTTTGATAACTTTGTGTCTACTTTCCCCATAGACCGCTCCTAAAGATAGGCTTAAGCTTAGGCCTTTTTAACAGTTTTTCTTCCATCGTGCTCATATTCACAAGGTTTAGACGTCAAGTTAACGTTGTTGTGCTTTTACTTAGGCATTAAATATATATTAATATCTTGGCCTAGGCCGTTTTAACAGCTTTTCTTCCATCCTGTTCTTATTTATAAGGTTTAGAAACCAAGTCATTTACGCAATATTGCGCTTTTACTTAGGCAGTAAATATTAATAAATAGGCCTAGGCTTTTTTAACAGTTTTTATTCCATTATGTTTATATGCATAAAATTTAGACACCAAGTCATTTAAGCAATATTGCGAATTTACTTAGGCAGTAAATATTAATAAATAGGCCTTAGGCCTATGCTTTTTTAACAGTTTTTATTCCACTGTGTTTATATCCATAATGTTTAAACAATCCATAAGGTTTAAACACCAAGTCATTTAAGCAGTATTGCGCTTTTACTTAGGCAGTCAATATTAACAAATAGGCCTTAGGCCTAGGCTTTTTTAACAGTTTTTATTCCATTGTGTTTATATCTGTAAGGTTTAGACACCAAGTCATTTGGGTAATATTGCGGTTTTACTTAGGCAGTAAATATTAACAAATAGGCCTTAGGCCTTTTTAACAGTTTTTATTCCGATGTACTGGTATCATAAGGTTTGAATACCAAGTCAAGTTAGTATTATTTCCCTTTTACTTGGGCACTAAATATTAATCAATAGGCATTCGGTCCAGCCAGTGGCGGCTCGTGGTAAGCTGAGATGGGGGGGCTGCATGTATATATATATATATATATATATATATATATATATATATATATATATATATATATATATATATATATATATATACACTCTTGGATCATACTCTGCAGCTCTGATGGGCTAGTTGCAAAAATGACTACGTCATCAGAGTAAAGAAGTGGGATTAAAAATGAACTTTCAGAAGACAAAAGTGATGTTCAATGCTTTTACAAGAAATGAAGATTTATCGATTGATGGAGAAAAGCTGGAGATAACAGACACGTACGTTTATCTTGGACAGCAGATATCAAGTGAGGGTCACATTCATGAAGAAATTAATCGGCGTACAAAACTTGCCTGGAGAGCTTTTGGAAGAAACAGCATAATTTTCAAGAGCAATATGCCATTATGTCTTAAAAGAAAAGTGTTTGATCAATGCATCCTTCCAGTGCTTACGTATGGTGCAGAGACGTGGACCTTAACTAAAAGAGACATACAAAGGCTGCAGACAACTCAAAGAAGCATGGAGAGGTGCATACTTGGTGTAACCAGGAGAGATAAGAAGAGGAACTCGTGGATCCGAAAAATGACAAGAGTGGAGGACATCATGATCAGAGTTAAATCCCTGAAATGGCAATGGGCTGGACATACTGCCAGAAGGACAGATCATCGATGGACAGCCGAAATTTTAGATTGGATTCCAAGGGACAGGAAAAGACCCAGAAGAAGACCACATGGGAGATGGGTGGATGAAATTCGAAAGTATGCAGGGGTGACATGGAGGAGACTGGCACAAGACAGACCGTTGTGGAGGAAACTTGGGGAGACCTTCGTCCAGCAGTGGATTGATAATGGTTGACAATGATGATGATGATGATGATATATACACTGGCGGAAAGTGAAAAAAGAGCGCCAAGAAGGAATTGGCGGACGATCATGAAATTTACATATGTTAATGGGGTCGAGTTTACGTAGGTGTGATGTTAATTTCGAGACCAATCGGTGAGCGCTTACGCCACAGCACGGCATAATATGCAAATTATCGTCGGTGGTATTTAAGGAGTACGGCTAAGTGAATGTAATCAGTCGTCGGCGTGCGGAGACCCTGAAGAATCTGCAATGCCTGGACATGGAAGACGTGTACGATTGCAGCAGTTATCGGACTTTGAGAGAGGTCGTCTAGTCGGACTCCGCGAGGCCGGGTGGTCGTATCGTCGTATTGCGGAGCGAATTGGACGAGAAGAATCGGTGGTGGTACGATGGTGGCGTAGATGGTCCGTGGAACATTCCCACACGAGAAGACGTGGAACCGGGAGTCACAGACGGGCTGATGAGCGGACCGATCGACGCATAAGAAGAGCGGCGTTATCAAGCAGAACATCCACTGCGATGCAAATCCGAGCTGCCGTTACACCTGAGGTGACGGTGCGAACAATCCGCAACCGTCTACTGGATGCAGGACTACGTGCACGTGTGCCTCTGGCATGTGTACCTCTGACTCCAGCCCACCGTCAGGAACGGCTGCAGTGGTGTCGCCAACGTCTGCACTGGAAAACGCAATGGCAATCTGTCGTGTTCAGCGATGAAAGCAGATTCTGCTTGGGAGCCTCCGATGGCCGTATGCGTGTTCGCAGACGCACAGGGGAGCGTCTCCACCCTTCTTGTATCCACTAGCGACACACAGGTACTACACCTGCTCTCCTGGTGTGGGGAGCCATCAGCTATCACTCCCGTACACAACTAGTGTTTGTACCGAGTACGTTAAACAGCACCTCCTACATCAAGAACATCATTTAGCCCGTTGTGCCATTTGTAAGGTCGGTCCATCGTGGGGTTTTCCAGCGAGATAACGCACGCCAACACACGCCACGTGCAACGCAACATGCACTTCAGGGTGTGAGAAAACTTCCATGGCCTGCACGTTCACCGGATTTATCCCCCATTGAGCACGTGTGGGATTTTATGGGACAACGACTTATCCGGTCTCCACGGCCAGCCACGACCATCCCCGATTTACGCGTCCAGGTTGAGGATGTGGATCTCAATACCCCAAACTTACATCCGACATCTGTACGACAGACTCCATGCCAGAATTGCACAGTGTGACGCAGTTCATGGCGGTTCAACCTCATACTAACCATGTTACATGGGAATGTTATTTTTCAGTTTACCAGGAAATACAGTTGTATTTTGCCATAATGTTTTGATCACGTTACCCTCTGTATTCCGTTATTATGCTATATAAATTTCGCTGGTATCAGACGTCTCCTTCTTGGTGTTCTTTTTTCACTTTCCGCCAGTGTTTATATTGATCGAAAGTGCTTTTTTTTTACAAGAAATGAATATTTATATTTAGCGATTGATAGGAAAAATGTAGAGGTACCGATACCTAAATTAGGCAACAGATATTAAGCGATGGCCACATTGCCACATTTATTAGGAAAATAATCGACCTATAAAACTTGGTCGGATGCATTATTTCTTAAAAAGAAACTGATTAATCAGTGCTTTCTTCCAGTTCTTACGCATGGAGTACAGACGTGGACCTCAACTAAAATAGACATACAGACGTTGCAGACAACTGAAAGAAGGAGATGCATGTTGGATGTTATACCAGGAAAAAACAAATAGGAACTCGTGGATCGGGAAGATGACAAGAGTGGAAGACATTATGGTCAGAATTCCTGAAATTGCAATAGGATGGACATATTGCTAGAAGAAAGAGCCACCGACGGAGAGTTGAAATATTGAACTGGATAGCAAGGAAAAAAACAATACATGGAAGATGACAAGAGGGAGAGGAGTGCATGAAATTCGAAAGCATGAAAGAAACTGGCTCAAGGCAGACTGTTGTGGAAGAAGAAACTTGGAGACTCTCATCCAGCAGTGGATTGATAGTGGTTACAAATTATATATGCATGCATATACTGTACGTATATATATATTTTCATCTTGAACTCCTTCTTCAAGAAAAAGCCACACAGGAAATGGACATGGAGACATCCAAATGGGACGACAAGTGAAATTGATTTTATTATGTGTAACAAAAAATTCGTCATAGAAGACTGTAGTGTGCTAAACAAGTTCAACACAGGTAGTGACCATAGATTGGTGAGATGTAAGATGCACCTCAACACTAAACTTGAACGTGGCAAGCTCATAAGACAAACAAAATCTATTGACATAACCAACCTTAAAAAACACCATAATACCTTCAAGTTGGAACTGAAGAACAGGTTCTCTGCTTTAGAAGGCCTAACATGGGAAGAAGTGGACATCTCTGAAGTTAACAGAAAAGTAACCAAAGCTCTTATGGAAACAGCAACAAAATTAGCTGGGTCTAAGAACAAGTTGCATGTAAATAAATTATCAGGAAAAACGAAAATGTTGATGCAAAAAAGAAGAGAGATGAGGACAACTAAAGAAGATGTGACTTCCAAAGTGGAATATATAGAGCTATGCAAGACAGTACGAAAAAGTATCACTGAAGACGTAAGAAAATTCAACTGTGAACTAGTAAGGAAAGCAATTGAAAACAACCAAAGCCTAAAGATAGCAAAGGGACATCTCAGTAAGGGAAGAAAACAGATTATGGCACTGAGAAAAGAAGATGGTTCTGTAACAAGAAATAGAGGCAGAAATTTTGACAAGAGTGAAAGATTTCTACTCCAAATTATATGAAAGGGATGATACATGCACTCCAGACATCATGAAAGATACCAGTACCAGAGTTCCTCCAGTCCTTCCAGCAGAGGTTGCACATGCAATCAAGAACATGAAGCGGGGAAAAGCTCCAGGAGAAGATGGAATTACTGTAGACATCATATAAGAAGCAAGTGGAGAAATCGAAACAGTACTCGCCCAAATTTTCACTCGATGCCTTAATGAAGGAAAGATTCCTGAGGATTGGAACAACGCTATAATGATCCTGCTACATAAGAAAGGCGACATTGAGGATCTCGGAAACTACAGACCTATCAGCCTCCTATCAGTAGTTTATAAAATCTTCACTAAAGTTCTTTCACACCGCTTGAAGGTAACACTGGACATGGCTCAACCGAGAGAACAAGCTGGATTCAGGAGTGGCTACAGCACAATAGATCATATCCACGTGCTGAGAGAACTAATTGAAAGAGCGAGAGAATATGAACTTCCATTGTGCATGGCTTTTATCGATTATGAAAAAGCCTTTGATTCGGTGAAACCATCAGCAGTTACAATGGCTCTGAAAACCTGCGGTATTGAAGATGCATACATTAATATTATTAATAACATCTATGAAAATGCAAGTGCAAAGATTAGGCTGTTTGAAAATACAACACACATAAAAATTGGAAAAGGAGTGAGACAAGGTGACACCATATCTCCGAAGCTCTTTAATGCCACATTGGAAAATGTCTTTCAATCACTGAACTGGGAAAACAAAGGCATAAAAATTAATGGAGATTATCTAACCCACCTTCGTTTTGCTGATGACATAGTCATTTTTGCAACTACCCCATCAGAGCTGCAGAGTATGATCCAGGAACTTGCTGACAAGAGTAAAGAAGTGGGATTAAAAATGAACTTTCAGAAGACAAAAGTGATGTTCAATGCTTTTACAAGAAATGAAGATTTATCGATTGATGGAGAAAAGCTGGAGATAACAGACACGTACGTTTATCTTGGACAGCAGATATCAAGTGAGGGTCACATTGATGAAGAAATTAATCGGCGTACAAAACTTGCCTGGAGAGCTTTTGGAAGAAACAGCATAATTTTCAAGAGCAATATGCCATTATGTCTTAAAAGAAAAGTGTTTGATCAATGCATCCTTCCAGTGCTTACGTATGGTGCAGAGACGTGGACCTTAACTAAAAGAGACATACAAAGGCTGCAGACAACTCAAAGAAGCATGGAGAGGTGCATACTTGGTGTAACCAGGTGAGATAAGAAGAGGAACTCGTGGATCCGAAAAATGACAAGAGTGGAAGACATCATGAGCAGAGTTAAATCCCTGAAATGGCAATGGGCTGGACATACTGCCAGAAGGACAGATCATCGATGGACAGCCGAAATTTTAGATTGGATTCCAAGGCACAGGAAAAGACCCAGAAGAAGACCACATGGGAGATGGGTGGATGAAATTCGAAAGTATGCAGGAGGGACATGGAGGAGACTGGCACAAGACAGACCGTTGTGGAGGAAACTTGGGGAGACCTTCGTCCAGCAGTGGATTGATAATGGTTGACAATGATGATGATGATGATGATATATATATATATATATATACACTATCTACCAACAAGTAATTGGATACTCCTGCAATCGACGATATCTGCGGTCCTGATACACGTCACGGCCGCCGCCGTTAAATATCGTGTGGGAAACAACAACGCAACCAATCGCATGCAAGATGCTACGCGGTTCGGAGCTCTCTGATTTCGAGAAATGTGTAATCGTCGGGTATCACAGAAATGACCGATCCATACGTGACATATCCAGCGAGTTGAAATACCCAAAATCGACAGTGGCCTACGTGATTGGCAAGTGGAAGATGAGAGGTGACTGTCGGAATGTGCCCCTACCCGACAGACCCACAAAACTGGGAGTTAGAGACCGACGGGTGCTGGCCAGAGAAATTCGGAAGAACCGCACCAAATCGATGGGCCACATCCGCGAGGAGTTTCAACAGGCATCCCGGAGTGTTCTTTCAATGAATACTATCCGTAAGGAAGCCCATCTGCTCGGTTATCATGGACGTGCTGCCGCCCACAAGCCTTTGATCACCAAGTCCAATAGCGCGGCTCGGCTAACGTGGTGCAAAGAACGTCGACAGTGGACCGTTGAACAGTGGAAACAGGTTCTCTGGAGCGACGAATCAAGGTTCACCCTCTACCGTTCGGATGGCAGGGTCTGGGTTTGGCGTCTGCCTGGAGAACGCCTCATGCCGGAATGTATTGTGCCAACTGTGAAGTTCGGCGGCGGTGGAATTTTGCTATCGGGGTGTTTCTCCTGGTATGGCACGGGACCCTTGGTCGCAATTCCTGGTAGACTCAACGCCGAGACCTAGTGCACAATTTTGGATGACCATGCGCTTCCTACGTTGTGGCAGTTTTACGGGGTGGACCCATGTTACTTTCAGGATGACAATGCCACCTGTCATGTTGCGAGGTCCACCATGGCTTGGTATATGGTGACAATGGGGTTAATCGAATGGACTGGCCTGCGCAGAGCCCGGACCTTAACCCTATCGAGCACCTCTGGGACGAGTTGCAGCGTCGACTTAAGGGGTGCCCCGACCGTCCTAAATCGGTGAAGTAACTGACCTGTCTTCTCCAAGCCGAGTGGAACAAAATACCGCTAGCCGTCGTACAACGCCTGGTTGAGAGTATGCCCCGGAGGGTTGCAGCTGTAATCGCCGCTCGTGGAGGCTCCACCAACTATTGAAGGGGAATAAACTTCGTTTTCCTTTGCTATCACAGGTGTCCAATTACTTGTTGGTAGATAGTGTATAACAACTCAAAGAGGCATGGAGAGGTGCATGCTTGGTGTAACCAGGAGAGATAAGAAGAGGAACTCGTGGATCCGAAAAATGACAAGAGTGGAAGACATCATGATCAGAGTTAAATCCCTGAAATGGCAATGGGCTGGACATACTGCCAGAAGGACAAACCATCGATGGCCAGCCGAAATTTCAGATTGGATTCCAAGGGACTGGAAAAGACCCAGAAGAAGACCACACGGGAGATGGGTGGATGAAATTCGAAAGCATGTGGGAGTAACATGGAGGAGGCTGGTACAAGACAGACCGTTGTGGAAGAAACTTGGGGAGACCTTCGTCCAGCAGTAAATTGATAATGGTTGACGATGATGATGATGATGATGATGATATATAAGGACAAAACATTTAAAAAAATTTATGCGTGTGCCAGTGGTAGCGGAGACACACTCAAGGTCATGTACGTGTTCTCAAGTGTCTCATTGTGACCCCTAGAAATATGACAAATATTTTTTCTTCTGATACACTCCCTTTGAAACTTCGACTTGATACCGACCACTGCAACTTGGACGGCGATGAAAAACATTTTGTGGAATTTTGAAGGGTCTGCCAGAATTTCGCGATGAGTTGTTATTGCGATACTCACACACCGGCATTCTCTTTAATAAAAACGGATTGGAAACATATTCAGTATAGTTTTAATTTTGAAGCCATGATAACAATTTAGTGCAGAAAAATTTGTTTTCCAAAATTTACCAACTTTGTAAATTTTCTGAACAATGATACTGATTAAATGTTCTTTTCAAAGTAATTAAATATAATGCACTACCTCAATTGAAATGCGCAGCTTATTTTTGGGAGGGAGGGGGATGCAGCAGAAAAATAAAATGTACCCAGTGGAGTGACTTTAATGATTTTTGGTGAATAAAAATTTACATGAGTTTAAAAGCGAATATTTCGCTGTGCTTGGTAAGTGAAGAAATCGATTTTGTGCAAGTATTTCGCGACAGAAATTAGTCTTTCTCTCTCTATCTCTTTTATTATTATTATTTTTTTCAATTTATCCAATGCTGAACTCTGTTTTTAATCGCAATTTGTTCACACGCCCATTTTGGCCATAAGAGAAAATATAAGTAAAACTTTTTTGCAAAAAATCCCGGCAACTGAGTATTTTTATTAGCAAACACGAATAATCTCCAGTTTGATGGGAGTAACATTGTTGTTAGAATTACTACGTTAAATAAAAGCAGGAACAAACCAAAAATTGAAAGAAAAAAAACCAAAAAAAAACCAGGTTGAGTAATACATTCAAACATATTGTATTTCAACATTCGTAATTATTTTTAATTCATTCCTCTATTTTATTTCTTATTCGGAAGCACAAGAACCGTATTAATCAACAATGCACACAGGCCCGACGATGCGTTCCCACCCAACGAGAGACTGCATTCGCGAGCAACCCTTGCTAGCGAGACTGCCATCAATGCAGTCCCCAAGGAAGTTTTATTCAAAGGAAACAAACTGATGTGGGAATAGGCAGAGTTTCCCACATGAGTTGCTTTCAATGGCCGTCAGGGCTGCAAGCAGGGCATCCCGCCAACGTTCCTTCCACTCCCAGTGGTGTTATGCAGGAAAGACTTCCACTTGAGTTCAGAAAACTTCAGTTGTGGCATTATGCTGGGAAAACTTAAAACGATGTTCACAAAACTTCTCTCTCTTGGTACGGCATGAAAAAACTGCTTTGGGTAGGGGGGGGCTGCAGCCCCATAGCAGGAGCCGCCCCTGGGTCCAGCCCTTTGACAGATTTTATTCAAGTGTATGAAATATTTATTCTTAATCTTAAGTAAAAGCGTAATATTACTAACTTGACTTGATGCAAAACTTATAAATACACTGACGGAAAAAAATTCCCAACACCACGAAAAAACAGTTGTAGAGGAATGAAATGGCGGAAATACGTTTGTATAGGTAACGTAGTTAATCGATTAAGGTTTCAAGATCACAGCTTATTGTAAGCGCGAGTAGAGCCATTTTAAATGTGAAATGCTGGTACATTAATAACCGGTGTAACCGCCAGAATGTTGAATGCAAGCACGCAAACGTACATGCATTGTGTCGTACAGGTGCTGGATGTCAGTTTGTGGAATGGAGTTCCATGCCTGTTGCACTTGGTCGGTCAATACAGGGACGGTTAATGCTGGTTTGGGGTGACGCTGGAGTTGTCGTTCAATGATGTCCCATACGTGCTTGATTGGTGAAAGCTCTGGTGATCTAGCAGGCCACGGCAACATGTCGACACTCTGTAGAGCATGTTGGGTTACAACAGAGGTATGCGGGCGAGCGTTATCCTGTTGGAAAACACCCCCTGGAATGCTGTTCATGAATGGCAGCACAACAGGTTGAATCACCAGACCGACGTACAACTGTGCCGTCAGGGTGCGTGGGATAACCACGAGAGTGCTCCTGCTGTCATAGGAAATTGCTCCCCAGACCATAACTCCAGGTGTAGGTCCAGTGTGTCTCGACCGCAAAAAGGTTGGTTGCAGGCGCTCACCTGGCCTCCTTCTAACCAACACACGGCCATCACTGGCACCCAGGCAGAACCGGCTTTCATCAGAAAACACAACAGATCTCCACTCCGTTCTCCAATGAGCTCTAGCTTAACACCACTGACGTCGCACACTGCAGTGGTTTGGAGTAAGTGGAATGCACGCTACAGGGCGTCTGGCTCGGAGCTGTCCTTCAAGTAACCGATTTGTAACAGTTCGTTGTGTCACTGTGGTGGCAACTGCAGCTCGAATTGCTGCCGCAGACGCGGTACGATGCGCAACGGCCATACGCCGTACACTGCGGTCTTCCCTCTCAGTAGTGCCATGTGGCCGGTCGGAACCCGGTGTTCTTGAGGCAGTACCTTCCCTTGACCACCGCTGCCAACAATTATGCACAGTGGCTACATTCCTGCCAAGTCGTTCTACAATATTGCGGAAAGAAAATCCACCTTCTAGTGGCCCTATTACACGACCTCGTTCAAACTCCGTGAGCTTTTGATAATGGCTTCTTCGTCTTCTTAAAAGCATTCTTGACTAACATCAACATACTACGTCGAATCTCAACGATAACTAACGCTCACGAACGTTACAGCGCGTATTTACAGCAAACCTGCTTTTCATGTTCCGAGGGCGCTACTAGCGCCACACGTATGCGCCGGGCGCGACATTTGCATAGACGTCATCTTACAGATGTACTCTCACCGCCTACCAACTGTCGTTTATCTAACACAACCCCTTCTTGGTGTTGGGATTTTTTTCAGTCAGTGTATGAGCATGATGGAATAAAACTGCTAAAAAGGCCTAAACCTAGGCCAAGGCATTCATATTCAGTGCCTAAATAAAAGGTAGTATGAACACGATGGAATAAAAACTGTTAAAAAGGCTTTGGTCAATGTTTTAATATTTAATGCCTAAGCAAAAGCGCTATAATACTAACTTGACTTGGTACCTGAACCTTGTGAATATGAGCACAATCGAATAAAAACTGTTTAAAGGGTCTAGGCCAAAGTATACATATTTAATGCTTAAGTAAAAGTGCAACAATAGTAACTTGACTTGGTGTCTAAACCTTATGAATATGAACACGACGGAATAAAAAATGTTAAAAAGGCCTGTTTATTAATATTTGATGCTTAAGTAAAGGCTAAGCGTTATTAGTTTGATTTATTATGTAAACGTTATGAATATATTGCCTCGTGCTTAGATTTCATAAGGTTTAGACACAATGACTAGTATTATTGCTCTTTCACTAAGGCATTAAATGTTAATCCCTAGGCCTTTGCGCACGTCTAAAACCAGTAAGCTGCAATTTTTATTTTTATACGGCCCTTAAAGTGGGTGTGTGCACTTGTTTGTTTAGCCAACTCTTTAGTGGCCAGTTGTCTTAAACTACATTTCAGTGAATTCGTTTCATTTTTTTCGAAAAAGTTGCCTTTCTGAAAATTGCTCGTTCGATGAATTTGTTTTCGATGAATTCGTTTCGCTCTTTTCGATAAAGTTGTCTTTCGGTAAATTGTTGGTTCGATAAATTTGTTTTCGATGAATTCGCCTGCTTCCACATTTAAGATCTTTCTGGGTTACTGTAGTCCCATCATCAGAAATATAAGTACACAGCCCGAAGGGGAAGTATCAAACATACTATAAACACCAAAGGGTACAACGTAAGAGTAGTTCATTGGGTAAGACATAAACATCTTGAACAACTACATGGACGACATCGCGTGAGAAAAAGAAAATAATAGTGTTAATTCAATAATGTGGATGAGCATTTTCTTTTAAAAAGAGTTTCCAGGGATGGAGGAAACAGCGTGGTTATTCCGACAGATATTCAAGTGGGTGAGATATACCTGGAATATAGGCCGTTGACACTCGATAAGAGATGGTGCGACAGTTTCTAGTTAACGTTGTAGTAGATGATCTTTCTGAAAATTTTATTTAACTGTGTATTCTGTTGTTAACCAAAAGAATGCGCAAGGTCTCTATCATGATTCAATTCTGCAGTACGCAAAGTTAAGTTTGAAAAGTGAGTAAACGCTCGTCGAACAAGTAAGTAAATTGCTGATAGTTTGCATTTCAGTGAGTGGAAAGAGTTGGCAGGGATTAGGTTTGGGGGCTGATGGTTTATGATATACTGAAAAGTGAATTGAGGAAGAATCTGGTGAACGCTGTAGAAGCAAGTCCAGAAAAGGAAGGGGAAAATTGTCTAATTCGACTGTAAATTTGATACTATCGATATGTAAAGAAAAACAGTCTGCAAAGCAGTTGAAAGCATCAACAGTGGGTGGCCAAAAATGACAATGTCGTCTACGTGTCTTAGGTAAAAGAGTGGACGGACTAAGTAAGAGTTCAGAAATCTGTTTTCAAGGTCTTGAAGTAAAATTTCTGCTAGCAAGGGGGATAGGGCTGAGCCTATTGCGTCACCTTCAGTCAGTGGCGGCTTTTCAGGTGAAGTAGGTGAAGTGCCTCTTCACCTATTTTATTTGAAATAAGATTTTATATAATAGTTTCGTATAATATATTCTTTTTTTGCCTTTATTGAGTGCCAAAATACCCAAAATTTTGATTAGATATCGCTTCACAATGCGCGGTCAATACGGAAAACAAGTCCTTATACGCAACACATTTCAAGTGAAGAGCTGATATGAGAATGCTTGGAAGTCTGCAGTTTTCGTCCGAGTTGCCATGCTAACTGTGACGTCACCCTCCTTTATCTGCTGGGCAAGTGAAGTGTTTTATCATGAGACGTCAAGGCTCTGCACTTGGAGTCGTGACTTTACGAAGAGATCGCAGTGGAACGGGACGGATTGCCAAGGGTTCTTTGCAATCCACTAGGGATTTTTTCTTGCAATTTTTTTTGGTACATACTTTCTGAAAGAGATGTTTTTTCGTGTTTTGTGACTGTTTGTTAATGTGTTACAAAATCATTTTGTTGGCCCTGCTTATATTATAGTAATAAAATTCGGCGTGGAATAAAGACAATTTTCAGATTTCTTAAATATAAAACGGTCACTTTACAAACGTGGTGATTCTAGCGAACACCTGAAATGCGAATTAATGCTAAATAATTTTGAAAAGAATCAGAATACCATTGCCGATGCCCTGAGGGAGAATGCTAGGCTTTTGAAAATGCATTTCAACGAAAGCGTTCGTTTAAATAGACTTTTCCTGCAGACAATGATTGATGCAGTACTGTATTTGAGTAAACAAGAACTAGCATTCCGACAAGGCATTGACTCGATAAATCGTAGAAATTCAAGGAATTGCTTTCACTGTTGATATCAAGAAGTCCTTTAAAATTCAAAATCAATACGAAACGATAAAAAAATGTTTTCACAGGTGACTCAAAAACTATTAAAAACGAATTAATTGAATGTATTTCTGAATAAATAAACGATCACGTCAAAAATAAAATAAAT
Organism: Macrothele yani; assembly: GCA_039090855.1. NCBI lineage: Eukaryota > Metazoa > Arthropoda > Arachnida > Araneae > Macrothelidae > Macrothele > Macrothele yani. Next base: position 129,165,133 of record CM077009.1, on the reverse strand, counting down.
GAAGTTCAATGCTTTTATATTCAAGTAGATGGGAAGACATAACCAGACGTCCGAGTGCTCTTTAATAATAAGATCTGTTGATTCGGAAGGTGTATTGGTTGAGCGATTTTTGGGTTTCCATGGTGTGAGTGAAGATAGAACGTCAGAAGCTTTATACAAAATGCTAGACAAAATTTTGGAACAGTTTGATTATCAACACAAGTCAATAGGACAATGTTACGATGGGACAAGCGTAATGTCTGGACACTTGACTGGGCTCCAGAAAAAATTAAGCATAAAGCTTCTCAATCTGTTTTTGTTATTGCTTAGTACATCGTTTGAACCTTGTATTACAGCAGAGTTTTTCTAAAATTTCTAAGTGTCGAATATTTTTTGCAAGCCTCAGTGTAATTCCTTTGTTTTTTTCACCACTCAGCGAAGCGATCGCTTCACTGAGTGGTGAAAAAACAATACACTATCATCAACAACTGCAAGAGGCATGCCAACATAACAGAAACTCGATGGTCCTCCACTTCGAAGTTAGTTAGTGTAATAGTTGAAGATTGGGATAAATTGAAGGAAGTATTCGAATTTCTCACAAATAGTGACCAATCAGACAAAAACTCAATTCAACTTGCCCAAGGGTTTTTTAATGATATGAACACTTTTGAATTTACATTTTTGGGAATAGTATTTAATGAAATATTTGGTTCACTGATCTATTATTCGAAATTTTGCAGAAAAAATCACTAGACATATACTATGTTACTCAAATTAAAAAAAAATTATGAAATTTTGAGCCATAAAAGGAACGATGAGGTATTTGAAACACTGTTTGGAAAAGCTAGCAAAATCACAGAAATAAGCAGATCTAAACGGGAATATGCTGCTCTTACACAAGAAACAATTTTTAAAAAATATAAACAATTGTATTTTGAAATTTTGCACCACGTTCTTATGGAAATGGATATAACATTTCAAGACAGTGAGAAACTTAAACTTCAATTTCCCTGTTTTGCTGACACAACCAAATTCGACCAATTTAATTCGTGCTTTCCCTCTCACGCTTTTGAAAATCTACAACATTTTTACGGAAAAATATTTACTAAATACCAGAGCCTTAAAAATGAACTGAGTCTTGTATATGCTGATGAAAAATTAAGGAATATATCGACTCATGAACTTTTTCGAGTGCTTCATGGAAGTGAAGGCATTTTTTCAGAAGTTTATAAATTGGTTTCCCGGATTTTAACAATTGCATCTGCAAGTGTTTCAGTGGAAAGAAGTTTTTCTTGCCTTAAAAGAATACAAACTAACTCAAGAAATACTATTTCTCCAGATAAACTTGCTTCTTTGGCAAATATTTCTATTCAGAAAGACATTTTCTTGATGTCACGAAGAAACAGCCATTTTATGACGAAATACTCGACAAATTTCCAGCTTTAAAAGGAAGAAGAATTGATCTAATATATAAAAAAATAGATAAGTTCTCATTAACTTATTTTCATTGAAGACAGTAGATATATTTTCATATTGCTCTTGTAGCTCTTCACCTATTTTTCCTACCACGAGCCGCCACTGCCCCGAAGCCTATTGAAGCGCCCTCATACGTACATTCCCTTTAACCTTTAAAAATTCCCCTTGGAACAAACTGAAACATGTCCTCTGTTGAAAACTTTCACTCCTTCCCTACTCCTCCCCTCCATCACCTCATTTCCTCCGTAGTTCGTATTTTGTACCCAAGAAGTCTAACCTCCTTGTTTGTACCAGCTTAGATCCCCCGGGAGACGCCGAGATCTTTCCGGTTACTAATAACCGCGAAGAAATCGACCCAACTGAATGGGGAAACAGGTTTACAACATTCCTTTTTTTTTTTTTTTTTTTTTTGCCGCCCCGGTGGCGCAGTGGTCTAAGGCGTTGGCCTCTGATCATTCGTCCGTAAGGGGTCCGGGTTCGAATCCCGGTCCGGCATGGATGTTGTGTTTGTCTTAAGGCACTGGCTCTCTCCCTTCCCTGGAACCAGTGACCTAAAATTATGGACGGGCGACTGCTTATAGCCCATTTGAGTTGCTCACGGTGGTCGTTAAACCTCCAATCAAAAAAAAAAAAAAAAAAACATTCCTTTTGCCTTATGTAAATAAGGCTGACGAAGCAGAGCTCTTTTGCCCTTGGAGAAAACTAGGGAGAAAGTGCGGGGTGTGGGGCCATTCCAAAGCATCATTTGTTAATCTTGCTAGCCAAAGCAAGTACACTTCGCACTGCATCGGAAAATGGAAGGCGATAAAAAACGAGAACCTTCTGGTAATGAATTTCAGCAAGCTAAATCGAAATATCTTATAACACCGTTTCTATTTTTCAATTCCTGAAATCCAAAAATTGTCTTCGAGAACCTAATAATTCTGCATCGCATGAAAGTCAAAGTGAACTTCACGTGGAGGAACATGCATTAGAGGATTCGTTTGTCCGAGAAGCAGATGTCCTTCCCCAAGAACCAGTGGAGAAACCAAGAATAACAGATGACGTATCGTTGACAGAATCACCCACTATCGAAAAGGTAAGTTCTTCTTTGGTATCATCTCCTGGTGTAAAGAACATTCTGCATTCTAACGTAAAAACTTCAGATATTGGTTTGTTTACACGGCAAGTTTTAATTGATGATGCAACCCAAAAACAACTAATTGGAGTAGGATTTTGGAAACCTAATGATACCTATTCATTTTCAAAGTGTCCGAAAAGTAACAGGCGCTTCCAGTCCTCAGTGGTTTTGCGCTTTAATTGGTTAGAGTATAGTGAATTTGAAAAGGGGGCCTTTTGTAAATATTGTGTATTGTTTGCTCCTGAATCAGCAGTAGCCCCAAAAGTCCGCTTGCAAAGCTTGATTAGCGAGCCTTACACTAAATACAAAAATGCCATGGAAGATTTTGCAAAGCATGCCCAGACAAATTATCAGAAAATTTTTGTAAAGAGCTATTCTAACTTTATAATTTGTGTTCAAGGTAAAAAACCTAATGTAATCAACCAGATTGATATGAATCGTAGAAATGAAGTTAAAAGAAACAGATTTTAACGTCGATAATTAAAACAATCATCTTTTGTGGGCGCCAAGAACTGGCACTACGAGGACATCGGGATTATGGGCCTTTTGAAGATTTGTCGGAAGCGAACGAGGGAAATTTCAGAGAGGCTTTAAGGTTTCGAATGGATTCTGGAGATAATGTTCGGAAAAACCACCTAAAAACAGCGTCGGCAAACGCTACATTTATTAGTTGGAACACACACAGAGTTCTATTATTGTAGAAATCGGGCAATGCATTACAGAAGGGATTAATAACAAGGTTGCTGAAGCTAAATATTTTAGTAGATGAAACCACAGATTGTCCTACTGAACAGCAGAGGAGCATTACAATTCAATATATTTTAAATGGAAAATTGCTTGAAAACTTTCTTGCTTTCGTAAGTATTAACGAATGTACTGCGAAGAATATTTCGAAAGTTATTTTAGTGATTTTGGATGCTAAATGAATTGATTAATTATGTATGCGTGGTCAAGGTTATGATGGTTGCACAGTAATGAGCGGGCATATAAAAGTTGTTCAAGGCGTTATTAAAAAAGAATGTCCATTGGCAATCTTTACTCATTGTGCAAACCATATTTCAAATCTTGTTGTGAATTATGCCTGTAATGTTTTGGCCATTAAAAATGCTTTAGGAACTGTAAGAGAAATATATTCTTTTTTCGGTGCATCGGCGAAGCGACTAACTTTAAAAGAACGCCAAGAAGGAATTGGCGGACGATCATGAAATTTACATATGTTAATGGAGTCGAGTTTACGTAGGTGTGATGTTAATTTCGGGACCAACCGGTGAGCGCTTACGCCACAGCACGGCATAATATGCAAATTATCGTCGGTGGTATTTAAGGAGTACGGCGAAGTGAATGTAATCAGTCGTCGGCGTACGGACACGTGCGGAGACCCTGAAGAATCTGCAATGCCTGGACATGGAAGAAGTGTACGATTTCAGCAGTTATCGGACTTTGAGAGAGGTCGTCTAGTCGAGGCCGGGTGGTCGTATTGCGGAGTGAATTGGACGGAAAGTATCGGTGGTGGCGTAGATGGTCCGAGGAACATTCCCACACGGGAAGACGTGGAACCGGGAGTCACAGACGGACTGATGAGTGGGCCGATCGGCGCATAAGAAGAGCGGCGTTATCAAGCAGAACATCCACTACGACGCAAATCCGAGCTGCCGTTACACCTGAGGTGACTGCGAACAATCCACAACCATCTACTGGATGCAGGACTACGTGCGCGTGTGCCTCTGGCACGTGTACCTCTGATTCCAGGCCACTGTCAGGAACGGCTGCAGTGGTGTCGCCAACTTCTGCACTGGAGAACGCAATGGCGATCTGTCGTGTTAGCGATGAAAGCAGATTCTGCTTGGGAGCCTCCAATGGCCGTATGCGTGTTCGCAGACGCACAGGGGAGCGTCTCCACCTTCTTGCATACGCCAGCGATACATAGTGCCTACACCTGGTCTCCTGGTGTGTGGGAGCGATCAGCTATCACTCCCGTACAAACTAGTGCTTGTACCGGGTACGTTAAACAGCACCTCCTACATCAACATCATTATTCAGCCCGTTGTTGTGTCATTTGTAAGGTCGGTCCATCGTGGTGTTTTCCAGCATGATAACGCACGCCCACACACGGCACGTGCAACGCAACATGCACTTCAGGGTGTGAGAAAACTTCCATGGCCTGCACGTTCACCGGATTTGTCCCCCATTGAGTACGTGTGGGATTTTATGGGACAACGACTTATCCGGTCTCCACGGCCAGCCACGACCATCCCCGATTTACGCGTCCAGGTTGAGGATGCTTGGAACTCAATACCCCAAACTTACATCCAACATCTGTACGACAGACTCCATGCCAGAACTGCACAGTGTGATGCAGTTCATGGCGGTTCAACCTCATACTAACCATGTTACGTGGAAATGTTATTTTTCAGTTTACCACCAAATACAGCTGTATTTTGCCATAATGTTTTGATCACGTTATCCTCTGTATTCCGCTATTATGCTGTATAAATTTCGTTACTATCAGACGTCTCTTTCTTGGAGTTCTTTTTTCACTTTCCGCCAGTGTATATTTCTTGAACTATTCCCAGCTGTTCTCTTGGAGCTTGAAAAGATGGCAGCTGAAGAAAAGGTCGATAAGATTCAAAAAATAACATCTTTCCTTTTCTCAGTTTGCAACGGCCAATTTGTTATTGCTCTTTTGTGTATGCACCGCGTTAGCTCCTTGCTGCTCCCCTTTCTAACCTACTACAATTACAAAGTTTAGAACTTATTCAGGCTGTAAAAGTAGTGAAGGATACAAAAGAATGTTTTGCAGACATACGCGAAATGCCGAAGAAGAATTTTCTTTGGTATTTGAGAAAGCTTTAAATTTGGGTAAGGAGTACGATTTTGAAATCAGAGTACCAAGATTGGCTAGGAGACAAAGAAACAGAGAATTATCCTGCAGAAACTATAAAAAATTATTATAGAAGATCCTTGTTCATTCCATAACTGGACCAACTGATATATGAGTTGGAAGGGAGGTTCGACGGTAGTATGGCTACTGCCGCAAAACTGCAGTATCTTTGCCATTTTTCTACATTCAAGCTTCCTTTGCCGACATACCTGACGCTGTAAAACTGTATTCATCTTATTTGTGCAACGATGAATCTATCGTAAAAGGATAATTCGACTTATGGAAAAAGAAACGAGGCAAAGTTTCAGAGTATCAGCGACCAAGCACAGCTTTAGAAACAGTAGCAACTGTTCCAGAGTTATTTGTATAAATGTTGAATATCTTCGCTGCCCTACCCGTCAACACGCAACAGCTGAAAGAACTTTCAGCACTTTACGACGGCTAAAATCATATATACGCTCAAAAATGGGTGAGAACCGCTTATCGGGCTTAGCGTTAATGTCCATTAACAGAAACATTGACATTGAGCACATCATTAACAAGCTTGCAGTAAGGAAGAATCGCAGACTAAATTTTGAACTTTAATTTTGATTTCAAGTTTAAATGTGAATGTCGAACTCGAATGTATCTCCATGCTCTATCTCTCTATATACTCGTACAGTGTGAGAATGACTCAAAGTGAAACTCGTACACCCAAACGCCAATGATTGTTGGCTCAATATGAGTTTTTAAAAACTTTGGACTGTGTTTACTTCAATATTTTCTAATACTCGTTCTACTTGATTAAGTAAAGTGTAGCGTATTCGATTCACGAGTTAATTAGTAATCAAGCTATCCAAATAAATTCAATTTTTACGTATGTTTCTGTAGTTACATCTCTATTTACGTGTAACTCACAGTACGTAACTTCTGTTGTTTCATGAGTACACTTGTATCCTAGAAAACGAAGTATTTAATAATTAACGAAGCATTGAACGATTTGTGGCTTACTTATATTAGGTGTACAACTTAATTCTCGGCTCCTAACCGCAAGCCATCATAGAACGTCGTCAAATGCAAATAGCTGTGTGCGATAATGGCTTATTGCAGCGCCATCCAACAGCTTTCCAGGCAACCGTAGCCACTCACAGCTGTAGTGACAGAAGGGACGAAAGTCGACGATGAACGCAATTTCGTTCGAGAAGCAACATTTGAGGCACTGCCCCCTGTTCGCGTTTCAGCTAAAAAAAGGTGCCGCGGAAGCCCAGCAAATGATCTGTGCTGCTTTGGGTGAGGCTGCTGTGTCCTACAGTACGTGTAAGAAGTGGTTCCAGCGGTTTAAGCAGGGAAATTTGGATCTCCGTGATGCAGAACGTCCGGGACAGTCACAGAAATTTGACGATGAGGAACTGGTACAAGTGTTACACGCGGATTCCTGTCGCACACAGTCAGACTTCCCCAGGAACTCGGAGTAACACGGCAAGCCAATGCAAAGCGCCTGCACAAGCTTGGACGGATTCACAAGGAAGGCCATTGGGTGCCCCACCAACTCACAGCTGCAAACAAGTCTAGGCGCTACCATGTTGCTGCGCCCTTGCTTTCCAGATTCAAGAAGAAGAAATTTCCTCTACAAGATTTTGACCTGTGATGAGAAGTGGATCTTCTACGATAATCCTAAGCGGTGCAAATCGTTGGTTTACCCAGGTCAGCCTACCACCATTACCGCCAAACCGAATATCCATGACAGGAAGTTGTTGCTGTGCATATGGTGGGATCAACGCGGTGTCGTACACTATGAGTTGCTCAAACCTAGTGAAACGGTCAATGCTGAGCGTTATTGTCAGCAACTCATTGGTGTGAGTGATGCAATGGAGGCGAAAAGGCCATACACCGGCAAGGGCAGAAGGTCGGTCCTGTTGCTTCAGGATAACGTGGGTCCTCACACTGCGGATACGACTTTAAACACGATCATCGACCTGGGATGGGAGATTTTGTCCCACGCGGCGTATTCTCCAGACTTCGCTCCCGTCGGATTTTCACATATTTCGCACCCTGCAAAATCACCTGAGTGATACGCACTTCACTTCTGCAGAGGAGGTTCACACAACTATTGATGACTTTATCATTTCGAAACAGCCCTCTTTTTCCGCAGTGGCATTCGGCAGCTCCCTGATTGATGGCTCAAATGTATTCAACACGACGGGGATTATTCCCCTGATTAGGTACGTATTCGATTTGCTATAATTTGCTGTCAACGTGTCGTGCCTGCGGCCGAGAATTAAGTTGCACACCTAATGTAACAAATGCAACATGAATATCAAACAAAGATCTTCGCTCTTTCCACGTTTATAAGTGAGTCACGGAAAAATTCTCATTGGCCGCCACCGGGAGTCGAACCCAGGGTCTTCCAGTTACGCGCCGGATATCCTTCCTCTACACCACAGCGGCCTCGAATTGCTCCAGACTCACACACGCTAACTGCCAAGCCAACTTGGCAGGTTGCTTCTTGGAGGGCCCGCACAATGCTGGGGATTCACCAAAGATGGTAAACAGCAACTGAAGAAATAATTAGAAGGCGAATGAATAAGTAATACAGACATCTGCCGTGGACCAGGAACATCAAACAAGATTCGCTCTTCCACGTTTATAAGTGAGTCACGGAAAATTTCATTGGCCGCCACCGGGAGTCGAACTCAGGGTCTTCAGTTACGCGCCACTATATGTCACTAAGCATATCCGGCGCGTAACTGGAAGACCCTGAGTTCGACTCCCGGTGGTGGCCAATGAGAATATTCCGTGACTCACTTATAAACGTGGAAAGAGCGAAGATCTTTGTTTGATGTTCCTGGTCCACGTTAAATGTCTGTATTAATTAGCAACATGAATAACCCAAAGTGTGTCTCATGCTGTTTGCATCTGGGCTGGCGTAACTGACCTGATTACGGCTGATGCACCCTTCTGGTTATAAGCTCCCCCCTTTTCATTACACACACAGAAAATCCCTGGCTGCGCCACTGCCTTCAGTCTGTTTATAAATAACATGGTTAAATTGAAAATAAGATAATAAGATAGTAGGTGTATAAGCTTTAGAGTTGCAATAATGGCTTGGGTTTTAATAATAGGATGACCTTTTTTTTTTTTTTTTGGATTGGAGGCGCTACCATGTTGCTGCGCCCTTGCTTTCCAGATTCAAGAAGAAGAAATTTCCTCTACAAGATTTTGACCTGTGATGAGAAGTGGATCTTCTACGATAATCCTAAGCGGTGCAAATCGTTGGTTTACCCAGGTCAGCCTACCACCATTACCGCCAAACCGAATATCCATGACAGGAAGTTGTTGCTGTGCATATGGTGGGATCAACGCGGTGTCGTACACTATGAGTTGCTCAAACCTAGTGAAACGGTCAATGCTGAGCGTTATTGTCAGCAACTCATTGGTGTGAGTGATGCAATGGAGGCGAAAAGGCCATACACCGGCAAGGGCAGAAGGTCGGTCCTGTTGCTTCAGGATAACGTGGGTCCTCACACTGCGGATACGACTTTAAACACGATCATCGACCTGGGATGGGAGATTCGTCCCACGCGGCGTATTCTCCAGACTTCGCCCCATCGGATTTTCACATATTTCGCACCCTGCAAAATCACCTGAGTGATACGCACTTCACTTCTGCAGAGGAGGTTCACACAACTATTGATGACTTTATCATTTCGAAACAGCCCTCGTTTTTCCGCAGTGGCATTCGGCAGCTCCCTGATTGATGGCTCAAATGTATTCAACACGACGGGGATTATTCCCCTGATTAGGTACGTATTCGATTTGCTATAATTTGCTGTCAACGTGTCGTGCCTGCGGCCGAGAATTAAGTTGCACACCTAATGTAACAAATGCAACATGAATATCAAACAAAGATCTTCGCTCTTTCCACGTTTATAAGTGAGTCACGGAAAATTCTCATTGGCCGCCACCGGGAGTCGAACCCAGTCTTCCAGTTACGCGCCGGATATCCTTCCTCTACACCACAGCGGCCTCCGAATTGCTCCAGACTCACACACGCTAACTGCCAAGCCAACTTGGCAGGTTGCTTCTTGAGCCCCGCACAATGCTGGGGATTCACCAAAGATGGTAAACAGCAACTGAAGAAATAATTAGAAGGCGAATGAATAAGCTAATACAGACATCTAAGCGTGGACCAGGAACATCAAACAAAAGATCTTCGCTCTTTCCACGTTTATAAGTGAGTCACGGAAGCATTCTCATTGGCCACCACGGGAGTCGAACTCAGGGTCTTCCAGTTACGCGCCGGATATGCTTAGTGACATATAGTGGCGCGTAACTGGAAGACCCTAGGTTCGACTCCCAGTAAGGCCAATGAGAATTTTCCGTGACTCACTTATAAACGTGAAAAGAGCGAAGATCTTTGTTTGATGTTCCTGGTCCACGTTAAATGTCTGTATTAATTAGCAACATGAATAACCCAAAGTGTGTCTCATGCTGTTTGCATCTGGGCTGGCGTAACTGACCTGATTACGGCTGATGCACCCTTCTGGTTATAAGCCCCCCCCCCCCCCCCTACACACACAGAAAATCCTGGCTGCGCCACTGCCTTCAGCCTGTTTATAAATAACATGGTTAAATTGAAAATAAGATAATAAGATAGTGGTGTATGCTTTAGAGTTGCAATAATGGCTTGGGTTTTAATAATAGGATGACCTTTTTTTTTTTTTTTTTTTTGGATTGGAGGTTTAACGACCACCGTGAGCAACTCAATGGGCTATAAGCAGTCGCCCGTCCCTAATTTTGGGTCACTGGTTCCAGGGAAGGGAGAGAGCCAGTGCCGTAAGACAGACACAACATCCATGCCTCACCGGGATTCGAACCCGGACCCCTTAAGGACGAATGATCAGAGGCCATCGCTTAGACCACTGCGCCACTAGGATGACCTTGGGCGATTAGCTTCGATTCAATCAGTTCATGAACTTTTTTACTGGAACATGTGGAAAGAATATAATATCAAGCGACGCCATTATGAAGGAGGAAGGTGTTTGGTTTAAGAAGCATTTTATCTGGTTTAGAACTTGAGTTGAGGTAGAAGCTGAATAAGTTGGCTCTGTCATGAGAAATCTTAAATATAAGGCCAACGCTTTTTCTAGTGGTTTTGTAGATTTGGTGAAGCTCAATACCAGAGGTTTCGGTGGGGAGGAGGGGGGTCCTTATGGTCCATGTAAATGGAGTTTAGCAAGTGCTGAGATTGTAGCTTGGGTTGGGTCATGTTGTACGATCTCATGGGGTATTGTTCTAAGTGCTGCTTCCATTTTTTATCAATATAATCCCAGGTGTTGAGGATCACTGTCTGAGTAACAAACTAGTGGTGAAGTCTAAATTCTACGACATTTGAGGACAAAAATAAATTCGCGGGCAATTTGCGTCCCCAAAGGAATCAGATGTTTTGGAGAAATGGCCCTCAGCAGATGCTTGGATGCCATATCGCAAGACGTCGAAGATGAGGGACATGAAATTTTTTCTCCAGGTCGACGAAAAGCAGTCGTAACAAGTAAATTTCAGCTGCTGGCACTTGTACGATATGAAAATGGTGATATAGCGGAAATTTTGTAAAGAAGAACTGTGAGAAACGACCAAAAGTCTAAACATTTTCAACATTTTGCCTTCCTACTACTTGGTGAAATCCTGTGAATTTTCACGGAAATTGTGTGTTCAGATTTGTACCAATGGTGTTCCTACGTGCTCTGTTCAGTAAAAATCTATGAAGACTGATTAGAGAAAATAAAACTCTGATAACTTAACGAGTTAATTCTTCTTCCACCAAAAATTTCTGATTTCAAAAACTACTTAAGTGAGTTTAAAATAATCTTTGAAGCTTCTGTTCCTATGGTAAATTTTATAAAGTAGTGTCATCTTAAGTTGGGTTTATGTATACAAATCTGCATGGAATTATGCAAACTTATACTTCTACACAACGATATTAAATGGCTTTCAAAGGAAAACCTTAGAGAAATTATTGTAGCTTTGCAAAGAAAATGATAAAGACATTTATTTTCTTACTTTCTTGAAAGCAAAAATCAACTGCTGGAACTATCGTACTATTTATTTATCTTCACCCTAACACAGGGCCTGATTTATGCCTAGGCCCACATAGCCCGAGCCTAGGGCCCAGCATTTTAAGAGGCCCAGAATCGCAATGCAAAAACAATTGGTTTTTCTTTATTAAATAATTATTATGAATAGAAAAAAACATTCGAGGAAGAATCTTTTTTTCCCCAAATAAAAATTAACTTGTTTTTACTAGGCTCTTTCACTACCACCTCATTTCAGCTGCAGCTCAGTGACGGGATATGGTGTCGGAACAAGAGTAACCCACAGGAGCAGCCATTCTATAACCGCAACCCTGCTTTCTTTCTTTCTTTTTTTTTTTTTTTTCGTTTTTTTTTTATTGAAGGCACAGAGAATGGAGCTCTCTTCTCTGTGATTGAAGGTTTAACGACTACCGTGAGCAACTCAATGGGCTATAAGCAGTCGCCCGTCCCTAATTTAGGGTCACTGAAAGGGAGAGAGCCAGTGCCGTAAGACAAACACAACATCCATGCCTCACGGGATTCGAACCCTGACCCTTCATGTACGAATGATCATAAGCCAGCGCTTAGACCGCTGCTTACGGTTATAGGCTAAAGGTAAGAACCGCAGGTTTCTGGAACGTTGAGAAACGATTCCTTCAGTTAAGTCCAGTCGTGCTACCAAATTGGGGAACGGAAAGTTCTGTACGGTTGTAAAAAAATTTAATTTCCTCCTTTTTTTTTAAATATCCGTGAGAAAAGTTTCCTAGGGTGCCCGTCTGTTCATGAAAAAGAAAACCACGTTAGTTAGTTGGACCTTCTCGGATGTAGTGGATTTGCATTTGAAATTAATTTTTGTTTCAGCTTAAAAAAAAACAAAAATGATTGTTTGAATAGATATTTCTGGTGCAGGAATCCCAAAACATTATAGATTAAATTAACTGAAGATTTGTACCGTTTGGTTTATCTGTGAAAGGTTAATACGCAGTCAATCGTTTAAATAGAAATACACCCCTATGTAATTGTATTTTGAAGAACTCGTTTTTTATTTCATCAGTGAGAAACAAAATTTTGTCGATTTAACCAGGATTCAGAACTCGGACTGTTTGTAAACCAGCTTGGTGTATTATCCACAGCATGCCGAGTTCTGTTTGCTACCCATTAAACAAATTTATTTAAAACTAAATTCAGTTCTGTTTGATTAAGAAGCTAAAAGCTTTGCCAGTTCTATCAGAAATAAAAAAAGTAGTGTTACTAAGTTGTACCAATATGGAAACATTTAAACTAATTGTGCTGCTGATGGGGAAGATAATGTCATGTAGATTACAAAATACTATTGTATTTTTATCAGAATTACCATCTGCAACTTTGCACTAAGTTTTGACTTTCCATTGACAAAAGCAAAAATTTCTGAACAGTATGTGATTTATAAAAATAAAGTGAGACAAAACCATGTTTTCTCATCTGGTGCACACAAGAATGCAGGTGCAATTACAATAAAACACATTAAAAGTTGGTATGAGAATATATTTCCAGGTCCTAATTCATAGATTCCCATAAAGCAAACACAGTTGTCACCTAAGAAATTCATTCAAAAGGTAAGCATTTGAATGATACTTTCATCTCTGCTTCAGTCTGCTTGCAGAATTATGTGAAATGTTAAAATAACATGGCAAATTATATATCCTATTAGCAATCCACAAATGAGGGATGTGAAAATGTTTTAAATAGTTCATCTGAAGTAATGCATTAACTCATTACTGCTTCAGTGTGAAATGGATTACAGGAAGTTAACTGAGGGCAATATTTCAACACATCTGCAGTGTGCTACAGGTGAAAATTGCCAAGAATGTGAAGTGTGCCAGAAGAAATTTGTATCAGGTAATGCTGAAATAAATTTAAAAAATCATACAGATAAAGATCTCCACTCGTGTGAAATATGCCACAAGAGATTTTCGCGGAAGCATCATCTTTCAACACACATGCTTACTCACACAGGTGAAAAACCTTACAAGTGTGAAATCTGCTTCAAAAATTTTTCACGGAAAGACAGTCTTTCAAGGCACTTGCTCGTTTACACGAGGGGAAAAGCCCATAAACGTGAAATGTGTTACAAAAGATTCTCACCGAAGAGCGATCTCCCACAGCATTTCACGACAGATATAAGTGCAAAATTCCATGTGTGTGAAATCTGCCTCAAGAAATTCAAACGAAAGAGTCATCTTTCAGAACATATGCTGACACACACTGGTGTAAAACCCTATGAGTGTGAAATATGTCACAAGAAATTTTCACGGAAGAATAATTTTGCAACACACTTGCTCACTCATACAGGTGAAAAACCCCATGAATGCGAAATATGCTGGAAAAAATTCACACAAAAGGGTAGTCTTTCAGAGCATATGCTAAAGCATACAGATGGAAATTGCTTTGAGTGTCAATTTTGCCACAAGAAATTCGCAGTGAAGCGCAGCCTTTTAAGACATTTGCTCAATCATACAGACGAAAATTCTCAACAATGTAGAACCTGCTTCAAGAAATTCTTTTATAAGAGTGACCTTTTAAGTCATATGGTCACTCACACGGGTGAAAAACCCCATGAATGTGAAGTGTGTCACAAGAAGTTCACCCGAAGATCTAGTGTTTTGAGGCATTATTTGCTCATTCATGCAGATATGGAACATTAATGTTCTGCAGTAAAGATGGGCAAAATTATTCTTTTGAAAAAATCTTTCAATTTGACTCGCTAAAAAGATTTGTTTGGTAATGCTTCTGGTTTAGAGAATGATTTGTGTCTAAGGATTTAATTCTGAATCAGATACTTTCATCCGGTGATATGATTCTGAGTCATATCCTTTCATTTGTTCACAGTTTCTGGTTTAATGGACAATTTTAAAATTTGTTTTCAATTCTTACGGAAATTTTCCCCTTCTGTTTTAATAAGTTTGTTTCAAAACGTTCACATAATTTATTGCTTTTGTACACTTCGGAATATTGTAAGATTTTCTGACCAGGACATGAACTTTACTGAGACACCATGGCGAAATTTTGATGTTTAGTGAAAAGTAATTCTGACTGATTCACTCAGGGAATCGGCTCTTTTGTGGAATCGATTGCTTTAAGGAAAGATTCATTCACCAATGACTTGGTTTTCTGATTCATTCTTTTCAAATGAATCGTTCACGAACAACACATCTCCAAGCTGTAGTTTGATGTCCTAATCTCCCGTGTGATTCACTTAAAGTTTCTATAAGACTCCGGGCAAAGTCGCAGATTATAGATATGTACATGTGTATGCCGTATGCAGATAGTTTCCAAATTATTAGCAGATTTTGCAGATAGTTTTTGCTTGTAAATTAAACAAAGGAAAATGTTATTTACAGCAATTAAAACACTTAATCAAGGCTTTACTCAGATTAATATATTTAATTCTATCTTAACGCGAGAACTTCCAATTATTTTTCATCACATTTTCTGAGTTCTTTTGTTTTTACAGGTATTCCTGGCCTCTAGATTTTATCAAGGCTTGTTTTCAATGTATAGTAACTGTATCAAAAGTTTTTTTTACACAGAAAGAATTTAAATTTTGTTGCCAGGTTCCACTTGCAGTTGCCAATTATCAAATTAAAATCTTTTCTTTATGTATTTTATAAGTCTACTATTTTTGAATTAAGTTGTTGAAAATGCTGTGTATAATTTTTGAAGGTTCACTAACAGAACTGTTTTTTTAGATATAAAAACTTTCTTTAATTACCGTATATACTCTCGTATAAGTTGACCTCCCCACTTTCAGAGGAAAAAATCGTAAGAAATCGGAAAATCGCGTATAAGTCGATCCCGGAATGAAAAAAAACATTTCAATGAATTTATTCAAAAACATTTGAAAACAAAAAAAAATATATATATAATACTAAATTTAATTTGCATACCCAAAAACTTCATCGGAACCCTTCAAAATCCGATTCCGAGTCAGACTCGCCAAACAGTTCAAAAAGTCTTTCTCCGTCATCGGCGCGTCATCATAAACATCAGTATTCCCATCTATGCCTGTGGCATCAGAATCACTGTCATCATCACTCATAAAAATCTCATCATCCTCTGTGACATAAAGTTTGTTACTAATGCAACATTTCTTGAATGATTTCACGACCATTTCCTCGGGTATCGCATCCTTGACCCATCGCGCAATCAAAACGATATCCGGCTTCTTTAGATTTCCGCCCTTGGTTTCAGTCGGCAAATCGGAACTTATCCAATCTGCCCAATATCTCTGCACATTGTCCTTGAAGGGCTTATTAAGGCAGACATCTAGTGGTTGAAGAACAAATGTCAACCCACCTGGGATGACAGCAAGAGTTGTTTTTTGAATTTTCTGCAGTTTTTTTCACTTCTGCACAACAGTGTGCAACAAACATATCCCCCACCAAAAGAGAAGGTTTCCTCAAAAGTGCACCTGGCCTTTTGTTCCACACATTCTTTAACCAGTCAATTGTTCCGGATTCGTTCATCCATCCTTTTTCATGGGCACAAACGAGCACACCAGACGGAAAGACAACGCAGAGTTTTGCGTTTGAAAATAATTACCGGAGGTAGCTTACTGCCGTCGGCCAAACAGGAAAGAACAACCGTGAAACTGGATTTTTCGTAGCCAGTCGTTTTGATCAAGATATTTTTTTCGCCCTTTTGGTTCACCGTCTTATTTCCAGGAAGGTCGAAACACATGGCGGTTTCATCCATGTACCCTATTTGGGAAAGTTCAAAAGCAGTCTCTTTTCTCTTTTGAATTACATACTTTTAAAATTCCATTATCTTTGCTTCGAGGTCACGAGGTAACTTTTGCGCAATTTTGGTACGCTGGCGTAGACACAACCCATAGCGGTTCATGAACCTTGTGCACCAACCTGGTGAGGCACGAAAAGTGTTATTTGCAGCTGCAAACTTTTCCTTTTTTCTGAGCTTCATTGCTCGCAAACATATACCAGTTCGCGTTACAATGTAACCATTTTGTCTGCAGCCCACAATCCAATCATTCAAGACACTTTCCAGCTCTGGGAAAGATGTCGTTCCACGGCGCAGCGCCTTTTGCGATTTTGGGATTTTCACCAAGTCCATTTTTTTTTACACCAATCTCGAATCAGTTTTTCGTTAATGCCAAATTGACGTGAAGCAGCTCAGTTGTTAGTATTTTCAGAAACCACTTTCAACTTGAATCCTGCATTATAGGACATCCGTTTCTTTACATAATCCGTGTCACCCATAATAGGAGAAGCGAGACACGTGCGATTAAGAACAAGAAAAACACGTGTGATTAAGAACAAGCAACACTTAACACTGGCTGTCGCATGGCTCCGTTGCGTCGAAGGTCAGCGCAATCAACTGGTAGTCGGAAAGGCGGAGCTTTCTATGCGCGGCTGTGGATATGCAAAGCCAGGAGAGAGGAGACTTTTCAAAGCGCGGAGAAATTTGGAAGGTCGCAATTTCGTAATTCTACCACATCGGTGTTTTTTTTTTTTTCTTTCGGAGGGTTGCGATTTCGTAATTAATACTGCATCGGCATTTTTATTTCTTTTGGGATGGATTGCCTTTTTGCCTCACGGGAAGAACTTTTGGACTTACGATTTTTTTAGACCCCCCGTATAAGTCGACCCCATTACTTTGAAGCTCTCATTTTGTCCCAAATTTCTCGACTTATACGCGAGTATATACGGTAGTCTCTTGTTTTTATGAGGTTCATAATCCAATATTCTAAAGGTCCATCTTACATACATTTCTGCGTATTCAGTCGCAATGTACTCTTGTCCTCTGGAATCTGTAATGTTCTAATAATTACTTATTGTTTTATTAATTTTTCCTTAAATTATCTTATTCTATTCTTATCGTGGTTTGCTTTTTGTGGGTTTGCAGCAAGTTTTGTGTTTCAATGGGTACACAGATACATTTTATTTCTGTACAACTCTGGGTCCAGGTTTGAATCCCGGTGATGCATGAATGTTGTGTTGGTCTTATGGCACTGGGTCTCTCCCTTTCCTGGAACCAGTGACCCTAAATTAAGGACGGGCGACTGCTTATAGCCCATTGAGTTGCTCACGGTGGTCATTAAACCTGCAATAAAAAAAAAAGCAGTTGCTATAATCGAGTTGTTAAATGAAAAACTGATTTAGTTTTCCCATGTTTTTTCATTCACAGAGATCTCAAAATTTGTGTAAGTGTGAAATAAGCTTCAAAATGTATTTTAAAAGCAGTGTGTCAAAATGTGCTCACTCAGCTATGGGAGCACATGCTTTTCTGGCAGCCACAAGAAGCAGGTAGGCTCCATAAATGACAGGTATGCGCAGTAAGAAATTTACATGGAAAGTTACTCACTTGGAAGATTTGTTGGGTGGGCTGCTGAATCTCAGTGCATCAAGTAGTTCTGTGTATCAAACCACTTTGTTTACATAAGGCCTGCACACCATCATGGCGCAAGAAAACTAACTCCACTGCTGCATTTCATGCACAGTATTTGTTAGAATAATAAAAACTTAAATGCTTAGTTATATATTTTTATGCAACATCCCCCCTGGCTTATTTTTAGTTGACTGAAGTGTAGAACAAAAATAGCACCCACAAAACATTGGAGAGCTTTAAAGCAAAGGCTATGTAGCTGCACTTTTCCATTAGAACTTTTAGCTGATAGGCTGATTTTTCCTCATGCCTTGATTTGTATGTATTTAATGTTCTGAGTATATTTTATCTAACAAAATAAAAAAGCCCCCCCCCCCCCTTTTTTTTGGTCCTATACAGGGTTATTCAAAATGATTCATTTGAATTTAAATCACTATATTTTCAAAGTTCATAAATACAGTATGAGTGATTTTACATCAATCAAAAGAAAAACTGTCCAAGTTTTGTCTCTCATCGTATAAGTGCTCTGTGTGACTACCCTTAGTTACACCAGCAACGTTGAGACAATATTGTACTTCCTCCCATACCCGTTCCAGCATGTCCGTTGTCACTGACTCCACCACAATAATAATGCGTTTTTTGAGGTCACCCAGGGTTGTAGGCAATAGTGCCACTTACACAATGTCCTTTATGTGACCCCCCCCCAAAAAAAGTCTCACAGTGTAAGTAAGGTTTGGTGACCTAGATGACCAGCTGTTGACCATCAAGTCATGGGGTCCACTGCAACCAATCCAACGTCAAGGAAACGATAAACAGTGCAGTGCCAATGAGGTGACGCCCCATCTTGCTGGGGAATTTAATCGCCGGAATCTTAGTTCAATTGTGCAAACAGCCAGTTCTGCAGCATATCCAAATAGGAGTTACAGTAAATGTGTAGTTTAGCGTCCTAAATTATTTTGCCATAAATGTTGAAGTATTTTGGAAAAGTGAGATGTACAGATTTTAAAATGTGCAATTTCATGGCAAATGGGGAAAAATTTCACCTTTATGGTGCATTTTCAAGATTTTACCATAATATTTACCTGCAACTATGACACTGTGAACAAAAGCTGTGGCAGGCCTAACACAACGCTGCAGTGATGACGTCAAGCCTTGCTCCGTTGAGACGAAAGTTCGTTGCGGTGCCCGATTCACGGTTAGAAGACTACAAGAGTAATCGCTTACGATGTTGCTAGGAGATTGATCCATTTTGCAGTGCTACGCTAAGAAAAAAAAAGATTCCCCCCCCCCCTTCCTTTCCGACTGAAAATTACCGACTTAATAGCAAAACTGGAAGTGCATTGGGAACCAAAGGTGCAAATCCGAGCCATTAAAACCAGAACCAAAACTTCCGCCTTCAAATCTAGCTCCCATTGGTGAGAGTTGGAGATGTACTTTAACTCTTCTGTACGGACAAGAAAGGCATCTCCGAACTTTATATTTAGTGTGAGGGAATGGTGTGCGAAACAACGAGGAAATTGTCAGCATGTGCTTTAAAAACAGTGAGAAAATATTGAACTATATTCTGTTACGTGCACTACAATATTTAACACTTTCCTGACAAGAACCTACTTGGTTGCTGTTGTAGTCTTTTGCGAGTGACTTGGCCGCTGCTGGGAACATTCATTTCAACAGAGCAAGGCTTGACAGTGTCGCTTCAGCGTTCTGTTAGGTCTGCCGCAGCTTCTGTTCACCGCGTTATAGTTGCAGGTAAATATTATGGTAAAAATCTTGAAAATGCACTATAAAGATTAAAAAATTTTCACCATTTGCCATGAAATTGCATACTTCAAAATCTGTATGTCTCACTTTTTTTGAAACACTTCAGCATTTGGGGTGAAATAATTTAGGACGCTAAACTACGCATCTACCGGAGTTACCAGTCACTGTTTTTCACAAAAGGAAGGGCTATATCCAAATAGGGTTACCAGTCACTGTGTTTCCCACAATAAAGAAAGGGCCATATCCAAATAGGAGTTAACAGTCACTGTGTTTCCCACCAAAAAGAAAGGGCCATATCCAAATAGGAGTTACCAGTCACTGTTTCCCACAAAAAAGAAAGGGCCATATCCAAATAGGAGTTACCAGTCACTGTGCCCACAAAAAAAAAGGGCCGTATCCAAATAGGAGTTACCAGTCACTGTTTTTCCCACAATAAAGAAAGGGCCATATCCAAATAGGAGTTAACAGTCACTGTGTTTCCCACCAAAAAGAAAGGGCCATATCCAAATAGGAGTTACCAGTCACTGTTTCCCACAAAAAAGAAAGGGCCATATCCAAATAGGAGTTACCAGTCACTGTGTTTCGCACAAAAAAAAGGGCCATATCCAAATAGGAGTTACCAGTCACTGTTTTTCCCACAAAAAAGAAAGTGTCATATCCAAATAGAAGTTACCAGTCACTATGTTTTCCACAAAAAAGAAAGGACCATATCCTAATAGGAGTTACCAGTCACTGTGTTTTCCACAAAAAGGAAAGGACCATATTCTAATAGGAGTTACCAGTCACTGTTTTCCACAAAAAGAAAGGGCCATATCCAAATAGGAGTTACCAGTCACTGTTTCCCGCAAAAAAGAAAGGGTCATAAACCTTTGCTGGAGCAATGGCACAGAAGATGTTAACTTCAGGTGAGTAGTGCTCAATTGTTGCATGCCCCAAACGTGAATCTGAACAGTTCACCTTGCCACTTAAACAAAAAGTTGCTTCCAGAGTAGCAGAATGTAGACATACACTAGTGGTATGCAGATAGTTTCCAAATTATTAACACATTTTGTAGATAGTTTTTGCTTGTAGATTAAAAAAAATATAAAAATGTTATTTACAGCAATTAAAACACTTACTCAAGGCTTTACTCAGCTTAATATACTTAACGGCATTCAAATTACCCATTGGTCCACTGGCCATTGACAGTAAAACTTCCATTGGACCACTAAAGTATCGATTTTACTGGCCTGGATAACCAGTAAGGTTTTTTTTTTGTTTTGTTTTTTAATTTGTCACAAGTTAAAACATTTATTTTTTTCTTTTTCTTTTACCTTGATGCATGGTTTTCTTTTTAGGCTGCAAACTAATGATAGGTTTAAAAACAAACATTGCAGATAATTTCATTTGAAATGATACATTATTTTCTACATATATTGTAAATATCTTGAATTTTTTTTTATTTTTTACAAACCAGTAACTTGCTGGGCTAGTAGAAGAATTATTTCTAATTCTAACACTGCTTAGTTCTATTTTAATTTGAACTTTCAATTATTTTTCACATCTCCTGCACTCTTTTGTTTTTACAGACTTTTCCGGCCTCTAGATTTCATGAAAGCATGTTCTCATTGTATAAAAACTGTATCAAAAATTCTGTTTACGCAGAAAAAAAAATTAAATTTTGTTGCCAGGTTCCTCTTGCAGTTATTAAATTGAAATATTTTCTTTCTGTGTTTTGTAAGTGTACTATTTTTGACTTAAGTTGTTGAAAATGTTATTTATAATTTTTGAAGGTTCATTGATGGAACTGTTTTTCTGGATGTAAAAATTTCTTTAATTAGCTTCCTGGTTTATGAGGTTCATATTCTTGTTTTTTGAGGTTCATAGTCCAATATTGGAATATTTTGCTAATAAGGTCCACATTGCTGCACATTCAATTGTAATGTACCATACTTATTTTGCCCTTATTGGATCTGTAATGTTGTAATAATTGTTTATTGTTTTATTAATTTTTCTTTAAATTATCTTATTGTATTGTTATCGTGGTTTGCAGCAAGTTTTCTGTTTCAATGGTTGTGTACGCAGATACATTTTTATACAACTGTGGTTGCTTCATCACTGAACACCAGGCAGGGAGTTAGAAAAGTTCTGTGCTGCCCCGGTGGTGCAGTGGTCTAATTGATGGCCTCTGATCATTCGTCTCAAAGGGGTCTGGGTTCAAATCCCGGTGAGGCATGGATCTTGTGTTTGTCTTACGGCACTGTCTCTCTCCCTTCCCTGGAACCAGTGACCCTAAATTAGGGGCGGGCGACTGCTTATAACCCATTGAAGTTGCTCACAGTGGTCAGTAAACCTCCAATCAGAAAAAAAAAAAAGTTATGTCGCTTTAACTTGTCCTGTGGCCTTAGAACATTGCAACAGTTGCAACCTGTATGGCAATAGTTCTTAATTACTTTTCACCAGAGGCCACATTTTTTTTTTTTTCTTTTTGTGGAACCGGCCCAGAGGGTGTAAAACACTTAATGTGGTAAATGTGAGTTTTGTATCATACTGATACTGATTTAAACATTTTTAAGATTTATTAAATGTAATGTGAAAATATTATAAATTGAACCTTACATAGTAGGCAAATAAAAAAAAATAGACAAATTTCAGAAATTAGTTACTTGTATTAATGTAAAATTACAAATGCAATGTTTTAAATTTAGTCATCAAGATATTAATGAGAATAATTGGGGTAATGTCCTTCTCCAATATGTTTAAAATCGGGAGTATAGGTTGTAGTCAACGAAAGTAAATCAAATAAAAATATTTATACTGTTTTATATTATAACCATTCCCTTTTTTTTTCACTTATGGATTTCATACATTTCTTTTTGGTTTAAATTTTTACTGTAGGCCACCCATTGAGAACTGCTGTATGGCTTCCTAATCAAGCACAAAGCTTGAAAAACATCTGAAAAGTTACATGACCAGCTGGGCATCTGCAGAAATTATTTACCTGCTCAGGTAGTAAAAGCTGGATGCCCAAAAAATTCATCTTTTAAGAAAACAGATCAGAATCCTCATTTTTTTTTTTTTTTAAATATGAACTTTTTGTACATGTATTTCCATTTTAAGGGTCTGTATTCAAAATGTTCAATGCACAAAAGGGTGTATCGCTAGTTTTAAAGTGATGGTGAAATTGGTATTTGAAAAATTCAGTGATTCTGTCATATTTCTTTTGTTAAAGTTTCCACCCTTTGTCACTGAACATCGAAGTTTAGTTCCATCAGAGGCATACATCCCTTCACTGACGATAAACAACATTTGGAGCAAACTACATATATTTCCAATTTCAAGACCTAGAGCATTATATAATTAAAGAAGTGATATTCTTCAGTTCTTAACACTCTGTAACAATAATATAACTTTCGGTTATTGCCAGTGAAATGAATCACAACATGTGATGACTGTCTTTTTTTCTTGTAGTAGGAAATTCTATTTGAAAGCTCTCTAAATTTAGTTGCCTGGTTTAGGCAACTAGATTTTTTTTTTATTTACCTGCCCACAGCAATAATTTATAAGCCCTGGACATCTCAGGCATGGTATCTTTCAAGCCCTGAAGCATCACTTAAAAACTCACCAAGTAATCATCTGAGAAATTCCCAGTTCTCGATTGGCATGGTTGGTTGACTTCCTCTGGCTATGTAGGAAACTCTCCAGTTCTTATGGTGCATACCTCCTTATGACTGATCTTACACATCACATCATTCTGGGTAAGAATTTGATGATATTTTTTACTTCTTTGCAGAGTGAAATAAATGCCATTAATCAAAGACACATAAAAAAACTTTGTGACTTGGTGTCAAGAAGATCTTTCTGGCTTCAACACTCAGTTTCATTTCCTGCCTCCAAGGTTAAACTTCCTACAACCAAGACTTATTTGAACCTCGGCTCAGTTCAACTGACAGAGGTTCAACATGCAGCCTTAAATGGAGGTCTTAAGTTCAGTTTCCCTATCTCGAAGTTTTCACCTACGCACTCTTTACCTCAGATTGAAAACATTATTAATGCCTTGCCAGAAGATGAACGTGATTTTTCACGTCATAACCTGGTAAAATCTATTTCTAAAATAACCACTTCACCTCAGAATTTAAGGTACGAAAGGGATCAGCTACTTCAGTTAGCTAAGAACCCAAACCTGTCTATTGTTGGCGCGGATAAGACCTAACAGATCATTATTATGGATAAGGCTGACTACTTTGGTAAGATGTCGCAGGCTATAGAACTAATCCCCCACCGAGTGCTCAAATCAGATCCAACCTCTGCCACTATAACTGAACTGAGTAAACTTCGAAACCAAGGTTTCCTTCCTGCCTCTGTGTCATCAAAAATGAAACCACCTGTGGGACCTAGAGTGCCAGAAGTATTTGGTAAACTGAAACTACACAAACCAAACCAACCACTCAGATTATTAGTCTCAGGGTATGCTAGTCTAACGAGACCCCTTGAGACTGCTAGCATCTTACTTGAAACACCTTACACTCCATTCCACGGTGTCAATTAAAAGCTCTACTCAGGCTCTTGAGCGAATCAAGGAATTTGGCCCTCCACAAACTGGCTTTATTATGGCATCTCTAGACGTTTCACTATTCCCAAATGTACCACTTGATCTGGTGCATTCTATCATTGCGGAAAAATTACAAGAAGATAGTTCTATCTCTCCGCTGGAAACTGATGCCATTCTTTCAGCACTGAAATTAGTGGCCAGAAGATCGTATTTTAAATTTGATAATAGAATATACCAACAGAGTGAGGGTGCGCCCATGGGCTCCCCACTCTCCCCTGTGCTGGCTGAGATTCTTTTACAATCCTTGGAGGACAGGGTTTTGCTGGACTCTCCACTTCAACCATTACTAATAATCAGGTATGTCGATGATATGCTACTTTTTTGGCCCTACTCACTTCCCCAACTAGATGTTTTCATTGACTGCTTATCTTCACATTTTCCCACAATAAAATTTACGAAAGAACTTGAGCAAGGGGGTAAGCTACCTTTTCTTGATTTTTTGTTATCAAGGGACCTCAACACTCACCAGATTAAATACTCCGTGTACCGAAAACCTACGTTCATACCATGTATCATACCGTTTAACTCTTCTCACCCCCCTGAACAAAAAGCATCATCACTTCGATTTCTAATCAAACGCGCATTCACACACTCTTCTTCCAACAGAGCAAGACGGGACGAACTCTCTAAGGCCTCAACTTTGGCACCGATCTTCGGCTACCCAGAGCACTAGTTTCCCGGTCTATTGAGAAGGTTCACCAGGTTGAGATTCACGACCTTGTCCACGGACAATAAAATCACTAGATACGTTGGAAAGGTGGATTATCTCCCTCCAATAGTTAACACAATCAAGAAGATATGCCATAGGCATAATTTGACATTTGGAGTTTGCACTAAAAATGTATTTACTTTACTGAGAAATGACAGAGATAATGTACCCAAACTCATGAAATATTATGTATACTGCATTCCGCTCGCCCATGAGGATTCGGGTGTTATTGACAAATTTTATATAGGTTCTACAATTAGGACTCTGAATACCCGGTTGGGTGAACACAAGTACACCCTCCGGACAGAAACTATTAATACTGCCTTTACTATGGCTGTTAAACAGGGTGGTTACACCCCTGTTTGGGAGAATGTTAACAAAAATACTGTTTTCTTTTCAGAAAGTTTATATATTATTGCATACGGAGACAACTGTTGTAATTTAGATCTCCCCACATTTGTACCAAGAACTTGGCGAAAAATGGTTGCTCCACAAGAGACTTTGACACATGAGGAATTTTAAAACATCGGAATAGTACATTTTTGTAAATATTTTGTATTATATTTTTGTTATATTGATTTGGAATTGAAATTTTATAATTTATACTTATACTGTGACATTATGGTCTGTTGGTGACGTGGTGTATGATGGGTCGTGTTATCAAGTATATATAAGGGTTGACTCTGTTGGATCTCGTGGCGCATTGACTAGTAGGTGGGGACGGGAGATCCCGAAAGCGCTAGTCTGCTTTTAATCCGCTTTTAATTTGTAAATAAATTGATTTTAATTTGCTTATTGAAGACGTGGTTTGCTTTTATCGCATGTATAGACAGCTTATTTTGTACATATATTCGTTTAAACTGCTGAGTTTAGGCAATTTAAAACAAAAGAATGAATGTTACGTGTGAATCACATGCTGAGAATATGACTCTGTTTTATTTCTGTAAGAAAGGAAGTGCCTTCGCGATGAACGTGATTCTAAACGATGTTAAATATTAAGTATTAGTAATATTTTAAATATTCAGTGTTTTTTCATTCATTTGGCCTAACAGCTCCTTCTGTGAATTAGGGGAGCCAGTAATGGATATAAACCCTGAAGACGACAATCCGATTCTTGGCGCAAATGTGACAAGGATGGCAAGTCAGATAATATCCGAAAACTTGAAAAAAAAATTTTTCCTCGTCCTGGAGCGGGACTCGAACCCGCGTCTCCCAGAAAACGCCTAGGTATGCTAACCACTACACCACCCAGAACGACCAAGTTTCAAGTTTCCGATCAATTTGAATTTAACCATCACAGGATTCGCCAGTCGAAGCAACCGGCACTCATGCTTAGCGAATCCGGAGGTTAATAATCCAATCCCGTGATTGCCCGGAGAAGCAGACAAATCACGAAAGAAATGCGGGACCATGCCATGCAATACAAACCCTGAAGACGACAATCCGATTCTTGGCGCAAATGTGACAAGGATGGCAAGTCAGATAATATCCGAAAACTTGAAAAAAAATTTTCAAGTTTTCGGATATTATCGGTTAAATTCAAATTGATCGGAAACTTGAAACTTGGTCGTTCTGGGTGGTGTAGTGGTTAGCATACCTAGGCGTTTTCTGGGAGACGCGGGTTCGAGTCCCGCTCCAGGACGAGGAAAAATTTTTTTTTCAAGTTTTCGGATATTATCTGACTTGCCATCCTTGTCACATTTGCGCCAAGAATCGGATTGTCGTCTTCAGGGTTTGTATTGCATGGCGTGGTCCCGCATTTCTTTCGTGATTTGTCTGCTTCTCCGGGCAATCACGGGATTGGATCATTAACTTCCGGATTCGCTAAGCATGAGTGGCGGTTGATTCGACTGGCGAATCCTGTGATGGTTAAATTCAAATTGATCGGAAACTTGAAACTTGGTCGTTCTGGGTGGTGTAGTGGTTAGCATACCTAGGCGTTTTCTGGGAGACGCGGGTTCGAGTCCCGCTCCAGGACGATGAAAATTTTCAAGTTTTCGGATATTATCTGACTTGCCATCCTTGTCACATTTGCGCCAAGAATCGGATTGTCGTCTTCAGGGTTTGTATTGCATGGCGTGGTCCCGCATTTCTTTCGTGCAGTAATGGATATCTCCACCCAGGTGGCGCAGTGCTGTAAGCGATGGCTTCTTACCATTTTTCCGAGTTGGCAGAGACCACAGATATAGTATAAGGGACTAGATTGGTGTCTGCTCTGTTGAGCATGGGCTAGCACTGTGAGAAGCATGGAACCACATTGAGCGGGTCAAGATGGCGGCGGAGCATGGCACGTTACGCAGGACAGTTTGGACTTGGTGATTGTATAAATCATGGTGAAAGCTACCTCAGATAAAAACCTTACGCAGAGAGACAAAAATATAATTGCTGTTACCTATTTGCCTCTTGCCCAATGCTGAAAACAATATATATATATATATATATATATAAACCAGCGTGGAAATACTCTCGTTGAGTTTGCAGAGGCAGAAGGGTTTTTCATCTTGAACTCCTTTTTCAAGAAAACGCCACACAGGAAATGGACATGGAGACATCCAAATGGGACGACAAGTGAAATTGATTTTATTATGTGTAACAAAAAATTCGTCATAGAAGACTGCAGTGTGCTAAACAAGTTCAACACAGGTAGTGACCATAGATTGGTGAGATGTAAGATGCACCTCAACACTAAACTTGAACGTGGCAAGCTCGTAAGACAAACAAAATCTATTGACATAACCAACCTTAAAAAACACCATAATACCTTCAAGTTGGAACTGAAGAACAGGTTCTCTGCTTTAGAAGGCCTAACATCGGAAGAAGTGGACATCTCTGAAGTTAACAGAAAAGTAACCAAAGCTCTTATGGAAACAGCAACAAAATTAGCTGGGTCTAAGAACAAGTTGCATGTAAATAAATTATCAGGAAAAACGAAAATGTTGATGCAAAAAAGAAGAGAGATGAGGACAACTAAAGAAGATGTGACTTCCAAAGTGGAATATATAGAGCTATGCAAGACAGTACGAAAAAGTATCACTGAAGACGTAAGAAAATTCAACTGTGAACTAGTGAGGGAAGCAATTGAAAACAACCAAAGCCCTAAAGATAGCAAAGGGACATCTCAGTAAGGGAAGAAAACAGATTATGGCACTGAGAAAAGAAGATGGTTCTGTAACAAGAAATAGAGGCGAAATTTTGACAAGAGTGAAAGATTTCTACTCCAAATTATATGAAAGGGATGATACATGCACTCCAGACATCATGAAAGATACCAGTACCAGAGTTCCTCCAGTCCTTCCAGCAGAAGTTGCACATGCAATCAAGAACATGAAGCGGGGAAAAGCTCCAGGAGAAGATGGAATTACTGTAGACATCATACAAGAAGCAAGTGGAGAAATCGAAACAGTACTCGCCCAAATTTTCACTCGATGCCTTAATGAAGGAAAGATTCCTGAGGATTGGAACACCGCTACAATGATCCTGCTACATAAGAAAGGTGACATTGAGGATCTCGGAAACTACAGACCTATCAGCCTCCTATCAGTAGTTTATAAAATCTTCACTAAAGTTCTTTCACACCGCTTGAAGGTAACACTGGACATGGCTCAACCGAGAGAACAAGCTGGATTCAGGAGTGGCTACAGCACAATAGATCATATCCATGTGCTGAGAGAACTAATTGAAAGAGCGAGGGAATATGAACTTCCATTGTGCATGGCTTTTATCGATTATGAAAAAGCCTTTGATTCGGTGAAACCATCAGCAGTTACAATGGCTCTGAAAACCTGCGGTATTGAAGATGCATACATTAATATTATTAATAACATCTATGAAAATGCAAGTGCAAAGATTAGGCTGTTTGAAAATACAACACACATAAAAATTGGAAAGGGAGTGAGACAAGGTGACACCATATCTCCGAAGCTCTTTAATGCCACATTGGAGGGTGTTTTTCAGTCACTGAGCTGGGAAAACAAGGGGATAAAGATTAATGGAGATTATCTAACCCACCTTCGTTTTGCTGATGACGTAGTCATTTTTGCAACTAGCCCATCAGAGCTGCAGAGTATGATCCAGGAACTTGCTGACAAGAGTAAAGAAGTGGGATTAAAAATGAACTTTCAGAAGACAAAAGTGATGTTCAATGCTTTTACAAGAAATGAAGATTTATCGATTGATGGAGAAAAGCTGGATATAACAGACACGTACATTTATCTTGGACAGCAGATATCAAGTGAGGGTCACATTGATGAAGAAATTAATCGGCGCACAAAACTTGCCTGGAGAGCTTTTGGAAGAAACAGCATAATTTTCAAGAGCAATATGCCATTATGTCTTAAAAGAAAAGTGTTTGATCAATGCATCCTTCCAGTGCTTACGTATGGTGCAGAGACGTGGACCTTAACTAAAAGAGACATACAAAGGCTGCAGACAACTCAAAGAAGCATGGAGAGGTGCATACTTGGTGTAACCAGGAGAGATAAGAAGAGGAACTCGTGGATCCGAAAAATGACAAGAGTGGAAGACATCATGATCAGAGTCAAATCCCTGAAATGGCAATGGGCTGGACATACTGTTAGAAGGACAGATCATCGATGGACAGCCGAAATTTTAGATTGGATTCCAAGGGACAGGAAAAGACCCAGAAGAAGACCACATGGGAGATGGGTGGATGAAATTCGAAAGTATGCAGGGGTGACATGGAGGAGACTGGCACAAGACAGACCGTTGTGGAGGAAACTTGGGGAGACCTTCGTCCAGCAGTGGATTGATAATGGTTGACAATGATGATGATGATGATATATATATATATTAAAATTTAAAGCTGGTATTGTATGCAAGTATAGAAAATTATTGGAAAACATTTTTAAGAAGGTAATGGGGCAACGATTTAAAATAATATAAACGCAAATAATAATTTATTAAAAATCAATAAGTAGCTACTAAATCCAGCAAACTATTGATTTGAATCCGAAAAAAAAAGGCTTCCACATGCTTTACATAGAAAAGCTGAAATAATGTGAATCTTTTTGCTTGTTGCTATTACCTCTGTCATTCTGATTTATTTATTATGTTTGCTCAAAAAGTTTTGAATTTCACCAAAAATTTTGATATTTCGTCTTGTTATGCACTATAAAAATTTCAGTTTTTAACATTTCACATTTATTTGGGCAATATAGCAACGAAATGGCGTATTAAATGTAAGCATTCATTAGCAAGGAACGTCAAAATCATATTTCTCAGCAAATTAAAACCAGCGTGATATTTTTTTATATCGCAGATACCGGAATGTCTTCTCTGGAATTTAAGACCTGGCCGAATCTGAAATAATTCAATATTTTGCAAGACCCTTGGCATTCTAGTTAGCACTAAGGAATATTACTGTTTTTTACTTAAATTTTATAACTTCCGCCGCTAAATGGGTAATGACTGCTTTGAATCTCAATATAAATAGAAAATCACAGTACCAAACTCGTATTTCTTTGACTTAATGCAAAGTAGCCTTGCTTAAATGGATCGTGATGACCCGCTGAAAATGGCGCCTACCTTCTCACGCCTCATGGGCTGGGTGTCCAATCTAGCTTCTTGTATATGATATCTGTGGCAGAGACCGACTTAAGACAAGTGGGGCCCTGGGCACAAAGAACTTGGGAGGCCCTTATCCCCTGGCAACAATGGTACTTGCGTATTAAGACAGCACCCCTGGTGCTTCATGCAATTATTCTATATTTGTGCGTATAATTGTATAAAGCACAAGAAGTGCTGCCTTAATATACAAGTACTATCTACTTTAATAAATGCAAGAAACAAATGTTCAAAAATTATAAATTAAAAGTAAACATTTTATCTCCATCTTTCAAATGGATATTAATAATCGTTTTTTTTTTTGAAGCAACATATCGATGCATATTTACGCTCGGTGAAAATTAACGGCGGCGCCGTCGCCGTTTCTGCTGCCCATAATAATAAAAATTAAATGTTAGTGCTCAAATTGAGGCCCCCCAATCCATGGGGCCCCTGGGCACGGGTCCCGTGTGCCCTTGCCTAAATCAAGCTCTGCGAGTTGGGTCCGGGTTCGAATCCCAGTGAGGCAAGGATGTTGTGTTTGTCCTACGGCACTGGTTCTCTCCTTTCCCCAGCGGCAGTAGCCCTAAATTAAAGAAGGGTGACTGCTTATAGCCCATTGAGTTGCTCGTTGCACACGGTAGTCGTTAAACACCCAATCAAATAAAGAAAGATGGTTATTTTGTCTGTGTGATGGGGGAGGAGGGGCGTTTCATGAACACCATGAGTATCCAGGGCCACAAGCAGTCGCCCGTCACCGATTTGGAGCCATTGATCCCGAAAAGGGTAGAGCCCCGGGCCTGCTATATTCTGGCCTCGGATACGGGACCTGCTCCAGCAGTTAGCCAGAAGCCAACGCCTCTGACCACTTGACTACCGGGGCTTCCTTTCGCGTTACCCATAAAGAACTAGATGTGCTCCGTGACGACTTCATCAAAAATCCCACTGCAATCATAAAGCACTTTTCAGTTACGCTATATACTTGTTTAATTTTTCTGCGTTGGTTTATTTCTTGTTAGTGAAGTTTTAACATACGGAGAGTCTACCTCCAATAACGCCATTTTGAAGATTGCGGTCGTAACAAAGAAGTTATCGTTTTCTTAACACTAAAATTCTTGTGACTCATGAAACGCCATAGAGCGTGAACCGACTGTAATACGATTATTCGTTTGATATACGAATATGTTTGTGTATAAAACACAGTAATATCCATTTCTGCTTTGTCCCGCTTTAACCATGAAAAGTGCTTTAGCGACATTAAGCCTAGAAAAATAGTACCTTAGCTCCGCTAAGCCGCGCTAAGGCACTTCTACATCCCTGCTTTGGATTACTCACTAATTCAACATCGAGTAAGTATAATATTTGTCAAAACAATCAACGTATCGGTGGAAACATTTCGATGTTTTTTTTGTTGTTGTTGTTGTTTCGGTTCCTGAAGCATCGAGGAAAAGAATTTGATTTTGCCGCCGGAACGTCGACCAAAATACCCAATTCATGGCATATGAAGGTGATATTCCTTCCTATTTAGAATGCAACAAAAAGAAGATAATCGTCTTCTTTACGTAGAAAATATTCTTTACCAGTTTCCAACTTTCGTCACGGAACCTCAATGTATCGGCTTCTGCAACACCGAGGTTTGAACCTCTTTGGGTTGAACATTGATTATCAGTGGCAGAACATCGAAGTTCAACAATATCGAGGTTTTTTGCTCATCCCTACTTTGAACACATTCGACCTAAGGCGCTGGCCTCTGATCATTCGTCCGTAAGGGGTCAGAGTTCGAATCCCGGTGAGGCATGGATGTTGTGTTTGTCTTACGGCACTGGCTCTCTCCCTTCCCTGGAACCAGTGACCCTAAATTAGGGACGGGGCGACTGCTTATAGCCCATTGAGTTGCTCACGGTGGTCGTTAAACAACAAAAAAAAATATCCGTGAGAGACAAAAATAGTTTACCCTTTGGTATTCACTATTTGTAGTACACCACTGTCTTCCTTAAGATGAAACATCGTGATAAACTAAATGCCTGGCACCCCAGTGATGCAGTGGTTTAAGGTGGTTTCACCTTAAATCTCTGCCTTATGTTTCCAATGGTAAAACTTCTTTGCATATTTTCTTCGCAATTGATGTATTCCTAAGCCTGAAAATTTGCACATCTATAAAACTAACTTCAAGTTTTAGCATGGGGTACTTAATACTTGCTAAAACATAACCATAATTATATTAAAAATCAATCATTTTTCTTTAAGTAATGTTACAGCTGTTAATAGATGGCGCGACCTGTACATTGATTCCGTCATTAGACAAACAAATGTTGAATTGCTTAGTTATTGTTATGTTTTAGCAAGTATTAAGTATCTCATGCTATAACTTAAAGTCAGTTTTATCGATGTGCAAATTTTCATCTTTGGCAATACATTAATTACGAAGAAAATATGTGAAGAAATTTTCACATTGAAAACATAAGGCAGAGGTTTTAGGTGGGACCACCTTAAGCCAAAGTGAGTACAGAGTTTTTTGGTTTAAGCCCTGGCTTCTAAGTTTCGTCCGAAATGGATGTCGGTTAGAATCCTCGTGTGGCATAGATGTTGGTCATGCATAATGTTTTGCGATAATGGGACACTACTTGGTAATCGCATGTACGGTCCCTTATCTGACGTCTGTTTTTCGACCAATGAGAAGCGTTGTTAGAAAAGGTGTCTCCTTCCACTGTGATTTCTTGTACGATATACTTCTGAAGTTTTGGTTTTCGTCATTCTATTAATGATAATTTTGGATACGTTTTTTCGTTAGAAGGTTCTTTGAACGTTATCCAAAACTTCGAGATTTGTACTAATACACATTATATTAAAAAACGTGGTGCAGTTCACAATCTTGGGCAAGCCCAGTTAAGTGATATTAAAGGGGGGATGGACGATGTTATGTTCTTCGAAGGGGAAAAAAATCTGTTTTTTTTTGTTTTTTATTGGAGGTTCAACGACCACCGTGAGCAACTCAATGGGCTATAAGCAGTCGCCCGTCCCTAATTTAGGGTCACTGGTTCCAGGGAAGGGAGAGAGCCAGTGCCGTAAGACAAACACAACATCCATGCCTGACCGGGATTCGAACCCGGACCCCGTTCGGACGAATGATCAGAGGCCATCGCTTAGACCACTGCGCCACCGGGGCGGCTAATCCAATGTTGAAAACAGGATACCATGCCAGTTATTTTAATTGATCACTGTACATTAGTGTCATCAAGGTCGTTCATTGAACAAAAGTAAGTTGAAAGCAATCTAAGCCGCCCCGGTGGCGCAGTGGTCTAAGCGTTGGCCTCTGATTATTCGTCCGAACGGGGTCCGGGTTCGAATCCCGGTGAAGCATGGATGTTGTGTTTGTCTTACGACACTGTCTCTCTCCCTTCCCTGGAACCAGTGGCCCTAAATTAGGAACGGGCGACTGCTTATAGCCCATTGAGTTGCTCACGGTGGTTGTTAAACCTCCAATAAAAAAAAAAGCAATCTAAGATCGTGACTACGAGTGTAGTAAAAGCAAAGTTCAAATAACAACAACAACAAAAATGAATTGTACAGCAGATATCCAACTGAAAAAAATCGTAAACGGATTTTTCCCCAGCCGATTTGATGCTTATATTTCGTGAGAATTCCATTAATAACGATGTTCAAAATCACACACATTTTAAGCACTTATGATAAATTTTTATGAAGCTGCTTTCATCCACCAATGGACCTTATTCACCCCGCATTGCATCATGGGAAAGCCATTCCTTGGCCGAGGACCAACAACAGTTTGTTTACATGCGTTTTTCCATTGCTTAACATGGCGTTACGTTGTAAGAGTTCAGGAAAATCGCGATTTTCGTAAGTTTACTAACGACATGTCTGACTTTTGCTCATCGTACGGTTGTGCTAATAAATCCTGCAACCTAAATTGTGTAGGCGAAAGAAAAACATTCCTTAATTTTCTTCTGAAAAATACAAAATTATTAAAGGAATGGCTGCGTGAAATGAAACGCGGTGATTTCCAATCCGATGTGCACTCTCTGATATGTTCTGTCCACTTTAACGAAAACACTTTTGGATATTATGACACTACGAATCAAAGGAAGTTAAAACCTTGTAGTATTCCTTCGAATTGCCGCCCCGGTGGCGCAGTGGTCTAAGGCGCTGGCCTCTGATCATTCGTCCATAAGGGGTCCGGGTTCGAATCCCGGTCAGACATGGATGTTGTGTTTGTTTTACGGCACTGGCTCTCTCCCTTCCCTGGAACCAGTGACCCTAAATTAGGGACGAGCGACTGCTTATAGCCCATTGAGTTGCTCACGGTGGTCGTTAAACCTCCAGTCAAGAAGAAGAAGATTCCTTTGAATTTCAAAATAGAAAAAAAAACGAAAAAAGGGTTTGAAGAAAATTGATGAAATATTTGGATCGGTAAAATACGAATTAAGTTCTACTTTCTTCAACGAATAAAACAAACATATCTATTATTTCTCTTTTATTTAATGTTACGCGTTCATTTAATTTTTAAGTAGACTGCCTAGCGTGCGAACCCTATTTTGTTTCCTTATTACGTATTTGTCTGAGCTTCTAAATATTTTTGTTTTACAAAACAAGGTACTCAATTTTATGTTTCAGATATGTCGCCAACGTCTGACAATAAGAACATAAAAATTTAATATACCGTGTACGAGAAATGCTACATTAAAAACTTCATGATTACTAACGGCGGTGGTCTCCTGCGTCATGCGAAATAAACATCGAACAGAAAATTTTCTTGGCAGCCCCGGTGGCGCAGTGGTCTAAGCGATGGCCTCTAATCATTCGTCCGAAAGGGGTCCGGGTTCGAATCCCGGTGAGGCATAGATGTATTAGTCTTAAGGCACTGGCTCTCTCCCTTCCCTGGAACCAGTGACCCTAAATTAGGGACTGGCGACTGCGCATAGCCCATTGCGTTGCTCACGGTGGTCGTTAAACTTCCAATCTAAAAAAAAAAAAATTGTCTTGGTATATTTTTGCAACCTTGATTTGTTCTTTTAAGAAATTAATTTCGTCTTCTTCGCCCTATAGCTCTATTAATTCCTCGGCAAAATCCATGACGTTAGCATTGTAAGGGCCGCCCCGGTGGCGCAGTGGTCTAAGCGATGGCCTCTGATGATTCGTCCGAACGGGGTCCGGGTTCGAATCCCGGTCAGGCATGGATGTTGTGTTTGTCTTACGGCACTGGCTCTCTC
The DNA here is from genome assembly GCA_039090855.1 of Macrothele yani. Lineage (NCBI taxonomy): Eukaryota > Metazoa > Arthropoda > Arachnida > Araneae > Macrothelidae > Macrothele > Macrothele yani. The sequence goes on along the minus strand of CM077009.1, from coordinate 129,129,395 downwards.
CCTTCCCTGGAACCAGTGACCCTAAATTAGGGACGGGCGACTGCTTATAGCCCATTGAGTTGCTCACGGTGGTCGTTAAACCTCCAATCAAAAAAAAAAAAGCATTGTAAGAATTAGCCAACAGTATGGGATAATCAAATAGCGAAAACGTTGAATCAGCAGCCATGTTGGTCCGCATAAATCCATTTTTTTTATTGGAGGTTTGACGACCACCCTGAGCAACTCAATGGGCTATAAGTAGCCGGCCGTCCCTAATTTAGGGCCACTGGTTCCAGGGAGGAGAGAGACAGTGCCGTAAAACAAACACAACATCCATGCCTCACCGGGATTCGAACCCGGACCCCGTTCGGACGAATGATCAGAGGCCATCGCTTGACCACTGCGCCACCGGGGTGGCTAAATCCACTTCTGACGGCACATGAATAAGGTCCATGGAAGTATTCGGATATCTACCTACGTGCGAAAAGCTGATGACAAACCCAGTAAACAAAGCACAATTAAAGAAATATTGATGAATGATGCTGTAAGCCATGCAATAACAAGCATCTTTCTGGTATAAACAACACTGAGAAATTGTTGAATCAGAATAAGAAGATATTCGGAGATAAAACACTGAATAAAGCTGTAAAAGCTCTGACAAGCACACAGACACGTGGCTTTGTTACCGGAACAACACCCAATAATTTTATTAGGGCAATGTGTTACTAGTTTGAATAAGCATGTTTCTTTCTGCACATGGCAAGAGCTCAGCATATTTCCACCGAGCTGTTAGCCATGTTGAAATCTTATGCTTTATTTCATGTCATTTCTTCCGACAACATCGGAAAAATGTCATCTTACTTCTGATGGGAATCGCGGAGTTTTGGAACGCTGTAAGATTAAGCCTTATTTTATGTCAAGTCACGTTTTCTTATCTCCAAATAGTTTTTCCTGGTTTATGGCGAATCTCCATGGAAATAAGGAAAATTTTTAAAATTGTGTAAAAAAAAAAAAAGTAAAGTGATGAGAAGTAGTGGATTTACGTCTGAATTTAATAGTTCATCATCGGTGCATCTTCCTTTCCCCTCTAATATAGTTGTCCCATGAAATTTGACTCTTGTCAAAATCTTTTAGTTCTTATTTACTGAAGGCCTTTAATGCTTTGCTGGGTTCCTGAAAAAATTAAAACACAAATAAACAGTTTTTCTAACAAAGGAGCCGAAGATTTATTGACATAGCAAGATTTTTTTGTTATAAAATTTTCCGTCGAAATTATACTGCTGTGTAGCATTTAATACTGCTTTCTTTTTTTCTTTCTTTTTTTTTTTTTTTTTTATCAAAATTCCGTTGTTTCTTTATGAGCAACTGAAAATTTCAGGGCGTTTTTAGACAGTATATAAATTTATAGACTTGGAAACCTTGTTTTGAATGAAGTACAAACTTTTCTATTGGTTTCACATATATCACCAATAGGTTAAAACAGAAAGAAAGAAGTTTTCCTCTGCTTAAAAACTGAACGATTTGGCATTGTTATGAAAAATATAGCTTATGAAAGTTCTCACCTAAATTACGTTATTTGTTGAGTTAAAACTGCCAGTAAACTAAAGATAAGAAGCATTGATAGTTACTAAGTTCAGACTAAAGTTCTTAAATATTTCAAAAAAATATTTGACAAGGCATTTTTGTTCATCATTGATTATTATTGGACTTTTTAGTAAGAAATGGATTGTAGTGAATTCACCCAGAATAATCTTTCAACACATACACTTACTCATGCACAGGAAAAAACCCATGACTGCAAAATGTGCCACAAAAAATTTTCACGAAAGAGTAATCTTTCAAGACACTTGTCCACTCATACGGGTGAAAGATCACATGAATGTGAAGTGTGCTACAGAAAATTCTCTCGGAAAGGTAATCTTTCAACACATTTTCTCACTCATACAGGCGAAAAACCCCACGAGTGTGAAATGTGCCATAAGAAATTCACACAGAAGGGTGTACTTTCAAGACATTTGCTTACTCATACAGGTGAAAAGCATGAGCAATGTGAAATCTGCAGCAAGAAATTCACCCAGAAGACGGGACTTTCAAGACATTTGCTCATTCATACAGGTGAAAAGCCACATAAATGTGAAATGTGCAACAAAATATTTGCCTGGAAAAGTGACCTATTAAAGCATTTGCTTACTCATACAGGTGAGAAATCTGTTGAATGTGAAATATGCAACAAAATGTTTTTACAGAAGGTTCATCTTTCAGTACATTTGCTGAGTCATACAGGTGAAAAGTCCCACGAATGTGAAATATGCCACAAGAGATTTGCACGTCAGAGTGATCTTTCAAGGCATTCGCTCACCCATACAGGTGAAAAGCCACATGCATGTGAAATGTGCGACAAGAAATTCTCACGAAGGAGTCATCTTTCCAGACATTTGCTGACTCATATGAGTGAAAAACCTAAAGGTCTTGAAAAATCCCAGTAGAAATGAGAGTATCACTTTTAAAGGCACAACTGTGTTGGTAAAAAAGCCCACAAATATGAAATATGCTGATAGACATTCTCATAGAAGAATTAGCTTTTTTAACTGAAAACATTTCTGTTTTGTAGGCTATTGTGCTAAATGTTCTGTCATGAAGAGCACAGCAATGTGGTATGAATTTCAGGATGGAAGACCTTGTTAAATTAGTCATAGGTGTGGAAGATATGGTAATTGTATACTCTACATGTTATGCCGTAATGTGGAAGTGATGTATCTTGCCGAAGAAATAGTGAACTGTAATCAATTTTGTATTTCTCGGATCTTCTTATTTGGAAACATAGAAGCTAAAACTAACTTCCTCGTCAGTAGTGTGCAAATACATGTACAAAGATTAGCTTGTGAATTTGTTGGTAAATGTGTAGTTTAGTGTCCTAATTTATTTGGCTACATATTTTGAAAAAATGAGATATATGTATGTTAAAGTATGTACTTTGATTGGATATGGTGAAAAAATTTCATCTTTAAAATGTCTTTTAAAGATTTTTACCATGAAACGTACATCCAAGGACAACGACATGGATACCTGCTGCGACAGTCCTAACACAATGCCGTGGTGATCGCTTCAAGCTTGACTCCGCTGAAACGAAGGTCTCACTCAGGCGGAAGAATAGGAGAGGAACGGGGGACAATCTTGCCAGGAAAACATTCCATTTCATAGTGCTACCCTACAAAAAATAGTTTTTCATTTCTGTTGCAGTTTTTCAAAACACATGCTAAGAATTGTTTCATTTTTATGCATATGATTCCCTCATACAAAATAGAAAATGTGCAGTTGCCTTTCTTTCTTGTAGAAAAGCTTTAAAGTAGATGTCGCATTTTCTCCAATGGAAGTTGCTTGGCATCGGAAAGTGAAAGTTTTGCTCCTGGTATTGATGGTGTGGTTCGCAGTTCATTCAAATTGGATTACAAAAAAAAAAAAAAAAAAAACCCTCAAAGGAGAAGTGAGTTCATACATTCCACATCAAAGAATCATATAAAAAAAACCCCATGAAATTGTCATATTGTGATTTGAAAAAATGAGGCAGAAATGATGAGCTATTTTCTGTTGCGTAGCACTACAAACTGGAACACTTTCCTAGCAAGAATGTACCCAGTTCCTCTTGTACTTTTCTGCCAGTGAACCGCTCCTCTGGAATGAGACCATCATTTCAGCAGAACCAAGCTTCTCATGGTCGCCACAGCAGATGTACACGTTATCGTACTTGGAGGTAAGTTTTATAGTAAAAATCTTTAAAATTTATTTTAAAGGCAAAATTTTTATGATTTGCCATCAAATTATGTACTTCAACGTGTATATCTCATTTTTTTCGAAATGTGTGGCCAAATAATTTAGTATGCTAAACTACACATTTACCAGTTTGTTTATAGACAGAAACATCTGCAATTAGAAGAGATGCAAAATGTGCATTGCACTTCTGTAATCTTCTATCAAATATATTACAGCTAGGATGCCCCTGTCCTTCTGATGGGGAGGCATAGTTATGGATGATAGCTGTCACCAATGATTGCTAGTTAAAGTAAAATACTGAAAGAAATGAATACATAAAATTGTTAAAAATGAGAGCATAGTCTGACTGCACATCAAATTCACCACCTTGCCTCCATATGGAGATAAGAGCTAAACACCCTGAAAAAGTGAGCTTTTTAGGAGCAGACATATACTTTTAACATGATCCATTTCTCCTGCAGTAACTGGGTTCTCTTGTGTTTGTATTGTATTCGTTACAAAAGAAACTATCTTCTTGTTCAGTCCTTATTGTTTCTCATATGTTCCAAAAAAAAAAAAAAAAAAAAAAAGATCCTACTTAAATAGTATAACTATACTAGATATCCAAAATTTCTTGGTGTAGAATAGAAATCAAAATTTCCAAGCTTTTGCACATCAACCAGATGGCTGAAGGTAGACTGTCTACCTTCCTTGAAAAAGCCATGTGATTGATGTGCGAAAGCTTGGAAATTTTGATTTCTGTTTTGCACCAAGAAATTTTGGATATCTAGTATGGTTATACTATTTAAGTACAGTTGGTGTATAGTTCCTTTTTATTTAATTAAAAAGGACCTACTCCGTATTTTTGACCCCACTAGTAAAATCTAACATCTTTCCTGTATAAACACCACACAGCATTATGTTGCTCTGATACAAACTTACCTCTAATTTTCAGGTAGGAGTAGTGTATTGTTGGTTTGAAAATATTTTTAATTTCTCATGTTTTCAAGTGATGGAGGTTCAGAAATCAATCAAGACTCCAAGTTTAATAATTTGCTACGTGAATTACCAGATCGCATTACTAGAAAAGTATATCAGTATTCTTTACATGACCAATTTTTAAAGCTATTTGAATATGCTTGCTAGTTGTGATGAAAAAAAAAAGGCAACTGCTGCATGTGTCCCTCCACTGTGACTTGCTAATTTGTTTCTTCACATTTGAGATCGTGGCTTTGCGGGTGCCATTTTGCAGTGTAAAAAGCAGTGCAATAATTCTGGCATGGTAATTGCAAGCCAGTTTGTTTACAACCATGGGTCATTAATTTTCAGGAGTTATATCCTCAGTTGTGTGTGGGGGAGGGGCGCACAACTGAGGATATAAAAAATGTCATTATAAAATTTGTGTGAAAGGTATTTTACAAAGTAAAAAAAAACCATTTCAATGAAACATAAATTAAAATACAATTGAACGAATAGTGAAAATATCTGAAATAAGTTACTTATTTCTTCCATTCAGTTGTTTTAATGATATCTATCATTTAATTAAACTGCATATAAACTACTACCATCCAGACTAATAAAGAACATTATTGGCTAATGCTATTCTTTTTATGAATGTGTGACATCACTGTCTGCTAAATGCAAACTAGTTTAGAAAGTCAATTCAGCTGCATATTAAAGACCATCCAAACAAACAAAGAATACTATTTGCTTTACAAAAGTGTGACATCACTGTCTCATAAATCCAAGCAAGTTTAGAAAGTCGGTTCAGCTGCATATTAAAGGCCCTCCAAACAAATGAAGAAAGCTATTTACTTATAGAAAATGTGACATCACTGTCTCCTAAATGCTAGCGAGTTTAGAAAGTCCGTTCAACTGCATGTTAAAGACCACCCAGACAAATGAAGAATTCTGCTTGACTTTATGGAAGTATTATTATTCTTGCACACATTCTTTTGCATTTTGTTGTGGTAACTATTTATGTCATGTAGTGTCACCTGGAGAGGAAAAATGTAAACAAACTGCCGACCCATAGCCATTCTGAAGCTGGGCCAAAAATTGAAAAGACATGGAAGATGTTCAACCTTGCTTGGGTCTTGATCACCTGTAAATATCCAGAGTGGGACTAGTTGGTAGATTTGGGCTTCATTACCAAATGTTAGGAATTTCCAAATGATGAGAATGGGATTATTGGTATTGCAGTTTGAAGAGGTACAGAGATATAGCTGAAATTGAATCAGAAAATTTCAAAATTGAACGTCTGTAAGTGATTCTCAGAAAGGCATCACTGATCTAAATATGTGATAATTAAGAACAGACTTTATATATTTAGGTAATTTTCATGTTAATGTAGGTGTTTTGCCATCAAGTACAGTGGCACTTTTCTGTGTGACCCTAAACTAGGAAATGGTATGTAACCCATAACCCTACCATGAAAAGGAAATAGCTATATTTACTATAAATGAGCTAATACTAATGCTTTTTCTTGAAATCTACTTAACATTTAATGACTGAAAACTGGGTTCAAATCCCAGTGAGGCAGGGATGTTGTGTTGTCTTGCTGCACTGGTTTTCTCTCTTCCCTGGAATCGGTGGCCCTAAATTAAGGGTGGGTGACTGCTTTTAGCCCATTGAGTTGCTCACGGTAGTCGTAAAAGCCCCAATAACAAAAAAATGACCAGAAAATTTCAAGCATAAGGCAGCAGGCTTTATAAGCATTTCACCATATCATGAGACTCTTTGCATCTGGCGATCTTCCGAGGTACTTTAAAAGATGCTTTTGTTATAGAAAATAACCCAGTGGCAGAGAGAGGGCAAAATAGGGCATGAAGTCTCATGTGTTACATTTAGTTCTTTCCAAAATGTGTCTATCAACCAAATTTTAATGAACTCTAGTCATATGGCTCTTCAATTTGTTTTAGTTCATAGATTTGTTAGCCAGGACTCATAAACACAACAATCATTGAGGCTGATCCATTCCATTTTGACCCTTAAGTTCTGTGAATCTAAATTTTAAGAAAACAGATTTATACAGTAAACTGTGTTCAGCCACTTGAAGTTACACAAATTTAACAAGACATGCATGTAAACTCACATATGATTGCAACACATTATTAAAAAATACACTTTTATTGGTACTAGTAGATGTAAACAATATACTAGATTTGATGTAATGCAACCAAATGAGCTAACTGTCCATCTGGGGAAAATGTGAACTACCAGAAGAAGAGAGGGGCTCTCTCCCTTTGATGTAGTGGTCTAAGAAGAACTGGCCTCTGACCATTCGTTTGAAATGGATCTAGGTTCAAATCTTGCTGAGGCATGGATGTTGTGTTTGCCTAATGGTATGGGTCTCTTCTTTCCCTAGAACCAGTGGCTCTAAATTAGGGAAGGCAACTGCTTATAACCCAAGAAAATAGTATAACTATACTAGTAATCCGAATTTATTAGCATAGGACAAAAATCAGTTTTCTAAGCTTTTTACTCATTAGCCAAATGGCTTTTTTAAGGAAGATAGACAGAAACTGTCTATCTTGCTTGGAAAAGCCATCTGGTTGATGTGCGAAAGCTTGGAAAACTGACTAATCCTATGCTAATAAATTCAGATTACTAGTATAATTATACTATTTTCTACATAGTTGGTTATAGTTCTTCGTTATCAATTTTCTTATAGCCCATTGAGCTGTTCACAGTGGTTGTTAAATCCCTAAACAAAAGAAGAGAGGGCAGGCTTTTTCATCACTGCTGCTCATACAGTCACATGTACAATTCTCTATTTTCAGTAGAGTTGAATTGACTCCTTTCCTCAATGTTATGCAATGTAAAAAGAATATTTGAAACACTATGACTGTATGTATAAATACCTACATTGTACCTTACCATCAGAGTCAGAAAATTTTCAGCATTGAGGTGTTTGGGCATGTCAAAAATAATATGTACTTGAATTAACACACACACACATGATGAATGTACTTTACTCCTTTTTTCTAAACATTTAATTAACAATGTAAGAAATGAATAGTACTTACTGCATTTCATGAATTGTCTCCAGCAATGAAACCTGATCTCGTTTATATTTCACTCCATTTTATAAATTGAAACCTGCAGTGAAATATGAACTCACCTATGATATTTCCATGTCAAATCAACACAAAAAAGTAACCTTTTTGACCAAAACTCTGGATTTTTATGAAACTTGATGAACTTGCAGGCTTTATAATAACAACAATAATAATACTATAATAAAAAACTAATCAGTGCAAAATTTCAGCTTCCTGTATAAAATGCTTCTGTAGTTATAAGACTGAAATTTACAAAAAATATAATTTTTTTTGTCTAATGACAATTGTAGACCTAATTGGTCAACACAGCTCACATTGGGCCCACTTGAAAGTTTATTACATGATATTTCTTTTGAGATTTCAAACAATAATACTGTGGGCAATTTAGTTTTCTGGGTCATCCATTTTGGCTTTTCAAAATACTTCAAATAATACTAAACCTCTGAGTAGTAAGAAAATTGACTGGGAAGTAAAAAACATTACTGTTTAAAAAAACTTCATTTTGTAAAGAGCTGGATGTTTTTACATACCACGTGCATGATGGGCAATATGATTTTCAAGCCCAGCTTACAGTAATTAAGTGTGTTTATTGGTTATTTAAAATTTAATTTTCAAGCCCAGCTTACAGTAATAAAGTGTGTTCATTGGTTATTTAAAATTTAATTTTCAAGCCCAGCTTACAGTAATAAAGTGTGTTCATTGGTTATTTAAAATTTAATTTTCAAGCCTAGCTTACAGTAATAAAGTGTGTTTATTGGTTATTTAAAATTTAATTTTCAAGCCCAGCTTACGATAATAAAGTGTGTTTATTGGTTATTTAAAATTTAATTTTCAAGCCCAGCTTACAGTAATAAAGTGTGTTTATTGGTTATTTAAAATTTAATTTTCAAGCCCAGCTTACAGTAATAAAGTGTGTTTATTGGTTATTTAAAATTTAACTATTCCAGTACTTTTAAAAATAGTAAATGCAGATTCAATAATTACATTTTTTTGATCACTCTGTTTAAATTTAGATACAGAATCATGTTTTTGTAATTAACAACTTCTTCACAAAACCACGTCAGAACCCTGCATCAGAATCTCTAACTCAGATTTGGATTGTGACCCAAGGTGCTATACAGTATAATCCCAAACAGTGTAATTTCCTTTGAACGTTTGTCCCACTTTGGTGGGGCACTGGAAAGAGCACTTGCCTGTTTTAATTACAAATTATTGCCTCAACCAATGTATTATACTTTTTGTTTTATTGTAATGTTTGTGAAACATACTTTCACGTTTGTACATCACTAGCAAAAGTAATACCTGGTTATTAAAAAATTACTTATATGATTTTTCTGTGTCATTATTGACAGGTTTTCTTCAAGTGTTATTGTGTTAGTCAATGGGAAAAAGGTTTTCCACACTTTTCTGTTTTTTTTAAGTGTTTTTCACTGAAACTAAATCTTAAAATCAGTATAGATTGTTTTTGAATAAAAGATTATACTTATAAAAATGCCAGTAAAGAAAAATATGGGACCCTGCTTTCAGCCATTATTAGGCCTCTCGTCAGCCATCAAATCACGTGCATTGTTCCATTCTCGACAAGCTTTTGAATCTTTTATCACAGGATTTTGGCAGAAAAATGCATGATTTTCTTATAGGAAGATCCTATGGGTGGTGCATCCATAGGATCTTCACTGTCAGGAACTCTTTTCTGAATTCTTCATTAGACTCTTGGAAAATAAATTTATTGACAGCCTGCATGTGAAACCAAATTTTGTGGATTTGATATGTTGATGATATCATTGTTTCTTAGCCTCAACATTACCTTAACATGCTTGAATTACATCAGATGTTGAACAATTTATACAAAAATCTAAAATTCAGTATGGAAATAGAGAATAACCAAACATTAGCTTATCTGGACAGGCTGATTACTAGGAGCAATCAAGAAATCTACACTACAGTATTTAGAAAGCACAATTGGTTCCCTAATATTATTCCAGCAAAATCTTACTCACCTTGGTCTTACAAGAAAGCATCTTTCTGATCTTATGTAAATTGAGCCAATAATATCATAAGCAACTCAAATCTGAAACTGTTTAAAAATTAAAAGAAATTGCTTTATGCAATGGTTACAACCCCAACATTATCTCCAAACTCTCTAAATGTTCTCGATCTCATTCTGCCATTGTGAAATATAAATATACAGGTTCTATTCAATGTATAACAGGCATTTCCAACTGGATTAAAAAAAAAAAGCTCAAAAAAGAAAATATCAAAATGGGCATCAGACAAGGAGCTTCAATCGCACAACAACTGAGACCCATAAAAATCTGAGAACAAAAATGAAGTTTACTTACCTCTTTACTCACCCAGTGGTTGCACTAAGAAAAAACACATAGGAATAACTGAAAGAGCTTTATGAATCCACATTAAAGAGCATAAACAAAATGTTAAATATTCTAAAAAAAACTACAGATCTAGTCAAAACAGTTATTAATGAAGGATTTACACCTAATTGGGAAGGAGCAAAAGTAATTTCCCATGACGCAGGTTGGAAATGAACTCTTATCCGTGAATCTAGCAAAATTTTGCCGCCCCGGTGGCGCAGTGGTCTAAGGCGCTGGCCTCTGATCATTCGTCCGTAAGGGGTCCGGGTTCGAATCCCGGTCAGGCATGGATGTTGTGTTTGTCTTACGGCACTGGCTCTCTCCCTTCCCTGGAACCAGTGACCCTAAATTAGGGACGGGCGACTGCTTATAGCCCATTGAGTTGCTCACGGTGGTCGTTAAACCTCCAATCAAAAAAAAAAAAAGAAATCTAGCAAAATTTCAACCAATATCAAGCTTGCAACAAGGACCCATTCATCAAAATTAACAAAATATGGGATAATTTTCTCACATCATTTTTACAAAATATTAACGACCAATTAAAATCTGAAAATTCAACAGATTCCAGCTGAGAGATGGCAGCACAAGAGCACAACCCTGTAATAAGAGATTCAAAAGCTGGTCAAGGACAAAATGATGCCCGCAATTTGATGGCTGGCGAGAGCCCTAATGGCTGAAACCATGGTCCCATTATAGCTTCTTTTACTGGCATTTTAATAAGTATAATTTTGGATTAAAAAATGAACTATGTATAATAAAATGCCATTAGCAATTTCTGCTCTGTGTCCGTTTTGGAACCATTAAAATCAGTGTCCATTTCTTGAACCATTAATCATTTCTTAAATCTTGAAAGCAAAATTAAAGATAAATTTTTGCTACCTCAACTAACTTTGCTGTGAAGACAACTTCACAGGTCATAAAAAATTAGTTTCTCTGAAAGGATAAGGAATGTATCAATTTTGAACTTTATTTTTCTTAAAAACAAGGAATAATGTGACACTGATTGATATGGAAAGACAATACAGTGAGGGCCATCCCGGTGGCGCAGTGGTCTAAGCGATGGCCTCTGATAATTCGTCCGAACGGGGTCCGGGTTCGAATCCCGGTGAGGCATGGATGTTTGTGCTTGTCTTACGGCACTAGATCTCTTCCTTCCCTGGAACCAGTGACCCTAAATTAGGGACGGGCGACTGCTTATAGCCCATTGAGTTGCTCACGGTGGTCGTTAAACCTACAATACAAAAAAATCAATACAGTGAGGACTGATAACTGAAGCATTTTATTAGTAAAACTCGTGTAAAGATGTCTAGGATCAGGACTTCTGAATCTCCCAACTTTTCATGCTTCAATCTGCTTTGTTTACACACAGGCTGATCACACCCGCTATTAAGGGGCAAAAAAAGAAGGAACTATGTATTTCAACATAAATTACATGTGGATTATTTTTATATAAAAATGGTTTTAATGCTTTTTAACAACTGGCTTTTTATATGCAAAAATATGAAGTCTTTTATGTGAGAGAAGTGTAGAATGATAATAGAATAGACAGTTCTTTTCGAATAATATTTTTGAAGTGAAGCTGCTTTTTTTGTTGAAGAAAAGCTGAGAAGTTCTGAACATTTGACTGACAGCTCTTGGAATTTTGTTTTGATATGTGTTGCAAGAGTGTTCTTTTCAGAATTATTAAAGTAATTGAGTTGACAGAATGGAAGAAAAGACTCAGGAACATTGTAATTAACCATATGTGCAATAAATACCTTCAGTTCAAGTCTTATGCCAAACTACAGATTTCTGGTGTGTACCTTATGTATCTGTTTTCCATTTCATGTTTTAAATACATTTTATTTGAAAAAAAATCCTATTCATAATCATAACCTCTTGTTCTACATTCTGATTATTTATCTTTAGCAGTGGAGCTAATTCCTTTGCCCCTCAATGGTGAATGTAGGCAGGCTGTATGTTATCAAGGTAGATGGATAGACATGAAGTACAAAACTACCATGAAAAACATCAATATTGATAAGTACAGCCCCCCCTTCTGAATTGATCTTTTGCATTGTTGTTTATGAGTACTCATTTGATATTATTTTGGTGATTTAAAAACTTATATTTTTTGTGAAGTATTATGTTTTTATACAAATTGTATTTAGTGTAAGTTGATCAACAGATCTTGTTGACAATTACCCGGCGTCTTTTAACCATGCCAGTTTTGAATCTGTTTTAATGGAAATCATTGGACCACACATAAATGTTTATTTTTTTTTCATACAACAGTCAAAGTCTAGTTAAAATAGTGCCCCCCCCCCTATGCACCATGCATACACACATAGAAATCGTCTGGCATAGTGGCAGAGCTGCCTTTTTCAGGAGATGCATTCCTTTTAGTATGGGTGGCCAAGATTGGAGCGACATGTTTATGAGGGAGGTAGACAGGCCAGCACTTTAAACTAAACAGGGGAAATGTGCAAGAAGTGTCTATGAGTCAAGATTGTTTGTTGCTCCTCGGACACAGGTGTCAATATGATATAGTCCTTTCGTTTGAGTCGATATGGTATGTGTTACACCTTGGACACAGGTGTCAATTTTGTTTGTCATTATGGTATTATCACAGCAGTATGTTGTGACCCATGGAATTTGCTGAAAAATAGTGGTTTCTTCCATCAGAAGTTTGAATCTTAAGTCATGAATGTGATGGATTTCTAAAAATTTTAGTTATAGGATTAATAACACTCTCTTGACAAAACGCTCTCTCGACAAAAGGAAAAGGAAAACATCTGATTAGGAATCTGAAAAAAAGGTATAATAATAGAAACTTTAAAGACATCAACAAACAAAAAGCAAAAAAATACTAATAATCAACAAGGAGAATTGTGAATCTGTGGACTTTAAATATGTAATTTTTCTGAAAGTGATAGAATTAATTTGATGTCATTTCAAAATGTGTTTATTTCTGCAAAGCATAATACCATTATTTTTACTATACCTCTCCCCCCCCTTTTTTTTTTCTCTCTTGTTGGATGAGTAGTATTAGGCATTGGCCTCTAATAATTCATCCTAGATGGGTCCAGGTTCTAACCCTGGGTGACGCATGAATGGTATGTTGGTCTTATGACACTGGCTCTTTCCCTGTCTGGAACCAATGGTCCCAAATTAGGAACAGATGACTGTTTATAGTCTGTTGAGATGGTCCCTCAGATGCACACACAAATTTTGGAAGTGCTTCTAAAATGTTACATGAATCTTTTGCTGCAGTTGCTGATGGGTTTCGTATTGCCACTATGTGATGCAAATAGCTCCACAATGAAATGCCAAATGGTCAGATTTTTTAAGAATACACAGGTATATTTCAATTAAACACAAGTAAAATATATAGATTGCAGGGTTTGGTCCGAGTTTTTAAAATTGATACCCATTTTTGAAAAATTCTATTTTTGTTTTTATAGCAATGTTTCCAAAAATGTTAAAAAATCTCTCATAAGTACACAAATGTTCAAAGTGGTGTGAATTCATAGGTAAAACCATCATTATCAGATCAGGACTTGCAAATGCCATTGCCAATATTTAAGAGTCATCAAAATGATTGGTCTGAGCATGTAAATAAAAAGTCTTGTTGCCTTGCCAGATATCTAGAAAAAAAAAAGAAACTTGCAATACCAACTGCCCTGTTTTGTATCCACAGCAAGAGCACATCAGTGAAACACAGTATTCAAGTAGACCGAAATATTTCAGTTTAAAATTGAATTTACTGAAAATAAGGAGACCATTACAGTTCAAAATATTTTGTGAAGATGCTGTTTCAGCTAAAAATATGTTTGTGAAGCTTCTGCCCAAAAGTATCAAATGCTATCTGGACCAATCCCAGGAATGGAATGTGGAAGTCTCAAAAATCATAATTTTCTTCTTACTTCTCTGGTATAAAATCAGTCTCCTCCTGCGGGCATGCATTTCATTGGCTGATGAAAGGATCTCTATGGTGTTTTAAGAGCAGAATAACTATACAAGCTAGTTTTTATCCCCTCACCCATTAGGGGGATATAGCAGACATAAGGTCAGAAAAGATTTAGTGATGCATGAAAAGCAGCGGACTAAAATGTGAAAAAATCCACCGGCAACTAAAACAGATTCACATAATATTCGAAAGGACAGCCCAAATTTATTATTATAATTATTATTATTGTAAAATGTAAGGAAAGTGATAAATTGGTGCTGCTGTTTTGCTGCCACAAAATAAAATGCATTGAATGCATAACTTTCAACTGGTTGCCCTGCATTCTGTGTGAGACAGAATTGGTGTTCTCATTTGCAGAAATTATTTTTACATCAATGGTATAAGCTGACTTCTCTTGTTATGAAAGGAATGTACAAATCCATACCATCATCTACACTTCCAGGAATGACAAAATTCCAGCAATGCATAAGAGTAGTGGGTGTCAAGCATATTGAAATTCCATTCATGTAACCCTTCATGCTAATATTAGTATTAAGGAGAACTATGAGTATCATACATTTTTCCATGTCAACCCCACACTTGAAAGTGATTCATTTTTAAAATTTCTTTTTCTGCAATTTTATTATTTTATAAAGCTAGTAGCCAGAAGGATGAAGCACATTTTGTCAGTTGCTTCAGAAAGTCTTTTTTTTTTATTAAAAATTTCAGCCGTATAGTCAGAGTATTGGGCTTTCGCTTTCCCCATAAAAGTGGATGTTTTTTTCATAATTTTGCATTGTATGTGTTCTGTTGTTTGGGTGTGAACTTTAAATGTCATCTGCTTAGGCCTCTAATATTCAAAGGTTTTTTTATTAATTTGAGAAAATTTAATTCTGAGAATGCATTCCTCTGTTGCTTGTATAGTTAGTCGTGTCAGAGTTTGAATCTTTTCTGTAATCTGACTTCCACTGAAAGTTCATCTTTCACAGACTGCAATGGCTTACTGAATGTTATGGTTGAAAAGTAATGAATTATTTCTCTCTCTTTCTCTGACACACACACACAAATAAAAATCATGGCAAATTATCATCAGTGGCATATGCTGGTTTCTAGGAATGGGTAATCTGGTATTCTTAGTTGTATGTAAATTGAAGGAATGCAAATACAAACGTACATTGAAAAAATCGTTTTACCACAAAGGGAAAGAGCCACAGCCAGTATTATAATTTGCATTGCAGCTGCAGAATTAAGAACGTGTAAGTGAATGTACATCATATGATATAATTATTATATATAGCAACTAATTTACATAACACTAATTTCATTCCACTCAGTTCATTTAAACATGAGTTCTAGAGATCCTGAAGGGGGCAGAAAGTTTTTCAATTAAAGCATTAAGGAAGTTGAACTTTTTAACATTAAGGAACTTAGTGAAACATTTCTCAACTGTTTAAGGCCTTTTTCATAGTAAGGAGAGATAACTGTCTTTCTTGGCACTGAGTTGATCTGCATATGTTTTTATTCTTCTCGGTATAAAATGAACTCTCCACTATGACTGTTGCATTTGGTGCTCCGTTTGACCGCTGGATGGCAGCACCTCTAAAAATGAACCGGGAGAAGTCTGGGTAATAAAGAAAAAAAAAAAAAAAGAGGAGAGAGACTGGTCAGGGTGGATTCGGTGTGTGTGTGGGTAATGTTGACTAATGTTCGTCCAGTGATGTGTAAAGTGTCGTTAAGTGTTTTCGATGGATGTTTCTTTTTGTTGTGTTCTTCTAATGGATAAGTCTGTCAGCGGCCTGATTGGAGATACGTATAAGTACAGCTAAAACATTTACTCTTCGCATAAATTCTCGATCAGCCGTACCATTTCGTAAGAGTGGCTGTTGTCGATGGAATAGTCGGTATGAAGCACAGCCACCTTTAATACCTCACGTATCACCACCCATCAGTGGCGCACCCAGGAATTCCAGTTGGAGGGGCTATATACACATATACAACGTACGTCGCTCTTAATCTCTTTGGGGCTTTGGGAAGAAAATAACATGTAATAGAAGACACTATGTAAGGTTTTGAACATGTAAAATAATAATTTTGAATGTTTAATTGGTGACGTACGTCGCTCTTAAACTCTTTGGGGCTTTGGGAAGAAGACACTTTGTAATATTTTGAACATGTAAAACAATATTTTTGAATGTTTAATTTGTGACGTACGTCGGTTTTAATCTCTTTAGAAAGAACACACTATGTAATACACAGACGGAAAAAGAAATCCCAACACCACGAAAAAATAGTTGTAGAGGAATGAAATGGTGGCAATACATTTGTATAGGTAATATATTTAATCGATTAAAGTTTCAAGATCACAGCTTATTGTAAGCGCGAGAAGAGCCATTTTAAATGTGAAATGCTGGTACATTAATAACCGGTATAACCGCCAGAATGTTGAATGCAAGCACGCAAACGTTCATGCATTGTGTCGTACAGGTGCTGGATGTCAGTTTGTGGGATGGAGTTCCATGCCTGTTGCACTTGGTCGGTCAATACAGGGACGGTTAATGCTGGTTGGGGGTGACGCTGGAGTTGTCGTCCAATGATGTCCCATACGTGCTCGATTGGTGAAAGATCTGGTGATCTAGCAGGCCACGGCAACATGTCGACACTCTGTAGAGCATGTTGGGTTATAACAGCAGTGTGCGGCTGAGCGTTATCCTGTTGAAAAACACCCCCTGGAATACTGTTCATGAATGGCAACACAACAGGTTGAATCACCAGACCGACGTACAACTGTGCCGTCAGGGTGCGTGGGATAACCACGAGAGTGCTCCTGCTGTCATAGGAAATTGCTCCCCAGACCATAACTCCAGGTGTAGGTCCAGTGTGTCTCGGCCGCAGACAGGTTGGTTGCAGGCGCTCACCTGGCCTCCTTCTAACCAACACA
Organism: Macrothele yani; assembly: GCA_039090855.1. Classification (NCBI taxonomy): domain Eukaryota; kingdom Metazoa; phylum Arthropoda; class Arachnida; order Araneae; family Macrothelidae; genus Macrothele; species Macrothele yani. The sequence continues at coordinate 129,112,367 of CM077009.1, read as the reverse complement.
CGGCCATCACTGGCACCCAGGCAGAACCGGCTTTCATCAGAAAACACAACAGATCTCCACTCCGTCCTCCAATGAGCTCTAGCTTGACACCACTGACGTTGCAAACGGCAGTGGTTTGGAAGTAAGTGGAATGCACGCTACAGGGCGTCTGGCTCGGAGCTGTCCTTCAAGCAACCGATTTGTAACAGTTCGTTGTGTCACTGTGGTGGCAACTGCAGCTCGAATTGCTGCCGCAGAGGCGGTACGATGCGCCACGGCCATACGCCGTACACGGTGGTCTTCCCTCTCAGTTGTGCTACGTGGCCTGCCGGAACCCGGTCTTCTTGAGGCAGTACCTTCCCTTGACCACCGCTGCCAACAATCGTGCACAGTGGCTACATTCCTGCGAAGTCGTTTTTTTTTGTTTTTTTTATTGGAGGTTTAACGACCACCGTGAGTAACTCAATGGGCTATAAGCAGTCGCCCGTCCCTAATTTAGGGTCACTGGTTCCAGGGAAGGGAGAGAACCAGTGCCGTAAGACAAACACAACATCCATGCCTCACCGGGATTCAAACCCGGACCCCGTTCGGACGAATGATCAGAGGCCATCGCTTAGACCACTGCGCCACCGGGGCGGCCCAAGTCGTTCTGCAATATTGCGGAAAGAAAATCCCTCTTCTCGTAGCCCTATTACACGACCTCGTTCAAACTCCGTGAGCTGTTGATAATGGCCTCTTCGTCTTCTTAAAGGCATTCTTGACTAACATCAACACACTACATCGAATCTCAACGATAAATAACGGTCACGAACGTTACAGCGTGTATTTACAGCAAACCGCAAACCTGCTTTGCATGTTCCGAGGGGTGATACTAGCGCCACACGTATGCGCCGAGCGCGTAATTTGCATAGACGTCATCTTACAGATGTACTCTCACCGCCTACCAACTGTCGTTTATCTAACACAACCCCTTCTTGGTGTTGGGATTTTTTTCCCCGTCAGTGTATTTTAAACATGTAAAATAATATTTTTGAATGCTTAAATTGTGACGAACATCGCTCTTAATCTCTTTGGGAAGAAGACACCATGTAATAGAAGACACTATGTAATATTTTGAACATGTAAAATAATATTTTTGAATGTTTAATTAGTGACGTACGTCGATCTTAATCTCTTTGGGGCTTTGGGAAGAAGACACCATGTAATAGAAGACACTATGTTATTTTTTGAATATGTAAAATAATATTTTTGGATGTTTAAATTTGTGACGTACCACGCTCTTAATCTCCTTGGAGGGGCTTAAGCCCCCAAAGCCTCCTCCGTGGGTGCACCATGGCTGTTTCTCAGCCATGTAAGGCACTATTTCATGGACTGATTTTCCGTACATTTCATTGTCTGGTGATGAATACAAAACGGTCTGTTCGTTTCGCAAATGCCAAAAATCGCGGTTTTTGTTGCAAGTTTGGAGCAACACCTTAAAGCAAACTCCGGACACTTTGACTTCATAATCCAAAATTTACTTGCATCAATCAAAGTACAACAACAACAAAAACTCGAGAGTTTGATACTCTTGGAACCTTTCATGAACCTAAATATACAAATTATCCGTTATTTCACTGAATAGTCTCGGCGTAAGAGTTTCAGGGTCCTCATATTTTCGGTTTCGTAAATTTCCAACTGATTCCTGATTAGCAATAACCCAAATTTTTTTAAAGTCATTTGTGTCGCCACTTTTACCTGTTCAACTTTTGTTCACTGCAGCAAGCAATGTCCCTGTTTTTGGCATGCAAAACGTCATACAAAATGTAAAGATAGCTGAAAATAAAACACTTCAGGTAAAGAACAGGTTTGGAAATTATTGAAAAAAGAAGCGCATCCGCGAACCTGTAAAACAGTTTCGCAGTCCCAGAGATCTGAGTTTTCAACACTTTCAAAAAAAGTTCACGAGCTGATATTTACAATGTTTCATGGTGTTGGCTAGTCTGGACTGAAAATTCCGTAAGTATGCCACCCTAGTGACGCTATGGTCTATGCGCTAGCTTTTGATAATCCGAGAAGGCTGTGTTTATTATATGTTTCAGTATGCTGTATGCATCTATTTTTCTGAACTTACTCATTACGTTTGATAACTTCATGAGAGCGCTCATGATTACACTACAAATCAATACAGTTTCCTGATTTATTTATTTTTTGATCAGAGATTTGATTTGATTGGAGGTTTGACGACCACCGTGAGCAACTCAATGGGCTATAAGCAGTCGCCCGTCCCTAATTTAGGGTCATACATTCCAGGGAAGGAAGAGGTGCAGCGCCGTAAGACAAACACAATATCCGTGCCTCACCGGGATTCAAACCCGGACTCCTTGCGAACGAATGATCAGAAGCCATCGCTTAGATCCCTGCGCCACCGGCACCGCTTCCTGAATTTCCAAATGTTTGAAGTTTTAAAAAGCATGATACATGTTTCTTGGTTTCGTGCTTTGTGGTGGCCTAACACAAATTGTAGGTCGCCCCGGTGGCGCACTGGTCTAAGCGCTGGCTTATGACCATTCGTCCGAGAAGGGTCCGGGTTCGAATCCCGGTCAGGCATGGATGTTGTGTTACACGCATCCAGACCCGAGCCACCCTCCCCTTGTCTATGCCTGCGATTCCTACCGCCAACGTTGAAATGAACACATAGTGCCGCCCCGGTGGCGCAGTGGTATAAGCGATGGCCTCTGATCATTTGTCCGAACGGGGTCCGGGTTCGAATCCCGGTGAGGCATGGATGTTGTGTTTGTCTTACGGCACTGGCTCTCTCCCTTCCCCGGAACCAGTGACCCTAAATTAGGGACGGCGACTGCTTATAGCCCATTGAGTTGCTCACGGTGGTCGTTAAACCTAAAAAAAAATGAACGCATAGTGTCACAAACGTCTGTGAGTCATCCTCAAAGCCAACTCTAAGATGTGGCGCAGCGGTCTAAGAGATGCTTATAGAAGGGTTAGGGTGCGAATCCCATTAAATCATGGATGTTGTGTTCAGTGATGTATTCAGGCATCTTCTCGGGGGTACTTAGCTCCCCGAAAATCAATGGACCCACGTAGGTTTTTGGGTGATCTCCTTTATATTTAGTCTAATTACTTTCGTTTTTAGATGAACATTTGGAGAAATTAATTTGAATTTATTAAGAAAATGAGGGAAATATTATAATATAGATAATAAAGAAAAAAAGATCCACATTGACGTTATTAAACAGTCCTCGCTGAAGAGGCAATTTTTCAAGCACTTACAACTCGGACTACTTTCGCAATAAAACCTATTTCCAGAGAGTGGAGATGTTTGCACTGCAATACGCCGCCCCTGTGGCTCAGTGGTCTGAGCGATGGCTTCTGATCATTTGTCCGAAAGGGGTCTGGGTTCAAATCCCGTGGAGGCATGGATGTTGTGTTTGTCTTACGGCACTGGCTCTCTTCCTTCTCTGAAACCAGTAACCCTAAATTAGGGACGGGTGACTGCTTATAGCCCATTGAGTTGCTCACGGTGGTCGTTAAACCTCCAAATAAAAAAAAAACTTTTAACAATTAGCAATCTCAGGGGTCCGCTCTCCCTCTATCGGCGAAAGGAAGAATTACTATAGTATGGATAACATTCTTGGCTGTTGTTAGATCGTTGCCTAGGTTCGGTTAGCTTGTTTTGGGGTATTTTTTGTATTCATTCTGGAATTAGAGAATAGTATAATGGAGAATTCCGTGAAAATTGATATTGTTGCGTCCCGCAGTGTCGTTCCCAAGGTTCCAGCTATGTTTTTCACATGTTAGTATAAACGCGTGTGCCTTGCATTTGAAATCCTTCCAGTGAAATACTACTAACCTAGTAACGTGTTTGAAAGAATAATAAACAAGACATGGTTTTATTGCATAGTAACAATTTAAAATTCCGTATTTCTACATGCTTTTGAAAACAAGTAATTGCTGTTATCGATATAAATTTAAACTCCATTAAGGAACAAGATTTGCAATGTTCTGTCAACAGTCACCAGTTCAAAAACACTGAGAACAGAATGATGATCAACAATTACCGATTCAAAAACACTGTTTTAGGAACAGAATGTCCAAAAATTACAAATTTGTTATTGTTGACAGAGTATTGAAAATGGATCCTGGAAATCGTCAAGTGAAACGAAATGTCGGTAAATGTGTAGATTAGCGTTCTAAATTATTTCGTCGGAAAAATATTACTACCTGGAAAAAGGGTGACGTACAGATTTTAGAGTATGGAAAATAATGGCAAATGGTGCAGAAATTTCATATTTTAAATGTGTTTCAAAGATTTTTTTCGTAATATTTACCTGCAAGTGTGATGGTGTTAAGAAACGCCGCGGTAGGCCTAACGCATCGCTACCGCACGATGTCATGCGTTGCTCCGTTAAAAGGTAGATACGCTGCTGCACCGAAATGATTGGTGGAAGAGTACAAGAGAAAGCGGTAACGTTGTTGGCAGGAGAGCAATAAGTGTTATAGTGATACGCTAAAAAAAATAGGTCCAGACTATCCACCCTTTATTTTGTTGTATCCTGTACGTTGTTGGCAGGTAAAACCGAAAAAAACCTCTTTTATTTGCAAAAGATACGTATCAGTGAGATAGAAACTGACGTGCGAAGAAAGTATTGATAGGAGAACCAAAAGTACAGTGGCATGGCAGGGACGTGCCAACAGGAGGGGCAACCTCCCCCCTCCTTCAGAAATCAAAGTGGAGAGGCAGACTGTATGTTTTGCCCCTCCAGTTTCAGCACCCAAAATATAAGTTCATTTAATTTAACAGAAAAAAAAAGCTTTCAAATTGCTTAAAAAGCAGAAATGCTGGTGATTTTATAGCGTTTTAGCAGTTTTTAATTAGCATTTTTACCTTTATGGTAAGGGAAAGAAAAAGAAAACAGAAAACAAAATAGTACTGGAAAAAGAACCTCTGTGCTCCTGATTTTTCTGCTCTCTTCTACCACTGGTTCATGGGTAGAGCTGGGAAAATATATTTACCGGTAAAAGATATTTAAAGGTATCCACCCCATTATGTATCACCCATGCAAACCCCTTTAACTCAGCTCCTATTAAATTTAGAAGAAAATGAAGATTGCAGGCGTCCATATTTTGGGCGTTCTTGTTTGCTGCGTTTGGGGAAAATCGGAGTGACCCCTCCCCCAGATGTTTGTTGGTGAGTGTTCGACCCCATAGAAAATATAATAAGTAAGTGGTCAGAATAATATGAATCGACCCTTTATATATATACACCGAAGAGCAATTGAATTAGGGACAGCTGGCGTTATGCAAATGTGGCGCTGTGGGCGGCCTTGTAAACGGAAACGACATGACGTACGCAGCGATCCGACAATATAAGGAGTGACGCGACGGGAATCAGTAAGAGTCGGACGCAGTATGGGTAAGACGAAGGATCTAAGCGCATTTGATCGTTGGCAAATTGCCGGGGCCCGCCGAATGGGTCACTCCATCTCGGAAATCGTGCATACACTGGGATTTTCACGAGCCACTTGTCACGGGTGCACCGTGAGTACAACGAATCCGGCAAAACCATCCCTGCAAGGATCAACTGCCGTGGACAACAGCGTGTGGATGAGTGGGGTATCGTTGGCTAGCTCGCATTGTAACAGCGGATAGACCGGCCACAGTGCAAGAAATCACTCGGCAATTTAACGCTGAAGCACAAAAACGTGTAAGCAGCCACACCATCCAGAACCATCTCCTCGCTATGGGGTACGGAAGCCATCGTCCCACAAGGGTACCGCTGCTGACCGCACACCACAGGGTGCAAAGTTTAGCATGGGCGCGGGAACATCGCCCCTGGACGCTAAACATGTGGGAAAATGTTGCCTGGACTGATGAGTAGAGATTCACGTTGGTACATGCGGATGGCAGGATATGAGTACGGCGCAAACCACATGAAGCGACGGATCCTTCTTGCCAGCAGGATACTTTTCAAGCTGGTGGGGTGGCATTCTCGTCTGGGGACTACTTACGTGGACTGAAATGGGACCTGTGACATCGTCCCTCACAGGTCAACGTTACCGGGATATCCTGAACGACCATTTGCTCCCGTTTGTGCGTCTTCAACGTCCCACTGGGGATCTCATCCTGCAAAAAGACAACGCACCGTGCCATCGCTCCCGAATTGTATCCGAATGGTTGGATGAACACTCCTCCGACGTGACCTCCCTTCCTTGGCCAACTAGGTCACCTGACCTAAATCCCATCGAGTACATCTGGGATGCCATCGAGAGAGATGTTCGAGGCTTTGACCCCTCCATCAAATCTTCGTGAACGGTGGGAGCTTGTTCAGGGGTCGTGGATCCGTATGGCTTCCCAACGCTTCCGGTGTCTTGTCGAGCCAATGCCGAAAGGAAGCGCCGCCGTCATCGGGGCGAAAGGTGGTACTGCACGTTACTAGACAGGTATCTCTAATTAAATTGCTCTTCAGAATATATATGCGCGCGCGCGACGTTCTGATATAGTTTTAGAGCTTTATTTAGAAAATAGGAAAATATTTTGCCCCCTCCATCAATTTATGAAACGTCGGCACGGCAAACATTTGACATTGTCGCGGTAGCGATGCATTGGGCCTATCGCAGCGTCTCTTCACAGCATCGCACTTACAGGTAAATATTACGATAAAAATCTTTAAAAGACATTTACAACATAAAATTTCTGCACCATTTGCCGTTAATTACCATAATCTCAAATCTGTACGGCGCAGTTTTTCCAAGTACTAACATTTTCCCGACAAATAATTTAGGACGCTAATCTACACATTTACCGAAATGTCACCTCTGTCGCTGTCACTATATCACTTGTCTGAAAATGTAAAAATAAAAATTACCTCTTACAGTAAAGCATTACTGCTACACAGTGCTTACGCGTTCCACTTCTGCCTGCTTTACAAGAGCATTCAAAAAATTTTCACAATGATTTCTGTCTAAAACACCGTTGATCGAATGAGGCGACGACGTTATTGCGGTGGATTGAATGCAATGCCAAACTATGTGGATTTATTTCCTATCTTCCTTCTTAATTGTACATGAAAATATATGAACTGCATTAAGAATCCATTCCTTTACTTTGATGCATCGTAAATTTTTTGTAGGTTCCTCACAAATTTCATTATCACAAGGACTGAGAGTGTTAAACCAGCCATTCCTACATACGACTTCGTGGGAACACGTGCTACGTTATCCTTACTAAAAGAAGTTTGTTTACGTTTGCGCAGCGTCTCCTATAGTTCATTGAGGTTGCCAATTAGCTTTATTTCAGTTTTCTCGATGCTGACTTTACATGTATACGGTTAAGCCTCAGTGAAGCTAATGTGACGTTAATAGTTCCAGTACAACAAAATATTCGATACTTATTTTTTAACAATTAAAAATTATTAGAAATTATTCCAAAAAAAGTTTTCTTTTTCTGGCGGTGTGTAATTCGAGGCACCTCAAATTGGCATCCGTTGTTTTGTTTTTTTTTACTGCTGTGTGCTAAAATAAATAATCTAAAGAAGCTGAAACCAAATGGCAGGGGAAAGATTTACACCGTAAGTTTTCGGGCAACACTGTAATGATTCCTTAATAATCAGAAACACCCTTGTAGTAAGGCGAGGACATTTTTGCCACTCCTAATGGTGTATGTGTGTGTGTGTGTGGGGGGGGGGGGGCTGCAGCTGAGCATTACTTTACTGGCATCCTCAATGTTTTACACCACCCCAAGGTGAAATCCGTGGGCCGCCCCGGTGGCACAGTGATGGCCTCTGATCATTCGTCCAAAAGGGGTCCGCATTCGAATCCCGGTGAGGCATGGATGTTGTGTTTGTCTTACGGCACTGGTTCTCTCCCTTTCCTGGAACCAGTGACCTTAAATAAGGACGGGCGACTGCTTATAGCCCATTGAGTTGCTCATGGTGGTCGTTAAACCTCCAATCAAAAAAAAAAAAAAAAAAGAAATCCGTGGTGCATTACTGAATTAAAGCTAAGGTATAACATGTTTACATTTTTAATCACTTGTATGTGTAGATTTCTTGGAATTAGCATTTTTTTTTTTACCGCGAGCTACTCAATGGGCTATAAGCAGTCGCCGTCCCTAACTTAGGGTCACTGGTCCCAGGGAAGGGAGAGAGCCAGTGCCGTAAGACAAACTCAGCATCAATGCCTCACGGGATTTGAACCCGGACCCCTTTCGGACGAATGATCAGAAGCCATCGTTTAGACTATTGCGCCACCGTGGCGGCGAATTAGCATTTGCGATGTACGAGCATAAGAAAATGTTTATACTCTGTTTAAAATTTCTGTGTATACGTATAATATTTTTGCATGTATAAACAACAAAATTGTGATTATATGTATATAATCAGTCAACAAGTTTTAGCCACCTCAAAATTTGTATCCCCCCCCCCCAAAGAACTCTCTGAATGTGCAACGCTGCTTTTGTTGGTCTTACGGCCATGGTTCTTTCCCTTCCCTGGAACCTATGGCCCTAAATTAGGAATAGGGACTGGCCAAAACGAGTACAGGGACGATCGAGTTGCTCATGGTGTTCGTTAAACCTTCAACCAAAAAGAAAAAAAAGACTGTAATTTTTTTTTTTTTTTTTTTGAAAATAAAAAAAAGGTTGAGGCATTCCTTTATTTAAGTCAAGTCACGTTTATTTAAATCAAAGTTTTTTTTTGTTTTGCATGGGTACAGTGACATGGGTTTGCAGTGAATGTTAGTTTACCAGTGTCCTGTGTTGTTAGACTGCAGTATGTGCCTACGGGGATAAGGTAAAATTGTGTATCACATTTGTGTGCATGCAGTAGCATGTGATCATTAGTGGTGGATTCACCCCTGAATTTACCAGTGCATCAACGGTACGTCTTTCTTTTTCCTCTTATAAGCCTAAATGCTTACCTGTCCCATGAATTTTTTTTTTTGCTGCCTAAACCTTTTTAACATTATTAACTGAAAACCTTGAATGCTGTACTTGGTTTCTGGAAAATTAAGCACAATTAGCAGTTTTCGTATGAAAGGAATCGGAATGTTTTTGCCATATCCAGATTTTTTTGTTGATCTAATTTCTCTTCCAAATTGTACAGCTATGTAATGTGTGATACTGCTAGAATTTTCTTTTTTCATTAAACTTCCATCTTTTTTATGAACTGAAAGTTTCTGTGTATCTTTAGACAGTCTGTAAAATTTATAGACTTGGGAAACTAGTTCTGAATAAAGTATCCACTTTTGTGTTGGTTCCCCAAATGTTAAAGCAAAAAGTTATCCTCTGCTAAAAACCTGAACGCTTTGGCATTTTTATGAAAATATAGTTTCTGCCATTGTGCGTTTTGGTTGGTGCTGATGTTAAAAAATACGAATTGCAAGTTCATAAGGTTTATTTTTAACTTCCTTAAATAGATACCAGATGAGGAGGCCTAAATGCCTTTTGTTACTGTGATTATGTTCTGCATGTAATAAATTTTAAATTTCTTTTTAAAAATCGAATGCCATTGAAAGCAAAAACTGCTTTATTGCACAAAGTAAAAACAAATTTTTGTCATAATGAAAAATTAAATATTGGTATGGGAGCAGGATAATTGGTATAGATATGGTTCATCCACTTCTCCTTAAGTTGTACATTTTTTTCAAAATTTACAGTGATCACCCAAGGTGCTTCAAGAAAGTTTAAGGGGAAAATGTGCATCTGTACCTATGAAAACCCTCTTACGAAGTACATTATTTGTTGAGTTAGCAGTGCCACTAAACCAAAGATAAGAAACATCACAGAACTTTAACTGAAATAATATTTGACAAAGCATTTCTTCATCATTGATGACTTCTTTAGTAAGAAATGGAGTGTAGTGAATTCACTCAGAATAATCATTCAGCACATATGCTTACTCATACACAAGAAAAAACCTACGACTGTGAAATGTGCCCAAAAAGTTCTCAAAAAAGAGTAATCTTTCCAGACACTTGTCCACGCATGCAGGTAAAAGATCACATAAATGTGAAGTGTGTTACAGAAAATTCTCTCGAAAAAGTAATCTTTCAATACATTTCCTCACTCATACAGGTGAAAAGCCTCACGAGTGTAAAATGTGTCACAAGAAATTCACACTGAAGGGTGAACTTTCAAAGCATTTGCTTACTCATACAGGTGAAAAGCTTCATCAATGTGAAATCTGCAGCAAGAAATTCTCCCAGAAGACTGGACTTTCAAGACATTTGCTCATTCATACTGGCGAAAAGTCACATAAATGTGAATTGTGCTGCAAGAAATTTGGTCGGAAGAGTGACCTATTTAAGCATTTGCTCACTCATACAGGGGAGAAATCTGTTGAGTGTGAAATATGCAACAAGAAGTTTTCACGGAAGGGTCATCTTTCAGTACATTTGCTGAGCCATACAGGTGAAAAGTCCCATGAATGTGAAATATGCCACAAGAGGTTTGCACGCCCAAGTGACCTGTCAAGGCATTTTCTCACTCATACTGGTGAAAAGAAGCATGAGTGTGAAGTCTGTAACAAGAAATTCTCAAGAAAGAGTTCTCTTTCAAGACATTTGCTGACTCATATGTGTGAAAAACTCAAAGGTCTTGAAATGTGCCAGTAGAAGATCGATCCTGTGTGAATATTGCATGTCGAGGCAGAGCTGTGGTGGGGGAAAAAAACCTAATCAATATGAAATGTGCAGATAGAAATTCTCATAGAAGAATTAGCTCTAATTATGTGTCTAGCTTTTGAAGTAAAAAGAATGAATGTAAAATGTGTGACTTCTTTCTTTATTGAAAACATTTCTATTTTGCCATCTGTGATGTTAAATGTTGTGCCATGAAACTCACAGCAATGTGGTATGGATTTCAGGACAGAAGGCTTTAATAAACTAGACAGGTGTTGGAGATATAGTAATTATATACATGTTGTTCCTTAATGTTGAAATGATGTATCTTGCTGAAGAAATGGTGAAATATAATTTTTGTTTCTGGAATCTTGTTATTCGGAAACATGGAAGTTAAAACTAACTTTCTGATTGGCAGTGTGCTAATACATGTACAAAAGTGAGCCTGTAAATTTGTTTACAGACAGCAACGTTGGTAAATGTGTAGATTAGCGTCCTAAATTATTTTGTTGGAAAATCTTAGTACCCTGAAAAAATGCAACGTACAGATTTTAGAGTATGGAAAATAATGGCAAATGGTGCTGAAATTTCATATTTGAAATGTCTTTTAAAGATTTTTATTGTTATATTTACCTGTAAGTGCGATGCTGTGAAGAGAAGCTGCGGTAGGCCTAGGGCATCGCTACAGCGACGATGTCAAGCTTTGCTCCGTTAAAAGGAAAATTCGTTGCTGGCGTCTAATTCATGCGTGGATGACTGCAAGACCAGCTGTGTATGTTCTTGCCAGGAGAGCAAAGCATCATGTACTCATACGCTACACAATATAGTTCATTCATGTTTTGTCATTGTTTTTAAAGCAGATGTCAAGAAATGTTTCGTTCTTTCGCACATGATTCCCTGATTCCAATAGAAAGTTTGAATATTCCTTTACAGAAAACTGGGGAAGTATGACTTTTGGTTCTGCTTTGAACGGCTTCCATTCGTAGCAGATTTGCTGTGCCAGTGTACTTTTGGTTATCCTGTTAATACTTTGTTTGCAGGCCACTTTCTATCTCACTGATACATATTTTTTTGAAAATCAAGGAGGTTTCTTCTGGTTTTTCCTGCCAACAGCGTACAAGATACAACAAAATAAAAGGTGGGTAATCTGGATCTATTTTCTGTAGCATATTACTACATCGCTGTCCTGCCAACAATGTAACCGATTTCTGTTGTACTCTTCCGGCCGTCATTTTGGTACAGCAACAAACCTTCTTTTTGACGGAGCAAAGCTTGACATCATCGTGGCAGCCATGTGTTACGTTTACCACAGTGTCTCTTCACAGCATCACACTTACAGGTAAATATTACGAAAAAATCTTTAAAACACATTTAAAATATAAAATTTTTGCACCATTTGCCCTTATTCTAAAATCTGTACATCACACTTTTTCCAGGTACTAACATTTTTCCGACGAAATAATTGAGGACACTAATTTACACATTTACCAAAACGTCAGCATTTAGAAATGTAGAATGAGCATTGTATTTCCGTAACTTTATACCAAATATATCGCAGCTGTGCTCTCCCTGCCCTTCTGATAGGTAGGCACAATTGTGGATAACTGTCACCGATGATTGCCAGTTAAAGTAAAATACCAAAATAAATGCGTACTGTTATTTAGAATTCTTAAAAACTAGGGCATCATCTGACTGCTCCTCATCAAATTCACTGCCTTGCCTTCTTAGGGAGATAGAAGCTAAACACACTTAAAAAGAGAGCTTTTCAGAAGCAGAGATATATTGCTGACATGATCCATTCTTCCTGCATTTTCTGATTTTCTTGTGTTTGTATTGCATTCGTTACAAGAGTATCTTCTTTTCAGTCCTTTTTAATTTTTGCATGTTCCACTGAAAAGAAAAAAGTGTCTCCTTATTTTCGACTATGACAGTGGGTCACAGTTGTCCTGAAGTTCCTGATTTTTATTTTATTTGTCCTGAAATGCCCTTATTTTTGTCCTATATCCTCAAAATTTGAATGTAATCGTGAAAATTTAGGAATAAACGGTAAACCTTTGTATAGTATTAGTAATTCCTCACCCAGCGTTTACATTTACCATGTAAAAAAAAAAAAAAAAAATGGAGCATGCAAGAGAGAGAGCTCTTGAGAGTGATGTCATTGCCAAGGACTCTCACTCCTGTAAGTTGTGGTGCATGCGAATGTGTTTCCGCTCTTGTGAAATTTCCCGAGGACAGAATGCTGCTGTGAACTGTGATGCTCCTCCAATTCAGTCCTTCCCCCTCCATAGGAAGAGGTGGGACTTAAAGCACTGATGACTTTGTTCTAGCCGCCCCGGTGGCGCAGTGGTCTAAGGCGCTGGCCTCTGATCATTCGTCCGTGACGGGTCCGGGTTCGAATCCCGGTGAGGCATGGATGTTGTGTTTGTCTTACGGTACTGGCTCTCTCCCTTCCCTGGAACCAGTGACCCTAAATTAGGGATGGGCGACTGCTTATAGCCCATTGAGTTGCTCACGGTGGTCGTTAAACCTCCAATCAAAAAAAAAAAAAAAAAGACTTTGTTCTATATGTAGCTGTGGTGCTCACTGTCCATGCACCTTGAGTTAAAAGAAAATCTGTAAACAAAGGATGTGTTGTGTGGATATTTTGCCTGGTTAATGTATACGAGCGTTGTCTTTTTTGTTCCAGCTTTGACCTTCTGTTTTTGTGATACTGTGTCAGATTTGAGAACAAACAGCATATTCCATGATCCATCTTGTTTAAGTTCTTATTGAAATGTGGAAAGCAAAGTTTGCCGCCTCGGTTCATCCGAGATGGGTCCAGGTTCAAATCTTGGTGAGACATAGATGTTGTGTTTGTCTTATGGCACTGGCTCTCTCCCTTCCCTGGAACCAGTGCCCTAAATTAAGGATGGGCAACCTTAAATAAAAAAAAATGCCAACTTGGTTTGAAATTAACAAAAACTAAAAGCATGAAAATTTGAACTTAAATCTTCAATAAAAAAAAAAATCTCCAACTTGGTTTGAAATTGACAAAGACTCAAATGGAGTGAAAAATTGAATTAAACCTTCAATTAAAAGGGGGAAAATGCCAACTTGGCTTGAAATTAACAAAACTGAAATGGGGTAAACAATTGGTGTTGTGCTAATGGCAGTATCTTTTCAACCATATGCTTTCTGTGCAACAAGGACTTTAGCATTACCAGTATGGGATTTTTGCAAGTGTTTTCACATTCAGATGGGAAGAAACATAAAGTAGCTGCCAGAAGTATGTCTAGACAGCTTATTTTTCAAACTTCAAGTAATGTTTCACAGTTAACCAGTAAAAGTGTACAATCATCAAATTATGTTTTACAGGTAATCAGTAAATGTGTCTAACAATGGCAACCAACTGCAATAAGCGATAAGGATTTGAAAGCAGAAACTGTACTAGTAGCTGTTAACAATTATTCTTTTCAGTCATTTGATGACTTAGCCAAACTATATTCTATTTTTGATGATTCCTCCATTGCAAAATGTCTGAAGTTGTTGCATAAAAAAATTCTTTATGTGGTGAACTTTGGTGTAGCTCCATATTTCAAAGCCAGTCTTTTTCACGATATTGGGACTTTCTTTTATACCAATTTTGATGAAACAACCACAGTACAGATAAAGAAGCAATTTAACTTTCATATATCATATTGGTCAGAAAGTTGTACAAAAATTGTAACTTCATAAGTTCTGTGACTCTAAATTTGTGGGACATGCAAATAAAATTGTAAAATTAATTCTAGATTTCATATCTTCAAACAAGGTTAGTTTAGAAAAGATGTTGCAATGCTGTATGAATGGTCAAAATTTAAACCTGTCAGTTCTCAAAAAATTGAATGCTGAATTAAACTTGCAGTCAGTTACTTTCTTGGTTAATTTTGGGACCTGCTCTTTGCACGTGATGCATTGTGTTCTCTGAGAAAAGGACTAGATAAACTTCACATTGTTATTGATACTCTTGCTATTGATTCAGTGGTTCGAAATGTCTGCTAGTTGAAGGGAAAATTATCACAGAATACAATTAGAAAACCTCGTGGATTATGCAGCTAAAAACATTTTCCTTCGTCATATTGAGAGCAGGTGGTTAACCCCGGGACCTATTTGTGAGAGAATTATTGAACAGTATTCTGCACTAATCAAATATTTTTGTACATATTTGCCAAAGCAGAAAAATGTGAAACTTGGTACTAGGTAATACAATCAGATAATTTCCTAGTTGAAACATGCTCATACTATTATTTATTTGCATTTGGTGCACTTTTTTACAGAAATAGTTATGCCATACCTACCTCAAGCGTTTATAGAATGAAAAACCCATGATTTATGTGTTGTAGAGCAAACTAAATGAACTGGTGTTCAGTATAATGTTAACATTTTTAAAACGATATGATGTTGATACTAAAGAAGGATCTAAACTTTTAAAAGTTGACTCTCAGAAAAGTGACTTATTGGTTGCCTTTAAATAAAATTGATGTTGGTACTAGTGCCAGCCATATTGTGGCACAGAACAAAGATATAAATGAAAAGTCAGTGTTGCTAGGGATAGGAAGCTATTTTATTGCTGCAACAGAACATTTGCTAAAAAAAAAAACTCCCACTGAATAATTTTTGTCAAGACGTCCTATCTGTCCTTTTATAATAATTACAAGGTTGCTTACCTTTTTCACATTTCACTGCACGTTTTATTCTTTTTGTTGTCATGCTTGGTTTAAGCCTCCTCCAGTGCGGTGTTCCATTTTTTTATTGTTTTTCCCCCCTTTCAGGTTCTTATAATGTTATAGGGTGCAGCCTAACTTGTGGAAAATTTTTATATTTCATTTATGCGGTAAATTTGTGTTTCGATGTAACTGCAAGGCAGCACTCATAGTTATAATTAATTACGGTAATTGATCCTCTAATTTGTTCATCACTGCCATTGTTAAAATTTGTTCATTATTTGATAAGTAGATAATTCGTAGCCTTCTGGCAAACGAGAATTGTGAAAGGCCACATGGCGACAGACCATCGCTATTTCGGACTCATAGCAACAGTCTTGTGCATTTTCAACTCTAACGAAAGTCTGCAAAACTCACCCCCCAAAATTCCCTCTGGAAGCCAAGAGACATTCTGTTGGTTGCATTTTTCTCCGAACTGAACGGGATAAGGGAGAACCGACTACCACCCACAGCTGAAAACAAGGTGATAAATCCCTTTTCAAGTGGCTAAGAGAAGCCCTGTGACAGGACAAAGAGGAGAGAAACGAGGAGAAGAGAAAAACAAGCGGCGTGGCATTCTCAGGACGGTGGCAAAGCCAGACACACGTACGAGAACAGCACCAGCGAGCTGCATGGAACCTAGGCCTGAGAGCTGACCGCTGGGAGAGCTCGGAAAAAGAAGAGAGAAGCATGTAAGGAGGGCTATGAATGATCCCCTCTTAAACGAGGACATCTCAGTCCTTTGGACTTCTCGACCGATACTAGGTCGACATTAGTGCACTTTTGCCTAGGCTGTCTATATACCAAAACAGGCAGGATATTTCTTGCCACTTCTCTGCGCTGAGGACCTCAGACAACGGTTGCCAAGGTATGTGGTCTTTATACGAACATTTGCTCACGACTTACAAGTGCCGTCGGACAGTGAACAGCATATAGAACTCTGTCCCCTGTGAAAGGGAGTACGCACGACAGCGGAGGCCTCCAACACATTTTATTCGTGATTTTTATTCGTGTTATGGCCATAAGTTTTAAGAGCTCTTCCCTGCTAATTTGGCATCAAGCCTATGCAGGTATGTGTAATGGTATAGTTATATATAGCTTATAATTAAACTGCGGCAGTCATGATAATTACTGTATCATTTTAATTGCTGGTACCCACGCTCGTACTCAATTATCGTTCTTAAAGTGTGTATTCAAATGTTTTGGGTAATCTCTCACATATGTTTCCTTCGCTCTATTTCTTTACTGTGCATACTAGAATTTCATCATTGAACAGTGTTTGAATCAGTGTTAATTGTTAAATCAGAGTTAGATAACTCAGTGGTATCGTTTAATCAGTGATAAAGTGTTTAAATCATTGTGCATAATTAAGCTGCCGATAGAGCAGCCCACCATACATTCATCTCAGCAGATTTTTGTGCCACATCATGGATAAAGGTGGCAGTGTATATAATATAACGTTGGATATTAAATGTCAAGCGTACGTGAAATGAGCGTTGGGTATCTTTTCGAGTGTGTGTGTGCGTTGCTGTGATTTTCGGTAGATTGGGACGTGCTGGAGTTAAATCCAGGCATCCACGCCCAATCGCGGTACGGGTTTTGAGGGAAGTTAATAATTAATTTGTTATAATTAATTATGGGAGGTCATTATTAATTATTGAAATCAGATAATTAATTTGTTGTAGCCGAATTTTCGGTTGTCAACGCAAATAGGAAAACTCCTTGCTAGCCCCTAGCAGCAGAGGAGGAGAGCAAAATTTTTGACAAAATTTTCTTTAGTTTTTTTTATTTTTATTTAGATGTTATTTCTTTTTTCGGTGGAGATATCGGGTGCTTCACTGCAGGCGATACTTCACCTGGTGCCGCGGCCACATCAGCCTGTAAAGGTAAGATCCAACAATTGGTTCCGATGACCAGGATTCTTACTTGTTTGTACCTCCAAAGCAGAGCAACACACACAAACGTTCGGAATATTGCGAATTGACTGCCATATCAAATTTATTTCAGTACGAGCATATTTTAGCATATCATAAGTATTGTAAGCCTTAAGCATTTTTGTGTAAAAGACTGCCTTAGGTTAAGTGTATTTAAATATAGCAAATAAAGGAGAGAAGCCGAACACCAAACCTACTGACTCAGATGATTCTGATCATTATGATGGGGAGGAACATAGCATTCCCACAGGAGAATCAACTGATCTGGTAACTAGTAATTCAGTAACAAGTATCGCATGAGTGTCAGAGACTAGAATGACAGCTCCAGGTATGTTAATGTACGGCGGTGAACAGATAGCAGGATGCATTAATATGCTGAGATATTTTACAGGCACAGATCCTCTATATCGTGCCAAACATTTTTTTCAAGATGTAGAAAATGTAGCTACAGTAGGGAGATGGAGCGAACAAACAAAATTGGCAGTAGTAAAGTCGAAATTCAGGGAAAGGGCTGCAGAATTTTTGTCAGATAGTGATGAGCTGAGATTAGAAGAAAATTATGAAAATTTTAAACGTCTAGTGATCGATCGTTTCCAAGCGGAAGAACCTCTTGTTACCCGTATGAAACAATTCATGAGTTGTGTTCAAATGCCGGGACAAGATGTAAGACAGTATGCAACGCGACTCAAAAGTGCAGCGGCAAAATATTTTGGTCACACAACTGATATGTCAGAAGACATCAGGCAGCATAGGGATCAGACAGTGATGTGTCAGTTTGTATCTGGTTTATCCGAATCTATCAGGCGCTGGGTTTTAACGAAGTGCCCAGAAACTCTAGAACGCTGCTATTCTCACAGCAATTCAGGAAGAAGATAATTTGGCGCTCATGAGTAAGAAAGCATCAGTAAATGCAGTAGAGAGATCGGAAACAAACCCAGGATCTGATTTATTAGCGCGTACTTTGGAAGAGATGATGGCCCGAATGGAAGTGACGGAAAGATCAGTGGGTCAGTTAGCCGTAAATTTTCAGGAAAGCGAAAATCGGAGACGAGAAAGAAACTCCAGAGAGGAAGAAAGTTTGCAGTTACCCAGGTTTCAGTCATCTGGACTCGAACTCGTTCAACAGTATGGGGCAAATAATAATGAACGCAGAGGATCGGGTACTCGAAATCGCCCGCGCGCTGAGAACCAGCAAGCGCAGTACAGGAGCAACAGGATTGTGTGCTACGGATGCAGACAGGAAGGTCATGTGATCAGGCTATGCCCGAATAACGGTCGAAATAGGGATAGGGCAGAAACAACACCGAAACAGAGGTTTAGGAATAACAACGACAGAGATACTCATTATCAATCAACAGGAAAGTTTAGTGCTCAAGGACCCGAGCGTAAGAACAAACAGTTAAACTGAATCGGAGTCGAACTGTGAGAGGTAGTGCGGCTCAGAAATATTTAAAACCCTCTAAAGTGCGGTACGTGTCTATGAAAAATGGGAATGATTTACCAATCATTAATGCGGATCTGGATGGGGATAAAATTAAAGTGCTAATTGACACAGGGTCATCAGTCACTTTATTAGCTAACGATGCTTATCGTAGATTAAAATTTCGCAGAAAGTTAAAATCTGTTGATTTAAATGTAAAAATCAAAAGCATCACAGGAGAAGTGATTCAAACGCTGGGTTGCTACGAGGTAAATCTGCGAATTAAGGGAAGAGACATATGGGTCAAGGCATTTGTGACAAAAAATCCCCTGAGTCAAAATTACTCAGCTTTGTTGGGAATAGATGCTTTACGAAACCACCGTCTTACGTTCGAAGCAGATACAAACCAGCTTCACTTCCCTGACCCCATCTCAGCCACCCACCCCACAGGAGCGGAGAGGTAATGATGTTTCCAACAGACACCCCAGGATAGCAGCACTGACTCGTAAAACTTGCATTCCCCCCAACAGCGAAACTTTTCTCCAAGTGGCGCTTAGTAAACCCTCAGTGGGGAAAACAGAAGGAAGTATTATGTTCGAGCCATTACCGAGAGCACGCAGAAATAGGTTACTTTTAGCACGTTCAGTTAATAATGTTTCGGCAAGCGGACTGTATGATGTAAGAGCGGCTAACCACAGTGATTCACCAATTTGGCTAAATAAACATACGAAACTCTTTCAGGCAGAACCAGTGGAAGTTAAGCGTTGTTCGCAAGGAACATCCCGAAAATCTCAACCAATCTCTGTGGAAGATTTTAAATTAGACCACCTGGAATTTAGCGAACGTGAGAAAATGCTAAATTTATTGCAGAAATATTCTGATGTTTTTGCGCGGAATTCTTTAGACTTAGAAGGTACGGATCTTACAGAGCATGAAATTCATCTCACGGATGATAAACCTATTAAGTTGCGTCAGTATACTGTACCACATGCCCTAAGACCCGAAGTAAAAGCTCAGGTAAACGAATTACTTGACGCAAGAATCATATCAAAATCAGTCCCTACAGCTTTCCTATTGTTCTCGTGAGACGCGGAAACTCTTATCGTTTCTGTATTGATTTTCGAAAATTAAATGAAATTACCCGAAAGGATAGCTACCCTGTTCCCCGAATCCAGCAAACTTTATCCTTACTGCATGGATGCAAGTATTTTTTCAAAAATTGACCTTTTGGCTGGTTATCACCAAATTAAAGTTAGAGAACAGGATAGGCATAAAACTGCTTTCTCATGCGAATTCGGACATTTCCAGTGGAATCGCTTGCCTTTTGGACTTTGCAACAGTCCGGCAACATTTGAAAGAGCACTTGATTCTCTATTTATGGACAAAAGAGATGATGGCATTTTGGTATATGTGGATGACATCTTGTGTGCCTCCAGGACATTATCTGAACACCTTGAGAAATTGGAATTAATTTTCCAGAGATTAAGGAAGCACCATCTAAAAATTAAGCCCAGTAAGTGTGAATTTTTGGCGGAAGAAGTGACATACCTAGGGCACCTTTTAGATCGTCAGGGCATAAGACCTAACCCACAGAACGTGGAAGCTGTTCGAGAATTCCCTACTCCACGGAAAGTGAAACATGTTCGAGCATTCCTTGGAATGGCAGGATATTATAGGCGCCACATCAAAGATTTTTCGTCCATTGCCTTACCGCTAACAAACCTTACTAGGAGAAACGTGAAATTCATTTGGGACGAACACTGCGAGAAATCTTTTCAAGAGCTAAAACATGCACTAGTGAGTGAGCCACTATTAATATTTCCTGATTACAGCAAGAAATTTTTCGTCACCACAGACGCCTCCAAAGTAGCGATTGCCGGTATTCTCGAGCAGGAGGATGACGAAGGACACAGACATCCCATCGCTTACTTTAGCAGGAAACTTAATCCAGCTGAGAAAAATTACAGCACGACAGAACAGGAAGCACTGGCAATAGTATCATCCATCACCCATTGGCGCGAATATTTGGTAGGTCAGCAGTTTACGGTTATTACCGACCATAGACCTCTAAAGTGGCTTATGAATTTGAAAACTCCTAATTCTAGACTGGTCAGATGGAATCTTAGTCTGTCGGAGTATAACTTCGATGTGCAATATCGTCCAGGAAAGAAAAACACAAACGCCGACGTGCTATCTAGGCACATTGCAGCAGTGGAAGCCAATGATACAGTCGCAGTTGTACCACTTAATAACAAAACTCTGAAATCAGCACAAAGAACAGATCCTAAATTAGCTGAAGTAATTGATTGTCTTGAAGGGCGTGATTATTCAGCAGTCGACAAAATTACTGACACCTATTTTATGAGGGAAGACCTTTTATTTCATTTTGCCTTACCAGCAAAAAACAGCCCACGGAAATTGATCGCAGAACAGTTAGTGATACCTGATAAGTTAAAATCAGAAGTGATGAAATCAGAACATGACGGACTATGCGCCGGTCACTTCGGTTTTGAAAAGACCCTTGGGAGAATTAAACAGAAATACTTTTGGATTAACATGTTCTCAGATATCAAGAACTACACGGCGAGTTGCGAACAATGCCTGAAACGTCGTGGTTTCAAAAAGAAGCAAAAAGCGGGTCTAATTACCCCGGAAATTGTATCTGTCCCATGGTCCAAAATTTCGATGGATATCGCTGGACCTCTTCCACTGACAGAGGATGGAAATAAATATTTATTGGTTGTCACCGACTCATTCACTAAGTACATCGAGCTGATTCCATTAAAGACTATGCGATCTGCAGAAATTGCCGAAAAATTTGCTTCTAACGTGATAGCGCGTCACGGTGTCCCACATCTGTTACTCACGGACAGAGGAACAAATTTTTTGTCCGATTTAATGACCGAGTTGAACCGTAAGTTTGGCATCAAAAAACTGAATACATCTCCACACCATGCACAGACAGACGGACAAGCCGAAAGACAAATTCAGACAATAATGCACTCTTTAGCAATTTATTGTTCCCCTAAGGGAAAGGATTGGGACAAGTATACAGAATTTGTGGCCATGTCCTACAGAAGCGCGACACACAGTGCTACTAAAGAAACACCCAACTTTCTCATGTTCGGAAGAGATCTGAACATGCCAGGACAGTTGTTGAATGAGGAAATCCCTTTTAACTACGCTGAATCCCAGAGCTACGCCGAGAGCTTAGTCACGAGGATGCAAGAAGCGTATAAAATTGTCAAGGATAATCTGGAAGAGGCAGCCCAAACTTCCAGGGAATATCGAGCAAAGTCGGCTGTAGACAAACAGATCAAGATTGGAGACATAGTGTACCAGCACGACCCATCAGCATCCAAAACAAAGTCGCGAAAGTTGGCAAAACCTTCTATAGGACCTTTCAGAGTAATTGAGAAAACATCCCCAGTGAACTTTAAAATCGCCCCAGTAAATGATATGAGACGAACTCGACTCACACACGTAGACAGGATTTTCAAACCACCACAGAGAAGGGTGTTTGACACAGGGCAATTTCAAGATGAAAAGGGGGATGAGGAAATTTTGTTGAGCATAGGTATGCCAACCGAAGACGAAAGGCATCATGAAGAAGAGTTCTCAGAGCAGGATGATGACTGGGTGACGCCCGCTTGGCCGGTGATCACAAGGGATTTGCGCTGTTTTCAGCCGCATGAATCGGAAACACGTCAGGGGTTGGAAGAGACCGGGACGGCGGCCCAGCCTGCTCCCATGTTGAAGGACGCAGCAGCTCACGAAGGAGACGCAGAGGGGAGCAAAGAAAAAAGTCCCCCCATCATAACGAGAGCGTCGTTGAGACCCCGAGACGAGCACGGGAGAGTGGGGAAACCTCTCAGCTTTGGACATCAGGCTGAAGAGGAAAAATCCAGCGAAGAAATGGTTGCAGACGAGGAGGATAGTGATAGCACAGAAATATACAGTTGTGAGGAGGAAGATGATTTCGCGAGCCAAACTCAGGACCGCGCAGAAGTGCAGACCTAGATAAGAGGAAAGGCACGTTGAGTCCAAAAGGGTTTTGGTCGGACGCACATTGGCTCTCACCTGTGTAACTTATGTTTATATTCTTTTCTTGTTATGGGCAATGATGAATGGATCAGAGATGTTATCGAGACTTTCCCATTACCCTTGATGTGTCTAAAATCCGGAATTAGACATGTCATGGAATATAGGAAAGAGGGAGATATCCATATTCAAAATTTTCCATTCTTCAATGAGAAAAAAAAAAATACATTCATATTTTTTTTTCTTTGGAAGGTAGAAGGATTGTTATAGGGTGCAGCCTAACTTGTGGAAAATTTTTATATTTCATTTATGCGGTAAATTTGTGTTTCGATGTAACTGCAAGGCAGCACTCATAGTTATAATTAATTACGGTAATTGATCCTCTAATTTGTTCATCACTGCCATTGTTAAAATTTGTTCATTATTTGATAAGTGCATAATTCGTAGCCTTCTGGCAAACGAGAATTGTGAAAGGCCACATGGCGACAGACCATCGCTATTTCGGACTCATAGCAACAGTCTTGTGCATTTTCAACTCTAACGAAAGTCTGCAAAACTCACCCCCCAAAATTCCCTCTGGAAGCCAAGAGACATTCTGTTGGTTGCATTTTTCTCCGAACTGAACGGGATAAGGGAGAACCGACTACCACCCACAGCTGAAAACAAGGTGATAAATCCCTTTTCAAGTGGCTAAGAGAAGCCCTGTGACAGGACAAAGAGGAGAGAAACGAGGAGAAGAGAAAAACAAGCGGCGTGGCATTCTCAGGACGGTGGCAAAGCCAGACACACGCACGAGAACAGCACCAGCGAGCTGCATGGAACCTAGGCCTGAGAGCTGACCGCTGGGAGAGCTCGGAAAAAGAAGAGAGAAGCATGTAAGGAGGGCTATGAATGATCCCCTCTTAAACGAGGACATCTCAGTCCTTTGGACTTCTCGACCGATACTAGGTCGACATTAGTGCACTTTTGCCTAGGCTGTCTATATACCAAAACAGGCAGGATATTTCTTGCCACTTCTCTGCGCTGAGGACCTCAGACAACGGTTGCCAAGGTATGTGGTCTTTATACGAACATTTGCTCACGACTTACAAGTGCCGTCGGACAGTGAACAGCATATAGAACTCTGTCCCCTGTGAAAGGGAGTACGCACGACAGCGGAGGCCTCCAACACATTTTATTCGTGATTTTTATTCGTGTTATGGCCATAAGTTTTAAGAGCTCTTCCCTGCTAATTTGGCATCAAGCCTATGCAGGTATGTGTAATGGTATAGTTATATATAGCTTATAATTAAACTGCGGCAGTCATGATAATTACTGTATCATTTTAATTGCTGGTACCCACGCTCGTACTCAATTATCGTTCTTAAAGTGTGTATTCAAATGTTTTGGGTAATCTCTCACATATGTTTCCTTCGCTCTATTTCTTTACTGTGCATACTAGAATTTCATCATTGAACAGTGTTTGAATCAGTGTTAATTGTTAAATCAGAGTTAGATAACTCAGTGGTATCGTTTAATCAGTGATAAAGTGTTTAAATCATTGTGCATAATTAAGCTGCCGATAGAGCAGCCCACCATACATTCATCTCAGCAGATTTTTGTGCCACATCATGGATAAAGGTGGCAGTGTATATAATATAACGTTGGATATTAAATGTCAAGCGTACGTGAAATGAGCGTTGGGTATCTTTTCGAGTGTGTGTGTGCGTTGCTGTGATTTTCGGTAGATTGGGACGTGCTGGAGTTAAATCCAGGCATCCACGCCCAATCGCGGTACGGGTTTTGAGGGAAGTTAATAATTAATTTGTTATAATTAATTATGGGAGGTCATTATTAATTATTGAAATCAGATAATTAATTTGTTGTAGCCGAATTTTCGGTTGTCAACGCAAATAGGAAAACTCCTTGCTAGCCCCTAGCAGCAGAGGAGGAGAGCAAAATTTTTGACAAAATTTTCTTTAGTTTTTTTTATTTTTATTTAGATGTTATTTTTTTTTTCGGTGGAGATATCGGGTGCTTCACTGCAGGCGATACTTCACCTGGTGCCGCGGCCACATCAGCCTGTAAAGGTAAGATCCAACAATAAATAGAACACCGCACCGGAGGGTTAAACCAAGCATGACAACAAAAAGAATAAAACGTGCAGTGAAATGTGAAGAAGGTAAGCAAACTTGTAATTATTATAATTATATCCACGTAAATTTGAAAACAACTGTGGCTTTTGCTATAGATGTTTTAACCTGAATTTATATTCTTCTTTTGTTTCAAGAGGAGGAAAGTGCAGAAGATGCTATGAAATGTCTGACTCATATGTTTAAAATCCCCAAAACTGACAGTGTGTGTGATAACATAAATACAGGGTGGTCATTGTACATGTATGAGATAAAGATCCAGACTCACGGTCGCCACTGGCGATAAACTTCATCGTCGTGGCGACTAAAAATGTTTGATTAAATCGCCAATTCTGGTGACCTGTACGGAGAAAACATTTATTTTATTTAACTTGTATTGTACGGAAATTTTTTTTAACTTGTACGGAATTCCACGTTTTTGAAAAATTTTACTCCAAATGTACGGAAATCGCACGAAATGGCACAAAATTTGATTTGTACGGAAGTCGACCATCACCTTTTTCATTCTGCTTGAACAGCAGAAAAGAAAAAAAAAGTTTATTAAAAAGGCGAGGGCGTCTGTTTTTGATCACAAAGAATGCGCCAAGGCTGATATTTCATCGTAGGGGAACGAGGTTGCGGTGGGGATGAAAGCCAGTGGTGGACGGCTCAACTGTCTGCGTCGGAAAAGTCCAACTGGGAGAAATTTTTATTTAAAATAAATTCTCCAATTTTTTAAATAACTAAATGCAAATTTAACAGTAACCAAGACACGTCAAAATAAACTCCTATGTGAAATTTCGTCAAAATCCGATGAATACTTTAGAAGTTAGGCATTTTTTTATTATTATTTTTAATGAATGTTCGCTGAAAGCCTGCATATTCTACAGGAAAATTCTAAAATACGGAATCTGCATAGTCTGGATCTCCGGACGATTCCGGATTTTCGAGGTTGTACTGCAATAATATTTCCATACCTGCGAACTACTACGGAATGCCCATAGTTTTTACGGATTTAGTTGGCTGACTACGGACCCTCGCTGTCGAAACTACGGATTCTCATTTTTTTTTTTATTTTATTGTTTTATGATATGCACGAGATCCTTAAGCAGACTCGCGGAATTCCGCGGGTTTTTTTTTTCTGTCATCATTTAGATCGTTCTCAGGATCAGCATAAAACTGAAGACAATTTGCGTATGGGTGGGTGTAGTTCCGTCTGGAGACGGTATTTCGTGTCTCAAAACTTTCGAAAATGGTAGTTGAATGTAGTTACAGTAATCGTAATTTTTTTTTCTCCCGATGTTGCCTTAGTGTAAAGTTTTATTGTTAAATATGATTTTATTGCATAAAAGTATTTCAGCTTGAAACTGTAAGCAACAATGTGCGAAAACGGAGGTTAGACGCCGCAAAAATTTCCCCGTAATCTCAAACATCAGATTCTTCCGCGAAATCGAGGAACTCCGCCTTTTTCGTTATTATTTTGGCTATTCGCGAGATCAATGAGCCAGTGAACACAATTGGGGGGAGGGGGCTGACAGGGGATGTTCGTCGGAGGACGGAGTTCCATCTTTACGAAAATGTCGAATACGGAAGGTCGACGGAATTCAGATTTTTTTCCGCAATCGTAATTCCTTTTTTCTCGTGATGTTGCCTCTGCCCAGTATTATTGTTAAGTAATATTTAACTGCATAAATATTTGTATTTCAGCTTGAAAATAGCGGGAAAATTTCCAAAACCCGAAGTCGGACGGTGCAGAGATTTATCCCATAAGGAAACTCCCCTACCCGCGCGATGTTCCCACTCTCCTGCATTGTTTTATTACTTGAGTTTCAACTTTTAAGAATACTATAACTGAAATATGCAAAATAAAACATACTGATATTATAATAAGCAATTTGATAAAAATAATTCAGTATGAAATATACAATTTGATTTTTTTTTTTCAAAGTTTGGCCACTGAGTTTTTTTTATGGCCACTAACAATTTTGGTCTTCGTGTCCAATGTCTACTAGCAAAATTTGTAAGTCTGGATCTTTAGTATGAGAACATGGCAGCACATCTTAATGAGGAAGGTAAAGGTATTTGTAGGTATTGCTCAGCAGTGGCTCATTAAAGATTTTACAAGTTTACCAAAAACACGGTTTATTATAATCCCTAGTGAAGACATGTTTGGCATTGTCACATGGAAATGGACTTCTTAAAAGGGGCTTTTCTTTACAACAGCATTGTCGCAAAAGAAAGAGTGTAACTTTTAGATTACCAGATCATTACGTACCTGTAAAGAAGCAATTTGATTCCGCAATAACTCCATACTTTCAGTACCCATAACAAAGGCCCACCTAAATAGTGTAAAGCAAATTTATGCACAATATGCCTCCTGCTGGGAACAGCAGAAAGAACAGGAAAAGGAGCAAACAAATGCTAAAAGAAAGGCTGAAGAACAAACTGTGCAGACTAGAAAAGCAAAAGAAGCATTTGTGACTTGATGAGCAGCTATCCAAACTTAAAACAAGAAAATTCCTTAATGAATGACCAGAAAACTACTCATAAGCTCTTGGCTGAAGCTTCAGACAATGCAATAAAAGAAACTAACATGAGTGACATCAAAGTTACTCAAACGATGTTATCAACAAGAAATATGAAACTAGAAAAAACGAACAAATTGAAAGAAACTCATAAATCAATAGTTGAATTTGAAGGCGAAATTTCCAAATGTTAATGATCTCAAAACTATTCCTGTGAAATGCCACCTGGAACAACCTCTGGAATGGAATGTGAAAATCTCTAAAATCAAAATTTTCTTCTTTGGTGGGAAATCAACGTCTACTTTTGTAGCCACATATCGAATTGGCTGATGCAAGAAGCAACATTTCTGTATATGTCTTGGATTTGGTGGATTTATATCTACTGGATTTTCTCCATAGCTCTGCCCCCCTTCCTCTATCCACTGAGACAGTTAGCGACTGGTATTCGTTTTGCAGACAACTAGTCGCACAGTTTATGGTAGCCTCGCAATGTAAATGTACTTGGCAGACCATATTCTGGAATATTTATTCCGACGGAATTGCCGTCTTGATCAGAAAACTATCATGTAGCGACTGCGTGTCACTACTGATATGTCATTTTTGTTCAATTATAAATCTCGATCACTATGACCATGTGTTATAGTGTAAATACACTTGTATCAAATGAAGTGGATCAATATGGCACGTGATGTATAAAAAAAGGCTAAACTTCCACGTTCGGCCCCGCTAGTTCTGAAAGCAATAATAGATGGCGCCACGGTAGCACTTCACCTATCCTCCGCTCTTCTCGCACATGAAATGCATTCAGCCATCATGACTCTATGTGTCGGTGCGTCTCATCGGTTAGGACAATTCATGTGTCGGAAGAAGTAAGCTTCCCGCACACTTGGTACGTGTTTTTTTAATGCTGAGATTCCTATTGATAGAGTGATGATTCTCATGTATTTTTTCGCCAAAGGATTGTCTTACGATGAGGCGATTGAAAAAACCTCACATGGCCACATCCACTGAGACAGTTAGCGACTGGTATTCGTTTTGCAGACAACTAGTCGCACAGTTTATGGTTGCCTCGCAATGTAAATGTACTTGGCAGACCATATTCTGGAATATTTATTCCGACGGAATTGCCGCCTTTCCTCTGAACATTGCTTTGAAGTCCTGATTTCTGCGATCAGACAGTTCTTCCCTAGCGGATAAAACTTTCCTTGCTTTTATTCTGCTAGCTACACAGTTTCATATTCTTCCGTGAAAATAAATATTTCACACATATGCCACAATCAACATTCAAAAAGGTCCTTTTAAGCGCCACCTTTCATCCATATTATTCACTTCCTTTGCCATTTTCACAACGTAACGAAACGCTTCACGATGTAGCGATAACATTTCGCCATCTATCGTCGCTTCATAAAACTATTTTTGGGCCGAACGTGGAAGGTTTAATTAAAAAAAATTAGTGGAAGAACAAAAGAAAAATGTATGCACCAACAGTAGAATTTGCGTTGTCAAAAGTATCTGTGGATTAAAAACTTACCAGGCTCAGATCCATGAACTCTACCAAGTGCAGAGGTCATTTATGAGCTTGACAAAAAAAAAAAAAAAAAAATTACACAACATTTACCTATCAATACCTTGGATTCACTGAACACACATAAACAAGTAATAAAGGTGACTCAAAATTTTTAGTTGTAAAAACTGACTAGCAGTTACATTTAATATGTTGATCAGGCCTCTCGTCTGATCAGAATTTTGTAGAGAATTTTACAGATTTTTTTTTTTTTTGGTTTTATTTTCACAAAGCACCCACTAATGCCAAAAATGAGTTTTAGAGTCCAATTTCAATTTTGTTGGGTGTATATTTCAGATTGATTATACAATTTTCTAGTTTGCCTGGTATTCAAAATTTTAACATTTCAATTTGTAATTAATTTTTATTATTAAAATTTCAGTGAGATTCAATTATCATTTGTTTAGTAAGAAAAATATGTGTTCCACAATTGATATTTCCTTTTTTTGTTGTTGATTACTTTCACAAAACATCATGCACAATACAAAAGAACAATAAACTTTGGCCAAAAAAAAAAAAAAAAAATTGAGCACTGAGGTTTGTTTCTCAGCATGTAATGCATTACCACTGCTTCTGAATTTTTTCTTTGGTTTTATATTATTTGTGTTACTTAAAAAAAAATACTTAACTCTCCCCCATTTTATATTACCCGACAAATTTCATTTTTTACAACTATCACTCATGCTCTCCGCGTCATTACTTGATACAATAAGATTTTCTGGTACACCATAATAATTTCAAATAATCATAAACTTCAACAATAATTACATTCTTTTGACAACCCTGCCTCTCGTCTGATCAGAATTTTGTAGAGAATTTTACAGATTTTTTTTTTTTTGGTTTTATTTTCACAAAGCACCCACTAATGCCAAAAATGAGTTTTAGAGTCCAATTTCAATTTTGTTGGGTGTATATTTCAGATTGATTATACAATTTTCTAGTTTGCCTGGTATTCAAAATTTTAACATTTCAATTTGTAATTAATTTTTATTATTAAAATTTCAGTGAGATTCAATTATCATTTGTTTAGTAAGAAAAACATGTGTTCCACAATTGATATTTCCTTTTTTTTTTGTTGATTACTTTCACAAAACATCATGCACAATACAAAAGAACAATAAACTTTGGCCAAAAAAAAAAAAAAATTGAGCACTGAGGTTTGTTTCTCAGCATGTAATGCATTACCACTGCTTCTGAATTTTTTCTTTGGTTTTATATTATTTGTGTTACTTAAAAAAAAATATTTAACTCTCCCCCATTTTATATTACCCGATAAATTTCATTTTTTACAACTATCACTCATGCTTTCCGCGTCATTACTTGATACAATAAGATTTTCTGGTACACCATAATAATTTCAAATAATCATAAACTTCAACAATAATTACATTCTTTTGACAACCCTGTTATCCTCTGCCAAGTATTTTTTCCTGAGAAAAAGAAAAAAAAATCTGTTGAAACAGGAGGCCGTAAAGTGAATTTAGATCGGAAGGTTTACCTTTTCTTTTCAGCAATATTATTTAAAGGGAGAGTAGCGGGCGTCCTTTCTCGACCTCGATACTTTTAGGCGGTCTTGGCTCCCTTCATTTTTCTTGGGTGGAGTAGTGAAGCAGGAAAAACAAAAATGGCCGTCGAGGCTTCTTCCAGCCTTGGTTTAGCGTCGGAGTCGGGCGTCGTTGATCATTCCGAGTGGTTGGCCGGAGCGACCTGAAGGCATGGCTGTTTCTCGGCTGCACGTCCAAGGAATTTGCAGTTGTTTCCACTATGTGTCTGATGGGTGCTATCGGCTGGGCCGGGGGTCAATCAGCAACCTCCTCCGGTACATCTGCGCGGGAGAAAACAAGTCAGTGGGTACTGAACTTCAGACCCTACTGGATTAGGACAGCCGTGGTTGAAATTTCACACTTCTGGCTTCCAACATCGAGCAATGGAGCCGGGACTCTTCGTTCCAAGCAGCAGCATGGTGACTTAGTCGACCCATACGAGCAAAAGCAGCAAAGTATGTGGGATGTTACCCCACAATCGACAGGAGTAAAGTGAGTGAGAGTGAACTCTTCCTCCTCTGACAAAACTTTCACAAACCCCTTTCGCGCCTGCGCCAAAAAGGACGCTATGGCTTTCAGCTACGCTATTGGCTGAAAGTCAACTTTCATGCTCTCTGTAACTTGAGGGAAGGGTTTACGAGGGGTGTGTGTGTGGGGGGGATGAAGAACCTGTTAGTCATCCATGGCCGTTGACCATGACTTTGAGGCCGAGTGGGCAACGTTCGTTACTGCCACGGGAAGGGCCTCAGGTTCGATCCCAGCAGATACGAACGCTCGATCCACTAAGTACCCGCCGTGCGTCGGATGGGCACGTTAAGCCATCGGACCCCGGGTACTGGCCCCCGGTAATAAATAAGGGCGTCTTCCTTCCCCTTTCTACTTCGCTTCCGTGTCACTTTCTTATCGGGCGCTGTAGCCCGAATCTCCTAGTTTCTTATTTCTAAGGGTTGGTTTAACACCTGGGGTCAGACACTCCCTTCCTAAAATCCTCTACATATGATCATCATGACCATGACTTTGCTAAAATTCTTGAAATTCCACCTGCTATGCCCTGGGGATTTTATTGTATTCAAGTTTTGCAAGGTGACCTCTTCCAAAGGAATTTCTGGGCTTACAGGAAGCGACATTCTTATCTCTGATTTTGGCGACTCCCTGTCTAGGAAAAAAAAATGGTGCAAATCCCGGGGATCCCTAATATTCACAAGAAATTTTACATCATGAACAATTAATATTTCTCGAAATTCAATACAAAAATTTTCACACCATTTCATTTACAAATTGCTGACTAAGAAATTTCAGAAATCGGGAAAAAAATTTAATTTCCTAAAAGAAAAAACATTCTACTGACAGTACACGATTCTATACCAAGTTTTGTTGTGTCTTGCTAACACACCTGAATCTTTTGTACTAATAAATGCTTCTCACCACACACTATTTAATATCAGTCATAATGTAAGCTTAATTTAATTAATTATGCACGAGTTCACTTTACGATTCCAATGTTCATAATTTACTACATTTATATATATATATATAAATTTAGGGATGTAAGGTCAGGTGATGCGTAACATCACAGCCTCTCCTTGACAAATGTCAACCCCGCCTTCTCGTGGTACATCCTGTTCCCACTAAAGGGGCTCTGACGACCGACAATAGCGGTATGACTATACCATCGGGATTAGAGGAAATGCTATCCCACACTCACCAACCCGCTTGGCCAGCGTGGTGAGTTATGGCCAAACCCCTCCAAAATGACTCCACAACTTAAATCTTGGCCCTCAGTCTCCGGCAGCTGGAATGTACCTGGCCAAGGCAGAGGGTGCTAAGAATCTCCGGAGGACCGGACTAGGCTGCCATCTGATGCTGACCTTGGCTACGTATAATGGACTCTCCCCATCTTTTGATTCAAGGCTTCTTGAATTGGAAGATGAACTACAAAGGATCAAGTAGGACATCGTCGTACTAAGTGAGGTAAGGAGAAAAAAGGAGAAAATCTCATTGAACTGAAAAGTGGACATCTCTACTACTATCGTGGGACAGATACTGGCAGAACTAGTGGTGTTCGATTTATAATAAACAAGAAACTGAAGGATATAGTTGTAGAAGTTGAAAGTTCCTCTGACAGTGCTGCACGACTTGTTATCCAACTCTCGAGAAGATACCAGGCTCAGATTATTTATTCAAACTTATGCACCCACCACAAGTCATTCTGAAGAAAAAATTGAAAAATTTTATGAGGAAATTCGTCATCTAAATAATAAAGATAAGCAGCACTTGAAAATAATTATGGGAGATTTCAATGCAAAAATAGGGCAACGGCAACAGAATGAAACTTCAGTAGGTAAATTCTGTCACGGCAAGAGAAACCAGCGTGGAAATACTCTCGT
This sequence comes from Macrothele yani, assembly GCA_039090855.1. Lineage (NCBI taxonomy): Eukaryota > Metazoa > Arthropoda > Arachnida > Araneae > Macrothelidae > Macrothele > Macrothele yani. The sequence goes on along the minus strand of CM077009.1, from coordinate 129,079,525 downwards.
TGAGTTTGCAGAGGCAGAAGGGTTTTTCATCTTGAACTCCTTTTTCAAGAAAAAGCCACACAGGAAATGGACATGGAGACATCCAAATGGGACGACAAGTGAAATTGATTTCATTATGTGTAACAAAAAATTCGTCATAGAAGACTGCAGTGTGCTAAACAAGTTCAACACAGGTAGTGACCATAGATTGGTGAGATGTAAGATGCACCTCAACACTAAACTTGAACGTGGCAAGCTCATAAGACAAACAAAAAATGTATTGGCTTAACCAACCTTTAAAAAACGCCATAATACCTTCAAGTTGGAACTGAAGAACAGATTCTCTGCTTTAGAAGGCCTAACATCGGAAGAAGTGGATATTTCTGAAGTGAGTTGCTCACGGTGGTCGTTAAACCTCAAAAAAAAAAAAAAAAAAAAAAAAAAAAAACTCCAATAAAAAAATATTTTGCCTGACCTCCTTCGTGTCCTTAGCCTAACCTCAAGCATTAGCTATCACTTCCAACTCCTGTTTGGCTACAGGTCTTTTTTTTTTATTTTGATTGGGGGTTTCACGAATACTGTGAGCAACTCAGTGGGCTATAAGCAGTAGGAGTTTAACGAGCATCCCTAATTTAGTGCCATTGGCTCCAGGGAGCCAGTGCCGTAAGACAAACGCAACATCCATGCTTTACCGGGATTTGAACCTGAACCCATCGTTTAAACCATTACGCCACCGGGTCGGCGCTACAGGGCTGCCTACCTATCATCTATACTTCCAGGGATGACAAAAAATTCCTGCGCCGGCCAGTGGGCAGTGGCCTAAGCTCTGGCTTATGACCATTTGTCAGTAAAGGATTCGGGTTCGAATTCCAGTGAGGCATGGACATTGTGTTTGTCTTACGGTACTGGTTCTCTCCCTTCCCAGGAATCAATGACCCTAAATAAGGGACGGGCCACTGCTTATAGCCCATTAAGTTGCTCACGGTGCTCGTTAAACTCCTACTAAAAAAATTCTGCAATACATAAAGAGTGATGGGTGTCAAGCATATCAATTCATGCTAATATTAGTATTAAGGTGGTTTCACCTAAAATCTCTGCCTTATGTTTCCAATGGTAAAACTTCTTCGCAATTAATGCATTCCGAAGGATAAAAATTTGCACGTCGTTAAAAGTAGCTCTAAGTTATAGCATGGGATACTTAATATTTGCTAAAACATAACCATAATTATATTAAAAATCAATCATTTTTCTTTGAGTAATGTTCAGACCCGTTAATAGATGGTGTGACCTGTACATTGATGACGTCAGTAGACAAACAAATGTTGGATTGCTTAATTATGGCTGTGTTTTAGCAAGCATTAAGTATCCCACCATGCTATAACTTAAAGTTAGTTTTATCGATGTGAAAATTTTAATCCTTGGGAATACATTAATTGTGAAGAAAATATGTACAGAAGTTTTACCATTGGAAAAAAAAAGGCAGAGATTATAGGTGGAACCACCTTAAGGGGAACTATGAGTATCATAAATTTTTCCATGACAACCAACCCCACACTTAAAAGTGATTCACCTGTAAAATTTCTTTCTTGGTAATTTGGTAATTTTAGTTTACAAAGCTATATACATACAGTATCCAGGAGTATGAAGTGCATTTTGTCAGTTGCCTCAGGAAGCCCTTTTTTTCTTTTTATTAAAAAAATCCACCACATAGCCAGAGCATTGGTCTTTCTCTTCCCCAATAAAAGGATGTTTTCTCATAATTTTGCACTCCATATGTTCTGTTGGGTGTTAGTTTTAAATGTCATCTGCTTAGGCCTCTAATATTTAAAGCAGTTACAGGTTTTTCACTAATCTGACGTAAAGTCCAGTAGCAGCTCATGGTAAGCTGAGATGAAGGGGGAATGGGGCTGCATCTCAATTTTATAGATATCACGATATCACTTCGAAAGCTAAGTTAGTGAACCTGTGCTGATGTATATATATATTCGGTCATGGCAACAGAAACTAGCGTGGAAATACTCTCGTTGAGTTTGCAGAGGCACAAGGGTTTTTCATCTGGAACTCCTTTTTCAAGAAAAAGCCGCACAGGAAATGGACATGGAAACATCCAAATGGGACGACAAGTGAAATTGATTTTATTATGTGTAACAAAAAATTCGTCATAGAAGACTGCAGTGTGCTAAACAAGTTCAACACAGGCAGTGACCATAGATTGGTGAGATGTAAAATGCACCTCAACACTAAACTCGAACGTAGCAAGCTCATAAGACAAACAAAATGTATTGACATAACCAACCTTAAAAAACACCATAATGCCTTCAAGTTAGAACTGAAGAACAGATTCTCTGCTTTAGAAGGCCTAACATCGGAAGAAGTGGATATTTCTGAAGTTAACAGAAAAGTAACCAAAGCTCTTATGGAAACAGCAACAAAATTAGCTGGGTCTAAGAACAAGTTGCATGTGAACAAATTATCAGGAAAAACCAAAATGTTGATGCAAAAAGAAGAGATGAGGACAACTAAAGATGTGACTTCCAAAGTGGAATATATAGAGCTATGCAAGACAGTACGAAAAAGTATGACTGAAGACGTAAGGAAATTCAACTGTGAACTAGTGAGGAAAGTAATTGAAAGCAACCAAAGCCTAAAGATAACACAAGGGAAGAAAACAGATTATTGCACTGAGAAAAGAAGATGGTTCTGTAACAAGAAATAGAGGTGAAGTTTTGACAAGAGTGGAAGATTTCTACTCCAAATTATATGAAAGGGATGATACATGTACTTCAAACATCACGAAAGGTACCAGTACCAGAGTTCTTCCAGTCCTCCTAGCAGAAGTTGCACATGCAATCAAGAACATGAAGGGAGGAAAAGCTCCAGGTTAAGATGGGATTACTGTAGACATCATACACTGCTGGACAATTGCTAAGGACTGATCATAAACGGCTATATAGCGCATAAAAAAGTAAGTGTGGTTGGATGCCAAGTGAAATAAAATGTCAGAATGCCAGAACATTTATTGTTATCTGAAATCCAGAAGGTTTTGGAACGTGTTCAAGGTACAAACAGGCCATTTTGTGCAGAATACGTAAACGTGAAAAAATGCAATTACCGTCCGCAGGCGTTCCGGCGTAAGATGTCAATACGGGATATGGCCACCATGGAAAGCGATGCAAGATTCCCCACGTCGTGTCATGCTTTGCACAACATTATCAAGCAGCTGTTGGGGTAATTTATCCCATTCCTCTGTCAGTGCACGAACGAGGGTGTCCTCGTTTATTGGAGGGCATTGGCGACCAGCAAGACTCCTCCCCAAAGCATCCCACACATTTTCAATGGGATTCAGATCTGGAGAACGTGCTGGCCATACGAGGCGTTGAATATCCTCGCTCTCAAGACACTCCTGGACAGCGACTGTTCGATGACATGTTACGTTGTCGTCCATGAAAATGAATCTATCACCGACAGCACCACGGAACATACGAACATGAGGTAGCAGAACATCATTAATGTATCGTTGGCTAGTCATAGTCTCAGTTGGAAGCACATAGAGGGACGTACGGCCATTGATCATGACGCCAGCCCATACCATGACACTACATGTCGGATATCGGTCCCTTTCCTGTATGTTTACTGGACAATATGCAGTACCACTAATACGCCAGATCAGTTGTCGTCGACAATCAGACGATAGACTGTATCTACTCTCATCTGCGAAGAGGACAGCAGACCAGTCGTTATCAGTCCAATTGCGATGTTGATGGCACCATTGCAAACGGGCGGTACGGTGACGTCTGGACAATGGGATGCACACAACAGGACGGCGGGCGTATAGTCCTCCTTCATGCAAACGTCTGGCGACAGTTTTTCGGGAGATCCGCTTGCCAGTAGCAGCCATAAACTGATTTGCTACCTCACTAGCTGTGCTGCGCCGGTGTCTTTTTGTTGATAGCAGTATGTACCGATCTTCTGCAGGTGTCGTACGGCGAACACGACCTCCCCCGTGACGTTTGCTACACTCTCCATTTGTTTGAAATGATTCCCAAAGCCTTGAAACAACACCGTGGCTGACGTCGAACTCCCTGGCAACATCTGTTATTTTTCGCCCTTCTTCAATCTTGCCAATAATACAGCCACGCGTAAAATCATCTAGGTGATGTCGGGAAGACATACTGAAAATTGTAAGTTCGTCAATTGATTCTTTCCCTTTCAACTTTGCGTTTGAACAATAACGGTCAATACGCGTCAAATCCTTTATATCTCTTATCAGCGCTATGACGTCACGAACAAGTTCGGCAATCCAACATTTGCATACGCACAACACGTCTTACTGTATCCCGCACTTATGCTAATTTCCACGTTTTCCTGCCTTCCATTTTATGGTTGCTATCGTTGCTATTGTCATCCGTCCTTAGCAATTGTCCGGCAGTGTACAAGAAGCAAGTGGAGAAATCGAAACAGTACTCGCCCAAATTTTCACTCGATGCCTTAATGAAGGGAAGATTCCTGAAGATTGGAACAACGCTATAATGATCCTGCTACATACAAAAGGTGACATTGAGGATCTCAGGAACTACAGACCTATCAGCCTCCTATCAGTGGTTTATAAAATCTTCACTAAAGTTCTTTCACACCGTGTGAAGGTAACACTGGACATGGCTCAACCGAGAGAACAAGCTGGATTCAGGAGTGGCTACAGCACAATAGATCATATCCACGTACTGAGAGAACTAATTGGAAGAGCGAGGGAATATGAACTTCTATTGTGCATGGCTTTTATCGATTATGAAAAAGCCTTTGATTCTGTGAAACCATTAGCAGTTACAATTGCTCTGAAATCCTGCGGTATTGAAGATGCATGCATTAATATTATTAATAACATCTATGAAAATGCGAGTGCAAAGATTCGGCTGTTTGAAAATACAACACACATAAAAATTGGAAATGGAGTGAGACAAGGTGACACCATATCTCCGAAGCTCTTTAATGCCACATTGGAAAATGTCTTTCAATCACTGAACTGGGAAAACAAAGGGATAAAGATTCATGGAGATTATCTATTACCTTCGTTTTGCTGATGACGTAGTCATTTTTGCAACTACCCCATTAGAGCTGCAGAGTATGATCCAAGAACTTGCTGACAAGAGTAAAGAAGTAGGATTAAAAATGAACTTTGAGAAGACAAAAGTGATGTTCAATGCTTTTACACAAAATGAAGATTTATCGATTGATGGAGAAAAGCTGGAGATAATAGACACGTACGTTTATCTTGGACAGCAGATATCAAGTGACGATCAGATTGATGAAGAAATTAATCGGCGTACAAAACTTGCCTGGAGAGCTTTTGGAAGAAACAGCATAATTTTCAAGAGCAATATGCCATTATGTCTTAAAAGAAAAGTGTTTGATCAATGCATCCATCCAGTGCTTACGTATTGTGCAGAGACTGGACCTTAACTAAAAGAGACATACAAGGGCTGCAGACAACTCAAAGCAGCATGGAGAGGTGCATGCTTGGTGTAACCAGGAGAGATAAGAAGAGCAACTCGTGGATCCGAAAAATGTCAAAAGTGGAAGACATCATGATCAGAGTTGAATCCCTGAAATGGCATTGGGCTGGGCATACTGCCAGAAGAACAGACCATCGATGGACAGGCGAAATTTTAGATTGGATTCCAAGGGACAGGAAAAGACCCAGAAGAAGACCACATGGTAGTTGGGTGGATGAAATTGGAAAGTATGCGGGAGTGATATGGAGGAGACTGGCATAAGACAGACCGTTGTGGTGGAAACTTGGGGAGACCTTCGTCCAGCAGTGGATTGATAATGGTTGATGATGATGATAGATAGATATAGATCGAAAGTGCTTTGTTTTACAAGAAATGAATATTTAGATTTTATATTTAGTGATTGATAAGGAAAATGTAGAGGTGCTGAAACTTAAATTAGGCAACAGATATTAAGAGAGAGCCACATTTTTGAAGAAAATAATCGACCTATAAAACTTGGTTGGATGCATTATTTCTTAAAAGGAATCTGTTTAATCAGTGCATCCTTCCAGTTCGTACGCATGGAGTGCAGGCATGGACCTCAACTAAAATAGACATACAGACGTTGCACACAACTGAAAGCAGCATGTAGAGATGCATGTTTGATGTTACCAGGAAAGATACAAATAGGAACTCGTGGATCGGGAAAATAACAAGAGTGGAAGACATTATGGTCAGAATTATTGAAATTGCAATGGAATGGACATACTGCTAGAAGAAAGAGCCACCAACGGATGGTTGAAATATTAAACTGGATAGCAAGGGAAAAAGCAAAACCCAGAAGATGACAAGTGGGAGATGGGTGGATGAAATTCGAAAGCATGAAAGAAACTGGCTCAAGGGAGACTGTTATGGAAGAAAAAACTTGGAGACTCATCCAGCAGTGGATTGACAGTGCTTGTAAATTATATGTGTATATCATCATCATCATAATCATTGTCAAACATTAACAATCTACTGCCGGACGAAGGTCTCTCTCTCCAAGCCTCTTCCACAACGGTCTGTCTTGTGCCAGTTTTCTCCATTTTACTCCCACATACTTTCGAATTACATCCACCCATCTTCCATGTGGTCCTCTTCTGGGTCTTTTCATGTCCCTCGGAATCCAACCTAAAATGTCGGCTGTCCATCGACCAACTGTCCTTCTGGCAGTATGTCCAGCCCATTGCCATTTCAGGGATTTAACTCTGTCATGATGTCTTCCACTCTTGCCATTTTTCGGATATACGAGTTCCTCTTCTTATCTCTCCTGGTCACACCAAGCATGCACCTCTCCATGCTGCTTTCAGTTGTCTGCTGCCTTTGTATGTCTCTTTTAGTTAAGGTCCACGTCTCTGCACCATACGTAAGCACTGGAAGGATGCATTGATCAAACACTTTTCTTTTAAGACATAATGGCATATTGCTCTTGAAAACTATGCTGTTTCTTCCAAAAGCTCTCCAGGGAAGTTTTATATGCCGATTAATTTCTTCATCAATGTGACCCTCACTTGATATCTGCTGTCAAAGATAAACGTACATATCTGTTATCTCCAGCTTTTCACCATCAATCGATAAATCTTCATTCCTTGTAAAAGCATTGTACATCACTTTTGTCTTCTGAAAGTTAATTGTTAATTCCACTTCTTTACTCTTGTGAGCAATTTCCTGGATCATACTGTTCAGCTCTAATGGGGTAGTTGCAAAAATGACTGCATCATCAGCAAAACGAATGTGAGTTAGATAATCTCCATTAATCTTTATCCCTTTGTGTTCTCAGTTCAGTGATTGAAAGACATTTTCCAATTGGCATTAATGAGCTTGGGAGATATAGTGTCACCTTGTCTCACTCCCTTTCCAATTTTTATGTGTGTTGTATTTTCAAACAGCCGAATCTTTGCACTTCAGTTTTCATAGATGTTATTAATAATATTAATGTATGCATCTTTAATACCGCAGGATTTCAGAGTCATTGTAACTGCTGATGGTTTCACCGAATCAAAGGCCTTTTCATAATCGATAAATGCCATGCACAATAGAAGTTCATATTCCTCGCTCTTTCAATTAGTTCTCTCAGTACGTGGATATGATCTATTGTGCTGTAGCCACTCCTGAATCCAGCTTGTTCCCTCGGTTGAGCCATGTCCAGTGTTACCTTCAAACGGTGTGAAAGAACTTTAGTGAAGATTTTATTAACCACTGATAGGAGGCTGATAGGTCTGTAGTTCCTGAGATCCTCAATGTCACATTTTTTATGTAGCAGGATCATTATAGCGTTCCAATCCTCAGGAATCTTCCCTTCATTAAGGCATCGAGTGAAAATTTGGGCGAGTACTGTTTCGATTTCTCCACTTGCTTCTTGCATGATGTCTACAATAATTCCATCTTCTCCTGAAGCTTTTCCATGCTTCATGTTCTTGATTGCATGTGCAACTTCAGCTGGGAGGACTGGAAGTACTCTGGTACTGGTACCTTCCATGATGCCTGGAGTACATGCATCATCCCTTACATATAATTTGGAGTAGAAATCTTTCACTCTTGTCAAAATTTCGCATCTATTTCTTGTTACCGATCCATCTTCTTTTCTCAGTGCCATAATCTGTTTTCTTCCCTTACTGAGATGTCCCTTTGCTATCTTTAGGCTTTGGTTGTTTTCAATTGTTTTCCTCACTAGTTCACAGTTGAATTTTCTTATGTCTTCAGGGATACTTTTTCGTACTGTCTTGCATAGCTCTATATATTCCACTTTGGAAGTCAACATCTTCTTTAGTTGTCTTCATCTCTTTTCTTTTTTGCATCAACATTTTGGTTTTTCCTGATAATTTGTTTACTTGCAACTTGTTCTTAGACCCAGCTAATTTTGTTGCTGTTTCCGTAAGAGCTTTGGTTATTTTTCTGTTAACTTCAGAAATATCCACTTCTTCCGATGTTAGGCCTTCTAAAGCAGAGAATCTGTTCTTCAGTTCCAACTTGAAGGTGTTATTGTGTTTTTTAAGGTTGGTTATGTCAATACATTTTGTTTGTCTTATGAGCTTGCCACGTTCGAGTTTAGTGTTCAGGTGCATCTTACATCTCACCAATCTATGGTCACTACCCGTGTTGAACTTGTTTAGCACACTGCAGTCTTCTATGACGAATTTTTTGTTACTCATAATAAAATGAATTTCACTTGTCGTCCCATTTGGATGTCTCCATGTCCATTTCCTGTGTGGCTTTTTCTTGAAAAAGGAGTTCAAGATGAAAACCCTTCTACCTCTGCAAACTCAAGAGTTTTCCCACGCTGGTTTCTGTTGCCGTGACCGAATTTACCTACTGAAGTTTCATTCTGTTGCCGTTGACCTATTTTTGCATTGAAACCTCCTATAATTATCTTCAAGTGCTGCTTACCTTTATTATTTAGATGACAAATTTCCTCATAAAATTCTTCAATTTCTTCTTCAGGATGATTTGTGGTGGGTGCATAAGTTTGAATAATCTGAGCCTGGTATCTTCTCGAGAGTTGGATAACGAGTTGTGCAGCACTGTCAGAGGAACTTTCAACTTCTACAACTTTATCCTACAATTTCTTGTTTATTAGAAATCCAACACCATTAGTTCTGCCAGTATCTGTCCCACGATAGTAGAAGAGGTGTCCACTTTTCAGTTGAATGAGATCTTCTCCTTTTCTCCTTACCTCACTTAGCCCGACGATGTCCCACTTGATCCTTTGTAGTTCCTCTTGCAATTCAAAAAGTCTGGAATCAGAAGATAGGGAGCGTCCATTGTAAGTAGCCAAGGTCAGCATCAAATAGCAGCCTAGTCCGGCCCTCCGGTGATTCTTAGCACCCTCTGCCTTCATGTCGCTCTGGTCGCTGCCTTGGCCAGGTACAATCCAGCTGCTGGAGACTAAGGGCCAAGATTTAAGTTGTGGAGTCGTTTTGAACGGGTTTGGCCATAACTCGCCAAGCAGGTTGGTGAGTGTGTAATAGCATTTCCTCTAATCCCGAGGGTATAGTTATACCGCTAATGGCGGTTGTATGAGCCCCTTTAGTGCGAACAAGATGCACCACGAGAAGGCGGGGTTGACATTTGTCAAGGAGAGGCTGTGATGTTACGCATCACCTGACCTTACATCCCATATATATATCATCATCATTGTCAACCATTATCAATCCACTGCTGGACGAAGGTCTCACCAAGTTTCCCCCACAACGGTCTGTCTAGTGCCAGCCTCCTCCATGTCACTCCCGCATACTTTCGAAGTTCATCCACCCATCTCCCACGTGGTCTTCTGGGTCTTTTCCTGTCCCTTGGAATCTAATCTAAAATTTCGGCTGGACGTCGATGGTCTATCCTTCTGGCAGTAATGCCCAGCCCATTGCCATTTCAGGGATTTAACTCTGATCATAATGTCTTCCACTCTTGTCATTTTTCGGATCCACGAGTTCCTATTCTTATCTCTCCTGGTTACACCAAGCATGCACCTTTCCATGCTGCTTTGAGTTGTCTGCAGCCTTTGTGGGTCTCTTTTAGTTAAGGTCCACGTCTCTGCACCATACGTAAGCACTGGAAGGATGCATTGATCAAACACTTTTCTTTTAAGAAATAATGGCATATTGCTCTTGAAAATTATGCTGTTTCTTCCAAAAGCTGTGCAGGCAAGTTTTGTACGCCGATTAATTTCTTCATCAATGTGACCCTCACTTGATATCTGCTGTCCAAGATAAACGTATGTGTCTGTTATCTCCAGCTTTTCTCCATCAATCGATAAATCTTCATTTCGTGTAAAAGCATTGAACATATATTTATATATATATACATTATCTGTTTTCTTCCCTTACTGAGATGTCCCTAGGGATGATATATGCACTCCAGACATCATGAAAGATACCAGTACCAGAGTTTCTCCAGTCCTTCCAGCAGAAGTTGCACATGCAATCAAGAACATGAAGCGAGGAAAAGCTCCAGGAGAAGATGGAATTACTGTAGACATCATACAAGAAGCAAGTGGAGAAATCGAAACAGTACTCGCCCAAATTTTCACTCGATGCCTTAATGAAGGAAAGATTCCTGAGGATTGGAACACCGCTACAATGATCCTGCTACATAAGAAAGGTAACATTGAGGATCTCGGAAACTACAGACCTATCAGCCTCCTATCAGTAGTTTATAAAATCTTCACTAAAGTTCTTTCACACCGCTTGAAGGTAACACTGGACATGGCTCAACCGAGAGAACAAGCTGGATTCAGGAGTGGCTGCAGCACAATAGATCATATCCACGTGCTGAGAGAACTAATTGAACGAGCGAGGGAATATGAACTTCCATTGTGCATGGCTTTTATCGATTATGAAAAAGCCTTTGATTCGGTGAAACCATCAGCAGTTGCAATGGCTCTGAAATCCTGCGGTATTGAAGATGCATACATTAATATTATTAATAACATCTATGAAAATGCAAGTGCGAAGATTCGGTTGTTGAAAATACAACACACATAAAAATTGGAAAAGGAGTGAGACAAGGTGACACCATATCTCCGAAGCTCTTTAATGCCACATTGGAAAATGTCTTTCAATCACTGAACTGGGAAAACAAAGGGATAAAGATTAATGGAGATTATCTAACCCACCTTCGTTTTGCTGATGACGTAGTCATTTTTGCAACTACCCCATCAGAGCTGCAGATTATGATCCAGGAACTTGCTGACAAGAGTAAAGAAGTGGGATTAAAAATGAACTTTCAGAAGACAAAAGTGATGTTCAATGCTTTTACAAGAAATGAAGATTTACCGATTGATGGAGAAAAGCTGGAGATAACAGACACGTACGTTTATCTTGGACAGCAGATATCAAGTGAGGGTCACATTGATGAAGAAATTAATCGGCGTACAAAACTTGCCTGGAGAGCTTTTGGAAGAAACAGCATAATTTTCAAGAGTAATATGCCATTATGTCTTAAAAGAAAAGTGTTTGATCAATGCATCCTTCCAGTGCTTACGTATGGTGCAGAGGCGTGGACCTTAACTAAAAGAGACATACAAAGACTCCAGACAACTCAAAGCAGAATGGAGAGGTGCATACTTGGTGTAACCAGGAGAGATAAGAAGAGGAACTCGTGGATCCGAAAAATGACAAGAGTGGAAGACATCATGATCAGAGTTAAATCCCTGAAATGGCAATGGGCTGGACATACTGCCAGAAGGACAGATCATCGATGGACAGCCGAAATTTTAGATTGGATTCCAAGGGACAGGAAAAGACCCAGAAGAAGACCACATGGGAGATGGGTGGATGAAATTCGAAAGTATGCAGGGGTGACATGGAGGAGACTGGCACAAGACAGACCGTTGTGGAGGAAACTTGGGGAGACCTTCGTCCAGCAGTGGATTGATAATGGTTGACAATGATGATGATGATGATGATGATATACACTATCTGGGATGTAAGGTCAGGTGATGCGTAACATCACAGCCTCTCCTTGACAAATGTCAACCCCGCCTTCTCGTGGTGCATCCTGTTCCCACTAAAGGGGCTCTGACGACCGCCAATAGCGGTATAACTATACCATCGGGATTAGAGGAAATTCTATCCCACACTCACCAACCCGCTTGGCCAGCGTGGTGAGTTATGGCCAAACCCCTCCAAAATGATTCCACAACTTAAATCTTGGCCCTCAGTCTCCGGCAACTGGAATGGACCTGGCCAAGGCAGCGGCCAGTGCGACATGAAGGCAGAGGGTGCTAAGAATCCCCGGAGGACCGGACTAGGCTGCCATCTGATGCTGACCTTGGCTACGTACAATGGACGCTCCCTATCTTCTGATTCAAGGCTTCTTGAATTGGAAGAGGAACTACAAAGGATCAAGTGGGACATCGTGGTGCTAAGTGAGGTAAGGAGAAAAGGAGAAGATCTCATTGAACTGAAAAGTGGACATCTCTTCTACTATCGTGGGACAGATACTGGCAGAACTAGTGGTGTTGGATTTATAATAAACAAGAAACTGAAGGATAAAGTTGTAGAAGTTGAAAGTTCCTCTGACAGAGCTGCACGACTCGTTATCCAACTCTCGAGAAGATACCAGGCTCAGATTATTCAAACTTATGCACCCACCACAAGTCATCCTGAAGAAGAAATTGAAGAATTTTATGAGGAAATTTGTCATCTAAATAATAAAGGTAAGCAGCACTTGAAAATAATTATGGGAGATTTCAATGCAAAAATAGGGCAACGGCAACAGAATGAAACTTCAGTAGGTAAATTCGGTCACGGCAACAGAAACCAGCGTGGAAATACTCTCGTTGAGTTTGCAGAGGCAAAAGGGTTTTTCATCTTGAACTCCTTTTTCAAGAAAAAGCCACACAGGAAATGGACATGGAGACATCCAAATGGGACGACAAGTGAAATTGATTTTATTATGTGTAACAAAAAATTCGTCATAGAAGACTGCAGTGTGCTAAACAAGTTCAACACAGGTAGTGACCATAGATTGGTGAGATGTAAGATGCACCTCAACACTAAACTTGAACGTGGCAAGCTCATAAGACAAAGAAAATCTATTGACATAACAAACCTTAAAAAACACCATAATACCTTCAAGTTGGAACTGAAGAACAGGTTCTCTGCTTTAGAAGGCCTAACATCGGAAGAAGTGGACATCTCTGAATTTAACAGAAAAGTAACCAAAGCTCTTATGGAAACAGCAACAAAATTAGCTGGGTCTAAGAACAAATTGCATGTGAACAAATTATCAGGAAAAACCAAAATGTTGATGCAAAAAAGAAAAGAGATGAGGACAACTAAAGAAGATGTGACTTCCAAAGTGGAATATATAGAGCCATGCAAGACAGTAAGAAAAATTATCAGTGAAGACGTAAGAAAATTCAACTGTGAACTAGTGAGGAAAGCAATTGAAAACAACCAAAGCCTAAAGATAGCAAAGGGACATCTCAGTAAGCGAAGAAAACAGATTATGGCACTGAGAAAAGAAGATGGTTCTATAACAAGAAATAGTGGCGAAATTTTGACAAGAGTGAAAGATTTCTACTCCAAATTATATGAAAGGGATGATACATGCACTCCAGACATCATGAAAGATACCAGTACTAGAGTTCCTCCAGTCCTTCCAGCAGAAGTTGCACATGCAATCAAGAACATGAAGCGGGGAAAAGCTCCAGGAGAAGATGGAATTACTGTAGACATCATACAAGAAGCAAGTGGAGAAATCGAAACAGTACTCGCCCAAATTTTTACTCGATGCCTTAATGAAGGAAAGATTCCTGAGGATTGGAACACCGCTACAATGATCCTGCTACATAAGAAAGGTGACATTGAGGATCTCGGAAACTACAGACCTGTCAGCCTCCTATCAGTAGTTTATAAAATCTTCACTAAAGTTCTTTCACACCGCTTGAAGGTAACACTGGACATGGCTCAACCGAGAGAACAAGCTGGATTCAGGAGTGGCTACAGCACAATAGATCATATCCATGTGCTGAGAGAACTAATTGGAAGAGCGAGGAATATGAACTTCTATTGTGCATGGCTTTTATCGATTATGAAAAGGCCTTTGATTCGGTGAAACCATCAGCAGTTACAATGGCTCTGAAAACCTGCGGTATTGAAGATGCATACATTAATATTATTAATAACATCTATGAAAATGCAAGTGCAAAGATTGGGCTGTTTGAAAATACAACACACGTAAAAATTGGAAAGGGAGTGAGACAAGGTGACACCATATCTCCGAAGCTCTTTAATGCCACATTGGAGGGTGTTTTTCAGTCACTGAGCTGGGAAAACAAGGTAATAAAGATTAATGGAGATTATCTAACCCACCTTCGTTTTGCTGATGACGTAGTCATTTTTGCAACTACCCCATCAGAGCTGCAGAGTATGATCCAGGAACTTGCTGACAAGAGTAAAGATGTGGGATTAAAAATGAACTTTCAGAAGACAAAAGTGATGTTCAATGCTTTTACAAGAAATGAAGAGTTATCGATTGATGGAGAAAAGCTGGAGATAACAGACACGTACGTTTATCTTGGACAGCAGATATCAAGTGAGGGTCACATTTATGAAGAAATTAATCGGCGTACAAAACTTGCCTGGAGAGCTTTTGGAAGAAACAGCATAATTTTCAAGAGCAATATGCCATTATGTCTTAAAAGAAAAGTGTTAGATCAATGCATCCTTCCAGTGCTTACGTATGGTGCAGAGACTCGGACCTTAACTAAAAGAGACATACAAAGGCTGCAGACAACTCAAAGAAGCATGGAGAGGTGCATACTTGGTGTAACCAGGAGAGATAAGAAGAGGAACTCGTGGATCCGAAAAATGACAAGAGTGGAAGACATCATGATCAGAGTTAAATCCCTGAAATGGCAATGGGCTGGACATACTGCCAGAAGGACAGATCATCGATGGACAGCCGAAATTTTAGATTGGATTCCAAGGGACAGGAAAAGACCCAGAAGAAGACCACATGGGAGATGGGTGGATGAAATTCGAAAGTATGCAGGGGTGACATGGAGGAGACTGGCACAAGACAGACCGTTGTGGAGGAAACTTGGGGAGACCTTCGTCCAGCAGTGGATTGATAATGGTTGACAGTGATGATGTTATACACTATCTACCAACAAGTAATTGGACATCCTTGCAATCGACGGTATCTGCGGTCCTGATACACGTCACGGCCGCCGCCGTTAAATATCGTGTGGGAAACGACAACGCAACCAGTCGCATGCAAGATGCCACGCAGTTCGGAGCTCTCTGATTTCGAGAAAGGTGTAATCGTCGGATATCACAGAAATGGCCGATCTATACGTGACATATCCAGCGAGTTGAAGTACCCAAAATCGACAGTGGCCTACGTGATTGGCCAGTGGAAGATGAGTGGTGACTGTCGGAATGTGCCCCGACCCAGCAGACCAACAAAACTGGGAGTTAGAGACCGACGGGTGCTGTCCAGAGAAATTCAGAAGAACTGCACCAAATCGATGGGCCACATCCGCGAGGAGTTTCAACAGGCATCCAGGAGTGTTCTTTCGATGAATACCATCCGTAAGGAAGCCCATCTGCTCGGTTATAATGGACGTGCTGCCGCCCACAAGCCTTTGATCACCAAGTCCAATAGCGCTGCACGGCTAACGTGGTGCAAAGAACGTCGACAGTGGACCGTTGAACAGTGGAAACAGGTTCTCTGGAGCGACGAATCAAGGTTCACCCTCTACCGTTCGGATGGTAGGTTTTGGTTTGGCGTCCGCCTGGAGAACGCTTTCTGCCGGAATGTATTGTGCCAACTGTGAAGTTCTGCGGCGGTGGAATTATGCTATTTGGGTGTTTCTCCTGGTCTGACTCGGGACCCTGGGTCTCATTTCCTGGTAGACTCAACGCCGAGACTTAATGCACCATTTTGGGTGACCATGCGCTTCCTACGTTGAGGCAGTTTTACGGGGAGGACCCATGTTACTTCAAGGATGACAATGCCACCTGTCATGTTGCGAGGTTCACCATGGCTTCGTATGGTGATAATGGGGTTAATCGAATGGACTGGTTTTCGCAGAGCCCGGACCTTAACCCTATCGAGCACCTCTGGGACGAGTTGGAGCGTCGACTTAAGGGGTGCCCCAAGCGTCCGAAATCGGTGAAGGAACTGACCTGTCTTCTCCAAGCCGAGTGGAAGAAAATAATGCTAGCCGTCGTACAACGCCTGGTTGAGAGTATGCCCCGGAGAGTCGCAGCTGTAATCGCCGCACGTGGAGGCTCCACCAACTATTGAAGGTGAATAAACTTCGTTTCCCTTTACTATCACAAGTGTCCAATTACTTGTTGTTAGATAGTGTATATATATAAGGATAAAAATTAAAAAAAAATTAATGCTTGTGCCAGTGGCAGCGGAGAGACACTCAAGGTCATGTACGCATTCTCAAGTGTCTCATTGTGACCACTAGAAATATAACAATAAATATTTTTCTTCTGATACACTCCCTTTGGAACTTCGACTTGATACCGACCACTGCAACTTGGACAGCGATGAAAAACATTTTGTGGAATTTTGAAGGGTCTGCCAGAATTTCGCGATGAGTTGTTATTGCGATACTCACACACCGGCATTCTTTAATAAAAACGGATTGGAAACATATTCAGTCCAGTTTTAATTTTGAAGCCATGATAACAATTTAGTGCAGAAAAATTTGTTTTCCAAAATTTACGAACTTTGTAAATTTTCTGAACAATGATACTGATTAAATGTTCTTTTCAAAGTAATTAAGTATAATGCACTACCTCAATTGAAATGCGCAGCTTATTTGGGGGGGGGGATGCAGCAGAAAAATAAAATGTACCCAGTGGAGTGACTTCAATGATTTGTGGTGAATAAAAATTTACATGAGTTAAAAAGCGAAAATTTCGCTGTGCTTGGTAAGTGAAGAAATCAATTTTGTGCAAGTATTTCGCAGCAGAAATTAGCTTTTTTTTTTTTTTTTTCAATTTATCCAATATTGAACTCTATTTTTAATCACAATTTGTTCACATGACCATTTTGACCAGAAGAGAAAATATAAGTAAAACGTTTTTGCAAAAATCCCGGCAACTGAGCATTTGTTATTAGCAAACACGAATAATCTCAAGTTCAATGGGAGTAACATTGGTGTTAGAATTATTACTTTGAATAAAAACAGGAACAAATCAAATATTGGAAGAAAAAACAATAACAGGTTGAGTAACACATTCAAACATACTTTATTTCAACATTCGTCATTATTTTTAATTTATTCTCCTATTTTATTACTTATTCGGAAGCACAAGAACTGTATTAATCAACAAAGCTCACAGGCCCAGCAATGCATTTCCACTCAACGAGAGACTGCATTCGCGAGCAACCCTGCTAGCGAATGAGCTGCCATTAATGCTGTTCCCAGGGAAGTTTTATTTAAAGTAAACCAACTTATGTGGGAAAAGCAGTTTCCCACATGAGTTGGTTTCAATAGCCGTCAGAGCTGCAAGCAGGGCAGCCCGCCAACGTTCCTTCCGCTCCCAGTGGTGTTATGCAGGAAAAACGTTCAGTTGAGTTCAGAAAATTTCAGTCGTGGCGTTATACTGGAAAAACTTGCAGCGGAGTTCACAAAAATTTCTCCCTTGGTACGGCATGAAAAAAAAACTGCTTTGGGTAGAGGGAGGGTGGTCTGCAGCCCCATACAGGAGCCACACCTGGTAAGGTCTATTCCTCAGATAACACTTTTCTTTGTTTTTTTGTACTCTCAGTAGAAAAAACATTAGAGATAAAGGTAATGAGCATCCTCTGCGCAGAGTGAAACAGACCCAAAGCGAACGCAAGCGATAAATAGACAGACAGCAGGACTTCCGAATAGTGTATCGCATTCGACAAAATTGGTAAACGTGGTAATCTGAGCGACTTCAGTCGTGGACGTCGATGTGAACTGGACGCGTTGTGGGTGCAAGACAGATGGTGGTGATCTGAACGACTTCGGTTGTGGACGTCAATGTGAACTGGACGCGTTGTGGGTGCAAGACAGATGATAGTGATCTGAGCGACTTCGGTCGTGGACGTCGATGTGAACTGGACGCGTTGTGGGTGCAAGACAGATGGGTCATTCTATCGCCCAAGTGGTAAGAACCCGAAGGCATGCATTTAAGGGTTTACTGCGAGTATACCGTCGAAGGACGTACAATAAGAGAAAGAGAGAGAGAGCAAGCAAGCAAGTGGTGTCCGGGGTCGAAGTAGACTATCCAGGCACACAGAGAGCGATCCCTTGGCAAAGGCGGCGCAAATCACATCCGGGTTAAATGTCGGAGGTCCAAACACTGTCCGCGAGCAAATGTTTTGGACTACGTGAGTCGATTCCCTATTTGTGTGCAACTGTTGACAGCTCGCCATCGGAAATTTCTTCTCACCTGGTGACTGTAACATCGAAGTTGGACGTGAGTCGATTCCCTATTTGTGTGCAACTGTTGACAGCTCGCCATCGGAAATTTCTTCTCACCTGGTGACTGTAACATCGAAGTTGGACGTGAGTCGATTCCCTATTTGTGTGCAACTGTTGACAGCTCGCCATCGGAAATTTCTTCTCACCTGGTGACTGTAACATCGAAGTTGGACGTGAGTCGATTCCCTATTTGTGTGCAACTGTTGACAGCTCGCCATCGGAAATTTCTTCTCACCTGGTGACTGTAACATCGAAGTTGGACGTGAGTCGATTCCCTATTTGTGTGCAACTGTTGACAGCTCGCCATCGGAAATTTCTTCTCACCTGGTGACTGTAACATCGAAGTTGGACGTGAGTCGATTCCCTATTTGTGTGCAACTGTTGACAGCTCGCCATCGGAAATTTCTTCTCACCTGGTGACTGTAACATCGAAGTTGGACGTGAGTCGATTCCCTATTTGTGTGCAACTGTTGACAGCTCGCCATCGGAAATTTCTTCTCACCTGGTGACTGTAACATCGAAGTTGGACGTGAGTCGATTCCCTATTTGTGTGCAACTGTTGACAGCTCGCCATCGGAAATTTCTTCTCACCTGGTGACTGTAACATCGAAGTTGGACGTGAGTCGATTCCCTATTTGTGTGCAACTGTTGACAGCTCGCCATCGGAAATTTCTTCTCACCTGGTGACTGTAACATCGAAGTTGGACGTGAGTCGATTCCCTATTTGTGTGCAACTGTTGACAGCTCGCCATCGGAAATTTCTTCTCACCTGGTGACTGTAACATCGAAGTTGGACGTGAGTCGATTCCCTATTTGTGTGCAACTGTTGACAGCTCGCCATCGGAAATTTCTTCTCACCTGGTGACTGTAACATCGAAGTTGGACGTGAGTCGATTCCCTATTTGTGTGCAACTGTTGACAGCTCGCCATCGGAAATTTCTTCTCACCTGGTGACTGTAACATCGAAGTTGGACGTGAGTCGATTCCCTATTTGTGTGCAACTGTTGACAGCTCGCCATCGGAAATTTCTTCTCACCTGGTGACTGTAACATCGAAGTTGGACGTGAGTCGATTCCCTATTTGTGTGCAACTGTTGACAGCTCGCCATCGGAAATTTCTTCTCACCTGGTGACTGTAACATCGAAGTTGGACGTGAGTCGATTCCCTATTTGTGTGCAACTGTTGACAGCTCGCCATCGGAAATTTCTTCTCACCTGGTGACTGTAACATCGAAGTTGGACGTGAGTCGATTCCCTATTTGTGTGCAACTGTTGACAGCTCGCCATCGGAAATTTCTTCTCACCTGGTGACTGTAACATCGAAGTTGGACGTGAGTCGATTCCCTATTTGTGTGCAACTGTTGACAGCTCGCCATCGGAAATTTCTTCTCACCTGGTGACTGTAACATCGAAGTTGGACGTGAGTCGATTCCCTATTTGTGTGCAACTGTTGACAGCTCGCCATCGGAAATTTCTTCTCACCTGGTGACTGTAACATCGAAGTTGGACGTGAGTCGATTCCCTATTTGTGTGCAACTGTTGACAGCTCGCCATCGGAAATTTCTTCTCACCTGGTGACTGTAACATCGAAGTTGGACGTGAGTCGATTCCCTATTTGTGTGCAACTGTTGACAGCTCGCCATCGGAAATTTCTTCTCACCTGGTGACTGTAACATCGAAGTTGGACGTGAGTCGATTCCCTATTTGTGTGCAACTGTTGACAGCTCGCCATCGGAAATTTCTTCTCACCTGGTGACTGTAACATCGAAGTTGGACGTGAGTCGATTCCCTATTTGTGTGCAACTGTTGACAGCTCGCCATCGGAAATTTCTTCTCACCTGGTGACTGTAACATCGAAGTTGGACGTGAGTCGATTCCCTATTTGTGTGCAACTGTTGACAGCTCGCCATCGGAAATTTCTTCTCACCTGGTGACTGTAACATCGAAGTTGGACGTGAGTCGATTCCCTATTTGTGTGCAACTGTTGACAGCTCGCCATCGGAAATTTCTTCTCACCTGGTGACTGTAACATCGAAGTTGGACGTGAGTCGATTCCCTATTTGTGTGCAACTGTTGACAGCTCGCCATCGGAAATTTCTTCTCACCTGGTGACTGTAACATCGAAGTTGGACGTGAGTCGATTCCCTATTTGTGTGCAACTGTTGACAGCTCGCCATCGGAAATTTCTTCTCACCTGGTGACTGTAACATCGAAGTTGGACGTGAGTCGATTCCCTATTTGTGTGCAACTGTTGACAGCTCGCCATCGGAAATTTCTTCTCACCTGGTGACTGTAACATCGAAGTTGGACGTGAGTCGATTCCCTATTTGTGTGCAACTGTTGACAGCTCGCCATCGGAAATTTCTTCTCACCTGGTGACTGTAACAT
This sequence comes from Macrothele yani, assembly GCA_039090855.1. Lineage (NCBI taxonomy): Eukaryota > Metazoa > Arthropoda > Arachnida > Araneae > Macrothelidae > Macrothele > Macrothele yani. The sequence goes on along the minus strand of CM077009.1, from coordinate 129,058,709 downwards.
CGAAGTTGGACGTGAGTCGATTCCCTATTTGTGTGCAACTGTTGACAGCTCGCCATCGGAAATTTCTTCTCACCTGGTGACTGTAACATCGAAGTTGGACGTGAGTCGATTCCCTATTTGTGTGCAACTGTTGACAGCTCGCCATCGGAAATTTCTTCTCACCTGGTGACTGTAACATCGAAGTTGGACGTGAGTCGATTCCCTATTTGTGTGCAACTGTTGACAGCTCGCCATCGGAAATTTCTTCTCACCTGGTGACTGTAACATCGAAGTTGGACGTGAGTCGATTCCCTATTTGTGTGCAACTGTTGACAGCTCGCCATCGGAAATTTCTTCTCACCTGGTGACTGTAACATCGAAGTTGGACGTGAGTCGATTCCCTATTTGTGTGCAACTGTTGACAGCTCGCCATCGGAAATTTCTTCTCACCTGGTGACTGTAACATCGAAGTTGGACGTGAGTCGATTCCCTATTTGTGTGCAACTGTTGACAGCTCGCCATCGGAAATTTCTTCTCACCTGGTGACTGTAACATCGAAGTTGGACGTGAGTCGATTCCCTATTTGTGTGCAACTGTTGACAGCTCGCCATCGGAAATTTCTTCTCACCTGGTGACTGTAACATCGAAGTTGGACGTGAGTCGATTCCCTATTTGTGTGCAACTGTTGACAGCTCGCCATCGGAAATTTCTTCTCACCTGGTGACTGTAACATCGAAGTTGGACGTGAGTCGATTCCCTATTTGTGTGCAACTGTTGACAGCTCGCCATCGGAAATTTCTTCTCACCTGGTGACTGTAACATCGAAGTTGGACGTGAGTCGATTCCCTATTTGTGTGCAACTGTTGACAGCTCGCCATCGGAAATTTCTTCTCACCTGGTGACTGTAACATCGAAGTTGGACGTGAGTCGATTCCCTATTTGTGTGCAACTGTTGACAGCTCGCCATCGGAAATTTCTTCTCACCTGGTGACTGTAACATCGAAGTTGGACGTGAGTCGATTCCCTATTTGTGTGCAACTGTTGACAGCTCGCCATCGGAAATTTCTTCTCACCTGGTGACTGTAACATCGAAGTTGGACGTGAGTCGATTCCCTATTTGTGTGCAACTGTTGACAGCTCGCCATCGGAAATTTCTTCTCACCTGGTGACTGTAACATCGAAGTTGGACGTGAGTCGATTCCCTATTTGTGTGCAACTGTTGACAGCTCGCCATCGGAAATTTCTTCTCACCTGGTGACTGTAACATCGAAGTTGGACGTGAGTCGATTCCCTATTTGTGTGCAACTGTTGACAGCTCGCCATCGGAAATTTCTTCTCACCTGGTGACTGTAACATCGAAGTTGGACGTGAGTCGATTCCCTATTTGTGTGCAACTGTTGACAGCTCGCCATCGGAAATTTCTTCTCACCTGGTGACTGTAACATCGAAGTTGGACGTGAGTCGATTCCCTATTTGTGTGCAACTGTTGACAGCTCGCCATCGGAAATTTCTTCTCACCTGGTGACTGTAACATCGAAGTTGGACGTGAGTCGATTCCCTATTTGTGTGCAACTGTTGACAGCTCGCCATCGGAAATTTCTTCTCACCTGGTGACTGTAACATCGAAGTTGGACGTGAGTCGATTCCCTATTTGTGTGCAACTGTTGACAGCTCGCCATCGGAAATTTCTTCTCACCTGGTGACTGTAACATCGAAGTTGGACGTGAGTCGATTCCCTATTTGTGTGCAACTGTTGACAGCTCGCCATCGGAAATTTCTTCTCACCTGGTGACTGTAACATCGAAGTTGGACGTGAGTCGATTCCCTATTTGTGTGCAACTGTTGACAGCTCGCCATCGGAAATTTCTTCTCACCTGGTGACTGTAACATCGAAGTTGGACGTGAGTCGATTCCCTATTTGTGTGCAACTGTTGACAGCTCGCCATCGGAAATTTCTTCTCACCTGGTGACTGTAACATCGAAGTTGGACGTGAGTCGATTCCCTATTTGTGTGCAACTGTTGACAGCTCGCCATCGGAAATTTCTTCTCACCTGGTGACTGTAACATCGAAGTTGGACGTGAGTCGATTCCCTATTTGTGTGCAACTGTTGACAGCTCGCCATCGGAAATTTCTTCTCACCTGGTGACTGTAACATCGAAGTTGGACGTGAGTCGATTCCCTATTTGTGTGCAACTGTTGACAGCTCGCCATCGGAAATTTCTTCTCACCTGGTGACTGTAACATCGAAGTTGGACGTGAGTCGATTCCCTATTTGTGTGCAACTGTTGACAGCTCGCCATCGGAAATTTCTTCTCACCTGGTGACTGTAACATCGAAGTTGGACGTGAGTCGATTCCCTATTTGTGTGCAACTGTTGACAGCTCGCCATCGGAAATTTCTTCTCACCTGGTGACTGTAACATCGAAGTTGGACGTGAGTCGATTCCCTATTTGTGTGCAACTGTTGACAGCTCGCCATCGGAAATTTCTTCTCACCTGGTGACTGTAACATCGAAGTTGGACGTGAGTCGATTCCCTATTTGTGTGCAACTGTTGACAGCTCGCCATCGGAAATTTCTTCTCACCTGGTGACTGTAACATCGAAGTTGGACGTGAGTCGATTCCCTATTTGTGTGCAACTGTTGACAGCTCGCCATCGGAAATTTCTTCTCACCTGGTGACTGTAACATCGAAGTTGGACGTGAGTCGATTCCCTATTTGTGTGCAACTGTTGACAGCTCGCCATCGGAAATTTCTTCTCACCTGGTGACTGTAACATCGAAGTTGGACGTGAGTCGATTCCCTATTTGTGTGCAACTGTTGACAGCTCGCCATCGGAAATTTCTTCTCACCTGGTGACTGTAACATCGAAGTTGGACGTGAGTCGATTCCCTATTTGTGTGCAACTGTTGACAGCTCGCCATCGGAAATTTCTTCTCACCTGGTGACTGTAACATCGAAGTTGGACGTGAGTCGATTCCCTATTTGTGTGCAACTGTTGACAGCTCGCCATCGGAAATTTCTTCTCACCTGGTGACTGTAACATCGAAGTTGGACGTGAGTCGATTCCCTATTTGTGTGCAACTGTTGACAGCTCGCCATCGGAAATTTCTTCTCACCTGGTGACTGTAACATCGAAGTTGGACGTGAGTCGATTCCCTATTTGTGTGCAACTGTTGACAGCTCGCCATCGGAAATTTCTTCTCACCTGGTGACTGTAACATCGAAGTTGGACGTGAGTCGATTCCCTATTTGTGTGCAACTGTTGACAGCTCGCCATCGGAAATTTCTTCTCACCTGGTGACTGTAACATCGAAGTTGGACGTGAGTCGATTCCCTATTTGTGTGCAACTGTTGACAGCTCGCCATCGGAAATTTCTTCTCACCTGGTGACTGTAACATCGAAGTTGGACGTGAGTCGATTCCCTATTTGTGTGCAACTGTTGACAGCTCGCCATCGGAAATTTCTTCTCACCTGGTGACTGTAACATCGAAGTTGGACGTGAGTCGATTCCCTATTTGTGTGCAACTGTTGACAGCTCGCCATCGGAAATTTCTTCTCACCTGGTGACTGTAACATCGAAGTTGGACGTGAGTCGATTCCCTATTTGTGTGCAACTGTTGACAGCTCGCCATCGGAAATTTCTTCTCACCTGGTGACTGTAACATCGAAGTTGGACGTGAGTCGATTCCCTATTTGTGTGCAACTGTTGACAGCTCGCCATCGGAAATTTCTTCTCACCTGGTGACTGTAACATCGAAGTTGGACGTGAGTCGATTCCCTATTTGTGTGCAACTGTTGACAGCTCGCCATCGGAAATTTCTTCTCACCTGGTGACTGTAACATCGAAGTTGGACGTGAGTCGATTCCCTATTTGTGTGCAACTGTTGACAGCTCGCCATCGGAAATTTCTTCTCACCTGGTGACTGTAACATCGAAGTTGGACGTGAGTCGATTCCCTATTTGTGTGCAACTGTTGACAGCTCGCCATCGGAAATTTCTTCTCACCTGGTGACTGTAACATCGAAGTTGGACGTGAGTCGATTCCCTATTTGTGTGCAACTGTTGACAGCTCGCCATCGGAAATGTCTTCTCACCTGGTGACTGTAACATCGAAGTTGGACGTGAGTCGATTCCCTATTTGTGTGCAACTGTTGACAGCTCGCCATCGGAAATTTCTTCTCACCTGGTGACGGTAACATCGAAGTTGGACCTGTGCAGAGTTCTCTGGCGCACTGTGGTCGGATGAATCCCGTTTTCAGCTGTACCTGGCATTGGACCTATCGTGCCAGGTCTGCTCTGTGATGGTTTGGGAAGCTTTCTCATGGGACACATTAAGTCGCTTAGTGTGTCTGGTGAGGTCCTTAACCATTGCGCTCTACCAGCATGATCACCTATACACGCTTTCATGGCCTTCGCGCATCCTGCGGCGATGGTTTCTTTAAGCAGAACGATGCACCACAATCACCCAGGTCTAGGCTCGAGGAACACGCACCTAAATTTGGAACCATCCAGTGGTCTCCTGATCAGAACCCCGTGGAAGGTCTCTGGAATGCCATGGAGCAGAACATTGGATCCTAGACAATGTTTCAACAAGCATGCCTGACATTTCCTCCAGCATCTGATGGAGTCGATGCCTCAGCGTGTACACCACACGCTGGTATTCACACTACAGAAGTACAAACAGGCTTCGTGTAGGTACCTCTAACGTTTTGTCCACTGAGTGTGTAGTTAGTTTTCTGTCAAAGTTAAAAATGTTTTGTGTAATCTGACTTGAATACAAGGTTCATCTCTCACAGACTTCAAAGAGCTTAGTGTGCGTTGTGGTTGTAGATAATGGATTATCTTCCAGCCACAGCCCGTCAAGCTGCTGTCCGCGGTACACACGGCCTAGTATGTACATATACTAATAAAGAAGAGACAGAAGCAAAAAATATTTTTTTAACAGGTACTAAAACAACAAAGTAAAACTCATATACAAACGGGTATGAGCAAAACGAAGATAAATTAATAGCAACCTGAATGTAGAAAGTGTCGAGAATGCCAAGTCTTGGCTTTATCAAGGACCAGCAAAACTCTGCATTTTCTCACTTCCACAAAGACCTAGTTGGAAATGGGTTTCTGCAAAGTCAGAGATGCAAGTTTTAAGCCCATCAAAATTTTTTAAAACATATCACAACTTCCTCAGAGTTGCATGATGAATCACTTAGTAAATATTTTTTGCATGCATCTATAACCTTCCTGGCCCAACCCATCCTCGTCATCTGCCACTAAAAACAGAAAAACGATTACAAAAAAACTCAAGTTGTGAGAGTGTCTGAATAAATCAAAAGAATTATTCAGCTAAAACGCATTGCCAAGTTACCTAGCCGCCTAAGAGAGAATGTTAACAAGAATAGCTATACCAAAGTACTACAAATATTATGCTTTGCAGTGTATAAAGCTTTATTCAAAATGCCAAATAATAAAAAATTAAATTTAAGGAATAGATTCCTGATAGTAAACAGGATTTTTGTCCCTCAACTACCTCAACAACTGACATCACAAGAACAAAATTTAATAATAAAATAAAAAGATGCTTTGGAAAAATTATATGACGTTAACAATTAGTTGCAATATTTACAGAATATTCCAGGAATGCTTTAAGAGTATAATAATGAAGATATTATGTTCTTATCGACATTGAAAAAACATCGTTGACAACAAGAACAATAAAACGGCTAACTACTCAAACAAAGTGCCCCAAAACTCGCTAAATTTACAAGTAAAGTGAAAGAGAAAAAAACACAAAAAGTTACGAGACTTGCTTACACTTAATTGCCTGATGCGAAAAAAAAAAAAGAAAATTTCTGCTTAAAATGCTCATAAATTAAACTTAGAACTAAAAAACTACAAGAACAAAGATGAGAGCTTACCTCTTATGCCTCCTTCATTCACCACTGACTAAAATATGGCCGAACTTTCTCCTGGGCCGATCCCTAGAAGCAGGGGGGGGGGTTCCTAAGGCTTCTTCTCACAGAAAAAGACCCTACCCGCGAAATTTTTACCAAGAGAATTATACAACTAAGAATGAAGTCCTGTTTGTTCAGATAGAGTAGAATTAACTCTCCAGAATACACAAAAAATATTATCAAATACACTTGTAGTGTATTTAATAACTTTTATATGTATTTAATTACCTTAGTGAACTTCTACAGACATTTCAAGATCCTATTTATTTTAACGTAAGTTTTGCTATTTTTAGGCTAGTTATTCTAGTGAGTGAATACCTAGTTTCCTTTTTATTTATTTTTTATTTTATTTTTAATCAAATTTTAAACTTTTTTTGTGTGATTTTATATGCATTGTTTTGTTTTTTATTTTTAATAGGACTGTCCTGTCCATAGCACTAAAAGTTCCTTTATATATATATATATATATATATATCAAGTGAGGGTCACATTGATGAAGAAATTAATCGGCGTACAAAACTTGCCTGGAGAGCTTTTGGAAGAAACAGCATAATTTTCAAGAGCAATATGCCATTATGTCTTAAAAGAAAAGTGTTTGATCAATGCATCCTTCCAGTGCTTACGTATGGTGCAGAGACGTGGACCTTAACTAAAAGAGACATACAAAGGCTGCAGACAACTCAAAGAAGCATGGAGAGGTGCATACTTGATGTAACCAGGAGAGATAAGAAGAGGAACTCGTGGATCCGAAAAATGACAAGAGTGGAAGACATCATGATCAGAGTTAAATCCCTGAAATGGCAATGGGCTGGACATACTGCCAGAAGGACAGACCATCGATGGAGAGCCGAAATTTTAGATTGGATTCCAAGGGACAGGAAAAGACCCAGAAGAAGACCACATGGGAGATGGGTGGATGAAATTCGAAAGTATGCGGGAGTAACATGGAGGAGACTGGCACAAGACAGACCGTTGTGGAGGAAACTTGGGGAGACCTTCGTCCAGCAGTGGATTGATAATGGTTGACAATGATGATGATGATGATGATGATATATATATATATATAAAAACTACAAGAACAAAGATGAGAGCTTACCTCTTATGCCTCCTTCATTCACCACTGACTAAAATATGGCCGAACTTTCTCCTGGGCCGATCCCTAGAAGCAGGGGGGTTCCTAAGGCTTCTTCTCACAGAAAAAGACCTTGCTGAACAAGTTCAACACAGGTAGTGGCCATAGATTGGTGAGATGTAAGATGCACCTCAACACTAAACTGGAACGTGGCAAGCTCATAAGACAAACAAAATGTATTGACATAACCAACCTTAAAAAACACCATAATACTTTCAAGTTAGAACTGAAGAACAGATTCTCTGCTTTAGAAGGCCTAACATCGGAAGAAGTGGATATTTCGGAAGTTAACAGAAAAGTAACCAAAGCTCTTATGGAAACAGCAACAAAATTAGCTGGGTCTAAGAACAAGTTGCATGTGAACAAATTATCAGGAAAACCCAAAATGTTGATGCAAAAAAGAAGAGAAATGAGGACAACTAAAGAAGATGTGACTTCCAAAGTGGAATATATAGAGCTATGCAAGACAGTAAGAAAAAGTATCACTGAAGACGTAAGGAAATTCAACTGTGAGCTAGTGAGGAAAGCAATTGAAAACAACCAAAGCCTAAAGATAGCAAAGGGACATCTCAGTAAGGGAAGAAAACAGATTATGGCTCTGAGAAAAGAAGATGGTTCTATAACAAGAAATAGAGGCGAAATTTTGACAAGAGTGAAAGATTTCTACTCCAAATTATATGAAAGGGATGATACATGTACTCCAGACATCATGAAAGGTACCAGAGTTCTTTCAGTCCTCCCAGCAGAAGTTGCTCATGCAATCAAGAACATGAAGCGGGGGAAAGCTCCAGGAGAAGATGGAATTACTATAGACATCATACAAGAAGCAAGTGGAGAAATTGAAACAGTACTCGCCCAAATTTTCACTCGATGCCTTAATGAAGGGAAGATTCCTGAGGATTGGAACAATGCTACAATGATCCTGCTACATAAAAAAGGTGACATTGAGGATCTCAGGAACTACAGACCTATCAGCATCCTGTCAGTGATTTATAAAATCTTCACTAAAGTTCTTTCACACCGCTTGAAGGTGACACTGGACATGGCTCAACCGAGAGAACAAGCTGGATTCAGGAGTGGCTACAGCACAATAGATCATATCCACGTACTGAGAGAACTAATTGAAAGAGCGAGGGAATATGAACTTCCATTGTGCATGGCTTTTATCGATTATGAAAAAGCCTTTGATTCGGTGAAACCATCAGCAGTTACCACGGCTCTGAAATCCTGCGGTATTGAAGATGCATACATTAATATTATTAATAACATCTATGAAAATGCAAGTGCAAAGATTCGGCTGTTTGAAAATACAACACACATAAAAATTGGAAAGGGAGTGAGACAAGGTGACACCATATCTCCGAAGCTCTTTAATGCCACATTGGAAAATGTCTTTCAATCACTGAACTGGGAAAACAAAGGGATAAAGATTAATGGAGATTATCTAACCCACTTTCGTTTTGCTGATGACGTAGTCATTTTTGCAACTACCCCATCAGAGCTGCAGAGTATGATCCAGGAACTTGCTGACAAGAGTAAAGAAGTGGGATTAAAAATGAACTTTCAGAAGACAAAAGTGATGTTCAATGCTTTTACAAGAAATGAAGATTTATCGATTGATGGAGAAAAACTGGAGATAACAGATACGTATGTTTATCTTGGACAGCAGATATCAAGTGAGGGTCACATTGATGAAGAAATTAATCGGCGTACAAAACTTACCTGGAAAGCTTTTGGAAGAAACAGCATAATTTTCAAGAGCAATATGCCATTATGTCTTAAAAGAAAAGTGTTTGATCAATGCATCCTTCCAGTGCTTACGTATGGTGCAGAGACGTGGACCTTAACTAAAAGAGACATACAAAGGCTGCAGACAACTCAAAGCAGCATGGAGAGGTGCATGCTTGGTATAACCAGGAGAGATAAGAAGAGGAACTCGTGGATCCGAAAAATGACGAGAGTGGAAGACATCATGATCAGAGTTAAATCCCTGAAATGGCAATGGGCTGGACATACTGCCAGAAGGACAGACCATAGATGGACAGCCGAAATTTTAGATTGGATTCCAAGGGACAGGAAAAGACCCAGAAAAAGACCACATGGGAGATGGGTGGATGAAATTCGTAAATATGCGGGAGTGACATGGAGGAGACTGGCACAAGACAGACCGTTGTGGAGGAAACTTGGGGAGACCTTCGTCCAGCAGTGGATTGATAATGGTTGACAATGATGATGATATATATATATACACACGGTCGAGTATAATATCCACAGTAACTGCCGTGTGCAGCGCGGACAGCAGCTTGACGGACTCGGAGTGACTCAATACTCAATAACGTGTTGGAAGGTGTTCACAGGTTTGTGGAGCCATGCTAACTGCTGAGCATCTGACACCTGCTGGAGGGTGCGTGCTGGACAATACATAGAGCAAGCAACACGATCAACGTGGTCCCACAGATGCTCAATTGAGTTTAAGTCTAGGAAATTAGGGTGCCAGGCAAGTAATTTGAAGTCTTCCTCTTGCTCTTTCAACCACTCTTGGACATTTCTAGTTGTGTGACACGTCTTATTGTCGTGCTAGAAGATCGCATCCGACCCAGGGAAGACAATCAGCATTTATGGTTGTACGTCGTCTGCAAGGATGGATTCATATGGAATTCGGTCCATGGTTCCTTTCACAGGTATGAGTGGACCCAGGGAATGCCACGAAAACATTCGCCAGACCATAACGCTGCCCCCACCTGCTTGTGTTATAGCAATGGTTGAAGAGTGTTTGTTCTCCGATATTTCCGGCTTTATACGCCAACGTCCATCCGTTCGATAAAACAGAAAACGTGACTCATCGTAGAAGGCAATCCTTTTGCCAATCAGCGAAGGTCCAATTCCAATACTGCCGTGAAAATGTTAGTCTTTTCCGCCGATGCGCCTTCGTTAGCATAGGTGCAATGACCATCTGTCTGTATCGGAACCCCATACGCAGCAGGGTTCGCTGAACTGTCGTTTTAGACATTTCCGGTAGCCCCCTGGTTCATTTGGCCAGTAAGTTGCTTCAGTGTAGCGCGTCGATTGGCCTTCCCGAACCTTCGAAGCTGACGTTCAGCTCTCACATCAATGGCACGTGGTGCTCCGCATTTTGCTCGTCGCTTATTCGCAATGGTGCCGTTTCTCCAATCACGATACACTTTAACCACAGCAGCAAGTGAACAGTTCACAAACTGCGCTATTTCAGAAATACTGCCACCCTTGGCTCTAAAGCCGATAATCATTCTTTTTTTGCAAATCTGATAAATTGCTCCTTTTATCCATGACAGCAACGAGTGATATGTTTTCAGAATACCGACAGCACACCTTATATACCCTCCAAGCCAGCTCACGACACGTACCTTCTTTCATTGGATACGAGCTATTGACGTCAAAAGTGGAGGTGGTCACAGACTCTACTGTATATGTATATGAGGTCTGATCAAAAAGTTCCGGCCGCCCCGGTGTCGCAGTGGTCTAAGCGATGGCCTCTGATCATTCGTCCGTAAGAGGCCCGGGTTCGAATCCCGGTGAGGCATGGATGTTGTGTTTGTCTTACGGCACTGGCTCTCTCCCTTTCCTGGAACCAGTGACCCTAAATTAGGGACGGCGACTGCTTATAGCCAATTGAGTTGCTCACGGTGGTCGTTAAACCTCCAATCCAAAAAAAAAAAAGTTCCGAGACGAGGCCGATATAGAACAAAGTACTTACGTTACTTAAGTCTGGCTATGATCTCGCTCAAAGTAATCTTGGGCAGCGATACGCCACTCCCAGGGTTTTTTGCCACTGTTCGAACGCTCTTTGGAAGTCCTGTTCGCGAATCGTGTCAATCACCGTCTGCGATTCGCGCTGGATCTCGTCCACGGTTTCAAAACGGCGACCCTTTAGCTTCATCTTCGGGAACAAAAGGAAGTTGTAGGGAGTCAAACCCGGCGATAAAGGTGGGTGAGGGAGGGTAGTCATGCTGTTGCGGTTGCAAAACTGGTGAGTTGCTAACGTTCTGTGAGCTGCTGCATATTCGTGATGGAGCAGGAAATCGCCCCTGCGTCACATTTCAGGTCGTCTGCGGCAAATGTCATCCCTAAGACATCGCAGTAAAACAGGGGCGTGACGGTATGGCGCTCGGGGACGAATTCACGGTGCACAACCCTGCGAATGTCGAAGAACACGATGAGCATGCTTTCGGTTGCTCTCTGGAGCTGTCGGGTCTTCTTCGGTCGTGGAGATCCGCGCTCTTCAACTGCGACGACTGTTGTTTGATTTCCGGGTTGAAACCGTAGACCCAAGTCTCTTCCCCAGTGATGACTCGCGACAGGAACTTTGGTTCATTCACCCCCTGCTGACGAAGATCTTGACAGAGTTTGACTCGGATCGCCTTCTGTTCGGGGTTCAGAATCTTTGGCACAAACTTTGCAGCAATGTGGTGCATGTTCAAAACCGACGTCAGAATTTCTTGCACTGTTCCGTATGACACATTGACGATGTTAGCAATGTCTTGAATTGTTCTCCGACGATCCTCATGCACCAGTTCCCTAATTTGTCCACATTTTCGAAGGGGTTTGCTCGTGGACGGTCACCCTGACCTCTCGTCGTCTTCCGGTGCCGTTCTCCCGCTCTTGAAGCGCGAGAACGGCACCGGAAGACGACTCATTGCTTCGTTGCACGACTCATTGCTTCGTTGCCATATGCCTGCCGCAGCATTTCATGCGTCTCCGTTCCCGATTTGCCAAGTTTAGCGTAGAATTTGATGTTCGCTCGCTGCTCTAGTTTGCAGTCCATACCGAAATCGCAGCTGTGTTTTGCACGTGGTTACCAAATATCGTGTAGCACAGCTCCCGATGTTCACATAACGACGCCACTCGGCACAATGACTCATGAAGTTCACTGCCCTCAACGGCTGCTCGCCCATCCGCGTATTGCCATCTGTTGGCGCGCTACGTACCTAGTCTCAGAACTTTTTTTTTGAGGTTTAACGACCACCGTGAGCAACTCAATGGGCTATAAGCAGTCGCCCGTCCCTAATTTAGGGTCACTGGTTCCAGGGAAGGGAGAGAGCTAGTGCCGTAAGACAAACACAACATCCATGCCTCACCGGGATTCGAACCCGGACCCTTTACGGACGAATGATCAGAGGCCAGCGCCTTAGACCACTGCGCCACCGGGGCGGCTAACTTTTTGATCGCACTACGTATATATATGTATATCAGTCTCACACATACACACAGAAAAAAATGAATGAAATTTATGGCAGATTATCATGCATTCCCATAGCAAGTTGCATGGACTCGGATCATACTTACTGATGTGAAATTGTTTCCAAAAGAAAGTAGCGGTTCCTTCTCATACAAAACACATGCCAACTAAAACTTATCTATATTGAGTTTATAATATTGTTTACGTATCCAGTGAGCCGCCCGAGTGGCGCAGTGGTCTAAGCGTTGGCTTCTGATGATTCGTCCGGAAGGGGTCAGGGTTCGAATCCCGTGAGGCATGGATGTTGTGTTTGTCTTACGGCACTGGCTCTCTCCCTTCCCTGGAACCAGTGACCCTAAATTAGGGACGGGCAACTGCTTATAGCCCATTGAGTAGCTCACTGTGGTCGTTAAACCTCCAACCAAACAAAAATATATCTACAACTAAAAGTAACTAGCTATACCACTTTTCCTGAGAAGTAGCCACTTTTTAGCTACATTTTTACATTTAGGCTTAAGTTAAGGTGGACGTCAAGTAATTTTTCTTCCTATACTTCCAATGGAAAAACTTTTGCACACATTTCCTTCACAATTAGTGTGTTCCCAAGGATGAAAATTTGAACATCAATTAAAATAACTTCATATTATAACTTGGAATACTTAATATTTTCTAAAACATAATCATAATTATATTAAAAATCTGACTTTTTCTTTGGTGGTGATGAAACCAGAAAAAAGTTGGCGCTACTTGTAGTTTGATGACGTCAGTAGGCAAACAAATGTTGGATTGCATAATAATGGTTATGTTTTAGAAAATATTAAGTATTCCAAGTTATAAAATGAAGCTATTTTAATAGATGTTCAAATTTTCATCTTTGGGAACGCATTAATTATGAAAAAAATGTGTACAGAAATTTTTCCATTGGAAGTATAGGAAGCAAAACTACTTGACGTCCACCTTAAAAGTGCAATCTTCTGAAGACGATATTTATATATACATTCTTACACATGGCATTCAGTCTTAATGGCAAGGTAAATTACGCAAACAATTATCTTTGTATTTACTTCAGCTTTTATCATAATATGAAATACATTTTATTACATTCAGTGACATATATTCCAGGCTAGTTAGACTAGCTGCAAGGTCCAAGGAATTCAAATGAAAACCGCTTAAAAAAATATCTGCAAATGAATTTGACAATTGAATCTTGCAATCAGCGGCCCTCCACAAAGCCGCTAATGCAGTCGTTTCACTATCAGTGTGTTTGCGAGCTGATTAAGCCTTCCCAGTTATCAGTTTGGCTAGATTTCACGTAAGTCTTTATATACTTTTTTCCATTCTGCTTTGCACCAAGATTGTACGCAAAAGACGAGTTTACAAAGGATGTTTGAAAAGTTTTTATTCATGTTGGGCTAAAATCTTTCGTAGAAGACGATATTGCTGATTTGTTCTGTGACTGCATGACTGCCTGTGTGTTCGCAGAAAATTCAGGTTTGCACCTGTTTTCCTTTTCACAGAGCAGTTGCGTGTAAAGAATTTTTTTCGGGGAGGAGGGCAGACGAAAAATGAAAGTTCTTAAAATCCATCAGAACAAAAAGAAAGAAAGAAGTTAATGAAAAATAGAAGAATATCTAATGTAAGTTGACGCACTTTTTAAAGTTAAAGCGGTTTTTTTCTGATGTAAGTCGCATTTTAATCAAAACATAAGAAAAAACAGAAACACTTTGGGAAGGGGCAAGGTCCCTTTGTCTCCAGTAAATACGCTGCTGATACAGGATGCTAAAGTGAAAAAGTTGAATGAACATAGCAGCTGTTGAAAGAATCAAGCAATCATTGACTACCTCCATTAAAAAGGGATTTGTGAGGATATGCAGCAGCATTACCGGAATCTTGTCCATACAACATAGTCAAAAACTCGGTTGTAGGATTTAAACATGGAAGAAATAATGTGGAACCTGCGCCATGCAGTGGGAAGTTTGCAAATGTGAATGGCATTTACTGCGCCCCTGTGGCGCAGTGGTCCAACTGCTCACTTCTCACCATCTGTTCGGGATGAGTCCAGGTTTGAATTCTGGCGAGACATTTATGTTGTGTTTGTCTTACAGCAGTGGCTCTCTTTCCTTTTCCTGGAACCACTGGCCCTAAATTAGGGACGAGCGACTGCTTACAGCCCATCGAGTTGCGCACAATTGTCGTTACACCTCCAAAAACAAAAAAAACAAAAAAAAGGACCTGTACATGCATACATTGAAGTACACTAAGACAATATTCAACATCCACAATCGAGCTCATGATATTGTGTCTGATGTTTCATAATCTTTTTTTTTTTTTTTTAGTTGCTTTCCTAAAGCACAAAATGCTGATCAGAAGTGGGAACGAATGAAGGTCTCGCATGAAATTGTGTAGCATTCTATAATGAAGTTCGCTTCAGTTTTTGAGGTGGTATGTAATTATGAATAAACATGAGTGCACCTCAAGCTTGAAACAAAAAACAGTGACAGTGAAGGCATGTGGAACCAGTGACCCTAAATTAAGGACGGGTGACAGCCCATTGAGTTGCTCACTGTGGTCGTTTAAATTCCAATAAAATAAATAAATAAGTAAATAAATGAATCATGCCTCTTCTCTATGTCCCAAAAAGTTTCGAGTACAAAAGTCGCCACATCCGAGTTTTGAGATGCTGGAATGATTATGGTTGATTTCCTGGGTTAAGGCATTACTATCAATGAATGGTATTATTCTAATGTACTGAGAATTGTTAGTGATGAATTCAAACATACCCAGGTAATAATTGGACAAAGGAGTCTTCTTCCATTAAGACAGTGCACCGACGCATACAGTATTTGTGGATCAGGCAACACTGCATGACTGTAACTTCAAGATATAACTTCGTCTTACTCATCGGATTTGGCTCTATCAGACTATTTTTTGTTTTCCAATTTCAATTGTGGCCAGTAGCTCCAAGAAAGGGAGAGAGCCAGTATCCTGCTATTAATACAAGTGCACCACCCATTCTATGCCTTTAATAACAGGAACCATGTCTTCAAAAAGATTTGTGGAAATGCTGTGTGCCTCTTAACCTCTCCGTCCCAGTTACACAATGGTCAAAGCGCTGGTTTTGACCATTCGTCCTAAATGGATCTGGGTTCGAATTCTGGTGAGGTATGAATGTTGTATTTGTTCTACAGCACTGGATATCTCCCTTCCTTAGAACCAGTGACCTTAAATTAGGGACGGCCGACTGCTAGTTACTCACATTGGTCGTTAAACCTTCAAGCAAACTAACAAAAGATGGTTCTTAACGTCGAAGCCTTGACCGCCGTTAAAGTACTGGAATATTAAAGAGGTTTCTGTGTTTTTCTACGGAAAATTTCGGAGTTTTTATCGCGTAATTTTTTAATACAAGTGCCGTGTTCAGTTAGCTCCTGTTCAGATGAATAAATCATGTTAATACCGAATCAGAAAAAGAGTGAAGTTTTTAATTTTCTTAGGACATCTAATTGTGTTTTACGTATACAACTTGATATAATTCGGCATATAAATGTAACATGTATTTATTTATATCATTGAATGGTGAGCAGATATCATTAGATAATTGAGTAACTTTACTGAAGTTCAGACATTTGTTATAAACGCATGTTAAGCTGAAGGTTTGATCAGTCGTTAATCAACAATACCCATTCCTATTCGCCAAATTCAACCGATTTCCCAAAATATTACATAAGGTGTAACTTTTTGGCTAGTTGTCTAAACTGATTCCTGATTCGAGTCGCAGACAAGACATGGTGCTTGTCTTTTTCTCTCTTTTCTGGAATCGTTACGCCATATTTGGGATGGGTAACGGTTTATAACCTTTAGAGTTGTCCACGGTGGTCGTTAAACCGTGAAGCAGAAATTCTTTTTATCTTAATCAAACTGCCTAGCCAGAGAACTTCACAATGTAGATATAACGATCTACTGCTACTGATGCAAGGCTTTTATGGCATTAATCCACGGCCAGGGACGTATTAAGGGAGTGGCTATAGAGGCTATAGCCTTGGGGCCCACCATGACCAAGGGCCCAGGAGGCATGTGTGGGCAAATAATAGATGTGAGAGATAGATGGGGGTTTATGCAGTAAAATAGTTTTACTTTTGCCCCCAATGATTTCCACCTCGTCAAAAACAGGGGCTAGAAGACGAACAGATTTCAAGACAGTAACTCACTAAAAAAGTTTCATGTCGCTGTATGCGGGGTCGGCGAGGCAGTTTCAGCTTTTTCATTACCATCCACCCACATCTCCCAGTTTGCACTTGGAACTCTTAATGGCCGAAGTACCCTGTGGCTTTTTTTTGAGTGGAGGTTTAACGACCACCGTGAGCAACTCAATGGGCTATAAGCAGCCGCCCGTCCCTAATTTAGGGTCACTGGTTCCAGGGAAGGGAGAGAGCAACATCCATGCCTAACCGGGATTCGAACCCGGACCCCTTTCGGACGAATGATCAGAGGCCATCGCTTAGACCACTGCGCCACCGGGGCGGCCCTGTGGCTTCATGTTACAGATTACTGTTTTAACGGACTTCATAATACAGCAATTCCCCGTCATAAGTTATTTCCTGGGCCACTCAGATGTCTTAGCCTTGGGGCTCACTCAAATGTCTTAGGGCCGCCCCGGTGGCGCAGTGGTCTAAGGCGCTAGCATCTGATCATTCGTCCGTAAGGGGTCCGGGTTTGAATCCCGGTCAAGCATGATGTTGTGTTTGTCTTACGGCACTGGCTCTCTCCCTCCCTGGAACCAGTGACCCTAAATTAGGGACGGGCGACTGCTTATAGCCCATTGAGTTGCTCACGGTGGTCGTTAAACCTCCAATCAAAAAAATGTCTTAGCCTAGGGGCTAACCAAGGTCTTGATCCGGCCCTGTCCAAGGCCATCTTTATACAGATGGCCTTGATTAATCGCTATAATCGGACGACTACCAAAAGCAGTAGCAAGGGAAAAGAAAACCCATTAACCAATTTTAAGCAGCTCTACGATACTTTGTGGTCATTGGGGATCATCTTCAAGGAAATGAACAATGAGTTGCAGCAAAATCACTTGAACAGGAGAATTGTAACATGCCGCGGGGTCGAGTGGTCTTCCCTAGAACCAATGTCCTCAAATTAGGGATGATTATTTGTTGTGGTACATGGAAATGCTCACTGTGCTCATTAATGTCCTACACAATAATAAATTGTAGTTTGGTTCAAGGTCTTTTTACAGTCAGTATGTAAAATTTAAGTACCTGTGGTCCAAACCATTGATTGGCAGCCCCGGTGGCGCAGTGGTCTAAGCTATGGCCTCTGATCATTCGTTCGAACAGGGTCCGGGTTCGAATCCCGGTGAGGCATGGATGTTGTGTTTGTCTTACGGCACTGGCTCTCTCCCTTCTCCCTGGAACCAGTGACCCTAAATTAGGGACGGGCTACTGCTTATAGCCCATTGAGTTGCTCACGGTGGTCGTTAAACCTCCAATCAAAATAAAAAAAAAGTGGTAAAAGAATTTGGAGAAAGTGTTCATTTCAGTCAAGTCAGGAATTGTGGAATAATTTTGTCCATTGCTTTCAGCTTTGTAGATGTCGTAATGGTATTTAAAAATTGTAAAAGCAGCCTTATGAAAAATAAAACAAAAAAGAAAAACGAATTGGTTCATGTGCAGATTAATATATGATCTAGGTTGATCACCTGCAATTAATTGTTCCCTCTTGAAGGGTACAGATTCGTAATTTCTCATCTATAAAGTTAAGTGCTTAAGGGTATGTCAAGTTCGGTATCACTCGACTGTAAAGCCCGAAGCTTCTCTAATGCATTTCTCTTCTGTTTTTCGACAGATCTCCATAAAAGTGGTATCAATACAATCTTCAGTTCAGAAGAAAGAAGGTTCGTACAAAAAAAAAATTAGATAGACAACGGATTTACCTTTTTTAAGCACCTCAAAGTAACCTCACTCGCTTCGGCAGCGAACGCGAGCCTCCACATTAAGCCTAACCGTCTGCTATCGTTAAGTTACTTTCACGGTAAAGCTTTCTTAAGCAAACGCTTCTACGGAAAAAAGAGACGATACTTCCTGTGACGTAGGCACTCCGAGGCTGGCGATTAGGTTGAAAAATTATCACAGTATCCTACGTCTGGGTCCAGAGTATTGTTTCCCGCGACGATGACCATGCATTATCGGCGAACTCTTAATATGGCGTAGATATATATTTTTATTTAATTTTTATCACTTTTGCCTTTTTTTTTTTGTATGAACCTTCTTCCTCTGAACTAAAGATTGTATTGATACCACTTTTATGGAGTTCTGTCAGAAAACAGAAGATAAATGCATTAGAGAAGCTTCGGGCTTTACAGTCGAGTGATACCGTTAAGTTCTTGTTTTATTTGACGAACTTTTACTTCAGGAGAGGCATCTGCCAAAAATATAGATATAAATTAATTGAAGAACGTATGTGCTTTATGTGGATTTTGAAAATTCTACAGGCAGTTTTTAGTGTGGAAGGTAACAGAAAACTAATTTGATATAAAATAACAAGATATAAATCTGTGCAAACTAACTTGATATAAATCTCGACAGTTACAGACTAGGGAAGATCAAACTGAATAATACACACATTCGTATGTTGTTTTCCCAGAAATAGGGCATAGATTTAGAAAGGAACAAATGAGTACTTCCTTACAAAGATTCAGCAATTCTATGAGTAATATTGCTGTTGTGTTGGTGTTGCTTGCTGCTAAGAATAAACAATGAGATCGCATACAGCGTGTTTGCACTAATGATAGTTATTGAATTCATTAAAGAGATGCTCAATAAATGATTGCTAAATCCTTTTTCATGTGATTACAATTTGAAATGGGTATTCTGTGCTTTCATGCATGTAATAATTTTTTAATTCCTGTTCAGTAAGAAAGAATGTCATTATAAGCATAAACTGATTTACAGGAGTATATATGGTAACAAGACCGGATTATTTCTCCTAATGCAAATTTGAATATTGTTATAGGAGCAATTTGCATTGAAACAATTGTATTTCACTTCTTAATGTGTAGATTCCAACAAAACAGACTGAAGGAAGTGAAAAGGCATATTTATGAAACGAAGTCTTCACAAATATGCCTTCATTATAATTACATTTATAAAAGCCCTCACAGAAAGTACAAGCCATTTGCTAAATGAACACAGCAAATGATAAGGAATAACCAAAGAGTTAAAAAAATATATATAATTTGGCAAAGCATTTCTTTGTCATTGATTATCAAAGACCAGTTTGAGAAAAATGGACTTCAGGGAATTAACCCAGAATAATCTTCCAGAACATATGCTCACTTCTACAGATGAAAAAAGTCATGTCTGTGACATATGTGACAAGAAATTTCCATATAAGTGTTTTCTTTCAAGACATTTGCTTATTCATTCAGGTGAAAAAAACTACGATTGTCAAATATGCCACAAGAAATTTTCACAGAAGTATGAGCTTTTAAATCATTTGCTGACTCACACAGGTGAAAAGCCACACGAATGTGAAACATGCCACAAGAAATTCCTACGAAAGAGTAATCTTTCAAGACATTTGTTGAGTCATACTGGTGAAAAACGCCATGAATGTGAAACATGTTTGAGAAAATTCTTTTCCAAAATTGACCTTTCAAGACACGTGCTCACACATACAGGAGAAAAGCCTTACGAATGTGCAACCTGCAACAAAAAATTCACACGCAAGAGTGAGCTTTCGAAACATTTGCTGAACCATACAGGTGAATATATCCGTAAAAATCCCCACAAATGTAAAATGTGTCTCAAGACATTCTCACGAAAGGGTACCCTTTCTAGGCATTTGCTGATTCATACAGGTGAAAAGCCACATGGATGTGAAATATGCAGCAAGAAGTTCACAAAGAAAAGTGACCTTGTAAAGCATTCGCTCACTCATACAGGTGAAAAACCCCATGAATGTAACATCTGCAAGAAGAAATTCACACAGAGGGGCCACCTTTCAGTACATGTGTTAAGACATACAGGTAAGAAACCCCATGAATGTGAAATATGTTGCAAGAAATTTTTGGGAAAGGATAAACTTTCACTACATTTGCTGAGTCATACAGGTGAAAAACCACATGAATGTGAAATCTGTCTCAAGAAATTCTCACGGAAAAGTAATCTTTCAAAACATATGCTAACTCATACGGGTGAAAAGCCATATGAATGTGAAATCTGCAACAGGAAATTCTCAGAGAAGGGTCACCTTTCAGCACATATGCTCATACATTCAGGTGAAAAACCTCATGAATGTGGAATATGCCACAAGAAATTCACCCAAAAAAGTGCGGTTACAAGGCATTTTCTCATTCATAAAAATAAAATATCTACTGGACGTGAAATGCCCTTAGAAATCTTTGCATAAATGTAACCTTCCAGCTGTGATGCTGGAGAAATACAGTATGTATATGAAATGTGCTTCACGATATTCTATGAGAAGTATTGTTTATGCATAGTTATATGCTCACAACTGTTCAAGTGAAAAACAAGAATGTGAATTACAGTAGCCTCTCCCTTCTCTGCAGGGTATATGTTCCAAGACCCCCAGTGGATGCCTGAAACTGGTGATAGTACCGAACCCTATACATCGATAAGCCATTACAATTATGACCACCTGCCTAACAGGGATGTAGTTCTAAATAAAAAAGTGCCTTAGCACTGAACGTATTAGAAAACCTCAACCCGGGAAGAATACCCTCAAAATTTTTTTATAAAATTCTCTGAAATCTGATTTAATAATTTAACAATTTTTATTAAATTTTCATCACTAATTACTTTTATCAATTTATATTAAAATTGCACAATTTAAGCAATTTTAAATGTAAGAAAGGATGCTACATAATCTTATTATGGTTGTTGTCAGACCATCAAGCATATATATATTGTATGTGGTATTATATTTTCTTTTGAACAATATTAAGTTATTGCTATAAAAATTACTGTTTCACACGTAAGCAATAATGTTATTTGGTACTGAATGCATTGCAATAAATGTTAAATAATAGAATAATCTAATATAGTATCAAAATAATTAACTCATACTATATTGTCATAGATTGTTATTTTTATTCGCTGAATAATTCTTTCATTCGTGCACTTGGTTCATTTATTCAGAATTCTTTCTCATCTTATTTTCCAAAATGGCTGGCTGCCCATGTTATTCAATCTGGCGCGCAAACAGCATCCTTTGTTGACCTTGATGAGCTATACTTGGAATACATTGATTTAGCATTCAATTCTTCTTGATCCAAGGCTCAAATGGTTCGTTGTAAGTTCATGGTGAATATGACTTTTTACCAAAGTCAATGATTATAATTTATGAGATGAAGTGTATCTCGTAAAATCATGTAACAACAATTTGAAGCAAAGGAATCTTAAAAGTCATATTAAATTATTAAAAACATCTAAAAATGTTGAAAAAAGCAAACATCACATCCCGCCCCCATATGTTACCAGACTAGTTTCAACAGCATATCATCCGCTGTCATCTTCAGTGGTAATATATGCCGATTTTGCGGCCTTCTGTACAAATTGTTGTTACATGATTTTACGAGATAGACTTCGTTTCATAAATTCTAATCATTGATTTTGGTAAAAAGTCTTATATTCACTTTGAACTTATAATGAACCATTTGAGCCTTGGATCAAGAAGAATTGAATGCTAAATCAACGTATTCTGAGTATGGCTCGTCAAGGTCAACAAAAGATGCCATTTGCGCACCAGATCAAATGACACGGGCAGTCGGCCATTTTGAGAAATAAGACGAGAAAGAATTCTGAATAAATGAACCAAGTGTGCGAATGAAAGAATTAGTCAGCGAATAAAAATAACAACCTATGACAATATAGTACGAGTTAATTATTTTGATACTATATTAGATTATTCAATTATTTAACATTTATAGCAATGCATCCAGTACCAAATGACATTATTGCTTACAACGTGTGAAACAGTAATTTTTATAGCAATAACTTAATATTGTTTGAAAGAAAAAGGATCTTACATTGTAGTCATATGCTAAGAATACACAATTTTTATTTAAATACTGCTTTGTCATTCTACACAATTCTAAAATTCATGTGAATAATACATAGTAGTCATATTGAAGAAATGCAACTAACAGAGTTATATCAACTCGGTGTAAGTATTGCACAGTTTTTCCTAAGATTATAAGGTGGTTGCACAATTTTTCTTTTGGGTTGCCCATAAGGAAGCAGAGAGTCGGATCAGTTCATAATTTTTATTAGAGCCGATATCGAGCAGTTTAGTAGAAATGCTCTTCACTACCGTTGTTTTTCTCTTGGGGCAGTGCAATCTTAACTCCATGGAGTATTCACCACCTATAACTTTATTTTAACTGTTGTCAAGAAAAAAAAAAAGAGTTCACATTGACTTTGTACTCTCAAACCCTTAGGATCCGTGAAACCCCTACTGCATGATCAGACTGTATTGTTTCATCCATACAGTGTTTTTTGTTTTTTCTTTACCATCACGAGCAACTCGTATAGCTATAAGCAGTCGCCCGTCCCCAATTTCGCGCAATTGGTTTCTGGTAAGTGACAGATCTAGTGCTGGCCAATCGCATCACCCATGCCTCTTTCTAGACTCGAGCCAGGGATCCGGCTAGAACCAATAATCAGACGCCAGCACCTCAGACCACTCGATAGCCGAGGCAGGCATCTCTGTAGTATAAACATTAGCTTAAGATATGAGTATGCGTATATACAGAACACAGATTTCCTTGTTTTTGCATACATGATCATCTACAAAAATTCCTTAGCCCAGCTTCTCTTATTATCTAACCCTGAAAAGTGGCTTAGCACCGTTAGGCCCCTCCTACATCACTGCTGCCTAATAAGCTGTTGGAACCCCCTTTAGCCCCCAAAACAGCATCCACTCGGCAAGGCATCTATTCAATGTGGTAATAGGTATCCTGGGGTATCTGGTACCATAATATCAACAGCAGGTCCACCAGTTTCTGTACATTTCGAGGTTGTGGGGATTTAGCGTGAACCTGCTTTTTTGAGTCGAACCACGAATGTTCAATTAGGTTCATGTCAGGTAAATTTGGAGGCCAGGGCATTAACAGAAAGTCACCAGCATTTTCCTTGAACCACTCCATGTGAGGGTTTCCACCTGCAAATAAAATGTTGGTTTCGGAAAATCATCTGCTTGAATTTTTCATGAATTGTTCAACCACTTCTAAATGACCAAGAGATCTGAAAATTGGCATGCTACTAAATCTCAAGGTCCGGCCGGGTACCTAGAAAAGTCCAAAAAATTCGAAAGGGTGGCTTAGCTTTACTATTCAAAATGCTGGTAGGTCTTAAGGTCTAGATATCGAGAAAAGTCTGTAAACAAAAGAAACAAACAAAGAAAAATCAAAAGGGCAGCTTTGGAATAGTTCTGCTTGAGTTTTGTTCCACTTCTACACCTAGCAAAGTTTGAAAACCAAAAAATTCAAAAGGATGGCTTAGCTTTACTCTTCAAAATGCTGTTAGGTTTGAAGATAGTTATGCCAGAAACATTGAAAAGCTGTAAAAATTCCACGAAATTTTGATTTAAAATTAAAGGGGTGCCAAAGCATGCTGTTTTATGTCAAACCATATTCATTGACGTCATGACCCCTAAATCGTAAAACAGTTGCAGATCTGAAAGAAATTTTCTTCCCCCTCCTTTAATTTTATGTGAAAAAATGATTTTATAGATTCACTGTTCAGAGAATGGGCACAATTGCTAGTTAATTACTGAAATTATTACATGATGGGAAAAGATACTTCAAGGTAATACTGAGGAATTCATGTACATGATGACTGCTGTTGGCAAATGTGCTATATGTAAATAAGAAGGTTTAATACCAAAATTAAGAAGTACAGGGTGTCCGAGAATTATTGGACACATTACAAAATTATGTAAAAAACAAAAAAAAACTATGAGCATTGTCTGTTTTTCTATGTCACGTGTTACTAACACGGTTTCTATATTTTTGTTTTGCATAATTGTTATTCCCAGAATCCGATAGATGGCGCTAGGTGTGGTCTGATGAGGAATGTATGATAAATGCGCAATCAGTAGTCATGTCATCCGTACAGCAGAAGGCGATGTGTGTGTTATGGCTTGCGGAATTAAAGTCTGTCATTAAAGTTAAAAGACGGTATCGTTTAGAGTATGGTTGTAATCCTCCATCAACGAATTCAACTAAGCGGTGGATGAAACAGTTTAAAGAAACTGACAGTGTGAAACATTGTGGAAGAGCCGGTAGGCCGAGCATTAGCGGTGAGACAGTTGACCAAGTTAATGAAACTTTCCGATGAAGCCCCAGGAAATCCGTTCGTAAAGCAAGCAGAGAACTGTGCATTCTGAAATCAACAGTTCACAATATCTTGCACAAGAAATTAAAGTTTGATGCTTATAAAATTCAAATAGTGCAAAAGATGCATGTAAATTATCACACTCTGCGATGCCGCCCCGGTGGCGCAGTGGTCTAAGGCGCTGGTCTCTGATCATTCATCCGTAAGGGGTCCGGGTTCGAATCCCGGTCAGGCATGGATGTTGTCTTTGTCTTACGGCACTGGCTCTCTCCCTTCCCTGGAACCAGTGACCCTAAATTAGGGACGGGCGACTGCTTATAGCCCATTGAGTTGCTCACGGTGGTCGTTAAACCTCCAATAAAAAAAACACAAAAAAAACACTCTGCGATACGATTTTGCTGTGGATATGCTGAATCGAGTGGAAAACGACGAAAACTTTCTCGGTGCTGTAATTTTTAGTAATGAATCCATGTTTCATGTATCAGGTATTGTGAATCATCACAACTGTAGAATATGGGGCAGTGAACCGCCTCATGCTGCTATTGAACTGGAACGTGATTCTCCAAAAGTTAATGTGTGGTGCGCCCTATCAAAGAGAGAAGTCATTGGCCCTTTCTTCTGCGTTTTGTAAGAAACAGTGCTAGTGTGACTCACTTTGACTGACCGTGCACATTGAACTTTTTGTTTTTAAAGATATTTCAAAAATCAGTTTTGCGGCTAAAAGGAAATCAAAGGATATTAAGTTTGGTACTTTAAATATCTCATATACTTCATATTTTTACCGATAAGG
The DNA here is from genome assembly GCA_039090855.1 of Macrothele yani. Classification (NCBI taxonomy): domain Eukaryota; kingdom Metazoa; phylum Arthropoda; class Arachnida; order Araneae; family Macrothelidae; genus Macrothele; species Macrothele yani. The sequence goes on along the minus strand of CM077009.1, from coordinate 129,033,281 downwards.
GCTGTCGAAAATTCAAAAAATTAAAGTTCCATTGGAAAGAAACTATTCAACTTAGAGGGAAAAATAATTTTTGTGCCTCTCAGGGTAGGCTTAACTGAACAGTTAAACTTTGCGCTATGAAGAGGCCATTTCTGTTACAGCAAAAGTTATTTTTGGTTTGATATGTTGGGCAAAACTGCAGTTACTTGGCAAATTTAATGCTAAGGGTGCTGAAAATTATTTTTTTCTAAATTTATCAGTACATTGCATATAATTGCCATAAAATTGAAATGCGTTTCAATTTCAAAACGTTCTCTTTCCATTGCTTCAGCTTTGAAAAATCATCTTGTTTTTACATTATGAGCAAATCAGTAGGCAACAAGCATGGCATCAAGCAAAAGTAAATATTTAAAGACATTGACAACCGGAAAAGTCCTCCACATTAGAAAATTCGGGTAAAATGCAATTCGTGCACAGTACTTTGCTTGAAAGGGTGGAGGACTTTTCGTAGAGGAGTGTTTTTCTGTGGCAAACAATTCCCAAAATCGAAGAGATTAAGCTGTTCATTGGCATAGACAAATGACATGGAGCTAGAAAGTTGGACAGTAAGAATTTCATCAGTCAGTGCAGAAAAGTGAGAATGTTTCTTGGAAGCATTTTTCTTATTATTTTCATCAGAAAATTGAAAAGGTCTGCATTTTTTTATTCTGTTAAAAAGTGTGTGAGATTTTTTTATTCCTGCTTTGCAGTTAACAGAAGCATAAGAATTAAATGCAGAAGATCTAGTTTGAAAATGGAAAAGTAGAAACCACAGCTTTTTGAGTAAGAGTATCATTGAAACTTAAAAATATTGCTTTTTCAAAAGTTAGTTTTATGTCGATTTAAGGAATAGAAAAGGTGATAATTATCAATATTAAACCAGGAGAGACAATAGAAATTTCTTTTAACACTATTAAATAAGAAAAAGATAGTGTGGTATTCTCGGATTTCTTTATTTTTTCAGCCTAAATATTAACTCTTTTGGTTTAGGGGGATTAGGGATGAGAAAGAACTTGATTACCCTACCCAAATGGAGAAAACAATTAACAGCAAACATCCCCAATCATCAGGACAGTATTTGCAAGAACTCATAGCAACTGAAAAAGAAAAGGGTAAAGGTTCCAGCTCAGATGTTTTCCTTTGGCTGGAAGTAGTATGAAAGTAATTTATATAACAGCAGGCCAGTTAAGCATTTGCCTTAAACAATGAGAAATGTAAGAAGTGGAAATCCTTCCTCCACCTACCACTAAAAGGAAGGCTAAATTACTTTCACTGTTCCTTTCAAAACAAGTACATCGATAAGAACACAAAAATTTGAGTATCAACAAAGCAAGAAAAAAATATATGTTACTAATATCAGAAAATGAATTATCAATTGACAATACAACAGAATGATCCTTTAAAGATTAATTTGTTTTGGTCCACGAAAGCCAAACAAAACTGGCAATCCGATTATACGTTTTCAGGGTCCCTCAAGCTCTGCGGCCCTAGGCGTGCGCCTAATCGGAAATCCGCCTCTCGGGGTCTACAGATATCATGTTTACAAAACTATCACGGCTTTACCTCATACATGCAGAACTCTTCATATCTATTATTTATTGCAGTGCCGTATTCACACTCAATAAACTAATTTTAAAAGCTCCTCCTGCATATAATTTGAAAGAATAACCCAGCACTTTATCTCATCTAATTTTCTAAGCACTTCTATGCCTCAGTAAACACTGTGTGTTCTTATGAAGCAAATGAGCAATTAATACATCACTCCCTCTAACTGATACATGCATACAGAAATCCTTTTCTTACCTTAATTTTTCTTTGACTACAGACCTGTGTGAACTGTTCTTTTTTTTTTTTTTTTTTTCTTTGCTAAAAAAGTTGACTATATAAACATTCTTTCAAATTATCTTGTACAACATCAAAAAGGAGAACATAGCACAGGAACTGAAATAATAGTAAACAAGCTTTGTTTTTCTTCCTGAAATTATGATTTAGTAAAGTGCTAGTTTTAATATGAACTGAATGTCAACAAACTGTTCTGTAATCAAGTGGTGTTTTTATCCACTCAGCACGGAATACGGCGATCCCCATGAGTGTAACTTTTACCAATGAGATTGTAGGTGTAGGGTGTTTCTCTCGATAGCCAATCTGAGAATATGCTGAGTTATTTTCAATCGTGCACCTTGTATGCAATGATTGTGTAGCAACATTTGACAAAATTCACTTCACCAAGCTGTTAACGATTGGCACCTGGTATTCAACGATTGTATGCTGTAAGCAAGCACAGAATAGCTGTGTGTATCACAACCGTAGCGAAGTGAATTGGTAAAAATACAGAAAATTCACTTCACCCTGCTGTGGTCGAATAAAATGAGAATTGTGTGACACTTTGAAATTAACACATCTTCCATTTGAAATTGTTCTGGTTGTTATACAACACAAAATTCCCTTCACCCAGCTGTGATCGAATAAATGAGAATTGCATGACCACCGGACACTTTGGCATGAGCACACCTTCCATTTGAGATTGTTCTGTTAACACATTGACACCTTGACATTGTGCAGTGGCTCAGCATTACTTGATAACCATGTCGCATGCAAAGACCTTTAACGTACTTAAGGCTGGTTTACACTGGGCAAGTTGGCTTGAACAAGTAGCTTTCAAGTCAGCTTGAAAGGGGAAACTTGAAAGCGGAGTCCGTTTACACTGTTCAACTGTTTGCTTCAAGAATCAAGTGTGGTGCAGAATTTTAATGTAAACAACATGGCGGATCAACACGTTGGAAAGGCTGGCGTAGGTATTAAAGCTGAAGAACTAAATGACGAATTGCATGCTGTTTGTACCTCAAAAGAAGACGTGAGTGCGAAATTAGATTTCTCGATGGGAACTGCTCGGAACGTTATAATGTGAGATCGTGCTATCCAGAATAGCAGAGAAATCGTTTACGACGTATCGGAAGTAAAATTAGAGGAACTCTTGAATCGGGTGCGGCCAAATATACAGAAGGCGAACATATGTCCCCACTTCTTCCTGCAGGAATGAAATAAAGAGGTAACATTACATTACCTAGCTACAAGAGATGATTTTTCGTCTCTCATGTATTTATATAGAATGCACAGAGCTATCATCTCAAAGTTGTCAAAAGTTTGCAGAGTATATATGATGCATTAGTACATCACGCACAACATGTAGAAATATGATCTTGCAAAATATTGTTCACAGTATTAGAAAATAATTTTTTACGTTTCTATTTATTGGACCACAAGAATATATAAATCAGTGGATCACAAAAACGCCACTTTCCGTAAAGAAAAAAAAAAAAAAAATACAGGTTGTAAGTCGAAAACTGTCGTATCTCATGTCAGTACATATTTTTTTTTCTACAACAGAAAGTGCATACACATGCTCACAAATACTAAAACACAAATCGATGCAAAGTGGATTATTTTTTTTAATTATGCAAACTTAAAATAACTGGAGTGCATCAGTAAAGCCAAGGGTGAAGTTCATGTTTAAAACCGGCTGAATGGCAGTTTCCAACAAATAACAAGGTGATGCATGCATGCTGCATTACTATTCACCTAAAAAAATTTTGTTGACACTAGAAAAAAAAAATAATAATAATAATGTAACATTTTTTTACGTTATTTTTTCAGGGAGAACCATTTAATGGTGGTTTTAATTGCTGTAACTTTTTACATGTTATGTTTCCTTTGAGTGGAAAGCAATTTCTTGGTTGGAAGTTATTAATACTCGCTGCGAAAATATATTGCGGTAATCGAATGTGATTCAAGGAAAAATCTTTCACATACCTCTCGGTTGTAGGTGGTTGATGTTCTAATCCTTGCACTGTTGTTTGCATCAGGTTCTTGGGTGTAGGCTTTTTTGACTAACTTCAAAAAGTCTGCACGTTTCTTGGGTAGGATATACTTTTTTAGTTGAACTATGGGAGGCACATGGAGACAAAGGAGGTGTGAAAATTACGTTAGAACTCTTGAAAAACGAAAAAATGAATCACTGGTAAAAATATTCGTATGAGGAATTGCAATCACCAAAAAACTTTGTCAGACCTCTTGGATGTATTGTCCGATGCATTTCGGCAGATCTGTCTGCCATCTTCTGGGACTTATACGTTCTCTCTGCAGTTTATGTTGAATATGCAACGTGCTCAGTTTGGGAATCTTTGTGACATCATTGGATGTGTTGCATTGCCATTCCAGTGATTTGAAGAATCAGGATTATTTTTAAAAATTTTTAATGTCTGCGTGTTTGCATTGTTCTGTTCTGTTTGCCTTCCCATTTTTTGTTCACTTCTTCTATCAGTATCTTCCATGAAATTGGCATTTCTACTCCACTACTAATTTTGCAGTTTTTTTTTTCAATTACAATTGCTTCGGCAAAACAGATGGTCTTTTCGGTTGGTTGTTTGCAGATAATTTCGATATTTTCAAATTCTGGTATTGTGTTATTTTTTATGAAATATTGTACAAGTGCTGTTTTTTCCTTTTTTTTTTCCTGTTCTTCATATGTTGTGCCAATCTTATTTTTAATTTGTTTCTTGTGCTTTCTATGTATTTCACTCTATTGTTGTTGTTGGTTGTCTTAATTGGAATGCTATATACTCCTGCACTGTTCAATAGTTTTGTTTTTTCTCTGTTATTGATTATTATATTCTTGTAGTCTTTTACTGAAATTCCACCGATATTTTATATGCTTTTGGATGGTATGAGTTTGCAGGTATAAGTATTGGCACGTAGGTAGGTTTTCTATACACATGGTATTTGCAGGATGTTTGAGTTTTTATTATTGTAATATCTAAGAAATTAATTGTATTTTCATTTTCTGATTCCATTCTAACCGAGAAATTGCTTTCCACTCAAATGAAACATAACATGTAAAAAGTTACAGCAGTTAAAACCACCATTAAATGGTTCTACCTGAAAAAATAACGTATGGAAAACATGTTTTTTTTTAAATCTCGATACATCGAGAAATACGTGCATATTATAGTATGTAACTGATACAAATCCGTTTGCAGACTAACAAACAGCTCATTTTTTGGGAATCTTACAACAAATAGAAAAATGAATGAACAACAGAAGTACAACTTATTTAGTAGATTGAGAACAAAATTACAAAGAGAAGAAAATCAACTCTATTTTTTAGTGAATTGCAGAGATATGAGCGTTATTCCGAAATATTTGAAAATAACAAATAGATCTCCAAGCAAACATGACCAAAGGATTATAACAAACAGCAATTTAAAAAGATTAAGAGCAAAAATTAAGAATAAAAGAAATACTATATATAGATTACAGGCCAAATGCTATTCTTGGTACTTCATACTACAAGATAACATCGAAAATACGACAACAACAACAACAAAGGAAAACGAAATGATGTGTAACCTTTTTCCACAGACTTGAAAAACAAGAGATAAGAGATTCAAAAAGTTTATTTCCCAAATCAGAGAAATTATTAGAAGAAAAAAGCAAAAAAGAAGCAAAACAAAAATTTTCATGTACCCCAACCAGAATATATAAACAATTCATCTGAAGAATTAACACCAATCGAACAAAGGGCACTAAATAGAGGCATTAAATTTGCTCCTCCAGCAATGTTAGAAACCACAGAAAAATACATACCACAATTAGAACAAATTGTGTCAAATTTCGAGACCTTGAAGCAAAACTCCATCAGATTTAAACTAATGGATTCAATTAAAAGATAAGGCTTCATCTTCTAAGGATTCTGGTGATAATATGTATAAATATGAAAGAAAAGAACTGTTAGCTTTAAGAAACAACCCCAACTTAAAAATTGTTGAAGCAGATAAGACCAAACAAGTACATATCCTAGATAATACAGCTTATAATGATAAAATGATATCCAAAGAGATCCAACAAATAAACTTTTGACAAAATTATCACAATTAAAAAAATCAGTTGTTTAGCTCCAAGACTGACTTCAGTTTATCCACCAATTCAACCAGGTATCCCAAAGATCTTCGGAAAGCTAAAAACCCACAAACCAGAAGAACCAGTACGTGTCATAGTTTCCAAAACTAATGCTCCACTAATCAACCTAGAAAAGTATTTATATAAAATACTTGCACCAATATGTATGGAAAATAATTATACCTTACATAGTTCATTTGACTTAATAAATAAAATAAAGACAATCCAATTTGACTCCAACCCACCAATCATGACCAGCTTGGATGTTGTTTCGATGTTTCCGAGCATTCCTGTCTTGACAGCTATTGACATCATAGCAGAAAGACTTTACAACAACAATACTTTCCAAAAATTGGAAGTTAAAGAAATAATAGACCTATTAACATATATATATCAGAACTTCTTTCAATATAACAGTAGAATATACAGACAGAAGTTCGGAGCAGCAATGGGCTCCCCACTATCTTCATTATTTGCAGAGGTCATATAACAGAAAATAGAAGAAGTCCTTAACAAATATAAAGACAAAGTGCTTTTCTACGAAAGATACGTCGACAACACACTACTCTTTTGGAATGCCAATTCTTTAGAATTAGACAAGCTGAAAAAAGATTTCTGTGAAAAATATCCAAGTATCAACTTTATAATGGAATCAGAAAATGAAAATACAATTAATTTCTTAGATATTACAATAATAAAAACTCAAACATCCTGCAAATACCATGTGTATACAAAATCCACCTACCTGCCAATACTTATACCTGCAAACTCATACCATCCAAAAGCATATAAAATATTGGCAATCAGAAGTTTAGTGCATAGAGCCTTCACACATTCCAGCAATAACTTTTTCAAGGAAAAAGAACGTCAATGGATAATAATAACAACAGCCAAAAAATTTGGATATACAACCTCAGATGTCAAAAAAGTAATTTACATGTATAAACATCCTAAAAATAAAACCAAGCAAAATATAAAATAATGTGGTAAATTTCAATACATAAAACATGTTACAAATGTAATAAAAAAGGAATACAAAAAACAACATATTGAAATTTCAGTAAAAGAATACAAAAACAACACGTTGGAATTTAAGTAAAAGACTACAAGAATATAATAACAGAGAAAAAACAAAACTATTGAACAGTGCAGGAGTATATAGCATTCCAATTAAGCCAACCAGCAACAACAATAGAGTGAAATACATAGGAAGCACAAGAAACAAATTAAAAGTAAGATTGGCACAACATATGAAGAACTGGGGAAAAAAAGGAGGAAAAAACATTTGTACAATATTGCATAAAAAATAACAAAATACCAGACTTTGAAAATATCGAAATTATCTGCAAACAACCAACCGAAAAGACCATCCGTTTCGTCGAAGCAATCGTAATTGCCCCCCCCCCCCAAAAAAAAAAAACTGCAACATTAGTAGTGGAGTAGAAATGCCAATTCCATGGAAGATACTGATAGAAGAAGAGAACAAAAAATAAAAAGGCAAACAGAACATAAACAATGCAGACATGCAGAGATTTAAAAAAAAAAAATCCTGATTCTTCAAATCACTAGAATGGCAACGCAACACATCCGATGACATCATCAAAGATTCCCATTTCAGTTTCAATGCTAACTTTAATTTATAATTTTTGGAGGATCTGTATGTTTGTAACTGGAAATACATTTTTTCTGGTTTATTTGTTGCCATACTACTGTCCACACATACAAGTTAGGGGGAGGGGGCAGAAACTGAAACTTCAGAGTACTTTTCATTCCCTTTCGTTCCAGACAGTTAACAAGATCAATATTCTTTCACATAGTAAACTCTCAAGAAACTACTGGACATAGAAGGGATACATTAATGCTAAATACCTATGAAGACTAAAGGACAATGCAGCTATCTATACTGAAAACTAACCTTCTTGTCACTCCACGGAAATGAAGATATTTAACACACACACGTGAGTGGTCAGTATAGATAACTTCATTGTCCTTTAGTCTTCATAGGTATTTAGTGTTACTGCTATACAATTTAAAAATAGTTATAACCTGTGAGATTTTTTTTTTATTGGAATTTTAATGACCACAATGAGCAGTCTCCCATCCCTAAGTTACCAGTGAGATGAGGTTAAGCCGCCCCGGTGGCGCAGTGGTCTAAGGCGCTGGCCTCTGATCATTCGTCCGTAAGGGGTCCGAGTTCGAATCCCGGTCAGGCATGGATGTTGTGTTTGTCTTACGGTACTGGCTCTCTCCCTTCCCTGGAACCAGTGACCCTAAATTAGGGACGGGCGACTGCTTATAGCCCATTGAGTTGCTCACGGTGGTCGTTAAACCTCCAATAAAAAAAAAAAGATGATGAGGTTAAGCTTTTCTCATTGAAGTTTATAGTAAAACATTATACTTTAATGGTTTTAAATTACCTATGTAACAAATGTCAACTCAGAATAAAATGCTATGGCATTACATCCATTTATTTCCATTAAATCCTAATTTAGTTGTTTTTCCAAGCCAAAGAAGAAAGTCTTGTTTCCCTCAACCAGTGTGTTGCTGCAAATTTGAGGAAATCTCACAACACAAAGGCATATTTAGCCTGCTAACCCCCTCCCCCTTACAAAGTTAATTAAAGATAAGACATTCAAAGGTTATAAAAATAATAGTGATAGAAAAACAGCCCTAAATTATCCCAAAATTTTAAGTGCACATCATTAGTATCTAATAAAGCTAAATGTTCAACAAATGAGATGCATTACAATATGGTTGTCACTGTTGCCTTGATTCCAAATTAGCATTACACTGGACAGATGTAATACAATTCCAGCATAACCAGTTTTTTCCTTCCACAGGCTCATTTTTCATACTTAAAAAAGTTCATATGCTACACACATACAGCACATGGATTTGTACTCTCGGTCAAACACAAAATGGAATTTATTTAAAGAAAATTGTGGGCACTACATGGAATGTCCTAAAGAACCTGGCGAAAAAATAAACAGACACATATTGCATAGTTAAAAAGCAACACTTTATACCATGGTAATGATATAGACATAAGACTCCCTGAGAAATTTCAAGTGGAGTTGTAATATCTAAGGGAAGTGAAACTTTATATTCATGCACTTATATTTCAGATCTGAATCTGATTTGCAAAATGAAAAGGAAAGAAAAGTTAACCATTCTCTGAATACCATTGACATCTAAGGACAAGGGGTGTATTTCCTATTTAAACAGGTTTTAACCCATGTATTTTCTTTAAAAAAAAATCTTAAAAACGTAAAGGCCATCACAAACATGCACAATACAGGGCACACATGAATCTGGTATCCATAAATCAACATGAACTTTGATTTAACAGTTACATTAAAAAAATATTTATTAGTATCACACTATGAGATGATTTATGATGTAACTGGATGAAAACATTCCAACTTATGTTCTGCAGTTCTTTCACTGATGAGATATGGTTACATATTATCCACACTTGAAGAATCCTTTGCAATGACAATCTCCTTAGATGTGCTCTGCTGCAGTGTTATCTAATGCATCAATTTGCATCAAGTTACCTAATGCGTCAAACTCATCTTCTCTAGAGATCTGACACATTTCCTGTGTAATTTATCTATTACAGTTTCAATATGTGATGTTGAACTTCTTTTCCTTTTAGTTATTTTGTTCCAAGAAGGCTTTGTGGGTGATGTTGCTTCTGCAACTTCTTCAGAGGCCTCTGACACAAAAGCACTGGCACAAACTTGAGAAGGCACATAATCTTCATCACTGTATATGTTGGTATTTAATAGCTAAATACAGTAAAACAACAAATTTGAAATGATACAATCGTAATGATTAAATGAAAATGCCATAACTTCATTTCAGCCAAGTGGTTAAATTAAAGAAAGTAATCAAAACTGAAATGAGACAAATGTACATTAGTTTGCTTATTTAGGAATAAAAATGGTAAACTGATGTATGGCACATTTTATGGACAGGGTCTGTTAATGAGACATGCAGTTCTGATAATTTAATACACAAAATTCTTTATCACAATACACAATTTGTGCATGCCTCTCCCTCCCATAACACCCCACCTAATTTTTGTAATGAAAATCAGTATTAACATGTGAAATACAAATAGCTCTAAAATAATAATCTTATCATAACAGATTATGAGAAGTTCAATGATATGAAAAGAAACTGAAGGAAATTAATTCCCTTCACCCTTAGAATAATTTGTGTTATTCAGCTCTATTGTTTGTAATCAGCTGCTAGTATCACATTCACATATGTTGAAACCAAGGCATAGGTGGTATTTGAAGTCATAATGAATGATGTAAGCATGTATTTTCTTTGACATTTCAAAAATCACAAATCCATATGAAGTCTGAAGTTTTCAATTTCTTCTTCATAGACCACTGGAGTTATACATTTTCACATGTGTATGTAATACATCAAGCAATTACACAATAAATATTCAGAACATCTTTTTCTTTTCAGAAGTACTGCAAAATTTATGCATTGTTAAATGCATATATCAGACAATATTTCATTTTGGCAGAATTTTAAAAGTAGAAACCACGTATGATGATGACATTCTAAGAAGAAAATGGGGAAAACAAGATTAACATTAGCAAAATATGATAAACATATTACTGATACGTTTTTCTAGTTATATACAGTTTTACTGACACATGTTTCAATAGATTCTCTGAAAATTTCCAAATCTTTTTCTTCCGTTGTAAAGAAATATTTGAAACGCCCAATCTTTGAATGAAAATTTAGAAACAAAAAGTAGCATGCACATCTTTCAAAGCAGAATATTCTACCCTATGAAATTTGTTGTAATATTTGGCATAAAATGCACAAATTTGCTTGCCTAGTGTGATCTTGATAAAATAGTGTAGGTTCGGTTGACCTGTGTGACCTTGTGTAGTTCTTGCGGTATTTTAAACTCTAAAATTATTACTGTATTACAAAATTAGAAAGACTTAGCTCCCAAGTCCCAGTCAGACTTAGCCAATGCCAGAAATTCTGCATGAGCAGTGGATTCAAATATTTACTTTTTGTTCTACAGATATATAACTATTCAGGAAAGAATGTAGAAAAACATTCAAAATGAAAGTATAAAAAGTACTACATAGCTATTGACTATCACAGAATGGAATGCACTATGTGATGTACCGCAAATCACAATGGAAAATTTCACTGTGCCACCTTGGAGAACCATTATTTACTTGGTAAGCAACAACTGTTCCCTGTAAGTAAAAATATTATACACTCTTTGTAATAATATCATTAACCAGTAATATAGGCACGAAAAAAACAACAACTTAAGATATACTTATACTTGCTGCGCATTTATTCATTCGTATTAGTCCTTAATATATACATTCCAAACAAATTTCACAAATTCAGAATGTGCGATAACCACAGTATTTGTTGAATTACTACAATTCTCTTTAAGTGTGAGAAAACAGCAACAGTGGGGAGTTGCTTTCACAGCAACAAAAGTTCACCATCAGTAAGGTAATCAGTGGAGTCAGAAGGCAATAACTGCCATTAATGAATAAAGAGTTGTCTTGGTGGGCAGCGAATGATCTCTTGTCCATAATGGATCAAATGGTGGGAATTATACAATGAAGTATTTTAATTTACTTTTATGCACTGCCCAGCAATGAGGAAAAATATCACATTTTGACTTAGCTCAATATTCTATGATCTCATCATGCCAACCTTGCACTCCTTGTGGTTGTATTGAAGCGGCATGCATATGGTGTCAATATTAAATCTGTTTGGCCTAATGCAGTTCAAAACAGTTGGATCAAAATAGTTTAGGAATCAATAATGGAAATTGGAGATAAGGCACGGGGGGGGGGGATTACAACTACTATTAAGAATTACTGCCTGTAGAAGTGACTTTGGGAAGCTATTCGTATTACATTAACAGAAAACCAAAGACTGAATAACCAGCCAACAGGGTTTCAAACCCTCAGAGGAAAGTCAACAACCCACACTCACGCGTGGTGATACTAATTTGCCAATTGTACCAAAATGGTGGTTATACATAAACAAATTATTAGAGACCACTCTGATGTAGCAATACGTAAATGGTTTCTCATTAGCATTACAAAACTTTTAGAACTTTTAGGAAGTATTTTTTTTTTAATTGGGGTTTAACGATGACTGTGAGCAAATCAGTGGGCTATAAGCAGTTGCTCATCCCTAATTTAGGGGCATTGGTTGCAGGGATTAAGGGAGAGAACCAGCATCCTAAGACAAATGCAACATCCAGTCCTCGTTGGGATTCGAACTCTGACCGATCTCGGATGAATGATCAGAAACCATCGCTTAGATCACTGCACCACCAGGGAGGCATTGGGAAGTATTACTACCAAATAAGATACATGCACATGGCAGATTTAGTTCTCTTGGTTTGGACATTACTAATATTATGTAGACATAGTATGGGAATCATTTGCTTCATGGTTGACATATGCTCATAATTCACAGCAGTTTGCAAAATGATTTGTTCGAGTTAGGTTTTTTTTTTTTTTTTTTTTGGGATTGTAGGTTTAACGACCACCGTGAGCAACTCAATGGGCTATAAGCAGTCGCCCGTCCCTAATTTAGGGTCACTGGTTCCAGGGAAGGGAGAGAGCCAGTGCCGTAAGACAAACACATCCATGCCTGACTGGGATTCGAACCCGGACACCTTAGGGACGAATGATCAGAGGCCATTTGAGTTGCTCACGGTGGTCGTTAAACCTCCAATCAAAAAAAAAAAAAAAAAAATACCACTGCGCCACCGGGGGCGGCCGAGTTATGTTCCATACGGTTGATATTTATATTTTCTTTTTACTTCAAACCTAAGCATTTGCCACCAATACCATCACTTAGTCATGTACCTATTATGAGCAATTAGATTCTTCGTGTGTAGATTGATTTCATGATGCATTATACACGTAGAAAAAATTGCAGTCTTTATATATACAGGTGACTCTTAATAACTCAAACTTTGATAGTTCGAGAAAAGTAAAATTTCCTGCACATGTTCTATTCACATAATGTTTTTTTGATAACTCGAATTTTTCCCATGCTCCCTTTGGATTCCACCATATGTATTGCATATCATCATCATCATCATCATTGTCAACCATTATCAATCCACTGCTGGACGAAGGTCTCTCCAAGTTTCCTCCACAACGGTCTGTCGTGTGCCAGTCTCCTCCATGTCACTCCCACATACTTTCGAATTTCATCCACCCATCTCCCATGTGGTCTTCTTCTGGGTCTTTTCCTGTCCCTTGGAATCCAATCTAAAATTTCGCCTGTCCATCGATGGTCTGTCCTTCTGGCAGTATGCCCAGCCCAGTGCCATTTCAGGGATTTAACTCTGATCATGATGTCTTCCACTCTTGTCATTTTTTGGATCCATGAGTTCCTCTTCTTATCTCTCCTGGTTACACCAAGCATGCACCTCTCCATGCTGCTTTGAGTTGTCTGCAGCCTTTGTATGTCTCTTTTAGTTTAGGTCCACGTCTCTGCACCATACGTAAGCACTGGAAGGATGCATTGATCAAACACTTTTCTTTTAAGACATAATAACATATTGCTCTTGAAAATTATGCTGTTTCTTCCAAAAGCTCTCCAGGCAAGTTTTGTACGCCGATTAATTTCTTCATCAATGTGACCCTCACTTGATATCTGCTGTCCAAGATAAACATACGTGTCTGTTATTTCCAGCTTTTCTCCATCAATCGATAAATTTTCATTTCGTGTAAAAGCATTGAACATCACTTTTGTCTTCTGAAAGTTCATTTTTAATCCCACTTCTTCATTTTTAATCCCACTTCTTTACTCTTGTCAGCAAGTTCTTGGATCATACTCTGCAGCTTTGATGTGGTAGTTGCAAAAATGACTATGCCGCCCCCGTAGCGCAGTGGTCTAAGCGATGGCCTCTGATCATTCGTCTGAAAAAGGTCCGGGTTCGAATCCCGGTGAGGCATTGATGCTGTGCTTGTCTTACGGCACTGGCTCTCTCCCTTCCCTGGAACCAGTGACCCTAAATTAGGGACGGGCGACTGCTTATAGCCCATTGAGTTGCTCACGGTGGTCGTTAAACCTCCAACAAAAAAAATGACTACGTCATTAGCAAAACGAAGGTGGGTTAGATAATCTCCTTTAATCTTTATCCCTTTGTTTTCCCAATTCAATGATTGAAAGGCATTTTCCAATGTGGCGTTAAAGAGCTTCGGAGACATGGTGTTACCTTGTCTCATTCCCTTTCCAATTTTTATGTGTGTTGTATTTTCAAACAGCCGAATCTTTGCACTTGCATTTTCATAAATGTTATTAATAATATTAATGTATGCATATTCAATACCGCAGGATTTCAGAGCCATTGTAACTGCTGATGGTTTCACCGAATCAAAGGCTTTTTCATAATCGATAAAAGCCATGCACAATGGAAGTTCGTATTCCCTCGCTCTTTCAATTAGTTCTCTCAGTACGTGGATATGATCTATTGTGCTGTAGCCACTCCTGAATCCAGCATTTTCTCTCGGTTGAACCATGTCCAGTGTTACCTTCAAACGGTGTGAAAGAACTTTAGTGAAGATTTTATAAACCACTGATAGGAGGCTGATAGGTCTGTAGTTCCTGAGATCCTCAATGTCACCTTTTTTATGTAGCAGGATCACTATAGCGTTGTTCCAATCCTCAGGAATCTTCCCTTCATTAAGGCATCGAGTGAAAATTTGGGCGAGTACTGTTTCGATTTCTCCACTTGCTTCTTGTAGGATGTCTACAGTAATTCCATCTTCTCCTGGAGCTTTTCCCCGCTTCATGTTCTTGATGGCATGTGCAACTTCTGCTGGGAGGACTGGAAGAACTCTGGTACTGGTACCTTCCGTGATGTCTGGAGTACATGCATCATCCCTTTCATTTAACTTGGAGTAGAAATCTTTCACTCTTGTCAAAATTTCGCCTCTATTTCTTGTTACAGAACCATTTTCTTTTCTCAGTGCCATAATCTGTTTTCTTCCCTTACTGAGATGTCCCTTTGCTATCTTTAGGCTTTGGTTGTTTTCAATTGCTTTGCTCACTAGTTCACAGCTGAATTTCCTTACGTCTTCAGTGATACTTTTTCGTACTGTCTTGCATAGCTCTATGTATTCCACTTTGGAAGTCACATTTTCTTTAGTTGTCCTCATCTCTCTTCTTTTTTGCATCAACATTTTGGTTTTTCCTGATAATTTGTTCACATGAAACTTGTTCTTAGACCCAGCTAATTCTGTTGCTGTTTCCATAAGAACTTTGGTTACTTTTCTGTTAACTTCAGAAATATCCACTTCTTCCGATGTTAGGCCTTCTAAAGCAGAGAATCTGTTCTTCAGTTCCAACTTAAAGGTATTGTGGTGTTTTTTAAGGTTGGTTATGTCAATACATTTTGTTTGTCTTATGAGCTTGCCACGTTCGAGTTTAGTGTTGGGGTGCATCTTACATCTCACCAATCTATGGTCACTACCTGTGTTGAACTTGTTTAGCACACTGCATTCTTCTATGACGAATTTTTTGTTACACATAATAAAATCCATTTCACTTGTCATCCCATTTGGATGTCTCCATGTCCATTTCCTGTGCGTCTTTTTCTTGAAGAAGGAGTTCAAGATGAAAAACCCTTCTGCCTCTCCAAACTCGATAAGAGTATTTCCACGCTGGTTTCTGTTGCCGTAACCGAATTTACCTACTGAAGTTTCATTCTGTTGCCGTTGCCCTATTTTTGCATTGAAATCTCCCATAATTATCTTCAAGTGCTGCTTACCTTTATTATTTAGATGACGAATTTCCTCATAAAATTCTTCAATTTCTTCTTCAGCATGACTTGTGGTGGGTGCATAAGTTTGAATAATCTGAGCCTGGTATCTTCTCGAGAGTTTGATAACGAATCGTGCAACTCTGTCAGGGGAACTTTCAACTTCCACAACTTTATCCTTCAGTTTCTTGTTTATTATAAATCCAACACCACTAGTTCTGCCAGTATCTGTCCCACGATAGTAGAAGAGATGTCCACTTTTCAGTTCAATGAGATCTTCTCCTTTTCTCCTTACCTCACTTAGTCCGACGATGTCCCACTTGATCCTTTGTAGTTCCTCTTCCAATTCAAGAAGCCTTGAATCAGAAGATAGGGAGCATCCATTATACGTAGCCAAGGTCAGCATCAAATGGCAGCCTAGTCCAGTCCTTCGGGGATTCTTAGCACCCTCTGCCTTCATGTCGCACGGGCCGCTGCCTTGACCAGGTATATTCCAGCTGCCGGAGACTGAGGGCCAAGATGTAAGCTGTGGAGTCATTTTGGAGGGGTTTGGCCATAACTCACCACGCTGTCCAAGCGGGTTGGTGAGTGTATCCAAGCGGTTGGTGTTGCACATATAAACACATAATTCTGATCGAAAAAAGTTACAAAATATGACATTTCCACATACCAGAAGAAAATGTGTGTTAGAATTTTTTTAGAAAGAATGTATCATGCAGAATCATTTTTTTCTTTACATGGTCTCCTGAGAATGCTTGAAAATTTAAAAGGCTGCTGTGGTATTTCTTTTTGTACACCATTATCAGAATGCTGGAACATGTTCTTCAGAAACGTTAAGAGTTCTGATATAGCAACCACCCAATTCATATGACAATTGAAAAAAAAAAAGAACAATTAAAACCTGTTTAAAGGGGAAAATACCAGTAACAGCTATTTTCTGCTACAAACCACATTTATATTTCTGTTGTAGTACAAACGTGATTCATAGTAAAATGAATCGCATTTCTTGAATTAAGATATGTTATAGGTCTGCTATCACTTAGCTGCCTTCTAAAATTGAAAACAAAATGGTTGTTAATTAATAATCTTTCTATTGGGTATACATATAAACAAATGGTTAATACTTTTTCTATTGGATTAATACTTATTCTATTGGGTATACATATAAACAAATGGTAAATTAATACTTTTTCTATTGGATTAATACTTATTCTATTGGGTGAAATAGAAATATTTTTATGTCAATTAATCAAGTGTAAAATAAATGAAAGCACAGGCATCTCTGACTTTAACCATTAATTCTCTGGCTTTCTTGAAATCTTCTGACCATGTCTATCCTACCTAACGTTTGAGTGCCTTGCAATGATAATGATGACAGCTAAAAAAAATAACAATCTACTGACTGATAATTTTGTTGTTGTTTTGGGATTTAACAACTGTCACAAGCACCTATATGTTTTAGATGCAGTTGTCTACCTCTTATTTAGGACAACTGGTTGCAGGGAAGGGAAAGAGCCAAATTCACAAGATAAACACATCACTCATACCTAGAACCAGGGATTTGCTCAGACAATTAATTGGAAAACATCTCAGAATTCTCATCCACCAAAGTAGTACTGTTAATTCATTTGGGCTAATTCATTGTTTTTCACATAGTTTTCAACAGTTTTGTCTCGTGATATTGTAACACTTATTTTCTGAAAAAAAACAACAAATTGTAATGCAGTCTTCTATGAAATAGGTGTGTTATCTACAAAGGTGTAATTCAAATTCATCAAAATAATTTTAAAAGCCTTAAAGTTAAAACTCTAAAAAAAAAACTGTCAATACTGTTATCATAATGAGCGATATGAATTGTGGAAGAAAACTATTTATGTATAATAACTGAACTTGAAGAACACTTAGATGTCCTTAACGACTGAAAGTTTGATCATTTTGAAATGGCTAAAAGAATTTTTTTTTCTGACAGTTTTTTACAAGCTAATATTGGGGCCAATAACTACGCCAAAATTACTACGTTAATGATATGTACAATGTCTTTTGCTAGTTCCTTTTTCAAGGAACGAAATTCTAAATAAACAAACAATAATAAAACAAATTACCAGATTTGTAACACCCTGTCGCGTGGTCGTGACAGACTAGAAAGAACGATCAGGAAATTCTTCAGACCCTAAAATAAAGCTCCATTTTAATTTTTTTTTTTTGGTTGGAGGTTTATCGACCACTGTGAGCAACTCAATGGGCTATAAGCAATCGCCCGTCCCTAATTTAGGGTCACTGGTTCCAGGGAAGGAGCCAATGCCATAAGACAAACACAACATCCATGCCTCACCGGGATTCGAAGGCGGCCCATTTTAATTCATCAGAGCTAGTTTTAGTTCTTGACTTTTGCATCTTTTTTTTGGCAGGGAGGGGGTTGGAGGTTGTTTTTTTTCTTTTTTTTTTTTTGATTGGAGGTTTAACGATCACCGTGAGCAACTCAATGGGCTATAAGCAGTCGCCCGTCCCTAATTTAGGGTCACTGGTTCCAGGGAAGGGAGAGAGCCAATGCCGTAAGACAAACACAACATCCATGCCTCAATGGGATTCGAACCCGGACCCCTTTTGGACGAATGATCAGAGGCCATCGCCTTAGACCACTGCGCCACCGGGGCGGCCCGTTCGTATTGAAGACAGTTTTGGGTCACAGCGAAGCAGACTACGATCATTTCTGTCTTCCAACTTGCTGCAAAATTTGGAAGCGATCCAAACTACTTGAGCCGCCCCGGTGGCGCAGTGGTCTAAGCGATGGCCTCTGATCATTCGTTTGAACGGGGTCCGGGTTTGAATCCCGGTGAGGTATGGATGTTGTGTTTGTCTTACGGCACTGACTCTCTCCCTTCCCTGGAACCAGTGACCCTAAATTAGGGACGGACGGCTCACGGTGGTCGTTAAACATCCAATCAAAAGAAAAAACTACTTGAATGGACCTTATCCGCGTGTCGTCATGACACGTGATTGCGGAGCATCATGGCTGAGTGTGAAATGTTATCACTGTTAGATAAGGTGACCAGATATAGGAACAATGATTTGAGGACAAAATGGCGTGGCGTCCCCAAATCGGTAGTTCATTTGGGGACACATGCGTACTCAAAATAAATATGCAAATCTTTTTGTCACAAAATTACATTGCTTCAATAAGTGTGATATTAAACATTAAAATCTGTGTTTTAAAAGGATATATCTTGTAGAATGTTGGTAATTTGTATTTACAAAGCAGAACTATGATGGCGAGAACATATTAGCAAAAGTGAAGTGCTTTACATTAGGTACATGCGCTGAATTAAAATTAGGCTGCACACCATAGTTAGCCACCCCGGTGGCGCAGTGGTTTAAGGCGCTGGCCTCTGATCATTCGTCCGTAAGGGGTCCGGGTTCGAATCCCGGTCAGGCATGGATGTTGTGTTTGTCTTACGGCACTGGCTCTCTCCCTTCCCTGGAACCAGTGATCCTAAATTAGGGACGGGCGACTGCTTATAGCCCATTGAGTTGCTCACGGTGGTCGTTAAACCTCCAATCGAAAAAAAAACAAAAAAACACCATAGTTATTGCATGGCGAATTTTTCATTTTGCCAAAAGTTTTTGGAGAAACTCAGAACAAGTACAGTCGAAATTTGACCGCGCCAGTGGTGCATTGACCTAGCTCTGGCTACTGACCATTCGCACAAGTTGGTATGGATTCGAGTCGCATGGATGTTGTGTTTGTCTTAAGGCACTGGCTCTCTCCCTTCCCTGGAACCAGTGACCCTAAATTAGGGACGGGCGACTGCTTATAGCCCATTGAGTTGCTCACGGTGGTCGTTAAACCTCCAATAAAAAAAAATGGATTCGAGTCCCGAATGAGGCACGGGTGGGTGTGTTTGTCTTGCAGCACTTGGTAGCTCCCTTCCCTAGAACGAATGTCTCCAAATTAGAGGCAGGTGACTTCTTATAGTCCTTCAAGTTCCTCGTAGTGGTCGTTAGACCCAGAAAGAAGAAGAAAAAGTCAAAATTTGTTTTCACAAGAAGCATGTTGGAAAATTAGTACAACGGAAACTACTTTTAAGAACATTTTTTACCCCTTAGAGTTCCTCGTAGTGGTCGTTAAACCCAGAAAGAAGAAAAAAAGTCAAATTTGTTTTTACAAGAAGCATGCTGAAAAATTAGTACAACGGAAACTACTTTTAAAAACATGTTTCATTGGAAATCTAAAGGGTTAATGAGGAAGTGTAAATTCGAAGACATTTGGGGTCAAACATTAAAATTTGAGGACAATTTGCGTCCCCAAAGGTTTCAGACGTTTTTGGGACAGTAAACTAAATTCGAAGACTGTCCTCGAGAATTGGGGACGTCTGGTCAGCTTACTGTTAGATTATCCGTTGTTATTGATTAATTTTGGTAATCTTTATGTTTCAGAATACGCAAATGAGCTGATTGAGATTCAGGATGGAAAAAGAGAAATTAGTTTCCTAAAGGAGCAGATGAAAGGTGAAAAAATGTTCTATGACAAGTTTGTATAGACCGTATGCAATGATGTCACGGCCGCCCCGGTGGCGCAGTGGTCTAAGCGATGGCCTCTGATCATTCGTCCGAAAGGGGTCCGGGTTCGAATCCCGGTGAGGCATTGATGTTGTGTTTGTCTTACAGCACTGGCTCTCTCCCTTCCCTGGAAATAGTGACCCTAAATTAGGGACGGGCGACTGCTTATAGCCCATTGAGTTGCTCACGGTGGTCGTTAAACCTCCAATCAAAAAAATGATGTCACGAAACCGCGGTTGGCGTCACTTTTTCGTCTGCTGCTTTCTTGCAGAACAACTAGTGTACAAGGGATATCAAAGACGCATTACATGGGATACGTAAGTGGGTTATCTGGCGATCAAAAATAGCTTTTTTCTGATAAATTAAATTTATTGGACAATTGTGGTGACCCATATGTAATTCCATACTCATTTTCCCTGAACAATATTGAGGTGTTGCCACGAATAGAGCACGGCGATATTGTTAATTATTTCGTTTATTGCACGAACGCTTTCATTCCCGAGCAAATGAAATCGTGCAAGTCATTCATAAAGAAAGGTTAATTCCAGTCTAAAGATCTTCATAAAGTTTTTGTAGATAACGCATCAGTAAATTTGTGAAATGTAAACTACACACTTTAATGTTCCTTCGTTTCCGGTCATCAATGTCAACTCTGCTGATACGTGATAACCACAAATTTTGGCGCTTCTGAATATTTTTTTATAATTCTGATCCCACTTCGTTCACTCAGATGGTAATATGTAATAGGACACATCATTATCTCTCCCACTTCGGTTACCGCAGCCGAAAATAGTATACACCACCATCTTCCTTTACGCTCCACAATTCAAATCCAAGCAGTGTTTGTACACCAGTTGATCACCAGGGCGTCTTCTAGGGTGGTTTACCTTGCTGTGACGTCATATGCATACGATCATACGATCCATTGGATGTGTTGCTTGAAAGGAGCGTTGCAACGGTCAAATCCGAAGGAAAGTAGCCTTCAAGTGCTACTTGTTCAGTTCAACTTTCCCAGTGTAAACGACGCTATAGACTGGGGACTGGGAAACCGTAATTTAATCGTGCGGCATTTAAAGTTTTTTTTTTTTTTTTTTTTTGATTGGAGGTTTAACGACTACCGTGAGCAACTCAATGGGCTATAAGCAGTCGCCCGTCCCTAATTTAGGGTCACTGGTTCCAGGGAAGGGAGAGAGACAGTGCCGTAAGACAAGCACAACATCCATGCCTGACCGGGATTCGAACCCGGACCCCTTACGGACGAATGATCAGAGGCCAGCGCCTTAGACCACTGCGCCACCGGGGCGGCCATTTAAAGTTCAGCGTTGTACGGCAAGAATCTGCCACATTTCGTTGTTTACTAAAGGTGTTCGCGTGTTTGTATCGGTTACATTCGTTTTTTTATATGCATGACCAGTAAGATTTATTATTTTTGTTTTTATAATAGTATGTGTATATTGTAAAGTATTTCAGAAAATAATGTAGCCAGACTTCATGTGCTAAAAAATTTTCAATCAAACAAAACTTTTTAATGAGCTACAAAATTTTCAATTTAAAGAATTCCCTTTTCTGAGACTTTTAATCCCCGAGATTTGAAATTGTCTAAACTCTGAATTATGTGAAGCAGGCATTTCTTTCTATCATATTTAATTTTATGTATTTTTTCTCCCGTTGTGTAGCTATTACGAAATCAGAATACTGGGAGATAAACCCAAGGTACTTAGAAAGAGGAGAGGTAGGTCCAATCGCCTTTGTTTCCGTGCCGCCGGCGAGCTGTCACCCTACGAGCTGGAATGTAATGACACAGTGGCCATAAACGACCTCTTGAGCATTCGGAGCTTTTGCTGTAGTGTCGATTACTCGCTGAATTTCTTTGCCAATTTTAGACCTGCTTTGTCGTTTCATTCATTTTATTTCTTCATTTGTTTTCAGTGTACAACTATCTCGAAAATACCTGGCTACGCTGTTGCACTTTGTCGTAATAACAGTTCAAAGGAAATTAAGTTAGATGTTGCATACCATGTTTTTCCATCGGATAGAGATTTCTTGAAGCAATGGGTAGCGACATGATGTCAAAATGATGTATTCGATGCAAAGAAAGCTCGAATGTGCCTCGAAGTAAGAGCGAGATCTTAGAAATGAATTGCTCAATTTGCCTCCCAGAAAAAAGCTGAGAAAAGATGCAGTGGCTACAAAAAATATGCCTTAGCAGATGGAGGAGCAAACTTCTGTTCGAAGTAAACGGTTTAAGATCGTAGAGGTCAGAAAAGAAATGCATTAAAGTATATCTCCAATTAAACGTCAAATCACAGGCTACAATGAAAGTGACATCATTCCTGACCAACATTTATCATACCGTCAACGTTATGTGAGAAGTGCGAATGTCTGAACAAAAATATAATGCAACTGAAAAGTGAAGATATTTCACTAGGGGAAGAATTATCAAACTTAAGAAAACAGTTGGAAATGGTAAAACAATGCTTTTGTCTGGAGAAAAAAGCCTGAAGACGGAAATTAATATTATGAAACGCAATGCAAGAATAGAAATTTGCTGAGCAACAGTGAAAGGTGGCCAGTTATCATAAATTTGCTTGACCACTGTTTCACTGAAGTGCAAATTCAAACTCTTGTGTCAAAAAAGAGACCAGCAAAATGGAATGAAGAAGATATAAGTCAAGCACTTGTTTTGCATGCTATTTCTCGAAAAGCATATCTTTTCATCAAAAATAAAATGCATGTACTGCTTCCAAGCATTTCCTCTCTGAAACGGTGGTGTGGTAAATTTGTGTTACCGATGGTTTAATTGTGCCCGTTTTAAAGGTGATGAAAATGAATGTTTTACACCTAACCGAATTCGACAAAGTTTCAGTTTTATCTTTTGCTGAAAAGGGCGTTGATTGCCGATATTGTTATGATGCTGCTGCAGATAAAGTTTTAGGACCGCATAGTAACGTTTTAGTAGTTATGCTGAGAGGCTTCTGGAAAGCTTGGAAACAACCATATACTGTTATTATCCCTTTGATAAGCAGATGGATCAAAGGCTGTTAACTGACATAATTCGAGACGTTGAGCAATCAGGTTATTTAGTGCATATTGGGGAGGGGGATATCAAGGTTTAGAGGCAGCTTGGAATAACCCCAATATTGTCTTCTTTTCCAAATCCAGTAAATGAAAATCGAAAAATATGGATGTTTGCCGATGTGCCCCATGTAATTAAGCTTTCCCGAAATCATATATTTGATCGCGGAACACGCTGTAGTGTGGAACCATCACTCACCAGATATTTGACCTTTTGTTGGAACGTAATAACTCAGAATTAAAGGAGTTTCATATAATAAAATCAATCCACACAAATGTAAGAGGTGAGACAGAGAATTAGTTTCAGCGCCCCAGATGCAATCTAAAAACGTAAGCAAAGCTGTAGATTCGACGTAATGAAATGTAGATTTACCAGCTCCAAAGAGCTAACGCAGTGTGCTTTTGGAAAAAAAAAAAAAAAAAGACATTCTGCAAAAAAGCATCGAACAGTATTCATGTCATATTCTCGTTTTTTTTTGTTTTTTTTTTATTGGAGGTTTAACGACCACCGTGAGCAACTCAATGGGCTATAAGCAGTCGCCCGTCCCTAATTTAGGGTCACTGGTTCCAGGGAAGGGAGAGAGCCAGTGCCGTAAGACAAACACAACATCCGTGCCTCACCGGGATTCGAACCCGGGCCCCTTACGGACGAATGATCAGAGGCCAGCGCCTTAGACCACTGCGCCAAACGGGCAGCCTCGTTTTTTCCCGGTATATATATATATATATATATATATATGTACACTAAAGTTCTTTCACACCGCTTGAAGGTGACACTGGACATGGCTCAACCGAGAGAACAAGTTGGATTCAGGAGTGGCTACAGCACAATACATCATATCCACGTACTGAGAGAACTAATTGAAACAGCGAGGGAATATGAACTTCCATTGTGCATGGCTTTTATCGATTATGAAAAAGCCTTTGATTCGGTGAAACCATCAGCAGTTGCAATGGCTCTGAAATCCTGCGGTATTGAAGATGCATACATTAATATTATTAATAACATCTATGAAAATGCAAGTGCAAAGATTCGGCTGTTTGAAAATACAACACACATAAAAATTGGAAAAGGAGTGAGACAAGGTGACACCATATCTCCGAAGCTCTTTAATGCCACATTGGAAAATGTCTTTCAATCACTGAACTGGGAAAACAAAGGGATAAAGATTAATGGAGATTATCTAACCCACCTTCGTTTTGCTGATGACATAGTCATTTTTGCAACTACCCCATCAGAGCTACAGAGTATGATCCAGGAACTTGCTGACAAGAGTAAAGAAGTGGGATTAAAAATGAACTTTCAGAAGACAAAAGTGATGTACAATGCTTTTACAAGAAATGAAGATTTATCGATTGATGGAGAAAAGCTGGAGATAACAGACACGTACGTTTATCTTGGACAGCAGATATCAAGTGAGGGTCACATTGGTGAAGAAATTAATCGGCGTACAAAACTTGCCTGGAGAGCTTTTGGAAGAAACAGCATAATTTTCAAGAGCAATATGCCATTATGTCTTAAAAGAAAAGTGTTTGATCAATGCATCCTTCCAGTGCTTACGTATGGTGCAGAGACGTGGACCTTAGCTAAAAGAGACATACAAAGGCTGCAGACAACTCATAGCAGCATGGAGAGGTGCATGCTTGGTGTAACCAGGAGAGATAAGAAGAGGAATGCCGCCCCGGTGGCGCAGTGGTCTAAGGCGCTGGCCTCTGATCATTCGTCCGTCTGGGGTCCGGGTTCGAATCCCGGTGAGGCATGGATGTTGTGTTTGTCTTACGGCACTGGCTCTCTCCCTTCCCTGGAACCAGTGACCCTAAATTAGGGACGGGCGACTGCTTATAGCCCATTGAGTTGCTCACGGTGGTCGTTAAACCTCCAATCAAAAAAAAAAAAAAAAAGAAGAGGAACACGTGGATCCGAAAAATGACAAGAGTGGAAGACATCATGATCAGAGTTAAATCCCTGAAATAGCAATGGGCTGGACATACTGCCAGAAGAACAGACCATCGATGGACAGCCGAAATTTTAGATTGGATTCCAAGGGACAGGAAAAGACCCAGAAGAAGACCACATGGAAGATGGGTGGATGAAATTCGAAAGTATGCGGGAGTGACATGGAGGAGACTGGCACAAGACAGACCGTTGTGGAGGAAACTTGGGGAGACCTTCGTCCAGCAGTGGATTGATAATGGTTGACAATGATGATGATGATATATATATTTCACTCTATTTTGAAAAATAGTGGGATGTTTGTACAATTTTTACTTAACAATTATTTACTCAAAACTAGCTCTGTTATTTCGATTGAAAATTCACAGAGCACACGACACTTTCTCGGTATGGCTCCGTGCGCGTTACAGCTTCGCTTATGGTCACCGTGACGTCACAACGCAGCGAAGAGAAGCGGGAAGACGGCTCGGTTACGATGGACCTACCTCTCCTCCTTCTAATTACCTTGGATAAACCTCCAATTAAAAGTTTTGTTCTCTGCAACTTCTCTTAAGAATCAACAAATGGCCACATTAAAATGATTTTTGATATTACTCAGGGTGTGAATACGAATTACATGCAACTAGATCACGCAGTTTGCAAGCAGATGAAGCCGAAATATATTTTACACGTAGGACAAGGTACGTTTCCCTTCAGTTATTTCATATCCCTCAAAATTACGATAATGATGTTTTCCTTAATCGTAAGTTAAAAGCTACAACGTCCAATTCATCCCCATTGAAAAAAAATGAATACGCAGTATTATAACAACATAAAATTCTTTCTTTCGCGCAGGTGAAAGAGCTTAATTAACGTTGTTTACATAGGAAACATGCCGTTTTACCGTACAAGCTCTGCGATCAAAATGTCGCCAGCTGCTGCCACTCATTTACACAAAAACTTCCAGTCTATCTATCGTAAAGGTCTTTTGTCACATGGGCTTACAAACTTGACGTACTGGGTTATGAAACCAAAGAATCTTGCACGTCACATAAGAATTAGCTTTCAGGGGTCACTTCCAAGGAGGTTAGAATAATACTTCTGGAGATGCCCTGGTCTCTTAACCGTGAAGTCACAAATGTGGGAATTTGCAATTGTTTACATAATATCTACGTAACTTCATCTGTTTGTATTTTGGAACTGCGTGATTTTTGGTTGCAGAAACCATGTTAATATCAAACCGGAATGATTTATACTTCTTACACGAGTAAAATTTACAATTTTAACGTTGTGTTTTGTTTAGAATTCGCACTAATGTTCGCGTATTTCAACTTAAAATAAAAATGGGAAGGAGCCTCAAAATAATAAATAATTTTATAAATTGAGCATTTTCGCACACATTGGCAAAAAATTACAATGCAAAATTGGAAATATTTGCGACGAAAGAAGGCGATTCGACCAACACAAAATGTATTGCAATAGCATTGAAAACCATCAGCTTTCCCACACTTTGACGGCCGTTGCTCGCCGTTACAGACTTTACGCAAAGTGGCACTGCTTCATTAACAAGGGCATCTCCAGATCTCTTATTCTAACCTCTTTGGTCACTTCGAAGGAAAACCCTTTATAAAGATTTTTTGTCAATTTACGTTTTTGTTCTTGTTTCTTTTTCTTTCTTTCTTTCTTTATTAATTTTTCAGTTGCCACATATTACAGTTAAAAATACAAACAATATAATCAATTACAAAAAATGTAGCAACCAGGAGGAGGAGGGAAAAGGCCGCGAGGCCTGACATGGCTCTCCCACCCCTAGTACTAAAAAGAAAAAAAAACACAAAGAACAATACAAAAGACAAGTCAGAGGCATATTGAATATAACTGAAAGTTTAAATAAATACATAAGTGTATATAGATGCAAGGTCTATCCATAAGTCGAGAAATCAATCCAGCGACCAACACAGGTTAATTTCATATTAATTCAGAGACTTTTTCATAAGGTGGTGTTTGAATTTTTTTTTAAATAGGTCAGAATTGTTAATGGATGTTATGTCACAAAGCAAAGAGTTCCAAAGTTTTGGACCCAAATAATTTATATTCATTTTAATTCTTTCTGTCCGAGGGAAATTAGGCATGAGTGTTGATCGATTCCTGATTCCATGACTATGAGTACGAATACTTAATGATATTAAGTCATGGTATAAATCATTCTTAATCCTTCTGAACGTTATTTTACCAATATTATAGTCAAATAATTGTTTTATTGTAAGAATATTATATCTATTGGGATTTACTACTGACCTAAAGATAAGATTAGGTATATAATTATTAAAAGCTTTTAGGTCTATTAATCTTATGTGTCTATTCTGTAATACCTGTATTTTTTTAAAGTTATATTGTGTTGTTTGCCCCCATGTCAGTATGCAGTAATTTATATGCGTTTGTGTTAGTGTTTAGTATAACAATATCATTATTTTAGGGGACAAATTTATCATAACCTTACTAACTATCCCAATGCTTCTAGATAATATATTAGTCAATTGTTGTCAATATGCATATTCCATTTCAAATCATTACGAATTAATACTCGCAAGTAAGAATGACTATTCACAAAATCAATTTTAGCTCCATTCAAGACCACCAAGTCACTCATAGATTGTAATATTTGTAGTTTAGAAAATATCATAGCCTTGGTCTTGTTTACATTAATAATCAATTCATTGTTATTTAACCAATTTCTCACCAACATAAGTTGTGCATTTCTTATAGATATAAGATCTACAGTATTATTACCATTGAATAAGATTGTTGCATCATCAGCAAATAAAATTAAATCATTATCTTTTACCACTGTAAAAAGATCATTAATATAGAAATTAAATAATATAGGACCTAGAATCGAACCTTGCGGCACTCCAGAAGTTATATTTCCCATTAGGGATTGCGTCATACCAATCCCAGTATTTTGCTTCCCAGCTGATAAATAACTTTTGAATAAACTATATGTAGAACCCCTAATTCCAATAGCAAATAATTTGGTTAGTAAAATATCATGGTTTAACGTATCAAAAGCCTTAGATAAATCTAAGATATTGCAATTGTTGATTGAGTTTTTATAGCATTTCGTTGAATTAAGTTATGTGTAAATGAAATTGCAAGCTCTGTTGATTTACTTGGCAAAAAGCCAAATTGATTTTTGTTTAATATGTGGCATTTTTGTAGAAAGGAAAGTTATCTAATGTAAATTAATTTTTCTAGCAATTTAGCAAATATAGTCAATTTTGCAATTGGCCGATAATTATTTTCTTCGTTTACCGAACCTTTCTTGTATTTGGAAGTGATTTTAGTTATGTTTAGAGCATCTGGGAATATGCCTGTAGTAAATATAGAATTGTAGATCAACAAAAGTGGCTCCACAATAATATGAGCCACATATTTAATAACCAATGGTGAAATTTCGTCATATAAAGGTCCATTATTGACATTAATTTGCAACAACAAGTGCAAAAGTTCAGCTCGTGTAATTTTTAGTTCCGAATTGCTGTTCTGGTTATTGCGAGTGCAGTCGAGGATTTTGAATATTATGAACTACGAATTGAAGACAGTTAACACCCGGTAGTGTTTCTTCGAATTTTAATTTTAAAAAAAATGGGAGCAGGAGAAACGGATTGCATATTTGTTTCAGTAAGTTGCGAATTAAGTTTTACGTTCTTTTCCCAAAGAGCGAAACATATCTATAATTTTTCTTTTATTTAACTTTACGCATTCATCTTATTTTTAAGTAGATTGTCTGGCGTGTGATAGTGGGAAGTTTGTAGTTGTTTTCGTAACTCTAGTTTGTTTCCTTATTACGAATTCGTCTGTGCTTCTAAATAGTTCGTTTTTCAAAAAGAATTCCCAGGTTTATGTTTGATACTAAGAACATGAAAATTTAATATATCGTGTATTAGAAATGTCTCATTAAATACACTGTTGGCCACCCAAAATGCAACATCAAGAAGGACACGAGATAGCAAAGCCAGATTTACTGGACACCTAACAACGGATACAAAGATGAAACGATTGAGCTTACAGGCCCGTGCGACTTGCGGAACACTCAGACACCAATAGTTCGTGTGGCCCCCATGGCTGGCAATAACGGCCGCTACACGCCGCGGCATCGAACGAAAGAGGCTTTTTTTTTTTTTTTTTTTTTTTTAATTGGAAGTTTAACGACCACCGTGAGCAACTCAATGGGCTATAAGCAGTCGCCCGTCCCTAATTTAGGGTCACTGGTTCCAGGGAAGGGATAGAGCCAGTGCCGCAAGACAAACACAACATCCATGCCTGACCGGGATTCGAACCCGGACCCCTTACGACGAATGATCAGAGGCCAGCGCCTTAGACCACTGCGCCACCGGGGCGGCAAAAGAGGCTTTGGATGTGGACCATGGGTATGTCAGTCCAGGCTGCTTCCACACGTTGCCACAGTTCATCAGGCGTAGCCGCGGGTGGTGCTTGCCGGGCCACTCGGTTGCCGATCAGCGACCAGACGTGTCCGATGGGCAACATATCGGGAGAAAAGGCGGGCCACGGCAGCAGTGACACCTGGTGGGCCGTGAAGAATTGTTGCACGATGCGTGCCACCTGCGGGCGCGCATTGTCCTGTTGAAACGTTGCCGCTAGCAGGTCCTGCAGATAAGGGAGACTACAGGCTCCAAAACTTCGGAGATGTAGCGGCGGCTGTTGATTTTACCGGCGATGTGTACCAGAGGGGTGCATGTGTCATATCCAATTGTGCCCCAAACCATAACGCCAGGCGACAGAGGACCGATATGACGATGCATAATGCAGGCGTCATACAGTCTCTCGCCGCCACACGTGGATCC
This sequence comes from Macrothele yani, assembly GCA_039090855.1. NCBI lineage: Eukaryota > Metazoa > Arthropoda > Arachnida > Araneae > Macrothelidae > Macrothele > Macrothele yani. The sequence continues at coordinate 129,003,076 of CM077009.1, read as the reverse complement.
GACCATCGTGGTGTTGCTGGCAGAAGCGGGATTCGTCGGAGAAGACAATATCGTGCCATTCCGTAGTCCAGGTGCGGCTTTCAACGGCACACTGCCGCCGCACTCGCCGGTGGTGTAATGTCCGTGGTAATCGGAGCAATGGGCGCCGTTCGACAAGACCCCACTCCTGCAAACGACGTCGAACGGTACGTTCTGACACAGGTTGTTGCGCAACACACCCTGACTCCTGCGCTAATATTCGTGATGTGACGGTGCGAACCGTCAATGCCCTCCACACAACATGCCGGTCCTCTCGCTCGGTGGTGTGCCGCGGCTGCGACAATCGCTCACGTCGGTCCGTCCGTCCTTCCTACACCCACCGAATCCATACTGGCCTCACTGTGGCTGGATGTCGAACGGGCGCCGATGTATCGGTACGATAAACCGCTGTCGCGATAAGCCACTATTCGTCCTCTGTTGAACTCCGAAACGTGCTTGAATGACTGCCGTATTCTGCGACGAAGCATCAGGAAGCTTCCCACGCACATTTCCGGCAACACAACACACTTCCACTACTTACACCCCGCCTTCTGGACACCCTTCTTATAGTGCTTCTCTGTGGCGTGCCGGGCGCACATGATTTGCATATGCCCTGCAATGCTAATCGTTTGCATGTCCTCTCGCGGGCGACGCATGCTTCGAATTTCAGGCCACTCGGACGCTTCCTTCTTGGTGTTGCATTTTGGATGGCCAGCAGTGTATTTCACCATGACTAAGGCCGATGTTGTCTTGCATCATTTGAAGTAAACATCGAAAGCAAAATTGTCTTGGCGTATTTATCAACCTTGATTTGTTCTTTTAAGAAATTGATTTCCCCTTCTTCGCCCTGCAGCTCTATTAATATGTCGGCGGACTTGAGGACGTTAAATATTTAAAAATTAGCCAACAGTAAGGCGGAAAGCAGCCGGGATGGATATCCATTTCGGGCGTTACATGAATAGGGTCCATGACATTCTATTTTTCTTAATCAAAATTTTGTTCTGCAAAAATTCGGAACAACTTTAGAGATGTATGTGCAAGTCATGATGTACGATCGACAGATGATTCAACTCCGTATGACCGTCGTGCTGGAAAAAAGGTCCCTTAATGTAATGACCACTAGAGAGCGTTCGAGGAAATGCGGGCCACTGGAATCTCCGTCCTCTGTGACTCGAATTGTCATGCGGTAAACACATCGAAGAAGGTATTTGTTACAGGAGGTTAGAACAAGGTAAGTAACTGAAATCTTTGCCTTTTCTATTTCTTGACCTACTTTGAAATCAGTGTAAACTGCCTTATTTCTTTTGTCGGTTGTTGGTTTTTACTGAAGCGTTCAGTATTTCGGAGTTTTTGATTTCCGTGACATGGAAAGAAAATGTTTCGTTCCGAATTGCTGTTCTGGTTATGCTAGTAGTGAGGAACATGCTTCTTCATTTAAAGCACTTAAAATGAAAAATGCTTGCTAAATGGCAGAAAGCAATCCCTGGAGCTTATCGGAAACTCAGCACTAACGATTTTGTTTGTGAGAAACCTTTCCTCTCCCATGATGTAATTAGACGCAGGAGTGAGACATTCAGTGGCCAAGTTTTATATGATGTGCCTGTCCGTGTCAGACTTAACTTCACTCTTATTCCTGTAACATTTCCTGAATGTCCAACCTACCTTTCAAAGAAGGCAGCAAAGTCATTACTTGGTAAATGTGTAGTTTAGCGTCCAGAATTATTTCGTCGGATTTCTAAAAAGTGGGACATAAATAGTATTTTAAAAAAGTGAGACGTATAGATTTTAAAGTATGCAATTTCAAGGCAAATGGTGAAAAAATTTCATCACTATGGTTCATTTTAAAGATTTTTACCGTAATATTTACGTGCAAGTACGACGCTGTAAACAGAAGCTGCGGCACGCATAACACAAAGTCGCTGCAGCGACTTTGCTCCGCCGCCATTCTACTGGCGGAAGAGTGCAGGAGGAAAGATTAACGTTTTTTCCAGGAAAGCGATCCAGTTCGTAGTGCTACCTGACAGAAGATAGCTCTGCATTTCTGTCGCAGTTTTTTAAAACACATAATGAAAGTTGCTTCGTTCTTAAGCATATGTTTCCCTGGTACGAAATAAAAAGTATGCAAATGCCTTCCTTTCTTCCACCAAAGCATTAAAGTCGAGGTCGTGTTCTCTTCAGCGGAAGTTACATAGCATCGGAAAATCAAAGTTTTGCTCCTCCTGTTGACAGCGTTGTTCGCAATTCATTGAAATTGGATAACAAAAAGAAAAAGCTCTCGAAGAAGTGAGTTCATAAATTGCGCAGATGTTAAAATGTGAGACAGAAATGATGATCTATTTTCTGTAGCGCAGCAATACAAATTGGATCGCTTTCCTGGAAAGAACGCTCCCATTTCCTCTTGTACTCTTCCGCCAGAAGAATGGCAGCCGGAACGAGACTACAACGAGACCTTCGTTTCAGCGGAGCAAAGCTTGATATCGCCACAGCGTGTGTTAAGCCTGCCGCAGCTTCTGCTCACATCGTCGGCGTCGTACTGGCACGTAAACATTACGGTAAAAATCTTTAAAATGCATCATAATGATGAAATTTTTTCACGTTCGCCATGAAATTGCATACTTAAAAATCTGTAAGTATCACTTTTTTGAAATCCTTCAACATTTCCGACGAAATAATTTAGGCTAAACTACACATTTACCCATTGCGTATTCATATGGTAGACCTAATATACATGCAACTTATAATTGCCCAAAAAGCAGAGGGCTTTTGAATACTGCTAAGGAGAGTTCGAAAAATTACGCACTTAAATTTAAGAACCTCTCATTGATATATTTCATGTATTATGCACAATGATATTTTGCGAGTTATTTAGAAGTAAACAGCTACTGTTGCTACATTCTCAACACACACCATCACCTTTAAATACATGCTGAGAAAGCTAGAAGCATACTGCTGTGTAAATACACAACAACTACATTAAAGCGAAAAGGTAAAATAAATTTACGTGTTCTATATATATCCAAAAAAGTTTAAAATAAGTGATTCAAAATGTTACGCGATCATAATTATGAGGCTGGTACCTTTCTGCAACTGTATATTAAATTACATCTATAACACTGTTTTTATATAACGGAAGCCTATCTTGTCCTATATATATATTTCATTTCATTTATTCATTTTTCAGTTGCCACATATTACAATACAAAATACAAACAATATAATCAATTACAAAAAATGTAGCAACCAGGAGGAGGAGGGAAAAGGTCGTAAGGCCTGACATAGTCCTACCACCCCTAGTACTAAAAAAAAAGGACACGAACAACAAATAACAATAAAAAAGGCAAGTCAAAGGCACATTGATTATAACTGAAAGATTAAATAAATACATAAGTGTTTATAGATGCAAGGTACATTCATAAACCGTGAAATCAATCCAGCGACCAGATCAGGTCAACTCAGCACTAATTGAGAGACTTGTTAATAAGGTGATGCTTGAATTTTTTTTAAATAGGTCAAAATTGTTAATAGATTTTATGTCATAAGGCAAGGAGTTCCAAAGTTTTGGACCCGAATAATTAATATTCATTTTAATTGTTTCTGTCCGAGGGAAATTAGGTATGAGTGTTGATCGATTCCTGGTTTCATAAGTATGAGTACGAATATTTAATGATATTAAGTCATGGTATAAATCATTTTTAATTCTTTTGAACATTATTTTACTAAGATTATAGTCAAATAATTGTTTTATTGTAAGTATATTATATTTATTGGGATTTACTTCTGACCTGAAGGTAAAATTAGGTATAGAATAATTAAGAGTTTTTAGGTCTATTAATCTTATACATCTATTCTGTAATACCTGTATTTTTTTAAGTTATATTGTGTTGTTTGCTCCCATGTCAGTATACTGTAATTTATATGTGTTTGTATTAGTGTGTAGTATAAAAGTATCATTATTTTAGGGGACAAATTTATCATAATCTTACTAACTACCCCAATGTTTCTAGATATTATATTAGTCAGGTTGTCAATATGCATATTCCATTTCAAATCATTTTGAATCAATACTCCCAAGTAAGAATGACTATTCACAAAATCAATGTTGACTCCATTCAAGATCACCACGTCACTCATAGATTGTAGTATCTGTAGTTTCGAAAAGATCATAGCCTTGGTCTTGTTTACATTAATAATCAATTCATTGCTATTTAACCAATTTGTCACCAACACAACTTGTGCATTTATTCTGGATGTAAGATCTAAAGTATTATTACCCTTGAATAAGATTGTTGCATCATCAGCAAATAAAATTAAATCATTATCTTTTACCACTGTAAAGAGATCATTAATATACAAATTAAATAATATAGGACCAAGGACCGTACCTTGCGGCACTCCAGAAATCACACCTCCCATTGTGGACTGTGTCATATCAATCACAGTATATTGCTTCCTAGCTGATAAATAACTTTTGAATAAATTATATGTAGAACCCCTAATTCCAATAGAAAATAATTTGGTTAGTAGAATATCATAGTTTAGCGTATCAAAAGCCTTAGATAAATCTAAGAAAATTGCAATTGTTGATTGATTTTTTATAGCATTTTGTTGGATTAAATTATGTGTAAATGAAATTGCAAGCTCTGTTGATTTATTTGGCAAAAAGCCAAATTGATTTTTGTTAAATATGTTGTATTTTTGTAAAAAGGAAAGTAATCTAATGTAAATAAATTTTTCTAGCAATTTAGCAAAAATAGTCAAATTTGCAATTTTCCGATAATTATTTGCTTCGTTTACCGAACCTTTCTTGTATTTGGGAGTAATTTTAGTTATTTTTAAAGCATATGGAAATATGCCTGTAATAAATATAGAATTAGAAATCAACAAAAGTGGCTCCATAATAATATGAGCCACATGTTGACAACCATTGGTGAAATTTCATCATATCCAGGTCCACTTTTGACATTAATTTGCAACAACAAGTGTAAAAGTTCAAATCGTGTAATTTTAAGCAAATGAAACGTGTTTGATTGGTGTGAATTCTGAAAGTACTGATGATATTGAGAATTTGTAAGTAAAACTTGTTGTTATAGAGTTTGCGGAGCTAATATGAAGTGATTATTGATTTCATTGACTATATCTTGTTTGTATTTAATTATTTGGGTTAAATTAGTTAGGTATTGTGGTGCAATTGAACCTGAAGATTTACCCAGCAATCTGTTTAAATGTTTCCAAGTTAATTTCGAATCGTTTTGAGAAAAATATTAGTATAATATTCTCTTTTAAATTTTCGAATATCAGAATTTAATTTATTTCTATATGTTTTAAAAATTTGAAAACCAGTATGTTGTTTACTTTTTATAAATTTCAAGTATAATCGATTTTTTTATTAGTTCGGTTTAATAGATGTCTAGTGAGCCATGGTTTACGTTGCTTTTTAGCTTTCTTCTTGTTAAGTAAAATTGGAAAGGCTTGGATGTATAATTCATTTAGCGCTGTTGCAAAGCTGCCATATAAAAGATTTGGATCAGTCAACTGTAAAGCATTTTCCATTTTATATGTTGTAATAGATTATAGAATTTATTTAACGTATTATTGTTTATTAATCGAGTTGCTATATTAAATATTTTTTTTATTTACAGCATGTGTATGTTTGTAAAATGTAAAAATTGGTAGATGGTCACTAATATCATAAATTATAACTCCTGAAAGAGTCAACTCTAAAGGAGCATTCGTAAGAGGTAGGTCAATGGTAGATTCAGTTACTGGTGTTAATCTCGTTGGAGATGTAATTGTATTGCTAAACCCGACAGTATTTAGCAATTGAATAAATTGTTGAGTTTGTAAGTTATTTTGGGAAATATCAATATTGAGGTCTCCCAACAAGAAACCCCTTTTACCTGTCAAGTTGATATAATTAAGAATTTCAAATAGTTTATTAATAAATAAGGATAAGTTAGAACTCGGAGGTATATTACAAACCATTATTATATCATATTCATTTTCAATTGTCAAAATTTCTATATAAGCGTCAATAACAGTTAAATCTGTTATCAAAGAATAATTTTGGTGAATAGTATTTACATAAATTGCCACTCCACCTCCCTTTGTTTTAATTCTATTATGGAAAAATATTTTATAGCCAGGTATATCAATACTATAATTTTGAGTCGGAAACCATGTCTCAGTTAAACAGAGTATGTCAATCCCCTATCCGGTTCCCTGAATCAATACCTCAACAAGAGTAACCTTAGACATAAGAGATCTGGCATTTATATGAATTAATTTCGAGCCATCATTAAAGTCGCCAGATTGTTGAGTTTGTAAGTTATTTTGGGAAATATCAATATTGAGGTCTCCCAACAAGAAACCCCTTTTACCTGTCAAGTTGATATAATTAAGATTAGAAACGTTCTGTAGTGTATATATGTCACTCATTATTATTAATAATCACAGGCCACATATGAAGACCAAACATCAATAAACATAACTTCCAAGTACAATTTATAATATACTATATAAAAAATTAAAAAACTTATTTGAATTAACCTAATTCAAAAACAAAAGACAAAATATCAAATGCCACACCTTGCCACATTTTACTAAAATTATACATCCCAGTATCTAGCCACATCCTACTACTCACCATCTCATCATTATTAAAAATGTAGAGAGTAAGATTATGAAATTTAAGGAAACAAGGTATCATCTCATAAAATGCAAACCACTTTTTAGTAAACGGGTGTCCAATTCACTATGCCAGACAAAAATATAACATGTAATTACAAAATGATAAATCACCAAACATAGAAATGTAATAAACAGAAAATAAACAAATCAATCACTGTCTAGCCTTATAGAAGAAAGAAAATTTTCAATCGAATCACAATTAGTAGTACATGACATTGAACATGATAAGCCGAAAAATACAGAAGACAAAAACTGATGACTAATAAATACCTAATTAGGCAAGAGATAAACAGAAAATTTGCCAAAATATAATCAACTTATGAATCATGTATTATGAATAATAAAATGCCCCTATGGAATACCTATTCATAAGAGCTTTCCCCTTTTCTCCCTCATTCCACTTTCCCTCCCCTATATTCCCCTTCACATCATTTTTCCACCTTTGTTCTATACCCTCTTTCCCTATTTCTATTTTTTCCTTCCTTTTTTTTTTATAAAACAATAAAATAGAATCAAAATTAATAAGACAGACCGAAATCCAAATTCAGGTTACATTAACCACTCCAAAACTAAAATAGATAACAACACCACCACCAACTCATACTCAGAAAAAAAAATGAAAAGAATATAAAGTTAAACAATCAAATCAAAAATAAAGAGGTAAAATTTATATTTCTTTTACATCACAGTGGAAAAACACGAACGTATTATCAATTCATAAACAAAATTCCTTTCATCCATAGCATCATTGTTGTTGTTTAAAGTCGTGTCATTTCTACATGGAAATCTGTCTTAAAAATACGTCCTCTTTTTTAATTTTTATGTTGGCCTACTTGATGTGTAAGGACTAATAATATTTGAAAAGTACAATATGACTATTTTCACGCTTAAAAACACATTGCAACAACAAACCTATACATCATCGTGATACAGACAGCTGTTTACTTATCTCCTGGAATTGATGGCCCGCAAAGACCTTTAAGATACATAGACTGGGAAACCGTAAGTTAACCGGGGGACATTTGAAGTTCAGGGTTGTACGTCAAGAATCTGTCACATCTCGTCTAGGCTTCTCATCATTTTTTCTCATGTTTTGAAATAATAGATGTGTTTTAGTATTTTAAGTGCAGGATAGTTAGCTAGCAACCTTTTGCACTTACTTTATATCTAAACATTAAGTTAATGTACTCAGTTTTTCCTAGAACCTTGTCACATTTACCGTGACTTGCAGCTTCAATCTAGGCTTCTCACCTCCTTTCTTAATCTTTCCCATGAAATAAGAGTTGTTTTAGTATTTTAAGTGCAGGATAATTAGCTAGCAACCTTTTGCACTTACTTTATATCTAAACATTAAGTTAATGTACTCAGTTTTTCCTAGAACCTTGTCACATTTACCGTGACTTGCAGTTTCAATCTAGGCTTCTCCTCCTTTCTTAATCTTTCCCATAAAATAAGAGTTGTTTTAGTATTTTAAGTGCAGGATAATTAGCTAGCAACCTTTTGCACTTACTTTAAATCTAAACATTAAGTTAATGTACTCAGTTTTTCCTAGAACCTTGTCACATTTACCGTGACTTGCAGCTTCAATCTAGGCTTCTCACCTCCTTTCTTAATCTTTCCCATGAAATAAGAGTTGTTTTAGTATTTTAAGTGCAGGATAATTAGCTAGCAACCTTTTGCACTTACTTTATATCTAAACATTAAGTTAATGTACTCAGTTTTTCCTAGAACCTTGTCACATTTACCGTGACTTGCAGTTTCAATCTAGGCTTTTCACCTCCTTTCTTAATCTTTCCCATGAAATAAGAGTTGTTTTAGTATTTTAAGTGCAGGATAATTAGCTAGTAACCTTTTGCACTTACTTTATCTTTAAATATTACGTTGAGGAACTCAGTTTTTACTAGATCCTTGGGTCATTCACCAGAGTATGTATGGCTCTAAAGTGAAGGTTTTCTGGTTAAACCTACAGATGGTTGCTAACTCGTGTTTCTTTTCCGAGACTTTTCATCCTCGAGATTTGCAATTGTCTAAACTCTAAATTATATGAAGAGGGAATCTCTTTCTATCATATTTAATTTTACTTATTTTTTCTCGCGTATATTTTTTTCTCATATTTAATTTTACTTATTTTTTCTTCCAAAATTAAAAATTTTTTCTCTGCAACTTCTCTTAAGAATAAACTAATGGCCACATTAAAATGTTTTTTGAATTCTTTAGAGTGTAAAATACGAATTTCATACAACTAGATCACGCAGTTTGCAAGCAACAAGCTGAAATATATTTTACACGTAGATCAAGCGACGTTTCCCTTCAGTTATTTCATATCCCCCAACATTACGATAATGGTGTTTTCTTTAATCGTAAGTTAAAAGGCGCAATGTCTAATTTATACCCTATTGAAAAAAAAGTAATACACAGTATTAAAACAATGTAAAATTTCTTCTTTCGCGCAGTTAAAAGAGCTTAATTAACGTTGCTCACATAGGACACACGCTGTTTTATCAGTACAAGTACAGTGCCTAGAAGAGATAGTGTGTCGTGCTCCCAGAAAAACTTGCTGCCCGGAATCATGAAAAAAAAAGCGACGTGACATTCGATGGCGCTGCCATCGGAAGTCACGTCGCTTTTCAGGGAGGAAAGACGACGAAAACGCACATCTTTCTATGACACACACATAACTCGTCAGTATTATGTATACTTCTTGAACGATATTTAATAAGCAGATAACTTAAGTATATACGAAATAATTGACACACCTCTTTAACCCCTCCCCCACACACACAAAAAAAAAAGAACGAACGAACGCGGTGCTCAAGATACATTAATAAGCGTATCGTAGTTTAAGTTCAGCTTTGCATTGTGCTAACGTCAACATTAATGTTAGATATTTCGGAAGTTTTAGTCATACATGGGTTACATTATGAAAAAAACACTGGAGACCAATATGCAGTTTACAATCACTGAAACATCAACTTACAGTATAAAATAAATATTAAAAAAAAAATGTTTTGCCCCTCAAAACCTTAACGGAAAAAAAGGGGAGAATATTTTTTCAATGAGACATCGGCTTTATAATTTGCATTCCAATAATCCAATTAGGTCTTGAAATGCAGTAACCAAAAAACTTTATAAATTATTTAATAATGTACTTCATTTTTCAGCAATGAGAGACTAAATTTCTTGGTGAGAACATGGGATCAAGATAAATATTGAAACTTAATGCTTTCCATTTAGTTGCAGAATATGGCTTTGAAAAGAAGCCTTTTAATGAATTGAAAATAGAGTACAACACAACTTTCGTCAAGTTTCTTATCAGCTATGGGAATCGCCTTATTCCATTTGTTCAACATATCAGGAATTTTGGGGACAGCAAATAAGGATATCTTATTTTTGCAGGATTTATAGCCAGTATTACATCCTGGCACAAAACAGCTGCTTTGTCTTTTCCGTTTTCGATGTTTTTTATTATTTGCTAATGCAGAATTTCTCAGTCCTTTCATAGCTCACATTATTTCCCTATGATCTTATAACTGTTGCAGTCGATTTCAGTACTGCACTTAAGTTTAACCACACAGTAGGTTTAACGCGTGACAGCCAATACTTGATCAACTTCTACATCTTCACGAATAAAAAGTTACTAATTTCGGAAATGAATTTCGTTGTAAACAATCCACAGTTGAATGAAACTAGCACACTAACACCCGAATAAGCCTATTGCGTTTTAGCAATCAACTGTTGAATTGCAGTTAATTTTCACAGGTAAGCAAAGGAGAAACATTTAATATGAAATCTATTTAGTTTCCGAAGAGCATTTAGTAGTAAAGCGGGTATATGAAGTCAATTTAGATATGACCAACTTAATTTCCCATTTTGATTGACAGAATGGCACTGAACAGTATGGCATTTTGTTGTGCTAACAGAGGAAAAAATTCTAATAGAAACTCGGGAAACTCATCTTTCGGAGCATATGCTTATGCACACAGGTACAAAGCCTTACCAACGTGCTGTATGTTCCTAGCAATTTACTCGAAAAAGTGATCTTTCAGAGCATTTACTCATAAACACGGGGGAAAGCCTCACCAATGTGATTTATGCTTCAAACGATTTGCTCAAAAAAATGATCTTTCGAGGCATTAACTCATTTAGACGGGTGAAAAGTTCCATAAATGTGATGTTATGCTCTAAACGATTTATTCGAAAAAGTGAACATTGGAAGCATTTGATCATTCACACGGGGGAAAAACCTCGCCAATGTGATGTAATTTGCGCCACCCCGGTGACGCAGTGGTCTAAGCGATGGCCGCTGATCATTCGTCTGAAAGGGGTCCGGGTTCGAAACCCGTTGAGGCTTGGATGTTGTGTTTGTCTTACGGCATTGGCTCTCTTCCTGCCCTGGAACCAGTGACCCTAAATTAGGGACGGGAGACTGCTTATTGCCTATTGAGTTGCTCACGGGGGTCGTTAAACCTTCAATAAAAAAAATAATTTGCTCGAAAAAGTGATCTTTAGAAGCATTTACTCATTCAGACGGGGAAAAACCTCACTAATGTGTTGTATGCTCCAAACGATTTGCTCGAAAAAGTGTTCTTGCGAAGTATTTACTCATTCACACGGGGATAGCCTCACACATGTGATGTATGTTCCAAGCAATTTGCTCGAAAACGTGTCCTGTTTCTTTGATTTATACCTCATGTCCGAAACTTACAAAAGTCCGGCGCATGAAGGACTGTTAAAGAACTGTTTTAGGAAACTATTAATCTTTTACCTTATTTTAGCATTAATTTGCACATTCATGCATAATTTTAGTAAAGGATAAAATATTTATTGTGTTTAATTATTTTTTTCTAAATTTTGAAGTATGAAATATTCATAAGAGGGGAACCTGTAATAACTAATACTTCCATCCAGAGCAAACAACCATACTTCCATCCAGAGCAAACAACCATCTCAGGAGGTAGGAACCTGCGCAAGTGATTGCTTGCAACAGGAAGTATACAATTTATCTAGGAGTCCCCTTGAAGAACACTCTACAAAACATGAAGTTCCTGTCAAAGGCATTTCAGGAAAAAAAAATTGACAAAAAGTAGAATAAGCAAAATAATTGTTTAAAGCAAGAAAGAACAGGAAAGTGATGTAAAACAATAGCACAAGAAATATGAGATTGAAAAAACATCAATAGATCCTTTACATTACTATTATTAGTGACCGTTGTTTTTATTCATTATCTATAATAAGCCCGTATGTGGATTTTACTATTAGTCAATAAATTGTTAGAAAGTTATTAATATAGTCAAAATTGAATTATTATATTGAAATGTTTTGAACAAAATAATGATACTATATCGGGAGCCCAAATATTATGTTTTTAAGGTGGACGTCAAGTAATTTTGCTTCCTATACTTCCAATGGAAAAACTTCTGTACACATTTTCTTCACAATTAATACGTTCCCAAGGATGAAAATTTGAACATCGATTAAAATAACTTCATATTATAACTTGGAATACTTAATATTTTCTAAAACATAACCATTATTATATTAAAAATCAATAACTCTTCCTTTGGTGGTGTTGAAACCAGAAAAAAGATGGCGCCACCTGTACTTTGGTGACGTCAGTAGCCAAAAAAATGTTGGATTGCATAATTATGGTTATGTTTTAGAAAATATTAAGTATTCCAAGTTATAAAATGAAGCTATTTTAATCGATGTTCAAATTTTCATCCTTGGTAATGCATTAATTGTGAAGAAAATGTGTACAGAAGTTTTCCCATTGGAAGTATAGGAAGCAAAATTACTTGAGGTCCACCTCAAGAAAATGGCATATCTTTAAGTTTTATATCGTTTAACATCTTAGCTTCAAATATTTAAAATAAAAGTAAGTTACTCTATAATTTTATTAAGAACTTTTGATCTTTTTTTATAAATAAATGGAGCCAAAGGTTTCCATTTATTAAAAGTCTTTTGAGCACCGTTATTTCTGGTTTCAAAATTCCAAATATCTTCTAAGGTCACATTTTATGGCAATTTTGATCTGCTCTGTATTTTTAGATTTTTGTTCAAAAGATAAAGCGCTCTGGTTTTCCAAATGATATATTTTGCAATTGCAATTGTTTGCATGATGTATTAATAAATTTTTAGTTTCAGAGCAGGAAAGAGGAAGATGATACAAGATTTGGCGAGTCGAAAATTTATCTTTATAATTTAAGTATTGATGTAACCAATTCCAGGTATGTTTTGAAAAGTTACAATCAACGAATAAATGTTCTAGATTTTCCTCTGAACCACAGCAGGTGCACGAAGCATTTACTCATTCACATCAAGGAAAAGTCTCACCAATGTGATGTATGCTCCAAACAATTAACAACCCATCCTTCTTCACACAGGTGAAAAGCCTCATCGATGTGATGCGTGCTCTAAGCAATTTGCTCAGAAAAATCATCCTTCAAGGCACTTGTTTGTTCATTCAGGTGGAAAGCCTTACCAATGCGATGTATATTCCAAGCAATTACCTCGGAAAAGTAATCTTTCAAGGCATGTGCGTGTTCACAGGTGAAAAGGCAAAATCATAATATCTCTATGATAAAGTAATATTGGAGTATTACAGCATAATATTAATTTGCGTACACTATCATATTCTCGTCATTTTAACAGAGCAGATATCTGTAAAACGTCACTAAAATTAGGTTAAAACCCGTCACTAAACTTAGATTAGCATACACACAACTTTTAAAACTATGAAACTACACGGCGGTTTTACCTACAAAATGAGAAAAACACTGGTACTTAGCTCATCCGCCAGAAGTCAGCCGAAATGTTTCCTAAATTCTAAAAATGTGGAAGTAGCCGTAACGACCTAAACATTGATAAATCCACTCACTATTAATGTCGCTGAGAACAGTATATCTACGATAAATATAATAAAGAAGGACAAATTTATTAATTTTAAAAGCAAATTCCCAACTTCATGCCTCGCACAGCACTAACAGCTATTGCATAGTCTGCTCATGTCAGGCTTGAGATGGCTGCAGTGACGTTTCGCTGGCTTCAATTGGATAGCATTGCGCCAACGAAGAGTGCTTTCCCCCTTATTCCTACCTCTATGAAAGATACTGACAAAAAGATTTCCCTCTACTAACCTTTATTTTTTGAAAATTTGAAGTTTCGTAAGGCGGCAAAAACTTGGCAAACAAACTTCCCACCACTGAATAACATGAAGCCGATGAAACATCCTAACCTTACTTCCGATGCCAGCGCCTTCTGTCATTTCATGATGATTGGTCACAAAACCGTGAGGGACATCTTAGGGAGCACGTCACACTATCTATTCTAGGCTCTGTAGTACAAGCCACAAATATCATATAAAAAAACTAGATTGGCTGCCCGCTATTTGTGTAACACTCTTACGATGTGGTCTCAACGCGCCACATTGAGCGGGTCAGTTTGAGCGGTTTGAGAAAGTGCTGTGCATGGTTCTGTGATGTCTATGTATGTTATGAGATATCCAATATGGTGAAAGCGTGTTCTGCGATAAATTGCAGTGCTCGTGATAATGAAAAGAGCAAACAAAGTGAGATATCCTTTCACAGGTGAGTGTTTGTAGTCAGTTTTACGAATTTTAAGATGTCTGTCCAATGTGAAGTTGACCCAGTGGTAGTGTGTAAGATTTATCTGAGTGGAATGTACCACCTGTTAATTAGAAATAGCGTTAAAGTCTAGTTAATTAATATTAATTACAGTTTGTAATGAACATTGCAATAGTTCGAACAAAATATTGACAGTTATTTTATTAAAGGTCTAATGCAAGACATGCCACTTCACAAAAGTAAAACATCTTTTCATCACCATGAATGCTCAATACAATTTGTTCATAAAAGTGATCTTTCACCGCATATGCTTCTTCACCTAGGTAAAAAACTTCAGGAATGTGATGTATGCTCCAAACAATTTGTTCAGAAAGGTCATTTTTCAGGTTATATGCTTCTTCACAAAAGTGAAAAGCATCACCAATGTTCTCTATGCTCCAATGTGCTCCTAGCAGTTCCTTTCCTTTTTTTTTTTTTTTTTTGAGTTGTGCTACTCTGATAAAACTCTGCTCATTATGGGGGAAATTCCTAGGTAAATTTTTTTGCTGGTGGCTGGGAATGATAATGTCTAGTTGATAAGTATAACAATCTAAATTTTCAGTACCACTTTAGCAGAACAACGAAATAAAGTTTTTATTTTGCTGGATGATACTCATTATTTTAGTGAAAAAAATCATTTACCATATGTTCAGCTGGCTTATTTTTATTATTATTTTTTGTAGATTTTAAAATCGACACTTTTTTTATGCCATATTGTTTAGTGTTGATGGCTGATGAATACTTGGCGTCATTAGATTCTTAATATACTTAATGGTGTATTTAGAGAAAATTGATTGGTTACAGTATTATTTTTCAGAAACTATTTTATGCTATAATTTCAGATTCCCTAAAAATGAGAAACTAAGACACGAATAGGCTCTTGCAACAAAAAGAGAAGACAAAATGAAAGGCGTTGTTTGGAAGCCAACACAGTTGTCTTACTTGTGTTCAAAACATTTTGTTCCAGCAGATTTTGAAGTTTTTAAGCAACGCAGGATACTAAGAAATAATGCTGTACCATCAGTTTTTAATATTCCTGTAAGCATAATGTCACGACAAAATAATCAGGTGGTCACTACTAAAATTCCTAAGCCTAAAGTAAAAAGTGTGTACATTGCACATGATCACACATACTGTATAGCAACCGATGAGGTAACTAATTTAAAACCACAGCTTAATCAGTCTGAAGAGAGAGGTAATGTCATCAGAAAAAAACTATGCAGTGAAAAAACTAAGGCTTATAGGAGATCATGTACAATTGATAAGCTACTTGATGAACTACAGGAGCAGAAATTGTTGCTAGAGGACCATAAACTAGTACTTGAGCATAGCTTTAGTGACTTACAGCAAGACCTTTTTAGTCCACAACATCCAAGTGAGTACTCTGATGAAGTGAAAAACTTTGCTTGTATTTTGAATCTGTACTCCCTTAAAGCATATGATTACGTTCGCAAGGTTCTTAGTTTGCCATGCAAGCGCACCTTAAGACGATGGATGGAAGGTGCCAATGGTAATCCAGGCCTTATAAAACAAGTGTTTGATGTCATCAAACAAAAAGTTGAAAATGGTGAGCAGTCATTTATGTACTGCACTGTTACGGTGGACAGCATGGCCATCAAGAAGCATGTTCAATGGGACCACAACAAGCAACAAATGATTGGTCTAGTGGATTATAGAGCTGGAACTATTGATAGTGATTCTGTTCCTGTTGCATCAGAGACTTTGGTTGTTATGGCTGTTGGAGTCTTAGGAAATTGGAAAATGCCATTATCATATTTTTTGATTAACAAAATTGCAGGGGAAATGTTAAGCTGTTTGGTAAAAGAAACATTACTGAATCTAATTGAGTGTGGTATAAATGTTGTTGGGCTTATTTGTGATGGATGTGCATCCAACCAACAAATGTTAGCAAATTTAGGTGCAAATTTATCACCAGAAAGTATAAACACCATTATTTCAATTCAGAAACAAGAATCTACAATAAAAATACCCGTGTTCCTTGATACCTGCTATGTGATAAAACTGGTCAGAAACTGTTTTGCTGATTATCGAATTCTTAAATCTAATACTGGACTTATTGAATGGCAATACATTACAGCCCTAAAGGCATTACAAGAATATGACTACCTTTCACTGGCCAATAAATTAACCAAAGAACATGCTAATTTTTACCGAAACAAAATGAAAGTCAAACTTGCAGCCCAAGTACTAAGTTCTTCAGTTGTCTCAGCTTTGAAATTATGTCAAAAAGCTGGATACCGGACTTTCAGAAACTGTGATGCCACAGTTGAGTTTATAGAAATAGTCGATCATTTATTTGATATTTTAAACAGTAGGAATCCATTTGCTAAAGGTTTGAAAGCACCTATTTCAACTAAAAATTGGACATATGTTAAATCTTTCTTGTTAAAGGCTCGTAGCTACCTGATATCCCTTAAAATTCCCAATGGGCAACCACTCCACATAAGCAGAAGGAAAACTGCATTCATAGGATTAACAGTCAACATTGATAGTACCATCTGGTTTGTTGAAACATATCTTTTGAATGCAGTTTCTCCATTTAAATACATGTTGACCTACAAGTGTTCAGAAAACCATTTGGAACTATTTTTTGGTTCCATACGCCAAACTGGAAGATTCAACAACAACCCAACAACGGAAGAAATTTCTAGTATTTATAAAAAAAATGCTTTGCCGCTGTGGAGTGACACCGAGTAAAATGGTTCAGTTGTACCATTAGATTCAACAGCTCTGATTGACATCAGCCATGTACGAGTAACTGATGATGAAAATAATTACTCAGGCAAACTTGCATTATCAGTTCTTAAATCACGTTATAACGAAGTAAATTTCTCCGTCATTTTTGGTCTACGCCGGGATTCGAACCCGAGGCCGCTTATTCCGGAACAAGTCGCTCTACCAACTGAGCTACGCAGACATTTGTTCTGATTGCTATGTGCCTTTATGTCGTGTGCGTCTTGCTGGCAGGTACGTCACATCTCCCCCGAAAGAGGGCCGGCGGCATGGCCCACGGGTCAGCCGTGGCCATGAATCGTTGCAGGCAGCCATCCACTGTAGAACGTGCACTTGAGAACTCCCAGTCAATCTGCTGTGTGGAATGCAACATCACACATTTTTATTTTTCGAAGCGCTGGAGAAGGAATTATCTGATTTTTCCTGTCTCGCGGTGTGGATATAACATCACACCAATGCGATATTTTGAACGGCCGGATCATCCGGATAGTTCGGGTGCCATTATAACGAAGTAAATTTCTCCGTCATTTTTGGTCTACGCCGGGATTCGAACCCGAGGCCGCTTATTCCGGAACAAGTTACTCTACCAACTGAGCTACGCAGACATTTGTTCTGATTGCTATGTGCCTTTATGTCGTGTGCGTCTTGCTGGCAGGTACGTCACAACGTGAACATGATCATTGCTATTTAAATGTGGAGCATCTGCAATTTTCTCCTTTAGTGGATGATGTGCTGGCATACATTAGTGGTTTTGTGGTCAAAAAATGTATTTTGCAAGCTGACTGTGATGTTTGTCGTGAAGCACTAGTAGCAAACAAATCTGATTACCTTCTGATAATGATCAAAGATAATGGTGGACTTACACATCCATCAAAGGACTTAGTGAGAACTGTTAGGATTATCGAGAAAATTTTAAGGTGTAACTGTCATCTTCGTGATGTTACCAAAAGAACATCTAGTTGGGGCCTGAAACTTGAGACTGAAGTTCTTTCCACTCTTGCAGCAGAAAGAGATTTGCTTAGCACAGTTAACTGTGATAAGTATGATTTTTTAAAGAAACTAATTCGGAATTTCTTAAATATTACATGTCATTTTGTAGCCAGATCATTGAATTTAAATCTGCACAAGACGCATGTACGTCAGTCTTTGAATCGCAGCATAATTTTTAAAAATCAGTAATCGATTTCTTGTAGGTTTTGTCTGTAGCATTTTTAATTCCAGATTTTTGTGATTACATGTTTTAAAGTGTAGATCCAGAAGGGTGGACCACCACCTTTCTCTAACCCATAAAAGTGTACCTGTTGTTTAACTTATTACCTGTTGTTTTATTTAAGTACCTCTTGTTTCATTTATTTGTAATGTCTGTCTATGTGTAGTAGGGCTGGCGGCTCACAATGGGCTGTGGTATTTTCCAGAATTACTGCTGGTGAATCAAGTTGGTAACGTGTGATGTAAAGCTGCACATCATGTTTTTTTAATAATGTATATTAATATTGCACTTCATACCTCCCACCCTCCTACACACATACACACAAGCTAACCATTCCCACAATCTCTTTCTGGTTACCATTCTGTGGTTATAGTTGTGCAGTTGCTAATTTCACCAACTGATCTGTTGTTTTACGAGTCAGTAAGTTGTTCTTATAGATGCATCTAAACAGTGGCTGTGCCATGTTTGTTGTAGTAAAAAGAATTCTAGGTTAATATTTCTTCATACAGTATTAGCTACATATTTCTACAAATAGATCTAATTATCAAAAAGTTTTAAAAATTGCATATTGTTTATTAATACAATGTATTACTAAAAATTTTTGTCACTGCAAAAATGTAACTTGTTTATGTGAAATGTTTGGTGCTACAAAGACCACTTAAGTGATGCTGAGTGGCAGTCTTTAAGTTATTCATTTTATAAATGGGAAGATTGAAACAAAATTTTAGTCACTTAAAAGTTCGATATATTTTTGCCAATGAACATGTTATGAAAATTTCTTATATTGCATACTGTATATAGTTTGTTTACATATTGTTGTTCATTTGCAACACAGCACATTCTTTGATTATTTATTGAGCTCTCAAGCTTTACCTATTTCTTTATCAGATAGCATTGAGATTAATATGCCATCATTATAGTAGTCAGAAAATATTCATCTTATGTTTTAGAGATAATAAAAGGAATTCCAGGTTAATTACTTCACACTGTTCTAGCTACGTATATTTACAAATAGATATAAGTAACAAAAAGTTATAACCATAAGAATATGGTTGATTGTAATGTGCTGCAACTGTTCAGCATTATTCATACATTACTCGGATTACAAACTCTATGCACATTTTATTCACATGTGAGGAGCCTTCTGATGACTGTAAAAGCATGAGAATCACATAATGTCAAATTAACTTAAGAAAGGGGGTGAAAGTTATGAAATTAAAGAATTTTGTAAGTCAAACAGTATACGTGCTAAAATAATAACACAAGCCATAAAGGTAACAAAATTCATACAGAAATGTGTTAGCTTCATGAACACATGATACAGAACTGTGTTACCTTCATGTCTTGTGTTACTATTCTAGCACGTATACTGTTTGACTTGCAAAATGCTTCAATTTCATAACTTTCACCTCCTTTCTTAAGTTAATTTAACATTATTTGATTCTCGTGCTTTGGTTACCGTCATCAGAATGGAACTTTGCTCCTCACATGTGAATAAAATGCCCATAGAATTTGTAATCCGAATAATGTATGAATAATGCATCTCATTTGTTTAACAAAAAGTTTTAAAAATTGCATATTGTTTATTAATATTACTTAAAATACGTGGCACTGCAAAAATGTAAATTGTTTATGTGAAATGTTTGGTGCTACAAAGACCACTTAAGTGATACTGAGTGGCAGTCTTTAAGTAATTCATTTTATAAATGGGAAGATTGAAACAAAACTTTAGTTACTTAAAAGTTCAATATATTTTTGCCAATGAACCTGCTGTGAAAATTTCTTAAATTGCATACTGTATATAGTTTATTTACATATTGTTATTCATTTGTAAGACAGCACATACTTTGGTTATTGATTGAGCTCTCAAGCTTTACCTATTTTTTCATCAGATGGTACTAAGGTTAATATGCCATGTATGTTTGTTACTTGACTATAGTGCTAAAATGATCGTTAAAGAAATAATGTATTAGCCATGTTTTGTTTTTTTATCTGCAATAGTAATGTATTTAGACCCTGTTTTTGTAGACATGTTCTTTCTTATTAAATTGTGCATAAATTCTTTTTTGTTTGTTTGTTTGTTCCGTTTTACTAATATATTTCAAATATATCTATGAAGAGCGTATTTCTATTGAAATTATGTACGTATAGAACGTTTTAAACGAACTTCTGGACAAATAAATTGTGTAATCTAGACAAACTGGAAGTTCTGTTTTTATGCTACTACAGGAGACTGGACAAAAGTAAGTACCTGTTATGTTTTTTTAGCGACGTAGTGTAAATCTGTATGGGGCAAAAGCGAACGCGTGAAGTGTTTATTAACATTAAAATAAGTTTGAAAATTTATAACATTGAAGCTTCCAAAAGTATTCATGAAGGCACCCTACCCTCTTATTTGACTGACGGCACGACGTATCGCGAGTAAGCAATTTTCTGTGAATGTTTTGCTTTTAGATCGTTGCCCTCAAACAGTACTGAGTAATAATTTTTCTCATATATTTTTTTAACTATTCAGAAGAATATTATTTATATCTGAAAATGATTATTTTTACAGTAAATGAAAGTGGTTTTTAAGCACATAACTAAGGAATGAAATTTTCTGTTTGTATCAGTCATAACGCTGCTGTGTTTCTCAGTGATGGAAATGCCGTGGATCATTGCTGCCTGACCCGCTGATAATGGCGCCATGCTTTACACGCCTCAGCAGCGCCTCGTCCAAGGAGGTTATATTACTGAAGACACCACTCATATTCACGCAGCACTGGCCGCCATAAGTCACCGTCTGTGCTGCAAATGACGTCATGAGCAGGCACGACGCAGCGGCAGAAGAGAAGCTGCTTGGAAACCAATGGAACAAAAGCTTTTTTTTTTTTTTTTTTTTTTTTTTTGGGATTGGAGGTTTAACGACCGCCGTGAGCAACTCAATGGGCAGTCGCCCGTCCCTAATTTAGGGTCACTGGTTCCAGGGAAGGGAGGGAGCCAGTGTCGTAAGACAAACACAACATCCATGCCTCACCGGGATTCGAACCCGGACCCCTTACGGACGAATGATCAGAGGCCAAGAACAAAAGCTTCCAAGCGTATAAAGAGGTAAAATGAGTAATTCAATAATCTTTATCAATGATACACAGGCTTACTGTTTCATCAATGGTATAATTTAGTTCATTTTGCCTGCTTGTGACGTCACACCACAGATTTTTTTTGGAGGTTTAAGGTGGACGTCAAGTAATTTTGCTTCCTATACTTCCAATGGAAAAACTTCTATACACATTTTCTTCATAATTAATGCATTCTCAAGGATGAAAATTTGAGCATCGATTAAAATAGCTTCATTTTGTAACTTGGAATACTTAATATTTTCTAAAACATAACCATAATTATGCAATCCAACATTTATTTGTCTACTGACGTCATCAAAGAACAGGTCGCGCCATCTTTTTTCTGGATTCAACACCACCAAAGGAAAAGTTATTTATTTTTAATATAATTATGATTATGCTTCAGAAAATATTAAGTATTCCAAGTTATAAAATGAAGCTATTTTAACCGATGTTCAAATTTTCATCCTTGGGAACGCATTAATTGTGAAGAAAATGTGTACAGAAGTTTTTCCATTGGAAGTACGGGAAGCAAAATTACTTGACGTCCACCTTAACGACCACCGTGAGCGACTCAATAGGCTATAAGCAGTCGCCCGTCCCTAATTTAGGGTCACTGGTTCCAGGGAAGGGAGAGAGCCAGTGCCGTAAGACAAACACAACATCCATGCCTGACCGGGATTCGAACCCGGACCCCTTACGGACTAATTATCAGAGGCCAACGCCTTAGACCACTGTGCCACCGGGGCGGCCACACCAGATTAGCTGTGACCTATGGCGGCAGAGCCAATGGTGTCTCCAGTAACATAACCTCCTTGGCCTCGTCCAATCTAGTATCTTATATGATATCTGTGGTACAAGCTCTGTGATCAAAATGTCGCCAGCTGCTGCCACTCATTTGCACAAGAACTTCCAGTCTATGCCCGCATCTCCCCAGCGGCATCTAGTGGCCGTTTACATTAAGAGTCCAGTTTAACTGACAGTTTAATCACCTTTCTATCTTACACCATGGTGCAAGTGTTACCACTGCAAATATAGCTCCCACAAGTTTTACTTTTCTGATAGATATATGGGAGAGAGAGTGAGTTTGCTTTTTTCCAAGGGAAATTCCGGGGAAACTTGGGAATTTCTGCCTATGATCTAGGGGAAATTTTGAGGAACTTGTTGGCAGCACCAAAGCCAATAATATACCTAGCCTGCCCACTTGAGGCAATTTCTGTTCTCATGACGTCATAAAACCTATGCTGGCTCCTCTTGTGCTAGCCCAAGCGAACTACTGAACTGCCCTACGCGCATGCTCCAGCACTTAGCTCAAAATTTGAAGTTCTTTCCAACGGTTGTTGTTGGTTTTCAAAAATGGTTTCCAACGCCCCTTTCGGTCGTGAGTTTGGCTACTTAAACAAGTGTTTTTTCCGTATATTTGACGAACTACGTTATCGTATCGTGTTTCTTCCGTCTTTTTTTTATTCATTTTTGCTTATTTTCTTTTAATTTCAGTTGATTGTTTTACCGAAATTTGAAGTTCTTTCCAACGCCCATTTGGACCTGAGTTTAGCTATTTTAACAAAGTGTTTTCCGTATATCTGACGAACTACGTTATCGTAACGTGTTTCTTCCGTCTTTTTTATTCATTTTTGCTTATTTTCTTTTAATTTCAGCAGATTTTTTTACTGTTCATTATTTCAGAGGATTGTTTATGGGTATGCATTTTTAATTAGGCTTCATTTCCTGCCTTAGGATTTAGTGCTTTCGTTAGAAATGAGTTAAATAAAATTCAAAGGCCTGGATTATGCACTTACTCGGGTGCGAAGAATTGACTGTCATAAGTAAGTGCATTTTTTCTTGTTTTTCGAACTTGTTAGTTGAAGGAAGCAACTTGGGCCTAAATTTTTGTGAGCTGTGGTTAGAACATGCTTGAATGCATATTATATTGGGCTAATTTGTAAAATCTATAGGCTAAACTTTGAATTGTGTATAAAATGTACTGCCCCATATGAAGTTTTTCTCACACTTTCTTAAGTTGTGGTACATGGATACCATAAAAAACTGTTGCCCAGATTTTCAAAAATGGAATTTCTAGAAGTATACTGAAGGAGAAAATATGCAGGCAACTTCCTCTGTAAGTCGTAAAGAAATACTTCATTGTGCTGTAAGGTTATGCAAGAGTATGGTAGCTATTGTTACTCATTTATGAATGCTTCAAATAGTTCCCAAGTTCATGTGTATCACTTTGCTATGTTTACATTCTGCGGACTCACACTGACCTTAAAAGGGTAAAGAAACTAGCTCCACCACTCAAGATGGACAAAAAAATATTGCATCTGCTTCTTTTCTGTACGATAAAACCGTTTCAGAATTCTAAAAACCAAAGATGTTTACTTGCTGTGCCAAACAATTTTTTATGACCTGTCAGTTATATCCTTAGCTGGATGGGGAGAAGGGGCACAGAACATAAATAGCTGCTCAAGTGATCAGTACTCGAAATAAAATTATTAGGAAACTACATAGTTCAGTTATAATTTTTTTTAATGTGCTTGTTTCATTATTCAGCATTTTGCAAATTTAGCATTATGCACAAGTTTGTAGCCGCAGATTGCTGAAGGTTGACGTGAACTCAGGGGAGCACATTGAGAGAGCAGATGGAAAGAACCATCCGAAAGGGGTCCGGGTTCAAATCCCGGTGAGACATGAATGTTGTGTTTGTCTTACGGCATTGACTTTCTCCCTTCCCTGGAACCAGTGACTAAATTAGGGACAGACGGCTGCTTATAACCCATTATAGTTGCTCACAATGGTCGTTAAACCTCCAATAACAAAAAAAAACAGTTGTATTTTTTTCTATTCCTATGAATTTGTATATGAAAAAAACCCCATCTATGTTATTAGAGCTTTGGTATTGATTTTCTATAAAAATGTTTCCCATGAAAGTTATGCTGAGCTAGTTTCTTTACCCCTTCACACACATTTACATATAGCACTCTTATCCATTGAGGTGAGTGAGTGGGCTATATATAAACATGCAAACACGGGAACTACATGATAGCTTTAACAAATGGATGTCCTTCTCTATTGGCTGCCTTGACAATGCAAAGACCTGGTCTTCCAAAGTGACACAGGTTAGTGGGTTTGTTCATATTTCTGTTCGTTACTCTCCATAGGCCACTATGCAATATAAATAGTTCCATGGTGAAATGCAAAAAATGCGAGTAGAATAACAACAGACTTTCATAAAGTGAATGGCACGCTTTGTTGGTTTGGATAGTCTTTATAGTTTAATGAATTGATCAATAAAATTAAAACAACTGAACAGAGAAAATAAAAAGGTAATTGTTATTTCAGATATTTGTAATGTTTATTCAGTTGTATTTTGAGTTACATTTGACTGAAATATATTTTTTTATTTTTTAAAATAAGTCTTACTTATATTTTAGACCAACACATGTTATGTCTTCAGCAGTATCGCCAGGGTGAGGGTAAACACAGCCGAGTATACAACTCACCTCAAAATGAACAGCCCCTAATCTCAATCATAAACTTACTGGCAACTGCTGATGGAGAATTGTAGCGTTTATATTGTGTAATGGCGATTGTACAAAGCCACAATCTCAAACATAAATAAATGCATTAGTAAATTCCTCAGAGAGGTACTTTTAGTATTTCAGAAATTCTTCCAGACTTCGTAATCATCATATTTAAAATGCACATATCAATGTGAAGAGCAAAATCCCTTAACAACCAAACTTCGGAAGGAGCAAACAAGAAAAGTGCTTAATATTAAAAATATGGAATTGAAGATTTTGAAAGCACCTGTATTCACGCACACAAAAGCATGTTGACCTCTCTTACTTTGTGTACCCATTTTTGACCATATCTCTTCGATTTTGAGGGCTAAGTTGACACACACACACACACACACACACACCCTCACTCCATACACACTGACAAGTCTGACAATCATCTCTAACAAATGAATTTTTTTCTATGAATAATTTTTAGTCTAACAAACATTCAAGCACAAAATTTTTGCTAAGCCTCAAAACTTTTCTTCACTGTTATCCTTTTTCAGTATCAGACGTGCCAACTCTTTGGACATAGGCGAGAGACTTCGGATTTTCGGCCGTTCCTCCCGCCATCCGGATGAATATCAGTTCTCCTGATTTTCGCCGAGAATTAGCAGTTCAGATGGTTGAAATTCCATCAACCAACATGATTTTGAACTGCCTGTGAAATCTTTTTCTTTCTATGTCAATGCAAGGCGGCAGTACAGTCACTAGTTTCGTACTGTTCCTCTCCACCTTTCTGCAAAAAGAAAGCCGCCCCAGTGGTCTAAGCGCTGGCTTCTGACCGATCGTTCGAGATGGGTCAGAAAAAATGTTCTTAATTTTTTCCCTCTCAGTCTGATTGGCGTACGACGCCTTCAGCAGAGCTCACCTGCTCTGACACTAAAATGCCGGGAGGGTCAGTAATTGATTGACAGATGGGAGCTGCCTTGCCTTCTTGCAGTTCAGTCTTATTATTATTATTATTATTATTATTATTATTAGGGGTTTAACGACAACCGTGAGCAGCTCAATGGGCTGTAAGCAGTCGCCCGTTCCTAATTTAGGGTCACTGGTTCCAGGGAAGAAAGAGAGCCAGTGCCATAAGACAAACACAACATCTATGCCTCTCCAGGTTCGAACCCTGAGCATCTCGGACGATCTTTGCACACAACCTAAAGAAGAACCGGAAAAAACTTGGCTGCTATTTTATTCGTAAAAAGCAACATGCAGGCCATTTTATGTAATTTCATTAACTTGCAGAATCGTTGTACCTCGAAAACGAATTTCAGTTGGGGAAGGTGGTGTTGAGTTTTGCGTTTTTTTCTCCAGAACTTTTACTGTACCAATAGTACTACTTTTGGAAAATTGTTCCAACGTCTGGAAAATGTCGATAAAAAATAGTACCTGTATTCACGCACAGAAAAACATGCTGACCTTTCTTACTTTGTGGCATGTCTGCAGTATCAGTCGGCACTTGTCAATGGCGAGTGTTCCTTTATGCAATAAATTTGCTTGCATTGAGTAAATATGACATAGTTTGTCAGAGCTGAATTAAACATTAGGCACAGGTAGACCATGACCAGATCTGTTTTTGTATTTCTTTTCAAGTTTGGCCATGGTCTCATCTTGGGGCATAAATATTTAGAACAAAACCTTCTAAGGGCTTTGCTCTAAAAATTTATGCCCTGAATAATTGCTGAAAAACAGATCAGGTTATGGTCTACCTGAGCGCAGTGCTTAATCCAGCCCTGACCTAAACCATGTCCTTTAAAGTGAATAATTGCCGTTTGTACATAATAATTAAAAGTGTCTTTCACATCGTGTTAATACTTGGTTCATTACAGTTGTTTGAAAACACACCATAGTTCTGCAAACGTAGTGAATTTAATATTATTTGTAGCATTATAAGAACTAGTTTCCCAAAAGTTGTACATCTTGAAAGGAAGATTTTTTCATCATTTTGTCAGCTATGCCTGTATCAAATAAACTGATATCGTTTTCAGTGATTCAATGAGGTTAATTTAGAATTGAATTGAAACCATTATAGGGGTTCCACAAACTGATTTCTGTAGACCATCCAACTAATCTGAAGTATGAAATTTAAAAGAATTTCCAACACACTGACATAATTTAGCATATGAAAAGGTACAAGGTTTTAAACTGTACGCATACCAGTAGCAATTTGTTCAGTAGCTAGTTAATACATGTGTAATGTATAAATAATGTGCATTATACTGCAGGGGTCGCGCTGCCAATCGCCATCTTCGCAATTTGCGGGGAGGGTCGTTTTGGCGATGAAAAAGAGCTTTGGCAATTGCCTTTTTGTATTGTTAACACTTTGGCGATAAAAAATGAATTTGGCGAAAATTTTAAAAGAGCCAGCACGACCCCTGGTACTGTATATATATCAGGCTTAAAAAATACCATGCTGGCATGTAAATTATTGACTTGGGCAGGTAAATAAAAAAATCTAGTTGCCTGGTACATGCAACTAAATTTAAAAATAATAAAATTTGAAATAGAATTTCCTACTACAAGAAAAAAAGGCAGTCATTTCTTTTCACTGCTATCACTAGAAGCTGTATTATTGTTACGGAGTACCAAGGACAAGAATATCACTTTAATTATATTGTGCTCTATATCCAGAAATTAGAACCATATGTAATTTTGCTTTAAATGTTGTTTATAGTCAGCAGCAAGATTGCTGCTGACTATAAACAACATGCGTCTATGGAACTAGCCGCTGTGTTTAGTGACAAAGGATAAAAACTTCAACGAAAGGAATATGGAAAAATCACTAAATTTTTTAAATATTAATTTCATCATCCTGAAACAAATTAAGCCAGCAGAAGACCCAAATCATTCAAAGCATTTTTTTTTAAAGATAATTTTGTGAAAAAAATTATACATGACAATTATGTGATCTATCAACGACAATTCTTTGCATATGCTCTTCTAGTTACATCTTATGTCTGTAAGTCAGGTCAATGTCAAACATGTGCCCCAATTTTGTTTAGTACTATTTGTTTCATTTTCAGTTAATGGCAATTCTTGTGTACTCAACTACTAAATTCACTCGATGTTGTTTGCCTCATATCCAGTACAAAGTTTTCAGTAAAAGATTACTCGGTTTGCTCTTGCTCGCCTGTTTTAAAAGTTAGGATGGAATGAACAATACTTATTACTAAATCTGTGTTTCTCCTTTGCTTGCCTTTAACTGCTGAAGATATATTTGATATTTCTGTAAATGCTTAAGATATCATTCCCTTGTGCATTTTAACTGCCTTTTCATCTTTCGTATAAGACCCGCCCCCTTTTTTCTGACCCTGAGCTATTAGATTATTTGAGGGCAAAAGAGATTATAGTGCATTCAAATTGATATGCTGTAAACATCTGTGTGAAAATTATTTGATTTATTTCCCTAGCATTTATGCTCTGCAATACATTTTATTTGGTAAACTTCGGCGTTCGGCAGGGAAGTAGTTTTTCAAAGGGACGATAGATGGCGACACGTTATTGCTGCATCGTTTAAGCATTTCGTTATGTTGTGAAAGTGCCGAAGGAAGTCAATTTTTTTTTGATTGGAGGTTTAACGACCACCGTGAGCAACTCAATGGGCTATAAGCAGTCGCCCGTCCCTAATTTAGGGTCACAGGTTCCAGGGAAGGGAGAGAGCCAGTACCGTAAGACAAACACAACATCCATGCCTGACCGGGATTCGAACCCGGACCCCGTTCGGACGAATGATCAGAGGCCATCGCTTAGACCACTGCGCCACCGAGGCGGCCCGAAGGAAGTCAATAATATGAATTAAGGGTGGCCCTTAAAAGAACCATTTTGAATGTTGATTGTGGTATATGTGTGAAATATTTATTTTGACGGAACAGTTGTCTTTCTTCATGAATATGAAGCTGTCTAGTTAGCAGAATAAAAATTTTATCTGCTTGGGAAGAACTGTCTGATCGCACGAATCAAGACTTCAAAGCAGTGTTCAGAGGAAAGACTGCAATTCCGTCGTAATTTTCCAGAATATGGTCTGCCCAGGCCCTGATTTACGGGAGGGCACACGAGGCACGTGCCCAGGGCCCCCGATTTTTGGGGGCCCCCAAATTTGAATTAAATGTGTACTTAGTTAATGGGAATTTTGTGTGTGTATATGTAAAATTTATTTTTTTACTTTTGCATGCTCGTGAGTCATGTGCTTATAAATGTGGTACTTGCATGCAGTGAGTTTGAGTTTCGAGTTTCACGTAAACATGTGGCCATTAATGAGTTTCAGTGGTTTAATAACCTTCAGGTGGCCATTGAGAAGGAGGGCTGCTTTCGTATTGATTCACGTGACCTTTTCTTGCTTCTCCGAACGCACCTCAACTTAACTGATCCTTCAACTTCCTGCACACGGATTGTCGTTGTCGTAACTCGCAACTGTAACTGCAAACGCGATGGCATGGTTGTATTTTGCGTTGCGTTTCTTGTAGTCTGATGGAATGTTGGATATATGTTAATTTTATATATAATCAAATTTAGTTAGTTGTAACAATAGATTTAAGTTGAATTATTTAACAGGTAAATTATGTCAAAACGTACATATTTATCCGGCAGTGCTAAACGGAAAGCCAAACAATTGAAACTGAAGGATGATGACCTGCAGCATGGTAGAATTGAACGTTTTGCCATTAAAAAATTGGATATTTCACTTGGTCCCAAAATTCCTACACATTCCTCTAATTTTACTACTGGTGAGTCTCTTGAGGGTAATTTGTCTTTGGAAGCCAGTAATCTGACTTCAGAATCATCTAACATCACAGGTGCTCCTAATTTGGGAAATATTTTGAATTCATCTAATGAAGAGAGCACAAGTTCCACAATGAATGTAGTGGATCTTGCCTTATGGGGAGAAATTACAGAAGAAATGCTTTTTGAGCAATCCACCAGTCCAAGATTTGAAGTTGCTGGCATTCACAGGGAAGGATATCTGTGGTAAAAAATCGTTTCTCAACAGAAGGCAATTTTTTCAGAATAAAAAAAAATAATGAGAAGGTAAAACGCGACTTTCTTTCTTTTAACCCCATCAACTTGTTTACTATTCTGCCGGATATGCAAATTGTATGCTAGGAGCACTACAGCATTAGGATCCACAGGTTTTTCTGACTGGAAGCATGCAAGTGAACGTCTTACAGAGCATGAAAATTTACACATACACAGGCAAGCAGTATGTGATTATTCATCACGCATGAATGCTTCTGCACGCATTGACTGTCAGATAGTTATGCAGTATCGGAAGGAATTCAAGTACTGGCAAGGCGGTTTTTTTTTATTTTTTTTTATTGGAGGTTTAACGACCACCGTGAGCAACTCAATGGGCTATAAGCAATCGCCCGTCCCTAATTTAGGGTCACTGGTTCCAGGGAAAGGAGAGATCCAGTGCCGTAAGACAAACACAACATCCATGCCTCACCGGGATTCGAACCCGGACCCCGTTCGGACGAATGATCAGAGGCCATCGCTTAGACCACTGCGCCACCGGGGCGGCAAGATGTTTTGTATAGAGTTGTTGCAACAGTTAGTGGGTTGGCAATGTATGGTGATCATGAAACAATTGGATCAGTTCCGAATGGAAATTTCTGGGCTGCTTAGAATTAATTGCAGAATTTGATCCATTCTTAGCTCAACACTTGGAAAAATGTGGGAATCCAGGAAGTGGTAACACCAGTTACTTATCTTCAACATGTGTGGATGAATTTGTTAAATTAATGGCTGTACGTGTTTTTAATGCCATCACTGATGAAATAAAAATGTCAAAATATTTTTCTGTTATAGTTGACTCTACTCCAGATATTACACACATAGATGAACTGGCTTTTATCATAAGGTATGTCAACAAAGATTGTGAAGCAAAAGAACGGTTTTTGACATTTATTCCATTCCATGGATATACTGCAGAAAACATTACAAATACCATAATATCTTTTCCACAGGACGCTGGCCTGGATATTATGAATGTCAGAGGAAAAAGCTACGACAATGCCAGCAACATGTCTGGGAAGTATTCTGGCGTTTTTTTTTTTTTTTGATTGGAGGTTTAACGACCACCGTGAGCTACTCAATGGGCTATAAGCAGTCGCCCGTCCCTAATTTAGGGTCACTGGTTCCAGGGAAGGGAGAGAGCCAGTGCCGTAAGACAAGCACAACATCCATGCCTGACCGGGATTCGAACCCGGACCCCTTACGGACGAATGATCAGAGGCCAACGCCTTAGACCACTGCGCCACCGGGGCGGCATTCTGGTGTTCAAACACCCATTATGGAAATCAATCCACTAGGGGAATATGTGCCATGTTCTGCTCACAATTTAAATTTAGTTGGTGTGAATAGCATAAATAGTTGTGGTAAAGTTATTTCTTTTTTTTTCACATTTTTGCAAAAACTATACTTTTTTTTTTGCATGAACTCACCGTTGGAAGATACTTCAGGAGAAAGTCCAGAAAGCACATGGAAATTCATCACTCACACTGAAGAGTCGGTCAGTTACCAGATGGTGTACAGATGCTGCAGCTACACGATCAGTGAGGAAAATTTATCGTGAAATAGAGAAAGTTTTAGTATTTCTGTCAGAAAATGTAGATGATTCTCGACAGACAAGAGATGAAGCAAAATCACTGCTGAAGAAAATGCGAACAATGGAAATATCGATCAGCACAGTAGTTTGGGACACAATACTTCAGAGATTAAACTGCGCAAATCAAACTTGCCAGAATCCAAAAGGAAATATTTCTGAAGTACCTAAAATTTTCGAGTAGTTAATTGAATTCATTCAGTTCGTGAGGGAAAATTTTGAAGTCTATGAAGAGGAAGCTAAAACATTAGTGTCTGAAAATGTGCAATACCATGGTCATGAATTCCGAAGAAAGAAAGTGCCCAAGAATAAACTCCTAGATGAATGTTACAGTGAACATATAGAACTCAGTGCAAAGGATTTATTTAGAACTCAGGTTCATTATGTGCTTTGTGATGCTTTAATCACTCAGCTTTCAAGCAGAAAAAGTGCTTATGAAAATATAATGAGAAAATTTCAATTTTTTACAAAAAAATCAAGATCTGAAATTTTTAAGGGGCAAAAGCATTGCAGGAATACTATAACAATGACCTTGACGACCAGTTTGCTGATGACTTTTTGCAATTCTCCTCAATGACGGGGGAGCATGCAACCGTTCCCCAGATGCTGCAAACTTTGAAGGTAAGCAATTTAGAAGCCACATTTCCGAACACTGAGACTGCACTTGGAATGTTCATGACATTACCGATTTCAAATTGTACAAGTGAGAGATCATTTTCTTTGCTGAAAAGACTGAAAAATCTCTTACGATCAACCATGCGACAAACAAAACTGGCATCATTAGCTCTGCTGTCTTTGGAGAGTGATGTGACACAGTCTTTAAATTTTGATTCTCTGATACATGACTTTGCATCTAGGAAATGTAGAAGAAAAATATTCAACCCAACTGTTTCGTCCTGATATAGGAGGTAAATTTTCAATTTTTTTATTCATTCCTAAAAATAAAGAATAGTAAATGAGTTATTACAAATAAAAAGATCTGGTGCCCAAACACAGCACTTTGTCATCGTATTGTCATTTTTGTTTGACACTGGACAACTTATACATTCATGTCATTATGTGCTCATTAGATTTTGGTAAAAATTAGGTAAATGTGTAGTTTAGCGTCCTAAATTATTTGGTCGGAAAAGATGTAAAATTTCGAAAAAGTGTGATGTACAGATTCTAAAATATGCAATTTAAGGGGAAATGGTGAAAAAAATTTCATCGTCAGAATGAATATTAAAGATGTTTACCGAAAAACTTGAACTCCAAGTATGACGAGTCGGAGGACGCTGCGAGAGGCCGTAAACAACACTGCGGCGTTGACATGAAGCTGTGCTCCGTTGAAAGGAAGTATCGCTGCAGCCAGGTTATTCACGGGCGGAATAGTACAACAGGAACCGGGTACGCTGTTGTCAGGAAAGAGTGTAGTGCTACGCTACAGAAAATAGTTAATTTCGGTGTCAGTTCTTGACATCGCAATCGGACAGCTTCTTGTTTTTTTCGTATGGGATTCTTTGATGCTGAATGTATGAACTCATTTCTCCATGGAAGCTTTTTTTTATTTAGTAATCAAACTTTCACATTGAGGCTTGCCATCTAACTTCCGTTGGAGAGAATGCGACACCTACTCTAACGCTTTTCTAGAAACAAGAAAGGAATGTGCATACTTACTATTTCGTATCACGGAATTACATGCCAAAGAACGAAGACAATCTCTGCATGTTTCTTTAAAAGTGAGACAGAAATTTCAAACTACATTCTTTAGCATAGAAGTATATTCTGTTACTCTTTCCTGACAAGAGCGTACCTGATTCGTGTTGTACTATTCTGTCCATGAATTCCCCGCCACAGCAAACCTTCCTTTCAATGGAGCAAAGCTTCAGGTCGTCGTTGCGGCGTGTGTTTACTCATCGTACTTGGAGGTAAGTTTTTCAGTAAACATCTGTAATATGACTTTTTTTTGTTTTTTTTTTGAAATTTTGCAAATTTTCAGACCAAATAATTTAGGATGCTGAAGTACAGATTTACCAAAAATTGAACCGGTACTAGGTGTTCCCCTCAGCTTTTCAGATTATTAATATAATGGGTTTTTTTTTTGTATAACTCAGACTTTTCCCCATCAACACAAAATTTTATGTTTTGCAGTTTTCTGATATATTGATCATGATGTGCTGATTTGATCTTGGTAGAAACCGGGAAGCTGGAAGTAGGAGTTCCCATAGCACTTTTTCAATTGTTTATGCAGTTTCGTATCTCTATTTATGAGAAGATCCAGTGGAGGTCACCATGGATTATTTTTTCTTGTTTTAATTCACATTTTTTGTAGGATGCATTGTTCTCATGTTCTAGACGCAAGAATCAGTACATTGCAAGACCACAATATTCACTAAAATTAAGAGGTCCATCCATTTCGTCATAGATATATTGTTATAGTTGGAATCTAAGGGGTCATTAACACCACAAACAACTGATCAACCAGTTGTCCCCGCACAGCCAGAGTTGTATAAATATAAAATGTATCTGCGTACACAGCTATTGAAACAAAAAACTCGCTGCAAACCTGCAAACCATGATAACAATAGAATAAGATAATTTCAGGGAAAATTAATAAAACAAATAATTATTAGAACATTACAGATTCCAATGAGGACAAAATAAGTACATTCCATTGAATGTGCAGCAATGTGTGTAAAATGGACTTTTATGGCAAAATATTAGACTACGAACCTCATAAAAACAAGAGATTAATTAAAGAAAGTTTTTATATCCAGAAAAACAGTTCTATCAATGAACCTTCAAAAATTATAAATATGATTTTCAACAAGTTAATTCAAAAATACTGGACTTTACAAAATGCATAAGGAGATTATTTTTATTTAATTGGCAACTGAAAGTGGAACCTGGCAATAAAATTTAAATTCTGTGTAAACAAAACCTTTAATACAGTTCGTATACATTGAGAACAAGGCCTTGATAAAATCTAGAGGCCAGAAATGTCTGTAAAAACAAAAGAACTCAGAAGATGTGAAAAAAAATTAAGTTCTTCAGTTGAAATAGAATTAAGTATATTAATCTGCGTAAAGTGTTGAGTGAGTGTTTTAATTGCTGTATATAGGCCTAACATTTTAATTTTTTAAATCTACATGCAAAAACTATCTGCAAACCTGTTAATGATTTGGAAACTATCAGCGTACGCACGTACGCCTACATTTTGCTACTCTGCACACAGTGACTATTATTTGGTCGATAGAGAATAACGAGGGGGCCCCGGAAATGTTTTGTGCCCTGGGCCTCGCATGTAGTAAATCGGGCCCTGGGTCTGCCAAGTACATTTTGTGGTTGCCCTGCGTTAATTTATGTTTTAGGGGACGCCAATTGCTCTCCATTCCTTGTGTATGCACCCCTGGTATGGGATCAACGAAGCTGAGGGAGTGGTTCACGGTCGTAGCCACAGCTCGGCAGGTTCCGATACGCAGCCCACTGATCTGTCATGATCATGGTTCATGGCTCCACGTCTTTCAGGATGAGGGGCAGCTATGTATCTGCAGATCTGTTGTTAGCCGGGAAGATCTCCACTTTGAATCGCTTGGTATCTCGTTCAAAGATACTAAGAATCCAGGTGCCCTTGACGAGAAGACCGCCGTTGTACTTCCGCTTGCCCGCTTTCGCTTCGTCTACTTCCATGATGATTCCATCACCGCCAAGCCTTTTCCCTCGCATTGCGAGGCTACCATAAACTCTGAGACTTGTCTGCAATACAAATACCAGTCGCAAATTGTCTCAGTAGATGTGGTAAGATTGCCATGTGAGGTTTCTCCAATCGCCTTATCGTAAGACAATCCTTTGGTAAAACAATACGTCAGAATCACCACTATCAGTAGGAATTTGAGCATAAAAAAAACACGTACCAAGTGTACGGGAAGAGTACTCATCATTCCCTGAAGCGTGCTTCTTCCAACACCTGAATTGTCCTAAACGATGAAACGCCTCAACACGTAGAGTCATGAGATGGCCCTCAAAACATCTTTTAGAGGTGGGAAACAAACCCTGTCGCTCACACCAGGAAATAGACGTTTTCTCATCCTTCCCAACTTCATTAAAACACCTCTTCCAATTCCACATATTAACACAAAAAGCTGAAACAACAGGCAGAAATAATTTACGAGATCACAGGAGCACAGACCTAGAAATAACTTACGTAACACAGGCGCACAGATCGATAAATAACTTACGTAACTAGCTATAACGTATTGCACATGAAAGTGCGAGAAGAGCTAAAATACTGTGGCGCCATCTATAATTGCTTTCGAAAACTAGCTCCGGGCCAAACGTGGAAATTTGGCCTTTTATGTGAAATAAAAGGCTAAACTTTCACGTTTTTTTTATGCGGAACAAAAAAATCTACATTGCTTTCAGTTTGAGATCGTAGATTGTCTACATCGAAGTTTGTTGCTCGAGATTTGGTGTGCTATTTGTACACCATTTGCAGAAAATATATATTTAAAAAAATCATTATATTTAAAAACAAAAGTTGCAGAATTTGTGCCATGTGGAATACGGCCACGTGTGAAGTGGGCGAAACTACGCTAAAAAAAGCGCAGACCACCATACTCTACCTCATGGGTGCGGAGGAAAGGAGTATGAATAACTCACTGTAGTAAAATAATTGTGATACAGCTACATTTCCTAAAAAAATTTTTTTTTAATTGGGGTAGTTTGAATTATGGCTCTTGCCTTATTTGCATCATGAAAGCTAAAATCTTGGCAGATTTATGTAATAACTATTATTGATAATGTTTAGTTCCCTCTTTGTGTAAATGTGTTTCTCGGCTATGAGAACAACAAATTAATTTTGTTTGTATATTTTCTTTCTTCAAATTCAGTCTTTCCCTAAAGGAAACCTGTATCTCACATATTTGGAATTGCAAATTCGTTATCAGTGTTCATTATGAAATGAGTAATAAATAAAGGCTTGATTTTTTCTGTTTTGTGTAATTTGAAACAGTACAGAACAAGTTTTGCCTAACAGGGAAACATTTTTCTGCATGAAGCTGCTTTTTCAAGTAATTCAAGATTTTGAAAAAAAAAATGTTATTTATGAATATCAAACACAGTAAGCCATATGTTTGGAATTTGTTGCGTTACTCATAATAGAGATCTAGTAAATTCTGTATTTTTTACACTTTTTTTGTCTCTGCATTTTTAGAAAATATGTAATATGCATTTACTGCACATTTTTTGTAAATGAATAAAAATATTTTACCAGAGAAACACTTTCATGTTTGTGATTTACACTATCTGTTTAACTCTTGCACCACTGATCCAAACTAACCTTATTTCATTTCACTAAGATTTATGTACATCCATATTCAAGGCTTGAAACATACCATACTTAGGGCATGTAAATTATTGGCCTGGGCAAGTAAAAAAGCAATCTAGTTGCCCGGATTGGGCATCTAAATTTAAAAATGAAAAAGTTTGGAATGTAATTTCCTACTACAAGAAAAAAGCAGTCATCACATGTTGTGTTTCAGTTTGCTGCTAATCACCACAAGTTATTGTTATGAGTGCCAATGACAGAAGAATATCACTTTTAAGTATATTATGCTCTAGGTCCAGATATTGGAACTACATGTAATTTTGCTCTAAATGTTGTTTATAGTCAGCAACAGGATGCATGCCATTGATGGAATTAGCCACCGATGCTACAGTGCCTAGAAGAATTAGTGTGTCGTGCTCGCAGAAAAACTTGCTGCCCGCAATCATGAAATCGGTAGATGGCGCTGCGATCGGATGTCACGTCGCTTTTCGGGAGGAAGGACGACGAAAATGCACATCTTTCTATGACACACACCCAGCTCGTCAGCATTATGTGTACTCCTTGAACGATATTTTATAAGCAGATAACTTAAGTATTTACGAAATAATCGACACACCTCTTTCACCACCCCCTCACCCCCCCCCCCAAAAAGAACGAACGGGGTGCTCAAGATTCATTAATAAGGGTATCGTAGTTTAAGTTAAGCTTTGCATTGTGCTAACGTCAACATTAATGTTAGATATTTCGGAAGTTTTAGAGTCATACATGGGTTACATTTTGCAAAAACACTGGAGACCAATATGCAGTTTACAATCACTGAAACATCAACTTACAGTATAAAGTAAAAATTAAAAAAAAGAAAATATTTTGCCCTCAAAACCTTACCGGAAAAAAAGGGGGAAATATTTTCTCAATGAGACATGGGCTTTATAATTTGCATTCCAATAATCCAAATAGGTCTTGAAATTCAGTAACCTAAAAACTTAAAATTATTTAATAATGTACTTCATTTTTGAGCAATGAGTGACTAAATTTCTTGGTAAGAACATGGGATCAAAATAAATATTGAAACTTAATGCTTTCCATTTAGTTGCAGAGTGTGGCTTTGAAAAGAAGCCTTTTAATGAGTTAAAAATAGAATACAACAAATGCGATTACTATTTTTAAAATTGGTCTATTTTCTAATAATATACCAACTGTAATCCATTTATAAAAATCATTCCTAAAAAAAACTTTGCCTGTGATACGATAAACAAAATGAATCATACTGAACAGAAGTAAATATACAAAACCTGAATGTATATGATGACATTCTTTTAAAGAAAAATAATTATAACATTTTTCTTTACTTTTCTTCACCTTATAATAATTATGTGATTAAATTTGCTATTCAAATGGGTTTGCAGTGAAGAGAGGAAAATTGTTTTGCACCTTAAGTAAAAAGTTTAATAAGGTAAAAATTAAGAAGTGGGTGTTCATGGAGTCTGTCTAAATGGGATAATTCTATGCAGTCCTTGTAAACTATTTTTACCCTAAAAAAAAAGGAAATTATTAATGTAGCATACACACAGGCGTAACATGGGGAAGACACAGTAGGGCATGTGCCCCCCTCTCCCCACTTAAAAATTGGAAAAACTAATTAGTCGTTCTCCTTTTAAATGCCATAAAGTGTGATATACAGCGAAGGGAACACTACGTAATAGCCATCATTGTTATGACTGCTTTCCAGCAGAAATTCATGCGCAATAGCATGCAGTCATCTTTACGATGGGTTTCAACTATTGAATTACCTAGTGTATTACTGTTATGATCGAGCTACAACGAGTTAGCAAAGATACTGCCAAAAAGATTTCCCTCCACTAACCTTTGTTTTGTGAAAATTTGAAGTTTTGTAAGGCAGCAAATCCTTGGTAAACAAACTTCCCACCATTGAATAACATGAAGCCGATGAAGCATCCTAACGTAACTTCCGATGCCAGCGCCCTCTGTCATTTCATGACGATTGGTCACAAAACCGTGAGGGATATCTTAGGGAGCACGACACACTAATTCTTCTAGGCACTGTACCGATGCTTCGTGACAAAGGGCGAAAAATTCAACGAAAAGAGCATGGCAGAATCACTGAATTTCTCAAATACGTACCAATTTCAGCATCATAAGCTTAAAACTTAAGGTACATGCTTTTGCGCATTAGATATTTTAAGTACAGGCTTAAAATGGAAATGCAAAACATGAAAAAAAAAGTTCACAATATTCTTTAACTTAAAAGAGTTCAGATTGTTATTTTAAAAGATAAATTAACATGGGCATTTAGCTTTTACTACCTGGGCAAGTAAATAATTTTTGCATATGCCCAGCTGGGCATGTAACTTCTCAGATATTTTTCACGCCCTGATAATTTTAGTTTTCATTTGATTGTTCTCATGCCTTATTTTTATTTTTTTTTACTGTTCTATGTAGTAATTCACAAGAAATGCAATTAATGAGCATAAGTTTCACGCTCCTTCATAACGGTTGGTCACGAAATGTCGCAAGATTGCATTAATGGAAAAACATCCAAATGCGTTTCTTTGGATGATATGGATGTGCCATCAAAAGAAGGGATTATATTAATAAAGCATCTTTTACTTCTGACTTACCCTGTTGAGTCCGCATTTGGACGGTACAGGATAATGGTCATCAGCTAGTCGTTACTTCTGACTTAATATTTTGTCTGTAACTGCTTAAGATATAAATAGCAATAAAAGAAGAAATGTCCCCTTTTATGTGTTAGCAATACGTTCTGCAAACTATGTTCTTTTTTTCCCAGTTTACTTATTGTTACATACATTTCATCATCAGGAAGGCAAATTTCCCATACGTTTTTCCATTATATAAACGAAAAAAATTGCTGAACTTTATATTAAAGGAAAAGGATAGAAAAAATATATATTAATTGCCATGTTGAATGCAAAATCGTTTTAAAATCGAAGCAAGAAAAAATTCTCATTCAAAACGCAATGCTTCGAATCTGAGATCGAGAGCCAATACGAGAAACGAGAAGGGAAAATGAGAAGACGCCAAGCAAGGGTCGCGGTTGCGGTTCGAAAGCTACTACTACAGTGCCTAGAAGAATTAGTGTGACGTGCTCCATAAGATGTCATTCACGGTTTTGTGACCAATCGTCATGAAATGACAGAGGGCGCTGGCATCGTAAGTTACGTTAGGAGCTTCATCGGCTTCATGCTATTCAATGGTGGGAAGTTTGTTTGCCAAGGATTTGCTGCCTTACGAAACTTCAAATTTTTACAAAACAAAAGTTAGTGGAGGGAAATCTTTTTGGCAGTATCTTTGCTAATTCGTTGTAGCTCGATCATAACAGTAATACACTAGGTAATTCAAAAGTTGACCGCTAAAACGCAATAGCCTTATTCGGGTGTTAGTGTGCTAGTTAATTTTACTGTGGATTATTTATAACGAAATTTATTTCCGAAATTAGTAACTTTTTATTCGTGAAGATGTAGAAGTTGATCAAGTATTGGCTGTCACGCGTTAAACCTACTGTATGGTTAAACTTAAGTGCAGTACTGAAATCGACTGCAACAGTTATAAGATCATAGGGAAATAATGTCATCTATGAAAGGACTGGGAAATTCTGCATTAGCAAATAATAAAAAACCATAGAAAACGGAAAAGGCAAAGCAGCTGTTTTATGCCAGGATGTAATACTGGCTATAAATCCTGCAAAAATAAAATATCACTCTTTGCTGTCCCCAAA
This sequence comes from Macrothele yani, assembly GCA_039090855.1. Classification (NCBI taxonomy): domain Eukaryota; kingdom Metazoa; phylum Arthropoda; class Arachnida; order Araneae; family Macrothelidae; genus Macrothele; species Macrothele yani. The sequence continues at coordinate 128,962,467 of CM077009.1, read as the reverse complement.
ATTCCTGATATGTTGAGCAAATTGGGATACTTCTGTCCGGTATGATTCATTTTGTTTATCGTATCACAGGCAAAGTTTTTTTAGGAATGTTTTTTATAAATGGATTACAGTTAGTATATTATTAGAAAATAGACCAATTTTAAAAATAGTAATCGCATTTTTGTATTCTATTTTCAACTCATTAAAAGGCTTCTTTTCAAAGCCAACTAAATGGAAAGTTTCAATATTTATTTTGATTCCATGTTCTTACCAAGAAATTTAGTCACTCATTGCTGAACAATGAAGTATGTTATTAAAAAATTTATAAAGTTTTTAGGTTACTGAATTTTGAGACATTATTGGAATGCAAATTGCAAAGCCGATGTCTCATTGAGAAAATATTTCCCCCTTTTTTTCCGGTAAGGTTTTGAGGGGCAAAATGTTTTCTTTTTTTAATTTTTACTTTATACTGTAAGTTGATGTTTCAGTGATTTTTTTTTTTTTTTTGAGGTTTAACGACCACCGTGAGCAACTCAATGGGCTATAAGCAGTCGCCCGTCCCTAATTTAGGGTCACTGGTTCCAGGGAAGGGAGAGAGCCAGTGCCGTAAGACAAACACAACATCCATGCCTGACCGGGATTCGAACCCGGACCCCTTACGGACGAATGATCAGAAGCCAGCGCCTTAGACCACTGCGCCACCGGGGCGGCAATTTCAGTGATTGTAAACTGCATATTGGTCTCCAGTGTTTTTGCATAATGTAACCCATGTATGACTCTAAAACTTCCGAAATATCTAACATTAATGTTGACGTTAGCACAATGCAAAGCTTAACTTAAACTACGATACCCTTATTAATGAATCTTGAGCACCCCGTTCGTTCTTTTTTTTCTTTTTTGGGAGGGGGGAGGGGTGAAAGAGTTGTGTCTATTTTTTCGTATATACTTATCTGCTTATAAAATATCGTTCGAGGAGTACACATAATACTGACGAGCTGGGTGTGTGTCATAGAAAGATGTGCGTTTTCGTCGTCCTTCCTCCATGAAAAGCGACGTGACATCCGATGGCAGCGCCATCTACCGCTTTCATGATTGTGGGCAGCAAGTTTTTCTGCGAGCACGACACACTAATTCTTCTAGGCACTGTACTACTACGACACGTTCTGACTTAGCGCGTAGTTTCTTAGGCTACCACCAGTGTCGCGATGGTCTCTGTTGAGTACCGTTACGTAATAGGAAGTGGGCGGGCTAGGTATATTATTGGCTTTGGGCAGCACTGTTTCTTCATTCGTTCGATGTTGACAGTTGACACTGAGGTTGCGAGTCGCTTAAGAAGTTGACAGTGTTCAGCCGTGCTTAGTAGTTCTGCGAAGCAAGTTAGTCGTGATATCTGTTATTGCTATTAATTCGTCTACTTATAGAAGGTATGTTCTTTTGTTTTTCTTATTCATTATTGTTTCGCGTTTTTGCTTATACAGCCCTGAAAAAAACGTAAGGTCGCTACAATTGTAGAGGTCCTCCAATTTAACACAATATCAAAGCAATGTATAACCGTAGTACAGACAACATATTTATGCGAATGTTGCATAGTTAACAGTGAAATATAAAATTGTAATTTTTAGACCATTTTAAAAGGTCCACTTTTGTCTGGAAATGTGTTTAAGTCCTTGTAGACAGGGTGCACCATTATACTCCAAATGTTTTCCATCCGGTTGAGGTCATCTCTCTGTGAAGGCTAGTCCAAAAACACGGTCGTCATTGGCTTCAAACCACGCTTTAGTACACCGAGAGTTGTGGATGCTGGTATTGTCCGGCTGAAAAATCCAATCTCCCGATTTCATAAAGGGTGCCAACAGGTAGCAAATTATCCGCCAGCATATCTTGGTACTTGTCGGAATTAATTTTTGTGTCTATAATCACAAATGAGGTTTTTTCAGTTGCAGGAAATGGCCCCCGAACCAACCATGACCGAGCCTCCTCCGAATTTGTGCTATGAAAAAATAGGGGTTTTCTTTCCGTAGATCATACCAATATTTAGCAAATCCGTCGTGGCCATTCAAATTAAATTTCCTTTTATCGAAAAAGACTATGATTTTCCACTTATCACCCAAATTAATATGCTTTTTACAAACTCTACTTGAGCATATGCATATTTAGCATTCAGATAGGGTTTTGGCTTAATGTTGGATGTTCGAATTGCTGGCTAAAACATTTCATACAGTTCGGCCACTGCATGACAAGTTCAGTTCACGAACAATTTCACTGGACGACTTTTTGTTAGCACATGCAAATGTACAAATTCTACACTTCATGCGATTCGAAATTGATTTTAGCCTACCTGTAGATTTTTTTAGTCCATAAGAAGATAGATTTCGCAAGTAATTGTTGACTACGGTCTTGGATCGGCTTGTAGCCGTCACAATTTTGGCACCACTCTTACCACTCTCATACAATCCTTGTATTTTACCGCATTCAAAAGCTGACAACTTTTTGCTACAGCAATACTCTTCTTAGAGCTAACACTGAGGTTTCTGCATGCTCTGCTTATCAAGGTGCCTGTTCACATGCATGAAACGCCCTAATTTTCATACTCTTCCGGGAAACGATCCTGACCTTATAATTTCTTCCAGCAGCAAATGTAGTTAATTCAGTTTTCTTCTTTTCAATTTTTTCCCCACAAACATTTTTATTGCATTATGATTTTAGAAAAGTTAGAAACTTGTTTTAGCACTACAAATTTTGAAGATGGCAATCCAATTTTTGGCGTAAATGTGACAAGGATGGTAAGTCAGATAATATCCGAAAACTTGAAAATTTTCATCGTTCTGGAGCGGGATTCAAACCCGCGTCCCCAGAAAACGCTCGGGTATGCTAACCACTACACAGAACGAACAAGTTTAAAGTTTCCGATCAATTTGAATTTAACCATCGCAGGATTCGCTAGTCGAAGCAACCGGCATTCATGTTTAGCGAATCTGGAGGTTAAGAATCTTGTCCCGTGCTTACCCGGAGAAGCAGATAAATCATGAAAGAAATACAAGATTACACCATATAATACAAATTTTGAAGATGACAATCCGATTTTTGGCGTAAATGTGACAAGGATGGTAAGTCAGATAACATCCGAAAACTTGAAAATTTTCAAGTTTTCGGATATTATCTGACTTACCATCCATCCTTGTCACATTTACGCCAAAAATCGGATTGTCATCTTCAAAATTTGTATTATATGGTGTAATCCAGTATTTCTTTCACAATTGTTTTAGCACTATTTGAATGGTTCGCCCCATTAACTTAGTCCTCTGTTGTCTGTATTTTCGCATTTCTTTACATGACCATAAGTTTTTTTCCAGCACTGTAGTGAAGTGGCATAGATAATTTTTCACTATAAAGAGTAGAAGAGATATATTCTCTTAGTATGTGACAAATATGTCATGATAATTAACACAGCAATCAGACATTGTTGAATTGACTGTAATTACTGTTTCACACGTGAATTCAATCACATCAGAAAACTTTAAAATTTCATCACCGTGGAGTGGGAATCGATCCCGATTACCGTTCAAGCATGCTATCTGTTGCACCACCGACGGCGGTGAATTCACAAGTATTTGTGCGTTAAGAGTATCGGAATATTTTCCGACCCTGTTCTTAATTAATTCAGATTCTGCTGCCATATAGTGTTGTAAAGTAAATCTGCAGTTGTTCAGATAGAAAGAGTGGAAGAAATATTCTTCTCATAATACGGGGCAAATACGTCATGATAATTAACCCAGCAATCAGACATCGCTGAATTGACTGTAATTACTGTTTCACTCGTGAATCAAATTGATTCCTTATCAATGAATCGAATATTCCCAATGAATGCAGATTCTGCATTGATCAAGGAACGCATTCAGGGAATATTCTGATGCTCTTAACACAGAGATATTTGCGAATTCGCTGTTGTGGGTGGTGCAACAAATAGCATGCTCAAACGGTGATCGGGAGATGCAGTTTTGGTACCCGCTCTGTGGCGATGAAATTTTAAAGTTTTCTGATGATTTGATTCACATGTGAAACAGTAATTACAGTCAATTCAGTAAGTTTTCAATTGTGTATAAAAACATGCAATTTGGTCTAATGAAAAATCATATCTTAAGGGTCGTTTTAAGATACTACGCTGGCCTCTGATCATTCGTCCGTAAGGGGTCCGGGTTCGAATCCCGCTCAGGCGTGGATGTTGTGTTTGTCTTACGGCACTGGCTCTCCCCCTTCCCTGGAACCAGTGACCCTAAATTAGGGACGGGCAACTGCTTATAGCCCATTGAGTTGCTCACGGTGGTCGTTAAACCTCCAATCAAAAAAAAAAAAAGGATACTAAGCAACTTCAGAATTTACCCAGGAAGTAGTTCTAAATGGGGCCGAAATTTCAATTTTCTCTAATTATGGTATAATTTGATTTGCTGTTTAGATACGTTTTTTAGGGTGCTGAATACCATTCGGAGTTGAAATTAACATTTTGTAATCAGAAGGCTCTCAAAAACCAAGGTGGGGCCAAAAATTCAAATTTTGTTATTGTAAGATTTGATTATCAGTTTCTATATGTATATTAAACTGCTGAGTCAAAATCAAATTTGCTTTATTGCCTGCTTTATTCAAAAAATGTCACAATTTTTTTTTTAATGCGTTTGTTTAATTATCAATGGCCACCATGCCTGATACAGATAAATTACACTTCGTTAATGCAGAATTTTAAAATAATTAACTTAAAAATGTTGGGGCCTGTGTCATGACGTGAACCGTATGTGTAGGCATGCAAAAAATGAAAAAAAGATGACTCGTAGAGGAATTCCATCCTGCAATTTTTTATTCTTCGGTTATTTTGTCTTAAAGTACAGGCTTTGACATCAGAATCTTCAGTGGAACTTTTTCAATTGTTATTAAATATTTGTAGATAATGTCTTGTCATTGTATATATTATGTGAATAAGTTTTTATTCACACAATTTAATAACACAACCAGGGCTAGATTTCGAACTGTAGTTAGTAGCAAATGGCTAGCAAGCAAATGCATTTTGCTAGTGATCAAAAGTGGTTCTAGCAAAAGTTGCTAGTGGAAAAATTTTGAATCTTTTAGTGTGAACTGTAAAGTTCCACTGCATTGCACATGTGGAATATTTTAGACACATTCTGGAAATGAAGGTTTCTTGAAAAGCACAAACATTATAAAAACATTTTGGCACTAGTAGAAATATCCAGAATATTTCCCTTATCTACTTCTGCGTGTGAGGTTGGGTTAAGTTTCATGAAGAGAATCCAGGGTGATTAGAGGGACAGTTTAAACTTACAAACATTGAATGTTCTCATGAGTATTAAGGTTGAAGGTACATCCGAAGACATGAAATGAATGTTTCTTGAAAAGTACAAACATTATAAAAACATTTTGGCACTAGTAGAAATATCCAGTATATTTCCTTATCTACTTCTGCATGTGAGGTTGGGTTCAGTTTCATGAAGAGAATCCAAGGTGATTGGAGGGGCAGTTTAAACTTACAAACATTGAATGTTCTCATGAGTATTAAGGTTGAAGGTACATCCAAAAAACATGAAATGAATGTTTCTTGAAAAGTACAAACATTATAAAAACATTTTGGCACTAGTAGAAATATCCAGAATATTTCCCTTATCTACTTCTGCATGTGAGGTTGGGTTAAGTTTCATGAAGAGAATCCAGGGTGGTTGGAGGGGCAGTTTAAACTTATAAACATTGAACGCTCTCATAAGTATTAAGGTTGAAGGTACATCCAAAAACATGAAATGAATGTTTCTTGAAAAGTACAAACATTATAAAAACATTTTGGCACTAGTAGAAATATCCAGTATATTTCCCTTATCTACTTCTGCATGTGAGGTTGGGTTCAGTTTCATGAAGAGAATCCAAGGTGATTGGAGGGCAGTTTAAACTTACAAACATTGAATGTTCTCATGAGTATTAAGGTTGAAGGTACATCCAAAAACATGAAATGAATGTTTCTTGAAAAGTACAAACATTATAAAAACATTTTGGCACTAGTAGAAATATCCAGAATATTTCCCTTATCTACTTCTGCATGTGAGGTTGGGTTAAGTTTCATGAAGAGAATCCAGGGTGGTTGGAGGGGCAGTTTAAACTTATAAACATTGAACGCTCTCATGAGTATTAAGGTTGAAGGTACATCCAAAAACATGAAATGAATGTTTCTTGAAAAGTACAAACATTATAAAAACATTTTGGCACTAGTAGAAATATCCAGTATATTTCCCTTATCTACTTCTGCATGTGAGGTTGGGTTCAGTTTCATGAAGAGAATCCAGGGTGATGGGAGGGGCAGTTTAAACTCACAAGTGCAAACATTGACTGCTGTCCTGAGTATTGAGGATAAAGGTCTGTGTGAAGACAAGTTTGACCCCAGGCCTGCTGTTTTAAAGGGGTATGATGGAAAGACCCAAAACCCAGATCATAAACCATAAGGAAAACAATTAGAACTTAAGATTTTGAATAGTGTTCTTGAAATTTGTGAATAAAGTTAAATTAAAAAAAAAATGTTTTTTTAAATATCTGCATCCGAACAAAATTGTTAGAATTAATCTGTCAGGTTATGAAAAGGTGAGTTATATCTAACAGGCATGTGATTCTTCCGCTAATTAGCGAAATTCTGTGAATTCACTTTTTAGAAAAAAACGGAAATCTGCTAAACTTGTCATTTGCGATCTCAGGCTTTTGACAAAAGTTTGTGATTGTTTATATGTTGGAAAACAAATTGGGGCAAAAGAGAGAGAAATATTAGTTGGTTAGGTGGCAATATTTCAGTCATAAGGCATAATTTTTCTGCTGCTGCGTGGATGACCGGCAGCTCTGGGCTGACGCTTCTGCTGCTGCTCAGCCAATGAGATATTGCGGGTAACGTCACTTCAAACGCCTTGGTTTGCTGGAAACCATTTTTTTTAAGGGAACACTCTGCTGTTTCAGTTCACCTCTGTCCTTTCCGTTGCTATTTCTTTTATTTATTTGCTGGGGTACAAAATCAGTTGAGAGATTGGACGTAGCCCTGAGCCATTGTGCGCAAAGAAAAGAAAGAAAAGTTCTGTTCACATGTGATTGGGCATTTATGTTACGAACCTTCTCTCTCACTGGCAGGCGAAAGTGTCGTAGGCGTCCAAAGATACAAACCATTGTGGGTTTCTTCCCAGGTTTATGGAATTACGGGTGACTATAACAAAAAATTACGGAAATTCATATTTTCGTTGTTATTAAGAACGTTTTACTGGTTTTGTAAATTAATCAACGAAAAAAGCCTCAGAACAAAGTTGGTAACACGGCTGCTTATTTCTTTTTTTCCGAGGAGAAGGAATTTGTTTTGCTTGTTTGAAAACTAAGTGGAAAGAAAAAAGCACGGCGCTGGGCTGGGATTACATCAGCCCAAAGCCTCTGAACAAAGTTCGTGATATCTTTGTTTCTTTTCTTTCTTTCCTTTTTTGTTTTTGCTTTCCGAGGAGGAGGAATTTGTTTTGCTTGTTTTAAAGCTAAGTGGAAAGAAACCACGGCGCTGTGCCCGGGATTATGTCAGCCGGAATCCTCCGAACGGAGTTCGTGACGCAACTCTTTGTTTCTTTCCTAATTCCCTTTTTTCGTCCGAGGAGGAATGTGTTTTGCTTGTTTGAAAGCTAAGTGGAAGAAAGAATGCACAGCGCCGGGCCGGGGTCAGGGCCTGATTTACACAGAATGGGACCCTAGGCACAGCACAAGATGAGCCCCCCTCCTCCCATCCACATTCTTGAAAGAGTAAGTACATTTGTCACTACTAAATATTATCAATTAATTAAAAAGTTGATTTCATAAATGGGATACTGTGCAGATAAAAATAGGAAATGATATATACTTTTATTAAATCTTAATGTTAGCAAGTAAATTACCACTTAAAAATGTAAGCGGGTAAGTAAAACACTTTAATAGTTCAGTATTGCTATTTTTGTATTTAATTTTACTAGCTTAAACACACACACACAATATATTAGCTATAATAATTTTTGATTTTTGTGTTTGTCACATTCATTTTATTTGTGTGTATCTTGGAACAGGTTTTGGCATTTTCAGTTAATTGGATACTTAAACAATCACATGCCTGATCTAAATATTTGTAATATTTTCAGCTTTACAATGTGACAGTTGCAGGGGTGAAATAAAAATTTGTCATAATTGACTAATGGAGGGGGACATGTTAAAGTTTCTTTTGTATAATGTTAATAAACTTTTGCTAGTAGATAATGCAATTTGCTAGTAAAAAATAAGGCCACTAGCAAGTGTAGCTACTGAAAAAAAAAATAATAATCAGGGCCTGGACACAATGCATTAGTTCCCTCAAGCATTTATCCAAACCACATTCGTGTGAAGCACTGAACAAATTTTAGATTGTTTTAGTGTTAATCCAGGAGGAAGAGTGAAAAACACTTAATTACCTAACGAAATCGAGACAAGTGGGATATGTTTTTTTGAGTGCATCAGGCTCACTTCAGGAAACCCGATGCTTTTCGTATTCCAATTTTTGAGCCCATAAGCTTTCCATATAGGATGGTTATGAGGGGATGATCACACTAGTCAACATTTTAAAACTTCACTTGGTAATTATATTGTTTAGTAGGGACATATAATTACCCCAAATATCTTCCTGAAATGCACGTTGTACACTTGTCTGTGATCTTATGATACTAAATCAGTCTATAGAGCATGCACTTTTGCTGTTTAAATTGGTGAAAATGAATTTTGGAAATTGGTACCTACCCACCGTGACGCTTCAGCACCTGTCATTTGCAATAGTACGTAAAGTTGTTTTCACTGCATAGGTTTCGTCTGCTACGTGAAACTTCCGGTTGCCAACCTAAGAACAATGAATGAGTAAAAGTCTGATCATCATTCTCTCTAATTACAGGCGAGCGTAAAGAGCATTGAACTACCAATTCTCATGTGACAAAGGAAAATCGGATTGTGATGCTTCCAGTTGCATGCTAATTTGTATATTGCTTTTCCTGGTTTCGCATGACTGATAGCAGACACAAATCCGTTCAAGAGCAGATATAAATAGATTTATCAACTAAAATCAGTTCAAAAACAGATGTAACTTAGATTTTTCAACTAAAATAATTTGAAAAGCAGATATAACATAGATTTACTCAAGATATGTATATAGCATATCAAATCTGTTTATTTTTATGGTGTAATAAGCACAGAGATTTGCCAAGCTTTTGCACTCCACTGGGAGGCTTTTTCAAGGCAACAGTAGACATAAAATGCAGGGAATTGGAACATATAGGGAACAAAGATGATTTTTGAAAATAACATGGGTGACATCACGAGCATATTTAATGAAATTTTTTAGCACATAATTATACGGCGCGCCGTGACATGTTCATGTAAGGGGCAATTGAGGACTTAGTTCTGCCAATGGAGGACTTAGTCCTCCATTGGCATGATGAAGACCTAAGAGGACTATTGGCATGATGAAGACCTAAGACAAGGTTGAAAGCTCTCAACTTAAGAACTTTTTGTAAAAGTTCTAATCTTAACGTAACTAGCGTGATCGTCTTGTCTTACCTTTATTTGTTACGATTATGCATGTTCTGTTGACTAATTTCAGACGCTTTTTGTCAAGTGCTGCTTTCAGTTGGTCTAATTGGGAGCAATATTTGTTGGAATTAATCATTTGGTTGTCCAGAAGGAAGCTCATAATAGAGGACTGCCTTCCAATCCCACCATATACACATCACCTTCTTTAGGTGAAGACCAGCCTTGGTTGGTGGTGGTTCATTTTGCTTGCCCCATATTATTGTAAAGTATTCACTTTTCATTGCCTGTCACAATTTGTTTTAAAAACAGAACATTTTCGTTACGTTTAAGTAGAGAATCAAGACTGTTTTTTTTTGCTTTAACGTATCTGGAACCCCAAAATCAAAGTGATTACCATAACCAAGCTGGTGCAAATGGTTTTCAAAGCTTGATTTGGATATTCCGAGTATGTCGGCTATCTCCCACATGGTATAACGTTGATTGTTCTCAATTAATATCTTGATTCGATTACTATCAACTTCAGCTGGTCTACCCGACCATGGAGCATTATCCAGCAAGAAATCTCCAGCACAAAACTTTGCAGGCCACATGTTTGATCAGCCACAGTTTCTTCTCCCTACACTGCACAAATAATTTTTTGCCTTTTAGTTGCGCTTTTACCTTTCTTGAAATAATAAAGCATGATATATCAAAAATGTTGCTTATATTTTCTTCCATCTTCAATATTAAAATGGCTACACAGTAATTCACCAATTTTGATAAGTTTTTGTTTAAAATGCATGCTGATATGACAGCTGTCACAATACAATCTAACAAAATTGTTTCGAATGAAGTTAAAGACAACTAAGTGCTACTAGAGCCATCCTACGGAAAACTGAACAAACCTTTTGGCCAACCCAATATTGCTGTCATGTCTTGTTTTAAGAGCGGGAGAATGGAATTTATTGCACATGGCAATAACATCGTTATTCTGTTCCCTCCCTATTGAGATATCTTCCCGCGGGAAAAAAAGAATGTAACAGGCCAAAAAATTTCTTGTTACGTAATTTCGCTCTGCCAAAAAATAAAAAATAAAAAGCCGTATAAGCTGCCCATGCCGCAAATTTAATTTTGAACTCTTATACGCTGTGGCTTTTCTACCAGAAATTACAGTACCTTCTCGGTAAACTATATGACTAAAGTGAGTGTTCCACTGATCAATAGAGGAGCTTTATAATCTAGCCAACTAGCAACATATATAGGTGAGCATATGTGCATTACTATATTTGGTGTTGGGTTACTCTTGTTTATAAATAATTTTATGTAATATAACAATATGAAAACTTTCATATCTTAGCGGTTCATTTTTAAACAAGGGTATGCATTATTTGCTGAAAAGAGGTGACTAATGCATTTGAACTTGGCATTGATATCTAATTTTAAAATTTAAAAAAAATTATCATCTTGTTCAGTATTGACAGTTTTATATTGTAACCACTGAAGAAAACTTTTTATGTAAAATAAAGAGCAAAGTCTGCATCACAAATTTTTTTTCTGTGTGATGCTTTACATTATTTTGCTGTGGCACTGCCCACATCAAAATGGGAAACAATTGTATTCTGGTATAAATGTCATAATAATCAGCATAAGGTTTCTCTGTCATTTTAATTCTGTTGGCAAAATTAAAATTTCTTGCACTGGAAGTGTGTTCCTAAGTTTTTTCAGTATCTTGCGAGATTTTGTAAATTCATCTAGTTGCTGATTTTTTTAATCCACTTTTTGCAATTGTCAGGTCTTGGCAAGTTTAAAATATCTTATTTGAAGGTATATATTTAGATATATGAAGAGGATAGGCCATGAAGATATAATGAAACAAAATTTTTACTTCATCTTTGTCTTTAGAGATATTCAGGATGCCACCATTCCACAAGTGTTCTGCACAGAGATATGTCACAAAGACAGATATATCTGCAAGCACTATCTGACATTTATCAGAAGTAGCATACTCTATTGAACACAATATTCAAATACATGCACAAAAGTGCTATAGTTGAAGTAGTTATATTATGTGGCTATAACTACTTCAACTATGTTTTCATTGACTCATTAATGTCAATCTTTTACTGTTTATCACATTACAGACAGAATAACGTGATGAACTGTAAAAGATTTACATTAATGAGTCAATGAAAGCGTAGCATACTTTATTTTCATGACTGTAGAACTTGAATAAACTCGTGTTCTGTTTTTGTCCCTGGGACAAAACAGTGAAGTTTATGGGTGTTTGGTATTGTTTTTGACATCTTAAATGTAGCTGTAATAGCTTTTTTTTTCCAGCTTCATACTGACTTTCACTGAGATATTCAAAATTCACAGGCTGTGGCACGCTTTTGGTTGCCCAGTTAATTAATTGATAGGGTATCATAATCTGCACCAGGGCTGGAAAAATAAGCTGCAGATCTAGGAGCCAGCTCCAAAATTTAGGAGCCAGGTGAAACAAAAGCAAATTTCAAAGTATCTTGCACAAACGTAATGCATGGTGATGATGTCGGAAGAAAGAGTAATATAAGTGTATTAAACACTGCCTATTACTGAAACAACTTACTGCTAAATGAAATTCAGATTTGGTCTATAAATTTCAGGGTTCTATAGTTATGATAAAAATCTGAACATAAAAATGAATTGTGGAATAACTTTTTACGGGTCTTATAGAGGTTATTTTTAATGAAAGTTGGTTGTCAAATTTTCGAACTAAAGCCTAGTTCGTCATCAGGACTATGTCACTGGAGTAGTTGCTGCCACTCAATTGGAAGAGTCCATCCGCAATTATCGTTAATTGTGATACTTCTTCTTCTTGCTATTTCGATCCCTTCTAGTTTCCTCTTTACTAAGTTTGACTGGTGGGCGATTATTTTCACCGAGTCCCAATTTATGGAGTGTCTACTTGCTTGTATATGTCTGTCTAGCTCTGTTTTGTTCCCAATGTTCCTAATAGCTGCTTGGTGTTCTTTCATTCGGACCTTAATACTTCTCCCTGTTTCTCCTATATAGCTGAGTCTGCAGTTACAGTCGATGCAGTAAATTACTCCTTCCTGCAATTAGATGTCCAATTCTTTCTGCTTTAAAGCTGGCAGGAATTTCTTTATTTTGTTATTAAGATCTGGAGCTAGCCTGATATTATATTTTGCTCGATCTTTTCTCAGTTTCTCGAAAACACCCTTGTGGTACGTAATTTTGCTGGTGAATTTGAAGTTGGTTTTTTCCTGCTTCTTTTTTGGCACTTGTTTAAATATTTTTTCAACATATGGGGAGGGGTAATTGTTTTCTGCCAATATTTCCTTTAATTCTTCTTTGTGAAGATCTTTTGAGTAGCTGAAGAGACCAGGATTTCATTTTTTCCAAAATTGTCTTGCCATATTCGATTTAATATAATCAGGGTGGAATGAACAGAAGTCTAACATCTTCCCTGTGTTGGTGGGTTTTCTAAAAAAGCTGAGTGAATATTTTCCCCTCTCTTGAGGTCAAGGTTAAATCTAGGTAATTGATGCTATGGTCTTTTTCCTGTTCCAGGGTGTACTGCAAGGTATTCTCTAGTAAGTTAAATTCTTCCAGAATCTGAGAGGGTAGAGATTGGTCCACAGTATCTACTATAATTAGGACATCATCCATGTACCTTGCATAGAGAGCAAACAAGGAGGGTTGTATAAGAATTTTTGCCTCTAGTTTACTTATATAATAATTTGCTAGCAGAGGTGCTAGTGGAGAACCCATTGCAAGTCCTGAAGTTTGCCTGTAATATTTCTTTCCAAACTGGAAGAAATTATTCTTGAAGGAAAATAGGAGCAGTTCATATATGCCAAGTAGTATTTCTCTTTTGTGATTATGGAATACTATTTTTTCCGCAAGGTCATCTGCAATGAATTCTAGTAGGAGGTCCAGGTTAATGTTGGTATACATAGACTATATCCAGGCTTGCCATTACTGGATGAATTAATTCTGGCAAGTTGTCCAGTTTTCCTTTCAGCTGCATGGAATTTTTTAGTAGGTAGGGAGGAGAAGGGAAAATATCTCTGAGGTGACCAAGTAAATAATAATGTTGGAGAGTGGCAAATTTCTAGTGTCTATTATAGGTCTTATTGGATGGCCTTCTTTGTGAACTTTTATCGTACCATAGATCTGTGGAATTCTTGACTGGATTTTGGAGAAGTTTTTGAAGAGCTCATTAAGCTGTTTTTTATTTCTTAAAGAGCTGATTAATTTCTTAAGATTTTTGACAGTTTGATCTATAGGGTTACCATTAATCAGCTCTTTAAGAAATAAAAACAGCTTAATGAGCTCTTCAAAAACTTCTCCAAAATCCAGTCAAGAATTCCCGCAGATCTATGGTACGATAAAAGTTCACAAAGAAGGCCATCCAATAAGACCTATAATAGACACTAGAAATTCGCCACTCTCCAACATTAATTATTATTTACTTGGTCACCTCAGAGATATTTTCCCTTCTCCTCCCTACCTACTAAAAAATTCCATGCAGCTAAAAGGAAAACTGGACAACTTGCCAGAATTAATTCATCCAGTAATGGCAAGCCTGGATATAGTCTTTATGTATACCAACATTAACCTGGACCTCCTACTAGAATTCATTGCAGATGACCTTCAGGAAAAAATAGTATTCCATAATCACAATAGAGAAATACTACTTGGCATATATGAACTGCTCCTATTTTCCTTCAAGAATAATTTCTTCCAGTTTGGAAAGAAATATTACAGGCAAACTTCAGACTTGCAGTGGTTCTCCACTAGCACCTCTGCTAGCAAATTATTATATAAGTAAACTAGAGGCAAAAATTCTTATACAACCCTCCTTGTTTGCTCTCTATGCAAGGTACATGATGATGTCCTAATTATAGTAGATACTGTGGACCAATCTCTACCCTCTCAGATTCTGGAAGAATTTAACTACTAGAGAATACCTTGCAGTACACCCTGGAACAGGAAAAAGACCATAGCATCAATTACCTAGATTTAACCTTGACCTCGAGGGGGAAAATATTCACTCAGCTTTTTAGAAAACCCACCAACACAGGGAAGATGTTAGACTTCTGTTCATTCCACCCTGATTATATTAAATCGAATATGGCAAGACAATTTTTGGAAAAAATTGAAATCCTGGTCTCTTTAGCTACTCAAAAAGATCTTCACAAAGAAGAATTAAAGGAAATATTGGCAGAAAACAATTACCCCTCCCCATATGTTGAAAAATATTTAAACAAGTGCCAAAAGAAGCAGAAAACCAACTTCAAATTCACCAGCAAAATTACGTACCACAAGGGTCTTTTCGAGAAACTGAAAAAGATCGGAGCAAAATATAATATCAGGCTAGCTCCAAATCTTAATAACAAAATAAAGAAATTCCTGCCAGCTTTAAAGCAGAAAGAATTGGACATCTAATTGCAGGAAGGAGTAATTTACTGCATCGACTGTAACTGCGGACTCAGCTATATAGGAGAAACAGGGAGAAGTATTAAGGTCCGAATGAAAGAACACCAAGCAGCCTATTAGAACATTGGGAACAAAACAGGGCTAGACAGACATATACAAGCAAGTAGACACTCCATAAATTGGGACTTGGGTGAAAATAATCGCCCACCAGTCAAACTTAGTAAAGAGGAAACTAGAAGGGATCAAAATAGCAAGAAGAAGCACCACAATTAACAATAATTGTGGATGGACTCTTCCAATTGAGTGGCAGCAACTACTCCAGTGACATAGTCCTGATGACGAACTAAACTTTAGTTCGAAAATTTGACAACCAACTTTCATTAAAAATAACCTCTATAAGACCCGTAAAAAAGTTATTCCACAATCACTATGAATAGAGGTGCCATAAATGCATTTACAACTAGGATAAAAATGAATGTGAAAAAACAACTTTTAACCTCATCAATCTGAGATGAAACTATTTGGAAGAAAATAATAGCTAAAAAAAGTGTGACTGTCAGCTTCTGGAATACAGCATAATACGGCTTTGGAAGCGAAGCAGGGGACGTTAAAAGATGTGGTTTTAGAAAAAAAAATCTGAGATAAAGCTATCTGGAAGTAAAAACTTTAGATAAAGTAAAATAAAATGCGACCGTCAACTTCCGTAATGCCACATTGTCTCAGAAATGGAAGATGATGTTGCAAACGCTTAACAAATCTGGATTTTTGTAAAAATGAAAAAAAAAAAAAAAAACAGCAACAATCTAACTGGAATTAAGCTATCTGAAGCCAAAAAATGCAAAAACTGTGATCAACTTCCGGAATGCCTCATCATGCAACCGTGAAAAATGAAAAACAGATGATAAAAGTGTGTAGAAATATAGTTTTGAAAAAAAAAAGACACCTTATCAATCTAACTGAATACTGAAGTGAAGCTATCTGGAAGCAAAACGAAAAAAATTGTGACATCAACTTACGGAAAGTCGACGGCTGCAGAAACAGAAAACACTTTAAAAATATGGTATGGCTCTGGTAAAAAAAAAAAAAAAAAAAAAATGAAATCTCCTTAATGTAACTTTCAGTTAGATTAAAATTTAGACCTCCATGCCAAAAACAAAGGAATTGTGACTATTAACTTCCGAAATGTTTTTATGCCCTTTTAACCACCACGCACATAAAATGTGCATGTTGCGTTAAAAGTGCAAAAAAATATCGCTTCCGAGATTCAAAGCTCAAGAAAAGCAGTTATATCTCATCAAGTTGAAGTTATCTGTTTGAAAAATATGGAAGAGAATGAAAGCTAAAATAAAATGAGGGGGAGGAGACATCTATCGATTATAGTTGTCTGAGTGATCTATCGATTACAGCTTTACATCTTAAACAGGAGCCAACATTAAAAATGCGTGAAAATTTCCTTTCCTTTGTTTAAAATTTTAAAGATATCATTATAGCAATTAATATTAAGAAAATAGAAAAACAGTCTGCAAACCTTTCCAAGAATCTGCGAGAATAGCTGTTTCTGCTCCTGTGGGCTGGCAGCTTAAACCAAATAGTGTGATTTTCAATGCTTCCGCGATCTGACAGGTTAGTCACGTGACTCAGAGGATTTCATTGCGTTTCTCTGCTTGAAACACACGGTTCAGGATAAAAGCTGACAGAATTTATAAATGTGATCAAAGCAGAAAATTTCAGAGTTTGATTTTATTAAATTACAATTTGTTGAAGTTACAGTTTGCATCTATGAACTCAAAGTAATGACTGCAAATTACGAAATTTGAAGTAAAAAATAGTTGGGCGCCAGGACCAAATTTCTAGGTGCACGGGGAACCTGGCACCCAGTAATTTTCCAGCCCTGATCTGAGTTATTATATGGCCTTCAGAAACCTCCTTTAGCTGCAAGACTTAAAATCACTAATAGCACCATCACAAGCACTATTGCCATGAGATGTTGCATAAAAGTGCCACTGAGCAACTTATCCAAAATCTATTCGTTTTAGGAAAAATCAATCAAATTTTTTCTGTTCTTACATTGTGCTGCTTATCCATCTCAATAATACATTTATATATATATATATATTTTTAACTTATTGAGATTTGCAAGCAATGCTGAAAAAGATTAACTGCTGCTATATTGTGTTGCAAACTCTCCAAAATTATTTTAAAATAATTTTGGAGAGTTTGCAACACATTATTTTAAAATATTTTAGAGAGTTTGCAACACATTCACAAATTATTTTGTAGTGAAATCCTTTAAATACGTGGCGTCAGTTGAATAAATAAATCCATCACTCTTTCCACGTAAAACAACGCACATCAACCGAAAAATTGTTATTCGGCCGCTGTCAAGGGAATTGAATCCCGAATCTCTCGAATCTAGCCGAGCGCGTTAGACTTGCACCAAAGCGGCCAACAATACACGGCGCTATGTTTTTTTTTTTTTTTTTTTTTTTTTTTGAGTCAGCATCTGACATCATAAATCCGTAAAATGGGGTCAGCTACAGAGAAGTCTCCATCTGGTGGGTATTAATGGCACTGGCTATATAGCTATATATTAATTATAGCAATTAAATCCAAGGACAAGATCCAAAGTGAAAATCCTTTAAATACGTGGCGTCAGTTGAATAAATAAATCAATCGCTCTTTCCACGTTATAAATAAATTTTTCCACATTATATAATAAATCCATCACTTGTTCCACATTATATAATAAATCCCTTACTCGTTCCACATTATAAATACATCCATCGCTCTTTCCATCTTAACCTGAAAAGAGCGATGGATTTATTTATTCAACTGATGCCACATATTTATAGGATTTTCACTTTGGATCTTGCCCTTGGATTTAATTGCTATAATTAATATATAGCCAGTGCCGTTAATACCCACCAGATGGAGACGTCTCAGTAGCTAAGCCCATCTTGCAGATTTTTGTCAGACACTGAATGAAAAAAAAAAATCCCGCGTGGTGTCTTGAATTGTTAGCCACTGTGGTTTAAGGCTAACACGGTTGGCTGAATTCGAGAGATTAGTGGTGCATTTCCCTGACGGCGGCCGAATAACAATTTTTCAGTTGCTGTGCGTTGCTTAACGTGGAAAGAAGGATGGATTTATTTATTCAATTATTTCATAAATTGTGAATTATTTTATATTTGTGAAATTATTTCTTAATTTGTGAATTCAGTTATCCCTGATTTTTTGCAGTATGCAACAAATGAGTGAATTGTGGTTTGAAAATTATTACAATGGAATCCTTAGGCAGAATCTTGCAACAGAAATTCCTAGAAACATCAGATATTACCTAAAATTCACCAGCTAGCAAATGTGCTTTTAATTCACTATGAAAAGCTGCTTGCTGTTCTTGATGTCTTAAAATGCTGTTTTGCTATAAATGAAAGTCTTAGATCAACAATATTTTTTCAAAAGAGAAAACAAAACGTAACTACAAGATCAGTAATGGTTTTTTGTTAATTGTAGGTGTTGAACAATTTCTGGATATTCACTGCTTGTAAGTTATGTCGTGAGTTGTATTAGGATCAAACAAATCATTAAAATTATTTTCTAATTTTTCAGTTCTTGGGCATTTTTTGAATTCACCAAAATAGCAAGCTCGTGAAGGTGATTGACAAGTCGTATTCTTATATGTTTGAATTTTTGTCCCGCATCACTCAATTGGCAGGTAACTTTTTTATTTTGTGTCCAATCAGCATTAACATACCTGCCAGGTTTTACGCTTTATCCAAAAAATTTACAGAAATTGTACATCTACATACCTGCCAACTACTACGGAATGTCCGTAGTTTCTATGTATTTAGTTGTCTATGGAGTGACAGTCCTCGCTGTCGAAACTACGGATTCTATGAATTTTCATTGTTTAATTTTTTTAATTTTGTTATTGTTTTATAATATACATGAGATTCATAAGCAGATTCGCAGAATTCCGCATTTTTTGTCATAATTTAGATCGTTCTCAGGATCAATGTAAAACTGAAGACAATTTGTGTGTGCCAGGGAAGGGGGGTCTGCCTGGAGACAGTATTTTTCTGTTTCAAAAATTTTGAAAGCGGCAGTTAAACATAGTAAAAAAAATTACTGTAATCATAATTTTTTCCTCCCAGTGTTGCCTTTCTGTCCAGTTTTCTCATTAAATCTGATTTTATTGCATAAATGTTTGTATTTCTGCTTGAAACTGTGCGCAACAATTTGCGAAAACGGAGGTTAGACGCTGCAAAAACTTGCCTGTAATCTTCAGGCATCAGATTCTTCTAAGAAATTCAGGAATTCCACCTTTTTCATCATTATTTTGGTCATCCGCAAGTGAATAATTTTGATTGGGGGGGGATGGGGATTCCATCTTTACGAAAATTTCGAAAACGGAAGGTTGCAGAGTTCAGATATTTTTGTTCCGCAATGGTAATTATTTTTCTCTCGCGATGTTGTTGCCTTTGCCTGATATTATTGTTAAATAACATTTTACGGCATAAAAATTTGTATTTCAGCTTGAAAATAGCGGCAAAATTTCCCAAACCAGAAGTCGGACAGTGCAAAGATTTCTCCCGTAATCACCAACCCTTCTCACTCTCCTGCATTGTTAAATATCCCCTGTCCCATAAGTTTTTTTCATTTAAGCTTGATAAGGAGACGGAATTACACAAAAATGGAAGTGACAAAGTTGAAAAATTTGTAAAAATTGATGCCTGGTGTTCAAAATTATTTATATTCTCAAAGTTACACCATTTATCTAAAACAGTGGTGGCCCCCATCAGATGAGGCAAGAGAGGCGCCGCCTCACCTGAAATTCTGCAGAATGAGAAGTGAAAAAAAAAAAAAAAAAGTTCTGTCAGTAACAAAGATATAAGAACTTTGCAGGATAAATGAAACACTGAAATTTACATTGTGATTCATGAATTAGGTTAAAGAAAGGCTTTCAAGAAGAGGAATGAATCATTATTTTTGCAAAGCAGCTGCAGGTTTTAAGCGCTTAGAGGCGACCGGCTGAATCGTCTCGACGAGAAGCCGGTTTTGGGAACTGGGGATCAGAGAATAGCCCTACAGAGTGAACCCCCACCCCCACGGTCCAAGATCTACCCAAGGAGGTGCCGGACTTCCAGTAAGAAAAAGGACATTTTTGAGGATACCCACCACTTTGCTTAAACTCGAATCGCATCTCTGCTGTTATTGGAGAACCCAAGGATTGTGTATCCAATGGGCGCGAGAAAATGAGCAGATGACCTTAGTAATAAGTGGTTTTACAGGCGATGACGCCGTTCGCCTCTAGACGCTTTGGAGTACGATGATTTCTACGTAGCTTTAACTATTCGTCAGAGTGTATTGTATTTGAAATTAACTTTTTGCAGTGTGTTTTCAATCCTCTCTTCTGTGGGTGTTGGCTAGTTCATAGTAATGTTGAGTTTTTCTTCTTTTTTATTTTGTTATTGTTACTAAACAGCATATTTTGATTTTGGTTGGAAAATATGAATGGCCCAACAAACGACGTGATTTGTGTTCTGGAAGAAATTCCTTTTAAACACTGGAAATATTATGATAGAAGGGATGTTCTCATATCTGGAAGACCGATACCTATAATAAGTTCAATATCTAAAGACAAGAAGTGTGTCAAATCGTTTTTTAGGTATTTCAATAAATCATGGTACGAGATTTTTCCCTGGCTTTCTGGTAGCTATTACAAGCAAACTCTCTTTTGCTGGCCATGTTTACTTTTGAGCAATAAGAAAAATGTGTGGAATACAACGGGTTATTTTGATCTGAAAAACTTTTCTCGTAATGTAAAATTGCACGAAAGCTCTAAAGAGCATATAACTAACCACCTAGGTCTAAAACGAATGGAAAAAAAACATAAACACTATTTCTGATATGCTCAAAGAAAATGCTGCTCTTCATAAAGTCAAGTTTAATGAAAAGGTCCGACTAAATAGACTTTTTATGGAACATATTATCGATTTAGTTGTCGTTCTAAGCAAGCAAGAACTGACTTTTCGAGGACATGATGAATCTATTTCCTCATTAAATAAAGGTAATTTCAAGGAGATGTTCCATTTGTTATTTCGTAGGAGCAACCCAGAATTAAAAGCACATTTTGAAGAAATACGAAGCTTATTTTCTGGACAATCTAAAATGATACAGAATGATTTAATGGAGTGTATTCATGAATATATAAACGAATGTGTTAAAAGCAAAATTAATGAGTCAGAATTTTTTTCAGTGCAAGTTGATGATACAACTGATATTACTCAAAAATCACAGTGTTCAATAATTGTCAGATACATATTGGACTCAAATTGTGTAGTAGTTGAGCGTTTCCTTGGTTTTTATGATATCAGCACTGACAGGACTGCTGTGGCACTGTATGATCTGCTAGCATCGGTTTTGGAAGAGTTTGATTTTAAATCAAAGTTAGTAGGCCAGTGTTATGATCGTGCAAGCGTTATGGCTGGAGAGTTGAGCGGTCGGCAGAAAAGATTCAAGCTAGAAGCCCCGCAAGCTTTGTTTACCCACTGTTTCGCCCATCGCCTTAACCTTGTCCTACAACAGGGGTGCAAAAGTATTGTAAAATGTCGCATATATTTTGCAACTGTATCCAGCATGCCCTCATTTTTTCATAAGTCTGCCAAGAGAACCCACGTAGCAGATTCAGTTGTTGGGAAACGGATTCCTCAAATAGCAGAAACACGTTGGGTATCACGTTTGCAAATTTTGTGTTTAATTGTGAGCGAATGGGGCAAACTAAAGAATGTGTTTGAAAACATAATGAATGACCCGGAATCAACGGCAGAATCAATCAAAGGAGCCTTAAGATATTTGAAAAAATTCACTGATTTTGAATTTGCTTTTTTATCACTGATTTTTGATGACATTTTTTGGAATTACGGATGTATTGTTTGATGTTTTGCAAAAAAAGACTTTAGATATCAGTTATTGCCAAAGACAAATTAAACAATGTTGCAAATGAATAAATAAGAAAAGGAATGTAACCACTTACTTGAAACATTTCAGTGAAGCAATTAGTTTGAGTGGAGGTCCGAAATGCCGCCAAAAGAAACATTTGAGTGAAGAAGAAGTGGAAAACTATTACAAAATTTTGTTTTACGAAATCGTTGACAGCATAATAGTCCAAATAAATACCAGATTTGAAGATATGGGAAAGCTCGAGTTTCTGCAGCTAGTTGACGCTCAAAATACCATAGTTATTCATAGTCATTTCCATCCAGTGTCCTTAACGCTCTAAAAAAAATTTTTATCCAAACATTTTTACAGACACACAATGACTAAAAAACGAATTAGATTTTTATGTATAATGATCACAACTTCAGGGAACTCAGTTTTCAGAAAATCTTGAAAACAATGAAAGAAAACGAGCTGAAAGATGTGTTACCAGAAGCCTACAAATTATTTTCTCTTGTATTGACACTGGCGTCAACAAGTCTTCTGCTAAAAGGAGTTTTTCTTGTTTGAAGAGAATTAAGATTTACCTGCGTAATATAACGGCACAAGATCGTTTGTCTTCACTCTCTAAAATTTCAATCGAGAAAGAATTGCTGAACCATCTAATGTCCACTCAACCATTTTATGATCTGAACATATACAAATTTGCAGCCAAAAAAGATCGCAGAATTGAACTTATTTATAAAACATAAACTGAAAGCATTCTGTTCGAGACCAAAGCAAATTAATATCTTATTCCTCTGTTTTTAATACCAGGTTTAAATTACCTAATACACTTTGTTTATATAGAAATGTGCTTCCTTAGCTTGACTTCTCCTGTACATAGTTATCACGAGCCTGGACTTCAGTTTGTGACCCGTGCTAAATGCACCTTCACCAATATGCCAATCGAACTGTGACTTTTATTCAAGCTCAAGAAACACTTCGTGAGAAAAAAATTCTATTCAAATGGTTTACTTTGAATTTTTTAAGAAGTGGATCTCCGACTGGCATTGGGATGCGAGTGACGCATTGACTAGCTAAAGAAGCCGCGCAAATTGCGTATTTTCGCTCAATTGTATTACATAAAAGAATACAGGTGAAATATTTCTTTCTTTGTTGTAAAATTATCGAATAATTGTTTTCATAAAAATATTGTTGCAAAAGTAGCGTATATTACACACACACACAAACACACACACACACACACATATATATATAGGCATGTGTACATTTTTCCTCTAAAATTTTTAGATTTTTTCTTGAAGAAAGACTCCCCACGCCATGTTTCATATATTTCTATAATTTTATTCCATTACTGTTGAATAATATTTGTATATAAAGGCTAAATGGCATGGGCTGAAGCCCTAAGGGATGGGGTTTACAGCTGTTTATAACAAGGCGCCTACCCGTGACCAATGGCTTAACGAGACTTCCGAATCTCAGCGGATTTTAATGATTCAGCCGACTCGATCCCAGGACTTCAAAGATATCCAATGGGTGGTGATGCCTTTGACATGAAACTTTTTGAAGGGGGGGGGGTCTGCACTTCTGCTGTATAAACGTGTATAAGTACATATAACAAAAAATTTTTGCGGAGGGCGGGCGAGCTTCGACAAATATTTGTAATGAACTATAGTTGTTTTAACAAAAATTTAATAAAGCAACTTCTTTGGCTGCTTTGCTTTACTTTCTCTTCTATTATCAAGAAATTACATTACTTTCCAAGTTATGTAAGCATCAATGAATTTAAATAGGGAAATTATCTATAAAACGTACTTAGAAAAAAACTAACAGTCTCACCTACTAAGGGGGGCAAACCACGACCCTCCAGGCTACGCCACTGATATATATATATATATATATTCGTAAAACGTTGTACGAATTTATATATTTTTCAATAACATATGTTTTACTGTTTTACATTTACATCAAGACCGTTCGCCTCATCAGAATTTTACACCACGAGCCGCTACTGATCTAAAATAGTTAAAGCTTTGATATCATGCACTCGTGGTCCTCAGGCTCAAAGTTCTTTCAGCACTTTCCTTGGCTGAATTTACTTTGTATCTCAGCGCGACCTTCCGTTTTCACTGAAATACAAAGTAAATTCAACCAAGAAAAATGTAAATAAAGAGGGGGAAAAATTTAATTTAGCTGTTGCAAGGTTGTTTTCTTCTTGGATTTTTGACATAGCTCACGAAATGTAAGGTTGACCGTCATGCCATCATACTTCGGCCCGCTTTATTAAGTGAAAGCCACTTCTCCACTAAAAAGTTGGGTACATTAGACTTTTTAGCTGGCTGTTGAGTAGTAGTAACACTTTTAATACCATTTTTTAAATTTTTTTTTATACTTATTCCTAACAATATATCCATATTTAGACTACGAAAAAATGTTCAACACACACGAAGAAAGCCACGTGAAAAAAAACTACCGCGAAAGCGAACACATGATAGGGTGTGGGAGAGTTGGTGACTAGATGGTGTCAATTTTCAAATATCCAAAGTGGGAAGAACTTAAGAATGAGCTCGGTTTATGACATCATAGAATGGATTGGCTACTAGTTTCTTCTCATCATTTGACATCACATGATCAGCGAAGAATTTCACCACTATGACATTTCGCATGCGTATGTTGGAATCGTGGAATTTTAAGGGCGATCAATAAGAAACTGCACAATTTAAACGTAATTGCATTTATTTTTGCAAAATGTGATTGCAGTTTAAACCCTGCTCTCGATTAACTAGCAGAGTGCGTTCGCCTTACGCTGTGGTGGCCAACAATCTAAGGTATTATATGTGACAGTAGTCCGGATTCTTCAAACTTTCAGACTGTGACAGTATTACGTGCATTCATGCCGTGTGTTTTGATTTTTCACCCAGTTAAAACATTCAGCTTTTTCCTCCTCCTTCTGTCTCATCTTGACATAAACTACAAATTTTAGAGGCAGTATGATCATATTTTAAGTGGAGGTTCATGCACTGTGGGTTCACTTGCTTGAATTTAGTGTCTGTCAAGTGTTACGGGATTTAGAATGCATCTGACTAATTTTTACTGGTGGAAGTTTTGAACTTGAATCTGCAGTGTTGCCTCTATCATGCCCTCGCCAGGAGAATCAACTTTGTGTTTCACACGTGTTAGTTTCATTAGTGTCCCGGTTTGTCTTAATGTTCTTTTTTGCAAAGAGATGTATAGTTTTGTAAAAAAGCATCTATAGATGTATGCCGTGCAATAATACTGGTTACTGCTGACAAGGCTTTTGCCAGTGTTGGCAGGTATACATCTATTGACAGTTATTTTACAAATGATATATTTTAGAATTCCTTTTGTTTGTTTTTACCCCAGGTTAGTGTAATTTAAAAACAATGAGTGTCTTCAAGTACCACAACACCTATGTATTTTCATTTATCTGATCTCATTTTCTTTCCACTTTTCCATCTCTCCTACCCTTGTCTGCTCATAGCCCAAGGAAAAAGACCCTGTAAAAATGCTCTAAGATTACTATTGGCTACAACTGATGGAAAAGAGAGAGAGAGAGAGAGAGGTGAAAATTAGAAGTATTGTGTATAAGACCTGAAATTGCATGTTTTCAAGGTGAATCTAATGTGTTGGCACAAAAATTTAAGGTTAAAACCTCTGTTAAGTTAAAGTGAAAAGTTACTGCAATATATCGCAATAATTTTGCAGTTACAAATGAAATTTTAGTGTGTATAGCCTAATGGTAATGTACTAATGCGATAATTATGTGTCAATTGTATTTTAATCACTGTAAGCAATTAAATGCCAAATATCCTAATTGTACTGTAGCATAAGAAATTGATGTCTTCAAGTGCCAAGATACCTATGTATTTCTCATTTACTGATCACATTTTCTCCCACTTTTGCGTTTCTCCTACCCTGTCTGCTCATAGCCCAAGGGAAAAGATCCTGTAAAAATGCTCTAAGATTACGATTGGCTGCAACTGCTGGAAAAGAGAGAGGTAGGTGAAAATTAGAAGTCTTGCGTATAAGACATTGTAAGCAATTAAATGCCAAATATCCTAATTGTACTGTAGCATAAGAAATCGATTAAAGTCAACAAACCATTTTCATAATAATCAGGATTCTAATCAGTATGCTTGAGACATCATTTAGTTTAACATATCGCTTCAACGTTCAATAACATTTTTTTTTTTTTTTTGTGGATTTCAGTTCTTGAAAGTTGGCAGGTCTGGATATTTTGACATGTTGATAAATCTTGCCCATCCTTACAAAGTAGTTTCTTTCTCAGAGGAAGTGTTGTGGGTCCTGATTTATCAATATATCGATACATCAGTCAGCCTAACATATTGATTAAACGTTGTAACGTTTTTTTACGGATTTCAGTTCTTGACAGTTGGCAGGTCTGGCATTAATTGTACAATTTGGTAATTAGTATATATACAAAAAATGTAAATGCAAGAGCACAATTTTTGGGCCTTAATTTGCAAAACTTGGAAAATCCAATTTTCAAAGTAGGATATTTTGCCTTGCAAAATATGTATGATTCCTTCAAATTGCAGCAATACAAAAAATGGAAGTTTTTGAAATCCACCAGAATAAAAATGAAAGTTAATGGACAATAGAAGAAACAAATTAAAGCATTTTTTTTTCTAATGTAAGCATTTAAAAGAATCAACATTTGGGGGGGGGCTCTAAATATGCCCCCGAGCAGCTGTATGTTCCTGATTTTTTAATCTGAAACGAAACTTTACAATTAAAACAAATCTGCCTAGCTTTTAGAGGGAAAGACCACTAGCACATTAACTAAGTTTAACCATTATCAAGAAATTGAGCATTAAAAAGGTACGTTGATAAACATTGACCCTCACCCAAATGCTACATAATAAACAAAAGATACAGGTAGGAATAGATGCAATACATTCTGAAACTTAATTTATTGTAAATAAAATTTCTTTGTAACTTTGGAAATTGTTAGTTGTCACTCCCAAAATTTTATCATGTTAAGGATAAAAAGTTCAACATACAATTTTTTGAAAAAAATTTAAATGTCACTTAAAATTTGAA
Organism: Macrothele yani; assembly: GCA_039090855.1. NCBI lineage: Eukaryota > Metazoa > Arthropoda > Arachnida > Araneae > Macrothelidae > Macrothele > Macrothele yani. The sequence continues at coordinate 128,935,458 of CM077009.1, read as the reverse complement.
AATTTTAATTGGAAGGAAATTTGTTTATGAATTTTGGTTATGTTAAAGCTTCATATATTTATAAATGTGTGTATGTGTGATGCCAAAATCGATAATACTGTAAACGGACGATGTCATTGCTCTGTCCACATTATTTTATAAGCAATGCATAGCAACTGAAAAGTTGTGTTCTGACACCGCTGGGATCGAACCTACAGTGCCAACAATTCTCAGCGCCATGCGTGGTTTATTAGTCAGCATCTGACTACACAAATCCTTATTGATGGTCTCAGCAACTGAGATGTCTTCAACTGGTGGCATTTGACACAAGAGCTATTTAATTGTAGCTGATAAATCCAAAGGGCGATACAAATGGTGAATATATTTCAAATATGTGGAGATAATGTAAATCGACAATGTCATCACCCACGTGGACAGAGCGATGACATCATCCATTTACATGATCTTCCACGTATTTGATATATATTCACCATTTCTATTGCTCCTTCGGATTTATCAGCTACAATTAATAGCTGTTGTGTCAAATGCCACCGGATGACATCTCAGTTGCGGAGACCATCAATACGGATTTGTGTAGTCAGATGCTGACTAATAAACCATGCATGGCACTGAGAATTGTTGGCACTGTAGTGTAAATGTGAAAGCACTTGACTAGTTATCAAGAGATCTGGGGTTCGATCCCAGCGGGGTCGGAATACAATTTTTCAGTTGCCATGCGTTGTTTATAAAATAACGTGGACAGAGCAATGACATCGTCCATTTATGCTTTCTCCACATATTTGATATACACTGACGGGGAAAAAAATCCCAACACCACGAAAAACTAGTTGTAGAGGAATGAAATGGCGGCAATACATTTGTATAGGTAACATATTTAATCGATTAAGGTTTCAAGATCACAGCTTATTGTAAGTGCGAGAAGAGCCATTTTAAATGTGAAATGCTGGTACATTAATAACCGGAGTAACCGCCAGAATGTTGAATGCAAGCACACAAACGTTCATGCATTGTGTCGTACAGGTGCTGGATGTCAGTTTGTGGGATGGAGTTCCATGCCTGTTGCACTTGGTCGGTCAATACAGGGACGGTTAATGCTGGTTGGGGGTGACGCTGGAGTTGTTGTCCAATGATTTCCCATACGTGCTTGATTGGTGAAAGATCTGGTGATCTAGCAGGCCATGGCAACATGTCGACACTCTGTAGAGCATGTTGGGTTATAACAGCGGTGTGCGGGCGAGCGTTATCCTGTTGGAAAACACCCCCTAGAATGCTGTTCATGAATGGCAGCACAACAGGTTGAATCACCAGACCGACGTACAATTGTGCCATCAGGGTGTGTGGGATAACCACGAGAGTGCTCCTGCTGTCATAGGAAATTGTTCCACAGACCATAACTTTAGGTGTAGGTTCAGTTTGTCTTGGCCGCAGACAGGTTGGTTGCAGGTGCTCACCTGGCCTCCTTCTAACCAACACACGGCCATCACTGGCACCCAGGCAGAACCGGCTTTCATCTGAAAACACAACAGATCTCCACTCCGTCCTCCAATGAGCTCTAGCTTGACACCACTGACGTCGCAAATGGCAGTGGTTTGGAGTAAGTGGAATGCACGCTACAGGGCGTCTGGCTCGGAGCTGTCCTTCAAGTAACTGATTTGTAACAGTTCGTTGTGTCACTGTGGTGGCAACTGCAGCTCGAATTGCTGCCGCAGATGCGGTACGATGCGCCACGGCCATACTCCGTACACGGCGGTCTTCCCTCTCAGTAATGCCACGTGGCCTGCCGGAGTACCTTCCCTTGACCACCGCTGCCAACAATCATGCACAGTGGCTGCATTCCTGCCAAGTCGTTCTGCAATATTGTGGAAAGAAAATCCACCTTCTCGTAGCCCTATTACACGACCTCGTTCAAACTCCCGTGAGCTGTTGATAATGGCTTCTTCATCTTCTTAAAAGCATTCTTGATAAACATCAACACCCTACGTTGAATCTCAACGATAACTAACGCTCACGAACTTTATAGCGCATATTTACAGCAAACCTGCTTTGCATGTTCCGAGGCGCTACTAGTGCCACATGTATGCGCCAAGCACGAAATTTGCCTAGATGTCATCTTAAAGATGTACGCTCACCGCCTACCAACCGTCGTTTATCTAACACAACCGCTTCTTGGTGTTGGGATTTTTTTTTCTGTCAGTGTATATTTGTATTCACTAGTTAATACTGGTTTAAGTCTTGTTGCTATCCATGTGTGCTGATGACACTGTCTTGTTTGCAGAGAGCAAAAGTGAGTTACAGATTATGTTGTCCCGGACGTACGAAGTTTGCATGAAATTCAAACTGAGTATAAATAAGGGAAAAACCCAAAGTTATGGCTTTTGAGAGGTACTGGTAGTACTGAATTTAATGTAAGTCTAAATGGCACAGTAAATGACTAGGTGAATGAGCTTGTGTATTTAGGAAGCATGTTTGACAGGGAGAACAAATTGGAGGGTGAAATTAGTAGGAGAGTGAATTCTTTATTGAAAGTCATGGCTGCTTTGGGAGGTTTTCACAGGATTGATGAGTTCTCAAGAGAATCCTGCATGGCTGTGTATGAAAGGTAACTGTTCCTACTCTGATGTATGGTAGTGAAACCTGGGTACTGCAGAAGAAACATAGGTCTTTTGTGTGCTGGAGAAATGCATTACTTACAGGGGGGGGGGTGGCAAGACATGTTCTGATTATGTGAGGAATGAAGATGTGTTGCAGTTGTGTAATGTGAAGCAAAATGTTAGCAAGGTGGAGACCAATATGCTTTGGTGGTTTGGCCATGTTGAAAGAATTAGTGATGAGATGCTTACTAAGAAAATAGTTTTAGCCCAAGTGGCAGGAAGGAAAGGCAGAGGAAGTCATGGGAAGATCAGATTCAAGAGTGTGTGCCTGTGAAAAAGATTATGAGTATGAAGTATAGAAGATCTTGTGTACAACGTTTGATGGATATCAGTGGAGCCCGAGTTGTATCCTAAGATCGCTGTAGATGGAGTTGTTTGATACAGCAACAGTAAGTAAAAATTATCTGGTAGTTAGTTATATTTCTTTGTGGAGGTAACCTCTGAATCTGAGAGAACAGCTTAGTGATGATGATGATGATAAAGCTTGTTTAATAAGCTTTCTGTTGATATCAGAATCAACTAGATAACACATTTTTATCTCAAGATAATAAAAGTTGAATAATTACGAATTTTCAAGAAATGCACAGAATGTCAAAATTTTGATTTTTTTTTTTTTATTTTCAAGACAATCAAAGAAAATTTCAAAAAAATTTACTGCATAAGCACTACCTTCTCACCAATTTTCGTTAAAATCAGCAATGTCAAGCAGAGCTGCCATTGCATTGTTATCAAGCTGGGTCCTAGGGACCCACAGTTTTTTAAAACGTGGGTACTTTGTGAGATATTCTGGGTCCATTTAAAGAATTAAAAAATAATGAATATTTATTTTTATTTACATAAGCAAATGAAAAATAAATGTAATGTACATACATTGTTCAACACTTTAATTTATGCTCTTTGATAGCAATCTTTAAAAAAATAATAATCAAGTACTGACAATTAAATTTTAACATTTTCAACTAAATTTTTTCATAATGGAACTACACAAAGACAATGCATTTTAAGTCAGCTCAGAACACCAGAGCGGTTTTTGTTTTTCAAAACACAGGAACTGTGTGATGATTACTCTTAAACAATTTTTTTTTATTTTTAATGAACAATCATTGAGGTACACATACAACTTTTTAATAGAGTATATAATCATTCATGGTGCTCACGTTGTATGTAAGTTTGTATGTTTATCAAATTTTAAATTTCAACTATTTCAATATTGATTAAAAGAGCTGAAAGATTTAATAAATTAATCAAAGCATTTGCATATTTACATAATCTTATATTGTATATTTCCATAATCTTGAGGGACGGTGCATTGCTGGCTGTTGTTTTTGTTCTTTCCCTAGTCCTTATGAATTTTACTTTTTGCCAAATGGCATGTTAAAAAAATCTGAAATAAAATATGGATCCCCAAGGGACACGTAGAATTTGTAATTGTGTGCCCTTTTTTGTTTTCGAGTAATTTAGGCGCTAAAGCGCGTCAGTGGCAGCGCTGGTTAAGGTTGAGTGCTGTGTTGGTTTGACATGGAATAACCCTCTGACATATATACTGTTAGTGATAAAAATTTCAGCAAAATACATGATTGAGAGTAATCCAAAGAATTAAAGTTTGATTTGGCATGGTTTGCATTTGTGTCAGTGTGAGTGAGTTTGTTTGAGCCAAAAGTTTATTTCCTTAATGCTCTTTGGGGGTCCCTGACATTGTGGGCCCTTAAGCATTGCTTAATAGTAATTATGGCACTGCTTGATACCTCCATCTAATTTTTATTTGTTTTACATTTATGATCTACAACATGTTATTTCAAAGTAGAACAGTACTGAAATGTTACTGATTGTTATTTTTCATATCTTTGCAGTTTTACTTATTTCTTTTTGTTTATTCTATTTTTCTACAGGTAATGAAGCGTAGTAGGTCTCACAGTGAGATCACTTCACTTGCTAGCAAGGCTGCTAAGTTAGGAAATGAACATCTACCACACACAATTCAAAGTACTTCCTCAATTGGGGTGGTTGATTGCAGTAGTTGTGCACTTCTACATGAAACAGGATATTCCACAGATCAGCAAGATTTGGAAGAACTAAAACATGATTCGACTGAACAAAATCAGATTTGTTCTGATCAAATTCCTCTGCTCGTAGAAGGGAAAGGGAAGTATAAGGAAGAAGCAGAAAAGGCTGTTCCGTTATTTTTGCAGAATGGAACTAATGCAAACTTCAAATGCAGAGAGTGTATAGGAACTACTTTTGAGTACAATGCTGATCAAAATTTAAATGAATTCTTGAAATTTTTGCAAATTGCTTCTGCGAAGAATGGACACGTGGAATGTTTAAAAATGTTCTTTTCTGATCCAAACATGAAATTTTGTATGATTCCACTCATAGCAGCTTGCAGAAATGGTCACCCAGAATGTCTAAAAATACTCCTTGATCATAATGCCAATCAGAAATGGCACTTGGACAAATTACTGAAATTCCCACTCTTTATAGTTGCAAATAATGGCTATGCAGAATGTTTAAAAGTGCTTCTTGACTACAATGTTGATTCAAATTTGAATGTAAAACCACTAGGGATTCTGCTTATGGCAGCTTCTGAGAATGGCCATGCTGCATGTGTAGAAGCATTACTTGATTACCATGCTGATCCCAACCTGTACATAGATAAATTTCTAGAGGAACCATTCCTTTGTGCTGCTGACAGTGGTCGTGCAGAATGTGTAAAATTACTTCTTGATTATATTGCTGATGCAAACTTGAATATGGATAAGTTATCAAAGACTCCACTCATTGCTGCTGCTATGAAAGATCATACAAGTTATGTAAAATTACACCTTAGCAATGATGCTGATGCTAACTTGAAAAAGGATCGATTGCAAGAGACTCCACTCATTGCTGCTGTTAAGAAGGGCTATGCAGAATGTGTGAAAATTCTTTATTGCAGTGCTGATTCAAACTTGAAACTTGCAACAATAGACTCCAACCAACCAAACTTGAAACAGGATCCATTACAAGAGACTCCACTCATTGCTGCTGTTAAGAATGGCCATGTGGAATGTGTAAAAATTCTCCTTGATTATAATGTTGATGATCTGAACTGGAGCATGCATAACTTTCCAGATATTCTGCTTATTGCTAAGAAATGTCACACAGAATGTGTAAAGGTACTCCCTGACCATAGTGCTTATCCACACTTGAAAAGGGATGAAATTCTGGAGACATTACTCATTGCTGCTGCTAAGAACGGTTACACAAAGTGTGTAAAATTTCTACTGGATTATGGAACTAACCCAAACTGGAATGCAAACAGATTTCCTGTGACTCCACTTATTGCTGCTGCTATGAAAGATAATACAAAATGTGTAAAAATTCTCCTTGATTACAATGCTGATCCTAACTTGAGATTTGGTGATTTTCAGGAGACTCCACTCACTGCTGCTGCTAAAACTGGTAGTTTAGAATGTTTAAAAATCCTCCTCGATTACAATGCATATCTAAACTTGGGAGGGGATGAATTTCTAGGGACTCCACTCATAGATGCTACTAAGAATGGTCACACAGAATGTGTTAAATTTTTACTAGATTATGGAACTGATCCAAACTGGAGCAGAAACATGTATCCTGAGACTCCACTTATTGCTGCTGTTGTGAACTGCCATACAGAATGTGTAAAAGTTCTCCTTGATTACCAGGCTGATCCAGACTTGATAATGGATGGATTTTGTACAACTGCACTTATTACTGCTGCTAAAATTGGTCACACAGAAAATGTTCAAATTTTGCTTGATAACAAATCAGATCCAAACTTGACCGTGTGTGAGGACTCTCCACTTACTGCCGCTATTGAGAATGGTCACACAGAATGTGTAAAAATTCTCCTTGATTACAGTGCTGATCCGAACTTGAGAACTGATGATTTTCTGGAGACTCCGCTCACTACTGCTGCAAAAACTGGTCATTTAGAATGTTTAAAAATCCTCCTTGATTACAATGCATATCTAAACTTGGGAGGAGATAAATTTCTAGGGACTCCACTCATAGCTGCTGCTAAGAATGGTCACACAGAATGTGTTAAATTTTTACTAGATTATGGAACTGATCCAAACTGGAGCAGAAACATATATCCTGAGACTCCACTTATTGCTGCTGTTGTGAACTGCCATACAGAATGTTTAAAAGTTCTCCTTGATTACCAGGCTGATCCAGACTTGATAATGGATGGATTTTGTACAACCCCACTTATTACTGCTGCTCAAATTGGTCGCACAGAAGATATTCAAATTTTGCTTGATAACAAATCAGATCCAAACTTGACTGTGTGTGAGGACTCTCCACTTACTGCCGCTATTGAGAATGGTCACACAGAATGTGTAAAAATTCTCCTTGATTACAGTGCTGATTTAAACTTGAGAACTGGTGATTTTCTGGAGACTCCACTCACTGCTGCTGCAAAAACTGGTCATTTAGAATGTTTAAAAATCCTCCTCGATTACAATGCATATGTAAACTTGGGAGGGGATGAATTTCTAGGGACTCCACTCATTGCTGCTGCTAATAATGGTCACACAGAGTGTTTAAAATTTCTACTTGATTATGGAACTGATCCAAACTGGAGCAGAAACATATATCCTATGACTCCACTTATTGCTGCTATTGTGAACTGCCATACAGAATGTGTAAAAATTCTCCTTGATTACCATGCTGATCCAAACTTGAGAATAGATGAATTTTGTATGACCCCACTTATTACTGCTGCTGAATTTGGTCACACAGAATGTGTACAAATTTTGCTGGATTACAAAGCAGATCCAAACTTGATTGTGGGTGATTGTGCACTTGCTGCTGCTATTGAGCGTGGTCACACAGAATGTGTAAAAATGCTCCTTGATTGTAATGCTGATCCAAACTTGAGATTTGGTGATTTTCAGGAGACGCCGCTCAGTGCTGCTGCTAGTACTGGTGATTTAGAATGCTTAAAAGTCCTCCTCAATTACAATCAATATCCAAACTTGGGAGGGGATGAATTTCTAGGGACTCCACTCATTGCTGCTGCTAAGAATGGTCACACAGAATGTGTTAAATTTCTACTTGATTATGGAACTGATCCAAACTGGAGCAGAAACATATATCCTGAGACTCCACTTATTGCTGCTGTTGCAAACCGCCATACAGAATGTGTAAAAGTTCTCCTTAATTACCATGCTGATCCGAACTTGATAACGAGTGAATTTTGTACGACCCCACTTATTATTGCTGCTAAAATTGGTCACACAGAATATGTACAAATTTTGCTTGATAACAAATCAGATCCGAACTTGGCAGTGTGTGATAACTCTCCACTTACTGCTGCTATTGAGAATGGTCACACAGAATGTGTAAAAATTCTCCTTGATTACAATGCTGATTCAAATATACGTGTGTATTCATCACATTCTGGTTCACGTTATTTTCAAAATAACATCCCACCATTTTCTAATTGTAAAACTGCCTTCGCATTAGCTGCACGCATTGGAGATTTATCATTGATGAAAATTTTAGTGGAGTATGGAGCCAGTGTGAATCCAGTATGTTTTAATATTGATGGTGAACTAAACTACTCTTATCCTCCAATCTTCAGTGTATTGTTAAGTCAAGAGGGGAATTTGGAATTTCTCATTGAGCATGGCTGTGACATTAGCTTCCATCGTGAAAATGTTCCTTCCAATGAATGTTTACTCTTCTCCTTTATTGACTTTGACTTCACCCTGGATTTGCTTATGTTCGGTTCTGATCCACATCTGCTTTTTCAGAAGGGAAGTGTTCAGAGTCAGCAGTGCTTTGTTAATCGTTTGACTGATATGAAATTGTTCCATCAGGATGACATTCTAAATATTTTAAAGTGTCTGCTTCTATTCACTGCAATCACTGGACCAGTTCAAAGTTCTTTCCATGCTGTTTCTACAAAGTACCAAGAAATCATTAAAGCAGAGTACAATGCACAAAGGTGGAATGAAATCTTAAGGGAAGTTGGTAAACCATCATCTTTAAAGAACTTGTGTCGTGTCAAAATACGACAGTTGGTGATTTCCAAACATGGTTATTCTTCTTTTAAAACAGCCATTTGTAATTTTTGCTTTCCACAGATTCTAAAAAAATATCTATTGTACTGTGATTAGATGGCTGTACAGAGTTCATGAAAGTAAAAAATACTTGATTGTGTTTGTGGAGTCTGTGTTTTGGAATTGTGTTTGTATTTCTGGTATATTACACACACTGACGGGGGAAAAATCCCAACACCACGAAAAATAGTTGTAGAGGAATGAAATGGCAGCAATACATTTGTATAGGTAACATATTTAATCGATTAAGGTTTCAAGATCACAGCTTATCGTAAGCGCGAGAAGAGCCATTTTAAATGTGAAATGCTGGTACATTAATAACCGGTGTAACCTTCAGAATGTTGAATGCAAGCACGCAAACGTTCATGCATTGTGTCGTACAGGTGCTGGATGTCAGTTTGTGGGATGGAGTTCCATGCCTGTTGCACTTGGTCGGTCAATACAGGTACTGTTAATGCTAGTTGGGGTGACGCTGGAGTTGTCGTCCAATGATGTCCCATACGTGCTCGATTGGTGAAATATCTGGTGATCTAGCAGGCCAAGGCAACATGTCGACACTCTGTAGAGCATGTTGGGTTACAACAGCGGTATGCGGGCGAGCGTTATCCTGTTGGAAAACACCCCGTGGAATGCTGTTCATGAATGGCAGCACAACAGGTTGAATCACCAGACCAACGTACAACTGTGCCGTCAGGGTGCGTTTGATAACCACGAGAGTGCTCCTGTTGTCATAGGAAATTGCTCCCCAGACCATAACTCCAGGTGTAGGTCCATTGTGTCTCTGCCGCAGACAGGTTGGTTGCAGGCGCTCACCTGGCCTCCTTCTAACCAACACACGGCCATCACTGGCACCCAGGCAGAACCGGCTTTCATCAGAAAACACAACAGATCTCCACTCCGTCCTCCAATGAGCTCTAGCTTGACACCACTGACGTCGCAAATGGCAGTGGTTTGGAGTAAGTGGAATGCACGCTACAGGGCGTCTGGCTCAGAGCTGTCCTTCAAGTAACTGATTTGTAACAGTTCGTTGTGTCACTGTGGTGGCAACTGCAGCTCTAATTGCTGCCGCAGATGCGGTACGATGCGCCACGGCCATACTCCGTACACGGCGGTCTTCCCTCTCAGTAATGCCACGTGGCCAGCCGGGAGTACCTTCCCTTGACCACTGCTGCCAACAATCATGCACAGTGGCTGCATTCCTGCCAAGTCGTTCTGCAATATTGTGGAAAGAAAATCCACCTTCTCGTAGCCTTATTACATGACCTCGTTCAAACTCCGTGAGCTGTTGATAATGGCTTCTTCGTCGTCTTAAAGGCATTCTTGACTAACATCAACACCCTACGTCGAATCTCAACGATAACTAACGCTCACGAGCGTTACAGCGCGTATTTACAGCAAACCTGCTTTGCATGTTCCGAGGGGCGCTACTAGCGCCACACGTATGCGCCGAGCGCGAAATTTGCATAGAAGTCATCTTACAGATGTACTCTCACCGCCTACCAACTGTCGTTTATCTAACGCAACCCTTTCTTGTTGTTGGGATTTTTTTCCGTCAGTGTATAATCCTGGTTAAAAAATATGGATAACACCTATAATTAAGACAAATTATCTGTTCATTTTTGTAGATAAAGTGTTCTATCTTATACAACAGTGACATTTTTTTTTTTTTTTTTACTCTGTTAAGAAGCAGTTTCTGTAGTTTAGGGTAGGCTTTTCTAGAAGTTCTAAGTCACAGGGAATTGGACAGAAATTTGTCAGGTTCAAAAGATCTGAAATTTCAAAATAAGGAAGGGAAATAAAACCTTTGAGCAATGTAAGAAATTTTAATTTTTAAAGATTTAAGACAATTTTGGGTTTTTCAAATATTAAGTAGGGTTTCACAGCTACTTAGATGTGATGGCATGGTATATTTGGTGTGTGTAGTATATATAAGATCTTTGTCAACCATTATCATTCCTCTGCTGGATGAAGGTCTCCCAAAGTTTCCTCCACAACTGTCAGCTTAAATTCATCTTGGGGAAGGAATGGGTTGGCCATAACTCACCATGCTGGTCAAGAGGGTTGGTGAGTGTGGTATAGGATTTCCTTTAATTCCTGTAGTATAGTTATATTACTATGCGGAGGTTGTCAGAGCCTCTTTAGTGGGAACGGGATGTACCACAAGAAGGCGGGGTTGACTTTTATCAAGGGGAGGCTGTGATATGTTTTCCCATCACCTGACCTTGCATATACGTATAATAGCATCATTTGTCAACCATTATCAATCCACTGCTAGAAAAAGGTCTCTCCAAGCCTCTTCCACAAAGGTATGTCTTGTGCCAGTCTCCTCCATGTTACTCCCACATACTTTCGAATTTCATCCACACATCTCCCACGTGGTTTTCTTCTGGGTCTTTTCCTGTCCCTTGGAATCCAATCTAAAATTTCGGCTGTCCGCCGATGGTCTGTTCTTCTGGCAGTATGTCCAGCCCATTGCCATTTCAGGGATTTTACTCTGATCATGATGTCTTTCACTCTTGTCGTTTTTCTGATCCACGAGTTCCTCTTCTTATCTCTACTGGTCACACCAAACATGCACCTCTCCATGCTGTTTTGAGTTGTCTGCAGCCTTTGTATGTCTCTTTTAGTTAAGGTCCAAGTCTCTGCACCATATGTAAGCACTGGAAGGATGCATTGATCAAACACTGTTCTTTTAAGACTTAATGGCATATTGCTCTTGAAAATTATGCTGTTTCTTCCAAAAGCTCTCCAGGCAAATTTTATTCGCCGACTAATTTATTCATCAATGTGACCCTCACTTGATATCTGCTGTCCAAGATAAATGTATACATCTGTTATCTCCAGCTTTTCTCCATTAATCGATAAATCTTCATTACTTCTAAAAGCATTGTACATCACTTTTGTCTTCTGAAAGTTCATTTTTAATCCTACGTCTTTACTCTTGTCAGCAAGTTCCTGAATCATACTCTGCAGCTCTGATGGGGTAGTTGCAAAAATGACTACGTCATCAGCAAAACGAAGGTGAGTTAGATAATCTCCATTAATCTTTATCCCTTTGTTTTCCCAGTTCAGTGATTGAAAGACATTTTCCAATGTAGCATTAAAGAGCTTCGGAGATATGGTGTCACCTTGTCTCACTCCCTTTCCAATTGTTATGTGTGCTGTATTCTCAAACAGCCGAATCTTTGCACTTGCATTTTCGTAGATGTTATTAATAATATAAATGTATGCATCTTCAATACCGTAGGATTTCAGAGCCATTATAACTGCTGATGGTTTCACGGAATCAAAGGATTTTTCATAATCTATAAAAGCCATGCACAATGGAAGTTCATATTCCCATGCTATTTCAATTAGTTCTGTCAGTACGTGGATATGATCTATAGTGCTGTAGCCACTGCTGAATTCAGCTGATAGGAAGCTGATAGGTCTGTAGTTTCTGACATCCCCAATGTCGCCTTTTTTATGTTGCAGGATCATTGTAGCACTGTTCCAATCCTCAGGAATCTTCCCTTTATCAAAGAATATCTAACTGATAAGAAGGTAAGGCTCAGCGAGACGTAACTAGCGCCACTATATTATGCGGCAAAGAATTACTACACAGAAGCCAACATTACAGGCTGATGCCGCAGGATGCCGAGCAGACTGAGTTAGACTGAGCATGCGTGTTTGTGTTCAAAGAATATAAACGCTTGTTTGTGTTGGCGTTTTATTCAAAGGTTTTGTTGTTCTCATCTAGATCTGCGTTTATATTACAGCCATGAAATACACCCACTCCATTCCGATGAATAACAATTCATGGAATGGAGTGGATGAATAACAAGAACAAATTTGAAACCGTTTGAAACAAATATCCTGGAAAACCATTAAAACAACGTTTGCTGAAAAAAAAAGCTATCGTTACGTTGAAAAAATTAATTTATCAATTATATGAAACTGACTTTTATGAAAAATACCTCGTAATATTGTAAAATGAAAGAGGGAAGCATTCGATTACACATTGCATACCAAAGAGACAGCTTTAAGGATGCACTCGAACGTGAGGAATTAGTCCGGTCGGTAGAGAGCTCAGCTATCACGCCAACGGCCCAGGTTCGAACCTACTCAGATACGAACGAATGTTTTTCAGATCTGTTGAGAAAATTTCCCCAGCGCTGTGCGTTTAATTTACAAACTTCGGAAGGGTAGAAAAAAAAATTGTAGCTTTGGGAAACTGCGGTTGTCTTTGCTTTTTTTTTTTTTTCTTTTTTATTATTATGGCTACTACTGGGAAATTGGCGGACAGTGCTGGCCCAGCAAGACTGTTTTTGCTGGGTACCTAATGTTTACGTTTTGTGGGAACCCATTCCTTTGTTTTGCTACTGAAAATTCCATGCAAACAATTTTTAATACGAAGTACCACGAATCCCATGGAAATTCAAAACCAGCCTCAGCATTTTTGACATTTAAGGTATATTGTAAATGTGAAATTCATGCCAAGCAACCTGGTATTACTACGGTGCTTAAAGTGAGAATAAAACTGCTAAAATTTCCTTAAAATAATATTAATTGCTAATGTATATATTTGTTTCACCAAAAGAAGGGACAGGAGGGATACTCAGAAAAGAACAAAAAAGAAAATGCTTTAGTAGACCCAATGAGACCGAAGGAAACAGTCGCAGATCAAAGCTTAGCTTCCTTTCCGTGAAATAGGCTTCCCGTCCCGTGTCTCCTACGCTTTTTGCGCCTGAATGTTAACTTTCCCGCAGAGCATCTGCTGCCGCATTACATGGTGGCGCTGCTGTCGCCTGTTTTACATTATCTCTACGAGAGTTGAGCTTCTTCACGCGAAGCGTTTATATTCTTTGCCTTTATTAAGGCATCGAGTGAAAACTTGGGCAAGTACTGTTTCAATTTCTCCACTTGTATGATGTCTACAGTAATTCCATCTTCTCCTGGAGCTTTCCCCCACTTCATGTTCTTGATTGCATGTGCAACTTCTGCTGGGAGGACTGGAAGAACTATGGTACTGGTACCTTTCATGATGTCTGGAGTACTTGTATCATCCCTTGCATATAATTTGGAGTAGAAATCTTTCACACTTGTCAAGATTTCACCTCTATTTCTTGTTACACAACCATCTTCTTTTCTCAGTGCCATAATCTATTTTCTTCCCTTACTGAGATGTCCCTTTGCTATCTTTAGGCTTTGGTTGTTTTCAATTGCTTTCCTCACTAGTTCACAGTTGAATTTCCTTACGTCTTCAGTGATACTTTTTCGTACTGTCTTGCATAGATCTATGTATTCCACTATGGAAATCACATCTTCTTTAGTTGTCCTCATCTCTCTCCTTTTTTGCATCAGCATTTTGGTTTTTCCTGATAATTTGTTCACCTGCAACTTGTTCTTAGACCCAGCTAATTTTGTTTGTTTCCATAAGAGCCTTGGTTACTCTTCTGTTAACTTCGGAGATGTCCACTTCTTCTGATGTTAGACCTTCTAGAATAGAGAATCTATTCCTCAGTTCTAATTTGAAGGTATTATGATGCTTTTTAAGGTTGGTCACGTCAATATAATGTGTTTGTTTTATGAGCTTGCCATGCTCGAGTTTAGCATTGAGGTGCATCTTACCATTCTGTGGACACTTCCATGACAAATTTCTTGTTTCACATAATAAAATCAATTGCACTTGTCCATCCATTTGGATGCCTTCACGTCCATTTCCTTTGCAGCCTTTTCTTGAAAAAGAAGTTCATGATGAAAAACCCTTCTGCCTCTGCAAACTCTACGAGAGTATTTCCAACTTGGTTTCTGTTACCGTGACCGAATTTGCCTACTGAAGTTTCATTCTGTTACCGTTGCCCTATTTTTGCATTGAAATCTCCCATAATTATCTTCAAGTGCTGCTTGCCTTTATTATTTAGATAACTAATTTCCTCATAAAATTCTTCATTTTCTTCTTCAGGATGACTTGTGGTGGGTGCATAAGTTTGAATAATCTGAGCCTTGTATCTTCTCGAGAGTTGGATAACGAGTCGTGCAGCTCTGTCAGAGGAACTTTCAACTTCTACAACGTTATCCTTCAGTTTTTTTGTTTATTATAAATCCAACACGACTAGTTCTGCCAGTATCTGTCCCACGATAGTAGAAGAGATGTCCACTTTTCAGTTCAATGAGATCTCCTTTTTTCCTTACCTAACTTATCCCGACGACATCATCATCATCATCATTGTCAACCATTATCAATCCACTGCTGGACGAAGGTTTCCCAAGTTTCCTCCACAACGGTGTGTCCATCTCCCATGTGGTCGTCTTCTGGGTCTTTTCCTGTCCCTTGGAATCCAATCTAAAATTTCGGCTGTCCATCGATGGTCTGTCCTTCTGGCAGTATGTCCAGCCCATTGCCATTTCAGGGATTTAACTCTGATCATGATGTCTTCCACTCTTGCCATTTTTCGGATTCACGAGTTCCTCTTCTTATCTCTCCTGGTTACACCGAACATGCACCTCTCCATGCTGCTTTGAGTTGTCTGCAGCCTTTGTATGTCTCTTTTAGTTAAGGTCCACGTCTCTGCACCATATGTAAGCACTGGAAGGATGCATTGATCAAACACTGTTCTTTTAAGACTTAATGGCATATTGCTCTTGATAATTATGCTGTTTCTTCCAAAAGCTCTCCAGGCAAGTTTTGTACGCCGATTAATTTCTTCATCAATGTGACCCTCACTTGATATCTGCTGTCCAAGGTAAACGTACGTGCCTGTTATCTCCGGCTTTTCTCCATCAATCTATAAATCTTCATTTCGTGTAAAAGCTTTGAACATCACTTTTGTCTTCTGAAAGTTCATTTTTAATCCCACTTCTTTACTCTTGTCAGCAAGTTCTTGGATCATACTCTGCAGCTGTGATGGGGTAGTTGCAAAAATGACTGTCATCAGCAAAACGAAGGTGGGTTAGATAATCTTCATTAATCATTATCCCGTGTAGTCAGATGCTGACTGATAAACCATGCATGGTGCTGAGAATTGTTGGCGCTGTAGCGTAAATTCGAACGCACTCTACTAGTTATCGAGAGTTCTGGGGTTCGATCCCAGCAGTGCCGGAATACAATTTTTCAGTCGCTATGTGTTGTTTAAAAAATAACGTGGAAAGAGTGATGACATCGTCCATTTACATTATCTCCACGTATTTGATATATATTAATCTTTATCCCTTTGTTTTCCTAGTTCAGTGATTGAGAGACAGTTTCCAATGTGGCGTTAAAGAGCTTCGGAGATATGTCACCTTGTCTCACTCCCTTTCCAATTTTTATGTGTGTTGTATTTTCAAACAGCCGAATGTTTGCACTTGCATTTTCATAGATGTTATTAATAATATTAATGTATGCATCTTCAATACCGCAGGATTTCAGAGCCATTGTAACTGCTGATGGTTTCACCGAATCAAAGGCTTTTTCATAATCGATAAAAGCCATGCATAATGTAAGTTCATATTCCCTCGCTCTTTTAATTAGTTCTCTCAGTACGTGGATATGATCTATTGTGCTGTAGCCACTCCTGAATCCAGCTTGTTCTCTCGGTTGAGCCATGTCCAGTGTTACCTTCAAACGGTGTGAAAGAACTTTAGTGAAGATTTTATAAACCACTGATAGGAGGCTGATAGGTCTGTAGTTCCTGAGATCCTCAATGTCACCTTTTTTATGTATCAGGATCATTATAGCATTGTTCCAATCCTCAGGAATCTTCCCTTCATTAAGGCATCGAGTGAACATTTGGGCGAGTACTGTTTCGATTTCTCCACTTGTTTCTTGTATGATGTCTACATTAATTCCATCTTATCCTGGAGCTTTCCCCCGCTTCATGTTCTTGATTGCATGTGCAACTTTTGCTGGGAGGACTGGAAGAACTCTGATACTGGTACTACCTTCCATGGTGTCTGGAGTACTTGCATCATCCCTTTCATATAACTTGGAGTAGAAATCTTCTCACTCTTGTCAAAATTTCGCCTCTGTTTCTTGTTACAGAACCATATTCTTTTTTCAGTGCCATAATCTGTTTTCTTCCCTTACTGAGATGTCCCTTGGCTATCTTTAGGCTTTGGTTGTTTTCAATTGCTTTGATCACTAGTTCTCAGTTGAATTTCCTTACGTCTTCAGTGATACTTTTTCGTACTGTCTTGCATAACTCTATGTATTCCACTTTGGAAGTAACATCTTCTTTAGTTGTCCTCATCTCTTTTCTTTTTTGCATCAACATTTTGGTTTTTCCTGATAATTTGTTCACCTGCAGCTTGTTCTTAGACCCAGCTAATTTTGTTGCTGTTTCCATAAGAGCTTTGGTTGCTTTTCTGTTAACTTCAGAAACATCCACTTCTTCCGATTTTAGGAATTCTAAAGCAGCGAATCTGTTCTTCAGTTCCAACTTGAAGGTATTATGGTGTTTTTTAAGGTTGGTTATGTCAATACATTTTGTTTGTCTTATGAGCTTGCCACGTTCGAGTTTAGTGTTGAGGTGCATCTTACATCTCATCAATCTATGGTCACTACCTGTGTTGAACTTGTTTAGCACACTGCAGTCTTGTCTGACGAATTTTTTGTTGCACATAATAAAATCAATTTCACTTGTCCCATTTGGATGTCTCCATGTCCATTTCCTGTGCGGTTTTTTCTTGAAAAAGGAGTTCAAGATGAAAAACCCTTCTGCCTCTGCAAACTTAACGAGAGTATTTCCACGCTGGTTTCTGTTGCCGTGACCGAATTTACCTAATATATATATATATATATATATATATATATATATATATATATATGTGTGTGTGTGTGTACAGGGTGCATAGGAAAGACCCTTTAGCCTGAAATAACTTGCGAACGGAGAGAGGTACAGTTATGCAAGTGAGATAACGGTATAGTAAAGCGACTGCGCCTGATCGAATGTAACCAATAGCAGCGCCCTTAGTGGCGAAATGCGAAAGTTAGCCATTGCAAATCGAAAACGAAAGAGAGAGAGAGCAAAATTTCCAATTACAAAGTTGTAGAGCATTAATTAATTAGTACAAAACATTTGTTTCACACGGATAAGATAAATTGTCGCCTGAATACCCAAAAATGTCTGAAATCGATGCGCAACGATTCGAATCTGCATATTCACATTTCGCAAATGTAGCCGTACGCAAATGCAGCTTGTGACATTGTACCGTACCTACGATATAAAAACCAGTAGCAGGATGTACCCTGATCAGAACTTTAGGTCTACGTACTCTGTGTGAGAATGGCGAGCTTCACTCACTCCCAATATTGCAAGATGGTTCTTATTTACGGCGAATGCTAACGAAACACGGCGCTAACTGCACGAGAATATGCGTTCGTTTTCCAGCTGGGCCACATCCAAGTGTGGTTACTGTCGCAAGTGCACTGAGACTGAATACAAATGTGTATCGTGGGCAATGGCGAACTCTTCGAACATACTCGACATTAACTTTTTATCACTGTACGCTAGTTTGCCTTTTTTGATTTTGTTTTGTCTGACGTCATCAAACTATATTGACAAAATATGCATTTACTCGATAAATTGTGTGTATTTGCTCATAGCTATGCCTGTTCGCTTCAAACGTTCACACTAAAGGTCACGCAGCGATTTCGGACATTTTAGGGTATTCAGGCGACAATTTATCTTATCTGTGTGAAACAAATGTCGTTTTATACTAATTAATTGATGCTCTACAACTTGTAATTAGAAATTTTGCTCTCTCTCTTTTCGTTTTCGATTTGCAATGGCTAACTTCCACATTTCGCCACTAGGGACGCTGTTATTGGTTGCATTCGATCGAGCGTAGTCGCTTTACTATACCGTTATCTCACTTGCACATCTGTACCTCTCTCCGTTCACAAGGTATTTCAGGCTAAAGGGACGTTCCTATGCGCCCTGTATATGTCATCATCGTCAACCATTGTCAATCCGTTGCTGGGTGAAGATCTTTCAGAGTTTCTTTCAAAACTGTCTGCCTTGAGTCTGTCACTTCCATGTTACTTCATCAATATGACCCTTGCTTGATATCTGCTGCGCAAGGTAAATGTAGGTATTGGTTATCTCCAGCTTTTCCCCGTCAATTAATAAATCTTCATTTTTTTGTAAAAGTGTCCATCAGTTTCTGAAAGCTAACTTTTAATCCCGCTTCTTTACTTTTGTCTCCAAGTTCTTGGGTTATATTTTCAGTTTTGAAAGGGTAGTTGCCAAAATAACTACGTCGCCAGCAAGACGGAGTTGAATTAAATAACCTCCATTAATCTTTATCCCTCTGTTTTCCCAGTTCAATCATTGAAAGACATGTTGTAATGTCGCATTAAAAAGCTTGGGAGATATGGTGTCATCTTGTTTTACCTCCTTTCCAAGTTTTCTTGGTGCTGTATCCTCAAATATCCAAACCTTTGCAATTTCATTGATGTTATTAATAATGCTTATGTATTCAGCTTCAATACCACAGGATTTCAAAGCCATTGTGACTGCTGATGATTTCATTAAATTGAAGGCCTTTTCATAATCGATAAAAGCCATGCACAAATGGGAGTTCATATTCCCTTGTTCTTTCAATTAGTTCTCTCAGTGCATGGATATGATCTATAGCGCTGTAGCCACTACTGAATCCATCTTGGTTGAGCTATGTTTAGTGTCACCATCTTGAAAGTGATGTGAGACAACCTTAGTGAAGATTTTATGAACCAACAATAAGAGACTGATGGGCCTGTAGTTCCTGAGATCTTCAATGTCACCGTTTTATGTTGCAGGATCATTGTAGCATTGTTCCAATTCTCGGGAATCTTCCCTTCATTGAGGCATTTAGTGAAAACTTGGGCGAGTGTAGTTTCAATTTCTGTGCTTCTTGCATAATGTCCATGGTAATTCCATCTTCTCCTGGAGCTCTTCCCTGTTTCATGTTCTTAGTTGCATGTGTAACTTCTAAGCAAATATTTAACTGGCACTGCCATTGTATAAAGTCTTCGACGCACACTACAATTTAAATCGGTCGTGCCTGTTTTTTTCATCTTCAATTTGTGCAGTTCTTTTCTTACTTTTTTTTTTTCATTGCAAAGAGTTACCAAATTTTGTAAAATATTCTAGCCGAAACAAATAAAGCTCAATGCTTTACACCTGTTCCTACTCTGCGGAAGAGAAATGACCTTCAAGCAGGAAATTTGTTCATCTTGTCGCGGGAGCTCTGTTTAGTGCCATGAGCGGGATGGTGCGAGTGTGTGTGAGGGGGGGGGGGCCAGATCCGTGGGTTAGGATCAGGGTGCGATTTTGCCGAATAGCAACTAGCAAATTGCTAGCGTAAAAGCAAATTTGCTAGTGAAAAAAAATGGCAGTAGCAAGTGTTGCTAGATAGGTATGTTTTGGTAACGTCCGTCCGTCTGTGAACATATCTCTGCAGCTATTAGTGTGATTTGATAAATTCTTATCGAATTGGGAAGCTTGAAATATGAGAATGATGACTATAGACGAATATAAAGACACTATGTCGAAACTTCCCATTATATCACTGTCAAATATATTCAACTTTCTTGCGCGCTCCACAAATTTCTTTGCTGACTTGATTATGTAATCAGAATTCCTTAAGCGTTCAGATAAGAATTCAGGTAGGGATATTTTTAATATGTATGTAGGAGATTTGTTTTTCGCTAATATAGGTCTAAGGGCTTATGATTATTTATTCGTCCATAGAGTGGTGGAATTTCACTGAACTTAAGTAGTTTCCTGTAGATCTTTGTTCCGGACTAGAGCTTGAGCTTTTGCGTATTATGCTATTTAAAGGATTTTAATGCATCAGCTGCACTGGTATGGAATAATATCAGAAAAATTGCCCCTTACACGAACTTTAAAGAGTCTGCCATCAGGGAAACTGTTGAAATCCTCTCCAGCAAAGTAGTATGCGATGACATGATCTCTACTGAACTGCCAATGGTTTGGCATGCGTTATAAAAAGACGGGAACACGTTGCGGCGCTCCATGTAAATACGTGCTAAAAAATTTCGTGAAATATGCTCGTGATGTCACCCACGTTATTTAAAAAAATGATCTTTGTTCCTTATGTGTTCCAATTCCCTGCATTTTATGTCTACCATTGCCTTGCAAAAGCCTCCCAGTGGAGATCGAAAGCTTGGCGAATCTCTGTGCTTATTATACCATAAAAATAAACGGATTTAATACGCTATATATGCTTCTTGAGTATTCACATTGTGGTGTATTAAAAATGTTAACATAGATTTTTCAACAAAAATTAATTCAAAAGCAAATACACTGCTGGCCACCCAAAATGCAACTCCAAGGAGGACACGAGATAGCAAAGCCAGATTTACTGGACACATAACAGATACAAAGATGAAACGATTGAGCTTACAGGCCCGTGTGACTTGCGGAACACGCAGACATCAATAGTTCGTGTGGTCCCCATGGCTGGCAATAACGTTCGCTACACGCCGCGGCATCAAACGAAAGAGGCTTTGGGTGTGGGCTTGCGGTATGTCAGTCCAGGCTGCTTCCACACGTTGCCACAGTTCATCAGGCGTAGCCGCGGGTGGTGCTTACCGGACCACTCGGTTGCTGATCGGCGACCAGACGTGTTAGATGGGCGACATATTGGGAGAACAGGCAGGCCACGACAGCAGTGACACCTGGTGGGCCGTGAAGAATTGTTGCACGATGCGTGTCACATGCGGGCGCGCGTTGTCCTGTTGAAACGTGGCCGCTGGCAGATCCTGCAAGTAAGGGAGGACTGCAGACTCCAAAACGTCGGAGATGTAGCGGTGGCTGTTGAGTGTACCTGCGATACGTACAAGAGGGATGTGGGTGTTATATCCAATTGCGCTCGAAACCATAACGCCGGGCGACGGACCGGTACAGCGATGCATAATGCAGGCGTCATACAGTCTCTCGCCGCGGATCCGACCATCGTGGTGTTGCCGGCAGAAGTGGGATTCGTCGGAGAAGACAATGTCGTGCCATTCCGTAGTCCAGGTGCGGCGTTCAACGGCCCACTGCCGCCGCACTCGCCGGTGGTGCAACGTCAATGGTAATCGGAGCAATGGGCGCCGTGCGACAAGTCCCCGCTCCTGCAGACCACGTCGAACGGTAAGTGCTGACACAGGTTGTTGCGCAACACATCCTAATTCCTGCGCTAACGTTCCTGATGTGGCGGTGCGAGCGGTCAATGCCCGCCACACAACATGCCGGTCATCTCGTTTGGTGGTGTGCCGCGTCTGCGGCAATCGCTTACGTCGGTCCGTCCTTCCTGCACCCACCGAATCTTTACTCGCCTCAATGTGGCTGGATGTCGTCACACACGGGCGCCGATATCTCGGTACGATAAACTGCTGTCGCGATAAGCCACTATTCGTCCTCTGTCGAACTTCGAAACGTGCTGGAATGACTGCCGTATTCGGCGACGAGCCATCAGGAACCTTCCCACGCACAGGTCCGGCAGCACAGCACACTTCCTCTACTTACACCCCGCCTTCTGTGCATCCTTCTTATAGTGCTTCTCTGTGGCGTGCCGGGCGCAAATGATTTGCATATGCCCTGCAATGCTAATCGTTTGCATGTCCTCTCGCAGGCGACGCATGCTGCAAATTTCAGGCCAATTGGATGCTCCCTTCTTGGTGTTGCATTTTGGGTGGCCGGCAGTGTATTTATTTTATTTCCCAGAATTAAACATTTTGTCTCAACTGAAAAGCCATATTTACTGTTTTTGAAATACGTATTAGTGAAGATACTGTGTTTTAAAATAATTTTCTGAAGATATTGTGGTAAAAAAATGATTTCATTACACTTAACTACATTTCTAAATCAAAAATGTTTAGGAGACACGAATATAAAGATTAGCATGCAACTGAAAGTATCACCGTTCAATTTTCGTATGGCACATAACAATTGGTAGTAAACGTTGAAAAATCTATGTTATATGTGTTTTCCAAATTATTTTATTTAAATTTTTTTGTTATATCTTAAACAGATTTTTGTCTGCTATTAGTCATGTGGAGCCGGAAAAGGAATATACAGATTAGCATGCAACTGGAAGCATCACAATCTGATTTTCCTGTGTCATGTGACAATTGGTAGTTCAATGCTTTTTCCCAAGACCAGCTTACATAGATATGACCTGCCCATTTAGAGGCTCTCTTCCTGAAACTGCGCCGCCCCTGTAGCATTTATTTGCCACCAGATGGCGATACCTTTCGTCATATATTGTGTACTTGTACGTTAGTGAAGCTAGCGGTTGATCTATGTCCAGGGCGATAACACACACAAAAAGCAGACCTAATTAGACCAACTTATCAATTGTAATATTTGAGCTTTCGGCAAAGACAGGTAAGTTTCAAATTTACTACAAGACCAGTTTTCTAATCAAGTTACGGCAGAAAGCTTTTAGTGTTTACAACTTTGTCGTGAAGCACAGGATAAGTTTTTTTTTTTTTTTATTTTGCCTCAGTTCTGTTTTTGTTTTTGAACGTAGGGTGTGTTATTTGAAAATTAAAATAACAAAAACTTCAAGTCAATGCTGACTTCAGGACACTTTCCAAGGAAATTGCTCAGAACATACATCACATTGGTAAGGCTTTTCACCTGAATGAGCAAGCATATGCCTTGAAAAGATTCGTTTCCTGAGCAAATCGCTTAGAGCACACATCACATTGATGAGGCTTTTCACCTGTGTGCATAGCCATATGCTGTGAAAGATCACTTTTTCGAGCAAATTACTTGGAACATACATCACATCGGTAAGGCCTTTCACCTGTGTGCGTAAGCACATGTTCTGAAAGAGTAGTTTTCCTAGCAAATTATAAATTTTTAGAAAAGATTACTTTTCTGGGTTTCTATTAGAATTTTTTTCTCGGTTAGCACAGCAAAATACGCTGTTCAGTGCCATTCTGTCAATCAAAATGGGAAATTAAGCTGGTCATGATTGCCGGGGAACTCGTGAAAAGAAATTTGAATGTTTTTAACATTCCTTTTTTATTTGATTTACAAAATGGTACTGGACAGTATGACATTTTGTTGTGCTAACAGTGAAAAAAATTGTAATAGAAATCGATAGAAACTAAGGTTTAACACACATGCATGCTTCTTAGAACCCCCGAAATGCAGCGCCATTTCGGGGGCAAATTTATTCGCAAGGGCGGTCATGGAGCTGGGTGAAATGGGCAGGTCATATCTATGTAAGCTGGTTTTGCTGTTTTCACTCGCCTGCAATTAGAGAGAATGATCAGACTTTTACTCCTCCACTGCTCTTCAGTCGGCAAGCGGAAGTTTCACGTAGCAGACGACACCTGTGCAGTGAAAACAACTTTAAGTGTCATTTCAAATGGCAGGTGCTGAAGCAAACTGTTGGTAGGTACCAATTTCCAAAATTCATTTTCACCAATTTGAACAGCAAAAGTGCGTGCTCCGCACTGATTTAGTGTCATAAGATCACAGGCAAGTGTACAACATGCATTTTTGGAAGATATTCGGGGTAATTATATATTGCCGCTAAACTATATAATTACCCTTTGTTTGCATAACATGTGTGAAATGTGTTCTTAACTGATTTCGGGGTACTGAATTTAAATATGACTGTAAAAACTCTCCATCACATACAGTTTTTTTATGTATGAACATTTGATATATTTCCTTAAAATAATTTTTGAAATCGTCATCACACGCGTAAGTTGTTGAAAATTATAAGCGGGACGTTTCGGTAGCTACTTCTACCTTCATCAGCTATAGAATGAGACGCGTGGTAAAAGCGTGTTGTTGCCAGATTTCAAAATCGCTTTCCAAATAATAGGGATGTTAAAAGGTGCGTCAGTATTGCAGGTGTTAGGGGTAAGGTAGATTTCAATGCTTTCGCAGTACCCGAGGTCATGCCGATTGCTGAACGGGGCAATCCGCTTAACATTGTGCCAATCGAGAACCGCGGACGTATCGCAGATGGTTAAAATTGAAAGGGAGGTGGAAGGACTGCCTTTCTTAACATCAGCGATATGCTCCATCAATCGCCGGTTAATGCTGCGGTAAGTACTATCAATATAGTGGGTAACGCATGTGGAAGTATTGATAGAGATACAGTAGACACCTTGTAACTCTAGGGATTTATTGAGATCTCTGTCATTAATGATGAGGTTGAGAAGATGTAGAGGTGGTTTGACCGCAATCCTGTAGCCAAAGGACTTGAAAATAGACCAAACTTTATAAGTGAAGGACAGGCTAAATGGCAAAGTGCCAACAAACTGATGGATGGTGGAAGGTTCAGGCAGTAAACTAGATCTATTCTGTGATTCAAAACTTTATTAG
The DNA here is from genome assembly GCA_039090855.1 of Macrothele yani. NCBI lineage: Eukaryota > Metazoa > Arthropoda > Arachnida > Araneae > Macrothelidae > Macrothele > Macrothele yani. The sequence continues at coordinate 128,910,420 of CM077009.1, read as the reverse complement.
TCTATGTACTAAGAGGAATGGAAAGCCATGCAATTTGCCAATGTTGATGATGTTTTGATATTCTTGTTGAGTAGAATGGCTGTTGCAAATAAAGTTGGCACGGTGAATGTATGACTTTAAAGCAGACAGTTTGTATTTTCTAAAGGTGCGAGAATGGTAAGGGATGATATTCTGGGTGGAAGGTTTCCTGTAAACAGAGAGGCCAAGTGAGAAGTTTGGGTTGATGTTAACATCCAGAAAATTAATGTTATTGTCGATCTGTTCTTGAGAAGAAAATTTTATATGCAGGAATTTTTCAAGCTGAAACACAAACATTTATGCAACAAAATGATATTTAAAAACGATGCTAGACAGGGTGAACATCACAAAAAACAAATTGCTATTATGAGAGAAATTGTTGCTCTGTCCAACTTCAGTTTTGGGAAAATCTTCCATTTTCCAGTTTAAATATTTATGGAATAAAGTGATGTTTAAATGACAATATTGGGCAGAAGGGCCATTGTAAGGAAAAGAATGTGAGATTACAGGACTCCATCTCACTTCCAGAGGACATGAGTTCAGAGTGTTTTTGTTGTGGCCAAATAATGAAGATGTTGTCCACATACCTTAACCAAATGGTGAGTTTTAAGAGGGATGGGACAACAATTAATGTTTCAATATTCTGCAAATAAATTTCAGCAGGTAATGGGGAAAGAGGAGAGCCCATAGCTACACCATGTTTTTGTTGGTAATAGATACCATTGTATACAAACCAGGAATACTTTTCCAATGAATCAAAACAGTCATAAAGATCAGCTCTCCAGGAAGTTGTTGGTGCTCCATTAGTTTTTTGACCATGAGCATGTAGGCATCAAAGAAAGAAACAGAAGGAAACAATGAATCCACATCAAAGGTGTACATGAAATCTTGAGAATTGATGGAAGAAGGGGGTTTCTGGATAAAGTCTTTGGTCGATACAACAGAATAAGGATAATTTTTTGTCAGAACTTTGCAACATTTGACCAATTGCTTTTGAAAATTGACTGCAGGAGAAAAGGTGTTTTTAATTAATGGCCTAATGGGATGTCCAACTTTATGTAGCTTGATCTGTAAGAACAACCTGGGACTACGAAATAAGCAGGGGGTGGGGAGATATCTCCTAAAAAAGATTTCAGAGAAGATTTTGTAGAAAGCGTACTAACAGCTTTACATAGTTTTTCAGTGTTATCAGCCTTGAGTTTTATGCAATTGGTTTTTTCCAGGAAATCATCCACTTGGTTGCCCAAAGAATTCCTATGGATGAAGACAGGACATCCTGCTTTGTCTGCTTTGCAAACTGCAAGATTATTACACAGGGTGAAATTTCTAAATTTCTTCAAAAAGGAGGAGGAGTATTTGAGCCTTGGGGTTTGAACCTCGGAAATTGCAATAGCCTATTTTGCACGAATGATCAGTTTATTTGCAGGATCCGTGTTTTGGATAGCTGCTTCCAGCAATGAAATAGTATGTGGTAGGCTAGGATTAGCAATAGGAGAAAATTCAAAACGTAGCCTCCACTCAAAAGAACACTCGAAGTTCGGCTCCCAGGAAGGTTGCCGATACCAACTTTCCAAGGTACGTGAACTTGTCTTCTGTGCCAATTCCTGCTGAAATTTATAAACTACTTACCAATGGACCCAAATTTTCTCTTATTGCTAATCCTAGCCTACCACATACTATTTCATTACTGGAAGCAGCGATCCAAAACACGGAGCCGCCCCGGTGGCGCAGTGGTCTAAGGCGCTGGTCTCTGATCATTCGTCCGTAAGGGGTCCGGGTTCGAATCCCGGTGAGGCATGGATGTTGTGTTTGTCTTACGGCACTGGCTTTCTCCTTTCCCTGGAACCAGTGACCCTAAATTAGGGACGGGCGACTGCTTATAGCCCATTGAGTTGCTCACGGTGGTCGTTAAACCTCCAATCAAAAAAAAAAAAAAAAAAACACGGATCCCGCACATTAATCGATCATTCGTGCAAAATCGGCTATTGCAATTTCCGAGGTTCCAACCCTAAGGCGCAAATACTCCCCCTTTTTGAAGAAATTTAGAAACTTCACCCAGAGTAATAATCTTCCAGTTTGCAAAGCAGACAAAGCAGAATATCCTGTCTTCATCCATAAGAATTCTTTGGGCAACAAAATGGATGATTTCCTGAAAAAAAAAAATTGCATAAGACTCAAGGCTGACAACACTGAAAAACTATGTAAAGCTGTTAGTAAGCTTTCTGAAAAATCTTCTCTGAAATCTTTCTTAGGAGACATCCCCCTCCCCAGTTTATTTTCGTACTCCCAGGTTGTTCTTACAGATCAAGCTACATAAAGTTAGACATCCCATTAGGCCATTAATTGAAAACTCCTTTTCTCCTGCAGTCAATCTTGAAAGGCAATTGGTCAAATGTTGCAAAGTTCTGACAAGAAATCATCCTTTTTTTTTTTTTTTTTTTATTGGAGGTTTAACGATCACCGTGAGCAACTCAATGGGCTATAAGCAGTTGCCCGTCCCTAATTTAGGGTCACTGATTCCAGGGAAGGGAGAGAGCCAGTGCCGTAAGACAAACACAACACCCATGCCTCACCGGGATTCGAACCCGGACCCCTTCGGACGAATGATCAGAGGCCATCGCTTAGACCACTGCGCCACCGGGGCGGCAAAATCATCCTTATTCTGTTGTATCGACCAAAGACTTGATCCAGAAACTCCCTGCTTCCATCAATCCTCAAAATTTCATGTACACTTTCGATGTGGATTCATTGTTTCCTTCTGTTTCTTTCTTTGATGCCTACATGCTCATGGTCAAAAAACTAATGGAGCACCAACAACTTCCTGGAGAGCTGATCTTTATGACTATTTTGATTCATTGGAAAAGTATTCCTGTTTTGTATACAATGGTTTCTATTACCAACAAAAACAAGGTGTACCTATGGGCTCTCCTCTTTCTCACTTACTTGCTGAAATTTATTTGCAGAATATTGAAACATTAATTGTTGCCCTATCCCTCTTAAAACCCACCATTTGGTTAAGGTATGCGGACGACATCTTTCATTATTTGGCCACACCAGAAACACTCTCTGTTTGAACTCATGTCCTCCATAACTTCAAAATATCTGCATATAAAATTTTCTTCTCAAGAACAGATCGACAATAATATTAGTTTTCTGGATATCAACATCAACCCAGACTTCTCACTTGGCTTCTCTGTTTACAGGAAATATTCTGCCACCCATGATATGTATCATCCCTTACCATTCTTGCACCTTTTGGAAAATACAAACTATCTGCTCTAAAGTCATGCATTCACTATGCCAACCTTATTTGCAACAGCCATTCTGCTCTTCAACAAGAATATCAGAACACCATCAACATTAGCAAATTGCATGGTTTTCCACCCCTCTTAGTACATAGACTAATCAAGAGTTTTGAATCACAGAATAGATCTAGTTCACTGCCTGAACCTTCCAACACTTCCACAGGCGTTACCCACTATATTGATAGTACTTACCGCAGCATTAACCGGCGATTGATGGAGCATATCTATGTTGTTAAGATAAGCAGCCCTTTCAATTTCCTTTCAATTTTAACCATCTGCGATACGTCCGCGGTTCCCGATTGGCACAATGTTAAGCGGATTGCCTCGTTCAGCAATCGGCATGACCTCAGGTACTGCGAAAGCATTGAAATATACCCTACCCCTAACACCTGCAATACTGACGCACCTTTTAACATTCCTATTATTTGGAAAGCGATTTTGAAATCTGGCAACAACTGAATTTTTTTTTTTTTTTTTTTTTTTTTTTTTGGATTGGAGGTTTAACGACCACCGTGAGCAACTCAACGGGCTATAAGCAGTCGCCCGTCCCTAATTTAGGGTCACTGGTTCCAGGGAAGGGAGAGAGCCAGTGCCGTAACACAAACACAACATCCATGCCTGACCGGGATTCGAACCCGGACCCCTTACGGACGAATGATCAGAGGCCAGCGCCTTAGACCTGCGCCACCGGGGCGGCACTGAAATTTTTACCACATGTCTCATTCTGTAGCTGATGAAGGTAGAAGTCGCTACTGAAACGTCCCGCTTATCATTTTCAACGCAACTTACGCGTGTGATGACGATTTCAAAAATTATTTTAAGGAAATGTATCAAATGTTCATACACAAAAAAATATGTATGTGATGGAGAGTTTTTACTGTCATATTTAAATTCAGTACCCCGAAATTAGTTACAAACACATTTCACCCATGCTATGCAAACAAAGGGTAATTATATTGTTTAGCGGCAATATATAATTACTCCGATAAGGGATTCGTTTTGAGTGAAGCCAAAACAGATCAGCTGTTTCTGTCCACTCTCTGAGGTGATGGGAATCTGCGCTGCGGGAGTTCGGCAACGTGACTTCACTTCCAGTGGCTTAAGCAGTTTTGCTTAGCGCATGCAAACCAAGGATGGAAAGAAGGAATAATTCGGACTTCTTATTTCTTAACATTAGGCTTTTGGTTATATTTTAAACATGGCTATCTTGCACATTTTTTTTTTTGATTGGAGGTTTAACGACCACCGTGAGGAACTCAATGGGCTATAAGCAGTCGCCCGTCCCTAATTTAGGGTCAATGGTTCCAGGGAAGGGAGAGAGCCAGTGCCCTAAGACAAACACAACATCCATGCCTCACCGGGATTCGAACCCGGACCCCTTACGGACGAATTATCAGAAGCCAGCGCCTTAGACGACTGCGCCACCGAGGCGGCTATCTTGCACATGGGCAGTATGCAAGTAACATCGCGCACATGCACTTCCGCTCAAAAAATCATCATTTTGTTCAATTTTTTAAAGAAATACCAACACATATTTTCCTGTTATTTCTAGAATTTTTTTATTATGGGAATGAATATTTCAGCCTCAATTTTTTTCATTCCTGAATGGGTAGAGTAAGGGTTGGAAAAACCCGTTCAAAATCACGATTTCCCCCATAGAGATATACAGGAGATTCTTAGGTTGGGCGCATTGGCGTAGTCAGCTGATAAAAAGTGACGTCACGCCAGAAGCACAGGGAGAGGGGCTGTTGCCACCTCCTCCTACTTCTAACCTCCTTGGAGTCTCCTGCCTTAGGAAATGTTAAGGAAAAGATATATATATATACAATGTATACATGTACATAAAATCTGGGTCCGTATTTGACCACTCACAAAATTCGAGATTTAAAAAAGTGTCCTTCATAAAATTGCGTGCTTTAAAAGCGAATCCTTCCCTGAGTTACAAAAATTGCAGTCAAATACATCTTTCATGTCGGGAATATAATCAATTTATGGACACGTGAATCGGCTTCCATACGTAGCGAAGCGATGGCTTCTGATCATTCGTCCGTAAGGGGTCCGGGTTCGAATCCCGGTGAGGCATGGATGTTGTGTTTGTCTTTCGGCACTGGCTCTCTCCCTTCCCTGGAACCAGTGACCCTAAATTAGGGACGGGCGACTGCTTATAGCCCATTGAGTTGCTCACGGTGGTCGTTAAACCTCCAATCAAAAAAAAAAAAAAAAAAATAATAATAATACGTAGCGGCCTGGACAAACTATTTTGCGTATCGTCGACTGTTACAAGTTGGGCACGAGATTCTTTCACAGAATTCAGTGTTTTTCATTATTTGGGATCGATACAAAACCGAAGAGAATTTGGGGAGGGGATTAATGTTTGTGTGTGTGTGTGAAGGGGGGCGGTCGTTTCCCCGTCTGGGAACAGTATTCCCTTCAAAATTAATTTTTTTTCCCTGTAATCGTTATTTCTTCTTGTGAAGGTGCTGTAATCGCCCGGTGTTGCTAAATATAAATCTATTGCATAAATGTTTGTATTTCAGCTTGAAACTGTAGGCAACAATTTTCCGAAAACGTAAATTCGACAGAGCGGAAATTTTCCTGTAATCTGTAGGCTTGAGTTTCTGGGAAATTTTACCTTTCTTGTCATCATTCGTATCATTCTCAAGAGCAAAGAGAATTGGAAGGGAGGTTTTCCTGCTGTAAATGGAATTCCGTCTTTCAAAAACGAAACTAGACAGAGTGAGGATTTCTCCCGTATTCGTAATTTTTTTCTCGTGATTCCCTTTGTTCAGTATTAATGTAAAATATGATTTTATTCAATAAATGGTTGTGTTTCAGCTTCAAAATGGAGGAAAATTTTCCGAAAATGGAAATCTGACTGAGCAAAGAGTTTGAAAACTGCACTCCACTCAGAATAACTCTGACATAGCTCCCTTATGTTGTGATATTCAGAAGATAACAGATTACATAGCTGATCTATGAGAATAATGCAGTGTATATTTTGAAAATGAGAAAATTGTTGACATAATTGTAAGAAGAGCAGGTATTTTATTGAATTTTAAATAATTAGTGTTTCCAAGAACTCGTCAGTTCTGAGCAGTAGAAAGAATTGCAATATCTTTCCAATTTCATTGAATTTGTGAAAGTTTTTCATGTGTTACAAACCCTGAAGACAAATAAAAATTAAAAATCTTTGAGTATACTGTTTTTGTCACTTGGATCTATAGAAATATGCAAGAAAGTAGGACATGTAGAACATTTTTTCCAGATTAAAGCTCTTAAAACAAGCTCTAAATGAAATGAAATCCGAGATTTCAAAATTTATTAAGTTTGCTGTTTTTATTCTTACTCTGCCTGCCTTAGAGGCTATCTGTGAATCCTACGGTTCAGCAATTTGACATATTGTATAAGTAAAACACCGAATACTAATGCCAGAGACGATGTTATAGTTGAAACAAATGAAAAATGAATATTTATAATGTCAAACAAAGCACAGTTTGGACATAAGTCGGTCCAAAAAAAAAAAAAAAAAATACTGAAAGCTGCCCTAGTTTCAATGTATGGACCAAATTACCACAAACACTTTGTAAATAATTCATCTGCAACAATGGCACACTATTTAACTTCAAAAGTTATTAACAGAATATCAAATTCTAAATACATACCCTGGTTCTAAATTTATTTGATTTAAATAACAGGTTTATGTATTGTTATATTTATCAAGGGGTTTCAACTGATGGTAATTTTTTAATGTTTGTTTCACTGTGATTTATTCACGTATTATTATTTTTATGAAATTTGGTCAAAGTGTTCAGCGCTTTGTCTGCAGAACATTACTATCTTTGAAAGTCATGTTGCAGAACACTGAACGTAATTCTGCTCCTGGGCATTTTTATAATAATCAGGATTCTAATCGGTACGCTTGATACATCAGTCAGTCTAACATATCGCTTACATGTTCACTAACATTTGTTTGTGGATTTCAGTTCTCAGGGGCGGCTAGGCGCACTACTTGCACGCCTAGGGCTTCATTGTTTGAGGGGCCCCGAAAACATATATATTTGGATTTTCAGTTTTGTTTTGGTTTTCACGGACCAAAGCAAATCAATCCTCAAAGCGACTATTTTAATAAATAATAACAAGGAACTGTGTACAGTTCCTTGTGTTATTATTTATGTTTTGCAATCTCCGAGCAATATAGAACGCCTTTAAACAATTCCGACAGCTTCGACTCAAATTGGAAAAGGAACGGTCCCACCTGGATTTTTTAACCGCCTGCAAGACGTCAGGTTTGATCCCGAAGTTCCTTAATTTTAAGACATCCATAAATGGATCATGGTTCGAGAAGAAAAAGGACAAATTTTTTCGCCAGACTCTATCAAGAATAGTGAACCTGAAAAGAAAGGAGGTCATGTCAATGGAATCAAAGTGTTATGCCCTACATATGAAATTAAATAGACTTTTTGACCCGATCACTTTCGACAACCTAACCCTCAGAGTGGACATGTTAGTCGAAAGACTCCAAACTTCCTTATCATCCAGACATAAAAAGAAGCTGGATTACCTGAAATCATTCCAGAATCCAAATCCTAAAGATATCACTATTCCCTTCGTCAATATTTCAAACCAGACACTCACACTGGAAGAAAAGAAAGTTTTGGAACTTGGACCAAAGTTCTGCTTCTGAACGAGACCGAATCCCAAAGCCGTCATTTCGGAGTTGGACAGCGTTATATCGCGAGTTCCGGAAAACACCAAAGACGAACTACGCCACCTCTGTTGCTCTAGGCTTCGATCGCTTTACAATCCCAAACAATCGTCCAATGGATTTAATATTCCGAGACCGATTTCGAACCTTAAAAAGGACCGTAATATAATATTAACACTAACGGACAAATCCGGTCAGATAGCGATTATGGATGCTGGGGATTGCAATCAGAAACTCGAGGACTTCATCTCCGCTTCTGGATCTATAGTACTACGAAGGAACCCTTTAAATTGTTAGATTGCCCAGGTACAAAGAGCTGCCAGGTTGACCGCTATCCCGGAGGATCTCAAGAAAGCCGCCAAATTGCCACCAGGTCCCCAGATCCCGAAGCTCTTTGGAAGACTTAAGCACCACAAGCCCGATAATCCATTGAGACCCATCGTGTCAAGGAGATCCGCACCGACGTACCATTTAGAGAAGGTACTCTGCAAATTTCTGGCCAATCACCTCCCTGAATCGGACTTTATAATAACTTCCACTCTAGATTTTATCACGAAAATCAAGCAAATCTCTGTCCAACAGCGTGACGTTATCGGTAGTTTCGACGTGGTTTCTCTTTATCCTTCGGTCCCCGTGCCGGAAGCCACCAGAACGTTAAAAGAAGCTATACATAATTCAGTACTTTATTCGCAAGAATCTTGCCACAGCATCTTCAAATTAATGGACTTAGTCTCAAATTCTAGTTACTAAAGTTTCCGAGGAAATATCTATAAACAAACAAATGGCGCTCCGATGGGATCTTCACTTTCAGCAATTCTAGCGTAAGCCATCCTTCGCCCAATCGAGCAGCACATATTCACCAGCATATCGGAGCCAAGTGGTAGGTCTTGTACCCCAAGACCTACCACTTGGCTCCGATATGCGAACGACGTATTTTTCATATGGCCTCATGGAAAGGAGACTCTCCCGCTCTTTTTGGATAAAATCAATGATATACACCCTACGATCAATTTCACTATAGAGTTGAAACACAATAATGCATTGCCTTATCTGGATGTTTTACTGAGTAAATCGCCTGAAAATCGATTCCGTTCCCAACCTGATGCTCCGTAGCTCATTCTGCCCGGCTGATTACAAGACAGCTTATTCCGTTATCGAATCAGAAGAGCATTCGACATCTCCTCCGATGTTCCTTCTAGACTAAGCGAATTAAAAAGCGTTATCAATTTGGCGACCGAGGAAGGATACGATCCGAACATGGTACATAAATATATCGAAAGAAACAAAAAGAGGCATACTGATCTTTCTATGCCGCGGCTACGCTATCTGGGCTCTATTCCTTACGTACCAAATGGTTCCTATAAACTCAAGAACGCGCTCAGAAAGATGAACGTCGGTGTCGGCATAAGATCTCCGACACCTTTATATGCTATGCTTAAGCGAAATACTGACGAGCTCCCAATTTCCAACGAAGCAGGTGTTTATGCCGTCCCTCTACAATATCCGTATGGCTCCAAGCGATATTACATTGGGATGACTAAACGTTCATTTAGAATTAGAGTCAACGAGCATAAGAGAGACATATAAAAACGGCAAATTAACCACGGCCCTATCCAGAGAAGTCCAGTTCAAGTCCGCCGATCCTATGTGGGATAACATAAAGAAATTAGCTGCCTACTCTACTCCTAAATCCACTGTCATTCGGGAAACATTGGATATCATTACCAACGATGAGGCCTGCAATGATAGCGTCTCGCTAGAATTACTACGAATTTGTAACCAATTCTTGAAATAATGAATGCCTTTTGTTTTCCTTCAAGGATTCCGCGTGCAATACGAACATGATGTCTCGTGTTTTTATTGAATAATTACGTTCGCATCTCTTCGTTTATTGTCAAGTCAACTCACCGCGTTCAAATTGTTGAAACGTTCTATTATCCAGTTTGCTGTCTATCTTCCTTGAGAAAGCCATCTGGTTGATGTGCGAAAGCTTGGAAACCTTGATTTTATATACGCCAATAAATTCGGATAACTAGTATAGTTGTACTATCTTTTACAAATACAATGTCTATTTCGGAATTAGCCTAAACAATGAAGAGATTTGCAAAAAGAAATTGACCTATAGCCTCTGTGTAAAATTAGCTTACCATAATCAACTTGTCCTCAGTGGAGATCAAGTGTTAGTAATGAGCAGTTCAGTAAAGTAGCTTGACATAAGACATAAATATTGTATTGGCTGGCTTCTATTTCATTTGAAGCTTCATGTTGTAGTTGTCAAGAGAAAAGAACACTTCTAACACCTGGTTCCAATTTAATAACTTTTTGTACATAATTCATGAACCAGTTGTTTCAAACATTAAGCGCACATATGTTCTTTTTAATGTTAACTATTTGCTACACATTTAATTTTTCACATATAAAATAATGTCACTCAAAATTGAAATTTATTTACAGTCATACTTTCAAAAACTTCACTTTAAGAACTTTTAAGATAAGTACTTTTCCCAACTAAGTAAAGACAATTTCATTTCTTCCTTGCTTAGAGTATAAACACTCCCAGTTGCAGTAACAGGCTCTACTTTTCTCCAAAGTTTCTCGCCTGGCACATTCAATATATCACTGGATTGTGGATAAAAAAAAAGGAGCTGGTCCCTTAGAAAGTAGGAAGCTTACTTTATACTAACTTGTAACATTATTCTTTGCAAGAATGCATGCAAGCCACCAAGATCTTCATAGACTATAGTAACAAATCCAAATTAAATGTTTGCTAAGTCTGTTGGTGTGAGTCTATTGCTGTCACACATTCAGTAAATTGATGTTCACTAAAGTAATAATGCTTAACAAGAAGCTGATTTTCAGAAATTGGACAAAAAGAATGAAATTTTCGAGTACCCACGATCGCTTTAGATTCATTGAACTGTGGCAACAGTGTTCTTTCAACTTCTTCACCCTCATCAACTGTGCAGTACTCAAAAGTCTATGCCTGGAATGTTGTGAACAGCAAAATCGCACAGTTGTTTTGGAGTCAAAATTTGATCTTCATATGGACTTTGTAAACTTCTTTAGCAGCAAGTCTTTTAACAGTACTGCCAAGTCCATCACATGCACTCTTGCCATGTGAAGTAGCAAAGAACTGCCATTCTGCCTTAATTCCAAATTCTGTTTTGTGGAGACAAATTGTGAAAGTTTTTCCTATTATGTTGTTGATGACTGATGAGCTGCCATCAGAAAAGTATATAATTTTCTCAATATTGAAAGGTAAAGTTTGTTTTAGGACTAAAACCAACTTTCTTTGAAAAACATAAAAGGCAAATGTATTATGCTTCAAACAGTCTGAGATGAAAACATATTGTAGATGTTTGATTTTTCCCTTCCACTTATAATATACAATTAAAGGGTGCAGTGTGGCTTGATTACTGGTCCAGTGATATTCTGTTGTATTATGAGGCATGATTTAAGTAATCATTTCATTAATCCTAAAATAGATGTCAAAATATAAACAATGTTATGCATTTATATACACTGAGTGACCACTTTATTATGACCACCCCCTCAGTACTTCGTTGGGCCACCTTTTGCCCTTAATACTGCGTCGATTCTTCGTGGCATGGACTCCACGAGATGTGGATAGGTGGTTTGTGGAATCTGAGACCATGCTTGATGAATAGCACTTTCCAGGAGTGTGAGATTGCAGGGTTGTGGATCCAGCTGTCTGATGGCTCGTTCAACTTCATCCCACAAATTCTCAATGGGGTTGAGATCTGGAGATTGTGGGCGCCACCTAAGCAAAGGAAACTCATCAGCATGTTCCTGAAACCAATTCTCTACAATACGAGCACTATGGCAGGGCGCTTTTTCTTGTTGAAAGTAGCCATCGCTATTGGGATAAACCATCTACATGACAGGATGCACTTGGTCCGCAAAGATGTTTAGATATGATGTGCAAGTCAGACGTTGATCAACGCGAATTAAAGGGCCCAAAGCATGCCAGAAAAACATTCCCCAAACCATAACGTTGGCTCCTCCAGCTTGAAGGGTTGTAGCAATGCATTTGGGGCCCATGCTTTCTTGCTGTTTCCGCCAAATTCTCACTGTGCCATCGGCATGGTGCAACTGAAAACGTGATTCATCGGACCACATAATTTGTTTCTAATTATCGACTGTCCAATCCTTGTGCTCTTATGTGAACTGGAGACGTTTACTCTTGTTAACTGCAGACTGCAAAGGTGTTCGAACAGGCCTTCGGCTGTCATATCCCATCCGATGCAGTTTACGGCGAACAGTGCGTGCAGAGATCTGTTGAGGGGATCCGTGATTAAGATGGTCTGTAATTTGCTGCACTGTTGCCCTTCTGTTGTCTGTTACAAATCTGGACACTCTCCGTTCCGCCCGAGCAGTCACTAGTCGATGACGACCATACGTTGCACGTAAAGACCCAATTTTTTGGCTGACAGTCTTTGAGCTCACTAAATCAAATAGTTTTTGATCTAGAGCTTTTTAAATATTTCAAAACGTCAAATTTATGCAATTTATTGCTTTTTTTAAAGTCAATAGCTCAAAAACTGAGAGCCTAAAAAATCTGAAATTTCTCAGTTTTTGTCAACTTTACTGGTACTACCACTGTACCAAAAATGATCAATTTCTGAGACGTCAAGGTTCAGACCATTTGTTGATTTGACACGGAATGACTCCGCCCCTAACATGACAAAATTTAGAATACATGTATTTTGTTTTAGAAAATGGAAATCTGTAAGTATCGCACAATTCTGTTTGATAGAAGTTACGAAACCAATGGTAATTTTTTTTCAAACCTGTAAAGTAAAAAAAAAAGTGTACTCCATTCCTTGATTAAACTCATGCTGTCAAAATACGGATTTGTTAAAATTCAGAGTTCTTTTCTAAAAGCCCAAAATTCGTACCTATAAAAAGTGTGTGTTTGCAAAAGACAGTGCTCACTGTGATACTTCAGTAGTGGGAAATGCTTCCTTTGATCTAGGTAGACTTAACATTATGCTCCTCATGGGGGCCGCAGCAGGGAGGGAGGAGCGGATCTCCTTATGATGTGCTACTCACGAGTGCACCTACCGGAAGTTTCTTATCTCCGGAGATACGTATTTATTGCACTTTGACAAATACACTGACGGAAAAAAAATCCCAACACCAAGAAGGGGTTGTGTTAGATAAACGACAGTTGGTAGGCGGTGAGAGTACATTTGTAAGATGACGTCTATGCAAATTTCGCGCTCGGCGCATGCGTGTGGCGCTAGTAGCGTCCCTCGGAACATGCAAAGCAGGTTTGCTGTAAATACGCGCTGTAACGTTCGTGAGCGTTAGTTATCGTTGAGATTCGACGTAGGGTGTTGATGCTAGTCAAGAATGCCTTTAAGAAGACGAAGAAGCCATTATCAACAGCTCACGGAGTTTGAATGAGGTCGTGTAATAGGGCTACGAGAAGGTGGATTTTCTTTCCGCAATATTGCAGAACTTGGCGGGAATGTAGCCACTGTGCATGATTGTTGGCAGCGGTGGTCAAAGGAAGGTACTGCCTCAAGAAGACCGGGTTCCGGCCGGCCACGTGGCACTACTGAGAGGGAAGACCGCCGTGTACGGCGTATGGCCGTGGCGCATCGTACCGCGTCTGCGGCAGCAATTCGAGCTGTATTTGCCACCACAGTGACACAACGAACTGTTACGAATCGGTTACTTAAAGGACAGCTCCGAGCCAGACGCCTTGTAGCGTGCATTCCACTTACTCCAAACCACTGCCGTTTGAGACGTCAAGCTAGAGCTCATTGGAGGACGGAGTGGAGATCTGTTGTGTTTTCTGATGAAAGCCGGTTCTGCCTGGGTGCCAGTGATGGCCGTGTGTTGGTTAGAAGGAGGCCAGGTGAGCGCCTGCAACCAACCTGTCTGCGGCCGAGACACACTGGACCTACACCTGGAGTTATGGTCTGGGGAGCAATTTCCTATGACAGCAGGAGCACTCTCTTGGTTATCCCACGCACCCTGACGGCACAGTTATACGACGGTCTGGTGATTCAACCTGTTGTGCTGCCATTCATGAACAGCATTCCAGGGGTGTTTTCCAACAGGATAACGCTCGCCCGCATACCGCTGTTGTAACCTAACATGCTCTACAGAGTGTAGACATGTTGCCGTGACCTGCTAGATCACCAGATCTTTCACCAATCGAGCACGTATGGGACATCATTGGACGACAACTCCAGCGTCACCCCAACCAGCATTAACCGTCACTGTATTGACCGACCAAGTGCAATAGGCATGGAACTCCATCCCACAAACTGACATCCAGCACCTGTACGACACAATGCATGAACGTTTGCGTGCTTGCATTCAACGTTCTGGCGGTTACAGCGGTTATTAATGTACCAGCATTTCACATTTAAAATGGCTCTTCTCGCGCTTACAATAAGCTGTGATCTTGAAACCTTAATCGATTACATATTTTACCTATACAAATGTATTGCCGCCATTTCATTCCTCTACAACTATTTTTTCGTGGTGTTGGGATTTTTTTTTTTTCCGTCAGTGTATTTGGGAAATCTTTTCGTCAAGCTGAAAATATATTCATGCTTTTAATCCTGATTTATTCATTATAACTTTTTGTCCCCCAACCGTTTCGCCCAACCAACTTATATATAAGTGTATATACATACTATATATATATTTTTTTCATTATTTTTTTTACGTCGATGCTGATGACCTCCTTGGATCTTCATTATTTCGATGGATCTTTGATTATGAGTGATGGCAACGACCGAGTGGGGAAAGGGGGCTGCATAGGTGTTGGATATGTTGATGCTTATGTGGCGCCCCTAGCGGTGCTTCTTGGAACTTTATTATTTTGATGGATCTTTGATTTTGAGTGATGGCAACGCCGGAGTGGGGTCCGTCGGTTTTTTTTTGTTTTGTTTTTTTTTCCTGTGGTTTGCAAGCAAGATTTTGTGTTTCCCTCTTCGATGCTATTTTTCCCCCGGAGGAAATTTTTACCTCACGACGCCGAGGAAATTTTCTTTCCAAGGAATGAAAACGCTCTGATGCTCTCGGCAGGTTTCTAACTCACGATGATTTGGTTTCAAAAATGGTCGGATGATCATATGGTTTTCATGTACTATGTATTCCTTCTATTTTTTTTTTTTCATTTCTTTTACGCTCTTTCTTCATGTATTGTTATATATATATATATATTTTTATGTTTTGAGGGATTTTTTTCGCGTAGATGTGATGAATTTTCTGAGGAACTGATCTTTTTCTTCCATTCAATTTTATTTCAGGCCATGAGACAAGGAAATGCCTTTTTACAAATGATTTCGTTCCTGTTCGCAGTAACTACTGGACTTTGACAAAATTTTTGGGAAGTCAAGTGGAGATGTAGACATGTTAATTCCCAGTCTTTCACCCCTACAATATATTTTTTTCTAGCCATAATGTTTTCGTGTGCTATGTATTCCCTCTATTTTTTTTATAACTTTTACACTATTTCTTCATGTATTTTTTATATTTTTTGTATGTTTAGAGAATTTTTTTCACGTAGATGTAATGAAATTTCTGGGGAACTTTTCTTTTCCTCCTATCAATTTTATTCAAGGTCATGAGACGAGGAAATACTTCTCTAGAAACGATTTCGTTCCGGTTCCTAGTAATTATTAGACTGACATTTTTTTTGTGAAATGAAACAGAAATTACTTCATGTTAATTCTGAGACTTTCACCCCTCCAATATTATTTACTCGTATTTTTTTCGTGTGTTCAAGAACTCTACAGATCTTTCACAGTTGAAATTCTGTTGAAACAATATTTTCTTACTTTATTTTGCATGTCATTCTAAAAAAACGTTTTCTTCCCATTTTCCCTATTTAACTTAATCTATGTATAGAAATTTCGTTAAACTTCTCAATATGTCAGCATTTTATTTATTTCTTTGCCAAACGTATGACTTCTTTTATTCAGACTTTTTTTTTTTTTCATTTCATTGCAGCAAACGATTATTTTAGATGTTGCGGATCTTCAGACTTTTGTTTTCTTACATAGCATATTTTCCAACTTGCTTTTAAGTATTCCTAAAAGCTTGCATGTATGTCAAATATGCATTTTTTTTATTTTTTCCTGGTTTGCTATACTTTTCTTTTACTGATCCAACAGAAAAGCATTCAATACCCCTAAGCAAAAGTAAACTTTTAAGAAATACTTACTTCTTTCTCCTTATTTTATTTCTTATATTTTTCCCTTCTGTTCAATGTTTTATGGATTCTTCAAACTTTGCTTTATTTTTATAAAACTTCTTTTTTTTTCTTCTTAATTTTTTTCTGATTCAACCTACCAGTCTTTTCCTATCGACTTAATTACTCTCATTTTTCCATACGAATTTCCTTTTCAACAGAAATGTATCAAAAAGCTTCAGATATATTTCAGTCTCTAAGGCCGATTCTACCATATTCCACAATAAGGCATTGTAGGATTTCAGTGTAAATGCCCCTAAATCATTAGAGCTTACTTACTTTTCATGGTTAGATACTAATTCCTCGAGGTTCTAGGAATTTTCCCACTTAGGATTCCATTTTCGAAACTTCTTCTTTGTTAAAGACATGAAAGAAGAGTGTTTTTTTCTTTGCTACCTTTCTTCCATTTCTAAATGCTTCAAGGAAACCAGCAGTGTAGTCCAGTGTGTGTGCTTTCACCAAGAAATTCCAGTTAATTCTATTTCCCGTTGTACTTAAATCAAGAATCTTGTTTCCTATCTAGTTGCTTATCTGAAACACTGCCCTATTTCCTGTTGGTTCCGTTTCAAGCGTAAAAACACATTTCCTCCATCGATTCGATAGACAACGTAATGGAACTGATACCATCCCCATCTTAAAGAAAGTATGCATTCCGTATAAAGTTCACATCTGGTTTATTTAATTATTTCATGAACATATTTGTCGTACACTTAAAAAAAACAAAAACAATCGTATTATAAGCATGATTTCTCCTGAATCTTTAAAAAAAAACTCAGAATGAGAGATCGTTCACGGAAACAAACATCTTCGATTAAAAGCATTCGTTTTACTTGAAAAGAAACTAAGTTTTAAGCTCATTTCAGATATTCTTTTTCATAATTTCAAAAAAAAAAAAAAAAAAAAAAAAATCCCCTCTTCATGAATCACAACATTTAACTGACTTTTTTGAGAATGGACCCTGGCAGGAAATGTCATATACTCGCAAAAGCTTAATTTGCTGAGTAAACCTAAACTGTCTAAGATGACAAAAATCTAAAACTGATGACTCATCAGTTTGAACTTTACTGTTCATTCACCATTTAAGAGATAAGACGTCCGCCGTGAACCACTCAAAGGGAAATAAGCAGATCCTAGACCCTGATTTCGACCACTGATTCCAGGTAAGGTAGAAAGCTAGTGTCGTAATTTAAAAGCCCATCGCTCAAGCCTCCCCAGGGTTCGATTCCGGACGGACGAATAGTCAGATGTCAATGCTTAGCCATTGAAAAATTTCTTCAGACAAATATTTTGTTGCTTTACACTTTCTGCTCCCCTGGTTTAATACTAATAATTATCAAGTATTCTCACTCTTTCTATTCCTTAAATCTACTTAAAACTAGTTTTGAAAAAGCAATAAAAAGTTTCAATGATACTCTTACTCAAAAACCTGCAGTTCATACTTTTCCATTTTCAGACCGGATCTTTTGCATTTAATTCGCGTGCTTCTGTTTCTGATAACTGCAGTGCAGGTATAAATGGGATACCGGTATTTAAAGTGCCAAACTTAAGATCCGTTGATTTCCTATTAGACGCAAAAACAGATAAAATTATTACACTAGCACTTTTTCTTACAGAACGTTCTAATAATAGGAAGATATAATGGCATTTAAAAAAATGTGAACACCTTTTTCTTGCCCCCCCCCTTTTTTTGTTAATCTGATGGATGAAAATTTCTGAGGGGATAAGGAGGAGGAGGGGGCCCTTGAACCTTTCTAGCGCCTAGGCCCCAAAAGATCTAGTCTCCTCTGTCAGTTCTTGAAAGTTGGCAGGTCTGGATATTTCGATATATTGATAAATCATGCCCATCGTTACAAAGTAGTCTCTTTCTCAAAGGGAGTGTTGCGGGCAAGGAGGTTATATTACTGAAGACACCACTGCCGCCATAGGTCACAGCTAATCTGTGGTGTGATGTCACAAGCAGGCAAAAACCAAACTACATTATACCGTTGGTGAAACAGTAAGCTTGTGTATCATTCATAAAGATTATTGAATTACTCATTTTATCTGTTTATACACTTAGAAGCTTTTGTTCCATTGATTTCAAAGCATCTTCTTTACTGCGGCTGCATCGTGCCTGCTCATGACGTCATTTGCAGCACGGATGGTGACTTATGGCGGCCAATGCCGCGTGGATACCAGTGGTGTCTGCAGTAATATAACCTCCTTGGTTGCGGGTCCTGATTGAACAATATATCGATACATCAGTCAGTCTAACATATCGATTGAACGTTGTAACGTTTCTTTACGGAAGTTAGTTCTTGAAAATTGGCAGATCTGGCATTAATTGTGCAATTTGGTAAATAGTATATATACAAAAAATGTAAATGCAAGAGCACAATTTTTGGGCCTTAATTCAGAAAACTTGAAAAATCCAATTTTGAAAGTAGGATATTTTGCCTTGCAAAATATATATGATTCCTTCAAATTGCAACAATACAAAAAATGGAAGTTTTTGAAATCCACCAGATGCCCCTGAGCAGCTGTAATTTCCTGATTTTTAAATCTGAAACGAAACCTTACACTTAGGACAAATCTGCCTGGCTTTTAAAGGGAAAGTTCACTAGCACATTAACTAAAGCAAAAGTTATTTTACTGTAAATAAAGCAATAATAAGCAGTCTTATTTAACCATTATCAAGAAATTGAGCGTTAAAAAGGTACATTGGTAAACATTGACCCTCACCCAAATGTTACATAATAAACTTTAATCCATACATTGCAATTTAAAAAAATACATACAGGTAGGAATAGATGCAATACATTCTGAAACTTAATTTATTGTGAACAGAATTTCTTTGTGACTTTGCAAATTGTTAGGTTGCCAATCCAAAAATTTTACCATGTCAAGGATAAAATGTTGAACATACAGTTTTTTTTTTTAAAAAATGTCACTTAAAATTTGAAAATTTTTACATTTTTTAATTAAAAAAATTTTAACTGGAAGGAAAAATTTTATGAATTTTTGTTATGTTAAAGCTTGATATATTTATGGATGCGTGATGCTGAAATAGATGATATTGGCATAAGTCTTGTTGATATCCGTGTGTGCAGATTGCTGTGTGCTGATGACACTGTCCTGTTGGCAGAGAACAAAAGTGAGTTGCAGATTATGTTGTCCGGGATGTATAAAATTTGCATGAAATTCAAACTGAGTATAAATAAAAGAAAAACCAAAGGTATAGCTTTTGAGAGAGGTACTGGTAGTACCGAATGTAATGTAAGTCCAAATGGCACAGTGATTGACCAGGTGAATGAGTTTGTGTATTTAAGAAGCACGTTTCACAGGAAGAACAAATTGGATGGTGAAGTTAGTAGGCAAATGGATTCTTTATTGAAAATCATGGCTGCTTTGGGAGGTTTTCACGGGAATGATGGGTTCTCAAGAGAGTCCATAGCTGTGAATGAAAGTGTAATTTTTCCTACTCTGATGCAGATTGTATAAAAATAAAATGTATCTGCGTACACAACCTCATTAAAACAGAAAACTTGCTGCAAGCCCGCGAAGGCGAGAACTACGATGACACTAGAATAAGATAATTATAGAAAAATTAATAAAACAATAAATAATTATTAGAACATTAGATTCGAGGCATTTCAATGAGGACAAAAGAAGTACATTACAATTGAATGTGGAGCAATGTGTGTGAAATGGACCTTTATGGCAAAACATTGGACTATGTAGCTGTATGTTACAGCTACAGGAAAGCCAAAAGGCTATGTCTAAAATTGATCCTAGTGAAATTTACTGATGCTTAGCCGACTCAATGCAAAGCAGGCTGCTTTCTGATCATGTGAGAAATGAAGATGTGTTGCAGTTGTGTGATGTGAAGCAAAATGTTGTTAGCAATGTGGAGACTAATATGCTTCGGTGGTTTGGCCATGTTGAAATATTGAGTGATGAGATGCTTCCTAATAAAAATTTTTCGCCCAAGTGGCAGGAAGCAAAGGCAGAGGAAGGCCAAGGAAGTCATGAGAGGATCAGATTCAGGAGGGTGTGCATGAGAAAAAGATAATGAGTATGAAGTATACAAGATCGTGTGTGTGTGTCTTGTGATGGATGTCAGTGAAGCCCGAGTTGTATGTCAAGATTGCTGTAAACGGAAAAGTTTGATACAGCAACAGTAAGTAAATAATCAGTTAAATATTATCTAGTAGTTTGTTTCTTCTTTGTGGAGCTAAGCTCTAAATCTCATCGAACAGCTTTGTAATCTGTATGTATGCATATATGGAACTAATCCATTTATTCATTTCTCCACCTACTTTGCAGATTCCTACAAAATGGACACTGGTCTTCTAAGAGGTCCCGAAGAAAGTGCAAAGGAAAACCTTTAAACCATACTTGCATCGCTGCCAGTGAAAGTTTGGACAAAACAGTGGAGGATGAACTAAACACAAGGCAAACCTTACAGGATGTGCATGTAATTTGTTCATTTAAGTAATCCAAAAATCAGAACCATCCAAAAAGTTCACCCAATAAAAATATATTTGGCGAGGCACTTTTTTATTGTTAATTTTCGAAGACTCCTCATTGAGAAATGGATCATAGGGAGTTAACTGAGAATAAACTTTTGGAACATTTGCTCATTCCTAAAGATGAAAAATTGCAGAAGTGTGAAAAGGACTATGAAGAACGTTCACAGAAGAGTTACCTTTCGAAACATTTACTCACTCACACAGGTAAAAAACCTCATGAATGTGAAGTCTGCAAAAAGAAATTTTCACAAAAGTGTTACCTTTCAAAGCATATACTCACACATACAGGTGAAAGACCCCATGAATGTGTAATGTGTGACAAGAAATTCTCACAAAAGAGTCATCTTTTAAGACATTTGCTCACTCACACAGGTGAAAAATCCCACGAATGTGAAATCTGCAACAAGAAATTCTCTGAGAAGGGCCACCTTTCAAAGCATTTGCTCACTCACACAGGTGAAAAACCCCACGAATGTGAAATGTGTCCGAAAACATTCTCGCGGAAGGGTGATCTTTTAAAACATTTGCTCACTCATACAGGTGAAAAGCAGCATTCGTGTGAAGTCTGTCACAAGAAATTCTTGGGGAAAGATTACCTTTTAAAGCATATGCTCACACATACAGGCAAAAAACCCCATGAATGTGAGATGTGTGACAAGAAATTTTCGCAGAGGAGTAATCTTTTAAGACATTTGCTCATTCACACAGGTGAAAAACTCTATGAATGTGAATTGTGTCAAAGAAGGTTCTCGCAGAAAAGTCAGCTTTCAAGGCATGTACTCTCTCACACAGGTGAGAAACCCTATGAATGCAAAATATGTCTCAAGAAATTCTCACGAAAAAATAAACTTTCAAAGCATTTGCTTATTCATACAGGTGAAGAACCTAATAGAGGTAAAATATTCACCTAAATTTGTGCAAGTGTCCCTTTTAAGGCTCATTGATGCTGGCAAAAATCTGTATGAATATGAAATGAAACGTTCTTGAAGATATTTTTGCAACAGAATTACTGTCGTGTCTTTTCCATAGTTGCTCAAATGAAAAGTGTGAATGTGAAATGTTTTGCACCTTTATTTTTTATGTACAGCAAAACCTCGAAAATTCGACATCGACGAGTGCCGGATTTAAGAAAGTTCCAGATTTCTGAAGATACCCCAAAATAGTGTAACGGGCGTTACGTTAAGCACGTACTGACACGTAACAGGTCACTTTAACGAAAATTCGCGCGTCTACTCCTTATAAATATGCAGGGCTTGCGCTGCCGATCGCATTCTTCGCAATTTGAGAGAAAAAAAAACCGGTTTGGCGACGGAAAAAATATTTTGGCGATTACCTTTTTGCACTATTTATTATAAAACTGTCGAAAAAAATTGAATGTGGCGAATGGTTAGGCAAAAACTTGAAAAAGCCAGAGCAACCGCTACGGCAAGGCGATACATCGCGCAGAACTGCCTAGTGTCCCCGTTTACCCGGATTCCATCCGATTTCAAAAATATTTCCCGAAAATCCGATTTTTCTGCAAAAAAATCCGGTTTTGTGGCTTTCCTATTTTTCTTTTATTTATTATGCATGGTATTTCTTTCCCCTTAATGATAGCAGTGATAATTTTTCTCCAGCGTGAACGCTGGCTTTGGGAGTCGGTAACAAATAGAGACAAATGTTTTTTGTTAATCCACGGCATTTGTCTTAGCAAAACAGTCAGTGGCTTGGAAAGTTGTAGTACTAGTTTATGGTGTCACATCCATGGCGCTTTTGCGGTGCCTCGTGCAGGAATGGGAATTATGCACCAAAACAAAAGTCTTCTGCCATCTTGCTACAAAAAAGGCAGATTTTGCGCTATTGTGGGTCAGAAACCGTCGTGTGCCATTGTATGAATATCGTCAAAACTTCGGTATTGTAAATTCTCCGTGCACATAGTTCCGTTTGATGCCGAGTAAGATCATGCGGCGGGAAGAAGGGTTACGAGAGTCCAAGTACTACGGATTTTACGTAGTTACTAGGGAAATAATCAGTCTGCTACGGAAAACATCGAGTATGTTACGAAAATCGAAAACCTTGGTGAAATAACATTATTCAACATCTGTGTCAAGCTTATTTTAGTATTTTCAAGAGGTTTCGATTGAAAAAAAAAAAACGGAAAAAAGTTGGTGAATCTCGCAAATGTTCGTAATCACACCGAAAATTACTGCTGTAGCAGCGATGAGAATGTCACGAAGTTTTTCTTTTCCGCATATTAATTGTTTTTCGATTTCTCTCTCTCTCTCTCTCTCTCTCTCTCTCTCTCTCTCTCTCTCTCTCTCTCTCTCTCTCTCTCTCTCTCTCTTTTAATATCATCCGTAATGGTGAAAAGGAATGACTTCGTATTTTTAAGAATTTGTTTCCAACGAAATGCACGTTTCCCTATTTCTAATAGATATGCTTTTTCAAAACTAATCAATAGAAAGCAATGGTTTTCATGTCTTTCCCTTTTATTAAATGAAATCAAATTTCTAGTTCGGTATTGAACTTGTCTGCTGTGAAATCCGCGCCGTTTTCGTGCCCCATAAAATTATTTTACGGCAAAGTGAGCAGCGTAGTATCAATTTTTCACATTTAATTTTCCATAAAATTCGTGGAATTCCACTTTTTCTGTCATCATTTGGGTCGTTTCCGAGATCGATACAAAACTGAAGAGAAACTGTTCTTTTTACGTGTTTGTGTGTGTGTGTGTGGGGGGGGGTCTTAAACCTATAATATTATTATTTATAGATTGTAAATGCGCGCACCCCTGAATGCGTGTTGATGTCCCGGTTTTTTATTTTGAAAAGTTGGCAGCTATGATCGTGAAAACCCGATGTGAATATTACATCGATGTTACGGTTTTCTGGCTGACGAAATTATGATACATCGCGAAGGTGATTACTGTGACGCATCGTGCAGGACGATGCAGATCTCATTACACGATTGAATCCACATACTGCCATCACCAAACACAGGTCATCATCACACGTTGACGCGAATTTTTTTTTTTTTTTTTTTTTTGATTGAAAGTTTAACGACCACTGTAAGCAACTTGATGGGCTTATAAGCATTCGCCCGTCACTAAGTTAGGGTCACTGGTTTCAGGGAAGTGAGATGCCATAAGACAAACACAACATCCATGCCTCACCGGGATTTGAACTCGGATCCTTCACAGACGAATGATCATAAGCTAGTGCTTAGACCACTGCACCTCCGTGTAGGTGACACGCATTTCAAACGTACATGCCGATTAGTCGCCTCATTGGTCCGTGTCACTGCATGAGATCACAAATTTGAGAAACCTCCTGATGTTACACGTAGGCGGCTATCGGCAATTCTCAAGCTGAGATCAGATGATCTCTCAATGTCTTGTTGAGATGGTACATTGGGAGATTTCCATGGTTATTGGTGAAACATCGGATGTTCTCACGATGGTCTAACGAAATCAGAAAAGTGCCGGATTTTTGAAGTTGCCGGTTTTCTGGATGCCGGATTTCCGTGGTTTTACTGTACCTGTTTTGTAAGTCATGGATGGCATTCTTAATTGTTTTGTCCATGGGAAGTGTTGCAACTTGTTACAATTTCAGGGAAAAGATATTGATCATCCAGATATGGAATTATTTATACGTACTTTTACTTGAGCAGTAAAAGTACGTATAAATAATGCAGTTCTCACAGAATGTTAATCACAGTGATTTTATGCTAAAATGTAATATGATAAAATATGTGAAATGATAATTTCAGATAATTCATCATGCCCGTGATGAAAAATGCTATAAACTTCAGTGTTTCAAGAGAATGAATATTGTATCATGTGAAACTTTTGCGTGAAGAAGATGTGCTCCGATGATGTCCTGAGCAAGGATAAAAATCTAAGCAGACATTAAGGTTACCAACATGATTTCGAGTTATATTGTGTTTTTATTTTCTTGAAGTTCTGGTACGTCGTATACAGTCATGGTACGTACGCTCCTTGAAATCCTTGAAACGTCCTTGAAAATTAATGGACCATTTTCAAGGCCTTGCAAGTACTTGAAAATCTTTAGGATCCATGAAAAGTCCTTGATTTTTCAGAATCTTATATTTGTAATTCCAGTATTCTTTTTATACCTTTCCCACCATTTTCGCTTACTTCTCTTTTTTTTTCATTGCCATTGACAGCTTCCTTCCCTTCCCCTAAATGTTAGAAGGCACCTATCCTATCGACTTGCTGGGGGCCACTCTTGCTGGCACCTATCCCATCAACTGCTGGGGGCCACTCTTCTGTGAGACCTCTTCGCTTCAGGCCATTAGGAAGCTAATGACCTGAAGCGAAGAGGTCCCACAGAAAGATAAGTTACATTACGATTACAGTGAGACAGGAGGAGGGGAGCTTGTGAGAGGGCGGGAGCAGCAACCTCTTCTCCCTCTCTTGGCTTGCTTTGCATTATTCAGTCGACCCCATCTTCGGTGAAGGTCGTTTGGCAGATACATTGAGTGGGCGGGAGAAGATAGAAGTTGGTTCTCTCTGTCAATCAGGATAATGAGATTGGGTGAAAATATACAAAAATTTAATTTTCCCAATATTTAAAATTAATGAGTGCAATTTTTACAATGACCAAGACACACACAACAAAAGTTCTGTTTTGAATTTCATCAACATCCGTCGAAAACTTTAGAAGTTACGCTTGTGAACGCATTTTTTTCCCTCTACTTGTTCCAGTCGTGATAATTTTGTGAGTTTTAATTATTTTGAAATCACGGAATAGACTTATTTCAGCAAAATGGAAAAGATTTAAACTCACTGAATAGATTTATTTCCGCAAATGTAACAGTGCAAATATATATATGTTGCAGGTTTACTTTTTATTATTATTCAATTAACAATGTAATTGATTTCTGCTTTCTTGATTGCATATTTATTTGGGGTTTTCTGCAAGTATTATATTTCTTGCAAATATCATCATCATCATCATCATTGTCAACCATTATCAATCCACTGCTGGACGAAGGTCTCCCCAAGTTTCCTCCACAACGGTCTGTCTTGTGCCAGTCTCCTCCATGTCACCCCTGCATACTTCCGAATTTCATCCACCCATCTCCCATGTGGTCTTCTTCTGGGTCTTTTCCTGTCCCTTGGAATCCAATCTAAAATTTCGGCTGTCCATCGATGATCTGTTCTTCTGGCAGTATGTCCAGCCCATTGCCATTTCAGGGATTTAACTCTGATCATGATGTCTTCCACTCTTGTCATTTTTCGGATTCACGAGTTCCTCTTCTTATCTCTCCTGGTTACACCAAGCATGCACCTGTCCATGCTTCTTTGAGTTGTCTGCAGCCTTTGTATGTCTCTTTTAGTTAAGGTCCACGTCTCTGCACCATACGTAAGCACTGGAAGGATGCATTGATCAAACACTTTTCTTTTAAGACATAATGGCATATTGCTCTTGAAAATTATGCTGTTTCTTCCAAAAGCTCTCCAGGCAAGTTTTGTACGCCGATTAATTTCTTCATCAATGTGACCCTCACTTGATATCTGCTGTCCAAGATAAACGTACGTGTCTGTTATCTCCAGCTTTTCTCCATCAATCGATAAATCTTCATTTCTTGTAAAAGCATTGAACATCACTTTTGTCTTCTGAAAGTTCATTTTTAATCCCACTTCTTTACTCTTGTCAGCAAGATCCTGGATCATACTCTGCAGCTGTGATGGGCTAGTTGCAAAAATGACTACGTCATCAGCAAAACGAAGGTGGGTTAGATAATCTTCATTAATCTTTATCCCCTTGTTTTCCCAGCTCAGTGACTGAAAAACACCCTCCAATGTGGCATTAAAGAGCTTCGGAGATATGGTGTCACCTTGTCTCACTCCCTTTCCAATTTTTATGTGTGTTGTATTTTCAAACAGCCTAATCTTTGCACTTGCATTTTCATAGATGTTATTAATAATATTAATGTATGCATCTTCAATACCGCAGGTTTTCAGAGCCATCGTAACTGCTGATGGTTTCACCGAATCAAAGGCTTTTTCATAATCGATAAAAGCCATGCACAATGGAAGTTCATATTCCCTCGCTCTTTCAATTAGTTCTCTCAGCACATGGATATGATCTATTGTGCTGTAGCCACTCCTGAATCCAGCTTGTTCTCTCGGTTGAGCCCTGTCCAGTGTTACCTTCAAGCGGTGTGAAAGAACTTTAGTGAAGATTTTATAAACTACTGATAGGAGGCTGATAGGTCTGTAGTTTCCGAGATCCTCAATGTCACCTTTCTTATGTAGCAGGATCATTGTAGCGGTGTTCCAATCCTCAGGAATCTTTCCTTCATTAAGGCATCGAGTGAAAATTTGGGCGAGTACTGTTTCGATTTCTCCACTTGCTTCTTGTATGATGTCTACAGTAATTCCATCTTCTCCTGGAGCTTTTCCCCGCTTCATGTTTTTGATTGCATGTGCAACTTCTGCTGGAAGGACTGGAGGAACTCTGGTACTGGTATCTTTCATGATGTCTGGAGTGCATGTATCATCCCTTTCATATAATTTGGAGTAGAAATCTTTCACTCTTGTCAAAATTTCGCCTCTATTTCTTGTTACAGAACCATCTTCTTTTCTCAGTGCCATAATCTGTTTTCTTCCCTTACTGAGATGTCCCTTTGCTATCTTTAGGCTTTGGTTGTTTTCAATTGCTTTCCTCACTAGTTCACAGTTGAATTTTCTTACGTCTTCAGTGATACTTTTTCGTACTGTCTTGCATAGCTCTATATATTCCACTTTGGAAGTCAACATCTTCTTTAGTTGTCCTCATCTCTCTTCTTTTTTGCATCAACATTTTCGTTTTTCCTGATAATTTATTTACATGCAACTTGTTCTTAGACCCAGCTAATTTTGTTGCTGTTTCCATAAGAGCTTTGGTTACTTTTCTGTTAACTTCAGAGATGTCCACTTCTCCTGATGTTAGGCCTTCTAAAGCAGAGAACCTGTTCTTCAGTTCCAACTTGAAGGTATTATGGTGTTTTTTAAGGTTGGTTATGTCAATAGATTTTGTTTGTCTTATGAGCTTGCCACGTTCAAGTTTAGTGTTGAGGTGCATCTTACATCTCACCAATCTATGGTCACTACCTGTGTTGAACTTGTTTAGCACACTGCAGTCTTCTATGACGAATTTTTTGTTACACATAATAAAATCAATTTCACTTGTCGTCCCATTTGGATGTCTCCATGTCCATTTCCTGTGTGGCTTTTTCTTGAACAAGGAGTTCAAGATGAAAAACCCTTCTGCCTCTGCAAACTCAACGAGAGTATTTCCACGCTGGTTTCTGTTGCCGTGTCCGAATTTACCTACTGAAGTTTCATTCTGTTGCCGTTGCCCAATTTTTGCATTGAAATCTCCCATAATTATTTTCAAGTGCTGCTTACCTTTATTGTTTAGATGACAAATTTCCTCATAAAATTCTTCAATTTCTTCTTCAGGATGACTTGTGGTGGGTGCATAAGTTTGAATAATCTGAGCCTGGTATCTTTTCGAGAGTTGGATAACAAGCCGTGCAGCTCTGTCAGAGGAACTTTCAACTTCTACAACTTTATCCTTCAGTTTCTTGTTTATTATAAATCCAACACCACTAGTTCTGCCAGTATCTGTCCCACGATAGTAGAAGAGATGTCCACTTTTCAGTTCGATGAGATCTTCTCCTTTTCTCCTTACCTCACTTAGCCCCACGATGTCCCACTTGATCCTTTGTAGTTCCTCTTCCAATTCAAGAAGCCTTGAATCAGAAGATAGGGAGCGTCCATTGTACGTTGCCAAGGTCAGCATCAGATGGCAGCCTAGTCCGGTCCTCCGGGGATTCTTAGCACCCTCTGCCTTCATGTCGCACTGGCCGCTGCCTTGGCCAGGTACATTCCAGCTGCCGGAGACTGAGGGCCAAGATTTAAGTTGTGGAGTCATTTTGGAGGGGTTTGGCCATAACTCACCACGCTGGCCAAGCGGGTTGGTGAGCGTGGGATAGAATTTCCTCTAATCCCGATGGTATAGTTATACCGCTATTGGCGGTCGTCAGAGCCCCTTTAGTAGGAACAGGATGCACCACGAGAAGGCGGGGTTGACATTTGTCAAGGAGAGGCTGTGATGTTACGCATCACCTGACCTTACATCCCCTTGCAAATATATATATATATATATCATCATTATTGTCAACCATTATCTATCCACTGCTGGACGAAGGTCTCTCCAAGCCTCTTTCACAACGGTCTGTCTTGTGCCAGTCTCCTCCATGTTACTCCCGCATATTTTCGAATTTCATCCACCCATCTTCCATGTGTTCTTCTGGGTCTTTTCCTGTTTCTTGGAATACGATCTAAAATTTCGACTGTCCATCGATGGTCTGTTCTGCTGGCAGTATGTCCAGCCCATTGCCATTTCAGGGATTTTACTCTGATCGTGATGTCTTTCACTCTTGTCATTTTTCTGATCCACGAGTTCCTTTTCTTATCTCTCCTGGTTACACCAAGCATACACCTTTCCATGCTGCTTTGAGTTGTCTGCAGCCTTTGTATGTCTCTTTTAGTTAAGGTCCACGTCTCTGCACCATACGTGAGCACTGGAAGGATGCATTGATCAAACACTTTTCTTTTAAGACATAAAGGCATATTGCTCTTGAAAATTATGCTGTTTATTCCAAAAGCTCTCCAGGCAAGTTTTATACGCCGATTAATTTCTTCATCAATGTGACCCTCACTTGATATCTGCTGTCCAAGATAAACGTACGTGCCTGTTATCTCCAGCTTTTCTCCATCAATCGATAAATCTTCATTTCTTGTAAAAGCATTGTACATCACTTTTGTCTTCTGAAAGTTCCTTTTTAATCCCACTTCTTTACTCTTGTCAGCAAGTTCCTGGATCATACTCTGCAGCTCTGATGGGGTAGTTGCAAAAATGACAACGGCATCAGCAAAATGAAGGTGAGTTAGATTATCTCCCTTAATTTTTATCCCTTTGTTTTCCCAGTTCAGTGATTGAAAGACATTTTCCAATGTGACATTAAAGAGCTTGGGAGATATGGTGTCACCTTGTCTCACTCCCTTTCCAAATTTTATGTGTGCTGTAGTCTCAAACAGCCGAATCTTTGCACTTGCATTTTCATAGATGTTATTAATAATATTAATGTATGCATCTTTCATACCGCAGGATATCAAAGCCATTGTAACTGCTGATGGTTTCACTGAATCAAAGGCCTTTTGATAATCGATAAAAGCTATGCACAATGGAAGTTCATATTCTCCCGCTCTTTCAATTAGTTCTTTCAGTACGTGGCTGTGATATATAGTGCTGTGGCCTCTCCTGAATCCAGCTTGTTCTCTCGGTTGAGCCATGTCTAGTTGTTACCTTCAAGCGGTGTGAAAGAACTTTAGTGAAGATTTTATAAACCACTGATAGGAGGCTGAGAGGTCTGTAGTTCCTGAGATCCTCAATGTCACCTTTTTTATTTAGCAGGATCATTGCAGCATTGTTCCAATCCTCAGGAATATTCCCTTCATTAACAGATCTGGTGAAAACTTGGGTGAGTACTGTTTCAATTTCTCCACTTGCTTCTTGTATGATGTCTACAGTAATTCCATCTTCTCCTGGAGCTTTTCCCCGCTTCATGTTCTTGATTGCATGTGTAACTTCTGCTGGGAGGACTGGAAGAACTCTGGTCCTGGTACCTTTCATGATGTCTGGAGTACATGGATCATCCCTTTCATATAATTTGGAGTAGAAATCTTTCACTCTTGTTAAAATTTTGCCTCTATATCTTGTTACAGAACCATCTTTTCTCAGTGCCATAAACTGTTTTCTTCCCTTACTGAGATGTTCCTTTGCTATCTTTAGGCTTTGGTTGTTTTCAATTCCTTTGCTCACTAGTTCACAGTTGAATTTCCTTACGTCTTCAGTTATACTTTTTCGTACTGTCTTGCATAGCTCTAAAGGTGATACGCAACATCACAGCCTCCCATAATTATCTTCAAGTGCTGCTTACCTTTATTATTTAGATCACGAATTTCCTCATAAAATTCTTCAATTTCTTCTTCAGCATGACTTGTGGTGGGTGCATAAGTTTGAATAATCTGAGCCTGGTATCTTCTCGAGAGTTGGATAACGAGTCGTGCAGCTCTGTCAGAGGAACTTTCAACTTCTACAACTTTATCCTTCAGTTTCTTGTTTATTATAAATCCAACACCACTAGTTCTGCCAGTATCTGTCCCACGATAGTAGAAGAGATGTCCACTTTTCAGTTCAATGAGATCTTCTCCTTTTCTCCTTACCTCACTTAGCCCGACGATGTCCCACTTGATCCTTTGTAGTTCCTCTTCCAATTCAAGAAGTCTTGAATCAGAAGATAGGGAGCGTCCGTTGTACGTAGCCAAGGTCAGCATCAGATGGCAGCCTAGTCCGGTCCTCCGGGGATTCTTAGCACCCTCTGCCTTCATGTCGCACTGGCCGCTGCCTTGGCCAGGTACATTCCAGCTGCCGGAGACTGAGGGCCAAGATTTAAGTTGTATAGTCATTTTGGAGGGGTTTGGCCATAACTCACCACGCTGGCCAAGCGGGTTGGTGAGTGTGAGATAGCATTTCCTCTAATCCCGATGATATATAGTTATACCGCTATTGGCGGTCGTCAGAGCCCTTTTAGTGGGAACAGGATGTACCACGAGAAGGCGGGGTTGACATTTGTCAAGGAGAGGCTGTGATGTTACGCATCACCTGACCTTAACCAACCTTAAAAAACACCATAATACCTTCAAATTGGAACTGAAGAACAGATTCTCTGCTTTAGAAGGCCTAACATCGGAAGAAGTGGATATTTCTGAAGTTAACAGAAAAGTAACCAAAGCTCTTATGGAAACAGCAACAAAATTAGCTGGGTCTAAGAACAAATTGCATGTGAACAAATTATCAGGAAAAACCAAAATGTTGATGCAAAAAAGAAGAGTGATGAGGACAACTAAAGAAGATGTGACTTCCAAAGTGGAATATATAGAGCTATGCAAGACAGTACGAAAAAGTATCGCTGAAGACGTAAGGAAATTCAACTGTGAACTAGTAAGGAAAGCAATTGAAAACAACCAAAGCCTAAAGATAGCAAAGGGACATCTCAGTAAGGGGAAAAAACAGATTATGGCACTGAGAAAAGAAGATGGTTCTGTAACAAGAAATAGAGGCGAAATTTTGACAAGAGTGAAAGATTTCTACTCCAAATTATATGAAAGGGATGATACATGTACTCCAGACATCATGAAAGGTACCAGTACCAGAGTTCTTCCAGTCCTTCCAGCAGAAGTTGCACATGCAATCAAGAACATGAAGCGGGGAAAAGCTCCAGGAGAAGATGGAATTACTGTAGACATCATACAAGAAACAAGTGGAGAAATCGAAACAGTACTCGCCCAAATTTTCACTCGATGCCTTAATGAAGGGAAAATTCCTGAGGATTGGAACAACGCTACAATGATCTTGCTACATAAAAAAGGTGACATTGAGGATCTCAGGAACTACAGACCTATCAGCTTCCTATCAGTGGTTTATAAAATCTTCACTAAAGTTCTTTCACACCGCTTGAAGGTGACACTGGACATGGCTCAACCGAGAGAACAAGCTGGATTCAGGAGTGGCTACAGCACAATAGATCATATCCACGTACTGAGAGAACTAATTGAAAGAGCGAGGGAATATGAGCTTCCATTGTGCATGGCTTTTATCGATTATGAAAAAGCCTTTGATTCGGTGAAACCATCAGCAGTTGCAATGGCTCTGAAATCCTGCGGTATTGAAGATGCATACATTAATATTATTAATAACATCTATGAAAATGCAAGTGCAAAGATTCGGCTGTTTGAAAATACAACACACATAAAAATTGGAAAAGGAGTGAGACAAGTTGACACCATATCTCCGAAGCTCTTTAATGTCACATTGGAAAATGTCTTTCAATCACTGAACTGGGAAAACAAAGGGATAAAGATTAATGGAGATTATCTAACGCACCTTCGTTTTGCTGATGACATAGTCATTTTTGCAACTACCCTATCAGAGCTACAGAGTATGATCCAGGAACTTGCTGACAAGAGTAAAGAAGTGGGATTAAAAATGAACTTTCAGAAGACAAAAGTGATGTACAATGCTTTTACAAGAAATGAAGATTTATCGATTGATGGAGAAAAGCTGGAGATAACAGACACATACGTTTATCTTGGACAGCAGATATCAAGTGAGGGTCACATTGGTGAAGAAATTAATCGGCGTACAAAACTGGCCTGGAGAGCTTTTGGAAGAAACAGCATAATTTTCAAGAGCAATATGCCCTTATGTCTTAAAAGAAAGGTGTTTGATCAATGCATCCTTCCAGTGCTTACGTATGGTGCAGAGACGTGGACCTTAGCTGAAAGAGACATACAAAGGGTGCAGACAACTCAAAGCAGCATGGAGAGGTGCATGCTTGGTGTAACCAGGAGAGATAAGAAGAGGAACACGTGGATCCGAAAAATGACAAGAGTGGAAGACATCATGATCAGAGTTAAATCCCTGAAATGGCAATGGGCTGGACATACTGCCAGAAGAACAGACCATCGATGGACAGCCGAAATTTTAGATTGGATTCCAAGGGACAGGAAAAGACCCAGAAGAAGACCACATGGAAGATGGGTTAATGAAATTCGAAAGTATGCGGGAGTGACATGGAGGAGACTGGCACAAGACAGACCGTTGTGGAGGAAACTTGGGGAGGCCTTCGTCCAGCAGTGGATTGATAATGGTTGACAATGATGATGATGATGATGATATATATAGATATATATATATATATATAGAGAGAGAGAGAGAGAGAGTGAGAGAGTTGCAATTTTTACAATGACCAAGACACACACACAACAAAAGTTATGTTTTGAATTTCATCATTATCCGTCAAAAACTTTAGAAGTTATGCTTGTGAATGCTTTTTTTTCCCACGACTTGTTCCACTCGTGATAATTTATTTGAGTTTTAATTATTTTGAAATCACTGAATAGATTTATTTCAGCAAAATGTAAAAGAAAATTCTATGTTGGAGAGTTTTGGTGATTGTAATAAATTCGATGTTTTTTTATTGCGGGAATTTCTCTTTTTCAGTTCTAGGGGCATTGAGGCATTCTTAAACATATTCCTAATATAAGTTGCAGAAACATTTATACTCTTGGCTTTGTCTTTCCGCACAGTAACTTAACATAAAATTGCGTGGCTCGCATTCTATGAAATTTCAATGTTGTTGCGGACGACTCGGTACAAAGCTTATTGAAAATAATGCAATTTTCAAGCACAGAGCCACACCTAAAAACAATCACTATTTAGGAAACAAATTCGGTGTAAGATTTTTGCGGTACATCGCAACTTTATGTTTTGCGTTGATCAACTTTGTGTTTTTCCCAGCGATGCAAGTGCTCCAACAAATAAGTGCAGAAACACGTTTAAATCACTTTGAAATTCCGATGCATTGAAGTCTTTTGGATATTTGTGGTAAATTAATTAACTAATATAAAAATCAAGGATAACATATACTCCAATGGATGGACGGCAGTGGTGGCTCGTGGTAGAAAAATAGGTCTTCCCTTTAAAGCTGGAAATTTGTCGATTATGTCGTCATAAAATGGCTGTTTCTTCGTGACATCAAGAAAATATCTTTCTGAATAGAAATATTTGCCAAAGAAGCAAGTTTATCTGTAGAAATAGTGTTTCTTGAGTAAGTTTGTATTCTTTTAAGGCAAGAAAAACTTCTTTCCACTGAAACACTTGCAGATGCAATTGTTAAAATCCGGGAAACCAATTTATAAGCTTCTGTAAAAATGCCTTTATCTCCATGAAGCACTCGAAGAAGTTCATGAGTCGATATATTCCTTAATTTTTTCATCAGCATATACAAGACTCAGTTGATTTTTAAGACTCTGGTGTTTAGTAAATATTTTTCCGCAAAAATGTTGTAGATTTTCAAAAGCGTGAGAGGGAAAGCATGAATTAAATTGGTCGAATTTGGTTGTGTCAGCAAGACAGGGAAATTGAAGTTTAAGTTTCTCACTGTCTTGAAATGTTATATCCATTTCCAGAAGAATGTGGTAGAAAATTTTAAAATACAATTGTTTATATTTTTTAAAAATTGTTTCTTGTGAAAGAG
The DNA here is from genome assembly GCA_039090855.1 of Macrothele yani. Lineage (NCBI taxonomy): Eukaryota > Metazoa > Arthropoda > Arachnida > Araneae > Macrothelidae > Macrothele > Macrothele yani. The sequence goes on along the minus strand of CM077009.1, from coordinate 128,875,488 downwards.
CAGCATATTCCCGTTTAGATCTGCTTATTTCTGTGATTTTGCTAGCTTTTCCAAACAGTGTTTCAAATATCACATCGTTCCTTTTATGGCTCAAAATTTCATAAGTTTTTTTTTATTTGAGTAACACAGTGTATGTCTAGTGATTTTTTCTGCAAAATTTCGAATAATAGATCAGTGAACCAAATATTTCATTAAATACTATTCCCAAAAATGTAAATTCAAAAGTGTTCATATCATTTAAAAACCTTTGGACAAGTTGAATTGATTTTTTGTCTGATTGGTCACTATTTGTGAGAAATTCGAATACTTCCTTCAGTTTATCCCAATATTCAACTATTATACTTACTAATTTCGAAGTGGAGGACCATCGAGTTTCTGTTATGGTTGGCATGCCTCTTGCGGTTGTTGATGTGAGTGTATTATGGTTATTTCACCACTCAGTGAAGCGATCGCTTCACTGAGTGGTGAAAAAAACAAAGGAATTACACTAAGGCTTGCAAAAACTATTCGACACTTAGAAATTTTAGAAAAACTCTGCTGTAATACAAGATTCAAACGACGTACTAAGCAATAACAAAAACAGATTGAGAAGCTTTATCCATGATTTTTTTCTGGAGCCCATTCAAGTGTCCAGACATTACACTTTCCCCATCGTAACATTGTCCTATTAATTTGTGTTGATAATCGAATTGTTCCAAAATTTTGTCTAGCATTTTGTATAAAGCTTCTGACGTTCGATTTCCACTCACGTCGTGGAAACCCAAAAATCGCTTAGCCAATACACCTTCCGAATCAACAAATCTTATTATTAAAGAGCACTGAGAAGTCTGATTTATGTCTGTGGTGTCATCTACTTGAACAGAAAAGCATTGAACTTCATTTATTTTATTTTTGACGTGATCGTTTATATATTCAGAAATACATTCAATTAATTCGTTTTGAGTCGCCTGTGAAGACATTTTTATCGTTTCGTATTGATTTTGAATTTTAAAGGACTTCTTGATATCAACAGTGAAAGCAATTCCTTGAATTTCTACGATTTATCGAGTCAATGCTTTCGTCATGGTCACGGAATGCTAGTTCTTGTTTACTCAAATACAGTACTGCATCAATCATTTTCTGCAGGAGAAGTCTATTTAAACGAACGCTTTCGTTGAAATGCATTTTCAAAAGCCTAGCATTCTCCCTTAGGGCATCGGCAATGGTGTTCTGATTCTTTTCAAAATTATTTAGCATTATTTTTTTTTTTTGATTGGAGGTTTAACGACCACCGTGAGCAACTCAATGGGCTATAAGCAGTGGCCCGTCCCTAATTTAGGGTCACTGGTTCCAGGGAAGGGAGAGAGCTAGCGCCGTAAGACAAACACATCTGTGCCTCACCGGGATTCGAAACCGGACCCCGTTCGGACGAATGATCAGAGGCCATCGCTTAGACCACTGCGCCACCCGCTAGCATTAATTCGCATTTTAGGTGTTCGCTAGAATCACCACGTTTGTAAAGTGACCGTTTTATATTTAAGAAATCTGAAAATTGTCTTTATTCCACGCCGAATTTTATTACTAAAAAATAAGCAGGGCCAACAAAATAATTTTTGTAACACAGAAGGACTACAAAGCCATTTATATTCAGTAAACCAACAATTTTTAAAATTAATATTGTAAGATTTACCGCTCTTCTTGATTTCTTTCTTGGCGACAATTGTCAGTGAATCCGTCGGTCGTCATTGAAGTAAAATGTCTCTTTTATTTTCAACTTTCCACCGATTGAACGGAGATTGCAATAAAATACAGGCAATGTTGTTCACAGGATACATACTGAAAACGAAAACTATCACTATCAGTTAAACTGTACACGAAACTAAAGTAACTAATGAAGTTTTTAACAAACAATCACAAAACACGAAAAAACATATCTCTTTCAGAAAGTATGTACCAAAACACGGCAAGAAAAAATCCCTAGTGGATTGCAAAAAACCCTTGGCAATCCGTCCCGTTCCACTGCGATCTCTTCGTAAAGTCACGACTCCAAGTGCGCCGCCCCGGTGGCGCAGTGGTCTAAGCGATGGCCTCTGATCATTCGTCCGAAAGGGGTCCGGGTTCGAATCCCGGTGAGGCGTGGATGTTGTGTTTGTCTTACGGCACTGGCTCTCTCCCTTCCCTGGAACCAGTGACCCTAAATTAGGGACGGGCGACTGCTTATAGCCCATTGAGTTGCTCACGGTGGTCGTTAAACCTTCAATCAAAAAAAAAAAAAAAAAAAAAAAAAAAAGACTCCAAGTGCAGAGCCTTGACGTCTCATGATAAAACACTTCACTTGCCCGGCAGATAGGGGAGGGTGACGTCACAGTTACCATGGCAACTCGGACGAAAACTGCAGACTTCCAAGCATTCTCATTTCAGCTCTTCACTTGAAATGTGTTGCGTATAAGGACTTGTTTTCCGTATTGACCGCGCATTGTGAAGTGATATCTAATCAAAATTTTGGGTATTTTGGCACTCAATAAAGGCAAAAAAATAATATAAGAAACTATTAAATAAAATCTTGTTTCAAATAAAATAGGTGAAGAGGCACTTTCACCTACTTCACCTGAAAAGCCGCCACTGATGGACGGAAACGTCCCCCACCTTTTTCAGTCAGGGACCATGCACAAATTGCAGTTTACACAAAATATCGAATGTGGGGGATATTTCCATGGTTACCATTTCCATTTTCACGCTGTTTAAAACATGATGCAACCGCACAACGAGCACAGGTATGTGATGGAAATTTCCGGGATAAGCATTTACTTTTTTATTTTAATGCAGCCTACAGACGTTTTCCACTTTTACCGTAGTTTACAGTAACAGGCTGACACGGTGGGGGGAAATTTCCGGGGTCGTCATTTAAACTTTTACTGCGGTTTATAGTAAAAATCAGCATTACAATTATCTGGACGGGGTAGGGGAAATTTCCGGGGTCGGCATCTTGACTTTTACACAATTTATAGCAAAAAACGGTCTTACTGCTGGATGGGGTCAGGGAAATTTCCAGGTTCGTATTTCGACTGTTACCGTGGTTTTTAGTGAAAAACGGTTTTACAATTAGTAGGCTAACAAACAGGTGGTGAAATTTCTGGGATCAGCATTTCGATTTTCACCGCAGTTTTAGTAAAAAAATGGTCTTACAAGTAGTAGGATGGGCTGGGGGAAATTTCCTGGATTTGTATTTCCATATTCACCGCAGTTTTTGGTAAAAACCAGTTTGACAATTAGCAGAATGGGGTGGGGGAAATTTCTGGGGTCGGCTTTTCGACTTTTACGCAGTTTGAAACAAGATGAAGCCGTACAAGCAGCGCAAATATTTATGGGGGAAATTTCCGCGGTTGGCATTTTTTATTCCATCGTTTTCATGTTCATAATGTTTACGAATCATGTCAAATTATTAATCTTGCGATATTACTCAGGCAGAAAATATTAGGCCTAACATCTAGGCCCTTCTAAAAGTTTTCATTCCCATATTCCTAAGTACAATAAAAACTGTCAAAAAGGCCTAGTAATTAATATTGAATGCTCAAATAAAAGCGCAAAGCTATATTAACTTGACTTTTTTGTAAACTTTATGAATATCGCGTAGGCGAAGAAAAAAGTGTTAAAATGGCTTAGGCCTATGGCCTCTTAATTAATGTATGATGCATAAGTAGAAGTGCAATGTTATTGACATTACTTGCTATGCAAATTTCAGGAATATGGGAATGATGGAATGAAAACTTTAAGAAGGGCCTAGATAATTAGGCCTAATAATATTTTCTGCCTGAATAATATCGCATTATTAAAAATTTGACATGTTACGTAAACGTTATGGACATGAGCACGGTGGAATAAAAAAGCCGACCCCGGAAATTTCCCCCACATATTTGTGACACTTGTACGGCTTCATCTTGTTTTAAACTGCGTAAAAGTCGAAATGCTGACCCCGGAAATTTCCTCCACCCCGTCCAGCTAATTGTAAGACTGATTTTTACTATAAACCTCACTAAAAATTGAAATGAAGACCCCGGAAATTTCCCCCACATATTTATACTCGTTGTACGGCTGCATCTTATTTTAAACAGCGTGCGAATGGAAATGGTTACCCCGAAAATCTCCCCCACATTCAATATTTTGTGTAAACTGCAATTTGCGCATGGTCCCTGACCAAAAAAGGTGGGGAACTTTATCGATTACCACTCCAATGTTTTCTTTTTTAGCACGTCTTTTGTAAAAAACGATCGTGCTTATGTTACCGGTTTGTCCGTCCGTCTGTCCGTCTGCACCCACGATATCTCTGCAACTTTGGGAAGCTTGAAACATGCGAATGGCAATCTTTCATTTCGTTTTTTTCTACGATGTACAATTTCGTCGCTAGAGGGCGTAAATGCAGATGATGTCGAATTTAAAAATACGTTTTATTCCACATCTTTGCTTCTAAACATCCGATTGAAAAAATTCTTTTATCTTTCGATTCCATTTATGTCGAAGAGTATTTAGATATACATAGTTACTTTTTCAAATTACGCATAGATTTTCCACTAGGGGGCGTAAAAGTAAATTATATTTTTCTCGATAATTCTTCTAAAACTCCGATTTGAAACATTTTTTCTTCAGTGGATACACCTCCTAATGGAAAATCTTTTGCATATAATTTAAAATTTTTGGTAAAGAATACTTTGGCCACCAGGGGGCGTAAGAGTTAATTTTTGCTTCTGATGTATTTGCCATAAAATCTGAGCTTCTAAAATATTGATTGAAAAAATTCTTTCGTGGACTGATGCCACTCGCATAGATAAACTTTTTGGAATATTTTCTTCTTAAAATATTCCACAGTTTCTCCGCCAGTGGGCGTAGATGTATATCTTATTTGCGTCAACATCTCTACTTCTAGGCGTCCGATTTGAAAAATTTCTTCTTTGTTGGATACTGTTTTCAGTGTGACATGTTTTTCATATAATTTCAAAATTTTCAAGTAATTCGTAGACTTTACGCTAGGGGGCGTAGAGGTAAAATGAATTTCCCCCTATATCTCTGCTTCTAAATCTTCGATTTGAAAAATTCTTTCTGTACCGGATGCAGCTCCTGATGGAAAATCGTTTGCACGTAATTTCAAATTTTTGTTACAAAAAAGGTTTGGCCACCAGGGGGTGTAAATCTTAATTTCCGCTTCTGATGTATTTGCAGCAAAATATGAGCTTCTAAAATCTCGATTGAAAAAAAAGTCGTTTGTTGACCAATACTACTCATGTCGACAAACCTTTTAGGAACATTTTCTTCTTGAAATAATGCATGGTTTCTACGCCAGGGGACGTAGATGTATATCTTATTTTTGTAATATCTCTACTTCAAGGAGTCCGTTTGAAAAATTCCCTATAAATTCAAAATTTTCAAGTAAATCATAGACTTTCCGCTAGGGGCCGCAAAGGTAAATTGTGTTTTCTGCATTATTTCTGCTTCTAAAACTCCGATTTGAAAAATTCTTCCTGTATCGCATACAAGACCTGATGGAAAATATTTTTCACATAATTTCTAATGTTTGGTAAAGAATGGTTTGGCCACCAGGGGGCATAAGTGTTAATTTCTGCTTCTGATGTATTTGTAGCAAAATCTGGGCTCCTGAAAACTCGACTAAATTTTTTTTTCTTGGACCGATACCGTTCATATGGAAAAACCTTTTGAGAATACTTTCTTCCTAAAACAATGCATGGTTTTCCCACCAGGAGACGTAAAGTCACATCTTATTTTTGTCGATATCTCTGTTTCTAAGAGTCCAATTTGAAAAATTATTTCTGTGTTTCAGAGCCTTTCCGGTGATTTGTCAGAATTTACAAACAAATCAAAGGTACCCCTTTTATTTGTTTGTAAATTCTGGACTGAAAAAAGGTCTGAGTTGGAGACCGCGTTCAGTAGTTTTGAAATAGCTTCCACAGTTTCTGAAAGGAACAGTTCCGATTCAGTGATAGATCGCTTCAGGTTTGCGGTGGCTTCATGCACCGGCACTGAGGGGTATAAAGACTCGATGTCAAAACTTCCGATGATGTCATCTGGCGACACCTTCGTGAACTGCAGCCTTGCAACGAAGTCAGCGGAAGAGAGCAAGACATTTTCCGTAGGTGGCAGGAACGGCTGCAAGAAGGACGAGAACGCTTTTTCCAGATTTGCGGAACGGGCGCATTTCCTGCTGACAATAGGATGGACCGGATTGCCGGGCTTGTGCCGAGCAAAAAGGTGAGGAACCTTAGGTCCTGGTGGGGTCTTGGGCGCCTTTTTTAAGAACTTCAGAGAGCGCTTCCATGCTCGCTACTCGCTTAACCATGGCCACCCACTTGTTAAGTGGGTTTACAGTCTGTAGAACGGAACCAGACTGGGTGACGAACTCTTCAAGCTTCCGGTGGTAGTCGGATTCGTCCATTACTGCAATCTGCCCAGATTTGTCTTTGGGGGTAAAGATGAGTGAGTGGTCTTTCTTGAGGTTGGAGACAGATTTGGGAATTTCCGGCGTCTTTTCGAGTCGGTGCTGCTTGACATAACGAGTTAATCTGTCAACACATTTGAGCCTAATCTGGTCTCTTTCTTCAAACGGAACCTCCTTCAGAACGCTTTCAATAGCGGGAATGACGGTCTTAAGCTTGATTGGCTCTTCGAATGCAAACTTGGGGCCTTTATGTAGAATTTTCATCTCCGGTGAAAATGTGCGGGAAGAGACATTCACTGTGGGAATAGCTGGCCGGTGCCTCGGAGGGCCTAGTTCATCTCTGAGGCGGAACAGTTTATTCTGGTGCTTCTCAGATAGGGAAAAGTATTGGCGTCTCGAAAGCATATCTTCCGCCTCGGTGGCGCAGTGGTCTAAGCGATGGCCTCTGATCATTCGTCCGAAAGGGGTCCGGGTTCGAATCCCGGTGAGGCATGGATGTTGTGTTTGTCTTACGGCACTGGCTCTCTCCCTTCCCTGGAACCAGTGACCCTAAATTAGGGATGGAGTTTTAACGACCACCGTGAGCAACTCAATGGGCTATAAGCAGTCGCCCGTCCCTAATTTAGGGTCACTGGTTCCAGGGAAGGGAAAGAACCAGTGCCGTAAGACAAACACAACATCCATGCCTCACCGGAATTCGAACCCGGACCCCGTTCGGACGAATGATCAGAGGTCATCGCTTAGACCACTGCGCCACCGGGGCGACGCGACTGCTTATAGCCCATTTAGTTGCTAACGGTGGTCGTTAAACCTTCAATCCAAAAAAAAAAAAAAAAAAGCATATCTACTCTGCGGAGAAGCTCGTCCAACTCCAGGGAGGGAACCTCCATTGCAAGGTTAGTGTAGAGACTGAATACACGGCACTCCAGTCATAACACTGATCCTTTTTATGCGTACAAAATGATTGAGTGTCTGCAATTGGAGCATAGACTTCTTCTTTCGGAACCAATTGTCATCCACTGCCGATCTGAAGCGAAGAAACTTTGGGATAAAACCCAGCGATTTACAAATGCTTAACAATGTAGGTGGCACTTCTCTTCTTCCAATTTGATTCTTAATCTTTGATACTCTGTGAAAGAACCCATAGTATATATGCCCAGAAACAGCTAAGGTATATAGAAACTAACGATGAAAAGCGGGTTACTGTACGCCAGATCGATGAAAAATATGATAAAAACCAGACTGCGTTTATTAGGCGTAAGAATGACGATAAAACAAAATATGCTGGCTTTCGCTACTTCCGGGTAGCTTCGTAAGGTACACTGGTGTGCAAAAATTAAGGACGAAGAGGAGAAATTGGCATAACAGCGGAACGAGAAGGCAGAACGGACCGAAAGACCACTCAGGAGATAGACTAGGATCCTGTACGGTACGCAATGCGCATATATGCAGCATGACGTGGGGGGATTGTCGGAAGGGTATAAAGCGCGGTGTACGCTCAGGAATTCGGTGAAAGCAATTGCACGGTGTACGTCGATTTGAACGACGTCTAGTTGCTGCCACCGTGTGATATGGCCAACAAGCAGTCCAGTAGACGACATCTGGATGACTTTACCCGAGGTCGCGTCATTCGGAAGTTGGAAGTGAGTAGAATGGCCGAGGAGTTCGGGATCGCTCACAGCATCGTTTCACGAGCTTGGAGAGCACTTCAAACGACAGGAACAGCTGTCAGGGAGTTTAGCAGTGGTCATCCACGAGCACCCATGGTGCCGCCCCGGTGGCGCAGTGGTCTAAGCGATGGCCTCTGATCATTCGTCCGAACGGGGTCCGGGTTCGAATCCCAGTGAGGCATGGATGTTGTGTTTGTCTTACGGCACTGGCTCACTCATTTCCCTGAAACCAGTGGCCCTAAATTAGGGACGGGCGACTGCATATAGCCCATTGAGTTGCTCACGGTGGTCGTTAAACCTCCAACCAAAAAAAAAAAAAAAAAACCACCCACGGTGGCGGGCGACCGGTATATTGCCCTACAGGCGAGAAGAGACAGACGGCAGACAGCGGGAGAAGTCGCAAGGCACATGCAACAGACAACTGGACGTCCGTTATCGCGTTTTACCGTGGTCAGGAGGATGCACAAAGATGGTCTATTTGCACGACGACCAGTACGGTGTGTGCCATTAACGCCTGCTCATCGGATACGGTGGTTTCTGTGATGCCAGGAACACAAGAACTGGACACATCAACAATGTTCTCTTTACGGATGAGAGCCTATTTAGTATGACGAGCGATTCTGGACGTATACACATCTGGAGAGAGCAGGGAACACTCAATCACACCTCCAACATCATCCAAAGGGATCGGTTTAGAGGTGGCGGAGTTCTCGTTTGGGGCGGTATCGTGCTTGGTAGCCGTACTGACCTCCACATCTTCCACGAAGGTTCAGTCACTGGTGTCCGCTATTGTACCGAGGTTCTCCTGCCTCACGTGCGTCTGTTTAGAGGTGCTGTGGCTCCTGAGTTCCTCTTCATGGACGGCAACGCTGCACCTCATCGTACAGTGGCTGTCGCAGAGCTGTTGGAGAGTGAATATATTCAACACATGGATTGGCCAGCAAGGTCCCTGGACCTGAATCCAATCGAACACGTGTGGGACTTTCTCGGGACACGCTTGGCAGCACGCCACCAGATGCCAGCAACGATTCCGCAGCTGCGATTGGCGCTACAAGAGGAATGGACCGCGATGCCTCAACAGCTCCTGGACAACCTAGTCCTCAGCCTGGACAGACGTTGTAAATCCTGCAACGCAGTCAGGGGTGATCATATTCCCTATTGAAGACTGAATTTTTCTTGGCGGCCGCCTGTCACATGGACATTTCTGTCTTTTGTCCAGTTGTGCTGGAAGCTATCTTTTCAATAAAGTGCCTTTGTATCTTTTGGATTCCTTGTTTCAACGCTTTTGCTCACTTGTCCCATATTCTTACATATTGGGGATCTTATGGTATGATTTGAGTCGACGTGGAGCACTTCTGCACGACGTTACATTCGAAAAACCGTCTCGTCCTTAATTTTTGCAAGCCAGTGTATGAAGCAGCTAAGAACGCAGAAAACACAACTGGAATAAACATACACTTCTAAGAATGAATTCAGAAATAATACGCTGCACGGTATCACGCGCGGTTTGATCCCAGAGCTGGGTTCCCACGTGTGACTTCAAGAAGCTGGTGCCAAACTAAAGGAAGGCTTGTGGTAACCTTCTTATTGCATACATTCCGTCTCGTGACCATCTCAATGGTTTCCCGTAGCTCTTGCGTTGTCATAAGCAGTCAGCTTTTTAACCTCACTCCACCTGGGTACTGCTTCTTCAGTAGCGAAATCACGGGCTAGTGCCGTTGTAAGTTTACCAGCTTTGACGTCCCTTTGGTGCTCAGAAATGCGGACTTGGATCGATCTTTTTGTCATTACGACGTAGAATTTAATTGATGCGTCAGGGTAATCCAGAGGAATAGCGTAGACTCCTGCGTCAGATAGTGTAGAAGGTGATGCCCCCAGTCTGCTGTGAGGCTAACAGATAGAGGTCTAGGCGCTCTCACGGATATCAAAGCCCAGCTTTCGGAGAGCATTCTTCAGGTAATATGTTAGTCTGGGAACGTAGGGAATCGAACCTACGAATCTGTGATGTACCCAGGATTCATTCCCAGTGACCATTCTGTTAAGCATGTATTCTACTTCACATGCATGCCGAGAGAGTTGTTTTAAGGACAGTCCCACTAAGCCATCTCACGTTCAATAATGATACGTATTTTGACTGATCACAGGGCCAATGTCAGTGTCCTATCTCTGTATAGCTATTTAATCTACGCTGCTTATTGCCCTCAGTGTTTCTCACGGCCCTCGTTAAACCCGAAATTTAAAAAAAAAGTGCAAGTACAAATGAAATTTCCAGCAGAATTGTTCTTTAATCACTGTAAGTACAGCGTGTTCACAAAAGAACCGTGGAGTTTCACAGACGTGTAACTTGGTTAATTTCCGGTGGCGAAATGCAATGCATGTCGTAGATTCGCCGCTCAGCTGTCGAAATTTCTCTTTACGCCCTCTTTGCGGTACAGACTCCAAAAATTCTCGCTTAGCGGCAATGGCGATGGTGACTCCAAAAAGGGTGAGCCAGGAGGAAAAGACTTTCTGCGTGCTCCGATTTGAAGTGTCTAAATCTGTCGTCAGAGTGTGACGTGAGTTCCATTTACATTTTCAGGACACCACATGAGAATAATATTTTTTATTGGAAGTTTAACGACCACCGTGAGCAACGCAATGGGCTATAAGCTGTCGCCCGTCCCAAATTTAGGGTCACTGGTTCCAGGGAAGGAAGAGAACTAGCGCTGTAAAACAAACCCAACATCCATGCCTCACCGGGATTCGAACCCGGACCCCTTTCGGAAAAATAATCAGAGTACATCGCTTAGACCACTGCGCCACCGGGGTGACAGAATAACATGTGGGACAGGCCAGTGGAGTGGCGTAGCCAGAAATTTCTTAAGAGGGGGGGGTCATGGATTTGGTTCATTGATGCAAATCTGATATATACATAAATGTATCTTTCTAAATTGGTACTCAATTCGCCCTCAAGTGGGGGGGGGGATCCGGACCCGAGGACCACCCCTTGGCTACGCCTATGGTACAGGCAGTTTGTAAAAACCGGAAGTCTGTGTTAAGGGAAGAGTTCGGACTGTCAAAGCGTGTATGATGCCGACACTGACAAAGTGAGGGAGACGTATCAGTGGAGTTCGAAGAAGAGGTAGAGATTTGCAAATTCCGAAAATGATATTCCGGAATGTGTTGCGTAAGCGGTTAACAAAGAAATCATAGAAATTGCAGTTGCTGCACGTGCTAAAAGCAGCAGACAAGGAACTGAGAACTGTGTTTGCCCAGGACATGCATGAGACGGTTTCCTGGAACGTCTCATTTTTAGTGATGAAGCTTCTTTCCATCTGAGTTGAAAGGTCAACAGGCACAACGTCTGTATCTGGGGGACAGCCTTCACGTGCAGCGATTGAATATGAGTGACTCCCAGAAGGTCAGTGTACTGCCCCTTTTCTTTGCCGAAGCAGAAGCAACAGTGACTGGTAGCGCCCGCTTTAGCATTTGTGGCGCCCGGTGCGACAATATTTGTTGGTGCCCGCACAAAGTTTTTCTTTTTACTCTTGGTCTGCATGTTTTTTCAGCTGCACATAAAAGATCTAGAGTATGAAGGGTATCCTCAACTACCGTATAAATGAAATGTGGAATTAAAATGGGGAATGGAGATTCAAACGCTTTCAGTCATATACACGGTCGTATCAGAATAATATGACCACCAACGGATATCACAGTTTACCCGGCCAGACGCGACACAGAGTGCACGTGACCAACCGCACGGAGTTATTAGCATCCGGCCAGCACAGATCAGCCATAGTGCATTACGTGAGCACAACGGGCAGAGGTAATGATTTGGCCAATGTTCAAAAATGAATGATCATCGGCTACCGCTACAAGGGTGGAAGCATCTCAGAAACAGCAGGCTTCGTGAGCTGTTCGCGAGGTGCTGTAGTAAGTTGTACCAAGAATGGACCGCTGCCACATCGAGTACCCCCGACGTCATAACTGTGGAGCCCCAAATAACACTGACCGACCAGAGGAGAACGTTGCCTCATTCGACTGGTAAAGGACAATCGATGTGCAAAACCGCACAAATGAACGCTGGGCACCCAGGTACGTTCCCTAGATAACAGTAATGCGAACCCTATTACACATGGGTCCCTCGGAGTCGACACTGCATGAAGACGCCCATGTTGACCCAGATCCATCTGCAACGACGCTTGCAGTTTGATTTTTTTTATTGGAGGTTTAATGACCACCGTGAGCAACTCAATGGGCTATAAGCAGTCGCCCGTCCCTAATTTAGGGTCACTGGTTCCAGGGAAGGGAGAGAGCTAGTGCCGTAAGACAAACACAACATCCATGCCTAACCGGGATTCGAACCCGGACCCCGTTCGGACGAATGATCAGAGGCCATCGCTTAGACCACTGCGCCACCGGGGAGGCGCTTGCAGTTTGCATGGGATGACAGTCATTGGACAGTGGATGAGTGGAAAAGATTGCCTTCTCCAAAGAAACCTTTTCCACTCATCCACTGAGTGGCGTCAGACACAGGAGAACCAGCACCCGGACATGCTTTGCGGTGAAGTACAGACAGGCGATGGCAGTGTGCATGTCTGGAGGATGCTTTTCTGGTATGACCTGGGACCGCTGGATGGGGTGCTGAACTCCAATGGCTACCTGCATACCTTCATGTTGGACGTTTACCCTGTTGGTAATGGTGTCTACCAACAGGAACAATGCGCTGTGCTACGTCACTAGGGGGATTAGGTGACCGGTTCCAGGAACAGGACAACAATATCTCCCTTGGCCGGCTAAATTGCCCGACCTCAATCCCATCAGTGGCGGCTTTTCAGGTGAAGTGCCTCTTCACCTATTTTACTCAAAATAAAGTTTTATTCAGTATTTTTTTATAATATATTCTTTTTTGTCTTTATTCAGTTCCAAAATACTCAAAATTTTGAATATATATTAATTCACATGGCGCGCTCAATACGGAAAACAAATCCTTATACGCAAAACAGTGCAAGTGAAGAGCCGAAATGAGAATGCTTGGAAGTCTGCAGTTTTCCGCCGAGTTGCCATGGTAACCGTGACGTCACCCTCCCCAATCTGCTTGCTCAAGTGAAGTGTTTCAGCTTCACGCGCCTTACCTCTGCATCTTTCAGTTTTTGAGCGTAAACTCGTGAGAGATCACAGTTGAGTGGGCGGACTACCAGGGAACCATACAATCTGCTAGGCCTTTTTCCTTGTGGTGTTGTGGTACATTATTTTCCGAAAGGAATTTGTTCTTTCGTGCTTTATGATTATTTGTTGAAAGCTTTAACTGATATTTTAGGTTTGTGTACAATTTAACTGATAGTGATAGTTTTTAGTATGCATCCTGTGGACGACAGTTTGTAATTTATTGCAAACTCCATTTACTCTGTGGAAAGATGAAGATAAAAGGCCGCCCCGGTGGCGCAGTGGTCTAAGCGGTGGCCTCCGATCATTCGTCCGAACGGGGGTCTGGGTTCGAATCCCGGTGTGGCATGGATGTTGTGTTTGTCTTACGGCACTGGCTCTCTCCCTTCCCTGAAACCAATGAGCCTAAATTAGGGACGGGCGACTGCTTATAGCCCATTGAGTTGCTCACGGTGGTCGTTAAACCTCCAATAAAAATAATAAAAAGATAAAAGAGACATTTTGCTTCAAGGACGACCAACGGATTCACTGACAATTGTTGCCAAAAACGAAATCAAGAAGACCGGTAAATCTAACAATATTAATTTCAAAAATTGTTGGTTTACTGAATATAAATGAATTTGCAACACTTCTGTGTTAATTTTTTTTTGGCCCTGCTTACTTTTTAGTAATAAACATGCTGTGTGGAATAAAGACGGATTGTCAGATTTATTAAGCGTAACACGGTCACTTCATAAACATCGTGATTCTAGCGAACACCTGAAATGCGGATTAATAATAAGGAATTTTGAAATAATTCAAAACACTCTTGCCGATGCCCGGAGAAAGAATGCTAGGCTTTTGAAAACGCATTTTAACGAAAACGTTCGTTTAAATAGACTTTTCCTGCAGACAGTGATTGATGCAGTATTAGTCTATACTGTATTTGAGCAAACAAGAACTAGCATTCCATGGCCATGAAGAAAGCATGGGCTCGATAAATCGTGGAAATATCATTGAATTACTTTCATTGTTGATATGAAGAAGTTCTTTAGAAATTGAAAATCAATACGAAAGAATAAAAAACTATTCAAAATGAATTAATTGAATGTATTTCTGAATATATAAACGATCACGTCAAACATTAAATAATTTTTTATTGTTGATTCGGAAGGTGTATTGGTTGAGCGATTTTTGGGTTTCCATGATGTGAATGAAGATAGAACATCGGGAGCTTTATACAAAATGCTAGACAAATTTTTGGAACAGTCTGATTACCAACACAAATAAATAGGACAATATTACGATGGGGCAAGTAAAATGACTGGACACTTAAATGGGCTACAGAAAAAAAGTCAAGGATAAAGCTTCTCAAGCTGTTTTTGTTCAATGCTTAGTTCATCGTTTGAATCTTGCATTACACCAGAGTTTTGCTAAAATTTATAAGTGTCGAATACCTTTTGCAAGCCTCAATGGAATTGCTTCGTTTGTTCACCATTCTGCGAAGCGGTCTTATACACATATCAACAACCGCAAGACGCAGACCAACCATAACAGAAACTCGATGGTCCTCCACTTCGAAATTAGTAAGAGTAGTTGTTGAAGATTGGGATAAATTGAAGGAAGTGTTCGGATTTCTGGAGAATAGCGAATAATCAGACAAAAAATCAATTCATCTTGCCAAGGGGTTTTTGAATGATATGAACACTTTCGAATTTACATTTTTGGCTCCACCGATCTATTATTCGAACTTTTGAAGAAAAAATAACTAAACATAAACTACTGTGTAACTCAAATTAAAAAACAAACAAACAAACAAACAAAAAAAAACCCTCGTGAAATTTTGAGCCATAAAAGGAACGATGAGTTATTTGAAACACAGTTTGGAAAAGCTAGCAAAACCACAGAAATAAGCACGGGAATATGCTGCTCTTACACAGGAAACAATTTTTCAAAATTATAAACAATTGTATTTTGAAATTTTGGACCACATTGTTATGGAAATGGATATAAGATTTCAAGACTGTAAGAAACTTCAATTTGTCTGACTTGCTGACACAACCAAATTCGAATAATTTAATGCATGCTTTCCCACTCGCGCTCTTGAAAATCTACATTTTTACGGAAGCATATTTACTCAACACCAGCGCCTTAAAAACGAACTGAGTCTTGTATATGCCGATGAAAAGTTAAGGAATATATTGACTCAAGAACTCCTTCGAGTGTTTCACGGAGACAAAGACATTTTTACAGAAGATTATAAATTGGTTTTCCTCAGTTTAACAATTACATCTACAAGTGTGCCAGTGGAAAGAAGTTTTCTTAAAATAATACAAATATGCTCAAGAAACACTAGTTCCCAAGATAGACGTGCTTCTCTGGCAAATATTTCTATTCAGGAAGACAGTTTATTGATGCTCACGAGGAAACAACCATTTAACCATTTTATGACGACATAATCGACAAATTTGCAGCTTTAAAAGAAAGAAAAATTGATTTAATATACAACAAATAAGTAAGTTCTCCTTAAGGGATTTTCACTGCAGACAGTATATATCTTTTCATACTGCTCTTGTACCTCTTCATCTATTTTTCCAAACACGAGCCGCCACTGAAACCCATAGAGCACTTGTGGGACTATTTGGATCAATAGGTACGACATGCTGATCCACAACCACGCCATCTCCATGATTTCCCGGCTCTGTTGCAGTCCGAACGGCACGTAGGCCTCGGGCACCCTTCCAGTGCCCCATTGCGTCCATGCCACGCGATAGTTGTTGTCATGCGGGCCAAAGGTATTTATTCCCATTATTAGGTAGGTGGTCATATTATTCTGATATGACTGTGTATAGGCGTGTTATTTTATAACCTAAAATAGTATACGTATTACGTCTAAACAATTATTATCGCATGGCTGGGTCTTACATTTTCTATTGTAAATTTACTTCTTGGCCCTACGCCTCGATCCGACAGGAGTATTTGATCAGTATTCACCTTGGCACCAACACATCTCAAATTTTCTTGGATTACATCATCAAGTTCAATATTTGCAGTAAACAGCTTATAAGATGACTCCCTAAAGGTCAATTTGTGCTCTGATAAAAATAAACTTATTGACATAAAACTTCTCCAATTACTAATTTATTTCTCTTCTCAAAGGTTTTTTTTCTTTTTTTTGAAGATGGCGTTCATTACCAAAAGGCCGCCCCGATGGCGCAGTGGTCTTAGCGATGGCCTCTGATCGTTCATCCAAACGGGGTCTGGGCTCGAATCCCGGTGAGGCATGGATGTTGTGTTTGTCTTACGGCACTGGCTCTCTCCCTTCCCTGGAACCAGTGACCCTAAATTAGGGACGGGCGACTGCTTATAGCCCATTGAGTTGCTCACGGTGGTCGTTAAACCTCCAATCAAAAAAAAAAAAATTACCAAAAAGTTTTTTATTTACATATAATATCAAATTCACTGGGAACCCTGCTCAAGTGCTGCCTACAATAAGGTGACCAGATATTGGAACACTGTTTTGAGGACAAAAGGGCGTGGCGTCCTCAAATCGGCAGTTCATTTGGGGACATATACGTATTCAATATAAATATGCAAATCTTTTTGTCACAAAACTGCATTGCTTCAATAAGTGTGATTTGCATAGAACATTTGTGTCTTAAAAGGATATATCTCGTAGAATGTTGGTATTTTTAATGGACAAAGTAGAACTATGATGACGAGAACATATTAGCAAAAGTAAAATGCTTTACCTCAGGTATGCATGGCAAATTTTTCATTTTGCCAAAGTTCTTCGAGAAACTCAAAACAAATGCAGTCGAAATTTGACCGTGCCAGTGGTGCAGTGTCTTAGTGCTGGTCACTGACGATGATTCGTACAAGTTGGCACGGGTTCGAGTCCCGAATGAGGCATGGGTGGTGTGTTTGTCTTACAGCACTTGCTCTCTCCCTTCCATAGAACGAATGTCCCTAAATTAGAGACTGGTGACTGCTTATAGTCCTCTGAGTTGCTCGCGGTGGTAGTTAAACTCGGAAAGAAGAAAAAAAAAAGTATGCAAAATTTGTTTTCAGAAGAAGCATGTAAAAAAACTAGTACAACAAAATCTACTTTTAAGAACATTTTTCATTAGAAATCTAACGAGCTAATGAGAAAATGTAAATTCGAGGACACTTGAAGACAAACATCAAAATTTGAGGACAATTTGCGTCCCCATAGGCATCAGGCGTTTTGGGGGACAGTAAACTAAATTCGAGGACTGTCCTCAAGAATTGGGGACTTCCGGTCAGCTTATCCTACAATATGTTCATATGGGCAAGGAAGGATGCTGAGGTGTCGAATGTAAGTAAATTCAGCCCGGGAGCAAAATTTTCAGTATAATTTTTTTAAATAAATTGCATTAATATTTTCTTAATGACTCGTTGATGTAATCTGTCGCAGAATATTTTACAAGATGATGTTGCTCTGGGATAAGTTACCCAAGATCAGATTGTCTGACAGCCTGGCACACCTGACATCTAGCGGTGTCTTTTAGCGTAACGTGTTGCAGTCTAGATAAAGTGTTCCGAAATAAATCGGAAGGCATTAGCAGCTGTACGAGGGCTATGGAGCGGTCTTTAAAAGCGTAGGTGAGGAAACTATGCTATACTTTCGGGTGAATCCCGTAGGGTACTGTTTTTTAGGTGTGTCGTCGTTGGCGACAGCGTTCTTGTTTCGTTGCATTTTTGAAACAGCGGCTTGCTGTTTCCTCTTCTATTTTCGTTTCTTTTCCTGCTAAAGTTTTGCAGGCGGTTGGTTCTTCCCATATCCAAGGTAGGATTATTGTTTTTGCATGCTCTTGTCTGTTGTGGTCTGTTGATTCGGGGTGGGCCCTAGCTGCCGCCGGTGGGTCCGGCGGGGATGGGGGACTCTGATTCCTCGACTCCGGCTAAAAGAATGCGTTCTTCACCGGGTGATGAGCTTCCTCAGCTGGGTGGTTTGCTAGTTCCAGTTAATGATTTTGTTTGTTCGATTCAATGGTCTCCTCAGGAATTGCTGCGTAGGGCATTTGCGAGCGGAGTGACTCGTGGTGAAATACTTATTTCCGCGACTTCTGGGAAGCTACCCAGAGTCCGTCCCATGTTGTTGAAGAGGTTCTTCGTGGACAATATTTCCATGCCTGACTCGATTTCAGACGTTCAGTTTTTACGTTCGGGTGACTTATTGGTGCGTTCCTCGAATCTCATTTGCTTGCTGGAAATTTGTCAACTTTCTAATTTTCTTCAGGTACATGTCAAAACTCAGGTTCTTACTAAGCTTATGACAACAAAGTTTTTAGTTCGAGATGTGGACACTGAAGCCCCTGTTGATGAAATTGCTTCAGAATTGTTGGACCGTGGTGTGAACTGTCTTCGTGTTGTTCGGTTCCGACGTTCGGTAAATTCCTCGAGGGTCCCTACTTCTTCGGTCCTGGTGGAAGAACTGGGATTTACTAACCGTGACACTATCTATCTGTGGTTTTCCAGATGTGCGGTCAGACCCTTCTTGGATTCGCCTAGGCAGTGCAAAAACTGTCAGCGTTATGGACATCTGCTGTCAACCTGTCGTAGTGCCGCTCGCTGTTCTCGTTGTGGTGAAGGACACGACTCTTCGGTATGCTCGGCGTCGAGCTTCCAGTGAGTGTTATGCAAGGGCTCTCATCCTGCTTCTGACACGAACTGCCCAATTTACCTCCGAGAAAAGCAGATCCTAGATATTATGGCTTCGAAGCATCTCAGCTATCCAGAAGCTCTGGACTCTGTGCGTCAAGTCCACCAGGCCTCATATGCGGCGGCGGCGGCGACTCAGGCTCAACCTCCGTGTGCTTGCTCCTCTGCCTTCCCTCAGCTTCTGGACATTATCTCTAAACTCACCAGTAAATTGGACTCTTTGACGAATCTTCTTTCACCTCCTTCCCTACATGCTGGCCCCACATCATCCGTTGCACAGGTGCCACAGGCTGAAATTTTGCAGAATCCTCCTACTACAGTTGCAGCGTACCCAACTTCTTCAGTTCCTACTGCGCAACCTTCTGCCACTGGCCTAAGCGCCGATGAATTCCTGTCATGCGAAAAATCTGTGGTTCCGTATGTAGAGTCTGCTGCGGAATCCGTCAAACTTTCTCACTCCAGAACCTACTCGTGTCTTCCATGCGCCATGCCTTTCTCTTCTCGTCCAGCCTTGCTGTCACACCTGAAAGCTCATCGTGACGACGGTAAGTTTCTTTGTGGCCTCTGTTCCATGCGGTTCAAGACGGCATCTGGCCTAGCGGATCACTTTTCTCTTCATGAATAGCTGGTCGCTGGTCCAATGGAATGTGCAGTCCCTTCGCTCCAACAGACCTTATTTCACCGACAGTTCCTCTCTTCCTCCTCTCCTGCCCTGCGTACAGTGCATATCGGAGGATTTGTTTTGGAGTGACAACCCCTCATTCCTCAACCTCCGTCTCTGCTCAAATGTATTCTTTGTTGGACTTTCGGGACGCTTCCGTGGCAAAACGTTAAGTTCGGGCCTTGGAGAAATTTATTACTCTCTCCAGACGTTTCTCTGTGAGGACGCTCCTGTTCTAACATTCCTTCTCATGAGCGTGCCCCTTTGATGGACTTTTGTGCTGCTACTGTGACTTCACGTGCTGGTCGCAAGGAGGTTCTCCTCTGTGGCTGGTCGTGCATCTTCGTGTCTTACTGATCAGGAGATATTTTAGATATTTCCGCATGGCCAACTAGTTGCTGTGAGGCACAAACTTTGTCTATAAGCCTCATCGTCTTATTAAAATTTAAAAAAAAAAAAAAAAAAATATGCTATACTTGAAAATGTATTTGGAGTTTTTTGTGAGGACTGTTCTCGTCATGTTTAGTTCATTCTGTTGCGTTTGTAATAAAAAGTAGTACAAAAGGATCCGTATGAAAAATGAAAACTATGTTTTTTATGTATGCAGTCATATGTGAACGAGGTTCAGCGATTAACATCAGAAGACAGTGGTTACTCACGAATACATCTTCCATTTTCTCTTCCATAAAAAGTAAGTGCTTGTTTTTACTAACGATATTTTACTTACCAAAACTTACTGCATTTTATTAACGGAAGAACTTTTATCTTACGGTATTGTAATTTCTACATAGGAACCAGGAACAACAGCAGTTCATCTTCTGGGGTCTTGTGTTGCTGGAAAACGTCCCAATTCAGAAATGTTTAGGGTCTCATTGTTCCTCTGGCTAATTAATTAACCCATCGGTTCTGGCCAGCAGCCCATGGACGGCTCGCTCGTCAGGTGCGCCTCACCAGAAATTTTTCGCCCTCGAAGAACATTTTTACATGTATAAGATTTATAACATTTTTACATGTATAAGTCTTTAATTGAAATTCATGGGATTCGTAAATTTTGTTAAAAAAGGCTTCAACCAGAAAATGAATCCTTAATTCATGAGTATTAAGTTTATAAAGTTTAAATACTATTTAAGAGGTTGAAAAGAGCATATTTAGAGTGCCTAAAGAGGCCATCTTGTAAATTGGCTGTATTTAGGTTTACCAGATGGGTAAAGTGAAAAAAAGAGTACATTTTTCAATGACCTTGGGAACATGGCCACTGGTGTTGGGGCTGGTGGCAGCAGTATAGGTCTAACCTTTTATTATGTAATGATTTAAGAATACAAGAAAAAGAAACTCCATTTAAAATGGCATGGCCTGCCCTCATCATATCAACTATGTTTTCTATAATTAATCTTACCTTACTTGTATTTTGAAGTAGCTCTTTCTCCCTTAAGCAATTTTCATAAAACTGGATACAATTTAGGTCTCTGAAATTGAACAGTCAACAATAAGTATTTCAGTGAATCCACTGATAGCCTATTTCTTTCTGGTATTCACTGTGCTTTCATTAATCTAAAAATCCTTTCCACATTGGCATTGTGAGTTTTTTTTTTTTTTATGCTACACCTGCACACATCTACAGAAATTCAGAATAAAGTGACATTTGAGTAACACTGAAATAGCTCACCCACTTTTCATTAGAAAACTGCTTCACTGAACTCTTTATCACCCTCCTTTCCTGTCTGGAAATTTTTCAGATTTGAAAATTGATCAAATAGAAGGGATTCCTGAATAATGACTCATTTTCCCTGCATTAATTCTACAGACTTCTCAATGTCAGCTCACTGTGGATTTTTATGGAGCTCTATCCACTGAAAAATGTGTAACTGATTAAAATTCTCAGTCTACTTCTTTAAATACTTCAGGCAGCTGCCATATACATACAGTAATATTTTTCTTAATGCTAAACACTAATGCTCAGTTTCCTAGCTCTTTTACATTATCTCCTTAACTTTTATTGGCTAGAATTCTGCTTCCTTTCTATTTAATGTCCTTTCCACTGTTGTGAGAATTGATATTTCCACTGTTGACATTTTCCATAGCTCGGATTTTATTATGAATTACAAACATCAACGAATGCAGGAACCACAGGTAAGATTCTTTTAAAGGGTTTTCAAAAAACTTGAAGGACAACTAGGGGGTGTTCTAGGGGGAGGAAATACAATTTCAAGGCTGAGAACTATTTAAGTAGTCTATTGATGGCAGGGAACAAGGAAAGCCATCTAGTTTTTGAGTGGTAAAGTTGTTTATACTCTTGTCAATAAAAGATACTTCCTTCTGTTCAGACAGTGTATATTGAAAAATAATTATACTGAAAAGCAATTGAATTGGAGATACCTGTCTAGTAACTTGTAGCACCACCTTTCGCCCTGATGATGGCAGCGATTCCTCTCAGCATGGACTTGACAAGATACCGGAAGCGTTGAGAAGCCATACGGATCCACGACCCCTGAACAAGCTCCCACTGTTCACAAAGATTTGATGGATGGGGGGGGGGGTCAGGGCCTTAAACATCTCTCGATGGCATCCCAGATGTGCTCGATGGGATTAAGGTCAGGTGCCCTAGCTGGGCAAGGAAGTGAGGTCACGTCGGTGGAGTATTCATCCAACCATTCAGATACAATTCGGGAGCAATGGCATGGTGCATTGTCTTGTTGCAGGATGAGGTCCCCAGTGGGATGTTGAAGACTCACAAACGGGAGCAAGTGGTCATCCAGGATATCCTAGTAACGTTGACCTGTGAGGGACGATGTTGCACGTACCAGGGGTCCCATTTCGGTCCACGTAAACAGTCCCCAGACTAGAATGCCATCCCCACCAGTTGGAAGAGTACCCTGCTGGCAAGAAGGATCCATCGCTTCATGTGGTTTGCGCCGTACTCGTATCCTGCCAGTCGCATGTACCAAAGTGAATCTCGACTCATTAGTCCAGGCAACATTTTTTCCACATGTCTAGGGTCCAGTGGCGATGTTCCCGTGCCCATGCTAATCTTTGCACCCTGTGATGTGCGGTCAGCAGCTGTACCCTCGTGGGACGATGGCTTCTGTACCCCATAGCGAGGAGATGGTTCTGAATGGTGTGGCTGCTTACACATTTTTGTGCACCAGCATTAAATTGCAGAATGATTTCTTGCACTGTGGCCCGTCTATCCGCTGCTACAATGCGAGCTAGCCGACGATGAACCCGCTCATCCACACGCTGTTGTCCACGGCAGTTGGCCCTTGCAAGGATGGTTTTACCGGATTCGATGTACTCATGGTGCACCCATGACACAGTGGTTCGTGAAAATCCCAGTGCCTGCACGACTTCTGAGATGGAATGACCCATTCGTCGGGCCCCAACAATTTGCCCACGATCAAATGCACTTAGATCCTTTGTCTTACCCATACTGCGTCCGACTCTTACAGATTCCTGTCGCATCGCTCCTTATATTGTCGGATCGCTGCATATGTCATGTCGTTTCCGTTTACAGGGTCACCCACAGCGCCACATTTGCATAACGCCAGCACTTTCTAATTCAATTGCTCTTCAATGTAAATATTTTCAATACGAAGCTTTCAACGTCAATCGGCCAACCATAGACACTTGCTGTACACAGTTCTTTAAGATATGGCCAGGACATCCTATTCCTGAAATTGTTTTCTCGAGAGAGGTTTTGAGGTGATAAAAAAACATTATTAGTGCCCTTTCTCTTAGGACTCCCAAAATTTGTATTGCAATTATCACCACTGAAGGCTATGCATTTATTAGAGGTATGCTTTCTCTAAGGCATTAACCTCAACTTTTGAAACTGTGTCAGATTTCTTATCTGGAATTGATACATCTAACAGTTTGTGAGACACACCTGTTTTCACATCAAAGTACTGTGTCGAAATTGGACATATTTGTTGCTCCGCGATTGGAAGTTTCAGTTGAAACATAAAGATACTTTATTTTCTGAATGTTTGACTCGTGTTAGTATTTTCAAGGAATGAGGTGCAAGCACGTTTTTACTACGGTTTTTGTTCTAGCTAATGAAATGTGAGTGGCTACTGAGGAATACCTAAAAATCTGCTTAAATAATTTTGTCAATCACATGAGTTGTAGCTTTGATGGTGTGTCACTGTGTGGAAAGCCAATGCAGCTTCTGCTGCCGATACCATATTTTCTTCTGTAGTATCTTGTTTTACAAAGTATTTATCTACTGTTTTAGAGGAATGGGCACTGCATATTGATTTTTTGTTTTTCTGAAGACAGATGTTGATGCAAGTCTGTGCAACCTTTGTTTGCTATCGATACGACTGAATTACTCACTTCACAAAGCACTTCATAGTCTATTTTTGTCCTTTTAAACACAGGAAACTCCTTCTGTAAATATATCTGCATTAAACTTACACTTTTGCAGTGACATTTTGTCAACCAACCCTATACAAAGGAATTGACAAAGGGGGGAAAATTCTCATGTTAAATGTGCTATTCATTTCACTTTCTTACAACACCTAATCACGGTCACAGGTAACAAATTTAAAATGATTCACCTCCAATTGACGGTTCAAGGATCAATTTTATATCAATTCCCAAGTTAAATTTTTTGGCAATTTTCTTTACAGCCTGCACTGATTGATTATAATGTAATGATGTGATGTTTTTAGTAAGTTTGCTCTCCAGACTTCTTATGTAATGGCATTGTGACTGTAAGTTTAAAGGTCTTGTATCAGATTTTGAATTATATTCCTACTACATATATATATATATACACATAGTATATATATGAAGCTATTTTTAAAATTAGGAATATATTTTATCATATTTTTAGGAACACTGCAGATAATATCATATGGTCCAACAGAATTTTCAGTGTTGTCATAAGAAATATCCAAAACTGGCGCAGTGGGCTAAGCAATGGCTTCTGATCATTCGCCCAAGATGAGTCCAGGTTTGAATTCTAATGCTGTATGCATGTAGCAACACTGTTCAGTTGAACTAATGAAAGACACGTTACCGGACTTACTACTTGAAGCTTCCCTTAACGTAGTTATAAATATATTAGGCTATATGCTTACTGTTCTGCTTAGACACCTCTGCATACTTTAGGATTCAGTCACTCGTAGCATGAGCTGAAATCCTCCACTAGGAACTGGAACCATCACTGCGAACTATGGACTTCAGTACACATACTTGCCAACTTTCACGGATTATCCGTAAAATTTACAGATTTTCGCTTAATTTTACAGGTAGAAGTCTTTTTTATTTTTACGGATTTTTTTTATATTTAGACTGCTCAATCAACATATTTCAATCCCCTGCAACTATCCACGTAGATTTTCTACTGGACCTTATGAGCGTTGTGTTACGCAATGATGTCATATGGCTTCACTTCTTGATGTTGAAAACAAAGCTGAAAAATTTGTAAAAATTGATGCATGGTGTTCAAAAGTACTTATATTTTCAAAGTTACACTATTCATCTTTTATCTAAAATAGTGAAAGCTGTCATGCATTCAGGATGGATAAAATTGTCATCCAAGGGCATTAAAAAAAAAAAAACAATAATAAAGGGAAGGGAAACAAAGATATCAGCACATGAAAATTTTATAGTATTGAAACACTACAGGTTTGTGAGGCTAACATTGAACAAAATTAAGATTTTACTTTATGGCTTTTTAAATTATTTTTTAAACACGGATAATACTAGTTTAGTTATTGTGGCATATGCAGAGATTTTTACTGCGTATTTATTAGTATAATTGTTTTGTTTTATGGTAAATGGCGTTCGCACAAAAGTTTTACTGATGCACATTTTCCAAAGTCGGCAAGTATGAGTACATGAAGCACTTGAAGCACACCCTCATGCCTGTGTCATGAAGGTTTGTCTTTTATACTGATTGACGACAGTGGTCTACATCACGTGTATGCATTGCGTCTTTGCATAAACGGGTTGGTTTAAACGGGCGAAGAAGCACAACAGGAATATGACTTTCCAACAGGATGTTGTGTTTGTTTTACAGCACTAGCTTTTTCCCTTCCCTACAGTCAGTGGCCCTAAATTAGGGATGGCACACTGCATATAGCCCATCAAGTTGTTCATGATGGTTATTTATATCCCCAATAAATTAAAAAAAAAAAAAGTATCCAATACCAGATCTTGAAAAATACCCTGCCCATGTAAATTATTGGTCTGGGCAGTTAAAAAAGCAATCTAGTTGCCCAGACCAGACAACTAAATTTAAAATAAAGTTTGGAATAGAATTTCCTAAACTACAAGAAAAGATAGTCTTCACATGCCGTGTTTCATTTCACTGCTAATCACCGGAAGTTGTATTATTGTTATGGAATGCCCAGGACAGTAGACTATCTTCACTTCTTTAATTATATTAGACTCTAGGTCCAGAAATTGGAACTATATGTTGTTTCACTCCAAGTGTTGTTTATAGTTAGTGATGGGATACATGCCTCTTGTGTTTAGTGACAAAAAGCGAAAACTTCAACCAAAGGAACATGGCAGAATCACTAAATTTCTCAAATACTAATTTCATTTGGTTTCATACCAATTTCAGCATCATCTTAAAACTTGATATACACGCTTTTGCGCATGGAACATTTTGAATACAGACTTAAAATAGAAATGCAACACATGTAAAAGAAGTCCATATTTTTTAACTTAAAAGAATGAACATAAATAATATTAAAAGGTATTCTTTACCTATTATTGAAAAAGTATTTCACACGTTTGTTGCTCCGTGAGGCACGTGCTCCCGTCCTGAGAGAGGTCGAATTGTGTTACGGGTTTTTTGTTAGTTAACATTTTTTATACATAAAGCATTTTAGTTAATTAAATTTTTAGTTAAGCATTCATTCAATAGTACAAGCAAACATTTAAAATTTGTTCTATTAATTATTATTAGCGTAAGGAAAGGTTATACTCATAGGGGGGGGGGCACGCAGCTCCCATAAAAGATCTACGATATTACGGCGAGCGCTTTCTGTGGTCCTAGAGCAGTCTTCAGGCCATCTATTATCTACGCAAGGGTTCTTCGCGTGTGTAGCCACAGGAATTGCATATTAATTAATAGAAAAAACAATTTAAGTGTTTGATTGTACTATTGAATGTTTAACTGAAAGTAATTAACTGAAATGTTTTATGTATAAAAAAATTTAAGTAACAAAAAACCAGTAACACAATTCAACCTCTCTCAGGACAGGAGCACGTGCCTCACAGAGCAAGAAACGTGCAAAATACTTTTTCAATAATAGGTAAAGAATACCTTTTGATATTATTTGTTTAATCTAAAGCATGTTTTTAACATAAGACAACCATTAAGAGTTGCCTCATGAAATTTTGTAATTAAAAAAAATGAGGGTTCAGATTTATTTTAAAAGAAATTTTCCTGGACATCTAGCATCAAAGTATTTACTACCTGGGCAAGTACCTAAATACTTTCTGCACATGCCCAGCTGTGCATGTAACTTTTCAGATATTTTTCAAGCCCTGAATACCCAATTTTCATATTGAAATTCTTGGTCTCTTTTCCATCAATAATATGAATTTTAAAATACTTTGAGGAGCTACATGAATAGTTGCTTGTTTTTAAAATCCAACCAATCTGTAAAATTATTAGTAAACAGTGTTTTCTGTACAGTATTGCATAATTCAGGTGTAGTGGACTCTGAAAATTTTTTTCTGTGTATCTTCCACAAAATGTGAGTGCCACTGTGCATATGCACAGAATGCCCTAGTGTATGTCAGTCTCTTCATACAAATGATTCTCTTTTTATGGAGAAGATAACAAAACTTTACTGACAGGTTTTTGTTTTACTTTCCACCCTACTTTATGTAGTGTAGTCATTGTTACTGCTGATAACATAGTTCTTTTTTTTTTTAATCTATGCTTTTTTATAGTCAGCTAAAAATTTTAGCTAAGTTTTCATCATCGTTTTGAAATTTGTAGATGGATGAGAAATTTGCATGGCATGAAGCTCCGTGGTGTTATATACTTTTGGATACCTAGCTCTGCATAAAATGCACACACCTTGTGCTGTTTGCCCATGGATGTAACATAAAGACATTTAAAATTTAGAAAGGAAACATTTATTTCTTCCATACTAAAAAACAAAAAAGAATGAACAGTTCTGTGATAAATATTGCTTGTGGTTGACTTAATGGGTTGCTGCTGACCCATAGATGAAGAACCAGCATGTGGGGTATTTGCAGTGATAGTGGTTATCTTTGACTTCATTGATCAGATGCCAAATAGGTGGTAAGATGCTGTTTTCCAGAGATTATCATTTGAAATATATACTCTGCAATTTTATTCACATAGTACATTCTTGTTATGCATTCAATTAAAAGTTGTTTGTAGAAGTAACTGATGTATAACATAAAGTAACAAGAACCCATAAAGTAAGGAAGATACAGAGGGGAATCAGTCATAGAAGCCCATTGGTACTTCTCCCATAGAACATAAAACCCCATTGGTCAACCACCAAAGTTAAATATAATGTGTAATGTAGTGAACCATTGTTGAGGAGTGTTTCATTCTCTCTCTGTATGGCATCACCTGTTTTTCTTTCCTCTGGAAACTTGCATGTAAACAATACTTCACTGGCAGTTGCTATGGCAACCCAGGATTCAAACCACATAACAAACATGTCATTTTAAGATGAGTAGTTAACTGGGGATGTAGTGAAAAATAATTGGCCCGATATAGGGGAAAGGTTTTCAGTTAGTCTGCTAGGAGGAAAGTGCTTTGGAAATAACAGTAAAATTATGAAATAAAGACAAGACAAATTTTCAGTAATATATCAACCAATTAGGAACAGAAAGGCAATAACACACAAATGCAGTACAAAAAGAAGAAAAACAACAAGATATTGAAAAAGATAATGTAGATGTTGAAACAGATAACAAATGAGTACAAATGAAAATTGGAGACTTACGTGTAATGGCTTTATATGAAAATGGAAAATATTTCTAAAGAAAACAATGGCAAAATGCACGCAAATCAAATTTTAAACTGAGACTTGAAAACCTAGGTTCTGGAAATTGAAAGAAAGTAAATGATGCAGTAAAGAATAAGTAAGAATAATTCCACTTATTAGGATGTTAAAAGAAAACAATAACTGAAAAATGATACTACTGTAAATATTAGACTTTGGTCTGGGAGTTCAAAAATTGGAATGGAAGCTGTCACAATCGTATGACACAAGTGGCTGCCTGGGAACCTCAGCTGTCAATCAACAGCTAGTTTGGTGGTGAGCAGATGGTGCGCTGCAGTCAATTACATGTCATAGTTTCATCTTAGTACATACAGGCTGTGTCCACTCTGTATATTTTGTTACTTTATGATAGAACCAATTCCTCCTCATAATGCAAATTTGAATATTGATGTAGGAGTAATAGCAGTAAAACACTATGTAGTTGGAACTAATCCATTTATCCTGTTTCTCCTCCCTAATTTGTAGATTCCTATGAAATGGATGCTGGTCTTCCAATGGACACTTTAAGAAGTGAAAAGGTAAACCTTTGAACCCCATACTTGTATCTCTACATGTAAAAACCCTCATAGGATACTCACCTAATTTGTAGATTTCACACAGCAAGCTAGATCTTATCAGCAGTCCAACAATCCAAGAAGTTCTACCCTCTTCTCCCAAATATCTAGGAAGATGTTTCTTTGACTGAAATATCTGGTAAGGTGCTAATTATCAAAGACTCCTCGGTGAGAAATGGATTGCAGTGGATTCACCCAAAATAATCTCTTGGAGCATTTGCTCACTTGTACAGCTGAAAATTGTAAATTGTGTCACCAGAAGTTCTCAGAGAAGGGTGATCTCTCAAGACCTATAGTCACACCCACTAGTGTCAAGTGTCATGAATCTGAGATGTGTAGCAAGGAATTCCCAGAGGAAGGCCACCTTTCTGGACATCTGGTCACTCGCACTGCTGAAAAACTTCACGAGTGTGAAGTCTGCCATAAGAAATTCTCACAGAAGGGTCACCTCATACGGCATTTGCGAACTCATACTGGTGAAAAACTTCACAAGTGTAACGTCTGCAGAAAGAAATTCTCGGAGAAGTATCACCTTTCAAAGCATATGTTCACTCACATAGTTGGAAAACCCCATGAATGTGAAATGTGTCTAAAGAAATTCTTACAGAAGTCTGACCTGTCAAAACATTTGCTTACTCATACAGGTAAGAACCAGAATCAATGTGATATCTGCAACAAAATATTTTCAAAGAAAGGTAGCCTTTCACAGCATATGCTCATACATACAGAAAAAAAATCCCATCAATGTGAAGTCTGTCACAGGAAATTCTTATGGAAGAGTGTCCTTTCTAAACATTTGCTCACTCACACGGGTGAAAAACCTCATGAATGTGAAGTCTGCTATAAGAGATTCTCACAGAAGAGTTCCCTTGCAAGCCATTACCTCTCTCATACAGGTGAAAAGCAGCACGAGTGTGAAGTGTGCAACAAGAAATTCTCAAGGAAAAGTCACCTTTCAAGACATTACCTCACTCATACAGGTGATAAGCAGCACGAGTGTGAAGTCTGTGGCAAGAAATTCTTACAGAAGTGTAACCTTTCAATGCATTTGCTCACTCACACAGGTGAAAAATCCTATGAATGTGAAATATGTCTAAAGAAATTCTCTCAGAAGTTTGACCTTTCAAAACATTTTTTCACTCATACAGGTGGAAATGTTCATCAATGTGTTGCCTGCAACCAAAAATTCTCAGAGAAGCGTCACCTTTCAGAGCATGTTCTTTTACATACTTGTGAAAAGCCCCACAAGTGTGAAGTCTGTCACAAGAAATTCTCAAGGAAGCGTGTCCTTTCAAGACATGTGCTCACTCACACAGGTGAAAAGCCGTACGAGTGTAAATTCTGCAACAAGAGATTTTCACAGAAAGGTCACCTTTCAGAGCATATGCCCAGACATATGGTTGAACCATGAGAAGCTGCCACAGATGTCTAAGCGATGACTTCTGATCATTCGTCCGAAAGGGGTCCAGGTTCGAATCTCTGTGAGGCATGGATGTTGTTGTTTGTCTTACGATACTGGCTCTCTCCCTTCCCTGGGACAAGTGGCCCTAAATTAGGGGCGGGCGACTGCTTATAGCCCATTGAGTTGCTCACAGTGGTCGTTAAACCTCCAATAAAAAAGAAAACATATAAAAAATTGGAAAAAAAAATATGTGTAGTATACAGATAGATAAAATGCAAGATAGATTGTTTATAGACCAGTGTTCCAAATCTATGTTGGAGTTTCAAATAACAAAAACATTTGCTAAAGCTTTGTAAAACCTTCTTATCCTACAAGGAAAGGATCTTTTGAAAAGAATGTTAGGCTTGAATAATCTAGAAGTGCAAGATTACATAGAAAATGCAACGTTGGGGGGCAAATGTACAACCATACTAAACAGGTTTTTTTTAATACCCACTATAAAAATCCCAATGAAACCCACTCTAAATTGGGTTTTATTATTTATTTTTTTAATATTCAAAGCAGTGCAATTTCTTTTCAGAGTTGACTGCTTTTGTCTTGGTATGTTTCTGCTCCAAGTAATTTAAAACATAATGAGCCATTATAAAGCACTTAATATTTGAAAACAGTTTATGAAAAGCTTGGGTGTGAAGTGTAAATAGCATGTAACAAATCTCAAACAGTTAAAAAATGTAGTTGAATTTGTCAATAATTGGTAGATTTATAATATTACTTGATTGTCAGTAAGGCATAGGAATTCTAGTGAGTAATTGGTGTTGATAACTTTCAAAATGAAGCCTGTACAATTTTAAGGGTGAGTCAAATGAAAATGGACCAAGACCATTATGTCAGAAGCATGATCTTTGTGTCAAAGAAAGTTACCTCTAGCATTGAGGCATTTGCCCCACTGATTGAGAAGCACAGTGATTCCATGCTGATAGAAGTCCCTCGGTTGCTGCGTCAAAATTAAGTGTAACTGCCTCCAGCACTTTAACTTCCAACACAAATCTGCAACCCTTTAGCTTCTTCAACTCACTGAAAATGTGAAAGACAGAAGGCGAAAAGTCTGGACTATAGAGCGGGTGAGCAAGAGCTTCCCACTTGAACTTTCGCAGTGGATTGGCCGTATGTGTTCATGCAACAAGATGATACCCCTTGACAAATAAGCCAGTGCTCGTTCTTGATTGATGTGGGCAAGTGTTGCAGCACAGCACAATAGTGGTCAGCATTGACTGTTTCCATCAGTAATGGCTCGTCACGGTAAAAAACAAACGTCATTACCCTTCCAGTGGAGATGTTTTGCTGATATAGCAGGTTGCCTATTAATATGTCTATTTGTATAAATTTGTATATATTGCAGACCAACGGAACTTTTTTTTTTTTAAGTGTAAAAGTATCAACATGCAGATATACTAGTAAACCAATAATGGGAATTAAATCAGAAACTCATTGTACACACTGATCAGCTGAGACATTAAAACCACCTACCAAATATGATGTAGGTACTCCTCTCTCCTCCAAAAGAGCTCTCTCCTTATGAGGCATAGATTCAATGAGATGTTAGTTTTTTTGTTTTTTTATATTTGGTACCGTGATTGCAACAGAAGATCCCACAGTTCCTGTAAATCATGTGGTTAGGGTGATGCTGCTCATATTCATTTCCCCAACTCAAACTACAAATGCTCAATAGGATTCATATCCGGAGAAATTGGGGGCCATGGCAATAAATGGAAGTTGTGTTCATGTTCTTGGAACTTTTCCTGAACCTTCTTTGCCATGTGACATGGAGCATTGTCTTGTTGAAAGGTGCCATCTCTCACCAGGGAATGCAGTTGCTATAAAGGGGTGTACTTGGTCAGCCACAATGTTCAGGTACTTGACAGCTGTCAGAATTTGCTCAACAGAGATAATGGGTCCAACTACTCCTCAAGAAAATATTACCCAGACCTTCACACTCCCTCCAGCCACCTAGGGGCATCCCATAGTGCATCCAGGTAAAGCTGCTTTGAGTTAACATCGCACACAAGCTTGTCCATCGACGTGGTGAGACAAAATGGGATTCGTCTGACCACGAGACCCTCTTCCAGTCTTCTACAGTCCAATGTCAGTGATTATGTGTCCACTGCAAGCATTGATGACGAACAGCTGTAAGCATATAGGCACATGACTGGGTCTGCTGCTGTGGAGACCCAGGTATTATTATTCACGACCTTGGTACATGGCGCTGATTGGCTGCACATGTGCCTGTTTACATAACGCAGAGGTGGTTTTAAAATTTTGGCAGATCTGTGTATGTTACTAAACAAGATCAAATTATGGAATGTACTGACATTGGCAAAGCCCATGGTTCTTTAGTTGGAAGGACCAAATACAGTAAAACCTCAAAATTCCGGCATCGACGGGACCGGACGAGTGCCGGATTTCTGAAGCTATCCAAAAACATTACGTAATGGGAGTTACGTAAAGCATGTACTTACACGTAACAGGTCACTTTAAAAAAAAATTGCGCATCTATGCCTTATAAATATGCAGTAAATATGTAGGGGTCGCGCTGCCAATCGCATTCTTTGCAATTTGTGAAAAAACATTTTGGCGAAAATATTGGCGATTACCTTTTTGTACTATTTATTATAAAATTCTGTCTAAAAAAAATTAATTTGGCGAATAGTTAGACAAAAACTAGAAAAAAAAAAAAAAACACCAAAAAAACCCCAGAGTAATCACTAGGGCTGGGCGATGTATCGATACATCGCGAAAACCCGATGTGTATTTTACATCGATGTTACGGTTTTTCGACTGATGAAACTACGATACATTACGAAGGCGATTACGGAGATGCATCGTGAAGGCCGATGTAGATGTCATTACACGATAGAATCCATATACTGCCACCACCAAGCACAGATCAGCATCACATGTTCGACATGCATGTCAAACGCACACGCTGATTCGTCGCCTCATTGGTCCATGTCACTTCAGCCGCGGGCCAATGAGATGACGTATTTGAGAAACCTCCCGATGTTACACGTAGGAGGCTATGACAATTCGCACGATATCAGATGATATCGTTACGAGTTGTTGAAGTGGTACACTGGAAGATTTCCATGATTATTGGTGAAACATCAGATGTTCTCACGAAAACTACATTAAAAAAGTGCTGGATTTCTGAAGTTGCCAGTTTTCTAAATGCCGGATTTTCAAGGTTTTACCGTATACTACAGCATAATAACATAATTGTATCAATGCCACATTCTGGGTTATCTAGAATAGCTGCTGATCAAAGAGAATTCAGATTAGTAAGAACCACACAAAGAAACATGCAAATTTATTTGTTTCTATAGCTTCAACGGCGTATGCCGTCCTGATTGTTTTAGTCTGAAAACCAAGTTGTGCAATTTGGGTCTCTCAAATAAACTGCTGGTGTTTTCATTTAATGTGCAATATCTTTGCTGGCTGATGTTGATTTCTCTGAATTAATAGCTAGACTCCCTAAGGCATTATGAGTCGTGTTTCCAGTTGAAAATGTCTGTTTTTGTGTTATGTATTTAATTTTGTGCCATGTGATATGTCAGTGAGTTAAAGGAGTACACAGGGTGATTCATAAAGAAGTATACAGTTTCAACGCACCCTAAAACAAGAACAATGTAAGATATTTTGTTACCTGTAACAGAATTGTAGGGAAATGTTTCAAGTTTTTTTTTTAGAGACAGTCAGATGTTCTGTGTGTGCACCCTTAGTCACACGACACACATAGAGCCGGTAATCCATTTTCGCCCAAACGTGAAGTAAGATATCTGAATCAAGTGCAGTGATAGTGGCTGTGATACGCTGTTCCAGCTCCGCTAGATCAACAGGATGGGGAGGGGCGAATACCTTGTCCTT
This sequence comes from Macrothele yani, assembly GCA_039090855.1. Classification (NCBI taxonomy): domain Eukaryota; kingdom Metazoa; phylum Arthropoda; class Arachnida; order Araneae; family Macrothelidae; genus Macrothele; species Macrothele yani. The sequence continues at coordinate 128,841,033 of CM077009.1, read as the reverse complement.
TACGTACCCCCACAGGAAAAAGTCCCAAAGTGTTATGTCGGGACTTCTGGGTGCCCATTGGGGCAGTAGCATGTTGTAGTCCGCGGCTCGTCCAATCCATCGATGAGGAAGATGTTCATCAAGATAATCTCGCACGTCGCCTAACCAGTGCGGTGATGGACCATCCAATTAGAGAATAAAGTTGTCACTGTCTTCCTGCAACTGTGGCATCAACCAAAGACTTTAACATATCTAGAAAAGAGCCTCCCGTGACAGTTTTCTCGTGAAAAAAAGAAGGGGCCGAACACTTTCTTTTTGGATACAGCACAGAACGCATTTACCTTAAAGGAATCTCGCACGTGTTGCACTGTAAATCTGGGATTCTCAGTTCCCCAAAAGCGAATATTGTGCTTGTTTACCTGACCACTCACGTGAAATGTAGCTTCAGTGGTGAAAACTAAGTGATCTGCAAAATTGTCATTTTCAAAACGGTGCTGCATTTCGGCACAAAATTCAAGTGCTTTCTCCTGTCAAGGTCAGTGACATTTTGTAACATCTGCACTTTGGATGGAATCATTTTCAGCTTCTTTCTCAAAATTCTCCAGACAGTAGACTGTGGAATCTGCACTTCACGACTCTCCCTCCGTGTTGATTTTCCCGGGCTTCGTTGAATGGCGGTGCAAACACTATTGACGACTTCTTCCAATACACGCAGTCGTCCAGGACTTTTAAGTTTGCACAAACAGCCTGTAGTTTCAAATTTTTTGTGCCAATCATAGATAGATTTTCTGGTTGGAGGTTCTTTTCTGAATCGTTATCGGAAATACTGTTGCACAACAGTTAGATTCCATTTTGCTCAATTCAAGAACACAAAATTCCTTCTCCACTGCACACGCTGCCATTTTGACTGACTAGTCACGTGACATGCACGCTACTACCTACGTCACTTCCCTCAGTAGCAGGACACAAACTTTAGGAGTACATCTGCCTAACTGTTTGCAGTTGTGGTCAGTGTCTTCAACTGTTGCTGGTTTACAGCATCTGGAAACTGTATACTTCTTTATGAATCAGGGTGTATTTGTGTTCTCCCTAGTGCTGTTTTACTGGGCTGTCGAGCTAATTTTCTCTGCCGCCCAGCTAAATTCCTTTTGAAGAACATTCTCACAATGCACATGATAGTAAGAGTGGAAAACTTATTCCCACATAATCATAAATATTGATGAAAACTGGTTGAAATTTGTGTCGAATTAGTTTAATAAGTATAATAATGTTAAGAAAAACGTCTGTTTTTATTTCTCAATTGTGGAAGGGGTCATTAATACTATCCAGCTAAAATTTATTGCCATCCAGCTGTAAAAAAAGATCTAGGGAGAACACTATATTTTGTTATTTATAGAATGAAATGAGTAATGAACTGTATTAGCAAAAAGAGAATGAATTACATGATGGATGTATATATTTAAAATGTTAGACACTGTGTAGACACACTGCAAATTAATTTATGCAAGTGTTTTCGCACATTCGCACATCCACCTGTGCATCATCAGCGCTGTGGTTAAATGTTGGTTTCAGTTTTGTTAAACCTTTATCAGATGGTGAGCAGTTCAGTGGCACACACAGAATTTCCTCAAGGGGTAGGTCACCACTAAATCCACGGGAAAAACAAAATATCATGTTATATATATATATATATATATATATACACTCTATTAAGAAGAGACTGAAGCAAAAAAAAATTTTTGACTCATACCAAGTACAACATAGAAAAAGTTACATATTGACCGGTGTGAGTAAAAAGAGAAAAAAGAACAACTGAATGCAGAAAGTGTCTAGAATACTGAGCCTTGGCTTTATCAAGGACCAGCAAAAACTCTGCATTTTCTCACTTCCACAAAGACCTATTTGGAAATGGGTTTCTGCAAAGTCATGGATGCAAGTAATAAGCCCGCCAAAAAATTTATATATATATATGTCATGACCTCCGCAGAGTTGTATGACCAAGCTTTAGTTAACAATTTAGCTTGTATCCATAACCTTCCTGGCCTGACCCATGCTCTTCATCTGTTACTATTAAACAGAAAGAAGATGATTATAGAAACTCAAGTTGTAAGAGTGACATAATGAACCAGAAATAAAGTTCAGTAATAACCAATTGCCAAGTTCGCCTGAGAGAGAATTTAAACCTGAATAGCAATACAAAAGTATTTCAAGTTCTTAACATTGCAATAAAAAATGAAATATTATTTTTTTTTCTAAAGCACAGATTCTTGAAAGAAAACTGGATTATAAAAACCCGCTACTATACTACTTCTGACAACACAAAAACGAAAATAAAATAAAGACAATAATAAACTAAACAAATGCTTTGTGAAGGTTATGTGACATAAACAATTAGTTTTAATATGTACAAAGTATTTCAGAAGTGCTTTAAGTGCAAAATTAAGTAGTTATTAAGACCAATGAAACGGCCGAGATTGAGACTAACTGAATTGCTCGCTAAATCCATTTGGGGATGAAAATTCCCTATAAAAATTTGCATCTGTGGTAATATTCATAAATATTTATATTATATATTCATAACATTAGATGCACTTGAAAGATTTCATCAACCACAGTAGTGCAAATGAAAATAAAATAAGAACTTGATGAAAGCATAAGAGCCCTGCAGAGGCGATATTTTTAGGCCCGAGCTCGGCTCGGGGCCCACCTAGTTATGCCAGGTCCGGCTCGGCCCACTCCCACCCAGTTAATGTCATGCCCAGGATAGGTTTCATTTGCGTAACTGTCACTTACTTTAACATAGACAGTATGCATTTGTACTGTAACTTTTTGGAGTACCTCTAAACTCGTGTAAAAAGGGAGCATAAGGAAGTTAACTAATCCACCAGTAACGAGAAATATGGCAAATGCAATAAATAATATTCAGTGAACTTAAATAAGTTATCGTCATTTCATAACTGAACCCTTCGTAAGGTCAGATCACTGTTTACACGAGTCAAGTACCGTATTCTTTGACACTTTTGTCCAGAACATGTATAAACTGATGCTCAGTTACACGCACTAACATGGTTAATAGGTAATACAACAAATTCTCATACACAGAATATGATTTCATTCTTATATTAATTCAACATTTGTCGAAATCATTACGTGGTTTATGAAATTAACTATATGTCAACAAAATAGTTTCCATATTATTTACTGTTTCGCATGTTACTAGAAATTTGAGCACGGGGAAAAAACGTCAATATAATAAAAAAATTCTTTATTTCAACTTGCCACTCATATTCCTTTTTGATGTTTCTTATGATCGTTTAGAATTTCATTATATGAAGATTACAAATTTATATGAAAAAATGTTTATTATATGTACAGTCATATGCATCATAAGTTATCAAAGTCCTCCAATATATAGAGACAATGGGTATTAAATGAATAACATTATTCCAGTGTTTTAACTCGTGATTTTCGAATTTATACAATAGAAAAAACCTTCGAACCTCTTGACCATGATGCGCAAAATCAGCAATAAGTCATCTTGTTGTCGAAGATGGCACGATTTTGTTTCTTGTGGTATCAGCTTCCAAGTTGAAATTCGATCTTATAATTTCTTATTATAGAAGATGATTGCATGTTCTGTTTCCCGTGGCTTGATATCCCAAACTAGTTTCAATTCCTTCTTTTTGGAATCATCTTCAGTGGGTATTATTAGCTACTTCTCATACGTGTTGTATCTCGGCCACTTACATCGATTTTACTTGCGGCGTCCGACATTCCACGGCAGTTGTATGTACTCTTGCACGTGCTATTTTTGGTATTAATGCTCATTCTTAGTTGTGTTTTAATACAATTGGATGATATGAATTTCTGATTCTAACTTATTTGGTGTTGCCATTTGTTGGTTGAAAACAAATAATAATGTCTCTTAATATATTTTTTAGTGTTATTTTCTTTTTTGATAAAATATTTCCAAGCGTACAGTAGACTCATTGGATCATTATTATTACAATTTATTTCTTTAGTTTTTTCAATCATTACTGCTTCTGAGGTTAATATTTGATTTTTTGTTTTATGTGAGGATATTAATTTTGCTTCATACCAATCTGGATAAGCTTCATTTTCAATACAATGATTTATTAATGTTTTGTTTTCCTTTTTGTTCCAATTGGATATACGTTCTTTTAATCTGGTCTTAAATCTTCTTTTTGTACTTCCTATGTATACTTTATTTCTTTCTATTTCTGTATAATATTTTGTTGGTATAGAATATACTCCGGCTTTATCAAGCATTGATCTTCTTTCATTTCCTGTAGTTAATATAGTTTCGTTATCTATAACTGTTTCTGCTAATATTGTTTCTTTAACGCATTCCTTCTTTAGGATATTTGTTATTGGAGGAATGTAGGGAATTTTACCTGCAAATTTTATTTCATTTTTTTGTTTATTTTTACTTTCATTTATAGATTTCTTTGTATTTTCAAGTATATCATCTATGATCTTTTTCTTGTATCCAAATTTCATAGCGGGTTCTTTTTATCCAGTTAATCTCTATCATTTCTTTGTTGTTATTACAGGAATGGGTTAGTGCTCTTCTTATGTAGAATTGAAGTGCTGCTCTTTTGTATTTCCATGGATGATTTGAATCAATCGGAATTATCGTTGGAGTAAAAGTTGGTTTTCGATAAACTTCGTATTCATTCATGAATATGAATATTCATTCATTCACCAATAAGTTAGAATCAGAAATAAAAAAAAATAAAATTGTTATGGAATCTTAAGTACTATAAAAAATAAAACAGCATCCACTGTGTTGGGATGTAGGCAACTTCGTCTTTCCTCAGTAACCTAACCAGCAGCACTAAAATTTCTTTTGCTGATTGCGCTTGTTACTGGAATGCACAGTACATGTTTTGCTAACCTTAGAGAGTCAAGGAAAACGTTTGTCATTTTCTCTTTAAAATGATAAAATGTCTGACTGCAAATCGGTGTGCAAAAAATCAATGTATCTCCTGACCTCATGTGGTTGCTCTTGGGCGGTGTCTTCGTCATCCTCTCAGTCACTAAAATTTGAAATATGAAAGCACTTGATCGGCCGCTCTTCTTCGGTATTTGGGTACTCTACATCGTTTTTAAGTTCATGTAGTAATATACTTCTCACTTGGCTAATTACTTCATCCTTTTTGGATGAAGACAGCATCTTTAACTGGGGGAAAGGTGGCCATAAGAATGTAGCAATATGGTGCAATTTTTCAGTTTTAAACTTCTCCTCGACATACTTTTTTGTTCTTCCGGTGACTTTTTCCATGCCTAAGAAACTGTTCTCAAAAACAGATAAATGTGTAAGTAGTTTTTTCCGCCACAAAATTACGGCCGGGAGAGTGTCTGAAAAAGTAAAGGGTACCTAGAGTCCTGTAGTTTTAACTTTAAAGAAATGTTTGTGACAAAGTACATAATGCAAGGTTATATTGGTCGGCCAGTCAGTATTAACATCGTGCATGAGCATGAATATACATTTTATCGCAAAAACGAATTTGGTAAAATATATTTAAATGGTTAATGTTTAATAATTATAAGACTTCATAATCACCCATTTTACTTTCACGTATTTCTGAAGTGCTTGGGCTTTGTAAAATGTCTGCTTGTAAACCTTGAACACTTGATGTGTTAAACAAATCATCATTATTTTAATCAGAAATGGTATTTGAGCTTAATTGACTCTACAGCAAAAAGAACTGGACAAGTTTTGGAAGTTTTCTTGTGCAGTATCGTGCAAAACATGTCTAAACTGTTCAGATATTATTTGCATGCCCCAAAGTAGACAGTTACAATCGACAGATAATTACTCACGGCAGCTATTTTAGGGTTTTAATTCGACCTTGAGTTTCCCTTTAGGCCATGCGTCAAGTACATAGTTGAGACAGTGCCTAAAATTGCATCACTTTGTGTTACTTTTGCAATGTCATTATTTGTGATTGGTAGATCATCTGCATAGGAGACTTTGTATATGTCAACTTTTCCAGAGGAACAATTTATCGGGATATTCTAAACAGAGAATCAGCATTTATTTTGTCAGAGCCTTTGATGAACTCAATTGAAAGAAGCCTGTCAGAGCCTTTTTTTATACTCAACTGAAAAGATAACAATATAGTCCAATGTGTTGTAGTCTGGCAGCTGCAGGGAACAGTAGTGCTCTATCAGATTTATCACACTTTCACTGGAATCGTGTACTTTGTACCTGTATTTACAATTTTCCTTACATCATGAACTGATAATATATTATCATTTTCCCTAAGAAAACTACTTTTCCAAATTTCAACAAGAACTAGTTAGTTTCAGCTTTTGCAATTCTAGATCTGCATACAGGTGCTATGTGCGCGAACTTTGAACACTAATAACATTTAGCATTCTTATATTTGCAATTATTTGCATTATGAAGGACCACATCTATAATATTATTTCATAATTCCACGACTTTTTTCATAGGCATTCTTACTGCTAACACACCAATTCAAAAAAAAAGCAAACTGAATTCTTTAAGTATTTTTCACTTTAGTTTAAATTCAGTTCTGTTATTGAAGGTGTGAGATTTGCATGTGTCTACAAAGCAGTAAAACTTGTTCAAAACTGAAATATTTTTTTAACTCAATTTTTTTAATAAAAATACTGCACTATAATAAAGGGAAGGTTTCTGATGCTAGCTAACACCTATGTGAATACGCAACTGATGTGCACCTTATAAAATGTAGAATTCAAAATAAAGTTGAATAAGATGCAAACCAAGTAGTGATTCATGCTGAAGATGACTCAAAGATAAAAAGACAAACCCCGATGGCACGATTACTTAATGCACTTAAAGATGATATATATATCATCATTGTCAACCATTATCAATCCTTTGCTGGACAAAGGTCTCCAAGCCTCTCCCACAACGGTCTGTCTTGTGCCAGTCTCCATGTTACTACCGCATACTTTCGAATTTCTTCTATCCATCTCCCATGTGGTCTTCTTCTGGGTCTTTTCCTGTCCCTTGGAATCCAATCAAAAATTTCGGCTGTCCATCGATGGTCTGTCCTTCTGGCAGTATGTCCAGCCCAATGCCATTTCAGGGATTTAACTCTTATCATGATGTCTTCCACTCTTGTCATTTTTCGGATCCACGAGTTCCTCTTCTTATCTCTCCTGGTTACACCAAGCATGCACCTTTCGATGCTTCTTTGAGTTGTCTGCAGCCTTTGTATGTCTCTTTTAGTTAAGGTCCACGTCTCTGCACCATACGTAAGCACTGGAAGGATGCATTGATCAAACATTTCTTTTAAGACATAATGGCATACTGCTCTTGAAAATTATGCTGTTTCTTCCAAAATCTCTCCAGGCAAGTTTTATACGCCGATTAATTTCTTCATCAATGTGACCCTCACTTGATATCTGCTGTCCAAGATAAACGTACATATCTGTTATCTCCAGCTTTTCTCCATCAATCGATAAATCTTCATTTCTTGTAAAAGCATTGTACATCACTTTTGTCTTCTGAAAGTTCATTTTTAATCCCACTTCTTTACTCTTGTCAGTAAGTTCCTGGATCATACTCTGCAGCTCTGATGGGGTAGTTGCAAAAATGACTGTCATCAGCAAAACGAAGGTGAGTTAGATAATCTCCATTAATCTTTATCTTTTTGTTTTCCCAGTTCAGTGATTGAAAGACATTTTCCAATGTGGCATTAAAGAGCTTGGGATATATATATATATATATAGCCTACAAAGCAGAGACTGAAACAAAAAAGTTTTTTTTAACTACAACAAAAAATTAGAACTCAAAACCCAACAGGCAAGAGAATAAAAATAATAATAAAAAACAAAACCTGAATGCAGAAAGTGTCGAGAATGCCGAGCCTTGGCTTTATCAAGGACCAGCAAAACTCTGCATTTTCTCACTTCCATGAAGACCTAGTTGAAAATGGGTTTCTGCAAAGTCATAGATGCAAGTATAAGTCCCCAAAAAACTTTTTTTTTTATTATACATAACCGCCCTCAAAAATGCAGAAAATAAGTAATTAAGCAAAAGTTTTAGCATACATCTATCACTTTCATGGCCCAACCCATGCTTCATAATCTCCCACAAAAAAACAGAAAAATGTTGTCAAAAATCTCACCAAAAAAAAAGTGAGAAGGCTTGAGCAACTTACAGAAAACTACAGTTTTAACATGTGGTAAAGCAACCTTACTGCCCAAGTAAAGTTCCTAACGCAGGGATCGCATTCCTCCTAAAATTCCTAAAATTCCTAATATTTTGTGACCCTCCTTAAATTCCTAAAATTATACCTAAAATTTGCTATTCTTCCTAAAATTTTCGTAAGCTTATTTATTAAAAATACAACCGTTATTAACGCCAATAAATTTACGATTACAGTAAGGTAAAAAGACCTGTTATTGTAGAAACACAGCCTATATGCTGTGCTGCTGAAGGGAGGGAAAATGACGCCATCAAGATGCACTTGCTTCGGGGCGGGCGCTCCACTTTTGTGCCTTCGAGCAGTTTTCGAGAGTAACAAGAGATCTAAGGGAAAAGGGAAGGGGTCATTTTCACCCCTGGTTTGCACTTTGCAGATTAATTCCGTGGCACGCAGAAGATCGTACTTTATTTTTGGACATGCCTCGTGGAACCTCCTCTTTCTGCTGATGTTTTGTTATTGTAAACCGCAGGTGGGTGGAAGCAAAGAGGAAACATGTGGTCTCCTTCCGTAACCTCCGGTAATGACGATGGGATGGTAGCTGAGTGTTATCGTGGCAGGCAGTAGAGCACGTGATCATTAACCTTCGGTCGTGCGTCGGCGACAGCGACCTTCGATGCGCAATGTATCTCGGCTCCGACTTGCTTTGACTGAACTTGCGTGAGATGCGTATGAGAGTTTCTGGTTTTGCGTCGTTTATGGTGTTCTCTGTGCTGTGTGCAGGTTCAGTTCTCTAGTGGTGACTACCTTTTTTTTTTTTTTTTTCTCTATCTTCTGACATCCTCGCAGCCAAACTTCGGGAAGTTGTCTGGTTTTGCAATATTGGAACGTGTTTTTGTACTTCCCTTTCATTTTCTGGTTAGTTATACAAGGGTTTAAGATGCCTAAATCCAAAACGAAATTTCAAGATGCGTGGCTCGCCAAAGAATTGGACGGAGTAAAGTTGAAAGAATGGTGTTCTGCAACTGAAACAATATTTTCTGCTAAGTGTATATTGTGTTCAGAAATTTTCAATATTTCTAATAGTGGCTTTTCACAAGTAAAAGCGCATCATAAAGGGAAAAAACATTTGCAGAAATTTCAAAGTAAATTTCAAAATAAGTCCATCCTGTGAAAGCCTTTGGAGGACGGGTTCTTCAGCCCAAAACAAATATTAGTTACTGAGTCATGATTTACAGTTGGCTAAAGCCGAAGCATTATGGGCCATGAAAGTTGCTAAGGATAATATGGCTTTTGTTTCATGCACTGAAACAGTTGAACTTTTCAAAGAAATGTTTCCTGATTCTGCTATTGCAGCCAAAATGCAACTTAAAGAAAAAAGTTGCTTATGTGATATCACATGGATTGTCAAAATATTTTGAAAAGGATTTGAAAAAAGACATTGCATCTAGTAGCCCAGGAAAGGTTACTATAGCATTTGATGAAACTACAAATACACAAGTGAAACGGCAGTTGGATGTGTATCTCAGGTACTGGTCTTCAGAAATAAATTCAGTTTCTTGCCGATACCTAACAAGCGTTTTTCTGAGTCATGCAACAGCAGATATTTTGCTAAAAGAAATTCTTGATGTGTTATCATCCTTTAATATTTCGTTGAACAGAATTATTTGTGTATCCATGGACAGCCCAAATGTAAATAAGTGCTTTTTACGCAAATTCAATGAAGTTGTAAAACAAGAAACAGGCCAGAAATCTTTGGAACTAGGTTTTTGCAACCTGCATGTTGTTAGTAATGCATTTAAAATTTTTTTGACAAGCTTAAATATAGATTTTGACAAATTTGCTACTGATATGCATTACTTTTTAAAGAGTAGTGCTGCAAGACGAGAGGATTATAAATCTGTCGAGGATATAACATTGGTCACAGCCAAATTTCTTTTGCGTCATGTCAGCAACAGATGGTTAACCGTTGGTTCTGTAGCCCAGAGGCTAAATATTAATGGCTAAATATTACAGAATATTTTTTAAACTTCTTGAAATCTCAAAAAATATTTGAAAAACAACTACGCAATTCGGCAAGGTATAAAAGAATTCACTGTTTCCTGAAAAATGAGCTAACTCCTTGCTATTTAGCATTAATTTCATTTTCACACCAAAATTTTGAAAAGTTTTCATTATGTTATCAGAGTGAAGAACCAAAAATACACCAGTTATATTCTGATTTAAATACTTTAATGAGAAATGTTATGGCTCAGTTTATCCAAGATGATGTTATTGCAGGGAAATTTGGAGAAGACCTAAAGAATGTAGATTTTGAAAACAAAAATTCATGGAAAAAACTAGGGGAGTTAGAAGTTGGTATGAAGACAAAAAATCTCCTCAGGAATGTTCAGGAGACCAGGCAGAAATTATTTCTCTTAGATGTAAGATCATCACTAATTGCAACCACAAAATATTTAAAGTCAAATTTGCCATTCTGCAATCAAAAGCTAAGAGACATAGAAGTTTTAAAGGTAAAAGAACCAAAGAAAGAGTCAACTCAACTTTCAGTCACTGAAGGACTTTCAGAAATAACCAGAATTTCAAGTGTTTTGCATCTTTCTGAGGAACAAATTGATAGAGTAAGAGAAGAGTGGAAACTTTTAAATTGCGATAAGCCAACTCTAGATGAACTAGTGAAATTTTCAGAGGAAGGGCATATTCCAGTGCGGATTGATCATTACTGGCGTAATATATTTAGTATTAAAGACTCTAGCGGAAAAGAAAAATACTCAAATCTTGCTAAACTCATCAAGTCAATTTTAGTTTTACCTCATGGTAATGCTGATGCAGAAAGGGGATTTTCGGTTAACACTGCTCTGTTAAGGAAGGACAAGGCTAACTTAAAAGACTCAACTATAACATCATTAAGAATAGTTAAAGGGGCCATTAAACACTATGGATGTGTAAGTAAAGTTCCCATAACAAGAAATTTGTTAAATAGTGTTCGTGATTCACATAAATTTTATAAAGAGTATGTTGATAAGCTGAAGGAAGAAGAATCACAAAAGGTAAAAGAAAGGAAGCAGAAAGAGAGGGAAAATAAGGAAAAGCAGCTAGAGAAAAAAGAAAAGCTGAGTTTGATGACAAAATAAAAGAAAATGATGCAGAAATAAATAGGCTTAAAAAAGATAAAGAAGCCTCCCTAGCAGTAATTCAAGAGGGAACAGAAAGAATGAGAAAAGCTGTAGAAAAACAAAATACTGTTGAAATAGCAGTTGCCTCTAACTTGATCATACAAGGTTCAGCTGAAATAAAGAAAACTGAAAGTAAATTAGTTGTGGTGGAAGCAGAAAAAGATAGGCTTATCAGGAAAAGGTTAAAACAATAATATGAAAAAAGTAATTCAGTGAACAATTGTACATAGTTCTTGGTTTTCAACTACCTTTTTAGGATATTATAATTTAATGTGAAACCTGTAAACTTTACTGTGAAAATTGTGAATTGCTTCTGGTTCAACAGCATATTAATGTTTAAAGTGAAACTTGAATGTGGTAAATATACTTGAATATGATAATAACACGTGAAAAGATAAGAACTGAACATTAGAAGTAAATCATACTTAAACTTTAGACATTAGACGTTATGCAAAAAATTTGGGTGTGAACTTCGACCATATTTACTAATGGACTGCGCATTGGCAATAGCTGCATCAAAGCCGCCATGGCTCAAACATTGGGCACGTCATCATCAGACTCCAAATTTCGTGTAAAAATGCTGTTATGATTACTAATTTACGCTGCAGAACTTCATTGTTTTTGGTGTATTCTGTGAATGCGCCTCATATATAATGAAAACTCTTCAGGTAAGTTTACTTATGAGCTATATACATGCATGATCGGGTTGTTTACATTTCGTGATTTATAATGTGATGAACATTTGCGAAGAATTTGGAACATGCATTCCATTTTTTTCCTTAAGTTACTATATTTTTATATCAATAGCTGCAAGTTTCTGGTTAAGTAATTGAACTTTGTTGACTTAGGTATTTATTTCGTTTCTTACCCATGAAAAATCATAGAACTTCCTTTACTATATTGCTCAGAGCAACCATAAGCACAGCAGGTGTAACCCATCTTTTTGACTGATGTCATGTGATTTTATGTTGGAGCCAGAAATTTTGATGTCATGCGCAGTCTATCAGTATATATGGTTGAAGGGTGTGAAGCAAACTCTTTACAATGTATACAAAGTTGTTTTACTAGATGTATACAAATATACATCTAGTTTTTATTGAAATACACTCCTAAAATTTTTCTAAAAATTCCTAAAATTCCTAAAATTCTTACCTAAAATTTTCCAGAAGTATGCTATGATCCCTGCTAACGTGAACCAAAGAATATAAAAAAGCACTTAAAAAGTGTCATTCCCTGGGGAAAAAAGGCATTTCCAAGAATAAAAAATTATAACAGAGACCACGGTAGTAAATAGGAACGTTTTACATACAGTTCCCATGGAAAAACTGAATGCCAGAAGAACAAATAAAAGTGATATAATGCTTTGGAAAAGGTACTTAAAGTTAAAAATAAAAGTTGCAATATTTACAACGTATTCTAGGAATGCTTTAAGATTACAATAACAGAAAATTTGTTCCAACCAACTCCGAAAAACGACTATCACCACGAGGTCGAATGACCAGCTAACAGCTCTAATAAAGAGCATTAAAACGAGCTCTGGCCAAAATAAATGAAAGAAAATTCTTAAATAGTTGGAATACAAGTTGCACTAATGCCGAACAAGAAAAATAATAAATTTTAAGCATTTAACGAAAACGATTAGAACAAGAGAAAGAACCTGCACAAGAACAAATAAGAGCCCACTCACAATGCTGCTACCTTGTAACAGCAGCCGAGGAGGAGGGGAAAATCCCTATGACTGTCCCGCACAAAATTACGTTGCACACGAAATTCCTCCAAGCAAAATTACATTTGTCAAGTAAGAGAAGATATATATGTGTGTGTGTACTTTCGGAGTGAAGTTTCTCCATCCTTAGATGTAAATAACAATACAAATGTCACAATATATATATTAGGCTCATGTTGCATTATGGGTAAGAGATCTACAATTCCGCTGCACTGTTACAAATTGTAACACAAATTGTGGCTTGGGAAAATTCTCAAATAATGCACATGGTTTTGATCTTATCCACAAATTATTAACTGTCAATGCCATAAATACAAACTAATTTACTTTTTGAATAAAGCTCATGTTGAGAATTGGCTTCCTAGTTTCTTAATTCAATTACTAATCAAAAACAACTATTATGGGAATTTTACTAGGAAATTTTTTTATTTAAATCGCAAATTTAGTTATTAAAGTTCAAAGTAGCTGTAGGGGCGAACGTAAATACTCCACCTGCCTTATGTAATCCAAAGTCCTGCAAGGCTCTGTAATCAAAGCTCATTCACCGGAGCACAAACCCCACAGACAATAGGTCAAGGTTACTGTTACTTAGATAACCAATAATTTATAATTATTGGTCAAACAGGCACTCTGCTCTCTCAGCTTCGTTATATTAAGATCTGCTGATCAAGGGAGGGGGGGTGAATGAATAACGAAGAGACAGGTCTCGAAAGGAATCCACCAAAGTTTTCTGTAACGTAACTACATTTAATCTTTATTCAAAGAAATGCTGTCCGAGCCTAGGCTGTATATCGGAGACTTCGTGGCAAGACATCACTTGCACATTGTTTCACACGTGCGTTTTCGTTGTCTTGCAACTCTCCTTGCTAACGCTTTATTGTTCTTCCTAATAATACCTACCAGTCTGTCCGCTCTACAGCACAATCTCCACGCGCTTGTGAGAGCCTGTAACGGCCTGTGTCACAAGAACGCTAAATTTCAGTCCATCCAAGAGAACATACTAAGTTTTTCGCTTCCTACCGAGCAGCATACGCGTGCTCCTTCCCCCAGCTCTGACCCTCAGCTACTGAATATCGAGCTTTGCGCTCACATGCTAACCACTGAGGCGCGCTGAACTATATAACGAGAGGCAGACAACGAGCCTCCGCTGCCCCCCCCCCCATTCTTTTCTGACCCGCTTGCTCCGACCCGAGCCTTCGCTGCGGAGTCTGAAGGTCACCTAACTGCCCCTATCACAACCTCTACCTTTTCCAAGAACTAATCTCCAACAGAGAGCAAAGGCTACAGTATTGGGTTCATACATTCCTAACCAACTTGGCTACAATAAATATGTACATTTTCTCAAACGGTCGGACGCCATGTTGAAGTCTTGCAATACATCGGAAACCCATTAGCCTCAAGAGCTTTTAGTAATCTGGCAAATTTAACTTGCAGAAATGTTCCTTTTCTGGAAATAAAAAAAAAATAGAATTATTTTCCTGGAAACGGGAAAACACGTGCTCCTTCTTTCTTTTGTCGCTTGATTTCCAATTCCAGTCCTTGTATCGTAATCACATAAAATATGAAAATAATGATGTTGAATGTCCGACATTACATTAATAATGTATTTCACCCTTACAGTGGTTAAGTGATTTTTCCAGATATTTGGTAATTTACTTGGTCTATGGTCATTGCAGCATTGGTTACCATACATTGCGGTGTACATGCTTTCAGTCGCAAGTAGAGAGTATATAGAGGCAGGGGTTAGAAGAAGCCTAATATTAGTCCAATCTGGTTTTAGGTTACCACTGCTAACATTTCTTGCGAGTGCAGTGATGGTCAACTCGAATGTCACACTTGTGTTCTTGCCCTCTTAAGCCTAAGCTTCTTTTTGTTGAACCCACGTAATTGCTCGTGTGCTCTCCAGTTACAGGATTCGAGATAGGAATGTTATACACACCCCATTTCTGTAATGTTTCTCTTGTCTCCATCTTTCTTGATACGATAAAACAAATTCTCTGTTCGAGTTCCAAATTGCAAACCATGGCGTGAGCAAATTCTCAACAATATGTTGGTAATATCTGGGTGGTATTCCAATGTACCAACAATTTTTTTCTGAGGTTTCTGCTTGGCACTCAAAGTAGTAAATCTGGAATTCTGTATTTTACATAAGACAGTTAATCTAATAATTTGTTTGTAACTTCTTCAGCAGCTTTACAGTCGGAGAGAAATAGCAGACAGTAATGTCTGTGAAGTCGGTATAATTGTGGCTATGGATATGTAGGTTTCACCACATAGTTCAATGGCAGCTGTCTCGCATGCCTTCAAAAGTCTTCGAATCTCCTCGAATAATATCCAGTCATCACCATCTAAGGACTTAATAGGTGATGCAGAAATTCTAAAAACTATAAATATTTGATATTGGGTGTGTCCATAAGTTCTACCCATTTTTTGTAGGCTACAAATCCTAGGTACAAATAACATACCTAGGATTTCACAAAATTGCCATCATTCTGTATGATCTCTTGCTATCTGTCTATGAGTAGATGAATCCCATTCCAGGAAAACTCCTGTGTTTTGGAATAAAAAAAGTCGTGTAATGCCATTTTCACATAGTCTACATCATCTAAGATTTGGAGAGTGAAGGCGTTTTGTAACGATTGTAAAAGGTGGTAGTCTGTAGATGCCAGGTCAGGGGAATGTGCCTGGTGAGGTAACACTTCCCAACCAAAGTCCAGTAATCTTTGCTGAGTGATTAAAGCAGCATGAGGTCTGGCATTATCATGATGAAGGATCACACCTTTGTGATTGAAGAGTGCTGGCCGCTTCAATGTCAGTTGTTCTGGCAATCTGTCCAACTGTTGGCAGTAGAGGTCAGCACTTATTGTTCGGTTAGGTGCCAACACCTCCCACTGGATTATTTCCTGAACATCCCCCTAAACACTCAACAAAACCTTTTTGGGATGCAGTTCTCCTTTTGAGATCGATGGAGCAGGCTTTGCACTTTGGCACACAGTCCGTCGACTTTTCACATTACAGTACAGTACCCATTTCTCATCACTCATTAGAATTCGTCCCAAAAACAGTTGCTTTCTATGACCAGAAAGCAAAGAAACACAGCTACGGATTCTCTCCTCTCGTTGCTTTGCAGAAAGCTGGTGCAGAACCCAGTTGTCGAACTTGGTAATGAACCCAAACGCATGCATCCATCTTTCAACTGTTGTTCTGTGTACCGACAATGTTTTCGCTAATTCCTGAATGGTTGGATGTGGGTCATTTCTTATGGCTTCGTCCAAATCTTCATCAGAAACCACGGATGGACGTCCAGGACATGATTAATCTTTGCAGCTTCTGTTTTCATCGTGGAATTTCCGAAACCAACTGTGACGTGTTTATCACCAACTGCATCTCCCCATATATTTGACAGATGTTGCAGCGAACCATGTCTGCAGTACCGCTCTTACAGTAAACAATCTCTAATGTGCTTCTTATCGCGTGCCATGTTACACAGTCCGTGATTTCTGTTATGAATGACTTACTCGGACAAACCTAGTGCCTCTATACGCTCTACTACTCCATGCTTTATTCACTGAAAATTCGCCATCGTAGCATCGTCTGTGACGTAACTACTCTGATCCCAAATTTGCATGTATTACAAAAACTGGTCGAATTTTTGCACACACCCAATAGTTAAAAAACTTCATGCAGATTATTCATATAATAAGTAAAAGTAGTTGCCATCTTTGCACGATGAAGAAAAAGAATAAAAATTTCTTAAAATTATATTTATTAGATAAAGAACATAGTTAAAACTACATATCTTTCGGACACTAAATTAAAGTTCATCAGATGTTAAAGCCGATGTGACAGATACATTAAGTGCTATAAGTAGATGTATACATATTAACTGGAAGTGAAGTACTGTTCACAAGCCAATTGCCAGGTATCCAATCGGAGCTCACAATGCCGATAATACAGTCATATCTAAGGTCATGTGTCCATTTGAATGGTTTCATCAGAATCCTCTGGAGTCAGTTTAGTAATAATACATTTTCAAGGTGGTAGGATGATGAACCGAGGTAAAACATTGTTGCATGCTCTCTGTCCATACTTAAAAATAATGAGACCATGAACTGAAAACTTGGAAGGTAGAGTTTTCAAAATAGAAGTCTCGTTCTATATAGCATGAGATCCTTGATTAACTAGGCGCGACAGGGCTATTAAAGATGCTCCTATTTTTACATTATATTTGTCCTCCCCGAGTCTAGTTTGCAGTGTTCTATGGGTAGAGCCGATAAACATTTTAATAGGTTCACAGATTTAAAGGAGATACAGTAAACACCATGCTTGTAAGTTAAGTCTACCTTACCACAATCCTTTTTTATCAAAGAGAGAAGGCTCTTAGTTTTTACTCAAGTCAATATTGTACTTTTTTTTTTTGTGGCACACATTTTTTATTTTTTAAGAAGTTAATTCTTGGATCATAATTCCATAGATCCCACAATTTTTTGGGGGTGAATAATATCAGGTTGTAACATGGTGAAATGAGTTTTCCCTAGTTTCTTAAGAATGTGTCTGTTCAGGGTAACTGTTTTCAGGAAAAATATTAATTACTTTTTTTGATTTCATGTTTTCACAAGGGACAACTAGAAGAGTGGGTAAAAGCACATCTTATTAGGAATTGGATAGAAAATTTGTAGGACCAAGGGTGTGCAGAGGAATAAGGTATAATTGAATGAGAATTGGGTTTCCTGTAACCAGAAAACTGAATTGTGTTGGTAATTGGATTTTGAACTAACAAAAAATCTAAACATGGGAAGGAAAAAAAAAATCTGTCTCAATTTCAACTGTTAATTTGTGTAAAGGGAACTGACTAGAGAACAAAGTAGCAAAATTATCTAATTCTTCCCTGGAATGAGCCCGAAAAGTGAGAATATCATCCACATACCTTAGATACAGAGATGGAACCAAATGGGTTTCGTTAAGAACTGCGTTTTCCAATGTATGCATAATGATTTCTGCCAAGATGGGTGACAATGGAAACCCCATTGGGGTACCCCAGTTTAACTGTAAATAACATCAAACTTAAAGAAGGAATGATTATGAACCAGCTTAAGAGTACTAATTTCAGCAGGAGAGGCATAATCCATAACACTCAGTTTTGATTGATTCAATTATATTATGCACCACTCCAACAGGAACATTAGGAAACAGGGATACATCAAATGACTCTGAGATAAATGGTTGGTCTCTGTATCTGAAGTCTGTAATTCTGGCCAAGGCCTGTACAGATCCAGAAGTTGAGTAACTTGAATTGGCAATGAGTGGTTGAAGGTATTTTGCTAAATACTGCCTTTTCAAGTGGCCTTGTTGGGCTGGATCGAGCTGACACAAGAGGGTGAATAGGGTAGGTCTCTTTGTGTAATTTTATTTTCCTGAACAATTTGGGTACTTTGAGGTCCAGCAGTGGAAGTTGTGGATCTAACAATACAAGATGGTAGACCTGAGTGATTTTTGAGTCTGCTTAATGCAGCAATTGTTGCGGCTGTTGGATTACCTTGAATTATCTGGTGTGAAATGTTTTGAATGGAATCCTGCATTTTATTAATGTAATCATCCTTGTTTAAGGTAACATATTTCTGCTGAAAGACCTGGGAAGTCTTTCAGCAGAAATATTGGCCAAAGTATTGTCATCACAGAGGAATTTAAACTGTCTGCTTTAAGTCAAGTAATTAGTACATACTGACCTTTTTGCAAAACCACTAGTTCTTACAGCTCTAACTGAATCATAGTCTTCTCCTGTTCATGCTGGGGAAGGGATTGTACAATGTTCTCCATTTGTGGAACAACTTCGAAGTTATGTTTGAAGGCAGGATGAGCAAACTTTAAAACCCTGCTTAATGCTTGGCTTTGCATTTGTTAGTTGAATGTTACTTAGGTTTATCATTACCATGCCTGAAGCCAGAGTTAGAGTACTACAACTCATATCTGGAAACAAGGTCCCGATCCACTAAGTTTTGTAGTTTATGAACATGTCTGTTATATTTCTGCTCTTCTGAGTTAAGTGATGACAGAAATATTGCAAGGGATCTGTCAAATATTAGTGTGCAAAATATTTGCAGACTGTAAGAAGTAACATAGGAGTGTTGTTGCAAATAGTCCAGGAGCCCCGCTTTTTACGTATATCTGTGGATAGTCTTAGACTTCCTGCATTTCTTAAGACATTTCTTGGAACAAGGGGTACACTTTAAAGTAGTTTCGTATGATTTTAAGGTCCTGGCAGTTAAGTAAAAACGAACAAATGTCTCTCTTATATTGCCAACTTCTGTCGGTACTTACAAAATAAGCTGAAGATCTGTTCCATATAGTGAAGAATGAATGCAGGAAACATACATCAAAGTGAGCTGCTAAGAATATTTAAAAACTTCATGCAGATTAATCATATAAGTAGTTGCTGCCTTTGCACGATCATTTGAAGAAAGAAGATACAATTTTCTTCAAATTACATTTATTAGATAAAAAATCATAGTTAAAACGACATAAGATTTTTCAGACATTAAAGTAAAGTCCATCGTCAGATGTCAAAACCGATGTGACAGATACATTAAGTGCTGTAAGTAGAAGTGCATACTTACTGGAAGTGAAGTAGTGTTCCCAAGCCAATCGCCAGGTATCCAATGACAGGTCACAATGCCGATAATACAGTCATGTCTAAGGTAAAGTGTCCATTTGAATGGTTTCATTGGAATCCTCTGGAGTCAGTTTAGGAACAACAGATTTCCAAGGTAGTAAGATTAACTGAGGTAAAACATTATTGCTTTCCCTCTTTCCATACTAAAAAATAATGAGGCTCTTTGTGAACCGCAGTGAAAATTTCCAAGGTGTAGTGTTCAAAATGGAAGTCTCATTCCATTTAGGGTAAGATCCTTGATTTGCTAGGCGTGAAAGGCCTGTTGAAGATTCCCCTATTTTTGCATTATATTTGTGCTCCTCAAGTCTAAAAAGGTCTTATGTAATTTTGATTGTTTTTTATCTAATAAATGTAATTTGAAGAAATGTTTATCCTTTCTTCAAATGATTGTTGTGCAAAGACAACTACTTTTACTTATTATATAGATATTTCAGTTTGTTTTATTTCAAACATTTTTTTGCATTATGGCACATATAGGAACCCAGATTCTGTGATCACCTTTAAGTTTCAGTGGAAAAGATTTTATTTCCACTGATAGAATATAATCCTAGGTGTAAATGTGTATTGTTTTCAGTTGTGAAGCTAATGCATTGAAACTGGGTAGTCTAAATAAAAATCTCATCTGATGAAACTCAAAATTGAATGGAACAAAAAGTTTTCACCTTAAATTTTTTTGAAGATGAGATCCAGTCGGCGATTTTTCATGTTTGCAAAGTAGTCAATCACTTTTTTCTTGAAATTTTCATTTCTCATAAGTTCTTTTAACAATTTCTGTTTGCTTGATATATAACTAAGAGAGCTTAGTCTTTCATTTGCCATGAGATTTCTGAGCTAGGTCTTTATTCATTTTAACATACTCATACTTTCAGAAGAAGCGGTGGTAACAGGGAATGTTAAAACTAACTGAATTAGTTTAGTTTCTTGATAACTTACTTAGAGATTATTATTCATAATGAATTGCAACCGGTCTATGGGAGCAAGACGCTTATGTGGGTCACAATAAATTTTCTAGAACTCACTTTGTAATTGTTCCTGGTTGAAAAAAGGGTAAATGTGGAGAAGTGAATTAACTTTTTAAGTACAGGAAAAATTTCCCGATAGGTACTGAATAGTTGTGGCTCCGAAAGTTCCACAAACTGAATTTTCTCAAAAGCCCCGAACCTCACTTCTATCTGCATATTCCAAGTGTTTAGAATTTCATATGTCAGAATCTTTTAGCAAATGAAAAGTTGTCAGTTATTGTAAATCCATTATTTATCTGTCAGCATTTTTCAGTGCAGTCATTTATTGTACCTCCTGATCTCATATTCTTTGTGATTTTCGCAGTGGTTTTTATCTCTGTATTGCAGAGAGCTATGTCAGAAGTACTTTTACTTTGCAGCAGAGAAAACAAGTGATCACAATAGACAAAGATCTCATGAAACAGGCAAAGTAAATAGAGAAACTGAGTTTTCTGTAGAATATTCAGCAAACCAACCACAGCATTATATGACTGACCATCCCAATCTTCATCATTTTCTGTGTTATGTTCAAAAACATTTTTAAGGACCATGTAATGTGTGTTGTAGTATACACTGCTCTTGAATGGAAGTTCCAATGGGTTGTGGAAGCTTGTGGCAATCTGAATACTTTACTTACTAGAAGCTTTGTCCTTTTTGCTGATTTACTGAAGAAAGTGTGAAGTGCTGTTAAATCATGTGTGAACAGCCTCACTAGCTTAATTACTTTAGAACAATGCAACAGAACTAAATTCAGTCTGTGTGCATAACAAGTTAAAAATGTTGCTCGTGGACCAATTTGTTTTACAAAGTGTTTAACACCACCCTGGTTACCAGCCATAATAGAAGCACCGTCGTATGTCTGACACAAAATTTTCTCAACCACGTTCCATTCTTTTAAAACAGCAATTATTATTTTTGACGATCCTGCCACACTTTTGTTAGTGGAGACATCATAAAACCCAATAAATCCTTCTTTAATCGTGCTTTTGAAGCAATATCTCAAAAAAAAAAAAAAAAAAAATGCTCAACTGAGATCTGCACAAAAACATCTGAAGTTTTCATCAGTTTGAACTGATATAAATTCAGATGATCCAATTTCTTCTTTAATTTCCTGCTTAAGAACGTGTGTTATCTCCTGAATAAGTTCTTTTTGTATGTTACTGGATGTACCTTTAAAAGCAGAGGTCGAATTTAAGTGTTTACATAGAAAATGTTCCTGTTGCAATAGAAGCTTTCTTAACTCGTGATAGTTTCCTTTGTTATCAGAACTTTCATCCTCAAAGTGCCCATGGAATGCAAGTTCTTGTTTTAAAAGAAAGCACATAACTTCTATTAACCATTGAACAACAAGTCTATTTTGTATTGTACATGCCAACCATTAGTTGACATATTGTGTACTGTTTCTAATGTTATATGTCAAAGTGCGGGAAACTTTCGTCTTTG
The DNA here is from genome assembly GCA_039090855.1 of Macrothele yani. Lineage (NCBI taxonomy): Eukaryota > Metazoa > Arthropoda > Arachnida > Araneae > Macrothelidae > Macrothele > Macrothele yani. The sequence continues at coordinate 128,818,870 of CM077009.1, read as the reverse complement.
TTTAACATAGGGTTATTGTCATTGAATGCAATAGAATATTATAATACCAAAGTAAAAAACATTATATAAATGAAGACTTACTCACTTTTTGGTTTTATGGAGTATTTCGGAAAATTAAACATTATTCGACGAAATCTTGAATTTGTCGATAATCACTTCTTGTAGTCGTTTTGTAATTATATTAATCTTTCAATTTACTTCCGATATTGGAGGTTAATTATTTAACGTGCATTAATGCATTTGCATTTTTGAACTTCACTTTTAGTTGGTAAAGTTCGATGAACACTTACCGCACGTGGGGCTTGGCTTTCAATCCATATTTCCGTTACGTGGATGCGGCACGGGATTTTCATTTGGCCACGGGTCTGCTTCTTCTTTTTTTTTTTTTTTTTTCTCCGTTGGAATTTATTTTGTCTTATCACCAAATGAGTTTTTCCCTTGCTGCATCCTCATTTACTTCAATATTTATTCATACCCGAGTACTTTCGGTACTACTACTATACCGTCTTCGAGGGGACATTTTGCTCCAACTAGCACGGACCGTGTCAGCTGGGCATTTCGGTGGTTCTCGCGGGCTGCTTCTGTCATCTGCTATCGCTTCTTCTTGGGCGTTGTGGCGCCATCTCTTGTTGGTCAGTGATCTCCTTTTTCGAATTTTTTCTTTTTTTTGCTCAATTTTAATTAAATTTCTCCAGCTGTTTCTCAAATTATTAGGGTCATTGTGGTTGCAAACTTTTGTCCTATTTTTTTCAATCATTACCGACTCTGCTATTCTGAGGTGTTTTTCGGATTTACAGCTTTTAATGATTTTTATATTTTCGAATTTTGGATATTTTTGGTTATCCAGACAGTATTGAATCAGTGCTGTTTTTTCTTCTTTTTAAAAAACTGGCAGAAAAAAGAAGAAAAAACAGCACTGATTCAATACTGTCTGGATAACCAAAAATATCCAAAATTCGAAAATATAAAAATCATTAAAAGCTGTAAATCCGAAAAACACCTCAGAATAGCAGAGTCGGTAATGATTGAAAAAAATAGGACAAAAGTTTGCAACCACAATGACCCTAATAATTTGAGAAACAGCTGGAGAAATTTAATTAAAATTGAGCAAAAAAAAGAAAAAATTCGAAAAAGGAGATCACTGACCAACAAGAGATGGCGCCACAACGCCCAAGAAGAAGCGATAGCAGATGACAGAAGCAGCCCGCGAGAACCACCGAAATGCCCAGCTGACACGGTCCGTGCTAGTTGGAGCAAAATGTCCCCTCGAAGACGGTATAGTAGTAGTACCGAAAGTACTCGGGTATGAATAAATATTGAAGTAAATGAGGATGCAGCAAGGGAAAAACTCATTTGGTGATAAGACAAAATAAATTCCAACGGAGAAAAAAAAAAAAAAAAGAAGCAGACCCGTGGCCAAATGAAAAAATCCCGTGCCGCATCCACGTAACGGAAATATGGATTGAAAGCCAAGCCCCACGTGCGGTAAGTGTTCATCGAACTTTACCAACTAAAAGTGAAGTTCAAAAATGCAAATATATTAATCTTGTTAAGTTGCAAAATGTGGGCAACATTTCTTCGAATTGAAGTGAAATGATCTTGCAAAATATTCAATCTTGACAATATCCCATACGTCGTTTCTACTTGATAAGTTAAAACTGGTGGGTGAGTATTCTGTTGAGTCGTCATTGTAAAAAATAATATTTAAAATACTAAAATATTGAACGTTCAAACCTTTAAGTTGAAAGGAAGTCAATTAGGTAAGAAATGTTCTGTCTTGACGATAGTTTGAACTTCGTTTCCCGCTGCACAAATATTCCCAGACTAGTTTCAACTATCATTCTTGTAGTCTTCTTCCGTGGGCTAAACAACTTGTTTCTCATTGTACCTGTTGTTTATCGGCGAACTATCTCACAATCCACAGGATGGCTCGAAAGTTCCACGTCGACCGAACCTTTTGTGCATTCAGATATTTTAGTTTTATTGTGCATTCTACGCCATGTGTGTGCTAGTTCTTGATTGGAACGTCCATATTTGCTCCCTATATCAAATTATCTGGTGTCGCCATCTTCCGTACATCAATCGATTTAGTACTTGTCTTGGTCTTAAACTTTTTATTTTGACTTTTTTCTTGTTCTTTCTTTTTTTGCTCAATGAGATATCTCCATGCATATGGAAGGTCCATTGGGTCATTGTAATTACAATTTTTTTCTCTAGTTTTTTCAATTGTAACTGCCTCTGAAGTTAAAATTTGGGCCTTAGTTTTATGTGATGTTATTAATTTAGCTTCCTGCCAATCAGGGATTGCCCCCTTTTCAATACAATGTTGTATTAAAGATGTTTTCTTTTCTTTTTTATTCTAGTTAGATATGTGTTCTCCCAGTCTTTTTTTAAATTTTCTTTTGGTACTTCCTATGTACATTTTACTCATTTCATTAAATCTCTCTGTATCAGTAAGGTTTCTTGTTGGTATGCAGTATACTCCTGCTTTTTCTAGAATAGATCTTTTTTCATTGCCTGTTGTCAATATGGTTTCGTTATCTATGATGGTCTCCGCTAGTATCAAGTTTTCTTTTGTGCATTTCTTTAAAATATTCGCCAGTGGAGGTATGTAGGGGAATTTACTTACCTCCAAATTTTCTTTCTGTCGTCGGTTTAATGTTGGTGTTATTTATGGATTTTTTGTATTTTTAAGTATTTCATCAATTAACTTTTTTCTGTAACCAAATTTCTTTGCTGTTTCAGTTATCCACTTGATTTCTATAATCTCGTTTGTTCGATTGCCTGAGTGGGTTAAAGCTCTTCTTATATAAAATTGCAGTGCTGATTGTTTGTATTTCCATGGGTGGCTTGAATCTATCGGAATAATTGCCGGAATAAAAGTTGGTTTTTGATAGACCACATATTCAATCTTATTATTTCTCAATAAAGAAATGTCTAAAAAGTGTAGTTGTCTATTTCTTTTTCAATTGTGACCTGTATTGATGGATAGAAGCTATTGTATTCTTGTATGACTTTTAGGATGTAAGGTCAGGTGATGCGTAACATCACAGCCTCTCCTTGACAAATGTCAACCCCGCCTTCTCGTGGTGCATCCTGTTCCCACTAAAGGGGCTCTGACGACCGCCAATAGCGGTATAACTATACCATCGGGATCAGAGGAAATGCTATCCCACACTCACCAACCCGCTTGGCCAGCGTGGTGAGTTATGGCCAAACACCTCCAAAATGACTCTACAACTTAAATCTTGGCCCTCAGTCTCCGGCAGCTGGAATGTACCTGGCCAAGGCAGCGGCCAGTGCGACATGAAGGCAGAGGGTGCTAAGAATCCCCGGAGGACCGGACTAGGCTGCCATTTGATGCTGACCTTGGCTACCTACAATGGACGCTCCCTATCTTCTGATTCAAGGCTACTTGAATTGGAAGAGGAACTACAAAGGATCAAGTGGGACATCGTCGGGCTAAGTGAGGTAAGGAGAAAAGGAGAAGATCTCATTGAACTGAAAAGTGGACATCTCTTCTATTATCGTGGGACAGATACTGGCAGAACTAGTGGTGTTGGATTTATAATAAACAAGAAACTGAAGGATAAAGTGGTAGAAGTTGAAAGTTCCTCTGACAGAGCTGCACGACTCGTTATCCAACTATCGAGAAGATACCAGGCTCAGATTATTCAAACTTATGCACCCACCACAAGTCATCCTGAAGAAGAAATTGAAGAATTTTATGAGGAAATTCGTCATCTAAATAATAAAGGTAAGCAGCACTTGAAGATAATTATGGGAGATTTCAATGCAAAAATAGGGCAACGGCAACAGAATGAAACTTCAGTAGGTAAATTCGGTCACGGCAATAGAAACCAGCGTGGAAATACTCTCGTTGAGTTTGCAGAGACAGAAGGATTTTTCATCTTGAACTCCTTTTTCAAGAAAAAGCCACACAGGAAATGGACATGGAGACATCCCATTGGGACGACAAGTGAAATTGATTTTATTATGTGTAACAAAAAATTCGTCATCGAAGACTGCAGTGTGCTGAACAAGTTCAACACAGGTAGTGACCATAGATTGGTGAGATGTAAGATGCACCTCAACACTAAACTGGAACGTGGCAAGCTCATAAGACAAACAAAATGTATTGACATAACCAACCTTAAAAAACACCATAATACTTTCAAGTTGGAACTGAAGAACAGATTCTCTGCTTTAGAAGGCCTAACATCTGAAGAAGTGGATATTTCTGAAGTTAACAGAAAAGTAACCAAAGCTCTAATGGAAACAGCAACAAAATTAGCTGGGTCTAAGAACAAGTTGCATGTGAACAAATTATCAGGAAAAACCAAAATGTTGATGCAAAAAAGAAGAGAGATGAGGACAACTAAAGAAGATGTGACTTCCAAAGTGGAATATATGGAGCTATGCAAGACAACACGAAAAAGTATCACTGAAGACGTAAGGAAATTCAACTGTGAGCTAGTGAGGAAAGCAATTGAAAACAACCAAAGCCTGGAGATAGCAAAGGGACATCTCAGTAAGGGAAGAAAACAGATTATGGCTCTGAGAAAAGAAGATGGTTCTATAACAAGAAATAGAGGCGAAATTTTGACAAGAGTGAAAGATTTCTACTCCAAATTATATGAAAGGGATGATACACGTACTCCAGACATCATGAAAGGTACCAGAGTTCTTCCAGTCCTCCCAGCAGAAGTTGCTCATGCAATCAAGAACATGAAGTGGGGGAAAGCTCCAGGAGAAGATGGAATTACTATAGACATCATACAAGAAGCAAGTGGAGAAATTGAAACAGTACTCGCCCAAATTTTCACTCGATGCCTTAATGAAGGGAAGATTCCTGAGGATTGGAACAATGCTACAATGATCCTGCTACATAAAAAAGGTGACATTGAGGATCTCAGGAACTACAGACCTATCAGCCTCCTATCAGTGGTTTATAAAATCTTCACTAAAGTTCTTTCACACCGCTTGAAGGTAACACTGGGCATGGCTCAACCGAGAGAACAAGCTGGATTCAGGAGTGGCTACAGCACAATAGATCATATCCACGTACTGAGAGAACTAATTGAAAGAGCGAGGGAATATGAACTTCCATTGTGCATGGCTTTTATCGATTATGAAAAAGCCTTTGATTTGGTGAAACCATCAGCAGTTACCACGGCTCTGAAATCCTGCGGTATTGAAGATGCATACATTAATATTATTAATAACATCTATGAAAATGCAAGTGCAAAGATTCGGCTGTTTGAAAATGCAACACACATAAAAATTGGAAAGGGAGTGAGACAAGGTGACACCATATCTCCGAAGCTCTTTAATGCCACATTGGAAAATGTCTTTCAATCACTGAACTGGGAAAACAAAGGGATAAAGATTAATGGAGATTATCTAACCCACCTTCGTTTTGCTGATGACGTAGTCATTTTTGCAACTACCCCATCAGAGCTGCAGAGTATGATCCAGGAACTTGCTGACAAGAGTAAAGAAGTGGGATTAAAAATGAACTTTCAGAAGACAAAAGTGATGTTCAATGCTTTTACAAGAAATGAAGATTTATCGATTGATGGAGAAAAACTGGAGATAACAGATACGTATGTTTATCTTGGACAGCAGATATCAAGTGAGGGTCACATTGATGAAGAAATTAATCGGCGTACAAAACTTGCCTGGAGAGCTTTTGGAAGAAACAGCATAATTTTCAAGAGCAATATGCCATTATGTCTTAAAAGAAAAGTGTTTGATCAATGCATCCTTCCAGTGCTTACGTATGGTGCAGAGACGTGGACCTTAACTAAAAGAGACATACAAAGGCTGCAGACAACTCAAAGAGGCATGGAGAGGTGCATGCTTGGTATAACCAGGAGAGATAAGAAGAGGAACTCGTGGATCCGAAAAATGACGAGAGTGGAAGACATCATGATCAGAGTTAAATCCCTGAAATGGCAATGGGCTGGACATACTGCCAGAAGGACAGACCATAGATGGACAGCCGAAATTTTAGATTGGATTCCAAGGGACAGGAAAAGACCCAGAAAAAGACCACATGGGAGATGGGTGGATGAAATTCGTAAATATGCGGGAGTGACATGGAGGAGACTGGCACAAGACAGACCGTTGTGGAGGAAACTTGGGGAGACCTTCGTCCAGCAGTGGATTGATAATGGTTGACAATGATGATGATGATGATGACTTTTTCAAGGTCTTTTCAGATTGCTGCCAGAAGATGAGGATATCATCGACATATCTCAAATATATTAATGGTTTATTTTCATTGTGGTGTAAGCTATTTTCAATGTCTGGTAATATTATTTCGGCAAGATTACCAGAAATTAGAGATCCCATAGGTGCACCTTGTTTTTGTCTATAGATTTTTTTAATCATATGTGAAGTAAATATTGTCAGTAATAAGTTAACAGCTTGAATGATACTGATTCTTTCTGCGTCAGGGACTTCTTGATCTTTCAATCTCTGATCTAAAAGTTTAATTGATTCGTTAACAGGAGGATTTGGGTATTGAGATTTTACGTCCAAACTAATCATAATGAATTTGGTTGATTTAATTTTTTTTTTATCTTTTCAATAACTTCAATAGAATTGTTGATAGTAAATTCATGTTGATTATAATACTGCTTTTAAGTGTTTAAACAGTTCTTTCTCAAGGTTAATAGTTGGAGCTATAGTTTTATTCACAATTGGGCGCAAGGGCTCTTAGTCTTTACGCGTTTTGATTTTGCTGAAAATACCTGGTATAGATGCTCCAACAGGTGGAATAGCTTTATTTCTTATATTGTATGGTAAATTGCCGTGGTTTTTCTGTTCACCATCTTTCTTATAATGCTATCTGTTGGATCTCTAATATTAGTGTCTTCAACATTTAACTCCGCAATAGCTTTCTTCATTTTGTGATTATATTCCTCTGTCTAATATGACAATTTGTTTGGCCTTATCAGCACTTACACATTTAATTGTTGGGCTGTTTCTCAGTTTTATTAATTCAAGTCTTTCATATTTAATGGCAGGTGGTTGCATTTCTTTCTCATTGTTATTGATTGTCCTAACCATTTTAAATCTTGTTAGATTTTGTCTTTCTTTTGGAAATTTTTTTGATAACATCTTCAATGTAGAGAATTAAGACCTCAGTTTTTGGTATTTTTTGCTCATATGCATACTTAATACCTCTGAGTGCTTTGACCTTCAAAGACATGAACTCAGTTTTAGATTTATTGATGTACATTTGCTTGTCTTCTTGAGGTATTATTTTTTCTTTTTTTCTATTATTTTTATCCTTTATTAAATTCTCAATCTTATGAAAATGTTTTCTTCGATATATTAACTGTTGTCTATCTACAATAGCAAATATCCTTGTGAGTCCTTCTTCAATTCCTTCTTTATCACTTTGTAGCATACATTGATTATATAATTTGTAGTTCTTCTTACTTAGTTTATCAAGATCTTTCCTTTTTTCTTTAATAGAGGTCCTTAACCTTTTAATTTCACAAAATTTTAAGATGGCCCTGTCTTTATAGCTTATTGGTTTGATTCTAATTTGAAGGGATTTTGGCGTCACATTGTTGTTTTTACATGTTGTTAGGAAGTTCAGTTTCTCTGCATAATTGGATTCTATTTTTTTTTTAAATCTTGATAATCTGGACATTCATTTTTTTCTCAACAATTGGTTCAACCTGTGCAACTCAGTCACCCTACTATTACGATAGCAATGGCTATTTAAATCCCCAGTTTTAGTGTTTCATTCAAACAATTCTTCAAACTCATTTGAGTTTGAAGAATTGTAAAATATTTACCCAAATACTCCTGTTAACAAATCAATTAAACTTTTAGATCAGAGATTGAAAGTCCCTGACTCAGAATCAGTATCATTCAAGTTAAACTTATTACAGACAATAATTATTTCACATATGATAAAAAAATCTATAGATAAAAACAAGGTGCACCTATGGGATCTCCAATTTCTGGTTTTCTTGCTGAAATAATATTACAAGACATTGTAATAACTTAATTAGACCACTCAATTAAAATAAACCATTAATATATTTGAGATGAGTCTATATCATAATCTTCTGGCAGCAATCTGAAAAGGACCTTGAAAAATTCATACAAAAATACAATAGCTTCTATCCATCAATACAGGTTACAATTGAAAAAGAAATAGACAAAACTTTTTAGACATTTCTTTATGGAAAAACAACAATAAGATTGAATATGCGGTCTATCGAAAACCAACCTTTATTCCGGCAATTATTCTGATAGATTGAAGCCACCCATGGAAATACAAACGGTCAACACTGCAGTTTTATATAAGAAGAGCTTTAACCCACTCGGGCAATAGAACAAATGAGATTATAGAAATCAAGTGGATTACTGAAACAGCAAAGAAATTTGGATACAGAAAAAATTTAATTGACGCAACACTTAAAAATACAAAAATTCCATAACACCAACATTAAATAAAATGTATGACTACAAAGCTTCCGGTGTTAAGATAGAATAATAATAATTTTCGGTGTTAAGATAGAATAATAATAATGTTTCGCCCAATAAAATGTTTATTATACATCGACTATAGTTTCGCAAAGCTCACATATTATAATACAAATATCCTTCAAAATAGAAGCTTCTGAGCTCACACATTTCTCCCAGTGGTGTTGCCACTGTTGGAAACATTTAATTCCTTTTTTGGAATGTTCATGAGATGCTTAGTCGCATTTCTCCTAATGTCTTCTGCATCTTGAAATCTGTTTCCTTTGAGTGGCATCTTGAGTCTGGGAAATAGCCAAAAGCCACACATGCCCATGTCTGGGAAGTAGGGAGGCTGCTGAACCTGTGTAATGCTGTGTTTCACTAGGAAATTCTGGATGAGGTACAATGTGTGGGCTGGAGTATTATGATGGATCAACCAGTCGCCACTCTGCCAGAGTTCAGGTTTCTTGTGTCTAACAGCATCTCGTAGATGGCGGAGAACAGACATGATGGTCTGTCCTTGTGGGAATACTCATGATGTACTACACCTGGTAATTGAAGAAATCGGTTACCATGACCTTCACATGACTTCGTGATTGGTGTGCCTTCTTTGGCCGTGGAGAGACTATGTTTTCCATTGAGATGACTGTGCCTTTTCAGGGTCATAACTGTACACCCAGAACTCATCTCCAGTTATAATTTTTTTCATAAAATCAGAGCCAGCATTGACGTATTCCAGCATGTCACGTGCAACTTGCAGAAGATTTTCATTCTGATCATTAGTGAGGAGTTTTGGAACAAATTTTGCAGCGACATGTTGCATGCGAAGATCGTCAGCCAGAATTGTTTGTGCTGTACCAAATGAAATTCCTGCTTCGCTCTCAATCTCTCTAATTGTTACTGTACGGTCTTCCATCACTATTCAGCACACTTAATCAGTTTTTTTTTGGGGGGGGGATTTCTGCTGGTTTGAAGGCCTGCCAGAACGTTCGTCACTCTCGACTGGTGTTCGGCCATATTTGAAATAATGATACCGCTTTTTAATCTGCATAACACCCATAGCTTTACTACCAAAACCTCTCTTTATCTTTTTTTGTCTCTTATTGCGTGTCCGAAAGTTTCTGGTAAAACTTAATGCATCCTTTGATCAACATATTCCACCATTTTCACTCCAAACATGAATGCGATGAACACACAGTACGCATACTATTATCACAACTGCTTGACAGCAACTGAAGGGCAGAGCGGTCACGGAAAAGCTCGCACGCGTAGGGTCCAAGTTCAAATGACTAGTTAGTCCCATTTATGCCCTGCAAAGGTTTGCCGCAGTAAAAAATAAGGTCGGATACTTTTTTATCAGACATCACTCTTTCCACGTTCCAGAAACACATAGCAACTGAAAAAATTGTTTACAGCCACCGCCGTGGAAGTGAATCATGGAACTCTCGATATCGGCCTGTGTGTTTCTGGAACATGGAAAGAGCGATGTATTTATTTACTGACACCACATATTTGGAGGATTTTCACCTTTTGATCAGACCTCGTATGTTTGTCACTAAGTTTTTTTTTTTGCCAACCCAGAAAATGTGGCTTTTCCTTTAGCATCTCTTTTAATGTCTTTAGAACACTGAATGAAATGTTCATATAAAATGTAGTAGTCTTTCCACACTGATTGCAGACTAAAAGCAGCCCAACGAACATCTAAGATGTGCCCAATTTTGAGCAACTCTTGACCTGTGTATGCAGCACATGCATTTAGTTCTAGCTGATTTTTTGGTAAGCTACGATATAAATTTCTCAGTTTGTCCATGAAGATTTTAAAATTATTGACACCTGCTACTGGCTTAACAGTATCACCAACATTAAGTTCTAATTTATGGTTTAAACAATGCCAAACAACAATACCTGGAAACTTATTCAGCAATTGTTTACAAAGTCCAAATTTTTTTCAGAGCATAATTGAGGCCCCATCACAAGTTATGGCAACTATAAATTTTCCCGAAGTATATCTTCATCAGTTTTATAGCTCTTAAGTTTGCCTAGCAAAGAGTTTAATATGCCGTTTGCGTTGGTTTCTTTTTAACTCTTTTAAGCTTAAAAATATGTTTACTGGATTTTCCATGTCTGAAAACCAAATTCACAAATACAAAATGAGACATGCTTTATTACTGAGTGATGTCAATTCATCAAGAATCAAAGAAAATTTCAGTTTTCCATCCACAATTTTTGTTTTGCAAGGATTCTTGCAAACTTTTTAAAATGTGGTTTAACAATATTCATTGCTGAAACATTTCAGTGCAAAATCTTCCCCATATATAGTCGATTGAGAATTTGCACATTGATTTCCTTTTCAAATCCATAAAATGCTGTATTCTGCTTTGATATGCAGTTTGTAGCATTCATGTGTAGCTGACTTGCTAAAACATTACATAGATCAAAAGCTTTATCTACAGTGAGATATGGTTCACTCAAATAAAATTCAATGAGTTGTTACTTACAGCTAATCCTTTATTGCTGTCAATAGTCACTTGATCGTTTGCTCTTCAACAAGGTGAAATCTTAAAATCCACAATAACAATTAACTATGAAACACAACTCTGGGACTTGAGTTAATATCCACAATAATACTTGACTACGAAACACAGCACTGTCATTAATGTAGAATACATAGCATTCAAAAATACTTGAATGGCAATTAAGCTGTCTCGTTTCTAAAAGGAACATTCACCATCACAATCTCCCTCCCACAGCTACTGTGTAGCCATTATATATATATCTCTTCTTGTTCTTATCACATGCATACATCACTTATGTACGGACCTCATGGTGTTGCCAAACCTCTATTAATGTGAGAGAAAAGATATCACATTAAGTTTGGAAAGTGCAAAAGAGAACAAACTCAAATTTACATAGGAAAAGGAATGAAAAAATGAAATTTAAAATAGAATTTATGTCACAAGTTCTAAAAATCCTCTGTTACAGTCTGTTCTTCATTCTTCTTTTCTTAGAGATGATACTTGATACTGTTGTGACGATTTCATCCCCCCCCTCGATGATTTCTGCTGCTTGATGTATTTTTGTAGTCCGGTGTTCACAAATTTTCTTCCGTAAAAATTTCTGTTGTTCAGGCTTTGTTTCCCTGCTTGAGTTACATTGGCTCAGTTGTTTTCACTTGGTGCACATAATCCTTGTGCTCTAAATGCACCAAAGCCAGAAACTGTTTGGCAGGTGAGACACCTTAATTTTTTAATCTTTAAATACCAACCAGGGACATTTTTTTCTTGAAAAATACAAACCTCGTTGGTTTGACCAGCATGATGGCAAATTTTCTGAAAAGGTGTTTTCACCTGGATTCTCTTCAGCTGAAACTCGTGGATGGTTTGTCATCTGTAGTTATCTCTCGAAGTCGGAGTCACACTGGACGGTTCAATCAAAGCTGTTTTTTTATTGCTGGAACAACCAAAATAATTGTTACTTTTTCGCTTGTATTTTAATGTGAACCTATGTAAAAATTTAAGACCCACGTACAGTAGCGAAATCCAACGAAATGAGCAGGGCACGGTGTGGGACAAAAATAACCAACAGGCAACAGCAGTTGCAGTTAATCCTCATATACTTTCCCTCATTGCCAGAGACTGCTGCAGAAAACCTGTGTGTGACTAGGTATGTGGCACACCCAGGGATCGCATTCCTCCTAAAATTCCTAATATTTTGTGACCCTCCTTAAATTCCTAAAATTAGACCTAAAATTTGCTATTCATCCTAAAATTTTCGTAAGCTTATTTTTATTAAAAACACAACCGTTATTAACGCCAATAAATTTACCATTACGGTAAGGTAAAAAGACCTGTTATTGTAGAAACACAGCCTATATGCTGTGCTGCTGAAGGGAGGGAAAAATGACGCCATCGAGATGCACTTGCTTCAGGGCGGGCGTTCCATTTTTTTGCCTTCGAACAGTTTTCGAGAGTAACAAGAGATCTAAGGGAAAAGGGGAGGGGGTCATTTTCACCCCTGGTTTGCGCTTTGCAGACGAACTCCGTGGCACGCAGAAGATCGTACTTTATTTTTGTACATGCCTTGTGGAACCTCCTCTTTCTGCTGATGTTTTGTTATTGTAAACCGCAGGTGGGTGGAAGCAAAGAGGAAACATGTGGTCTCCTTCCGTAACCTCCGGTAATGACGATGTGATGGTAGCTGAGTATTATCTTGGCAGGCAGTAGAGCACGTGATCATTGACCTTCGATCATGCGTCGGCGACAGCGACCTTCGATGCGCAATATATCTCGGCTCCGACTCGCTTTGACTGAACTTGCGTGAGATGCGTATGATAGTTTCTGGTTTTACGTCTTTTATGGTGTTCTCTGTGCTGTGTGCAGGTTCAGTTCTCTAGTGGTGACCTGCTTTTTTTTTTTTTTTTTTTTCATATCTTCTGACATCCTCGCAGCCAAATTTCGGGAAGTTGTCTGGTTTTGCAATATTGGAACGTATTTTTGTACTTCCCTTTCATTTTCTGGTTAGTAATACAAGTGTTTAAGATGCCTAAATCCAAAACGAAATTTCAAGATGCGTGGCTCGCCAAAGAATTGGACGGAGTGAAGTTGAAAGAATGGTGTTCTGCAACTGAAACAATATTTTCTGCCAAGTGTATATTGTGTTCAGAAATTTTCAACATTTCTAATAGTGGCTTTTCACAAGTAAAAGCGCATCATAAAGGAAAAAAACATTTGCAGAAATTTCAAAGTAAATTTCAAAATAAGTCCATCCTGAAAGCCTTTGGAGGACGGGATCTTCAGCCCAAAACAAATATTAGTGAAGTACTGAGTCATGATTTACAGTTGGCTAAAGCCGAAGCATTATGGGCCATGAAAGTTGCTAAGGACAATATGTCTTTTGTTTCATGCACTGAAACAGTTGAACTTTTCAAAGAAATGTTTCCTGATTCTGCTATTGCAGCCAAAATGCAACTTAACGAAAAAAAGTTGCTTATGTGATATCACATGGATTGTCAAAATATTTTGAAGAGGATTTGAAAAAAGACATTGCATCTAGTAGCCCAGGAAAGGTTACTATAGCATTTGATGAAACTACAAATACACAAGTGAAACGGCAGTTGGATGTGTATCTCAGGTACTGGTCTTCAGAAATAAATTCAGTTTCTTGCCGATACCTAACAAGCGTTTTTCTGGGTCATGCAACAGCAGATATTTTGCTAAAAGAAATTCTTGATGTGTTATCATCCTTCAATATTTCGTTGAACAGAATTATTTGTGTATCCATGGACAGCCCAAATGTAAATAAGTGCTTTTTACGCAAATTCAATGAAGTTGTAAAACAAGAAACAGGCCAGAAATCTTTGGAACTAGGTTTTTGCAACCTGCATGTTGTTAGTAATGCATTTAAAATTTTTTTGACAAGCTTAAATATAGATTTTGACGAATTTGCTACTGATATGCATTACTTTTTAAAGAGTAGTGCTGCAAGACGAGAGGATTATAAATCTGTCGAGGATATAACATTGGTCACTGCCAAATTTCTTTTGCGTCATGTCAGCAACAGATGGTTAACCGTTGGTTCTGTAGCCCAGAGGCTCTTGGATCAATGGCTAAATATTACAGAATATTTTTTAAACTTCTTGCCATCTCAAAAAATATTTGAAAAACAACTGCGCAATTCGGCAAGGTATAAAAGAATTCACTGTTTCCTGAAAAATGAGCTTACTCCTTGCTATTTAGCATTAATTTCATTTTCACACCAAAATTTTGAAAAGTTTTCATTATGTTATCAGAGTGAAGAACCAAAAATACACCAGTTATATTCTGATTTAAATACTTTAATGAGGAATGTTATGGCTCAGTTTATCCAAGATGATGTTATAGCAGGGAAATTTGGAGAAGACCTAAAGAATGTAGATTTTGAAAACAAAAATTCATGGAAAAAACTAGGGGAGTTAGAAGTTGGTATGAAGACAAAAAATCTCCTCAGGAATGTTCAAGAGACCAGGCAGAAATTATTTCTCTTAGATGTAAGATCATCACTAATTGCAACCACAAAATATTTAAAGTCAAATTTGCCATTCTGCAATCAAAAGCTAAGAGACATAGAAGTTTTAAAGGTAAAAGAACCAAAGAAAGAGTCAACTCAACTTTCAGTCACTGAAGGACTTTCGGAAATAACCAGAATTTCAAGTGTTTTGCATCTTTCTGAGGAACAAATTGATAGAGTAAGAGAAGAGTGGAAACTTTTAAATTGCGATAAGCCAACTCTAGATGAACTAGTGAAATTTTCAGAGGAAGGGCATATTCCAGTGCGGATTGATCATTACTGGCGTAATATATTTAGTATTAAAGACTCTAGCGGAAAAGAAAAATACTCAAATCTTGCTAAACTCATAAAGTCAATTTTAGTTTTACCTCATGGTAATGCTGATGCAGAAAGGGGATTTTCGGTTAACACTGCTCTGTTAAGGAAGGACAAGGCTAACTTAAAAGACTCAACTATAACATCATTAAGAATAGTTAAAGGGGCCATTAAACACTATGGATGTGTAAGTAAAGTTCCCATAACAAGAAATTTGTTAAATAGTGTTTGTGATTCACATAAATTTTATAAAGAGTATGTTGATAAGCTGAAGGAAGAAGAATCAAAAAAGGTAAAAGAAAGGAAGCAGAAAGAGAGGGAAAATAAGGAAAAGCAGCTAGAGAAAAAAAGAAAAGCTGAGTTTGATGACAAAATAAAAGAAAATGATGCAGAAATAAATAGACTTAAAAACGATAAAGAAGCCTCCCTAGCAATAATTCAAGAGGGAACAGAAAGAATGAGAAAAGCTGTAGAAAAACAAAATACTGTTGAAATAGCAGTTGCCTCTAACTTGATCATACAAGGTTCAGCTGAAATAAAGAAAACTGAAAGTAAATTAGTTGTGGTAGAAGCAGAAAAAGATAGGCTAATCAGGAAAAGGTTAAAACAATAATATGAAAAAAGTAATTCAGTGAACAATTGTACATAGTTCTTGGTTTTCAATTACCTTTTTAGGATATTATAATTTAATGTGAAACCTGAAAACTTTACTGTGAAAATCGTGAATTGCTTCTGGTTCAACAGCATATTAATGTTCAAAGTGAAACTTGAATGTGGTAAATATACTTGAATATGATAATAACACGTGAAAAGATAAGAACTGAACATTAGAAGTAAATCATACTTAAACTTTAGACATTAGACGTTATGCAAAAAATTTGGGTGTTAACTTCGACCATATATACTAATGGACTGCACATTGGCAATAGCTGCATCAAAGCCGCCATGGCTCAAACATTGGGCACGTCATCATCAGACTCCAAATTTCGTGTAAAAATGCTGTTATGATTACTAATTTACGCTGCAGAACTTCAGTGTTTTCGGTGTATTATGTGAATGCGCCTCATATATAATGAAAACTCTTCAGGTAAGTTTACTTATGAGCTATATACATGCATGATCGGGTTGTTTACATTTTGTGATTTATAATGTGATGAACATTTGCGAAGAATTTGGAACATGCATTCCATTTTTTTTTCTTAAGTTACTATATTTTTATATCAATAGCTGCAAGTTTCTGGTTAAGTAATTGAACTTTATTGACTTAGGTATTTAATTCGTTTCTTACCCATGAAAAATCATAGAACTTTCTTTACTATATCGCTCAGAGCAACCATAAGCACAGCAGGTGTAACCCATCTTTTTGACTGTTGTCATGTGATTTTATGTTGGAGCCAGAAATTTTGATGTCATGCGCAGTCTATCAGTATATATGGTTGAAGGGTGTGAAGCAAACTCTTTACAATGTATACAAAGTTGTTTTACTAGATGTATACAAATATACATCTAGTTTTTATTGAAATACACTCCTAAAATTTTCCTAAAATTTTTCTAAAAATTCCTAAAATTCCTACCTAAAATTTTCCAGAAGTATGCTATGATCCCTGCACACCACATATGACGTCACAACAGAGGTCGGTGTGTTCACGAAGTAACAGCAAATGGTGAGTTATTGCTTGTGCGTTCCTAAACGTTATCAAAAGAGTAGGATTGATTTTGGCCCACGGTCTCCCTCCAGTTTTCAGGCATGTCAAAGGAACATCTGTTTCAAAGCTCTGGAGCTCTCCGGCTAATATTGAAGTATTCGCCAAAAATGAAGTACCGGAGTTGAGCTCCGGCACAAATTAAGTTCTGGCTAAATCCATAATCCATTTGACTATTCTACATTGCAAGCTTGTACTAAAGAGAAGTGAGATATTGTTCTTGAGATGTAACTTGTAAAGTGTAAGGGATTTCATTATTCCATTGTAGGATATGATTCTTCAAGTATCCATGTGCTAAATCCATAATCCATTTGACCATTCCACATTGCAAGCTTGCGCTAAAAAGGAGTGAGAGATTGTTCTTGAGATACAACTTTTAAAATCTAGAGATTTCATAACTTCATGGCAAGATATATTCTAACAGTATTGATGTTCTTTTTTGAAATCCATAATCCATTTGAATTCAAAGTCATAAGCTCGCACTGAAAAGGCATGCTTATGGAAAAAAAAAAAAAAAAAAGGTTGAGACAAAATTGAAAATCCCTTAGTTGATCTTCACTGTGATACCATACCATAAAGACACCAACATGTATGACAAAAAGAGTTAACTTGATTTGGTGGGATGACTTAAAAATATTCTTACTGTGAAGGTGAATCCACACACACATTGGGCCGTCAAAAGTTTGCATCTATGTTCTATTGTTGAATTTTGAGCGTTATTGTTGACATACTGTAATAAATTTAATGACATGTATTTGTCTTTTGTAATTCCTTTTGGATTTAGCAATTCCTTTTGAAGTTTAGCAAATTTCTTCTGGATTTAGTATTTTGCCAAACAAAAAGTACATATCTTCCCTCAGAATGAATTATTTTTGAAGTTAGGAAAATATATATTTTATAATCATATTTCTAGGAGGACCATGGGATAATATCATGCTGCCCAACAGACTTTTCATTGCTTTCAAAAGAAATATCCAATACACAATTTTTTTCAAATTAAAAGTCATGGTCTTCTTTCCATCAATAGTATAAATTTGAAATATTTTGTGGAGTCACAAAAATTATTTATTTTTTAAACTGTGGGAAGCTAACCAATCTGTTAGTTTAATTGACATCATTGTCTATACACAATTGCATAATCTGTGTGTGTGGTGTAAGCTATGAAAAAATATTCTTTTCTCGGGACCCTCCTAAAATGAAGGTCCTTGGTGCATATGCACTGAATGCCCAGCTGTATTTCAGTCCCTGCACATAGATGACCCTTTCTTATGGAAAAGATGAGACTTCACTGACATATTTAGGTTCTACTTTCCACCCTAATTTATAATTGTGTAGTGTTTATTACTGCAGGTAATATGGTACTTTTTTTTTTTTATGGTCAACCAAAAAAATTTTGGAAGATTTTCCATCAGCATTCTCATATTTGTAGATGGTTGAGAAACTTGCTTTCTATAAAGCTCCACATTTATAGACTGTCACAAACCTAAATCTGTATAAAATGCCCAATCTTGTGATGTTTCCCCATGCATTATTAATACATTGAAATTTAGAAAGGAAAAATTTATTTCTGCTGTACTGAGGGAAAAAAAGAACAAACAGTTCTGTGATAAATATTGTTGCAGCTGTTGACTTAATGGGTTACTGCTGAGCATAAATGAAGTGGTAATCTTTGACTTCATTAATCAGATGGCAAATAGAGGTGGTAAGACCCTGTTTTTCAGTTATCATTTGAATAAGATACTCTCTGCAATTTTATTAACATAGTACATTCATATTATGTATTCAATGAAAAGAAGTCATGCAAACAGTAACTGATGTATAGCACAAAGTAACAAGAACCAATTCCCTCTCATAACACGAAATTGAATATTGCTGCAGGAGCAATTATAGTAAAACATTATATATCCAGAACTAATCAGTTTATCCTATTTCTCCTTCCCTAATTTATAGAATCCTATGGAAAGGACACTGGTCTTCCAAGGGACCCGTACGAAAGCGAAAAGGTTATGTGCATAATTTGTTCGTTTCATATGGCAGCAGTCAAAAAGTATGTATCAGCAGTCCAAAAGTAACAACCATCCAAGCAAGAAGTCCAACTCCAAAAATATAATTGGCAGCATATTTCTTTATTGTTGATTATTATCAAAGACTCCTTTAAAAAAAATGGATTGCAGGGAATTCACCCAGAATAATCTTTTGGGATATTTGGTTACTTCTAGAAGTGAAAATTATAAACTTTGTCACCAGAAATTCTCGAAGAAGGGTGATTTTTCAAGATATATTGTCACACATACTGGTATAGAACCTCGTGAATCTGAAATGTATGAATGTGAAATGTGTTTGAAAAAATTCTCACAGAAGTCTTACTTTTACTTGTCAAAACATTTGCTCACTCATACAGGCAGAAACGAGAATGTGATACCTGCAACAAAAAATTTTCAAAGAAGGGTAACCTTCACAGCACATGCTCATACATACTGGCGAAAAAACCCATCAATGTAAAGTATGCGACAAGAAATTTTTAATGAAGAGCGTCTTTTCAAAACATTTGCTCACTCATACAGGTGAAAAGCCACATGAATGTGATGTCTGTTACAAGAGATTCTCTCAGAAGGGTTCCCTTGCAAGACATTACCTCACTCACACCCTTGGAAGACATTACCTTAGTCACACAGGTGAAAAGCAGCATGAGTGTAAAGTATGTAGCAAGAAATTCTCAGAAAAATCTCACCTCTTAAGACATTACCTCACTCATACTGGTAATAAGCAGCATGAGTGTGAAGTCTGCAGCAAGAAATTCTCACAGAAGTATAACCTTTCAATGCATTTGCTCACTCACACAGGGGGAAAAAACCCATGAATGTGAAATATGTCTACAGAAATTCTCACAGAAGTGTCTCTTTTCGGAGCATGTTCTCTTACATGCAGGTGAAAAGCAGCATGAGTGTGAAGTCTGCCACAAGAAATTCTCAAGGAAGCATGTCCTTTCAAGGCATGTTCTCACTCACACAGGTGAAAAGCAATATGAATGTAAATTCTGCAGCAAGAAATTCTCACAGAAGCATCACCTTTCAAAGCACATTCTCTTACATACAGCCCCATGAGTGTGAAGTCTGCCCCAAAAAATTCTTAAGGAAGCATGCTCTTTCAAAATATTACTTCACTCATGCAGGTGAAAAGCTGCACAAATGTGAAATCTGTAACAAGACATTTTCACAGAAGTATAGTCTTTCTGAGCATATGCTCACACATGTGGATGAAGCATGTAAAATCAACATGCAATAAATAATGGAAACAAACTTGTATATAGATAGATACAATACAAGATAGATCTGTTAGAGACCAGTGCTCCACATATGTGTTAGTAACAAATAACAAAAACACTTTCTGTAGCTTAGCTAAACCTTGTTCTACAAGAAAAGGACTCAGATCTTTCAAAATAATTTTTAGGCTCAAATTATCTGAAAGTGCAGCATTACGTATGAAATGCAGAGCTTGAAAAATATCAAGCCCCAGATGCCCAAGGCATATAAATTATTGGCCTAGGCAGGTAAATGAAAAATGTAGTTGGCTGGTCCAGGCAACTTAATTCAAAAATAAAGTTTGGAATATAGAATTCCCTTACTACAAGAAAAAGGACAGTATTCGCATGTCTTGTTTCATTTCACTGCTGATCTCCTGAAGTTGCATTATTATGGAGTGCCAAGGACAGAAGAATATCACTTCTTTAATTATATTATGCTCTAGGTCCAGAAAGTGGAGCCAAATGTAGTTTTGCTCCAAATGTTGTTTATACTCAATGATGGGACGCATGCCTCTGATGGAATTAGTCTCTGATGGTTAGTGACAAAGGACGAAAACTTGGACGAAAGGAACTTGGCAGAATCACTAAATTTCTCAAATACCAATTTCATGATCATACCAAGTTTAGCAGCAGCATCATCATTTTAAAACTTTAGATACATGCCTTTGTTCTTTAAACATTTTGAATACAGACCCTTAAAATGGAAATGCAAAACCTGTAAAAAAAAAAAGTTCATATCTGGAGCTTGGAGGAGAAAGGGCAAATGTCAAAATGAAGATTTTGGGAAAATGACAGTAAGTTTGAAAACCCTCCCAGGACAGCAAGGACGCATATTTTATCATGGAGTTATGTTACTCTGTAGCATTTAAAATATTTACCCTAACTGTCCTGGGAGGGTTTTCAAACTTACAATCAGGGGCGCCAACTTCACCAAATTATTGGGGGGGGGGGGGTCAGGTGTGAGAAAATCAGATGTGGGAGGGGCAAGTCTCTTCCATTGTCAGGAGGAAAATAAGAGGGGAGGAGGCAAAAATAAATTACAAGATTGGACACATTTTAAAATGCAATTGTAATTGCTCATCAGTAAATGAACAAGGAACCAGAAATATTCTTTAGCTGAATATCAATATTTTTAAAAATAAAATTTAGGCTGGATTTTATAAAAATATCCAGAGATTTTATTTCTAAATGTTTATAAAAAAAGAGGAATTAGCTGGGTTACTCAAATAACAATAAGTGTAAAAAAGAAATTAGAGAAATAACTGGAAAAGAGAAATTAGCAGGGTTACTCAAACAAAGAACAATAAGTGTAAAAAAGGAATCGGAGAAATAAGTGGAAAAAAGAAAGAGAAATTAGCAGGGTTACTCAAAGAACAATTAGTGTAAAAAATAGACAAAGGTGCTAGAAATTATACATTTCTGTATTTTTATTTGTTTTATTTTTTGATAATTGTTTTAAACATTTACCACATGTCACGAGAACATGTCAAACACTGTTAATATGGGGCAGGCTGGCAATCCAGTTTCTTACCAAATGAGCAGTGCTGAATATACATTTATGCAATTTACAAAGAGTGATACTCAGAAAAAAAAAGAAACACAAAAATTAGGCAGTCATGTTCCCAACCAATGAGCAAACATTTGGCACAAATTACTCTGACAAACAAGTGTGGTAGGCAGACTGGCACTTACCAGGTAACATACACATAAGAGACTGGCAAAATAAAAAAACACTGCAAGTTGAACAGAACAAAAGAAATGACAGTAATCAGGCTACAATAATGCCATTACGCATTGTAAAGTTTTGTGCATCAATTAAATTAATATATAGAGTGTGAAAATACATTCAATAAAGTCTACATTCACAAGATTAATGCACACATAGTAAGTTACATCAAAGCTATGTTGATGCTAGTCACTTTGTCGAACCAAAAGCTGGAAGCAGATTTACACAGGTTAAAGGTGAGACACATAAGTAGCAAAGAAAATCTATGAAAGTACTTGATAAAAAAGTCGTGCATACTACAAATGCAGTGCAGAGAAGCGGCTGTGCAAAATTGGCAGGCAGTAAAAAAAACAAACTTGACTTGGGTAGAGAATTTTGGAAGAGCTGCCAAGGTAACAACTAACCGGTCAAGAGGATTAGGAAAAAACCCTACGTAACTCGTAAGGATAGCAACTAGAAAAACCAACCCAAACCGGGGAACTGTAATAGTCAATGGAAACCCCAACTTAGACCAAGAGACTGACAGAACCGTTTTGAGAGGAGAGCCACTGGGTGAGTGAGGACCACATGACCTTAAACTCACTACAATCAGACTGATGCAAAACCAGTGCAAATTCCTTTGCAAGATGGGTAATCAAGGATTCACAAAGGAGACACTGCTGAGAAACCCCGGCCTCCCTCGCCGAGGGAAGCGAGGTATTGGAAGAAAGTGACAGCCAGAGTTGATACATTGCATATTTTGAAAGGAAAAAAAAAAATTTGAGCAGATGCTGGGGTCGTGGGAAGTAGCCCGTCCATAAGGAACAAGAAAATTGAAATTGTATTTATAATGCGTATGAGGACAGACATGCCAAACTAGAACATTCGGAAATTGAAAGAGAGGCTCGCGCATTTTGCAGGAGTTGCATACATGGAAAGTGATGCTGGGGACGTTGCAGAAGGGGCAATCCGGAGTCTGAAACAGACCCCACTGGGCAAGATGCTATGGAGATAGAAGGCAATCCAACGGAAACTGTCATTGGATCTCTGTTCAGCCGGGAGATCCAGCATCCTGTGGGGAGCGTTCCATACGATCTGGACCAGGCCAGGAGGAATGGGGAGAAATAGGAATCTGAGTAGAAGATCCTAAAAGCATGTGCTGATACAGAAAGGCAGATTGCAAATTGTGAACTAAAACCGGACCTGACGGAGTTTCTAAAGCGTAAGGTAACACAAGGGGAACGGAGTCTTGGTAGAAAAGTCCAGAACCAAATGCCATCGTAGGAAAAAGTCTGGAGAGAGTGGATTGCAAAATGGAAAGGATGTGCACATTCACTGGAGTAGGAGGGAATGGAGAAATTTTGGACAAGGGCAGCCACCAAAGGTCCAGCCCCACCAGTTGAGCTACCGTCAGGATTCCTGCAGCTATCCAAGTTCGTATGGCCAAATATTCAAAAGAACGTTGGCATACTACTGATAAATAAAATAATGGTTCCTCTAGGAGTTCTTGTAAGCAGTTGGGATTGAGACGAATCAAAGAAAGTTTTCTCCGGAATTGCAATCCCTCCTTCATGGTAGCTGGTAAACATTTTGGAATCAACGTGAGTTTAACCATTTTCAAGACAAGTTTGATCATGAGTTTTGCATTCCATGAGCAAGGATAGCATCCAATGTACATAGTGTTGGAGAGGAGGGAGAAGAGAGTGGTCTGAGCAGGAACTCAAGACGAGTGGCCTTGTATCACAAATGGACATCGGGTAGGTTAACCCCACCCTCACGACACTGGCAGAGTCGGAATCCGTGGCGCTACCCAATGATGACCAGTCTGGATGAAAGAAGAAATTTCGGAAACAACTGTGGTCCAAAAATAAAACCGGGACAGCTTGAGAATTCCAAAAGCAGAAAATGGTGGAAAATCGAGACAACCAGCACACATCCTCACACAGACAAGCAAGACCGTACACAGCACCATCTTGCAAGAGAATGAAGTAAAGTATCGAGAAGAGGAGTCCAGGATGAGTTAAGAAAAGAGAGCAGACTAATTGAAATGCCAAGGAAGTGAACGGTGTTGGACCAAGCTGCATCCCAGGGTCAATCAGTGCAGGAGCTCCACGTCCCACACCACAACCCCACACACTTGGAAGTTGGAAATATTCTAGTTGGATAATGCTTACCTAGCCATTCCATTTCTAGCAATGATTCACTTTTCTTGCACGTTTCAGGTCTCTGTTGAAGCTATTGTCCTATTGTCTGTTATATGTGCAGCTACCTTTTACATCCAATACACTGCTTACTTTGGGTAGATTCAGTAGATCTTCACTTTAGGATTCAACAACATCAATTCTTTACCGCTATTAATGCTCTAAATTTTTCGCCCACTCTTTGGGCATCATCAGGAGCGCGACGACTTTTCCACGAAGTTCGGGGTTTTGAAATAATGCATGCAAAAATTTAGTGGCCTTTTCCGATCGATTTCTAAGTCGGAATATGAACTGTTAATATGAATTGACACTTGGAAGTGTTCAGCGCTGCCCTGGATGCTCTCGCATAGTCAGCATAAAAGGAAGAAAGAAGGGTGAAAGTAGTGTCAGAACAAAGAAAACTGTAAGATCATCAGCATACACTGCAAGCACGAGTGCATGATGATGATTGATAGGGGTTAACAAAAGGGGAGAGGGAGTAAGGCGAGCATGGGGAAGAACAAGAAATGGTTCGAAAGCAAGCAAAAACAACTGACTGGAGATAGGGCATTCCTGCTGAATTCTGGCTGCAAAAGGGATGTCCATGGTCAGGAGCACTGTAGTACGAATGTGGACAAAAGAATCTCGGTATAAATTGAGTATCACAGAACAAAAGTGAAGAGGATACCCAAAGGATTGTAAGGTATGGTGGAGATAAGAGTGAGCGACTCGGTCAAACGCCTGATGTTGATCAAGCAAGAGCACCGCCTCTTAGTTTTATCATTTGTTCTTTTTCATACTGAATTTTATCTAAATGATATTTATTACTTTTTTCATTAAATTCTTTCAAAACTATTCTATACAATTCACTTCTAAATTCTTCACGGTCTTCTGTAGGTACACAACGTGTCATATCCTCAAGGTTAGGCATTAATTTTTTTGTCTTCGGTAAGCCACACGGAAATGCAAATTTCTTTCCCCCTGCAAAATGGCTCTCTGCAAGAAGCTCGAGGCCATATTGGATTTATTCCGATAAACTTCATATGTATTCATTCTCCCGTTGTTCATGTACATTTTGGCTATCCATCATCACATGCAACTTTTTGGCAATGACTGTTTTTTAACTTTTTCTTTCGTATTCCGCGATGTCAAATATTTCTCTCAAGGTTACATCTAAAATCTCATCTTTCCAGGAACCATAAAAATTTCTATACTCTTTATTATATTCAATAAATGTAAGCATGTCTTATTCAAATTAAAAATTAATTTTCTTTTATTAACATTTTCAGCTCTTAATCTCTTTTTTTGGCACTCTTGGATGATTATATTATCTTTTTTAGTGACTGGGTAATTCTTTATTTTCAAATATTTTGGTGTTAGTTCAAGGTCTCTGCATGTTACCAAAAATTCCTTTTGATTTTCTGACTTTAATAATTTAATTTTTGCTTTCTTATATGTCATAATGTCTCGCAACTCAAAGTTGCGAAATTGACTTCTATAGTGCATATTATCAGATTACTATCACGACTGAAAACCACTCGCCTCGAATTCGTCTGCTCAGAATTACGCGTGTAATTCTCTATCATATTATTTGCATCTTTAACGGTATTAAGTTCCAACAAAGTGCGCATATTTACGTGCAAGTCATTAATGACTCGTCAATCAGAGAAGCCAAACACTTACCTAAAAGCTCTTAGCTACTTTCCTGCTATGCACTTCATGCACGTCAATTAGAACATCCTGTTATGTAGCTGGCCTTCAAAGGTTGAAACTTTCAGCTTGTAGGGCGTTGTTTTATATGCATTCTTCCGGTCGTGAAACATCTCATTCTATTCACAGGACAAAAAACACTGACTTCTGTCTGCCGTCTGACATGCAACATAGCTCGTCATCACTAGGTGTATACTCACTATTACGTGAGTGTTGTCAACTTTCATTACGCCTATTTTTTTCCTTTTTATTCCTCATTCACTCCCCCCTATGCAGCTTGCCTTTAAAATTTGCAATTCAAAAAATGGTACTCACTTCGAAAACACGCATCCACGTACCCAATAAATACTCGCATACATCACTCCCTACAATTTACACACCCCATATGACCACTTTAAAGTACAATATATACAACACATTCATACACTCAATTAAAACCACTACCTACATAATTACACTATTTACATCCCACGGCAGTCAAACTGCTGTCAACTGTGATTAATGTAGTGCTTCATCTGCGTCATATATCGCAAAAACCCTACAGCAAACGCCACCCCATTCAGCCAGTCACACACAATCCCCAAGCGCTTTTAACAGATACCCTGTTGTCCTCAGGAGGTCGATGTGTCCTTCTGCTCTGCTAACCACAGCTCAGGATGTTCTAATTGACGTGCGTGAAGTGTATAGCAGGAAAGAGCTTTTAGGTAAGTGTTTGGCTTTTCTGATTGATGAGTCATTTATGACTTTAGTAGGACAAAACGTGAGCTCATGCAAAGTCCTAAGATCCAAGAGATCTTTTGATTACTATTGGAGCCTCATATTTTTTTAAATAATCTACATGATCCACACATTTAAGAACACCTTGTTGTTGCACATTTTCAGATTTAAAGTAACTTGTTTTTGTTTTTTTTTATTTTGTGACAAAAGTGATGAAAAAATGAGGATACATTTTCGTTAAAGAAAATATTTTTTCTTTTCAAAATGTACCCCATCCCCAAATTTGTGGACATTTTATTTATCTGTGCATTATGATAGAACCTTTTTAGCAGGGAAAAAAACTTATTCTGGGATCTCTGAAATCTTGTGGGAAATAAAATGCTACTAAAAGTAACTTATTTTATATGAAAATGGCTTTTGTTGCATGCGTGTCTAGTGTAATTTTTTCATAATGTTCCCCCACTTCACATGTGAAACTTGGCTTAAATATGTATTGCAAAAGAACTTTTTGGCAGGGAAAGAAATTTATTTGGAATCCTTGCAATTTGGGAGTAAGAAAAATTCCAAAGGACTTACTGTAATTTTTGGGCTATGCTCTGCCCCAGACAAAAATCTGTATTTTGGAAACAGATTTGTTGTAAAACATCACATCCCAAAATTTTGAAACATCTTAGCTGTTGATGTCATAATCTCTACAAATAACATAACACATTTGAATAACTATCTAAGCTACTTACATATTTTAAGTCATTTTGTCTGTTAAGTTGCTTTTGGAAATTTAATGAACTAATATAAAAATGAAATGGATGATGGCATTGAAAATCCTAAATGTTCTTTCTTTTATCTTATTTATTTGAGGTTAAATAGTTGTTCTTAAAGGGTGATAATGAATTTCAGCCTGTACATAGTTATCATGGCATGAAATACTAGTGTCTGCCTCGGTGGCGCAGTGGTCTAAGAGATTGCCTCTGATCATGCGTCCGAAAAGTGTCCGGATTAGAAGCCCTGTGAGGCATGGATATTGTGTTTGTCTTATGGCACTGGCTCTCTCCCTTCCATGGAACCAGTGACCCTAAATTAGGGATGGGCAACTGCTTATAGCCCATTGAGTTGCTCACGGCGGTCGTTAAACCTCCAATAAAAAAAACAAAAAAATACCGGTGTTATTTTTAGTTGAAAAAAATTATTTGCTCAAAAAGTATCTGAATAGTATCTGAAAGCCATTTCTTACAAAGGGATGTTCATGAAAATAGTATAAATAAAAGGACGAAGCAGCAACGTGCTGAAAATTGAAATTCATTTTGTTTTCAATTTTAAGTACTTTTTCTTTCTGTAAAAACAATGAATGTTACTTTTGGTAACAGTTAACCCTGTTTTGTGGAACAACACCGAATTCTTATAAGTGCTGCAGGTTATGAGTGACAGATTTAGCCAAGGCGATTATGTCGAAAAGCATTACCTTTATGTCAAAAACAGTCTCCACCTGCATTGAGGCATTTGTCCCACTGACTAACAAGCCTGGTTATTCCATGCTCATAGAGGTCCCTTGGTTGCTGCGTCAGAATTAGCGTAACTGCTTCCTGAACCTCAGCATCAAACTCAAATCTGTGACCCTTTAGCTTCGTCTTTAACTCGCCAAAAATGTAAAAGCCACAAGCGAAAGAACCAGACTGTAGGGGAGGGTCTTCAACAGTTGCTGTGCAACAAGATGATTGTCCTTGACAATAAGCTATGATGTTTGTTCTTGATTGCCTGTGCAGGTGTGGCACAATATCTGTCAGTATTGACAGTCTCCCTGTGTTCAGCATATTCAGTGAGTAATAGCCCCTCATGTTAAAAAAAAAAAAATGGTGAAGTGGATTTGTCTGCTATGTTTATATGTAGAACTATGTATGCCCTGTGTTGTGCCTATGAGAAGATCGTGAATAAAATACACAATGGGTGTGCTCTGCATTGGTAGTTCAGGGTTTCTTGGGTCCACAAATTCCCTGTTCTGCCAGTCTTTTCAGTTTCCGCAGCTCCTTTCTGCTCCGAACTTCGCATTTTCGTGGCATTTCGATGTTTTTTTCTTCTGCTAATTCTACAAATCTGCAGGGGGAAAAAAAGAAATCTGATTAAAATTGTTGGTGGTAGTGGTTCCACTATCCACTTTTTTATGGTCTATGGAACATCAATGATATAAATGATGTGCAAGATCACCAGATTTGGTGGAATCATTTAAAGGTAATTAAGCAGAGCAATAATAATAAAGTACAGTTACATTACCCTCTACTCTTATTGTTAACAGTCGAAATTGTAATTTTTTCCATTCACAGAACTAGTCCACCTACGTTAACATTAATTACATATCAAAATCAATATTCAATCACCTTTAGTTCAGAAGTATTGAAAACGGAAACAAAAGTATACTCACGGCGCAGAGCACAAGAATGACAGTCCTCTTTGGCATGCTGTCACAAACTGCCATTGATCCACTGGCCCCACCACTTATAATTGTCACTAAATGTCATCTATGCGCTATCAAACAGCACTGTTGCAACGCCCCTAATAACCTCAGAGTAATTGCAAGTTGAAATTGTTCACCAATTATGTCTTGTCCACTGCTATTCTGTATCGTACCATAAGGTGTAGTTCTGTGTAAAAAAAACAAAAACGGTCAACGTTACCTTTCTAGTGGAGATGTTTTTTTTAGGGGTGGCATTGCGAGGATGCTTCCATTGCAGGCTATGCCATAGTGTTTCAGGCTCGTAGTGGTGGTACCATGATTCATCTCCGGCTACAATGCGATTCAAGAACTCATTTCCTTCGCAGTGATACCACAACAGATGATGCAGTTTGGTGCTTAGTCTATGCTTCTTTTGGTCCTCGCTGAGAACCTTCAGAATTCAGTGAGCACAAAGGAGCTGTTAATTCAGATGCTCGTGAATAATGGTGTGCACGGAGCCAAGACTGATGTTCACATTTGCGGCTAACTCGTCAATATTCTCGCACAGATTTTGTGGGATCAATGCATTCACCTGTGTCAGTGTGTTTGGTGTGATGGCACAATCGCTTTGTTCCAGTCTCAGATCGTTGCTGCAGCTTTCACATCCGTTCTTTAAGCGTTTGCTCCGCTGCTTCACTGTGGCCAATGAAATGCAATGCTCACCATAAACTGACGACATCATGCAGCAATAGATATCGTGTTGATATAACCTTCAGCCATTCAAAATCTAACAACTCCATGCTGTTCTTCTTCTGGTCCTGTGTTCAAAGCAATGTAACTCAGATCACATAGTTCATTTTAATTAAATCTACGTCAGTGAACTATTTGGAAATTAGATTCAAATATTGGTCCAAAACATTCACTTCTAACTTCAAATCCAAAAAATATTAGACAAAAATAAAATAAATTGGTAATATTCAAAGGCCAATGAGATTATTTTTAAAAGGCTAATTATGAGTGATGCAAATGAAATATGAGAGTTTCAAATATGTTACTTTTGGGGGGGGTATTTACCACGAATATTGCAAATGATTGCATTGTGGTTTTATGGAAACTTAAGTGTAGGAGTACCTTACATTGTGAAATTTTGCTGTATTTGTTTGGTATGAGTTGCATATTTACTGTTTTATTTTTACATTTAGTGCGACAAAAACATGAAAAGTTGTAATGTATTTAAAATGGTGCCATTTGTTTCTGGACACTCTCAGTCAAAGACAAATGTAAAAAAATTACGCAAGTAATAAAAAAGTTAATAAAATATTTTCAGATGACTTGCTCTGTGTCAGGAAATTTATTTCTGTGTATAAATGGATTCCTTTCTGTAGCATTTTTCAGTTCATAACGTATTAATATGTCGAAAGACAATTCTGCAAATCTTATTTTTCATGGAAGTTAACTATTAATAATTTTTGTGTTAATATTCTGCTGGGTTTGATTTATTTTACTGTAACTTAATGTTCTTCTAGTGATTTCAACAAATAATTGAGCCGAAAGTGTTGAAAATTTAATTCCCTTCACATGAATTTTTAGGTTATGTGAACTTGTCTCCAAACAAGCAAAATAGGGGACCGACTTGTTGTTTGGGCAGATAAAGGGCGTGGCTCTCTTGTCAAGCTCCCTCCGCACCCCAAGGACATTTGAGAAACTGGCTTCAGCCTCGGCTGTGAGGGACATAGGTGATGACATGTCCACCCTACTCTTTCCTCCAAGGATAATACACTCCGGACAATGGTGCCAGGAGATAGCCTACAGTGCGCTGGGCCCAGATGACCTTGACTGAGCACCAACCAGAAACCTGTGCAGACGCTTTGGACAAACGTTCTTTTCTTTCTGAATGTCCTACATAATTCACACTACAATTAGGTTCCAACACATTTCTCATAAGCAACCACAGAAGCTCATGGAGTTCATGTTAAATTTGGTTCTTAATCTTTTACATTTGGCAGAGTGGTGCTCTGAAATTTCTAAGAGGAGGCCAGGGAGGGGCTCGAGCCCCCTCCTTAGCAGTCGGTATAGCCAAATTTTTGATAAATTTAAAACGCTAAAATAAACGAAACGTTTTTTAAGATAATAATGATTGATTGTAGTATCAATTATTTTTGTTGTATTTTAGTATTTTGAACATTTACTAAAATGTTTGACAACCTTGAAGGAGGCAAGAATTTTTCTTACCCCCCTCCTAAAAAGCATTCATATGGGCTATGGGTGCCACTGCACCTTGGTACTACTTTTGACATTTTCAGGCTCATTTCTGATATCTGCTGTGCAGAGACTCTTCTCACAAAGAAAATGTGTTATCAATTCACTGGCCCATTGTTTTTGAGTTGCGTTTTCTTAGGGATTGTGTTGTGCTCTTTCTAGCCTGCTTTTATCTCTTATAGCAACTGGTTTGTTTTCTCTCTAACGATAATGCCTTCACTTTCCCATGTCAAAAACAAAACACTTGACATTACTTATAATGCTGTATTCACCCTTCATTGCTACAGAAAGTTTAGCATCATACATACCTGTCTAGAGTAAGGAAAGCCTAGTTGGAGCATTTTACTTTCTGTGGTTCCATTTTTGCAGTCTGTGATGCGGTGGGCTCTGGCTCCAGGCATTTATTTCTCTTGGCAAGCCCAGTATTTCCAGTTCACTTATCTTTCAGAATGAATGAAGCAGGCCCTTATGGAAAATACTAGGTGAGATTGTAAATATTTATTGAATTTTGGGAAACAATTCTATTTACATGATTTATTTACATTCTGATGTTTATGTGGATGACCATCCGCAGAACATTAAAAAAAAAACAAAAAAAAACTTTCTCTTGCTCATAGCAATTTTAAATGTATTTCCTCTCCTCATAAGCCCCTCAACTGCTTTGGGGGGCAGCATTCTTGACACCTCTAAATGAATGTCATTTCAGTTCCACCTCCAAGCATGTAAGAAAGCCTAAAACTTGTATTCAACAACTCTCTTAAATAGTTCAAACAACATTGTATCTTTTCGAAAAGTCTCTCGCAACATGGCATGTTTTAGGAAAAGTTTCTCACAAAATGGCATGTAGAGAAGAGGTTCATAAGAATAAACTATCCATTCTCATACAATGTATCTTACACTGCCGTTACTTGAATATTTGCACACACGCTCACAATCATATTCATCACTGCAAGGCAAATTTGAATAATACTTCCATTGAACACATAAATCATATTTAAATATTTATACAGGCCTCCTGTCCATGGAAATCCTCACAAAGTTAATTCTTTTTTGAAGATTCTTATAAAAATGTCTCATTCCCCAATTTTCAGAAACATTGTAACCCAGTGTAACAATATCCATGTGACTTTGATGTGCACAATAGAAATCTGGATACCACTATGGAAATATGAGAGCTCTTCGAGAAAACTGACATATAAGTATGTAAACCAATCGTCTGGGGTTGGAATGAATGAACCATGCGGTGAATTTTAACCTTTAGTTCCATTACAGCAACACACATACCTACAAGTGAAGATCTCATAAATTCCCTCATGAAAAACATACTATCTGTTAGACCTGGGATGAAAGAGAACTGCTGGAATATAAAACAAATTCAGTCAAGAACAAATTTCAGCGACAATTTAATGGTAAAAAAAATTCACAAACCCACTCGTTCTTTATTTGATACTGAGTTAATCCAAAAAAACTCATTACATATCAATTAACACCCCATATTGTTTGATAATATCATTAAGTTATGCAATAAAGATGTCGTAGACTGAAAAACAAACCCACGTTCCTCATTATAGCTGGCAACTTTCACATTTGAAGGTGAGACATGCACCAACGGGACATTCCACAGAATGTAGCATGCTGTTCCTTTTTATTATAAATATCTATTGTAATCAATTATTGAAATTACTAACTCTAATTATTTAACCTTAACTCAGAAACATTCTAAAACTATTTACATTAAAAACTGACACTTCATTACCGATTAAAACATGATTAAAATACTAATTATGTAAAACAACTTGCATATGGTAACCCTAAATTATGTACATATATATATACACGGTATATTTTTTTGCTGAAAACATGCCAAATGTTCCCTTAAGTCACAGTATGTGCCGAAGCTTTTTGCATGTTCAACATGTATCAGAGTTCGAGCTCCTGCCCTGTCGCTGTTGACAGCAACACTGGCATTGAAGGAGTGAATGATACAGGGTTCTTCTCACTCAACAGATGAACCCTACTTCATAGAAAGAAATCTTTCAATGGCACCATGCTGCCCTCTATCAAGCAGGTAGGTAACGTAACACTTATTTCTTGAGGGTTTTTTTTGTTTTTCATTTAAATACTAGAGAAAGAAATGTGTTGTTACCTATTTTAAAAAAGAAACAGTGCTATGCTAAAAAATATATTTATTTTAAAAAGAACTCAAGAAAAAGAAATAGTATTACAGTACCTACCTGCTCATAGAGGGCAGCATGGTGACATTGGGAAATGTCTTTCTATGACTTCGGGGGACCATCCATGCATGAGGAAAGCCTCTTGCAGACGTGCCAACTCTGAATTTAGGTGGGAGACTCCGGATTTTCAGTCCTTCCTTCAGATGAATGTCAAATTCTCCTGCTTTTCACTGAGAATTTGCCGTTAGGATGGTCGAAATTCCATCAACCACCATGGTTTTTGAATGGCCTGCGAAATCTTTTTCTCTGTCTATGCAAAGCAGCATTACAGTCAGTTTTGACACTTTTCCTCTCCTCATATCTGCAAAAGAAAGCCACTCTGGTGGCACAGTGGTCTAAGTGCTGGTTTCTGACCAATCATTGAAGAGGGATTGGAAAAAGTTTTCTTTAAAAAAAAAAAAATAATTCTCCCAGTCAGATTGTCATACGCCTTCAGCAAAAAGCTTACCTGCTCTGTCACTAGAATGACTGGGAAGGTCAGTAATTGATTGACAAATGGGAGCTGCCCTACCTTCTCCTTGCAGTTCAGTCTTCCAACCTCTCACCTCAACAGATCCGTGCGCATTCTAAGTGATGAGAAACAGTTGAGTTGCTGCAAAGTCCATAACGACAAAGGGGAGTAGTTACAATTGGCCTTGCCTTGTAACGAAAGGCGGTGTTAGTAAAATGCTTTTTGTAGTCTTTGCCTTCACGCACAATCTAAAGAAGCCAAAAACAGTTGGTTGCTGTTTTATTCCTAAAAAACAATGTGCAGGCTATTTTAAGTTTTCATTATCTTGCGAAATCTACGTACCTGAAAACGAATTTCAGTAGGGGGTGTTGATTTTCACGCTGTTTTTTTTTTTCCTTCAGAACTTTTAGTGGACCAATAATACTACTATGGGAAAATTGTTCTTACATCTGGAAAATGTCTATAAAAAAAAATAGCACTTGTGATTTTATGAGCTGTAAAAATCTGATTTTCAGATTTTGAAGGTTGGCATGTCTGCTCGTGTCATTCACTCCTTCAATGCTGGTGTTGCTCTCGATGCGACGGGGATGGACTTTTAACTCGGATGATGCATGTTGAATGTGTGAAAAGCTTCATATTGTAATTTGAGGGAGAATGCAACATGTTTTCAGCGATGTGTACAA
This sequence comes from Macrothele yani, assembly GCA_039090855.1. Classification (NCBI taxonomy): domain Eukaryota; kingdom Metazoa; phylum Arthropoda; class Arachnida; order Araneae; family Macrothelidae; genus Macrothele; species Macrothele yani. The sequence goes on along the minus strand of CM077009.1, from coordinate 128,784,646 downwards.
GTATATAATTTAGGGTTATCATATGTACGTTATTTTATGTAGTTTAATCAATTTTTAATTGGTAATGAAGTGTCAGTTTTCAATGTAAATTGTATTTGATTGTTTTTGAGTTAAGGTTAAATAAGTAGAGTTAGTAATTTGAATAATAGATTACAAAATATATTTATAATAAAAAGGAACAGCGTGCTACATTTACTAGAATGCCCCTTTGGTGCATGCCACGCCTTGAGATATAAAAGTCACCAACACTAATAATGTATGTGGATTCATTTTTCAGTCTGCAATATCTTTATTGCATGATTTAATGATATTATTAAATCCACTCATGACTGAATTAGCATCAAAACTACACTACATTCAACCATAAGCATTTTTTTTAAATTTCCAGATGATTACTTTCCTTTTGAAAATTTGGTTGAAAGACAAAATCATGATTTATTTGAAGACCCCATTTTCTAGCTAAGTCACAGTGAAGATCATTCTGGAAGCTGTAATGTGCACATGCCACATAGCAATTTTCCTATGAAATTAATTTTTGTAATTTTTGATCCACAGTCACCTACTGCACAATGGTATTATCTTCTTCCTGAGTAGACACCCCATTTTAAAGTCTACTCATGATTTTTACTCGTGAACCAGTCAGTACCTTTAAATCATTTTCTTTTAAAATGAATGTGAGTGACATACAGATTTCAGAATACCTCTAAAGGATAAGCACTTTGTACTCTGCATGAGCTTGTAGGTAAGGAGGGAGGGGGTGATGATGGGGTCATCACAATGGATATTAAAGTCTCCAACATTTTAAAAGAGGATGAGACTTACCAATGAACCTGGCCTCTGAATTTATTTACCTACATCTGAGTGTAGTGAGCTTTAGCATAATTAATTTATAACAGTGCTTGGTCCGTGACACTTTTCTTGCCTAACTAGACAGAATTTTCCAATGTCGTTTCTGAGAAAATGCCCAATGGTATGTACTGAAGCTTTTCACACTTTAGGCTTACCATTTATTTTTACCTTAAGGAAATAACGTTTCAGACAGAAAAAAGCTTGAATGAAGTTGACCATTATTATTCATAAGTACCAAAACAATTATTTTTTCATTCCATTAAGTCCAGACAAGAATACTGGAAAGTGGGCCATTTCTTGTGTGGTCCTCTGGCAAATGTCCCGGTGGGCCAATCCACCCCTGCTATCGCTAGTTTTGATGAAGTTAAGAAGGAAGTGTTCCTGGATGTGTCATTTAAAAGTTTACTGAAAAACCTTGCAAGTGCAACCACAAACCAACAAAGAGCTTTTCAAAATGTGCTGCTAGAGCAGTTTGTTTAAAATTGGGAATATCATCAAATTTTTTTTAAAAAAGCAACAGATGTGTTTTCAAGCTGAAATGTATGCAAATAACATTTAATGTTGCCAATAACACAAATTTTTTTGTGGGGGTATCATTGGCCACCCTGTTCGAGGAAATTCTTTCAGGAATACAGGAGTGGATGCTCATTTGGATTAGCTACTCTTGTTGGTTGTTGAAAAGATTACTTTATAATATATTAGAGGGTCTATCAGAAATGATGGTCAGAACTTTAAGGGGTGATAGAACATGGCACAAGGAACAATATTTGTAATAAAAGGTGTGGTCGGAAGCCGCGTGGTTAGCCAGTTGAGGGTGCTTCCCGGCGTGTTTTGCACACGCACACACACACACACACACTTGCAAGCTGTATGAGCACCGAGATGCAGTGGTATTCGAATGCTGAGAAGACCGATATCCAATTCATGTACGGAGCCGCAAACAGCAACACCGTCTAAGCTCAACCACTGTACTGCAGCGTTTTCCACATCGGCCAGTGCCCGATCGCCGAACCTTTCAGCCCTTGCACAGACAACTGTGTGAGACGGGGTCATTCCACACCCACAGACAAGACGCAGACTGTTCATGGACAGTGAGAACACCAAATAGGATAGAGGCAATTTGGGAAGATCGGCCGGAAAGCAGCACTCGAGCAATGCCACATATCCATGGAGTGAGTCATATGACGGTATGGCGTATGCTTCATGAGGAACACCTCCACCCATACCATCTCCATCGGGTCCAGGCCTTACAAGAACCAGATTTTCCTTGGCGTGTGACATTTGTACCTGCAACAGTGCACAGTGCAGCCAGAGTTTGCAGCATCTGTTCTGTTTAGCACTGCTGCTGGTGAAGTACGTGCCATGCCGGAAATTCTCTAAACTGTATTCCAATTACTCCGTCGCCGTTGTGAGGCATGTCTTAAGGTAGGTGGACGTTCCTTTGAACAATTATTGTAAAATATCCGTAAATCCCTTTTTGCTTTTTGTACGTGATCCGTTCATAAAGATTATTCCTTTGCCGTGTTCTTCGTCCTTCATGTGTTTGTGCATTAACATTTCACATTCGACCATGTTTTGTATAACAAATATTGTTCCTTGTGCCGTGTTCTATCACCCTTTAAAGTTGTGACCATCATTTCTGATACATTCTGTATATGCGTTGTGCCAGTGTTATCAATGAAATGGCAAACACCAGCATTTTGTTGAGTGAAGACTATTTAAATTTTAAAGAATATTACTGGAAAATATTAGAATGTGGGTAAGTAGCTGTGGTGTATATTTTGTATTCAAATTCACCAAGCACTTCTTTCTGAACATTCTTTTATTTTTTATTTTTTTATTTATTTATTTTTTTGTGCAATGGCATTTAATCTGAGACTTCAGAGATCAGCTAAAGCAATGTTGACAATAACACAATTTGGGAGAAAATGCATGCGAATTTGTTACTTTTTAATCGTGTTTCTGTGGCCCAGTAACAAATACGATCAAAGCATTTAAGAAACCCAGCTTCGAAAAAATTGTGCAATCTTGTGCTAGTTTCCTGTGAATCACTAACACATGTGAAATTTAGAAAGGAAAAATTATATTCCATCATACTAAGGAACTGAAGGAATGAACAGTTTGGTGATAGATATTGTTGCTCTAGTTGACTTAATAGGTTGGTGCTGGTCATAGGTGAAAAAATAGCATGTGGAGTATTTGCCATGAGGATGGTAATCTTTGATTTTTTAATCAGAAGGTACCGGTTAAAAGCTATTTTTACAGTGATTATCATTTAAAGTAGGTATTTTTTGCCCCCCCCCCCCCGGTGGCACAATGGTCTAAGCGATGGCCTCTGATCATTCGTCCGAAAGGGGTCTGGGTTCGAATCCCAATGAGGCATTGATGTTGTGTTTGTCTTACAGCACTGGCTTTCTCCCTTCCCTGGAACCAGTGACCCTCGTTAAACCTTCAACCAAAAAAAAAAACATTAGGTATTCTGAAAATTCATGCACATAATGAAATTTTGTTATACCTTCAATAATGCGAAGTCATTGCCAGAAGTAACTGATTTATAGCATAAAGAAACAAGAACCAGTTCCACATAGTGTAAATTTGAATATTGATGTAAGAACCATTGCAGTAAAACTTGTAGTTAGAACTAATTCATTTATCCTGTTTCTCCTCTTAATTTATAGATTCCTATGATTTGGACACAGGTCTTCCAAGGGACCCATAAGAAAGTGAAAAGGTAAACCTTTATTTAAACTATACTTGAGTCTGCCTGTAAATACCCTCACAGGACAGGCACATAATTTGTTTTCACGGAACAAGCTAGATCTTATGAAGAGTCCAATAATAACATTCATCCAAGAAGTTCACTCCCCCCCCCCCAAATATATATTTGGCAAAATGTGTCTTTAATTATAAAAGTCTCCTCAGTGAGAAATGGATTCAACGGAATTCACCCAGAATAATCTTTTGGAGCATTTGCTTACTCCTACTGGTGAAAAATGTAAAAAGTACCAAATGAAATTCTCAGAAAAGGATGACTTTTCAATACATTTGGTCACACACACTAGTGTAGAGCCTCGTGAACGTGAAATATGTCTCAAGACATTTTCACAGAAATGTAACTTGTCAAAGCATTTGCTCACTAATACGGGTGAAAACATGCATCGATGTAACATCTGCAACAAGAAATTCTCAAAGAAGGGTCATTTTTCAGAGCATGTTCTCAAATGTACAGGCAGAAAACCCAATGAATGTGAAGTCTGTCGCAAGAAATTCTTACGGAAGCATGACCTTTCAAGACATTTGCTCACTCATTCAGGTGAAAAGGTGCACAAATGTGAAGTCTGCAACAAGAAATTTTCACAGAGGTGTGAACTTTCAAGGCATTTGCTCACACATACAGGTGAAAAACAACACAAATGTGAAGTCTGTTACAAGAAATTCTCACAGAGGCATGATCTTTCAAGACATGTGCTCACTCATACAGGTGAAAAACCCCACCAATGTGAGGTCTGCAACAAGAATTTCTCACACAAGGGTAACCTCTTAATGCATTTGCATTCTCACACAGGTGAAAAACCCCATGAATGTGAAGTCTGCAGCAAGACATTCTCAAAGAAGGGTCACCTTACAGATCATATGCTCATACATACAGGCCAAAAACCCCATGAATGTGAAATGTGTGACAGGAAATTTTCACAGAAGGGTCACCTTTTAAGACATTTGCTCACTCATACGGGTGAAAAACCCCATGAATGTGAAGTCTGCCACAAGAGATTCTCAGTGAAGGGTCACCTTTCAAAGCATCTGCGCACTCACACAGGTGAAAAACCCTACGAATGTGAGGTTTGCAACAAGAAATTCACATACAACGGCGACCTTTCAATGCATTTGCTCTCACACACTGGTGAAAAACCCTATGAATGTGAAGTCTGTAACAAGAAATTCACAAAGAAAGGTCACCTTTCAGACCATATGTTCATACATACTGGTGAAAAACCCCATGAATGTGAAATGTGTGACAAGAAATTCTATAAGAAGAGTCATCTTGTAAGACATCTGCTCTCTCACACTGGTGAAAAATGTCATGAATGTGAAGTCTGCAACAAGAAATTCTCAAAGGGTCAGCTATCAAAGCATTTGCTCACTCACACAGTTGAAAGAGCTCCTGAATGTGAAGTTTTTCAAAATAAATTCTCGCAGAAAGGTGACCTTTCAAGATAGTTGACTCATACTGGTGAAAAGCCACAGGAAATTTTGACAGAAGAAACATTTTCTCAGACATATGGGTGAACCGTGAAAATCAGTATGCAATGAAATGTGGAAATAAACACAAATAGATGCAATTCAAGACAGATTGGTTATAGACCAATGTTCCACATATGTTTGAGAGTTTTGATGAACAAAAACTTTTGCTAAACCCCAATCTTTTGAAAGGAATTTTAGGCTTGAATGATTTATATGCACAAAAGTACCTTGCAGATGCATGGTTCGTATGCTCCTTGAAAACCTTGTAAAGTCCTTTAGAAAAAGTTCAAGCTTTTGAAAGTACTTAAAAAAGTTTGACTGTAAATAGTTCTTCAAATTTTTTTTTTGTTTTTTAAGTAATGATATGAAAGAACATGTGTAAAATAATTGTTTGCACTAAAAAGTTGAATAGGAGGTTTCTGTGTAGTTCGTGTGTAATGATTTAAAAAATAACTGTCCAACATTTGTAGTACAAAAGGACAGGTAGATATGTATTGGTAGAACTGTGTGGACATAGTCTGCCCCCACCCCAAAAGGAAAAATAGGAAAAAGACAAGCCAAACTTCAAACTAACACTAACTGAATCACAAAAAACTGTAAGGGAAATCACAGGAAAAAGAATGTACAGAATTCATTAAAAAAACAGCCCTAAAATGAATTAAAAACCGGAATGATCAACTAAAGCGTTTGAACTCGCAGTGATTCATCAAAATAAAAAGCTAAAGCAAACAATAAATACCATACCAGCAGATCAATATGAAAATACTGTACCCTTTCAAAATATTCCACAAAAGAAAATAATTTTGAAAAACATCAAAATGGAGGGGCAATTCAAAGTTCATAAAATAAACCAACAGGGGGTGACAGGCAGGTCACTAAAGGTGTACCAGTTAAGTTTAATGGTTTGAACTCATTAAAATACCTTCCTACTAACCGACAGACAGCTCCAGAGACCCATAGAGAGCAGAGTTCATTGGACTGTGGTCTGCAATACGTTCCTCAATGTGCCTGTATTAAATGCTGTGGCCAGTTGTTCCGCTGTGGCCTGTCTGTTGGATCATACTAATCGCAGTAGCCATGGGCATTTGCTTTTACCCCAATTACTTCAGGTACTGCCAGTTTCCTTCCATTCCTGGAGCACTTTAACAATTCCTCCATGTGAACACAATATTGGCCATTTCTGTAGTGCTACCACACTTCAGTCTATAACCAACAATCATTCTTTTTTTCAAGCTCTGTTAGGTCATGTCCTTTTCCCATTTTCACGCAAAAGGGCATATGATCCGCAAGTTTGTGTCCTTTTAAATGCCTTGCATGATCTGCATGTGTTGCTACACGTCATTTAGCTGCTGGTAAGGTTTCCTTATGTCATGGGTGGTCATAATTTTTTGACTGGACTGTGTGTGTATCTATATATATTAAACTGTTCTGTGAGATTATATTAAGCTGTTCTCTGATCCTCAAAAAAGCCCATCTGCCAGATTAATGTTTAACTGATGGAACTAGATTACTTACTGTGGATGTATCAAATGTCTCCATTTAGAGCAATCTCGACACACAGCTCGAGCTTTACTGACATCCATCACACGTCTCTCACAAGACCTTTTGTACTTCATGCTCATAATCTTTTTATCATGCAGACATTCTTGAATCTCATCCTACCATGATTTCCTTGGTCTTCATGTACCTTTCTTTCCTGCCACTTAAACTAAAGAAATTCTGAAATATGCAATTCATGAGGCAACCTTAAGATTTGTCTTATGTCATAAACATGCTTTAGATTAAATATACATAATATCTTAAGGTTAAAATTTTTTTATAGACATAAAACAATTAGGTTATATATTTTCAGTTCAACATTCATTCATTCGCACAATCAAATGTTTTAAATTTACTATTAATTAAAAGATTGTAGCAGAAAAAGTTATACTCATCGGGTCAGGAGACTTCTCACAAGGGGTTCATCGTCACGTTGTTACGGCAAGCACTTTCGGTATTGTCCTAATACTATCATTGGGCCTTCCACACAAGGGTTCCTTGCGTGTGTGACAATACCGAAAGTGCTTGCCGTAACAACATGACGATGAACCCCTTGTGAGAAGTCTCCTGACCCGATGAGTATAACTTTTTCTACTATAATCTTTTAATTAACAGTAAATTTAAAACGTTTGATTGTGTGAATGAATGAATGTTGAACTGAAAATATATAACCTAATTGTTTTATTTCTATATATAAAAAAAAAAAAATTAACTAACCCAAAACCCGTAACATAAATGACCTCTTGGGCCAGGAGCACGTGCCTCACAGAGCAACAACGTGTTAAATACTTTGTCAATATCAGATAAACGATACCTTAGATATTATGTATATTTGAAGAAATTCTGTTAAGCATCTTTTCATTCATTCTTTTAACATGTCCGAACCATCATAATCAGAAATTTCCACTACTTAGCAGATTTCTTCAACTATATAGTTCATCCAAAGTCTTCCTCCACTTCTGTCTATCCAAGGCCATCACTTCATCTATTCTATATTTTATTAAACTTGATTTAATCTCCTCCATCCACTTTCTCCTTGTTCTTCTTTCCCTTTTTCCTGGAGCCTCCCACTTCATCAGAATTTTAGGAAGTCTCTGTGATGACATTCTCCTTACATGGCGGAACCATTGCAATCTTCGCATCTGATAGTTTGAAGAATGTCTACTTTAACACTCATATCTCGAATTTTGTATTACACACATTTTCACATCTGAATTTTCTTGCAGAATGCCTCTAAAAGTCCATCTCTGTAGCCAGTAATCTTTGTTGGTCTTTTATTCAGTGTCCACATCTCTGCACCATATAAACTGATACTCTGTACAATCGCAGAAAAAATGTGTCTTTTTACTCTTGGAAAGATATTGCTGCTCCAAAGAACAGGATTCCAAACAGAAATAGCTTTCCTGCCCTCCGCAATTCTCCGATCAACACCACGATGACATGTACCATCCTTATGTTTTATGGATCCGAAGTATTTAAATTCCTCAACTGTTCTCAATGTAATGTTATCGGTCATTTCAATGAAGTCTCTGGGATCATAGGACAAGTACTCAGTTTTATTTTCGTTAATTTGAAGTCCCCAACGGTCATATTCAGAGATCAGTTTACGAAACATATAAGCTATGTCATCCTTATTTTCTGCCAAGATTACTTGATATGGTCAAACCACCTAAGAATATTTTTCTCCACCTTACTTAGTTAGAACATTTTGTCTCACATTACACATCTGCAATACATCTTCATTCCTCACATGATCAAAATGTGTTGTGCCACAAGTAAATAATGCATCTCTCCAGCACACGAAAGACTCCTATGTATTTTCTGCAGTATCCAGGTTTCACTGCTGTACATCAGAGTAGGAACAATTACTCTTTCATATGCAGCCATTGGGACTTTCTTGATAGAACCCATTATTCCTGTGAGATCTTCTGATCACTTGGTTTACAGGTCATCAAGACCCAAGTCAGGTCAAAAGTGCTCCGTGTTTCTAAAATTTAACATAAATATAGCATGCTTTCCCAAAACATGCATTTGCCTGTTATGTGTAGACTGTATTCTTATTATCCCTACTTCTCTGGATATCATGTTTACCTTATAAAATCTTTCAGTAACTTCCAAATTCTGTTAGCTACTGTTTCACACAATCACAAACCAGAATTTCATAAATCTTATAGTAACTTCCAAATTCTGTTAGCTACTGTTTCACACAATCTCAAACCAGAATTTCATAAATTTTACAGTAACTTGAAAAATTTTGTTAGCTACTGTTTCACACAATCTCAAACCAGAATTTCATAAATCTTACAGTAACTTCCAAATTCTGTTAGCTACTGTTTCACACAATCTCAAACCAGAATTTCATAAATCTTACAGTAACTTCCAAATTCTGTTAGCTACTGTTTCACACAATCTCAAACCAGAATTTCATAAATCTTACAGTAACTTCCAAATTCTGTTAGCTACTGTTTCACACAATCTCCAACCAGAATTCCATACTGCTCGACCACATTTTAATGAATGTCTACAACACACACCATGTGATTTATAATACATGGGTGCTCCCTGCTGCCTATATAGTCAACCATATTCTGTGGAACTTCTAAAATTCTAGTAAATTAGAAATGATAAAAGGAATTCATTAACATTATGGTCATTAAGTCAAGTTGGATTTGATTGATTGATCCATACTACATCTGTATTTCAATACCAGAATATTGCAGTTCCTATAAATGTTATGTAACATCACCAGGCCACAGCAGTAGGCTGAGCACTGGCTTCTGACCATTCATCCGAAATGGGGCAAGGTTCCAGTCCAGGTGTGACATGAGTGGCAAGCTTGTTTGATGGCACTCATTCTATCCACTGCATTGGAACCAGTGGCACCTAAATAATAAGGGACAGGCCTTAACCCATGCTTTGCTCATGGTAGTTATTAAAACCCAAAACAACAACAACAAAATATGAAAATGTTCACCAGTGTTTAAATACTCAATGGTCCACAGGCATTAAAAGTTACATCAGACCACGGAACTATTTATTTTACTAGAGCAAATGGCCAGTAAATTTTATTCTTGTCATGTGAAATCATTTTTTCCCTTTTTTATGGTAAATGTGTACATACTATGTATGAAAGAAATATGTAGAGTAATTAAAAACATGCCTAACAAAATGTGCATAAAAATTGCTATATTATTTTTCTTTTTTTACAAATATCAGCAAATTTTAAACACAAACTTCACCCTTGGCTTTTCTGATGCACTCCAATTATTTTAAGTTTGCATAGTTAAAAATATCCACTTTGCATTGTTTTGTGTTTTATTATATTATTTGTGAGCATGTGTATAAACTTTCTGTTGTACAAAAAAAAAAAATTGTGTACTGAAATGAGATACGACAGTGCAGTGTTTTTGACATACGAGTTTGTTTGTTTGTTGTTTTTTCATGGAATGTGGCAGTTTTGCGATCTACTGATTTGCATATACTTGTTGTCAAATAGAATTGCAGAAGAATCGTTTCTAATACTGTGAACAATATTTCACAAGATCATATTTCTACATGTGTGTGATGTGCTAATACAACGTATATCGCACTGCAAACTTCAGACGACAACTTTGAGATGGTAGCTCTGTGCATTCGATATAAATACATCAGAGACGAAAAGTCATCTGTAGCTAGGTAACGTAATGTTACTTCAAATTTTGTTCATGCAGAAAAAACTGGAGACATGTTCGCCTTCTGTATATTTGGCCGCACCCGATTCAAGAGTTACTCAAATTAACTTTTGGATGGTCGTAAACAATTTCTATGCGATTCTGGATCTTTTAGCACGATCTCACCTTATTTAGTTGAAGTTCCGAGCAGTTCCCGTTGAGAAATCTAATCTCACACTCACGTCTTTTGAGGTACATACAGTATGCAATTCGTCACTTAAGCATCAAGTCCAATGAGTTGATCCGCCATATTGTTTACGTAAAAATTCCACACCACGCTTAAAGCAAACTCTTGGAGAGTAAACGGACTCCGTTTTCAAGTTTCCCCCTTTCAAGCTGACTTTAAAGCTACTTGTTCAAGCCAACTTGCCCATTGTAAACGAACCTTTAGCAGACGACAGTGTGACGGCCGTCTTAAGACTGATAGGCGTTTTGAGCCATTGGGTTACGTACGTGACAAGTTTGATTTTCGAAATTTGAAGGGTTTTTTTACAAATGTGTGTTGTTGCGTTTACGGATGTCAACAATTCCGGCAACATCCTCCTGGAGTTACTTTTCACAGGTAAGTAACGGAGAAACGTTTAATATGAACAGGGACGTCGCTAGACTTCGAAATCAGGATGGGCAACAGGTGGGCAAACTTCATAGCACATTTTTTTTTTTTTTTTTTTTACGAAACGCTGAAAGATCAGTGCCTAGAAGAGATAGTGTGTCGTGCTCCATAAGAATGATAACATGTACCTCACGGTTCAGTGACCAGTCATCATGAAATGACAGAGGGCGCTGGCATCGGAAGTTACATTAATTTACAAAGCTTTGGCCGCTCCATTAACTGCAAAGTTTTCACAAAACAAAGGTAAGTGGAGAGAAATTTATTTATCAGTATCTTTGCTAATTCGTTGCACCTCGATCAATACTAAAACGCGATAGGTTTATTCGGGCGTTAGTGTGCCAGATTTATTCAACTGTGGATTGATGAATAGAGATACTAATTTAGTATCTCTATTCGTGAAAATTAAAAGTTGATAAAGTATTGGCTAACATACGTTAAACCTACTATGTGGTAAAACTTAAGTGCAGTACTGAAATTGACTGCAACAGTTATATAGATCATAGAGAAATAATGTCAGCTATGGAAGGATTGGGAAATTCTGCATTAGCAAATAATAAAAAGCCAAAAAAAAAAAAAAAAAAACGAAGGCAAAGCAGCTGTTTTATACCAGGATGTAATACTGGCTATAAATCCTGCAAAAATAAAATATCACTCTTTGCTGTCCTCAAAATTCCTGATATGTTGAGCAAATGGGATTCCCAGAGCTGATAAGAAACTTGATGAAAGTTGTGTTGCATGTGCTTTGCACTTTGAATCTCAATTCATAGAAATGCATTATCGTTCTAGAATTCAAGGCAACGAAGTTTCTACATGCCGAAACAAGCCATCACTCAAGCATGATGCCATACCTACAAGACCTGCAGCCATAACAATGCTGGGGCTATTACGTAGTGTTGTTCCCTTGGCTGTATGCAAGGTGGTTAGATCAAGATATCTGGAGAGGCCCTTGCTAATGGAGTAATATCACTTTGCGTGAAGCCTATAACCGCGAGCGACAGCCGTCAAAGTGTGGGAAAGCTGATGGTTTCCAATGCTATTGCAATGCATTTTGTGTTGGCCAAATTGTCTTCTTTCATCGCAAATGTTTCCAATATCACATCGTAAATTGCTGCTGATGTATGAGAAAATGCTGAATTTATAATTTTTTAAATTATTTTGAGGTTCCTTCCCATTTTTATTTTAAATTAAAATACCCAAACATCAGTGTGAATTCTAAACAAAACATAACTTTAAAATTGAAAACTTCACTCGAGTAAGAAGTATAATTAATTTCGGTTTGATATTACCTCGGTTTCTGCAACCAAAAGCCACGCTATTCCAAAATACACACAGTTGAAATTACATAGGTATCATGTAAACAACGACAAATTTCCACAGTTGACGGCTTCACGGTTAAGAGACTCGGGGCATCTCCAGAAGTACTATTCTAACCTCCTTGGCTGTATGTCACACTTTATAACATTTATAAGGCGAAGGACTAATTATTTTTTAAGTTGGAGGGTCACGTGCCTTCCTGCACCTCCCCCACGCTACACCTATATGTGTATGCACGTTAACTTACATTAATAATTTCCTTTTTTTTTTTTTTTAGGGGTAAAAATAGTTTACAGGAACTGCATGGAATTATCCCATTCAGACAGACTCCATGAGCACTCCACTTAATTTTTATCTTATGAAACACATTTTTTATTACTCAAGGTGCAAAAGAATTTTCCTTTTTTCACTGCAAACCCAATTAATTTGAATAGCAAATTTAATCGCATAATTATTATAAGTTGAAGATCGAGAAGTAAAGAAAAATGATGTAATTATTTTTCTTTAAAAAAATGTCATCTCCATCATATATTCAGTTTTTGTATATTTATTTAAATTGAATGTATTATGAAGCCGATGTCTCATTGGAAAAATATTCCTTTTTTTTTTCTGGTAAGGTTTTGATGGGCAAAATATTTTTCTTTTAATTTTTACTTTATATTGTAAGTTGATGTTTCAGTGAATGCAATGTGCATATTGGTCTCCAGTGTTTTTGCATAATGTAACCCATGTATGACTCTAAAACTTCCGAAATATCTAATATTAATGTTGACGTTAGCACAGGGTTGTAGTAAAATTTAATGGTTATCATGTATTATTTGTAGAACATTTAATGGGTATCATGTATTCTTAATCGTGAATGCAAAGCTTAACTTAAACTAAGATACACTTATTAATGTATCTTGAGCACCCCGTTCGTTCGTTTGCTTGTTGTTGTTTTTTAGGAAGAAAGGGGAAGGATTATTTCGTAAATACTTAAGTTATCTGCATATAAAATATCGTTCAAGAAGTACACAATACTAACGAGCTAGGTGTATATGATAGAAAGATGTGTGTTTTCGTCGCCCTTCCTCCCTGAAAAGCGACGTGACATCCGATGGCAGCGCCATCTACCACTTTCATGATGGCGGGCAGCTTTTTCTGCGAGCACGACACACTATTTCTTCTAGGCACTTTTCAGATCATATGTAGAGGATTTTAGGAAGGGAGTGTCTGACCCCAGGTCTTAAACAACCCTTAGAAATAGGAAGCTAGGAGATTTGGACTAGAGTGCCCGAGAGAAAAGTTACACAGAAACGAGGTAGAAAGGGGGAGGAAGACACCCTTATTTATTACCGGGGGGCCAGTACCAGGGATCTGACTGCTTAACGTGCCCATCCGACACACAGCGGATATTTAGTGATTCGAGCGTTTGTACCTGCCTGGGATCGAACCCGAGGTCTTCTCCGTGGCAGTAACGGACGCTGGCCACTAGGCCGCCCGCGGCCCTTCTTCTAGGCACTGTACCCTTGTCATGGACACATACACAGATCTGACTTACGCCACTGGTGTAAGATATAAAGCCTTTGCACGTGACGTCACAAAAGTGTCTGCTAGACTTCCCGGTGGTTAGGAAGTATCCGAGCTGGTCTCTCTCCATGCTTTTCAATGGCTGCTGTAAATAGAGTTAAAAATCTGTTCTTTCTGATATAGTTTGTCATCTTAATGTAGTGGAAAAGCAACGTTACGAAGAAAAGTTTAAAAATAATGGCATTGAAGATCCATATGACATACCTGAAATATATTTTTATCATCTGGAAGTTTGTGTTGCTACAGACCTTTCTAATCTGAACTATCGCTATATTTATAATTATTTAATAGCCTGTTTTTCGTGTTATACTGGAAAAGCTCCAAAAGCTTATAAAAGCCTTGATGCATACAAATAATTTACCAATGGGTAGGTTAGAAATGTATTGATTCTGAAGACTGAAAACGAAAAATTTTTTACCCCGTGTAAGGCAAGTTGTTACATTTCTGACTGGTTCCAGTATGTATGGGTATCGCAATTAAAAAAAGTAAATACCGACTTATCATATCCCGAAAAACGGATTATTTTTCCACCAAAAGAAAAAGAAAACAGATCCTGGAAAATTGACGACACAAAAATGTATGACAGCACCCTTTAATTCTATGTGGACGTATATCCTTAAATTTCGGTTCGATAAAAAAAAAAAAGGCATCTGTTTCAGTATTTAGAAATCGGAAACAGTACAAAATCTTGAAAGTACACGAAAGTTTAGCAATTTCCGATTCGACAGCAAATTTAATCCGTCGTGCATTCAGAGCATTTTAAACAGAATAACAAGGATTTACGTAAAAACTTGAAAATAATACATAAGAGTGAGCAAGAAAATGTACCGATATAAATTCGATTATTAACGTAGTAAAATATGCAGATTTATGATACCTGAAATGAAATATTTACTGCAGATCCTGTCTGCCTGGGTGACGATGCCTTCCGATTTATGGCTATTTTCCACATAATCAAGCGTTTTTCTGCCGTTGGAAAGCGATAAAAGGAAATTCCACTACCTTACTCGTACTTTGAGAAGTACCCATACGCCACACAACTTTTAACCATTTCTAAAACTTCAAACGATCGAGTGACAGAGGGTCCAGAAATCGCTTCCCCATGTTATTCCTATGGGAACCTTAGCAGCCGAACTTTCTCTTAACCACCCGGAAGTAACTGTGACGTCGGTGCAAAGGCTCTATAAGTGTTACTAGAATGTTGCCTTCCACATTTTGCTTGCTGTAAATGAATCGTCCTAAATTTCTTATCAAAATTTCGCATTTTTGCGTACGAAAATAATACTATACTTGAACAATTTAAAGGAAAATGTCGTTTTTATTCATCTAAATAAAATTTTAACGTCTTGCCACGCAGACACAATGCCTTCTTACTCCTTAACTCCTTTCCTTCAAGCCAGCGACTTTGGCTTGCATACCTCTCTTACAAAGCAATCCTCTGTCGCTTCCTGCACTTTCAATATCCCGAGACAGTCTTAAGAGCGCTAGTGTAACTTTAGAGTCTGTGACGTACTTTAGAGGTGAAGCACGTGTTAAGATGCCAAATCTGCAGCATTATATTTCGTCGGTGTAGCTACTCTGGAGCGAGGAGACGCGATTTCGATCTCTGCCACGTTTTGTTTTCAAAACTCCATTTTCTGTGTTGGAATCCCCTATTTTGTAAAGAAAACAAACAGAGCAATCAGTAGTGACCTCCTCAGTGAATTCCTGTCCACCCTCCTCATTAGCTCCTTGGCCATACAAATACGAAAAAGAGGCTTAAACTAAGGAATTGGGAGAATGGGGAACAATTGAATTTTTATGGCCCTGCGGATGCTATTTTGATAACCTTTCTACGGAGACACGAACAACTCACATTCTAGGGGAAAATACGTATGGCAACATGATATAAACCACAAGACTAATTACTTGGAAAAGTCCAGATTATATGTCAAAGCTAAATATATTGAAAAATGGCTCATTTTGAACTGGTTGGGCAAGACAAAAATTTCAGGGTGGGTTCAAGCCCTCCCCTCGCACCCCCTTGGCGACGTCCATGAATATGAAATCTTTTAATTTCCGAAGAGCAGATAATCAAGTGCGTATATGAAGTCAATTTAGATATGACCAGCTTAATTTCCTATTTTGATTGACAGAATGACACTGCACAGTATGACATTTTGTTGTACTAACAGGAAAAAATTCTAATAGAAACTTGGAAAACTCATCTTTCAAAGGATATGTTTATACACACAGGTGAAAAGCCTTACCAATGTGATGTATGTTCCAAGCAATTTATTTGAAAAAGTTATCTTTCGAAGCATTTATTAATTCACACGGGGGAAAAGCCTCACCAACGTCATGTATGCTCCAAACGATTTGCTCTAAAAAGTGTTCTTTCGAAGCATTTAGTTATTCACACGGGGGAAAAGCCTCGCCAATGTAATGTATATTCCAAATGATTTGCTCGAAAAAGTGTTCTTTCGAAGCATTTACTCATCCACAGAGGGGAAAGCCTCACCAATGTGATGTATGCTCCAAACAATTTGCTTGGAAAAGTCATTCACTGCCCATCCTCATTCACACAGGTGAAAAGTCTCCTGCCTCCCCGGTGGTGCAGTGGTCTAAGCGGTGGCTTCTGATCACTCATCCGAGATGGGTCCGGATTAGAATCCCGGTGAGGCATGGATGTTGTGTTTGTCTTGCGGCGCAGGCTTTCTCCTTCCCTGGAACCAGTAGCCTTGAATTAGGAACCGGCATCTGCTTATAGCCCATTGAGTTGCTCACGGTATTCGTTAAACCTCAAATCAGAAAAAAAAAAGGCCTCGTCAATGTGATTTGTGCTCTAAACAGTTTGCTCAGAAAAGTCATGTGTCAAGGCATATGCTTGTTCATCCAGGTGAAAAGTCTTACCAATGTGGTAATGTACGTTCCAAACAATTTCCTAGGAAAAGTCATATTTCAAGTCATATGCTTGTTCACAAGTGAAAAGGCATATTCCCATTGAGATTGTATAGTCTAGGTGTATTATAAAGCTGGGGGAGCCGCCCCTGTGGCGCAGTGGTCTAAGCGATGGCTTCTGATCATTCGTCTGAAAGAGGTCCGGGTTCGAATCCCGGTGAGACATGGATGTTGTGTTAGACTTACGGCACTGGATCTCTCACTTCCCTGCAACCAATAACCATAAATTAGGGACGGGCGACTGCTTATAGCCCATTGAGTTGCTCACTGTGGGCGTTAAACTTCTGATATAAAAAAAAAAAAAAAAAAAAAGCTGGGGATATGTAACTGAACCCTGCATGCACTTTTTAAGTTTTATTTAGTGTTGAAATGTAAGGATTTTGAATTGCTTTTGAAATCGTGCCCTTCCTTGGTGAAAGATATATTTTCATCATAATATATCTAATATAAAGTAATATAGGAGTATTACAGCTTAACATTAATTTGCGTACACTATCATATTCTCTTCATTTCAACTGAGCAGAGCTCTATAAAACGTCGCTAAACTTAGATTATCATGCACAAAACATTAAAAACTATGAAATTACACGGCGGTATCACCTACAGAATGAGAAAAACTCTTGTACCAACGCTGATATTCCAGAAGCCAGCCGAAATGTTCCCTGAATTCTAAATACCTGGAAGTAGCCTTAATGTCCTAAACATTGATAAATCAACTAATAATATCCTTAAGCACAGTGTATGAACGATTAATATAAATAAAGAAGGCAAAATTTATTAATATTAAAAGTAAATTGCCAACTTCGTGTGGCCGCCCCGGTGGCGCAGTGGTCTAAGCGATAGCCTCTGATCATTCGTCCGAACGGGGTCCGGGTTCGAATCCCGGTGTGGCATGGATGTTGTGTTTGTCTTACGGCACTGGCTCACTCCCTACCCTGGAACCAGTGACCCTAAATTAGGGACGGGCGACTGCTTATAGCCCATTGAGTTGCTCACGGTGGTTGTTAAACCTCCAATAAAAAAAAAAAAAAGACTACGTAGGCTTTGCTACACTCGCGCATAAGCCATTTTAATGTTCGGGTGTTTTCTTTGCGACAATGGTTACATTCGGTTGTTTTACCCGTACAGTCGGAATGCGACAGGAGGTAAATAGAGAGTACTTTATTGGTAGAGGAACTTTTTTGTTTTTATACGAGAAGTTTAAGTAAAGTGGCAACAGTCCCTGCAAGGTTGTCCTGGCCGCCCCGGTGGCGCAGTGGTCTAAGCGATGGTCTCTGATCATTCGTCCGAAAGGGGTCCGGGTTCGAATCCCGGTGAGGCATGGATGTTGTGTTTGTTTTACAGCACTGGCTCTCTCCCTTCCCTGGAACCAGTGGCCCTAAATTAGGGACGGGCGACTGCTTATAGCCCATTGAGTTGCTCATGGTGGTCGTTAAACCTCCAATCAAAAAAAAAAAAAAAAAAGAAAAAGAAAAGGTTGTCCTGCAGTTAGTGTGTACTGTAAAGTGCGATCATTATAGCGGTTGGTGTTTATAAAAATTTGAAGCCAAATTGCCTAGATTTTCAGGCATTACTTATTGTGGTAGTTGAGGAAATGTAGACCAAAAGTTCTGTTTTAAGTTTCGATCTGCTGTCTCTAAAGGCAGTACCGTATCCAAAATATTCGCTTATCTATCGAACGAAGGGAGATCGCTTCCCAGAGCTTAGAAAACATTTTTTATTGAAGAGTTAGACACTTTAAATGGCAGAAAACCTTTTAAAGGTTAGTTTTATTCAGAAATCAGGGATTTCTGGTAAGGCAATGAAGCTATCTTTTACTTGTTCAAATGCTGTTGGCATGCAGTGCTTGCACTTATTGGGCCAGGCGTTTCACTCGTTCATTCCAAGTTTTCAATTTAGAAGGTGTTGACTATTATTTTGCGTAGGTTTTATTGCTACTGACTATTTTCTTATAGAGTACTTTTTATAGTTTGTCTCTTAGTCCAAAGTTTTCTTAAATCAACGCTTCAGTACCCAATTTGCACTTCTGTGCATATGGGTTTTTCACCCACCAGGGACTTCTATTCAGAAGGTTCCTGGTTGATCTAGGGGATGTTGAAAATTTTTATAGAGCTAAAAGTTAATTTGTTAGCTTACCTGACTTTTAGTCAGAATCAAATCTTTGTGACTGTTCTAGATCTTTTTAGGCCGCCCCGGTGGCGCAGTGGTATAAGCGATGGCCTCTGATCATTCGCCCGAAAGGGGTCCGGGTACGAATCCCGGTGAGGCATGGATGTTGTGTTTGTCTTACAGCACTGGCTCTCTCCCTTCCCTGGAACCAGTGACCCTAAATTAGGGATGGACGACTGCTTATAGCCCGTTGCTCACGGTGGTCGTTAAACCTCCAATAAAAAAAAATCTTTTAGGAGAGCTCGAGTACGCCGCCCTCCTGACTCTTTTTTCGAGTTTTCGACTTTTCATTTAGTAGTTTTACTTTTAAGGTCATTTGGTTGTCAGTGTTGGGCATTCAAATAAAATTCTTTTGGTGGCTAGGTCTGTTTGCAGACCGGAATTATGCTGCTAAATTTATTTACGGATAAATAATTACTAATTAGTGATATCACTAATTTTTTTTTTTTTTTTATTGGAGATTTAGCGACCATCGTGAGCAACTCAATGGGTTATAAGCAATCGCCCGTCCCTAATTTAGGGTCACTGGTTCCAGGGAAGGGAGATAACCAGTGTCGTAAGACGAACAGAGCATCCATGCTTCATCGGAATTCGAACCCGGACGCGTATTTCACAAGTGAATGTACGAAATTGCGATTAGAGCCATTTCCGCCACGCGATTGGTTCAGAGCTACTTTGGAGATTGCGAGTGGGCGGGGCCTATGAGGAGAGTCATGTCACAGGAACACTGTCTTTTTATCTGGGGAAGTTCTGCTTGCTAAGAAATTCATTGTGAGGTTGCTTAACATATGTCACAAATAATTCATACTGAATTATATCGTGGGAAGTTCACTATGAGGTTACTTAACATATGTGAGAAATGATCATATTGAATTACATCGTGAAAAGTTTTATCGTGGGAAGTTCTGCTTCCTAAGAAATTCAGTGAGGTTACTTAACAAATGTGACAAATGATCATATTGAATAATACGGTAAAGTAATTTTGAGCACGATATCATAAGGAATATCTGCAGTTTGTCAGATGAATACAAGTCGAAATCTATCTTAATATTAAAATTGAAGACGACTTTAATAACTAACTAATTGAATACCATACTCCATATCGGCCAATAGATGGCAGCACGTCAACTACCCATCACGATCCGTGCTGTTGTGAAAGTGAGTATATTTTTAAAGGTCCTTTCTATTACCCTTAAAAGAACCTTTAACAATGAAAAGTATGTCTCCACAACGAAATATTCTGACGATCAAGTTTTTTTTCTGGCGGTATGTGGTTTACGCTCTGTGACAAAAAGAAAATCTAGGAATTTCAAACGATTAATTAGTTGTTGTTTTTTTACTACTATGTGCTAACCTAAATAATCTAAAGGGGCTGAAACTAAGTGGCAGCGGAATGGTTTGCACCATACGTTTTCAAGTAACACTGTAATGATTCCTTAATAATCAGAAAACCGCTGCCACCCCGTTGGCGCAGTGGTCTAAGCGATGGCCTCTGATCATTCGTCCGAAAGGGGTCCGGGTTCGAATCCCGGTTAGGCATGGATGTTGTGTTTGTCTTACGGCACTGGCTCTCTCCCTTCCCTGGAGCCAGTGACGATAAATTAGGGATGAGCGACTGCTTATAGCCCATTGAGTAGTTCACGGTGGTTGTTAAACCTCCAATCAAAAAAAAAAAAAAAAACGCTTGTTGTAAGACTAAAATATTTTTGCCACTCCAAATGTTTAGGGGGGGGGAGAGAATTTTCTCCAGCACAGCAGCGTTATCTTACTAGCATCCTTAATATTTTACACCACCGCAGCATGGTGAAATCCGTGGTGCATTACTGAATTAAAATAAAGGTATAACTTTTTTACATTTTTAATCACTTGCATGTGTAGATTTCAGAAAATGTGTTATATGTATTAGTGTATATATAAATAATATATGTATAAAAAATAAAAAAAAAAAAACAAGTTTGAGCCCACTCAAAATTTGCGATTGACTCCCCGGAAAAAAACTCTCCGAATGCAACGCTGAGTAAGACCTCAAGACAGTGTTCTGTTGAAATAAGACACCTTCGTCGGAATAAATACTCCAGAATGTTGTTTGCCATATATTGTGTCTGATAAAATAGTAAGTGATCTGTCATATATATTATATATATATATATATTTCTAATATTTAGGAAATTCCTCATATTTTTGTCCCTCCAAACTTAAAATAAAAAATGCCTTCAATTCCACATTTCAACCCGCCTTCTCCCCGAAAAACAACAACAACAAAATAACGTTAAACAACTCGTAGTTCTCCATACAAAACAAATCAAATCAGTACTAATCCTGTTCTACAGCAGTGCGTGCTGACTATCGGCTCTGTGAGAACTATATAGATTGAAGCATGGCTTTCTGCGATTAATCAAAGATAAGTCACAAGTCCATGAAGTCATGTTGATATAAAAACTCAAAAGTTCCTCTACCGATAAAGTACACTCTCTATTTACCTCCTATCGCATTCCGACTGTACGGGTAAAACAACTGGGGCAACCTTTCGCAATGAAACCACCCGAACATTAAAATGGCATATGGCGTGTGCAGCGCAGCTTACATATTTCACTCATATGACTCTCCTCGTAGGCCCCGCCTACTTGCAATCTCCAAAGTGGCTGTGAACCAATCGTGTGGTGGAAATGGCCTTAATCGCAATTCCGTACATTCACTTGTTAAATACGCAACCCGGACCCCCTTTGGAGGAATGATCAAAGGCCATCGCTTAGACCACTATATGATAGATACTCTCACTAAATTGCATGGAAAAGAATATCCACAATGGAAAATTGTTATATGCTTCGAGACTTTTATACAGTATGTCTGGAACTGTTCTGTGGTGAATGCACTTCGACCTAAGACGCAGTAATAGAAAATATTTACTATTTGCATCTTTGGAAAACTTTTTGCGTCACCTTCGAAGATACTGGCATTCAGCACTGAGGGATCTTTCCTTCAATCTCTTTCATTTTTTCCAAATACCGCATTTTGTCATGCCGCCCCCTGTAGCACAGTGGTTTAAGCAACGGCGTCTGATTATTCGTCCGAGATGTTTGATTCGATGTTTAACGACTACCGTGAGCTACTCGGTGAGCTATAAGCAGTCGCCCGTACCTAATTTAGGGCCGCTGGTTCCAGGGAAGGGAGAGAGCCAGCGCCGTAAAACAAACTCAACATCCATGCCTCACCATGATTCGAACCCGGACCCATCTCGGACGAATGATCAGAAGCCATCGATTAAATCACTGCGCCACCGAGATGGGCGTCCGAGATGGATCCGGGTTAGAATCCCGGCAAGGCATGGATGTTCTGTTGTCTTACGGCACGGGCTCTCTCCCTTCCCTGGAACCAGTGACCCTAAATTAGGGACGGGTGACTGCTTATAGCCCATTGAGTTGCTCACGGTGGTCGTTAAACCTCCAATAAAAAAAAATTCTGTATGCCATATGCTACTTCTGACGAAAATGAATTGTCTTTATCAAATACACATACCTTTTGGGCAAGTCAGTTTCACATTTGCTTCCTTGTCATCCTATCGCATACCTTCATTAGATTTACTAAGTTTGTCAGTACGGGTGGCTTTCCCTTTACTTCGCTAGGAATTGTCTGAGTGCCACCCCGGTGGCACAGTGTCTTCTTATGATTTGTCGGAGATGCGTCCGGAATCGGATTCCTGCTAGTCAGAGAAGTGTTTGTTTTGCAGCACTGGGTCTCTTCCTTTCCTAGAAGCAGTGGCTCTAAATTAGGTACGAGGGAATCCAAGAGTTGATCACGGTATTGTCAAACCAGTTGTCTGGGAAATCAATCGTTAGAAGAGGAAATACTGAACTGTATATTTATTTATAAATTACGATTTTCATTAAATGTATTCATTGGACATGAACTGTTTTTTTTTTTTTTCTTTTTCCGAGAGCATGAATTTACTCTCTAAGTTTCACCATTCTGGGAGTGCAAGCCCTTTCTCTCCTTGTTAGCTACGGTATAGCGTCTAGAAGGGAAAGTGTGCCGTGCGAGCTCAAAAACTGCGTTCAAAATATGTCCCACGCAGCATCGTGGCGCTGCAGACGGTGTCTGTGTAGTGTTGTGCATCAAACAACAGGGGCTGGATTACGAAAATAGGATGTAAGAAATGTAAGTGTACGGTTTTCTTAAGTGTGCGATTATGGAAACACATTTAACTGTAATCATAACTCGCTAAAATGTCTTAAGTCTGCAGCAGAGTGCAGCGTCGACAAATTTATTTTAATAATAGAATTTTACGTGCGCTTGAATTAAATTGATATTGTGCTACCTCCTCGAAGAATGCCTACCAAAACGCGAACAAATGGCATGGATATGCCAAGTAAAGACGTGCTGTTTGGAAAATTTAACTGTATATCAGTATTCAGTAGCGGCAAGCTGAGATGGAGGGGGTGCATTACAATTTTGTAGATATCACTTCGAAAGCTAAGTTGCTGAGCCTGCTGATGCTGTCCGTTTAATAATAATTTATATACATACTCTATTGATCGAATGTGTTTTTTTTTAAAGAAATGAATATTTGGATTTTATATTTAGCGACTGATAGGGAAAATTTAGAGGTAACCGGTACCTGAATTATGCAACAGATATCAAGCGATGGCCACATATATGAAGAAAATAATCGGCGTATAAAACTTTGTTTGATGCATTATTTCTTAAAAGTGTTTAATCAGTACATCCTTCAAGTTGCTACGCGGAGCAGTGACATGGACCTCAACTAAAATAGATATACCGAGGTTGCAGACAACTGAAAGAATCATGTTTGATGTAACAAGGAAACAGGGAAAATACAAAGAGGAACTCGCGGATCGGGAAAACATTTCAAAGGTAGAAGACAACAATGTCAGAATCCCTGAAATTGCAACGAGATGGACATATTGCCAGAAGAAAGAGCTAGCAATGGAGAGTTGAAATATTAAGCTGGATAGCAAGGGGAGAAAAGAAAAAAAAACCCTAAAGATGACATGTGGGAGATGGGTGGATGAAATTTGGAAGCAAGAAGGAAACTGGCTCAAGGCAGACTGTTGTGGAAGAAACTTGGAGACTCGTCCAGCAGTGGATTGAGATAGTGGTTGTAAATGATATATAAATGTATATACTGTAAGAGCAACACACACTCAATTAAGGGAACCAGTTTTAAAGGTATAAAAAAATAATGCGTGTGACAGCGGACACACACTTAACGTCATATACGTGTTTTCAGGTGTCAATTGTGACACCTAGAAATATAATACATATTTTTCTTCTGATACGCTCCCTTTGGAATTTTGACTTGACACCAGCCACTGCAACCGGGGCCGTCGAGATCACATCAGTCACTTCGTTCCTCACCGGACCCAAGTATAGGTTTTGTGACGTCACGAAAAGGATCCTTTCAGTCCAGCGTTGTTGCAGCCATTGCTTCTCTACGGAACAGAAGATTCAGGCTGCGTTTTCGTGTTTAATGACGTGATCTGAATTTCGCGAATGTTGTTGCATTTTATTTGTGTTGTTTCTTCTCCAATATTTTCTAGTAAGCACTTATTGGACAGCATTTTTAATTTGCTAAGATAACACAACACGAGGATCATAGCGTTTGTTTACATTGTTTTGTTGACAAACTGATCGGTAACAGGCGATCTTGGCTGCAACTTTTGGGAAACTCGGAGTTAACCGATGCAAAAACAAATATAGGAAAGAAATATACACTTTATTTAGTTGTGAAAATACGATTTACAAGTTCTTGGCGATAAGAAAATGCGAGTTGATGAAATGCCCTGGTAAAATCAAATTTGCCAGAAGAGCAAAAAATACCCCTACTTGAATATGTTTTTAAAAATAAATCCAACTGCAATAAAAAAATTTACATACTTTTAATACACATCACTATTACGGAGAGACGTACATAATGTAATAAGTTAATATATAATATGTGTTGCTAAAACATGGAAATAGCAATGTTTTTGTTTATTTACCGACGCCACATATTTGGAGGATTTTGACATGTAATAAGTTAATGGGTTTTAAGTAGCAAATAAAATAGGCATGCATATATGAAAATGATTTCTGGGTTTCTAAAATATATATATTGCAGACCATATATACATATATACACCCAATTTACAAGCAAGATTTATTTATTTATTACTAGACAGAGGATTCATCGAGGACAAATTGTGGAGGTCATTGCTAACAAAGCGTATGTTCAACAATTTGGAATTTGCAAAACGTTGTACTCATTTCTAAGAAATCTGATCATACCACATGTTGTTATTCAACACATCAAGGTGATCAATTTTTATTTTTAGCTCAAATGACAGAGAACATTGCTAACAGCAGCCCTTATGCTAATTCACATTTAACCTACTTTTTATGGTCACAGAAATTAATGGAGAGCTAGTCTTAGTGCACGAGAAAAATAGTTCATATTTTCTGCTATCAGGTTACGGTACTGAATCAGCTCTGGTTCACTGTTCTCCATGTAACATCTCCAGTACCAATATCTGATTACCAAAAGTAATGTTGCCGTTTTTAGGTTGAACTGCTTATGATAATCTATTCATCTTATTAGTTAACCAACAAAGTTTTCACTAGAGTAATTATTTGTTTACTTTAGCTATAGATTACCACATATGGTAATTAACATAATAATTTGCTCATAAATTTATTGTTTCTACATATAGTAATCAACATAATATATTCATTCATAAATAAATTTATTCTGTTTCTATGTAATAGTAATATTAATATCATATATTCACTCATAAATAAAATTTGTTGTATTTTCAACTCAACTGAATTAGTTTTTTTTTTTTTTTTTTTTTTTTGTCATCAAAAAGCCTGGAAGCTCTTTTTCATACTAATTATATTGCAAATTTTGGAAAAATATATCTGAATTATCACATCCTAAAGGGTATTCGGTTGCTTCTTTAGTCACACAAGACCAAAGAGACTAAATGAGCAAATCAGAATGTGAAGAAATATTTTGAGAAATTGATGCCCACGCAAATGTAAAACTTCCTGCAGTCATTAAAAATATTTGTAAGAAAAGGAAAAGAAGCTTACTCACACTGCATTTGTTGCATGAACTTCAGACCTGCTTATTGCTGCAATTCAAACTATTGAAAACAAATATTCGTAAAAGACATATTTTATATAAGTCCACTACTAAACATTTATCTCAAATAGTCAATAATTCTTCTCTCCAAGTGACATTCTTCATTAGCTGCAGCAAAATGTTTTCCATTATATGCAATGTGTTCTACAGCAAGCACATGTGTTTATCCTCTTTAAAGGCTGCCCTCTAAACTGTTTAAATGAGAAGACAAAAAAAAAAAAAGGAGGAAAGGGGAGTAGTGGGAAGGTGATATATGGATACACAACAAGAATACCAGAGGATTCAGACATGTAAAAAAAAAAAAAACTACCAAAGTATTAGGTACAAGATTTTACACTAAACTACAAAATGGTACATGCTAATCAATCACATTGTAAGATATAGAAATATGCATCAAAACAGCCATCACTGGACTATAAGCAGTCGCCGTCCCTAATTTAGGGTCACTGGTTCCAGGGAAGGGAAAGAGCCAGTGTCGTAAGACAAACACAACATCCATGCCTCGCCGGGATTCGAACCCGGACCCCTTCCGGACGAATGATCAGAGGCCCTCGCTTAGACCACTGTGCCACCAGGGCGGCCATCACGTCTCACTGAGATTCAGTCGTATCACTAGTTACACAAGATGAGAATAAATGAGCTAATTAGAATATGAACTGTTGGCAATTAAACGAAGGTAAATATACTAGCAAATGATTGACTTCCACAAATATCTCAGCTTTGCAGAATTTATAAAGAGGCTTTAAGTAAATTTTATATCAGTACAGTAATATAAATATCAGAACCAAATATCAAGACTTTCTTTGTTTTGCTTCTTTTACTCAAATGCGTGATGCACATTTTTCAAGGTGGTGTAAAAGTAATAAAAAAGAAACTAAAATGATATTAAATGTATTGATGGAAATTTAATTGTATGTGAAAAACATCCAACAGGTGCATTCACAAATTCTTACTCTTCCAATTGCATTTTCTAAGATGCCTAAAAATCAGGTTGTGCGTTGTTTATTTTCATGTATGGAATCTTACTTTTTAACCCCCGCCCCCACTCAAGCCTCAAGTTCTGTTGCTGATAACTGATGAGATCTAATTTCTCTGTCCTGTACAATTGAGGAATGGTTTTTGATATAAATTTTAACTGCTGCACAAGCCTGTGACATATAGCAGCTCACAATGAATTAATCAAGCTTCTACTATTTTATTTAAGAAAAAGAAAAATACTCATTTTAAATGGGATGCTTACTTTTGCCTCGTGTATAAGTTGAACAAAGCTTAATCAATAGAGATGTGGCAATGTTGTAAAACATTATGCTTGGTACTTATAAGCAATGCAAAACTTTTTTTTTTTTTTTTTGAGTGGAGGTTTAACGACCACCGTGAGCAACTCAATGGGCTATAAGCAGTCGCCCGTCCCTAATTTAGGGTCACTGGCTCCAGGGAAGGGAGAGAGCCAGTGCCTGAAGACAAACACAACATCCATGCCTCACCGGGATTCGAACCCGGACCCCTTACGGACGAATGATCAGAGACCAGCGCCTTAGACCACTGCGCCACCGGGGCGGCCAATGCAAAACTAAAACATTGTTTTATTACAAACTGCATGTAGCTTCGGTATTGAAATGCCTGCAAGCCATATATAATATAATGTTGATATATTGTACAGGCAATATATATATATATATACATGTGTGTGCAAGTAAAATGTAAATCATCAGAGGTGCACATGCATTTAAGAAAAAAATCAGCTTTTAATAGTGCAAGATTTATACCATATGGCAGCATAGAGATCTGTACTTATTTGGTGGGCCCGGCCCAGCCCAAGTCCATGCGTTTAATGCCCTGCTCATTTAAAATATTAGACACTCGGCCCTAACCCTTCAATTGCAGCTCGTGAGGTGCAATTTGGTATTATTTTGTTTTTCTATTGTATTTTATTAAATTGTGAAAATTAAATAATGAAATGGGATATTATTGAAAACATTTAGTTAAATGTAAGCCTTAAAATATTAACTAAACTTTAACAATCATCGAAGAATATAACCTTTAAAGAGAGAGAAAAAAAAGGGGGGGGGGGGAAAGCGGGTTCAAAATTTCTTTTTCTCTAAACTAGCGAGTGGTAACTACAAAAATATATCCCCATACAGATTAGATAGGAGAAACAATCTATGTCTTTCCCTTCCCACTCTCTCATACCAACACACACAGAGAGACACACCCCGTCCCCCAGTCCACACAACACACACACTCGCTCAGAGTTGGATCTTTTTGTTGTCAATAAGCCCCAAAGTGATTTCCCCATCTTAATACCTACAGATGGTAAAAACACTAAGTGCCTCTCCTTGCTTTTGTGATTATTCCTTGGGCTATGTCATGGAAGTAAGTAAAGCCAGCAAAACAATTCAACTAACCAGAAAATCGGGGAACACAACTTTTTTTCTTTCTTTACAATTGCAATAAAAAGAATGGGTTGTCATGGCCCGGCCCTGTCCTAAGTGCCTGGGAAAAAGCCCGTTCCGTGCAGACCTCTATGGCAGCATATAACAGATATACACAGTAAGCAAACCTGGAGAAGTTATGCATATAATAACCTTCTAAATACCTAACTTTCTCAAT
Source organism: Macrothele yani (assembly GCA_039090855.1). Classification (NCBI taxonomy): domain Eukaryota; kingdom Metazoa; phylum Arthropoda; class Arachnida; order Araneae; family Macrothelidae; genus Macrothele; species Macrothele yani. The sequence goes on along the minus strand of CM077009.1, from coordinate 128,755,950 downwards.
AACCTTCATTTGCTGAAAATTTCCCACACAAATATAATATGCATTACTAAGTATGCTGTAATGCAGAAGTTAGGTGCAAAGCAGTTCTAATGCCTTCGAATTATTTGTTTACGTTTAATATCATGGTCTAAGTTTTCTTGCTCTGCAATTAGCTAATAGATTGCTATCTTTTACCCTTTGGTGTCTGAAGTTTTCCAGAGAAATTTTTTGTGCATGCCAAAAAATAAATTTATCATACTTCAGTTGAGCACTAACTTTTTCACAGATTGTCAGTAAAAAGTTTTCAGCAGCTCTTAAAAACATTACAACCACACTGCAGATAAAAGCATAGTGTTTGGAAACTTCAAGTTTTATGTACGAGACAGAATATGGCAAATATAAGTTTTCTTGTTTTGACTACTCATTTTTTGCAAACATCACTGGGCTTATAAATTCAGTTGCTTTTAAACTACCCCAAACCATACTTGATGTAAACATATACTGTTAACAAACTGCACACAAACTATAATATATATACACAGAATATATTGTTAAATAAAAATTCCCACAATACCACTTTTAGCAGCTTCTTTGCAAATCTTACATTTTTTTCCTGAAGCACTTTCATGCTGCAGTAGTTTTGGTCCATAAATATGCCAAAAATACTACAGCATGAAAATGCTTCCATACATTTGTGTTGCCATCTATTAGTTGTTGTTTTTTTACTTTGCTATTAAAATTTCCACAAGTATTGAAATTTCTACACTGCAAATTGAATGTTCATTTAAGGACTTTCGCATTTACACCTAAGCAGGTGTAAATTTCATATCACACTGAAAAATTAATTTTCAGATGACTGAAATGAACACATCAGAATGCAGAAGCTACAGGATTAGCTTATATTTAGGCAATCTACAAAGAATTTAAGGTTGATAGTTTCCTTTTGCTTCTTGTTGGCTTCTGTCTGTTATTCCGAAAACATTAAGTAGTTACAACAGAAAGGCATTTTTTTTTTTTACTTACACTGCACAGTCAGTTCTACAACTATACTTTTCCCTTGGGAGTACATCAACAAAATCTGATTTTTCAAAAGCTGACTGAGCAGCTAATTCCTTCATTGCTTATCAGTTGCTGAAAAATTCTAAAGGAATGTGTTACAATGTTTACTGTGCATTCTTGGGGCTATTTTAGTCTACCACAGTCAGTAAGCTTTATGTACTGACTAACTCCCTGATTTGAGTTTTCATGTTCTAAACTGCTATTGCATGTTAACATTAGTTTGCACTAAGAACATTTGGTTTAGCTTACCTTATAGGTTATATATTCAGAAAAAGTACATGTGACCTTATAAGGCTATATAAACAAAAGTACATATGTCGTAGGATGTAAGGTCAGGTGATGCGTAACATCACAGCCTCTCCTTGACAAATGTCAACCCCGCCTTCTCGTGGTACATCCTGTTCCCATTAAAGGGGCTCTGACGACCGCCAATAGCGGTATAACTATACCATCAGGATTAGAGGAAATGCTATCCCACACTCACCAACCCGCTTGGCCAGCGTGGTGAGTTATGGCCAAACCCCTCCAAAATGACTCCATAACTTAAATCTTGGCCCTCAGTCTCCGGCAGCTGGAATGTACCTGGCCAAGGCAGCCGCCAGTGCGACATGAAGGCAGAGGGTGCTAAGAATCCCCGGAGAACCGGACTAGGCTGCCATTTGATGCTGACCTTGGCTACGTATAATGGATGCTCCCTATCTTCTGATTCAAGGCTTCTTGAATTGGAAGAGGAACTACAAAGGATCAAGTGGGACATCGTCAGGCAAGGAGAAGATCTCATTGAACTGAAAAGTGGACATCTCTTCTACTATCGTGGGACTGATACTGGCAGAACTAGTGGTGTTGGATTCATAATAAACAAGAAACTGAAGGATAAAGTTGTAGAAGTTGAAAGTTCCTCTGACAGAGCTGCACGACTCGTTATCCAACTCTCGAGAACATACCAGGCTCAGATTATTCAAACTTATGCACCCACCACAAGTCATCCTGAAGAAGAAATTGAAGAATTTTATGAATAAATTCGTCATCTAAATAATAAAGGTAAGCAGCAGTTAAAGATAATTATGGGAGATTTCAATGCAAAAATAGGGCAACGACAACAGAATGAAACTTCAGTAGGTAAATTCGGCAACGGCAACAGAAACCAGCGTGGAAATACTCTCTTAGAGTTTGCAGAGGCAGAAGGGTTTTTCATCTTGAACTCCTTTTTCAAGAAAAAGCCACACAGGAAATGGACATGGAGATATCCAAATGGGACAACAAGTGAAATTGATTTTATTATGTGTAACAAAAAATTTGTCATAGAAGACTGCAGTGTGCTAAACAAGTTCAACACAGGTAGTGACCATAGACTGGTGAGATGTAAGATGCACCTCAACACTAAACTCGAACGTAGCAAGCTCATAAGACAAACAAAATGTATTGACATAACCAACCTTAAAAAACACCATAAAACCTTCAAGTTGGAACTGAAGAACAGATTCTCTGCTTTAGAAGGCCTAACATTGGAAGAAGTGGATATTTCTGAAGTTAACAGAAAAGTAACTAAAGCTCTTATGGAAACAGCAACAAAATTAGCTGGTTCTAAGAACAAGTTGCGTGTGAACAAATTATCAGGAAAAACCAAAATGCTGATGCAAAAAAGAAGAGAGATGAGGACAACTAAAGAAGATGTGACTTCTAAAGTGGAATATATAGAGCTATGCAAGACAGTACGAAAAAGTATCACTGAAGACGTAAGGAAATTCAACTGTGAACTAGTAAGGAAAGCAATTGAAAACCACCAAAGCCTAAAGATAGCAAAGGGACATCTCAGTAAGGGAAGAAAACACATTATGGCACTCAGAAAAGAAGATGGTTCTGTAGCAAGAAATAGAGGCGAAATTTTGACAAGAGTAAAAGATTTCTATTCCAAATTATATGAAAGGGATGATACATGTACTCCAGACACCATGAAAGGTACCAGAGTTCTTCCAGTCCTCCTAGCAGAAGTTACACATGCAATCAAGAACATGAAGTGGGGAAAAGCTCCAGGAGAAGATGGAATTACTGTTGACATCATACAAGAAGCAAGTGGAGAAATCGAAACAGTACTCGCCTACTCGCCCAAATTTTCACTCGATGCCTTAATGAAGGGAAGATTCCTGAGGATTGGAACAATGCTACAATGATCTTGCTACATAAAAAAGGTGACATTGAGGATCTCGGGAACTACAGACCTATCAGCCTCCTATCAGTGGTTTATAAAATCTTCACTAAAGTTCTTTCACACCGCTGAAAGGTAACACTGGACATGGCTCAACCGAGAGAACAAGCTGGATTCAGGAGTGGCTACAGCACAATAGATCATATCCACATACTTAGAGAACTAATTTAAAGAGCGAGGGAATATGAACTTCCATTGTGCATGGCTTTTATCGATTATAAAAAAGCCTTTGATTCGGTGAAACCATCAGCAGTTACAATGGCCCTGAAATCCTGCGGTATTGAAGATGCGTACATTAATGTTATTAATAACATCTATGCAAATGCAAGTGCAAAGATTCGGCTGTTTGAAAATACAACACACATAAAAATTGGAAAAGGAGTGAGACAAGGTGACACCATATCTCCCAAGCTCTTTAATGCTACATTGGAAAATGTCTTTCAATCACTGAACTGGGAAAACAAAGGGATAAAGATTAATAGAGATTATCTAACCCACCTTTGTTTTTCTGATGACAGTCATTTTTGCAACTACCCCATCAGAGCTGTAGAGTATGATCCAGGAACTTGCTGCCAAGAGTAAAGAAGTGGGATTAAAAGTGAACTTTCAGAAGACAAAAGTGATGTTCAATGCTTTTACAAGAAATGAAGATTTATCGATTGATGGAGAAAACCTGGAGATAACAGACACATATGTTCATCTTGGACAGCAGATAATCAAGTGAGGGTCACATTGATGAAGAAATTAATTGGCATACAAAACTTGCCTGGAGAGCTTTTGGAAGAAACAGCATAATTTTCAAGAGCAATATGCCATTATGTCTTAAAAGAAAAGTGTTTGATCAATGCATCTTTCCAGTGCTTACGTATGGTGCAGAGACGTGGACCTTAACTAAAAGAGACATACAAAGGCTGCAGACAACTCAAAGCAGCATGGAGAGGTGCATGCTTGGTGTAACCAGGAGAGATAAGAGGAACTCGTGGATCCGAAAAATGACAAGAGTGGAAGACGTCATGATCAGAGTTAAATCCCTGAAACGGCAATGGGCTGGACATACTGCCAGAAGGACAGATCATCGATGGACAGCCGAAATTTTAGATTGGATTCCAAGGGACAGGAAAAGACCCAGAAGAAGACCACATGGAAGATGGGTGGATGAAATTCGAAAGTATGCGGGAGTGACATGGAGGAGACTGGCATAAGACAGACTGTTGTGGATGAAACTTGGAGACCTTCGTCCAGCAGTGGATTGATAATGGTTGACAATGATGATGACGACATATTTCGTTGTACTTCTAGTTATGAAGTACATGTATACTTGTACCCATACCTCAATACATGTGTTTAATCTCTTGAAGGGCTGTCCTCCAAACTGTTCTAATGAAATGGTAACAAGGCAAAATGACACAAAACACATACACGACAAGTTAATTGAGTTATATTCTGTAAAATCTCTTTTCTATTCAAAATATCTGTGTTCCAATCACAACATATTTTTGTCACTTATAAACAAATCTAATGCAAATAAACTGACACACTATGGTTTTCAACTGTTTGTTGCACAGCAGAATATAAAGAAAAATAAGAAATTAAGTGATGCTAAAAATAACACAAACATTCACAAATTTTTTACATGGATTCCCCACCCCAAAAATAATGTAACAGCAAATATTGAATGAAGATTTTTTACACCCTGGTCGGACACATAGTATTTATTTCGAACAAAGAGGACTTAAATAAATTTGTTAGATTAATATGAATATCAGGATTTCTTTGCTGTGTTTCCATTGCTCAAATGCATGCTCCACATTTTATAAGGTGGTGTAACAGTAATAAAAATGAAACTAGCATGCTATTAAATTTATTCATGGAAATTTAGCTCTCATTTGTGAACATCTGATGGTTGCAGTCACACATTTTTGCTTTTCCAATATCATTTTCCATGACACCTAAAATAATAATAAAAAAAGTTGTATATTGTTTACCCCTTGTGTAATGTTACTTTTTAGCCCCCTACACCAGTTTTATTGCTGATAAATGAGATACCATTTCTTGCTCGCTCCAAAATCAAGGAATGTTTTTTATATAAATTTCAACAGCTGTTGCACACACCTGTGACATATATCTGTCTGCAATGAATTAATCAAGCCCCTACTTCATTTATGAAGAACAAACAAAAATAAACTTGTTTTAAATGGAATCCTTACTTTTGCCTAACTGTATAAATTGAACGAAGCTTAACCAATGTACTAAGATATGTCAATATTGTAAAAATTAATGATTGGTACATTACTAACAATGTAATGTTAAAACAGGAAATACCTACAAGCCATTCATAATTATTTTTCATGTTTGAGGTAACAAAATTTGCCTTCAAATCCTTAACATATGTTGTACGTTTCAAGCTTTGCAGAACATGCTCCCACTCCGACGGAGACCTAAACTCACTGGGTTACTTATCTCTAAAAATTATATACTTACAAGTTAAAATAAACTATTTATTACATATGTTTGATTGTTTAATGTATTGCATTAGAATTAATTAGGTAAGTAATAAATAGTTTACAACAGTTTATTTTAATTTGTAAGTATATAAATTTTAGAGATAAGTAACCATGCGTATTTAGGCCTTTGTCGGGGTGGGAACACATTCTGCTATGTTACCTCAAACTTGAAAAATTGTCCTTAAAGTACGTTTAATATGAAGTTTATGGAATTCATGACCTTTATGATGTGTATATACCATTAATAATGTTCGTATATTTGCACAGTGACTATGTATACATTAGAATGAGTAATGTGTGTGTATAAGTAATTTTAAATCATTATAAGTGCATATGTACTTAAGAAAAAAAACACTTTTAATATTGCAAGATTTGTACCATATTTAAATTGCTGAAACACCCTGAAAAACTTTAGCTCGCCTAGGTTTTTAATTAATATGCATAGTATCTTTCAAATATGAAATATACTGTATAAACATTAAAGACTTATGTGCTTTTATGCTACCTCCCAATATGATTTGGTAATGGCATTTTTAATACACATGGTTTTTTTTAAGACCAAGTTCTTCCATCGCCAACCAACATGTTGAACTCTACTTGAAACTAACATTCATATGATAAGTTAAGAACATTAAAAACAATTAAGATATCTATGTATACATAATGTTAAAATATTGTATCATATGGCATCACTGTGTTCGAATTACCCATTGGTCCTTTTGGCGGTCCAAAACAGTGGTAAATCTTTTTTTTAATTCGGTTGACATTAAATGTCTGTAAATACTGTTTCACACGTTATGCAAGTTCAGCTATCGGGAGATTGCAAAAGGACGTTAACATAGTATTGGCAATTGAAGTCAAGTATAATAATAATAAGTATCTGTACTTACAATATTCTTAGTGGCTGTCGGGGCTTCATATGTGCGTCATCTAAGAATGTGAATTCTTTCAATTGTGAAGTTAAAATTCATGATATTGTAAAATCTGCACCAGATAAAATTAAACAAGATGAATTTTTTGCAATGCAAAAAAATCCTTTAACATCGATGAAATAAGAAACTGAATTAAAACCTTGTTGAATTTTTTAAAAACGAACTACAATCCTGAAGAGGAGACAATCTTGACCGCGAAGCACCCTGATACATAATGAAAACTGAAGATGAATTATACTTTTGCCAAAACCTCAAAAATAAACAATCTTGAAAAAGAAAATACAAACATACAAATCTCCCGAATGCGAAGCACCAAACTAGTTTCTGCTAATATTTATAGCCATCATCAGTGGTAGGTGCACGGACATTAGGATTACCGCACTCACTCGCTCAGGTATGCAGATTTATTTCTAATTCTAAAGTGGTAAATCTTTTGTTGGGCCACTGCATTATTGATTGTAATGGCCCGTATGACAAGTGAGTTTTTTCTGGGGGTTTTTATCTAATTTGTTACAAGTTAAAAAATGAATTTCTATTTCTTTTACCTTGCTATATGGTTTTGTTTTGTAGTCTGCAAACTGATAGGTTTAAAACAAAATATTGAAAATAGTTACATTAAAATCATACATTATTTTCTACATGTATTGTAAATGTTTTTTATTAGTTTTTTATGGATCAGTGGGCATTAAGGTGAACCAGTGGTTTGCAAATTCTAGTGGTCTGCTGGACCAGTAGATTTATTTCTAATTCTAACACTGCATCATATTGGTAAAACATTCTAACACTGCATCATATTGGTAAAACATTCTAACACTGCATCATATTGGTAAAACATTATTTTATCATAATATCCTATATTTAATAATTATTTATACCATATGGCACCATATTAATAGATATACACTAAACAAAACTGAGTGATGCAAATAATAACATTCTAAACACCTAACTGTCCTAAGTATCTCTTTCAGTATCGGAAAAATTCTCACAGAAATATAATATGCATTAGTAAATGTGCTATATAATACATAAGTTGGGTGCAAACGACATTATAAAGCCTTAAAATCCCTTGTCTTGTCATTAGCTATTACTTTCGCAGCATACAGCCAAATACATATTTTAACATAAATCATAAGACAAAGAGACAATAGCAGCTCATAAAGTACCGAACAACTACTGTGCACCAGGTAGTTTACTAGTTAAGAATTGTACAAAATAAGAATAAATGCAGAAAATATGTCTAACATAAAATAAAATAAAATTCACAATATTGAATGTATTCAGACTGGCACTCAAATATATAATAGGTATATCAGCAAGACATGAATGCAATGTCAGTAAATATGAATTCAATTAGCAATATGATAGCTAATTAATTATAAACATAATTATATATATATACTTTTTGAATAATACAGTATGTACATACTTCATATTCTGTACCACAATCTTATAGTACAGTATGGCTGATATAAATTCAGACATGTAATAAATTGCAAAATATTAGCACATACATTTGTAAAAACACAAAACATTTTTGGTATCTCCTTTCCTATCTCTAGAAAAAAATTACTGCTTGCATATAATATTTTCACTACACTAAGAAAATTTTAAGACATGTACACTGACTGAAAACTAAAGTAGTTATCTTCAATGTGGTTTTAATTTTTAGCAGCTCTTAAAAAAAGTTATGGCTGCTGAAGATAAAAGCAAAGTGTTTGGAAACTGTAAGAATTAGTATACACTGTATATTTGTATTGCCATTTATTACAGTTTCTATACGGCATATGAAATGTTCATTTAAGGACTTTCACATTTACATATCCAGGCAGGTGTAAATTTGATATTGCTCTGAAGAACACATTTTCAGACAACTGAAATTCACCTGTCATAGTGCATTAACTATAGGATTAGCTCACATTTGGGCGATCTACAAAGAATTCAAGGTTGATAGTTTCCTTTTGCTACTTGTTTGCTTCTGTCTGTCATTCCATACTTTACTATAGTTATTCAGAAAAATATTGGCAACCACAGATAAGCATTTTTTTACTAATACTGCAAAGTCTGTTCCACAACTACACTTTTCACTTGGAATTACATCAATTAAATCTAATTTTTCAAAAGCTAACTGAACAACTAATTGCTTCTGACTTCCTTGCCTAAGAAAGGCTGCTTCAAATTTTTTGCTAATAAGTTGCTGAAAAATTCTGAAGGAATGTGTCGCAATGTTTACAGTGAACTCCTGGGGCCATTTCAGTCCACCTCTGTCAATAAAATGCAAATACTCACAAACCTCCTTATTTGAGCTTTCATGTTCTAAATTTCTGTCACATGCTAACATTAGTTTGCACTGAGAACATTTTATATTTTGGGTTACCTTATGCGCTACATAACCAGCAACATAGATTAAAGTAAAAAATGCTGCATCTGTTACTTCACCATGTTCATTGAAAGTTTCATAGAACAATGAAGGTATTTCAAAATTTTCTGTAGTATCAGGGGCATCATTTGAAGTCTAGGCTTTTGATTGTGAATTTCCCTACCTTTTCAGAGAACATATGAATTAGGCTCAGAATTTTGAGCTTGCATTCTGACTGCAAGACTTGTCTGAAGGAAATGTTATAATTCCCACCACTCGTCTGGCGATATTGCCCAAAACGGGCTTCTAAATTGTCAGTTTGAAATTTGCCTAATAACACACATGTCACACCAAATGTATGGAAAACATAATCAGTGATTTCAATAAGAGTATCAGTAGTGAATTTAAGAGCACAATGAGTTTCTTTAGACAACATCCCTCCCTTGGTGGGAAGCTTTAAAGCAGATTTCTGTGAAGCACTTAATTCACTTAAACGGCCCCATGCACTGGGCCAGGAGCTGAAATGATGCAAAAATGCCACTTTATCATCTGATAAATCTTTAATAGGTTGGCAAAATTTATTCAGACTATGTATACCTTGATGTGGATGCTTAACATTTATTATCCACCACCATCTTAGAATAAAATCAATAAATTCTTTTGTACATGTGCTTTCACAACTTAACTCTTCTTTATGCACCTCAAGAGCTGCACTGTTACTTTCATGAAAGAGATTTAGTGCATGAGCAACATTCTGTCGTTCGGTTGCCGTTGGGAACAAAACTTTTTGTGAAAGCTGTGGGGCTTGTTTTACAACATGATTCCTTTCACTCTCATAAATCTGTTTCAAAGGTTGCAAGCTTGCAGAACACAATTCTCTATGGTCAGTAGGGCATGGATAATATAAGGTTTGATTTGTGGAAGTTTGGTTCAACCAGTTATTTCTAATGGCTTTTATTAAATGAACAGTGTCAAAAAGAAAAAAACTTTTTTTCAGCACAGTGAGGGTGTTGAATGCATGGTTTCAATTGGCCACCACACATAATTTCAAACATGTTGTGATTGATCCTGTTGTCTGAAATTAAGCATAAAACTGTATAACCATAGTGTGCTAAAATGTCTAGGACTTGCAGGGTGTATGTGTGCAGGGTTTCAGCTGTAGCATTTTTTACCGGAACCAAGGCAACAACATCTTTATTCTTTGATAACAATGAAGAAATCATGAAAGTCTGAATTGTGGTAGCTGCTGTCTTTGAATTTACAGAAAAACCAGCAAGATGGCCTTGTTGGAAACTAACAAATGGTATAATGTAAATTTCATCTATTAGGACTATCTTATGATTTTCAAGAAGATCTACTTTCTTTTTAAAATAAGCTTTATGGTAGTTAATGTTACTTGCACCTTTTTGGTTTAGGGCTGTACCTAGTTTTTTCAAGTATATAGGATGTGGTAGTGTAAGTACAGCACTGTTTCTTATCATTGTGTATGATGCAGGATAGCAAAAATAAAGTGTAGAAGCTCACACCAGAAGATCTGAAGTGTATCTCACTTGTGTTGAGGTAATTAATTTAACTTGTTCTGTTAAAAATTTCAGTTTTAATTTAATACCTTTGTCATCTTCAGCATCATTATCCTCTGTTTCATCACAACATTCTATCAATAAATTTGTAGCTGCAGAAAGTTTTTGGGAAAAACTCATGTTGTTTCCTTTATATGAAGTTAAATGGCTAATTAAACTATCAAATTTGGTCCACCTATCACATTTTTTCTCTGGTCCCAATAGCCACTCAAATGAATGCATATCAAACAGCAGTACCAGAATGCCAAATATTGACTCCCAAATTACTATTTATTTTCAAAGATACAACAATTTCTGGACACCCTGAATCCTCAATTTTATAAAACAACATAAAAGAATCTCTACGAAGAAACACCCAATCACCACTAATTTTAGAACCACAAGAATTAGCAAACTTCTCAAAAGAGGTGATGACTTCTTCAGAACACCACAGCATGAATCTCTTTTCATCCCAGGCACCTATTTCTTGATGCCTCTTAGATGAAGATTTTTGTTTGCTGGGCATTGTTTTGGTAAGGTAAGAAGGCTGGTTTACAAAAATGGTTGGATACGCATCTGCAGTAAGTCTAAGCTTTTTCCTTGGAACTACAAGTAAAGTTCCATCACTTTTAGTTACTCTATCTTCTCTTATAATAACAGTTTCACTGAAGTGATTTATACAAACCACAGCAGTATCACTTGGACTAAAATCAGCACGGTTAATGTTACGTATCCACAAAGCACGTCTATGTTCATCCTTCGGGGGAAAAACACTGGTGTGTTACCTTTATCAGTATTATAGTTCGATTTACACCCTGGTACACAACACTTTCGTCCCATCTAAAAATAAGAGGAAACAAATGCTTAATTTGCATGTATGAATAATATAAATATATAGAAAACCAACAGATTCAAAAGACAGCTAGTCAAAATGCATGGATACACGTTTGGTCTCAGAATATATACATGCATTATAGAAAAGGAACTAACTAAACCAGGTATAAAAAAAAAAAAAAACCTGTTGATTCCAGAAGTGAAAAGTATATGGCTGATAACTTAATTATGGCATATCAAAATAACTGATATCGTAAAACTTCCACTCCTTTGTAAAATATGAGTAAATAAACATTAAATTTTAGAATACCAAACATTTTCAACAACTGGAAAAAGAGAGTCCAAAGAGTCAAATCTATAAATGGAGATATTAGATATTTCTGAAATTTATGCAAATAAAGAAGTTTTTTTTTTCATGAGAAGAATTCTAGCCTTTCGAATTTTATCAGCGCCGCAAGTAGTTCCATACATTTCGTGTCAATGTGTTTTCGAATGCGAACGGTATAAGTGGCAATTTTGTAACGAAAATAAGATTTGTTTTATAATTTTAATTCGAAATTTTCAAGTAATACTCTATCAAAAATTATAAACAGCAGTGACATACATATTACTTACCTTGCAGACGTGAAAATTCCGTAATTTAATCTAAAGTACAGCACAAATCAACCGACATAAACAAACACAGATTGCCAAATGCTGCAAGTAGCAAACGGTAAGTAGCATAAGTAGGATCCTTTGTGTGACGTCACAACCCAGAATTTTTGTCTGTGCTTGGGCCCGGTAAGAAACGAGATCTCGATGGCCCCCGCTGCAACTCGGACAGTGATGAAAAACATTTTGCAGAATTTTGAAAGGTGTGCCACAGTTTTGCGATGAGTTGTTCTTGCGATACTCGCACACAGGCATTCTCTTTAATAAATATGAATTGCAAACATATTCAATCCAGTTTTAATTTTGAATCCATGATTATAATTTAGCGTAGAACGATTTGTTTTCAAAATTTACCAACTTCATAAATTTTTTAAACAATTGTATTTTATTAAATGTTGTGCTCAAAGTAAATAAGTATAAAGCACTACCTCAACTGAAATGTGCAGCTTATATTGAGGGCGGGGAGGTATGCAGCAGAAAAAATAAAATGTAGCCAATGGAGCAACTTCAATGTTTTTTAATGAATAAAAATTTACATGAGTTTAAAAGTGAAAATTTCGCTGTGCCTGGTAAGTGAAAATATTAATTTTGTGCAAATATTTTTTGCTGCAGAAATTAGTCGTTTTTTTTTTGTTTTTTTTTTTGTTTTTTTTTTCAATTTATCCATTACTGAATTTCATTCTTAATCGCAATTTGTTCACATGCCCATTTTGATCAGAAGAGAAAATATAAGTGAAACTTTTTTGCAGAAATCTCGGCAACTGAGTTCTTATTAGGAAACACTAATACTCTCCAGTTGTTAGAATTATCATGTTGAATAAAAGCAGGAACAAACTAAAAATTTAATGTATCGCCGTGGTAAGGCCTGGTGATGCATTCGCAGCCAACTAGAGACTGTATTGTAGCTACGTCACTGGCGAACAACTCCGAGGACCATTCATATCTGCTGTACGAGCGAGAGCTCCAATCAAAGCAACCCCCAGGAACGTTTTATTCAAGGAAAACAATTAGATGTGGAAATAGGCAGTTTCCCACATGAGTTGGTTTTAATAGCAGTCAGAGCAGCCCGCCAACGTTCCTTTCACTCCCAGTGGCGTCATGTAGGAAAAACTTCCAGCTAAGTTCAGAAAACTCTCTCTCGGCACGGCATGAAAAAAAACTGTTTTGGGTGGGTGGGGGGTCTGCAGCCCTACAGCTCCCTATTGCAGAAGCCGCCCCTGCTGTATATATAGAAATTGCAAGGCTTTTTTGTATGGGACATTATATTGAATGTGCTTGTTTTGAATTGGATGCTTAGGTGTCAGCATCGGCTATGTTCGCCAGTGACCATCAGGTACAGTGGCGTAACCGTGTTTCATCTGATCACACATTATATATATATATATATATATATATGCCAACGATGTTGGTAACCATGCTTAATCGACATTGCTGCTTTATTAAGTACACATTATACATGTGTTTGCATTTTACGAAGAATTACATATTATTAAATAATTTAGTTGGTTCACATAAGAAATGCATATCATTATATTCCCGAAAAATTTGGGGGGGTCATTTACATAGGGGATCCATGACTCGGGAAATCTGGCGGGTTCTGACACCCCCTCCCGTTATGCTTATGACCAGGTATAAGTCATGCCGTGGTTCAACAAATTTAATGCTGCCAGTCAGAGACAGAGCTCTCCTTAAAAACAATTTAGGGATAGTGGACAAAATTTACTGTTTGAAGTAAATACGTGGGGGCATGTAAATATAAAGTTGTGCATCCATGTGTCTACTCTTCTAACGATACGGAAACGGTTGATATATAGTGTCAAAAAGGGGAAGTGTGCTGAGCTCCCAGCGTACGTAATGATTGGTGTGGATATAGCTGATATATATAAACGTTGGGTAAGTTTTTCGTATTATTAAGAGGCTTAACAAAAATTATTTTTGCCTGTTACTGACTGGTTTAAAAAACTGTGTGTGCCACCTTATTTAAGCTGTGTCACACGCATTTACAATGACATTCCTCACTGACTGAAGCATAATTTCGGTCATAATGCGTGCATGAGAAAACATTTACCAGTAATTGTTCAGAAAAAAATGCAAAAAAAAAAGGAAAGTGGCTGATTTGGGGGGATTTTTTTATACCGTTAGGCAAATTTTACTATTAAATGAAGAAATAATTGTGGGGGAGCAAATAATTTACCAAGACTTATTTGTTCTTAATTTCTGAAATTGTAACTATTTCAGTCTCTTACTGATATCCCCTCAGTAAATCCAGAAAGCTTTATTGTCCCAGTAAGGTACGCGCAGTGACACATTGTGTACAATGTAAACATGTAACACCGTTGTTTAATGCCCCTAGTAGTTGGGAATAGGTAATACAGATATAATTTACACCAACTGAAACAAATGTTGAAGCACATGTGAAAAAACTGACCCCCTGACGTGGACCGGTTTTGAGTATTGAACTCTCATCAGCACGGGGACCAAAGGCGTGCTGATGAGAGTTCATTATAAATGGCTTTAGGCATTTCCATACAGAAGCCACGTGCAGTTTGTAATAAAGCAATGTTTTAATCTTGCATTGCTTGCATTTACCAAGCATTATTTTTCACAATATTGCCACATCTCAGCACATTGGTTAAGCTTTATTCAATTTATACAGTGAGGCATCCCATTTTAAATTTTTATTTTTTATAAAGTAGAAGTTTGATTAATTCATTGCAGGCTGCTATATTTCAAAGGCTAGTGCAGCAGTTGAAATTTTTATCAAAAATCATTTCTCAATTGTACAGGAACAGAGAAATTTATCAGCATATCAGAACAGAACTTAGGAGAGCAATTTAAAAAGTAACATTACACAAAAAATAACACACATCTTGATTTTTAGGCATCTTAGAAAATGCAATTGAATCAAAGAGCAAGAATTTGTGAATGCAACTATTAGATGTTTTCACACATAATTAAATTTCCAGGAATAAATTTAATACCTGTTCAGTTTCCTTTTTATTACTTTTACACCACCTTGTAAAGAGTAAATTAGCCACAATCACTTATGGCATTTCGCAAGTTTTCTCCAAAATACTGAATTTTGTAGTATATAATTCCATCATGGAAGCCCTAGTTAGCAATGCTGGAAATGCTAAAGCTAAATGTTGATTGAAAAAAAAAAAAAGTGCATTAATAGATTGCCACCAGTAATTTTGGGATTTGAACATAAAAAAAAAAAAAGATGAAGGGGTGGTGCGGTTTGCAAAATGAATCCCACAGTTCTAAACATTTTTAACGAAAAATAGTAACTCTGCAATATTATTACCTATTGCTACCACACATGTGACTTAAAATCTTTTTGTATATTAATATCTGCTGAACCGTTAATTACCAGTGAAGTAAATATATTCTGTAATAATTACTTGGGGGTGGAGGAGGGGGGAGAGCAAGAAATATATTTTTTGTTTAAATAAATACATTTACAGAAATGAATTTTGAATCTCTAAATAACTTACCAGTTTTTGTAACTTTCTTTTCTAAGTTTGTTAACAACCTGAAGATTTCTTAACCTCATTTTAGGCTGGAAAATATTTTAATGAGTTTGGGTTAAATTTCTAGGATCACTTATTTGCATATGCATTAGGCTTACTGTCTGCTATGTGCATACATATCATATTTAATGACGGAAAAGTTAACTAGCCACTGCTACATACTCCCAAAGTTATCCATTCTTTTCAATACGGTCATATGCATACATATGATAATATATAGTAGATCAGTAAACACAGTAGTGGCTGCTCTGCTTGCTCAGAGTTGAACATTGGTAATGTGACTAAGTTCAAACCCCTGAGTTTGAATGACTGAACCTGTTCTGTGGCAAAGTTCTTATTAACTGTTAATGTGGTTTTGAGGAACTCTCGGGGTGAGGGTTTGACCTGTAGCATTAACAAATAAAGGTAACTTGATCACGCTAGTTACGTTAAATGAAAACTTTTAACAAAAAGTTCGTAAGTTGAAAGCTTTCGACCTTAACTTAGGTCTTCATCACGCCCAAGGTCTTTAGATATATCTCATGGTATAAGGTTGGGCTCGCTACGATGTCCGCCTCTCATTGGCTGCTGAAATGACGTCGGCGTGGACGCTCGGCAGCTTTGAGCGTCTTGTGGCGTTGGGTTAAGGCATACGAAACGATCGTAATAATCACACTTATTATGATAATAACGAAATAAAAGTGCAAAAAACTGCTCCTACATAAATCAAAATCGTGAAATCAAACCATTTACCTTCCGTGAAGCGCAACATTTCCTAATTTCTTTGCATATATGTGAACTCATATTTTAATACAAGCCACTATACAAAATAAACAACTACAAGAATTAAGGTTAAGCACCGATACTTAAATTATTTCTGAAATTTACTTCATCAAAAAATGCCAACAAAGGCGGCGATACGCATCGCTGCCAAATCAATCAGTTCCGTACTGTGAACAACACGAAAAATATTCTGTCTCTCTATATATTCACTCTTGAAACATTTTTCAACATTCCTTCATGGTGTGAATGTATATAACACATAAGCAAGCTAAAAGAAACAAAACAAAAAAACAAATATATGCGCAAGAAAACCAAGAGTTAAGTGTTATACATCCCTTTTTTTTTTCAAAATTGCTTTTTCCTGTAAAGTTAAATAAGCTTATTATTTTGCTCAAAGTTTAAGAATGTGGTTTTCACTTTAAACCTTTTTTACCAGCATGTGTGCTAGCTGGTTGTTTTAGTAGTTTACAAGGTTTAGTAGAATTTAATGTTCAAAGATTTTATTAACTTACAAAATTTATATTTGGTGCACTTAAGCAGATGTAATATAGCAGAAACCCACTTTCAGGTCTTTGTAGAAATGAGAGAGGGATCATTTCTGTTTGACCCTGAAGAAGGAATAAGTGATTGTTCTCAACATGTTCTACATTACATGTCTCCTTTTATAATCTCACTTTTAGAGTTTACAGTTTTTTAGTTTTAGCCCTCATCAAGGGGAGAATATAGCTCTGTGATTGGGTTTTGATATTTTTTTTTTTTTAGGTTTTTCTTTTAAAATTGTTTGTACACACCCACACACATCATTTAAGAAGGTTGACATTTTTTCTGGAAGTGAAGATATAGAAGCTATATCGAATATCTACTTAAAAAATGACATCTTGAAAAATACACACACACACACCATATCATCATCATCATTGTCAACCATTATCAATCCACTGCTGGACGAAGGTCTCCCCAAGTTTCCTCCACAACGGTCTGTCTTGTGCCAGTCTCCTCCATGTCACCCCTGCATACTTTCGAATTTCATCCACCCATCTCCCATGTGGTCTTCTTCTGGGTCTTTTCCTGTCCCTTGGAATCCAATCTAAAATTTCGGCTGTCCATCGATGATCTGTCCTTCTGGCAGTATGTCCAGCCCATTGCCATTTCAGGGATTTAACTCTGATCATGATGTCTTCCACTCTTGTCATTTTTCGGATACACGAGTTCCTCTTCTTATCTCTCCTGGTTATACCAAGCATGCACCTCTCCATGCTGATTTGAGTTGTCTGCAGCCTTTGTATGTCTCTTTTAGTTAAGGTCCACGCTCTGCACCATACGTAAGCACTGGAAGGATGCATTGATCAAACACTTTTCTTTTAAGACATAATGGCATATTGCTCTTGAAAATTATGCTGTTTCTTCCAAAAGCTCTCCAGGCAAGTTTTGTACGCCGATTAATTTCTTCATCAATGTGACCCTCACTTGATATCTGCTGTCCAAGATAAACGTACGTGTCTGTTATCTCCAGCTTTTCTCCATCAATCGATAAATCTTCATTTCTTGTAAAAGCATTGAACATCACTTTTGTCTTCTGAAAGTTCATTTTTAATCCCACTTTTTACTCTTGTCAGCAAGTTCCTGGATCATACTCTGCAGCTCTGATGGGGTAGTTGCAAAAATGACTACGTCATCAGCAAAATGTAGGTGGGTTAGATAATCTCCATTAATCTTTATCCCCTTGTTTTCCCAGGTCAGCGACTGAAAACACCCTCCAATGTGGCATTAAAGAGCTTCGGAGATATGGTGTCACCTTGTCTCACTCCCTTTCCAATTTTTATGTGTGTTGTATTTTCAAACAGCCTAATCTTTGCACTTGCATTTTCATAGATGTTATTAATAATATTAATGTATGCATCTTCAATACCGCAGGTTTTCAGAGCCATTGTAACTGCTGATGGTTTCACCGAATCAAAGGCTTTTTCATAATCGATAAAAGCCATGCACAATGGAAGTTCATATTCCCTCGCTCTTTCAATTAGTTCTCTCAGCACGTGGATATGATCTATTGTGCTGTAGCCACTCCTGAATCCAGCTTGTTCTCTCGGTTGAGCCATGTCCAGTGTTACCTTCAAGCGGTGTGAAAGAACTTTAGTGAAGATTTTATAAACCACTGATAGGAGGCTGATAGGTCTGTAGTTTCCGAGATCCTCAATGTCACCTTTCTTATGTAGCAGGATCATTGTAGCGGTGTTCCAATCCTCAGGAATCTTTCCTTCATTAAGGCATCGAGTGAAAATTTGGGCGAGTACTGTTTCGATTTCTCCACTTGCTTCTTGTATGATGTCTACAGTAATTCCATCTTCTCCTGGAGCTTTTCCCCGCTTCATGTTCTTGATCGCATGTGCAACTTCTGCTGGAAGGACTGGAGGTACTCTGGTACTGGTATCTTTCATGATGTCTGGAGTGCATGTATCATCCCTTTCATATAATTTGGAGTAGAAATCTTTCACTCTTGTCAAAATTTCGCCTCTATTTCTTGTTACAGAACCATCTTCTTTTCTCAGTGCCATAATCTGTTTTCTTCCCTTACTGAGATGTCCCTTTGCTATCTTTAGGCTTTGGTTGTTTTCAATTGCTTTCCTCACTAGTTCACAGTTGAATTTTCTTACGTCTTCAGTGATACTTTTTCTTACTGTCTTGCATAGCTCTATATATTCCACTTTGGAAGTCACATCTTCTTTAGTTGTCCTCATCTCTCTTCTTTTTGCATCAACATTTTCATTTTTCCTGATAATTTATTTACATGCAACTTGTTCTTAGACCCAGCTAATTTTGTTGCTGTTTCCATAAGAGCTTTGGTTACTTTTCTGTTAACTTCAGAGATGTCCACTTCTTCCGATGTTAGGCCTTATATACATACATATACACACACACCATAGATACATACATATACACACACCATATATACATATACACACGCCATATATACATACATATACACACACACCATGAAGGAATGGTGAAAATTTTTCATCTTTAAAAACTCTGTCTCTCCTATATATGTGTGTGGTACATTTTTTTTTTTATGTTAATGACTAGCAAATAAGTTGGTATACTCATTACCACTGATGCTGTGCTAATTCAATTCTACAACTTTTCCTTCACCAGATTTGATCCTTAACACAATGTGCCCATGACAGATGTATTGAAATAAAATTTTTCTTTCTCAGATGAGTATATATAATAGCTATCAGAAAAATTGCAAATACTTGCATACATGCATACAAACAATGAAAAATTGAAATAAAAAAAAACTTAGCTTTCTGATGGCAGAATTCCTTGGCACTTGGCATTATTCCTGCAGGTTGCTTACATTTTCTCCATGGCATGAAAAATCTGGTTTGGCCATGTGCATCCAGAAAATTTTCACTTTGATGAAGCCTGCCACTTACGTGCTTTTCTGCGTTGTTTGCCTTTCCCTTCTGCCTTTCTAACTTTTGCTTTTGCATTTAAATGTCTTAGCCGTATAAAGGTTCGGGTTCTAACATACAACTTTATCATCTCTGTAGGAACATCTGGAAACCTCTGATCAATTTTCACACATAGTTTGTGTACAATCTTGTGTTCCTGGGATAAGGAGTCATGTCCATGCACTTCTGCAAACATCAACTCAAACTGGCTAACTTTCTCCAACCATGGATCTGATGGAACAAGCAGGCCACCTCGTGAAAGGGTCTCAATCCAGCCAACAGGTACTGATTCTGTAGTTGATGGTGGATTAAGTTGCTGGCCAGTTGGCGTACCCAGCGGACGGTCATATTTTCTTCCTCGGTAAGCTATGTAACCTGCAAGGTAACGAAAGCCTTCTACAGAGCAATCAGAGCCAGGAGTAGCAGGTGGTACCTGAATACCTGTTGAGTCATGTAGTGTAATATCCCGAATCTCAGTTTCACCTTCAATCATTGCCAGGGGTTCTGACATATCAGGTAAAACGGCACTAAACAACTGAGATGTCAAAAAGTAATCGTCATCACCACCACCTAGCGCAACAGGAGCAGCACTTGAAAATGGAATGTCACTTACATTGGCACCTAGAAGCAAGAGACGCAAACGGGATTTCACTTCTGTAGGCAATGGATGATCATAGAAGTGGCCTAGCCCGCGTATTTGTAAAAAAAAAATTTCAAGGCAGTCTTGATTGAGTCTAGCAGTTAGGATGTATTTTATGTTCAGAGGCTTCAGGTCAGTGAAGAGTCCCAGTAATGAGCGAATGGTTGTGATGAATCCTTTCTGAAAGGGTAACAGATATGTTGCATTACCTACCTTCATTCCTCGGATGCACGCATGCAGCTGTCGTAGAATCCTCTCTTGGGTTTCAAGATGAGTTCCAAATCCACATGCCAGAGACTTCTCATCTGTAGGCCTTCTTGCATTTAGCACATCAAAGAGTCGTTCAGAAGCTGAACAAATTTCGCGACGTATTCCTTGTGCAGTGTGGTTTGAAAAGAGCTGAGTTGCCAAATATACACGTTGGCGGTCACGGCCCTTCACACTAATGTGATGAAGTGACAACTTGGGGCATATCTTCATCTCACTGCAATCCAGAGTAAGGAGCTGTTTAATAGTAGCTTTTGTAATTTTCTTATTACCTGGAAGTGTTAGTCCATCATCAAGAAAATGATTTCTTAGCAGCTTGTAAAGGTGTGGAACATCTTCAAATACCCAAACTCATTTATTTGGTATTTGAGGATTGGGGAAGCATGTGTTTGTGTGTGTTACTTGTAATTCCTTCCATACAGCACGATTTTTGCCACCGAGGTCAGCTACAGCAGCAACAACATTATACTGAATATCTTCCAGAGATGATACTATTTTGTTCAACAATGAGGCTGTCATCTGTATGTCAAAATCAAAATATATTACCTGCTTCCAGCTTGCAAACAGTCCCCGTACCATGACTACTTGCACATTACTGTGTGGACCAACAATCCTATCTTCTTTCTTGGTCATAGGAAATTCTGCTATCTATGTTCATTTCATCAAAAGAAATGACACATGTACACTCTAAAGTACTAAGTCTTTGTGCCTGTGCCTTCATTAGCTGAAGGACATCATGTAGAATGCCAGGGCGACAATGAAATGAGCGAGCAGTACACCGCCTCAGTGTTGAAATTCCTGGCAATGGAAACCCCATTTTATCTCTTAAGAAAATATAGCACTTTCTTGACATTGCACACAGAGTAATGGCTTTACAGATGTCTTCCTTTCCCATTTTACACATTTCTTACCTTTTATTAAACAACGGATCTGATTTGCAGTGAAGAGTTTTGCTAAAACTTTCCTTACTTCAGTTTCTAACTCCGTGTCAAATTTTTTCAAGTATTTCTGAGAACGTCATCGAGTTGTTACAAGCTGACTGTGAAGGTACTTGTTTCTTACTCTCATCTGAATGCACGCTGTGTTTAGCCTTTGGTTTTCTTCCTCCAATTTCTTTATTCTTTTCTCCATTGTTTTTATATCACTCAGCATGCACTGTGTTTCTTGATCAGTTCCCATCGATTTCTCTCCATTCCTCTTCTTTGGTGATAGATTATCAAGGGTTTCCAATGCACGTTTCCGAACTCCACGGTCATGACATCTAGTGCAGTAGGCGTTGCAGTCTCAGGTCCTGAAATGTCAGCACTGGCTCTCGAACTTACCTTATTAATACCAGTATTATCGCTTGTGGGAAGGTTTAGTGTAGGTACTGCATCAGGCTTCAACACTTTCCTGTTAGTTAACCCAAGTAACTCTGCCTTTAAGTCACGCTGGTAGTCATCCTGTGTGAAATGTTGAGAATACACTCTTGCATTGGACACTTTGAAGGAATCCTGACGCTACATTTCTGAATCCACAATTTTTGTAGTAATAAATCCTTTGAAATACATGGTACATAATGTCAGTGTTCTTGGTTTTCCCTATTGTACGTAGTACAACAAGCCACTGCACAACCCGGCATTATTGCGTTTCTTACGAAACACAGAAGCAATGAATTTTAGTGATAAGTACGTGTAAATATCAAAATAAACAAAACAAACATAAAACTATACGATACAAACTTCAAGCAGTTGAAAATCAACTGCGTTTATAGAGAAAACTCCAGCACACCAATTGTAAACAAACAGGGATGCCATAAGTCGAAAGACTGTGCGTCCACACCTACGTCATGCGTGGTTTCAAAATAACCGCGTCTGATCAGGGCCGGCTAGAGTCTACAGGCCTGAGCCTGCCACGCCCCCACTGCCGAAAGGAGTCCGATCGTCAAAGATCACAGCGGTATTTTCGCCGCTATAAGCTTGTTTGTGTCGTCGCTTAGTTAAAATTTTCTCCGATTCTTACGATTTCTTTTCCAAATAACGGGATACAGTCGACTTATTTCTTTACCTATTACAATTTGAATATGTCAGCATAAACAACGGGAGTAATTTTTACATCGTTTATATAGGTACGAATGTTAACCTAATTTGTGTACCCACACACAAAGAAAACAAATCTGGAAAAATATAACTAAACAGATGAAATGATGTACATAATCATGCATGGCTTTACTCTTTTTTAATCAAAAACATAACAGCTGCCTGAGCAATTGATTTTCAGTACGCAATTTTAATATCAGGAATGAAGATAACAAAGTTATCGCACTCGACTTTTCATTCCGTTATTTCCGACTATTTCAGTTCCGAAATAAAAGATGGGGTAATGAACACAAATTTCAGAAACAGGGAAAAAAAAAATCAGTATTACACTGATCGTTAGGAATATTTCATTTAGCATACCAGGACAATAAGAATGCAGGAAAATTTTCTATATAACTTTGTGACCACACACACAATTCCTTGCCATGACACAAACTGATTTACTATTTTACTTTACCTGCAAAGGTCTATATATTTTTAAGCACTTTCTAAATGTTTGGACTTCAGAGTTTCTTTTCTAGTAGTCTCAAACAAAGCCACAAAAAAGATATTTGAATGACTGTTTTTGACGAAGAAAATCCAGGTGATACTGTGTATAAAAATTCAGGTATGACTGTGTATTGACGAGGAAAACTGCCCCATTCTTATATTCACCCACTTAATAAAATCCATGTGCAGTGGATACGACAAATATATATATATATATATATGGAATTAAGTTTGAAACTGGGTGTTATGTTATATGTATACATATCCCTTTAAGCACAACTTCACACAAGATTTGGGTTTTCCGCCACCTTTTCAGATGACATCTGGGAAAATTATTTCATTCTTATGATCCCCCACTTAACAAAACCCATGTGAAGTGCCACTGATACATAAAACATACACACGTCCATATGAAGGTCTGTTAAGCGGATACAACAATACATACACACACATCCATATAAAAGTCTGTCACATGGATATGACAAATACATATGGAATTAAGTTTGAAACTGGGTGTTATGTTATATGTATACATATCCCTTTAAGTACAACTTCACAGCCTTCACACAAGATTTGGGTTTTCAGTCAAAAATTATTTCATTCTTATGATCCCCCATTTAACAAAAATCATGTGGAGCATCACTGATACATAAAACATACACATGTCCATATGAAGGTCTGTTAAGCGGCTACAGTACATACACACACATCCATATAAAAGTCTGTCACATGGATATGAAAAAACAGATGGAATTAAGTTAGTAACTAGATATCATGATTGCAAAATTTTGCCAGCACTTTATGTAAAATATTAAAGAAAAAAGCTGTGTTCCATTTGCCTTTTTGAAAGCCACTCATTACAATTATTTAAATGTTGTTTTAGTGGGACCGTTCTTGTGGTGGTGGTGGTGGTGGGGGTTGCTTTGATAGGATATTTCGGAAAGCTCACCATGCACGCTTTACCACGATCACTCTCTAAAAAATTATTTGCAACAGTACCAAGTAGTAAAGTGCAGTGAAATATGTAGTAATCAGCTACACAAGCAAACTGTAAGAGCAGCCATTTGAATTTTTAATTTGTTAAATAAGATGTTACAGGAAGATGGGTGCCAATTTAATCAAAACACATCCACAGTAGCTTGGGAGCTCCTTGTTCAGGGTGGGTAATAGTAACATATCATCATCATCATTGTCAACCATTTTCAATCCACTGCTGGACGAAGGTCTCCCCAAGTTTCCTCCACAACGGTCTGTCTTGTGCCAGTCTCCTCCATGTCACCCCTGCATACTTTCGAATTTCATCCACCCATCTCCCATGTGGTCTTCTTCTGGGTCTTTTCCTGTCCCTTGGAATCCAATCTAAAATTTCGGCTGTCCATCGATGATCTGTCCTTCTGGCAGTATGTCCAGCCCATTGCCATTTCAGGGATTTAACTCTGATCATGATGTCTTCCACTCTTGTCATTTTTTGGATCCACGAGTTCCTCTTCTTATCTCTCCTGGTTACACCAAGCATGCACCTCTCCATGCTTTTTTGAGTTGTCTGCAGCCTTTGTATGTCTCTTTTAGTTAAGGTCCACGTCTCTGCACCATACGTAAGCACTGGAAGGATGCATTGATCAAACACTTTTCTTTTAAGACATAATGGCATATTGCTCTTGAAAATTATGCTGTTTCTTCCAAAAGCTCTCCAGGCAAGTTTTGTACGCCGATTAATTTCTTCATCAATGTGACCCTCACTTGATATCTGCTGTCCAAGATAAACGTACGTGTCTTATCTCCAGCTTTTCTCCATCAATCGATAAATCTTCATTTCTTGTAAAAGCATTGAGCATCACTTTTGTCTTCTGAAAGTTCATTTTTAATCCCACTTCTTTACTCTTGTCAGCAAGTTCCTGGATCATACTCTGCAGCTCTGATGGGCTAGTTGCAAAAATGACTATGTCATCAGCAAAACGAAGGTTGGTTAGATAATCTCCATTAATCTTTATCCCCTTGTTTTCCCAGCTCAGTGACTGAAAAACACCCTCCAATGTGGCATTAAAGAGCTTCGGAGATATGGTGTCACCTTGTCTCACTCCCTTTCCAATTTTTATGTGTGTTGTATTTTCAAACAGCCTAATCTTTGCACTTGCATTTTCATAGATGTTATTAATAATATTAATGTATGCATCTTCAATACCGCAGGTTTTCAGAGCCATTGTAACTGCTGATGGTTTCACCGAATCAAAGGCTTTTTCATAATCGATAAAAGCCATGCACAATGGAAGTTCATATTCCCTCGCTCTTTCAATTAGTTCTCTCAGCACATGGATATGATCTATTGTGCTGTAGCCACTCCTGAATCCAGCTTGTTCTCTCGGTTGAGCCATGTCCAGTGTTACCTTCAAGCGGTGTGAAAGAACTTTAGTGAAGATTTTATAAACTACTGATAGGAGGCTGATAGGTCTGTAGTTTCCGAGATCCTCAATGTCACCTTTCTTATGTAGCAGGATCATTGTAGCGGTGTTCCAATCCTCAGGAATCTTTCCTTCATTAAGGCATCGAGTGAAAATTTGGGCGAGTACTGTTTCGATTTCTCCACTTGCTTCTCGTATGATGTCTACAGTAATTCCATCTTCTCCTGGAGCTTTTCCCCGCTTCATGTTCTTGATTGCATGTGCAACTTCTGCTGGAAGGACTGGAGGAACTCTGGTACTGGTATCTTTCATGATGTCTGGAGTGCATGTATCATCCCTTTCATATAATTTGGAGTAGAAATCTTTCACTCTTGTCAAAATTTCGCCTCTATTTCTTGTTACAGAACCATCTTCTTTTCTCAGTGCCATAATCTGTTTTCTTTCCTTACTGAGATGTCCCTTTGCTATCTTTAGGCTTTGGTTGTTTTCAATTGCTTTCCTCACTAGTTCACAGTTGAATTTTCTTACGTCTTCAGTGATACTTTTTCGTACTGTCTTGCATAGCTCTATATATTCCACTTTGGAAGTCACATCTTCTTTAGTTGTCCTCATCTCTCTTCTTTTTTGCATCAACATTTTCGTTTTTCCTGATAATTTATTTACATGCAACTTGTTCTTAGACCCAGCTAATTTTGTTGCTGTTTCCATAAGAGCTTTGGTTACTTTTCTGTTAACTTCAGAGATGTCCACTTCTTCGGATGTTAGGCCTTCTAAAGCAGAGAACCTGTTCTTCAGTTCCAACTTGAAGGTATTATGGTGTTTTTTAAGGTTGGTTATGTCAATAGATTTTGTTTGTCTTATGAGCTTGCCACGTTCAAGTTTAGTGTTGAGGTGCATCTTACATCTCACCAATCTATGGTCACTACCTGTGTTGAACTTGTTTAGCACACTGCAGTCTTCTATGACGAATTTTTTGTTACACATAATAAAATCAATTTCACTTGTCGTCCCATTTGGATGTCTCCATGTCCATTTCCTGTGTGGCTTTTTCTTGAAGAAGGAGTTCAAGATGAAAAACCCTTCTGCCTCTGCAAACTCAACGAGAGTATTTCCACGCTGGTTTCTGTTGCCATGACCGAATTTACCTACTGAAGTTTCATTCTGTTGCCGTTGCCCTATTTTTGCATTGAAATCTCCCATAATTATTTTCAAGTGCTGCTTACCTTTATTATTTAGATGACAAATTTCCTCATAAAATTCTTCAATTTCTTCTTCAGGATGACTTGTGGTGGGTGCATAAGTTTGAATAATCTGAGCCTGGTATCTTTTCGAGAGTTGGATAACAAGCCGTGCAGCTCTGTCAGAGGAACTTTCAACTTCTACAACTTTATCCTTCAGTTTCTTGTTTATTATAAATCCAACACCACTAGTTCTGCCAGTATCTGTCCCACGATAGTAGAAGAGATGTCCACTTTTCAGTTCGATGAGATCTTCTCCTTTTCTCCTTACCTCACTTAGCCCCACGATGTCCCACTTGATCCTTTGTAGTTCCTCTTCCAATTCAAGAAGCCTTGAATCAGAAGATAGGGAGCGTCCATTGTATGTTGCCAAAGGTCAGCATCAGATGGCAGCCTAGTCCGGTCCTCCGGGGATTCTTAGCACCCTCTGCCTTCATGTCGCACTGGCCGCTGCCTTGGCCAGGTACATTCCAGCTGCCGGAGACTGAGGGCCAAGATTTAAGTTGTGGAGTCATTTTGGAGGGGTTTGGCCATAACTCACCATGCTGGCCAAGCGGGTTGGTGAGTGTGGGATAGAATTTCCTCTAATCCCGATGGTATAGTTATACCGCTATTGGCGGTCGTCAGAGCCCCTTTAGTAGGAACAGGATGCACCACGAGAAGGCGGGGTTGACATTTGTCATGGAGAGGCTGTGATGTTATACTCATACATAAATGTGGAGATGCGGGTTAACTTCCTAATCCAGGACAACATAATTTTCAAGTTTTTGGAGGCATATCTACTTCCATTCTTAATCTGTTGTTTTATTTCTTATTTTTGAATTTCTTTTGTTATTTTCTTTGATTAGCCACATTCTTATCATAGGCTGCTTTACGTGTTACTTGTTTTTTTGCTCTTTGTTTGCAATTATATTCCTCCTCTTAGGGACTTTCTCTTGCACTTGACCACTTGTGTTATGTGCAGTGGCAGGTTTAAGAGTAGACAATTTTCTCTTCGATTTTGATTTGTTCAGTTGATCGTTTCGTGCTTTGCAATAATTATTTAGCAAAATATTGACCATATGGTTTATGCACATTTTGGCCAACTTTAGTGAACTATTGCTACAACTGCAGTTAAATTTTGATATGGTGTCAGAAGTTTCAAGCCTTTCTACAGTAAGTTGACAAACAAGTTGTTTCTGCTTACCACATTCAATGAAGGCCTGCTCATGCTCTTCCTGAAGAATAGCTTGAAACACCTGAAACGTTTTTAATACAACCTTCACTGTGAACTCCTCTGGCCATGTGAGACCCCCCCCCCATCTATAAGCTGTAAATATTTGGCAACTTCTTCATCAGAGCATTCGTAATCCAATTTCCTATCACAGGCCAAAGTTTTTTTACAATCTGGGCACTGTATTTTTTTTTTGAACTTTATCTGCTATGTAACCAGCTATGTATACTAAAACAGACATAACTGATTCAGATATATCTACACTATCACACAAGTGCAAAATATTGTCAAATGTGTGAGAGAAGCAATGCTGCTCATCATTTACTTCTTCTTGGGGAAAAGAGAACTGTTTCAGTTTAATTTCACCACATTTGCATGATTGCATTTGAACCAAACTCATGACTTTTAATTTTCTTTCTGACTCAAGAACTTGTATCACAGATATATTATAATTCCCCCACTCAACTGCCTGTACTGTCCAAAACGAACTTCTAAGCAATCTGTTTGAAATTTCCCAAACAAAATGTATGATGGTTTTAAAGTTTCGAACATATAATTTGTTAAATGAACAAGACAATCTGTAGTATGTTGAAGTGCAAACTGTGTTTCTTTGGATAAACAACCACCTTTTTCAGGCACAGCAAAACCTGATAAAGTGGATGTATCTTTACATCTATATATATTGATCCAAGCTTGTAGCCATGAACTGAACTTCTTTAGAAATGTAATATTGTTGTCAAGTATGTTGTGTACTGGATCACAGCTGCTGTCATGTAGATGTTTTCCCTTAGTTGGATATTTTACATTTACAATTTTTCACCATGTGCTCATTATTGTAATAAATTCTTTGGTCTGTAATAAATCACTACCAAACTCTTTTGCAGTACATTCTAAAGCAGCTATATTTGTTTCATGAAAAATGTCAACAGCATGTTTAACATTTTGCCGTTCAACAGATGTTGGGTACAAAACTTTCCGGGAGAGTTTTGGTGCTTGTTTAATGTTAAGATTTTGTTCTTTATTGCATATTTCTTGAAGATGTG
Source organism: Macrothele yani (assembly GCA_039090855.1). Lineage (NCBI taxonomy): Eukaryota > Metazoa > Arthropoda > Arachnida > Araneae > Macrothelidae > Macrothele > Macrothele yani. Next base: position 128,726,750 of record CM077009.1, on the reverse strand, counting down.
CGAGACTAGCAACACAAACTTTGTTAAAGTCATTCATAGATGGATAAAAGAAAGTCTGATTTGTATACGACTGATTGAGCCAATTATTACGAACTGCTTTCAACAAATGAACAGTGTCGAACAACAAAAACAAGCGCAAATTCTCATTAATGGGATTAATGATACTGGATACAAGGTTACCACCACATAGAAGTGTGAACATATTGCGATTAATCCTATTGTTATCAGATATTAATGCAAGTACCTGGTGTTCAGAATCATTAAGAATTTTCAAAACCTTAAGTGTGAATGTCTGTAATTCTTCAGCAGTTAATTTTTTTACAGGAATAAGTGCAACAATGTCTTTATTTTTGGAAAACACAAAAACACAGATGTTATCATGAATGCTTGTATTGTTGTGGCTTCAGAAGAGATGTTTTGAGAAATGCCTTCTATTTTCCCTCCTTTAAAACCCACACCAGGGGAAACAAATTTCATCCAGTAGAACATTTACTACCAGTTCTCTTTCCTCAAGAAGTTTTGATTTCTCTTGCAGATAAAGCACATGCCTATTAATAATACCACTGCCACAGGTATCTAACGTGGAAGCAATTTTTTCAAACAGACTGGATGGGGCAAGCTTAGAGACTCGCTGTTTCGTAACATAACATATGCAGATGGATGACAAAAATGAATTTTTGCAGCAAACAGTAACAACTGAGGGCTATAGCGGTACTGTTTAGCAGTTAAAAGTTAATTGTTCTATGATAAACAGTATTTTTGAAATAATTGAATTAGAAGATTCTTCATATGTTTTTAACAATGAAAGTGCAGTATTCAGTTTAGCCACAGGTGCGACTGCCTGTGAAGAAAAGGAACTGAGGTGTGATAACAGACATTCAAATTTTGTCCATCGATCACACTTTTTTCATGACCCAGAACTCATACCAAATTTTTAACATTATATGGTATGCTATCATACCAAACATCCAATTGCAAATCAGAAAATATTTTAAAACAAATGGGCATCTTAGGGCAGTCAGAAGAATCAATCTTGTAAAAAAGAATGAAATCATCATTTTTCAAACTGAAGAAACCATTTAAATTTTTATTTCCATAATGAGTAACAAAATCATTAAATGAATTTATTACATCATTTTCATTCCAGTTTTTAAAATTGTGTTCATCACGTTGTTGCATTTGAAGCACGCGTGTTTCTGGTGTTTTTCTTTTGGGGGTGGCTCATATGATAAACATGAGGGCTGGTTAGGGAAGATTGTTGGATGAGCATCTTTGACTAATGCCAGGTGTGTACGCGGCACAACCAATAAACTCCCATCACCCCTGGTAATACGATCTTCCCTAATCACAAACTGCTCACTGAAGTGCTCAACACACACAACAGAATTGTCATTGGGTTGAAAATCCTTCCGGTTGATTTGGCGGATCCACTGAGCTCGAAGTTCTGGGTCTTTTGGAAAACAGAAAGATTAAACATAAGTGCTTGCTTTCCCCGGGTAGGTGTAGTTGGATTTGCATCCAGGAACACAACATCTCCTAGGCATCTACACATTAAATAAACAAATATCAAGAAATAAATTTAATAATGCATAAAACTGATGAACATTAGTGTTCTCCCTAGATTTTTTTATAGCTAGGTGGCAAGTAATTTTAGCTGGGTGGTATTTTTAACAACCCCTTCTCCAATAAAAAATAAAAAAGTTTTCCTTAACATTATTATACTTATTAAACATCTTAAGTGGTGTGGTAGGCATTAATGCAACATAACATGATAAACAGTTAAAAAATTGTGCAAAAATGGTTTAAAAAATGAGTATTTACTAAGAAATTACATTTGACACAGATTTCTTTTTTTTTTTATTGGAGGTTTAACGACCACCATGAGCAACTCAATGGGCTATAAGCAGTCGCCCGTCCCTAATTTAGGACACTGGTTCCAGGGAAGTGAGAGAGCCAGTGCCACAAGACAAACACAACATCCATGCCTCACCAGGATTCGAACGAATGATCAGAGCACATCACAGACCAATGCACCACCGGGGCGGCTTTATATATATATATATTAAAGGTTTAATTACCACAGTAAGCAGCTCGATAGGCTATAAGCAGCCACTTGTCCCTAATTTAGGGCCACTGGCTCCAGGGAAAGGAGAGAACAAGTGCCGTAAGACAAACACAACATCCATGCCTCACCGGGATTCGAACTTGGACCCTTCTCTGAAGAATTGTCATAAGCCAGCGCTTAGACCACTGTGCCACCAGGGCGGTAACACAGATTTTAGCCAGTTTTCATCAACACTGATGGTGTATGTGGAAATAAGTTTTTCATTCTTACTATTATGTGCTATGTGAAAACATTCGTTAAAGGAAATATAGCTGGGCGGCAGAAAAAATTAAGTGACAGGGTCGCCCAGTAAAAAGGCTCTAGGGAGAACACTAAACATAAAATTATTGCAATTGCATGCGTTTTCATTTTAAATTATATGATATCAAGTTACATCTTAAAAATATTTTTAAAATTGAGGCAGAAATTTGTTTCACATGTCTCTGCTCTATCCTGTTTGTTTGAGGCCTTAACAACCACCATGAGCAACTTGATGGGCAATAAATAAGCAGTCACTCATCTCAAATTTAGGGCCACTTGTTCCAGGGAAGGGGACAGGCCAATGCCATAACACATCAACTGCTTCATCAGGATTTGAGCACAATATGTTATGATGCATGAATTAATGCGTGCATCATAACATATTAAAATATCCCAAACCCATCTTGGATGAATAGATCAGAAAGCAGTGCTTAGATCACTGCATCACTGGGACAGCTACAGAATGTATTTCATATAAATTAACTTGAAGTCTTCCCTTTGTATTAGAAAATTCATTTAGTAAACAGTTACATTCAATTTTGTCGTTAATATTACTAAGCATATTTAGAGAAGAGTAATATTGCTTCCTAGCAAAATTCCCATTCTTGTGTGCTATTTTGGGGAAGAAAATCCTATTAATGCTCATAAAAACAGACATGCAAAACCATTTTAAGACAGCAGTTTATCAAGGAGTTACTTTAAAATCGATTGGGTTTTGATGAAACATTTTGCTGTTTCATGTTACTAAGAAAGCTATTTTACAATGGTCATTCGTATGTTAGTCTCACGATAATCCAATTTCAGGTTATTTATGATAGTGTTATAAAAACGTTCGAGAGCTTTGAGCCAAGAGAAAGAAATATTCATTCCTGATTTTCCATTACCACAGAGACAGTCACTAGTGAGTAGCGTTCCCCCACGGTCAAAGCGAGTACACGCTTTGCCCCACGGTAAGCCTAACCATGTGCTTCAACATAAATAAACGATAAGCAATCAGATTCGTCTGTTTATCGTTAGCAGCACAATAATACGACTCGATTAACCTCAATTAACTTACCTTTAATGTCGAAGTTTTTGTGTATCCAACCAATTAAGTGGTTTGAGAAATCGCAAAACACAGTCACAATCACTACTCAAATGTGCAATCAAAGCAACCGCTCTACTCTCGTGCAGGGTTGCCAGATTTTTCTGACATAAAAAGGCCTGGGCTAAGTGAAAAAAGGCCAAAAAGGCCTGAAATAAAGGATTTCCTAATTTTCTTGACATAAAAGGCCTAGGTAATATTTAATAAACGCCTTAGACAAAATGTACATGAAAATAATTATTTTATAAAATTTTAATTTTGTTTATTTACTTTAAATAATAATTTCTTTTGATATGCATGTTATGAAAATTAAGTTAAGCAGCAATATGGCATTTTCATAGATTTGTTTATTCCTGTAATTAGGTACAAAAATAGATTTTAAATATATTTCACTCATATAAATGCAGAAATAGGAAAATATGCAAAAAAAAAAAAAACCTTTTGTCGAGTTAGGTCAAAAATGAATTAATTCTGTATAACTGCTCTGACAGCAAAAATTTTGGCCTACTATTTTAAGAATTTTATCAGAATTTTAAAAGTAAGCAATTTAATTAAAATCTAATTTCCAAGATTTCGTCGAAACAATCTTGTTCTGTTTCCTTTTCAGAATTAATGATGCTTGTAGAACCATCACCAACACTGCTGGAGGTAGCATTATACATCTGAGAAGAAAACAATTCCTTCATCCTTGATGTGACACTCATATCTTTGCAGCAGTTTCCCATGGAATATAAATGAGTTTGATTCTCAAAATAGAAGAAAGGGTGTTAATATTAAGCTTATTCCTAAGTTTATTTTTAGCAATAGCAACATGAGAAAAAATTCTCTCAACAAAAGCATTGCTGAGGGGAATGCTGTGTGCCCTCAGAACAAAGTCTGAAAGCTCTCTAAAAGATTTTTTTCCAATTGAATTTTCGTAACACTTGACCATTGTCCAAAAAGAAATAGGGTCCAAAGGAATATCTTTTGTTTTACTTTCACTCTTCCAGTCCACAAAGACTAACTTTTCATATTGTGATTCAAGTTCCACTACATCAACATTTTCGCCAAATGTAAGTGAAATTACAGGAAGTTCACTAAATTTCTTCCTAGTAGATTGGTTCAAGCACTCCTTTGGGCATAAGTATGATAAAGCCACTAAATCTTTTATATTGTCACCCAATCTTAATTTCAGCTGGTTTGAAGCTGCTTTTAAAAAGTCAAAGCATCTACTTCTTATTTGAAATTCTTTATCCCTATTCAATCTGATTCTATGCAACTCTACTTCAAATTTTGCACCAAAGTTTACTTGGTCTAATTGCATATATGGTGCACTGGAGTCGCCTTCTGGGTAAATTCTGGCATTCAAACATCTGTAAAGTTGCTGTAGGTCACTGAAGACTTTGGGTGGATTTGCATTTGTTGCTTGGAATGCTGCATTTGTCATTTCAAACTCTTGAATAATAGGAAGGGCAAAGGTTAGATAGAGAAAATTGCTTTCATCTAAAAACATATTGTTTAGAATTCTTGCATGGAAGTTTCTATCCTTTTCAGAAATAGCCATAAAATAGGCTTTTAACTCATGCCACTGTGATAAGATATAAAAAATACATTTTCCTTTAACCAACCACCTAGTATTACTGGCGGTTATTAATTTTGAAGGCTGAACAAAGTTGGAATTCATCACTTTGAACAAATTCTCAAATTCTTCTCGTCGAAGAGGGCTGCACTTGAACCATCTGGCTACTTCTGCGATAAGGAAATCTAAATTTGAAGGTAATGTTTTGTTTGAATGCGTATTCACAACATAGAGCAAGGCTGTGACAAGTGCACTTTACAACAAACATTCCTGTTGCGACTTGTCTCATGCGAGAAAGGAGAGAATTTTTCACTCCACAAATATTGCTGGCGCCGTCAGATGAAAAGCCAATACAATTACGCATATCAATACCATTTTTCTCCATAAATGCTGATATGACTGTAAAGAGTGCTTCACCTGTTGTAGAGGTAACAGAAAGGAAACATAAAAACTCATTTCTAATACAGTTTCCTTTTTCGCTAAAAAATCTGACGCACAAACACAATAGTTTCGTCGTAGAAATATCTGTTGATTCATCTACAAGAAGGGAAAATTTTGAACATTGAAGTTCTTTCACTAGATCTTCGAACAATGCTACACTAACAACGAACAATGCTACACTAACGACGTTATTTATAATACATGAACATTTTGTACGATAAAGTTTGATGTTTTCTAAAGTACTCCCTTTGCTGAATTCTCTAACAATATCCATTTGATGATCAACAGCCTTAAGGCTGCAATGGCATGCCTTAGCAACACTATATTTTATTTCGAATGTCTTTGTAAGGTCACTGCTTTGTGGCTTTAATGCATTACATATTTTCTTTAAGGAGGCCACTTTTGTTACAGAACTAAACAGCTTTTGTATGCTTGACACATTTTTCATGTGCACTGAGATTTGACTTTTTCAGTGTTTTAATACAACACTGACATACTTTACAAAAGCAGTACCCATCTCTTCCCATCTTCAACCATTGGAATTCTTCTTCCCAGTGAGTTTGATACTTCCTATCTTTATTTAAAGTACTCATACTCATAAAATTAAAGTTTGTTTACTCTTCATACAGTTTATTACGAATGTGTTTTCTTCTCTTAAAGGTTATACATAAAAACAAAATATAGCAAACTTACTGAGTGCACTAGACACCATTGTGGTTAAATACATAAATAATAATAAACTTACAGAAACTTACTCAACTTCCGGTTTTGAAAACTTACTTAATCCCTTACTCAACTTCCCGTTCCCGCCCAGAAATGAGACGTTTAAACCATAGGTTTATAAACACTATGTCTCCGTCCGCCTTTCAATTATCTTAGTGCTTCGTCCATTCAGTTTTGGTTTAAAGAGTTCTTGCTCTAGGAAAAAGCAATCGCGCACACACTTACATCACCTAGCGTCTTAGGTAAAATTCTTACAATTTGAAAAATGCCAAGATGTCAAGAAAATCTTTGGCAAAACTAAAGTTACAATAACCCACTTCACAGGTAAAGAAAAAGGCCAGGCCTTTTGTTAAGAAAAAAAGAGGCCTGGCTGCTCAGAAAAAGGCCTTGGAGGCCTTAAAAGGCCTGATCTGGCAACCCTGCTCTCGTCAGGCAGGCGTTGGGGCTCTCTCGTACGGACTCCTCTGCTGACGTCATAACGCAAACATTACTCCAATGCTCTAGCCCGCAGAATCTAGTTTGGCCCTGGTCTGATACTGCGCAGCCCAAGTGGGACCCTCCTGAGTACAGTGCTCCTGAGCACGCCAATGGAGGACTAAGATTGTTGCCAGATTCTACATTTGAATTTTTTCTATTTTTGTTGCCAAACCTTAGAATTGATCTCCAGATCATCGGAATGTAGAGAGGAGATTCGGAATTGCAAGTCATTGAGTTATATAATTTCCAGGCTTTCACGGTAACGGATGGCAAAACGATTGTCAAAAGAAGCAATTCGTTTTGCTTCGTTCCAGTGAGGAACTGCAGAAGTGTCTTCCAGTAGCATTACTGTGGCGTCAGTATATATCTAGGGACTCCACAGTAATTATAAGTGAGAGCTATTGACTGACTTCACAGTAAGTACAAAGCTGTCTTTCACTTGCTTCCTCATAAAAAGAACCTCAACACTCAGATCCAGGGACTTCATTTGCAACGTCTCAGCTTAAGGTACTTCATTTTTTCTGTATTATCATTGTGAATCTTATTAAGTCCCTTTATATAGAAAATGTAACCGTGTCAGTAAATAAAATTTTGCCGCCCCGGTGGCGCAGTGGTCTAAGGCGTTGGCCTCTGGTCATTCGTCCGTAAGGGGTCCGGGTTCGAATCCAGTCAGGCATGGATGTTGTGTTTGTCTTACGGCACTGGCTCTCTCCCTTCCCTGGAACTAGTGACCCTAAATTAGGGACGGGCGACTGCTTATAGCCCATTGAGTTGCTCACGGTGGTCGTTAAACCTCCAAATCAAAAAAAAAAATTTTTGCAATCTTACATGTCACATTTGTACTGTGTTCTGCACAACCAATGAATTTAATTTTCTTTATCATCAAGATAGCTAGAATATCAACGATACTATCTCTGTGTAGTTTTTCGGTGCTGAAATAATGTGTAGCAATACCTTCCAGTTGACTGACAAGAACCAGGAGTTCCTTTGATAGATATAATAACCCACCTTTATCAAATTCTCGTATCAATGTTCCAGAAAATCTGGCCTTATATACTGCATGTTAAACACATTTTGGTGCAATCTTTGCATTTACTTATTGCTACACATTTCCTAGCTACATAAACTAGCAACTGGTTATGGGAATTATGTGGGAAAAGGGAAACACAATCAAAATATGCAGCACTATTCAAGGTATCTTTCACATTATCTAGCATTCCATCACTTAAAAGTTCATTTAAATTTAACAAAACATTAGGTTTGTAACTGATGGTGTCACTTGGCTCAATAAGGGAATTGACGATTTCTGTTGTGCAGCTAGTACCACAGTTTACAGGCTTAGCCAGATTATAAAAACTAAAATACTGAATGGTCACTAAAAATTCTGCTGCAGTGGGTGGTCATTGCAGCCTGACAATTGCCGATTAATACTAAAAAGGTTTTCTATTGAGCCTTGACTCTAGCGCGATGTCATTACATACTTGTAGTTCAAGGTTTCTGTTAGATATTTTAGTATAGAGATGGTACTGCTTGTAGTGACTCGTAATCATCTAGCACTTAAAAACCCAACCTTCTTATCTCCTGCAAAAGCTTCCCATTTATCTAAATATAACAGAAAATCATTAAACACTTTGCATCTCTTAGAATCTACACGGAGACTACTTGATGGACTCCTAGAGATCATTACAGTTATTAACTCCATCAACTTTATGAAAAATGCAGTTGCATTAGTACTTCCAATCTGTATTTCAATATGATGCTTATAGAGAAAAAGGCCTTTTAATACTTTGTTGCTAAAAGTCTGCACAGCATAGCTTGCCCTCATTTTCTCAAAGTTATTCAGGTGAATACGAACACGTGTAATTTTTGTCATGGCTTTTAGAGTAGTTATGTCAGAGTCCTTCCTCCATACTGCTTCAACATGCTTTGGTCTTGCTTCCCCTTCGGGCAGAAGAAAACCTCTGGTAAAAAATGCGTCCCGTACACATTTTATTAAGTGAGGAAAATCTGATATGAAATCAAATGTAAACTTCTAGAACAATCTGTAGGATGCAGAATGCTGTATTTAGTTCCAGAACAATCTGCTGATATACCAAATGTCTTCCACATATTCCTGTTCCAACACGTAATGAAATCAACAAACAGACCTGCATTTTCAGTGAGAATAACAGCTTCAATAATAATCAATTTTGCAAGCAAAGTTCCACTTATATTGTTACTTGTGGGAAAAACACCAATTATTTGGGTCCAATCTCCACTTAATGGCTGGAACACCATTACCAGTCTGTGATTACATGGGGTATGCTTAACAGTTTCTTAAGTGTATGGCCCAATATCAACAAACCCTATTATTTCACCAGATGATTTTGCTTGCAGTTTTTCTGTAAGCTTCACTTCATCTATTAATATACCATCATGGCTTGCAAAAGGTTCCATCTTACTTTTTTTCTTTGAAATTGTTTCAAACGTCTGCGCATTGAATCCAAAACCACTGTTGCAATTTAAAATATACTTTCTAATAGTTGTTCTATTAGGTAGGATCATGATTTTGTGTTTCCGTATATGCTCGTACAATTTTGGACTTTTTATGTGCATTAGGAAGCATTCAAGTAACCATTCCTTGGTATGTGACATACCTCTTGCAGATTTCTTTTGCTGCCTTATAACAATGAATAACCATTTGCCACTGCTTAATGGGTAATTCTGCTATTTGTTCATTAATGGAAAGTTCTGTAAAATTCTTTTTTTTTTTGTTTTTGGGGTTTTTTATGTAATCAGAGAGCGAAATAACCCATTTCTTCAGCCTGTTGATTTTTCAAACTTTATTCTGGTACTTATTTTTAAATGTAGCCTTTCTTCTATGATAAGCTATTTTGTGCAAAAGTACGTGCCACAGATACTTACATTTGAGGCGAGTCTCTGTTGTTCCTTTCCTTACATAATTTTTGCTGTATAAATTATTCTCAAAAATAACTCCACTTTAAAGGTACTTCCTGTTATTTTCAAATTCTGAAATGAAGCCTGCGCCATGACATACTGTTAGCCTATCAGTGTCTGGAATAATGGATTCTAATTCATCTTTAGAAGTAATATTAGAAACTGTGTTAATTTTTAATCCACGTAAATACACTTCACAGGTAACCTCCGGTTAACTTTCGGTTACAACAATCAGTTTTTCGGTTGTCGATTAATTTGACAATTCACATTTGAATGAATGAGCATGGAATATTAGCAAGAATTTGCTTACCCCAAAATTCTGAAGGAAGGCTGATATTCAGAAGACAGTTCAGTGTAACTCTTTTGGAAGTAAATCCCAAGCTATTTAAATTACCATCAGGCTTATCATCGGGTTCCCTAACTTTCTTCATTTTTGCCAGAGGTTTTGACAAATAATGGGGAAGGCTTGGAAATATTGTTGAAATTGCATCTGGTGTCAAAATGGACCGATCTCTGGGTATTAACAGTCTCTTCGCTTATTTTATGCACAAAATTTCGAACTACAAATCTCTCATCAAAGTGCAGTTCACATACAGCGCTAAATTTGTCAAAGTTTTTATCTGCACGGGGAATCAATCTTTGCCATTGCTGTAAAAGTTTATCATTTTTGTTTATTCCATAGAGTGACAGCTTACTGTTTTTGTACTGAGTATTGCAACCTGGCACAAAACTGGTTATTTCTCTTCCGCATAATGAGCTAAGTATAACTTATATACAATATTTAGGTAATCCACATTCCTTCTAAAACCTAAAACATAACACGTTTTCGTCTAAATTGCTGTTCTTTTCACAGTAAGCAACACGAATTTAGTTTCCCGCTTCGCTCACAGTAGGAAAGTGAGAAGAGAAGGCGATCGGAGCGTCATCTACGAAGGGGACACGTACGCTAGGCGCTCGGTACACTTTTCCTTCTAGACGCTATAGCTACGGTTCAGTTTGGATGTATATTGTATGTACAATGTACATAACATGAGGGCTTTTATAAAATTTTTGTACTTTCAGGGTTCAGTTGTTTATAAGAAAGACTCAAAGTCTGCCTTATAATATTCAATGTATTAGATTTAGCCTTGGTAAAAACTATATTGCACGTAATTAACATAATATACTTCCCTAAATTTTTGGAAGTTATTAGAATTTTTCTAACAGGTTGGCAACACATAAACATCCTTGATCCCGTAACCATGCCCGTAACCACGAGCTCTACTCAAAGCGGTCAAATGCGAATTGTGTGTTGTCAATGTTGTTGTGTTATGTGGGTTCTGAAAGTCATTGTGATCACTTGCCAACAATAGTTTCTTCAAGCGATTGACATCAGCGAAGCCTAAAGTATTTGGCGAAGTTTACTATATCTGTAAGTATCGTAATTTTGATTCATTATTAATTTGTTGGTTGATTCCATTTTTTTGTTCCTTCTGGGTAAATTAATAAATCATTGTTAAAAAGAACCTGTAATACCTTTTAATTTTTTTAAACTGAATATGCGTTGTATATCTGTTTTCAATTGCATTTAATACTCGTAGATTATTATAAGCTGTTGTCATTTACAGCAGAACTCAATATTTTCTTGTTGAAGAGCAGTCACATATTTCTACTGTATGTAAAAGTTTGTACTTGACTAGCAGCTGCATTGTATATCAGCTTATTAAAAACAAAGGAACTTTCTTGACTTTTTGGAAATGGCCTCTAGTGTGCCAGCAAATCAGGGTGAAAAACCAAAGTGTTTATATGGCAAAGTTGTACTGTCACTGGAGAACTGTATTTTACCACCAGACAAATTGTTCCCTACACCATCATATTTGGATGGACTAGACCAAGAGTCTGAAATCGGCTTGAGGATTTTAGGTTGTGAGCTTATCCAAACGTCAGGCATTCTCCTCCGACTGCCACAAGTGGCAGTGGCAACTGGTCAGATCTTGTTCCAGCGATTCTATTATTCAAGATCTTTTGTGAGACAGAGCATGAAATTTGTTGTCATGGCATGTGTGACATTGGCATCTAAAATCGAAGAAACCCCCCAAAACATAAGAGACATAATCAATGTGTTCCACCACATCAAACAAATGAGATCAGGAAAAACCATCCGTCCTTTAATTCTGGACCAAAATTATGTCACTTACAAGAATGAAGTTATTAAAGCTGAAAGGCAGGTCTTGAAAGAACTTGGCTTTTGTGTTCATGTTCAACATCCGCATAAGTTCCTAATAATACTGCTGGAATTCCTAGAATTGAAAAATCGCGATATTTTGCAGACAGCATGGAACTATATCAATGACAGTATTCGCTCTGAAGTTTTTATGCGCTACCATCCTGAAAAAATAGCATGTGCTTGCACCTATCTGAGTGCAAAGTTGCTTCAAATACCTCTTCCAGGAAATCCAGCATGGTACCTTGTATTTGGTGTCTCTGAAGAAGAGATCCATAGTATATGTCACATAATTCTGTCCCTGTACACTAGGAAGAAGCCTGATTGGGAAAAATTAGATAAACTGGTCGAACAGTTAAAGGAAGCACGTGAGGAAGCCAAACTAAAAGCTAAAGCACTTTCTAGTATGAGTTCAAATGGTGCAAAAAAAAATTCCTTATCACACTTCACCATATCTCCAAAAAATATCAAGCTTTCTGCAGTAGAAGCTCGGAAAGAAAAAGACACCAAAAATGGTGATGTGCCAAAAAAAAGCAAGGAAAACAATTGGAGGGGGAAAAAGAAAAATCTGCTGGAGATGTGTCTCCTTACATTAAAAAGCATCATAGATCTACTTCTTCAGATAATGTATCCAGCCACAGTTCTTGTAATCCTAGGCATGGGCACAAATCCCTTCCTAGAAGTTACAAAAAGAAACGGAGGTCTCGCTCACGATCTAAAAGTCGTGAAGCCAAGAAATCAAAACGTCATTCATCGCATAAGAAAAAGGTAAATCATAGTTACAGCTATTCTCCACGTAAGCATACTTCAAGAAAATATAGAAAGGATGATCAAAGCCCTAACAGATCCACTAGTCGAAATCATTGTTCTGGTCATAAAAAAAGTAGATGATTTAATTGATTGAAAGGATTACCAGTTTTAGTTTTGTATATGGAGATCACAAAGCCCAGGTTAGTTATGGGATCTGACATATTGTAAACCTTTTATATTATTTTAAAGATTTACTGATCTTTGCCATTTTTTCATAACCTGGAAACAAACTGTCAATGTAAGGTAAGAAATTAGAAGCTTTTTTGGCACCAATGCAACACTTCAGTATGCCATTAAAGCAAAACCAATGTTCCTTTGAAACTGCTGTTGATTTTAGGATTTATAATTGTGTTCAGTTGCATTGTTATTATCACAAAATGTTGTGGCTTGCCTTCACATTTCAGTTGAAGTAAAAATAGCATAAACTATCAGAAATTTCTTGCAGCCTTTGCATGTGTTCTAGGTATAATATAACTTCTAACAATGTATTTGCTAAACTGTTTTCATTGTTAAAGTACTCAAAGTTAAATTTGATTATATTATCTTCAAAATTATTTTAAGTATTGATACACAAACTTCAGATGATGAGAATAATTTGATGTAAACATACCATAATATACTCGCTTATAAGCTGCCCCCTACTACTTCAAGGACAGAAAAAATTTTGAATTTTTTTTTTTTTCCGGCACATAATCCACAGATTATCTGTTCCTAAAAGTTTAAATTCTAGCTACCGTGGATTATACGAAGCTTTTTTTTTGCATGTGTGTAGGCATTTCCTCTGCGAAGGGATTGCTGCTTTGTAAAAGTTAAAGAAGAAAACATTGTCTGCAGCAAAGCACATTGACCTTGAATAGAGGAGTGCCGTTTCCCTTCCATGCTGCTCTGACCCTCGACCTCTGTAACCCCAGTGGCAGAAAAGTAGGGATTCCAGACATCTCGCAAAATACGAAATCGACCCTTTTTTGGCTAATGTGTCTTGTTGTCCCGAGGAAACTCTTCGGAACAGCTTTTTGTCCTATGTTTTAGAGTTCAAGACTAAAAAACAAAATCGATGAGTTGCAATTTCTATTCCTTTACATATTTTTTAACCTGCGCACCAAGTTTGAGAAAAACAAATTGTCTGTAAAAACTAAAAGCAATGCTTATTGTTATTGTAAAATCATTCTTCAATGAGGATTCTGTAGCTTTTCATGACACGATTCTTAAAAACAAACAATTGTTTGTTTAAGAATCGTCATTTTTTAACAATTGTTTTTTTTAATCATGAATTTAAGTGAAATTCATTTTTCAGAAAAGTATTGCAAGACTGATTGATTAATAAGAATAGTTAGAATCATTTTGTAAGACTGGTACATGTGATGGATGCGCATACTAAACTTTCACCCTCAGTCGTTAAGTGTCCCGTATTTGTTTACAGTGTATCTGGGAGCCCTACATAAAAGGCACAGCACGGCGCCGGGCGCCGTAGATTACCTTACCCCTTGCAGGTTGCTTTCAGAAAGTTTCAAAAGTTTATTTATTTCATATACTAAAAAAATGAAATTTTCTTAAATATTTGCTCAACTGAACTCTAGGAGTAGAAACAGCACAACACAGCGACACCTTTCACAGATTTTCAGAAAGGTGTGCGGGCTGGGGTTTTTATTTTCCAATTTTTTTAACATTATTGTTTCTAGCATTCCTTTTAATTTTAAAGCAAAGGAAGGGAAATTTTTGCGCAATTTAAACTTTGGATCCCACTTCCAGACGTCAAGGTGTATGATAGATCTCGTAAGCAATTGTTTTATTTCATTTCATTTTATTTTTCTTTCTTGTTTTACAGATAATTTCGAGTTGACGAAACATGTTTTCTTTCAATAACGAAGCTAGGAAGCAATACTTTTGCGCCCTTTTTACGGCTGCTTCTTCTTTTCCACTACATCCCTTTTGAGCTGCAATCCGGAAGCTCATGGCTGAATTTTTTTTATTTTTATTTTTTATTTTTATTTTTTATTTTTGTGTCAGTACAGCTTTGTTTCAGTTAGATTTGTTATCTTTATTTTTTTACAAAAGCCGTATTTTTTAAGTGCTTTCAACATCACCTTCTCCCCTTGTTTCTCGTTTTAATTTCATAATTTTTTTGGGATTGAATTATATTCAAGGAAAGTGCTACCATATTATAACAAATTCACAACATTTTTCTCAAAAACTGCTGTCAATTCACAAAAGGAATTTGAAACAAAAATCCAATATAGGCACCAGTTTTACAAACAAATGAAACTATCAATCTCTCACCCCTTTTCTCTATATACACACAGTATATATGCAGTTTTGATTATGGTGAAACCTTATTATTTATTAATCATAGATTTATTTCTGACTAAAATATTTTTTTCTTATCAGGGAAAAGCTAGTTTGAATATTGCAACTAAATACAGTCCCAATAGTCAAACTAGCTTTTAGTAGTTATCAAAATCACAAATTTGCTCAACCTTTAAAACTTTGCTTTGTCATGGTGCAGAATGATAAATTTTATAGAAAAATTAATATTTAGGCTTCCCTTTATCTTGCAGACAGTTTTAAGCTTTTCCTTTCTGCGTTGCAGACTCATGAAAAAGATTCTGCTTCAGGGTTCGTAACGTCTCTCCCTTCCCCCCCCCCCCCCACACACACATTCCTCTCGAAGTTCCAACCCCACTCCTGCTTGTTTATTTTGCTCTACTTCAAAAAGAATGCCTCGCTCCAAGACTCAAGGGGAGAACTTTGACACCATCGCAAATTATTTAGCATCTCAAATCCAATGTTTCAGTTGTTGATGTGATTTAAGCATTACTCAGAGTTACAGCACGATTGCCACATAAATTAAAAATATATACCACAACCATTTGAAAGTTATGGGGTATTATAACAGTAACTTTTTTAATTTTTCAAAAAATTCAGCAATTTTATATTTTCTTTTTAATTCATTAAAGGGAAAGAAAGTATATATATGCAGTAAAACCTTAAAAATCCGGCATCAACGAGACCGGACGAGTGCCAGATTTATTAAAATTCCGGATTTCTGAAGCTACCCCAAAATTACGTAAAGCACGTACTTACACGTAATAGGTCACTTGAACGAAAATTTTCACATCTACGCCTTATAAAATATACAGAGGTCATGTTGCTGATCGCATTCTTTGCAATTTATGAAAAAAAAAAAGTTTTGGCAAAATACTGGCTATTACTTTCTTGTACTATTTATTATAAATCTTTTTTGTGGATTTATGCATCTGTTTTTTAACTTTTATTATGAATACACCGGTGCGCATTATACACCTACTTTTTTCCTCTCATGTTGAATTTTACGGTCTGCGGATTATATGCCGAAAAGTATGGTAACAATGCTATGTCAGCTTCCCAAGTTACCACCTTTTGTAAAGCAGTTTGTCATTGCTCCTTGATAGCACAGATGGCTTTAGCCAGTGTGGAGCAGAAGACATACACACACAGACACCCAAACTTGCTGCAAAAACTCTAAAACTCTGAAGAGAGATGCCTGATCGGTTGTGGCACACTCCATCACCATCAGCTAAGTGATTTTATATTATTTTTTTGAAAGTGCTTTTGTAGAAAGGTTACGTGAATCTTCGTGCTGTTTACTTTGAGATCGTGGCTTTCCGTGTGCCAGTATGTCATATAAATAGTGAAATGCAAAATAGGGTGGATTTTTTAAAGAATAGATACATATTCAGTGTCTCCTTTTGCATTGCACATATGTCATTGGCAGATGGAAGGAATATCATTACTGCACAATATCTTGAGAGCAGAATAACCATTCCCTCCAGTTACTATCCATACCTATGCCCAGGCCTTGATTTCATTTTTTTTTTTTCTTTTTGTGGTACAACACTTGCTAGTGGCCTTATTTTTTTTACCAGCAAATTGCATTATCTACTAGATTTTGATTTCACCCCTGTAACTGTCACATTGTAATGCTGAAAAATATTTAGATATGCAATGTAATGTTACAAATATTTAGATATAACTCACCTTTTCATGATCTAACAGATTAATTCTAACAATTTAATTCAAATGAATTTTAACTTTATTCGTTCCTCCTCCATTAGTCAATCATAACAAATTTTGATTTCACCCCTGTAACTGTCACATTGTAATGCTTAAAAGATTACAAATATTTAGACATAATTCACCTAATAAATAAATACATCGCTCTTTCCACGTTCCAGAAACACACAGCATCCGAAAAATTGTCTTTCAGCTGCCGCTGTGGAATTGAACCAACAGTACTCTCGATATCGCGCCGAGTGCGTTACATGTACGCCACGGTTTACAGTTGACAGTAAAACATTCAAAATTTTCCCACTAGCAACTTTTGCCCAAACCACTTTTTATCACTAGCAAAATGCATTTGCTTGCTAGCAATTTGCTACTAACTACCGGTCAAAATCGAGCCTTGCCTATGCCCTCCTCAATGGGGGGAGAGGTCTCACTGAGGATATGGTTGTCACTGTGATAGTTTTCAGGTCAGAAATCTATTGCGCTGTGACATGGAAAGCTGTGGTCTAAAATGTAAACGAGTCTGTTGATAAATTCTTTGGGAGAAATCACATAAATCCAGCCCTCATTTTTTTACTGACATGCACATAAGCCAATCCCCTCCAACTTTGAAAGCTGGATTTCTTCCAAAGACTTTCTGCTTATATGCGAGTATGTATGGTACTCAACTACCCAAAATCTGTTAAGTGTTTCTTTTTTCTGTGTAATATTTAAATCCTTTCATACTAAAAATTTGTTTTAGAAATTTCTGTACTTGCATATTAAACCGAAGCCTATCTCGCCCGTGATGAACGCGCTGTAAGGGCCGTTGTTCCCAGGCCATCTCAGTCACGATGTTCGCCCACGAAGGTCATTTGTTTCATTCTTCGTAAATGAACTCGTGACATCACATGATAATTTCATTGGATACTTTGTTTCACGTTCTGTGTGCTTCAATCATTAATTGATAATGCTGTTTAAGTAAGTACCGTATATACTCGCGTATAAGTTGACCCCCCCCCCGGAAACTCACGTATAAGTCGATCCCGGAATGAGAAAAAAAAATTTCAATGAATTTATTCAAAAACATTTGAAAACGAAAAAAGTTATATATATAATACTAAATTTAATTTGCATACCCAAAAACTTCATCGGAACCCTTCAAAATCCAATTCCGAGTCAGACTTGCCAAACAGTTCAAAAAACTCTTTCTCCGTCATCGGCGCGTCATCATAAACATCAGTATTCCCATCTATGCCTGTGTCATCAGAATCACTGTCAATCTGTCATCATCACTCATAAAAATCTCATCATCCTCTGTGCCATCAAGTTTGTTACTAATGCAACATTTCTTGAATGATTTCACTACCATTTCCGCAGGTATCGCATCCCAAGCATCCTTGACCCATCGCGCAATCAAAACGATATCCGGCTTCTTTAGATTTCCGCCCTTTTTTTCAGTCGGCAAATCGGAACTTATCCAATCTGCCCAATACCTCCGCACATTGTCCTTGAAGGGCTTATTAAGGCAGACATCTAGTGGTTGAAGAACAGATGTCAACCCACCTGGGATGACAGCAAGAGTTGTTTTTGAATTTTCTGCAATTTTTTTCACTTCTGCACAACGGTGTGCAACAAACATATCCCAAACCAAAAGAGAAGATTTCCTCAAAAGTGCACCTGGCCTTTTGTTCCACACATTCTTTAACCAGTCAATTGTTCCGTATTCGCTCATCCATCCTTTTTCATGGGCACGAACAAGCACACCAGACAGAAAAACAACGCTTTTCGGCAGAGTTTTGTGTTTGAAAATAATTACCGGAGGTAGCTTACTGCCGTCGGCCAAACAGGAAAGAACAACCTTGAAACTGGATTTTTCGTGGCCTGTCGTTTTGATCAAGATATTTTTTACGCCCTTTTGGTTCACCGTCTTATTTTCAGGAAGGTCGAAACACATGGCGGATTAATCCATGTTCCCTATTTGGGAAAGTTCAAAAGCAGTCTCTTTTCTCTTTTCAATTACATACTTTTGAAATTCCGTTATCTTTGCTTCAAGGTCACGAGGTAACTTTTGTGCAATTTTGGTGCGCTGGCGTAGACACAACCCATAGCGGTTCATGAACCTTGTGCACCAACCTGGTGAGGCACGAAAAGTGTTGTTTGCGGCTGCAAACTTTTCATCTTTTGCGAGCTTCATTGCTCGCAAACGTATACCAGTTCGCGTTACAATGTAACCATTTTGTCTGCAGCTCACAATCCAATCATTCAAGACACTTTCCAGCTCTGGGAAAGATGTCGTTCCACGGCGCAGCGCCTTTTGCGATTTTGGGATTTTCACCAAGTCCTTTTTTTTTTTTTTTTTTTTTTGCCAATCTCGAATCAGTTTTTCATTAATGCCAAATTGACGTGAAGCAGCACAGTTGTTAGTAGTTTCTGCAAAAGAAACCACTTTCCACTTGAATCCTGCATTATAGGGCATTCGTTTCTTTACACAATCCGTGTCACCCATAATAGGAGAAGCGAGACACATGCGATTAAGAACAAGCAATACCTATCACTGGCTGTGGCATGGCTCCATTACGTCGAAGGTCAGTGCAATCAACTGGTAGTCGAAAGGGCGGAGCTTTCTATGCGCGGCTGTGACTGCGCTGTGGATACGCAAAGCCAGGAGAGAGGAGACTTCTCAAAGCACAGAGAAATTCGGAGGGTCGCGATTTCGTAATTCTACCACATCAGTGTTTTTTCTTTCTTTCGGAGGGTTGCAATTTCGTAATTAATACTGCATCGGCATTTTTATTTCTTTTGGGATGGATTGCCTTTTGCCTCACAGGAAGAACTTTTGGACTTACGATTTTTTTAGACCCCGCGTATAAGTCGACCCCATTACTTTGAAGCTCTCATTTTGTCCCAAATTTCTCGACTTATGCGCGAGTATATACGGTAAGCTTTCCCCATTTTGTGGAAATATGAAAATTTGCGATCTACCTAACACTGAGGAAGAGGCAGTGCGTTTTTTACAGAGCATAGGAATATTGCCAAAACAGCGTATATGTTAGAATGGCCATAACATGAAATTATACTTTTCATTTACATCTTGGCAGTGTGGTGTAAAAAGCTGTAAGAACAAAATGGTATGCGTGTTGATTCGGATTCGTGGCGGGCATATAAATCTAATGAACTGAAAGAGGCTGGTTTTCATCACTTTACTATGAATCACAAATACAATTTTGTTGACCCCAAAAGTGGGACGCGCGCACACACACAATCTATAGAAAGGCTATGGGGCTCTGTAAATTTATTTTATTTATATTAAACTGTTTCACTCTTGTATGTGTACTTGCTGTGGTTAGAATTCTGCCAAAAGCAGTCTCTGCCAAGGGCCTCTGTTTAATATGTAAGTACCGAAATTTCAACTGTAGATGGTTTTGTGGCCGTGAATAAATCGTTTGTATGGTAAGTGCTGAATGCCATTTATTTTTTAATGATATTTTTTTGAAAAACCTGTGCTAATTGTTTCGTCTAAAGCTTCTGCAACAGATCTGTCATGAAAAGAATGTCTTGTCTTTAAAAGTTGAAGAAATGGGGTACAAATATCATAAAAAAGAAAGCTTAATATTGCTCAAATTCTAAATCTGTTTGTTTCTTTCAATTGGCCTCTTGTACCTTGTTTTCTATAAGGCGCCTATTCCATAACTTCACTGCTTAAAAGAATTTGTGGAGTGATATTAAGGAAATCATGTGGAACTCACATTGTTGAGCATAAAATATTATTTTGATGTAAGGTACAGTAGATTATTCAGTAATATTGGTAAGAAAAAACACATTAGTAAATGTTTATGAATATTATCATTGTATGCACATGACACAATATGCTATATAACAATATGCATATCTGTACAAGAAGGAAAATGACTTGTTAACCTCTAGTAGGGTCTGTGGTCCCCCTTGAATGGCTAAGACCATTGCACACCTGTGTCGCATAGAATTGAGGAGGTTATCAAGGTGGTTTTGGTTGCACCTCTGCTACTCATTAATGAGAGCAGTCCCCAGTATATGAAAAGTCAATGGAGCTGCTAGCCAAGCTGTAATGTGTATGACAAGTGTTTCCCAGACATGCTGAATTGGATTTAAGTCAGGCGAGCATACTGGCTAATCCACACACTTGATTCCCTCTTCCGCTAGCTGAGCTCTATTAGGTCGAGCGTTATAGGCCATGAAACGATTACCATTGGCTGCAGCATGATAGCAGGTCTGAAAACCTTATATATTTCTGGTCCATCAAACTGCTGTTTTGGTTGATGTACTGATTTGTATGTCCACTGATACTCATGTGTGCAGTAATATGTTTCCTGTACAAAAGCCGGATTATTTTATGCATCAGGTTCCCTCCCTCCCTTCCTGTTCCTGATAAGCACTCGGTGACCATCATACTTCAGATTGAATTTCAACTTGCCAGAGAAGAGAACTTACCTCAAATTGTGCGTCAACTATCATGTGGTTCTGTGGGCAGTGTAGCTAAATGGATGAGGCTTTGATCTTATCTTCTAACACTTCTCACATCCTGGAAGCATCTCCAGAGTCACGAAATGGCATTCCAATTACTTCTGCTACCACCTGCTTCCAATAGAAAGCTCTCCGCACCGCTGCCGATTCTGATAAATTATGCTGTTAAGACTTTGTTCGAACCGAAGACATCAAGAAATGAAATGTCACGATAAACATGGAAGAATAAGGGAGCTCTCGGAAAACTTGTTTTTATGTCAGTCTGATTTTTGCATTCTGGCATCACCTGCACCAATTTGCATAAGGATATAGTGATTCGGCTGTCTACGTCACTGTTGACTTGCATTATAACTATGAACTTTTGGAAATGTCACGATAAACACTGAAGAATAAGGGAGTTCGTGGAAAACTTGTTTTTATTTTAGTCTGATTTATGCATTCTGGCATCACAAGCACCAATTTGCATAAAGATATAGTGATTTGACTGTCTATGTCACTGTTTACTTGTGTTGTAACTACAAACGTTTACTGAACCAACAAACAAGAATTTTATTGTATGTGTAATCATTTTACAACTCAATGTATAATGCTGTAAGAAAAATAATAATTTAATTTCTTTTGTTGCAAAAAAATTCTGTGATATAAACCCGTTAGCTTTTTTTTTTTCTTCGAAAGTTGCAAAAATAACATACTGTTGAGAAATTTGAAATGTTAATTGTGTTAAACAATGAACTTTTACTAAACTAACAAACAAGAATTGTATTGTGTGAATTTTTACTAAACTAACAAACAAGAATTGTATTATGTGTGAACTTTTACTAAACTAAGACACAATAATTTTATTGTGTATGTACTCATTTTATGACTCAGTGCTGTAAAAAAGAAACCCAATAATTTCATTTCTTTTGTTTCAAAAAATAAATGGTGCCATAAACTTCTTGACTTTTTTTTCTTGAAAAGTTGTAAAACTGCCATACTGTTTAACTACTGAGGAATTTGAAATGTAAATTGTGTAAACTGAACTTTTATAGTGTTCTCCCTAGATTTTTTTTACAGACAGCAAGACATTTTCAGCTGGGTTGTACTTTTAATGACCCCTTCTCCAATTGAAAAAAAAAAAAAAAAATGTTTTGCTTAACATTATTATACTTATTAAACATCTTTAGCAGTGTGGTAGGCATTAATGTAACAAAACATGATAAACAAAGTTAGAAAATTTTACAAAAATGATATAAAAAATGATAAAAATATTTGTATATATATACAAAAGCCCGATTATTTTATGCATCAGGTTTCCTCCCTCCCTTCCTGTTCCTGATAAGCACTCGGTGACCATCATACTTCAGATTGAATTTCAACTTGCCAGAGAAGAGAACTTACCTCAAATTGTGCTTCAACTATGATGTGGTTCTGTGGGCAGTGTAGCTAAATGGATGAGGCTTTGATCTTATCTTCTAACACTTCTCACATCCTGGAAGCATCTCCAGAGTCACGAAATGGCATTCCAATTATTTCTGCTACCACCTGCTTCCAATAGAAAGCTCTCCGCACCGCTGCCGATTCTGATAAATTATGCTGTTAAGACTTTGTTCGAACCGAAGACATCAAGAAATGAAATGTCACGATAAACATGGAAGAATAAGGGAGCTCTCGGAAAACTTGTTTTTATGTCAGTCTGATTTTTGCATTCTGGCATCACCTGCACCAATTTGCATAAGGATATAGTGATTCGGCTGTCTACGTCACTGTTGACTTGCATTATAACTATGAACTTTTGGAAATGTCACAATAAACACTGAAGAATAAGGGAGTTCGTGGAAAACTTGTTTTTATTTTAGTCTGATTTATGCATTCTGGCATCACAAGCACCAATTTGCATAAAGATATAGTGATTTGACTGTCTATGTCATTGTTGACTTGTGTTGTAACTACAAACGTTTACTGAACCAACAAACAAGAATTTTATTGTATGTGTAATCATTTTACAACTCAATGTATAATGCTGTAAGAAAAATAATAATTTAATTTCTTTTGTTGCAAAAAATTCTGTGATATAAACCCGTTAGCTTTTTTTTTTTTCTTCGAAAGTTGCAAAAATAACATACTGTTGAGAAATTTGAAATGTTAATTGTGTTACAATGAACTTGTACTAAACTAACAAACAAGAATTGTATTATGTGTGAACTTTTACTAAACTAAGACACAATAATTTTATTGTGTATGTACTCATTTTATGACTCAGTGCTGTAAAAAAGAAACCCAATAATTTCATTTCTTTTGTTTCAAAAAATAAATGGTGCGATAAACTTCTTGACTTTTTTTCTTGAAAAGTTGTAAAACTGCCATACTGTTTAACTACTGAGGAATTTGAAATGTAAATTGTGTAAACTGAACTTTTATAGTGTTCTCCCTAGATTTTTTTTACAGACAGCAAGACATTTTCAGCTGGGTTGTACTTTTAATGACCCCTTCTCCAATTGAAAAAAAAAAAAAATGTTTTGCTTAACATTATTATACTTATTAAACATCTTTAGCAGTGTGGTAGGCATTAATGTAACAAAACATGATAAACAAAGTTAGAAAATTTTACAAAAATGATAAAAAAAATGATAAAAATATTTGTATTTACTAACAAATATTTGAGCAAAAGATTTTTTTTTAAATATAGATTGAAGCTTTTAACAATAAGCAACTCAATAGGCTGTAAGCATTTGCTCATCCCTAATTTAGGACCACTGGTTCCAGGGATAGGAGAGAACCAGTGGTGTAAGACAAACGCAACATCCGTGCCTCACCAGGATTCAAACCTGGACCCTTCAGGGATGAATGGTCATAAGTCAGTACTTAGACCACTGTGCCACCAGGGCAGTGACACAGATTTCTGCCAGTTTTCATCAACACTGATGGTGTATGTTGGAATAAGTTTTTCATTTTTACTATTAACAAACGTTCGTTAAAGGAAATATAGCCGGACAGCAGACGAAGTTAACTGGGCAGGCTGCCCAGTAAAAATGCTCTAGGGAGATCACTATTTTACTAAACAAACAAACAAGAATTTTACTGTATGTATACTCATTTTACAACTTGATGGTAATGCTATAAAACAATTATACAAGGGGTGTCTTGATAAGTATCCAGATTTTTATTCCCATCAATTACAGGAGAGAAATAAAAAATACAGGATGCATAAATATGATACATTTGTAATACAGTGGTATGAACAGTCACTTTTTCATGTATTCTCCATTCAGCATAATGCATTTCCTCCACAGATCAACAAGTGAATTCATTCTAGTAGCGAAGAAATCAGACAGTGTTGCAAATTCATTGACGGGTAGCCACTTGCAGATTGTCCATGCTCTCACAGTGGTGGCCACGAAGACTATTCTTCAAGGCACTGAAAACATGAAAATAAGAAGGTGCCCAGTCCGGACTATAAGCAGGGTGCGGAAGAACAGTCCACCCGTTTTGCGATTTCTGCTTGCACTGGTTTAGCAATATGCAAGTGAGTGTTATCATGCCGAAGCGACACTTGATTGTTTTTTCAATGTTGATCGTTTGGTGCGGATATGTTGTGGAAGTTTTCTCAGTGTTTTCACGTAGGCTTTTTCATTTATTGTTTCTTTATTTGCCAAGTATTCAGCCAGAAGGATATCATGTGTGTCCCAGAAGACAGTAGCCATGACCTTGGACATCAACGAACCAACTTTGAATTTCTGTGATGGAAACGAATTTGGATGGTTCGAACTGATGAATCCACGTTTCATTTCCTGTGATTATGCACCCCAGAAATGTGTCGCCCTCCTCATCATAGTGCTGTACCAGTTAATGCAAATGTTTGGCATTTATGCACTGCTGTAAACATTCAGTTTACTGATCTGGCACAGATCTTCCTATAGTTGAGATGTTCATGAATAATTTGTCCAACAGAACTTTACTGATATCCAATTCCATGGCAATATCCTTAACACGAATGCATCTGTCATCTTTAATCAAGTTGTCAACCGCCGCCCCGGTGGCGCAGTGGTCTAAGGCGCTGGCCTCTGATCATTCGTCCGTAAGGGGTCTGGGTTCGAATCCCGGTGAGGCATGGATGTTGTGTTTGTCTTACGGCACTGGGTCTTTCCCTTCCCTGGAACCAGTGACCCTAAATTAGGGACGGGCGACTGCTTATAGCCCATTGAGTTGCTCACGGTGGTCGTTAAACCTCCAATCAAAAAAAAAAAAAAAAAAAAAAGAAAAGTTGTCAACCCATTTGATCGTTTCATCAGTCACCACTGTGTTAGGCCTACCTGACCAGGCCTTATCTTCAAGGCTCTTGTGGCCAGCTTTGCACTTTGTAACGCATTCTAAACACTAGAACAAGACATAGCTCCATCACCATACACAGTGCAAAGTCTTCTCGTAATGTCGACAGCCTTTATGCTTTCTTTTGTTAAAAATTTCACTACTTCTCGAAGTGAACACTTAACACAGCCGCTATTGATTTTGATTGACAGCACCACGTAGCATTAGTATCAATCCGCTCCGCTTTTACAGGGTTTCACTCAAAGTAGTGGTGATAGTTTCACGCATTCATACATCAGATCACTCATGATTTTGTATCAGTAGCAATGTTCGAATTACCCAGTGGTCCGCTGGGGATTGGCCAGTAAAACTTCAGTCAAACCACTGAACTATTGATTTTACTGGCCCAGGTGGACACTAAGTTTTTTTCTTTTTTTTTCTAATTTGTCACAAGCTAAAAAATTAATTTGTTTCTTTTACCTTGCTGTATTGTAATTTTTTATTATTATTTTTTACAGACCAGTGGACATTTTGATGGACCAGTAGTTTGCAAATTCTAGTGGTCCGCTGAGCCAGTAGAAGATTTATTTCTAATTCTAACACTGGGTGCTTGTCGGACACCTGTCGTAATAAAATAAGTGCCAAAATATGCATAAGAACTTAGCCCTACCCATGCTTTACTTACATCACAAATATTTAGCTCCCCAAATTAAAAATAAGAGTCCCTGGTCATAAACTCTATTACTAAAATTAAATTTGGCAAGCAGTCCTAAGCACCAAATCTTAAACATCTATAACATATAAAATAATAAGATGCTTGTTTAACAGAGCCCTGTCAAGGAAACACGAGGTTGTTCTTGTCAGACTTCACATCTCATATCATTACATGCAGTGGATTCTTCAAAGACGTTTGGGTTTTCCTCTTGCTCCAGAAATGGACTTATCTGCCATTTTTTGATATGGTACACTTGGAAACAAAAATCACAGTTCCACCTGTAGGAATTCGAAACGGAAGCAGATGTCAATTTGTATACATCATCGATTTATGCTGCCAAATTACCAGGGCTTGACAAATATGTTCTAGATCTAGGAGTCAGCTCCAAAATTTAGGCACCAGGTGAAACGAAGTCAATAACGCATGAACAAAAACATGTTTGGTTATGACGCTGGAATCTTTTTTTTTTTTTTTTACCCAAAGCACTTATTGCAAGATAAAGTTCAATTTGTTTCACAATTTTCTTTTTCTATTTTTTCAGTAGATGATCTCAAGAAAATAAAATTTCAGATTTCGATTTCATTAAAATACTACTTGTGGATGTCATGTCATTATGTACATAATTATTCAAAGTACCATATTTTTTATTCCTTCATGAGATCCACAAGTGCATGTAATCCAAAAGCTGTGAAAAAAATCCCACACATAATCTGCAGCAGCATATGATTTGTAGATCGGGAAATTCTGAGAAAAACAATTTCTTCCTTCGCATAATTCGCGGCATGTCTCAGACCATGATATTAAATTGATAAAGAAAAACGACAGTCTATACCTGCCAACATTGGCAATAGCCTTGTTACTAATAACTAGTATTGCATGGCATACATACTCTATTTTACAAAATGATCCATCTCTTTGTAAAAAACAAATATGTGCCCCAACAAAACGTTACAACAAACAAGGACTCTAATGAAACAAACTTAGCATGTAAGAAACACAAAATTGATTCCCCAGCGAGGGCATGGTCGCAAGATTTAAGTTCCAAACTTCCACCAGTAAAAATCAGTAAGATCTGTTCAGAATTCCACAATGCCTGACGGACAGGAAATCCAAGCAAGTGAATGCGCAGTGCACTAACCTCCACTTACCATATGATCATACTGCCCCTCTAAAATTGCAGTTTAAGACAAGATGAGACCAAAGAAGGAGGGGGGAGGAGGTGAACATTTTAACCGGTGAAAAATCAAAACAGACAGCAAGAATGCATACTACTGTTAGTCTGTCTTTTGTTGACTCTGCAACTGCACAGCATTGATTGCTTAAGTTTTCTTTCTGCTGCTATCATTCCCTCCCTACTTCTTCATTGTCGCTTTGATCTTTCTTTTCTTGATTTTTGTGTCCTCAAATAACAGCCATCAGCCTGAGGACCATGAGCGCATGATATCAAAGCTTCAACTATTTCAGATAAATGATGTAACTTTGGGAATATTGATACTTTTAAACACCTTGCATCAATTTTTACAAATTCTCCAACTTCGTCACTTCTGTTTTCGGGAATTTCCTTCTTCCCTTGTCAAGATTAAATGCAAAAACATATGGGGCGGGGGATATTTAACAAAAACAACGCTGGAGAGTGGGAACATCCCTTACAATAGCGATTACAGGAATTCCACCCGACTTCCGGTTTTGGAAAATTTTCTCCTATTTTCAAGGTGAAATGCAAAAATTTATGCAGTAAAATATAACTTAAAAATACTGGACATAGCCAACGTCGCGAGAAAAAGGAAATTACGATTACGGGGAAAAATCTGAACTCCGTCGACTTTCCGTTTTTGAAAGTTTCGTAAAGATGGAATTCCGTCCTCCGACGAGCATCTATCCCCCCCCCCACTCAATTCTGTTTACTGTCATTTGTAAATTTGAGTGTTCATGTGGTTTACCATATATAGGAGAAACAGGAAGAAGGTTAACCACCAAAATTAACACAAAGCAGCAATAAGGAACATTTCAAATAAAACTGGATTAGACAGGCACATACAACAAACTGGCTACAAAATAGACTGGGACTCATTACAAGTAATGAAACATCATCCCATGCAATTATCGGGAAATTAGCGGAATCCCTGGAAATTTACAAGACACAAGGTGGCAACATCAACGACCATGCTGGATGGAAAATCCATCTGGCTTGGTCGCCAGACCTGTAGAAGTAGTAAGATGCAAGAACTCCTGAAGATGATCTAGTGTCTAGATCAAAAATTTGAGAGGTAAAGTACCTTAAAAAATTTATCCTCTATGATTCCCATTCAATATTTATAATATTAAATTATTTATTCTTGAATATACACAGTTGTATCAGACTAAAATGACCACCTACCTAATAATGAGAATAACCACCCATGGTGAGATAGCGTGGCATGGACGCAATGAAGTCCTGGAGGGTTGCTCGAGTCATACATGCCCATTTGGGCTGCAGCAGAGCATGCAGATTCCGGGGATGACGTGGTTGTGGGTCGGCACGCCGAACCTGTCTATCCAAGTAGTCCCACAAGTGCTCTATGGGATTGAGGTCGGGCAATTTCGCCAGCCGAGGGAGAACAGAGACATGTGCATTGTCCTGTTGGTAGACACCATCACCACCAGGGTAAATGTCCAACATGAAGGAAGGAATTCATGCGGTCAGTGGAGATGGACAGATTCAGGGACATATCCAGTTTTACCAGCGGTCCCAGGAAAATATCCCCCAGGTATGCACACTGCCACCGCCAGCTTGTACTTGACAAGTATGTCCGGGTGTTGGTTCTCGTGTGTCTGACACCGTATCCGCCACCGCCCGTCACTTCTGTGGAGTAGAAACCTTGATTCGTCGGAGAAGGCAACCTTTTTCCACTGTCCAATGACGGTAGTCCCCTGCGGGCAGCATTGCCGATGGGCGCCTCGATGCAGCGTCAGTTCCAGAGACCCGTGCATAACGGGGTCCGTTCTACTCTTATCGGGCACACGTACATGGGTGCCCCAGTGTTAATTTGCATGATAATTGCTGCACTGTTGCACATCGATTGCCCTTTACCAGTTGACAGAGGCGACGTTCTTCTCTGCGGTCGATGGCCTTTGGAGCTTCCAAGGAGGTTAGAATACAACAGGAAATGCCCTAAGTCATTTCCTGTGAAGCCGATTGTCTGTGACCCCCCACCACCCAGTGGCCATCTTCTTTGGTACAAAACATTCTGTCGTGCTGCATGTGTGAGAGCCTGTTGTCTCGTGTTTTTACACGTTTTGATTATTTCAGGATTGAGTACAAGTTTTATTTGCAAAAAGCAAAGTTGTGTGGTTATCGACTGCATTAACAGATAACCTGGGGAATTAAGTTTAGGACGTTCTGATATCTGGATCACATTATAGTGGCTTATCCGCAAAATGCCGGGGTTTTGTTGCTATGGACTGCACTAATCGATCTTCCAAAAAATGCCAGGGATTACCTTTCACATATAAGTACTCATATTTCTTATATTAGACTAAAATATGGTATGGATGTTTGATTAAGGCAAGCAGTGGTGGAAATTTGGAAATGTATTTTTCATAGTAACAAACCCGTGGGCGTTCTCACTGGGAATTTATTTGAAGTTAATGCAAAATAAATTGACCACAGAAAGTTCTGCTTTGCTGCAATACAGTATCATCTTACATTATATACATACATACATATCACTAAGCTGTTCTCTGAGATTTAGAGATTAACTCCAAAAAGAAATACAAACTACCAGATAGTTTTTATTTACTGTTGCTGTATCAAACTTCTCCATTACAGCGATCTTGACATACAACTTGGGCTTCACTGACATTCATTACACGCCATACACAAGATCTTCTATACTTCATACTCATAATTTGTTTCTCATGCAGACACTCCTGAATCTGATCCTCCCATGACTTCCTTGGCCTTCCTCTGCCACTTGGGCTGAAAAGATTTTCTTAGTAAGCATCTCATCACTCATTCTTTCAACATGGCCAAACCACCGAAGCATATTAGTCTCCACCTTGCTAACAACATTTTGCTTCACATCACACAACTGAAACACATCTTCATTCCTCACACAATCAGGAAGTGTCTTGGACCCCGCCCCGTAAGTAACGCATTTCTCCAGCGCACAAACAACTCCTATGTTTCTTATGTAAGGTGATATACCATATTACAGTAAAAATACAACTTTTTTTTCCTTTTTGAATTTTTAGTGGATAAAAAAAGGATGTTTTTCTTGTAATTTTGTTTATTACACTTGTGGTTGATTACACTGTTATTAAAATTACATTTTAATATTCATTGTAGTACACCAATTTCTTTTTAATTAAAATAAAATTTACTGTTATAATGGTATTTATTGTAAAATTGCACAAAATATAGAAATGGCAAATTGCACAAAATAGGCACAATTCCACAAAAAATGTAGAATTTTATGGATGAAAACAAAATCCTGAATCAATCCAACATTTGTGCCAAACACTGATATCAAACGGTTTTTGTGCTAGAAGTTGAGGTACACAAACGCGTAGGTACTTTTGTACCCATTTCAAAGCAGTGTGTACACAAGAAACTAGATGAATATGTTGTCTATAGTCACTATTGTAATGTCTTTAATGTTACATATTCAGTTTATTGCAGCATAAATGGCATTTTGCTATGACATTGCAATCTCCAGAACTGTTTCGGTGCTGATTTGCTGGAACGGTGAGGTGTTGCAACAAAAAGCTTTTTTTCCTGTGTTTGTAGGTAAAAACCAAAACATTTATATTCAATCGCCGAAGCCAAGAACTTTGAATGGTAGAGAGGGGGTGTGGGGACACAGTTATTTATCAAAAGATACCAACGCTGGGTAACCAGTGTTGTTGGTAGGTACTCTTTTTGTTAATGAGATAGAGTATCTTATTATTTGATAGAGATTTAAAATCTGCATAGTTGTAGAATCCTCAAATGCCCTAGTTTTCCAAATTCTTTGCATTTTTTTTTCTTTCTTTAATTTCCTGATGTTAAAATTGCCTACAGGCTCTTTGGCTGTTCTGACTATTTAATAATTGTGTTGGTTGGACATCTAGAGTTACTTTAATAAAAGCTGTAAAATCTAGTAAATGAAGGAAACATTAGATTTTATAAATTTGAAGGAGAGGGGGCGGGGCATAAAAACTGAATTAAGTTTAAAAGTTTCCTTTGCCGAGATATGAAGGTTCAATTTTGCTTGGGTAATGGGGAGATCTGCTAATCTTTACTTTAAGAGGTTGGAACCTGTAAAAAATATACAGGGTGTCCGAGAATTACTGGACACATTACAAAATTATGTAAAACAAAACATTAAACAGATAGAAAGAAACTGACTGTACTAACTTGCAATATAACTACACAAGTTAATAAATTTTTGATGTGAGATCCCTTGGTTGCTCGTAGTACATCCAAGTGATACTCGATTTCATGCCATGTATTGGCAAGCATCTGAGGAGTTATGGAATTAATAGCAGCTGTGATATGCTGCTTCAGTTCCTGCAAATCAGTACAAGGCGTCTGATAGACACGATCCTTCACATAACCCCACACAAAATAATCGAATGGAGTTAGATCTAGAGAGGGAGGAGGCCACGGAATGGGACCAACAAGCCCAATCTATCTGTTGGGGAAATGCTCATTTAGGCACTTACGTACACATGTTGACCAATGCAGAGGTGCGCCGTCTTGTTGGAAAACGACGTCATATCTTTTGATCTGGGGTATAGCGAAATTTTCTAGCATATCGTAGTAAATGTCACCATTTATGTTTTTTTCGCAGAAGAAGAAAGGGCTCCAAAAGTTAACGTGTGGTTAAAGAAGAAAGGGCTCCAAAAGTTAATGCGTGATGCCCCCAGGGGCGCACCCAATGGGGGCACCACGCATTAACTTTTGGAGAATCACGTTCCAGTTCAATAGCAGCATGAGGTGGTTCACTGCCCCATATCCTACAGTTGTGATGATTCACAATACCTGATACGTGAAATATGGATTCATCACTAAAAATTACAGTATTGAGAAAGTTTTCGTCGTTTTCCACTCAATTCAGCATATCCACAGCGAAATCGTATCGCAGAGTGTGATTATTACATGCACCTTTTGCACTATTTGAATTAAAAGCATGAAACTTGAATTTCTTGTGCAAGATATTGTGAACTGTCGATTTGAGAATGCACAGTTTTCTGCTTGCTTTACGAACGGAATTCCTGGGGCTTCAGCTAAAACGTTCATAAAATTGGTCAACCGTCTCACCGCTGACGCTAGGCCTCCCGGTTCCACATTGCCAGTTTCTTTAAACTGTTTCATCCACCACTTAATTGAATTTGTTGATGGAGGATTACAACCATACTCTAAATGGTACCATCTTTTAACTTTAATGACAGACTTTAATTCTGCAAGCCATAACACACACACATCGCCTTCTGCTGTATGGATGACATGACTACTGATTGCGAATTTCTCATACATTCCTCATCAGGCCACACCTAGCGCCATCTATCAGATTCTGGGAATAACAATTCTGCAAAACAAAAATATAGAAACCGTGTTAGTAATATGTGACATAGAAAAACAGACAATGCTCATAGTTTTTTTTTTTTTTGTACATAATTTTGTAATATGTCCACCTTGTATATTAGGTTGATGCATAAGTTCCTGCTGTTTTATTTCACGAGTGTTTCCCTGGTCAGTAGTGATGGTACAGATGGCCAGTTGTATATCAAACTGTAGCTAGTAATATTGTGTATCTGAATCATATTGCGTTGTGGGATTGTGGTTAATGGTTTTCCGGTTTTAAAGTCTGGAAGTATGGAGTGTCAAGTAGAGAGGAATGAACATGTCCAACATCTGCGACTCTATGAGTTTAACAAAGTATCCACAGCTGCCGAGGCCAATCGACAATTTGTGCTGTGCATGGGGAGGATGCTATAGCTCTGAGGACAGCCCTCAAATGGTTTCAGCGGCTCTAAGGTGACAATTTTGACATCAATGACTCCTCATGCTCAGGTCATTCATCTCACGTTGATGAAGATCGTTTGAACCATCTCGTCCACTTGGATCCGTGTCAAACCACACGCAAATTGACCACTGAGACGGACTGTGATCAGGCCTCAGTGGTGCAACACCTGGAACGTATGGGAAAGGTCCAGACATTGGGGTCTTGGGTGCCTCACACTCTCACCAAGGACAACAAGAATCAGCATGTTGCCATATGTAGTTCCTTGCTCGCCTGTTATTGTGAATGTTCTCAGCAATACAAACCTTTGTCACATATTGTTACTGGAGATGAAAAGTGGTGCCTGTATCTGAATTTCAGTCATCGGACGGAATGGTTAAGCTCCAAACAAGACTCCCACATCACGTCCAAAACATGACCTTCATCCTGCGAAGATAATGTTGTGTGTCTGGTGGGAAATGGAAGACATTATTCACTGGGAAATGCTGCCGAGCAGTCGGACCAGCAATGCTGCTCTCTATGGTGAGCAACTCTGCTATGTGGAGGAAGCAATTCAGCAGAAACTACCACATTGGCGCTATGGAGTTCTTCTCCAACATGATAATGCATGCTCTCGCAGTGCAAACATGATCAAAATGGCCATTCAGGACATGAAATGGGAGATCCTTCCATATCCGCCGCATTCCCCAGATGTCATCCCTTCATACTATCAGCTGTTCTGATCTCTGTCGAATGCACTTCATGGCAGAACTTTCAACAATGATGTTGATCTCCAGAATTACAGAAATTTCCACACTGATTGAGGTCAGGATGGATGCCCACACATCCTGACCTTAATCAGTGACTTTGAAACTATGGTAGGAAGTAAAGTGACTTTCATATTTTGGTAGAAAGTAAAGGTTGTTTTACATAGTTGACACTGACGTGACAAGTATGCATGCATTTAGTCATTAATTCAAATTAGCTTTTGCAAGTAGAAAGGAAAAGTCTTGTAAACATTTGGAACAGCATTTTCTCTAAGAAGAGGCTCCCCCTTATAAGACCAACGAAAATATTAACGGAACAACAAAACACATACGGACACCAAAAAAAAAAAAAAAAAAGACCAAAACCCCTGTGCAGTTAGTTAAACTGCACAATTACTGTTGCCTGTTATACGTATGAGGATCTGGAATCGCGCACACCACCATTTATGGTGACAATTGAGGTATGCCACAGAAGTGTTAAAATGAAGATTATAATGAACACTTTTGTAAGAAACCTGTAGTCCTGCCATTGTCTTCATAGCAATTGCAGTTGTTTAGGTGTAACTGTGATACATGAATATTATTTGTAGAATGTTTGTGATAGAAAGCAGTAATAAAATAAGTGTTTTATTGTTTCCCCCAGGTGAAGAAACCAAGAAAGCCACCAGCTAAAAAATGGATCATTGAAAAAGAGAAGAAAATTACAAGTGTTGAAAACAACATGGAAGAAAATATTGAGAGCAGCCCGCCCTTCACTCTTGTTGCCCCAGTAGAAAATCCTGTCACATTAACAGAAACAAGTTCGAGCTATGCTACTATGTCACTCTTTTCTCCTACTCCTAATGGTATTCCTCATGCTACAGCTATGTTACCATTAGAACAAATTCCCAGAAAGCCAGCTTTAAAAAGAAAATTAGGGAAATCTTTTTAAGTAATTGATGGATATAGAAAAAAATTGGCATTACAAGAAAAAGATCCAAAATTGAGATATGATTTCTGAAAGATTTGAAGAAAAAGAAATTACTGGAAGAGTACAATTTGGAAATTTTACTGGACTAAATAAATAATTTTTATCTCGTCAGTTGGCAGTAGCTCAGAAGGACAAACTTCCAAAAGTGTATTCCCTGTTGTTAAGAACATTTGCTCTTACTTTGCACTTTTACTCTCCCTGAGCATATGACTATGTCCATGAGACATTTAACTTGTGCTTGCCACACCCAGAAACAATTTCAAAATGTTTAGGTGCTCCAGGTTTTTAAATCGGAGTCAGTTTCAGTGTTATCTAAATTGGTGGCAAGCACCAGCTATCCATTGCTATTTTTCCTTGTCATGGATGAGATGGCTATACGGCAGGTTGTTGAATTTGATGGGAAGGTGTTTCACGGCTATGTCAACACTGGTGTTGATGTTAATGATGATTCTCTTCCTGTAGCAAAAGAAGCACAAGTCTTCATGCTGGTGGGGATAAATTGTAGATAGAAAGTTCCTGTGGGGTATTTTCTGTTCGACAGTATTTCTTCATCTCAAAAGGCCAATTTAGTGAAGCAGTGTCTCGCACAACTTCATGAGGCACAGGTAAAAGTGATTTCCTTTACTTTTAATGGTTTGGCGTCCAATTTGTGCATGGCCAAACATTTAAGTTGCTCCTTGGATTTGTCCAAGGTGTTAACCGAATTGAAGTATCCAAGGAGGACATTTCTACTATTCTAGATCCATGCCATTTGCTTAAATTGGTAAGGAAACACACTGGGTTAAAAAAAAATGTAATTGACAACAATGGAAATTTCATCGAGTGGAAATACATTTCCTCTCTCAGTGAATTACAAGAAGGTGAGGGGCTCAACCTTGGCAAAAAGCTGAGACTGAGCCATGTAAACTTCTACAGGCAAAAGACGAAGTCTGGGTTGCAACTCAATTTTTAATTCAATCAGTAGCTTATGCAATAAGTTTTATAATGAAGAACTGAAACTGTCGCAGTTTGTTTAAAGGATCAGAGGCCACTGCGAAATTCATTGTTATGACTAACAATTTATTTGATATTTTATATTCAATGTCTGTAAAGGGAGCTTTCAAATGCTTAAGAAACCTCTGTGTAAGGAGAATTCTGCTTTGATTTTCGACAAACTAAGGGATATTGAAGAATATATAATGTCCCTAAAAGCAAGTCAAAATGGGTGCAGTATTATTTCATCAAACAGAAAAACTCGGTTTGTGGGATTCTTGAATATCAAAAACGTTAAGAAAATTTTTGAGACATTCATCGAGAAGGAACAGTCTTGGTCTAATTGCCTACTTACAAGTTGAGCCAGGACCACCTGGAGTTGTTTTTTCAAACCATACGTTTTAATGGCGGCTGCAATAACAATTGTACAGCACGTCAGTTTACACCGAGTTTAGGACATTTCGGCACAAATCTTGAGGGACCGTACAAAAATTGCCGTATTTTTCGCTGTGAGGCAATTAAATGGAGAAAACGTTTCCAGTAAGACAAACGACAGTTGGGTGTCCAAGGGGGAAGAGCCCCCCCCCCCCGTTAATATAGCCAAATTTTTGATAAATTTAAAACACTAAAATAGACGAAACCTTTTTTAAAATGTTTGACAGCCTTGAAGGAGGTAAGGATTTTTCTTAGCCCCCCCCCCCCCCCCCGCACACATAAAATGTCCGTATTTTCTTATTTACGATATTTTTCTATAAACTATAACTAAACAAATTCTCTGCTAGTATGAGGAAACCCAGGACTCTTGTCGAGTGTGTGTGTGGGGGGGGGGGCTTAAAACCAAAAATATGAAATATAAAAAATTTCTGGTCCGATCGGGAGATTTTCAGCGATATTTTTCTATAAACTATAACTAAACAAATTCTCTGCTAGTATGAGGAAACCCAGGACTCTTGTCGAGTTTGTGTGTGGAGGGGGGGGGCTTAAAACCTAAAATATGAAATATAAAAAAATTCTGGTCCGATCGGGAGATTTTCAGCCATTACAAGCTACAAGTCATCGAATTGTCTGAGGGCATCTGCTGCCTCAGGAAACTAGTGAGGAGGGGGGATACCAAAAGCGTAAAATATCAAGATTTCTCGTTACTCTTCCGATCGGGAGATCTTCAGCATTTACAAGCTGCAACTCGACAAATTTTCTCTGTGCATGTGCACTCTCTGGAAATCTGTCGGCGGGGGGGGGGGGGGTAATACCAAAAGTGTAAAATTTGAAAAATTCCTCCTCCCATCGGGAGATTTTTGGCATTTACAAGCTACAACTCGACACATTATTTGAAGGCATGTGCCTACTCAGCGATCCTGTGTATGTGAGGGGGGGGAGGATACCAAAAGTGTAAAATATGAAGACTTTCTCGTCCGATCGGGAGATTTTCAGTATTTACAAGCTGCAGCTCGACAAATTTTCTGTTCTGAGCGTATGTGCCTACGCAGCAAACCCGTCCGGGGGGCGGGGGTAATTTCAAAAGTGTAAAATATGAAGAATTTCTCGTCCGATCGGCAGATTTTCGGCATTTACAACTGGACACATTATTTGAGGGCATGTGCCTACTCAGGAAACCTATCGGGCGAGGGGGGGGGGGGTGTAGCTTGTAAATGCTGAAAATCTTCGGATCTGACGAGAAATTCTTCATATTTTACACTTTTGAAATCCCCCCCGACAGGTTTGCTCAGTAGGTTCATGCCCTGAGATAATGTCTCCATTTGTAGTTTGGAAATGCTGAAAATCTCCCGATCGGAAGAGAAATTCATCATATTTTACACTTTTAGTATCCCCCCCCCCGACAGGTTTGCTCAGTAGGTTCATGCCCTGAGATAATGTCTCTAGTTGTAGTTTGTAAATGCTGAAAATCTCCCGATAGGACAAGAAATTCTTTATATTGCACAATTATCATCCCCCCCCCGACAGGTTTGCTGAGTAGGCATGTGCTCTCAAATAATCTGCCGAGTTGTAGCTTATAAATGCTGAAAATCTCCCGATCGGGAGAGAAATTCTTCATATTTTACACTTTTGGTATACCCCCCCCCCCCCACACACACACACAAGTTTTCAGAGCAGGCACGTGCGCTCAAACTATGTTACGAGTTGTAGCTTGTAAATGCTGAAAATCTCCCGATCGGACGAGAAACTTTATATTACCCACCCCCGACAGGTGTGCTCAGTAGGTTTACGCCCTGAGATAATGTCTCCAGTTGTAGTTTGTAAATGCTAAAAATCTCCCGATCGGACGAGAAATTATTCATATTTTACACTTTTGATATATCCCCCCCTCCCCCGACAGGTTTGCTGAGTGGGCTCGTGACCGTAAATATTTAGTGCCTAAGTAACTTACGGCGAACATTTTCTCGGTCAATCTCTTACTATTGGGCCAAGAAACGGCAATTGTTATACGGCCCCTTAAACATTTGTGCCCAAATGTCCGCCCAGTCTTTCA
This sequence comes from Macrothele yani, assembly GCA_039090855.1. Lineage (NCBI taxonomy): Eukaryota > Metazoa > Arthropoda > Arachnida > Araneae > Macrothelidae > Macrothele > Macrothele yani. Next base: position 128,688,465 of record CM077009.1, on the reverse strand, counting down.
GACAGAAATTCGTAAATATGTCTCAATTTCTTAATGATTATGAGATATAAGTGAAATTTTTTTTGTGCACACCACTTGCTCAAGTAGGGAGAAATATAGGAACACTATAATTTTTAACGCAGCGCAATTTCATTGCTTTTAAAGGGAATGTGCCCAAATGTCCGAACCCCGTTTACACCTGCATAGTTGACAATCCTTCCGATTTTGGGGCGTCTTTCTGATATTCCGATGGGAAAGTGATTTCTTTCGATTTTTCATTCTCATACCAAAAATCCCTATTTTTTTTTTTTTTCTCCCCATTTCAAGAGCAAAAAAGAATACAAAAATCTTTATTCCACTTCAAAAAATCCTTAACACGAGATGATTAAAAAGAAAAAAATCTACTTATTTCCGCTGTGAAGAGAAGTGCGAGCGGCACGGTTTCTGCTTACACGTGGACTTTTTGGAGGGATGCGAATACCTTCCCCTGTGCAAGCGGCCAGCTGCGTAACGTAAAGTTACAATCACGTTCTCTCTCTCTCGCTTCTCCCCCCCCTCCCCCGTTCTCCTTTTCAGATAACGCATTGTTCGTCCCCGGGGTCGCACCTTCTCATAGGGCAGCGCGGGTGTTTCTTGCATTCCAACACTCCCAGTTCGAAATGCTTTTAAAAACATAGTTATCGTAGAAAAAAAAATTCAAACGGATTTTAAATCTGTGTAATTTTTCAGCCCAGATCGATACCCAACATGACGAAATTAAGCGAAAGCTGCCAGTTTTGTGAAATTAAAAATGCAATAGGCATGGTTTCGTAACTTCTTCCGTGGCAATAAATTTGACCTAACAAAAAAATGCTACTGTAAGAGGAAGTTGGAAAAAAAAAAAAAAAGTCCAATGTTCATTCGAGCTTCTCCAGCAATGATTTATTTTGCTGGTCCATTAGTCAGTAAGTTTTCAACCGTGCTTTTTTTGTTCGTCGCTCGATAACGTGCATACAAATAAATGTCTTTGCTTGATTCAACGAAATTAATATGTTGGGGTACTATTTTTTTCCTTTGCAAATTGCATCTCTTTAAGCTGTTACTGTTTTACTACAGCAGTTTCACTCGCATTTTTTTTCAAGTGTCAATAAATTTAGTATTAGTGATTCGCTGTGAGCAGCAATATGAAAGGGGGAGAAAGTACTATCAAACATTCCGTGATGTGTATTCTGCGGAATTCCCACGTATTGCAAAATCTTCAAAAAATGAAAAATATGCATTTTGCACTGCGTGTCATGTAGTTTCGCGTGGTGGAAGGAATGATATTACTAATCATGTTTCTAGTGCCCAGCACAAATCTAATGTTGACTGCGTGGAAAAAAATACGAAATTAACTTCCTTTGTTAAGAGTTTTAATGAACTGGATGCGATTCGTGCAAAATGTTTGTTCACTTCGTCTTTAGTTGAGCATAATTTACCAATTAGTGTCACTCATTTTTTTTCATTTGACTGTCTCATCGTCCGTCTCCGTAAGATAATCCCAGCCTGAAAATGGTTTGTTTTTGAAAACATTTTAGTTTGTTCCGTGACGGCGTGGGATACGATCCTATTGGATTTGGGGGTCAAAGGGTGTGGCATTCTTCCCTTTAGATGCAAGCTTCCATAAAAATAAATTTTTATTTCTTTATAGATCATAATAGTAATGAAAAATTCTGTATGGATAATCGAAATAAACGTGCCAATAAATTCAAACATCTGTAGTCATATCAATTAAAAGTTGATACTTGAGTTAGGTAACATCGTTTTTTAATCGATATGTTCAGTACATTTAATCAATATGCGCGACAAGTAATTTCATTGAATATATCGATTAAAAAGTTCATTGAACATATCGATTACTTTTTTTACGATTTTCGGTTTGTGAAAGTTGGCAGGTATGCACCTGCATACAACAAACTGTTGATAAGAACTGAACTGAAAATTTTTATGAATAGAAATTGTGTAACAATACAGGATCTGTGTATTTTACCAGTTTCCAGCTCTTTCCCTCCAGAATCAGTGCTTAATATGTCATCAAGTGGATACTGATGTGTTGAAGATGATACCAACGCTGTAGGCAACAATGCAGTGTTTGATCATGATTACCTGTTTGATGATGGTAGATTGAGCTTGTGCTCAGAACATATTGTCCATTATGTTGCAGGGTATGTGACGAAGTACAGAACACCGAAATTGAAGTGTGAAATTTGTTTCTGCACTTCATAATGTTGCACAGTCACAGTGTTCATTGATTGCATGCAAAAGTAGAGGTGGTTTGAGCTACCCATCAAGGGATGTTTTTGCTATCTGTAAAAAATGTGAAAGCGTTTTTCAAAGGAATGTAAGTTCAAATGGTGGGAAATACCTAAATCAGCAACACAGCATTTTAGAAACTGAAATTATTGTCTTAACGTTCTCTTGTGAGCCATTCCTTTTTTTCAAGTGTAAGGGTCGCCCGCAATCGAACTGTCAATTATGAATTTATGTACTTTTAATATTGTGATGAACACGTGCGGACGGACGTTTCATTCCGCCATTTTGTTGTTTCAGATAAGAACTGATATTCTTCACCACCCACGTGGTACCATTTTAATCCTATGTGGGATTAAGAGAGGGGTGCATGAACACCTGGGGCCGCCCCGGTGGCGCAGTGGTCTAAGGCGTTGGCCTCTGATCATTCGTCCGAAGGGGTCCGGGTTCGAATCCCGGTGAGGCATGGATGTTGTGTTTGTCTTACGGCACTGGCTCTCTCCCTTCCCTGGAACCAGTGACCCTAAATTAGGGACGGGCGACTGCTTATAGCCCATTGAGTTGCTCACGGTGGTCGTTAAACCTCCAATCAAAAAAAAAAAAAAAAAAAAAAAAAGAACACCTGGGGCATCTGACCTTGAAGAGTCAGCTGCTCGAGTGCTTCTTTTAAACAAGTTGTCATACTGCTTTTGTATACGTGCAAGGTTGTAATCCCCTGCTGGTATCCGACGACATTCCTGAGTACAGGTATTTCACGTGCTGACCGGGAAAACTAGTTTGTCTTGCGCATGCGTGATAGAGGACAGAAAGGGCGAGGAGAATTGAGTGAGACAGTTGAGCTTCGGTCGTCAAGGAGAGAGGGTCCTGGTTTGGACACCAGTTTCTGACGGAAGGACTGCGGTTCTCGCAGACGTGCAGCGTGGTGAACGGGAAGGAGGATTCCTTCGTCCACCGGGTATCGCGGAAAGAATTGTGGAAAGGCAGCACGTGGTCAGCACGGGAACCTGAGCGGAAAATCATCGGAAACCCGTGAAGCAAATGTTATCGGAATAATAAAGTCTTGTTGTTGTTTTTATTTCCGTGTACTGGACTGAGTTTGTCGAGGTCATTATTCTTCTACACAAGAACGCCTTGATAGCCAGATCGTATAGTAAAGGCGAGGCGGTAGCTCGCTATACGACGGGAAAGAAAAGGTATTATCTAAGAATTGATATGTCTGGCCCTACATCAAGTATATGTAATCATGCTGATAGTATACTAGAAAACCATGTTTCCCTAAGGGCTATAGTAAAAAGATATTTGTATGTGCGATACATGTACTGGGGGAGAGATGTAATTAACAAATCCAATTCCCTACGTCAAATGTACACAAACATGATTTCGTTTAAAGGACAGTAGGTTTTGATCACAAGATTTCTCAACACAATTTATATCATCTCAAGTCATCAACATTTCTCTTGAGTTGGTCACAGTTTTTTGTTTTTTTTAATTTAAACTACACCGGTCTGAGAGCGTTGTTTTATAATGGTGGACCGAAACCATTTCAAGAAAAGCTATGAAGGGAAGACAATTTCATTCCAATGAAATTGAGCTGGTCGCGTTCTGTAATTCTCGTTTGAAAGACAGCCACTCTCACTGACGATCCCAATGCATTCTCTATCCGAGTTGAATTTTTTTCCTTGGATAACATAATTTTTTTCTTGCTTAAAATTTAAAGATAAAATAATCCCAAATTATACAGACATTTATTTAAACAAAGCTCATTTTCTCCCATATATGCTGTTTTGACTTTGTACAAATATACCTAATACGAATATTTCAAATTTTATTTAAATTCTGGAATTACATGGAGATGATGACTGATAGAAGGATAAACACCTAGATGGTTCACTGTCATACACGTTGGTCAGGATAGCTCGAAAAAATTAGCATGATAATTTTTCGATGACAATTTGATTTTTGCCCAGTATTCAATACTAGCACTGTTTATTTATTTATTTTTGGGGTGTTCTTTTTTTTTTTTGTCTTTATTCCAGTCATTATAACACTGCTGGCCACCCAAAATGCAACATCAAGAAGGACACGAGATAGCAAAGCCAGATTTATTGGACACATAACAACAGATACAAAGATGAAACGATTGAGCTTACATGCCCGTGCGACTTGCGGAACACGCAAACATTAATAGTTCGTGTGGCCCCCATGGCTGGTAATAACGGCCGCGGCATCGAACGAGAATTTTTGGATGTGAGCTTGGGGTATGTCGGTCCAGGCTGCTTCCACACGTTGCCACAGTTCATCAGGCGTAGCCGCGGGTGGTGCTTGCCAAGCCACTCGGTTCCCGATCAGCGACCAGACGTGTTCGATGGGTGACATATCGGGTAAACAGGCGGGCCACGGCAGCATTGAGACCTGGTGGGCCGTGAAGAATTGTTGCATGATGCATGCCACGTACGGGCATGCATTGTCCTTTTGAAACGTGGCCGCTGGCAGGTAAGGGAGGACTACAGGCTTCAAAACGTCGGAGATGTAGCAGTGGCTGTTGAGTTACCGGCGATGCGTACCATAGGGGTGTGGGTGTCATATCCAATTGCGCCCCAAACCATAACGCCAGGTGACGGACCGGTATGATAATGCAGGCGTCATGCAGTCTCTCGCCGCGGTGCAACTACAAACGGATCCGACCAGCGTGGTGTTGCAGGCAGAAGCGGGATTCGTCGGAGAATACAATGTGCCATTCCGTAGTTCAGGTGCAGCGTTCAACGACCCACTGCCGCCGCACTCGCCGGTGGTGTAACGTCAATGGTAATCGGAGCAATAGGCTCCGTGCGACAAGTCCCCGCTGCTGCAGACGACGTCGAACAGTACGTTCTAACACAGGTTGTTGCGCAACACACCCTAATTCCTGCGCTAACGTTCGTGATGTGGCGGTGCGAGCCGTCACTGCCCGCCGCACAACATGCCGGTCCACTCGTTCGGTGGCGTGCCGCGCTTGCGGCAATCGCTCACGTCGGTCCGTCCCTCCTGCACCCACCGAATCCATGCTCGTCTCACTGTGGCTGAATGTCTTGCACCGATGTCTCGGTACGATAAACCGCTGTCGCGATAAGCCACTATTCGTCCTCTGTCGAACTCTGGAACGTGCTGGAATGACTGCCGTATTCTGCGACGAGTCGTCAGGAAGCTTCCCACGCACAGGTCCGGCAGCACAACACACTTCCACTACTTACACCCCGCCTTCTGTGCACCCTTCTTACAGTGCTTCTCGGTGGTGTGCCGGGCGCAAATGATTTGCATTTGCCCTACAATACTAATCGTTTGCATGTCCTCTCGCGGGCGACGCATGCTGCGAATTTCAGGCCAATCGGCTGCTTCTTTCTTGGTGTTGCATATTGGGTGGCCAGCAGTGTAGTTATTTTTGTGCTAGAAAAAGGAGACACTCGCACTAATAAGATTACATGAACCTAATTGCTGCAATAAAATATTAAAAAGGGGGGGGGCAAAAATACAAATATGCTCTCCCCCGAAAAAGTTAGAGCTTTATTGAATCTATAGTTGATAGTGGTTTGCTTAGTTTTTAGAACTACGACTGGTAATTTTTTAAATTTAATTTTCTGATTATCTTAGTGTTGTTATTATCAGAGCTTTTTTCTGGTAGCTAGAGTTGCATAAAAATAAAGTGTATCTGCATACACAACCATTGAAACAGAAAACTTGCTGCAAACCCATGAACCACAATAACAATAGAAAAGGATATTTTATAATAAAATTAATAAAACAATAAATAATTATTAGGACATTACAGAATCCAATGAGGAAAAAATAAGTACATTACACGTGCAGCAATGTGTGTGAAATGGACCTTTTGGACAAAATATTAAAATACTGGATTATGAACATCATAAAAACAAGAGACTAATTAAAGAAAGTTTTTTATATCCAGAAAAAGATGCATTAATGAACCTTCAAAATTTATAAATAGCATTTTTAACAAGTTAATTAAAAAGGAGTACACTTTCAAAATATGTAAAGAAAAGATTTTAATTTAATGACTGGAAATTGCAAGAGAAATCTGGCAATAAAATTTAAATTATTTCTGTGTAAACAAAATTTTTTATATAATTCCTGTATATTGACAACAGGCCTTGATACACTGCCGGACAATTGCTAAGGACGGATGACAATAGCAACGATAGCAACCATAAAATGGAAGGCAGGAAAATGTGGAAATTAGCATAAGTGCGGGATACAGTAAGACGTGTTGTGCGTATGCAAATTTTGGATTGCCGAACTTGTTCGTGACGTCATAGCGCTGATAAGAGATATAAAGGATTTGACGCGTATTGACCGTTGTTGTTCAAACGCAAAGTTGAAAGCGAAAGAATTAATTGACGAACTTGAAATTTTCAGTATGTCTTCCCGACATCACCTAAATGATTTTACGCGTAGCCGTATTATTGGCAAGATTGAAGAAGGGCAAAAAATAACAGATGTTGCCAGGGAGTTCGACGTCAGCCACAGTGTTGTTTCAAGGCTTTGGAAATCATTTCAAACAAATGGAGAGTGTAGCAAACGTCACGGGGAGGTCGTGTTCGCAGTACGACACCTGCAGAAGATCGGTACATAGTGCTATCAACAAAAAGACACCGTCGCAGCACAGCTAGTGAGGTAGCAAATCAGTTTATGGCTGCTACTGGCAAGCGGATCTCCCGAAAAACTGTCGCCAGACGTTAGCATGAAGGAGGACTAAACACCCGTCGTCATGTTGTGTGCATCCCATTGTCCAGACGTCACCGTACCGCCCGTTTGCAATGGTGCCATCAACATCGCAATTGGACTGATAACGACTGGTCTGCTGTCCTCTTCTCAGATGAGAGAAGATACAGTCTATCGTCTGATTATCGACGACAACTGATCAAGCGTGATAGTGGTACTGCATATTGTCCAGCAAACATACAGGAAAGGGACCGATATCCGACATGTAGTGTCATGGTATAGGCTAGCATCATGATCAATGGCCGTACGTCCCTCTATGTGCTTCCAACTGGGAGTATGACTGGCCAACGATACATTAATGATGTTCTGCTACCTCATGTTCGCATGTTCCGTGGTGCTGTCGGTGATAGATTCATTTTCATGGACGACAACGCAACATGTCATCGAACACTCGCTGTCCAGGAGTGTCTTGAGAGCGAAGATATTCAACGCCTCGTATGGCCAGCACGTTCTCCAGATCTGAATCCCATTGAAAATGTGTGGGATGCTTTGGGGAGGAGTCTTGCTGGTCGCTAATGCCCTCCAATAAACAAGGACACCCTCATCCGTGCACTGACAGAGGAATGGGATAAATTACCCCAACAGCTGCTTGATAATGTTGTGCAAAGCATGACACGACGTGTGGAATCTTGCATTGCCCTCCATGGTGGCCATATCCCGTATTGACATCTTACGCCGGAACGCCTGCGGACGGTAATTGCATTTTTTCACGTTTACGTATTCTGCACAAAATGGCCTGTTTGTCCCTTGAACACGTTCCAAAGCCTTCTGGATTTCAAAGCACAATAAATTGTCTTTCTTGTAATGTCGTGGCATTCTGACATTATTTTATTTCACTTGGCATCCAACCACACTTACTTTTTTATGCGCTATATAGCCGTTTATGATCAGTCCTTAGCAATTGTCCAGCAGTGTATATTTTAGAGGCCAGAAATGTCTGTAAAAGCAAAAGAACTCAAAAGATGTGAAAAGTAGTTGAATGTTCTCAAGTTAAAATAGAATTAAATGTATTAACCTGAGCAAACCCTTGAGTAAGTGTTTTAATTGCTATAAATATATATATATATTTCTTTTAATCTACAAGCAAAATGTGCTAATAACTTGGAAACTATCCGCGTACGTTTGTACGTACCAATTCTCCTACTCTGCTGGCTAATAATGAGTAACAGTGTTCCTGGCATTAGTGACCATATACCAAAATAATAATAATAATAATATTAAAGGAATAAATAGCCTGCTGATCATGGAAATAGCAACAGCATGAATGAAAGGCTGGATTGGCTTGAAATTATCAGAGTGGATAGGTCACGGAAGGAGATGCAACGCATATGCGCCTATTTTCAGAAGTCAGAAATAATATAAACGTATTCAACTTTTATCACACAGAAGGTTCATAAAATCAATTTTGTTCCTAAGTACAAACCTTTGATTCAGTTTCATTAGGCTGTTGAGGAAATGGAAAAATTTTTACGCGAGTTTTCATGCTGATAGGCTAACAGATAAAGCTGCAGCACGTGTTTCTTTGCCATACATTACACATTTTTTTTTATTGGAGTTTTAACGACCACCGTGAACAACTCAATGGGCTATAAGCAGTCGCCCGTCCCTAATTTAGGGTCACTGGTTCCAGGGAAGGAAGAGAGCCAGTGCCGTATGACAAACACAACATCCATGCCTGACCGGGATTCGAACCCAGACCCCTTACAGACGAATGTCAGAGCCCAGCGCCTTAGACCACTGCGCCACCGGGGCGGCCATTACACATTTGCAAAGTAGAAAAAAAAAGGGATGAAGGGCCCAAAAATTGTGAAGTTATGCAGTTCATTTTAGGTTTGGCAAGCTTATTGACACCCCCATAATTTTCCCGAATGCGAAATTACGGCAAGGGCCCTGGTCGATTTACCAGCTTCCTTATTTTTTTCTGTTGCCCTAGTAAAAAGAATAAGAAAACTGGTAAATCGAACAGAACAGTAAAAATAATGCAATTATTTTTTGAGTTTTTTTCAGGGATAGTAAGTTTGTTTATATGGTTTAAAATATGTGATTTCTCTTGTGAAATCAAAGACTTATTTTGTGCGTGCATATTATGGATGTTTTTATTTACAGTGTATCTGAACCTTATATTATGCTTTTGGTTGAAGACTAGAAGTTTGTCGCCACAAGCTTCCTGCTTTAATTCAGACTATTTGAGATAGAATGTTGTGGTGCAGAGATGTTCTTATGAATACTGCACTCATATTTCTATTTCTAAGGGTTGTATGAAATCATCTTGTAGAACATCAAGGATCAAAAGAGATAGGGTTTATTAGGAACAAAAACCTGCAGTATCAAGGATTTAATAGTAATTAATTGTTTATACACGGTGTCCCACTCACTACCGAAGCCGGCATTTCTTTAATAATATTAACACCAATGAAGATATTGCAACGAAATTTGAAATGGGCTTACCTCATTTCGTGCAAAATGTGATGACATCACAACATGTGCTGGAAGTGACCACCATTTGCGTCCAGACAGCATTGAACCCGGTGCTGTCCACCAGCCAACCGGACGCGCCTCTCTGCTGCTTTGTTATGCCATTTCGTTGAGCGTGTCTACCAGTGGCGGCTCGTGGCAACTGAAACAGGTGGGGCCAGTTGCCGAAGTCAAATAATGAAATAAAAAAAACTCATTATTAGGCCAACTATTCAGACCCCCACCCCACCCCTAAGATTCCTTTACTCTGCCTCTCTTTTCCCCCTTGACTCACAATAATGCCCAAATCAGGTAGGAATGTGTCAACTATTGTATTGCACACGATAAAAAAATTCCTCAGAACAGAATGCATAACTATTAACAGAAAAATGTTAAAACTCCTTAAATAAAATTTTTACCTTAAAACATATGAGCATTAATTTATGTTAGTTGTGCTTTGTGTTTCTTCAGATTTCTGAACTGAGGAATAATCACAGGATTCACAGGATAAAAAAATGTAGTGAAAAAATTATAACTCCAAATATATGCAGGGGGGAATGTTTCGTGAATTTCGTCCCATATAGAATGAGTAGCATACTACCATTTGCATTATTTGAAAGGTTTAACCTTTTTTTTAAAGAATTTGTGAAACCTAAAAACATATCTGTACTCTTGTGCAAATTATAGTTACAGGTTTTCTCATTTATTTATTTATTTTTAGCATAGGAAATCATCTTAGTCAAAACTGAAATTAGTTCTGCAAAGCACTTTGTAAATTCATACTCTTGGAAACTCAATTTCTTGGGCTGATAAGCACCGAGTTTTTAAGTGAAGCTTTTCGACTCAGATTCTTGGGATGATGAGCACTGTGGTTTTTTAAGTGAAGCTCAAGCTAAAAATTCTTGAGGTGATAAGCACTGATTTTTTTAAGTGAAGCTTTTCTTCCAGATTTAAAGCAAAGGATGGAGATTTTAACAAAATATCCACTCTATTCATTGTACTCGACAAGCAAAAAGTCACGACACAAGGAACAACACATCACCGAAAGAGACACACACAGAAAAAACAACTAACTGAGCTTTGCTACATTTGAAACCCTCCCGCCACCATTGAGTTTGGTCGGGGTAAGCTTCTCTGTCAACCCACGGCGTTAAGGAAATTGATACTCTCCAGGCCAATCAAATTAGCGCGGGGTCAAATAGATCTGGCCCCCACAGGTTTTTTGCACACGCGGTTAAGACGGTGTTGTATGTAGGTCTTCAGACTGAATGAGACTGGGAGGAAATCGTCGTCTTCGCTTGCGTAGTGATGTTACTGGGGCCTGTTGCAGCTGGCCCCAATAACCTCACACTCTGAACGTGATCTCTTTCCTCAGGGAATAGTTTTTCGTTTTTGAAGGAAACTTTTCCCTTAGGTAATGGTTTTTGAAGGGAAAGGTTTATCACCATGTAGTTAAGAGAGAGAATAAGAATCGGGGCAAAAAAAATTCTAGAAATAGAAATTTTTAGGTGGGTCCCGGCCCCTCTGGCCCCTAATGACGAACCGCCCCTGGTGTCTACACAATACAGTTGTTGATAGTGAGTGCTCGAGTCTGTTCGCGTACGTGTGAAAATGTGTCGGTATACTCTGGAGGAGCGAGTGTTTATTGTTTGCACTTCTTAGAAAAACAGAATCGATAAAGTCTTGTCATCAGCAATTCCTGGAGAGGTTTGCGGGCAGACATCCGCCGAGCAAGTCCACCATTTGGGCATTATCGAAAAAATTGGAAACCAAGAGGACTTGATTAGACCGCCATGCAGGAGGTAGTCCACAAATGTCAGAGGAAGCCGACTATTTGCCTCTCCCAGGAAGTCACTTCGCTGACTGTCACAGGAAACAGGGTTTTCCAAAAGCACATGTAAACGTGCTGTGAAAAAAACGAAGCTTCATGCTTACCGTATCTCCGTGGTCCACGAACTGAAAGAGCCTGACCACGTGAAACGAGTGTCATATTGTCGATAGTTTCAGACATTTCTTCAGGAAAATCCGAGCATTGTGGACTACACGTGGTTCTCAGACGAGGCGTGGTTTCACCTGTCCGGATACGTCAATGCTCCAAAATCCCGTACTTAGGTCAGTGAAAATCCCAACGCTATACATGAAGAACCCCTCCATTCACAGAAAATTTGTGTTTGGTGTGGAATGACCCGGCGCCGCATAATTGATTCCATCTTCTTCGATACAATTACCATAACAGCTACAGATATGGAAATCTTCAACACCTTTGTAAATCAGTTGGACGACGAAGAGCTCTCCATTGGATATTACCAGCATGATGGAGCGTCATCACACACCAGTATGGCCGAAATTCAGTCCTTTTTTAGCGACCGCGTCATTTCAAAGAGTCTGTGGCCACCGCGCTCGTCCGATCTGACGTTTCCTAATTACTCTTTATGGAGATATCTAAAAGGGAGAGTTTACCAAAAGAAACCGCGAACCATAGATGCCTTGAAAGCAAACATCACTGAAGAAATTCAGGCAGTGACGGCAGACGTACTGGCAAGGACTTTCCACAATACGGTGTGTCGGGTTCAATGCTGTCTGGACGCAAATGGTGGCCACTTCCAGCACATGTTGTGATGTCATCACATTTCGCAGGAAATGAGGTAAGTCCACTTCAAATTTCGTTGCAATATCCTCATTAGTGTTAATATTATTAAAGAAATGCCTGGTTCGGTAGCGAGTGGAACACCCTGTACTTGGATTTTTTAAGGGATTTTCAAGGTCTTAGATGTTGATTATGTATTGCATAAAAATGCAGTTTGTTTTTTAGTCTGCCCCTATTTTAAAAGTTACATTGGATGAAATGTTCAGTGTTTGCACCAAGGAGGTTAGAATAAGATATCTGGATATGCCCTTGTTAATAAAGCAGTACCACTTTGAGTGAAGCCTATAACCGCGAGCGACGGCCGCCAAAGTGTGGGAAAGCTCATGGTTTTTCAGACTGTTGAAATGCATTTTGTGTTAGTCGAATCGCCTTCTTTCGTCGCAAATGTTTCTAATTTCGCATCGTAACTTGTTGCCACTGTGTAAAAAAATGCTGGATTTATAAATGCCTTAATTATTCTGAGGATCCTTCCCATTTTAAATTTAAATACACAAACATTGGTGCGAATTCTAAACAAAATATAACGTTAAAATTCTAAACTTCACTCATGTAAGAAGTATAATTCATTACGGTTTGATATTAACACGGTTTCTGCAACCAAAAACTACGCAATTCCAAAATACAAACAGATGAAGATACCTAGGGATCATGTAAACAATGGCAAATTCCCACACCTTACGGCTTCACGGTTAAGAGACCAGGGCATCTCCAGAAGTATTATTCCAACCTCCTTGGTTTTTTTTTTTTTTTTGAGGTTTAACGACCACCGTGAGCAACTCAATGGGCTATAAGCAGTCGCCCGTCCCTAATTTAGGGTCACTGGTTCCAGGGAAGGGAGAGAGCCAGTGCCGTAAGACAAACACAACATCCATGCCTGACCGGGATTCGAACCCGGACCCCTTACGGACGAATAATCAGAGGCCAGCGCCTTAGACCACTGCGCCACCGGGGCGGCCCTCCTTGGTTTGCACCCAAGGGGTTGTGGCACGTGAGGTTAGAGTTATAGGGTCCGGTGACACCATGCGCATGTATCAAAATGAAGAGGAACATAAAGTCCCTCATTCCTGTTAACATGATGGCGAAATAGCTTGCAGAGGAAAATAACACTATCCCAGAATTCCTTGTGGTAATTAGCATGTGCCTTAATAATCTCATTATGGTTATTGTTGGACCAACAACCATAAGCATTACGTGGTACTATAATCTTATTCGAACAATAGGTTACGCCGCCCCGGTGGCGCAGTGGTCTAAGGCGCTGGCCTCTGATCATTCGTCCGTAAGGGGTCCGGGTTCGAATCCCGGTGAGGCATGGATGTTGTGTTTGTCTTACGGCACTGGCTCTCTCCCTTCCCTGGAACCAGTGACCCTAAATTAGGGACGGGCGACCGCTTATACCCCATTGAGTTGCTCACGGTGGTCGTTAAACCTCCAATAAAAAAAAAGCAATAGGTTACGGATCAAAATACTACGTCGAAGACTTAAACTCCTGGGGAATTTATCAGATACCTTGTGAATGTGGACTTTCATATATAGGACAGACCCGCAGGGGCCGCCCCGGTGGCGCAGTGGTCTAAGGCGTTGGCCTCTGATCATTCGGCCGAAGGGGTCCGGGTTCGAATCCCGGTGAGGCATGGATGTTGTGTTTGTCTTACGGCACTGGCTCTCTCCCTTCCCTGGAACCAGTGACCCTAAATTAGGGACGGGCGACTGCTTATAGCCCATTGAGTTGCTCACGGTGGTCGTTAAACCTCCAATCAAAAAAAAAAAGACCCGCAGGGCTTAAAGTTTCCGTGTGAAGGAACACAAGACCTATGTACGGAACTATGAACTGAAGAAGTCGCCTATAGCTCAACATTGTCACGAAAATAACCATAAATTTTTGTTTAGAAACGCTACGCTTATTGATAAACCGGACTCGACTATCAAGCTTAATACACTATCTACCAACAAGTAATTGGAACCTGTGATAGCAAAGAAAAACGAAGTTTATTCACCTTCAATAGTTGGAGGACCCTCCACGAGTGGCGATTACAGCCGCGACCCTCCGGGGCATACTCTAAACCAGGCGTTGTACGACGGCTAGCGGTATTTTTTGCACTCTGCTTGGAGAAGACAGGTCAGTTCCTTCACCGATTTCGGACGCTGGGGGCACCCATTGAGTCGACGCTTCAACTCGTCCCAGAGGTGCTCGATAGGGTTAAGGTCCGGGCTCTGCGCAGGCCAGTCCATTCAATTATTAACCCCATTGTCACTATACCAAGCCATGGTGGACCTCGCAACATGACAGGTGGCATTGTCATCTTGAAAGTAATATGGGTCCACCCCGTAAAACTGCCACAACGTAGGAAGCGCATGGTCATCCAAAATGGTGCAGTAGGTCTCGGCGTTGAGTCTACCAGGAATTGCGACCAAGGGTCCCGTGCCATACCAGGAGAAACACCCCCATAGCATAATTCCACCGCCGCCGAACTTCACAGTTGGCACAATGCATTCCGGCAGGAGGCGTTCTCCAGGCAGACGCCAAACCCAGACCCTGCCATCCGAACGGTAGAGAGTGAACCTTGATTCGTCGCTCCAGAGAACCTGTTTCCACTGTTCAACGGTCCACTGTAGACGTTCTCTTTGCACTACGTTAGCCAAGCAGCGCTATTGGACTTGGTAATCAAAGGCTTGTGGGCAGCAGCACGTCCATGATAATCGTGCAGATGGGCTTCCTTACAGATGGTATTCATCGAAAAAATACTACCGGATACATGTTGAAACTCCTTGCGGATGTGGCCCATCGATTTGGTGCGATTCTTCCGAATTTCTCTGGCCATCACCCGTCGGTCTCTAACTCCCAGTTTTATGGGTCTGCCGGGTCGGGGCACATTCCGACAGTCACCTCTCATCTTCCACTTGCCAATCACGTAGGCCACTGTCGATTTGGGGTACTTCAACTCGCTGGATATGTCACGTATGGATTACCCGACGATTACATCTTTCTAGAAATCAGAAAGATCCGAACTGCGTGGCATCTTGCATGCGACTGGTTGCGTTGTTGTTTACCACACGATATTTAACGGCGGCGGCCGTGACGTGTATCAGAACCGCAGATATCGTCGATTGCAGGGGTGTCCAATTACTTGTTGGTAGATAGTGTATATGGAGTCGACTCCATTTCTTTCAAGCGCGTGGAAACAACTGCCCAAAACCCGTGTCCTGAGGAAGCCGAGCCAAACGCTCTGCGAAACTATAGTCAATGTATAATAAACATTTTATTGTGCTAAACATTATTATTCTATCTTAACACTGCAAGCTTAGTGGTTATAAATTATATACAGGGTGATCCATTTAAACCAGTACCCTGAAAAAACCTTACATTTTTGCAAGGGATCGCGCAAGGAACTTTTTCCTTTTTTCAATAGAAGCAGCAACTCCTGGAGAATGAAAACCGCCACCGCGAAGAAGATTGTTAACCGTAACTGTAACTCAGGTCGTGATTTGTTTGTTGTTGCGTTGTTATTCACTTGCGTGCATTCGGAAACATGCAGTACTCTGTTCCAGAGCTTGTTTTTTAGTGAAATCGTATTGGGTAACCAATTCTGTCGTCAAAACGCAACCAGCATTTCGAAAAGAGTTTGGAGTTCGAAAAGGGTCAAGCAAGTAAACAATTCTGTCAAAGGTGAAAAAACTGGAGCAAACCGGTTCTCTTCTCAGCGGTAGCGGTAGACAACACCCTTCGATGCCCCAAACACGTGTGGACGATGTTCGGCAACGCTTACTTCAATCTCCGACGAAATCGTTGCTCAGATTAAGCAAACAGGCAGGATATTCATACGGAACTTGTCAAAGGACAGCAAAAAAGCGAATATTCGACCATTTAAAATGCACGTAACCCATCAGCTGCAGGAACCAGACAAGGGAAAGAGAGTAAGTTACTGTAAATGGTTTCAAAATGTTCTTAATTTGCGATCTGATATTATCTCCATCGCGTGGTTTATGAATGAAGCCTGGTTTCATCTGTTAGGCTCGCAAAACAGCAGATACTGGGCTGCCGAAAACCCACACGTTATGTGTGAAACACCGATGCATTCACGAAAGGTATGGTGTGCGGTTTCGTCTACGAAAATTATTGGGCCCATTTTTTTCTCTGAGATTGTCAACACTAACGTTTATTGCCGCATATTCAATGAATTTGTAGAACAACTTGATGATGACATTGAATTGACAGAGGGCTACTTTCAACAGGATGGCGCTACGTGTCACACATCGAAAGTCTCAATGGAACTCATAACCAGCTTATTTGATGACAGATTAATTTCCAAAAACATATGGCCTCCTCGATCTCCGGACTTAACTTCCCCTGCCTTTTTTTTATATGGCTACTTAAAGGATAGTTAACAAAACCCATCCAAAAAACATTGGGTGCATTGCGTGAAACAATCACGACTGAAATTGGCAATGTTACAACTCGTACTCTACATGAGACATCACTGAATATGGTGTGGCGTGTTCAACTGTGTTTACAAGAAAATGGAGGACAATTCCAACATTTGTTTTGATAAAATGATTCTCCAATACCACATGTATAATTCTCAACTTACTGTATTATTTTGTTGTTATTTATAAAAAAGTTATAAGTAAATCACATGGTACTGGTTTAAATGGATCACCCTGTACAATAGCTTATTGTTGCTATTACTGTTTCTCACGTTGTATACGATAATGTTTTTTGGCTTCGTATTGTAAATTCAATTCGTTAATTTTAGTAAATTGTCTACTTTTCGCTATGAACTAACGACTACTCTTTTGAACATTTGATCTTGAAGAATTTATTTCAAATTCAAAATTTTTAACGTTGGCTCGTCAAGCTAACACACTGAACAGGATGGCACCAACCAGTCAGCCATTTTGTAGAAATGGCGAAAATGGGTACCGAATAGATTGACCAAGGGCGTGAATACGAGTACTGTTCGGCAAATAAGAGATAACAACCTTAGACAGCACTGGAGTGAGTTTGTTTTGTTTTTTAGTTTGCTACTGCGATTGGTAATATTCTGTTCGACATTTAATTCCTGAGGTCTTCTCCGTGGCAGTCACGAACGTTGCCCGCTAGGCAACCCGCGGCCCGGAGAATTGCTGAGCGTAGACCGCCCGTGTGATTTATACTCTTCCGACACCCTCCCCCTATGCCATGCTGCATATATGCGCATGCCCTACCGTACCAGACCCTAGTCTATCTCCTGAATGGTCTTTCGGTCCGTTCTGCCTGCTCGTTCCGTTGTTATGCTAATTTCCCGTGCCGCCCCGGTGGCGCAGTGGTCTAAGGCGATGGCCTCTGATCATTCGTCCGTAAGGGGTCCGGGTTCGAATCCCGTGAGGCATGGATATTGTGTTTGTCTTACGGCACTGGCTCTCTCCCTTTCCTGGAACCAGTGACCCTAAATTAGGGACGGGCGAGTGCTTATAGCCCATTGAGTTGCTCACGGTGGTCGTTAAACCTCCAATCAAAAAAATCCCGTCTTCGTCCTTAATTTTTGCACACCAGTGTAGAAGGTAAAGCATTTCACTGTTGCTAATATGTTCTCGCCGTCGTGATTCTACTTTGTCAATACAAATTACCAACAGTCTACAAGATATATCCTTTTAAGACATACATTTTCATATGTAATAGCACACTTATTGAAGCAATGCAGTTTTGCGACAAAAAGATTTGCATATTTATTTTGAGTACGTATATGCCGATTTGGGGACGCCACGCCCTTTTGTCCTCAAATGAGTGTTCCAATATCTGGTCACCTTACCTTAGAGGTAAGTTTTGTCTTTCTGATTGTGAAGTCATTGCTAAAGCTCGTTGCCATGCTGAAAGTCACGTGTCTGCTTCCAGGGCTAGAGAATAAGGAAAGGCTGGCCCACCAGGCAGTCAAAAGCAAGTCACTTTGCTGGGGAAGATGTGACGTCACTGCGAGTACACCGAGGCTGACGAAAAAGACAGGCTACGGTGCGAAATAGTCACGTGCACAACTTAGTGCTGTCGCCAAGTCAATCGGTTGAACAGCCATTGCATCGTTGGTTCACAGTTATTTGTATTGAGTCTTGGTATTGAGTTGAAAACTAAATAGGAAAACATAACTCTCCTCAGCTGCAAAATACTCTTGAACAAAGTTAAAGCCAAACATGGTAACCGAAATGATTTGAAATCACGTGAAAGAAAAATTAAGAAGTTGAAAGTCTAAACGCTTAGTTTTGTGTGCCTCTCAAGGTCCTGAGATAGGGAAAAGAGTTCAAACTATCAAATATTTTATATGCATGTAAAGTGTATAGCCAGGTTGGTTAAAGCATTAAAATGTATTTTTACTTCTGTAGTAAATGAAGATAACATTTCTGAAAAGTTATCTTTGAAACTGGAAAGTAAAGATCCATCATATTTGGTTTCATTTTATTTAAAACTTGTATACCAGGAAGTAGTAATTCAGTTAGTGTCTCGTAACATTTCCGATCTTTTTTCTGCTTCATCACATATTATTCACATAGTGATGCTGAGTGGTGGTGGCATTATGTACTGAAAATTTGTATTTAATTTTTGGTGGTGTTTTTTTTTTTTTTCAAATTGGAACTAATACTGTTTGTGCAGCGGTTGCCCGTCTTACACAATGTGCATGTGATATACCTTTTTTATATTCTATCCCAAGATATGCATCTTAATTTGTCAAGCTGTTTCACAGCAAAATGGGCCAGAGGTCCTCATTTTAATAGCAGTTTTGATTTCATCAGTCCCAATTCATTTGAAAATCTGTGGACTATTTTCTTTCCGTGGAAGATGATGCTGTACTCCTTCGCGTCATGGGGTCTGGCTAGTCCCTCAACGACACCATACCCGTACGAGTTCCATGTCACTTATTTCCAGATTAATAAATGTTAGCAGTAATATTGTAGCATTTTTGTTTACGTTTCAATACTGTACTAAAAAATTCCAGGAAATTTCTCTTATTTTTCATACTTGCCACTATGACTTCATTGCCATAAAAATTTTGATAAAAACACCTGTGAGAAGTTAACTGAAGTGTTACTGTGTGTCAGAACTGAGTGCGGGCTCAATTTTAAGAGCCCGAGCCTAAAGTATGTCAGCCTGAATGAGCCCGAAAACTATGGTTAACCTGTGTAGGCATTAAAAAAGTCTTCCAAGCTTCCACTCTTTCCTACCCATGCAATTAACCGATGTCTTTCTCAACTGCGGAGTGGGGAAGTGATGTTTATCCATTTCTATAGTTTCTTTAAACATTCGTTTCTTCCTGAAATGTTTGGGGGGGGGGGTATCAGGAAACATCTGGTGGCACAACAAACTACGTCGTATATTGCCTTTGAGGTAGGGAGCAAAATTCCGTCAGCTTGCTATCTACTATCCATACTTCTTAAAAACTTATCCTTGGCAGAAATTCTGTAATTCATGGCCTATGGTATTTTGTTCTCCAAGCCCGCAATGGATAGCCTTGCAGAATTCCTACTCCCCATTTGGACCCAGTTGCTGAAGAATTACCTTTAATAACTAGAAAGTGTAAAAAAAGCCTCGTGTGCTAAATCATATAAAATCACATTAAAAGAAAAAGGAAGAAAATTCTTCCCCTCTCTCCAAGCCCGAACTCCACTAAGTATTACGCAGCCAGCACCCGGTTCGGGCTCGGCCCATCTCAGCACTGGTGTGTGTGTGTGTATACTAGTGCTTAGCTTGGCATTTCTAGTAGGTATATTGAAAGTAAAAATTTAATTTTACCATAATGAGCAAATTTGGCTTCTAGTAAAGAATGTTAGTAAAATGTATAAATTCCCTAGTGTTATGAAAAACTACTAACTAATTGTGCTTAATTCCTTTAGAAATGTGTGGGAAATAATTATTTATACTATCGAAATGTTTTCGAATGCAAAACGTGATATCAAATATGTTTTATAAAAAAGTAGATCACAGTTAGGTATGAACATTACAAAAGTAGATTTTAGGTAAAGAAAATAATGGACACAAACATAAAATATTCAGATTGTAACACATACTGGAGGATCTAAAGCTGAGATAATTTTGATGTAACTTGTGATGATTCAAACTATTTGAAACTATTTTGATGTAATTTCTGCCATTGGTTAGCAAGAATTCTTTATTTATTTTGTTGTGTGTATCTATAACTTTGTTGCAGATGCTACAGTTGCAGATTGTGATGACTTCCTTCTTTCAAACTATTTGAAACAGACATTTGAGGTACATTTATGTAAAAAAATGGACTCATTTGTTTATTTTTAGTAGTATTTTTTACTTCGTTCCGCTTGAAGATACAAGACAAATTGATAGTCAATAGGTAAGTTGATACTTTTTCCAAATGTAGTATTTATGCTAATTTTTAAAGCAAACTAAAAATTTTATTTCTGAATTGCAGCAAAGTGCTTTAATAATATGAGGGTGGATCAAAAAGTTAGTTACACTGTTGAAAAAACAAAAACAAAGATATACTCAGGGGATGTATGTTGGTTTAAAGGTGCAACATTAATTCATTTTTCGACATAGTCGCCTAAGGACTAAACATTTATTGGAACATGCGATTAACTTTTCCATACCTGTACAGAAAAAGTCCAGTTTGGTGCAACTAGTTAAGGACTGCACTTTTCACAGCCTCATCGGTTGTGAATCGTAGTCCACTAAGGTTCTGTTTCATTTTACCGAACAAATGGTAGCCGCATGGGGATAAGTTGGGGCTGTAAGGTGGATGTTGCCACACCTCCGACTTGAATGACTGCAGCAATTCCCTTTGTTTTCCGTGCTGTATAGCGTTGTTGGGCAGCAGAGTGACACCTTCGCTCAACTTACCCCGGCATTTGTCCTTAATTGAATTTCGCAAATTTAATAGTGTTTGGCAATATGAGTCACTATTGATGGTCGTCTCTTTTGACAGAAATTCTGTGTAAACAACAGATTCACAGTCGCCATGACCTCTCCCGCAGACAGTTGGACTTTTCACGTCTTCCTTGTTGGAAAGGTGACATGTTTCCATTCCATGGACGATCGTTTGATTTTAGTTATGTAACAGTAAATATGTGATTTCAGATTGCTTATAGATATATATTTCCCATGTATAATAAGAAGAAATATTTCTTCCCCAATGTTTACCTGAATAACTAGGAATTTGCTAAGCATCGACCTGACTCTAAATAGCTGAGCTTACGATGAAGCAGGGCTAGCTTTGACTGGCGAAAATATGAGATTATTCAGATTAAATCACTCGGATGTTTGGGACTTCCGCATCCTGGATGGTGTAACGGTAGCATGCTCGAATGGAAATTCGGAAATGCAGGTTCGCTTCCTGCTCCACGGCGATGAATTTTTAAATTTTCTAGTATGAAAGAGTTAGTCAGTAGCACTAAACCTGCAATTTCAGATTGCTTATTGGCTCATAATGCAATTAAATTTCTGTTTATGGTGAGCAAGAATTATGTTTACTGACCTATAGTTTGATTTAAATTCTAGTATGGAAATAGTTTTTTCAATTTTTGGCTTACCTAACAGTATTCAGTTATAGTAATTGTAAATTTACAAATACAAATGAAAGGAAAATTCAATAGTGACAAAAATGAATAATTTTATGAAAAAAAGTTCTTGCATTAATTTTTTACAAAACAATGAGAACATTTTTTGTGACAGTGTCCTTCATTCATCGTTTTTTTCAATTACCAAGAAAATAGCTAGTGTCAGAATGTGTTGTCACATAATTTTAAAGTGTTGAAATATATACAGATAAGGATTATTTTTTTCTTCCCCCAAGTAGAAATAAGTAAAATAAACTCTAATGCACAGAGATGATTTGTATTAAAAGGGATCCTAAGCATTTTTTTAAGAAGGAATTATTTCCAAATTATGTACTTTTAGTGAACAGAAGCATTGTCCTAGAAACAACCCCATTAAACAAAAAATACATGCAATAATATCCAAAAAATTATTTTTTCCGGAACAAGAAAAAAATATATCTTTTTTTAATTTAGTAAGGAACGTTTTAGCCAGAGATATGTATATGAGGGAACACTTTTTCTTCGACCTCAATATGATTTCGCTTAACGTTTTCCGTTTGCTATTAATATTCTGTACGCTATTTATTAAACGAATTTGCTTTTCATTGTTGCTAGAAAATCATGAAGGCAAAAAAATAAAAAAATAAAAAATAAACTACACGGACAACGAAGAAAATATAGTTAATTTCATTAAATCGAGCAACAGAACTTTCGAATATCTCTTGATACGACTTTGCTAAAGGAACGGCTAAGCGCGAAAATCCACACTACACGGAAAACGAAAAAAATTTTATTCAGTAGTGTTAAACGATTAAGTTCAGTAGAACTGACATTTCAATAATGTTCCTTTTAAACGTTTTATTCTTTAATAGTTTGAAATTAATATGCAATGATTAGATGTGTCCCCCTTTATTCGCTGCGTGTTGGAAAAAATAGCTCTCTACTCGGTCACCGTTTGCTCTCGGCAGCCCAAGCAGAGGCAACAGCACTAAGTTGGTCACGTGATCTCGTCGATGCCCTTTCGCACCAAAGCCTGTCTTTCTCGACATACATAGATATCACAGAACCATGCACAGCCCTTTCTCAAACCGCTCAATGTGGCTCGTTGATGCCACATCATAAGAGTGTTACACAAATAGTGGGCAGCCGATCTAGTCCTTTATATGATATCTGTGACTCATACTACAGTGCCTAGAAGAATTAGTGTGTCGTGCTCCCTAAGATGTCCCTCACGGTTTTGTGACCAATCGTCATGAAATGACAGAGGGCGCTGGCATCGGAAGTTACGTTAGGATGCTTCATCGGCTTCATGTTATTCAATGGTGGGAAGTTTGTTTACCAAGCATTTGCTGCCTTACAAAACTTCAAATTTTCACAAAACAAAGGTTAGTGGAGGGAAATCTTTTTGGTAGTATGTTTGCTAACTTGTTGTAGCTCGATCATAACAGTAATGCACTAGGTAATTCAACAGTTGATCACTGAAACGCAATAGGCTTATTCCGGTGTTAGTTTTATTCAACTGTGAACTGTGGATTGTTTATAACGAAATTTATTTCTGAAATTAGTAACTTTTTATTCGTGAAGATGTAGAAGTTGATCAAGTATTGGCTGTCACGCGTTAAACCTACTGTGTGGTTAAACTTAAGTGCAGTACTGAAATCGACTGCAACAGTTATAAGATCATAAGGAAATAATGTCAGCTGTGAAAGGACTCGTAAATTCTGCATTAGCAAATAATAAAAAACATAGAAAACGGAAAAGGCAAAGCAGCTGTTTTGTGCCAGGATGTAATACTGGCTATAAATCCTGCAAAAATAAAATATCACTCTTTGCTGTCCCCGAAATACCTGATATGTTGAGCAAATGGGATAAGGCAATCCCAGAGCTGATAAGAAACTTGATGAAAGTTGTGTTGTATGTGCCTTGCACTTTGAATCTAAATTCATGGAGATGCATTATCGTTCCACTATTCAAGGTAAGGAAGTTCTAACATGCCGAGACAAACAATTATTCAAGCCTGACGCCATACCTACTATTTTTCCAAATTTACCGAAATATTTAAGTAAACCTTTACCAAACAAACGTTCTACAAGGATTACATCTTCTGTACCAGAAAAAAAAAGAGAGCCGCCCCGGTGGCGCAGTGGTCTAAGCGATGGCCTCTGATCATTCGTCCGAACGGGGTCCGGGTTCGAATCCCGGTGAGGCATGGATGTTGTGTTTGTCTTACGGCACTGGCTCTCTCCCTTCCCTGGAACCAGTGACCCTAAATTAGGGACGGGCGACTGCTTATAGCCCATTGAGTTGCTCATGGTGGTCGTTAAACCTCCAATCAAAAAAAAAAGAGAGAAAATTGGAGGACAATACTTGTTTAATAGATACCAACACAAAAATGAATGAAGACCTTATTTCATTTGAAGAAATATGCAACGTTACTTTGCCAACAAAATTTTGGGTAACTGTTACAGTCTCTCCAATATATATCCGAACAAAAAATAAGGTGAAGACAACTCGTCTGAACTGGTTCGAATTCTTTTAATCACATAGGACCCCGTCTAATAGGGATCCCGTTATTTACACAATATTGAAAGATTTGTGGTGAAGGCAGCCCGTCTGATTTTACACAATATTGAAAGATTTGTGGTGAAGGCAGCCCGTCTGATTTTACACAATATTGAAAGATTTGTGGTGAAGGCAGCCCGTCTGATTGTACACAATATTGAAAGATTTGTGGTGAAGGCAGCCCGTCTGATTGTACACAATATTGAAAGATTTGTGGTGAAGGCAGCCCGTCTGATTGTACACAATATCGAAAGATGAAGGCAGCCCGTCGAATGTAAAAACAGCACCCAGAACTGTTTAGAATTCTTTTAATCCCATAGGATGCGTCCTGATAGGGGTCCCGTTATTTACACAACATTGAAAAATTGTAGGTAACTCGTCTGACTGTACACAATATTGAAAAATTTATGGTGAAGGCAACTCTTCTGACAAGGGTTGTACACAATATGTAACAGATTTTATGGTGAAGGCTCTGACAATGGTTGTACACAATATGTAACAGATTTTATGGTGAAGGCTCTGACAATGGTTGTACACAATATGTAACAGATTTTATGGTGAAGGCTCTGACAATGGTTGTGCACAATATCTGTTTAGATTTTATGGTGAAGGCTCTGACAATGGTTGTGCACAATATCTGTTTAGATTTTATGGTGAAGGCAACCCGTCTGACAAGGGTTATACACAATATCTGTTTAGATTTTGTGGTGAAGGTTCTAACAATGGTTGTGCACAATATCTGTTTAGATTTTGTGGTGAAGGTTCTAACAATGGTTATACACAATATGTAACAGATTTTGTGGTGAAGGCAACTCTTCTGACAAGGATTATACACAATATGTAACAGATTTTGTGGTGAAGGCAACTCTTCTGACAAGGATTATACACAATATGTAACAGATTTTGTGGTGAAGGCAACTCTTCTGACAAGGATTATACACAATATGTAACAGATTTTGTGGTGAAGGCAACTCTTCTGACAAGGATTATACACAATATCTGTTTAGATTTTGTGGTGAAGGTAACTCTTCTGACAAGGGTTATACACAATATGTAACAAATTTTTATGGCCTCCAATGGATAATTTTTTTTCATTCCGGAAATGACGTCATGATTTTTTTATTCCGGAAATGACGTCATTTTTTTAAGACGCTCTGATTGGTTGTCGTGTTTAGAATGCAGTGATTTGATTGGTTGTTTATTTACACAGCTGTGATTTGATTGGTTATCCATTTAGTAATGTAGTGGTTGGATTGGTTCCTGTAGTGGACGAGCTCAATTTTTTTTTTTTTTCGGGTGGCTATATAAGTAAGTTATTTTTCTGGGGTTGGGCGGGTGGGTAACAGTATGATATAATAATTCAGAGACTACAGACGTACTTACAATGCTCCTAATTATTATTAATAAATAATATGTAATAATTTAATATTACTACTACTAATAATAATAATAATAATAATAATAAAATACTACTAATAATAATAAAATACTACTAATAATAAAATACTAATTTTGTAGAAATTAATACTTTGACATTGGATAAGATTGTAATAATTAGGAATAAGAACAAAAAATACTAGTATTGTAGAAATAAGTACTTTGACATTGGATAAGATTGTAATAATTAGGAATAAGAATTCAAAAAATAAGAACAAAAAATACTAGTATTGTAGAAATAAGTACTTTGACATTGGATAAGATTGTAATAATTAGGAACAAAAAATACTAGTATTGTAGAAATAAGTACTTTGACATTGGATAAGATTGTAATAATTAGGAATAAGAATTAAAAAAATAAGAACAGATATTATGGTGAAGGCAACCCGTCTTTTTCGATAAATTATATATTTATAACATAAGCAAAGGTATAATATACATGCATAAAAAATCTCCCATCTTGTAACATATAATGACCCCATGAAAGGGTGAACTCATGGATAACTTTTAGAAAACCTAGATACCGTGACATGTTGACTTTTTCAACAACGGGTCATCGTTCGCAGCGTACTATGAACCAGTTGGTCCTTTCTAGCACTTTGGAAACACTCACCCTACTTGCAAGCTTGTGCACCCCGAATTGTTCTATGACCATAGGATTGTTTAGCGAGCGTTTGAGTGAGTGTACACTAGCTGCTACCGTCTTACGACATGAAAAATATTCAACATCGGTATCTTTCTCTGAATAGGTTCAGAGTCTTGCGCGAATTAACTAAACGCACAAGATGTTCTAAAAGGAATCCACGAGAGGTTATTACAGATTATGTCACAAGAAAAGGAAACTTCACATTATTCTTTAAAAATTTTTAAAATAAAATAAACAAATGTCGCATATCCCAAGAATGAAAATTAGATTTCCAATACACGTTTAGATTGTATCTTAAAATATGACATCATAAAACAACCTTGTTGAAATTTTGAAAACAACATATCAATCTGATAACTTTAAATAATACAATACAAAACTTACCCAGTCTCACGAAACGTAGCGTATGAAGTATATTTCCATGGCATGTTAACCGATGCTTCTCACCAAAGAGAATACTTGATACCATATTATGGAATACCTTTTCGTATTATTATAATATACCATAGATTACATTCTATACTATTATAGATAACGTTTTCCCAGAGACAAATCATCTCATTTTACTTTTGGGAAAAAATTCTCTCCTAATATTTAATTCTTAAAAAAAAAAAAAAAAAAAAAAAAAAAAAAAAAATTTTTTTTTTTTACAGGAACATTAAATTTGAAATTTAATTTATCAAGTTAATAATATAATAATGATTAAAATGAAACAAACGCATGTCGCATATCTAGTTCCAAATGGATATAAAATATAATTCAAGTTATGTAATCATGTTATCTTAGAATAAAATAAACAAGTTACGTCACAAGAATCTTATATCCTTTAAAATAAAAACACTATCCACATGGATATAAAATGTAGTTCAAGTTATGTAATCATGTTATCTTAGAATAAAATAAACAAGTTACGTCACAAGAATCTTACATCCTTTAAAATAAAAACACTATCCACATGGATATAAAATATAGTTCAAGTTATGTAATCACCATATCGTTTAAAATAAAAACAAACACATATTTCATATATCGTAAAATTTATGTCACGTTACCTATCCAACATATCGTTATTCCCAAAATGTGTCATCGGTGTTCAAAAATGATAAACAATCACCTGGTAAAGCTAAAAAATATGAAACGTAATACTTACCCAATCTTAAGAAACGAATCAAATGATACAGGCCAACCAATAGTTTTCACCAGTCTGAACGATATTACCTTTCCCCGATCTCCTAATATTTAATTCTTAAAAAAAAAAAAAAAAAAAAAAAAAAAAAAAAAAAAAAATTTTTTTTTTTTTTTTACAGGAACATTAAACTTGAAATTTAATTTATCAAGTTAATAATATAATAATGATTAAAATGAAACAAACGCATGTCGCATATCTAGTTCCAAATGGATATAAAATATAATTCAAGTTATGTAATCATGTTATCTTAGAATAAAATAAACAAGTTACGTCACAAGAATCTTACATCCTTTAAAATAAAAACACTATCCTAATGGATATAAAATGTAGTTCAAGTTATGTGCACAATATCTGTTTAGATTTTGTGGTGAAGGCAACTCTTCTGACAAGGATTATACACAATATGTAACAGATTTTGTGGTGAAGGCAACTCTTCTGACAAGGATTATACACAATATGTAACAGATTTTGTGGTGACTCTTCTGACAAGGATTATACACAATATCTGTAACAGATTTTGTGGTGAAGGTAACTCTTCTGACAAGGATTATACACAATATGTAACAAATTTTTATGGCCTCCAATGGATAATTTTTTCATTCCGGAAATGACGTCATGATTTTTTTATTCCGGAAATGACGTCATTTTTTTAAGACGCTCTGATTGGTTGTCGTGTTTAGAATGCAGTGATTTGATTGGTTGTTTATTTACACAGCTGTGATTTGATTGGTTATCCATTTAGTAATGTAGTGGTTGGATTGGTTCCTGTAGTGGACGAGCTCAATTTTTTTTTTCGGGTGGCTATATAAGTAAGTTATTTTTCTGGGGTTTGGGCGGGCGGGTAACAGTATGATATAATAATTCAGAGACTACAGACGTACTTACAATGCTCCTAATTATTATTAATAAATAATATGTAATAATTTAATATTACTACTACTACTACTACTACTAATAATAATAATAATAATAATAATAAAATACTACTAATAATAATAAAATACTACTAATAATAAAATACTAATTTTGTAGAAATAAGTACTTTGACATTGGATAAGATTGTAATAATTAGGAATAAGAACAAAAAATACTAGTATTGTAGAAATAAGTACTTTGACATTGGATAAGATTGTAATAATTAGGAATAAGAACAAAAAATACTAGTATTGTAGAAATAAGTACTTTGACATTGGATAAGATTGTAATAATTAGGAATAAGAATTAAAAAAATAAGAACAAAAAAATATTAGTATTGTAGAAATAAGTACTTTGACATTGTAAGAGTTAAAAAAAACAACTAATTAGAGAACATGGAAATGTAGACTTTAGTATGTAGACTTTTATAAATTATAATATGAAAATACAAAAGCTTTTCCTACAGCCTGCGCTTCGCTTGGCCTCCGGAACGCTTTTGTATTTTCATATTCTAATTTATAAAAGTTTCTATCTTTCCTAACAATAAAAAATAATAATTAAGAGACGTTATTTCTTAATTACAATAATAAAAAAATTCCGTTGGTTCTCATTTAGATCTTTCAAAAGACTGACGAAATAATGTTTTTATGAATATCGGTATGGCATCGGTCTGTGTATATCGTCATCAAATAACGAATGCATCTTGTTGATGCTGATCAAATTAATAAAGTAACAGACATCGCAATGGATATACTAATACATTACACAAATACACTAATACATTACACAAATATATACACACACACACACAACAATTAAATAAACATAAAGGTAAGTGGGGAGGTAAGTTTTGTTTTTAATTTACTGTAATTTCCGTATCTTAGGTAGGAAGAAATATTAGAATGATCCAATAGTTTCTAATTATTGAATAATATCAGGTAGTGTGTTCTCCATTGACGTTATGTTGTATACATAATTGACTGTAGAAGAATTATGTTCGTATGTCTGTAACAAGATAACTCTTGTTACGGGGGCTCTGCCAAAGTACATAAAATCCCCCTCCAATTGATCATTATTAATCCACTGCTATACAAAAGTCCCCAAGTTTCTTCTAGAATAGTGTGTGTCACGCAATGGCATAATATGATGTAGTTATAATGTTCTTGACTGCCCCATTAGAACTGCAGAATTATAATACTTCCCCTGATTTCATGTTCTTGACTGCCCCCATTAGAACTGCAGAATTATAATACTTCCCCTGATTTCATGTTCTTGACTGCCCCATTAGAACTGCAGAATTATAATACTTCCCCTGATTTCATGTTCTTGACTGCCCCCCATTAGAACTGCAGAATTATAATACTTCCCCTGATTTCATGTTCTTGACTGCAATGTTTGTTGGGATTCTTCTCCCAATTATAGTACAATCTACTACTTAAAATGACCTCTATAGAATCTTATCTTACTCACCCCCCTTTTTTAATTGTTTTATTGGGTACCAAATCAAAGACCTTTCTCATAATCAATAAAAGTCATGTATGGAAGCCTCACCCACTCTTTCATCTATAATCTGTATAGAAGACCTCATCTTTTTTTTGAATACCCCCTCCATTTCAATAATATTCCCCATCCATTTCAACCACTGTAGACCAATGTCTATAACATACACACACACTAAATACAAGATACTTTTCACTTATACCTTTTCTTGGCCTCCAATAATGAAGCTATTTTTAATCTCACAAGATACTTTTTGTACTCTTCCAACAGATGATGATATGAGCAGCTGTAATAAAGTTTTCTCATCTCAACATTCAGTTCAAGTTATCTCACACACAAGATACTTTTTATACTTTATAGCTCCTCCAACAGATAATGATATGAACAGCTGTAATAAAGTTTTCTCATCTCAACATTCAGTTCAAGTTATCTCACACACAAGACTTTTTATACTTTATAGCTCCTCCTTCACAGATAATGATATGAAAAGCTGTAATAAAGTTTTCTCATCTCAACATTCAGTTCAAGTTATCTCATACACAAGACTTTTTATACTTTATAGCCTCCTCTTTTAAAAATAATGATATGAACAGCTGTAATAAAGTTTTCTCATCTCAACATTCAGTTTAGGTTATCTCATACACAAGACTTTTTATACTTTATAGCCCCCCTTTTTAAAAATTATCATCAGGAGTAAGAGTCACATGATATGAACAGCTGTAATAAAGTTTTCTCATCTCAATATTCAGTTTAGGTTATCTCATACACAAGACTTTTTATACTTTATAGCCCCCCTTCACAGATAATGAAATGAGCAGCTGTATTAAAGTTTTCTCATCTCAACCAACATTCAGTTTAAGTTATCTCATACACAAGACTTTTTGTACTTTATAGCCCCCCTTTTTAAAAATTATCATCAGGAGTAAGAGTCACATGATATGAACAGCTGTATTAAAGTTTTCTCATCTCAACCAACATTCAGTTTAAGTTATCTCATACACAAGACTTTGTACTTTATAGCCCCCCTCCTTTCACAGATAATGAAATGAGCAGCTGTATTAAAGTTTTCTCATCTCAACCAACATTCAGTTTAAGTTATCTCTCATACACAAGACTTTGTAATTTATAGCCCCCCTCCTTTAAAAGATAATGACATGAGCAGCTGTATTAAAGTTTTCTCATCTCAAATATTCAGTTCAAGTTATCTCTCACACACAAGACTTTGTAATTTATAGCCCCCCTCCTTTAAAAGATAATGACATGAACAGCTGTATTAAAGTTTTCTCATCTCAAATATTCAGTTCAAGTTATCTCACACACAAGACTTTGTAAGCCCCTCCTTTAAAAGATAATGACATGAACAGCTGTATTAAAGTTTTCTCATCTCAAATATTCAGTTCAAGTTATCTCACACACAAGACTTTGTAAGCCCCCTCCTTTAAAAGATAATAACATGAACAGCTGTATTAAAGTTTTCTCATCTCAATATTCAGTTCAAGTTATCTCACACACAAGACTTTGTAAGCCCCTCCTTTAAAAGATAATGACATGAACAGCTGTATTAAAGTTTTCTCATCTCAATATTCAGTTCAAGTTATCTCATACCAACACACACACAAGACTTTTTGTATTTTATAGCCCCCTCCTTTAAAAGATAATGACATGAGCAGCTGTAATAAAGTTTTCTCATCTCAACACACACAAGACTTTTTGTAATTTATAGCCCCCTCCTTTAAAAGATAATGACATGAGCAGCTGTAATAAAGTTTTCTCATCTCAACACACACACAAGACTTTTTGTATTTTATAGTCCCCAACAGATAATGACATGAGCAGCTGTAATAAAGTTTTCTCATCTCAACACACACACAAGACTTTTTGTATTTTATAGTCCCCAACAGATAATGACATGAGCAGCTGTAATAAAGTTTTCTCATCTCAACACACACACAAGACTTTTTGTATTTTATAGTCCCCAACAGATAATGACATGAGCAGCTGTAATAAAGTTTTCTCATCTCAACACACACAAGACTTTTTGTATTTTATAGTCCCCAACAGATAATGACATGAGCAGCTGTAATAAAGTTTTCTCATCTCAACACACACACAAGACTTTTTGTATTTTATAGTCCCCCCCAACAGATAATGATATGAGCAGCTGTAATCAAGTTTTCTCATACCAACACACACGTCCTTTCATCTATTATCTTTTAAGTTACAACTTTACAAATATTATACATAACATATCAAATATAAACCATTAGATAGAAACTTTTATAAATTAGAATATGAAAATGCAAAAGCGTTCCGGAGGCCAAGCGAAGCGCGGCCGTAGGAAAAGCTTTTGCATTTTCATATTATATGTAATTTATAAAAGTCTACATACTAAGGTCTACATTCCATTGAACTTTTTTTATTTAAATTTAAAAATGTGATGAATATGATTTAGTTAAAAATTTGGGTTGATTTCATTCGTAATCACAGTACAACAAACACTTTTATCATAAAAAATTCAAATTATCTTTAAAACAGCTGGTTTGTTACATTTAGCAATATTTAATAATGATCATAAAGTCAGTTTTAGTCTCACAAATAGTTTAAATTTAAAAAGTAAGTGAATATTGTCAAATTTCATATAACGGCAAGGAAGATTAGATTTCCGAGAAAACCATTTTGATAACAAATAGGAAGATAATGATACTTATACTGACTTTTGGGAACGGTTATTGTATACTGACACTAATAACAGACTGTTAAGTGATTTTAAACTTCAGTTCTATGCTTAAATTAAAAATGTAACTGAAAATTTGGGTTGATTTCATTTGTAACGCCACGATACGGGGGGTGAGGAATCAAATTATCTTAAAAACAGCTGGTTTGTTACATTTAGCAATATTTAATAATGATCATAAAGTCAGTTAATGATCATAAAGTCAGTTTTAGTCTCACAAATAGTTTAAATTTAAAAAAATAGGTGAATATTGTCAAATTTCATATAACGGCAAGGAAAGATTAGATTTCCGAGAAAACCATTTTTTCACAAATAGTAAAATAATGATACTTATACTGACTTTTGGGAACGGTTATTGTATACTGACACTAATAACAGACTGTTAAGTGATTTTAAACTTCAATTCTATGCTTAAATTAAAAATGTAACTGAAAATTTGGGTTGATTTCATTTGTAACACCACGATACGGGGGTGGGGAATCAAATTATCTTAAAAACAGCTGGTTTGTTTGATTGATCAATATCTAATAATGATCATAAAGTCAGTTTTAGTCTCACAAATAGTTTAAATTTAAAAAAATAGGTGAATATTGTCAAATTTCATATAACGGCAAGGAAAGATTAGATTTCCGAGAAAACCATTTTTTCACAAATAGTAAAATAATGATACTTATACTGACTTTTGGGAACGGTTATTGTATACTGACACTAATAACAGACTGTTAAGTGATTTTAAACTTCAATTCTATGCTTAAATTAAAAATGTAACTGAAAATTTGGGTTGATTTCATTTGTAACGCCACGATACGGGGGTGAGGAATCAAATTATCTTAAAAACAGCTGGTTTGTTACATTTAGCAATATTTAATAATGATCATAATGTCAGTTTTAGTCTCACAAATAGTTTAAATTTAAAAAAATAGGTGAATATTGTCAAATTTCATATAACGGCAAGGAAAGATTAGATTTCCGAGAAAACCATTTTTTCACAAATAGTAAAATAATGATACTTATACTGACTTTTGGGAACGGTTATTGTATACTGACACTAATAACAGACTGTTAAGTGATTTAAAACTTCAATTCTATGCTTAAATTAAAAATGTAACTGAAAATTTGGGTTGATTTCATTTGTAAAAGATCACACATTAGGATAGGGGAATTATCTTAAAACAGCTGGTTTGTTACATTTAGCAATCTTTAATAATGATCATAAAGTCAGTTTTAATCTCACAAATAGTTTAAATAAAAAAAATATATAGGTGAATATTGTCAAATTTCATATAACGGCAAGGAAGATTCCGAGAAAACCATTTTGATAACTTAAGTTAAAAATGTAACTGAAAATTTGGGTTGATATGAGCAGTTGTATTTTGATATGAGCAGTTGTATTAAAGTTTTCTCATCTCAATATTCAGTTTAAGTTATCTCATGCCAACACACAATACTTTTTGACCTTATAGGCCCCCCTCTCCTTCACAGATGCCCAAACAATATAATGAAGACTATTAAGTGATTTTTAAACACTATATTCTGTGTTTAAATTAAACAAAAATAGTTCAAAATTGATTGATTTCACTTGTAATCATATTTTTTAAAAACACACGGAGGCTTTAGAAGCTGAATTGCCCCCTTTTTTTCTTTTTCTTCTTTAATCTCATAAAAACGTTTTAAAGTTAAATAGAGTAAAGAAATTACGATTTGCAGAGGGAATAACATTTAGCCTGAATAGAATCTGACAAAGTGAATACAGAGGGAATAATATATTATTGTTAAAAGCATTTTTTGAGAATTAACAAAAGCGGATAACAGTTGTAGAAATGAATACTGGCCGGAAAAAAATTCGTTATCTTAATGCAATTTTTTTTTTTTTTTTTTTAAAAAAAGGATAAGATTCTCAATAATAAAGTCTTGTCTCAACGTCTGACTTTATCAAAAAAAAAATTTACTTACAATTTATTCTGAAACGATACCTTCAGGAAGATGCGTGCGATGCCGTCAACAAACACTTTTTTCCGTCCAACTTGATTCCTATCCTTTCTCAAGCGTCAATGTCGCTGTACTTTATGTTTCCGTAAGAGTCGTGATTCTGCTTTTATAGTCAAGATAATGTTATTCATAAAGGCAATTCCCTTCCTATTCTAATTCTCAGAAACTTGTAAAACTCTGTAATCACGGTCTTGTGTGTCGACAGTTGCGATGCGAAAAATAAAATGTTATGGTGTAACTGGTTTTCCCCCGATTTGGAAATAAACTAAAGCATTTTGAGAACGTTGCACAAATGAAATTCCCTTCCTATTCTAATTCTCAGAAACTTGAAATAAAAAATGTTATGGTGTAACTGGTTTTCCCCCGATTTGGAAATAAACTAAAGCATTTTGAGAACGTTTACCGTTGCGTAAATGAAATTCCCTTCCTATTCTAATTCTCAGAAACTTGAAATAAAAAATGTTATGGTGTAACTGGTTTTCCCCCGATTTGGAAATAAACTAAAGCATTTTGAGATCGTTGCGTAAAGGCAATTCCCTTCCTATTCTAATTCTCAGAAACTTGAAATAAAAAATGTTATGGTGTAACTGGTTTTCCCCCGATTTGGAAATAAACTAAAGCATTTTGAGATCATTGCGTAAAGGCAATTCCCTTCCTATTCTAATTCTCAGAAACTTGAAATAAAAAATGTTATGGTGTAACTGGTTTTCCCCCGATTTGGAAATAAACTAAAGCATTTTGAGATCGTTGCATAAATGAAATTCCCTTCCTATTCTAATTCTCAGAAACTTGAAATAAAAAATGTTATGGTGTAACTGGTTTTCCCCCGATTTGGAAATAAACTAAAGCATTTTGAGATCATTGCATAAATGAAATTCCCTTCCTATTCTAATTCTCAGAAACTTGAAATAACTCGGTAATCTTGTGTGTCGGAAGCTGCCATGCGTAATGTGTTATGGTGTAACTGGTTTTCCCCCGATTTGGAAATAAACTAAAGCATTTTGAGAATGTTTATTATCGCGTAATCGTTCTTTCACGGAAAGACACACAGCAAAAAGAACTTGAATCTTTGACCGTATTCTAAGAATTATGTGTTTTTTCAGTAAAATATAAATGTATAAATATGAAAGTTTTCAGCACTAACTACTTCAGTTTTGCCTGATATCTCTTACGGAAACATAAAGTACAGCGACATTGACGCTTGAGAAAGGATAGGAATCAAGTTGGACGGAAAAAAAGTGTTTGTTGACGGCATCGCACGCATCTTCCTGAAGGTATCGTTTCAGAATAAATTGTAAGTAAATTTTTTTTTTTGATAAAGTCAGACGTTGAGACAAGACTTTATTATTGAGAATCTTATCCTTTTTTTAAAAAAAAAAAAAATTGCATTAAGATAACGAATTTTTTTCCGGCCAGTATTCATTTCTACAACTGTTATCCGCTTTTGTTAATTCTCAAAAAATGCTTTTAACAATAATATATTATTCCCTCTGTATTCACTTTGTCAGATTCTATTCAGGCTAAATGTTATTCCCTCTGCAAATCGTAATTTCTTTACTCTATTTAACTTTAAAACGTTTTTATGAGATTAAAGAAGAAAAAGAAAAAAAGGGGGGCAATTCAGCTTCTAAAGCCTCCGTGTGTTTTTAAAAAATATGATTACAAGTGAAATCAATCAATTTTGAACTATTTTTGTTTAATTTAAACACAGAATATAGTGTTTAAAAATCACTTAATAGTCTTCATTATATTGTTTGGGCATCTGTGAAGGAGAGGGGGGGCCTATAAGGTCAAAAAGTATTGTGTGTTGGCATGAGATAACTTAAACTGAATATTGAGATGAGAAAACTTTAATACAACTGCTCATATCAAAATACAACTGCTCATATCAACCCAAATTTTCAGTTACATTTTTAACTTAAGTTATCAAAATGGTTTTCTCGGAATCTTCCTTGCCGTTATATGAAATTTGACAATATTCACCTATATATTTTTTTTATTTAAACTATTTGTGAGATTAAAACTGACTTTATGATCATTATTAAAGATTGCTAAATGTAACAAACCAGCTGTTTTAAGATAATTCCCCTATCCTAATGTGTGATCTTTTACAAATGAAATCAACCCAAATTTTCAGTTACATTTTTAATTTAAGCATAGAATTGAAGTTTTAAATCACTTAACAGTCTGTTATTAGTGTCAGTATACAATAACCGTTCCCAAAAGTCAGTATAAGTATCATTATTTTACTATTTGTGAAAAAATGGTTTTCTCGGAAATCTAATCTTTCCTTGCCGTTATATGAAATTTGACAATATTCACCTATTTTTTTAAATTTAAACTATTTGTGAGACTAAAACTGACATTATGATCATTATTAGATATTGCTAAATGTAACAAACCAGCTGTTTTTAAGATAATTTGATTCCTCACCCCCCGTATCGTGGCGTTACAAATGAAATCAACCCAAATTTTCAGTTACATTTTTAATTTAAGCATAGAATTGAAGTTTAAAATCACTTAACAGTCTGTTATTAGTGTCAGTATACAATAACCGTTCCCAAAAGTCAGTATAAGTATCATTATTTTACTATTTGTGAAAAAATGGTTTTCTCGGAAATCTAATCTTTCCTTGCCGTTATATGAAATTTGACAATATTCACCTATTTTTTTAAATTTAAACTATTTGTGAGACTAAAACTGACATTATGATCATTATTAAATATTGCTAAATGTAACAAACCAGCTGTTTTTAAGATAATTTGATTCCCCACCCCCGTATCGTGGTGTTACAAATGAAATCAACCCAAATTTTCAGTTACATTTTTAATTTAAGCATAGAATTGAAGTTTAAAATCACTTAACAGTCTGTTATTAGTGTCAGTATACAATAACCGTTCCCAAAAGTCAGTATAAGTATCATTATTTTACTATTTGTGAAAAAATGGTTTTCTCGGAAATCTAATCTTTCCTTGCCGTTATATGAAATTTGACAATATTCACCTATTTTTTTAAATTTAAACTATTTGTGAGACTAAAACTGACTTTATGATCATTAACTGACTTTATGATCATTATTAAATATTGCTAAATGTAACAAACCAGCTGTTTTTAAGATAATTTGATTCCTCACCCCCCGTATCGTGGCGTTACAAATGAAATCAACCCAAATTTTCAGTTACATTTTTAATTTAAGCATAGAACTGAAGTTTAAAATCACTTAACAGTCTGTTATTAGTGTCAGTATACAATAACCGTTCCCAAAAGTCAGTATAAGTATCATTATCTTCCTATTTGTTATCAAAATGGTTTTCTCGGAAATCTAATCTTCCTTGCCGTTATATGAAATTTGACAATATTCACTTACTTTTTTAAATTTAAACTATTTGTGAGACTAAAACTGACTTTATGATCATTATTAAATATTGCTAAATGTAACAAACCAGCTGTTTTAAAGATAATTTGAATTTTTTATGATAAAAGTGTTTGTTGTACTGTGATTACGAATGAAATCAACCCAAATTTTTAACTAAATCATATTCATCACATTTTTAAATTTAAATAAAAAAAGTTCAATGGAATGTAGACCTTAGTATGTAGACTTTTATAAATTACATATAATATGAAAATGCAAAAGCTTTTCCTACGGCCGCGCTTCGCTTGGCCTCCGGAACGCTTTTGCATTTTCATATTCTAATTTATAAAAGTTTCTATCTAATGGTTTATATTTGATATGTTATGTATAATATTTGTAAAGTTGTAACTTAAAAGATAATAGATGAAAGGACGTGTGTGTTGGTATGAGAAAACTTGATTACAGCTGCTCATATCATTATCTGTTGGGGGGACTATAAAATACAAAAAGTCTTGTGTGTGTGTTGAGATGAGAAAACTTTATTACAGCTGCTCATGTCATTATCTGTTGGGGACTATAAAATACAAAAAGTCTTGTGTGTGTGTTGAGATGAGAAAACTTTATTACAGCTGCTCATGTCATTATCTGTTGGGGACTATAAAATACAAAAAGTCTTGTGTGTGTGTGTTGAGATGAGAAAACTTTATTACAGCTGCTCATGTCATTATCTGTTGGGGACTATAAAATACAAAAAGTCTTGTGTGTGTGTTGAGATGAGAAAACTTTATTACAGCTGCTCATGTCATTATCTGTTGGGGACTATAAAATACAAAAAGTCTTGTGTGTGTTGAGATGAGAAAACTTTATTACAGCTGCTCATGTCATTATCTGTTGGGGACTATAAAATACAAAAAGTCTTGTGTGTGTGTTGAGATGAGAAAACTTT
This sequence comes from Macrothele yani, assembly GCA_039090855.1. Taxonomy (NCBI): domain Eukaryota; kingdom Metazoa; phylum Arthropoda; class Arachnida; order Araneae; family Macrothelidae; genus Macrothele; species Macrothele yani. Next base: position 128,649,540 of record CM077009.1, on the reverse strand, counting down.
ATTACATCTGCTCATGTCATTATCTGTTAGGGACTATAAAATACAAAAAGTCTTGTGTGTGTGTGTTGAGATGAGAAAACTTTATTACATCTGCTCATGTCATTATCTTTTAAAGGAGGGGGCTATAAATTACAAAAAGTCTTGTGTGTGTTGAGATGAGAAAACTTTATTACAGCTGCTCATGTCATTATCTTTTAAAGGAGGGGGCTATAAAATACAAAAAGTCTTGTGTGTGTGTTGGTATGAGATAACTTGAACTGAATATTGAGATGAGAAAACTTTAATACAGCTGTTCATGTCATTATCTTTTAAAGGAGGGGGCTTACAAAGTCTTGTGTGTGAGATAACTTGAACTGAATATTGAGATGAGAAAACTTTAATACAGCTGTTCATGTTATTATCTTTTAAAGGAGGGGCTTACAAAGTCTTGTGTGTGAGATAACTTGAACTGAATATTTGAGATGAGAAAACTTTAATACAGCTGTTCATGTCATTATCTTTTAAAGGAGGGGGCTTACAAAGTCTTGTGTGTGAGATAACTTGAACTGAATATTTGAGATGAGAAAACTTTAATACAGCTGCTCATGTCATTATCTTTTAAAGGAGGGGCTATAAATTACAAAGTCTTGTGTGTGAGAGATAACTTGAACTGAATATTTGAGATGAGAAAACTTTAATACAGCTGCTCATGTCATTATCTTTTAAAGGAGGGGGCTATAAATTACAAAGTCTTGTGTATGAGATAACTTAAACTGAATGTTGGTTGAGATGAGAAAACTTTAATACAGCTGCTCATTTCATTATCTGTTAAAGGAGGGGGCTATAAAGTATAAAAAGTCTTGTGTATGAGATAACCTAAACTGAATATTGAGATGAGAAAACTTTATTACAGCTGTTCATATCATGTGACTCTTACTCCTGATGATAATTTTTAAAAAGGGGGGCTATAAAGTATAAAAAGTCTTGTGTATGAGATAACCTAAACTGAATATTGAGATGAGAAAACTTTATTACAGCTGTTCATATCATTATCTGTGAAGGGGGGCTATAAAGTATAAAAAGTCTTGTGTATGAGATAACCTAAACTGAATGTTGAGATGAGAAAACTTTATTACAGCTGTTCATATCATGTGACTCTTACTCCTGATGATAATTTTTAAAAAGGGGGGCTATAAAGTATAAAAAGTCTTGTGTATGAGATAACTTGAACTGAATGTTGAGATGAGAAAACTTTATTACAGCTGTTCATATCATTATCTTTTAAGGAGGAGCTATAAAGTATAAAAAGTCTTGTGTATGAGATAACTTGAACTGAATGTTGAGATGAGAAAACTTTATTACAGCTGTTCATATCATTATCTGTGAAGGAGGAGCTATAAAGTACAAAAAGTCTTGTGTGTGAGATAACTTGAACTGAATGTTGAGATGAGAAAACTTTATTACAGCTGCTCATATCATCATCTGTTAAGGAAGAGTACAAAAAGTATCTTGTGAGTGAGATAACTTGAACTGAATGTTGAGATGAGAAAACTTTATTACAGCTGCTCATATCATCATCTGTTGGAAGAGTACAAAAAGTATCTTGTGAGATTAAAAATAGCTTCATTATTGGAGGCCAAGAAAAGGTATAAGTGAAAAGTATCTTGTATTTAGTGTGTGTGTATGTTATAGACATTGGTCTACAGTGGTTGAAATGGATGGGGAATATTATTGAAATGGAGGGGGTATTCAAAAAAAAGATGAGGTCTTCTATACAGATTATAGATGAAAGAGTGGGTGAGGCTTCCATACATGACTTTTATTGATTATGAGAAAGGTCTTTGATTTGGTACCCAATAAAACAATTAAAAAAGGGGGGTGAGTAAGATAAGATTCTATAGAGGTCATTTTAAGTAGTAGATTGTACTATAATTGGGAGAAGAATCCCAACAAACATTGCAGTCAAGAACATGAAATCAGGGAAAAGTATTATAATTCTGCAGTTCTAATGGGGCAGTCAAGAACATGAAATCAGGGGAAGTATTATAATTCTGCAGTTCTAATGGGGGGCAGTCAAGAACATGAAATCAGGGGAAGTATTATAATTCTGCAGTTCTAATGGGGGGCAGTCAAGAACATGAAATCAGGGGAAGTATTATAATTCTGCAGTTCTAATGGGGCAGTCAAGAACATTATAACTACATCATATTATGCCATTGCGTGACACACACTATTCTAGAAGAAACTTGGGGACTTTTGTATAGCAGTGGATTAATAATGATCAATTGGAGGGGATTTTATGTACTTTGGCAGAGCCCCGTAACAAGAGTTATCTTGTTACAGACATACGAACATAATTCTTCTACAGTCAATTATGTATACAACATAACGTCAATGGAGAACACACTACCTGATATTATTCAATAATTAGAAACTATTGGATCATTCTAATATTTCTTCCTACCTAAGATACGGAAATTACAGTAAATTAAAAACAAAACTTACCTCCCCACTTACCTTTATGTTTATTTAATTGTTGTGTGTGTGTGTGTATATATTTGTGTAATGTATTAGTGTATTTGTGTAATGTATTAGTATATCCATTGCGATGTCTGTTACTTTATTAATTTGATCAGCATCAACAAGATGCATTCGTTATTTGATGACGATATACACAGACCGATGCCATACCGATATTCATAAAAACATTATTTCGTCAGTCTTTTGAAAGATCTAAATGAGAACCAACGGAATTTTTTTATTATTGTAATTAAGAAATAACGTCTCTTAATTATTATTTTTTATTGTTAGGAAAGATAGAAACTTTTATAAATTAGAATATGAAAATACAAAAGCGTTCCGGAGGCCAAGCGAAGCGCAGGCTGTAGGAAAAGCTTTTGTATTTTCATATTATAATTTATAAAAGTCTACATACTAAAGTCTACATTTCCATGTTCTCTAATTAGTTGTTTTTTTTAACTCTTACAATGTCAAAGTACTTATTTCTACAATACTAATATTTTTTTGTTCTTATTTTTTTAATTCTTATTCCTAATTATTACAATCTTATCCAATGTCAAAGTACTTATTTCTACAATACTAGTATTTTTTGTTCCTAATTATTACAATCTTATCCAATGTCAAAGTACTTATTTCTACAATACTAGTATTTTTTGTTCTTATTCCTAATTATTACAATCTTATCCAATGTCAAAGTACTTATTTCTACAAAATTAGTATTTTATTATTAGTAGTATTTTATTATTATTAGTAGTATTATTATTATTATTATTATTATTATTATTATTAGTAGTAGTAGTAGTAATATTAAATTATTACATATTATTTATTAATAATAATTAGGAGCATTGTAAGTACGTCTGTAGTCTCTGAATTATTATATCATACTGTTACCCGCCCGCCCAAACCCCAGAAAAATAACTTACTTATATAGCCACCCGAAAAAAAAAATTGAGCTCGTCCACTACAGGAACCAATCCAACCACTACATTACTAAATGGATAACCAATCAAATCACAGCTGTGTAAATAAACAACCAATCAAATCACTGCATTCTAAACACGACAACCAATCAGAGCGTCTTAAAAAAATGACGTCATTTCCGGAATAAAAAAAATCATGACGTCATTTCCGGAATGAAAAAAATTATCCATTGGAGGCCATAAAAATTTGTTACATATTGTGTATAATCCTTGTCAGAAGAGTTACCTTCACCACAAAATCTGTTACAGATATTGTGTATAATCCTTGTCAGAAGAGTTGCCTTCACCACAAAATCTGTTACATATTGTGTATAATCCTTGTCAGAAGAGTTGCCTTCACCACAAAATCTGTTACATATTGTGTATAATCCTTGTCAGAAGAGTTGCCTTCACCACAAAATCTAAACAGATATTGTGCACATAACTTGAACTACATTTTATATCCATTAGGATAGTGTTTTTATTTTAAAGGATGTAAGATTCTTGTGACGTAACTTGTTTATTTTATTCTAAGATAACATGATTACATAACTTGAATTATATTTTATATCCATTTGGAACTAGATATGCGACATGCGTTTGTTTCATTTTAATCATTATTATATTATTAACTTGATAAATTAAATTTCAAGTTTAATGTTCCTGTAAAAAAAAAAAAAAAAAAAAAAAAAAAAAAAATTTTTTTTTTTTTTTTTTTTTTTAGAATTAAATATTAGGAGATCGGGGAAAGGTAATATCGTTCAGACTGGTGAAAACTATTGGTTGGCCTGTATCATTTGATTCGTTTCTTAAGATTGGGTAAGTATTACGTTTCATATTTTTTAGCTTTACCAGGTGATTGTTTATCATTTTTGAACACCGATGACACATTTTGGGAATAACGATATGTTGGATAGGTAACGTGACATAAATTTTACGATATATGAAATATGTGTTTGTTTTTATTTTAAACGATATGGTGATTACATAACTTGAACTATATTTTATATCCATGTGGATAGTGTTTTTATTTTAAAGGATGTAAGATTCTTGTGACGTAACTTGTTTATTTTATTCTAAGATAACATGATTACATAACTTGAACTACATTTTATATCCATGTGGATAGTGTTTTTATTTTAAAGGATATAAGATTCTTGTGACGTAACTTGTTTATTTTATTCTAAGATAACATGATTACATAACTTGAATTATATTTTATATCCATTTGGAACTAGATATGCGACATGCGTTTGTTTCATTTTAATCATTATTATATTATTAACTTGATAAATTAAATTTCAAGTTTAATGTTCCTGTAAAAAAAAAAAAAAAAAAAAAAAAAAAAAAAAAAAAAAATTTTTTTTTTTTTTTTTTTTTTTTTTTTTTTTTTTTTTAAGAATTAAATATTAGGAGAGAATTTTTTCCCAAAAGTAAAATGAGATGATTTGTCTCTGGGAAAACGTTATCTATAATAGTATAGAATGTAATCTATGGTATATTATAATAATACGAAAAGGTATTCCATAATATGGTATCAAGTATTCTCTTTGGTGAGAAGCATCGGTTAACATGCCATGGAAATATACTTCATACGCTACGTTTCGTGAGACTGGGTAAGTTTTGTATTGTATTATTTAAAGTTATCAGATTGATATGTTGTTTTCAAAATTTCAACAAGGTTGTTTTATGATGTCATATTTTAAGATACAATCTAAACGTGTATTGGAAATCTAATTTTCATTCTTGGGATATGCGACATTTGTTTATTTTATTTTAAAAATTTTTAAAGAATGATGTGAAGTTTCCTTTTCTTGTGACATAATCTGTAATAACCTCTCGTGGATTCCTTTTAGAACATCTTGTGCGTTTAGTTAATTCGCGCAAGACTCTGAACCTATTCAGAGAAAGATACCGATGTTGAATATTTTTCATGTCGTAAGACGGTAGCAGCTAGTGTACACTCACTCAAACGCTCGCTAAACAATCCTATGGTCATAGAACAATTCGGGGTGCACAAGCTTGCAAGTAGGGTGAGTGTTTCCAAAGTGCTAGAAAGGACCAACTGGTTCATAGTACGCTGCGAACGATGACCCGTTGTTGAAAAAGTCAACATGTCACGGTATCTAGGTTTTCTAAAAGTTATCCATGAGTTCACCCTTTCATGGGGTCATTATATGTTACAAGATGGGAGATTTTTTATGCATGTATATTATACCTTTGCTTATGTTATAAATATATAATTTATCGAAAAAGACGGGTTGCCTTCACCATAATATCTGTTCTTATTTTTTTAATTCTTATTCCTAATTATTACAATCTTATCCAATGTCAAAGTACTTATTTCTACAATACTAGTATTTTTTGTTCCTAATTATTACAATCTTATCCAATGTCAAAGTACTTATTTCTACAATACTAGTATTTTTTGTTCTTATTTTTGAATTCTTATTCCTAATTATTACAATCTTATCCAATGTCAAAGTACTTATTTCTACAATACTAGTATTTTTTGTTCTTATTCCTAATTATTACAATCTTATCCAATGTCAAAGTATTAATTTCTACAAAATTAGTATTTTATTATTATTAGTAGTATTATTATTAGTAGTATTTTATTATTATTATTATTATTATTATTATTAGTAATATTAAATTATTACATATTATTTATTAATAATAATTAGGAGCATTGTAAGTACGTCTGTAGTCTCTGAATTATTATATCATACTGTTACCCACCCGCCCAACCCCAGAAAAATAACTTACTTATATAGCCACCCGAAAAAAAAAAAAAATTGAGCTCGTCCACTACAGGAACCAATCCAACCACTACATTACTAAATGGATAACCAATCAAATCACAGCTGTGTAAATAAACAACCAATCAAATCACTGCATTCTAAACACGACAACCAATCAGAGCGTCTTAAAAAAATGACGTCATTTCCGGAATAAAAAAAATCATGACGTCATTTCCGGAATGAAAAAAAAATTATCCATTGGAGGCCATAAAAATTTGTTACATATTGTGTATAACCCTTGTCAGAAGAGTTACCTTCACCACAAAATCTAAACAGATATTGTGTATAATCCTTGTCAGAAGAGTTGCCTTCACCACAAAATCTGTTACATATTGTGTATAATCCTTGTCAGAAGAGTTGCCTTCACCACAAAATCTGTTACATATTGTGTATAATCCTTGTCAGAAGAGTTGCCTTCACCACAAAATCTGTTACATATTGTGTATAATCCTTGTCAGAAGAGTTGCCTTCACCACAAAATCTGTTACATATTGTGTATAACCATTGTTAGAACCTTCACCACAAAATCTAAACAGATATTGTGCACAACCATTGTTAGAACCTTCACCACAAAATCTAAACAGATATTGTGTATAACCCTTGTCAGACGGGTTGCCTTCACCATAAAATCTAAACAGATATTGTGCACAACCATTGTCAGAGCCTTCACCATAAAATCTAAACAGATATTGTGCACAACCATTGTCAGAGCCTTCACCATAAAATCTGTTACATATTGTGTACAACCATTGTCAGAGCCTTCACCATAAAATCTGTTACATATTGTGTACAACCATTGTCAGAGCCTTCACCATAAAATCTGTTACATATTGTGTACAACCCTTGTCAGAAGAGTTGCCTTCACCATAAATTTTTCAATATTGTGTACAGTCAGACGAGTTACCTACAATTTTTCAATGTTGTGTAAATAACGGGACCCCTATCAGGACGCATCCTATGGGATTAAAAGAATTCTAAACAGTTCTGGGTGCTGTTTTTACATTCGACGGGCTGCCTTCATCTTTCGATATTGTGTACAATCAGACGGGCTGCCTTCACCACAAATCTTTCAATATTGTGTACAATCAGACGGGCTGCCTTCACCACAAATCTTTCAATATTGTGTACAATCAGACGGGCTGCCTTCACCACAAATCTTTCAATATTGTGTAAAATCAGACGGGCTGCCTTCACCACAAATCTTTCAATATTGTGTAAAATCAGACGGGCTGCCTTCACCACAAATCTTTCAATATTGTGTAAATAACGGGATCCCTATTAGACGGGGTCCTATGTGATTAAAAGAATTCGAACCAGTTCAGACGAGTTGTCTTCACCTTATTTTTTGTTCGGATATATATTGGAGAGACTGTGGTGCTGTTTTAAATTCGACCTCTTCCATAAGATTTTTTTGGTCAATGGTTTTTTCAAGTTTGTCTGAATAGAATGTGTATAAAAGGATTTTAACCAGTTCTGACGGGTTGTCTTCACCTTACAAAGTCAAAATACGTATCGTGTGATATCCAGTTTTTTTTATTTTTGTTCGGATACATATTGGAGAGACTGTGGTGCTGTTTTACAGTCGACTGCATCCATAAGATTTTTTCTCAATGGTTTTTTTAGCTCTTCTGAATAGAATGTGTTCCAGACGAATTGCCTTCCAGAGTTAATATCTTCTTTATATTTGGCTATTTAAAACAAAATAACTTTCATATATATTGTCTTTGGCAATCTAAAATAAAATAATATTCTTTCCATTACAATTAACTTTCCTCCTACAAATATTTATTTCTTATTAAAAAAAAAAAAAAAAAAAAAAAAAAAAAAAAAAAAAAATTTTTTTTTTAGAAACACATTTCTTGGTAGAATTATTTATTAGATAGAATTTAGGAGAAGGATATAAAACATGTATTTAATATTAATATGTTCCAAATAGATAACATATAGTTTTAAATTAACTAATTATGCTTAGCCACTAGTATATTATTAAAAAGTTTATTTCATAAATGAATATAGAATAAAAGATATAAATATAGTTTTATGATGTTACAAAATTTAGTCACCGGTATTTTATTGGAAAAAAATAGTTTACTTTATAAATGAATGTAACGTGGGTGGGTATTTATAGTATATAGAATAATAGATAAAAATATAGTTTTATCAGTTAATTATCCAATGTCAAGCTAATCCGTAAAAGTGAAATGATTTCCCCACATACTTATCTGGACGGAGGTTCACTGGTGACCACTCAGAAATAACATTTGATAGTGTCATTTTGACAAGTTGAGAAACAAAAAAACATGAGGAAGTTATGAAACAGAATATAATTTAACAGGATATGATGAAACAGAAAGTTATGAAACAGGATATGATGAAACAGAAAGTTATGAAACAGGATATGATGAAACAGAAAGTTATGAAACAGGATATGATGAAACAGAAAGTTATGAAACAGGATATGATGAAACAGAAAGTTATGAAACAGGATATGATGAAACAGAAAGTTATGAAACAGGATATGATGAAACAGAAAGTTATGAAACAGGATATGATGAAACAGAAAGTTATGAAACAGGATATGATGAAACAGAAAGTTATGAAACAGGATATGATGAAACAGAAAGTTATGAAACAGGATATTATGAAACAGAGGGAAGTTATGAAACAAGGATATTATGAAACAGGAAGTTATGAAACAAGGATATGATTTGCGTATAAAAGAGCGTACAATTTTCATTTCTCACCACTTTATCAGCCAACCTCGTCAGTCTCTCTCACCAACTAAGAAAGTTAATCACTAGCCAACTTTGTCAAGCAACTCGTCAGTGTTAAGCCAACTCATCATTATTTCATCATGTGCTTCTCCCTTATTAAAGAAAATGGAACAATCTGCACCTTCCAATGCAGCATCACGGAGGAAACTCATTTAAACATCATTTACATCATGAAACTTGGTGAAAAAATTTTCTTTCAAGGCAACAGTGATCCACAGCACTTGAAAAAAATCCTGCCAGACCGTGTTACCTGCCTGCTCATGAATGACTTACCTACAGAAAGCTCTGGACACGTTCAAGCTCAACTCAGTTTTGCACCAGATTCTCTCAATAAAGAAGAAGCCATCCAAGGATTATTAGATGGGACATTTTTAATGGCCGAATACTCAGTGACCTATGAAAATCCAGTCCCAATGCACAACAGATATCTTGGCGTGGTGTCGGTGAGAAATGAATTAATTCCATGCCTAAGAAACATAAATAATGATTGTATTATGTACATGTAAAGACTATTTTTCTTTCGTGCTTGTAAATATATTTTTTTGTAAATACTTTGTAAATATATTTTTGTAAAATAGCAATAAAGACAGAAAAAATGGGGGAAGAGAATCCCGTATTTCTCTTCCCCCATTTTTTTTAAAGTCTTGCTAACCATTGGTTCACCCTGTCAAGTAAAGACTTATCCTTTAAAGCACTAAGAAAATTAATATCAAAGAGTTAAAAGATGACATTATTTTTTTTTTTTTGCTCGGTTATTTATTTGAGAAGTTGTGACAATGATTCCCCCACATCAATTATTCCAAGAATATTAATAATAAAATATATTTATCAAATTAAACATGATAATTAATGGATAAAAAGGGGATTTTAATTTAATATTTTAAAGAATTTTTTTTTTAATATTTTTCAGGTTTACCCCATTTTTTTATTTTATTTTAAAAATGTTTACAGAATAACAACAGAATGATTTTACAATGACGGTTGAATTTTTAACTGAAATGAAGAATGGTCAAATGAAATGTCTATTGTATAGTGTCCGTTAACTGATGAAGTTTCTAATAGAGGTGTGATAGATGTCTCTGCTGCTGCAATCCTCGGTATTTTTACTAAAAGTGGTGGAATTCTCAGAGAATGTTGAATAGGTGGTCCAGGTGAGGCAGGTGATGGCAACAAATCAGGTGAGGCAGGTGATGGCAACAAATCAGGTGAGGCAGGTGATGGCAACAAATCAGGTGAAGCAGGTGAATATGACGGTGAAAATGGTGATTCCAGCTCAGGTGAATATGATGGTGAAAATGGTGGTGAGGCAGGTGAATAAGATGGTGAAAATGGTGGTGAGGCAGGTGAATAAGATGGTGAAAATGGTGGTGAGGCAGGTGAATAAGATGGCAACAAATCTGGTGAGGCAGGTGAATATGATGGTGAAAATGGTGGTGAGGCAGGTGAATAAGATGGCAACAAATCTGGTGAGGCAGGTGAATAAGATGGCAACAAATCTGGTGAGGCAGGTGAATAAGATGGCAACAAATCAGGTGAGGCAGGTGAAAACCATGAATCAAATGAGGAAGGTGAATGTTCAGGCGAGGCAGGCAACAAATCAGGCGAGGCAGGTGAAAACCATGAATCAAATGAGGAAGGTGAATGTTCAGGCGAGGCAGGCAACAAATCAGGCGAGGCAGGCAACAAATCAGGTGATGGCAATAAATCAGATGGCAACAAATCAGGTGCCTCATCAAGTATATCCGGTTCCGTGAAAGCATTTTCAAATGTTTGCGGCATTGGGTGGATCCTCGAACATTTGACTGCTGTTCTACAATGTCTTTTCACGTTCTTATCAACTTCCTCAGAATCCCTTTTACGTGATCTCAGGTTATACATGGTGAACGCAGTTATGAATATTAAAAATGAATGTTTTGCGCTTTTATAACTCTATAAAGATGACGTCACATGATAGAAAGTCACGTGACAGGATGCACATGATAGGAAGTCACGTGACAGGATGCACAGGAAGTCACGTGACAGGATGCACAGGATAGGAAGTCACGTGACAGGATGCACAGGATAGGAAGTCACGTGACAGGATGCACAGGATAGGAAGTCACGTGACATGAATATCAGATATAAAAAGAAGCGCGCTGACTCCAGCATTTTCTTGTTGTCACTTTAGTAGCCAAACTCTAGACAAAAGTAAAGATGGCGCAAAAGGATCCAAGTGTAATACTGGAGGACGACAAGATAATAGAATATCTCCAGGAAGATGAATTATTATATGTTTTGGACATAATAAATAAATACGTTCCTGAGATGCAACGAGATGAGTGTAAAAATGAGGATGACAACCTGATGGGCAACATGATAAAGGATGACAACGTAATGGAGGATGGCAACATGATGGGCAACACGATGAAGGATGACAACCTGATGGGCAACACGATGAAGGAAACGGACTACCTAATGGAGGATGACAACCTGATGGGCAACATGATGAAGGACCTAATGGAAGATAGTTTTGATTTCGACAACATGGTGAAGGATTTGGATAATTATGAATTGAACGAAATGCTACAAGATTTGATAAGTTTAGAAGATGAATTAAATAAACCTGATGTACTCAACAACGTGGCGAATAAATTGGACATGATGGGAGAAGAGGTAAAACAATTTAACACCCCTGAATGAACGTTTCGTGAAAAAATTTATTATCTATTAAAAAATAAATACTCTACCTTTGTAATGCTACATTCTTGTTATACTATACCTTTTGTACAAAACTGTTATTAAATAATAAATTATTATCTATTAAAAAATAAATACTCTACCTTTGTAATGCTACATTCTTGTTATACTATACCTTTTGTACAAAACTGTTATTAAATAATAAATTATTATCTATTAAAAAATAAATACTCTACCTTTGTAATGCTACATTCTTGTTATACTATACCTTTTGTACAAAACTGTTATTAAATAATAAATTATTATCTATTAAAAAATAAATACTCTACCTTTGTAATGCTACATTCTTGTTATACTATACCTTTTGTACAAAACTGTTATTAAATAATAAATTATTATCTATTAAAAAATAAATACTCTACCTTTGTAATGCTACATTCTTGTTATACTATACCTTTTGTACAAAACTGTTATTAAATAATAAATTATTATCTATTAAAAAATAAATACTCTACCTTTGTAATGCTACATTCTTGTTATACTATACCTTTTGTACAAAACTGTTATTAAATAATAAATTATTATCTATTAAAAAATAAATACTCTACCTTTGTAATGCTACATTCTTGTTATACTATACCTTTTGTACAAAACTGTTATTAAATAATAAATTATTATCTATTAAAAAATAAATACTCTACCTTTGTAATGCTACATTCTTGTTATACTATACCTTTTGTACAAAACTGTTATTAAATAATAAATTATTATCTATTAAAAAATAAATACAGATATTGAAGACCATAAGATATTATTCTCTCATAAATATTTTCTCTCTCAAAAAAAAAAAAAAAAAAAAAAAAAAAAAAAAAATTTTTTTTTTTTTTTTTTTTTTTTTTTTTTAGAAAGTTTCTAAAATAATAATTTACAATAAGTATTTTTATTTACATGTCTTATCTCACCACAAGATATACCAAGCGGTATATTTACTTCGAGTTGAGGGTAATCATGGATACATTATAAAAATAAAAGTAAAATTACATAAAATAAATAATTTACGGGACTGACAATAGATCTATTTATTGTCAGTCCCGCACATTGTAAAATTACATAAATAAATAATTTACGGGACTGACAATAGATCTATTTATTGTCAGTCCCGCACATTATAAAATTACATAAAATAAAATAATTTACGGGACTGACAATAGATCTATTTATTGTCAGTCCCGCACATTATAAAATTACATAAAATAAAATAATTTACGGGACTGACAATAGATCTATATATTGTCAGTCCCGCACATTATAAAATTACATAAAATAAAATAATTTACGGGACTGACAATAGATCTATTTATTGTCAGTCCCGCACATTATAAAATTACATAAAATAAATAATTTATAAACATATTAGTGCATAATAATTTATAATATTTAAATAAAAAATACCAAATTATTATTCTAAATATAAATTTTAATAACCAGTATTTTATTTAAAAAAAATTCTACTAATTACATGTATCATTTCAAGGGTGGACGCGGGTGGGTAAGTATAATACATAATATATAATTTATAATATTTAAATAAAAAATACCAAATTATTATTCTAAATATAAATTTTAATAACCAGTATTTTATTTAAAAAAATTCTACTAATTACATGTATCATTTCAAGGGTGGACGTGGGTGGGTAAGTATAATACATAATATATAATTTATAATATTTAAATAAAAAATACCAAATTATTATTCTAAATATAAATTTTAATAACCAGTATTTTATTTAAAAAAATTCTACTAATTACATGTATCATTTCAAGGGTGGACGCGGGTGGGTAAGTATAATACATAATATATAATTTATAATATTTAAATAAAAAATACCTATTGTAAAATTATTATTTTAAAAACTTTTCCTACAAATTTATTTCTTCTATTAAAATAAAAAAAAAAAAAAAAAAAAAAAAAAAAAAAAAAAAAAAATTTTTTTTTTAGAAGAAAATTTATTTACCAAAAGACTTCTTCTAAAATATATTTATTTATACATTTGGAATAAGTACCTATTCTTATCAACCTTCTTGTATGTATTATAATTTTAAACAGACAAACTGATAATTAGAGAGGGGAAGGACTACATCCACAGGAAATGACATAAGAGAATATCCTTTCCGGACAGTATAAAAAGAGCAAGCACTCATTTTCACCATTCTTTTTGCCATGTATGAACTTCGACCAATTTCTCGTAAGAATTATGCAAATATGGAGTATGATCTCCCAACACCCCCAGGGACATACGAATATGATAAAAAGTATATCCCCATAAAGTTGATCAAACGAAGAATGAAGAGGAGAAAAAACATTTCCCGTAAAGTAAAATGCCTGTATTCACGCATTCCACTTCCCCCTCCTAAATTGCATGTAAAGCATGAGGATACTTCAAATAATGCCTACGGTGAAACTTCAAATAATGCCTACGGTGAAACTTCAAATAATGCCTACGGTGAAACTTCAAATAATGCCTACGGTGAAACTTCAAATAATGCCTACGGTGAAACTTCAAATAATGCCTACGGTGAAACTTCAAATAATGCCTACGGTGAAACTTCAAATAATGCCTACGGTGAAACTTCAAATAATGCCTACGGTGAAACTTCAAATGATGCCTACGGTGAAACTTCAAATGATGGAACATCTCAAATTCCTCCATTAAAAATTTCCATTCCATGGATAGCCATTAAACAATCATTGATGCATCTTCTAGATATCTCTACGATGGATACCAACACATCAGAAGGATTATATTCTGTGGAAGTTTCATTTGACAAGACTGGAGATGATCCGCTTTTAACTTTTATAATTCAACCATCAATGTAAGCATCTTTTATTTTGTATAATTCTTTCTTTTGATAATTTAAAAGTTTTTTTTCCGTGTTGAAACAATTTAAACAAGATTTCTTTTTGTTAATTTGAAAAGATAATTTAAATAGATACTGTATCAACAGAAAGTTCATTAATGTGTGTTGATGCAATTGAAACAGCAAGAGTACAGTTTCAAGAGAGAAAAAAATTTTGTTGCTAAAAATATGTTGTGGAAATAAAAGAATTCAATCACATGATATTATCAGCAGGGCAATCACAAGATATTATCAGCAGGGTAATCACATGATGTTATTATCAGCAGGGTAATCACATGATGTTATCAGCAGGGCAATCACATGATGTTATCAGCAGGGCAATCACATGATGTTATCAGCAGGGCAATCACATGCTATTATCAGCAGGGCGCTCACATGATATTATCACGTGATATTATCAGCAGATAGAGGGCGCTCTCAACAGTTTAATGCATACTATAAAAAGGAGAAGCAAGTCTCAGTTATATCTCATCTTGACTGTCTTGTCTGACTAAAAAAAAAAAGCTCTTGTTTAAACCATCATGGAAATTGCTGCTGCATTTGAAATTGTAAAAAGATGGATAATACAACCCAATGCAGTTCCTATTCTGCCGGCGGAATTGGCCGATTCATCAACTGAAGTGGCAGAAGCCGTAAAATTGGCACGCAAATTCTTCAACAGTAAATTTGCCAAGATTGAATTTCTCAGGCGAAATAAATATCAGAATATAAGGAGATCCATGTGTGGCAGATACAAAAGAAGTATCAACGTTGAAGCCGATGAACACAAGCGACAAAAATTGGATGATGAAATGTGGCATGCATACAAGAGAGTTCTTGGTCACGTGAATGCTAAAATTTTAGCATTACATCCCACATTGAGTGATGAGGAAGTAAAAGAAGTAAAGAAGAACATTTTCAACATGATGGAGGACGCCCTGACAAAGAATAAAGTGTTTTACCTTTCTCTGCCTCTGCAAATGAAAAAAACTCCAACAAGTATTAAAGCTGCTCACAAAAGAATGGAAAAGTATTATAATTCACGGCAAGCTTTATGGTGTTTCATCAACAGAAAAAATGCCAAGAGGCAAGGAATGCCGAAAAGAAAAGTGTGCTTGTTAAGGGAAGAAAAGAGACAGAACGCATTGGAGGAGCAGACTTGGAATGCCTATTATGAAGCAAGAGATTATGTTGTGAAACAAATGTGAACAAACAAAAAAAGGACTTTAAATATATTATTATTATTATTATTATTATTATTATGTATACCAACATATATATATGGTATTGTACTCTTTGTAAGCATTTTTTTTGTATGTAAAATGTTTGTTGAAACAATAAACGTAAAAAAATGGGAAAGTAAACCTTATAAAGGTTTACTTTCCCATTTTTTAAACACACATTTTACCATTGGTTTCATCAAATCAGGACAGAAATGACGTTATTTGTAAGAGTAGGGAAAATAGAGGGCGCTGGCATCGATCAAGAGGGCGCTGACATCGATCGCTACACACTATAAAAGGCAAAGCAGACAAAACTCAGTCATTCTCAATCATGGAAACCCAGACTGAAGTTCTTGAAACGGTGAAAAGATGGGTGACGCATCATCATAGTCATAAACTTCATCTTACGCCGGAACTTGATATTATGCCGGCAGAATTAAATTCGGCAAAAGTGACAACAGCAATAAACTTGGCTCGTAAATTTCTAAATGCCAAGAAATCAAGTTTGGATTTTGAGAGAGTCAATAGGAGACACTTGCGACAAAACAAATCTAGTATGGATTCTGTTGAAAGGCAAAATTATAGATTGAATGCGGAAATGTGGAATGCTTACAGGGAAGCAATTCGTTATGTGGACGCTGCAATCTTAAAGCTTCATCCCGTGTTGAGTAATGAAGAACAGAAAAGGGTCAAGTTATCCATCTTGACAGCAATGGAGGATACCCTGGAAAGAAAGAAACTTTTTTTCCTGTCTCTTCCCGTTCAAATGAAAGAAATTCCCAGAGAATTTAGTGTAGCTGATAAACTCATTTCCAAGTATCACGATGCCCAAAAAACTTTGTGGTCTTTCCGCAATAAAAAGAACTCACGAGATGTACAAAGAATGCCAAGAAGAAAAGTGTGTTTGCTTAAGGAGAAAGAAAAAGAGAAGGTGTTGGAACAACACGTACGTAACGACTACAACAAGGCAATGAACTATATTACGAAAATGAAAGGACAAATAATGTCTCTTTAAAAGGAACTTTGTATGTCAAATCTATTGTTCTTTATATAATATTTTGATATTTGTAATGTTTGATAAAACAATAAACGTAAAAAATGGGGAAGTAAACCTTTGGGTTTACTTCCCCATTTTTAAATATATTCTATACCATTGGTTCCATCAAATTATTTGAATTAAAATATATCTGAAGAAAACTTTTTATGTCAAATCTATTCCACCAATATATGTACTTCAAGTTGAACCTGTAGACTTTTTGTAAATATTCTTAATTAACAAAAGTTTTAATTTTATATGTAAAGTAATGATTTCCTCAGTTTCAATCAAAAAGCAGTTCATCTCGAAATAAATCAAATGTGAGGAACATGACGACAGGTTTTTATTAATGAAAATTAATGAAGATATTCCCTTTAAACAAAATTGTCACTCAAATCATAAAATCCTATAATGGGGAAACCAGACAAGATATTGGCTACAATGGATTTTGTAATGTAAGAATAACTGAATATCTATGGTAAAATTATTTTCCCTTATCTTGCCACAGAATATATCAACCGGTATATTTACTTCGAGTTCAGGGTAATCATGGATACATTATAAAATTACATAAAATAAAATAATTTACGGGACTGACAATAGATCTATATATTGTCAGTCCCGCACATTATAAAATTACATAAAATAAAATAATTTACGGGACTGACAATAGATCTATATATTGTCAGTCCCGCACATTATAAAATTACATAAAATAAAATAATTTACGGGACTGACAATAGATCTATATATTGTCAGTCCCGCACATTATAAAATTACATAAAATAAAATAATTTACGGGACTGACAATAGATCTATATATTGTCAGTCCCGCACATTATAAAATTACATAAAATAAAATAATTTACGGGACTGACAATAGATCTATATATTGTCAGTCCCGCACATTATAAAATTACATAAAATAAAATAATTTACGGGACTGACAATAGATCTATATATTGTCAGTCCCGCACATTATAAAATTACATAAAAAAATAATTTATAAACATATCAGTGCATAATAATATATAATATTTAAATAAAAAATACCTATTGTAAAAATATTATTATTCTAAATATAAATTTTAATAACCAGTATATTATTTAAAAAATTCTACTAATTACATGTATCATTTCAAGGGTGGACGCGGGTGGGTAAGTATAATACATAATATATAATTTATAATATTTAAATAAAAAATACCAATATTATTATTCTAAATATAAATTTTAATAACCAGTATATTATTTAAAAAAAATTCTACTAATTACATGTATCATTTCAAGGGTGGACGCGGGTGGGTAAGTATAATATATAATATATAATTTATAATATTTAAATAAAAAATACCAAATTATTATTCTAAATATAAATTTTAATAACCAGTATATTATTAAAAAAATTCTACTAATTACATGTATCATTTCAAGGGTGGACGCGGGTGGGTAAGTATAATATATAATATATAATTTATAATATTTAAATAAAAAATACCAAATTATTATTCTAAATATAAATTTTAATAACCAGTATATTATTTAAAAAAATTCTACTAATTACATGTATCATTTCAAGGGTGGACGCGGGTGGGTAAGTATAATATATAATATATAATTTATAATATTTAAATTAAAAATACCCATTGTAAAATTATTAAAATTATTATTCAAATAACTTTTCCTACAAATTTATTTCTTCTAAAAAAAAAAAAAAAAAAAAAAAAAAAAAAAATTTTTTTTTTTTTTTTTTTTTTTTTTTTTTTTTTTTTTTTTAGAAAGTTTCTAAAATAATAATTTACAATAAGTATTTTTATTTACATGTCTTATCTCACCACAAGATATACCAAGCGGTATATTTACTTCGAGTTGAGGGTAATCATGGATACATTATAAAAATAAAAGTAAAATTACATAAAATAAATAATTTACGGGACTGACAATAGATCTATTTATTGTCAGTCCCGCACATTGTAAAATTACATAAAATAAATAATTTATAAACATATCAGTGCATAATAATTTATAATATTTAAATAAAAAAATACCTATTGTAAAATTATTATTCTAAATATAAATTTTAATAACCAGTATATTATTTAAAAAAAATTCTACTAATTACATGTATCATTTCAAGGGTGGACGCGGGTGGGTAAGTATAATATATTGTATATGATTAATAATATTTAAATAAAAAATTCCTAATTATTATTCTAAATATAAATTTTAATAACCAGTATATTATTAGAAAAAAATTCTACTAATTACATGTATCATTTCAAGGGTGGACGCGGGTGGGTAAGTATAATACATAATATATAATTTATAATATTTAAATTAAAAATACCTATTGTAAAATTATTATTCTAAAAACTTTTCCTACAAATTTATTTCTTCTAAAAAAAAAAAAAAAAAAAAAAAAAAAAAAAAAAATTTTTTTTTTTTTAGAAGAAATAAATATTTGATTGAAAATAATAATAATCACAGATAATCTTTTCTTTGGTATTAAATTATTATTATACTCTAATATTATCATGATTGCCTTGGAATCTCTTCAGTTACTCTTTAGAACCAGCCGAGACGGAAAATGGATTACTCAACCTTACGAACTTATTGATAAACGTATTGTTGTACCTGTGGATACGCCAATTGATAAATACGGCATTGATTTTATGTTGAAATTGACTTTTAACTATCCCGTGATTGTCACTTTTTACTGCGGGGAAAAAACAACTTCATTGTATGGTCAAAGAATAACATTTTCCGGATTTGAAACTGATGGAGAATATAAACAGTTTAAACTTTTGAATATGGATCTGTTGGATAACCCAAAAGACATGGAAAGGGCTCTACAGCAAATCAAGACATTAAAACTAAAAGTCTATAGTGTTAAAGAACGTAATGCTCATAGAATACGTACTGATGGAGAAGATGTCGTAGATGGTATATTTTGTGGTGCCACGAAACAAAAATCTGATATTCATTATACCACTGTCTATGAACAGCGTGATATATATTTATTTACCTATGAAATTTGCTTTGGAGAACATGTTGAAGTGTTTTAAAGAATGTAGATTTTTTTAAAGAATTAAAGTATTTTCTCTAAATTATTGGGTTTATTTGTAACACAATTTCATCAATATAACAACAGTAGCATCAACAATGTAGAGTACTTATATCAACGCAGAGTTCATCAATAGGATCATTATATTTATAAAGTTTTTTATGGATCACATGCTCAATAAAACCGTTGGTAAACAGGATGTGATGAAATCGGATATGACATAAACAGGATGTTTAAACAGGATATGATGAAATCGGATATGACATAAACAGGATGTGATGAAATCGGATGTGTGGGCTGAAATCGGATGTGACATAAACAGGATATGATGAAATCGGATGTGTGGGCTGAAATCGGATATGACATAAACAGGATATAACGTAAACTGGATGTGTGGGCTGAAATCGGATGTGACATAAACAGGATATGACGTAAACTGGATGTGTGGGCTGAAATCGGATGTGACATAAACAGGATATGACGTAAACTGGATGTGTGGGATGAAATCATATGATGAAACCTGATGTGACGTAAACAATTTTGACTATAAATACTCAAGCTGCTCGACGTGTGTAGCAGACAGTCTGTATTTACGATCATGACTGAAGACATTGTTATTGAACCTGATATAGATGTATACATGGATGTGGATTCACCTCCACCGTTAGTAATAGATTTGGATAAATGGGAAGATTCCTCAACTTTAAACAGTCCACAGGATCTACGCAGTCCACAGGATCTACGCAGTCCACAGGATCTACGCAGTCCACAGGATCTACGCAGTCCACAGGATCTACGCAGTCCACAAGATCCACGCAGTCCTTGCAGTTTACAAGATCCACGCAGTCCTTGCAGTTTACAAGATCCACGCAGTCCTTGCAGTTTACAAGATCCACGCAGTCCTTGCAGTTTACAAGATCCACGCAGTCCTCACAAACTACAAGATCCACGCAGTCATTGCAAGGATCCTCACAAACTACAGGATCCACGCATCAAATATCCTGAACTGAAGAAAGTACTTAATCAAACTAACGGTGTGTGGTCCGTTGCCTCTAAAGCCACTACATCAAGATCCTCTAATGCCACTACGTCTGTTGCCTCTAATGCCACTACATTTGATGGGAATGCCACTACATCAAGGACCTCTAATGCCACTACATTTGATGGGAATGCCACTACATCAAGGACCTCTAATGCCACTACATTTGATGGGAATGCCACTACATCAAGGACCTCTAATGCCACTACATTTGATGGGAATGCCACTACATCAAGGACCTCTAATGCCACTACGTTTAAGAGAAATCAAGCAGCCGCTACGTTTGTTGACGCCACATCAACGTTTAAGGGAAATCAAGCAGCCGCTACGTCTGTTGACTCTAATGACACTACATTTGTTGACGCCACATCAACGTTTAAGGGAAATCAAGCAGCCGCTACATCTGTTGACTCTAATGACACTACATTTGTTGACGCCACATCAACGTTTAAGGGAAATCAAGCAGCCGCTACATCTGTTGACGCCACTACATCTGATGGAAATCAAACCGTCACTACATCAAGGTTTGTTGCTTCTTATAAAATGAACATAATTAATACACCTGATATGATTAATAATTTTACTTTTCCACTTTTTACAATAGATCGAAATTCTTACATTCCAGTAACTCTTACACCAGTAGCAAATAATTTGTTTAAAATCAGTCCATCTCAGCAACCAACAACACAAAAACCAACAACACAAAAACCAACAACACAACCAACAACACAACAGCAATCAACACAACAACAACACAATCAACAACACAACAACCAACACAACAAACAACACAACAACCAACACAACAGCAACCAACACAACAACCAACACAACAGCAACCAACACAACAACCAACACAACAGCAACCAACACAACAACCAACACAACAAACAACACAACAACCAACACAACAAACAACACAACAACCAACACAACAAACAACACAACAACCAACACAACACAACCAACACAACAAACACAACAACCAACACAACCAACACAACAGCAACCAACACAACAGCAACCACAACAGCATCCAACACACCGGCAAAAAACCAATTTCACGAAACAAGAATTATTGGAAATGTTAAATCAAACAAAACTTAAAAAAGATAATAACTCTCATGCAAGTTTAAGATTTCATTTGTTAACTACACTTTTAAAATTTAAGCTAAAGTACCGTTCTGGAATAAATTATAAGAACTTCGTGGAATTTCATAATAAGCGTAAGTGCTTCAAAATCATGTATGCCGTACTTGATGAGTATTATAACAAACTGATTTCTATGCAAGAAAAATGCATTTCCTTATTTTTTATTAATGAAGCACAAAAAAATGAAGTACAGCACAACATTGAATATGCAAAGTCTGAACTCATAATTTTACATAAAAAGGTGGAGGATATTCTACAAGAATGCAATAAAAGTTGTAATATATGGAATAATTTAATGCAATCTTTGAAAAAAATGGAAGATGTGACTGTACCGCAAGTGTTTGATGCTAGATACAAACCGTACTGATGAGTAAAAACAAAACTGTACTTGCATCCCAAAATTATATCCATCTCATATTTTTCTTAATAATGTTGCCTATCTCATATATATTTTTCTCAATAATGTTGCCTATCTCATATATATATTTTTCTCAATAATGTTGCCTATCTCATATATATTTTTCTCAATAATGTTATATTTGTCTCAATAATGTTGAACACCTTATATTTGTCTCAATAATGTTGAACATCTTATATTTGTCTCAATAATGTTGAACATCTTATATTTGTCTCAATAATGTTGAACATCTTATATTTGTCTCCATAATGTTGAACATCTTATATTTGTCTCAATAATGTTGAACATCTTATATTTGTCTCAATAATGTTGAACACCTTATATTTATTTGTCTCAATAATGTTGAACATCTCAGATTTATCCTATGATGATTTGAAACGTATAATAAATATATGTATAAAAAAGAAATGAGCTTAATGTTTGATTTAAATTTTTATTCATATATAAGTAACATATACATTAAAAATAATATATAACAATCTATATATATTGATGACAATTAAAATAAAAAAAAATATTTTCAAAATATTTGCAACATGTCTTGCATCATAATTAAAAATAATATATAACAATCTATATATATTGATGACAATTAAAATAAAAAAAAATATTTTCAAAATATTTGCAACATGTCTTGCATCATAATTAAAAATAATATATAACAATCTATATACATTGATGACAATTAAAATAAAAAAAAAATAGTTACAAAATATTTGCAAATGTCAACATATCTTGCGAATTTGGATCATAATTAAATGCTGTGTAATTTGGATAAACTGTATCATTTACCACTTGCATTTTCTGAATATCAAACAAAGATAAGTCAGTCATGGTTGATTCTTCTTTAGAATCCCGCGTCAACCAAACAAAATCTTCATCTACTGGTTTGTCAGAAAAGTTTTCTGGAGAAAACATTTCGTCTAAATAATGCGATAGTGAAATTTCATTATAGATATCCAAGTCTTTTGTATCGTTATTATCATCGTTTAATTTAATACGTTTGTTTATATTTTCTAGTTCAGGTCCTTTCCGCTTACCTGTTTGATCGGCACTGTCTTGTGAATCGGCACTTTTTTGTGAATCGGCACTTTTTTGTGAATCGGCACTTTTTTGTGAGTCGGCACTTTTTTGTGACAGCAAGTTGACACTTTCTTGTAAGGTACAAAAAGTTTGATCGACACTGTCTTGTACGGTAAAGTTGACACTGTCTTGTAGAGTACACAAAGTTTGATCGACACTGTCTTGTAGAGTACCCAAATCGACACTGTCTTGTAGAGTACACAAAGTTTGATCGATACTGTCTTGTGAGTTGACACTGTCTTGGGGGTTGACACTGTCTTGGGGGTTGACACTGTCTTGTGGGTTGACACTGTCTTGTACGGTAGAGTTGACACTTTCGGCAGGTGACAAGTCGACACTTTCTTGTACGGTAGGCAAGGTTTGGTAATTTCTTTGAAGTAAAACAGTTTTTTGCAGGGTAGGCAAGGAAACACTCTCTTGTACGTAAAAGTCAAATATGCATTTCCACGACGTGAAGAAAAAATAATATGTTCCAGAGTCTATTGCATGATTATTGGTTAAAACTGCTTTATCAAAACTATTGATGACATCCGTCTCCAATGGAATGGTATTTGCACATCTCAAAATGGAAATTTTTTCTTCATTCAAATACATGCTTGCCTTTACAGGATTGAACAGATATACATAGATAGGTGTTGCCTTATTATATACTTTAAATACGTGTTGTGACTGAGGTGGAACCTTTTGCATACCCAAAGTAAAATATTTACTTGTATAAAATCTCGTTTCTTCAATGATGGCTCCTATATCTTTACGCCCACTCGTGAGAGCACCGTAAAACAAATGCAGTTTTCCTTCTTTGATAGCAATTTTTTTCTTCATCACCTGAATATTTATATATTCTTTTGAAACCTTAAAAACTCCAATCTCTTGTTCAATTTTATATCCATCATTATGACAAAAAACATTAAGCTTAATGGATACTTCATTAGATTCCATCATCGTTAATTGCTTCAGATGCTACTGCTTTAGAGTATGTTGTTGGCAGTACTTTTATACACAAAATATTTTTAGCGGATGTGACATCACTGTAAACAAAACATCTGATTCGTTGAATCCGCACTTCCTGTAGTTGGCCAATAGAAAGTTTTAGCGGATGTGACATCACTGTAAACAAAACATCTGATTCGTTGAATCCGCACTTCCTGTAGTTGGCCAATAGAAAGTTTTAGCGGATGTGACATCACTGTAAACAAAACATCTGATTCGTTGAATCCGCACTTCCTGTAGTTGGCCAATAGAAAGTTTTAGCGGATGTGACATCACTGTAAACAAAACATCTGATTCGTTGAATCCGCACTTCCTGTAGTTGGCCAATAGAAAGTTTTAGCGGATGTGACATCACTTTGCAAACCAACTTTGGTTCATTTCTTCACTAAGGATAAAGTGATTGTCGTACAACATGTGTTAAATTCCCATTTCTTCACTAAGGATAAAGTGATCGCTGTACAACATGTGCTAAATTCTCATTTCTTCACTAAGGATAAAGTGATTGTCGTACAACATGTGTTAAATTCCCATTTCTTCACTAAGGATAAAGTGATCACTGTACAACATGTGCTAAATTCTCATTTCTTCACTAAGGATAAAGTGATCACTGTACAACATGTGCTAAATTCTCATTTCTTCGCTAAGGATAAAGTGATTGCCGTACAGAAAAGGCTTAATAGGTGAGTAATTTCTTTTTCCTTTTAGGTTGTTGTTCAAAATAGGTATCTAAGCATTCAACAATTTCTAGAAAATATGTGTTCAATTGTTTACATTCTTCCAATGTTAAAAAAATCCATTCCTTATCATTAATAATCAATAACGAACCTGAACGAGTGACGAGAAATCCAGTTGACGTTAGTAACGTAAAAGAATAACTTGAGTAGGGCCAATTTCTAAAATATTCCTTAAATAATGGATAAGTTAGAGAGATAGTGGAACCAATTGCAGTAATAAAAATTAATGGAAACGCTCCCTTTAAACGAAACTGTATTTTTGATGTATCACTCAAATCATAAGTTCTATAATAGGATTCAGACATTACGCGGACAAAATATTTAAATTAAAAATATCTATGGTATAATTATTTCCTAAAAACTTTCTATAACTTTATTTCTAAAAAAAAAAAAAAAAAAAAAAAAAAAAAAAAAAATTTTTTTTTTTTTTATAGAAAGTTTTAAAAATAATATTTTACAATACGTATTTTTATTTCTATGTCTTTCTCACCACAGGATATATCAACTGCTATATTTACTTCGAGTTGAGGGTAACCAATGGATAAATTATAATAACACGTTGCTGTAATATGATTTGTTAATTTTTCACCGGATGTGATATCATTCCGTTATTGCGACATGATGTGTTCATTCTTTCACCGGATGCAACATTTCTCCGTGTTGTGCAAACGACATATTTGTTCACCAGATGTGATTTGAGAGTTTTTTTCAAAGTATTCCGGAATTATTGTATCCAAACGCTTCTAAAATCTCTTATTCATACATAAGCTTTGACCCTTAAACAATGATCACTACCTGAACTTTGACCCTTAAACAATGATCACTACCTGAACTTTGACCCTTAAACAATGATCACTACCTGAACTTTGACCCTTAAATTATATTCTAATAACTTTAGGTGTAAATTTTACTTCTCCTAAAAAAAAAAAAAAAAAAAAAAAAAAAAAAAAAAAAATTTTTTTTTTTTTTAGATAAATAAAATGTAACAAAATATTTTAAAAGAATAAATGTATCATAGACATTTTTAATTCAAACATCATTTCTCTCCACGAGATATATCCATCAGTATATTTTCTTAAGTTTCGTCTAGTTGTGGATTTATTATTTATACATTGCTACAAAAGGATAAATCAGGTAATACTTTCCTATTTTCTTTAAAACGTAGCATTTATGGATTGCGACAGTTTAAATTCTTTTATAGTTAACGTAAAAACTCTTGAAAATCAGAAATTTTTAGCTTTATTGCGGTCTATTATATAGAATGCGCAAGGTTGTTTTAAGGAGGGGACACGTCATAAATTTCTTATTTTTTTTTAACTTATTAAGAAAAACATTCAGAGGAATCCAGATTTGACCGGATGTATTTCATAACCGGATGTGTTTCATAACCGGATGTGTTTCATAACCGGATGTGTTTCATAACCGGATGTGTTTCATAACCGGATGTGTTTCATAACCGGATGTGTTTCATAACCGGATGTGTTGCATAACCGGATGTATTTCATAACCGGATGTGTTGCATAACCGGATATGTTTCATAACCGGATGTGTTTCATAACCGGATATGTTTCATAACCGGATATGTTGCATAATCTAAAGAAGTATAAATAGGGAAAAGTCAAACATTTAATATACTCCTTCTCTGAAAGTGGTTAATAATGTGTCTCACCCTGATTAACGAGCATGGAGTGACTACAATATTTCACTGTAGTCAAAATAAAAATCATATGATGCTAAAATACCGCATGACGCCGAACAAACTGTATATAACCAGTTATGGAGATAACGATCGTGATGAACTGGATTCGATCATTGAACGTGATCATGTGGATTTTATGATACTAAATGACATTCCCCGGAACAACTACAATGATGAAGTTGTGGACTTGATTTACAAAGTCAGGATCAGCAAAGAAGACGCCATCAATGGATTATTGATTGGAAGATTTTTACTGACTGAGTACACTGTGAAATTGACCTATCCTGACTATTACATGGACTATTGTGTGGGAGTCGTCTTGACGGACGATGTGGTGAATTGTTTAAAAGTATTAAAGCACGATTGTAATGTTTATCATCACTGATACTCCTTATGGAACTATATTCATTAATCAATCAAGGAATCTGTCTTATAACCTTGAATTGTCACATATTGTAAATATCTTTTCTTTTTTGAAACAATAAAGACGAAAAAAATAAGGAAGAGAATCCCAATTTTTTGAGGGATTCTCTTCCTTATTTTTTTTATAAAGTATTTTAACCAATGGTTCTTCATTATGAAGAAAAATACAACATTTTTAAAGATACAACGTCATTTAAACAACAACAACAATGTTTAAAACTCTGAATTTTTTTTTGAATGGTATCAAGCATATGTCAAAAAATATCCGATCCGAGCAATGGCAAGTTTCAGTTGGTAGTAGGGTTATACAAATGTTGCAGCAGTATATTAATAATATACAACGTAACAACACGTTATGTGTCTTTAAAATGTAACCGAGTTTGGGTAAAATTATAAGATTTTATTTCTTCTACAACAGATTTCATGTTTAATTTTGAACGTGCCATATAACAAAAATGAATATAACAAAATGAATGAATGTATGCTTTTCAAGTCTCCTCTTAATGCATGATTCCAATGGTTAAAATCCTAGTTGAACTAGGAGATCAGTATACTATCAATTTAGTAAAATATTATGCACATCTTCTTTTATATCATCAAAAGAAAGCTTGCTGACTACATTTATCCCTCTTTTCCTATACAAAAGTTGCAGCGGTATATGATTAATATTCAATTTAGTAAAATATTATGCACATCTTCTTTTATATCATCAAAAGAAAGCTTGCTGACTACATTTATCCCTCTTTTCCTATACAAAAGTTGCAGCGGTATATGATTAATATTCAATTTAGTAAAATATTATGCACATCTTCTTTTATATCATCAAAAGAAAGCTTGCTGACTACATTTATCCCTCTTTTTCTATACAAAAGTTGCAGCGGTATATGATTAATATACAACGTAATAACAGGTCATGTGTTTTTAATGGTTTAGGTAAAATTATAAGATTTTATTTCTTCTTCTTCAACAACAAATTTCATGTTTAATTTTGAACGTGTCATATAACAAAAAATGAATAAATGTCTCCTCTTAATGCATGATTCCAATGGTTAAAAACTTTGCCAAAAAAAATGGGGAAAGAGGGCCTAAGCCCTCTTTCCCCATTTTTTTCCACTTTATTTAAAAAAAATATATTTACAGTAATGTACAAAAAGTATGACGATTTACAATGATTGAATATGAAATGATAACAAAGACTGATTATCATTCTTGGAGAATGTAGTATCAATTTTATACTGTCCTTCACGTGATGAAGTCTCTAAAAGAGGTATGATGGCTGGTTCTACTTCCATCCACGGAACAGTTATTAAAAGTTCATCAATTTCTGAATCTGTTAGAACCTCAGTTTCCGCTTTTGAAGCTGTCAGATTATGCACTTCTGTCTTTTGTGGAGGAATCTCTTTAAAATTTTGTGGCAATCCATGAGGCAGAATTTTCATTCTTGAGAAGAGGCATTTTACTTCTCTATGACGTCTGTCCTCTCTATGACGTCTGTCCTCTCTATGACGTCTGTTCTCTCTATGACGTCTCCTCCTATTCTTTAACAGCGGGACATAGTCTTTATCCCCAGTAAAATCCGGGACATCCATGTCCACGTAACTTGTTCGTAAAACAGGTCTTAACTCATACATGATGCAGTTATGAAGTATTAAAAATTTAGTGCCAGCTCTTTTATATTCCTCTCTTTACAGGATATGACGTAACCAGATATGACGTAACCAGATATGACGTAACCAGATATGACGTCTTCATAACAAGATATGAAATCTTCAAATAACAAGATATGAAATCTTCAAATAACCAGATATGACGTAACCAGATTATGACGTCTTCATAACAAGATAAATCTTCAAATAACAAGATAAACCGGATTTTGAATAACACAAACCTTATTTAGAATACTTGGTGAAAGCATGTGCCTCACTCTGATTAATCAACACGGAGTAACAACAACATTTCATTGTAGTTTTCTTGGAAAGCACATGACTTTAAAATATCGCATGACATTGGATAAAATATTTATTATTAGTTATGGGTACAACGATCAAGATTATCTAGAATCCATCTTTAAATACGATTTTGTAGATTTTATGGTACTAAATGACATTCTCCCAAACAACTACAAAGATGAACTTGTGGATGTAATGTATAAAACTGAAATCTGCAAACAAGATGCCATTGACGGATTAATGACTGGAAAATTCTTATTGGCCGAGTATACTGTGAAATTAAATTATCCCGATTATTATAAAGAATATTTTATGAGTGTCGTTCTAGTGGACGATGTGGTCAATTGTTTAAAAGCGTTAAAGCACGATTGTGATGTATATTTACATTGATATGCTCACACATGTCTTTTTTGAACTTTCCTTATAGGGAACTATTTTATCATCATGTGTCTATCTCTCATTCAAGAAAATGGAATTATATGTTCATTTGAGTGTAGTATTGGAGAAAGGAAACATCTACACATCATATACGTCATGAAACTTGAGGACAAAACGTTATTACAGGGTGAGAATGATCCAGAATATTTAAAAGACATTTTAGAAGACAATGTAACATGTATTCTACTCAACGATTTAAAATCTGAAAACTCTGAATATAAAAAAAAAGTACGCGTCAGTTATAAATCGACATCCATCAGTAAAAATGAAGCTATGCAAGGATTATTGGAAGGAATTTTTTTATTGACAAAAGTGCAAAGTCCTGAAAATAAGATACTTTTTGGTGTGGTATCAGTCGAGGATGAAGTGGTCCCATGTTTAAAAAAAATAAAGTACGATTGTCATATTTATGTATAATAATACGTCAAAATTGTAACATTTGTCCTCCTTTTTTTCTGTAAAATGTTTGACTTGCAATAAAGATTAGGAAAAAAAAGAATTTAAGACATTTTATTATGCATAACCTCGTATCAAAATAGGTCATCACATTTTCTCAGTAAACAGGATGTAGAAAAGAGATAACCTCGTATCAAAATAGGTCATCACATTTTCTCAGTAAACAGGATGTAAATAACCTCGTATCAAAATAGCTCATTTCTCAGTAAACAGAATGTAAAAAAGAGATAACCTCGTATCAAAATAGGTCATCTCTCAGTAAACAGGATGTAGAGACTAGTATTTAAACGAAAAACTCTGCATCACAGAACACAAGATTCCACATCACAGAGTATTCTACTCCGCATAATAATGTGTCGTCTAGGAAGTGATGAATACGATTCTCAAAGCGATAATTATGAACATGAACGGAATTCTCAAAGCAGTCATGGTGATGTAATATTATATTTGCACGAAATTCATCATGAACCGCACGAAGGATGTATTATTCAATCTAATATTCAACCAGATGACATTCAACAAGAAATATACTGGCATGATGAAGACTTTGAACAAGAATCACTTCAACAAGATGACATTCAACAAGAACCATACTGGGATGAAGACTTTGAACAGGAACCACTTCAACAAGATGACATTTCAACAAGAACCATACTGGGATGAAGACTTTGAACAGGAACCACTTCAACAAGAATCATTTCAACAAGAACCATACTGGGATGAAGACTTTGAACAGGAACCACTTCAACAAGAATCATTTCAACAAGAACCATACTGGGATGAAGACTTTGAACAATAATTATATAATGAAATGAAGATTTTTCAACAAAAACTGGATACTTCTTTAACGAAAAACTGAATATATTTTAATCAGAACTGGATATATTTTACGTTCTCTACACATTTAGTTCATTTTGATTGTTAAAAATATATAAGATTGTTGTAAATATATATATTTGTATAGATTTTTTTAACAATAAAGACAAAAAAAATGGGGAAGAGAATTTCCAATACCGGAAATTCTCTTCCCCATTTTTTTTAAGTTTTTATTAACCATTGGGTTCATTATATTTTCTTATCACATTTCATTAATATAGATTTCTTTTTTAACCTAAAGGATTATACAAACAATCAATTTTTAATAATAAATATCAGTTACAATTTTTTAATGCACACCTCATGAATTATACAAATAAGCAATTTTTTTAATAATGAGTCAATTCAATATAAAAGAAATACTTTAAATATATTTATCTTCGTTGTTTTTTTGACGATTCTCCATAACTTTCACTTTCCCTTCCGTGACTTTTACCATATGGTTCTCCAACCTTTTGCTTTTTAGCCCAAGATTCTGTATCATCAAGTCCATGTACTTTTGTTTGTTTAACTTCAGCTTCTAATTTTTGAATCTGTTTAATTATTCTCTCCCCTCGATCGGGTAACCTATCAGCATATTCATTATAAAGTTTTTGCTTTTCTTCAATGGTACGTCTGTGCATTCTTAATTAATGAACATATTATAGAAGAGGGGGATTATGTCATAATGAAAAAAAACCTTGTCATAATGGATTATACAAACAATCATTTGGTACACTCAATTGTCATCGCAAAACAAATACTATTGTGACATACATGATCTTTGTTATTTTTTAGACGATTCTCCATAAAAGCTACCTTTGTGACCATATGGTTCTTCAACCTTTGGTTTTTTAATTAAAGATTCTTCATCGCATCCCTGTTCTTTTATTTGTTTAATCTCAAGTTCTAATTTTTCAATCTGTTGTAATATTTTTTCCCTTCGATCCAATAACTTGTCAAGATCTTCATCATGAAATTCGTACTTTTCCTCAGTGGTACGTCTGTCCATTCTTATTTAATGAACAAATCATGGAGGAAATAAATTATAATTAATATATAATTAATATTTACCTTCGTTGCTTTTTAGATTCACAAGAACTATTTTCACATTCCCTTCCGTAATTTTTACCGTATTGTTGTTCTCCAACCTTTTGCTTTTTAACCAAAGATTCAGAATCATCTGATCCACGTACTTTAGTATTTTGTGGACAATGATCCCGATAATGTTGAATTTCTGCTTCTAATTTTTGAATCTGCTTTATCACTTTCTGCCTTTGATCAGGTAACCCATCATAAAATTTTACCTTTTCCTCAATGGTACGTCTCTGCATTCTTAATTAATTAACAAACCAGCAAAGAAAGAAAGCAAGTCATGAGGGGGAATGAACAAATCAGAAAGGAAGTCATGAACAAATCAGAAAGGAAGTCATGAACAAATCAGAAAGGAAGTCATGAACAAATCAGAAAGGAAGTCATAAACAAATCAGAAAGGAAGTCATGAACAAATCAGAAAGGAAGTCATGAAATCAGGAAGGAAGTCATGAAATCAGGAAGGAAGTCATAAACAAATCAGGAAGGAAGTCATAAACAAATCAGAAAGGAAGTCATGAACAAATCAGAAAGGAAGTCATAAACAAATCAGAAAGGAAGTCATAAACAAATCAGAAAGGAAGTCATAAACAAATCAGAAAGGAAGTCATAAACAAATCAGGAAGGAAGTAATGAACAAATCAGGAAGGTCGTAATGAAATAAAAATGAACGATCGTATCCTGTATGGACAAAATGTTATTTAACAGAATCAACAGTCTTCTTGACTGACTGGGTAACATCTTGTTGAATAATATGGATGCAAAACAAATAATGGCGTTGCGGATTATTAAAACGTGGATACTGCATGATGTGTTTCCGGCACTACCGAGTGAATTTGACGACGCATCTCCAGAAGTGATGCATGCTATAAACTTGGCAAAAAACTTTCTAGATGCTAAATTTGCCAAATGGGATTTTGAAAATCAAAACGTAGAATGGCGTTTAAGGAGATTGAATCTCGGTAAAGACATTCAAAAGAGAAGTGCTAGAATTGAAGCTGATGAAAGACAACGTGTTAAATTGGAATTTGAAATGTGGAATACCTACAATAAAGCAGTTCAGTATATAAACTCTACAATCGCGAAAGCTACTGTTGAATCCTCTTGAAGAAACAAAAGGGGGAATTGTATTCATTGAAATGTATTGAATCTAAAAATAAATGACAAAGAAATAATAGTGAATAATAGTTGATTTATTTTATCCAAACATCCTTGTAATCTCATGACAAAATAAAATTATTATCTGTTAATGATTGCAAGTTTACATTCTTTCCATAAATCAAATCTCTTCACATCACACCTTATAAGATCGAACACAAGTTTTTCCGTTTCATCATATTCATTATTTACAGAAAGGTCTTCCATAAATCTAACCAGTTTACAGTTTTCTATAGATTCTTGCATGACTTTATAACCCATAAGTGTCATCATATGTTGTAAAAGAGTTATGTCAAATGCGGTCATCACTTCAAGGGATTCTACAATATCCTTCAATGCTTCCAACACTTGTTTTTCATTTTCCAAAATCCTACCGTTGCTTTCAAATTCAAAAGATATCCTGCTTTCCAAAGTATTTACAATGTGCTGTCGTTCCTCTTCACATTCTACTAACTTTTCAAACTTGACAATAAACTGTTGTA
Organism: Macrothele yani; assembly: GCA_039090855.1. Classification (NCBI taxonomy): domain Eukaryota; kingdom Metazoa; phylum Arthropoda; class Arachnida; order Araneae; family Macrothelidae; genus Macrothele; species Macrothele yani. Next base: position 128,615,636 of record CM077009.1, on the reverse strand, counting down.
CTCTTGACCTGAAACTCATCTTGGTATACTTGTAAAAGGCTGTTTTAAAGAAATTATAAATTGTAGAAACTTGATCTAAGGAATCTAAATAAAATTATAAATTGTAATACAACTTTATGTTCTTTAAAACTTTTTCTAAAAAAAAAAAAAAAAAAAAAAAAAAAAAAAAAAAATTTTTTTTTTTTTTAGAAAAAAGTTTTTGTAAAAGATTTAGAAAAGAAAAAAATAATATTATACTACATTTCTTTTCCATCTCCAATAAGGAATAACTGTAGTATTACTCTCATAATCAGAATGATGCGCATGTGGTATTGGACCGTCTGCAAGCAACAGCATATTCAATTCTTCACACCTTTTATGACAACAGGGACTACAATTTTCCTCATTCTTCTGTTGAAGTAAAATGTGAAATTGTGATTCAAAAAGTTTCAACATACGCATTCCTCTAGCAACGTGTAAACAGTTATTACCCTTTTCATCTCTCAATGAAAAATCACACTTGAACATTATTTTTTCCATCATCGGAACCAACGATTCATCAGCGGCAACTCTGAAGAAAAATGGTCTACATGTGTCTTCTTCATACTGATTAACATCACCATACAAAGAAAGTGCTTGATCTATCAAACATGGATAATAATAACCTATATATACTACAGCAGAACCCGGTATTTCATCTGCGACTTGGAGTAAATGTTCAACGTTTCCTGTCCAAATATTACAGTCTTTGAAATTGATCCACTGCTTAAGACGGTAAAGTAATTCTTTTGTTATTTTCTTTGGAGACTTGTTTAAAACTGCAGTCATGTGCCTTTTGTCTACGTGATGATTTTCCAAACTTGTCAAAATATCGTCTCTTTCTGAATACACCAGACAATATAATTCGTATTTAGTGATATACAGTTTTGATAGTTTTTGAAGACACGACGCAATAACGTCATAATTTTGTAATTCCACAGCTAGTTTATAGAGGGAATGTAATTGTCGTTCAACTAAAATATGCATCTTTTGTAATAATACATCCGTAGGTTGATTTTTATTCATAAAAAATGCAAGTGCAAGCATTAATCCATAATCAGTTTCACTTGGTGGCGGTTCTTTCAATTCAATATACTTTAAATCAATGTAAAAATTTTTAAAACACTTGACAAAAATATCACTATCCATGGGATAATTTTTTGCGATAATGGATGCAATGGAACGGTTTTCCAGTACTAAATTGACGTTGAATTCTTTACGATTCAACAAGATTAGCATGATATCATCCAATCGATGAGTTGCCGCAAAGTGTCCCAAAGACTGTTTGTTCATAATATTCACTTTAAATTCTGGATCTTTAATAATTTGTAAGAACGTATTATACGTGGCAAAACGTTTTCTCCACTGGTGTACATTATTTTCAATCTTTGTCGGTCGAAAAATCCAAGGGTATTTAGAATACACACGGTTTAATTTATTACGACGTATCCATTTTACAACGGCGTGTGGAGCAATATCCATATTTTTGTATTTAATAATTTATTTATTGTTGTCTTGTGACATAAAAATTTATATAAAATATTTTCCACAAGATATATTCTCTCACAAAAAAAAAAAAAAAAAAAAAAAAAAAAAAAAAAAAAAAATTTTTTTTTTTTTTTTTTTTTTTTTTCTTCCCCTTTTAAAAATATTTTATATATTAGATACCACATATTTTAGTGGTATCTAATATATAAAATATAAATAGCAATATTAACTAGTAATGTTGCTGCCATTCAGTAACATGATGCCGTACGTTTTACATGATCAAGATGCCATACGTAAAGTGTAAGATGATGCTATACCATTCACAGTGAGTACATAATTATTTTTTTGAAATATATAAAAATACAATACTTACCATTCGGGAAACGTTTTTATCTTATTTATTTTTACGAGACATGTTTTATTTGTTACAGTTGCTGTCCCAGTATTTATTTACTTATTATAACATAAAGTCGTTTCATGTTACAATAATAAATTTGTTACCCGCAAAATATTCTTGTAAATTTATAGGTGCTAAACTATTGTAAATATATTCTTTATTATATAGGATTACAAAATGTTGCATTTCTGGCGTGAAATGTAAAAATGTATTAGTTGAAAGTATACAATGAGATTAGACAGAAATCACGTGACTAGACATGGCTTCCGTCGGGTCACGTAACTTCTTTAAACACGGATCATAATTGTTTCATGTTATAATAATAAGTTTGTTACCCGCAAAATATTCTTGTAAATTTATAGGTGCTAAACTATTGTAAATATTTTCTTTATTATACAGGATTACAAAATACTGCATTTCTGGCGTGAAATGTAAAAATGTATTAGTTGAAAGTATACAATAAGATTAGACAGAAAGTACGTGACTAAACAGGATTTCTGTCGGGTGTCACGTAATTTCTTTAACGCTTAACTATCGTAGATATTCTCTTTATTATATACGATTACAAAACGTTGCATTTCTGGCGTAAAATACAAAAGTACATTAGTTAAGTATCCAAATGAGACTAGACGGGTATTACGTGACTAGACTTTCAAATCAAGTCTAGTCATCTCATTTCACGTCTAAAATACAGTTTGGTTTAAAGAATGTCACCATTAATTTTCACTACTACAAGATATTAAAGAAAAACATATCACCTTCCTTTGTGTAACTACATGGAACTTGAAGTAAATATAATGAGTGACATTTGTCGTCAAGGAATAAAAAATCTTTTATGATACATTAGTTTCCTGAAAACTTTTCTCACAAAAAAAAAAAAAAAAAAAAAAAAAAAAAAAAAAAAAAATTTTTTTTTTTTTTTTTTCTTCCCCTTTATAAAATATTTTATATACTAGGTACCACATGTTTTAGTAGTATCTAATATATAAAATATTAATATTATATATATATATATATATATATATATATATATCTTGTAAATATCGATATTATATGTTTATTTTTCATACAAGTATCGACATTGCACAAGGTACATATTTTAAAATGCATAAAGATACAACCAGTTGGATAGGTTGCAACTATTTATTAATTGGATACAAATTCAGCCCAAACAGGGACTCGAACCCTGGTCCGTTAGGTTAAAAGCCTAACGCTCTACCAACTGAGCTACTTGGGCACGTGATATTGTATCTTAGAAATATAGATGTATTTATTTATTATTTTAAATTATTGTTAATCATTATAGTTGCTGACCTAGTTATTTATTATTATAAATAATAGTTGTTACCCCAAACTGCAAAATATTCTTGTAAATTTACATATGCTTAACTATCGTAAATATTCTCTTTATTATATAAGATTACAAAACGTTGCAATTCTGGCGTGAAATACAAAAGTACATTAGTTAAGTATCCAATGAGAGAGCTATCACGTGACTAGATGGATATTACGTGACTAGACTTTCAAATCAAGTCTAGTCATCTCATTTCACGTCTAAAATACAGTTTGGTTTAAAGAGAATGTCACCATTAATTTTCACTACTGCAAATAGTTTTTTTGCCTGAGATATTAAAGAAAAACATGTCACCTTCCTTTGTGTAACTACATGGAACTTGAAGTAAATATAATGAGTGACATTTGTCGTCAAGGAATAAAAAATATTTTATGATAAATTAGTTTCCTGAAAACTTTTCTCACAAAAACTTTCTCACAAAAAAAAAAAAAAAAAAAAAAAAAAAAAAAAAAAAAATTTTTTTTTTTTTCTTCCCCTTTATAAAATATTTTATATACTAGATACCACATGTTTTAGTAGTATCTAATATATAAAATATTAATATTATATATATCTTGTAAATATCGACATTATATGTTTATTTTTCATACAAGTATCGACATTACACAAGGTACATATTTTGAAATGTATAAAGATACAACCAGTTGGATAGGTTGTAACTATTTATTAATTGGATACAAATTCAGCCCAAACAGGGACTCGAACCCTGGTCCGTTAGGTTAAAAGCCTAACGCTCTACCAACTGAGCTACTTGGGCACGTGATATTGTATCTTAGAAATATAGATGTATTTATTTATTTATTATTGTTAATCATTATAGTTGCTGACCTAGTTATTTATTATTATAAATAATAGTTGTTACCCCCAAACTGCGAAATATTCTTGTAAATTTACATATGCTTAACTATCGTAAATATTCTCTTTATTATATAAGATTACAAAACGTTGCAATTCTGGCGTGAAATACAAAAGTACATTAGTTAAAGTATCCAATGAGAGAGCTATCACGTGACTAGATGGATATCACGTGACTAGATGGATATCACGTGACTAGATGGATATCACGTGACTAGATGGATATCACCATCTAGTCATCTCATAAACAACTCATACAAATTATTATATATCGTGATACTATACATCAGGATATGTTTATCGTGTCATTAAGGTTTAAATGATATTTACGGAGTGTGTCCATTAATTTTTCATTACTACAAAAAATGGTTCATTTGGTTTTTTTCCCCTTTTCTGAGATTATTTAAAAAATTACAATATTTGGCCCAAGTTTAATGTTTTTTTTTTCAAGTTAGGAAACTCTACTGAATTTCTTGTTAGGCTCATACATATATAAAAAAATTGGAAATTATTACCTGATTTATCCTTTTGATATCTATATGGAAACTGGTGTCATCAAACCATAACATAGAAACTTTTGTAAATTATATATAATATGAAAAAATACAAAGGCGTTCCGGAGGCCAAGCGAAGCGCAGGCCGTAGGATAAGCTTTTGTATTTTTTTTCATATTATATATAATTTACAAAAGCCTACTTACTAAGGAATACATTCCATGTTCTCTAGTTGGTGTATTCTTATTCCTAATTATCTTATTTCTATTTTTTTATTGAAAACAATTAAGAGTACTGTGTATGGTACTAAAATCTTATTCTAAAATTATTATCCTATAAACTTTTCTCACAAAAATATTTCTCCTAAAAAAAAAAAAAAAAAAAAAAAAAAAAAAAAAATTTTTTAGAAAAATTTATAGGAAAATATTTTTTTTCCATTGCGGTATAATACATTATTACAAAGTTGGGTAAGCGTACGTATTTAAAGAATGGATCCTTGCTCATGTTTTCTGAAAATATATAGATTTTTCGACCATGGGATTTCTTCAAATTATCTCTCATCTTCAGATATAAAATAAAATAATTTAACTTTGAACGTAATGTCTGACTTACCATCTTATTCTTCTTATCCTCTTTTGGGTTGCGTGTGGTGAATAATACATCTTTTGGTTTCGTGTACATCTTTTGGGTTGCGTGTGGTGAATAAATAATAATACATCTTTTGGTGGCGTGTACATTTTTTGGTTGCGTGTGGTGAATAAATAATAATACATCTTTTGGTGGCGTGTACATCTTTTGGTTGCGTGTGGTGAATAAATAATAATACATCTTTTGGGTTGCGTGTGGTGAATAAATAATAATACATCTTTTGGTGGCGTGTTGGAAGTGTGCCATATCGTTACAAATTTTGGTGTTTTCATTAAAAAGTTTGTAAATCCCGTTAATGTGTGTGTGGAGAATATCGTTGATGCGTGAGGAGACTAAATAATTATATTTTGAATTAAATTTTTACCAAATTGAGAGTATATTTTTCGTTTAATAAAAACATAACTGACGGTAAAACATAACTCGCAGTGCTAAAAACATCCCTGGGAGTGTTCCTTCCACCGATGTTTTTAACACTCCCAGTTATGTTTTACCGTCAGTTACGTTTCCACCCTTCGAACACTAATGCTTCTATTCGTACACAAAGGAAGGTATCACAACAACGGGAGGATGAAACATTTGGTGAGCAAAATGAATAAATCATGTCACATCTTGTGGAAAAAATAATAAATTGTGTTATTAAATAGATATTTTGCAAGAAAGGATTCCTTATGTAACTATGCCCGTTAATATTTACCAGTCAGCACTTATATTCCGAACGAACGATTGTTCTTTTGGTTTCGTGTGGTGAATAAATAATAATATAGATTGTTCTTTTGGTTTCGTGTGGTGAATAAATAATAATATAGATTGTTCTTTTGGTTTCGTGTGGTGAATAAATAATAATATAGATTGTTCTTTTGGTTTCGTGTGGTGAATAAATAATAATATAGATTGTTCTTTTGGTTTCGTGTGGTGAATAAATAATAATATAGATTGTTCTTTTGGTTTCGTGTGGTGAATAAATAATAATATAGATTGTTCTTTTGGTTTCGTGTGGTGAATAAATAATAATATAGATTGTTCTTTTGGTTTCGTGTGGTGAATAAATAATAATATAGATTGTTCTTTTGGTTTCGTGTGGTACGTTGGAAGTGTGCTGTTTAGCATATCGTTACAAAATTTGGTATTTTCATTAAAAAGTTTGAAAATCCCGTTAATGTGTGTGTGTGGAGAATATCGTTGATGCGTGAGGAGACTAAATAATTATATTTTGAATTAAATTTTTACCAAATTGAGAGTATATTTTTCGTTTAATAAAAACATAACTTACAGTAAAACATAACTCGCAGTGCTAAAAACATAAGTCTCTGAGGTACAGCGAGTTATGTTTTTAACACTCCCAGTTATGTTTTACCGTCAGTTACTTTTCCACCCTTCGAACACTAATGCTTTGATTCGTACAGAAAGGAAGGTATGACAACAACGGTAGGATGTAATTTTTACCAAATTGAGAGTATACTTTCAGTCTAGTAAAAACATAACTGACGGTAAAACATAACTGGGAGTGAAGAGAACTTAACTAGGCTTGTTCCTTCTACTTATGTTTTTAACACTTCTAGTTATGTTTTACCGTCAGTTACGTTTTCATCCATCGAACACTAATGCTCCGATTCGTACAGAAAAGATGGTATCACTTTGACAACAACGGAAGGATGTAACATTTGGTGAACAAAATGAATAAATTATGTCACATCTTGTGGAAAAAATAAATAAATTGTGTTATTAATTAGATGTTTTGCATGAAAGGATTCCAACGAAAGAATGTGAAAAAAATAATATAGTGTCACAACTATCGCTGTTTAAGCAACTTTTATTCGTTTATTCATTTTACAATTACTCAAAAAGGCGTATCATGACAAAACTTGAAATATCAGCTGGAACTTCAGATGAAGTTTCTTCTTTTGTAAATACAGATTGATCTTTTAGATTCGCGTGGTACTGTATTGTGGTACTAAAATTTTATTCTTAAATTATTTTCCTATAAAAATATTTCTCCTAAAAAAAAAAAAAAAAAAAAAAAAAAAAAAAAAATTTTTTTTTTTTTTTTTTTTTTTTTTTTTTTTTTTTAGAAGTAATATTATAATAATGTTTAGGAATATATTTATTTTGTAAAGATAAAAAATTATTCCTTGAACATGTCCTCACCTCTGACAAAACATCTCATCATGGAATATCCTTTTGAAGGTAATTAATACGATTTACTCCTTTTTATGTTTTTTTCCTCTCTTTCTTTGACAAATTTTCTTTTCTTTTTAATTTGTTTCCTCTCCAATTCTTTTCTTAAAGAACTCAACATTATAGGGCGTTCCTGTAGCTCTATATCTTCAATGACTTGTTTTTTCCGGTATGATACATTTCTTAATATTCGTTGTTCTTGTAACTTAAGAATCCGACTCATAGGACAACAATCTTTTAATTTTAATAACAGCATTGATTTGGGATATTTAATGAGATATTTTATAAATTCTCTCTGTATATAACTTTCTTGACCTCTTATTACATCAATGTACATTCCTGCCGGAATGTACATTGACGAAAAATTATATTCTTCAGGAATTAACATTACAAGATAGGTCTGTTTATCTTTGTGTGTGACAACAAGTCCTTCATTCTTTAAAATCGGTTGTTTGGCAAGTTCCTTTTCTTTGTTGTCCAAAGCTTGATTCAAGATTGCAATTGTGCCATTTTTGTAATCCAAAGTTTCATACAAGATTGCAATTGTGTCATCTTTACTATTCAACGTTTGATTTAAGATTCCGATTGTGTCATTTTTGCTCTCCAAAGTTTGATACAAGATGGCAATTTCTTGATTTTTATCCTTGATAGCCAGTTGCATTTGTTTTTCTTGCGTTTTGAGGGCCAATTGTATCTGTTGTTCTTGTTTCCTTTTCTTCTTTTCAAAAAAGTGTTTATAAATGCCATTTTTATGTAATTGAGGCATAATTTCTGACATGAACCATATTTGAAATAATTTAACCATTGGTTTTTGAGATTTTAAAATGAATTGTAAGACGCCATTTTCATTTATGAATCTTTCATTGTTGTTAAATCTATTTAAATTTTCTAAATCTTTATATATTTTAGTAAAATCTTTGTACATGTACGTTATATGTTGTGGATTCAGATAACCCAATGCCACTGCAAGATGATTACTATGAAACCATAGTATGTTATCTACGTCAATGATGATTTCAATCTTGAATTTATTAAAAGACATGAAATAATAATTGTTTGAAATAAACTGTAGGCAATCCGAACAATCGTTAATTGCATTTTCTAATGTTTCAAATTTTTTATTTGTTTCTGCGGCACATTTACTAATGTGCAGTCTTAATTCATGTAAGGAAATATTTTCAAATACAAGAAAACAAAAATAGCATTGTTTTTCTTCAATCTTGTGAATATCTATAGCATGTTGATTTGCACCATTTATTTGTACAGTTCTGAAACATGACATGCATTGATATTTTTTATTTGAAGCGTAGTTTCTATACGATGGATAACTCATTTTTTTTTATTTCAAAACCTTGATGTGATATTTATAGAGAACAAAATATTTTTAAAACGTTGATTTTGAAAAGCAAAAGTTGCAAAACGTTGATATGCTTACTTAAAGATAACAGATATTTTAAAACCTTTGATGTGTTTATTAAACTATAACAAATATTCCTAAACCTTGATGTGCTTACCAAAAGATGAGAAATATTCTTAAATATTTAAAATATTATTTATTTATTTATTTATTTATAATATTATTTATTAGGTGCGGGATTTGTAGTCATTATTTTAGAATATTAACGTAATATTTATAATATTATTTATTTTTTTGGATTTTTTATTATGTGCGGGATTTGCAATATATGAATCTATTGTCAGTCCCGCACATTATTTTTTCTTAAGAAATTTCACTCATATTTTATTTATAATTTTATTTTATAAATAAAATTAAATCTTTCACACAATCCAATCTCTCTGAATCATTATTTTTAATCTACTCTATGTAGTCACTGTTTTTAGAATGACAAGATCTTTTAATGGGTGACATTTGTTGGCAAGACAACAAAACATATTTAAAATAAAAGTATCTATGGCAAAATTATTTTCTTAAAAACTTTTCCTACAAATTTATTTTTCTAAAAAAAAAAAAAAAAAAAAAAAAAAAAAAAAAAAAAAAATTTTTTTTTTTTAGGAGAAACAAATATGCGTATAAAAAATTAATGTTTGTAATTATCAAGATGAAAAAAATTATTTTGGTAATATAGTATATCTCACTTTTTGTTTGGATACTCGATGGATAACCCAACCATTCAGAGATTTATATTACCCTATTTACCTTGGGAAGATATTGACATGTTACGATTTCATTTCAACTGGTCAATCGATGAAATTCATTCCTTTCAAAGAATTCAAAAATGTCAAAATTGCATCGGTACAATAAGAGATTTAATGCATTATTTATTTTGTTTAGAGGACGTTGCATGTGCTATAACAGATTATTCTACTCTACAATCGTCTGATAACGTATATTCACTAAATTTTCAAATTGTACGCTGTTACCCAATAGAAAAAAATATTTTAAACAGGGAACACTAGTAGAAATTATTAGATATTTGGATATTCTTAGTTTAAATGAAGATATTTATCACGTAAAACTATTGCAAGACCACAAGGTTATTATGTTTACGGAAAATGAGATTCCACTCTCGAGCTTGATGATAGCAGCATATTTGGCGCAGATCCAGTACAAGAGAGTAGTAAATAGTTTTGCGATGGCATTGTTGTTCCCAGATGATGACCTGTAAAAAGAAAAAAACATGTGCAGTGTGTACCTTTTATTAGAATAAACAAAAGATTTATCTTGAAGTTATTTCTTTTTTTATTTTGTTAATTTAATTTCTTTTTTTTTTTTAATTATTGTATAGTACGTTGCGACCTGTTGTTGATAAAAAAATAAATGCCGCGGTATCTTTAAAATTATTTATAAAATAATCCATGAGTTGTATTCACCCTTTTAGATAGCGTCATTTATGTTAATGGTGTCATATTTTTATAATGTGCGGGATTTGTAATATATGAATCTATTGGCAGTCCCGTATTAATTTTATTTTATTTTTATAATGTGCGGGATTTGTAATATATGAATCTATTGGCAGTCCCGTATTAATTTTATTTTATTTTTATAATGTGCGGGATTTGTAATATATGAATCTATTGGCAGTCCCGTATTAATTTTATTTTATTTTTATAATGTGCGGGATTTGTAATATATGAATCTATTGGCAGTCCCGTATTAATTTTATTTTATTTTTATGTAATTTGCGGGATTTGTAATATATGAATCTATTGGCAGTCCCGTATTAATTTTATTTTATTTTTATGTAATTTGCGGGATTTGTAATATATGAATCTATTGGCAGTCCCGTATTAATTTTATTTTATTTTTATGTAATTTGCGGGATTTGTAATATATGAATCTATTGGCAGTCCCGTATTAATTTTATTTTATTTTTATGTAATTTGCGGGATTTGTAATATATGAATCTATTGGCAGTCCCGTATAGAATTTTTGTGAATTTCAACTTATTCTTGTAAAGGATTGATATGTTACGACTCTTGTTCAACTCTTCTACTGATGGCATTCATTCCTTTCCAAAAAATGTCAAATTGTACAATAAGAGATTTGATGCAACATTCATTTTACTTATACACACTGAGATGAAGTAAACATACTATGTGACATATCTTGTGTGGAGACAAAAGATTTTTTTAAATTAAAAATATCTGCAGTAAAATTATTTTCTTAAAAACTTTTACTGCAAATTTAATTCTCCTAAAAAAAAAAAAAAAAAAAAAAAAAAAAAAAAAAAATTTTTTTTTTTTTTAGGAGAAACAATTATGCGTATAAAAAATTAATGTTTGTAATTGTCCAGATGAAAAAAATTATTTTGGTAATATAGTATATCTCACTTTTTGTTTGGATACTCGATGGATCACCCAACCATTCAGAGATTTATTTTACCCTATTTACCTTGGGAAGATATTGACATGTTACGATTTCATTTCAACTGGTCAATCGATGAAATTCATTCCTTTCAAAAAATTCAAAAATGTCAAAATTGCATCTGTACAATAAGAGATTTAATGCATTATTTATTTTGTTTGGAAGACGTTGCATGTACTATAACAGATTATTCAACTCTACAATCGTCTGATAACGTATATTCACTAAATTTTCAAATTGTACGCTGTTTTGGATACTACTCATTAGAAAAAAACTGTTTTAAACAGAGAACACTAGTAGAAATTATTAGATATTTGGATATTCTTAGTTTAAATGAAGATATTTATCACGTAAAACTATTGCAAGACCACAAGGTCATTATGTTTACGGAAAATGAGTTTCCACTCTCGAGCTTGATGATAGCAACACTTTTGGCGCAGATCCAGTACAGTAGAGCAGTAGATAGTTTTGCGATGGCATTGTTGTTCCCAGATGATGACCTGTAAAAAGAAAAAAACATGTGCAGTGTGTACCTTTTATTAGAATAAACAAAAGATTTATCTTGAAGTTATTTCTTTTTTATTTTGTTAATTTAATTTCTTTTTTTAATTATTGTATAGTACGTTGCGACCTGTTGTTGATAAAAAAATAAATGCCGCGGTATCTTTAAAATTATTTATAAAATAATCCATGAGTTGTATTCACCCTTTTAGATAGCGTCATTTATGTTAATTTTATTTTATTTTTATAATGTGCGGGATTTGTAATATATGAATCTATTGGCAGTCCCGTATTAATTTTATTTTTATTTTTATAATGTGCGGGATTTGTAATATATGAATCTATTGGCAGTCCCGTATTAATTTTATTTTTATTTTTATAATGTGCGGGATTTGTAATATATGAATCTATTGGCAGTCCCGTATTAATTTTATTTTTATTTTTATAATGTGCGGGATTTGTAATATATGAATCTATTGGCAGTCCCGTATTAATTTTATTTTTATTTTTATAATGTGCGGGATTTGTAATATATGAATCTATTGGCAGTCCCGTATTAATTTTATTTTTATTTTTATAATGTGCGGGATTTGTAATATATGAATCTATTGGCAGTCCCGTATTAATTTTATTTTATTTTTATGTAATTTCACTTATATTTTTATGTATAATATAGAATTTTTGTGAATTTCAACTTATTCTTGAAAGAGATTGATATGTTACGACTCTTGTTCAACTCTTCTACTGATGGCATTCATTCCTTTCCAAAAAAATGTCAAATTGTACAATAAGAGATTTGATGCAACATTCATTTTACTTATACACACTGAGATGAATTTAATTTATGGTAATCTCCTAAATTCTAGTCTATCGAAAATAGAAACCATAAGATAGAAACTTTTAAAAATTATATATAATATGAAAAATACAAAAGCTTATCCGGAGGCCAAGCGGAGCGCAGGCCGTAGGATATGCTTTTGTATTTTTCATATTATATATATAATTTACAAAAGCCTACATACTAGGGGGTTTCAACATTCCATTGATTTTTTTCTTTTTCATTTAAATTTTTAAAAAATGTGATCAAGATAAATACCATAGTTAAAAATTTTATGTAAACACAGTAGAAGAAATCATTTGACTCTTCCTGTAAATCTCTTGTGGGTTGAAAAAAATTCTGTAAACACATTATGAAAAAAATGAGATTCCGTCTTGAGCTGAATAATAACAGGGTTGTTGTGACATGAAGTAAATAAGAGTTAAACTAACAATAAAAAAATTTATTTGTTTTGAATTAAAGTATGCGATGAGAATAGACGGATATCACGTGATAAATCACATGATAGTATGTTATTCACCACGTGATGAATCACGTGACTAGACGGATATCACGTGATATAACGTGATAAATCACGTGATGTCACGTGACTAGACGGATATCACGTGATATCATGTGATTCATCACGTGATATCACATGATAGACGTGATATCACGTGATATCATGTGATGAATCACGTGATATCATGTGATTCATCACGTGACTAGGCATGCTGTATAAAAGCCGCGGAATATCCTCATTATTATTATTTCACCATGTTTGTAAGGGGAACAAATAAGGAATTTACCGTACTTGACATTGTATGCAAGATGCCTCACTGCTCTGTGTACCGAGGAAAACGTGTTTACGATCAACTTGACGTAAACATTTTTGTTCTGCAATTTCCCGGGCAGTATTCTCGAGAGAGACGTCTCAAGTTTGAAAAAAATTGCACGCGAAATTATGGAAAAGAGGAAAATTACTCTTTTTCATGAGAATTTATGATCGCAAAATTGTATACATTGTCAAGTAAATCTTTCCCTTTAAAAAAACAAACAAAAAAAATGGGGGAAAAAGAGCTCTTTATGCTCTTTTTCCCCCATTTTTTTACAAAGTCTAGATAACCAATGGATTCCTGAATATTAATTAAGTTGGTAAAATGTATTAGATAAGTGGTGAAATTATAACTCTTTCACAAAAGTATGTCACATCCTGTAAAAGATAATTGCAATATTATTATATCTTAATGTTTTATTGTTGTATACTTCAACAATTCTGTTTTCATATTGGCACTTTGATTAGCCAACATTTGTAATGACCAAGATACCTGTGTCCATCCCCACTTATGAAGCACATTGAATCACATGATGTTCACAATATTCATAAGAAAATTGTGTAAACGTGACAAATATTTTCCTGCTGTAAGATACGTTGATTATATAAATTATAATAAATTGACTTAATGTTGTATATTTGTATGTAACTATTGGATTTATTCGCGACATTTGGTTAAAAAAATAGTTTATGAATAAATGAAATCTTTTACACAATCTTTCTGTATCATTATTTTATCTACTGTATATAATCATTGTTTTTACAAGATTTTTTTAATGGGTGACATTTGTTGTTTTCATAAAAACAATTCTGTACTAAGATGTTATATTAATTTTCTTCAGAAAGTTTAACTTTTTTATTTTTGGGTTCCGATTGTGCTAAAGTGATAATCAATGCCTCTTCCATTTCCACTTGGTCAGATTCTGAAAAGGGTGAATTTCCTGTCCATCCATAACGATATTGATTTGTTAATAATACGGAAAAATCGTGATACATATTTTCAAAATCGTTGATCATGTGTATTTCTCTTCCTATATAATCATCCACATCAACGCTATCGTCCTCTTCAAAATATTCATCTCGTTTACAATTTGATATTAAGTCTCCAACATATTTCGCATCATAATCGTCATTTTCTAAATATTGGTCCAATAATTTACCATCCACAAGCCTGTTATTTTTAATGTAACGTTGACATACGTTTAAACGATCATCATTTCTTAAAATATTTTCAAATATATGGTAACCTCTAACACTGGATGATATTTTAAACCCTACAACGGGTGCAGATTTTAAAGCGTCATGTACGGTTTCCAACAGAGAATCTTTAATATAATCTTCTATGATTGAACATTCAATATATTTAATATTTTCAATTTCTAAATTCAACGAAAACAGTTTGTAAGACAGAGTTAATCGAAATCCTTTTGTTATCTTGTCCACTTTGTGGTAAATATATGGATTAAAGTATACGTAAGACAGTTGTGTTCTTGACAATTGACATGTGGCATCTGTTATTTGATTGGAAAATATCAAATCTCCTCCTTCATATCTTGTTGGCAATCCAATGACTAAAGTTCCAAACATATTTTTATGCTTTGTATCTTGATGAAAATCAAAAAAGTCATTTTCTTCGTAAATATTTAATTTGTAAAATTCAATTCTAAAAGGTCTGTGTTTACAAAATTGTGAGGAAATTCCATTCATAATTTCTGGAATCTGATATATATCCAACTGGAGACTTATATCCTTGGCTTTAATTTCTTTCGATTTTCTAACATCCTCATCATACACCCGATCTCTTCCGTGACCAAAATGAGATTTTATCGATTGCTGCAGAATATCATTGACATTTTGTATATTTTTAATATGCACCAATATATCTGGTTTAACAAACAATGAACACTGTTCATCAGGTACATCAAATTCTCCATAATAGTATAACGGAGTATTTTTAAAACAGTTGATATATTTTTCCTCAAACGATTTAGTCATTTTGATTTAGGTTGTAAAGGTGTTTAGAAATGTAATTGCTTTATTAAAAAAAAAAAAAAAAAAAAAAAAAAAAAAAAAATTTTTTTTTTTTTTTTACTTCATGATAATATTATTTGACGTTTACGAGTGTGACGTTAGTTCTGCGTATACAAGTAAAAATTACCACACTGAATCAGTGTAATGGATTTATACAATAATAATGGATTTTATTCGTCGTCTAAACGTAATAATAATTAATGTTCTGCGTTATTTAAATATATTTATTCCGTTTAATTTGAAAAACCAGCAAAGAGTTCATTTTACAGAAGTGGAAGAGATTTATTATTATCAACAACAGAATGTTGAATGGTATCTAGCGCAAGAATTGCAAAAGTTTCACGATGAATTTTTAGAAGAAAATTCAAGGATCAAGAAATGAATCCGAATGTTATGTGAGTGACTCTTCTGTTATATGAAAAAAGGAGAAAACACAGAAAAAAATAAGCTGACATTGTTTGAAAAAAAAAATTTTTATGAATTGAATTGTGCAAACCAAAAAGATCATTTTTATAAAGATAGCTTGGAATATTGTGTATCATAATGCCATCTTAATATATTGTATACTTGTACACTACAAATTACATAATGTCTGGATACTCTTCATATATGACCAAATTTAGATTTCGCGAATGGAATTTCGAGAAAGTAGATAGTCAAGTTCAATATACATTATTGAGAATGTTACGTGACTTTGAAAAATTATCACCTCAGTTTTGCCCACAGGATCATCCATGGTTATTAGATAATCTGTTTTTACATCGGAAAGAATACTATTTGGATGATTTAAATCTTCCTGTTTTAAAAACCTGGATTGAATTGTGCAAACCATCAAAAGATCAACTAACGGAAGTCTTTTCACGTAATATGTCATTAAAATCTCTCATTAACATAGGTGCAGATGTAAACGGTGTTGAACTTCGAAGACCGTTATTTTCTTGTTTAAATAGTGAAGCATACTTCAATTGGATGGTTAGTATTCCTGGATTTAACCCACACGTTCAAGATCACAAAGGTGACAACGCTTTATCAGCGTACTTTGATAAATCATGGAGAAATCTTGAAATTCTTAGCAGACTTCTCACCATGGGTGTCAACGTGAATAATACCAACAAAAAAGGACAAACTCCTTTAATGATGGCATTGCAAGATAGCAATACCAGCGAAGAAGAGATACAATTACTACTCAGTAGTGGTGCAGATCCAGACATTCGTGATCTTGAAGGTCGTACGGCTGCTTTTTATCTTAAAAATGAATCATTCCGCCCTTCCTTTCCCTCAAATGATGTCGTTGACACATATAATTGCAATTTGAAACAACACAAAGCCGCTCAAGAATATAAATCACAATTTTTATATCTCAACCGCTCATTTCCTAATACTTCTCTAATACTTTACACAAACTCTTACCTTCCAGAAGATGAAAACCATCCGGTTGTTCTGCTTAAAAAACTATATTCAGCATTTTATGATAAGAAAAACATTATACATGATATCATTGATGAGCCAGCTATGTATTTTGATAAAGATATTTTTAAATTAGCATTTCGATTAGCTCACAGTTGTAACGACAGGAATGCTTGTGTTTACATGTGTCAAAAAATGATAGCAAAATTTGGATATTTACCATATCAATACGAAATTTCCCTCATGTTGCGTCACCCAGTAGTATATTTAGCTCATGATTACGACGGAAATTTAAGAAAAGAGCCTACACCGTTAGAAAAAATGATATATTATGATCCTCTTTCAAAAATACCTTCCAACGGACAATCACTGGAATGTTTATGTTGTCAGGTATTAATAAAACAGAATCTAAACAAATATGAAGGGGAGATACCACCTTTAGTTATGAAACACGTTAAATCACATGATGTTCACAAAATTATTAGAAGACACTATGAATTTTATATGTACTTGGATTCATCTTCAGATTCATCAAACGATTAAAAAAAAAAAAAAAAAAAAAAAAAAAAAAAAAAATTTTTTTTTTTTTTTTTTTTTAATCTTATAATATGTATTCATCATGATGATATCACACGCTACGATGGAAACCACAAATTCCCCAGTCATTCCAGGAGGTTTGTTTGCTACTATGGATGATTTCTCTTCGGAATCAGAAACTGTGCTAACGAGAGAATTTCTTACTGATTTGAATGATCTGGGTGATTTACACAAGAATGCATCTGGAGATATGAATAAATGGCTTACTCATTTACCTCGCAACTCTTCTACTTCAACTGAATCAACTGTGGAATATAAATTTCCATTCAATGAATGATGAAATATGTATTCATCATGCTTCTCTTTTAATTTTGGATACAATAACTACTGTACAGGATATGGTGGACATTATGATGCGAATGAAAAAATCTAAGCATCAGATGGAATTGAGAAATGGTCCTCGTATGCAACGTATTTTGGAATACGAAAATCAAATGAAATTTTTAAATGCGAATTTAGAAAACTGTCAACAGTTGGTTAATGATTTTTTGAAAAATCTTAAAGCAAATAAATTGAAATGTCTATTTTGTGATACAAAAGGCGAATAATATTGTCTTGATGTAAAAGAAAAAATGTTGTGGCAACATGATTATTATTTTCTTTATAGTCTTGATGTAAAAGAAAAATGTTGTGGTAGCTTGATTATTATTCTCTTTATAGTCTTGATGTAAAAGAAAAATGTTGTGGTAGCTTGATTATTATTCTCTTTATAGTCTTGATGTAAAAAAAATGTTGTGGTAGCTTGATTATTATTCTCTTTATAGTCTTGATGTAAAAAAAATGTTGTGGTAGCTTGATTATTATTCTCTTTATAGTCTTGATGTAAAAAAAATGTTGTGGTAGCTTGATTATTATTCTCTTTATAGTCTTGATGTAAAAAAAAGGTTGTGGTAGCTTGATTATTATTCTCTTTATAGTCTTGATGTAAAAAAAATGTTGTGGCAACATGATTATTATGATAATAAATACTTGATATAAAAGAAATTTATTCCATGTTCTTACTTGACTTTAAGTAAATTACTTTATTTCATTTTATAAATTCAAAAGTAATTACTAATCAAAATAAAGCCCAATCATGTTTTTTATTGTCTACAAAACTAATTATCCAAGACATGATGTTATGGAAGCGTTAATACAGATTAGTCTGTGTTCAGCACGTCATGAAAAACCTCATGATGAAACTGATTTTTTTATCAGTGATGATCCAAGCGAAATAAAAAATGCGGCTTTAAAGTACATACCGGAATTTATAAGACGTCAAAAGAAATATATGGGATTACCTTGGAAATCCCTTTTAGAATTTAAACAACACGCTTATCAAAATGCTTTAACGGGACAATGGAATCAGTGTACAGTTAATGAATGTTATGAAGAAGTTCAAATGGTTAAAATGTTTATAGAACTTGAAAAAAGAGATAAAATTAGAATAAAGTGGAAATCTGTTTATTATGCTTTTTTATTTTGTAAAAGAATGAAAAATAAACAATCACAATGTGGATGTAAACGATCCATTACAACTTCATTTTTCTAAATGTTAGATTATACACAAGATTATAATGTTGATAATATATTATTCAAAATTCGTCAATTTTTTAGTTAGGTAACATTGATATTATATTATCTAATAATAGATAATATAATAAATAATATAAAATTATATCCTCTAAAACTTTACTTTTACCAAAGCCTTGATAATTTCTTTGCATTTAGGACAATTTTTTGACATCAATGCACAAGAGTAACATGTTATCATATGACCACATGGTAAAAATGCAACTCCAATATTGTTTTTCAAACATATGTTACAATGTGGAATGTTTCCAGATTGTTCATCAATAATACATATATCTAAATCATCATTTTCTACTTCAGACTTGAAATCATCTTCTACAGTAATGCATTCTACATCATTAGGTGCATTTTCTGCTTTAGGTTTTACTTCTTCTATTAAAGAATGCAACAATATTTTATACAATTTTAATTCATCATCTTTTAATTCAATTTCTTCTATTTCTGATTTTTCAAATATAAAATTTAGCAATTGATCTTCCAAATCTTTTTCTTCCATAACAGATTCTTTAGATTTTTTCTTTCCTGTTTCATTTTCTAATTCTTCTATTACGGATCGCATCATATCATCAGTTTTCACAGTAAAATTCTGTTTAATTTCTTTCAGTTGTGTTAGCCTTTTTAATATTTCTAATGCATGTTCTATAGTTTGGCTATATTGTGCATATTTTTCGTCATTGGAAGATATTAAAGTATTTAATGAAGGCACATCATTATTTATCATCAAAGGAAATTCTTTTCCTATGGTTATTAAGTCTTCCCCAATGAAATGTATCAATTGATCAAGTTTTTTTGTCAAAGACTGTTTTTCTTTTTCCAATTGTGCCATAATTCCAAGTTTCCCCATTACAGATTGCATCTTTGACTCAAGTGATTGCGTTTCTTCCTTTGATTGATCTTCCATTATCATGATTTTTAATTGAGATAACACACTCTTGTTTAAATGTAAACGTCCGTTGGATACAATCACTTCGGCACACCAATGCTGATAATTTTTGTCACTGTATTTTTCAATACTGGATTTTATAAATGCTTCGTCTTTGTGAAATGCTACAAAATTACAAAATTTCAACAGTCCAGCGTGTGCAATCCAAGGATCTTCGTCTATCCAATTTCCTAAAATACCGTTGCAAGAAAAACACCGTACGTAATCTTTAACGTTTGTATAAAAAAATCCTGCGGCTGCTAAATCTTTTGCAGATATGGATAACACGGGCCACTCAAAAAATGAATCCAGGCGTGCCGACAGAGAAGAATACTGAGAATATTTGGGCCTGCGATGTAGATAAATACCCAGTGATTCTATATCTATTAAACAATCTTGGTCTTTACGAAATTCTATTTCTTCAGTATCAGGAAAAAGAGATTCAAAAGTATCAGGTTCTGAAGAGTCAGAGTAGTATGTTGAATCATCACTATCATCACTCATAAATGCATTATTATCGGAAGACATACCCCATCCAGAGTTTAGTTTAGATAAATGTCTGAAGTGACAAACGATAACTTGGTTTGTTCTTTCGTTTTAATCTCACACATCTTTATTGAAAAAAAAAAAAAAAAAAAAAAAAAAAAAAAAAAAATTTTTTTTTTTTTTTTTTTTTTTTTTTTTTTTTTTTGAAATTATATTATTATATTATAAATTTGTACGCTTGTATAATTAAAATACACTTATCTTGTCTGAGTTTCTTGTTTGAGCAACCATCATCAAGAATAATGGATTACAATCATTTGACGTTATCTCCTGTTGCATTCTATGGCATGTTTAAAAATCAATTGACTGAAATGACTGACCTCTTGGAAAAATATAATTCTATTCAAAGTCATAAACATTATTTGGAAAGCATTTGTCTCGTATGCGATATTCAAGGATTTTATCTTCCAAGTAAAAATCGGTTTTTCCCTAGAGAAATGTGTTTGGCACCTGTGAAAGGTAACAAACTATATCTATATTCTTTTGACTTGTCTGCCATTGATTTAAACACCGAAGACGTGACAAAAATTGACCAAACGCAAAAAGATCTTCATGGTTTATTTTTTACTCCTGTAGAAGGTGAAAAACTGCGTTCATTTGATGATATAGCAGATATTGTTGATAGACAATTGGAAAAATACGATGGAAAATATATTGCTTACAGAAGTGATTTAATACAAGATAAACTATATGATTCATTTAATGCCATCGACTTGAAAAGTTTGAACTGTCCTAATGCTCAAATGACTAGTATACTAAATGAACCTGAATGTATACTTCATGGAGGATGGAAATATGACGAATGTTGTCGTACTAAAGCTAGCGCTTACCGACGTTGGATTAAATCAGAACTGAATGACTTGCGATGGAAAGGTCATCAATAAGTGTACTATTTTTTTTGTATACCAACCATTTGTTGTTGATGACTAATCATTTTATTTTGAAATAAAATATCGATTAATATTTCTTTCGTATTTTTTATATAAAATTATGTGTCTGTATTTTTTAGTTCCAAAAAAATATATATCGTTTGATAAAGAATTATAAAAATATATACTTAATTCACTTTTTATTTTCTGTTTACATAAAATTTTTCATTAATGAATAGAATCCAGGTTCTGACCAAACTAAACATTCACGTTTTTGCATGTTATACATATCAATGTTACAAGGATTGCGTTCAATATTATCAACTTTACAAGGATTGTGTTCAATATTATCAACGTTACAAGGATTGCGTTCAATATTATCAACTTTACAAGGATTGCGTTCAATATTATCAACTTTACAAGGATTGTGTTCAATATTATCAACGTTACAAGGATTGCGTTCAATATTATCAACTTTACAAGGATTACGTTCAATATTATCAACGTTACAAGGATTGCGTTCAATATTATCAACGTTACAAGGATTACGTTCAATATTATCAACTTTAATTGAGTTTATTTCAATAATGTCACTTATTTTAATAATATCAATATTAATTGTGTTTATATCAACAATGTCACTTATTTCAATAATATAATTACATTTGTCAGTAATGTCCTGGTTGTTGTCAGTAATGTCCTGGTTGTTGTCAGTAATGTCCTGGTTGTCACCACCAATATCCTGGTTGTCGTCAGTAATGTCCTGGTTGTCACCAATATCCTGGTTGTCGTCAGTAATGTTCTGGTTGTCACCACCAATATCCTGGTTGTCGTCAGTAATGTCCTGGTTGTCACCACCAATATCCTGGTTGTCGTCAGTAATGTCCTGGTTGTCACCACCAATATCCTGGTTGTCGTCAGTAATGTCCTGGTTGTCACCACCAATATCCTGGTTGTCACCACCAATATCCTGGTTGTCGTCAGTAATGTCCTGGTTGTCACCACCAATATCCTGGTTGTCACCACCAATATTCCGGTTGTCATCACACACCAAACGATGACGATAAATAAATTTATGTCTCTTTAAGAATTTATAAAACCACCTTCTACTGGCACAAAAGGGTATATCTCCATGATATAAATTTTTGGCTTCTTTTAATATATCATTACACGAAGGAGATTCTATGAGATGATTTCTAATTTTTGCAGCAAGTACTGATTCCATTTTTTCTAAAGCTACGTTATTACGAAATCTATTCCTATTGTGAATAATACTTGATACTGTTGTTCGTGGAATTTTATAATTTCTAGCAATGTCAATAATATGATCACCAGCATCATAAAGTTTCACAATGTTAGCTTTCATTGATATACTAAGACGACGGCGACGAGCCATGATTGTAATCAACTGCTCTAAAATCTTGGTTGAACTGAGGGTTAATGTTATTTTTTCATTTACTGCGCATGCTCTAGTTTGTTCAATGTCTACGTCACACAATCATCAAGTGTTTTTATTGGTTCAATGTCTACGTCCCACAGTTCGGGTAACAAAATATTTAATGCATTGTGTAACAAATGGAACACTTTTTCTGAGGACCTTTTAGTAGATCTTTTAATTCTTCTCGTAAATCTACAAAATGTTGTAAAGTTTCAATATTTTCAAAAGCTTTTTGTTCAGCTGACACGATTTCACAACATTTATCCGTACATCTTTTCATAAAATTTTCAATATCTTGTGGCATATAATGAAACATCAAATCTAATTCGAATTGAAATATTTTGCTATTAAATTGTTGTTTCAAGATTTGTAGATGTTCATTCACTTTTTGCAATTGCTTTCTATGGGTAGTATAACTTCCTTTATCAAGATGAATGTCCGAATTATATAAAATGGTTTCCTCTAAAAGAATTTTCTTTTTTATGATATGTAATTCTGAATAATGAATAATGCAGGAATCTATAAAATCTTGTATAACTAATTCATTAATCGACATTACCTGATTGACATTATCCAAAGAAAAAGATAGTGAAGATTTAGGAAATAATTCCGCAGTAAAAAATATATCTACGTTTGTAAAAAAAAAAAAAAAAAAAAAAAAAAAAAAAAAAAAAAAATTTTTTTTTTTTACAATGTTGGAAAGAGAAATATTTAAAATCTAATTAATCTTACAAGTAAGTGGCATGGCATTAGAGACAAAAAATTTTTAATTGAGAAATAAAATTTTAGAGATCACAGCGAATGGAGAAGTTGATTCAACAAAAAATTTGTGGAAATTCTTTATATAAATGCTTAGTCTTGTTTAAATGAAAACCATTATGTTTTTTATCGTAAACATAAATTAACGTGTTTGTGACGAGCATGACTTGATTATTTGATACGTATGCACCTTTAATTTGATTTTTAGGTAAAGGTCGAAAATACCGTACAGCATGTTTATAATTTTCAATCGTATCGTTTCTAAAGATCACAACCAAGTGTTTATCAAACATTAAATACTCTTTATTGTGTAATGTAAATGCCGCGTATACTAAACCAAATGTATTCCATTCGTTTTTAATGCAGCGTAATCTATCAAATACCCAAATGTACCGTTCTGAAAATACAACAAGGTTTCCTCGAGCCGTTACATACATGCTATTGACGTAATGCGGAATTTGATGATTGCCAAAATCTAATACGTCTTCTATATTGTGAATATACCCTACATTCTTTTTAATTACAAAAATTTTCATTACCCTATCAGATGCGGTGACAACTAAAGAGCCATTTATCAATGCAATGGACATAAATTCATATGTACGATTTTTTGTATATAGATGTTTCAAGTTGGCACGATCAATTGATGATAATGTGTCATACGTTTGTAATGACATGATGGGTTTCATAATAGATTCTTCGTTATTGGAATGATGCAATCCCAATGTATGACCAATTTCGTGTTTTAAAATTTCTTCTAACAAAGTTGAGTTTCTCAGACTGGCTTCGTAATCATCAAGGTCTACATGAATTTCTGCACATTGACGTCTAGTGGAGGATTTACAGTGTCCAGGGGCAAAAGTGTGGGCTTGAATATTACCTTCGCCGTCAAATGGAAATCCGTCGCCGTGAATATTCTTTTCAAATCGAATACGAATGTCGGCTATCCATGCTTGACTAAAATGAAATCCAGTACCGTTTTCCCAAAAAGTAAATGCATTATCGATACTATTTATAACATCCTCAGAATTATTTATGGGATGATATACTAACGACCACGTTAGATTTTGTTTTGACCACAAAACATCACTGCTGTAAAAACATAACTCATTAGTAGATGCTATATAAAATAAAAAACTTGATAATATAAGAAACGATATCATGTTACTTGTTTATTATTCGATATCAACTCAATAGAAACAGGAAATGACGTTTTCAGAAGTGAAATTTAATGTAAACAGGAGATAGCCTTTTTTCGCAACTCAATATAAATAGGAAATGACGTTTTCAGAAGTGAAATTCAATATAAACAGGAAATGACGTTTTCAGAAGTGAAACTCAATATAAACAGGAAATGACGTTTTCAGAAGTGAAATTCAATATAAACAGGAAATGACGTTTTCAGAAGTGAAACTCAATATAAACAGGAAATGACGTTTTTAGAAGTAAGATTTTGAGTTCTGATAAAGACATGTATATAAAGAGCTGTTTTTATTGAAGAGCATTATTTTGTCTTGAGATTTCATTCAATAATGTCTGTTTCTTGTACGGCGTCTTCTTCAGTCATACCGACTGTTCTTGTTGCGGTGGTGACTCCGTGCACAAATCAACAGATGATGACGATGAATCAGAAAATGATATTGCAAGAGAGAATAAGAGCTCAGCAGATTGCTCGGCAAACTAATTTTGCTAAACAGAAAATTAGGGTTCCTCCGAAAGTACTGTTGCAGCAAAAAGCATCAGTTTTGCAGAAAGTGATGGCCCAACAAAGAGTTGGAGAAATTTTGATGACTCAACATGCAAGATCACTTCAGCCTACAGTGTCAACTCAAGGGGTAACACTATCTCTTCAAAGTAATCTATCTCTTCAAAGTAATCCATCTCTTCAAAGTAATCCATCTCTTCAAAGTACTCCATCTCTTCAAAGTACTCCATCTCTTCAAAGTAATTTTCAATCAGTAAATATGGAAAATTCTGTGTTATCTTACCGGACAGTATACCACCAACATCATCTGCAATCCTCAACTCAAGAGACAGTAAATCAGAATACTCCACCTCTTCAAGCTATGAATACCATGTCATATGCAATGCATCAACGAAGCAATTTTCAATCGATGAATGTGGAAAATCGTACTTTATCTTATCGGACAGTATACCACCATACTCAACGGCGTACTTGCAATGTGGATATCAAAAAACAACTTAAAAGGATGAACTCCAAGATTGACCGCAGAATGAAACGTATTGACACTTTGCTTGAAAAATATCCGTTTGATGCAATGAAACTGAAGATGGAATATGATAATGTAAAATCTTATTTGGAAAAGGTAAACACATTTCTGAATAAGTAATCTGCCATGTCAAAAACTAATATTCTAATGTTTAAATGATGAATATTGTTATGTATACTATATATTTTTCTGTATATCTTTTCAATAAAGATTGTGGAAAAAATGGGGAAAGAGAACCTTTAAAGGTTCTCTTTCCCCATTTTTTTTGTAATCTTTTTTAACCATTGGTTTTAAATAAATTTTAAAATTATTCTATGAAGGAAATTGAAATGACATCATTATTTTCCCGATCATAAAATATTTTAATCTATCACAAGCTTATTTTTTTATGTTATTGTTATTATCGTATGTCATTTTTGTGTTGTAAAATATGATATAAAATAAGTATTTAACAGACGTGTAATTCATTAACAATGTATAATTCTTATTATAAAACATTGCAAAATCGAATACGTATACAAAATGATAATTTAGAAAAAATACAAGAAATAATAGAAATTATCACAAACGATTTTACAAACTTTTCAACTGACCTTTGTCCACAGGATTATTCTTGGTTGTTAAATGAATTAATCCCAATTCTTCAAAAATTTCATAATTTGAATCCTCATATTTTAAAAATGTGGTTTGAATTATGCAAACCACCAAAAGATCATTTGTCAAAAGTTTTTTCAATTACTACTCAACTTGATGAGATTCTTGTTGGTTTTAGTAAAGATATAAATGGTGTTGAACATTGTCGACCATTGCTGAAATGTTTAAATAACGAAGAATATTTTAATTGGATAATTCACATTCCGGGATTCAATCCTCATATCAAAGATTATGCAGGCTATAATGCTTTAATGACGTATTTTAAGAGTACAGAAAGAAATCCTCAAATTCTTAGTAGGCTTCTTACTATGGGCATTAATGTAAATGCAACAAATAAAATAGGACAGACGCCTTTAATGTTGGCGGTGCAAAATGAATCGGTCCTTGAAGAAGAAATACAATTACTTTTGAGTGTAAATGCTAATCTTGAAATTTGTGATTGTGAAGGACGTACTGCCGCTTTTTATCTTTGGAATGAAAATTTTCGTCCTCTGTTTCCTTCAAATAATGTTATCGATATATATTCCTGTAATTTAAAGCAACATCAAGCCGCTCGGAAATATGAGACGGATTTTATACTTTTAAATAGATCGTTTCCTTCAAAAACATTACAAATTGTGACAGAAACAAAAGATTGTTATTTACCCCCAAATTTGAGCCATCCTGTTGTTTTAATTTTGAAAATTTATATGGCATTGAATGAAAAAATTAATATTATATCCGACATTATTGAAGAACCTGCTTTATATTTGCATCCCCGTTGTTTTCTATATGCATTTCGATTAGCATACTGTTTAGAAGAAATGAATGCCTGTGTTCACATGTGTGAAAAAGTGATATCTACATTAGGGTATTTACCAGATCAAAATGAAATTTCTCTTATGTTAGAACACCCCGTTGTTTATCAAGCTTGTAATTTTGAAGGAATAATGAATACAAAATTTACCCAATTGGAAAACATGATACTTTATGATATTACTCAACCTTCAATACCTAAAACATCTTTCTATGTGGAGTCATTAGAGTGTTTATGTAGTCGAGAAATTGTGAAACAAAATACAAACAAATTAAAAAAACAGATTCCACCTTTGATATTGAAACATGTTGAATCACATAATGTACACAAAATGATACAGAAAAATTACGGAAGCAAACGATGTTGGTCGGATTCATCTTCTGATTCTGATTATTGGTATTTACAACATGATTATAATGATTCTGACTATGCTTATGATCATTCGTTTAATATATTTTACAGTGATGACAGCGTATTTGAATTAGAGTGTGAAAGTTCTACAGATGATCCATCAGATGAATCTAACAGTCCAGATAGTACAGATTCATCAGATGATTCTGATACTACAGATTCATCAGATACTACAGATTCATCAGACAGTTCAGATTACAACGGATGATTCAGATACTACAGATTCATCAGACAGCTCAGATAGTGCAGATTCATCAGACAGCTCAGATACTACAGATTCATCAGACAGTTCAGACACAACGGATGATTCAGGAATCTTCTCCTAAAAAAAAAAAAAAAAAAAAAAAAAAAAAAAAAAATTTTTTTTTTTTTTAACTTAAACTTTTTTAGTTCTAATGGAAAACTTTTGTTATACAATTGGTAATTTTGTTTTGAAAAACAATGAGGTAATTTATCGTGCCCCATCTTCACAAGTATTTTGTCTTCCGGACACGTACAACAAAATTTATAATTGCCAAGAGTTTTAAGTGTTCCACCTTCACACATTTTATCGGATTGAGTATCACATGAAGGCCCTGTAAAATAGAGTGGATATTTACAAACACAATCCCACACAGGTACGTGAAAATAATCTTTAAGGATAACCATTCCACCGTTTTCACTGTTACATGGCATATGTTTACGATGCGATTCCGGTAACTGACAAATGTTTGATTCACAAATATAGCGTGAATCACTACATAATATGTCGCACGTATCAATGCATTGAACCATTTTTTGTGCACAGTTTGTTTTAAAATGGGAAGTAATTGAAAAATTATACTGTTTAATATCACGTGGGAAATAAAAAAATATTATACCAATAATAATTAAGGATATTAATACAAATATCATTTCTTTGTTATCAATGGAACGAGAAATTGATCATTTTATCGAACCGCCCGCAAAACGACAAAAAAATTAGTTTCTGATCCTCGTGTATGGAGAAATGCTTGGACAATGTGTGAAAGAGTGCTTGAAAATGAAAATCCGCAACTTATTCTGGAATATCACAATATTGTGGAAAAATGGATTCCCATTATTAATAAGACGTTTGGTTATGTCATAAATCTAGAAAGGTATGAACCTATTTTTCATTATATACAAAATTATAATTCTGCAAAAGAAATATTTCTTGTGTTTTTTGCTTCAATTAATAATGAAAAAAATACCAATGCATATTATGTTTAACGTACCTCTATTTAATAAAGTGTTTAATCATTATTATGGAAAATATAAAATGGATACGACAAGTCTTATTGATTTGGATAGAGGAACAGTAAATTTAGAATTTGAGAATATGTTTCGTATGAATCCAAGTAATTATTTTAAAGATTCTATTATGTGGCATTTGTTATTTATATCTGTATGTCACATGATGGCTCATATTGAAAATTTTGAAAAATACGATACTGCTTCGTATTCGAATCACGATCGCATTAAAAAAAGTATATTTTACCGATTTAGTATTCACGGACAAATTAAGCACCAGTTTACTTAAAAATGAGGTATATTAGTATATGGGCTTGTATTATTCTTTTAGGCATTATTATTATCATTTCCGTTAGTATATATAAATATTTACCACAAAATGTATTTGGTGGAAATTCTGCAACAGCACAGCAACCTGTGTCACCTAAACCACTTGAATCAGAGCAACCTGTGTTACCTACATCACCAGAGCAACCTGTGTTACCTACATCACCAG
The DNA here is from genome assembly GCA_039090855.1 of Macrothele yani. Lineage (NCBI taxonomy): Eukaryota > Metazoa > Arthropoda > Arachnida > Araneae > Macrothelidae > Macrothele > Macrothele yani. Next base: position 128,586,248 of record CM077009.1, on the reverse strand, counting down.
AGCAACCTGTCTTACCTACATCACCAGAGCAACCTGTGTTACCTACATCACCAAAGCAACCTGTGTTGCCTCCACCGCTCGAATCAGGTGAACTTATAACCCTCAAACCAGAACCTAAAATTAAATTTAGAGGAGATGAAATTAGCTTTTAATTAAATCAATGGATGGAATAAAGATGTTGATATATCTTACATTATTATGTGTAGCCATTTTTTACATTATTATTCTTGCAAACTATCTCACAAATACTTCTCGTCCCATTCCGTGGCAGGATTTAATCATTCGTTACGATGATTCTTTGGAATGCGATATCAAAAATCCAAAATGTCCTCCCAATTATTACTGTTATATTCTTCCTGATAATCTCAACAAAAGTATGTGCATGAAGTTTCAAGATAATTTAAAAACGTGCAACGAGGCAACGGGCAATCTCACGCCGCATAAAACATTACAAGGATACGTATTAAAATGTGTATGTCATTACCCGCATTTAGTAACTCAATTATACGATGGAACAGATTGTAATATTGATGCAGCATGTCAACCGAACGGTAATCTTAAAGATATATCTGTTGATCCTCAAATTCATGGAGAATGCATATGCAATTATCCTTATGTGAATTTTAAATCGGAAACGGGACCGTCGTGTGTCTTTCCAAAGGAAAAAGATATCCCATGTTATCCGGGTCTTTTCGATAACAATCAATGTACTTGTCCACGTAATTACATTAACAGTACATCCGAACTGGCTAAAACTTATTTTAAACAAGAATATTTAGATCAGTTTCTAGGAAATCCAAGATGTATACCCGAGCCGTGTTCATTTAATATATTGAATGATAAACATCTTAGTCATGGAAGAATTGTTAATATTAACGGCAATCATCAATGTTTTTGTGATCCTAAATATGGAAACTTTGGTGTTTATTTAAAAACAAATAATTATTTAAACAATAATTATCAAGATACTCATCATAATACCTGTGCCAATATTTACAATGAGGAATCTAAAATGCAAATAGATCATAAAGCTTTATGTTTCTATTATTATCAAAATCTTGAACCCCAATGTTTTTTACAATTTAAAAATATTAATCAGAATGCCTTAAATGATTCTATACTTGACATGCTTAAGAAGATGCCCAATTATTCCCCCGAATTGGATACTTTTTATATTAAAGATCCTTGGCCTCATAATTTTATAAATAAAGTATTTAAATTAAATAAACTTTCTGCAAAGATTCATTATTGTGAATTTCTCGATATTCCTATACTGTTTCCTCTTTTTTACATGAATTATAAATGTTTTGAAAATGACTACATTTCTACTTATGAAATTCCAGACTGTAGTAAACTTGAAAATGTAGTTCGTCCACCAGTTTTTCAAACATTTGAAGAATATAATAAAATTTTTAAATATCCGGCTTGTTTATGGACAGATACCAGTACGTCACCAGAGTATTTAAATCACGTTATTTTAAATCCATTACATATGTTGACTCCCAACGATTTAAATCTATATAGGACAAACGGTTTAATTATTTACCCAGATAAACATATTGATAATCAATATACTATACAAAAATATCCCATGGAAAAAGAAGAATTTAAAAATGCATATGATCAACAAGGAAAAGTACCTATTATTACAAACACAAAGGTTTAAAAGACTGTCAAATAATAAATTTTATTTCCTAAATAGTTGAATAAAGATAGAATGGATTCTAAATGTGTACATGCTCATCTAAAATATACATTTTTCGAATTTGAGTATTTATTGAATAATTTTATCTTAAATGATAAATTAATTAGAAATATTTTAAAAGATACAACATATTCACGCAAATATATTAAAAAGGATCCCATTTTATATTTAAATTATGTGACGATGAATACAGTGACGGATAAGGAAATTGTATCCAAAGCGAAAGTGTATATTATTTCTTTAATAGGAAGTAATAATGGTACATTATATAATCTTTGTGATCATTCAAAAACAACCGATATTTACCTATGCACTCGCAATTCATCAATCATCGATCCTGAATATTATGAACAAATAATGAATATAGTGAAAGATTTAGCAAAAGATATTTACCATCCAAAAAAGCAACAGGACAAATATACAATAACAGTGGTTGAGTTGTTATACTTTTTCGCCTTAGTAGAGAATCCCAGTTTAAATTGGATTACAATTGATTACATTTGCCAATGTAACAAATTACACCAGTATTTAATTTCTAGGCCGGAAAGATTTATTAAGATGGAAGAGGATTAAAAAAAAAAAAAAAAAAAAAAAAAAAAAAAAAAAATTTTTTTTTTAGTTGTGTGATATATTGCATGCGACATTCTAATTTTTACATTATCAACAGTAGACATGAAGACAACTGCTGCTTACGTTGCTTTTCAATTTAGTTCTGAAGTTTTCAGAAGACATGTGGAATGTTACTGTTTATGCATTCCGGAGTATCGTTTATACAGAAAAGATTGGCTACACTGTATTACTTTGCAAGAATTGATCATGGATATTCATTATTTCAATATTACTACACTTTATTGTGTAGGCATAGAAGAACAAGCTAAATTGAAGTCTTTGTTACCTCCTTATATATCGGTCGTCAGAGTCAAGTGTCCGTGGAAAATCTTTCCTTCCATTAGGACGACACGGTGTTACTGTTGTGGTATTTACAAATGTTGTAGAAAAAAGGTTCATTCCATGGTTAAAATGCATGAAAAAAGATTTTGTTGGAGACATTATCATTGATCTACACAAGAATTGGATTATTATTGATCAATACAACTATTATATTTTATTATTGATCAATACAACTATTATAATTTTATTATTGAACATGGCTTGTGGACTGATATTGAACAACATGGCTTGTGGACTGATATTGAACAACATGGCTAGTGGACTGATATTGAACAACATGGCTTGTGGACTGATATTGAACAACATGGCTTGTGGACTGATATTGAACAACATGGCTTGTGGACTGATATTGAACAACATGGCTTGTGGACTGATATTGAACAACATGGCTAGTGGACTGATATTGAACAACATGGCTTGTGGACTGATATTGAACAACATGGCTTGTGGACTGATATTGAACAACATGGCTTGTGGACTGATATTGAACAACATGGCTTGTGGACTGATATTGAACTAGAAATATTTTTATGTACTCTATTTTAGGCACATCAAAGAAAAACTGTTTAATAAAATAATAAATTCCTATATATTTTTATGTAGAATGTCAATTATTTTTTTACACAATTTGATCAAATATTTTTTTAACTAATATACTATTTTTAAACTAATGGATTTTTGTATTTCACGCCAGAAATGTAAAAATTTACTTCTATAATTAAGCAACCGTAAGTAGCTATCCAAAATGACTGATTGCATATCCAATTCCGAGATGAATCACTCAGAAAAATGTTATTTAAGTACCGATAAAAAATATATTTCTCCACTTTTTGATCAAGAGATTGAAAAGGCTGGTCCAAACACTACAATAAAAACTATTGCATTACGTGTCATGTTTCGAATATTGGAAGCTTGTAATCTTACTATTGATGATTTACTGATTGTTAAATCAAATAATACTATTCGTATTGCTGAAGATGTAAGAGAATTAATTGATGAACAATGGGCAAGTTTTCACTTGCCAGGAACCCATATAAATTTTGAAGAATCAAATATTTATGATAAATATAAAAACAATGATTATATTGAAAAACCCGTCATTAATAAACTTATTAATATTATAATGAAACGTAACACAGATCGACGAATAAATAGTACTGAAAAGATTTTAAGAAATATACTTGTACCTATGATCTTAGCCGTGGATGGATTAAAAGGTACAGAATTTAACGACATGAAATCATATGCTAATAATTTAAGTGTGGGAAACGAACCTGAGAATGAGATACAAAAACACATTGTAGCTGTTCGGCATATGTATTCACTATTTCCACCAAATGCAACTGGTACGGACGCTATGCATCTTGTTAAAATTGCATTACTGTCTTTATATGCGGAACAAACGAATGAAAATGATGTACAAAAGATTATAGATGACGAAAGTTCTTATTTGCAAACACAAGACATTGAAGAGTGTCTACGTCCAGAATTTTTGGATTCGTTAAAAAAGATTTATCTAGATCACGTGTCAAGCATTCAAATTATTAGTAATCAACTTAAGAAGTTTATTCGTAAACGGTCTAATAAAACTGAGGAGGAAGAGAAAACAAAGAGACAGAAAACTGAATAATGTTTTACGACTGTTTAAAAACAATTTGTCCAGATATTCCTTTAAGTTATTGTGGACACGATCCTTTGTCATTTATAATAAAAGATTTTAGTCTCATTTGTAGAGAATGCTTGCATGTTATATTGGAAGATGTACGACAGGTGACTATACAACTCGATGCTTACCGATCGTGCGTTATTGCTAAAAGTTTTGCTGATGAAACGGGTGAAACATCTATTCCTTGCAAAATTTTTATAAATAAAATCCCTGGAATTCAAGCTACGGAAATTCTTGTCGAATACAAGACGTTTTTATTCGTGATTCATATTTTATGCATGTTGACGGGGCATTTTGTTGATTATGATACGACAGATTTTCCGGAACAATCAATTATTCAATCGTATTTTAATAAAAATACAAAGCTAAATCAGTTATTTATTGCTTCTTTTTTAGACCAATACGCAAAAGTCGTTAAGAATATTCCTATGGAAACAGATTCCAATACGGTACTTGTGGCTATTTTGAAACATATGAAACACATTGCAAAGGAAAATATTAATATTATTGAATTTTATTTTAGTGTTCTTTGCCCATACGTTACATTATTAAATCCTGAAATTGGACGAGAACGTATACGTTTAGATCCAATGTGTTTATACTCATTGGGTAACTTTTTTGATCTGTTGAATGAAGTAGCTAGTGCAGTTAGAAAAAGATATAGCCCATTTAGTCTACAATTTGATATTATTTATGTTATGACCTATTGTTTTCTTTGTATCAATGATGTGGAAGTTTTGGCAAATTTTGTATTGAATTTTATAGCTAGGGTATGTACGGGTTATTTTAATAATTCTCACACTCTTATTACGAAAACGAGAGAGATTCTAGACTCTGAAATTACATACAAACATAATACGGATTTATATTATTATAAGAAAAAAATAGCCAATGGTGAATGTAAGGAATCATTGTCTGTTAAATTTATAAATATAATTGGGAAAATGAATAAAATTGCAGTTGATGGAATAAAAAGAAAAATTCCAGATGTAAATCACTTTGATGAAGATTTGCAAAATTATGTTTACTCTCAAATATTTCCCTTTGCTTTGTTTACTTCGGATGAAGAATACTATGCATTTATTACTTCCATTAATATTTTAATAAGCAATTTTAATCGAGAAACTCAGACATTGACAAAAGGTGCTGTTCAACATGCTAAAACATTATTTGACATGATTAAATCATATTATATAAAATTCAGAGACTTTTTACTACAAGGAAATCATGTGGAATATGTTAAAGCCGACATGCTGCAGATGTTTTTAAGTACAGATAAAGAAATGGTCAAAAATATTAAAGAATTTAGTGAAAGTCTTATGAGTTCTGAATTGTTCAAAGTGAGAGAGTAAAAAAAAAAAAAAAAAAAAAAAAAAAAAAAAAAAAATTTTTTTTTTTTTTTTTTTTTTTTTTTTTTTTTTTTATAAATGTTTTAAGATTTTTATTCGTCATTCACGGTATCAGGTATACCTTGTCTCTTTTTCAAATTTTTAAATTGTGCATAATGTTGTTCGCGTAAATTGTGTCTTTGATATGACACTCTTTCAAAAAGTCTATTTTTAGCTTCATGGGATGGCATCATTTCTTCCACAGCTTTTTTCCTTCTTCTAACATTCGTCTTTCATACGATTGACGTCTTAATAATGCAAATTGTTCTTGTTCGTCATGATAAGCTTTATTCAAACGATCTCGTTCAGCATTATACGCCATTACTCTTAATTATATTAGCTCTGATGTTTTTTTAAGTAGTCAAATTCCTCTTGATGTCTTTCACGTAAGGTATGTCTTAGATATGACACTCTATCAAAAAGGTTGTTTTTCTCATCATTAGTTTTCATCTTTTTTCTGCAACTTTTTTCTTGCTTCTAACAAGTGTCTTTCATATGATTGACGTCTTAATAATTCCAATTGTTCTTGTTCTTTCTGATATTGAAGATCCCGTTCACAACTTGCCATTATTCTTAATTATGAATACTGAGTTGAATTATAATTTATTTTGTTATTGGGAATTCTGTTTGTAAATTCAATTGAAAAAAAAAAAAAAAAAAAAAAAAAAAAAAAAATTTTTTTTTTTTTTAATAAACAGAAGAAGGGAATAATAATTATACACAAGACCATTGGAGATTGTGTTTATATTTTTCTTCATTTATATCATTTTAAATGCATTCTAAACAGAAGAAACGGAAAAGAGAGAAGAAAGGGGGAATCTGGAATGCTATTATGAATTGTTTTTATATTTTCCTGGAATCTTTACAAACGTGTACGCCATCTACTGGTGGCTGTTTTGATAATTTGGATTAATTTGCTCTTATTTTTTTATACTTAATCAATTATTATAATAATTATTGAAAACAAAAGGTTTGCAGAAATGTATTCTGAATTTTTATAAACTGTGCAACTGGTGGATAAATTATTTTAGATTCTCCAACAATCACACGGAGGTACTAACATACGAACCAATATTTGTTGGAATTCATTGGATATATTCATCTTCCTGTATCCTTTGTTATCGAAACATTTATACATGAATGGATCATCAAACATGTGTACAATTTTGTCATATTTTGGTATATATCCAAGTAATGATATTGCTTTTTGACACAAGTTGATGCAAGTATTTATGTCGTTAAAATAATAAGCACATCTAACGGCAATGTAAAAACAATGACTATCTAAATATAAAGTTTTCTTTTCAATCACTTTATGCAAAATATTCTTTTGTCTTTTGTATGATATAATTAATCTAATTATTAAATTAATAGGATGTTCCTTATTTGAAGGTAAATAACATTTGTCATTTTTGAAAGGTAAACACAATATATCACTTGATAACAAGGTCTCAAGTTCTGTTGTGAGATCCATTTTTCTTTAAAACGATATGCTGCATCGTGTTCTTTAACTGTACAAGAATAACAATCTATACTATTAGGTATTGTTTTACGATATTGTTTACAATAAAAAACAAAAGTACGACCTTCAATGTCACAAAGAGTGACATTGATATTTTTTGTTTCAAGCAATAATGCAATTTCTTTTAAAGCACGATAAGATTTTGAAGCCACTATAAGAGGAGTTTCACCTTTTTTATTTTGAGCATTCACGTCTATACCGAGAGCAATAAGTTTTTTAAAAACGGAGATATTACGAAACTTTAATTTCCCATCAAGTTTTAAAGAAAAATATATCATTAAAGCATTATATCCTCGGTGGTCTCGTACATTAATATCAAATCCTGGAACTCTAGATATCCAACGAATTTTTTTTGCTATTTAAATAATGAAAGAGAGGTCTTGAATATTCAGTTCCATTAATGTCAGCTCCTATATCGAGAAGAAATTTTTTTTTTGGAAATTTACAAAATAGAAGAGTCAATTGAAGATTTGATGGATTGCACAATTTAATCCATTCCTTAATATATATATTTTTTAAACGAATTTTTTCGTTTGAATTGTAAATCAATGTAATTAATTCGTTGAGAAACCACACGTTGTTAAAATACGTAAAAAAATGATTTACGTTTGATAAAATGTATTCTGTAGTTCTTTTAATGGTACAACTATATTTTTTATAAGATTTACATTTTTTAGAGTAAATATCTTTCCATTCATCCATAATTTTAAAAGATGGTAAAATCTTAGTATTATAGTTTTTTTTAAAAAAATAAATTTCCTTTTAAGATAAGAATCAATCAGACATGAAGATTGTAGTCTCTGGCGTTGTTGCTCTTGATAATACTACTGTATGCAATAAATTATCAAAGAAACTAAAATATAAAATTATTGAAAGAACAGATGATGACAATCCTTACTTAAATAATTTTTATGCTCATCCCAAACTATATGGATTTCAAATGCAAATTTATATGCTTATGCAACGAGTTAAACAGCTAAAAAACGCACAAAATTATAAAAATGTAATTTTGAATCAGAGTATTTTAGAAAATAACATATTTGCTGAAGTACTTAAAGAACAGGATCAATTGAATGATATTGATTATCGTGTGTATTTTGACTTTTATGAGAATGTTATAGTACCACTTATAGACACGACACCAGATTTAATTGTTTATTTAAGAGTCTCTACCAAAAATGCCATTAAACGTATTCATAATCGTGGGAAGGAATCTGAACAATCAGTTGACCCTCAATATTGGGAAGTTTTAAATAACAAATATGACGAATGGTATATGAAAAATAAAAACAAGTATTCAATTTTAGTTATTGATGCGAATGATATGGACGAGAATGAAATAGTGGATGAAATTGTTGATTTCGTATTAACTATAAAAAAAGATATCAAAGATGATGAAATAAAAGACGATAAAAATAATTGGATTCACTGGTTGGTTCGCATCATCAGCTGTACATTTCGTGAATTTCACGCAAAGGTTAGAAAATGTGAACATTAATAAAGTAAAATGGAAAAAATATGTAATGCTATCAGACAAAAGGAACAGGAGCGTAAAGAATTGTATCGTCAACATTTAAAGTTTCTGAAGAAGAAACCTAAAGTATTGAAGAAATTTCAACATCTGGAAGAAAATTATAAACGACTGCATGAGAAAATTTTACTTTATACAGAATTACAACGAAAGTTTTTACAAAGTAAACCATGTGATGAAGATTTAAGAGAGCGATGTAAAATGTTAAAACATTCATTATTGAAGGATATCGAGAGTGTCAAGGCAAAACGTGAACATTTGGAACAATCAAAATCTTATGGACAGTATAAAAAGTTATTAAAGGAATAAATATTATAATATTATAATTGAGAACGTAAAAAAAAAAAAAAAAAAATTTTTTTTTTTTTTTTTTTTTTTTTTTTTTAGCTGCATATTTTTGTAGTAAAAAAATTTATGTATCATTAATTAACTATACGCCATGTCGTTATTTACTCACCCTTGTTTTCAAGTTTATGGAAATTACTGCCATTACAGTTGGTATACGCTTGCATTCCATACCAAAGCCCAGTGTTTGCAGTTGACAACTAACCAGGAAAGTGGTTATATTATTTCCATTTTAAAAGGATTAAATTTTGATAATTGTTATACTTATGTTACTTTTGATACAAATATTCGCAAATTAGCAAAACCGGGTGAAGTTTGGAGAGCGAAATTTCCAATATTTGTTAAAAGTATAAATTGTAACGAAAGGAAACGTTTTCATTATTATAATATTATACCAGTAACTGATTTATCTATTGAAACATTATTAAGATCATACGCAAAATGTACTTTTAGGCATATTCAATTTCAAGCATTATTTAGAAATAATGTCTTATATATTACATTTTCCGATATAATAAAATTAACGCGCAATATTCCTTGTAAAGAACCTTTTAGTCCGTGGATATATACTGAACAAAGTGATAGTTTAAAATCATTTTACATTCTACATAAAGCAACAGAAATAATATATGAAGGGACAGAGGATATTAAAGATCTTTGTAGATTGTGTAAAATGTTGAATTTAATATCTGCGGAAAGTGATGATTTGTTAACATGGTTATCGTGGAAACCTATGATTATTTTTCTTTTAAAGAAAATTTATGATTCCCTAGATAATTTAAATGTATCTCCCGATTGTAATGTACGCACTTTGGAAATTTTAGGACATGTAAGAACAAAAAACTTGTTTACTGCTGAAACACTTTTATATCCTTTGGATTGTGAAATACTTCTTACACCTTATGGTGATATGGATGAATTGGATATGTTGGGTTGTATAGGTAATCTAGGTTTTGAAATCTATATTTCGCCAATGATTGTTAGTTATAACGCCTTTAAAGTACAAAATGAAATTACGGATGTAAATGGAGAACGCTGCGCTTTTTGGTTTCCAATGTTTATAAGTGATTCTGAATGGTTAACAAAAGGAATTTATTTTTATGTATTTGCGAATTCAGATTCTTGGGATTTATTACAGAAATGTATGTATTTTTTAATAATGCAAACGAAATTATCGGATAAACATATTTACATTTTTATAAATTTATGTAATATTTATTTAAATGTTAAGAAAAGTGAATGTCCTTTGTTAAATTCTATAATTAAAGGTGAATTATACATAAAAAATGTAACAATACTAAAACATTCAGATAGTAATGAAAAAATAACAGAATACTTACTAAAATATCCACATTACAATTGTATATTTCACGATGGAACTTTACGTGAAAGAATGACTAAGGCATACATTGATGAAGAACCAGCAGATTGTGATAAGGTAAAATTTTCACTAGCAAAGTTTTAGCGTTTTAAAATTTTTACTACCAAAATATTTTCCATAAAAAAAAAAAAAATTTTTTTTTTTTTTTTTTTTTTTTTTTTTTTTTTTTTGAATAAATATTATTTAAGATTCCTAATTTGAATTCAATAATAATACAGCTGCCACGATGATGGAAGTCAAACATGATTTGTATAAACAATATTATGCACGTTTATTTCACGAGGAAGTTTTACATGCTGGTGCAAATACGACTAAACGTACTATTGATATGAGAATCATTAATGGATTTTTAAACGTATCCAGTATTGGTATAAAAGACTTGAATTACGTTTCAAATACTCATATTTACCTTCATCCAGATGTCCGGACTATGTTGGCTAAGGAATGGGCTACTTTATTGAAATTAAATCTCAATTGTGAAGAGTCAACAATTTATGATACATACTACAGCAATGATTACCTTAGTAAAGCTGAAGCTATTAGACTGATAAATTCGATGATTAAAAGAAATATTGAAATTCGAGGATGTAATGATAAGGAAAAAATTTTAAAGAATAGTGTAATTCCCAAAATATTGGCTATGGACGGATTGAAAGGTGTCATGATGGATTTTAAATTATATCTTAACAATTTAAGTGTTGGAGAAGATTCCGATGACAAACATGTGATAGCAGTACGTCGAATGTATTCTTATCTACCTTCTAGCATAACGGGAACGGATGCATGTTATGTTATAAAAATGATTTTATTACGATTATTTATGCCGCATATTCAAAATGTTAACGTACAAGCAAACATGGAACAAACCATTAAGGAATCGGAAACATATCTTTCTATGTATGTGAAATACTTTCCCGAATTGGAAATGTGTTTAAGCGATAATTTTTGTAACAAAATGCAAGATGTATACATGGATACAATTGACGATATTCAAAAGACTGTCGTTCGCTTAAAAAAGAATTTTAAAAATATGAAGAGAAAATCAAAATTTGTACATGAAAGTCAATCAATGGATGATGAAGATGTTAAAATAATAACTAAAAAACGGAAGAAGCATCAAGAGTCGTCAGAAGTTCTTTAAAATCGTCAAAATTTATTAAACAACAACGCATTTTTGTTGCGTGATAAATCATTTTACTGCAATCGAAATCAAAAAAATTATTAAATTGTTTTAAATCGTTTTCTGATATGTAATTATCATTATTGAAATCAATTTTTTTAAAAAGTTCCTTAATTGAATTTGTATATTTGCTAAATATTTTATAAAATGTATCGCTAAATGTAATAAAATTCATAGATTGTGAAATCATGAGTTCCTGTGTTTCTTCTTCATTTGTAGAAAAAGGAAATAATAGTCTATGAAAATCATTTAACGAAATTTTTTGTTGATTTTGTTTATCTAAAGCTTGAAAAATATCTTTTAAAACAATAATATCTGATTCATTCATTACTTTATTTATATATTTTTAATTCGATACATTTTGGGTGTAAGATGTTGAATGTTCAGATACATTTTGGGTGTAAGATGTTGAATGTTCGGATACATTTTGGGTGTAAGATGTTGAATGTTCGGATACATTTTGGTTGTAAGATGTTGAATGTTCGGATACATTTTGGTTGTAAGATGTTGAATGTTCGGATACATTTTGGTTGTAAGATGTTAAATGTTCGGATACATTTTGGTTGTAAGATGTTAAATGTTCGGATACATTTTGGTTAAGATGTTGAATGTTCGGATACATTTTGGTTAAGATGTTGAATGTTCGGATACATTTTGGTTAAGATGTTGAATGTTCGGACATTTATGGAGCGTATGTGCATCATTTTTTTTACTACCCTTTGTTCGGATACTTATTTTGCCAATGTTCGGATTCCTATTTGGTTGAACAAGTATCCATTTTTTATAGCTGTTTTGGCGCACCTTAGTTTTAAATTTAATTAAGCAAAAATCAATTTTCATTAAATTTTATAGAACATATCACTATGTTCGGATACATATTTAGTTCCCATATAAAGTGTTCGGACATTTATGGAGCGTATGTGCATCATTTTTAACGCTTTTTGGATTTTTATTTGATCATTTTGATAATCAGTTTTTTTAAGTTTTAATACTGTATTTTTAAATTTAAATAAACGAAAATAAAATTTAATTATATTTTATAGAATATATCACTATGTTCGGATACATATTTAGTTCCCATATAAACTGTTCGGACATTTATGGTACGTATGTGTACCATTTTTAACGCTGTTCGGATTTTTATTTGATCGAATGTAGACCATTTTATTACGTTCGGATATCTTTTTGATTTTATGTATGCCAAAATAAAACTTTAATTAGATTTTTGTTTTGTTTTCACGACAAAACTAATTATACTTTCTAAAAAGTATAATTGTTTTTGTCTCTTTAAAACTAATGTTACTTTTTGTAAAAAAAAGTATAATTGTTTTTAAAAAACGGCTCAAAAAGTAGAATTAGTCTTACAACAATTTTTTTGTTGTAAGACTAATTCTACTTTTTGAGCCGTTTTTCAAAAACAATTATACTTTTTTGGTTAAAAATGTATAATTAGTTTTTTTTAAAAATGTAATTAGTTTTTAAAAAGTATAATTGTTTTTTTACATTAGTTAATGTTTATTCAACTAATGTTAATTCTTATTAATTTGAAAATTTCACAATTTTTAGTGTTAACACTGCATAATTTTTAGTGTTAACACTGCATAATTTTTAGTGTTAACACTGCATAATTTTTAGTGTTAACACTGCATAATTTTTAGTGTTAACACTGCATAATTTTTAGTGTTAACACTGCATAATTTTTAGTGTTAACACTGCATAATTTTTAGTGTTAACACTGCATAATTTTTAGTGTTAACACTGCATAATTTTTAGTGTTAACACTGTATAATTTTTAGTGTTAACACTGCATAACATTCCAATTTGTTTTTGTTAGAATGTCCATCTTTTCATTAAAGTAAATCACTAAAGCTTTAACATTTTATTTTACAAAACTATATTAATATAATAACATTGTAATTGCCTTTGTTAGAATGTCCATCTTTTCATTTCAAATATATTATTTTTATTATGTCTCAGTTAAGTAAAGTATATAAATACGTTATGGAATCAGTTAATCAAATTTGTAAAAACATTGATAATATGCCAGTCTTACGAGAAAATATAAAAGCTAAAGAAAATAATAATTTGTTGTATCATTATAATGAAACCATTGACTGGGCAACGGAAGTAGAAAAAGCAGATTTGGAGTCAACAAAATTTCATGATAGTATTAAAACTGTAAAACTGAATTATAATAAAGACGAAACCACTGAAACTTTTGAAATGGCAACTGCAGAATTCCAAAATAGTAATATTGAAATAAAAGTTGATGGTGTTGAAAAAGGAATTACAAATATTGAAAATATTGAAATAAAAGTTGATGGTGTTGAAAAAGGAATTACAAATGTTGAAAATATTGAAATAGAAGTTGATGGTGTTGAAAAAGGAATTACAAATGTTGAAAATATTGAAATAGAAGTTGATGGTGTTGAAAAAGGAATTACAAATGTTGAAAATATTGAAATAGAAGTTGATGGTGTTGAAAAAGGAATTACAAATGTTGAAAATATTGAAATAGAAGTTGATGGTGTTGAAAAAGGAATTACAAATGTTGAAAATATTGAAATAGAAGTTGATGGTGTTGAAAAAGGAATTACAAATGTTGAAAATATTGAAATAGAAGTTGATGGTGTTGAAAATATTGGAATTACAAATGTTGAAAATATTGAAATAGAAGTTGATGGTGTTGAAAATATTGAAATGCCACCTACAGAAAATATTGAAATAGAAGTTGATGGTGTTGAAAATATTGAAATGCCACCTACAGAAAATATTGAAATAGAAGTTGATGGTGTTGAAAATATTGAAATGCCACCTACAGAAAATATTGAAATAGAAGTTGATGGTGTTGAAAATATTGAAATGCCACCTACAGAAAATATTGAAATAGAAGTTGATGGTGTTGAAAATATTGAAATGCCACCTACAGAAAATATTGAAATACCACCTACAGAATTAACACCACCACCTACAGAATTAACACCACCACCTACAGAATTAACACCACCACCTACAGAATTAACACCACCACCTACAGAATTAACACCACCACCTACAGAAAATATTGAAACTACAGAAAATATTGAAATGCCAATGTGGGCAAACAGTCCTTTAATTGATATATCTCAAATTCCAAACGAAGAAATGCGCAGTTATCTCTATAAAATGATAGATGATCGTGCAGAATCTCTTAAACAAATTCCAAAATTTGATACATTCATTCCTGTGAATCAATTGATACATCAATCGGAATTTAAAAATCGTCAACCATTACCAAAATGGGGAATCAAGTATAAAATTGAAGAAAATCCCAATTATCAATTGACGTACGGAGATCTTAGACATCAAAATTATAAGCTTGTAGGTAGATTTGAAATAAAATCCAACGTGGCTGAACCTAATCTTGTTCGTTATGAAGTCAATGGTACAAACATTTTAGAAAAATCCTACTTTAAAAACTCCACATTTTGTGCGTGGTTTAAGATTGACAATTATAACATGCAATATTTCAACTCAATATATGATTACAAAGAACTTGCAGAAACTCTAATCAAATTTTGTTATCTCACCATGCTGGAAAAACGAAGACTCGTTTATGAAACAGCCTTGGAATTTAAAACCAATTTGATTCCTACAACGTTTACATCAATCGTACAAGATAATGCCAGTGTATTGAAAGGAGCGTTTCCAGGTAAATATTATTCGTATAAATTTATTCCTCCTAAAATAGCTAGTGTAAAAACAAGCCATGCCGAAATATACAACAGCAGACCAACGAGTTAGAATTATTCAAATGTACGAACAAGGGCTTGTTTTACGAACGATTGCATCTAATCTCAGAATTGGTCTTGCCACAGTATATTTATGGGTAGAACGTTATCTTCAAAATAAAAATATAGGTACAAAATCCAAATGTGGACGTAAACGAAAAACCTCAACAGAACTTGATAGAAATATTATACATTTAGTAGAAGAAAATCCATTTTTAACAGCTATTGATATTTTAAAGGAATTGGAACTGACTGTGTGTCCTCAAACGATACGTAATCGTCTTTATCAACACGGATTACATGGTCGTATACCCGCATCCAAGCAGAAATTAACTGTTCAACATAAATTGAAACGTCTCACTTTTGCACTTTATCACCGTACGTGGACAACGGTTGAATGGAATCAAGTTATATTTAGTGATGAAAAAACTTTTATGTCAAGTGGCCATGGACCCCCATACGTTTGGAGACCAAAGAATACACGCTTTGATAAAAAATACATTTTTAAAAATACAAAATCGGGTCGTTTTAAAGTGAATGTGTGGGCATGCATTACTAGTGATGGTGTGGGATATATTCATTGGATAAAACCAAATCTTAACCACAAATATTATATTCGATATATTTTATCGCGATATGTCCCAATTAATAATGATGATATTATTTTTATGCATGATCGGGCATCTATTCATCAAGCTTTTAAAGTACAACAGTGGTTCAATGCTAGAAATATTAGAGTTTTAGATTGGCCACCTAAAGGTGCAGATATGAATCCCATAGAAAACGTGTGGGCTGAAATGGAACGTTTAATGGCAAATAGAGTTCCCACTAACAAGCAGGATTTGTGGGATATAATTCAGGATACGTGGCATAATCATTTGAGTGTAGATTATATAAGAACTTTATTTCATTCCATGCCTGAGAGAATGGAACATGTCATTGAAGCTGAAGGAAATTGGACAAAGTATTGACAAAACTATATACGAAAATGAATACCTATTATATTGTATCTTTTAAGATTTATTTTATATTCTTTACAAATTATTCCTAAAAACTTTTCTACTAAAAAAAAAAAAAAAAAAAAAAAAAAAAAAAAAATTTTTTTTTTTAGAAAAGACTTTAAGAATAAATTTTTTGTTTAATCAAGATATTAGTTATTATGGATCAACGTTTAATTCCAATATTTTTAAATAAGCGATCAACCATTATTGACATAGATGGTATCATATGTAAACTTTATTACAAAGTCACTTCATCGATATTTCTTATAAGTTTTGTTCTTGGAGTGTCCAGACAGTATTTTGGAGATGCCATCCTCTGTAGTGGTTGTCCTAATGTATACTATGCAAATCAATACTGTTGGTCTAACGCAACATTTACTGTAGAAAATAGTGCATTTGTAAACGATGCGAATAAGGAGAGAACATATCAATCTTATTATCAGTGGATTAATTTACTATTTTTAGCGGAAGCACTTTATTTTTATTTCCCCCATCATTTGTGGAAATGCATCATCAAATCAAAATTGATGGCTCTACATATCAAGGGAATCTTTTTAAAAACGGATGACTGTGAAGCTATTATTGCTTTATTGAGTACTATGAAGACAAAAAACATATATTTCAAGTATATAGGTATAGAACTTTTAAATTGTGCTATGCTGATTTCAAATTTTATATTTTTAAACTTCTTTTTTAATCAGCAGTTTTCATCTTATGGTATAAACGTTGGAAAAAATGAAGAAACAATGACAAACGTGTTTCCCGTTATAACAAAGTGTGAGTTTGTTTTGCATGGAAGTAGCGGAGATTTGTCAAAGTACCGAGTTATTTGCCTTTTACCACTCAACGTATTATATGCCAGGTTATTTTATGTCATTTGGGTGTGGTTTGTATTTTTGATGGCTATTTCTCCAGGTTATATACTACATCGTTTGTTTACAGTAATGTCAAGCACGGTTCGGGCACATTTAAGTGAACAATTTAGTGATGATATTCATTTATGGTGGATATTTAACTTGGCTAAACGAAATCTTTCAGAATATAATTTAAAGTATATTACTAATAGGATAAAACTCGATAATTTTTGAATATAAAAGAAAAAAATTATTATTTAATATTTTATCAAATGATCGTTTTGTAAATTTTGAAGTTCATTGACATCCCAATCTTCATATTTATTTCTTGATATATATCGTCTTAATATTATAGGAATCTTCTTTGTTTCAAATTCCATCTGTGCAATTTGTAAAGGCGTATATAAAAAAACATTAACCGGAATTGTAGGTGGAGAATGATTTGCTAACTGTTCAGCTCTAACACCTAATATACGTGCACGTTCATATGTTGTAATAAAAGGAGATGTTTGTTTCGACATGTTGTTAAGAATTGACTAAGAGTAACAATATCTTTAATTTAAAAATTTATATACTTTACAATTAAAATATCTTTATTTTATAAATATATAATCTAAACATTTATCTCCTAAAAAAAAAAAAAAAAAAAAAAAAAAAAAAAATTTTTTTTTTTTTTTTTTTTTTTTTTTAATTAAAGATGTTACTCTTCTCTTAGTTGAATTCTTATCAGCATGTCGAAACAAACATCTCCTTTTATTACAGCATATGATCTTTAATTGTATCATTTTCTGACATTACTTAAAGACATTCTCTACTTTTGCAATCCAAGGTACATTATAGGTTTGGTCGCTTTGTATGTGATAATTCCCTTTGCGAAAAATGCCAAAAGCAATTTTGCCATACAATTCCATAATCATCCACTTCTTTCTTTTCAATTTCTTTTACAATGTATTTCTCCCAACGTGTTTTATCATTTAGACCAACAACAATGCATTTTTGAAATTTGTAATCTCGATTTTTTATATTGCTAAATTCGTTTAACAGTTGATTTATTGATGCTTTACAGTTCATATAACACAATTTGCATATAAATGTGTAATATTGCGATCCAACAGATGTGTATAAGTTACATTCATTACATGTAATGCGTTCACACCATAAACATTGTGTTGTTGTAGGACTATTATAAAATAAACTATCAATATCCGTTTCATTTAATTCTGGAAAATCGGTAACCAATTTAGATACGCTTAATACACAAATGGTATTCCACACATTATCAGTTACATTTTGTTTGCATACTCTCATGTCACACTTTCGACATTTATAAACAAAATCGTGTTTTGATTTAATGCCACATGTTGGACACGGATTTGGCTTATTTTTTCTAAAACAGTTATTACATAAAGGATAATAGCCTAACTTTAAATATTTTTTCAAATAATATCGATATCCGCGCATAACTGCAAGTTCCAATTTTTCATAATCACTTACAGTATCTTGTTTGGTGTATTGATTACACATTATACAAAAGTAATTTTGGTGAACAACTTTTGTAAGTTCAATTTTATTTAATAAGTATGGAATTCTAGTCTGTATGACTACGTAGGAGGCCATTTAAAAAATATATGAAATGGAATAACCTTTTAAATTGTCGTTATATACTAAACCGGTATCTGAATAATCCGTAGTATAATTCTTCACGAAATTAATAATATAATTTTTTGTTTGTAAATTTGAGATGGATTTTAATAAATTACTCACTGCAATATTTTCCATTCAAAAGCAGTCACTTTATTATCCTTGAATTATTTTACACCATAATGAAAAAAATTATATCATGATTTATCGTAAAAACTATTTTTTGTTGTATAATTTTTTTCTTTAAAACATGTAGATAATACAATAACCTTGGGTATTTTCTTTATAAGTTAAATTAATGTTTTTATATTGAGTATAATTATTTAATATATCCAAAATATATTTTTTTGTTTGTAAATTTGAAACTGATTTTAACAAATTACTAACTGAAATATCATCCATTACTTTATTTCTGCCGTTACTTGTTGTATTTTTTCTAAAATATTTGTAATATAAGATTGACAATAAAAATCTTTTGGAATATGATTTTCCAACAATTCGTGAAATGTTAAATCTTTACAAAACAATACATGAGTCCAATCGTCACAGTTTTCTTTTAAATGACATTTTTTATTTTTATTTTTACGATGTGTAATGTATTCTGGAAAGAGATAAGCCATAAATTTCATAAGAGTCGATACTTTGGTTTTAATTACATATCTTTTCCATGAATCTTTTGAAAACATTTTGAGTTCTTTTCTACAATTGACTTTCCCAACGTCAACTAGAATGGGATATTGGTCTGTGTATACAAATTTCATGTCGAAAATATTTGGACTAGATCCGTGCAACAAATAGCTCGTTTCAATCAAAATAATCACAAAATATATTAATGCATACCCGATATTTAATGACGCAGGTGGTCTTGTGTGAAATGAATTTTTAATTTCAAAGAGAAAAAATGTTGAACCCAATGGATCTCTGAAAAATGTTGCAAAAGGACAAACCAATTCTGGTAAAGTTTTTTTAATTGAATGAGTGTGTATATAAAATGTGATACATCACAAGACGGAGAATTACCATGAGGTAACCATCTGTCAGAGATATTATCATATAAGACGTGAAACACTTTGCATCCAGAATTGGCAAACATTAAAAAACATAACCTCTGTTCGTGATAAATACATTCAGATGCCTTATAAAATTTAAAATGATTATTAATGTGATTAATAAGTGCGTTCATGAACAAAGAACTATGAAAGCTGTTTGCGTTCTTGATATGGATGAAACACTAGGTTTTTATGACGATTATGTCAATCGATTTTTAATTCGTCCATATGCTGAAACATTAATTCGTAGTCTTTATTATTCTTATACAGATTTTATTTTGTGGAGCTATGGGTCGGATGATTATGTTAAAAAAGTCGTCAATTACGATGTCCCCATTATTAAAAAATTTGCATACAAAATATTTGCGCGTTCTCAGTGTAAGTATTCAGAATCTCATTATAATGTAATCAAATCGTCAGAAATCATAAGATCCCTCTATGAAGAACAAGAAATTTATTTAATTGGTGTAGACGATAACGTAAATACAGTCATGGATCAAAATTATAATGTAAGAATACATGTCCAACCGTATGAAAAAATAAATGAAAACGATACAGAATTAATCAATGTTATAGAAAATATATTTTCACATTTCGAGTTTTGTGACAGTTGAGACATATTCAGTATTATTTTTTGTTACTTCTAAATTACTTGGTAATTTAACATCACCTTTAAATATCACTCCATTTGTTTCTTCATTTTCTTCATCTTCCCACTCAACTTTGGCAGCAAACGTGTCAATTTCTTTGAGAGTAATTTCCATATCTGCTTCCGATTTTACCTTAAATGCAAAATCGGGAATGACAATAAAATGTCTAGAGTTATAACTCATTTTAAATTGCATATTAAATAAAATATATTGGGAACAACTACCCAACATAATACCGTATAAATTTCCTCTAAATTTTGCTAATTCTTGAGACGAAATATATTCCAATCTATATCCGTTAAACATTTTTACTGACGCAGAGCATATTTTATTATTTATAGGTAGTTTCCCATTACTGATTAAAACTCTACATTCAATACAAGAATTAAAACAGCAAGGTAAGAATATATTGGAAGAAAAATATTCTTTTTCCTTTTCTTTGTTAAGTGTTTTACCAATCATTGTTAATGATGGAGTTTCAAATGAAGCTAAATTTTGTGCTCTAACTTGAAAAATCACAACTGATAATATAACAGGTGGTAAATAATCTCTTACATAGTATGTTTCCCAATTTTGAAAGTTATTATTACTATGCTGTTCATTATTTTTTTTATTGCGTTTATTAATTTTATTAGCATCTGATGACTTTTTAAAAGTTACTTGATGTGCCTTCATTTTGTTGTAATAATGAGATTTAGTCAAGACATTTTCCCAATCTGGAGTAATTAAATTAATAATGCCATCTTTTTCCTCATCTGGTTCAAGAGTATTGGGCAATAATGATTTAATTTCGGCTTGCAAAATGTCAGAATTCAAAATATCAGTAATAAGATTAGTGTATACCATACTGCTTAATTTGTGTAATCCTAAAGTATAATCTTAAAGATTTGTTATGCACTCGCAAATTTATAAAAAAAAAAAAAAAAAAAAAAAAAAAAAAAAAAAAATTTTTTTTTTTGAAATAAAGTTTGTACCATTAAAATTAAATTTTAATTTACAACAATTTAATCATGTCCGTTTCAAGTTATTCTTTCGTCCTTTTGAACATCAAGGATTGCATCACGTATGAATTACACGAATTGCTTTATATTATTAAACTATGGAGACAAAATAATATAATTTCCGACGTGTGTAACGTTTGTCACGAGCAAAATGATTTTCATTATGGTAATTTTACAATTTGTTGTAACATATTTTATTTCACAACAGCTTCTTATTTTCCAAAATCAATAGCTGTTGAAACAGACGGAGCTCATTTCTTACCAAACCATTTAAAAAAACATTTAGATAATCATAAAATACCATTTGATCAAAAGTTTTTTGTTTTCCCAGATCCCATCTATTGGCAAATTCAAACGACTTTAATTTATGAACAAATATTAAATTTTTTCTCTCGATAAGCCACTAAATATTTATACTATGGAATCTACAAAGAAACCCAAGAAATCGCTGGTGGGAAGCTTTTGCGAAACTAGAAATGATCCCTACGTCAACAACAAATTATGCCAATTTTACATTCAAGCTCAAAATGCTTCTTTAAATCATGGCAGCATATCACGAAGAGTTCAAGGTAAAAATTCCTTATACAGATCGTTTGCTTTGGCTAAAAGAGCTAAAATGACAGCACGCGCCATGATTCTTCCAGCTCCACATTTAAAATCAAATGAAGTGGTGTTACCGCGAAAACTTGTGCAGACGCTCAACTTATCAGGATGGGTTATTCTTAACAGAATGCCTACTTTGACCCCTGAAAATTTCAGCGCTCATTATGTGAAGGAAGTGTGGGATTACGATTGCATTGGTATCCCTTGTGAGATTTTGCACAACATGAATGCAGATTTTGATGGCGACGAGATGAATTTATGGTTAATTAGTTCATTAGAGGGACAGGCAGAATGTATTTACATTATGAATTCAGAAGTAAACATGTGGACATTTACGAGTGGTTTAAAATTGTATCCAAGTCAAGATATGTGCATAGCCTATTTCTTACACAAGAATTACATGCAAAATTTATTACCGGTAAAGATTAATTCTTTGGTTGAATCTTTGGAGACTATATATCAGTTATACGGATCAAAAACGTGTTTTGAATGTATTGATCGTCTCCGTCGTTATTATTTAGACGCCAGCGAAAATAGTTATGCCTTTGCTTTAAATTATGCCGAATTAGTAAAATTGAAAGGATATGCTCAATCAAAAATATACGACGAATTTGAAGAAGCACTTCGGGACATGACTTTAACGGTAGAAGATTGTCTACAAATTCAAGTCAAGTCTGGTACCAAGGGTAAACTTTACCATTTATTTCAAATTGTAGGCTCGGTTGGTTTACAATATATTAAATATGACCAAGTAGAAAATAATATGATCACTTCGTCATTTTTAGAAGGATTATCTCCGGAAGAATATCTTCTCCACGTCAAGAGCGGTTATGAATCACTCATTGATTCGTCCATTTTAGTATCAAAACCTGGATATACATACACAAAAAATGCTCATTGTACGCATAATTTATTAACTGATTACGCAGGTCAAATTAAAGATAAAGATAAATTGTTTGCTAGAGATAGTTTGGAAATTATGCATTACACAGATGTTATGAAACCTAGAACGTTTCAAGAATTGATTAAAAGACATTATTCAACGACGTAAACGTTTATGTATATTTATTCCATGGTTCTTTAAAATTTTGCGGACTTGAAATAATATACTGATGATATTTATTACCTTGATTAATGAAATCCATAATAATCCAATTGTATTTTGTATTTATTAAAAATGCATAACAATATAAAATTTCCAGACACGTTACGTCAAATAAACGTTTATTTTCGCCTATTTTAAGTCCATTTAAAAAATCCGTTGCATATTCAAAAACAATTTTTAAAACTTTTTCTTCGGCCCCAAATTGGATCAATGGAAATGATCTTAAATTAATGTGTATGTCATAAAATAATTTTTTCTGTAAGTGCCATTTGATATAATATACTATATTCATATCGGTAGTTAAAAATGATTCTCATATATTCTTTAACGTAATGGTGAATTGATTTATCTTTTATTAATTCCTCTGTGATTGTATTAAAATTCGAGAATGCCTCTGATTTCTGATGAAACTTATTCAAACGTGATTCACCCACGTCGAATAATGTATTCTGTAAAGGTCTATCAACAGGTAATGTTGATTTGAGTAAAATCTCTATGTCTTTCTCCATTTGTTTCTTAATATTTACGTTTTAAATTTCTAATACATATATCTTTATAACAAATGATGGAAACCCTTTTACGTTTTTTTGCCGGTGACTCTTTGTTATCTTTCAACAAATTTAATAATGAACAACTTCCGGTGGTTTCTACACTGTTTTCTTCTGCACAAACATCATATCCTTCTTCTTCTCCTTCTTCATCATCGTCATCATTATAAAATTCATCATCCATAGTTTTTAAATGTTGATATTCCTTATCAAATTTTTTAATAATGTCATCTTCCCTCACCACAGTATTATTTTTGGTGGCAATTAAAAATTGTCGCACGGCTGAACGTAATTCATTCATTGTAGTTATTTGATTAGGCTCTTCCTGTACATCAGCGTGACTCTTAAAATTGTTATAAATGTCTGTAATTAATAAATAATCACGTTTAAACTCTTCTAAACTTTTAGGAAGGTTATTTATAATTAAAAAACCGTCATTATTCATCTTCACCTTCAAAAAATGCATGGCGTGATAAAAAATACCAGTTATACATCGATTAATTAACGTTTCATCTGCTTTAGCTTTAAATCTTTTTTGTTCAATTTGATTACGAGCCAATGAAGGAACATCTGTGGTTGCAAACGTTGCACAAAAATTAAACACAATAATGCGATCTGTAAATGCAGGTGTTGAAATACACGATGGTGCTGTATTTGTAGTTGCCCAAATTTTTGCTGTGGGAATTTCTGTGTGAGATAGTTCATACAATGATCTCGATACAAAATTATTATTCCCAGTCATAGATTTTACAAAATTTTGTGAAATGGAACCAGTCATTTCTTCGGTAATTAATAACCGTTTAGAATAAATGCTATTGGCAATATCGGGATGCACATCTTTTCTCTCGCTGTTGAGTAAACAGTGTGCAGAAATGGGTTGGCAATAACCACCCAACATTGTTTGAATCATACGAATAAATTTCGTTTTGCCATTATTCCTTTCTCCTTGAAAAATTGTAAACGTTTTATTATAATTGGTGGCAATAAACAAGGATGCAATATTATCCATTAAAAATTCCATTTCTTCAAAATTAAAGTTTAAAAATTTACATAAATGAATATAAAATATCACCATTTGCATTTCAATGCTCGTACTGTCAAACGATAACCCATTTGAATCAAGAAGATTGATTAATATTTTTTTGAATGACAAATTGTAAGATTCCTCCGTTTCAATTTTTCTTAAATATGCATTAAAAAACTCTGGATTCCATAATATGGAGGCTAATTTTGTAACATGATCGTCATCTAAAGATTTTTCAATATTTACATCCAATTTAGCAATGGATAAATAATGTTCGGGTACGGCACTAGAAATTTCCCGTGTCAAAAGATCCAATACACCCTGTGGAGTATTCAGAAACCAATTATTGACGTCCAAAGCCCGCGATGAGTCAGATAATCCTAATTCTAAATTAATCTGAGCTACAATTTTAAAAACGGTATTTGTTAAAATTTTGTATTGTTTTTTATTTTGCGGTTCCGCAGCTCGAAGAATACGGTTGATATAGGTCTCTAAACTACTAGAAATTGTTTGAACAAGATTTCTGATACCATCCCTTAAAGAAAACGGATTCCAATTTTGATTTGTACAACTCCATTGATAATACTCATCTTTTTTATGATTACCTTTAATGTACATAATGGGAAAACAATTTTCAATAATCTTGATAATTAATTTCTTAACACAGTCAAAAATATCGTAAGCAACATTTTCAATTTCGTGGTGCATGAGTGTAAAAATGCTCTCTAGTTTATTTATTAATTTCACTTTTCCAGTTTCTAAATTAATGGCGCAATAAATGAAACTTTGCTCCGTAAATTGAGAAGCAACTTGATATATTAACTTTATAGGTATCTTTTTAATTTTATCTATGATTTGAAAACTTTTGTCATTCTTGAGAATTTGACATAAAGCAAAAATTATATCGTCCAGACTCTTGTCGGGAAACGCGTTACATAAAGCATAAAATAGAGGAACGAAATATTGACAATTGTTATATTCCATAATATAAACCAAAGGATCTTTTTCATTCTTTAACGTATTGTTATATTCACGAATCAAATCATTAATGTCAGAAAATAAATCGTTTCCATAATCAACTTTCTGAGCTTCTAATCGTTTCCACCATTGATTAAGCGCTGTATTTTGCGAATTAAAAAATGATATGCGCATATAATTACTTCTGAGATATTTAAATGTTTTGAGCGATTGTACGGTAGTCAAGTCAGTACTTTTTAAAATACGAATTATACTGTCATTTTTTTGTTAAATTGTAAATTGGCAATTTCAAATTGACTCTCACTGATTGTATTTTCCTCGTCATTTGACATTTCAAAATTTTGCTCTATAATTTGTGTCGTATAACCTAAAAGTTTAGGTTTTACAAAAGGGAATGCAACGGGCATCGTCAACAAATGTAAATATTCAAGTAACGATTTCCGACTCTCTCTTTGCATCATAAATATCAAGACAGACTTTTCATTTGTTTTTCTTTTCTTGTAATTGGTATTGCATTTCAACATTTGTTGGCGATAATTTTCTTCAGACAAATTAATACGTAATGACTGACCTGAATCGTCGGCGAAATAAATATTTGACGGCATATAAGCCTTTGCATTTACCTTTCGTGATTTTGACAACGTAAAATGGGTAGGAATATCTAATTCGATTTCTACATTTTGAATTATACGGGACCACGTATTTTGTAAGTGTTGACACAACAGTATGTAATCATCATTTCCTATAGAAAATTCTGGTAAATGTAAATGTATACCGTCACCGTCACATCGTCTCATAATAATGACTGTAAAATATTTTAATTGTGGAAAAAATAATTCTTTAAAAGTCGGTAGGATACATATATCAAATAATTCATTTATGGCGTAGTTTACATCGTTATCTATAGCATTGCCTATACGCTTAATGTCAATATCAAAAAATATAGAGTGTTCATTTGCACTACTTAAATTCATTGTTAAATGAAAATTATTAAACGACTCACTTTGCAGATAAATTTCAACAAACTTTTTATAGTGATCTTTACAAATATAATACATACCTCCTTTCATATTATTTACTATATATGAATCAAATGGAGCATGTTGAGTGTTGGAGAGTGGAATGAGAAGATTTGAATCCTGCAAGAAATCCATAGTTGAATTAACTTTACTTGTAAAAGATTGTTTATAAAAAAAATGTTTTATCCAAAAACTTTTTTAAAAAAATATTCTGCAAAAAGATTTATCCTAAAAAAAAAAAAAAAAAAAAAAAAAAAAAAAAAAAAAAAAAATTTTTTTTTTTTTAGGACTGTAGATATAAGTTAGTTTAGAGTTGCTCTTAATACTTTTAATACCCGTTTTTAAGAACCGATTATTATCATGGAACAATCCATTAATACTTTTTCATTCAAGTCAATGGAAAAAGAATTGAGAAAGACTTCTGATGATTCAAAGACTTCTGATGACTTCAAGGTTATTGATGACCCCATGGATATAGTATCTGAGGAAGAAGAAGGACAGTGTGAACCAGAACCTCATCGATCATGGCTGCCGTCAAGTACATCACGTAAAAGAAGACGATTAAGTCCCAGAACACCAAGTAAATCACCACCAAGACGGAGAATAAGAAATACGTCACCACCACCAAGACGAAAAATAAGAAATTCATCACCACCACCACGAAGAATAATAAATTGGTCATCACCACGACGAGGATCAAGAAATTGGTCATCACAACGATCAAGAAATGTTCACCATCCATCCCCTGCATCACTCACGGTACAGGAAAATCAACGATCTTTTTGGGGATTGAGAAAACCTGAGACAGAATCTGGATATGCCAAGCCAAATTATACAGTCAAAGATTATATTTTGAATGCTTCAGAAGATAACTTTGAATGTCAGTTTACCCTCTTCTCTCCAACTTTAGCACCTCAAGATGTGCGTTATCAAGTAAAAAACGGCAGAATTTTCGAGACAAGTTACTTTTCGCGCTGCATATTTACGACATGGTTTTGGATATCACCCATGTGTAAAAGTTATTTAGAATCTCTTGAAAACAAAACGGAATTGATTCCTTTTAAAATTGTAAAATATTGTTATTTAACATCTTGGAAGAGAAAACAGGCTGCAGCGGATGTCATGAAACAATATTATACTCATCATTTGACGCCCACAACATATTATTCTTTGATTCAAGAGCGTAATTGTATTTACCAGGGTAGTTTTCCTATAAACGATTATACAAACAATGTAGAAAATGTTGAAGATAAAAAATTTTGGGCCATTATGTTTGATACTGCGGAAGTCTTTTGAAATGCAATAGATCATCGTCTTGCATAAAAGAAATTTTTAAATAAATAATCTTTGATATAAAAAAAAAGATAAAATGTATTACTGACTCAATAAACTTTTTTATTTATATAATTATTTTATTTCTCAGTTATTAAGTTGTCATATTCTAAAGCATAGTTGCATTTAAAAAACTTTGCATCTTCTTGACACAAGATTGACGATTTTGGAATAAGTATGCTGTTACGAATAACTTGATCACTATTTTCAAAAAATGTTTCTTCAAAACATCTTGCTAAACCGTTACCTTCAAATCCATTCTTTACTTCCATATTGCCGGCGCGCATACCACCCATTCTTGAACGTCCTTTGACAGGTTGATCCGTGATTTTATCTTTGACACAATGGTTTGCAATATAAATATGTTCATCACTCAAATAATTGATTAAGAAATAAAATACAGATCCCACTAATGCCTTGCCAGGGAGTGGATTACCTGAAGGGTTATAAATGGGGGAATAATCTTTTCCATCTTCCAACATTTCTAAAATTTGTCCCAACGTTTGTCTGCTAATAATGCTGTGTGTATTTATTAATAAATCTGGAATAATATTTTCACCTACATAAGGAAGTTCTTCAGATAAATATAATACACCCTTTTGTCCATGCAAACTGCAGAGTTTGTCCCCGTGTTTACACGGATGATAACTTTCAACCACAACAAATAAATAATCATTATTAATTGAATAAGATTTAAACCGATAATTGGGTTTGGTAAAATATATTTTATAAACTTGAGTATGCTGTTTTTCCAAATTTGTATGCATTGTTTGGGGAATTATATTTAATGGTAACTTATCAGATATAACATAACCCAACAAAGATAATTTTTCGTCTATATTTTCACCGGTGTAAGGATTAAAATATTTCTTTCCCGCATTGTTAAATTTAAATTTTAAAGTGTACATTTTATAACAGTGAAAACAATCGAGCGATTGTTTACCAACAATACAATCTTCCTGCGTCAATCCTCGGAAACTTATAAACATGACCACGACTTTAGGTAATTTTAATTCCCAATGTTTGGAAAAGTCATCTTCGGTTTTTAAAACAACCTGTAATTTATCCGTTTGTGGCGTATAAAAGGAAACGGTCTCTTTAAAATATAAGGCATATTCTGGTGTGTGGGCAATAATTGAATTTCTCAAAGCGTTTAAAGCCAGTAGGTTTTTGGGAAAACTATTATGATTAAAATACGGAATAATGTCGATATAATAACTCGTCAAGAAAGGAAAACCACTCCATTTACCGACTTTGGGTATCCAAAAAGGCATATCCGTCGGTGTTATCCAAATCCCATGTAATTCTTTAAAGGGTATTCCACATTTCATGTTTATGAAAATAAAATTTTGAATAATGAAACATTCGATAAATTGAAATTTACATTTCAATTTTGTTAAATCTATAGAATTCCAATAGATTTCTTCAACGGGTATACAGGCGTCATTAATGACGACAAAATAAGATGAGCAGATGTTATATTGCAGTTGTAAAAAATCATAAACTTGTTGTACGTTATCATCATTTGATATATATACATTCCTAGCAAGCATCATCTGTCGACCAACATTCTTGGATTCCACGGTACCAAACAAACATAAAAATCCTGTATAGGAATCTTTAAATCTGCATACTTGTTCGTTTGTTACTTTGGACGAAATTTGAAAATACACAATTTGACTTTGATACGGAATGAGCTGATAATTTTGAAAACTTATATCTCGAAAACAGGTGGTTTTTTTTCGCTAAAAATTTCATTATTCTTTCCAATTTCTCGAGTAACTTCTTGTGGAATAGAAATCATTTTATATTTGGCATTTTGTTCTCTAAAAAATAATGTTTTTTTAGAGAGAATGTGTAATAAATCTCCTTTATCAATTGATTTTGTGACAACATTAATTTTTTTCCGAATGGTGACTATAAATTTGTTAGTTTTTGATTTATTTGTTTGATTTCTTGATTTTGTTTTTAAAGGGGAAGTTGCATTTGTTAAAAATTTGCTGGGATGATAATGAGTCTTCTTACTAATTGGCGTTCTAATTTTACGTTTAAAAATTGAAAATTTATTCTTTTTCCAATTTGATTTAGCTGAATTTTTAGTAAAATTTTTGTTACGTTGAAGAGTATGTTTTGAATCATTCTGAACATGCGGACTTATGGGACTCTGAGGTGGACTTGTAATATCAAAATGTGAGTTTTGAGGTGCACTTACGGAATCTGAACTCTGAGGTGGACTTGTAATATCAAAATGTGGACTTATGGGATCTGAACTAAGAAGTTGACTTGCAATATCAAAATGTGGACTTACAGGATCAAAATGTGGACTGTGAGGTGGACTTACAGGATCAAAATGTGGACTGTGAGGTGGACTTACAGGATCAAAATGTGGACTGTGAGGTGGACTTACAGGATCAAAATGTGGACTGTGAGGTGGACTTACAGGATCAAAATGTGGACTGTGAGGTGGACTTACAGGATCAAAATGTGGACTGTGAGGTGGACTTACAGGATCAATGACCTTTTTGGGAGAAATAATATCATCTCGCCATTCTAACAAAGGTAACCATAATGTTTTTCTAAAAAGTTTGTAAAATAAATGTCCAGGTGTAACAATGCATTTGTTTCCAAGATGATCAATATCAAACCCTGTTTGTCCAATATGATCAAAGAGGGCAACCATATTTACCGGATATGTACAATTTAAAAAATATTGTAAATTTTCATTGACAGGGTCTTTAATTTCCAATCCATCCGACATTCTTAAAATAATATTCCCTTTTGTAAATTGCACGCCCGTTTTTTTACAATCGACATTTTTTAAATAATAATTTAGTAACATGCCCTTCTCTTTATCATTATAACGATACATACGTATAATTTTATCTTCTATAATATGTATATTCAAAACATCGTTTGTAATATGACAGGGTATATATTTTGCCGTTCCATTGATAACAAAGCAAGTGATGGCAATATCTGCCGTCTCCCAAGGATAATGTCCATTTAATATATTTTCAACGTAATCAAGAGAAACAATTTTAGATAAAAATTGTTTACGTAAGGCCATATCTAATTTTGATCCTATCATTACAGGCCAGACAGATCGAAGCATTAATTTTTTAGGAAATGTAATGTGGATACTACAAGCATATGTTTTTCGTTTAAGAATACATTCTTCTAAATTTTTACCAATGCAAATCATGCAACACTGAAAGGGTTTTAAATCTTGTAAAAGTTTAATTGTATAATAATCATAATTCGATATGATATTGTTTGTGATTTTTTGCACATTCATACTTTTAAACGTAATAATCTAACTTTTTCTGCAAACGTATTTTCACAAGTTTCTTCAAAATGGTAATAAAATTGAAGTGTCAATCCAATCAATATAAGGATAACAAGAATACAATATACATTAATATTATTTAAAAATAAAAGATGCCGTTTATAATCATCTGAACCAAATAGTGAATATAAAAATGTTTCATAACGGCGCATACTTTATTATAATTTTTTTATCTAAAAAAAAAAAAAAAAAAAAAAAAAAAAAAAAATTTTTTTTTTTTTTTTTTTTTTTTTTTTTTTTTTTTAGATAAAAAGTTTACAATACTTATTATGAAATAATATTAAATTAAGCCATGAATTCTGTAAGACGTATTATTTATTCTAAAAGTATCAAACCAATAAAAGATATAACTTCTTTCTCAAAATCCGTAGATAAAATTTTCTTGACTGTTGAATTTGAAGACGATACAAATGCAAAATATCTTGTGAGTCCACAAATGATCATGTTTTTAATCACGTGTAAACATTGGATAATTGAAAAATATGACGGAGATGACTGTATACCTTGCCCTTTAAGTTGCTATAATTTATTTGGATTTCAACTTGGAGATAAGGTTCGTATTACAAAAAATACAGATATATTTCTTAATTTTCAATTTGTGTAACGCATCTTGTCAAGAATTTGACGCAATTTTTCTTGTTTATACTTGTATGTTAAATATTTAGACGCGAATATAAATATACTGGCGACAATGATTAAAAACGCCAAACGGGTAAAATGGATTTGAAAATTTGTTTCGTTTAGATGAAGTACAAAAAATGCATAAATTGCACTGATTCCTAAAATAAAATCACCAAAGGATTCCAAATTTAATAGATTCATTGCTTTTCAAATTTGAGTACTTGTTGGGCTTTTTTAATTGTTCAAAAAGTGTATTCCAATAATCGGGATAAAGTTTGATTGTACCTAAAATAATATCTTGCCATAAATTTAACGCAGGAACGATGGCTGTTAAATTTGCCATAGTTTCATTTATATTGGTTAAAACATAATTTTCTAGATAATTTTTTATGTAGATCCAATTTTTATCCCAGTCTTTAAACAATTGGTTTAAGTAGTAACGAATCATACTCTTTTGATTTGGATCTTGACCAAAAAGTAGTAAATCAATAAATGATTCTAGTGTTTGTAATGCATCATATGTCATTTCTTTTGCTGATACCATTGTCATTTAATACCTTATTCAATACCCCTTATTTTTTATATATATAATTTAACAGTAGCAAAAATTATAAATGGAAATAAAAGTATCATAAGGTTTGTAAAAAAATGACCTATCATCATACCTACAAGAAAAATGATAAAATACAGATGTATCATTTATTACTTTATTCAAAATACGCAATTATCAGGGTTACTTACAAATCGACATTTCTTGGTTCCACAAAGTAAACACCTAGCGGTTAACATATAACGATTATTTCGAGTTTTTTGCATTGATATTTGAGTAGATTCGGTTTTTGTTTTGCATTTGACACAGTAAATCAAATCGTCCATTATAGCTTTATTAATAAAGAGTATGGACATTGCTCGTGGGGTCATCCTATCTTCACTGGTAGTAACTTGTATCGTATTATGTTTTATTACATTTGTAACAAATAAAATTGCTTTACTACTTGTATTTTTTATTGTCTTAGTTGCGCAATTTTGTATTTGGTATTTTGCAGAGAATGAAGCTGCCTTTCTCGCAAGTATGGGAGAGTATCTTAACAAAGCTAAAATTGCCGTTATAAAATTAGTCTCCTAATTTTCTTTTTAATCCACGTTTGATTACCTGAAAAGTATAACGTAAACCAGGTTCTATTAATACAAGCATATTTTCTCCATATTGCATCCTCATTCTAATTTCTGCATTAACAATTCTTTTCCATTTAATTAAATTAATGATTTTTTCGTAACCACATTTTAAACAATGTCCATTAGATTTCTCTGGAAGACATATACATTTGACACCGTTGTATTTAAAATATCCGCAATTTATAAGACTTAAAATATTCTTTTGCTGATTTTTAAATAAATTTTGAAAATCAATGACTGCGTTTGGCATGTTGTAATATTGTTCAACAAAAATCGGATTAATTGCCTGATTATGCACTGTAGAAATATCAGTCGCAATATTAATTAATTGAATAATTTGCCCTCGTTCATATTTACCATACTCGGGTGACCGTTTCATGAGTCTAACATGAGGTGCGGAACATTTGACGGCATAATCTTCAAGTGCTTTAATTTTAATACTTCTGTAATTTTGATCCAATTTTCTGCTTGTGATGTAGGCGTGAATTAATAAATCGACAAGAAGTTGCCAACCCAATAAATAATTGGTTCCTTTAAATTTTTCTAGAACAGCGAATGTTGCGCTCATTACTCTGTTTAGCATATATTTTGTTAGTTGATTTGACTTTACTTCAAATCCTTTACTTTTAATACGACTATTTTCTATAAAACAGTACTTTTTGCGCGACAAGACCAATAACGAGTCCAATCGTTTTTCAAATTGAAGATTAATGAACGGTTGATTAAAATACCGATTAATTTCATTGTTTGAAACTTGACAATTAGAAATAAATAAACTGTCTGTATCGCAATAAGGGACACATTGTCCTTTACTACGTAAAAAATGGTATGCAGCTAATAAAATATACCTGGCAAAACATGTGACACTCATTCCTAATGCTAAATTTCCTAATGATGTATCAGACGATCCCATAATTCCGTAAATTGAATTCAATAAAATTTTTATTGTCAATTGTTCGACATCAAAATGTTTTTGTCCCGTTAATCGAAATTGCTGTTTTAAATAACGTCTTGTATCAATCAATTGTTTCAATAATTGGGGAATAAATCCCATTTTATTCTTGCGATAGACCATAATTAAATCGTCATCCGGTTCTATCGGTGGAAATTGAAAATTTTCATAAAATGGAGCAAATTCAAAATCTTTATCGCCGTGTATGCGATAAGGAACAGCACATATTTGATCACGGATGTCTATCTCAAGTTTACAATATATGGATTTATGAATAATAGCAAACGTGTCATAACTAATATTATAACTAACAATCATAGATGGATACAACGACTCAAAATCGTAAATGGTCACATTTGTATTATACGATTGTTCTTCACAATAATTCAACGCACCCTGATAAACTTTTTTACCGCTATATTTTGAACAATCAACCAAACTCAGTTCGTCGCCATCATTCGTCTTGCAAGTCTTAATATTTGTAAAATATCTTGTATTGATAAAATAATGCATAAAAGTACCGTACGAGTAAATCAAATCTTCAATATAGCGAGAATTTCCATAATAAAGAGCTTCTTCAATAGAATAGGTCGTGTTATTAGCTCTACTAATTAACATTGGAATAACATTTTCCTTATCCATTAATTTTAACACCAAAACGGAATCTTGAACACAATACTGCATACATGTTGGAAACGTTCCAAAATATTCAAGCGATAATCCAGTATTTAATCTTTGCAAACATTCTTCCGCATCTCTATTTTTTAAAAGATCAATATCAAGTACGTCACGAGCTTGATACCATTTATGAATTGATACGGGACTTATTGGTATTTTACGTTCACCAAGCTTGACGTGAGCAACATCGTCCAATTTAAAACTGGGTAAACCAGCGTATCCAAACGTTGTTGTAAATATATACATGTCAATCACTTTTTTATTAACCAATGTCGTCACAAAATGTTTTCCAATTTGTTTAGATTGAAAAAGTTTGCCAGATTGAAGAACGGGATGTAAATTAAAATACGTTCGGGCAAACAAGCACGGAAAATCAAACTTGTTAATATTGTATCCAGTAATTACCAAAATTTTCTTATTCTGAATAATTTTTTCGAAAAATGCTGATAGCATAGAAGATTCCTTATGAAATTCATGGTAGAGGATATCATCTGACGGACTATCCAATTTCTCTATTAACGGATTTAAATAATACAAGTGTTTTTCTACGATGCGAATTTGTCCTACTGAAGTCATTTCGCCTAAAACTAAACTAACCATAACAATGACATCATCTACATTATAACCGTTTGGAACACGATTAGTACCAACGGCCCAAGGAACAGTTTCCAAATCAAAAGAAGCAATCAAAAATGGTGGATAATCAGTTCTTTGACATTCGATTTTAGAAATAGAAGATATCAAATCTGATTCAGACTCGTTAAATGTGTACCAGTTGTAATAAAATTTTTTTACTCCAAACATTTTCCAGATATCTATACTAATTCTTAAAAGCCACTGAGATTCATCATAATAGGAAATACATTTTTCAGATAAAAATTGTCCAATTTGTTCAATGTTATCATCCGTGTAAAGTTTATAAAAATATTTTTCTTCGTTTTTTAAATGTCCGGCACATAACTGATCATAAAAAAATGGAAACAGTTCTTTATAAGGTTGTTGAGAAACAAGTTCATAATCTAATTTGATACCTTTTAAAAATTTTGCAATGCAACAAACAACAGATTCAATATCATTTGTTATGACACCAATCCAGTTTCTAAATAATTTTTTAACGATACAAATGTTACCTTGTTCGTCACATGTCGTGATATTGACGCGGATAATGTTTTTACCACAGTTGGCTTCCTTTTCCCATTTCCAAGAATATTGTGATACTGCCATTATACATAATTATAATTTAACTAACCAAAATATTTATTCCTAAAAAAAAAAAAAAAAAAAAAAAAAAAAAAAAAAAAAATTTTTTTTTTTTTTTTTTTTTTTTTTTTTTAATTTACAAGGACAGTATCTAGAGAAAACATTTTTAATCATGGCAAATTATATTATACCTCTAATAACGTACAGTTATCCATTAATTAATAATTTTCAAGATTTTAATCCTACAATGACGCACATTTATCTTCCAATAATTCAAAGTAAAGATACTATGGAGCAGGATATTTTAAAATTCACAAAGAAAGCTTTTATTTTACGTCCACCATTATTTTATCTATTTCATAAATTGAATGATTTATTTGACTTTACAATCTCCATGTGTTTATCAAAAGAATTAGTCCTTCATTTTTGTTTAATCACTGAAACTGGATTTTTTCATCACTACAAATTAAATACAGAACTTGGTCGTTGTCATTTATTAAATGATATTGGTTTAAGATTTTATAGGGTAGAAAATGAACAAAACTTCTTTGAACAATGCTTGAAAACTCAAACATTTACGCAATTTAAATATTTAAAACCAAATTTTAGTTTTCATACAAAGCTAAAATAATTTTCTTTTCTTTCAATTTTGAATATTCAATAATTTGACTGTGTCATTCTGTTCAGCAATAAAATCATCATATTTTAGAGGTGAGTTTAACGTTTCCTTTCTAATGTTGTTGTGAATTTCAAACCAAACATTTGGAAACTCTTCATTTTCAATGTTTAAAATCTTGGATTCCTTTTCTTTAAGCATTTCTAAATAATGATGTTGACACATACCGCAGACTAGTATACGATATAATCCTTTTACGGTAAATTCTTTCCACAATTGCTTACTGTATTTTATATTTTCATTTAACTGGTCGTCTCGTAGTCTAACACATTCGGCCATCACGTGAATCATTCTCCATACTAAAGGTCCCCAATTTAATTGCGTTATAACAATAGCATCGTAATATTTAGACTCGTATTCACAAACAGACGGTAATTGCGTGACAACTTTAATATTTACTAATAATTCTCTTATAACTTCAGGTTTTCCCTTTAAAAATTCTGTAATGGTTTGATTTAACGTCACGTAATCTTGTAATGACCAATCTTGTTTATTATAAATTAACGTAATAACGCTAAATAATAAATATTGTAATATTTTTTCCCAATCTTCTGGCGCATTAATGTTATGAAACATGAGCAATTTCAAAAGTTTGTAACCCATAACAATCCGACCTACATATTGAAAAAATGTTACCACCAATTCATTTAAATTCGTTTCCTTTATAGATAGAAATCGTTCTCGTATAAATGTTGAATCCTGTAACGGAATCGGTTTATGAATTAAACTGGAAATGTGATAACGTATAAAAGGATCCACACGATTTATCATTTGTTGTAATTGTTTAACCATTTCCGGAGGCAATGACTCCTTTTGTTTTATCGCTCGTTTTAAGAGTACATAATCTTCGTTGTTCATAGTCACTTACTTATTTTTTAATATGGTTGCAAATTTGTATCCCGTCCCTTCATTAAATTGTTGTCCAAAAAATATCTTACTAATGGAATCTTCTACAGGATACGATTTCTCTTTAACCGTTTCTTCAATCAAATTTTGTCTGACGGCTTCAAAACATACACGCTCTAAACCACTCTTTGTTGAATCTTTTCTCAGTCCATTCCTGTTTAAAGGCAATGGTAAACCCGAAAAACATTGATATTTAATTATATTAATAACATCAAAATCATTTGCATCAAGTACGGTTTTAAAAAATTGATATTCTAACAAATTAATAAAATTACAAAAATAACTGGATATGCCACAATTGTTATAAATGTACATCACGTCTGAAAAAGCTATGATATTGTCTAAATTGATTAAATTTAATAAAATTTTTAAAAGATTTCTCGTCTTGTATAAAACGCGATACACACCATCCGTAAATGATTTAACGATTATAAATCGAGCGTAATTATAATATATGATTTCACCATATCTATCGTATCCTTTGTTAGAACAACTAACAGCGCATGAATCTGGAATCACATTTAATAGCTCATTTTCTGTATATCCTTGCACCAATATGTGACAGTACGTTTTATTTTTGGAAATTTCAAAAATGTGAGAAATATCTGTAAATATAAATATTTCTTTTAACAGTTCCTTTGGAAATTTTCTAAATTCGTGATGTACGTCACTATTTTGAATACATACTTTTAAATATCGTCCATCTAACGAGGCTTGGGTATTTTGTTTGGTTGTGCGGCATGTTAATAACAATCCGTAAGGTGCTCCAGGTTGTAACATGGTTCGTAATACAACATGTACAAAATCCAAGAGGAAATGAGGAAAACGTTGTACATTTTGAAATATTGTAATGTCTTTATGATGAACTAAGTGTTGTCGAAATATACGTTTGATGGAATTGATTTGATGAGGACGTATGGTGTCCAAAATGTTTTGCCAAATCTGAGGATAATGATTTTCCACCATTTTAAACATTTCGTTTGTAAAGTGAATACTGTATGTCGTTTTGGCATCCATGTTAATTTATTTATATTAATTTACTTATATATTCATTTACTTGTATATTAAAAAACAACCTAATAGTATAGTTATTACCTGTAAACTGATACTACCGTAATTAAATTTTAGCTTATTTTTAATTAAACCTGTAGCATTATTTACATTATCTACAATTTTGGCAGCGTCAGCTAAATCTGGTGCAAATAAGTAAACTTGATAAGAAGTGTATGAAACCAGAATGACAGATATCAATACAAATATAACAATCAGTGCAGTAGCTATAAACCGTAGGTTAAACCGCATCCTTACTTTACTATAAAAAAAAAAAAAAAAAAAAAAAAAAAAAAAAATTTTTTTTTTTTTTTTTTTTTTTTTTTTTTTAGGGATTGGAAACATTATTATTCTTTAAGTTTTTACTGATTCAAAAGATTCCTCTTTGGTAAGTTTTCTTATTTTAAATATGAATCCTGTAGCAAAAAAGATAATACAAATAAAAATAGTAATTCTTAAATAATAACCAAATGTCCCCGTCAGTGTTGAAGATAACATTTCTCCTACAGTTTTCCCCATGTTATTTAAAATATAAGCCATGGCTTCTCCTATAGTGGCACGTCTACATTCTACTTCTTGATTTTTAATTTTTAAAAAATCCACGTTGCAGTTTCTACAACACGATCCTTCAAGATCTTCTTCAAAATTTTCACAGTTTGTAGGAAAACTAAATTGAATTCCCAAACATTTTTGCGACGTCTTTTTATCACAGCAACTTAAATCAACAATTTTACATTCGGTTTCACCATTTATTAAAAAACAACCGCTGTTTTCTGAAATATACGACAGCAAATAATTAACTAATGCACCCATTCCGGTACCTACTAAAATAACTCCTTTATGTTTAAATACAAATTTTGAAAATTTAGTGAAAGTTTTTGCAAAATATTTATTTGTATTTTTGAGTTGATTAATGTCGTCTACATTTTTTATAATAAAATTAAAATCATCAACAAATTTTAATGTTTGAATATCACCTACTGATTTTAGTTCATTATATTGTTTATTTTTAATTAGGGTAACAATTTCGTCAAGGGATTTATTTTTAAAAAATATAGCCTTAGATGTTTTTGTAAATTTTCCAAATCCGATTTTCGTAAGAAACTTGGCAGAAGTTAGAGTAGGTTTTAATTTCATTAATACCTTTGGATTTAATTTCACCATGTTATCTTAAATTAAGTAGTAATGCCAAGTAATGAATTTAATTGCGTTTTTGAATGTGAAACTCGATGTGCAGAAGAACGATTATACAGTTTAAAACACATTATATGTTCAAAACATCTTTATGAAATATTTGGACTTGAACCTCAAGTTTTATTGCATCTTCACAAGGACAGTGATCATATAACCGGACCCTATTTTATGACAGGTAAAAATATAACGTTTCCTCTTGGTAGCGTTTTATTTCCAACGAGAAGTTTTATTGATAAAAAATACATCAGCGTCAATGATGATACAGAAAGTGATCGATATATTATAAATCCTGTTATGCAATTATTTATTCAAGGTCTTAATGCTTCTCAACATACTCCCATTCGGTTTCAGTTTGAAATTTTAAGAAACTTATTAGTTGCTCACAATGATATTGCACTATCATACGCAACACAAACTGAGTCTGGATTACTGAATAAAGTCCAAAATCGGTTAGCACAATTGGAAAATTATATAAAGAATGAGGCCTTTTATCAATACAGAGATAAATTACAAATAATGAATTTTAACTCTAACGACGTAAAACCTTATTTAAGTCCATTTGAAGTTTTCTTTTTATTCATGTGCTCACCATCTCTATGGCAAGCAACTACCACAACGTTACCGCAAGGATTAAATTATAATTTAGCATACATTGAAAACGTCGGTTATGTTATCACAAGACAAACAAGTCATCCAAACAATATTATAGTTGATGGAATGTATTACATATCAATGCTTTACCGTAGTTTGAAAAAGATCACTTTTCCAAAATTGTTCCTCCCTAAACAATACGATCTTGCTTCTTATCCCGATAGGAACACATTTAAAATGCTTACACAAAATAATATTGATGCATGTTTTCTTCCATATAATCCAATAAATCAAACATCCAATAGAAGAATGATTGGATACTATCCTTGAGATAATAACAGCAACGTATGTTTTTTATCCTTTTTAAGACGTTGAGCAGTTATAAAATATTTTAATGCTTCATCCAATGGTAAAAGTATAGTTTTGTAATGATTTTCCATTTTCTTACCAGAATATTTTAAGGTAACATTATGTATAATAAAATATACTTGTACATACGTATAGTTATCATTTGCGGTAAATTTTAATTTATGCATTGTAGCCTGGAATATATCTTTATAAGTAAAATCAAATGTGAAACCTGTTTCTTCAACAAATTCTCGGTACGCATTTCTAAACAAAAACACTCTGTATGATTCCAAATCATATTCATTAAAATGTTTATACTTTTTTTGAATTTGCCCATGAGGAAAGTCCAGAATGTCTTCGCATATACCATATTTAGAAAAATTTATATAATCTGTTAAATCTTGATTATTAAAAGTCACTAAGTTATTGTCAAATAATTTCTTTACAACTTTCAAATTATCTAACGTCAAATGTTTTTTCTTTCTCAAGAGAAAATTTTCGATACAGTATGGCATAATACGTTCAATTAGAACCACTTGTTTGTCAGATGTAATGACAACTAACCCAACTGAAAAGTAAAAGGCGTTTCTCATGTTGATTTAATTATTGAATATCCAAATAAGAATTGATGCTTTAGTTATATAATTGATGTTAAAATTTAAATATTAAAATAAGAGTTACGCTTTAATAAATATATTTGTAAAAAAAAAAAAAAAAAAAAAAAAAAAAAAAAAATTTTTTTTTACGGTAGTCCATAGTTTTCGTAGATGGAGTAAATCATATCTTTATTTCCAATATTGAGTTTTAATTTATGTTCAGTCATTTCAATATGTTTTTTAATAAGCACTTCGTATGGTCTCAACATATTTTTAGGAAAACACAACATCCATTGGTAAACTAAATCATTATTATAAATTAATACCTCTATACCTAACAGCACATCTAGAAATGCATGCAGCACATTCTTGTGGTGTGTTAAATCTATAATTACAAAACTTTTTTATCCCAAATAGGAAATATTTCAGTGTAATGTATAACAGCATCTGCAGATTTTACATTGCTTGAAAGAACTAATATATTACTATAATCAATATAGTCTTTTAAAAAATTTACGTTCCGATGCTCTTGTGGAGGAAGTGGAAGAGTATACAACTTATTATGCGGTCGTGCAACGGCAATACATATACACTTTTTAGGAATACGAAACAAATAATGACTTGTAAATATAATTGCGGGTTCCATAATTTCCATATTAATGTCTGGCTCAATGTAGATATGCAAATCATAAATTTCAAAAGTGCAATAATTAAAATCTACATTATTTTTATATTTACAATACTGCTGAATATTAACATAATTACTAATAATTAAAATTTTTAGTGAATCATATTTGTCTAAATAATGAAAAATGTTATTGCGGCTGCAATCACCTATAAATACAGTATTTATCATGATTTAAATATTGTAAAGCTAGCTGATAGAACCACAAGTACTTGTAAAGCAATGCTGATGAAATTGAATTTATTTAATCCTTGAATAAATGTATCAGTTGTTTTTGCATTATTCGCATCAGTTGCTGATGCAGAATAAATACCATACGTAATATAACAAGTTAATATTAGTGATATGAAAAGGAAAACGACCAATACAATACCCAAGAGCGATTTGAGGTTCATGCTTACTTTATGAAATATTTTCTAACGTAATATTTTATGACAGATAAATATTAAAAAAAAAAAAAAAAAAAAAAAAAAAAAAAAAATTTTTTTTTTTTAGGTAAAGTTATTTCTTTCAGTTACTTAAGAAGTACACACTTTTAATTTATATTATTATCTAAATATTTCATTTTTGTTATTAGGCAGTACAGATATTAAAATTTACACAATGTCATACGTGCGCAATAATGGTCTTCAGTCAAACGTTTCCGAGAGTCAAATATTCAAATATACTAAAATTGGAATGACCAATACTGGTTTGCAAATGTTTTCTCAAGGTGTAGCTGCATCTACACGTTCTGCTGTTTGTGGAATGAATCCTTGGACTCAGCAAGTAAATATGCAAGAACAGCCATCTGTAATACCACCTCAACCAATAAATGGGTTTGATGTTAAACAACTATGCAATACAGATGAAGAAGAAAGTATGGATATAGATGATGAATCTTCCACTAGTGAAAATACAGTTCAAAATAAGCAATATTGCCAAAAGTGCTTTAAATGGAAATATGATTTGGTTTTACTCCCGTGTAGACATCTGCTATTGTGTTCTGCATGTTTAGATGAAATGAACTCTTGTCCGGTATGTGTGAACCAAAGAGGATCACACCATACACCTCAAGTTAAACTATATTGAGAAAACATATTTCTTGTAAGAAAACTATTTAAGGAAATTATTTTTCTATATTAAAAAAAAAAAAAAAAAAAAAAAAAAAAAAAAAAAAAAATTTTTTTTTTTTTAGATTACTTTAGGATGTGAATGAAAGGTCGTTTACAATATTCACTTTGACCATTTTCTATTAAACATTCAATTGTGACTTTTGATATTGCAAATCCTGTGGTATCATCTTTAGAAAGGATTACACACGTATTGTTACCAACAACATAATAGAAACCTTGAAGCCAAGGACTGTTAATAATTAATTCCAGAGAGCAAACTTTGTCGGAACGTTTATGAATAAAAGATTTGATGCATTGAAAAGGTTTGAGCAGCCATTGTTCGAGTGGACTTGTTTCTGTCGAGTACATTGTTAAGCGTATATGACTGTTACATTTTAATACGGGACCAACATATTTATCTATTGGATATTCTAAAATTATTGATTTACCTTTTAAATATTGTAATTCGAGTTTAACATTTTGAACATTTTTATACAGTTTATACATATCTATAAAATATTCGATTGGTGTATTTTCACATAGAATCATTTTTTCAAATTTGGAATCTGTATCAAACGTTCTCATTTTAAATTCAATTTCAATATATTGTGGATTAATACAAGGACAAGCATGGGTTCCATTCACGAACTTCATTTTCTCAAAATTGTTGATTCGACTGGGTTCAACAAACATCTCGAATCGTTAACCACTGAACAAAAACAGTTTGTTGTCTTACTTAATGATTGTTTTAAGGAAAGAAAAAGTCAAATTTTGTTGGTAACGGGCGACCCAGGAACTGGTAAAACTTATAGCGTTGTTAAAACGTTTAATTATTTAGTTTATAATGTAGTTAAAGCGGCATTGACTAAAAAAGTTGCTGAAAATATTGGAGGACATACTTTACATAGTTTATTTAAGATACAATTCGGACCCAACAGTTACATTGATGATTTAGAACGGAAAATTGAAAAAATGGATGAAGATGATGAACATTATATCGAAAAATGTTATGAAGAATCTGCATATTTTCACGAAACGTTTAATTATAATTTCGGAAATTTCCGTATAGACGCTGTTATTATTGATGAAGTTGGAATGTTACCCATTTGGTTTTTGTGGCAAATTATGTATAGCTTTCTCAAAATTCAAGATAATATTTTATTTATATTGATGGGGGATGAACATCAGTTACAACCCATTAAATTTAAATACAATATTTTTAACTCTAAATTTGATAAATTGCCGATGACGTTGATACGTTTAACAGAAAATAAACGTTTTGATCGCGAATACTGTCGATTTATCAAGAATGTGAAACAATTGTGCTTTAAGAATTCGTTATGTGAATTAACGGAATGTATTTATGATACACTGCCTGTTTTTGGTGAAGCCCCACCGGAATTATTAGATAACTGTAGTATTGTTTTGGCGTATAAGAACAACACTGTTAAAAAATATAATGAATACTTTATCGATAAATTACAAGGAAATTATATTACTTTACCTAAAATTGTAGACGGTAAAGTTGTTTATA
Organism: Macrothele yani; assembly: GCA_039090855.1. Classification (NCBI taxonomy): domain Eukaryota; kingdom Metazoa; phylum Arthropoda; class Arachnida; order Araneae; family Macrothelidae; genus Macrothele; species Macrothele yani. The sequence continues at coordinate 128,541,357 of CM077009.1, read as the reverse complement.
GAGATCCATTAATTTTAAAAGTATTGTGTAAAATTGTTATTACATGCAACTGTAATTTGCCGAACGGTACATTTGGATTATTTATAGATTATGATTCGCATAAGGATGAAGTTCTTATACAAACTAACGATGGAAACCGTCATAATATCGAACGTCAAAGAAGTGGACAGTTTCCAATTCAATTAGCGTATGCCGTCACTGTACATAAATACCAAGGTGAAACAATTGATGGAAATGTTATTATTGATTTTGATGAATCTCTAGATTGTCCGCTTATTTATACAGCATTGAGCCGAGTTCGTTGTAAATCTCAAATATTGGGAATAATAAATCTAAAGTAAGATGGATGACGTTTTATTTGATGCGTTAGATTACATGCGCTTTAAACAAACAATGGAAATGTTAATATATGTAGATAAAAAACAGTTTGATGAATTCCCACTTATTGGAATATCAAATGATGGTACTCATTCAATTCTTTTAGATAAATTTTATTTTTTGGTCTATTCTGAAAAGTTGCATAAAATACTCGATCAATTAAAGGTAAATATGAGTAAATATTATGATATTTATTTTTATCATGATGTAACTGCAAGTTATTGTGTTCCAACATATAATAAGAATAATAAAAAAATTGAGATGCAGAGAATATTTTTCGAAAATGTTCCCCTTGCTAGAAACATGTATCAAAGATTACATAAGATTGCAAGTAGTGAAGCATCAAAATTTCCAATTTTACAACCAAACAGAATTTCAACATTTACTGCATACACTCATAAAAATAAATCTACCATTTTTTAAAATAAGATGGAACAAAATCCAGATGATAGTGATTTAGTTTTATTTGATCATTTAGATTACATTCGTATAAAAGATATGCAAGGAATATTAATATTAGCCGATCAACGCCTATACGAAGAATTTCCCATGATTGGAGTCACAAACGATAAAAAATATTATTTGTTAGATAAATTTCGTAAAACTGTGTTTTCAAAAACAGATCCATTTATTGAAAATCAACATAGTAAAATATTAATTACAAATAATCGTGATGATGAGTACCATCAAATAGATAAGTTTTTCTAAACAATACAACGGCAAACAAAATATTGCCTACTATTGATTCTACAAATAAAATAATAAAAAAACACTTTGCAGTTCAAGCAAAAGACGAGTATCATAACATTACATCTATGGAAAAAAATTGGTGGGAAAAAATGAGACTACAGTTACCTAAAATGATTGATGTCACAACATATTATAATTTTCACGAAAATATGAAGCCATTAATGCCTTTAGTCATTCCTGACAATGAGGAAATTCATATGAATATCGATACTGAAAAAAATGCACGGTCAGCTGACGAAATGTTAGGTAATAAATCATCTCAATCTAGTAGCGGTCAGGAATTTTTATCTTCAGATTTTCAAATAAAATCTGAAATATCAGATAATACATTTGGTAACATTACTGATACTCCTTCAGAGGGTTTTATGAGGAGTATAGCTTCTGGTGTATCAAATATAGCTTCAGGTCTTACAGGAATGACTACAAGTGTGACAAAGAAAAAGAAAACAGATGAGCCACCAAAATAACAATTATTCCTAGTGGGTTCATTCTAAATATTTATTTTCTAATAATTTTATGACTTAAATATATCAAAAGGATTTTCAACTTGAATAGGAATATGATAAAGAATTTGATCGGAAGCATTTGATTTAAAATGTTCAGGACAAGGATGCATTTTTTCGTTTAAGAAATTATTTTCTGTATAACAAGGTTTTGTTGCTGTATAATTTTGTGGTATTGAACGAATACATGCCGATGTAAGATCGTTAGGAATTTCATGCGCTCCGGGAAAACAATCACATTCTCCCTTATTTTCGTTATATCCAAAAGGTGCCGCGTTATAAATATGACGTAAACAATAATCACTTACGCACGTAAAGGGAAATTGATTGAATATTTTCATTGGATTATTCATATAATCTAGTGAACCACATGCGCATTGATAACGATATTTGCCATTTATTTTTTCAAATGGATCATCCACCATTGTCTCAACTTTAGTATCTGTTAATGTATCCCACAACACGTTATCACGATTGTCTTGAGCATATATACTCTTGCACGCCAATATTGATGTACCATATTTGCCACCAAATAAATGGGGATACTTTGATATACAAGACCATCCTTTTAAATTATAAACGTTGTACGACGTATGTTGATTACATTCGTCTGTTTTTTGCGGTAAACAATAAACTCCCGGTTTTAATTGAAGAGTCGACATGTACAGATTGTGTTGTTCAGTTGTTACAACGTGCTTGTAAAAATCTTTTCCGCATAGTTTCTGACAATCACAACTTGGATTTTCACATTTATATCCGGTAATGGGACAAAATAATTTATGATACAAAAATTCCGGATCAGAAATTGAATAATTTATGTCATTATATATTGGTTTTACAGCATGATGAAACAATAACTTTATAATGGGTTTAATAAGTATGTTTAGAACCGTAATGGAAAATATAACAAAGAGTGTAAAATAAATGAAGCTAATTTTCATCTTTGTTTCACTGTTATTACTCTATTATACTTTATTACCAACAAACGTTTTATATCATTTGCATAAAAAAATTGCTATTTTATGGCAGTGTGATACAATGCATTATATCGTATATTTATATCCTGAAGGAGAACATATTTTAATTCATAAAAGCAACGTGTGTTATCTTTATATTGAAAAATCAAATAAAACCTATGTCAATAGTTTGAAAATAAATTTAAATGGCAAGACAGAGTTTGAATATATATTAAATTACAAATATTTTAAACAATGGAGTAAAAGTTATCCTATATTAGTATCATTACCTGAACAGTTGAAAGGAACTTTAGATGTTGTTAATTATTTAGGTAAGAATGGATACATAAAATTTTAGCAGTAAAAAAAAAAAAAAAAAAAAAAAAAAAAAAAAAAAAAATTTTTTTTTTTTTTCAGTTTAAATATATATCACTTTACTGAAATAAATGAAACTACACGATAAAATATTACATGGTGGTGAATTTATCTCCTAGAGTTTTCATTATTTCATTAGCCTTAACAAGGTATGTTTCGGCTAAATCACCAAAGAATGATAAATCAAACTTAAATATATTGCCTTCAAATTTACCACCCAATGTTTTTTGTACATTTCGTGATGCTTTATCACATATCATTTCCAACATTGCCAATTCTCGCAAGCGATCGTAATCATCTTTCCAAATACAATGTTGTTGATGATGAACATTTATCTTCAAATGGTGATCTACAGCCAATTTCCACAGTGCTGTATTTACGTCGTCATCAAATTTTTCAGAATAACCCACCAACATAACTGGACCAATTTTATCTAAATCATGAATTGGTATGACATTGGTATCTGTAAGATTTTTAGCCTTTAACAATGTTTCCATAATAGCGCCTGTTTTATAAAAAAATCGAGATGAACAATATAGTCTTTAAAAGCTTCATATATATGAAGCGATTTTAACTGACAAGAATAACATCCCATTTCACCTTTAGCTATTTCTTTTGATGCATTTAAAATGAGATCAATCCAAACATCATCATTGTACATTTCTAAAATACCATTTCTGCGTTGTTTAAAAATTTCTGTGTCACCATAAAGTTTTTCGTCATCTTGGAATGTTTCACTTAGTAATTCTATAGGAAGATAGGGACAGTTCCATGATGTTTTATCTCGTATTTTGGATTCGTAGACGTTCCAGAACTCGGGATCTAAAAGTATGTGATCCATCTTAATTATTAAATCAATAACTTTAGGTTGCTTTTACATCTTTTAAAAATAAAATATATATTTCTTTTTACAAGAAATAAAAATATATAATTACAAAAAAAAAAAAAAAAAAAAAAAAAAATTTTTTTTTTTTTTTTTTTTTTTTTTTAGATAAATTTATAGTGAAAAGTTTTAGGATAATAATTTCATCATAGATATATTAAATAAGACACAACTCACGTAAAAATGTCAAAGAGATGGACTTGTCCCATGTGTGAAAAGTATTACGATGCTGTAGGTTTAACACATTCCAAACGGCAACAAAGGATTAATACATCGTCTCGTCATAAACTTAAACGCTCCAAAACACCGGATCATTTTTGGGAACTTGATTTCCCCGATACTCAAGAGTGTATTAAAAGAGGTTATATCAATGCTGAACCTGAAATTCATGTTTTAAAAAAATATAATTGCTATGATAAAAATAATACAGTCAAAATTAATCGGTATGATCCTCCTGATGAAATTGTTGGTGAGCAATAGCTTTTAATATATGCGTCACATATTTACTGACGGCTTGAATCTGGTTTGTAAATGTGTGGAACATTGGATTTGGAATCTGCAACGGTTGTTCTTTTTGAATTTCGTTTTGTACAAGGTAAGCAACGCATTGTAATTCCGTAGGTTTATCATTTTCAACACAATTCTGATAATCAATGAGTGCTTGAGTTAATGACGTGTCATTAATTGAATTTGAAAAATAGGGAACAATAAATTTATTATGAATCATTTTTGCCACAATGTTGTTGGCAACGTTGAAAATGGCATTAAAAGCTAAACAAGATTTCATCTGAATTTCACAATTGACCCACGTTTTAGCAATACTGTATGCTTTTAAAAATCCTTCACGGTTATTTTCGATTTGTAAATCGTCTAAACATAATTCCCCCAATGGTAATTGTTGAATAGCTTTTTTAAAATAACAACAATAATATTTTAATTTTGTTTCTTCAAGTTCAGATTTTAAATTTGTGTTAGATTGAGCACACTTTGTACGAATTTTTTCTAAAATGTCTTTATCGGATTTTTTAATGGCGTTTACTTTAATTGGAAAAGTTTCTTCTTCTTCATCTGCTTCTTCAATATCAAATTCATCATTAGATTCATCAATTTTTTGTTTCTTATCATTAAGTAGATTGATTGATTCATTTAAACGTTTCATGCTTAATTATTTCATTATAATTAAATAAATGATAATTATAAAATACCATAAATCCTAAAAAAAATATGCCATATGTCATTATATGCGATGTGAACAATAAACCAATAAACAGTGTTACAAAAGTCATTATTAAATTCATTATAATGCACATTTTCAATTTGATTGGCTGTTTTTTCAACATTTTTTCACGTTTCTTTTGATAAAATTTTTTATTATCTATTGTACGTTGACTTAATTGATTTACATCTAAATTTTCGAGATATTCGTGAATTTTTTCTAATCCAAGTTCGAAATATTTATTATCCGTAGGAGCATCCATTTCTAAATATTCAAAGACCATTTCGGGCGTCACGTCAACTTTATGACGATTGTATATATTAACAGAATCATTAAATAATATATTTAGTTTTGATGTCATCGTATCCAAATTTGTTTGAGAAAAACAATTATTGTAACCATGTTCGTCAATCAGATCGGCAATCATACCAGAAAAGGATACTATGAAGTAAGCAATTCCAACAATTGAACATATACTGGCCAAGGCAGTTACTGCAGAAAGAGATATTGTTACAAGTTTTACAGATACCAAGTGAACCGCCATCCCGACAAGTGTTTTACCACCAAACGATTTCACCAAAGTGACAGCTCCACTCGTTAAAAGTTTGGGAATGACATTTTTCAGAGCGTTCTTAGTTGCCATAAGTGATACATCTATCGCTGTATCAACAGCGATACTTTTAACAACATCAACGGCTAAATTTTGCGGAGTAAAAAAACCTGTAGTGGGTTCATTGGTTTCCGCGGATCGTTTTGCTCTGTGATAACGTTTCCAATTTTCTACTGTTTGTAAAAAATCGGGTATAGTTGGAGGTGTTGGCAAGGTCCAATTTTTGCGTGAATAAGCAGTAGTAGTAATGTACGTTCCTAAAAAAAACTCCATCACGTCGTCTTTTGACACACACTCTCCTTTTTCAAATTCTTTATTGAAAAAATCACAGTAATACTTGTTTAAAAATATTTTATCGTCGTCTGTATAATCAAATCCGACATTTATATCCGTAATACCGGGAATATCTGCAATTGCACGAATGGTGGGATCCATGGCATATCTTTTCAAGTGAGAATTTTGTAAAATACATTTATTGTTTAGAAATTTGGTATCAAATGGTGAAAAATTTGTATCTCCTGGCTTTAAATGATAACACGCCGGTTGACAAGCCATAAATGATGAATTCCCGCTTTGAATATATCTGGTTGAGTCGTGTGGAGAGCAAATTTTTCCCGATGGTAAATATGGAAAACAGCTAAGACGTTCACATCCATTTTGTGTAAATTTTATATGAGCAATTTTACATTGGTCCTGAAGATTTGGAGGAATGAAGAAATCATTGTTCGTTGCTTGTCTTTCTTCCCACGTGGTGTATTTAAATACGTGTGGAATTTCATTCATGTATTTTACATACTTGTATTGTAATAAATAATATTCCGCATATTTTACAGCATTCAAAACGTCTTCATCTGTGATAAACATCTTTAATTTAAATGACAGCTTCAATATTAACCCCTGATTTTTCACGAAAAGTGATTTGTTTCTTACCAAATATAACGGGGATTCCTTTTATTCTAAACTGCTTGCAACCGCAACAAAGTATCGTTTCTTCAAATAATTGTTTGGTCATTTTTATATTTTTAAAATCTGGAGTGACATATTTTGATTTTAATAAAAATATAATGGCTGTTTCAAGCTCTCTTACGGATTCAAATTGAACGTGATAATAAATTGATCCAATAACACAATGTTTACCTTGGCTTGTATACACTGCATTTTTCCAAACGGAAATTTTATCTTTTGTATCACATGCACAAGATTTGTGTTCAATTGTTTTGTAAGATGCAGGTTCTTCCTGTGTGATTTCTATAACGTTCTTGTAAAATTCCTTATTAATGAACATTGGTTGATATAAAATTACCATGATTGATTCTTTTTTAACGAATATCAATTATTACAGTGCACGAATAAAATGATTCTTGGTAAATCACGTGCTTGGGAAAAGACAGTAGTGTTAACCGAATTGAACTGTTGCACTGCAAATAATATGCGGCAATCCAATGAATCAGCAGTTGTTTGTCTTGAAACAAATTACAGTTTTTACTTTTTAACTTTAAACGTTTAATCATTTTTCTTTCATGTATACTTTTAGTCTTTCATAACAAAAATATACATTTATCTTCAAAAAAAAAAAAAAAAAAAAAAAAAAAAAAAAAAAAAATTTTTTTTTTTTTAGAAGGAAAATTTATTTCTTTACAATCCATTCCATAAATTTTATCCCATCATGGATCAACAACAATTTTTAAAAAGTTTTTCTATATTTAAAAATCTCAATAGGTATTATTACATCAACTCATCTCTTAAATTATATCAACAAAAGAAACAACATTTTTTGAAAAGATATCCCGATTTTAAAGAATTCATTTGGTTCTCTTGTGTCCGTATTGATCAAGATGACGATTTAATTCAAGTGATAAAAGATATGACCATTCAATGTGGCATATTTTTTCTGTTAAAATCTGAATATAAAGAAGAGCAACTCTTGGAAAATTTACAAACTGTGTTTGTAGCGAATGATGTAAATTATATACAGCTTTTAAATCATATTACACGGACTCTATAATAAAATCGTCAACGTATTCTTCAACGTCATAACTGTCCACGTTAACATTCTGTTTTGTAAACGCTTTGGATTTGATCAAGTAAGCGAAATCAGGATTTGCTCTATATTCAAATGTCATTTGACTATATTTTAATTTGATAAAATGGGTCAACGGATTCGTAACGACACCATATTTGAGTAATTTAAGTGTTTTATCAGTTTTAATTGTTGTAATTGGATGTAGATTTTTAAAAATTTGAGAATCAACTCGATACATAGTTGGTCTTATACTAGTATGGGGTACACTTGGAGGAGATTTCCAAGTGCGTACAGAGGTGAAAATTCAATCACCGTACTTCCATACGCAAGTATTGTACTAATATCTGTCAAATCTACAATGTGCGTTCCCGCTTCAATAGAAAATACTGACTTGATAGAATTTGGATTAGGAACACACATCCATCGAATTCCTTCCAACTTGATGGATGTTGTTGCTTTGGAAGGACAAAAGACAAAAGGCTGATCTTCGTTACACGTTGCATAGATTGTACTGTCCAAGAGAAAATTTTGACTTTCAATTTTCTGACCGGGAACACAAGCATTCACTTTGGTTGTATACTTTTGTCTCCAATAGTCTAAACTGTAGGGTGATTTTAAACGATTTTCATATTTTTTTCTTACTATTTTGCCATTTTCGTATGCACACATGGTTTCACCATCAACGAATATGTATTTTTTAATTTCTTTGAGAAATGGATATTTGGTACACATGTTGTCAGCGCAAATATCGTAATGTAGTATCCACGTTTCAGTATTGTCATCGCATTTATTTTTGTTTTCTTCTGCTTTATAATTGCGGGGTTTGATCCAATTGTCTTTCAAATTATTTAATCGAAAGATGGGTAATTTTTCAAATGCATGTCCATCCTTAACGACAGGTTTGCATATTGCATGCGTGATGTTAAAATATTCATTGGAAGGACATGGTACATTTGTGTTAGATTGACAATCGAAATAAGCAAGCACGTTGTACACGGGTACTTTTTCTACATTTTCCTTGCATTGGGATTCTAATTCGTATGTATGTTTGTTAATAATTTGGCCATTATTTAAAGTTGTCAAAACGCTTTGATTGTTTTCACACTTGTAACCGGCTAATCTGTCACGCACATCTGCTGCTGCTGCACTATATGGAAATTGTTTACGCCAAATATATTGCGGAACGAGTGTGCTTGGTTTTGTTGGATGTACGTTAACGCACAATTTAGGAACTTCACAATCAGTTTCATGAAATACATAATTTATAAATGGAAGATACTCTTTGCTATCGTTTACGTCTCGTATTTTTTCTGTGCAGTCTACTTTTCGAATTTTTTGTCCGTTTTGACAGTCGATGTAACCCGGATAATATTGATATGAATTGGCAATTAAAGTTTTATATTCTGCAGAACCCGTTCTACCTAAACATAGACGATCCTCACATTGGCTTCCGTTAAAGTATTCAAAATTTTTACAAAATTGTGTCTGTGGTTTTTCATTTTTACATTTAATATACGACTGATCAGTCAATTTTATAACGTGGCCATCTTTTTGTTGAAAACAAACTTCTTCTTTACATTCTCCGTTTATAAATTTATGGTTAGGTGGACACGTTTTTTGTATGCTTTGATGATTAATACATTCAGTATAATCGGTTAAACTTGTTTTGAATTTGTAATGATCAGGTTTAAAAGCGCAAATATCAAGATTAATACAATTAGAATGATCAAAATATGAACCGTTACTACAATAATACAGATCGGAAATTCTTTTATTCTTGCATTTAAAAAAATAAATATTTTTGTCAAATAAAAAATGTTGAACTATAGAAGTATTGTTTTTTTGTTTAATTTCGGGAATCAAATGATGATTTAAAATGTAATGATAGATATCTCGTTTCGTGGCTTTTACTTTTTCATCATCGTTTTTATCATGGCAAGGGTCAAGTTTTTCAATTTGATCATTTCTCCACACAAAAATGTCGGGTAACTGAATTTTCCACTGATGTGATTGTGTAGAAATGTCTAAGGTAGGTTTTGAAATTTGATATTATATTTAAATGGTGGATCTCTTATATTTTCATGATACTTGACACCATTATCTAGTTTTTCTTTTAATTTAAAATTTGAATCTAGTAAATTATTATCCAAATCCACGACATCGTGGTGAATTGCGGGTCGATTGTATGTACTTGTAGTATAATGAAATATGAAAAAATAATAAAGGATAAATATAAATATGGATAGTGTTACCGAAAGAAAATTCATTCAAACTTTATTTGATCCAAAAATGTGTTCGCTTTGGAAAAACGTACACAAAAACACTATTTGTTGCAAAATCACCTCATCGAAAAAAGTTTGCGCTTCAGACACGCGCTGGAGATGAATCTTCTACAATCGTTGAGCAGTGCCTTTCGTGTAAGAGGACATTCTTATTCACTTGACATTGCATCTTGAATTTGAATTTTTGAGTTACTGACAAATCGATCTGATCTCTGTTTAATCACTCGAAACGTTGTATTAGACAATATTTCACATTCGTAAACTTTTCCGTCCTCCAGTTTTTCAGAGTGAAGATACTTGTGCCCCTCTGTATGAAAATATCCATCTTGATAAAATAAATCCACAGTTTTACGATTTTTCATTTTATAAATACAGTCGTTTAAATCGTGATAAATGATTCCGTCAACAGCACCACGTTTAATATTCACTACAGCATTGTATTCCTGTACATAAAAATGTGCAGGTAATTTATATCTTAAGCTAGGTAAATAAGTTTTAAAAATTGTAGACAACATGCCCCGGTACGTATAAACACCTTCCACTTGGTAAACGTCCAATAAAATAATATTGCCGTTATCTAATTTTTCAGCGGCAAAAACGACTCCTTCGTCTATAATTACATCACGCAAAATACATTGCGTATTATCTTCCCATATTCCCGTGACTGTAGTCATGATAACAGACGACAAATCCAAATATGCCATCATATTTTAAAGTTCGAAATGCATTGAGTATGGGTTTCGATGTGTGAATAACAGTTTTTCTTTGCAAAGGCATAATTTTGAAAGAATAAATTGTACGCCTGTATTAAGTATGTGAGCATATTTAGTCACATACATAGTTAATTAACTTCCAATACCTGTTCATTTATGGGCAAAGGATCAGTATTTTATTTTTTGATGTCATAACTTCAAATTCAAACAAAATTCCAGATTCTTGTGAATTATGAAATGCTACTAAACGAACTTT